>OY776125.1:52374512-55224512 GCA_963675135.1 Galeopsis tetrahit
CAAACTGTCCACAGTGGCCTTAGCTCCACCTCTGAGCATACTTTCATAAGTATACTCCTCCTCATTCTCATTTGATGGAGAACTTTGGGCTATAGGGGAGTGGGCTGTGGTTTCTCTAATTGCAGCTTCAGGCAAGTTAAGTTCAGGAGGGTTGGCTTCAGAAAGGTTAGGCTCAAATGAAGGTACTTCAGTTGCTTTAGAGAGCAATGAATCTGAAGGGGCTTTGCTCAGGGGAGTTGGCTCATTGAGTGCATGTTCTAAAAGCTTTGAGTAATTGAGCATGGATGAGTCAAGGGGAGACAGGAGTCTTGTCTCATCTACTGCTAAATCCGCAAGCACATCAATGCCACTTCTTTGCACACTTCCTTCTGGAGAATATCTCTTAGAGAGATCTACAGGGGTGATGGGTTGGTTGGAAGGGGTAACATGGGTTTCAGGGGAGTTGGGCTCAGGATTCTGGGTTTCAGGGATGTTGGCCTCTTTAGGTTGACCTTCAGGGACTTTGGATTCTGGAGTTCCAGATCCAGATGAGCTAGTCCTTGACTTGGATTTGGTCCTGCTTTCAGCTCTGCTCTCTCTTAGAGCCAATTGAAGAGACCTTTCTTCCTGCAGCTCCAACACTTTCTCAGTAGGCTTGGCCCTTCTCTTGCTGGCCCTACTGCTCCCACTGCCTTCACCATCTTTCTCAGGGACAACTTCCCTGATTCTCTTATCACTCTTACGCTTTTGCCTTGTTTAATTGTATTTCAGCCTCAACTCTTCTAAGTGATCAGAAGGCACACTTACTCCCTCTTCTGCCACTTCATCAACTTCAGCTGATGCTCCTGAGGCTTCTCTTGAGGATAATTGAGACATTTTCCTTGTTTTGACAGCCCTGGCCTTGGTTCTCTTCTTCATTTTAGGCTTTTCTTCAACCTGTTCTTCAGCAGGTTTGGCCATAAGCATCCTCCTTTGCTCAGTTTTCTTGCTGAGCTTCCTAAACAGGATCTTTTGGGATGGCAGAGGTTTGGCAAAGGTCTGCATCTGAGAATAATGGGAGAATCGTTCAATCAACAAGCTTGCCCTTGTGCAATACTTGAGTTTCCCTTCTAACACAACCTTGTTGTGAGATTTCACTTTGAATTTTGCCTTTTCCTTCATCATTTCAGACATGATGAAGGTCCTCCAATCAAACTTGATGCCTTTGTCACTAGCATCAATCACTGCAGCCATAATTCTGATTCTTGGATGGCTAACCTGCTCCAAGCTTCCAGTATTGCTCAAGAGACTTTTAGCAACTACCTCAAAGAGGTTGAGAAATTCTGGCTTGAGAGTCTTCTTGTTTTGTGTTGAAGAGAGAGGACCTGGTACTAATAGCCATTCTTGAGCTATTTCATCTTCATGTCCAGTACCATAAACTTATGGATTTCTTCCCTCAAAAGGTAATCCAAAAGCTCCTTCAAGATCTTCTGAAGAGAATTTCACTCTATGAAATCTCTCTTCTTCCTCTCCCTCTGCAATATATGACAATCTGGTGGAAACTTCACCATCTTCAGGCTTACCTCTCCACTTGAGAAAGGCAAAGAACTCAGCCATGTAGCTTTCTAGGCAGGAACTTGGTCTTTCCTCCATAAACTTTTGTAGCCCAGCTCTCCTCAACCATCTCAGGGTTGGTTTAATCTCAGGATCCTCACTCACAAAGGATACTATGGGCTCAAAGTGAAGATTGTTTTTGTTGCTCAAATAACCAAAATCAAGGTCTAGGGCCTTGTTGGTGAAATCAATGATCATCTCTGGTCTAACTTTGGGGGCCATTTGAAAGTTACAGAGAAAAGTTTGAGGAAGATTGAGAGAGTTTGAAGAAAATTTGAGATAGGGTTTCGAATACTTGGGGAAGAAGTGTTTGTGGGGGTTCTTAAGACTTGTGAATATTCTAAAAGGAATGTCTGTCAATGAGTTGGTGAAGTCTTGATGCAATTCAAAGGTGAACAAAAATGGAAATCCAAAATGAACGGCTAGGATTGATTTCAGAGGAGTTGGCCAGTTTTGATCCAATGGTCAAAAACCAATGTAACAGTGAAAAACTGTTTTGTTAAAAAACGTGGGTGGTTTTTAATGTTTGTTTAAGGTTGGGGGAGTTTTCGAGATAGATCATTTCCCAAAAAGTTTAATGCAAACAAGAGCTAAATCTTGGCATTTAATGCATGGAAAGTGACATTTTGGGTGGGAGACAAATTAAATCCCAAAAAGATGATATATGTAATTGGAATGGGACATATTTTGAAATAGGCAATGATTTCCCAAAATAGGTGCTTATCAGACCAAGATTTGGTTTGATAGCTAAGACAACTTATCTGACTGTACATGGACAAGTGTCCTGAAGAGCTGTGGACAAGTGTCCTGAAGAAGTGAGGTCAACTTTTCTGAATTTCAGTAGGCTTGACCAAGTCTGCTGAAGTTTGAACTTAGTTCCCCCTTAATGAGTAAACTCTTTTGGATTTATTTATCCAACTTCCCTGGATCAAGAAGACCCAACTCTGTTGATAATTCCAGAAACCTTGCTTCTGCAAGTGGCTTTGTCAATATATCAGCTTTTTGATGATCTGTGTGGATCTTCACCAACTTGATATCCTTCTTTTCCACATGATCTCTAATGAAGTGATGCTTGATGTCCACATGTTTGCATCTTGTGTGCAATACAGGATTCTGTGATATGGCAATTGCATTGTTATTGTCACAAAATATTGGCACTTCAGTAGAGTTGACTTTGTAGTCTTTGAGTTGTTGTCTTACCCAAAGGATTTGAGCACAACAACTTCCAGCAGCAATATATTCAGCTTCAGTGGCGGAGGTGGCCACTGTGTTTTGCTTCTTGGAAAACCAAGATATGAGTTTGTTGCCCAAGAATTGACAAGTTCCTGAAGTGGATTTTCTGTCAATTCTGCATCCTCCATAATCAGCATCTGAGTAGCCAGTTAACTCAATGTTGTCATCAGCAGGGTACCAAAGGCCTAGGTTCTCAGTTCCTTTGAGATACCTCAGGATCCTCTTTGCAGCCTCAAGGTGGCTTTTCTTAGGATTTGCTTGAAACCTTGCACAAACACCTACTGCAAAGGTTATGTCAGGTCTGCTGGCAGTGAGATAGAGGAGTGAGCCAATTATTCCTCTATACTCAGTGGAGTTGGTTGGAACACCACTTTCATCAGGATCCATCTTCCAATTTGTGTTCATTGGGATCCTTACTGGCTTGCTTGATGTACACCCAAACTTCTTGATCATTTCTCTGGTGTACTTGGCTTGGTTGATGAAGATTCCTTCTTTTGATTGCTTGACTTGTAGACCCAAAAAGAAGTTCATCAACCCCATCATGGACATCTCAAACTTGCTTTGTATAAGCTTGGAGAACTTCTCACAAAGCTTCTCATTAGGGGATCCAAAAATTATGTCATCTACATAAATTTGGACAAGCAAGATGTCTTCTCCTTCAGAGATTCTGAAGAGTGTTCTGTCCACAGTTCCCTTGGTGAATCCATGATCCAAGAGGAATTGTGACAGTGTATCTGTCACGCCCCAATTTTCATAAGATAGATTTTGGTAAAAACTGGACAATTTCAAAATAAAGGGCGAGAACTGAATTTTAATACAAGAAAGTGGACTAAATGTGGGGTCGTAGTCCCTTCTTGAATCGATGCGCCTTTTTGTACTCTGTGTCCACTAAATTGGGGCAAAACGTGACATTCGACTAAAGCTTCTTTCGTACTCGGCCACCGTCATTTCTCCTTGCTTGAGATCTAGAAAATCAGATCATTCTCATTCTTTTTGTTCTTGAACACCCACTTGGTTCCAATAACATCTTGATGTGAAGGTCTATCAACCAGCTCCCATACTTCATTTCTAGTGAATTGGTTGAGTTCTTCCTGCATTGCTGTGATCCAATTGGCATCCTGAAGTGCTTCATCAATGTCTTTTGGTTCTTGTTCTGACAAGAAACAACAGAACATAGCACTTTCACCATGAAACCTTCTGGTTTTGACTCCTATACTTGGGTCACCAAGTATCAGGTCAGTAGGATGGTCATACAACCAAGTCCTTCTTTTCCTGATCCCTTCAGTAGAGTTGTCCTCTACTGAGGTTGAGTCACCAGTGTTATAGAATTCAGGATAATTGAGTGCAGGATCTAATTCAGGATCATAATCAGGGGTGTTGTCCTCAATGTCAGGAACATTGGTATTTTCAACATTTTGAGTTCCCCTTGATTATTTGACCCATTAACTACCTCAGCAGGAACTGCTTCTTCATTGGTAGTTGTTACCTGGATGTGAACTGGGATTGGCTCATTCAGTTCACCATTTCGATCAGTGGGGTTTGTCTCAGGAAGGTTGCCTTCAGGATTGTTGTCCAATGTGAATTTTTCAGGTAGGTTGGCTTGGACAAATCTATGAATTCAGTGTCGTTGTCTTTTAGGCTCAATCTGGTTGTCCTCTGTGTGATTTCTTCAGGTTCCAAGATATCATTCCTGATCTCAAAGATGGATTCATCAAACACAACATGAGGTGTTTCTTCCACTATAAGGGTTTTCTTGTTGTAGACTCTGAAAGCTTTATTGATTTGAGAGTATCCAAGAAATACTCCCTCATCAGCTTTGCTATCAAAGGCTTTCAACTGTTCTTTCCCATTATTGTGAATGAAACATTTACAACCAAATATATGAAAGTATGACACTTTAGGCATTCTTCCTTTCCAGAGTTCATAGGGGGTTTTGCCTTGCCCCTTAGTAATCAAACATCTATTTTGAGTATGACACGTAGTGTTTATAGCTTCAGCCCAAAACCTCTTTGGTAGATTTGAATCAGCAATTAAAGTTCTAGCAGCTTCTTTTAGGGTTCTATTCCTTCTTTCTGCAACTCCATTTTGCTGAGGAGTTCTAGCTGCTGAGGTTTCATGAGTTATCCCATTAGATGAGCAATACTCATTGATGTATGAATTTATGAACTCAGTGCCTTTATCAGATCTTATCTTGATAATGCTAAGGCTTTTCTCATTTGACAGTCTCTTAAGGAGTTCAGGTAGTTTGACTTGTGTTTCCTTCTTATTAAGGAGAAATACTACCCATGTGAACCTAGAGAAGTCATCTACTACAACCAATGTGTATTTTCTACCATTTATACATGAAGGGGTGATTGGTCCAAACAGATCCATGTGTAGAAATTCAAGTACCCTTTTAGTAGAAATGACTGGTTTACCTTTGAATGAGGCTTTAATCTGTTTTCCTTCTTGACATGGCTTACACACATGTTCTTTAATGAAAACCTCATTAGGCAGTCCTTTAACTAATGCATTTCTAGCAAGTTTATTCATTGATTTGAAGTTCAGATGGTTTAGCCTCTTGTGCCATAACCAACTTTGTTCACTAGTACTCTTAGCAATGAAACATGCAGCATTAGTAGACTTGTCCCAGTCTGCAAAATACACATTTCCTTTCCTAGTCCTAGTCAATAGAATTTGTTGAGTTTTATCCTTGATTAAACATTTTCCACTTGAGAACTCAACATTGAAATCTTTATCACAGAATTGACTGATACTTAGGAGATTATATTTTAGACCAGCTACATAAGATACATTGGTTACTTTGATGTTACCAATCATCAAAGTACCATAACCTTTTGTGGTTGCTTGTGAACTGTCTCCAAAGGTGACATTTGGGCCTTCTTTTTCAATAAAATCAGTGAGGAGTTCCTTGTTTCCAGTCATGTGCCTTGAGCATCCACTGTCCAGGTACCATGCTGTCTTTTTGCTCATGCTCCTCTTTTTGTGGCCCAATGGTACCTGCAATTAGATAGGTTTAGGTACCCTTTGAGTTTTGGGTCCTGAGAGATTAGCTGTACCTTTAGGAACCCAAACTTGCCTAATCACCCTGATTGATTCAAGGTGGCTAAGTTGTTTTCCTTGTGCATCAACATACACTGTCTTTCCCTTAAATGCCTTGGGGAAAGTATGTGTGAGTGTGTTAACTCTGTAAGTTTCAGGAGAGTTGTCAATTATCCTGAACTTATGAGTTCTTTGTGCAGCTTGATGAAATCTTTGAGGAAAGGCATTTTTATGACCATTACCCTTTGGCATGAAGGGTTTTAGTTGTCTCATTTTATTCTGCCTTTGAGGATAGTTGTCCTTAGGTCTATCCAGCTGAGGCTTTCTCAGATGAGTTGGCCTAGGATGATTATACCTTGGATAACTCCTCTGAACATTGTTCAGTAGAGTTGCCCTCCCATTGGGTCTACTCTGCTGACCAATATTCCTCTTGTGTTCAGGAGCCTTGACCTTTTCCAAAGGTTTAGGCCTAGTCTCCTGAAACACTTGAGTAGGCATTTCAGTTAATTTGCCCTTTCCTTTATTCAGTGGCTGAATTATTTCATTTTCAACTTGTTGTGCCACTGATTTGACAAAGATTTTCTTAGTGTTACTTGTAGAGGCAACACTAAGACAAGGTGAAGATTCAAATGGATCAAAACCCAATCCACTTCTTTGAGCCATAGGTCTTTGATGACTCTGAATTTCCTCTATTGCCCTAGAGGATTTGTTCAAAGCAGACATCTTTAATTTCAGGCTCTCTTCACTTGATTTAAGAATATCATATTCATGTGAGAGGTTTTCAAACTTGGCATTTAGAATTTTTAGTTCAAAGTCTTTTCTCTTCTGAGAGAGGAGTTGATCATCAATCTCTCTTTGTTGGTCAACTATCCTGAGATTTGCTTCCTTAAGCTCTCTCAAGACTTGTTGATACAACTCAGTAGATTTGACATCAACAGCTGCCTCAGAGTTTTTGGTAAGTTCAATAGCCAATCTTTCATTTTCTCTCACACAATTATCATGAAATTCTTGTAATCTAGTGAAATCTTCCATCAACTTCCCAAAGGAAAGTTTCAAGTTAACTTCACTAGTATTTTGTGATAAAAATGATGGTGAGCTAGAAGTAGAGGATACCTCATCATCCTCAAGAGCCATGTTGCACACATCATCATCATCATCACTGTTTGAGAACAGTCCATCTGAAGAGTTGAAGCTTTCAGCACTATCAGATCCTTCACCAGCCATCATGGCCTTTCTATTGGTGAACTTTCTGTCTCTTTTAGCTTGCCTTTCTCTTCTTTCTTTAGAGCTTAGTTCAGGGCAGTCATACTGAAAGTGCCCTTTCTTCTTGCAATTGTAGCATAGGTCTTCATCATCATCCTTCTTGGATTCATCTCTTCCTTTTGCTGATGAAGGGTCAGCTCTACTGGACCTTCTCCTATCAGAGTACTTGTCCTCTGATCTTTTCTCTTCAGGCTTTTTGTCCTTGGCCTGATCTTCAGGGGAGTTGTATCTTCTCCTGAATTTGTTGTCCTGGTAGAATTTCTTGTATCTACCAAACCTTGTGTTCAGCTTGTCAAACCTTCTAGCCATCAAGGCTAGTTCTTCCTTCATTTCAGTCTTTCAGACTGACTTTGATGATGTGGGAGTGAGTTGCATTTCAGGTTCAGTAACTTTGGCTTTGAATGCCACTCCCTTAGTAGGATTTGAAGGTTCCTCAACAGGCTTTCTTCTATTGAGGTCAAACTCATAGGCTTTGAGTTCTGAGAAAATTTGTTGCATGGGCATGTAGGAGAGATCTTTGGTATTCTGCATCATCACAGCATAGACATCCCACTTTTGAGTGAGGCTTCTCAAGATCTTCAATCCAACTTCTCTCCTGGAGTATACCTTGCCCAAGGAGTTGATTTCATTCATCACATCAGTGAATCTACCAGCAAATTTGTCAATGGATTCTTCAGCTTCCATTGAGAATTGTTCAAACTTTTGCACAACAACTTGGAGCTTGTTCTCCTTGATCTTTTCTGTGCCTTCACACATCTCAGCAAGAGTATCCCAAATTTCTTTGGCTGTGGTGCAGTGGTAGACTCTTCCCATGACTGCATCTGGAATTGTTTGATAGAGGGTGTTCATGGCAAGATAATTTAGATTATCTTTCCTCTTTTCATCAGCAGTGAAATCATCCTCATCTTTGGGAATCAGTTCCCTTACATCTGCTCTTTGCTCATCTGTCACCCTGGGGTTAGTTTGAGTAAACACAAAAGGTCCTCTTGTGATTACTCTTAGCATGTCAGTGTGAAGAGATGCAAGATGAGCCCTCATTCTAATTTTCCAGAAATCATAATTATCTATTGAAAACATAGGCAGTTTATGATGTGAAATGTGGTTGACTGGATTTGTGGCCATGTTGTCCAATACTTGAACAACAGGTGGAGGAACAGCATTGTTGTTGGCCATATTTCAAGAAAACAGTTAGTCAACAGGTTATAGATTTCACATAGAGATCAGTTCAGTGACCACACAAATATGTGAATTTTGAAAATCAAGATGGATTTTCAGAAGCAGTGGTCTTTGAACCCCAGCTCTGATACCACTTGTTGGTCCTGAAAGGAGTATATAACAAGTGTATGGGGGGAATACACTTGTATGCAAATCTTTTCAACTTATGATCAAACCAGAGCTCAGCAAGGTTGTCTTGGACAACTCTGCTGAAGATGATTAACTCTTCTAAGATAATCAAACTACTAAGTACTATTGAGTACTTAGTTGAATAACTATCTAGGAGAGTTATAAGTGCGGAATAGTGGTTGGCCCTTTAAGTTTAGACTCCTTAAGTTTCTGAAATCAATTTGCCAATACAGTCCAGTTTTCAGGGAACTTGTCCACAACAGTTTTGCACAGTCTTTGAGTATGTATCTTTTCAAATATCAGTTTTGTGTGCAGTGTTGAATGAATGAAAGTACTTGAAAGGCAAATCAACACAGGAGGTTATAGTGGTTCAGAGACTCAAGCTCCTACATCCACTTTCCCTGATTTAACAGGATAATTCCTTCACTCTTGGAATTAACTTGTTTTATAGTGCCAAGGTGCACTTGATCAATAACACCACTCCTTGGTGAATTGATCCCTAGGATGTCTAGAGTCCTAGTACCCTCTTCTCAACTCAGAACTGAATTGTTCTTCTCTCAACAGTCAGCTCCTACCACTTCTACTACTACAACCTTCTCACTTTCTCACTTGAAAGAGGTAAGGGTTGAAGTAAGGTTTCAACTAATGAGATATCCTTTACAATGAAGATCAGTGTATAAGGATAGGATATCTCTCTAAGCTTTGTGTATGAATATACAGTGAGTTCAGCTTAGAAGAAGTGTTTCAAGACTAAGAATGTCTTTTGAAGACTTTGAAGCTTTCAGAATAGTTGCTCAGTTGGATGTAGAATGGATGCTTCAAATGGTCTTCACACTCCTTGTATTTATAGACAAAATGAGGATTTGCCCGTTGGAGAGGCAGCCCCAAATTGCTATAAATGTCTTCCTTGAGTTCTTCAATCTGGAAGACAGATTCTTGATAGTGACATGTCCTTAATTGGGTAATAAACGGCTTGTAAGACTTTGTCTTCATTCTGCAGCACTTTTCCCAATGTTTGACTTCTTGTTAGGACTTGGACATGGCTTCTGAAGATTGATCCAATGATAGGACAACATTCCTTATCAAATGGACAACTCTCCTTATCACTATCAGCAGATTTGCTTATCAGCAAAGTTGGCTTGCTCTTCTTCAGATGACTTGGCTCTTTCCCTTTGCTTTACTTCAAGGTGATCTTAGCATGTTGTATTGAAGTTCTTTAGGGTATGGTTGTCTCTAACTCTTCAGCATGGTTGACCTTCAACCATTAGAACTTTTGTTCTGGTTCAAACATGCTGAGACAACTCTTCTGGGACAACTCTCCTGATCAGCATATATGGTGTTTTAGCTTCTGAGCTTTTGTTATCTCACAGAATTATCATCTCTGGACAACTCTCCTGATCAGAACATTTGACTAATCTTATCCTTTTGAGCTTTATAATCTTGTTTTTGCATAGAGATAGCTCTTCTGGACAACTCTCCAGATCAGAGCATATGATGTTCTATAGAGCTTTCCTTTGCTTTAGTGATTGTTCTAGAATTTGAGCCTTAAGGGGACTTGTTCCTGATAATCTTCCAAGTATAGGTTCCCCCTCACATTGTGTATCTAGTCATCTAAGAGCTGCCTAACATATCAGCTTCTCATCTATCCTTATGCTATGTGTTCTAACAATCTTAGAACACAATCATCTTGACTTAGGCATGTCTCAGGGGGTTTTGGTATTTAATCAAAACATATGTCATTTTATTCCCAACAATCAGTTCACTAGAAATGAAGTTTGGGAACTTGTTGATAGACCTAGTGATCATAATGTTGTAGGCACTAAGTGGATTTTCAAGAATAAAAGGGATGAAAATGATCTTGTAGTTAGAAATAAAGCTAGATTAGTTGCTCAAGGCTACTCTCAAGCTGAGGGTATTGATTATGATGAAACTTTTGCTCCTGTAGCTAGACTAGAAGCTATAAGATTGTTCCTTGCTTATGCTGCACATATGAAATTCACTGTGTATCAAATGGATGTGAAAAGTGCATTTTTGAATGGTATACTTGCTAAAGAAGTTTATGTGGAACAACCACCTGGTTTTGAAGTGAATAGTCACCAAGTATACAGGTTAAAGAAAGCACTCTATGGATTGAAACAAGCCCCAAGAGCCTGGTATGATACACTTTCTCTATTCTTACTTGAAAATGGTTTTACTAAAGGCAAGGTTGATAGAACTTTGTTTTGAAGACAAGAAGGTAATGATATATTACTTGTTCAAATTTATGTGGATGATATTATTTTTGGATCACCCAACAAAACCTTGAGTGAAATCTTTTCTACACTCATGCAAAGTAAATTTGAAATGTCTATGATGGGTGAAATGACATATTTTCTTGGTCTTCAAGTAAAACAAACTCCAGAAGGTATCTTTATAAATCAAGCAAAATACACTAAGAATTTGCTAGACAAATTTGGTATTAAAACCTGTAAGACAGTTGGTGTGCCCATGCAACCTACATACAGAATGGATCCTGATGAAGGAGGTAAGTCTTCTGACCAACCTCACTATCGTGCTTTAATTGGCTCTCTACTCTATCTAACTGCCAGCAGACCTGATATTGCTTTTGCTGTTGGTGTATGTGCAAGATTTCAAGCAAACCCCAAAGAAAGTCATCTGGAAGCTGCCAAAAGGATATTGAAATATCTAAAGGGGACCATTAATCGAGGATTATGGTATCCTGCAGATGATGATATATTCTTAAGTGGTTATTCAGACTCTGACTTTGGAGGTTGCAAAATAGATAGAAAATCTACTCCAGGTTCATGTCAATTCTTAGGAACTAAGCTCATTTCATGGTTTTCAAAGAAACAAACAAGTGTGGCAACTTCTACTACTGAAGCAGAATATATGGCTGCAGGAAGTTGTTGTAGTCAGCTTCTTTGGCTAATACAACAACTCAGAGACTACAATATTGTAGAATCTAATGTACCCATATATTGTGACAGTAATAGTGCCATTGCCATCACACAAAATCCCGTTTTACATACTAGATGCAAGCATGTTGATATTAGACATCATTTTATTAGGGATCATGTGAAAAAGAAAAATATTAGGATGGAAAAGATTCATACTGATATTCAAAGAGCTGACATTTTTACAAAATTATTGGCTGAAGTGAGATTTAGAGAGTTATGCATTAGCTTAGGATTGATAGATATGGATTCTATATGTATATAGAACTGTACTAACATTTCAGGTACTGATCTTATACCAAGAGGAAGATAAAGCATAAACTAAGAGCAGTACATCAAAAGCCTAAAACTCAGAAGAGACAACCTCATGTCAGACCACTACATTCAAAACAGGTAACAAGGTTACTAAAGTGACCTTCATCCCAATGAGGAAGCTGGTAAAGCTGAGGGACACTGAGAACACACATTAAGGGGGAATCTGTGATTTCTTAAAGATCCTTTTGTTGACTCAGAACACTAAGTCACTTTAGCATAAACCTTGATGTGATCATTGATTTAATTATTATGTTACTACCCTGTACTGTTTTACACTTATATCTCATGAACTAACACTTCTACCAAGGTGAAACAGGCACAGAAGAGGAATTCTCCACTGAAAGGGGAACTGATCTGATTACAGATTTGAAAAGTCTACAAATCTGATCTGATTACAGGCTATATCAGTCTACAGATGTATTCTGATTAATAAATTGACTTGTCTACAGAACTGTTCTGATTACAAAGTTTCTTTGTCTACAGTACTGATCTGATTACAATTCAATTACTCTACAGAACCAATCTGACTAATGATTAAACTGTCTACAGAAAGATTTGATTACTACTAATTTGTCTACAGAATAGAACTGATCTGTTACAGTACTGATCTGAAGATTACTGTGTTGATAAAAATCAGCAGAGTATTTTTAACCTAACTTGGTGTTGTATCTACTAAACAATATACTAATGACCTTACCTAGACCTTGAAGGGTGAAATCATGCAACAACTGAAGTCTATTAGGAAGTTGTATGATGAAGCCAAAAAGAGGGAAGGAAAAGTTATAAATGGTATAGAGAAGATAATTGTTGTTGAAAGAATTACTAATCTTCAACACAAGAAGGACATCAAGGCCAGGATGTACTTGACATTTAGAATCTAAAGAAAGAAGATGAAGGACAAGCTCACAAGATAACATTTCTTAACCTTAATCTTTATTTCTATATTTTAATGTTCTATGATTCTGTGTAATATGTGCATTATTTGATCTTATCTGAATATGAATATGAATTTTAAAATGATGAACTGTTATGATTGACAACATACTTAACTACTGATTTATTAACATTTAAGTAGTTTTGGCTTCATCAAAAAGGGGGAAATTGTTGGGATATGAATCCTTGAAACAATGTTCTAATTGATGATTGTATGTTTTGATGGCCAAAAGCAACTTAAAGTTAGTAATATATGTGGTTCTAAGTCATCTTAACTGAGTCATATGAAATAAGTTTACTGATCTTAATGAGATATTGAATAACTGAGTTACTGATCTTATTGTGTTTACTGATCTGATATATGAACTGTTAGGTACTAAGCTGATGTTTTGTATTGTATATACAGCTTATAGTATAGGACTTTGATATACTCATCTGTATATAGTTCAGTTGATGTATAGATAGGTTTTATATATGTAAAGTTGTATTTGATTGTATTCAGCATTGTAATAGTTTAGAAAACTAGTTTAGAAGAAGATCAGAAGACTAATGAAGACTCAGAAGACTACTTCAGAATAAGAAGACTTCGAAGAAGAGTTGAAGAGAAGCTTAGAAGAATTCTTGAGAAGTACAGAACAGTTTTAAGTTACTGTGCTAACTGGCTCAGAAGAGTAAAAATCAGAAGAGTAAAAATCAGAACAGTAAGTTACTGTGCTGATTTGGTGAATTTGAAGAATAAGTTTGGAAAACTTATTTAAAGAGTAACTGAAGATATATTTGAAGATATGCTGACTTGGAATAAGAAGGAAGTTACAAAGTCGGTTACAAAAAGGAAGTTACAAAAACAGTTTAGAGTTAGTTGAGAGTTAGTTCACAAACTGCTAACTGTCATACTAAGTTCTATAAATAATGTATGATCTTATACTGCTAAAGGCTAGCTACTACTGAACATTTACTGATCTAAGAGAATTGAAGAGCAAGTCTACAGAGCATTTGAAGAACTCATAGAGTTGAAGAGATCAAGAACAGAGAAGAGCCACTGAATTGAAGAGAAGAAATCAAAGGATACTCAAAGAGAAGTTTTACTTTTCAGTTTTAAGTTTGTATTTTGTAAACAAGTGTGCTAGTTACTTGTAGAATTACTAGTAGATCGAAGATACACTTGGAAGTGTAATCGAAAAGGTCACAGTCTTAATCTTAGGACTTTAAGCCACAAGAAACTCAAAAAGGAAGAGTTAATAAAACATCACAACTGGGATTGTGAGAGTGGATGTAGACTTATTGGTCGAACCACTATAAAATTATGTGTTCTTTATTTTCTGTTTGATATATCTGTTTATATTGTTTAACCAAGAACAGTAGAATTTACTAAGTAAAGATCTGATTAAAAGTTGAGTATAAAACTAAAACTGGAAGTACTGATCTAACTCAGTAAGAACAGTACTATTCAGAACACTATTCCGCATTATAAACTCTGATATTTTGAAAGATTTTTGAAAGTCTATTCACCCCTCCCCTCTAGACTTTCTTAGCTTACTCAATCTTAACTCAACTTTGGGACCAACAGAACTGCTGGGAATAAAATGAGATTTTGATTTAGATACCAAGATAGATAAGTCAAATTTTACTAAGTATATTTGAGGAATGTTGGAACATATAGTTCAGGCTAGTTGAACAACTGACATGTTAGGCAGCTTATAGATGTTTAGATGCTTAAGTTGAGGGGGAACACAAGCTTAGAAGATCACAAGAATCAAGGTCCTTAAGGCTCAAAATCAGAAGCCTCAACCCTGCTGATAAGACAAGAAGAGTTCAACACTGCTGATGGTGAATTCAGAAGTGCAAATTAGAAGAGTTAACCTCTCTGATAGTCCAATGTTTAAAGAATAAATCAATAGGACCAAGTCTATTGACAAGAACTCCATTGAGATCAGAAGAGATGTTCAGCAGAGTTCATCAGCACACTAAATCAGAAATAATCAAAACTAGTCTAAGTCAAGAGACAACAATGTTGATGAGGTCTACTTCACTGATATGGAAGATATGAACTTAGAAGTAATCTCAAGATTGATTCAGTAAAGATGAAAAGCCAACTCAACTGAAGAAGTTAGCCAACACTGTTGATAAGCCAAGTCAACTGATGAGATAAACTTGAGCACAGAAGTGTAAGAACTAGAACTGTCAAGTGAAGAACTAGAACTAGGACTCAGAATTTCTAGGAATCAAGGCAGTAAGGAGTAGTGTGGTTGATCAGTGCACCTTGGCACTATAAAACAAGTTAATTCCAGGTGAAGGAATTATCCTGTTAAATCAAGGAAGTGGATGTAGGAGCTTGAGTCTCTGAACTACTATAAACCTTTGTGTTATTTACTTACAAGTCATTTCATACAAGTAACACATTCATACACTACACACAAATTGATCTTCAAAAGATATTCAACACAAACTGTGCAAAACAGATTTGGGACAAGTCCCCTGATAACTGTTAACTGTCAAAAAAGGTTTTCAGAATTAAAAAGGAGTTTAAATATAAAGGGTCAACCATAATTCCGCACATATAACTTATTTAAATAGTTATTCAACTGATTACTTCATAGTTCTTAGTAGTTTGATTATCTAATCAAAGTTATACATACTCAGAGAAGTTGACTAGACAACTCTCCTGATAGCCTGATTTGTTTAAAAGAAAAGAATTTGCATACACAAGTGCATTCCCCTTCCCCCATACACTTGTGTCATACTCCTTTCAGGACCAACAAGTGGTATCAGCGCAGGGGTTCAAAGACCACTGCTTCTGAAAATCCATTTTGATTTTCAAAACCAAAATTCCCGTGTGGTCACCGAACTGATCTTTCTGAAAAACCTTCATTCATATTCTGTGCGTAATTACATATATCTGGAAGTATGGCTCCAAATAATGCAGTGCCTGGAGATGCTGTGGAAACCATCAACAACATGGCTCCAAACCCAGTCAACCATATATCTCATCACAAACTACCAATGTTCTCAATTGAGAACTATGACTTTGGGAAGATCAGGATGAGAGCTCATCTTACCTGTCTTCATGATGAGATGTTGAGAGTCATCACAAAGGGACCATTCACTTTCACAAAGCCAAATCCTAAGCTCACAGTTGCTCAGAAAGCTGATCCCAGACAAGAATTCCCTAAAGATGAAGATGACTTCACTGCTGAAGAGAGAAGGAGGCACAACCTCAATTATTTGTCCATGAACACTCTCTATCAGACCATTCCAGATGTTGTAATGGGGAGAGTCTACCACAGCACAACAACCAAAGAAATATGGGATACTATTTCACAAATGTGTGAGGGTACTTACAAAATCAAGGAGAACAAGCTCTAAGTTACTGTGCAGAAATATGAACAATTCACAATAGAATCAAATGAGTCCATTGGCAAATTTGCTGGTAGATTCACAGACACAATTAATGAGATAAACTCATTGGGCAAGGTTTACTCCAAGAGAGAGGTGGCACTCAAAATTCTAAGAAGTCTCACTCCAAAGTGGGATGTATATTCTGTAATGATGCAGAACACCAAAGATCTCTCTACCATGCCCATGCAACAAGTCTTCTCAGAACTCAAAGCTTATGAGTTTGATCTCAACGGAAGAAAGCCAACTGAGGAACCTTCATTGCCAACCAAATGAGTGGCCTTCAAAGCCAAAACTGCTAAACCAGAAATGCAGACCACTCCAAGATCATCAAGGTCGGTTTCTAAAACTAAAATGAAGGAAGAGCTAGCCCTCATGGCAAGAAGATTTGAAAAATTCAACTCAAGATTTGGTAGATACAAAAAGTTCTACCAAGACAATAAGGTTAGGAGAAGGTACAACTCTCTTGAAGCCAAGGCTGAGGACAAAAGGCCTGAAGAAAGAAAATCTGAGGACAAGTACTCTGATAGGAGAAAGTCCAGCAGAGTTGGACCTTCATCATCCAGAAGGAAAGAAGAATCCAAGAAAGATGATGATGAAGACCTGTGCTATAACTGCCAAAAGAAAGGGCATTTCCAGTATGACTGCCCTGAACTCAGCTCCAAAGAGAGGAAAGAGAGGCAAGCTAAAAGAGATAGAAGACTCAACAACATAAAAGTCATGGTGGCTGGTGATGAGTCTCAAAGTGATGGAAGCTTCAACTCCTCTGATAATGGACTATTCTCTAATAGTGATGATGATGACATATGCAACATGGTTATATAAGATGATGAGGTATGTTCTTCATCTAGTTCATCATCAGTTCACTCACTGGAAGCTAGTGATGTCAACTTGAAACTCTCCTTTGGAAAGTTGGTGGAAGATTTCACTAGACTACAAGAACTTCATGAAAATACTGAGAGAGAAAATGAAACTTTATATTCTGAAATTGCAAACTCTCTCAAGCTGAATATGTAAGTGACATCAAGTCTACTGAGTGTATCAACAGATTGTGAGAGAACTTGATGAAGTCTCTCTCAGGATAGTTGACCAACAAAAACAGATTGATGAACAATTACTTATTCAGAAGAGAAAAGATTTTGATCTTAAAGTCTTACCAGCTAAATTTGATAATCTTTCTCATGAATATGATATTCTTAAATTAAGTGAAGAGATCCTGAAAAATAAGATGTCTGCTATGAACAAATCCTCTAAAGCAATAGAGGAAATTCAAAGCTTCCAAAGACCTATGGCTCAAAAGAGTGGACTTGGATATGATTCATTCGAATCTTCACCTTGTCTTAGTGTTGCATCAACAAGTAACACTAAGAAAATATTTGTTAGATCAGTGGCACAACAAGTTGAAAATGAATTAATTCAGCCACTAAACAAAGGAAATGGCAAAATGATTGATGTGCCTACTCAAGTATTCAACAGACCAAGGCCCATACCTATGGAAATGGCCAAAGTCTCTAACTACAAGAGAAATGGTGTTTAGCAGAGTAGACCCAGTGGAAGAGTAACTCATCTAAACAACATTCAGACAAGTTGTCAAAAGTATGTTCAGCCTAGACCAAGATTCATGAGGCAACCTCAGCTGAACAAACTTAAGGCCAACTCTCCTGAAGGGCACATTAAAATGAGACAACCAAAACCCTTCATGCTAAAGGGTAAAGGTCATCTTAATGCCTATCCTCAAAGATTTCATCAAGCTGCACAAAAGCCTCATAAGTTCAGGAGAAGTGTCAACTCTCCTGATACTTAAATGGTAAACACTTTCACACACTCTTTCCCAAAGGCATTTAAGGGAAAAATTGTGTATGTTGATGAAATGGGAAAACAACTTAGCCACCTTGAATCAATTAAGGTTATTAGGAAAGTTTGGGTTCCTAAAGGTACAACTAACCTCTCAGGACCTAAAATTCAAAGGGTACCTAAAGTTTGATCTTTGCAGGTACCAAAGGACCACAAGAAGATGAGGAGTTTGAGCAAAAAGATAGCATGGTACTTGGACAGTGGATGTTCAAGACACATGTCTGGAAACAAAACACTCCTCACTGATTTCACTAAACAAGAAGGTCTTAATATCACATTTGGAGACAGCTCACAAGCCACTACTAAAGGTTATGGTACCTTAATCATTGGTAATGTTAAGGAACAAATGTATCATATGTGGCTGGTCTCAAGTATAACCTCTTAAGCATAAATTAGTTATGTGATAAAGGATACAATGTTGAGTTCTCAAGTGATAAATGGTTAATCAATGACAAGATAACTCAACAAACTCTACTGACTGGCATAAGAAAAGGAAATGTATATTTTTCTGACTGGAACCTATCTATTGATGCTACATGTTTCATTGCTAAAAGCTCAAATGAGCAGAGTTGGTTATGGCATAAGAGACTAAACCACCTGAACTTTAAATCCATGAACAAGTTAGCAAGAAATTCATTAATAAAAGGACTGCCAAATGAAGTTTTCATTAAGGAACATTTGTGTAAACCATGTCAAGAATGAATATAGATAAAAGCTTCATTTAAAGACAAACCAGCCATCTCTACTGACAGGGTACTTCAACTATTGCATATGGATTTATTTGGACCAATTACCCCTGCTAGTATAAATGGAAGAAAATATACATTGGTTGTTGTAGATGACTTCTCTAGATTCACATGTGTAGTATTTCGCCTTAATAAGAAGGAAACACAAGTCAAACTCCTTGAGTTAATGAAGAGACTGTCAAATGAGAAAAGCCTTAATATCATCAAAATCAGATCTGATAAAGACATTGAGTTCATAAATTCCTACATTAATGAGTATTGCATTGAAAATGGAATAGCCCATGAAACTTCAGTTGCTAGAACACCTCAACATAATGGAGTAGCTGAAAGAAGAAATAGAACTCTTAAAGAGGCTGCTACAACCTTAATTGCTGAATCTAAACTGCCTAAGAGATTTTAGGTTGAAGTTATAAACACTGCATGATATACTCAAAATAAATGTCTAATAACTAAAGGTCAAGGAAAGACCCCATATGAACTCTGGAAAGGAAGATTGCCTAAAGTATCTTACTTTCATATATTTGGTTGTAAGCGTTTCTTTCAAAACAATGGGAAAGAACAATTGAAAGCTTTTGACAACAAAGCTGATGAGGGGATATTTCTTAGATATTCCCAAATCAGTAAAGCTTTCAGAGTTTACAATTGTAAATCCCTGAAACACCTCATGTTGTGTTTGATGAAACTACTTTTGAGAACAGGGATAAAGCTTTGGAATTAGATGACATCACACAAAGAACAACCAGACTGAGCTTAAAAGACAAAGATACTCTATTCACTATAGTTGTCTAACCCAATCTTACTAAAAATCTTACATTGGACAACTCCCTTGATGGCAATCTACCTGAAGCAAACCCCACTGAAGGAAATGATGAACTGAATGACCCAATCCCAGTTCATAATCAAGTAACAACTACCAATGAAGAAGCAGGCTTTGCTGAGGTAGTAAATGGATCCATTATTCAAGGGGGGACTAATAATGTTGAAAATCTCAATGTCCCTGACATTGGTCCCAACTCCCCTGAATATGATCATGAACTTGATCCTTCATTAAACTTTCCTGAATTTTATGAACCTAGTGACTCAACCCCAGTAGAGGACAACTCTACTGAAGGGATCGGGCAAAGAAGGAACTGGTTATCTGACCATCCAACTAGCCTGATACTTGGTAATCCAAGAGTGGGAGTCAAAACTAGGAGATTTCATGGTGAAAGTGCCTTATTTTGTTGTTTCTTATCAGAACTGGAACCTCAAGACATTGAAGAAGCTCTACAAGATGCAAACTGGATCACTGCTATGCAAGAGGAGTTGAACCAATTTACAAGAAATGGTGTTTGGGAACTGGTTCACAGGCCATCACATCAGGATGTTATTGGAACAAAGTGGGTGTTCAAGAACAAGAAAAATGAGAATGATGTGATAGTCAGAAACAAGGTGTAATACCCCGTATTTTTTCACCTTTTATTAGTATTTATTTATTTTAAATAAATTATAAATAATTTATTTTTAACATACATTCTCATTTATTCATACTACTTGACTCCTAATATTCCCCTATTCGTTTTACATTATGAAAGATGAAACAATTAATTGTAACGTTATATAGTATTAATTTCAAATATTTGGTTATGCACCCATTTCCACGCATGCACCATATGTTTTCATGAATTAAAATTATGATTGTAACTCATTTCCACGTACCATATATTTTCATGAATTAAAGAAATTAAATTGATGTTAATTATGAGTGTAACAGTAATCGGTTTCATATGCATAAATTGTTTCTCTTATTTCCCGTATGCTATAAATATGTGTATGATACTTGTGAGCTGAAATGAGAAGATCAACTTGCCAGTTTATTATTATATTAAGTATTGCTTTAGAATTCAGTATAGTTTAAAAGAAAATACAATCATATGTGATTCTATGTATCACGGCAAGGCGACCAGAATTACAAGAACTATTTTATACGAGGCTTTCTCATATCACGTGTACATTCATCTATCGAGGTGGGTTTTTAATTGCTTTATTCTCTACGGTGGTTTGTAGAGCTCTATTGCATTTGTTATTCATTATTTAATTTTTTAGATAAATGAACTGAGTTAATTATTTACTATGTGAATCCATTTATATTGTTATTCGATTGGCAAGGTATATTATATATTGGCAAAGTTTGTATATATTGGCAAAGTTTGTATATATTGGCAAAGTTTGTATATTGGCAAAGTTTGTGGCAAAGTATATATTGGCAAAGTTTGTGGCAAAGTATATATTGGCAAAGTTTGTATATATTGGCAAAGTTTGTATATTGGCAAAGTTTGTGGCAACGTATATATTGGCAAAGTTTGTGGAAAAGTTTGTTATCTTTTGGCAGGGTTACAATGACAAAGTTGGCAAAGTATCAATGGCAAAGTATATGTGGCAATGTGAATGCTATTTACTAAGTTGCAATTACTTGATTATTTATTTTTAGCATTAACTATTGAATGACTTAATCCCACTTAGTGTGCTTGCATGCTCACCCCCAACATTTACAATTTCAGGTTGAAATATTGGATGGCGAGGCGTGGTGATGGGAGATGATTTTCATGTATTTAAGAATAAATTAATATTTTTTTTTGTTTATTTACTTGGATATTGTTTTTCTTTAAAGATTCTTAGTAAAATAATTAAATGGTATTTTCCACTTGAATTATACTATAACTGTTTCCGCTGCAATATTTAACGTGATTTTAATTATATAGTCATTGCGTCCCTTATTTTAACGTTATACGTTTAAGATTTAATTTTTGGCGTATTTAAAATTAGTTATTTTAAGTACTTTTTAAAAGGTCAATATTTTTAAATTTGGGGCGTGACGCAAGGCCAGGTTGGTGGCCAAAGGTTATTGTCAATCAGAAGGCATAGACCATGATGAGACTTTGCACCTATGGCAAGACCTGAAGCAATAAGGTTGTTTCTAGCATATGTTGCTCACAAGATGTTCAAAGTCTATCAACTGGATGTCAAAAGTGCTTTTCTGAATGGAGTGCTCAAAGAAGAAGTCTATGTAGAACAACCACCAGGTTTTGAAGAAGGAGTTAAGGTGTACAAACTCAAGAAAGCCCTTTATGGACTTAAGCAAGCTCCAAGAGCTTGGTATGACACCTTGTCACAATTTATGTTGGATCATGGTTTTGTCAAAGGGACAGTAGACAGAAATTTGTTCAGAATTTGTGAAGAAGATGACATCTTGCTTGTCCAAATATATGTGGATGACATTATATTTGGATCACTAAATGAGAAGCTTTATGAGAAATTCTCAAAGCTCATGCAAAGCAAGTTTGAGATGTCAATGCTGGGGTTGATGAATTTCTTCTTGGGACTTCAAGTCAAGCAATAAAAAAAAGGAATCTTTATCAACCAAGACAAGTATACAAGAGACATGATTAAAAAGTTTGGATGTTCAACAAGCAAACCTGTAAGAATCCCAATGAACACCAATTGGAAGATGGATCCAGATGAAAGTGGAGTTTCAACCAACTTTACTGAATATAGAGGAATCATTGGATCTCTTCTATATCTCACAGCCAGCAGACCTGACATCACCTTTGCAGTAGGTGTATGTGCAAGGTTCCAAGCCAATCCAAAGAAGAGTCATCTAGAAGCTGCAAAGAGGATATTGAGATATCTCAAAGGCACTGAAATGTAGGCCTTTGGTATCCAGCAGATGACAACATAGAGCTCACTGGCTACTCAGATGTTGATTGTGGAGGATGCAGAATTGATAGGAAGTCCACCTCTGGAACATGCCAGTTCTTGGGAAGCAAGCTCATCTCTTGGTTCTCAAAGAAACAGAACAATGTGGCAACTTCCACTACTGAAGCTGAGTATGTTGCAGCTGGAAGTTGTTGTGCTCAAATTCTATGGTTGAGACAACAACTCAGAGACTACAATGTCAACTCCCCTGAAGTGCCAATATTTTATGACAACAACAATGCAATTGCCATCTCACAAAATCCAGTATTGCACACAAGATGCAAGCATGTGGACATCAATCATCACTTCATAAGGGATCATATGGAAAAGAAGGATATCAAGCTGGTAAAAATCCACACAGATCACCAAAAGGCTGATATATTAACCAAGCCTCTAGCTGAAGCAAGGTTTATGGAACTTCCAGCAGAGTTAGGACTTCTTGATCCAGGGAAGATGGATAGTTAAGTCTAAAGAAGTTAAAAGAGAAAAAGGAAAGATGGAATGTTCTTCAGTAGACTTGGGCAAGAAATACCTATGACAGAATTAAAGTCTACTTTAGTTCAAAGGAGATGACCCAAAAAATGTTCAGAGAAGTTGGGCAGACCAATTTATTGTTTTGGGCCCACTTTAGGTGTTTTGGGTCAGGGTAGTTGTCCATGTGGGACCAGATAAGCTGCAATGGCTTTCGCTTGAAAAAATATAGGATGATAAGCACCTATTTTCGGTAATCATTGCCTATTTCAATGGTTGTCCCATTCCTTTTGAAGATATCACCTTTTCAAAGATTTAATTTGTCCCCTACCCAATAAGTCTCTTTCAAACATTTAATGCAAAAGATTTAATTCTTGTTTGCATTAACTTTTTAGCCCACAATCTACTTTGATAACTCCCATAAGCCTTAAAATGTCTTAACTTCTATCCCCACGATTTGATAAAATTGTTTCATTGCCATAAATTCAAATTTGAGTCGTTGGATCACTTGATGCCCAACTCCCCTGAATCAATCCTGGCCGTCCAGTTTTGATTTCCCAAAATATCAACCTTTGAATTTGCCTTAAGACTCACCAACTCAATGACAAACATTCCTTTTGGAATATTCACAAGTTTTAAGAAGCCCTAATTCATTTCATTCTTTCTCACGCAAATTACAACTCTCATTCCCTTACCTAGAATTCTCAAACACTCCCAAGCTTTTTACACTCATCAATGGCACCCAAAATTAGAATAGACAAGCTTGTCAACTTCTCTCATGAGAAGCTAGACATTGATTTCTCATACCTAAGCCAAAAGAACAATCTTGCATTTGAGCCTATAATCTCATTTGAAAGTGAGAAACCAGAGGTTACCCCAGTTCTCAGATGGTTAAGGAGAGCAGGTCTTCAAAATTTCATGGAGACTAAGCCAAGTTCCTGTTTGGAACAATACATGGTTGAGTTCTTTGCATTCCTCAAATGGAAGGGCAAAGCCACTGGTGGAGCAGTTCAGACTAGATTGACCTATGTTGATGAAGGTCAAGAGGAGGAAAATGCACATGCCATTACATTCTCAGAAGAAGACCTAGGGGATGCTTTTGGATTGCCTTCAGAGGGAAGGAATCCAGAAAATTATGGAGCAAATCATGAATAAGAAATTGCAGAAGAATGGCTCATCAATCCAGCACCCCTCATTTCTGCTCAACACAAGAATACATTGAAACCTGTGTTTCAAACTTTATTTGAGGTGGTTACTAAGAGCATTCTTAGTAACACTGGAAGCTTAGAGCAAGTAAGCTATACAAGGTTAAGAATCATGGCTGCTATAGTTGATGCCAGTGATAAAGGCACAAGATTTAACTAGAGGGATTTCATCATGGGAGAAATGATGAAAGAAAAAGCCAAGTTCAAGATGAAGGCTCACTTCAAAGTGGTGGTGGAAAGCAAACTGAGATATTGCACCAGGGCAAGTCTCCTGATTGAAAGGTTTTCCCACTATTCTCAGATGCAAACCTTTGCCAAACCCCTTCCAGCCCAAAAGATTTTATTTAGAAAATTATCTAAGAAAACTGAGAAGAGGAAGATGATAGTAGCCAAATCTGCTGAAGAGGAGAAGCAGAAGCCAAAGTTGAAGCCTAGGAGAAAGGCAAGGGCTATCAAGACAAGGAGAATGACTCAGATCATTTCTGAGGAAGAAAATGACACTTCAGCAGAGTTGGAAAAAGTTGTTGAAGAAGGTGTAAATGTGCCATCTGACTCAGAAGAGTTGGGGGAAAAGTTTCCAATGGTTGTGAAGAAGGACAAGAAAGTGTCTTCTTCAAAGAAGAGGGGCAGGGAAGTTGTCCAGTTGGAAGAAGAATCTTCTAGTCTAAGTAAGAGAAAGGTGAAAACTTCTGCAAAGATGCAAAGTTTGAAGGAAGAGGAAACCTTGAAGAAAGTAATCAAGGAGAGCAGAGATGCAAGCAGATCAGGTTCAAAAACCAGATCAAAATCCAACTCTCCTGATTGTAGAACCCCAGAATCCAAACTTCTTGAACACCAGCCTTTTGAGCCCAACTCCCTTGATACCCATAGAACCCCTGAAAATCAACCTATCATTCCCTTAGTTCTTGAAAAGAGATATTCTCCAGAAGGGACTGCTCGAAGAGGGTCAATAGACATCATTGCTGACATTGCAGTGGATGAGTCAAGGTTAAAATACCTTCTTGAAGCAGAATTGCTCTCATACTCTAAGTTCCTTGAAATAGCTATCATGGAACCAACTCCAAAACCTAAGAGCCCTTCTGGAACATTGCTCTCTAAATCACCTGAATCTAACCTTTCAGAAACCAATGTCCCTGAATCCAATCCAGAAACCAACTCTCATATAACCCAAAGTCATCAGTCTGATGATGAGAAGTATACCTATGAAGGTATGCTCAGAGGAGTAGCTAGAGCCAATGTGGATAGTTTGTATCCCAACTTGTCTGAGTTTCCAAGACTCCAGAAGCAATTCCATGATCTAAGAGCCCTAGTGGAATTAAAGACAAGACAATCATGGAAATTGTTCAAACTATTTAAGACAAGGGTGCAAGCTGGTGGCAGATTGAAGAAAACAGACTTCTACACTTTGTTGAAGTTAAGAAGACAAGGAATCTTATTGATGAAGTTGTTTTTGCCAAGTTGGTGGAAAAGAAAGTTGTTGAAGAAAAAGATAGAATTTCCAAATGGATCAAGCACCCTGACAGCAGTTCTAATGATGATGATTCACCCAATCCCAAGCCCCCTGGTTCCCAAGATGTTGAGGTACATGTTTTACCTCAAGAAGGTGGAAAGGACTCTGAAAAATCAGAGGTGTTGACCACGGATGGTAACACAGTCAAAGAAGCAACAGCCAAGGAAGGTTCAATTGAGCCTGAGGCACATCTGAATTATGCTAAGACTTCCATTGGAGAAGCTAGTTTGACTAAAACCTCATCAGTGTCAGGGAAGTTGGACACTGACCAGCTTTTAGTCATTCAGGATGACTTAGTGGCCTTGGAATGCCCAAGCACTGTGATCTCCCAACAACTTCTCTTTATGGATCCTTGTGAGGATGTAGAGAAGTCAGGTTTAGGTTCTTGTGGTGTTGAAAAGTAATTTAGTAATGAAAAACCATAGGGAGATGATGGTGGAAGTGAGGTAGAAATCACTAAGGTTGTGAGTGCACCAAACAAAGAGGGAGGTATAAGTGAGGAAGGTCGGGTTATTCTTGAAGTCAAATCTGAACTTCAAGAATCCCTTGGTGAAAGGAGGCCTAATCTTCATGAACGTGAGATTATCTATGAAAAAGATGGTGAAAAGAATATAGTTGAAAATGAGAAGAAAGTTGTTGATGAATCAGAGCTTTGTGAAAAAGATTTTGAGGGTGATTTTACTAACAAGTTTTTCTTTGCAGATACTACAGGTATTACCCTTGACCAAATCTTTGCTGCAGATGAATTCACAGATGCACATGTCCAAGCTGATGAGGACTTATCAGCCTTCACACTTGCCAATGCTGCATTGGAAGTTCATTCAGCTAAGTTGGACACTTTGGCCCAACAAGTGGGAAAAGCTCATGCACACACTTCAGAAGCTCTGGATGAGAAAGGAGGATTCTGGCCTCAGTGGAGATGAGGCTGACGGGTTCTGAAGATGTGGTGTTGTCCATTATTGACGCAAGAATCAGTGGAGTTGAATCTGGGCTGCAGACCATCTCTGCTGATGTACAAAAGGTCAAATCAAGCATGGAGGAGTTCACAGAATCTGTGAAAAATGATCAAAAGCTGCTTATGAACAACCACAACAAAAATGTCACTACTTTCAAGTTGTTGGTTAAGCAAGCGTTAGGCAAGAAGACTGCTCTTCAGAAGAAAAGAACTGAAGAACTTAGATTGGCTATGGTGAAGGAGGCCTCAGCTAAGTTCACTCAGGATGTATTTGCCAAGATCTCTGAAGCTGCAGTGGCCAACCTTACTGAGCTTCTCAAAGCCAATTTGGATGTAACTCTAAAGGCTACCATGGAGGTTGTTGTGGAACAGAAGATGAAGCTTGTTCTTGCTTTTGTCAGCATGAACAATGACAAAATGCAGAACATTCATAATGCAAATGTTTACCTCCTGGAAGAGATCAAATCCCTGAATCAGGCACAAGCTCTAATGGCTACTACTATGAGTGATCTCAAACCCCAGTGTTTTGATGTTGCCAAAAAGGGGAAAAGAGAAAGAGCAAGAGCTAAAGGTGTCTTGAAGATTGGAGGCAGAAGTTCTGACCCTAAGACCAACTTGCCTGAAGTTGAAGGGAAAGGAAAGCAAGTGATGAGCATAGAGGATCTAAGTGAAGAAGAACAGCTTACAATAGCTATGAAAAACTCTATGGCATCAGTCCAAGAAGAAGGAGCAAGATGGCAGCAGAGGTCGGGTGGTGAATCAGCAAGCTTGGATAAGCAAGATGAAAAAACATCCAAGTTAGGGGGAAAGTCAAGAAAGTATTGAAAAGCAAGAGAAGAGAAGAAACTTTCACTGATTTCCCAACCAGCCTGAGTCTGCCAGCTGAGTTCAGAACAGATGAAGAGCCAAGTCCTAAGAAGAGCAAGACTGCTAAAACTGAAGTGGCCAAGAGACTTGAAAAGAAGAAAACACCAGTCTTAGTTGATGATCCTTCAAAGTTGTTTGAAGAAGGCTTTGGAAAAGATCTTGAGACTCAGTAGAAACTGTCAATGCTAAGAGCCAAGGAGAAGATGGAGGCTCTAATGGAAGCAAACAAAGCAAGAGATAAGAGAAGGGAACAGTTTGTGAAGCCAAGAAGGAAGCGGGCTTCATATACTCAGCTGAAGCCAAAGCTACCGATCAAGATGGAAACCAAATATCCACATCTTAACACATGGGTCCCAATCTCAGTTAATGATAAATGGGAGGAGGCCAAGAGAAAGTTTGTTTATGACTTCTATGTCATAGGCAGATGGCTAGATGAAGATGTTGAGAGTATCTTCACTCAATTCATGTATGATAATCATGGGGAACTTTACTAGAAACTCTTTGCTGCTGCAGATATAACAAGAGTTGAATTCAAAGCTCCTGGACCTATCATATACATGCCCCCATAATTCAGTGATGGAGGATACATTGATCAGCACAGAATCTTGCAAGAATTCATAGATATTATGAAGATTGAGAAGCTGAAAGTACGACCCAAGGGAACCAACAAGGAGATCATGGACTTGAAGAGAACAGTGTGGGCACAATATGTGATGGTGCCGCCTGCTGGAGATGATCTCTGAAACTGCTAAGTTTCCTTGTTCCCATTTGCTTATGATGCTTATGCATTATGTTTTTGTTATGATCACAAGCTCTGATTGGTTAATTGACTATCATCATGATATGTAATGCTCAAATGTCTATCAATGAAAATTAACCATTTTACTTCAAGAGATAACATCTCATATCTCAACTTGCCTGACTTAACCTATATGTGCTTAAACTTTGATTGTACTAACACTTTCTTTCAGGAAATTTGACTTAGTCATCTCTACTGAAGATATGTAATAGTATAGTAAAGTCACCATTGTATAGGTTTTGGCATCATCAAAAAGGGGGAAATTGTTGGGAATAAAATGAGATTTTGATTAAGATACCAAAACCCCCTAAGACATGCCAAGATATATAAGTCAAATTTTACTAAGTATGTTTCAGGAATGTTGGAACATATAGTTCAGGCTAGTTGAACAGCTGACATGTTAGGCAGCTTATAGATGTTTAGATGTTTAAGTTGAGGGGGAACACAAACTTAGAAGATCACAAGAATCAAGTTCATTACGGCTCGGAATCAAAAGACTTCAACCCTGCTGATAATACAAGAAGAGTTCAACACTACTGATGGTGAATTCAGAATTGCAAATTAGAAGAGTTAACCTCTCTGATAGTCCAATGTTTAAAGAATACATCAATAGGACCAAGTCTACTGACAAGAAATCCCTTGAGATCAGAAGAGATGTTCAGCAGAGTTCATCAGCACACTAAATCAGAAATAATCAAAACTAGTCTAAGTCAAGAGACAACAATGCTGATGAGGTCAACTTCGCTGATATGGAAGATATGCACTTAGAA
Organism: Galeopsis tetrahit; assembly: GCA_963675135.1. NCBI lineage: Eukaryota > Viridiplantae > Streptophyta > Magnoliopsida > Lamiales > Lamiaceae > Galeopsis > Galeopsis tetrahit. The sequence goes on from OY776125.1 coordinate 52,403,474, forward strand.
GTAATCTCAAGATTGATTTAGTGAAGATGAGAAGCCAACTCAACTGAAGAAGCTAGCCAACACTGTTGATAAGCCAAGTCAGTTGATAAGATAAACTTGAGCACAGATCTGTCCTGATGATAAGGAATGTTGTCCTTAATCATGGAACAATGATCAGGAAGAATGTCTTCAAAATTGACTGCTGAATCTACAAGTCAGACATTGGGAAGAGTGCAAATAATTCAAGACAAGAATCTCTACCCGTTTACTTCCCAAGATGAAGACATGTCACTTTCAAAGAATCTGTCCTCAAGATGCAGAGTTCAAGGAAGATGAAAATAGACAATTTGAGGTTGTCTCTCCAACGGACATAACCTCACTTTGCTCTATAAATACTGGAGTATGGAAACCATTCAAGGTGTGAAAACTACAAGCATTCAAAGTCTACAAGCCTTCAAGCTCTAACAAGAATATATCATTCTTAAGTTTCCATACACTTCCAGTTACCAACTAAGCTGAACCCATTGTACATCAATCAAAGCTTAGAAGAGATATCATATCCTTATACAATACTTCATTGTAAAGGATATCTCAACCTAGTTGGAACCAACCTCAACCCTTAAACCTTTCAAGGAAAGTTAGAAGTGTTGTTGTAGAAGTGTAAGAACTAGAACTGGCAAGTGAAGAACGGTTTAGTTCGAGTTAAGTGGGTATTAGGACTCGGAATTTCTAGGGATCAAGGCACTAAGGAGTAGTGTGGTTGATCAGTGCACATTGGCACTATAAAACAAGTTAATTCAAAGTGAAGGAATTATCCTGTTAAATCAGGGAAGTGGATGTAATAGCTTGAGTCTCTGAACCACTATAAATAATAGCTTGAGTCTCTGAACCACTATAAACCTTTGTCTTATTTACTTACAAGTCATTTCATACAAGTAACACATTCATACATCACAAATTGATATTCAAAAGATATTCAACACAAACTGTGCAAAACATATTTGGGACAAGTCCCTTGATAACTGTTAATTGTTAAAAAAGGTTTTCAGAATTAAAAAGGAGTTTAAATATAAAGGGTCAACCATAATTCCTCACATATAACTTACTTAGATGGTTATTCAACTGATTACTTCATAGTTCTCAGTAGTTTGATTATCTAATCAAAGTTATACATACTCAGAGAAGTTGACTAGACAACTCTCTTAATAATCTGATTTGTTTAAAAGAAAAGAATTTGCATACACAAGTGCATTCCCCCCCCCCCCTCCATACACTTGTGTCATACTCCTTTCAGGACCAACAAGGACCATTTTCAAAATTTAACCATACTTATTGGACCCAAATCAAAATGTATAATCCATCTAGACCAAATTCAAAACCAGTTTAACTTAGTGGACTAAAAAATCTTTAATCCCTATTTTTTAATATAACATAACGAATATTAAAAAAATACATATAAAATTATTTTCCAGGTTGAACCGCTTATCCAACCTATACGAACGTGAACAGGTGCCTAATTCGGTTTGGTCCGATCCTGTTATGAAAACACTTATGTCAACGAATGAAGTATTAAACAACTCTTATATTAAAACCAATGTTCATGTCAAATGGATAGTCAAGTAAAACATTGAAGGAGTATAAGTTGTTTTCACTTAACTGTATCAGTTTATCAAATACAATTGTTCAACGAAAATAATTGCATTTGTGCATTGAAAATAACTAGACTATTTAAAAATGCACTTGAATTGTACGATGAAACTAATACATATTAGACAAAGGTGAACTCCTACCAACAAATAATATTTCCCTCGTCCACATGAATTGGAGCGTTTTTGTTTTTCTTTTTGGGTGGTTATATATTCACAAAAAATGCGTATGTTTCCTTTTTTGAAAAATATATCTCACCATAATTATTTTATCTATTTTATTTTCTACTTTATTCATAAACAAACAATATTTTTTAAAACATGTGCAAAAAGAAACAACCACATTTTATGTCAAATTGTCAGCGAATGGAGTATTAAACAATTCTTATATTAAAACACATGTTAGGTCAAATGAGTAGTCAAGTAAAACACTGAGAGAGTATAAGTTGTTTTCACTTAACAGTATCAGTTTATAAAATACTTTTGTTCAGTGAAAATAATTGCATATGTGCATTGAAAATAGCTAGAGTATTTTAAAACACACTTGAATTGTACGATGAAACTAGTACATATTAGACAAAGGTGAACTCCTACCAATAAATATTATTTCCTCTGTTCACATAAACTGTGTTTATTTTACTTTTTGAGTGGTTATTCACACAAAATGTGTTTGTTTCCTTTTTTAAAAATTATACTTCACCACTCTTATTTTATCTATTTTATTAAAAAATAAACAATATTTCTTAAAACTTGTACCACGCTTTATGTGAACGGGTTGAGTACTAAATAACTCTTACATTAAAACTCATGTTCAAGTCAAATGGATGGTCTAGCAAAACACTGAGGGAGTATCAGTTGTTTTCACATAACAATATTAGTTTACCAAATGTAATTGTACAATGAATTATAATTGTATTTGTGCATTGAAAATATCTAGCACTATTTAAAAACACACTTGAATTGTACGATGAAACTTGTGCATATTAGACAAAGGTGAACTTCCTACCGATGAATAGTATTTCCTCTATCCACATGAAATGTGTTTATTGTTTTCTTTAGGTTGTTCACATAAAAAAATTTAGGTTGTTCACATAAGATACACATGATTTCTTTTTTAAAAAATATACCACACCACACTTATTTTTTCTATTTTATATTCTTCTTTATTTACTTTATTCATAAACAAACAATTAATATTCCTTAAAAGTTGTGCAAAAAGAAACAGCCACATTTTATGAGGACGAATGAACTATTAAACAACTCTTACATTAAAACTCATGTTTGAGTCAAATTGATAGTCAAGTTAAACACTGAAGGAGTATCAATTGTTTTCACGTAACAATATCAATTTATCGAATGCAATTGTTTAGTGAAAATAATTGCATTTGTGCATTGCAAATAACTAGCACTATTTAAAAACGCACTTGAATTGTACGATGAAACTAGTGCATATTAGACACAAATGTGAACTTCCAACCAATGAATATTATTTCCTCCGTCCACATAAAGTTTGTTTTTTTCTTTTTTAATTATTCTCATAAAATGCATCTTTTTCTTTTTGAAAAATATACCCCACCACTCTTATTTATATATTTTATTTTCTACTTTATTTACTTATTCATAAACAAATAACATTTCTTAAAACTTGTGCAAAGAGAAACAAACACACTTTATGTGGACATATGTTATATTAAACAACTTTTATATTAAAACTCATGTTCAAGTCAAATGGGTAGTCAAGTAAAACACTGAGAGAGTATCAATTGTTTTCACTTAACAATATCAGTTTATCAAATGCAATTGTTCAGTGAAAATAATTGTATTTCATTACAAAAAAACTGATTTTTAGTGACAAAATACTCTCACTATTGCTTCTCTAGCTAAAAGTTTTTAGTGACAGGAAATTGAGAATTAATGACAGGACTTGTCACTAAAAGTCAATTCCTCTCATTAAAGGCTTTTAGTTAGAGAAGCTATAATGACAGGATTCCTATCACTAAAAATCAATTTTCTTAAAGTGTTTGTACATTGAAAATAGCTAGCACTACTAAAAAACGCACTTGAATTGTAAGATGAAACTAGTTCATATTAGACAAAGGCAAACTCTATTTCCTCCATTCACATAAAGTGCATGTGTTAATTTTTCTTTTTTGGTTGTTCACATAAAATGTGTTTGTTTTCTTTTTTTGAAAATATACCTCACCCACTTATTTTATCTATTTTATTTTTTCACTTTATTAATAAATAAATTATATTTCTTAAAACCTCTGCAAAAATAAATAAGCACACTTTATGTGGAAAGATGAAATATTAAACATCTCTAGGATTTTGAGTTTATGGGAGGCCATAAATATAGTTCAATATTTTGTATATTTAAATTTAGATATATCAGTATACATTGTTAAATATCTCAAAATATATAATTACGACCTTAATTAATAAGTGAAAACCTAGAACTCTTTCATACTTATAACGAAAATCGTCAACAATTGATAGTTTCTACAAGTTATGTTCCTATTTGTTTATCTATACTAATAGGTTGTCTGGAATTAGGGGTGGGAATGGGTCAGGCCAGGCCTTAAGAAAAAAAGTCTGGGCCTGGTATATAATATTTGGGCCCAAGCCTGGCCTATGGCCTCTCATAGGCTTTTTTTAAAGGCTTGGCCTGGCCTTTTTAATAAATAGGTCTGGCCCGAAAGCCTTTTAAAGGCCTTTTTAAGTGTATTTCAAAATAAAATAAAATACAGAATTATCAAATTATCAATACCACCGTTCAAAAAAAAAAAGCAGAATGTTCTTTTTAACAATTACAAAGAAAAATAAATCAATTCTTAAAGATAATCTCATCTTCAATTCTTAAAGATAATCTTATCTTCAATTCTTCAAGATAATCTCAACGTGAATAATCTCATCTTCAATTCTTCAAGATAATCTCATCTTCACGTTGAGCCACCTAAAATAACTGATCGAAATTTTATAATGAATGAACAAAAAATTTAAAATTATTACGAGCGTGCAAAAAGTGTGCAGAGAGTTTTTTTTGGTTATAACTTATAAACGATTGAACGTGTTTGAGATCGGAATGAAATTTTGTAGGTTTTCTCCTGATTTTAAAAGCGGCGCACAAACCACAGATTGCTTTTAGGGTTTCTCTAAGGCAAGCGGCGCTATCTCATATATTATATTATATTTTTATAAATTATAAATTATATATTAATAATATTATATATATATATATATTAATTTAAATAGGCCGGCCTGTTGGGCCTAAAAGGCCTATAAAACAGCTTAGGCCTGGCCTCTTTAATTAAATGGGCTTTTAAAAAAGCTTGAGCCCGACTTGTTTATTAAACGAGCCGAGCCGAGCTTTAGTAGGCCGAGCCGTAGGCCCCTGTCGGGTAGCCTGGCCCATTCCCACCCCTATTTGGAATATATTAGGAATTGAGATTAAGTCAAAAAAAAATATATCAAATCAAATTTTCGTCTATTTTGATATTAATTGAATATTTTTTTTAACATTAAAATGAAGTAAAAAAAATACTTACTCCGTACACTAAAAGTATGCTCACTTTTCTTATTTGTCTGTTAACTAAAAGTATACTCAATTTTTTATGGAGACAATCACTTTATTTTTAACTCACAACAACCTCACAATATCTTTACTTTATCCTTTTTTTAAAAAAATTTATGCCCAATCAAAAGAGGCGTAGTTTTCATGGACGAGGGAGTAGTATAAATATTTTTTTTTAATTAAAATTGAACAGTAAACAAATTATTAAACTAAAAATCATTTTTGTACTCCTAAATTTTCATTTTGCACCACTTTAATTTTTTTTAAAATATTTTATGCACTTAATAGAGAATAAATTGAGACTTGAAAGTATTGCACACAGTCTGCATTATTTAAAATATGACTATTATAATTAAATTACTGAATTATGCATATATAGTTAAGAGGTGCCTGGGCCCACCCAGGCATCCGCCTTGTGTTCATGCTTTTATATTTTATGGGCTCGTTTGCTTTACAGGTTGGGATAGATAAGGTATGATAGGATTAAATGAGATTGCATTATTTTTTAAATTGATATTTGTGTTTGGATTGATGGATTAAATTTTAAAGTTTCTTATCCCAACTTCTCTTTGAAACTAATAAACACTCAAGTGCATGGTTATCAAGAAAAACAATCTCGGACCAATTATAATTACGGCTAAATTCATGTAAATCAAACATGAGAATTATAGGGATAAAACAATATATCCTACCTAATCTAATAAACCAAACATGCCCTATGTGATAGTGATTATTCTCACATTTAACTATATGAATTTTTTTTTTACTATCCTAACATAATTGAGCATATCTATTGTATATTTCAAACATACCTAGATTGAATTAAATATGGTGGGTTTTTCTATCATGTGATACATACACAATCAAGCACTTCTCTTCATCATATATAATTTGTTATGCTCATTTATTCAGACACAAATTTTAATGAGTATTAATTAGTGTATTCATAAAGTAGATAGGTTGAAGGTATGATAAAGTATTGTGAAGTCCATTTATAAATAAAGTGATTGTTTATAAATAAATTAAATGACAGAGTGGATAAATAAGTGATGGTTAGAGAGTAATAAAGTAATATGAATAATATTATTTCAAAATAGAGAATGAACATTAGTTGCACTTTTGTGTACCAGTTACATGTATGTAACTGGGTTCATTTAATACATCACCGAATTTTTGGTATAAATAAAATTATTACGAAAAATAGGGGTGGGAATGGGCCAGGCCTTGGTAGGCTTTAAGAAAAAAAGTCTGGCCTGTTATATATTTCTTAGGCCCGAGCCTGGCCCATGGCCTGTCATAGGCTTTTTTTAAAGGCTCAAGCCTGTCCTTTTTAATAAATAGGCCTGGCTCGAAAGCCTTTTAAAGCCTCTTAATCTTATTAGCGTATTTTTTTAAAAAATATCTACAATAGTATTATCATCAAATTATAAAAATTAATTCTTTAAATCTCAAAATGAAGAAATTGAAGTAATAGAATGTTTCAAAAAAAAAATCAACTATTTTTTTAACTATTACAAAGAAAAATATAATTAGTGTTACTAAATTTTCTTATTTATTTATTTGAAAATCAAATATTATATAAGTACGTATATACTTATAATATATACAATATATATATATATATATATGTGTGTGTGAGTGTGAAGTTATATAGGCCGGCCTGTTGGACTTAAAAGGCTTACGAAAAAGTTTGAGTCCGGCCTATTTAGCTAAATAGGCTTCTAAAAAAGCTTGAGCCCGGCTTGTTTATTAAACGAGCCGAGCCGAGCTTTAATAGGCCGAGCCATAGGCCCCTGTCGGGTAGTCTGGCCCATTCCCACCCCTAACGAAAAAAATATATGAATTCTTTTATGAAGCTTGATGGTATAGTTTGTACCTTATTTCTTTCAATGTCAGAGTTCAAATCCTAAAAGCAGCAATCAGGCTCCTTTCTTTTTTTTTTAATTGGACCACTTTTTATTTACCTTGTTTTTATTTTTTTAATAATATTTTTTCTTCTTTTTAATTGACGACTTTTTTTTTTTTATTTATCTTTCTTCTTTTTAATTGACCACATTAAAAACTTGATTGTTTTTGGGACTATCAGGTCCGGACGGTGGACGTTAGTCCTGTTCTAGTTCGAAATTTCACATTCGAATTTCACCATTCAATTTCATCAACTCATAAAAATACATATTCTATGATTATAATAATATAACATTATTCTTACACAATTATTTTGACATAAAAATTACTTTATATAATACAACATCAATCTTAATCAATATTAATCGGAATTCTCCATCCAAAATTTTCCTCGTCCTACATTATCTCAAAACAAATATACCCTTAAAAAAATTATTGTTTTAAAAAACTCTCACCCCTCTTAACTAGAAAATTTTTGCTTCTATATTTGCAGACTAAGTCAATTTCTTTTGACAACATTTTACCTCAATTCATTATTTTTTTTTTTTATCTAAACACCTCATAATTGCACTTCATTTACCTCGATTACTTCTTCATCTCAACCTCTCAAATTTCATTTCATGTTACCTTATTTAATTAATTTTTCATCTAAACTTTAATTTTTTAAAATTATTTATACATATTTTAGTTTAAAATGAATATTACCTTTTAGATAATATGTGGTATGATAGTAATAGTTAAAAAATTTAAAATATTAGTTCACATACATGTGTAAGCTCTAATGTCTTCCGATTTTGAAGTATATATGATATGTTATAAGATCTAAACTCGAGAAATGTACTGAGTATATAATATTGGTTCACATACAATATATGAAAGTGTGGTGTGGTGTGTATGAATATGAAGTGTTTAAGTTTAAGTAGAATAATGTTGTACTAAATGTTGTGACAATTGGTACAACACTGGCTCTAACAGAATATCAGAAATTATGATTAACACAGCAGAAGACTTGAAACACTAAAAACAAACGAGACACAATGGAAATAATTTTTCACATAGATTTTATAAATAAAAATCTATGCTAGCCTTACGGCGAAAACCAATACTTATCTTCAAGTATAAATGTTGTGTGAAATGTTACAGCATTAACATTCACAACAGAAACTACAAACGAGGCAGGTGCCTTGTTCTAAAAACGAACTAAGTGTATAATGTATACACTGTCGAAATGCCTAGTCTATTTAAAGATTACACTCTCAATAGATAAGAAGACACACAGCCATACGGGTGGGATACGAACGTATGATCTAAAAGGTAGTTCTACTGGCCACAATTCCTAACAGGGATATACGCTCGGTCTAGGAAGTTGATCGAATAGAGTACACTGATTTGAGAAGCCTTCCATCGGTATTTATAGTAGTGGGGTGCTGATTCTAGAGGCTTCCACAATGAGATCCTATTTTTTAGGAACTCAACTTCCATGATCTTTCTAGATCTTTCTTGAATGCTCCAGGTCGTTCCAAATGGTTCCAGGCCGTTCTAGCATGTTCTCCAATGTTCTGGAATCTTCCAGGTTCCAGATCCTTGTAGAAGCTTCTAGATCCTGCCAGAAATGCGACAACATTTAGATCAACATTTAATGTAGCATTTCAGAAAAGACTTAGAAAAAATCTCGGAAGGTCAAATTAAGATGTTGTTGATAATGTTAAGGCATTTAAGGATTAACAACATCTACAATCTCCCCCAATTTGACCTTTCGACTACAACACACCTGATGCACATATATTTCTATACATACTCAGTATTATGTACTTAGTTGAGGTTAACATCATTGCTAAGCACTAGTCAAGACAATACCTGTTGTAACCGTTCGATCAAATCAATTGAAGATCAGGGATAATTTTACAATGATCCGTGCCATAAGATCAAGATAAATTTTATCCAAAATAGAACAAGTATAAACCCTACACTTATTCACAACATAAGTAACTTTACTAAGATCATAAGTTAAACTGGAAGAAATTAACTTAAACTCTAAGTAAGACACTAACAAAAATAAAACAAGCAACAAAAATAAATCAGAGCAACAAACATAGAAAACAAGAACATAAACTACACTACAACCTGCAATAGTAGACACATGTCAATCTGCAAACAACTTAAGCAAGGCAGTAAACAAATATCAAGTGGAACCATTAAGCAAGTTGCAGAAATAAACATCCTATAATCTAGACAATAAAAAAACAATTGTATCAGAATTTCAGAATTCAAAACTTAAACATTAATACAAAGGTAGAACTGAATAAATGGCTTATATTGCTGTGGTAACAGCTGCAGCATCATCTTCCTGCACCATAGCCATTGTGGAATTCAGATCTCCCCCTGTCTAACAGCTTTCTCCAGGTAGATCACCATACAAGGTGTCCATCTCAGTAGTATCATCATCATCTCCTTCATCAACAAAGTAAGTAGATGCAAGGTGTGCCACTACATCAGTAACAGCAGCATCAGGTCCATCACCAGCATCAGCAGCAGCTGGAACTCCATCATCATTAATCTCCTCAATGACCACATTGGAGTTGGATGGTGGTGGTACTCCCCCTGTTGTAGGTGAAAGTAGGTTGGTCCACCTGTTCTTCAGGAACTGAAGCTCATCTATTGTGTCCTGCAAGTGTTGGAGTTAGAGTTTGATGAATTCCTGTGAAAGATACACATTACCAGAAATGTTGATACGGATGTTCTCAACATTTGGGGTCGCATTTCTCTGTCTTTGTCTGGATGATTCAGGATGATCAGTAGTAGAGGGTCTGGTTGGTTCTGGTTGAGCAGAAGTAGAGGGTCTTTGTTGATGTTCAGTACCAGGAGCAAGCAATGGCAGATCAATTACTCTATCCCCAGTGAGTAAGGCAGGAGCTATGGCCAACAGTGGAACTCTCCCCCTCAACACATCAGTGTTCTTGGCAACAAATCCATGATGTCTCAAATAATTAGAAATCAGAACAGGATAGGGTAAATTGCCTTTCTCAGAAACTCTCCCAGTAAATCTCATCATGTGTTGGAATATTGTGAGACCCAAATTAAACTTCTTAAGCACAGAAATCCTATATATCAAAACAGTTTGATCCTTAGTGATCTTGGTAGTATTTGTGGTGGGAATCCAATTGTAAATGATGAGTTTGTATAACACAGAGTGTAGGGAAGTGAGGTCTTTGGCTAGCATGTGTCTAGTCCATTTAACTACCCTACTAGCAGTTATAGCAGAAATGACCACATCCATGTTAGGTTCTTCATCAACCTCAACATTGGGAATTTCTAAAAACTCATTTATCAACTCAGGAGTAAAAGGTACATCCCTCCCCCTAAAATTAACAGTTCCATACCACTTAGAAGATCTCCTACCAGTGCTCTTTTTCAAACATGCATAGAATTCATATGCCCAATTTGTCAAGAAAGATTCACCAAAATTTACAGCATGCATCAAATTCCTTTCTTCTAAGAAACTAACCATGCCTTTACTATCAAAATCAGGTATATTGATCCTCTTCTCTATCAGCAGTTTTCTTTTAGAATAAATGGCCAATCTATTCTCTAGTGTATCAAGAGAATCAGAAATACCTCCCTCTTCAGAAGCAAGGTCATCTGAGCTTGGTGTAGAGCTTTTAGCAGAGCTCTGTTCAGGGCTGCTTGCTGCACTAGAAGAGCTATCTCCACTGCCACCATCTTCAGGTTCTGGTGCAGCTTCCTTTGCAGCAGCATTGTGCTCAGCATTTTTCCTAAGAGACTTCAGAATGTCTCTCAAGCATCTTTCAGAATCAGAATTGGACTCTGACTCAGCTGGTTCATCTTTAGTGATCATCTTTTCTTTGCCTTTTGGTTCAGCAACAGACTTTTCTTTCCCTTTCTTTTCAGCAACAACCTTCGTTTTGGATTTTTTAGCAACAACAGTCTTAGTTTTGTTTGGTTTCTCAGCAACAATAGGAGCTTCATCTTCAGAATCTGTGAACACTTGAATAGGTTCACCAGCATCAGCTCCAGCTTTCTTCTTCTTCCTCATGGATTCAGAATAATCCACACGAGTGAACACACGGTATGATCTTCTTCTTTGAACTGGACTCCTCTGTCTTTTTCCTTTCTGCGCATTCTTCTTGAAAGGAATGGGAGCAGATTCATCAGAAACAGAGAGTGAAGAGTTTGTACCGTCTTCAGAGATGTTTGGATCCTCCATTTCAACATCTTCAGGGTCGGAAGTAGCAGTAGCTTCTTCTTCAGCAGTAACTTCCTCATTTTCAGCTTGCGAGGTGTGAACAGTAGGTGATTTAGGGCTTTTTGAAGCGGCAGCCATTTGGGCGGTTTGATCAGCCAAATAGCTTGAGATATCCACTGTGATATCTCCAAATGTCATCACGGGCAGATGACCAGTTGTTCGAAGAGAGTCAGACACTTCTTCGATAGCCTTGTTGAACTGTTCGACAATTGCATCTTGAGGAATGTTGGTTGTTGGTGGAATGGTTTGAGGAGCAGTTTGAGGAGTGGGAGTGGTTGTTGATGGAGTTGCAGAGACATTCGAGTCAGCATTTGAAGCGGTAGAGTTTTGTGAAGCCATGGAAGCAAGAATTTCGAGAGGATTTGTGCGAGAGTGAGATGAGGTTTTCGAATCAGAGAGAGATTGTGAGGAATTCGAGTTTGTTCCAGCCATTTAAGTTAGGCGGTTGGAATTTCAAGGTAAGGATGGAAATTTGCACACACTTCTTTGAGATATACACAACCAAATAACAATTTTGCAATCTTAGTACTCAACACAATCAGAAATCACAATTTAGCAAATAAATGGCATCTTATGTTCGATATTTATAGAGAGAGTAATGTAGTTGGAGGTTAAGAAAATAAAACAGAAGAATTAATCTAGAATTTTCGAAAGGGCTCCACATTATTAGCCACAACCTAGATCATGGTTAATTAGTGGGAAAAAATCAATTAATTAAATTAATTAGATAATTAGGAAGATTCCAGAATTAATTTCGCATAATCTGAAAGAAATAGATACGGGTCAGTAATTAATTAAATAAATAAACTTAATTTCAATAAATAATTAAATAATTACACAGATAAAAATAAATTCGAATAAGGCAATGTTGTGCTCAAAACTGTTACAAACACCTCAACACGGTTTTTACATGAATTTTCTTCATTAGTGTTGCACCATATATTTTTTTTGTGTTATAGCATCTAATTTGTATTGATCCATTGTTCCTGTAGAGTACATCGTAGTAGCGAACTCCGTGCCCCATACTTACTTAATGGATTACAAATATGTTGATGTTTTTACCAAATATCACCTTTTAAAAAGAAGGCATCGTAGTAGTGAACTCCGTGCTCCATAGTTACTCAGTGATTTGGTACATCTTTTAGTATGCTAATAACATTCTCATTTTTATGCATTTGAGAGGTGTAAGACATGTTTATTTTTGCACTCCAATGTTCTTAGATTCGTAGATATTTTACAAAGGAATTATTTAACTAAGTAAGAAATAAATTCAACTTATAAAATTTATACAACCCATGATGTTGTCCCAAATGCTACCGCATTTGTGACAACATCCATCCGAATTTTTTCAGATAGTGCTCATGCCAAGAGATTTCCTTAAGATAGAGAATCTCTCATGGTCTAAGGCTTTAGTAAAGATATCAGCATTCTGTTTTTCAGTAGGTACATACTCCAACTTAACAACATTCTTCTCTACTAAATCTCTCATAAAATGGTGTCTAATGCTAATGTGTTTTGTGAGTGAGTGTTGTACAGGATTTTTAGAAATGTTAATGGCACTAGTATTATCACAAAAGATAGTAAGTATACCATTCTCCATACCATAGTCATGGAACATCTTGCTCAGCCACAAGAGTTGTGTGCAGCAGCTTCCAGCAGCAATATACTCAGATTCTGCAGTGGATTGTGAAACACAATTCTGTTTCTTGCTGTGCCATGATACAAGATTGTTTCCCATGTAGAAACATCCTCCACTCGTACTCTTTCTATCATCTATGTCTCCAGCCCAATCAGCATCACTATAACCAATCAAAATGTTGTTGGTGTCCTTAGTATACCAGATTCCAAGGTCACTTGTTCCTGAAACATACTTGATGATTCTCTTCACAGCATTCAGGTGTGATTCCTTTGGATTTGCTTGGTACCTAGCACAAACACACACACTGTACATAATATCTGGTCTACTAGAGGTTAAATATAATAAACTACCTATCATGGATCTGTAAAGTGTTGGATCAACATTTGTTCCAGCACTGTCTTTGCAAAGTTTCAAAGTAGATCCCATAGGAGTTTTCATTGGTTTTGAATTCTCAAGACCAAATCTTTTAACCAAGTTCTTAGCATACTTACTCTGGGAAAAGAAAATACCATCTCTGCACTGTTTGATTTGAAGACCTAGAAAATAGTTCAAGTCTCCAACCATACTCATTTCAAATGTTGCAGTCATTGCCTCAACAAATTTACCCAACATTTTATCACACGTAGAACCAAACACAATGTCATCAACATATATTTGTGCAATAAGAAAATTTCCTTCAGTGTGCTTAATGAACAAAGTTCTATCAGCTTCTCCTCTAATGAATTCATATTCCAAAAGAAAGTCAGTAAGCCTACCATACCATGCTCTAGGAGCTTGTTTAAGACCATACAATGCTTTCTTAAGTTTATATACATGATCAGGATATAGTGGATCTTCAAATCCTATAGGTTGTTCAACATATGCTTCTTCATTCAATATGCCATTTAGAAATGCAGCCTTTACATCCATTTGATGAAGTTTAATATCAATAAAACATGCAATAGCTAGCAGTAATCTAATAGATTCTATCCTAGCAACAGGTGCAAAAGTCTCATCAAAATCAACTCCTTCAACTTGGGTGTAACCTTGTGCTACTAACCTAGCCTTGTTTCTAACAATATTACCAGATTCATCAGTTTTATTCTTGAATATCCACTTTGTTCCAATGACATTAGTATGACTAGGTCTAGGAACAAGTGTCCACACTTCATTTCTTTCAAACTGACCAAGTTCTTCATGCATAGCATTAATCCAGTTTTCATCAGTTAAGGCTTCTTTAGCACTCTTAGGTTCAATTTCATATAAATAGCATTCAGCATTTACAACATTACACATAGAAGACATGCATATTGTTCTTACCACATCTACCTTGTTTGATCTTACTCTTCCTCTTGTTTGCACTCCAATTGTAGCATCGCCTATGATCTGGTCAGAAGGATGACTTTTGCCTATTCTTGAAGAAGGATTTGTTTTAGGGATGTACTGATCATTCTGTGAATTTACAGCTGATTGTTCTGTAGATGTTGACCCAGATGTGTTAACATTTGGTGCGACATTTTCAGACTTCAGTGTATTCTCAGAAGTGTCAGTAACTTGTGATACATCTTCTTCATCTTTGTCATCTGTAAGACCTTTATCATCATCAAACACAACGTTAACAGATTCTTGAACAGTGTTAGTTCTAAGGTTATAAACTCTATAAGCTTTACTATTTCTAGAATAGCCTAAAAAGAAACCTTTATCACTTTTAGAATCAAACTTATGAAGTTGATCCCTATCATTCAAAATATAACACACACAACCAAATACATGAAAATATTTCGCACTTGGTTTTCTGTTGTTCAAAATCTCATATGGTGTTTGACTTGTGCCAGAACGAATAAAAACCCTATTAATAACATGACATGCAGTATTCAATGCTTCTTCCCAAAATTTCTTAGCAAGACATTTGGATGTTAGCATAACTCTAGCCATTTCTTGTAAAGTTCTATTCTTTCTTTCAACAATTCCATTTTGTTGTGGAGTTTTAGGAGATGAATACTCTTGCAAGATACCCTTTTTATCACAAAAATCATTAAACATGCTGTTTTCAAATTCCCTACCATGATCAGTTCTAATACGGCCAACTTTCAAGTTAAACACATTTTTGAACCTTTTATAAAGAATTTTAAATGCAGCAAATGCTTCAGATTTGTCTCTTAAAGACTCTACCCAGGTATATCTAGAAAAATCATCTACCACAACTAAGGAATACCTCTTTCCTCCAATGCTTTCAGTTTCCATAGGACCCATCAAGTCCATGTGCAGTAATTCAAAACATCGATGTGTAGTACAATGTGACAGCATTTTGTGCGACATTCTTACCTGCTTGCCTTTTTGGCATGGTCCACATACAGTGTTGTTGTGAAGATTTAGTTTTGGAATCCCTTTTACTGCGTCTGCTTTGATTAGTCTATTCATTGCTCTGTAATTTGCATGACCCAATCTTTGATGCCATAAGACATTTTCATCATATTTTGATAAGTTACACATATTTGTTCCAATAAGATAGCAATTATCAGCTGACCTAGTACCAGTCATAACACAAACTTCATCTTTATTAAGAACATAACATGAATCTTTATCAAATTTCACATGCAAATTATCATCACAAAGTTGACTAATGCTAATCAGATTTGCAAGTAAGCCATCAACATGTAAGACATTTTTAAGTTTAGGAAAACCTTTAACATTCAAAGTTCCTTTACCAAGAATCTTTCCTTTAGAACCTCCACCATATGTAACATTACCACTATTCAAGGTTACATAATCAGATAAGAAATCAGTACGACCTGTCATATGTCTAGAACAACCACTATCAAAGTACCATGAGTCAGGTAGACATGCTTTTAAGGAGGTATGAGAAACATTACAGGTAGTTTTTGGTTTCCAAGCAGATTTCATAAACTGTTTACCAGAATGTGACAGTTTTTTATGCAGCATTTTCAAAGTTTTATGTTCTTCAAACAATTTTACACAGTAAGGGCGAATATGACCAACTTTAGAACAGTAATGACATATATACTTCCTTTTAACCTTGTGAGGATTTGATTGTGCAGATGTTGCATCAGATGTGACAACATTTGCCTTCACAAATTTCATAGGTTTTCTAAATTTCTCAGAAATAGAAGCAGTAGTACCATCATAACCTAAACCATGGTAAGAATAACCTCTAGCTTGGTGATTGTATCTTTCAGATCCTCATTCTCTTTATTCAAAGAATTAAGAGTGAGTTTCTGATTGTTCCAATCATCTAACAACTTTTGGTGTTCCTTGTCATCAGTCCTTTTTCCTGCATCATCAACTAAACCATTAAAACAATTCAAATCTAGGTGACTCTGTTCTGATGTTGCTGTAGATGTTGAGACATCAGGTACAGCATCAGAATCTGTTTCATCCAGA
Source organism: Galeopsis tetrahit (assembly GCA_963675135.1). Classification (NCBI taxonomy): domain Eukaryota; kingdom Viridiplantae; phylum Streptophyta; class Magnoliopsida; order Lamiales; family Lamiaceae; genus Galeopsis; species Galeopsis tetrahit. The sequence continues at coordinate 52,419,859 of OY776125.1, forward strand.
TCATCATCTGAGGAATCATTATAATCAATTCTGGTAAAATTAGAATATTCATTCTGATTTAATTCATCAAGATCATCATCATCAGATTCATCACTCAAGGTAGCACTAAAGTTCAGCTTTTGCTTAAGTCTAGTGTTGGCACATTCATTTGCATAATGGCCATAACCAGAACAAGCATTGCATTGAACTGATTTTCGAAATTCAGGATCATACCTTGGTTTACCTTCACTCTTTGATAGTCTTGGTGTGAATTGAGCTTTCCTCCTTTCTGGTTGAGGTGTTGATGTATTGATTTGAATCTTAGGCTGAATGTTGCTAGATTTGTTCACAGATTTCTTAAGAAACTTATTAAAGTGCTTAGTGAGCAAGGCAATGTTGTTAGGATTGTTGAGACATTCATCAAGCAATTCTTCATCAGAATCAACTTCAGTAATGATAGGTTGAATATCAGAAATGTTTGATGTTTCTCCTTTAAAAACAACAACTTTCTTATCAGCATCATTTTCATCAACTTGATTAGTGTTTATTTCATATGTTCTAAGAATACTCACTAACTCATTTTGACTTAATGTATCTGTATTTTTTGCCTCTTCAATAGCACAAATTTTAGCATCAAATCTTTTAGGAACAGATCTTAATATCTTATGAACTACTCTAACATTAGAAATAGGGTCACCAAGAGAATGTGATTCATTGATAATCTCACTTAACCTTTCATTGTAGGTTGTAATTGTTTCATCTTCCTTCATTCGGAGATTCTCAAATTTTATTCCCAACATTCGAAGCTTAGTCCTTCGAACACTTTCTGAACCTTCACAATGCTCTTGCAACCTGTCCCATGCATCTTTAGAAGTAGAACAGTTAGATATAATTTTAAACATTGAAACATCAACAGAAGTAAAAATTGCATTTAAAGTTTTAGAATTGTAGCTTGCTGTTGTTATTTCATCAGCCGTCCAGTCAACTTCTCTCTTGAGTTGTATTTCACCATCTGCGTCTGCTGGTCTCTTTGGAGCTTCCCAACCTGTAAGTACAGTCCTCCAAGCACGTTCATCAACTGACTTGATGTACATACGCATCTTAGGCTTCCAATAAGCGTAATTCGATCCATCTAATACGGGTGGCCTAAGTGTCGTGGATATGTGATGTGTTTCCATTGCTAACCTACACTAAAAACACACTTGACCAAAGATCTAACCTAGTGTCGTCAGGTATCTGCTCTGATACCAACTGAAAGTGTGGTGTGGTGTGTATGAATATGAAGTGTTTAAGTTTAAGTAGAATAATGTTGTACTAAATGTTGTGACAATTGGTACAACACTAGCTCTAACAGAATATCAGAAATTATGATTAACACAGCGGAAGACTTGAAACACTAAAAATAAACGAGACACAATGGAAATAATTTTTCACATAAATTTTATAAATAAAAATCTATGCTAGCCTTACGGCGAAAACCAATACTTATCTTCAAGTATAAATGTTGTGTGAAATGTTACAGCATTAACATTCACAACAGAAACTACAAACGAGGCAGGTGCCTTGTTCTAAAAAGGAACTAAGTGTATAATGTATACACTGTCGAAATGCCTAGTCTATCTAAAGATTACACTCTCAATAGATAAGAAGACACACAGCCATACGGGTGGGATACGAACGTATGATCTAAAAGGTAGTTCTACTGGCCACAATTCCTAACAGGGATATACGCTCGGTCTAGGAAGTTGATCGAATAGAGTACACTGATTTGAGAAGCCTTACATCGGTATTTATAGTAGTGGGGTGCTGATTCTAGAGGCTTCCACAATGAGATCCTATTTTTTAGGAACTCAACTTCCATGATCTTTCTAGATCTTTCTTGAATGCTCCAGGTCGTTCCAAATGGTTCCAGGCCGTTCTAGCATGTTCTCCAATGTTCTGAAATCTTCCAGGTTCCAGATCCTTGTAGAAGCTTCTAGATCCTGCCAGAAATGCGACAACATTTAGATCAACATTTAATGTAGCATTTCAGAAAAGACTTAGAAAAAATCTCGGAAGGTCAAATTAAGATGTTGTTGATAATGTTAAGGCATTTAAGGATTAACAACATCTACAATATAGTACTAGTTTACATACAATATAGTACTAGTTCGTATACAATATAGTATTAGTTTATATTTTCCTTTCCAATAGATCTTTATTTTCTACAATTAGAAGCAAATGGATAAAATTATACTCAAGAAATGTCAGAGACAATAATTTATTTGTTTGTGAACTAATATAAATATCGTATATGCACTGAAACTATATTGTATATGAACTAATACTATACTACTGAACCTAATATCAAAACAATAAATAATAATTGTTGATATAGTTATACAAACTAGACAAAGTAAAACTATATAATATATGAACTAATATTATACTATATTTAAACTAATACTATACTAGCAATTTGAGAGGTGTATGATAAACTCAAAGTTGTTCACTCATGCAGTTATATCAAGAACTTGATTTGATAAAATGAAGCTAGTAATATTAGATAAATTATCATAAAATATTAGAAGTAATTAAGTGTGTATTTAATCATAACAAACATGTAGTAAAAATTTTTTTGCATAACACTGAGTTCACCAAGTTGAGCATATTCTCCACAATATTGATTGAATTTTTAACAAACAAAGATTGAAATTCAATTGCAAATTGACGAATTTCCTTATATTGGAGAGCTCCTCACAATCAGATCAATGCATTATAGTAACTTGTCATACTTTATCAACGTCCTCTTAAAAAAAATACTCTCTCCATCCAATCCAATTTTAGTATGTCAACTTCTCCGAGCACGGGTTTTAATGAATATTGATTAGTTTATGTATAAAGTAGATAAGTTAGGGGTATGATGGGATGTTGTGGGGTCCATTTATAAATAAAGTGATTGTTTATGAATAAAGTCAATGACAATTGGAGTAAATAAGTGATGATTAAAGGGTGGAGATAAAGTAGTGTGAATAATAAAATTTTCAAATACGTAATGAGAATAATAAAATTGGACAACTCAAAAAGAAAAGTGGGAATTATAAAATTGGACGGAGAAGAGTACTAATTTAGTTGGGTTTTTTTTTTATAGAAACTTTTGTATTTTCTTCGGAAGTTTTTTTCCGAATTTTGGTCATTTAAAAAAATTTCAAAAAATTATTAATTTTAAGATTTTTATTTTTTCAAGTAATTTTTTTTCGATATTCATAGTTTTTTTCGCTAATTTTTTTCGAAAAATTAAGAAAAGTGTAATATGTGATTCATTGGTGACTCGGTAGTGGTGCATGCAGTGACAGACTCAGAAATTCTGGATTGGGGGGCCCGATAATTACATTACTATAAATAAAAAATAATATAATAAAATTTTATATCTAAACAAAAAATCATTATAAAATTATCAATAGACCTCATTTTATTAATTTAAATTTAACGATTTTTGTTATGTTTCAAAGAAAATTAATTTTAACTGTTTCAACTCATAACAAGTGAAACAGTGTTAAAATTTAACGTGCTTTCTCGTTGAGACATTAATCAACAAATGTAGAACTTAAAATATACGTACCCCCTATTTTGTGGTGAATTGTATACATTAACAAGTAACTTTTTAAGAAATGTGAATTTTTAGTAATGTGTGAGGTCAAAAAAACGAGGAGTGCGTATTTTTAGTGATTTAGTGAGATTTAAAGGAAATTTAGTGAGGTGTGAGGTTAAATAAATGAGAAGTATTTTGGTTGATTTAGTGTGGTTTAAATGTGATATAGTGAGGTGTATGGAAGAATGTACGGACCCAAAATGAGTGACAATTTTAAAAATAAACTAATGTAGGGGAGGATATTTTTGGGTGATTTAGTGAGGTTTAAATGTAATTTAGTGAGTTGTAAAAGATAATTTAGTGACAAATAAGGAAGAATGTGAACCAAAATGAGTGACAATTTTAAAAATAAAATAATGTAGTAAGAGTATTAATTTTGTAGATTGTTTACATATTATAATTGTGCAAAAAACCTTCAGATGTCTCAATAAAAAAATGTACGAACAATCACGAAACGGAATAAGTATATATATATATATATATATATATATATATATATAATAAAAAAATTCAGTGGGGGGGCCATTGGCCCCCTAGACCCTATGTAGGTCCGTCACTGGGTGGATGTACAATTAGAATTTTAATGAGTTGTAATTTAATTTAATTGACAAAAGGGTAATATATTTTTTTTACATGTAATTTTCTTTTAAGAAAATTGGGGGATGAACTCATTAAAAAAAAAAAAAAAAAAGGGCAAATAACATCTAAAAATCCAGCTCAACCCATATAGAAACTTGGACCAATTACATACATGTAACTGAGTATTTGACAATGAAATTAAACCACAAAAAAAAAAGTGAAAATATATATGACATTGGAGAGGGAGATTATTTTTTACATATAATCAAATATATTTTTATACATCTAAAATTCATATTTCAAAATTGGGCTTTCATTCAAAAAATGTTACTCCCTCCGTCCGCCTATAAACTTCCCATTTTACCATTTTGATCCATCCGCCTATAAGCTTTTCATACCTTTTTTGGTAAGTACTTTTTCTTATATGCTCAAGAAATGTCAGAGACAATAATTTATTTGTTTGTGAACTAATATAAATATCGTATATGCACTGAAACTATATTGTATATGAACTAATACTATACTACTAAACCTAATATCAAAACAATAAATAATAATTGTTGATATAGTTATACAAACTAGACAAAGTAAAACTATATAATATATGAACTAATATTATACTATATTTAAACTAATATTATACTAGCAATTTGAGAGGTGTATGATAAACTCAAAGTTGTTCACTCATGCAGTTATATCAAGAACTTGATTTGATAAAATGAAGCTAGTAATATTAGATAAATTATCATAAAATATTAGAAGTAATTAAGTGTGTATTTAATCATAACAAACATGTAGTAAAAAAATTTTTGCATAACACAGTGTTCACCAAGTTGAGCATATTCTCCACAATATTGATTGAATTTTTAACAAACAAAGATTGAAATTCAATTGCAAATTGACGAATTTTCTTATATTGGAGAGCTCCTCACAATCAGATCAATGCATTATAGTAACTTGCCATACTTTATCAACGTCCTCTTAAAAAAAATACTCTCTCCATCCAATCCAATTTTATTATGCCAACTTTTCCGAGCACGGGTTTTATTGAATATTGATTAGTTTATGTATAAAGTAGATAAGTTAGGGGTATGATGGGATGTTGTGGGGTCCATTTATAAATAAAGTGATTGTTTATGAATAAAGTCAATGACAATTGGAGTAAATAAGTGATGATTAAAGGGTGGAGATAAAGTAGTGTGAATAATAAAATTTTCAAATACGTAATGAGAATAATAAAATTGGACAACTCAAAAAGAAAAGTGGAAATTATAAAATTAGACGGAGGAGAGTACTAATTTAGTTGGGTTTTTTTTTTATTGAAAATTTTGTATTTTCTTCGGAAGTTTTTTTCCGAATTTTGGTCATTTAAAAAAAATTCAAAAAATTATTAATTTTAAGTTTTTTATTTTTTCAAGTAATTTTTTTTCGATATTCATAGTTTTTTCCGCTAATTTTTTTCGAAAAATTAAGAAAAGTATAATATGTGATTCATTGGTGACTCGGTGGTGGTGGATGCCTTGACGGACTTAGAAATTCTGGATTGGGGGCCTGATAATTACATTACTATAAATAAAAAATAATATAATAAAATTTTATTTCTAAACAAAAATCATTATAAAATTTTCAATAGACCTCATTTTATTAATTTAAATTTAACGATTTTTGTTATGTTTCCCATAAAATTAATTTTAACTGTTTCAACTCATAACAAGTGAAACGGTGTTAAAATTTAACGTGCTTTCTCGTTGAGACATTAGTCAACAAATGTAGAACTTAAAATATACGTACCCCTATTTTGTGGTGAATTGTATACGTTAACAAGTAACTTTTTAAGAAATGTGAATTTTTAGTAATGTGTGAGGTCAAAAAAACGAGGAGTACGTATTTTGAGTGATTTAGTGAGATTTAAAGGGAATTTAGTGAGGTGTGAGGTTAAATAAATGAGAAGTATTTTGGTTGATTTAGTGTGGTTTAAATGTGATCTAGTGAGGTGTATGGAAGAATGTGGACCCAAAATGAGTGACAATTTTAAAAATAAACTAATGTAGGGGAGGATATTTTTGGGTGATTTAGTGAGGTTTAAATGGGATTTAGTGAGTTGTAAAAGATAATTTAGTGACAAATAAGGAAGAATGTGAACCAAAATGAGTGACAATTTTAAAAATAAAATAATGTAGTAAGAGTATTAATTTTGTAGATTGTTTACGTATTATAATTGTGCAAAAAACCTTGAGACGTCTCAATAAAAAAATGTACGAACAATCACGAAACGGAATAAGTATATATATATATATATATATATATATATAATAAAAAAATTCAGTGGGGGGCTCATTGGCCCCCTAGACCCTATGTAGGTCCGTCACTGGGTAATATATTTTTTTTACATGTAATTTTCTTTTTAGAAAATTGGGGGATGAACTCATAAAAAAAAAATGGGGCAAATAACATCTAAAAATCCAGCTCAACCCATATAGAAACTTGGACCAATTACATACATGTAACTCAGTATTTGTCAATGAAATTAAACCACAAAAAAAAGTGAAAAAATATATGTCATTGGAGGAGGGAGATTATTTTTTACATATTATCAAATACTCCGTATATTTTTATACATCTAAAATTCATATTTCAAAATTGTGCTTTCATTCAAAAAATGTTACTCCCTCCGTCCTTCCTATTTTACCATTTTGGTCCGTCCGTCTATAAGCTTTTAATATCTTTTTTGGTAAGTACTTTTTCTTACCCATCACTTTATTTTTTACTTTTTCTCTCTATCTCTCTCTTTCTTCCAATTATATCACTTGTACTATATATATTATTTAATCACTTTTCTTAATCTTTGTGTCACAAAGTAACGGGAAGCTTATTGGAGGACGGAGGAGGGAGTACATGTGTACATTGCGTTTAAATAAAATACAACTAAAGAATCCAACGTTACATGAGATGTGAAAAATGGATAAAGATGCTAAATAGATACGGAGTAATAATTAAATAGCATATGCTGTCTGTCTGTAACGACGCGTGGGAATTGTTGTTTACAGTTAGGGCCACCGCCTTACACAATTCCCCTCGTTTGACTTCTTCACGCTATTACACAATTTGTAGTGACAATTTCTAGTCCACTTTTTTTTTTCTTTCTGAGGTGAATGCACAAGTCGAGTTAAATTAAACTTTTGTTTTCAAATTCTCACTCCTATTCAATTTAAATATCATTTTAATTGTTCACTCTTTGACAATTCAAAAGTCATTTTGCATTATGTTACTTTCAAATTTACCCAAAAACTCTTTAAAATAACATAAAAAGTAATAATCTTTCAAAGCCATGTAAAATTTTAAAACAATTAATTAGAGGCATGGTAGGAACTCATTAAATTTCTTAATATATTTTTTCTTTTTTAATTATTTTTTATTAACATATCATTTTTCTTTTTCACATTCCTCTCTTATTTGTAGGTAAGTGAAATCATTGTTGATCGTACAAGCAATTATGAGACAATGTAATTTTTCGAACTTTAGCTAAATAGTTATATATGTCAATAATTTTCAGTTTTTGACAATCTCTTAACTGCCGGTTTAGTTAGAGACTAAGGACCCGTTTGGTAGCCTGAATAAGGGGAATATTAACCCTGTATAACAATTATGCTGCTGTTTGATAGCTTATATAAGCTATATCAGCACCTCTGAATAGTAAAAAAAGCGGCGTATTAAAAAGTACTTTTTTGGGCCCTTATATACAGGTTTTTCACTATTCCCTTTTGAAGAAATAATACCACTCCCTAGTATTATTTTATGCAGGTTTGGCCCGTATAAACCAGATTACGATTTTGCCCTTCCATTTATTTGCTTTTAACACCTCAACCCTAATTCATTTTTCGAAAAATTCTACTCTACCTCCTTTCTGATTTCTTGCCATGGCGATATTTCACTTCAATCGTCTCCCCCGAACTAAAACCACCGACTACAGAGTCCCTCCACCGTCGCCACCGCACATACAGCCGCTGACGCCCTCCCCGTTCACGGATATGGGTATCGGAGAATCTGAGCCGGTAGAGGTGGAAGAGGAGATCGACTCTGAGAATGAGGAGATGGAGCCTCCTCCGGCGGCCGTGCCCTTCTCCAGGCGTTTTGCTTGTGCCCTTCTCCAGGCGTTTTGCTTGTGCCGACCCCCTCGACTGGGTTCTCATGTTCGTCGGATCTCTGGCTCCTTCCGCCCACGACACTGCTCTCGTTGTCTACTTGCATTATTTCGCTAATGTTGTACACCTGCTTAGTTCAGAGAAAGAATCTCCTGATGTGCAATTTGATAGGTTCACCGAGAGGTACTTCTAAATAAAAACCTATACATTTCTTGCATAAAACCCCCTAATTTGTATGCTATGCTGATTGGTTTCTACAGTGGAGTTTAGAGCTTAAGAGATTCAGAAGGCATCGATCTGAAATTTGAGGAGGCCTTCTGCTCTTTCCTTCTTGGACAGGTACAGTTTTCTATTTCTTCTCTCCTGTTTGTGACATTGTTCAATTTTTTATTTTTTTCTTTCTCTATTTTGATGAAGAAACAGCTTTTGAAAGATTAAGACAGCTTCAATCGAATTCTGGTCCTAGTTTGCAAAAAGCATTGCAAATGAAAGAGACGAAGGAGGTTTCAAGTTCAAGAAAATCACTGGTAGACATCCCTTCTTTTAAAAAAATTAGTGTACATCTGTGTTTTTTTTTTTTTTTTCTTTTCTCAAGGAACTGGCCAATTTTAAATTTATCCGAGCTACATTTTCCATGGATTTTCCATGGTACCACTTTTCTCAAATATAAATATCTAGAGGTAATATAATATTGATAAATAACTTATTAAAAAATCTCGCAGTCCAGTCATTATCTACACTCAATGAGTATAAATTAATATATGAATATGTTGGACAAATAAAAAATTACACTTGCCTAAAGAAAACCATTACTTATTTTGATGGAAACATCACTACTTATTACCAAAAAACATAAAACTGTAATGTTAATTGTGTCACGTGGCTTCCAAATGCAACCCCCCCGCTCCCCTCCACCCACAATGTAATCAAAGTTGTATCTGGTGAGATGGGTTTATGCAACATGCCTTTATTAATCTTCCTTGTTTTCCCTTTGCTTGACTGAGAGAGTAAAAATCCCATCCTCTTCAACAGGAAATTGAAACACATGCCCTGTTGGCAATTCTGTAATCTTTCCATAAATATGTACTGGCTTGTGCTGCTGCATCTTCAGTTCTGAAATCATAATTGGCTAGCTGTTTTCCTACTTAAAACTAGGTCACAGTCCATTCACTTGTTTGCCATAATATGATTGACCTGATTTGTAATTCTTGCTATCTTCTTCTGTAGCAATTTTATGTTAACACTTTACATGTTATGTATTAAAGTTCTTCTGTAACTTTTATACTTGTATCATGTTGATGATTCTCAGACACTATGCATTTGTATAGTCTATACTTTCTATAGTCTCTGTTTGTGTATAGGCTGCAGAAGGTACTTTGTATAGTCTCTGCTTTCTATATTCAAAAGTTTATACAAAAACTTCTAATGGAGGTACATGACTTAGATATTGCTCATTTAACATCAAGAACTGCATCTCACAGTACTTCTCTGCCTACAGATCGACTCCCAGTCTTCAGAGATAGAGAGATTATTCGAAGAAAATTCAAGTCTTTCATCTGCTTATCAGGAATCAATGGGATTAGTAACGCACGGGAAGAATCAGGTGTCTAGTTTCTGGCTCTTGTATTTCGCGAATATTGTTTTGCCTTCATTCACAAGATATTATGATGATAAATTAACCCTTTTATTTACTGCTGATTAATCTCTGGATTCTGGTTATATATTGCTGTGAAAAAAGTCCCATGCCACCATACCTGAAGACTTGATATTGCCTTTGCTATAGCACATCAGTTTAATCAAAAAACTTTACTGCCTGAAGCATCATAATTGTAATTAATTGCCAATAGTTTGACTTTCAAAAAATTTCATTTTCACATAATTTGATGGTGTGTTTGAAATTGAAGGGCTGTCCTGCAAAATGTTGAGTTCTCTTTTTGCGTTTCATACAGGTGAAAACTTGTCTACAGCAAAACGAGGAACTTCGTAACACGTTAGATAGGTTGCGAATGGAACAAGCCAGTATACCAGGTCTGCATGATAAAGCTTCTCAAGTTTTCTCGGATTCGAACAGAGAAGATAATACAATTGAATCTCAATATGGTGCTGAGTTTTACTCCCTCAAGGTTTGTGAAGGAATTACTTCTGTTAATAGTGTTTTCACTTGTTAATAGTGGTTGTACAAAGAGAATGTTCTGTATCTGCTTTTCATCAAAAGAGGTATACTTTCAATAACAAGTTAATAGACTCTTTAAATACGTGAAGATGCAAATAAATTTCCTTGTGATCCATTAGTTTTTTTTTTTTTTTTATTTGGAAACTTGTCTATTTACTATAGCAAATTACAGATTCAGTATAATTGGACACTGTTAAAATCTATCCCATTGTGTTCCTCCAAACAATACTCACATTTTCTTCTTATTTTTACCTCATAAAGGGCCAGCTAGCTAAAGAGCAAAGTAGAGCAGATGCTTTATCTGCTGAGGTCTTGCTACTATCAACACGTCTCCAGCAAGCAACACAATCTTACAACAATCTTGCACGCCTGTATGTTCTCTGCTGCTTCTATTTTTTTTTCCGGAGTTTATGCTTAGGGTGTATTTGAGCAGAGTCGAGTTAATAAAGTATCAAGTTTGAGCTCAATCTTGATAGGAAAGCATGGAACTAGAGCTCGAACTTGGTTTATGTTAAAAAAAATTGAGCTTGAGCCTCAATGGCAAACTCGAGTTGAACTCTGAATAACTCAATTACATTTATAAATCACTTTTATTTTGAAGCCTCATGGTAAGCTTATCATGGTTGGTGCTCGCTCCAGAGAAGCCCCTCGAACTTCCTGCTTTCTCGCTCATTATGGGTTAGTTTTTTGCAATTTGAATTCATTTTCTCTCTGTTATTTATTTGAAGTTGTGGAAATAACGTCTGGAATCGAATTTCAGGGAGGAAGACGGTGGCTGGTAGTGGAAATAACGTCTGTAATCAAAAATCTCATGTATTTTATGAAAATTGATGTTCTGTTTCTTCTTATCTTTTTCTTTTTTGTGAAAAAGTTAGGGAGAAATAAATAATGGAAGAATACAAAAATAATTTGATATTTACGCAATTTCTTCATACTATCTTAATTCTCAAAATTTAAAATAAATTTATTTAACGGCAAGTGAGGAGACTCATATGCGTATGCGATGTTGATTCATTTTTTTTTAAAGTAACGATGATAAGAGCACGACGTTGATTCAATTCAATACATGGATGTCTATATCGTGGCATCTTAATGAATCAAGCCTAATATTTTTTAATTGCTCCAAGAAAAACTTTGAGAATAGACAATTGTTTTTAAAATTAAAAATAGTATTTTATCAAGCATTCAAAACGTTCGAAGAATGATTGTTGAGTTGAAACTGTTGGTTGGTCGATTGTTTGTTTTAAACAAGAGTGAAAATCCAAGTGTACCTTCACTTTGCATCGAGTTCATGTTGATAGGGAAGAATGGTTCACTTTGCATCGAGCTCATGTTGATAGGGAAGAATGGTTCACTTTGCATCGAGCTCATGTTGATAGGGAAGAATGGTTCACTTTGCATCGAGCTCATGTTGATAGGGAAGAATGGTTGTAGAAGAAGTTTTTCGAACCAACGCAATTGATCAAATTTTGTAAAAAAGAATGCAATACATAGAAATTTTAAGGGAATGAAGTAAAAAAAAATAAAAAAATGTAATACGAGTCAAAGTAATAAATAAAGAATCATACAAATAATCAAATTTTAATGTGCACCACTTGGCAAAATTCAGATGAATTTATCTCTCTAAAAAAAACCCTACCCCTAATTTCATCCGCCGCCCACACACCCCACCGCTCCCCCCACCCACTCTCCCTCCCACTCCTACTCCCCTTTTCTCAGGTTTGAAGGCATGTAAAGTGACGAAGATTTTCCGCTTCCGGCGTGCTCGCCGCCGCCGCCGTGTCAAGGGGTGTATCACCACTACCGCCCATCTTTCCTACACTATCTATATTCGAAATGGATACAGATCTGTCTAGATCTAACTAGAAATCACCGTAACGTTGCCGCCACCTCCGTCGCCTTCCACCACCGCCTCCGCCGCATACCACCGCCACTACAGCCGCCTTCCTGTAGGTTTTTTTGTCTTTAGTCCATGATTTAACTTAGTTTATGTAGCCTTCTTATAGTGAATGGTAGGGTTCAACAGGTAGATTAGTCCTAACGGAGCCACGGTGACCGTTTGGATAATTTATCTGTTGTTCTCCTTTTTTATGGTTTTAGATAGATTTATTTTTATGTTTTTGTAGTGTTATGTTCCTTGTTTTTATTTTCTGTTGGCGTCGGTTTTATCCGATTCCCCTACGCTATATGCGGCCTGCTGCCCTTTTATGGGACCCCGTTTTTCCCTCTTTTGGGACCCCGTTTTCCCCTCGTTTGGGACCTGTTGGAGATTGAGACTTGAATGTCTCTTGAGAATTTTCGGTGCTTGGTGATCCTTTGGCTGTATGTTTTATCTCTATTTGTTTGATATGTTGAGACCTTAGTGCGGGGTGTCTCGTATTGAAGAATGAAGATCTGTGCTCTCTTGGTGGTCAAAGGTTTCACTCGTTTTTCCTCTTCCTCGCGATTGGTTGGGGCAACGATGCCGAGTTGATTCGATGTGGTTTTGAAGATCTAGAGATTAGAATTGTTTTATGTATCATGTATTGATGATCTTGTAAACCTTCAAAAAAAAAAAAAAATTTTAATGTGCACCAATGCAATTGATCAAATTTTGTGAGATGAATTTTAAATTTAATTGAATATATGATAACTTATTAAATTTTATTGAATTGTTTGATTTTGTCCACACATATGCCCACTGATGTTCCCACATTTTTCTAGAGTAAAAAGTGTACCAATTTTATTAAGGTGGAATATGTTGTACATATTTTTTATAATCAATCAAACAAAGTACAACAGTCTGAAAAATAAGGAAAATAAGGGCAAATGTATCTTTTTATCATTTATATGGTGGGGGTATACATTCTATCAAATAAAAAATAATTTTATACACTGTTTAATACACTCTATCACACAAGAATTAACATAATACATGGTTTTTCTATCAAATAAAAAATAATTTTATACACTGGTTAATACACTCTATCATACAAGAATTAACATAATACATGGTTTTTAGTACTACTTTTTGTACTTTTTATCAAACAAGAATTTGATTTAATACACCACTTATACACCTCTTTCTATATTAAATTATATTGAGGACCCCTTATACGCCCCTTTTCCATATAATTTTATTTTGTGTATCAAACGCACCCTTAGATTGCTATTTGACAATCTCAACTCGGAGTATTATTTTTGTTAGAAGAGTTGTTTATAGTATGTTTGTAATAATCTAAAAAAAAAAATCAACAACCATAATTTGAACACTAAAAATAATTCTTGAATTTCACTATCTCATGATACAAAAAATTAAAATCAATCAATAAATAAATGTGATCATGACCCAATCATTAGTATGTACATCCCAAATTAAACCAAAAAATTCCTCACCCACCAATAATTATTTCCACAAAATCAAACATTAATTGATCAATCTCCAAATTCTTCAGAGGATTTCAATCTTTGAAAGTAGCGAATAACGAGATTTCTTAGACGGGTGCGGGCTCTCCACTTCGTCTTCGCCAAATCCCGGCAAGAATTCCGGCAACGCCGGCAAGTTCAAGTCAAACCCCCGGTGACTAGCACCAGAAGACGACGACACGGCGCTGCTGGGAGCGCCGCCCTCGTAGTGGCGGCGCTTGTGGCCTCCCAAGGCCTGTCCGGTGGGGAAACACTTGTGGCATACAGAGCACTCGTGGGCCCTACCTCCGCCGCTGGCCGTGGCTGACACAGTGGAGGAGGCGGCGGAGTTTTCGTTCCCGGGGTGGAGTTTCCGGTGGCTGGCCTTGTGGCCTCCTAGAGCTTGGTAGGAGGCGAAAGCCTTGTCGCAAACAGAGCACTTGTAGACCAATTTGGAAGGGGGTTGTACCTTGGGGAGGGAGGGTTGTACCTTGGTGGGCCCGCCTCGTGCAAGCATAATAAGGCAGAGGGCTAAGTATTCTTCCTCTGTGGGCTCGAGGGTGCGGGGCCTTTTCGTCCTTTTACCTTTGGCCCATGACTCGGCGTCGAAGTCGAACGAGGGCGGAGGAGTGGCGGTACTGCTGGGTGAGTTCAAAGCTTGGAGTGCCATTTGGAAAATGGAGATAGAAGTGAGAGAGAAATGTATAATAGAAGTGGTGAATTGATAGTTGAGTGAGGTTTATGGGGGGTGTATATATAAGGAAATGAGAGGAGGGAAGTTGCGTGACAAGTGTAGGGAAAGTGAGACGGTTACTCAAGTAACATAAGATAATGCTAATTGTGAGGGCAAACTAATAATTATAGTTAGAGAAACACGTTTAGTACAACAATAGGGGTGGCTTTGGGGGCAAGTGGAAGAAGCTACTACTACTATTACTATACTAAAGAGAGAGAGTGAGAGAGTGGACTGTGAGTTGCCTGCCGACTGAGTCCTCGTCAAACCTTGTACGCGTTCTCTATTTCCAGTGACCAACTTATCATTATGACCTAGGCCAACTGCTGTAAACTTCTTAATTTTCTTTACTATTTTCATCTATACTTTCTACTTTGTGGAGCTTACATACAAAAATTAAAAAATATAATGTTAAATGTATAGTCAAAAGTTAAGGTAAACGGATGGAGAAAAAAAAAATAGAAAGAAAGAAAGAAAGAGAAGTAAAAAAAAAAATGAATTTTATAAAATATGATAATGTAAACTTTATTTTAAATGAAAGTGTAAACTTTTTTAATGAACATGGGAGGAAGTGTTTATTAGTAACAAAATGCTTGTTTAAAATGTTTTACACAAAAAATAAAATATGTCTAATTAAAACAGTTTAAAAAATTGCAGGTTGAGGGCATATAATTTACTAAATGTTGAACATATTATTTCTACAAGATCACAATATTGTCATTATAAGAAAATAAGTGTAATACTACAAGTTAAAAAATATTCTAACAAACTCGCGTAAAAAATTAAGTGTTCAAAATATTTTGAATTTGTAGTATATTTTGGACTTGTAATGAAAATATTTTGGTAGTATAATATAATTTTGTTTCTTATAGTAGCAAATTATTTTTGGCATTGTAAACTGTAAAGACACAAAATATTCTGCTATTACAAAGTTAAAATTATGTTGCTATAAATGTCAAAATATATTGTTATAAGATCAAAATATTATTAATACAAGTCAAAAAAATATATTATTTCAAAAATATTTGACAAATTTACCAAAAAAAACTAAGTGTCTAAAACATTTTTAAATTTATAGTAATAGACTTTTTGCCTAATGAAAGTATTTTAGTTTTGTAACAGAATTTTGGTCATTAATTAGACAATATCTAAAAGCGAAAAAATTTATTTAAATTAAGTTTAACTGGGAATATTTTATATAAGTTTTTTTTTTTTTATATTAGTAGATCATTACAACCTACAAGTAATTGCTCCATTCTTTTTATATAAAAATGTATCTCAAATAAACAGTAAAAGAATAATGAGATTTTTTTTACGAAAAAAAGTAAGGGAGAAATCGTCACCTAACTAATTTTACATTTCGCGATGAATATTCGATTATACAGGACACCATCAAAATACTTCTATTCAACCTACGTGACACTATTCAAGTCTTCTATTTTAATATACACAATTTAAAATACATTATACTTTCTTTGATAATTTATAAAATAATTTCGAAAGATAATGTCAATTGAATTTAATTAATAATATATATACTAATTTCTTCAACTCGTCTAATATGTGAGGTTGAAGATCAAGATTTTTCAGTTATACTAATTATTAATGGCAAATGGACTAAAAAATCACACTAAATTAAATAAGTTATACTAGTATAATTTAGTAGAAACACAAGTTTGAATTCTGGAACATTTAGTGACTATGAGCCTAAATTATATATTTCACAAATAAATAAAATTAGTTTAATATATATAATTAGAATGTGCGTGTCAAAGAAGAAAGAAGTATGGCTGGCAGCCATGGCGTTTACTTTTCTTCAAGAGTCGGCGGCTATTAGTTGATGAATCAATGTTTGATTAAGCCCACAAAAAAGACCCAAACTTTTACAGTACCATTCAATTAATTAATTAATTAAATGGATACATTCATTTTGGACTGGTCTTAGTATATACCAACAACTTGCCAAAACTTATACTCTAGAATTGTCAATTTGTTGAATATAATACTACTTATCACATTATATGTTGTTGTTGCAGTTGCACCACTATCATCTTACTCTATATCCACATGCTTTGTGTGACTCATTTACAATTATCTAATTTTAGTAAACTAAATTTTAATTTACTTTTATTATATACGTTTTCCACTCGATCAACAAATTCAATTGTCGGAAGCATCACCTCACCAAACCGTTTAGGTGACTAATGAATATAACGAGGACACTTCAAGTGTCCTCAAGGTCAATGAATACTAGTCAACCATCATCAACCTCACATGTGACCTCGTCAAATTGTCCAGTTGGCGATTGAGTTGTAGCACACAAGAGTCATGAAGGTCGACAAGCAACCAGACCGATCACCTGAAGAATACACCCAGGGCACACATCTTGCCCATCCGAGCTTAGGTAACGTCTAGGTCGTCTCACACATGTAAAATTGCACCAAACTCAAGAAGGACAATGTGACATAAGCACATTTAATGGATAATTAGATATTTATTAAGACACTTGAAAACATTTAAATTCACATTTACTGTAAGGATGACATCAATTAATTGGATGTACTATAACTAGGATGAAAATCAAACTAAACTATTCGATACTTGATTCGAGATCGTTTAGTAATAGCTCGTTTGAGCTCGGTTCGACATAGATATTAAATAAACTTGAACATATATTTATGTTCGGTACACGTTGAAGCTTGGCTCGAGCTCGATAAGTAAAAAATATAAAATTAGTGTATAAAATATAAAATATAATTTCTTCGGTTCGATCGGTTCAAATCGTTCAACTCTATTAAAGCTTAATTAATGTTTGAAGTCGACTCGATTAATTATCAAACAAGATCAAACAATAATTTCAAAGCTCGTTCAAACAAATTTGAACTACGTCGCATTCGACTCGACTCATTTACAGCCCTAAGATTATATGTGCCATTTAAGGCTGATTAATAAGACACAATATAAATTCACATGCAAAACACTTTCTCAAACTAAAACTTTTCTCCAACTTCTCTCTACATGTAATTCTCTAATTACTCCTATAATTTATGTTTGTTACTTGATCACTAGCGACATGATCAACTTCAATCACATTCAGCTCACAACAATATACACTTCTTATATTTACTGCTTCCAACTAATTAACAAGCCAAGGCTTCAACAAATTAACTTACTAATTTACCGATCGATATACATGCGTGGAAGTTCAGAATTATATATGAAATCATTTTCTAAACAGTAATAAATTAATAATTGTTGATTATTTTTTATATTTCTTTTTAAAATATAGTAGTATAATATAAAAAATTTAACACTTTTAACAAACTGAAATAATTACTATTTGGTGCACAAATCTTAAATCGGCATTCGTCAGGTTTTATTTAGTGTCATGTTTCAATTAAAATTAATATCACAATTTATTTACTTGCGTTTCTTTTATATAAATTATATTCACTCCGTCCAATTTTATAATTTCTATTTAGGTTGGACACGCGTTTTAAGAAAATTGATTGTTTAGTAAAAATTAAAAAGTGAAATTTTGAGTGGAAAAATAAAATAGAAATAAAGATTTATATACTTCGTCCCATGATTACTTTTATAGTTAAATGGACACGTATATTAAGAAAGTGTAATAATGAGTGGAGTTTTAAGGCGTATAATTTTATAAAAGTTCATGTATAAAGTAAAGAAATGAGTGGACTTTTGTGTTTGTGTGGAGAAAAAGTAATGACATTTATGTAAAATTGAGAATATTATGAGAGTGAGGTTTATAAAGGGTTTTCTATTTTAAAGGTGTGAAAGTTACTGTGGGACGTCCCGAAAAAAAAAGTATGAAAGTAATTTCGGGACGGAGGGAGTATTAAATTTTAATTCTTCTTAGTTTTTTTTTTTTTTGAAAAACAATTAAGTAGAATTAGTGATATAATTAATGGTAGATTAATTTAATAATGTATTTTAGTAGTGTGTTTAATGTAAAAGTTGGTTTAAAAAATTCTTATTTAGTACTTATATATAAAAAGGATTATTTTTTATATATTTTAAAATAATTATACTTTTCATGTTTGAAACTAATATTAGTTAAAAAAAATCATTTTTGTATTACTTTAATGTTTTTAAAACATGTTTGCAATTAACTCATTTAGTAGTATTATATAAATAAAAAATACTTAGCCTCTAAACAAATTAATGATTTAATAGTTTAATTTGTTAATTCTTTTATTTTACATAACATTAAACAAAATAAATAATAATATATTCATGATTCATAATTTGAGTGTTCATTTTTATTCTTTTCAATCGTCAAATATTAGATGACACAATGCAATAAAAATATATTTTTTCTTGTCATTCAACATCACTATTTTTAACACACATATATATATATATATATATATTCAATTAGTTAGTCTAATAATTTTTTTTAGACTCCCCAAACTATGAATTCTGGGTCCGTCCCTAACTGAAACCCAACAGTTTGCCACCGAATTTTTTATATATATATATATATATATATTACTTTGATTTATAATTTCCTTACATAATCTCATGATGTGCTAATTTTGAAATGTATATAGTCACGAGGACGTACGTCATGCATGACCCATTATAATCCAAAATTGAAATTTTAGATATATATATATATATATATATACCAACTAAACCCTGATCAAGTAGAACCTTCTAGAACTCATGACTTCTTTTGTGGGAATGATAATAGTACGTGTTAGTTAATTTTTCTAGAGGATAATATGACTGAAATAAATAGAAAAATCGACCTCGTTTAGATAATGAGAATTTTAGGTATGAGTAGCTTTTTAATGGTTGACCAGCAGTCTCTTGACCATTAAATGGATATAACTAATACTCTCCACCCCTTCAAAAATTTACTACACAAAAACTTATATGCAATATTGCATACATGAATTTCAGTCATTCACACACATGTTCTTTATAAATATACCCACAAGCTTAATTCACACACATTTTTTATAAATACACCCACAAGCTTAATTCACACACACATTTTTTATAAGTACACTCACAAGCTTAATTCACACACACATTTTTTATAAATGCACCCACTGACATAAATGGAACATGGTCGTCTTCTTCGAGCAGTTTTCGGTCACTTCAGACCGCGGTCGGACGCTGCAATTTACGATAACCTTAATCCTTAAATATTTTATATTTCTTTAAATATTCTTTAATACTAATTATTATGGGTTAATGTTATTTTGTATTACGTGCAATAATATATCTTACTACATGCAATAATATATGTTACTATATATTATAATGTGGATTACTTAATCAATAAAAAAAATATAAAAGAATCAGTATTACTATATAAAATTGTGATATTACTACATAAAAAAATTATATGTTACTACATACTACAGTTTGAATTACTACATTGAATAGATGTTTGTTACTATATGTATCTTTATCAAATGGTCTAATATTTTTTGCATCATCCTACAATAAAACATTTTGTATTACAACATGATTATTGTGTTTACTACATTCGATAATATATGTTACTACGTATTATAATGTGAGTTACTACATCAATAAAAACACTAGAAAAACGCGTTACTAAATAAAAGAATTTGTATTATTATATAAATAGTTTGTGTTATTACTACATAAGATAATGTGTATTACTACATATTACAATTTGAATTACTACATTTAATATCCCGCGTTCGACAATAAAATAAAAGATAAAAAAATCACAGAAACAAGTAAAATAAACGGATTAAAAATTTCGAATTAAGTTGTCAGTGTGTGTATTTATAAAAAGTGTGTGTGAATTAAGTTTGTTGGTGTATTTATAAAAAATGTATGTGTGAATTAAATTTGTGGGTGTATTTATAAAGAACATGTGTGTGAATAACTGAAATGCATATATGCAATATTTCATACAAGACTAGCCAAATTTACTATTAACTTTTGTTACAAATATTTTCTTAAAAATGTATTAAATGTGTAATATGTTGTTAATTAGAGTAGAAAGGTGAAAGTGATAGTAAAAAGAAAAAACAGTAGACATAGAAAAAAAATAGAGAAATAGAGAATATATATTGACGAAAAAATAAATAAATAATTTTCGATGAAACTCTCAAAATGATAAATTGATAACTTTCACAGGAACGAATGAAAGTATTACACATTTTATAGGTAGAAAGGTTACACTTACAGATAGTACTGCGGACCGATGGATAATTAAGATAGTGAGATTTGTTTTCGTATTTTAGAATACGATACTTCACCAACATCCTAATAATCGATTATGATATGACCATTAATCTTGTTAGGAAATAATTCACTTAACGACTCAGTGCAATGATTTTTTTTTTTCTTGATCAACCGATACACAAACGGCTCGTCACGGAGCTGCCACGTGGCTCAGTTGCTCCAAAAAACTTGCAAAACACGGTGGGGATATATCCGACGGGGGGACTACGACGCTCAAGTCAGAAACCGGTGATCTCAAGGAATGTGTGGTCGAAGAATAGTCGATCGGAGGTGAGACCGTTCACAATGCAATGTAATGCTCAAAATATGTATGCACGAGTGTAGTGTGTGCTCTTTCACTCTAATCATGTAAAAATCGTATATAATGTGTATGTGTAGTATATGTGAGGTTTATCTCATAATCTCAATATCAGATGAGTATTACTCAGTTGATTGTAGTCTAGCTGATGTGTCACCTGATGGAGTCAGGCAAGCTAATCTAGAGGCAAGCTAATCTAGACCTTATCAGATGAGTTTGAGTATTCCAGTCAGATGAGTAGGTGATGCTTAGAGTCTGCTGAGATGTGATCAGAAGAGTTCATATCAGCTGAGAAGATGTCTAGTAGTAGGGTTAGTCTTTTGACTAAGTATGTGGAGATCAGAAGAGTAGATCAGAAGAGGGAGGTCTTCTGATGGATGCCATCTGTTACGAGTTACAAGAGAAAGGGCATAATTGTCATTTCGATTGGGCAACGCTGAACACGTGAGTTTGTTAGGCGGTTACAACAACCTGGCAAGAGCACGCTTTCAACACACGTTGCAATCACCATTGATTAGTATAAATACCCCATCCCTTGTATTTTGTAAAGTTTGACGCTTACAAACATTCGTTCTTTGAGTTGTGAGTTCACGAGTGAAGTGAGGATAAATCCCTTTTCGAGTGAATGAGTATGTAAACATCTCTTGATCAATCAAAGATTGAAGTCGTGTGTCCAGTGGATGTAGATCGAATTGATCGAACCACTTAAATTCTTGTGTGCTCTGTTCTCGTTTCTTATATTTGTGAATTGCTATCTTGTTGGATTGTTTGAGGAATCTGTTTTCTGTTTGTTTGGAAACGTCTGAACTTACGGATTAATTGACAATTGGCGCCGTTTGTGGGAATCAAGAGATTCAATCCTTGAATCAATTGCATGTTCTAAGATGGAGAATTCGACCAAGTATAATATTAAGAAGTTCTCAGGAACCGGAGACTTCAGACTGTGGAGAGTCAAGATGCAGGCTCTTCTAGAACAGCAAGCTTTGTTCGATGCGCTCGAAGAACCTACAGTCCCAGCTGGGGAATCTGCCACAGCTGCCGCTGAAAGGAGCAAGATGCTCAGGAACCTTGGTGATATGGTTTTGAGAGAAGTGGCTAAAGAGAAATCCGTGAAGGAGGTCTGGGATAAGCTGGGTAAGTTTTACATGGTGAAAACTTTAGTTAACCATCTCTATTCGAAGTAGAAGTTGTATGCCTTTAGAATGGGTGATGACAAGTCTATTATGGATCAGCTGGATGAGTTCAACAGGATCTTTGATGATCTAGAGAATTTAGATGTCAAGTTAGAGGAAAGAGGATAAGGCTCTGATCTTGTTGAGCGCACTGCCTAAGTCCTTTGAAATCCTAAAGGACACCATCTTGTATGGTAGAAAGGAAAGTATTACATTGGAGGATATAATGTTGGTTGTCATGTCCAAGCTGTTGCACAACAAGATATCTAAAGGTGATAAGAGCAGGACTGGTGAAGGATTGACAATCAAAGGAGGTCAGAAGAGGTTTGTCTCTAAGAATGGGTCTAGTCAACCCAAAGGAGTTGATAAGGGAAAATCAGTTGTGTCTAATCAAAGGGATTCAGTGTGCTACCACTGTAATAAGCCCGGACACTATAAGAATGTTTTTCACAAGTATAAGCAGTTCTTGAGGAAATCTGGTGCCAAGAACCCTGCTAACAAGAATCAAGCTAATCAGACCCAAGCTGATAAGGAGCAAGAAGGCTATGAGTCTGCTCAGGCACTACCTATCACATCCTCTGTAGACAGCAAGCATGAATCCTGGATTCAGGGTGTTCTTTCTATATGACTCTAAGAAGAGATTGGTTTCATGACTTCAAGCATCAGAAGGGAGGTTCTGTGTTACTTCAGAATGATCACACTTGCAAAGTTATGGGTGAAGTTTCAATTCACTTGAAGATGTTTGATGGTGTAGTGAGGGTTCTCAAGAGTGTTAGGTATGTACCTGGACTCAAGAGAAATTTGACATCACTTGGGATGTTGGATTCTATGGGTTATAAGTTCCAGTTTGAGGATGGAGAGCTCATGGTGTCTAAGGGGGAGCTGACTGTAGGACTAGGGTCCGAACCGCTATAAATCTTTTGTTCTTTATATTGCTTTCTTGCTTATCATCTGTTTCATTAACATAATATTTCATAAGCATAAGTTTTAAAAGAGTCAAAATCACAAGTTAAGTTTTCCATAATTAGCGGATAACAAGTCAGTTGATCAGCTTATTGATTTATAAAAGTCAGTTGACCAGCTTATTTATTGATTTATCAAAATCACAAGTTAAGTTATTGATTTAGAAAATAACAATGTTTATTCACCCCTCCCCCCCCAAGACTTTGTCTACATCATACTCATTAATAGGGACCAACAAAGGTACCTTAAGGGAATGGATAACCATATTTCCCTATCTCTCCACTAAACCACTTATCCCGAGTTTCCAAGGAGCTGGCGAAGTTTCCCTTGACTCTGGCCTAGTCAAACAATTATCCTCATCCTTGAAGACATCCCATGATCATATCTATTGATTGTTCAATTTTGATAATTTATGAGCAAGCTTAGGGAACTTCATGGACCGTAATTTCATCGGCCCTTTTTCACTAGACTTTGACCCGGTTCTCAATAAACATGCGTAAGACGTGGGCCTGAGCCCTTTGTCATTCCTTGGACCTCGAGGACTAGGGAGGATCCCAGCCCATATACTCGGCCAATAATTGCATAAAGTGATATTGACGCAATTCATTATAATAAAGGCCTAATTACACAATTCAAGTATAAGTAATTGAATAAATGGATAAATAATGGATAATAACATTACCCATATATTCCACGTGTCATTATCTTATAGGACGACACATTTTGTTCTCATCAACCACTCCCCCTACTCTCATGAAGTTCAGGTCTCATGAGAGTAGCAAGTGATGTGTTGTTTCTCTTTCAAGTTCACTAATTCTGTAGGTCCTACAAAAAAGCTCAATAATCTCTCGGACCTCGAGGTCCTAAATAATGGTCTAATCTTAATACTGAATCAAGTCTCCCTTGATTCTCAAACACCCTGGGGGGGGGGGGGGGCTCGAGGTCTGTCCCAAAGCTCCTAATCAAAACGTGTCCGGATTAAATCTCATTTAATCCTCAATCTCTCTTGGATTAAATCTTTTTTAATCCTCAATTAAATCTTCATTCGTATCCTGGACTAAATCTCATTTAATCCTTATTTAAGTTTTATTCAAAGCCCAAATAAAACCTTACGCGTCTTTGCATTAAATCCTTTTTATTCCCTTACAAGAATTCATCCAATCCCTCATCAAATCTCAATTGATTCTTGCAAATCTAGGGAATCTCGAGATTTCCCTATTAAACGTGGCACGCATCTTCCATGCGGTTTCCAAAGTATATGCTTCGGTTCCTTCTTAGAATTTGAGAAGTCTCTCTTATCAACTCAAATTCAAAGTATATGCCCGTTTAAGGCATTTTACTTCATTTCTTCTCAATAAGCCTTCTTTCATAAATAGTTCCCTTTCACTTCATTTTCAAACACTTTCTCGAAAATCATTCAAACCTTCTCGCTCTTTTCTCATATAATTCCAGCTTCAGGATGTCATCTCCAGCGATAAAAAATCATCCATCTTTCATCGCCTCTCCGAGAGTCCACATCCATGTACCCTATTGTATCTTTATTCTCTTTCAACCTTTTTCTATGTAGATCGACTCACATAGTTTTTCATCAAGAACTTCCCCTTCTCAAAACACCATTTCTCATTTTATTCAACTTTTCCTGTAACTTAAGAGTCCCTCAGGGACCGAGTCACATATCCTTCTTATCTTTACCAAGAATCTCTAAATTGATTTATGGCTCTTGAATTTATTCCTTCCACATATCAAACACGTTTGCTTCTGAACTCAAAGAGGGAAAACTTACCTCAACCTCCGGTCTTAGCTTTCTAGGAGGCCTATATTCAGACAAGCTTTCATTTTTCGATCCCTGATTATCTCTGTAAAATCTCATATTTTCTTAAGGTTCTCGTAAATCAGTTTACCCCAAATACTCTTCGTATGATGTTAGGTTTTCTTATTTTGGTTCGAGGTAATAGTGGTGAACCGTCGATCGAACTGTGCCTCTCCCAATTCAATTGTAAACTTCTCGATGGTTTCTTTTACACGAGTGGTCGTGTAAATGCTCTTTGTGCCTTTATTTGAAGTGAGACGGTTTTAAAACTTCAAAATCAAAAGGATTGTATAAGCTTTCATCCCAGTATCAAAACAAGATAGAGCTACTGCCTTATTAGAGAGGTTTAACCTTCGTTCTTCCGCTCTCGCTTTTGCTTTCACTTCTGCTTGATCGGGTCGTTCTTGGGAGGTGGTAATAGACGAGCTCTTCTTTGCCAGTTAAGCTAGTTAAGTTGCGGGTCGGGCATTCTCTCTTTATGCCAATAAGGTCACTAGTTGCCAACAAGAGAAGCATATAAGAATGCTTTTCTCGTACAAATTCCAATGGTAACTACAAGTTCTCAAAGGGAAGCCCCGAAAGCAAAGGAAAATAAGGAACTATATATAGAACCACTGGATACGCTAAATAATTGTTATACTACTTTTAAAAAGGGTGGGGAAATATACCGAAATTTCGACATACCGAGCTTTTCATAACGAAAAAATATCGAAAATTTTGGTACGATAACGGTATGAAAAATGATCATACCACGGTATTTCGGTATACCAAAAAAATTTTGATATTCGGTATGAAACGGTATACCGGTATACCGAAACATTAATAAAATAATAATTTTATAATATAATTTTATATTTTATTTTATTTTTTAAATAAAAATAATCTATAACTTTAAAACATAAATAAAATAACCTTAAATAATTAATTTCGATATAAAACAATGCTTCAATATTTTCTGTATGAATTGGTATACCGATATTTCGGTATGAAATGATGGTTCAATATTTACGGTATCAGTATCAGTATGAATTTTTACAATATTAAAATTTTCGGTAAACCTACGGTATACCAAAATATCCGGTACGGTATGGTATCGGTATGGATATTTTCAATATCGAAATTTTCTTCCCGGGTGGCGTATGATTTGATCAGATCGCATATGCTTCGGCTTGGTTGGGGTTCATGGATTTGGGTACCGTTTATTCCGATGTGTCGTTCTACGGTTGTTTTGAGGGCTGTTTGGGGTAAGCTTTCTACTTCAGACTGGCTATTATCTTATGGGGTGTAGGGTCCTTCGTTATGTATGCTTTGTCGTAGAGACTCGGAGTCCCTTGATCATCTCTTTGCTCAGTGCCTTTTTTCTTTGGAGGTGCTACAACATCTGACTCAGCTTTTTGGGGTCACTATTCACTCTGGGGTTACCTTTTTGGATATCTTTCTTCAAGCTACTAGGGTTCAGCTGGGGCAGCAGTTGTTGGAGCTGTGGAGGGTGGGTTTTGTTACTACTATCTGGGTCATCTGGTTTCTGTGGAACAGAGTGGTTTTTCATGAGGTTACTCCTTCGGTTAGACGTTGTATGGCGCATATTTTGGCTGGTATTAGGGAGGTTGACAGTATTTCTAGAGGTTTTTCTGACGACTCTGTTCGTGATTTTGTGATCTCTAAAGCGCTTGGGGTTGCTGGTAGGTTCAGGCCTCCTCGGTAGAGTTCGTTTGTGAGGTGGATTCCTCCTGATCCGGTTTGGTACAAGGTTAATGTGGATGGCAGCACGACTTCGTCTCCTGGTCGTTTGTATGCTGGGGCTGTGTTCAGAAATTTCAGGGGTTTCTTTGTAGCTGCTATTGCACAAGAGATGGGTTGGGGCATTCCGTTCGAGGCGGAGCTTGCAGCGGCTCTCATTGCGATTCAGTACGCTTATTCCCAGGGATGGGGGTTTTTGTGGATCGAGTCCGACTCGATGCTTACGGTTGATACTTTAACGAGTTCGTCTCCTTGTATTCCATGGTGCCTGCTTGGTCTTTGGAGTCAGGTGCATCCGTGCATGGTTGATATGCACATTAGGATCTCCCATATTTTCAGGGAGGCCAATCGTGCGGCTGATGTAGTTGCTAGGACTAGGGTTGATTGCATTTGGAGGGGTTATCCCCCAGACTTTCTTCATTCCATTTTACATGATGATTTGTACACAACTTATTACAGACATTGATTTTTAGAGGAGTGTACCTTTTTCCTTCGACCTGGGTTTTGTCCCTAAGGAGGGTTTTCCCAGGCAAGGTTTTAATGGTACTCCGGCCTCTAGCTCGATTTGTGAGCTTATGGCTCTAGGTTTTCTTTTCTTTTATACATCCTACCTTTTATTGTCAATATCAAAATTTTCGGTATAGTATTGGTATTATATATTTTTATTTTTTTATATATAATATACATATATTAATATATTGACTACAAAAGCAGTTCTTCCACACGAAGTATGACAATAAGGGTTGTATCCAAGTTCTCCACAAAACTGTTATGGTTGAAGCTGCAAAATACAAAAAAAAAAAAACGCTCTAAATTTTTGAGCGAATTAATTGTGCCTCTCCACTGTCCACTGCGCACGTACCTATCCTTATTATGCAAAAGAAACTCATTCTTCAAAATTTGTCTCATGCATTCGGTGTTATTCAATGTTTGTTTCTCTTCCTTAAGTTTCAATATGGTTATTTTCAATTAGTTTTGAATTTGTTTTATAAATTCATGTGATTCAATGGCCAATAAAAAGGTATGGAATATAAAAGAAAAGAAAATAAAACTTAAAACCCTAAGCTCAAAAGTCGAGCCAGAGGCCGGAGTGTCATTAAAACCTTACCTGGGAAAACCCTCCTTAGGGATAAAACCCGAGGTCAAGGGAAAAGGTACACTCCTCTAAGTAACAAAGTTTAAAGTAGAATAGTGAAAATAAGACAAATACAAGTGTTTCGTGGAACACCCTCAATCTGTGTCATCCAGCATATCTGACCAACGGTTGTGTTGGGACACCTCCATGAACTCTGAAGTACTAGAGTCGGCTGATCCGTCCGGTGCCTGCTGAGGCGCACCCTTCCCAGACCAACGCCTGGTGTGTTGGACGACACCCCCGAGCTCAGTCAAACTAGAGTCTTCTACCATAAATGACGCATTGGTCGTGTACCTAAGAGAGTCATAATCTAGAGCTCCTTTGTTCACCTCATCAAGGTGTGCAACCGTAGAAGCATTTGTGGAGTCCTGATTGGCTCGTTCCTGGAGGTGGGCGAGAGGCTCACGAGTCTTCTTAATAGTACGCTTCGGCTGGAAAAGCACCTTAGTGGTGGTGGAACTCTTCGCTCTAGCGGTGGCCTTCCGAGCTGCCACGACCAAAGGTGGAGCCTTCTGTGTGAAAGGCTGATACGTGGAGGTCGACGCCCCAATAGGGTCCGGGTGACCCCCTTCCTCCTGTAAAGCACTACAGGAAATTTGAGAAATCGCGACGACAATAATTCGTCATAAAAGCATCAATTTTCGTCATGAAATGTGTTTGACGACGATTTTTCTCCGTCGCAAAGAAGGTCGTCATAGGTGCGTCGCATTAGGTAAATGTGACTTTTTTTGAATTCGTCATAAACAGTTGTCTTTTGGCGACACTAAAGTTCATCGTCGCTATATTATTCCATCTACGGTGACGAATAAATCGTCACATTTGACACTAAATTTTGTCGTTGAATATGATATTTTGTCACTAAAAGTTCAACTTTAAATGACATTTTTATTTATTGTTACTAAAATATTATTTTTTAGCGACGATTATCCATTTCACAACAACCTTTTAAAATTGTAATGACGAAATTTCCGTCACAAATAAATTAATTATTTCGTCGTAATTTATAGAGTTCGTCACCAAATAGTTCAACTTTACATTACCATTTGATTTATTGTCACTAAAATAATAATTTTAAGTGACGATTTTTTCCATTTTCTACCGCATTTGTCAAATTTTAGTGACAATATTATCGTCACAATTAAATGAATAATTTAGTCACCTTTTATATAGTTCGTCACCAAAGAATAACACTTTAGTGACAAAATTTTAATCGTTGTTATACATATGTATTTATAATGACGACACAATGTGTCACGAAAGGGTAATATTCAACGACAAAATATTTTTGATCACTAAATAGCATAAAAATGGTGACGAAACATTTTTGTCATAAGAAATATTATTTAGTGACAGAACATTTTTGTCATAAGAAATATTATTTAGTGACGAATATGATAATTGTATTGTTACGAATTTTTTATTGTCATCATATGTGCATATATATAATGACAACACAATTTGTCATTAAATAGTAATATTTTTGTGACAAAATAACAATTGTCATGAATATATATATATATATAGTGACAACATTTATCGTCATTACTAATTAGTGTACGGTGACAAATTTTTTTGTCATTAATTGCATTTTAATGAACTAATTTAATTAATAATTTATAATAAATAAATATTTAGATTTACCACTAAATTAAAGATGATAAATAAATTTAAATTGTATGATAAGATAAAAAAAATACAATGAACTTAATTGTTTCAGAAGTTAAAAGCAACAAACATACGAATAAACATAAATATAAGGAAGGTTCCCCTAAATCTTAAAGACTTATTCCTCTCTCGGTCAAGAAATTCATAAGTTTGTTCATGGTGCCTTTTATATCACTCACTTCTTCCTGGAGTGCACCTACGCGAGTTTCAGACGCTTCCAACTTTTCTTTTGTCTCAAGTAACTCAATTTCCAATTGGTTAGAAGCAGCATCTGAAACACTACGTCTACTCGGAGGCTTTGGACCATAACCAAGCCCTTTTATATAACCAGTCCCATGGCCTAGGACCTCAAGAACAATTTCAGCTGAACTTTTATCAATTCCTTGCTCAGCATATTCTTCTTGTTTCTTTACCATTTTCTCCTATGTGGTCATTAATTATGACAAAAAAAAAAAAAAAAATTAGCATCAATTTTAGTAATAAAATGAAATCTCATTAATTTGTACATGCCTACATGACTTACCCAATTTTCTCTAGCCTCGTTGGATTTCCAACCATCTTTCTCTGAAGAATGTATACGAACATACAATTCAATTCTATCACACTCTTCACCATTTAACTCATGTTTAGACTGCAAAAAGTTAATAAAAAATTAACACATTTACCTAACTCAAATGAATTGATCCTAAAATCAATAACACCACAACAATCCCAAAAAAAAAAAAAACAAATATAGTTTAAAGTTAATTAATTAAACAAAATCCAACCATCAACCAACAATTAAACATTACTAAGCACGAGAAAGAAATTACTCACAATTTCATGAAACTTAACTACAAAAGCTTTTCTTCCCGAAATATGCTTGCATTTCAACTTGCTCCTATTTTCTTTATTCACCTGACACACACGCTAGAAAAACAATACAACTTTAATATATAAAATTATACTGATAAATTTATCATAAACATAATTTTTTAAAAATGATTATTACCTTGTAGTTATCTGATGAAAAAAGATCACAAAGCTCTTCCCATTGTTCTTGGGTACGACATAAATCGGGTTTGTTATTTTTTGCTTCTTCCAAAGTTGCATATTTAACAAAATGCTTATGCAACTTGTGACGTTGGTTTCGACTACTAATTTTCAACCTATCAACTAGGGCTTGTCTCACACCAGGCTCATCAATATTGACATCCATGTGGATCTACATTTAATTTAAACACTTTAGATTAATTAAAAAATGTGAAAATAAATAAGATCAATTTTGTACACGTACATACCTTCAAATGATCGAATCCCGGCTCCAACCCATCTTTTGTATCTACTTCTTTCCACTTTTTTGGAACTGGAAGAACATCTCGAGTCACTATCCCAATTTGGGATGCAAGCTTTGCAGACTCGTCTCCGTTTAAAGGTCTTCCAACCGTAGGATCTACTCTAATTTTCATTTTATTTCCAGTATTTGTAAAGTACTTCAGTATTCCCTTGCCAAGTGTTTGACCTCGACATTTTTTCTTAGACTCAACACCTACATGTGGACATTAAACATTTGTTATAATATATAGATAGTCAAGTAAACGTAACAATAATTAAAATGATAAATCTACCTATTGTTGCAGCTTCATCTTCTGTTGATGGAATTTCAGAGGTACCATGCCTCAATATTTCAATATAGTAATATTTAATATATATATATATATATATTCTATTTATAAAAACTTATATATATATATATATTTGTAAAAATATTGTTTATTTAGTTTTTTAAGTATAAAATGAATAGGAAATGTGATTTTAAACAATTATATATTTAATTTGAATTATATAATATCAAAATAAATATATTGAATTTATTAAAATTAATTTTAAAAAATTAAAAAAATTACGCGGGACGATAAGAGTAAAATTCGGCGCGTTTTTAAGCTGGGCGGGTCCGGTTATGAGAATTTTCTGTCGTGGTGGCTCCTGGGACAGGGCATACCCGTCCCATTGCCATCCCTATTTAAGAACTTGTATTCAAAATTAGAGACCATTATATTTTTTTTACGTCAAATAACATTGTCATGAATATATATATTATGACGTTAAATATCGTCATCAATTATTATTAAAATTGTCACCAATTATCATAGTGACAATAAAAAAAATTCACTAAATATCTCAAATAATTAATGACGAAAAATAACATCGTCATGAAAATATATATTTTTATGACGTTGATTATCGTCATCAATTATTATTCAAATCGTCACCAAATATTTTCGGGACGAAAAAAGTTTGTCACTAAATATATTAAATAATTATGACGAAAAATAGTATCGTCATGAATATATGTATATTTTTTACGTTGAATATCGTCATCAATCATTATTAAAATCGTCACTAATTATTTTTGTGACGAAATAATTTTATCACTGAATATTTCGAATAATTAATGATGAAATATAATATCGTCATGAAAATATATTTTTCATGACGTTGAATGTTGTCATCAATTTATTATGAAAATCGTCACCAATTATTTGTGTGACGAAAATATTTTGTCACTAAATATCTTGAATAATTAATGACGAAAAATTATATTGTCATAAAATAATATTTTTCATGACGTCAAATATCGTCATCTATTACAATTAAAATCCTCACCAATTATTATTGTGACGAAAAATATTTTGTCTCTAAATATTTCAAATAATTAATGACGAAAAATAGTATCGTCATGAAAATATACTTTTTATGACATCGAATATCATCATCAATTATTATTAAAATCGTCACCAATTATTATTGTGGCGATAGTTTAGCATTGTCAAGAAAAACTATTTTTCATGACGTCGAATTTCGTCACCATTTATTATTAAAATCGTCACATAGTATTATTGTGACATATTTATCAACATTGTCGCGAAATAAAAAATTGTGATTGGTAACGAATTTAAATCTTGTCACAATTTCTAGTACTTTAATGACGAAAAATAAAATTCGTCACGTTTAAGTAAGAAATTGTGACGATTTTTGTGTCGTCGCAAAAAAATTCATCACGAAATGTGTGATTTCCTGTAGTGAAGCATCCTCCAACACCACCTGTTCTTCAGAGGCTCGATTACTATCTAGTGATGTGTCTAAGTTCTCCTCTGAGAGCGCCCCAAAAGCGTTGTCTAACGAAACTGAGTAGGTAGTCCCCATAGTCGGATTTTGTTGATCCTCTGTTGTATGGTCCTCCTCTCCCAAGTGGTCCTCAAGAGGCGGGGTAGTGGTAACTAGAGCGGAAGTGGGGTCAATGGTGTCTATGGGGGAGAGAGAGTCCTGGCGGCGGTGAGACCGAGTACGACGGCGAGACCGAGTACGATAGCGAGACCGAGTACAACGACAACCTCTCCTCCTTTGGTGACCCTGACAATACTGATCCTTCTGGTCTTGGTGACCCTGTCCCTCACGGTCCTGACGACCCTGTCCCTCCCCCATCGACTTCCTGCAGACAGCTAGAGAGTGTCCAATAATGTGGCAATGTGTGCAGAACTTTGGGAGCTTCTCGTAGAAGACCGCAACAAACGAGGAATGACCTGCACGCTGGTACATAATACGGTCCTGAATGGCCTTATGCATATCAATCTCAATCAGTAGACGAGCATAGTGCCCCATGGCACGCTTCAGAGTTTAGTCATCGATCTTATGCATATTGATCAAGGTTCCCAAAGATGAGGCCAATGCCTCCAAAGCAAATGGATCCCAGTATTCCATAGGAAGGTCAGCAAACCTAACCCAAACTTGAGCCATGCCAGAACCGTATGTTGTTTGGGTTGAAGTCTGGTACCCACCTCTGAAGGTGAATAACCACTGGGTTCAGCTACCACGAGCGTCGTCTGAAAATACGGTCCTTATCCATTTCAGAGTTAATACTGATGTTAAAGTAGCCTTTACTCAATGAAACCACATTGAGGCCCGAAGACAGACCCCATAAACTGCCCAATGTGGACTGAAGACGCACATGATCAAACGGTCTGTCCCCAGACAGAATAGTAACCCGACCAATGAGAGAGTGAGCACAAGCAGCCACCCCCTGTGATAGACATCATCATCAATGTTAACCACATAAAAATCCCCATTGTGAACCGACTTCATCTATTCAGGGATGCCAGATCTAGCAGTCGGAGCCGTAGTGGAGCCAATAACCAAGGTAAAAGTGGGCATAGCTTGCCGGGATGGAACCTGTGGAATAGGAAAAGCAGCAATAACATGTTCCGATAAAGCAGGAAAATCAGAATATAGAGACGTACCCTGTGGGCCGGATAGACAGGGATTGCCTAAGCCGGCTGTAGGATTGTCAAGTTGCCGAGTGGCGGCAACAATAGTGGGAGCCTCGTGCGAGAGTGGTGCTTGAGGCGTGGCCGAGGCTGCATGAGGGTGTATTGATGAAAACCGTGGGTGCACTTCTGGGTGCATGAAGTAATGCAATGGGTGTGCTTCTGGGTGCATGGAGTAATGCACTGGGTGTGCATCAGGGCTGTAAGGAAACCCTAGAGGGTGTACTGAGTAATGTTGCGGGTGCATCTGCGCAAATGGGCTGTGAGAAAACCCTAGGGCACCTCCAAGCCCACTAGGGTCTTTGGGGGCAGCCACGACGGGGGCGCGCGCCGACAGGCCAGAGGTACCAGCAAGACTTCCCACTGCGCCGCCGGTTACCGTAGCAGGCGCATCAGGGACGTCATTGGTCGGCGAGGTATGGGGCAACGTTATCGATGTCGGCGGGGTGATCACGACTGTTCGGGAAGAAGGTTCTGAGTTAAGAATTCAATGGTTGATATTTAATATCATTCAAGAATTTGTCTCATACGTTCAATTGATTGCAATTTTTTACAATTTCGATTCTTAACTTTTTTGGCATATAAACTATTTGTTGAAAGTCCCGAGTGAATGATTTCCTTGTTTGAGTTTATTTTTTCTTTTCAAACAATAACTCATATTCAAAGTAAATACATATTTAACATCGCAATAGTAACATGCTTAGACACTTCACTAAGTTTTATACCGTATGAAATGTGGTTGTTAAACCCAAGAGATTTCATTCCATGATTTACTCATGTTTTTTGTTTTTATGTCCTCTTGGGACCTTTTAGTTCAGTTTGTAGTTTTATTCTGTAATTGAACCTATGTTTAGGTACTACTTGTGCCCCTGTTCATGTTGATTCCTCTTGTGGTAATAAAATTTTGATTGATAAAAAAAAAAAAAACTTTGATTCCTCTTGTGGTTATACATATGTTATTATTTTAATTTTACTTTTTGCTGCAGAGTTGCAGATTTTAGAGTCTAAGATAGATTAAAATAGAGTATAAGAGTTAAAGGTTAAAGAGGATTGAGCAAAATAAGTGAAAAATGAAGGAATTGGCGGGGATTAAACCTCATGCATATGAAGCAATTTGTTCCATGGATCAAAAGACACAAAAAATCAACAAAAAGAAGTCCATGAAATTTCCTGCAAAAGTTTTTGAATACATACCTGATGAAGGATATGAAGTACGTACAATTGTCAAGTGATGATGACGATATTGACATTATGCAGGATACAAGAAGTTTGCGGTCTCAATCAAAGAAGATTGTACATTATAAATATGTTTCTGGTAATTTCTAGTACATGTCAAAATTCTGCTAACAATTGTCAATTAAAATGCTCTACCATGTCGATGTTGAGTATGGTAAACGTGCAACTTCAAGCTCGTAGAGACCAAGAGCAGCAAAGGAAAGGTACGGACCTACAAAAGAAGGTTTTAACACTAGTTTACCAACAACAGAATTATAAAAAAATGTGGAACATTGTCTTCACAAGCTAAATCAAAACAAAGCCCAACTCATCAAGATAAAAAGGTCCACAAAAACACATTGACAAATAAGGGGAAAAGCAAGATGGTAGCACCTGAATCACTCAATGCTTATATTATGATGAAAGCGAGATCAAGAGGACATATATCAAATCAGATTTATCCCTTCCCAAATGATTCCATTCACCTAAGGGCATATTTATTTTCAGAGCATGAGTTCTCTGATGATTACAATGGAGATATTCATGATCTCGTTGAAGAAGATGACAATCTTGAGAGATCAGATGATGATATATTTGAAAAGGAAAGGGTTGCAAATGCTGACCAGCCATCGGGAACATCAGTAAATGCAATTTTCAAATTAGCGGAGGTTGAACTCAGAAATGAACTTATCTCTGTAGAAGGCCATCAAACTGATAAACTTGGTATAGTTCCTAACTATTCGATTATAAATGCATTTATAATAGTGTTTCTTTTTTATTATCTAATTTTTATAGTGGGGTCAAAATGTTGAACTTATGTGTGTACATGTTCGGCATATATCTTTTGACATGTTCGTAATTTTTGCATAATCTTGTTGAAACAAAAACGAAAGAGAAGACAAACTATGTGCAATGATGTCCATGAAAGGTCAATAAAGGATCACAAGCCTATCATTTTGAATGATTTAGGTCAGCCAATTGGGCCAAGTAAAAGTATTGTGGATGAATTTAGTCGGTTTCTAAGGTCAGTAACACGAAACTCTAATCATGCACCACTGAATAAGCTTGATTGGCAAAAAGTGCCCTACAAGGATCAAATTTGGGAATATGTGAAGGCATGACCCTTCAAAATGCAACTTGTTCTTAATGTGTGATTTATGTCCTTAAATAGCATATCCACAATATTACATCTTTTTTTTAACTTTAGTTATTGTACGCTTAAAGCTAATTTCAACCAACTCATTTATACCATTGTTGGTCCTGAGTGGAGTATGACATAAGTGTATGGGGGGGGGGGGAATGCACTTGAGTAGTCAAATTCTTCTTTTTAAAACAATTTAGCCTTATCAGGGAAGTTATTTTACAACTACTCTGAGTGAATAACTTTAATAGATAATCAACCTACTAAAAACTAGGAAGTGATCAGTTGGATAACTATCTAAAAGAGTTGCTAAGTGCGGAATGTGGTTGGCCTTTTCTTTGAAAGAATACTCAAAGTAATTTCTGAAAAATCAGTTTATCAGGGACTTTGTACAAAAACTGTTTTGCTTAACTTTTCTGATTTTAACTCTTTCAAGATAATCTTTGTAAGTAATGTGAGTTAGAGAGCAATGCAGAATGTAAATAACACAACAATTTATAGTGGTTCAGAGGCTCAAGGTCCTACATCCACTTTCCCTGATTGAACAGGAAAATTCCTTAACACTTGGAATTAGCTTGTTTTATAGTGTCAAGGTGCACTGATCAACAACATTATCTTAGTGCTTTGATCCCTAGGATAATCTGATTCCTAGTGCTCAACTTCTCTGAGTTAAGACTGTATTCACTCTTCACAGTCCTTAACTCCTCACTTCTACAACAAACTCTACCGCACTTATGAGGTAAGGGTTTGAGGTTTGGTTCCAACTAATTGATACTCCCTCCGTCCGCCTATAAGCTTCCCATTTTACCATTTTGGTCCGTCCGCCTATAAGCTTCCCATACCTTTTTTGGTAAGTACTTTTTCTTACACTTCACTTTATATCTTACTTTTTCTCTCTATCTCTCTCCTCTCTCAATCACATCACTTGTACTATATCTATTATTTAATCACTTTTCTTAATCTCTGTGCTAAAAAGTAATGTAACACTTATAGGCGGACGGAGGGAGTATATCCTTTACAATAAGAATTGTGTAAAGGGTTATGATATCTCAGTGCTAAGCTTTGGATTTTACAAGATAGGCTTAGCTAGAAGTGATCAGGAAACTTGAGATTCTAAGAATAAGCTTTGGTTTCCTTGAATGCTTGATAGTAGTTTGATAGCAGATTGTTGGATACTTGAATCCTTGGATCACTTCTGAATTTATAGAGCAATTTGATCATCTATCCATTGGAGAGATAGACTTTCAAATTGTCTATTTGCAGCTCCATTGAAACGGCTATAAGAGCAACCTTCTATTATCCACTGTGCAAGAAGGTTCTTCAATGGTTGCTTGAATGAATGTGTTGACTTCTGAAAAATGCGGCTGAGAAGACTTGTGTCAGTTTCCAAAATTGCACATTTTCCAAGGTTGATTTATGGCAGACTTTGTACTTCTCCAACGGTTAGATGGGACAAGTACTCTGAACTTTTTCTGCTGCACATGGAATGTTCTTCCATTCATTCAATTCTTCAGTCTTTAATGCTTCTAAGTCTTCAATGCTTGTTCAGGTTTGATGGCATTATTGCTTCATTAAAGCTGTCTTCTGAGATTGTGGCATTCAATGCTCTTGATCTTCTAAGTCTTCAACTTGATCTGTTATTGCCCTTACCAGTGCCTTTAGTTCAGGCTACTTACTTGAGTTTCTGAGCATAAAGCCATGTTGTCTGCTTCAGCAAACTTGTCTTTATACATTCAGTAGACTTGTCCTAATTGACTTAGATAAACAAGCTGCCTAACATTTTAGCTATGGAACTAACCTGAACACTAATCATCTCAACATTTCTGAGATTTTTGACTTAGACATTTTACTGTCTCAACTATCCTGAGACAACTAGACTGATACACTTTCTATCTATCTCAACTAAGTTGACCATCATCATTTAGGGGTTTTGGTATCTTAATCAAAATCAATTCATTTCCCAACAATTTCCCCCTTTTTGATGATGCCAAAACCTATTTACAAAGGAAACTTGACTTACACTAAACTTGTCTTCAGGAAGGATGATCTGATCAATTTTCTTTAAACAAACTGTTAGCACAATAATAAATCAAGTATATAGGTTAGGTCAGGCTAGTTGAGATAATGAGTTGTTATCTCTTGATAAAATCAATTGTCCTTTTCATATATATCATCAAGTATTACAGTACATAAAATTTGAAAGGACTAACTATGCTGAATTTAAACAACAGATAGAAAACAACAAATTAAAGGTAGATAAGGGAAGAATGAACTTATTCTTCAGAAGGAGCCATCGTCTTGTGGGGAAATCCCATACTGAGCCCACACTCTCTTCTTCAATTTCCAAATCTCCTGATTTGTTCCCTTGGGGCCCAACTTCATCTTCTCCATCTTCATAATGGAGATAAACTCCTCCAGAATTTTTCCTTCATCAATCAAGTTCCCACTAAACTTGGGAGGCATGTACAGAATGGAACCTGGTGCCTTGAATTCCACCCTAGCAATGTCAGCTGCTGCAAACAACTTCTGATACAACTCCCTGTAGTTGTCAAACATGAACTGGGCAAAAATTTCCTCAACATTCTCACCAAGCCATTTGCTTATAACATAGAAGTCATAGACAAATCTCCTTTTGGTATCTTCCTACTCATCATTTACCTGAATGGGCACCCAATTATCATGATGAGGATACTGAGTATCCCATCTCTGCAACAGTTGTGGTTTCAGCTTTCTATATGAAGCTCTTTTCCTTGGGGCTTTGAAGTTTGCCCTTCTAGCATCTCTTGCCTTGTTGGCTTCAACTAATTGTTCCATCCTTTCTTTAGCTCTTTGGAGAGCTAGCTTCTCTTGTGTCTCAGGGTCTTTGCCAAAACCCTCTTCAAACATTTTGATGGATCATCAGCAAGCTTGGGCATCTTCTCTTCAGGCTCCTTGGCTTCAGCTTCTTCTTCAACTTCTTCTTCTTGGATTTCAAGCAATTTGACTGCCTTTTTAGTATCTTTGATTTTCTGACCTGAGTTACCTCTTTAGCTTGGAACTCAGTGGGCAGGGTCAGGCTTGTTGGGAACTCATTGAAGGTTTTCTCTTTCCTTTTTCTTCCAGTGGCTTTTGAAACCTTCCCCCTTACTTCAATATTGTTGTCCTTGGGATATAATCCAACAGATTCTCCTCCAGGCCTTTGCTCCCATATGGACTGATCTTCTATCACAGAAGCCATAAACTTCTTTACTGCAATTTGTATCTTCTCCTCCTCAGTCAGATCTTCAAAGTTCATTGGCCCTTTTCCTTTTCCAATGTCTTCTGCTTCTGCTTCAGGTTCTTTGTCTTTTGCTTTGGGCTCACCAATGTTCAAGGTTCCTTTGGCCCTTGCTCTCTCTCTTTCCCCCTTTTTGGCATTCTCAAAACATTGGGGCTTCAATTCACTCATGGTGACAAAGAGATGGTGTTGGGAATAAAATGAGATATGTTTTGATTAAATACCAAAACCCCCTGAGACATGCCTAGTCAAGATGATTGTGTTCTAAGTGTGTTAGAACACATAGTATAAGACTAGATGAGAAGCTGATATGTTAGGCAGCTCTTAGATGATTAGATGCACATTGTGAGGGGGAACCTATGCTTTGAAGATTATCAAGATCAAGTCCCCTCAAGGCTCAAAATCTAGAACAAACACTAAGGACAAGCATACTCTATTGAAAACCAAATGCCTTGATTAGGAGAGTTGTCCAGAGAGGTTGTATCCATGCAAAAACAAGGTTGTAAAGCTCAAAAGGACAAGGTTACTCAAATGCTCTGATCAGGAGAGTTGTCCAGAGAGGTTAACTCTGTGTGAAAACAAAAGCTCTGAAGCTAAAAGACCAAGTATGCTGATCAGGAGAGTTGTCCCAGAAAAGTTGTCTCAGCAAGTTTGAACCGGACCAAATGTTCTAATGCTTGAAGGTCAACTATGCTGAAGAGAAGAAGACAACTACACCCTAAAAGACTTCACAATATCATGCTGAGATCAATTCTAAGTGAAGCAAAGGGAAAGAGCCAAGTCATCTGAAGAAGAGCAAGCCAACTTTGCTGATAAGCAAAACTGCTGATAGTGATAAGGAGAGTTGTCCATTTGATAAGGAATGTTGTCCTATCATTGGATCAACCTTCAGAAGCCATGTCCAAGTCTTAACAAGAAGTCAAACATTGGGAAAAGTGCTGCAGAATGAAGACAAAGTCTTAACAGCCGTTTATTACCCAAATAAGGACATGTCACTATCAAGAATCTGTCTTCCAGTTTGAAGAACTCAAGGAAGACATTTATAGCAATTTGGGGCTGCCTCTCCAACGGGCAAATCCTCAAAATTGTCTATAAATACAAGAAGTGTGAAGACCATTTGAAGCATCTATTTCTACATCCAACTGAGCAATTATTCTGAAGCTTCAAAGTCCTTCAAAGAGACTATCTTAGTCTTCAAACACTTCTTCTAAGCTGTTCACCATTGTATATCCATACAAAGCTTAGAGAGATATCCTAATCCTTATACACTGATCTTCATTGTAAAGGATATCTCATTAGTTGGAACCTTACTTCAACCCTTACCTCTTTCAAGTGAGAAAGTGAGAAGGTTGTAGTAGTAGAAGTGGTAGGAGCTGATTGTTGAGAGAAGAACAATTCAGTTCTGAGTTGAGAAGAGGGTACTAGGACTCTAGACATCCTAGGGATCAATTCACCAAGGAGTGGTGTTCTTGATCAAGTGCACCTTGGCACTATAAAACAAGTTAATTCCAAGAGTGAAGGAATTATCCTGTTAAATCAGGAAAAGTGGATGTAGGAGCTTGAGTCTCTGAACCACTATAACCTCTTGTGTTGATTTGATTTACAAGTACTTACATTCACTCAACACTGCACACAAAACTGATCTTTCAAAATATACATATTCAAAGACTGTGCAAAAACTGTATTGGACAAGTTCCCTGAAACTAAACTGGATTGCATTGAACTGTCAAGAGATTTCAAAAACCAAAGGAGTCTAAACTTAAAGGGCCAACCACTATTCCGCACATATAACTCCATTAGATAGTTATTCAACTAAGTACTCAATAGTACTTAGTGGTTTGATTATCTTTGAAGAGTTAATCTTCTTCAGCAGAGTTGTCCAAGACAACATTGCTGATCTCTGGTTTGATCAAGTTTTCAAAGAATTTGCATACAAGTGTATTCCCCCCCCCATACACTTGTTATATACTCCTTTCAAGACCAACAAGTGGTATCAGAGCAGGGGTTCAAAGACCACTGCTTCTGAAAATCCATCTTGATTTTCAAAACTCACTTATCTGTGTGGTCACTGAACTGATCTTTTTCTGAAATCTATTATTTGTTGACTAACTGCATATTCTTGAGATATGGCCAACAACAATGCTGTTCCTCCACCTGCTGTTCAAGGATTGGACAACATGGCCACAAATCCAGTCAATCACATTTCACATCATAAATTGTCCATGATTTCAATAGACAATTATGATTTCTGGAAAATTAGAATGAGGGTTCATCTTGCATCTCTTCACACTGACATGTTAAGGGTAATCACAAGAGGACCTTTTGTTTTTACTCAAACTAACCCCAGGGTGACAGATGAACGAAGAGCGGATATAAGGGAACTGATTCCCAAAGATGAGGATGACTTCACTGCTGATGAAAAGAGAAAAGATAATCTGAATTATCTTGCCATGAACACCCTCTACCAAACAATTCCAGATGCAGTCATGGGTAGAGTCTACCACTGCACCACAGCCAAAGAAATTTGGGATACTCTTGCTGAGATGTGTGAGGGTACAGAAAAGATCAAGGAGAACAAGCTCCAAGTTGCTGTGCAAAAGTTTGAGCAATTCTCAATGGAAGCTGATGAGTCCATTGACAAGTTTGCTGGTAGATTCACCGATGTGATGAATGAAATCAACTAATTGGGCAAGGTGTACTCCAGGAGAGAAGTTGGATTGAAGATTTTGAGAAGTCTCACTCAAAAGTTGGATGTCTATGCTGTGATGATGCAGAATACCAAAGATCTCTCCTCCATGCCCATGCAATAAATCTTCTCAGAACTCAAAGCCTATGAGTTTGACCTCAATAGAAGAAAGCCTGTTGAGGAACCTTCAAATCCTACTAAGGGAGTGGCATTCAAGGCCAAAGTTGCTGAACCTGAAATGCAACCCACTCCCAGATCATCAAAGTCAGTCTCAAAGACTGAAATGAAGGAGGAACTAACCTTGATGGCTAGAAGATTTGACAAGCTCAACACAAGGTTTGGTAGATACAAGAAATTCTACCAAGACAACAAATTCAGGAGAAGATACAACTCCCCTGAAGACCAGGCCAAGGACAAAAAGAATGAA
Organism: Galeopsis tetrahit; assembly: GCA_963675135.1. Taxonomy (NCBI): domain Eukaryota; kingdom Viridiplantae; phylum Streptophyta; class Magnoliopsida; order Lamiales; family Lamiaceae; genus Galeopsis; species Galeopsis tetrahit. The sequence goes on from OY776125.1 coordinate 52,462,550, forward strand.
GAGAAAAGATCAAAGGACAAGTACTCTGATAGGAGAAGGTCCAGTAGAGCTGACCCTTCATCATAAAAAGGAAGAGATGAATCCAAGAAGGATGATGATGAAGACCTATGCTACAATTTCAAGAAGAAAGGGCACTTTCAGTATGACTGCCCTGAATTGAGCTCTAAAGAAAGAAGAGAGAGGCAAGCTAAAAGAGACAGAAAGTTCACCAATAGAAAAGCCATGATGGCTGGTGAAGGATCTGATAGTGCTGAAAGCTTCAACTCCTCTGATGGACTGTTCTAAAACAGTGATGATGATTATGTGTGCAACATGGCTCTTGAGGATGATGAGGTATCCTCCACTTCTAGTTCACCATCATTCATCTCACAAAACACTAGTGAAGTTAACTTGAAACTTTCCTTTGGGAAGTTGATGGAAGATTTCACTAGATTACAAGAATTTCATGATAATTGTGTGAGAGAAAATGAAAGATTGGCTATTGAACTTACCAAAAACTCTGAGGCAGCTGTTGATGTCAAATCTACTGAGTTGTATCAACAAGTCTTGAGAGAGCTTAAGGAAGCAAATCTCAGGATAGTTGACCAACAAAGAGAGATTGATGATCAACTCCTCTCTCAGAAGAGAAAAGACTTTGAACTAAAAATTCTAAATGCCAAGTTTGAAAACCTCTCACATGAATATGATATTCTTAAATCAAGTGAAGAGAGCCTGAAATTAAAGATGTCTGCTTTGAACAAATCGTCTAGGGCAATAGAGGAAATTCAGAGTTATCAGAGACCTATGGCTCAAAGAAGTGGATTAGGTTTTGATCCATTTGAATCTTCACCTTATCTTAGTATTGCCTCTACAAGTAACACTAAGAAAATCTTTGTCAAATCAGTGGCACAACAAGCTGAAAATGAAATAATTCAGCCACTGAACAAAGGAAAGGGCAAATTAACTGAAATGCCTACTCAATTGCTTCAGGAGACTAGGCCCAAACCTTTGGAAAAGGTCAAAGCCCCTGAACACAAGAGGAATGTTGGTCAGCAGAGTAGACCCAATGGAAGGGCAACTCTACTGAACAATGTTCAGAGGAGTTATCCAAGGTATAATACGCCTAGGCCAACTCATCTGAGAAAGCCTCAGCTGAATAGACCTAAGGACAACTATCCTCAAGGGCAGAATAAAATGAGACAACCAAAACCCTTCATGCCAAAGGGTAATGGTCATAAAAATGCCTTTCCTCAAAGATTTCATCAAGCTGCACAAAGAACTCATAAGTTCAGGATAATTGACAACTCTCCTGAAACTTACAGAGTTAACACACTCTATTGACTGGGACTAGGAAAGGAAATGTGTATTTTGCAGACTGGGACAAATCTACTGATGCTGCATGTTTCTTTGCTAAGAGTACTAGTGAACAAAGTTGGTTATGGCACAAGAGGCTAAACCACCTGAACTTCAAATCAATGAATAAACTTGCTAGAAATGCATTAGTTAAAGGACTGCCTAATGAGGTTTTCATTAAAGAACATGTGTGTAAGCCATGTCAAGAAGGAAAACAGATTAAAGCCTCATTCAAAGGTAAACCAATCATTTCTACTGAAACGGTACTTGAACATCTTCACATGGATCTCTTTGGACCAATCTCCCCTTCAAGCATAAATGGTAGAAAATACACATTGGTTGTAGTAGATGACTTCTCTAGGTTCACTTGGGTAGTATTTCTCCTTAATAAGAAGGAAACACAAGTCAAACTACCCGAACTCCTGAAGAGACTGTCAAATGAGAAAAGCCTTAGCATTATCAAGATAAGATCTGATAAAGGCACTGAGTTCATAAATTCATACATCAATGAGTATTGCTCATCTAATGGGATAGCTCATGAAACCTCAGCAGCTAGAACTCCCCAGCAAAATGGAGTTGCAGAAAGAAGGAATAGAACTTTAAAAGAAGCTGCTAGAACCCTAATTGCTGTTTCAAATTTACCTAAGAGGTTTTGGGCTGAAGCTATAAACACTGCATGCCATACTCAAAATAGATGCTTGATCACTAAGGGGCAAGGCAAAACCCCTTATGAACTCTGGAAAGGAAGAATGCCTAAAGTGTCATACTTTCATATATTTGGTTGTAAATGTTTCATTCACAATAATGGGAAAGAACAGTTGAAAGCCTTTGATAGCAAAGCTGATGAGGGAGTATTTCTTGGATACTCTCAAATCAGTAAAGCTTTCAGTGTCTACAACAAGAAAACCCTTATAGTGGAAGAAACACCTCATGTTGTGTTTGATGAATCTATCTTTGAGATCAGGAATGATAATTTGGAACCTGAAGAAATCACACAGAGGACAACCAGACTGAGCCTAAAAGACAAATACACTGAATTCATAGATGTAGTCCAAGCCAACCTACCTGAAAAATTCACATTGGACAACAATCCTGAAGGCAACCTTCCTGAGACAGACCCCACTGATGGAAATGGTGAACTGAATGAGCCAATCCCAGTTCACATCCAGGTAACAACTACCAATGAAGAAGCAATTCCTGCTGAGGTAGTTAATGGGTCAAATAATCAAGGGGGAACTCAAAATGTTGAAAATACCAATGTTCCTGACATTGAGGACAACACCCCTGATTATGATCCTGAATTAGATCCTGCAATCAATTATCTTGAATTCTATAACACTGGTGACTCAACCTTAGTAGAGGACAACTCTACTGAAGGGATCAGAAAAAGAAGGACTTGGTTGTATGACCATCCTACTGATCTGATACTTGGTGACCCAAGTATAGGAGTCAAAACCAGAAGGTTTCATGGTGAAAGTGCTATGTTCTGTTGTTTCTTGTCAGAACAGGAACCAAAAGACATTGATGAAGCACTTCAGGATGCAAATTGGATCACAGCAATGCAGGAAGAACTCAACCAATTCACCAGAAATGAAGTATGGGAGCTGGTTGATAGACCTTCACATCAAGATGTTATTGGAACCAAGTGGGTGTTCAAAAACAAAAAGAATGAGAATGATGTGATTGTCAGAAACAAAGCAAGACTAGTGGCAAAAGGTTATTGCCAGCATGAAGGCATTGACTATGATGAGACCTTTGCACCTGTGGCAAGGCTAGAAGCAATAAGGCTCTTCCTAGCCTATGCAGCCCACAAGAGGTTCAAAGTGTACCAAATGAATGTCAAGAGTGCCTTTCTGAATGGAGTCTTGAAAGAAGAAGTCTATGTGGAGCAACCATCAGGTTTTGAGGTTGGAAACCAAGTATACAGACTGAAGAAGGCTCTATATGGACTCAAGCAAGCCCCTAGGGCTTGGTATGATACACTGTCACAATTCCTCTTGGATCATGGATTCACCAAGGGAACTGTGGACAGAACACTCTTCAGAATCTCTGAAGGAGAGGACATCTTGCTTGTCCAAATTTATGTAGATGACATAATTTTTGGATCCCCTAATGAGAAGCTGTGTGAGAAGTTCTCCAAGCTTATGCAAAGCAAGTTTGAAATGTCCATGATGGGGTTGATGAACTTCTTTCTGTTGGGAAAGTAATCCCAATACCCAATAATAGTCCCCCAACAATGTGGTCCCCAACTCCTTTGTGGGAAATTAGTATGGGACCAAATTCCCCATCTCCTTTGTGGGGAATTATTGCCACTTGTGGGTTATGGACCATCACGCTAGGAATTCTTTGAGACTCCCGGGAATCTTTTGAGATGCTCTAGGGATCTTTTGAGACTCTCGGGAATCCTTTGAGACTCCTTTAAAATTACCCGGATCTATTTGGGACGTAATTTAAATATGAATTATCATAAATCTAATTTCATAATTTAAACAAATTAAATCAACTAATTTATGTAATTAATGTACGGTAAAATAATTAAATCCCTAAACATGCGGAACTAAGGGATTACGTGTTTACCTTTAAATCGGAGAGATATCATTGAGAAGAGTAACAACTTCAACCCAATTGCCTTCTCAAGTATTCCCTAAGTCCTAGTCCGTTGACCCGGTGGGAGATCTCACGAACTATTAACTCTCAAGGAAGAATTAATTTTCTCTTGTTGCACACACTGTAATTTCGAAAATTACAAATCTTTTTTTTTTATTTTCTTAGTCTCTAGAGTACCAATTTTTTTTCTTCTCCTTTTATAAGAGAGAATCTATGTTTCTTCTCTTACAAGAAAGAAAAATTGACCGGTCAATTTATCTTGGAATAATATAGAAATAATCTCTTATTTCCATATATCTTTTTCCATAAATATCTCTCTCTAATTTCTTGCAACAAAATTAATCCTTATCTTTTAATTACCTTAATTAATAGACTTTTATTGGGCTACTTGAGGGGCCTTTAGGAGAATTAGGATTGGACCTCCCAATGGGCCCAAAAATCAATATTGAGCCACAACATTTTTCCAGCCCATTAATATTAATTCATTCCACTATAGAATTAACATTGCACTATCCATCCTAACCCATATTACGAAATATGGCACCCGGTTATTATTTCCCGTGTTTAAGATTCAATGTCCATCAATTAATTTAAGCTACTGAATGCTTTAATTAATTAATATCTTTTATTCCTCGGAGTAAGGACAACTCAACATTATTATCATACCAAAAATAAATTCCACTGATCAGATTTGATATGATAAACCTTCTGAGCCCACCAAGGGGACATAATCAACTTGACACTCCAAGACACGATTCTCTGTATTAATTTTGGCAATCTGTCCTGTAATTAATAATATTTCCCAAAATACAAAGTATTGAATCAAATTGATTCTTTACCCATAATGAATCAAAGCAATACTTCTTAACTATAGACAATCCCATTTAAGTGACAGAGATTAAGAAATCAACAACCACTGAGGTCTAATTCTTCATTCCTTAAGCCAGTCTAGAAGAATTACCTCTCTGTAGGTCCTATTCAGCACATCATAATGCACTAGTGTAATCTCTTGGTCAAGATAAACCAATCCGAGCCTTACACCTCAACTTCTACCAATGGATTGTTCAATTCCATCTAAGTTGTGAATCAATTGTACTTATATACAAGGAACTGATAATGTGATCTTCTGTGATCTTCTACACACCACATTGTCTACAATGTAAAATACATCTGAACGTTTATGCAATAAATAATTAACATTCATTATATTTAAAGCAACCAGTGATAAAAATATTATTCTCATTTATAGGTGCAAGAATCAGTTTGTATACATAAGTAGCACTAAAAGCATACTTGCCAGTATAACCCTAACAATCTCCCACTTATACTCAAAGTCTGCTTTTAAGTATACTACAGCACGTCCATGTTCTACATGTCCTATTAAATTCTCCCACTTATACTCAAAGCAGCTTGGCAACGCACTTGACCCTCATTCCTTCCACATGTCTCTCGAATGTACTCTGAGGCAGACACTTTATGCAAGGATCAGTTAGGTTGTCTTCCGATGCGATCTTTGCCACCACTATGTCTCCTCTCTTAACGATTTCTCGTATAAGATGGTATTTCCTTTCAATGTGTTTGCTTGCCTTGTGGGCTCTTGGTTCCCTTGAATTTGCAACTGCTCCAGCATTATCGCAATAAATAGTGATACTGCTGGGCAAATTCGGAATCACATCCAAGTCCACTAAGAAGTTCTTAAGCCAAACCGCTTCTTTCGCTGCTTCACAAGCAGCTACATATTCGGCTTCCATGGTAGAATCAGCGATGCATTTCTGCTTCACACTTCTCCATGTCATGGCTCCACCCCCCCAAACAAAACACACTACCCGAGGTAGATTTTCTAGAATCCACGTCTGATTGGAAATCTGAGTCCGTATAACCCAAAGGGAACAGACTGTCTGACTGATAAACTAACATTCTATCTCGAGTTCTTTTTAGATACTTGAGAATGTTTTTAACTGCTGTCCAATGTTCTTTCCCTGGGTTACTTTGATATCTTGCTACCATGCCTACAACAAAACAAATATCCGGTCTCGTGCACAACATTGCATACATGAGGCTTCCAACTGCCGACGCATATGGAATGTTTCTCATCTCATCCATCTCCTTTTGTGTCTTAGGACACATCTCTTTAGATAGTTGAATTCCATGTCTGAAAGGAACAAATCCTTTCTTGGAATTTTGCATGCTGAATCGTTTCAAAATAGTGTCTATGTATGAAGTTTGGGATAAGCATATCATCCTTTTCTGGCGATCTCGAGTAATCTTAATCCCAAGGATGTGACCAGCTTCTCCTAAATCCTTCATATCAAACTGTTTTGACAACCATACCCTCACGTCTGTCAACACCTTTTTATTGTTTCCAATAAGCAGAATGTCGTCTACGTATAATACTAAGAATACCAAGGCAGTTCCGATACACTTCTTATAGACACAACTCTCAAACTCATTTTGATCAAATCCATAGGATTGTATCACCTGATCAAAACATTGATTCCAAGCTCGCGATGCTTGCTTAAGTCCATATATTGACCTTTTAAGCTTGCATACAAGATTCTCTTGGCCTTTTTCAATGAAGCCTTCAGGTTGGCGCATGTAGATTTCTTGTTCAAGACTTCCATTTAGGAAAGCTGTCTTGACATCCATTTGCCAGATCTCAAAGTCTAGGTGAGCTGCAATCGATAAGAGAATACAGATAGACTTAAGCATAACTACAGGCGAAAAGGTCTCTTCATAATCGATTCCCTCTTTTTGAGTATATCCTTTTGCCACTAGTCTAGCTTTGAAGGTTTCAACCTTCCCATCTGATCCTCTTTTTCTCTTGTAGACCCACTTGCATCCAATAGACTTTATGCCTTTGGGTGGTTCCACAAGCTCCCACATTTTGTTATGATCCATAGACCCTATTTCTGCTTCCATTGCAGTTTGCCAAGAATTTGCATCCTTATCTTGGATTGCCTCATCGTACGTCCAGGGGTCAGATTCATCCTCTCCGGGGACCAAGTCCGAAGACTCTCCCACGAACATGAATCGCTCAGGTTGTCTCACAACCTTCCCACTACGACGAGGTTCCGGTTGTGTTTGTGTATCGCTTGGTACATCTACTTGTACACTTGGTATAGGAGTTGGCCCTCTTAATGCTTTTAAGGTAATCTCACTCTTGGGCTTTCTATTACTCATATAGTTTTCTTCCAAGAATCTAGAATGTGTGCTTATCACAATTCGCTGATCCTTTGGACTATAGAATAAACCCCCTTTCGTTCCTCTAGGATATCCTACAAACAACCTTAATTCTGAACGAGGGTCTAACTTTCCAGCTTCCTTGTCCAACACGTATGCAGGACACCCCCAAATTCTTATGTGTTTTAGACTAGGCTTTCGCCCCGTCCACAATTCAGTAGGGGTTTTAGGAACTGATTTGGAAGGTACCAAATTAAGAATGTAAGTCGCTGTTTCCAAGGCATAACCCCAAAACGACTTAGGTAAATCTGAATAACTCATCATAGATCTGACCATCTCTAAAAGAGTTCGATTTCTTCGCTCTGCAACCCCATTTTGTTGGGGGGTTCCGGGTGCAGTTAATTGGGATACAATCCCTTCACCTGATAAGTAGCCCAAAAATTCATTGCTGAGGTATTCGCCTCCACGATCTGATCGTACAAACTTGATACTCTTTTCCCTATGCTTTTCTGCTTCAGCCTAAAACTCTTTGAATTTATCAAAGGTCTCAGACTTATGCCGCATTAGATAGATGTATCCATATCTTGAGTAATCATCGATAAAAGTAACGAAATACTCAAAACCACCTTTTGCTTGAATTGACATTGGTCCACATACATCAGTATGAACGAGTTCCAACACTTCACTAGCTCTATTCCCCTTTGCCCCAAAAGCTCTTTTGGTCATTTTACCCTCTAAACATGATTCGCAGGTTGGAAACGGCTCAACCTAGAGTGATTCCAACGAGCCGTCATTCACCAACCTTTGAATCCTTCTTAGATTAATATGACCAAGTCTAAGAATGCCACAGAAGTGTTTCGTTCATGTCTGAAGAATGCTTTCTTTTCTTAGAAATAGTCGATGTGTTATACGATTCATTTTGTGTGGAATGTGCACAATTAATAGTATAAAGATTATTCACCAATGCTCCCGAACAGATAATCTCCTCATTACGACAAATAACGACATTCTTATTAAAAGAAACTGAATATCTATCCAAAAATAGTTTAGAAACTGAAATTAAATTCTTTCTAAAACTCGGAACATAAAGAACGTCTTTTAAAACTAAAATTCTATCACTAAAAGATAGTTGCACATCTCCCACTACAACAGCCGCCACTTTCGTAGCATTACCCATGGTGATGATGATCTCACTCCCACTAAGTTATCGGGTTAGCTTGAACCCCTGAAAATTGAAACAAACATGATCAGTGGCTCCCGTATCCACCACCCACGAATGGGAAGAATACACCGCTAAACAAGTTTCAATTACTAGTGCGTGAGAATTACCTTGCTTACCAGCCTTCTTAGGCTTGGTACAGGCTGACTTCCAATGTCCTTTCAGACCGCAACTAAAGCACTTTCCCTTAGTGGTCTTTTTCTTGACACCTCCCTCAATTGGTATCTTTTCCTTATTATTAGCTTGTTTCTGGCCATTTGCCTTCTTCTTCTTCTTTCCACCTTTTGGTGTAGAATTAGAAGATGGACCATTTGCCAACATAGCCGTATGCTCGTTCCTTGGTCCCATTAACATCTCAGTCGAAACTAAAGCTTGCAAGAGCTGAGCCAACGTATACTCTTGATTATTCATCGTATAGTTCAGTTGGAACTGCTCAAAACTTTTCGGTAGAGAATGGAGTATGAAATCGATCTGCGTTTCCGCATCGAATTCAGCACCAAGAATCTCAAGTTTGTTAAGGAAACCCATCATTTTAAGAACGTGATTCCTCACAGGCGTTCCCTCAACCATTTTCTGTGATAACATATCTCTCATGGTCATTTGTCTAGCCGTACGATTCTGATGAGCAAAAAGTTCCTTAAGGTTCATCATAATAGCTGAAGCGGATTCCATGTTCTGGTGTTGGTGTTGCAACACATCTGACATTGAAGCCAAGATGGTACACCTAACCATTTCATCGGATCTCATCCACTCCTTATGATATTCCTTATCTTCTTGGTTCGTCTCATCCGTAGGGGCAGGGGGTTTAGGTTCATCAAGGACCCACTTATGGTGTTGTGCAGTCAAGACTATAAATAAATGTCTTTTCCAATCCACATAATTCTCTCCTTCCAATTTATTTTCTTTAAGTATACTAAACAGTGGGTTAAAAGGAGACGACATGCTGAACTGAGAATAAAATATACAATTTGTATTAATATCCTATTAACACAAAAATTATCACATAATTTGATCACATGTACTATATCAAAAACCTCAAAAAACGATATAAACATGCATCAGCTAACATCTTAAAACCAATTTAAGCAAGTCACGATGAGTGTGAACGTTTACTCAAATACATTTAAGCAGGTTACATACAAAGCAGTTACAAACCTTTAATTCAAAATTAATAGTTGGCTTTAACCTGGCCATATAAAATTGACAGGGACTCCGATAGGGAGTTAATATATCAATTTTATACCTAAGTAATAACCATAATTAAATACAGGACTATTATTTCGTTTTGAATAAGCCACTCGATGGGAGGGTCATACCGCCACTAGTAATAATCCACAATCATCCTTAAAGGAATTTATTCATGTGAACTTATCATTTGGCCTATCCGATAGGGAGAGAGGCGCTTGCCAATGCGTAGCCAAAAGACTTCACAAATAAATAAATTATGGAGGCCATTTAATCAATTTATTATCTTAAATAAATTTAATTAAAAAAAACATACTTAGTAATTTTTAAACTTGAGGTTTTTCACGAATCCTCATGCAAAATTAACAAATAATCATAACATAATAACAAAACAAAATTAAACACAAATCAGGCAAACACGTCCAATTATCATGGTTTAATTTTCTCGTTTTGAAGAAACAAGAAATTCGTACTCCCACGGTCGCAACAAAAAAAATCACGCCACGCCCACAACCGGCCTGTGTGGCTTGGTCGTCCGGGTGCGCCTCCGATTCTTTAATCCGTCCAACGGTCTTCGTCTTTGATCCGTTACAATTTATTTACAAAAAATAAATCTAACATCTAGACTAGTCTATTACAAATTAAATAATCTAATCTACCCGTGGATTTTCTCACGGGAAAAATAAATCTGACCGAATCAGATTAAAAACCACATTCAAACAACATAAATTAAAACATACATTAAAACCATGATAATTGGATACCTGCAAAAAAGATCTAACAATTCTACCATCCAAATATCAATTTAATGTAAATAGATTTAAATTCTAATTTAAATTACAGAGCCCAAAACCTTGGCTCTGATACCATCTGTTGAGAAAGTAATCCCAATACCCAATAATAGTCCCCCAACAATGTGGTCCCCAACTCCTTTGTGGGAAATTATTATGGGAACAAATTCCCCATCTCCTTTGTGGGAAATTATTGACACTTGTGGGTTATGGACCATCACGCTAGGAATCCTTTGAGACTCCCGGGAATCTTTTGAGATGCTCTAGGGATTTTTTGAGACTCTCGGGAATCCTTTGAAACTCCTTTAAAATTACCCGGATCTATTTGGGACGTAATTTAAATATGAATTATCATAAATCTAATTTCATAATTTAAACAAATTAAATCAACTAATTTATGTAATGAATGTACGGTAAAATAATTAAATCCCTAAACATGCGGAACTAAGGGATTACGTGTTTACCTTTAAATCAGAGAGATATCATTGAGAAGAGTAACAACTTCAACCCAATTGCCTTCTCAAGTATTCCCTAAGTCCTAGTCCGTTGACCAGGTGGGAGATCTCACGAACTATTAACTCTCAAGGAAGAATTAATTTTCTCTTGTTGCACACACTGTAATTTCGAAAATTACAAATCTTTTTTTTTCTTTTCTTAGTCTCTAGAGTACCAATTTTTTTTCTTCTCCTTTTATAAGAGAGAATCTATGTTTCTTCTCTTACAAGAAAGAAAAATTGACCGGTCAATTTATCTTGGAATAATATAGAAATAATCTCTTATTTCCATATATCTTTTTCCATAAATATCTCTCTCTAATTTCTTGCAACAAAATTAATCCTTATCTTTTAATTACCTTAATTAATAGACTTTTATTGGGCTACTTGAGGGGCCTTTAGGAGAATTAGGATTGGACCTCCCAATGGGCCCAAAAATCAATATTGAGCCACAACATTTTTCCAGCCCATTAATATTAATTCATTCCACTATAGAATTAACATTGCACTATCCATCCTAACCCATATTACGAAATATGGCTCCCGGTTATTATTTCCCGTGTTTAAGATTCAATGTCCATCAATTAATTTAAGCTACTGAATGCTTTAATTAATTAATATCTTTTATTCCTCGGAGTAAGGACAGCTCAACATTATTATCATACCGGAAATAAATTCCACTGATCAGATTTGATATGATAAACCTTCTGAGCCCACCAAGGGGACATAATCAACTTGACACTCCAAGACACGATTCTCTGTATTAATTTTGGCAATCTGTCCTGTAATTAATAATATTGCCCAAAATACAAAGTATTGAATCAAATTGATTCTTTACCTATAATAAATCAAAGCAATACTTCTTAACTATAGACAATCCCATTTAAGTGACAGAGATTAAGAAATCAACAACCACTGAGGTCTAATTCTTCATTCCTTAAGCCAGTCTAGAAGAATTACCTCTCTGTAGGTCCTATTCAGCACATCATAATGCACTAGTGTAATCTCTTGGTCAAGATAAACCAATCCGAGCCTTACACCTCAACTTCTCCCAATGGATTGTTCAATTCCATCTAAGTTGTGAATCAATTGTACTTATATACAAGGAACTGACAATGTGATCTTTTGTGATCTTCTACACACCACATTGTCTACAATGTAAAATACATCTGAACGTTTATGCAATAAATAATTAACATTCATTATATTTAAAGCAACCAGTGATAAAAATATTATTCTCATTTATAAGTGCAAGAATCAGTTTGTATACATAAGTAGCACTAAAAGCATACTTGCCAGTATAACCCTAACACTTTTTGGGTCTACAAGTCAAGCAATCAGAAGAAGGAATCTTCATCAACCAAGCCAAGTACACCAGAGAAATGATCAAAAAATTTGGGTGTACATTAAGCAAGCCAGTAAGGATCCCAATGAACACAAATTGGAAGATGGATCCTGATGAGAGTGGTGTTCCAACCAACTCCACTGAGTATAGAGGAATCATTGGTTCACTCCTCTATCTCACTGCCAGCAGACCTGACATCACCTTTGCAGTAGGTGTTTGTGCAAGGTTTCAAGCAAATCCTAAGAAAAGCCACCTTGAGGCTGCAAAGAGGATCTTGAGGTATCTCAAAGACACTGAAAATCTAGGCTACTCAGATGCTGATTATGGAGGATGTAGAATTGACAGAAAATCTACTTCAGGAACTTGTCAATTCTTAGGCAACAAACTCATATCTTGGTTCTCCAAAAAGCAAAATACAGTGGCTACTTCCACCACTGAAGCTGAATATGTTGCTGCTGGAAGTTGTTGTGCTCAAATCCTTTGGCTAAGACAACAACTTAGAGACTACAAAGTCAACTCTACTGAAGTGCCAATATTCTGTGACAATAACAGTGCTATTGCCATATCACAGAATCCTGTATTGCACACAAGATGCAAACATGTGGACATCAAGCATCACTTCATTAGAGATCATGTGGAGAAGAAGGATATCAAGTTGGTAAAGATCCACACAGATCATCAAAAAGCTGATATATTGACAAAGCCACTTGCAGAAGCAAGGTATCTGGAATTATCAACAGAGTTGGGTCTTCTTGATCCAGGGAAGTTGGACAAATGAGTCAAAAAGAGTTCATTCTTTAAAGGGGGAACTAAATTCAAACTTCAGCAGACTAGGACAAGTCTACTGAAATTCAGAAAAGTTGACCTTACTTCTTCAGGACACTTGTCCATTGGATTTCAGGACAGTTGTCCACATCTTTTCAGGACACTTGTCCTAGTAGGGTCAGATAAGTTGTCCTAGCTATCAAACCAAATCTTGGTCTGATAAGCACCTATTTTGGGTGATCATTGTCTATTTCGAAATCTGTCCCATTGAAAATTCAGATTTCACCTTTTTGGGATTTAATTTGTCTCCCACCCAAAAGGTCACTTTCCATGCATTAAATTCCAAGATTTAACTCTTGTTTGCATTAAACTTTTTGGGGCATGATCTATCTCGAAAAACCCCCAGCCTTAAACTAACATTAAAACTCCACCCACGTTTTGTATAAAACAGTTTTTCACTGTTATATTGGTTATTGACCATTGGATCAAAATTGGACAACTTCTCTGAAGACAATCCTAGCCGTCCATTTTGATTTCTACTTTTGTTCAACTTTGAATTACACCAAGACTTCACCAACTCATTGACAAACATTCCTTTTAGAATATTCACAAGTCTTAAGACCCCCACAAACACTTCTTCCCAAGTATTCGAAACCCTAGCTCAAATTTTCTTCAAACTCTCTCAATCTCTCTCAAATTTTTCTCTGTAACCTTCAATGGCTCCCAAAGTTAGACCAGAGATGATTATTGACTTCTCCAACAAGGCTCTAGACCTTGATTTTGGTTACTTGAGCAACAAAAACAGTCTTCACTTTGAGCCAATAGTATCTGAAAGTGTGTGTGGGGTGTATAAAAGTGTTTAAGTTTAAGTAGATAAATGTTGCACAGAATGTTGAGACAAATAGTGCAACACTGACTCTAACAGAATGTCAGAAATTAAGATACACAGCGGAAGACTTGAAACACTAAAAATAAACGAGACACAATGGAAATACTTTTAACATAGATTTTATAAATAAAAATCTATGTCTGCCTTATGGCGTAAAATCAATACTTATCTTCAAGTACAAATGTTGTGTGAAATGTTACAACAATAACTTTCACAACGAAACTATAAATGAGGCAGGTGCCAAGTCTAGAAAACGAACTAAGTGTATAAATTATACACTGTCGAAATGCCTAGTCTATCTAATGATTACACTTTCAATAGATAAGAAGACACACAGTCATACGGGTGGTATACAACGTATGAACTAAAATGTAGAACTATTGGCCACAATTTCCTAACAGGGATGAACGCTCGGTCTAGGATATTGATGGAATAGAGCACACTGAATTATGAAGCCTTCAATGGGTATTTATAGATGTGGGATACGAATTCTAGAGGCATCCACATTGAGGTCCTATTTTTTAGGAAACTCAACTTCCACAACTTCCATGATCTTTATAGATCCTTCTAGCCTGCTCCAGGTCGTTCCAAATGCATCTAGGCTGTTCTAGCATGTTCTCCAATGTTCTGGAATCTTCCAGGTTCCAGATCCTTGTAGAAGCTTCTAGATCCTGCCAGAAATGCGACAACATTTAGGTCAACATTTAATGTAGCATTTCAGAAAAGACTTAGAAAAAATCTCGGAAGGTCAAATTTAGATGTTGTTGATAATGTTAAGACATTTAAGAATTAACAACATCTACAATCTCCCCCAATTTGACCTTTCGACTACAACACTCCTGATGCACATATATTTCTATACATACTCAGTTTTATGTACTTAGTTGAGGTTGACATCATTGCTAAGTACTAGTCAAGTCAATACATGTTGTAATCGTTGGATCAAATCAAATGAAGATCAAGGATAATTTTATAATGATCCGTGCCAAAGGATCAAAACTATTTTATCCAAAATAGAATAAGTATAAACTATACACTTACTCACAACATAAGTAACTATACTAAGATAATAAGTTGAACTGGAAGAATTAACTTAGAATCTAAGTAAGACATTAACAAAAACAAAATAATAAAAAATCAGAGCAAAGAGGAGTAAACAAAATAAATACTCAGCAACCTGCAGTAAACACATGATAATCTGTAAACATATTAAGCAAAGGCAGTAACAGATATCATCAAATGTAACCATAATTTAAGGAAGTTGCAAATAAACAAACTAACATCTAAGAAAATAAATAACAAGTGTATCAGAATTTCAGAATACTTAAACATTAATTACAGAGATTGAACTGAATAAATGGCATATATTGTTGTGGTAACAGCTGCAGCATCAACTTCCTGCATAGTAGCCATTATGATATATTCAGATCTCCCACTGTCTTGCTTGTCCCTGTTCATCAGTGTAGATCACCATACAGGGTCTCCATCTCAGCATCTTCATCATCAGCTTCATCCACAAAATAAGTAGATGCAAGATGTGCAACTACATCAGTTATTCCAGCATCAGCAGCATCAGGTTCACCACCACCACCAGCAGCAGCGACTCCATCATCATTTAACTCTTCAATCACCACATTGGAATTTGATGGTGGTGGTACTCCCCCTGTTGTAGGTGAAAGCATACTGGTCCACCTATCCTTCAGGAACTGGAGTTCATCAATAGTTTCCTGCAAGTGTTTGAGCTGTAGTTTGATGAATTCCTGTGAAAGATACACATTACCAGAAATGTTGACACGAATGTTCTCAACATTTGGGGGTGCATTTCTCTGATGTGTTCTGAAAGGGCCTGGTTGAGCAGAAGTAGAGGGTCTTGAAGATCTCTGTGGACTATCAGTACCAGGAGCAACTATAGGCAGATCAATGATTCTGTCCCCAATCAATAAGGCAGGAGCAATAGCAAGTAGTGGCACTCTCCCCCTCAAAACATCAGTCTTCTTAGCAGTGAAGCCATGGTGCTTCAGATAGTTTGAAATCAAGACTGGATAGGGCAGATTTCCTTTCCCAGTAGTTTTCCCAGTAAATTTCCTCATATGGTGAAAGATAGTATGTCCCAGATTGAACTTCTTAAGTATAGAAATCCTATACATAAGAATGGCTTGGTCTCTTGTAATCTTAGTGGTGTTGGTAGTGGGAATCCAATTGTATATGATCAGCTTATACAAAACAGAATGTAAGGAGGTTAAGTGTCTAGCTAGCATCTTCCTAGTCCACTTAGTCTTTCTACCCCCTGTGATTGCAGTAATCAACCCCTTACTATCAAAATCAGGCACATTAATTCTTTTCTCAATCAACAACTTCCTCTTAGAGTAAATTTCTAACCTTTTCTCAACATAATTAGAGTGATCAGAGATACCTTCACCTTCTTCCTCAGAAGGTAGTTCCTCATCAGGATCAGTGTCTCCATCATGTGCAGAGGAGCTTTTGGATGAGCTCTTTGCTTCAGCAGATGAGCTCTTTACCTCAGAAGATGAGTTGTCCCCATTTCCACCATCATCAGGTTCTGGTGTGGACTCTTTTGCAGCAGCAAATGACTCAGCATTCTTCTTAAGAGATTCTTGCATGTCTCTTAGGCATACATTGAAATCAGAATCAGAGTCTGATTCAGCAGGTTCTTCTTCAGGGATCATCTTGGCCTTCCCTTTGCCTTTGGGATCAGTAGCAGCTTTCTTCTCAATTGGTTTCTCAGCAACTTTCTTTGGCTTCTTTGCAGCAACAGTGGCAACTTCAGTTTCTTCATCAGAATCAGTGAACACTTGAATGGGTTCACCAACATCAGCTCCAGCTTTCTTCTTCTTTCTCATGGATTCAATAATCCACACGAGTGAATACACGGTACGATCTCCTTCTTTGTACAGGGCTTCTCTGTCTTTTCCCTTTCTGCGCATTTTTCTTGAAAGGAATAGGAGCAGACTCTTCAGAAAGTGAGAGAGATGAGTTTGTACCACTGTCAGAAGCTTGGGCGTCCTCCATTTCTACATTTTCAGAATCGGATGCAGCAGTAGCTTCTCCTTCAACAACGGTTTCGACATGTTCCTCCGTTGAAACTGGAACAGTAGGATTAGGGCTTTTTGTTGCAGCAGTCATTTGAGCAGTTTGATCGGCCAAATAACTTGAGATATCCACAGTGATATCTCTGAATTTCATCACGGGTAGATGTCCGGTAGTTCGACGAGTTGCAGACACTTCTTCGACAGCTTTCGTAAACTGTTCAACGGTTGAATCTTGTGGGATTTGGGTAGTTGTTGGAATAGGAGCGGTTGTTGATGGGGTTGCAGAGACATTGGAGTCGGCATTTGAGGGGTTGGATTGTTGCGAAGCCATTGAAGCAAGAATTTCAAGAGAGTTTGGGGCAGTTTGTTTGGAAGTTTCAGAAACAGAGTGTGAGTGAGAGTGAGATTGAGGTTGGTTTCCAGCCATTAAAGGGACGGTTTGAATTTCGAGGCACGAGGTGGGAGAGTGTATACAACAATTTTGGGAAATACACGGCCAAACACAATTTCTGCAAGAAGTGTACTTAACAGAGCTCGACAAAAAAACAATTAGCAGCATAAATCACAATTTTGAGTTTTATAGGGAGAATGTGTTTAGTTGGAGGTTAACTCGATTAATTCCAGAAATAATGTGATAGTGCTCCACATTTTTAGCCACAACCTAGATCATGGTTAATTAGTGGGAAAATCAATTTTATTAATTAATTAAATAATTAAAAAATTTCTAGAATAAAGACTAAGTCCATGCATAATCTGAAAAATAAAAAACGTGGGTTAGTAATATAATTTAAATAAATAAAATAAATCTCATTAAATAATTAAATAATTACAACTTATAAAAATAAATTTGAATCAGGCAATGTTGTGCTCAAAAATTTTACAAACACCTCAACACGGTTTTTACATGAATTTGCTTCATTTGTGTTGCACCATATTTTTTCTTTTTGTGTTATAGCATCTAATTTGTATTGATCCATTGTTCCTGTAGAGTACATCGTAGTAGCGAACTCCGTGCCCCATACTTACTTAATGGATTACAAATATATTGATATTTTTTACCAAAGAATCACCTTTTGAAAAGAAGGCATCGTAGTAGTGAACTCCGTGCTCCATAGTTACTCAGTGATTTGGTACATCTTTTAGTATGCTAATAACATTCTCATTTTTTTATGCATTTGAGAGGTGTAAGACATGTTTATTTTTGCACTACAAGGTTCTTTGATTCGTAGATATTTTACAAAGGAATTATTTAACTAAGTAAGAAATAAATTCAACTTATAAAATTTTACAACCCATGATGTTGTCCCAAATGCTGACGTATTTGTGTCAACATCCATCCGAATTTTTCAGATAGTGCTCATGCCAAGAGATTTCCTCAAGATTGAGAATCTCTCATGGTCTAATGCCTTAGTAAAAATGTCGGCATTTTGTTTTTCAGTAGGTATATACTCCAACTTCACAATGTTCTTCTCTACTAAATCTCTCATAAAGTGATGTCTTATGCTAATGTGCTTTGTGAGTGAGTGTTGTACAGGATTCTTAGAAATGTTAATAGCACTAGTATTATCACAAAAGATTGTAAGTATACCATTCTCAATACCATAGTCATGGAACATCTTGCTCAACCACAAGAGTTGTGTACAGCAGCTTCCAGCAGCTATATACTCAGATTCTGCAGTAGATTGTGAAACACAATTCTGCTTCTTGCTGTGCCATGATACAAGATTGTTTCCCATGTAGAAACATCCTCCACTCGTACTCTTTCTATCATCTATATCTACAGCCCAATCAGCATCACTGTAGCCAATCAAAATGTTGTTGGTGTCCTTAGTATACCAGATTCCAAGGTCACTTGTACCTGAAACATACTTGATAATCCTTTTCACAGCATTCAGGTGAGATTCCTTTGGATTAACTTGGTACCTAGCACAAACACACACACTGTACATAATATCTGGTCTACTAGAGGTTAAATACAATAAACTACCTATCATGGATCTGTAAAGTGTTGGATCAACATCTGTTCCAGCACTGTCTTTGCAAAGTTTCAAAGAAGATTCCATAGGAGTTTTCATTGGTTTTGAATTCTCAAGACCAAATCTTTTAACCAAGTTCTTAGCATACTTACTCTGGGAGAAGAAAATACCATCACTGCATTGTTTGATTTGAAGACCTAGAAAATAATTCAAGTCTCCAACCATACTCATTTCAAATGTTGCAGTCATTGCCTCAACAAATTTACTCAACATTTTATCACAAGTAGAACCAAACACAATGTCATCAACATATATTTGAGCAATTAGTATATCATTTTCAGTGTGCTTAATGAACAAAGTTCTATCTGCCTCTCCTCTAATAAATCCATATTCCAAAAGAAAGTCAGTAAGTCTACCATACCATGCTCTAGGAGCTTGTTTAAGACCATATAATGCTTTCTTAAGTTTATACACATGATCAGGATACTGTGGATCTTCAAATCCTATAGGTTGTTCAACATATGCTTCTTCATTTAATATGCCATTTAGAAATGCAGCCTTTACATCCATTTGATGAAGTTTAATATCAATAAAACATGCAATAGCTAGCAGTAATCTAATAGATTCTATCCTAGCAACAGGTGCAAAAGTTTCATCAAAATCAACTCCTTCAACTTGGGTGTAACCTTGTGTTACTAACCTAGCCTTGTTCCTAACAATATTACCAGATTCATCAGTTTTATTCTT
Organism: Galeopsis tetrahit; assembly: GCA_963675135.1. NCBI lineage: Eukaryota > Viridiplantae > Streptophyta > Magnoliopsida > Lamiales > Lamiaceae > Galeopsis > Galeopsis tetrahit. Next base: position 52,482,130 of record OY776125.1, read on the forward strand.
GAATATCCACTTTGTTCCAATGACATTAGTATGACTAGGTCTAGGAACAAGTGTCCACACTTCATTTCTTTCAAACTGACCAAGTTCTTCATGCATAGCATTAATCCAGTTTTCATCAGTTAAGGCTTCTTTAGCACTCTTAGGTTCAATTTCAGATAAATAGCATTCAGCATTTACAACATTACACATAGAAGACATGCATATTGTTCTTACCACATCTACCTTGTTTGATCTTACTCTTCCTCTTGTTTGCACTCCAACTGTAGCATCGCCTATGATCTGGTCAGAAGGATGACTTTTGCCTATTCTTGAAGAAGGATTCGTTTTGGGAATGTACTGATCATTCTGTGAATTTACAGCTGACTGTTTTGTAGATGTTGACCCAGATGTGTTAACATTTGGTGCAACATTTTCAGACTTCAGTGTATTCTCAGAAGTGTCAGTAACCTGTGATACATCTTCTTCATCTTTGTCATCTGTAAGACCTTTATCATCATCAAACACAACGTTAACAGATTCTTGATCAGTGTTAGTTCTAAGGTTATAAACTCTATAAGCTTTACTATTTCTAGAATAGCCTAAAAAGAATCCTTTATCACTTTTAGAATCAAACTTATGAAGTTGATCCCTATCATTCAAAATATAACACACACAACCAAATACATGAAAATATTTCACATTAGGTTTTCTGTTGTTCAAAATCTCATAAGGTGTTTGATTAGTGCCAGAACGAATAAAAACCCTATTAATAATATGGCATGTAGTATTCAATGCTTCTCCCCAAAATTTCTTAGCAAGGCATTTGGATGTAGGCATAACTCTAGCCATTTCTTGTAAAGTTCTATTCTTTCTTTCAACAATTCCATTTTGTTGTGGAGTTTTAGGAGATGAATATTCTTGCAAGATACCCTTTTTATCACAAAAATCATTAAACATGTTGTTTTCAAATTCCCTACCATGATCAGTTCTAATACGGCCAACTTTCAAGTTAAACACATTTTTGAACCTCTTATAAAGAATTTTAAATGCAGCAAATGCTTCAGATTTGTCTCTCAAAGACTCTACCCAGGTATATCTAGAAAAATCATCTACCACAACTAAGGAATACCTCTTTCCTCCAATGCTTTCAGTTTCCATAGGACCCATCAAATCCATGTGCAGTAATTCAAAGCATCGATGTGTAGTACAATGTGACAGCATTTTGTGTGACATTCTTACCTGCTTACCTTTTTAGCATGGTCCACATACAGTGGTGTTGTGAAACCTCAGTTCTGGAATTCCTTTTACTGCATCTGCTTTGATGAGCTTTTTCATTGCTCTGTAATTTGCATGACCCAATCTTTGATGCCATAGAACATTTTCATCATGTTTTGACAAGTTACACATATTTGTTCCAATAAGATAGCAATTATCAGCTGACCTAGTACCAGTCATGACACAAACTTCATCTTTATTAAGAACATAACATGAATCTTTATCAAATTTCACATGCAAATTATCATCACAAAGTTGACTAATACTAATCAGATTTGCAAGTAAGCCATCAACATGTAATACATTTTTAAGCTTAGGAAAACCTTCAACATTCAAAGTTCCTTTACCAACAATCTTTCCTTTAGAACCTCCACCATATGTAACACTACCACTATTCAAGGTCACATAATCAGATAAGAAATCAATACGACTTGTCATATGTCTAGAACAACCACTATCAAAGTACCATAAGTCAGGTAGACATGCTTTTAAGGAGGTATGAACAACATTACAGGTAGCTTTTGGTTTCCATGCAGATTTCAAAAACTGTTTACCAGGATGTGACAGTTTCTTATGCAGCATTTTCAAGTTTTCTGTTCTACAAACAACTTTATACGTACAGTAAAGACGAATATGACCAATTTTGAAACAGTAATGACAGATATACTTCTTTTTAACCTTGTGAGACTCTGTTTCTGCAGATGTTGCACCAGATGTGTCAACATTTGCCTTAACAAATTTCACAGGTTTTCTAAATTTATTAGAAATAGAAGCAGTAGTACCATCATAACCTAAACCATGATTGTTAGACTTACCAGTAGCTATAGCATTATTTACCTCAGAAGCACTCTTGGAATATTTCTTGAAACATAAAGTAGACTTTATCAGTTTCTCCTTTAAGTTACAGATTTCCAGATCTCTTTTGGTAAGAATAACTTCTAACTTGGTGATTGTGTCTGTCAGATCCTCATTCCTTTTATTCAGAGAATCAAGGGTGAGTTTCTGATTCTTCCAATCATCTAACAGCTTTTGGTATTCATTGTCATCATTCCTTTTTCCTGCATCATCAACTAAACCATTAAAACAGTTCAAATCTGGGTGACTCTGTTCTGATGTTGCTGTAGATCATCATCTGAGGAATCATTATAATCAATTCTGGTAAAATTAGAATATTCATTCTGATTTAATTCATCAAGATCATCATTAGAATCATCACTCAAGGTAGCACTAAAATTCAGTTTTTGCTTAAGTCTAGTATTGGCACATTCATTTGCATAATGGCCATAACCAGAACAAGCATTGCATTGAACTGATTTTCGAAATTCAGGATCATACCTTGGTTTACCTTCACTCTTTGATAGTCTTGGTGTGAATTGACCTTTCCTCCTTTCTGGTTGAGGTGTTGATGTGTTGATTTGAATCTTAGGCTGAATGTTACTAGATTTGTTCACATATTTCTTAAGAAACTTATTAAAGTGCTTAGTAAGTAAGGCAATGTTGTTAGGATCCTTGAGACATTTATCAAGCAATTCTTCATCAGAATCAACTTCAGTAATGATAGGTTGAATCTCAGAAATGTTTGATGTTTCTCCTTTAAAAACCACAACTTTCTTATCAGCATCATTTTCATCAACTTGATTAGTGTTTATTTCATATGTTCTAAGAATACTCACTAACTCATTTTGACTTAATGTATCTGTATTTTTTGCCTCTTCAATAGCACAAATTTTAGCATCAAATCTTTTAGGAACAGATCTTAATATCTTATGAACTACTCTAACATTAGAAATAGGGTCACCAAGAGAATGTGATTCATTGATTATCTCACTTAACCTTTCATTGTAGGATGAAATGGTTTCATCTTCCTTCATTCGGAGATTCTCAAGTTTTGTCCCCAATATTCGAAGCTTTGTCCTTCGAACACTGTCTGAACCCTCACAATGCTCTTGCAACCTGTCCCATGCATCTTTAGAAGTAGAACAGTTAGATATAATTTTAAACATTGAAACATCAACAGAAGTAAAAATAGCATTTAAAGCTTTAGAATTGTAGCTTGCTGTTGTTATTTCATCAGCCGTCCAATCAACTTCTCTTTTGAGTTGAACTTCACCATCTGCGTCTGCTGGTCTCTTTGGAGCTTCCCAACCTGTAAGTACAGTCCTCCAAGCACGTTCATCAATTGACTTGATGTACATACGCATCTTAGGCTTCCAATAGGAATAATTTGAACCATCTAAAACGGGTGGCCTAAGTGCAGTGGATATGTGATGTGCTTCCATTGCTAAACTAAACTAAAAACACACTTGACCAAAGATCTAACCTAGTGTCGTCAGGTATCAGCTTTGATACCAACTGAAAGTGTGTGTGGGGTGTATAAAAGTGTTTAAGTATAAGTAGATAAATGTTGCACAGAATGTTGAGACAAATAGTGCAACACTGACTCTAACAGAATGTCAGAAATTAAGATACACAGCGGAAGACTTGAAACACTAAAAACAAACGAGACACAATGGAAATACTTTTAACATAGATTTTATAAATAAAAATCTATGTCTGCCTTATGGCGTAAAATCAATACTTATCTTCAAGTACAAATGTTGTGTGAAATGTTACAACAATAACTTTCACAACGAAACTATAAACGAGGTAGGTGCCAAGTCTAGAAAACGAACTAAGTGTATAAATTGTACACTATCGAAATGCCTAGTCTATCTAATGATTACACTCTCAATAGATAAGAAGACACACAGTCATACGGGTGGTATACAACGTATGAACTAAAATGTAGAACTATTGGCCACAATTTCCTAACAGGGATGAACGCTCGGTCTAGGATATTGATCGAATAGAGCACACTGAATTATGAAGCCTTCAATGGGTATTTATAGATGTGGGATACGAATTCTAGAGGCTTCCACATTGAGGTCCTATTTTTTAGGAAACTCAACTTCCACAACTTCCATGATCTTTCTAGATCCTTCTAGCCTGCTCCAGGTCGTTCCAAATGCATCTAGGCTGTTCTAGCATGTTCTCCAATGTTCTGGAATCTTCCAGGTTCCAGATCCTTGTAGAAGCTTCTAGATCCTGCCAGAAATGCGACAACATTTAGGTCAACATTTAATGTAGCATTTCAGAAAAGACTTAGAAAAAATCTCGGAAGGTCAAATTTAGATGTTGTTGATAATGTTAAGACATTTAAGAATTAACAACATCTACAGTATCCTTTGAAAGTGAAGATCCTGAGATTAAGCCAACCCTGAGATGGTTAAGGAGACCTGGTTTGCAAAAATTTATGGAGGAAAGACCAAGCTCCTGTTTGGAAAACTACATGGCTGAGGTCTTTGCCTTTCTCAAGTGGAGAGGTAAGCCTGAAGATGGTGAAATCTCTACAAAGCTTTCATATGTTGCAGAGGGAGAAGAGGAAGAGAGATTTCATAGAGTGAAATTCTCTTCAGAAGATCTTGAAGGAGCCTTTGGATTGCCTTCTGAGGGAAGGAATCCTGAATATTATGGTGCTGATCATGAAGATGAGATAGCACAAGAATGGCTTCTGGTTCCAGGCCCCATCTCTTCAACACAAAACAAGAAGACTCTCAAACCAGAATTTCTCAACCTCTTTGAGGTAGTTGCTAAGAGTCTCCTGAGCAATACTGGAAGCTTGGAGCAAGTCAGCCATCCAAGAATCAGAATTATGGCTGCAGTTATTGATGCTAGTGACAAAGGCATCAAGTTTGATTGGAGGACCTTCATCATGACTGAGATGATGAAGGAAAAGGCCAAATTTAAGGTGAAGGCCCACAACAAGGTTGTGCTAGAAGGGAAACTCAAGTATGGCACAAGGGCAAGCTTGTTGATTGAAAGATTCTCCCATTATTCTCAGATGCAAACCTTTGCAAAGCCCCTCCCAGCCCAAAAGATTCTGTTTAGGAAGCTCAGCAAGAAAACTGAGCAAAGGAGGATGCTTATGGCCAAACCTGCTGAAGAAAAGGTTGAAGAAAAGCCTAAGATGAAGAAGAGAACCAAGGCCAGGGCTGTCAAAACAAGGAAAATGTCTCAATTATCTTCAAGAGAAGCATCAGCTGAAGTTGATGAAGTGGCAGAAGAGGGAGTAAGTGTGCCTTCTGACCACTCAGAAGAGTTGAGGCTGAAATATAATGAGACAAGGCAAAAGCACAAGGGTGATAAGAGGATCAGGGAAGTTGTCCCTGAGAAGGATGGTGAAGGCAGTGGGAGCAGTAGGGCTAGCAAGAGAAGGGCCAAGCCTACTGAGAAAGTGTTGGAGCTTCAGGAAGAAAGGTCTCTTCAATTGGCTCTAAGAGAGAGCAGAGCTGAAAGCAGGACCAAATCCAAGTCAAGGACTAGCTCATCTGGTTCTGGAACTCCAGAATCCAAAGTCCCTGAAGGTCAACCTAAAGAGGTCAACATCCCTGAAATTCAGAATCCTGAGCCCAACTCCCCTGAAACCCATGTTACCCCTTCCAACCAACCCATCACCCCTGTAGATCTCACTAAGAGATATTCTCCAGAAGGGAGTGTGCAAAGAAGTGGCATTGATGTGCTTGCAGATTTAGCAGTAGATGAGACAAGGCTTCTGTCTCCCCTTGACTCATCCATTCTCAATTACTCAAAGCTTTTAGAACATGCACTCAATGAGCCAACTCCCCTGAGCAAAGCCCCTTCAGATTCATTGCTCTCTAAAGCAACTAAAGTACCTTCATTTGAGCCTAATCTTTCTGAAGCCAACCCTCCTGAACTTAACTTGCCTGAAGCTGCAATTAATGAAACCACAACCCACTCCCCTATAGCCCAAAGTTCTCCATCAAATGAGAATGAGGAGGAGTATACTTATGAAAGTATGCTCAGAGGTGGAGCTAAGGCCACTGTGGACAGTTTGTATCCACAACTTGCTGAATTTCCAAGAATTCAGAAGATATTTCATGATTTAAGGATGCTTGTGGATGTAAAAGACAAAACCTTGATGGAAATTAATATCACAAGTCATCCAAGATAAGGGTGCAAACTGGTGGCAAGTGGAGGAGAGCAGATTGCTACATTTTGCTGGAGTGATGAAAACAAGATTCCTCACTGATGAGGAAGTTTTTGCAAAATTGGTAGCTGAGAAGATCTTTGAGGAGAAAGAGAGAAAAGTTAAGGGCATCAAACACCCTGACAGTAGCTCAAATGATGATGATTCCCCTGATGATCCTTCAAACCCTTCAAATCCCAACCCTCCTGAAACCCCTCAAGCCAACCTCCCTGAACCCTCTCAACCCAAGTCTTATGTAGCAGATAGACTCTCAAACCCTCCTAGAACCTACCATAGGAAAGGCTCTGTATCATCAGAGGTGTTGACCAAGGGTGGTAACACAACCAAAGACACATCTGCCAATGAAGGTTCTTCTGAACCCAAGGCACAGCCTAAAGATGTTGAGGTTCCTATGTTAGAGGCTAGTTTGATTAAGGCCTATTCAGTGTCAGATGAGTTGGACACTGATCAGCCCTTAATCATTCAGGATGACTCAGTGGCTGCTGAAATGAGCACTGTGATCTCCTCACAACTGCCATCTTTGAACCTTGTTGAAGGTGAAGATGCTGCAGGTTTAGGAGAAGGGGTTGAAAAGGAAAGTAGAATTGAAAAATCAGAGGGGGTCATGGATGAAAGAGAGGTAGTCATAACTAACATTGTGAGTGTACCACCATATGAGGGTGGAATAAGTGAGGAAGGACAAGTTATTCTTGAAGTCAAATCTGAACTTCAAGAATCCCTTGATGAAAGGAGGCCTGATTCCTTGAGTGAGAACATTATATATGAAGGGAGAAAAGAACAAGTTGAAAAAGAGAAGAAGACTGCTGATGTATCAGAGTCTTATACAAAAGAAATTGAGGGTGATGAGTGTTTATTTCCTAACCTGTTTGATCTGTCTAATATTGCAGGTATATCTCTTGACCAAATTTTTGCAGATGAGTTCTTAACAGATGCACCTATCCAAGTAGATACAGGCTCAGCTCAAGCCTTGCTTGGAATGCAATCAGAGAAATTGGACTCCTTGGCTCATCAGGTCCAATCTGCTCATGCTGAAACTTCAGGAGCATTGAATGAGCAAGGAAGAACTCTAGCATCTGTAGAAATGAGGCTTACAGGCTCTGAGGATGTTGTGCTACCCACTCTGGAAGCAAGGATTAGTGGTGTGGAAACTGGCCTCCAAACCATTTCCACTAAAGTACAAAAAGCCAAATCCACCATGGAATCCATTTCAGAAGAGGTCAAGAAGGAACAAAAGTTACTGAGAGACAATCATAATGCCAATGTCAAGGCTCTCAGGCTAACTGTCAAGCAAGCTCTTGGAAAGAAGACTGCACTGCAAAAGAAAAGAGCTGAAGAGCAAAGGCTAGCAATGGTGAAAGCAGCGTCTGAAAAATTTTCCCAAGAGATATTGGCCAACATTGCTGAAGGTGCAGTGGCCAACCTCACTGAGCTCCTTAAAGCCCAACTGGATGCATCCCTGAAAGCAACCTTGGAGGAGGTTGTTCAACAAAAGATGAAGCGTGTTCTAGCTTTTCTTAGCTTGAGCAGTGATAGGATGCAAAATATACATGATGAAAATGTATATTTGTTGGAGGAAATGAAGTCTCTAAACCAGGCCCAATCCCTAATGGCCACAACAATGAGTGAGCTAAAGCCCCAGTGCTTTTATGCTGCCAAAAAGGGGGAAAGGGAAAGAGCTAGAGCAAAAGGTGCCTTGGTGATTGGAAGTCCAGTCAAAGGAAAAGACAAAGCTGCTGAAGGAAAAGGAAAAGAGCCTGTAGTGCTGAACTTGGAAGAACTGGATGAAGAAGAGCAACTAGCACTTGCATTGAAAAATTCAATGGCATCAGCTCAAGAAGAAAGGATGAGGTTACAGCAGAGACCAGGTGGTGAGGTGTCTGGTTTGGACAGAGATGCTGAAGGTGTCCAAACTAGAGGAAAGATCAAGAAGGCAAAAGGAAAGAAAAGACAAGTTGAGACATATACAGACTTTCCTAACAGTCTTGATCTTCCACCTGAATTCAGAATTGATGATGATGAACCTACATCAAAGAAAGCCAAAGCTGTTGAAGTGTCCAAAATTGCTGAAAAGGAAAAGTCTTCTGAAATAGTCAACATTGCTGAAGGTTCCAAGTCCACTGAAGATATTGAAGAGCTATTTGCTGAAGGATTTGGACCTGAACCTAAGAAGAAGACAATTGTCCTAGCTCATGATCCATCAAAGTTGTTTCATGAAGGGTATGGCAAAGACCCTGAAACACAACAGAAACTGGCCATGATGAGGGCCCAAGAAAAAATGGACTTGATGGATGAAGCACAAAGAGCAAGAGATAAGAGAAGAGCAAATTTTCAGAAACCAAGAAGAAGGAGAGCAACTTACAGCAAGATGAAGCCTCAGCTTCTAGTCCCAATGGACACCAAATATCCACATTTGGATAAATGGGTGCCAATTCAGCTGAATGATACATGGGAAGAGGCTAAAAGGGAGTTTGTCTATGACTGCTATGTCATTGACAGATGGAATGGAGGAGATGCCAACTCTTCCTTTGCTAAGTTCATGATAGAATACTACAGAGAGTTATATCAACAATTACTTGCAGCTGTTGACATTGCAAGAATTGAACTCAATGCTCCCAAGCCTATCATCTACATGCCTCCAAAGCTTGATGGATGGATTGACCAAGCAAGGATCCTAAGGGAGTTCACAGAGATTCTTAAGCTAAACAAGATGACCCTTGGACCCAAAGGAACCAACCAGGAAGCCATGGATCTCAAGAAGAGAGTGTGGGCACAATATGGGATGGTACCACCCAAAGAAGATGATCTCTGAAATGGCTAAGTCTTCCTGACTTTTATATGCTGAAATGGATAAATACTTAAGTTGGTTACTAATTTGTGTTTTGGTCAACTAATCTGAAGATGCTCAAGCTGCTGATATGATGTGCTCAAATGTCTAAATGCTGAATGATTTAAGAGTATATCATACTTTTGTAATAAATGTGTGCTTAATTGTAATATCTTATGCTCTGATATGTTTTTGTTCAAACTATCAACATGTTGTAATGATTTTCAATTGAATGATAGTTGAACATATTTTGGATTTGAAAACAAATCTCTCTATACCTTTTCTTGAAACCTATTTACAACATGAATGGTGAGTACACTAACACATTTTCTTTCAGGAAAATTGACCTCAGTCATGTCTTCTGAAGATAAATGTAATAGGTGTAGTCAAGTCACTTTTGCATAAAATGTATAGGTTTTGGCATCATCAAAAAGGGGGAAATTGTTGGGAATAAAATGAGATATGTTTTGATTAAATACCAAAACCCCCTGAGACATGCCTAGTCAAGATGATTGTGTTCTAAGTGTGTTAGAACACATAGTATAAGACTAGATGAGAAGCTGATATGTTAGGCAGCTCTTAGATGATTAGATGCACATTGTGAGGGGGAACCTATGCTTTGAAGATTATCAAGATCAAGTCCCCTCAAGGCTCAAAATATGGAACAAACACTAAGGACAAGCATACTCTATTGAAAACCAAATGCCTTGATTTGGAGAGTTGTCCAGAGAGGTTGTATCCATGCAAAAACAAGGTTGTAAAGCTCAAAAGGACAAGGTTACTCAAATGCTCTGATCAGGAGAGTTGTCCAGAGAGGTTAACTCTGTGTGAAAACAAAAGCTCTGAAGCTAAAAGACCAAGTATGCTGATCAGGAGAGTTGTCCCAGAAAAGTTGTCTCAGCAAGTTTGAACCGGACCAAATGTTCTAATGCTTGAAGGTCAACTATGCTGAAGAGAAGAAGACAACTACACCCTAAAAGACTTCACAATATCATGCTGAGATCAATTCTAAGTGAAGCAAAGGGAAAGAGCCAAGTCATCTGAAAAAGAGCAAACCACCTTTGCTGATAAGCAAAACTGCTGATAGTGATAAGGAGAGTTGTCCATTTGATAAGGAATGTTGTCCTATCATTGGATCAACCTTCAGAAGCCATGTCCAAGTCTTAACAAGAAGTCAAACATTGGGAAAAGTGCTGCAGAATGAAGACAAAGTCTTAACAACCGTTTATTACCCAAATAAGGACATGTCACTATCAAGAATCTGTCTTCCAGTTTGAAGAACTCAAGGAATACATTTATAGCAATTTGGGGCTGCCTCTCCAACGGGCAAATCCTCAAAATTGTCTATAAATACAAGAAGTGTGAAGACCATTTGAAGCATCTATTTCTACATCCAACTGAGCAATTATTCTGAAGCTTCAAAGTCCTTCAAAGAGACTATCTTAGTCTTCAAACACTTCTTCTAAGTTGTTCACCATTGTATATCCATACAAAGCTTAGAGAGATATCCTAATCCTTATACACTGATCTTCATTGTAAAGGATATCTCATTAGTTGGAACCTTACTTCAACCCTTACCTCTTTCAAGTGAGAAAGTGAGAAGGTTGTAGTAGTAGAAGTGGTAGGGGCTGACTGTTGAGAGAATAACAATTCAGTTCTGAGTTGAGAAGAGGGTACTAGGACTCTAGACATCCTAGGGATCAATTCACCAAGGAGTGGTGTTTTTGATCAAGTGCACCTTGGCACTATAAAACAAGTTAATTCCAAGAGTGAAGGAATTATCCTGTTAAATCAGGGAAAGTGGATGTAGGAGCTTGAGTCTCTGAACCACTATAACCTCTTGTGTTGATTTGATTTACAAGTACTTACATTCACTCAACACTGCACACAAAACTGATCTTTCAAAAGATACATATTCAAAGACTGTGCAAAAACTGTATTGGACAAGTTCCCTAAAACTAAACTGGATTGCATTGAACTGTCAAGAGATTTCAGAAACCAAAGGAGTCTAAACTTAAAGGGCCAACCACTATTCCGCACATATAACTCCATTAGATAGTTATTCAACTAAGTACTCAATAGTACTTAGTGGTTTGATTATCTTGGAAGAGTTAATCTTCTTCAGCAGAGTTGTCCAAGACAACATTGCTGATCTCTGGTTTGATCAAGTTTTCAAAGAATTTGCATACAAGTGTATTTCCCCCCCCCCCCCCCGTACACTTGTTATATACTCCTTTCAGGACCAACAGATGGGTTTGAGCATAGTTGAGAGACTTGATCTCCTGAAGCAGATATACATTCTCATCACGTATATTCTGCATTTTGTCATCAGCCATGCTCAAGAAGGCATGTACTGGCTTCATCTTCTGAGCAACTATCTCATCCAAAGTAGACTTCAGGGATTGATCAAGTTTGGCATGCAACTGATTAGTGAGATTGGCCACAACTTGATCAGAGACTTTGGCCATAAGTTCAAAATTGAACTTTTCAGCAGCTTCCTTCACCATTGCAGCCTTTAACTCCTCTGCCTTCTTTCTTTGTGCTGCTGTTCTTTGCCTTAAAGTATCTTTGATTTTCCTCTTCAATGCCAACACATTGTGTTTGTAGCTGTTAGCCAAGCCCTTCTGCTCCTTCTTCACAACCTTTGTGAACTTGGCCATTGCTTCCTTTGCTTTGGTGACTTCAGTGGAGACTGTTTGCAGTCCAGTCTCAACTCCACTGATTCTGGCATCAAGAATTGGAAGAACAACTTCCTAGGAACCTGTAAGCCTCATTTCAACTGATTCTAGTGTCCTTACTTGACCATCTAGGGCATCTGAAGTTTCAGCATGGAGTTTCCCAACTTCCCTGACTAAATTTTCCAACTTGCCTGACTGCTCCTCAATGGATGTGGCAGTCTGGGAAGCAAGTTGCAGTCCTGCTTCAGTGGCATTGGCTTGTTCAAAGTAGATTTTGGACAAGGTGGTCATGTTTGCTGAAATTGCTTCAAGATCAACATCAGTGTTGATAGGAATATCTGTCAATGAAGCATCTGCAAAAATTTGCTCAAGTGTTACATCTTCAGAACCTGCAAAACATAAAGGGTTAGGTAAAACACCCTCATAACCCTCTTTCTTTTCATCTCCCTTAGGATCTGATACATCAGCATCCTTATACTCATTTTCAATTGTATTATTTTCTTCATTTTCAAAAGATGTGCTCACAATCACTAGAGAATCAGGCCTCCTTTCACCAAGGGATTCATCAAGTTCAGATTTGACTTGAAGAATAACCTGACTCTCATGTTGGACTTCACCCAACATTTCAATCTCCTCTCCCTCTTTTGGTGGCGCACTCTTACTGCCTATGATTACACATTCACCATCTCCTCTCTCTGATTTTTCATTACTATTATCCTTTTCAACTCATTTATGTCTTAATCCTGAGACCTCTATATCCTTAATAGGATGCACAGAGGGCAGTTGATGGGAGATCACAGTGCTTGGGCTTCCCAAGTCCACTGAGTCATCCTGAATGATTAAGGGCTGGTCAGTGTCCAACTTTCCTGACACTGATGAGGCCTTAATCAAACCAGCTTCTCCTATGGAAGTCTCAGCATTGTTCAGCTGTGCCTCAGGCTCAGAAGAACTATCCTTAGCCAATGCTTCTTGGACTGTGTCACCACCCTTGGTTAACACCTCTGATTGCTCAAAGTTATGAATGGAAGGATAGGTCAAGTAATGTACCTTGGTAGGATTGGGACCAGGAGGGTTGGGGTTTGAGGAGTCATCATCATCATCTGCATCATCTGAGGTGCTATCAGGGTGCTTGATCCCTTTAGCAAGTCTCTCTCTTTCGGCAAGCACCTTCTCATGAACAATGGTGCAGAATAAAGCTTCAGTTGTCAAGACACTTGTCTTCTTGACATTGGCAAAATGTAAGAGCCTGTTCTCTTCAACCTGCCACCAGCTAGCACCCTTATCTTTTATAGCCTGAGCTATCTCCACTATGGTTATATCCTTGATCTCAACAAGTGCCCTGAGATCATAGAAATGTTGCTGAAGTCTGGGGAAATCTTTCAGCCCTGGGTACAGTTGATCAACATTTGCCTTTGCAATCTGTCTCAACATTCCTTCATATGTGTACTCTTCTGTATCATCATCATCATTGTTGTCATCAGAAGAGTTGGCTTTGGATTTAGAAGGATTGGGCTGAGATTCAGGTGGGTTAGGTTGGGATTCAGATAAGTTGGGTTCAGAAGAGATGGGGATCAATTGGGTCTCAGTTGCTGTAGAGAGCAATGTTCCTGAGGGGGTAGAAGGAAGATTGATAGGAATGGGCTGGATAGGGGGTATGGTAGATTAATTTCCTTCAAGAATGGCATTTTCCAGAAATTTGGTGTAGGATATCAATCTAGGATCAAGGGGGAGAATTGCCTATCCTCTTCATCAGCAAGATCGGCCAATACATCAATTCCTACCCTGTCAGGAGCACCTTCAGGAGAGTAGGTTTTCTTGGCAATGATTGGTGCATCTTCAGGAGTTTTGCACTCCTCTTCTTCAGGCTTTGGGGAATCATGAGTTGGTGATATTCTCTGAGATTGAATATCAGGAGAATTGGTCTTGGGGCTCTTTGACTTTGATCTTGTCTTGGAGTTAGACCTGCTGGCTTGTCTAATCTCCTTGAAAAATTCATTTTTCTGCTTCTCTTCCTCCATCAACTTCTTCTTTTCAGAGGTTTTGATAATCCTCCTTCTTCTTTCAGATCTTGTTGGTTTCTCAAGATCTCTGAATTCAGTATAGGCTTCTGGTTGCAAGGGGACAATCACCCTGAACTCTTCACCAGCTTCAGGAGGGTTGACCCCTTCTTTCTCCACTTTGTCAATTTCTGCAGATGTTTCACCACAACTTTTGGATGCACTGTCAGAGGAGGATTCACTGAGTATCTGCTTCATCCTTTTCATCTTTGGTTATGCCTTTGAGGGTTGGGACTTTCTTTTTCTTGGAGAAGACCTTGGTACACGTGCAACTGCCAAGGCTTGCTTGGCTGCAACACCTTGCTTACTTTTCTCTGTCTTTGTGGAGAGCTTTCTGAACATCACCTTCTGTGCTGGAAAGTGCTTGGGATTGATTTGCAAATGGGTGTAATGAGCAAATTTTTCCAAGAGCAAGCTTGCTCCTGTGCAATATTGGAGTTTTCCATCTACCACTACCTTGTGGTATGCCCTTTCTTTGAACTTAAATTTTTCATTCATTATCTTCCCCAAGATGAATGTTTTCCAATTAAATTTGATTCCCTTTTCAGCAGAATCAATAATAGCTGCCATTACTCTCAGTTTTGGCAAGCTAATTTGTTCCACACTGCCTGAATGGCTCAGTAAACTTTTTACAACAATATCAAACAAGTGCTCATACCTTGTTTTCAAAGTTTTCTTGTGTTGGGCACTGGCTAGCTTCTGAGGCACTATCATCCAATCATTGGAGAACTCCTGCTCCTCTCCTTCTCTATAGAACTCAGGATCCTTTCCTTCTGAGGGTAGTCCAAAACTGGAGTCCAAATCTTCTCATGTGAAGATAATGGTGTGTTGTGATTCCTCTTCCTCACCTTCTTCTACATAAGTGAGCTTTGTGCAAACATCTCCCTTTTTGCTTTTCCATCTGAGATAGGCAAAGAACTCAGCCATATAAGGGTTTAGGCATGAGTCTGGTTTAGTGCCCAAGAACTTCTCAAGCCCTGCATCTCTCAACCACTCAAGAACTAGGTGAACCTCTTTATCTGGGCTATCAAAGGCAACAATATTTTCAAACCACATAGAGTTTATATTGCTAAGATAAGTAAAATCAATGTCCAGAGATGGATCATTGAAGTTTACTAGTTCTTCTCTTTTTAGTTTGGGAGCCATGGATGTGAGAAGGTTTGGAAGGAGTGAAGGTTGGTAGGGATAATTTGAAGGTTTGAAGGTTTTACAGAATTTTGCTTAAGGGTATTGAAAAAAATTTGTGCGTAAGATGGAGGTAAAAACTGAAGGTTTTTATATCACAGTGATTTTATTAACCGTTGGACAATGGTGTTAAGAGGTGGACAATTCTCTAGGCAAGATGGATAAAGTGGGGTAGAGGGCTTAGGAACAGTTAGATGTAGCTATTAAGATAATCAATGGCTTTGATGAGAGGCTCAGTAATTAATGCAATCTTTTAAGGATTTTGCATTAAATGCTGGAATGACCGTTTGGGGGCTAAAATTTGAATACCTCACGCCATCCTAAAAATAGACTACTCTTTACCCAAGAATTCCTTTAAATGTCTAATCAATGCTAAAAATAGCACTTATCATCTTATCAGTTTGGACAAATGTCCTGATAAGTGATCTGGCCTTTATTTTGGTTAAATGATCCGACCAAAATGCATGAGTGGGTCCCAATATTGCTGACTAGGTCCCACAAGGTCAATCATCCTGACCAACAGTGCTGAAAGACATGTGGACAACTCTACTGAATTCTTCTTTCAGGCAGGCCATTTCAGTGAGTTTGGTCAACTTTGCTGAAGTTCAATTTAATGATCTTCCCCCTTCATTTGTGCTTCCTTCTTCATTTTTCCATCTTTCCTGGATCAAGTAAGCCCAACTCTGCTGACAGCTCCAAAAATCTTTCTTCAGCTAATGGCTTGGTCAAGATATCAGCTTTTTTCTTATCAGTGTGAATTTTGACAAGCTTGATATCCCTTTTCTCCATATGATCCCTTATAAAGTGATGCTTGATATCAACATCTTTGCATCTTGTGTGAAGCACTGGATTTTATGAAATAGCAATTGCACTATTGTTGTCACAAAAGATAGGAACTTCATTTGTGATAACTTTGTAATCTCTTAGTTGTTGTCTCAGCCAAAGTATCTGAGCACAACAACTTCCAGCTGCTACACATTCTGCCTCAGTTGTTGATGTTGCAACTGTGTTCTGCTTATTTGAAAACCATGACATTAGTTTGTTACCCAAGAATTGACATGTTCCAGAGGTGGATTTTCTGTCAATTCTACAACCTCCATAATCACCATCTGAATATCCAGTGAGCTCAATATTGTCATCAGCTGGATACCATAATCCAAGATTCTCAGTTCCTTTGAGATATCTTAGGATTCTTTTGGCAGCTTCAAGATGGCTCTTCTTTGGATTTGCTTGAAATCTAGCACACACTCCAACTGCAAATGTGATATCAGGCCTACTTGTAGTGAGATATAGTAGGGATCCAATGATGCCTCTATATTCAGTGGAGTTGGTAGATACTCCACTTTCATCAGGATCCATCTTCCAATTGGTGTTCATAGGAATCCTGACTGGTTTGCTTGTTGCACATCCAAATTTCTTGATCATATCCCTTGTATACTTGGCTTGGTTGATGAAAATTCCTTTCTTTGATTGGGTGACTTGAAGTCCCAAAATGAAATTCATCAATCCCATCATGGACATCTCAAATTTGCTTTGCATGAGTTTTGAGAATATCTCACACAATTTCTCATTCGGATATCCAAATATATATAATGTCATCCACATAGATTTGGACTAACAAGATATCATCTCCTTCACAGATTCTGAACAAGGTTCTATCAACAGTGCCTTTGACAGAACCATGATCTAGAAGAAACTGTGATAAGGTGTCATACCAGGCTCTTGGTGCTTGTTTCAATCCATATAGAGCCTTCTTTAGCCTATACACCTGGTTTCCTACTTCAAATCCTGGGGGCAGTTCAACATAGACTTCCTCCTTCAATACCCCATTGAGAAAAACACTCTTCACATCCATTTGATACACCTTGAATCTCGTGTGAGCTGCATAGGCTAAGAAGAGTCGGATTGCTTCAAGTCTGGCCACTGGTGCAAATGTCTCATCATAATCAATCCCTTCAAATTGACAGTATCCTTTGGCCACCAGTCCTGCTTTGTTTTTTACAATGATGTCATTTTCATTTTTCTTGTTTTTGAACGCCCATTTGGTTTCAATGACATCTTGATGAGTTGGTCTATCCACCAGCTCATATACGTCATTTTTGGTCAACTGGTTCAGCTCTTCTTGCATGGCAATGATCCAGTTTGTGTCTTGAAGTGCTTTCTCAATATCTTTTGGTTCCTGTTCTGAAAGGAAACAACAAAACAAGACACTTTCGCCATGAAATCTTCTAGTTTTGATCCCTTCACTTGGATTTCCAAGTATCAGGCTAGTTGGGTGGTCATGCAACCAAGTCCTTCTAGACCTGATTCCTTTAGAAGGATTGTCCTCTTCTGAAGTTGGATCACTAGATTCGTTAAATTCAGGAAAGTTAATTGAAGGATCAAGTTCAGGATCATATTCAGGGTTGTTGTCCTCAATGTCAGGAATGTTGATATTTTCATT
Source organism: Galeopsis tetrahit (assembly GCA_963675135.1). Lineage (NCBI taxonomy): Eukaryota > Viridiplantae > Streptophyta > Magnoliopsida > Lamiales > Lamiaceae > Galeopsis > Galeopsis tetrahit. The sequence continues at coordinate 52,499,618 of OY776125.1, forward strand.
GGTTCCCCCTTGAATATTGGATCCATTTACTACCTCAACAGAACCTGCTTCTTCATTGGTAGTTGTTACCTGGTTTTGAACTGGGATGGGATCAGTCAGTTCAATTTCTCCTTCAGGCTGATAGTCTCTTGGTTGATTGCCATCAGGTATGTGGTCCAGGTTCTAATCTCCATTAAGTTCAGGCTGGGCAACATCTATAAACACTGTTTCCTTGCTTTGAAGTCGTAGTCTGGTTGTTCTTTGTGTTATCTCATCAATATTCAGGTTTCTATCCCTGAACTCATTAATAGATTCATCAAACACAACATGAGGTGTTTCCTCCACAATAAGGGTTCTGTAGTTATAGACTCTGTATGCCTTGCTAATTTGGGAATATCCAACAAATATTCCTTCATCAGCTTTGTTGTCAAAAGCTTTTAACTGCTCTTTCCCATTGTTGTGAATGAAACACTTGCAACCAAATATATGAAAATATGCAACAGTGGGCAATCTACCTTTCCATAATTCATATGGAGTTTTACCTGGACCTTTTGTGATTAAGGATCTGTTCTGAGTGTGGCATGTAGTGTTGATAGCTTCTGCCCAGAACCTTTTTGGCAATTTGGATTCAACAATCAGTGTTCTTACTGCTTCTTTTAAGGTTATGTTTCTCCTCTCAGCAACACCATTTTGTTGAGGAGTTCTTGCCGCAGAAGTCTCATGTGTGATGCCATTTTTGATGCAATACTCATTGATGTATGAGTTTATGAATTCAGTGCCTTTGTCTGATCTGATCTTGACAATACTTAGGTCCTTTTCATTACTCAGCTTCATCATCAACTCAGGTAGTTTGACTTGAGTCTCCTTTTTGTTCAGTAGAAACACCACCCAAGTGTACCTGGAAAAATCATCAACCACTACTAGAACATATTTTCTTCCATTTATGCTTACTGGGATTATTGGACCAAATAAATCCATGTGCAGTAGTTGTAGAACTCTCTCAGTGGATATGACAGGTTTTCCTTTAAATGACGCTTTGATTTGTTTTCCTTCCTGACATAGCTGGCACACATGTTCCTTGATGAACACTTGGTTAGGCAACCCTTTCAATAGAGAGTTTCTTGCAAGCTTGTTGATAGTTTTGAAATTCAGGTGGTTCAGTCTTTTGTGCCACAGCCAGCTTTGTTCACTTGTGCTTTTGGCAACAAGACAGACTACATCAAGGGTTTTCCTCCAATCTGCAAAATAAACATTTCCCCTTCTCACCCCTGTTAGTAGCACCTGTTGTGTTGATTTGTTCTTAATCATGCATTCATTTAGTGCAAACTCAACACTATATCCTTTGTCACATATTTGACATATAGATAGCAAGTTATATTTTAGGCCTAGAACATATGAAACATCAGTAATTTTTACACTACAAATATTTAATGTACCATAACCTCTTGTGATTCCTTGTGACCTATCTCCAAAGGTTACTGAAGGACCATCTTTTTCAATGAAGTCTGAGAGAAGTTCTTTGTTTCCAGTCATATGTCTTGAACATCCATTGTCCAAGTACTATGCTGTTCTTTTGTTTATACTTCTCTTCTTCTTGTGGTCCTTGCAAACCTGCAAATTCAAACTTTAGGTACCCTTTGATTGTTGGGTCCTAGTGGGTTAGTTGTACCTTTTGGAACCCAAATCTGCCTAATTACTCTGATTGACTCAAAGTTACTGACTTGGTTTCCATTTACATCTACATACACAGTCCTACCCTTGAATGCCTTAGGTGGTTTCTGTGCATAAGTGTTAGTCCTATAAGCTTCAGGAGAATGAGTGAAATACTTTGGGACAGATTTCCTGAAGTTACTTGACTTAGGTGTAGCTTGGTAAGGCCTTTGTGGATAAGTGTTTGGATGGCCTTTTCCCTTTGGCATGAAGGGTCTAGGCTTTCCGAAACTGTTATACCTGTCAGGAGGGTTGGGCCTTGATCCATTCAGTTGAGGTTGCCTTATTTGAGTTGGCCTTTTCTGAACAGATCTTGGACAACTCCACTGATTAGTGTTCAGATAGGTTGGTCTTCCATTGGTTCTACCTTTCTGAATCTCATTCCTCCTGTACAAAACATTCTTAACCTTTCTCTTAGGTTTGGGTTTAGGAACATTGTTTACTTGAGTAGGTATAAGAGTTTCTTTGCCCTTATCCTTGATCAGTGGCTGATTTACTTCCATTTCATTTTCATTTAGTTGGGCCACTGACCTTACAAAGGTCATCTTAGAGTTACTGGTTAAAGCAACACTAAGACCAGGTGAGGGTTCACATGGATCATAACCTAATCCACTCCTTTGAGCCATTGCTCTTTGAAACCCTTGAATTTCCTATATTGCCCTAGAGGATTTGTTCAAGGCAGACATCTTAAGTTTTAGGCTCCCCTCACTTAATTTCAGAGCATCAAATTCATGTGAGAGATTGTCAAATTTAGCTTGTAGAGTTCTAAGGTCAAAATCCTTTTTCTTCAGAACCAGATTTTGCTCATCAATCAGCTTTTGTTGTTCAGAGACTTTGAGAGACATTTCATCATGTTCTCTCACAATATGCTGATACAACTCAGCTGATTTAATGTCAATCTCAGGTTCAGGAAGGTTGGGAGTTCTGGCTTTAGAACTTAGAAGTTCATTTTCTCTCAATGCAATGTTGTGTAGCTCTTGTAGTCTGGTGAAGTCCTCCATTAACTTTCCAAAGGAAAGTTTCAAGTGGGCTTCACTAGATTAATGTGTTTTATTTGAAGAGTTAGAAGATGAACATACCTCTTCATTTTCAAAAGCCATTTGACAGTCGTCTTCACTATCACTATTTGAGAATAATCCATCATCAGATGAATAGACACTTTCCTCACTTGCTGATTCTCCAGCAACCATGGCCTTTCTGTTGCTCAGTCTCTTGTCTCTCTTGTTTTGTCTTTATTTTCTTTCTTTTGAACTGAGATCAGGACAATCATATTGGAAGTGTCCCTTCTTCTGGCAGTTGTAACACACATCTTCATCATCATTTCTCTTGCTTGAGGACTCCTTCCTCCTGGATGATGATGGATCAGCCTTGCTTGACTTCTTCTTGTCGGCATATTTGTCTTCTTTCTTTTCATCAGATTGTTTGTCCTCTGATTTGTTATCAGGAGAGTTGAATCTTCTCCTGGTTCTGTTATCTTGGTAGAACCTTTTGTATCTACCAAATCTGGAATTGAGCTTCTCAAATCTTCTGCCATGAGTGCCAGTTCCTCCTTCATTTCAGTCCTAGAGACAGATTGAGATGATCTCTAAGCACTCTTCTTTTCTGTCTCAGTAGCTTTGAATGTAACTCCTTTGCTGGAGGAGGATGGCTCCTCATGCACCTTCTTCCTGTTCAGATCAAACTCATATGCTTTGAGTTCAGAGAACACTTGCTGCATGGGCATGTTATCAAGGTTGCTAGTATTCTGCATCATGACTGAATAGATGTCCTACTTGGATGTGAGACTTCTCAGGATTTTCAATGCAACTTCTCTTTTGGCATAGAATTTGCCAAGAGAGTTTATCTCATTCATGATGTCAGTGAATCTGCCATCAAGATGATCAATTGTTTCATTGGGCTCCATAGTGAATTGTTCATAATTTTGAATTGCTACTTGGAGCTTGTTTTCTTTGATCTTTTGGGTACCTTCACACATAAGTGCTAAGGTGTCCCAAATCTCTTTAGTTGTGATGTAGTGGTACACTCTTCCCATCACTGCATCTGAAATAGTCTGGTACAAAGTATTCATGGCAATGTAGTTTAGGTTGTGCCTTTTTCTTTCTTCTGTAGTTAGGTCATCTTCATCCTTTGGCAGCAACTCCCTTGGGTCTGCTTTCTGAGCATCAGTGACTTTGGGGTTTATCTTGGTGAAGGTGAAAGGCCCTCTGGTGATGACTTTGAGCATTTCATCATACTAACATGCAAGATGTGCTCTCATTCTAATCTTCCAGAAATCATAGTTCTCAATTGAGAACATTGGCAGTTTGTGATTAGAAATGTGATTCACTTGGTTGGGACCCATGTTGTTGGTGGTCTCAACAACATCTCCTGGAACTGCATTGTTTGCCATCTTAAGAGAATAGAGTTAGATAAGCACAGTAATGTTTTTCAGAAAATGGATCAGTTCAGTGACCACATAAATTATGAGTTTTTGAAAATCAGTTGGATTTTCAGAAGCAGTGGTCTTTGAACCCCTGCTCTAATACCACTTGTTGGTCCTGAGTGGAGTATGACACAAGTGTATGGGAGGGGGGAATGCACTTGTGTAGTCAAATTCTTCTTTTTAAAATAATTTAGCCTTATCAGGGAAGTTGTCTGACAACTACTTTGGGTAAATAACTTTAATAGATAATCAACCTACTGAAAACTAGGAAGTGATCAGTTGGTTAACTATCTAAAATAGTTGTTAAGTGCGGAATGTGGTTGGCCTTTTCTTTGAAAGAATACTCCAAGTAATTTCTGAAAAATCAGTTTATCAGGGACTTTGTACAAAAACTGTTTTGCTTAACTTTGCTGATTTTAACTCGTTCAAGATAATCTTTGTAAGTAATGTGAGTTAGAGAGCAATGCAGAATGTAAATAACACAACAATTTATAGTGGTTCAGAGGCTGAAGCTCCTACATCCACTTTCCCTGATTGAACAGGATAATTCCTTAACACCTGGAATTAGCTTGTTTTATAGTGTCAAGGTGCATTGATCAACAACACTATCTTAGTGCTTTGATCCCTAGGATAATCTGATTCCTAGTGCTCAACTTCTCTGAGTTAAGACTGTATTCACTCTTCACAGTCCTTAACTCCTCACTTTTACAACAAACTCTACTTCACTTATAAGGTAAGGGTTTAAGGTTTGGTTCCAACTAATTGAGATATCCTTTACAATAAGAATTGTGTAAAGGGTTAGGATATCTCAGTGTTATGCTTTGGATTTTACAAGATATGCTTAGCTAGAAGTGATCAGGAAACTTGAGATTCTAAGAATAAGCTTTGGTTTCCTTGAATGCTTGATAGTAGTTTGATAGCAGATTGTTGGATACTTGAATCCTTGGATCACTTCTGTATTTATAGAGCAATTTGATCATCTATCCGTTGGAAAGATAAACTTTCAAATTGTCTATTTGCAGCTCCATTGAAACGGCTATGAGAGCAACCTTCTATTATCCACTGTGCAAGAAGGTTCTTCAATGGTTGCTTGAATGAATATGTTGACTTCTGAAAAATGCGGCTGAGAAGACTTGTGTCAATTTCCAAAATTGCACATTTTCCAAGGTTGATTTATGGCAGACTTTGTACTTCTCCAACGGTTAGATGGGACAAGTACTCTAAACTTTTTCTGCTGCACATGGAATGTTCTTCCATTCATTATATTCTTCAGTCTTTAATGCTTCTAAGTCTTCAATGCTTGTTCAGGTTTGATGGCATTAATGCTTCATTAAAGTTGTCTTCTGAGATAGTGGCATTCAATGCTCTTGATCTTCTAAGTCTTCAACTTGATTTGTTATTGCCCTTATCAGTGCCTTTAGTTCAGGCTACTTACTTGAGTTTCTGAGCATTCAGTCATGTTGTCTTCTTCAGCAAACTTGTCTTTATGCATTCAGCAGACTTGTCCTAATTGACTTAGATAAACAAGCTGCCTAACATTTTAGCTATGGACAACTAACCTGAACACTAATCATCTCAACATTTATGAGATTTTTGACTTAGACATTTTACTGTCTCAACTATCCTGAGACAACTAGACTGATACACTTTCTATCTATCTCAACTAAGCTGACCATCATCATTCAGGGGTTTTGGTATCTTAATCAAAATCAATTCATTTCCCAACAACCATGTAGACAAAGTAATGATTATAGAGGAAGGTAAAAGCTATGTGTTGCATTCATTCGGAGCTCTTTGGCGTAATTACAAGTGTAGGGTTAAAGTGAAACACTTCAAAGCATATGACAATATGAAAGATAGATGGAACAATCGTCCAAAAGAAGTGTCAACCTCACATTTTAAAGATTTGTTAAACTTTTGGAATTTGGAAAACATCCAGGTATTTTTTATGACTTGCATTTGTAAGAACTTAGTTAGATTGTAATAATTTAAAAGTTTTATATTAATTTTCATGTAGGAAATTAGTGGAGAAAATACGTTGATCAGCAAAAGTCAAATGGATAGACATACATGCAATAGGACATATTTCTTTTGCTAGAAAGCCTTATGAGCTAGTAAATGGTTATATATGTTTCTTATTTTTAAATTTTATAAGAACTATCACCTTATAATGACTTGAAGCAGAATTTTAAATTTATAACTTACTTCACATGCACGTCAACTAAATAAGTTTCTCCTTGATAAGTAGAGAAAATGTGTGATGATTGAGTTGTTAAATTCTATGACAAGAAAAAGTTGTAGATATACCACCATGTAAAGCAACATTGTATAGTGACACTCGTAAAAGATCTATAATCAAACAGAAAGTACAAGACAGTTGAATGTACCATTGTAAGTTACATTTTTATTTAATTTTAATATAAAAGATATTTTAATTTTAATATAACAAATATAGTGAAATTCATGATGTTATGAATTTTTTTCTTATTTTATTTCGGTTAACGATACAAATTAGATGGAAGAGGAACAAGCCCAATAACATCACACACTTCTTGGTGGGTGAACCAAGAGGGTAAAAGGGCCTGCAAAGTCCAATATGCTTTTTCAAAATGAGTTTTTGCGGCCATATAAGGCAAAATTTGAAAAATAAACAGTCACTGGAATGATGAAACTTTTAAAACAAGCTCTTCCTTCGAAAAATGTTTTCTCGTATTCTATCAAGAAATCTTCTTGTCAATGGGATATCTTCCAGTAGCATCAATTATATAGATCAATGTCAGGTGATAACTAATTGTTGGGAATAAAATGACATATTGTTGGGAATAAAATGACATATGTTTTGATTAAATACCAAAACCCCCTGAGACATGCCTAAGTCAAGATGATTGTGTTCTAAGATTGTTAGAACACATAGCATAAGGCTTGATGAGAAGCTGATATGTTAGGCAGCTCTTAGATGATTAGATGCACATTGTGAGGGGGAAGCTATGCTTTGAAGATGTTCAAGATCAAGTCCCCTAAAGGCTCAAATTCTGGAACAAACACTAAGGCCAAGCATACACTATTGAAAACCAAATGCCTTGATCAGGAGAGTTGTCCAGAGAAGATGTCTCCATGCAAAAACAAGGTTGTAAAGCTCAAAAGGACAATGTTACTCAAATGTTCTGATCAGGAGAGTTGTCCAGAGAGGTTAACTCTGTGTGAAAACAAAAGCTCTAAAGCTAAAAGACCATATATGCTGATCAGGAGAGTTGTCCCAGAAGAGTTGTCTCAGCAAGTTTGAACCAGAACAAAGGTTCTAATGTTTGAAGGTCAACCATGCTGAAGAGTTAGAGACAATCATACCCTAAAGAACCACAATACAACATGCTAAGATCACCTTGAAGTAAAGCAAAGGGAAAGAGTCAAGTCATCTAAAGAAGAGCAAGCCAACTGTGCTGATAAGCAAAACTGCTGATAGTGATAAGGAGAGTTGTCCTATCATTGGTTCAATCTTCAGAAGCCATGTCCAAGTCCTAACAAGAAGTCAAACATTGGGAAAAGTGCTGCAGAATGAAGACAAAGTCTTAACAGCCGTTTATTACCCAAATAAGGACATGTCACTATCAAGAATCTGTCTTCCAGTTTGAAGAACACAAGGAAGACATTTATAGCAATTTGGGGTTTTCTCTCCAACGGGCAAATCCTCAAATTTGTCTATAAATACAGAAGTGTGAAGACCATTTGAAAGCATCAATCCAACCAACCTCAACAGAACCCAACTATCCTACTAGTTGACAAGTGCTTTCAAAGCTTTCAAAGAGACTATCTTAGTCTTCATACACTTCTTCTAAGTTGAACTCATTGTATATCCATACAAAGCTTAGAGAGATATCCTAATCCTTATACACTGATTTTCACTGTAAAGGATATCTCATTAGTTGGAACCTTACTTCAACCCTTACCTCTCTCAAGTGAGAAAGTGAGAAGGTTGTAGTAGTAGAAGTGGTAGGAGCTGACTGTTGAGAGAAGAACAGTTCAGATTCTGAGTTGAGAAGAGGGTACTAGGACTCTAGACATCCTAGGGATCAATTCACCAAGGAGTGGTGTTCTTGATCAAGTGCACCTTGGCACTATAAAACAAGTTAATTCCAAGAGTGAAGGAATTATCCTGTTAAATCAGGGAAAGTGGATGTAGGAGCTTGAGTCTCTGAACCACTATAACCTCTTGTGTTGATTTGATTTACAAGTACTTACATTCATTCAACACTGCACACAAAACTGATCTTTCAAAAGATACATAGTCAAAGACTGTGCAAAACTGTATTGGACAAGTTCCCTGAAAACTGGACTGTATTGACAAAGTGATTTCAGAAACTTAAGGAGTCTAAACTTAAAGGGTCAACTACTATTCCGCACATATAACTCCTCTAGATAGTTATTCAACTAAGTACTAAATAGTACTTAGTAGTTTGATTATCTTAGAAGAGTTAATCATCTTCAGCAGAGTTGTCCAAGACAACCTAGCTGAGCTCTGGTTTGATCACAAGTTGAAAAGAATTGCATACAAGTGTATTCCCCCCCCCCCCATACACTTGTTATATACTCCTTTCAGGGCCAACAAGTGGTATCAGAGCAGGGGTTCAAAGACCACTGCTTCTGAAAATCCATCTTGATTTTCAAAATTCACATATTTGTGTGGTCACTGAACTGATCTCTATCTGAAATCTCTTACCTGTTGACTAACTGCTTACTTGAGATATGGCCAACAACAATGCTGTTCCTCCACCTGCTGTTCAAGGATTGGACAACATGGCCACAAATCCAGTCAACCACATTTCACATCATAAACTGCCTATGTTTTCAATAGACAATTATGATTTCTGGAAAATTAGAATGAGGGCTCATCTTGCATCTCTTCACACTGACATGTTAAGAGTAATCACAAGAGGACCTTTTGTGTTTACTCAAACTAACCCCAGGGTGACAGATGAGCAAAGAGCAGATGTAAGGGAACTAATTCCCAAAGATGATGATGACTTCACTGCTAATGAAAAGAGGAAAGATAATCTAAATTATCTTGCCATGAACACCCTCTACCAAACAATTTCAGATGCAGTCATGGGTAGAGTCTACCACTGCACCACAGCCAAAGAAATTTGGGATACTCTTGCTGAGATGTGTGAGGGTACAGAAAAGATCAAGGAGAACAAGCTCCAAGTTGCTGTGCAAAAGTTCGAGCAATTCTCAATGGAAGCTGATGAGTCCATTGACAAATTTGCTGGTAGATTCACTGATGTGATGAATGAAATCAACTCATTGGGCAAGGTGTACTCCAGGAGAGAAGTTGGATTGAAAATTTTGAGAAGTCTCACTCAAAAGTGGGATGTCTATGCTGTGATGATGCAGAATACCAAGGATCTCTCCTCCATGCCCATGCAACAAATCTTCTCAGGACTCAAAGCCTATGAGTTTGACCTCAATAGAAGAAAACCTGTTGAGGAACCTTCAAATCCTACCAAGGGAGTGGCATTCAAAGCCAAAGTTGCTGAACCTGAAATGCAACCCACTCCCAGATCATCAAAGTCAGTATCTAAGACTGAAATGAAGGAGGAACTAGCCTTGATGGCTAGAAGGTTTGACAAGCTCAACACAAGGTTTGGTAGATACAAGAAATTCTACCAAGACAACAAATTCATGAGAAGGTACAACTCCCCTGAAGATCAGGCCAAGGACAAAAAGCCTGAAGAGAAAAGATCAGAGGACAAGTACTCTGATAGGAGAAGGTCCAGTAGAGCTGACCCTTCATCATCAAAAGGAAGAGATGAATCCAAGAAGGATGATGATGAAGACCTTTGCTACAATTGCAAGAAGAAAGGGCACTTCCAGTATGACTGCCCTGAACTAAGCTCTAAAGAAAGAAAAGAGAGGCAAGCTAAAAGAGACAGAAAGTTCACCAATAGAAAGGCCATGATGGCTGGTGAAGGATCTGATAGTGCTGAAAGCTTCAACTCTTCTGATTGACTGTTCTCAAACAGTGATGATGATGATGATGTGTGCAACATGGCTCTTGAGGATGATGAGGTATCCTCCACTTCTAGCTCACCATCATTTTTATCACAAAACACTAGTGAAGTTAACTTGAAACTTTCCTTTGGGAAGTTGATGGAAGATTTCACTAGATTACAAGAATTTCATGATAATTGTGTGAGAGAAAATGAAAGATTGGCTATTGAACTTACCAAAAACTCTGAGGCAGCTGTTGATGTCAAATCTACTGAGTTGTATCAACAAGTCTTGAGAGAGCTTAAGGAAGCAAATCTCAGGATAGTTGACCAACAAAGAGAGATTGATGATCAACTCCTCTCTCAGAAGAGAAAAGACTTTGAACTAAAAATTCTAAATGCCAAGTTTGAAAACCTCTCACATGAATATGATATTCTTAAATCAAGTGAAGAGAGCCTAAAATTAAAGATGTCTGCTTTGAACAAATCCTCTAGGGCAATAGAGGAAATTCAGAGTTATCAGAGACCTATGGCTCAAAGAAGTGGATTAGGTTTTGATCCATTTGAATCTTGACCTTGTCTTAGTGTTGCCTCTACAAGTAACACTGAGAAAATCTTTGTCAAATCAGTGGCACAACAAGCTGAAAATGAAGTAATTCAGCCACTAAACAAAGGAAAGGGCAAATTAACTGAAATGCCTACTCAAGTGCTTCAGGAGACTAGGCCCAAACCTTTGGAAAAGGTCAAAGCCCCTGAACACAAGAGGAATGTTGGTCAGCAGAGTAGACCCAATGGAAGGGCAACTCTACTGAACAATGTTCAGAGGAGTTATCCAAGGTATAATCAGCCTAGGCCAACTCATCTGAGAAAGCCTCAGTTGGATAGACCTAAGGATAACTATCCTCAAAGGCAGAATAAAATGAGACAACCAAAACCCTTCATGCCAAAGGGTAATGGTCATAAAAATGCCTTTCCTCAAAGATTTCATCAAGCTGCACAAAGAACTCATAAGTTCAGGAGAATTGACAACCCCCCTGAAACTTACAGAGTTAACACATTCACACATACTTTCCCCAAGGCATTTAAGGGAAAGACAGTGTATGTTGATGCACAAGGAAAACAACTTAGCCACCTTGAATCAATCAGGGTGATTAGGCAAGTTTGGGTTCCTAAAGGTACAACTAACCTCTCAGGACCCAAAACTCAAAGGGTACCTAAACTAATCTAATTGCAGGTACCACTGGGCCACAAAAAGAGGAGTATGAGCAAAAAGACAGCATGGTACCTTGACAGTGGATGCTCAAGGCACATGACTGGAAACAAGAAACTCCTCACTGATTTTATTGAAAAAGAAGGCCCAAATGTCACCTTTGGAGACAGCTCACAAGCAACAACAAAAGGTTATGGTACTTTGATGATTGGTAACATCAAAGTAACCAATGTATCGTATGTAGCTTGTCTCAAATATAATCTACTAAGTATCAGTCAATTCTGTGATAAAGATTTCAATGTTGAGTTCTCAAGTGGAAAATGTTTAATCAAGGATAAAACTCAACAAACTCTATTGACTGGAACTAGGAACGGAAATGTGTATTTTGCAGACTGGGACAAGTCTACTGATGCTGCATGTTTCATTGCTAAGAGTACTAGTGAACAAAGTTGGTTATGGCACAAGAGGCTAAATCACCTGAACTTCAAATCAATGAATAAACTTGCTAGAAATGCATTAGTTAAAGGACTGCCTAATGAGGTTTTCATTAAAGAACATGTGTGTAAGCCATGTCAAGAAGGAAAACAGATTAAAGCCTCATTCAAAGGAAAGCCAGTCATTTCTACTAAAAGGGTACTTGAACTTCTACATATGGATCTTTTTGGACCAATCACCCCTTCAAGCATAAATGGTAGAAAATACACATTGGTTGTAGTAGATGACTTCTCTAGGTTCACATGGGTAGTATTTCTCCTTAATAAGAAGGAAACACAAGTCAAACTACCTGAACTCCTTAAGAGACTGTCAAATGAGAAAAGCCTTAGCATTATCAAGATAAGATCTGATAAAGGCACTGAGTTCATAAATTCATACATCAAAGAGTATTGCACATCTAATGGGATAGCTCATGAAACCACAGCAGCTAGAACTCCTCAGCAAAATGGAGTTGCAGAAAGAAGGAATAGAACCTTAAAAGAAGCTGCTAGAACCCTAATTGCTGATTCAAATTTACCTAAGAGGTTTTGGGCTGAAGCTATAAACACTGCATGTCATACTCAAAATAGATGCTTGATCACTAAGGGGCAAGGCAAAACCCCCTATGAACTCTGGAAAGGAAGAATGCCTAAAGTGTCATACTTTCACATATTTGGTTGTAAGTGTTTCATTCACAATAATGGGAAAGAACAGTTGAAAGCCTTTGATAGCAAAGCTGATGAGGGAGTATTTCTTGGATACTCTCAAATCAGTAAAGCTTTCAGAGTCTACAACAAGAAAACCCTTATAGTGGAAAAAACACCTCATGTTGTGTTTGATGAATCTATCTTTGAGATCAGGAATGATATTTTGGAACCTGAAGAAATCACACAGAGGACAACCAGATTGAGCCTAAAAGACAAAGACACTGAATTCATAAATGTTGTCCAAGCCAACCTACCTAAAAAATTCACATTGGACAACAATCCTGAAGGCAACCTTCTTGAGACAAACCCCACTGATGGAAATGGTGAACTGAATGAGTCAATCCCAGTTCACATCCAGGTAAAAACTACCAATGAAGAAGCAGTTCCTGCTGAGGTAGTTAATGGGTCAAATAATCAAGGGGGAACTCAAAATGTTGAAAATACCAATGTCCCTGACATTGATGACAACACCCCTGATTATGATCCTGAATTAGATCCTGCACTCAATTATCCTGAATTCTATAACACTGGTGACTCAACCTTAGTAGAGGACAACTCTACTGAAGGGATCAGAAAAAGAAGGACCTGGTTGTATGACCATCCTACTGATCTGATACTTGGTGACCCAAGTATAGGAGTCAAAACCAGAAGGTTTCATGGTGAAAGTGCTATGTTCTGTTGTTTCTTGTCAGAACAGGAACCAAAAGACATTGATGAAGCACTTCAGGATGCCAATTGGATCACAGCAATGCAGGAAGAGCTCAACCAATTCACCAGAAATGAAGTATGGGAGCTGGTTGATAGACCTTCACATCAAGATGTTATTGGAACCAAGTGGGTGTTCAAGAACAAAAAGAATGAGAATGATGTGATTGTCAGAAACAAAGCAAGACTAGTGGCAAAAGGTTACTGCCAGCATGAAGGCATTGACTATGATGAGACATTTGCACCTGTGGCAAGGCTAGAAGCAATAAGGCTCTTCCTAGCCTATGTAGCCCACGGGAGGTTCAAAGTGTACCAAATGGATGTCAAGAGTGCCTTTCTAAATAGAGTATTGAAAGAAGAAGTCTATGTGGAGCAACCACCAGGTTTTGAGGTTGGAGACCAAGTATACAGACTGAAGAAGGCTCTATATGGACTCAAGCAAGCCCCTAGGGCTTGGTATGATACACTGTCACAATTCCTCTTTGATCATGGATTCACCAAGGGAACTGTGGACAGAACACTCTTCAGAATCTCTGAAGGAGAGGACATCTTGCTTGTCCAAATTTATGTAGATGACATAATTTTTGGATCCCCTAATGAGAAGCTGTGTGAGAAGTTCTCCAAGCTCATGCAAAGCAAGTTTGAGATGTCCATGATGGGGTTGATGAACTTCTTTTTGGGTCTACAAGTCAAGCAATCTAAAGAAGGGATCTTCATCAACCAAGCCAAGTACACCAGAGAAATGATCAAGAAGTTTGGGTGTACATCAAGCAAGCCAGTAAGGATCCCAATGAACACAAATTGGAAGATGGATCCTGATGAAAGTGGTGTTCCAACCAACTCCACTGAGTATAGAGGAATCATTGGTTCACTCCTCTATCTCACTGCCAGCAGACCTGACATCACCTTTGCAGTAGGTGTTTGTGCAATTTTCAAGCAAATCCTAAGAAAAGCCACTTTGAGGCTGCAAAGAGGATCTTGAGGTATCTCAAAAGCACTGAAAATCTAGGCCTTTGGTACCCTGCTGATGACAACATTGAGCTAACTGGCTACTCAGATGCTGACTATGGAGGATGCAGAATTGACAGAAAATCCACTTCAGGAACTTGTCAATTCTTAGGCAACAAACTCATATCTTGGTTTTCCAAGAAGCAAAACACAGTGGCTACTTCCACCACTGAAGCTGAATATGTTGCTGCTGGAAGTTGTTGTGCTCAAATCCTTTGGATGAGACAACAACTCAGAGATTACAAAGTCAACTCTACTGAAGTGCCAATATTCTGTGACAATAACAGTGCTATTGCCATATCACAGAATCCTGTATTGCACACAAGATGCAAACATGTGGACATCAAGCATCACTTCATTAGAGATCATGTGGAGAAGAAGGATATCAAGTTGGTAAAGATCCACACAGATCATCAAAAAAGCTGATATATTGACAAAGCCACTTGCAGAAGCAAGATTTCTGGAATTATCAGCAGAGTTGGGTCTACTTGATCCAGGGAAATTGGACAATTGAGTCCAAAGGAGTTCATTCATTTAGGGGGAACAAATTTCAAACTTCAGCAGAATTGGTCAAGTCTGCTGAAACTCAGGAAGATGACCTAAATGATTCAGGACACTTGTCCATTGGATTTCAGGACAGTTGTCCACATCTTTTCAGGACACTTGTCCTAGTGGGGTCAGATAAGTTGTCCTAGCTATCAAACCAAATCTTGGTTTGATAAGCACCTATTTTGGGTGATCATTGTCTATTTCGAAATCTGTCCCATTGAAAATACAGTTTTCACCTTTCTGGGATTTAATTTGTCTCCCACCCAAAAGGTCACTTTCCATGCATTAAATGCCAAGATTTAACTCTTGTTTGCATTAAACTTTTTGGGACATGATCTATCTCGAAAATCCCCCAGCCTTAAACAAACATTAAAACTCCACCCACGTTTTGAATAAAACAGTTTTTTTCACTGTTACATTGGTTTTTGACCATTGGATCAAAATTGGACAACTCCCCTGAAGACAATCCTAGCCGTCCATTTTGATTTCCACTTTTGTTCACCTTTGAATTGCATCAAGAATTCACCAACTCATTGACAAGCATTCTTTTTAGAATATTCACAAGTCTTAAGATCCCCACAAACACTTCTTCCCCAAGTATTCGAAACCCTAGTTCAAATTTTCTTCAAACTCTCTCACTCTCTGTCAAAATTTTCTTCTGTGAACCTTCAATGGCTCCCAAAGTTAGACCAGAGATGATCATTGATTTCTCCAACAAGGCTCTAGACCTTGATTTTGGATATTTAAGCAACAAAAACAATCTTCACTTTGAGCCAATAGTATCCTTTGAGAGTGAGGATCCTGAGATTAAACCAACCTTGAGATGGTTGAGAAAAGCTGGATTGCAGAAGTTTATGGAGGAAAGACCAAGCTCCTGCTTGGAAAGCTACATGGCTGAGTTCTTTGCCTTTCTCAAGTGGAGAGGTAAGCCTGAAGATGGTGAAGTTTCCACCAGATTGTCATATGTGGCTGAAGGAGAGGAGGAAGAGAGATTTCATAAAGTGAAATTTTCTTCAGAAGATATTGAAGGACCTTTTGGATTGCCTTTTGAGTGAAGGAATCCAGAAGTTTATGGTACTGGACATGAAGATGAAATAGCTCAAGAATGGTTATTAGTACCAGGTCCTCTCTCTTCAACACAAAACAAGAAGACTCTCAAGCCAGAATTTCTCAACCTCTTTGAGGTAGTTGCTAAGAGTCTCTTGAGCAATACTGGAAGTTTGGAGCAAGTCAGCCATCCAAGAATCAGAATTATAGTTGTTGTTATTGATGCTAGTGACAAGGGCATCAAGTTTGATTGGAGGACCTTCATCATGCCTGAGATGATGAAGGAAAAGGCTAAATTCAAAGTAAAATCTCACAACAAGGTTGTGCTAGAAGGGAAACTCAAGTATTGCACCAGGGCAAGCTTGTTAATTGAAAGATTCTCCCATTATTATCAAATGCAGACCTTTGCCAAACCCCTCCTAGCCCAAAAGATTATGTTCAGAAAACTCAGCAAGAAAACTGAGCAAAGGAGGATGCTTATGGCCAAACCTGCTGAAGAACAGGTTGAAGAAAAACCTAAGATGAAGAAGAGAACCAAGGCCAGGGCTGTCAAAACAAGGAAAATGTCTCAATTATCTTCAAGAGAAGCCTCAGGAGCATCAGCTGAAGTTGATGAAGTGGCAGAAGAGGGAGTAAGTGTGCCTTCTGACCACTCAGAAGAGTTGAGGCTGAAATACAATGAGATAAGGCAAAAGAAGAAAGGTGATAAGAGAATCAGGGAAGTTGTCCCTGAGAAGGATGGTGAAGGCAGTGGGAGCAGTAGGGCCAGCAAGAGAAGGGCCAAGCCTACTGAGAAAGTGTTGGAGCTACAGGAAGAAAGGTCTCTTCAATTAGCTATAAGAGAAAGCAGAGCTGAAAGCAGGACCAAATCCAAGTCAAGGACTAGCTCATCTGGTTCTGGAACTCCAGAATCCAAAGTCCCTGAAGGTCAACCTAAAAAGGCCAACATCCCTGAAATTCAGAATCCTGAGCCCAACTCTCCTGAAACCCATGTTACCCCTTCCAACCAACCCATCACCCCTGTAGATCTCTCTAAGAGATATTCTCCAGAAGGAAGTGTGCAAAGAAGTGGCATTGATGTGCTTGCAGATTTAGCAGTAGATGAGACAAGGCTTCTATCTCCCCTTGACTCATCCATGCTCAATTACTCAAAGCTTTTAGAACATGCACTCAATGAGCCAACTCCCCTGAGCAAAGCCCCTTCAGATTCATTGCTCTCTAAAGCAACTGAAGTACCTTCATTTGAGCCTAATCTTTCTGAAGCCAACCCTCCTGAACTTAACTTGCCTGAAGCTGCAATTAAAGAAACCACAGCCCACTCCCCTATAGCCCAAAGTTCTCCATCAAATGAGAATGAGGAGGAGTATACTTATGAAAGTATGCTCAGAGGTGGAGCTAAGGCCACTGTAGACAGTTTGTATCCACAACTTGCTGAATTTCCAAGAATTCAGAAGATGTCTCATGATTTGAGGATGCTTGTGGATGTAAAAGACAAAACCTTGATGGAAATATCACAAGTCATCCAAGATAAGGGTGCAAACTGGTGGCAAGTGGAGGAGAGCAAATTGCTACATTTTGCTGGTGTGATAAAAACAAGATTCCTCACTGATGAGGCAGTTTTTGCAAAGTTAGTAGCTGAGAAGATCATTGAGGAGAAAGAGAGAAAAGTTAAGGGCATCAAACACCCTGACAGTAGCTCAAATGATGATGATTCCCCTGATGATCCTTCAAACCCTTCAAATCCCAACCCTCCTGAAACCCCTCAAGCCAACCTCCCTGAACCCTCTCAACCCAAGTCTTCTGTAGCAGATAGACTCTCAAACCCTCCTAGAACCTACCATAGGAAAGGCTTTGTTTCATCAGAGGTGTTGACCAAGGGTGGTAACACAACCAAAGACACATCTGCCAATGAAGGTTCTTCTGAACCCAAGGCACAGCCTAAAGATGTTGAGGTTCCTATGTTAGAGGCTAGTTTGATTAAGGCCTATTCAGTGTCAGATGAATTGGACACTGATCAGCCCTTAATCATTCAGGATGACTCAGTGGCTGCTGAAATGAGCACTGTGATCTCCTCACAACTGCCATCTTTGAACCTTGTTGAAGGTGAAGATGCTGCAGGTTTAGGAGAAGGGGTTGAAAAGGAAAGTAGAATTGAAAAATCAGAGGGAGTTATGGATGAAAGAGAGATAGTCATAACTAAGATTGTGAGTGTACCACCATATGAGGGTGGAATAAGTGAGGAAGGACAGGTTATTCTTGAAGTCAAATCTGAACTTCAAGAATCCCTTGATGAAAGGAGGCCTGATTCCTTGAGTGAGAACATTATCTGTGAAGGGAGAAAAGAACAAGTTGAAAATGAGAAGAAGACTGCTGATGTATCAGAGTCTTATACAAAAGAAATTGAGGGTGATGATTGTTTATTCCCTAACTTGTTTGATTTATCTAATATTGCAGGTATATCCCTTGACCAAATTTTTGCAGATGAGTTCTTAACAGATGCACCTATCCAAGTAGATACAGGCTCAGCTCAAGCCTTGCTTGGAATGCAATCGGAGAAATTGGACTCCTTGGCTCATCAGGTCCAATCTGCTCATGCTGAAACTTCAGGAGCATTGAATGAGCAAGGAAGGACTCTAGCATCTGTAGAAATGAGGCTTACAGGCTCTGAAGATGTAGTACTTCCTACATTGGAAGCAAGGATTAGTGGAGTGGAAACTGGTCTCCAAACCATTTCCACTGAAGTACAAAAAGCCAAATCCACCATGGAATCCATATCAGAAGAGGTCAAGAAGGAACAAAAGCTGCTGAGAGACAATCATAATGCTAATGTCAAAGCTCTCAGGCTAACTGTCAAGCAAGCTCTTGGAAAGAAGACTGCACTGCAAAAGAAAAGAGCTGAAGAGCAAAGGCTAGCAATGGTGAAAGCAGCCTCTGAAAAATTTTCCCAAGAGGTATTGGCCAACATTGCTGAAGGTGCAGTAGCCAACCTCACTGAGCTCCTTAAAACCCAACTGGATGCATCGCTGAAAGCAACCTTGGAGGAGGTTGTTCAGCAAAAAATGAAACCTGTTCTAGCTTTTCTTAGCTTGAGCAGTGATAGGATGCAAAATATACATGATGAAAATGTATATTTGTTGGAAGAGATGAAGTCTCTAAACCAGGCCCAATCCCTAATGGCCACAACAATGAGTGAGCTAAAGCCCCAGTGCTTTGATGCTGCCAAAAAGGGGGAAAGGGAAAGAGCTAGAGCAAAAGGTGTCTTGGTGATTGGAAGCCCAGTTAAAGGAAAAGACAAAGCTGCTGAAGCAAAAGGAAAAGAACCAGAAGTGCTGAACTTGGAAGAATTGGATGAAGAAGAACAATTGGCACTTGCCTTGAAGAATTCAATGGCCTCAGCACAAGAAGAAAGGATGAGGTTACAACAGAGACCAGGTGGTGAAGTGTCTGGTTTGGACAAAGAAGTTGAAGGTGTCCAAACTAGAGGAAAGATCAAGAGGGCCAAAGCTGCTGAAGAGCCCAAAATTTGAGAAAAGGAAAAGTCTTCTGAAATAGTCAATGTTGCTGAAGATTCCAAGACCACTGAAGATATTGAAGAACTATTTGCTGAAGGATTTGGACCTGAACCTAAGAAGAAGACAATTGTCCTAGCTCATGATCCATCAAAGTTGTTTCATGAAGGGTATGGCAAAGACCCTGAAACACAACAGAAACTGGCCATGATGAGGGCCCAAGAGAAAATGGATTTGATGGATGATGCACAAAGAGCAAGAGATAAGAGAAGAGCAAATTTTCAGAAACCAAGAAGAAGGAGAGCAACTTACAGCAAGATGAAGCCTCAGCTACTAGTCCCAATGGACACCAAATATCCACACTTGGATAAATGGGTGCCAATTCAGCTGAATGATACATGGGAAGAGGCTAAAAGGGAGTTTGTCTATGACTGCTATGTCATTGACAGATGGAATGGAGGAGATGCCAACTCTTCCTTTGCTGAGTTCATGATAGAATACTACAGAGAGTTATATCAACAATTACTTGCAGCTGCTGACATTGTAAGAATTGAACTCAATGCTCCCAAGCCTATCATCTACATGCCTCCAAAGCTTGATGGATGGATTGACCAAGCAAGGATCCTGAGGGAGTTCACAGAAATTCTGAAGCTGAACAAGATGACCCTTGGACCCAAAGGAACCAACCAGGAAGCCATGGAACTCAAGAAGAAAGTGTGGGCACAATATAGGATGGTGCCACCTCCTGAGGATGATCTCTAAAAATGGCTAAGTCTTCTGACCCTGTCTGGATAAAAAGAAAATTATCTTATCTAAAGATTTTTTTTGGTCAAATCTGCTGAAGTTTGGACAATCTTGCTGATGTGATATGCCTTGATATGCTCTCATATGATTTGGATTGCTCTGATACAAGAATTGGTGTTGATATTCAGTATTCTAATTTGATACTTGAAATATTTTGTTTATGCTACGATCCTATGTTTAGTATTCAGTTGTAATGAAATGTTCATTTGTAATGCTATCTTGAATTCATGCTCTGAGTAGTTATCTTCAACTATCAACATGCCTGTAATGATTCTCATTTCAATGATAGTTGAACACTTTTTGAATCAAGATACATTATTGCATAAATCTCTCTATGCCTATCTTTGAAACCTACTTGCAACAAAAACAGTGAATACACTAACACATTGTCTTTTCAGGAATATTGACCTTAGTCATGTCTTCTGAAGATATGTGTAATAGGTGTAGACAAGTCACTTTTGCATAGAATGTGTAGGTTTTGGCATCATCAAAAAGGGGGAAATTGTTGGGAATAAAATGACATATGTTTTGATTAAATACCAAAACCCCCTGAGACATGCCTAAGTCAAGATGATTGTGTTCTAAGATTGTTAGAACACATAGCATAAGGCTAGATGAGAAGCTGATATGTTAGGCAGCTCTTAGATGATTAGATGCACATTGTGAGGGGGAAGCTATGCTTTGAAGATGTTCAAGATCAAGTCCCCTTAAGGCTCAAATTCTGGAACAAACACTAAGGCCAAGCATACACTATTGAAAACCAAATGCCTTGATCAGGAGAGTTGTCGGGAGAAGATGTCTCCATGCAAAAACAAGGTTGTAAAGCTCAAAAGGACAAGGTTACTCAAATGTTCTGATCAGGAGAGTTGTCCAGAGAGGTTAACTCTGTGTGAAAACAAAAGCTCTGAAGCTAAAAGACCATATATGCTGATCAGGAGAGTTGTCCCAGAAGAGTTGTCTCAGCAAGTTTGAACCAGAACAAAGGTTCTAATGTTTGAAGGTCAACCATGCTGAAGAGTTAGAGACAACCATACCCTAAAGAATCACAATACAACATGCTAAGATCACCTTGAAGTAAAGCAAAGGGAAAGAGCCAAGTCATCTGAAGAAGAGCAAGCCAACTGTGCTGATAAGCAAAACTGCTGATAGTGATAAGGAGAGTTGTCCATTTGATAAGGAATGTTGTCCTATCATTGGTTCAATCTTCAGAAGCCATGTCCAAGTCCTAACAAGAAGTCAAACATTGGGAAAAGTGCTGCAGAATGAAGACAAAGTCTTAACAACCGTTTATTACCCAAATAAGGACATGTCACTATCAAGAATCTGTCTTCCATTTTGAAGAACTCAAGGAAGACATTTATAGCAATTTGGGGCTGTCTCTCCAACGGGCAAATCCTCAAATTTGTCTATAAATACAGAAGTGTGAAGACCATTTGAAATCATCAATCCAACCAACCTCAATAGAACCCAACTATCCTACTAGTTGACAAGTGCTTTCAAAGCTTTCAAAGAGACTATCTTAGTCTTCATACACTTCTTCTAAGCTGAACTCATTGTATATCCATACAAAGCTTAGAGAGATATCCTAATCCTTATACACTGATTTTCACTGTAAAGGATATCTCATTAGTTGGAACCTTACTTCAACCCTTACCTCTCTCAAGTGAGAAAGTGAGAAGGTTGTAGTAGTAGAAGTGGTAGGAGCTGACTGTTGAGAGAAGAACAGTTCAGATTCTGAGTTGAGAAGAGGGTACTAGGACTCTAGACATCCTAGGGATCAATTCACCAAGGAGTGGTGTTCTTGATCAAGTGCACCTTGGCACTATAAAACAAGTTAATTCCAAGAGTGAAGGAATTATCCTGTTAAATCAGGGAAAGTGGATGTAGGAGCTTGAGTCTCTGAACCACTATAACCTCTTGTGTTGATTTGATTTACAAGTACTTACATTCATTCAACACTGCACACAAAACTGATCTTTCAAAAGATACATAGTCAAAGACTGTGCAAAACTGTATTGGACAAGTTCCCTGAAAACTGGACTGTATTGACAAAGTGATTTCAGAAACTTAAGGAGTCTAAACTTAAAGGGCCAACCACTATTCCGCACATATAACTCCCCTAGATAGTTATTCAACTAAGTACTAAATAGTACTTAGTAGTTTGATTATCTTAGAAGAGTTAATCATCTTCAGCAGAGTTGTCCAAGACAACCTAGCTGAGCTCTGGTTTGATCACAAGTTGAAAAGAATTGCATACAAGTGTATTCCCCCCCCTCCCCCCCATACACTTGTTATATACTCCTTTCAGGACCAACACTAATAGTTATATCTTTTTGTGGTTTTCATCATACATTTTTTATGTTTCTCGACTATTAGTCAACTCATGACACTATTATTAAATTTAAAACGATGCGATGCTGAAGTGAATGATCATAATGACCTTGAGGGAGTTGAAAAGGAAATGGAAGATGAAGACTAGTTATTAGACTTCTTTTATTTTAAAAACCTATCTTAATGTTTTATGTTGACACAATCTATACCTTAATATTTTATGTTAATTGGTCATTTCTATATGGTGGTGTTTTTTTCTTGCCTAATCTGCACTGATTGGAAAAGGTCGAGAAATTTTATAATTTTATTTCTACATGAAAACTATTTATCATTATATGGCTTACTGAGGATATGAATACTAATTCTACTAGACTCTTTGAAACTAGATATTCTATATATTGTAACAGGCGAAAATCTCAAGTGAACCTTCTTTGATGTCGTCGTACGTCGCCTATTCTTGTTGCCAAACATCGCCTCACGACGTTTGCCTCATCTCGCCCTCTTTAAACCAACAAAAGGTTTGTTTTTAAGCCTTAATTTCTGAAATATTAACCCCTGATTTATCTTTTGGTACTGAATTAAGCCCTAATTTCTAAAAAGACCTACTCTCACGCATAAAAAAGTTACCTCGTTTTATTTGAAATATATGTCTCTTAACGAGTAAGACTAGATCTTTTAGGATGTTTGTTTTGGGATGGGAAATTCGGATTTGGGATTTTGAAATTCCACCCATGTTCTAGTTTGAGATTTAGATTCAGGATTTCTAAATCCTACCATACAAATACCTATAAATTCTACAAAGGTCAACCATATAAATACCTACAAAACCTATATATATACCTATAAATCCTATATAAACAAGTATATTCCTATAACATAAAGTTAAACTCTACCCTACTTAAATTTCAAAACAAACACAAAACATACAACTCCTTAGAATTTTGAATTCCACTAAATTTTAAAATTCATATTTCAAAATTTTCAAAAACCCAAAACAAACATCCCCTTAGTTTGGTGTACTCTTGATTGCATTATGTGACTACTGCCTTTTATTCTGCATTATTTATTATTGCTTCATTTTAACTTGTTCATCTCACACTAAATTTAGTCACTCTGATTCCTCTGCAAACAAACAACATTACATAAATTCTCGATATCTTCAATGCCCATCTTATGCATACTGATCATATTTTGAAACAATTTCATAAGGTTTTGTTACATTGTTTTTTCATCTCAAATAGTATACATGTTTATTTGGAATATTCAGATTCTACTAAGATATTTCATTTGAAATATTTAACTCATCAATAAAATATTTAAAAAATAGTTAATGTCCCTTAAAAAGAAGTTAATGTCCCTTAAAAAGAAGTTAATATGCAAGCAGATATGTATATACTTCGATCTCATGTGAGTTTTCTGATTAATGTGCCATAACTTTAGCACAATACAGGATTTGAAGCAAAAATAGAGGGGAATTGATGTGGCTTGGATCATTTCACATGTCTTTTAAATTTAATGCAGAGAATAACTACTAAAATGAAGTTCTGTCTTCCTCCAACCGTACTATATTTTGAAGATTTGAAATAGAGTTTTAAATATTGAACTTCATATATGAAGTTTACTATTCAAAACTCTATATTTTATATATATTATTTTATTAATATTTACCATTTACAATTTTAATTTTATATTAATAATTAGAGTTTTTTTTGTTAAATATAATTACAATTCTATTGTTATCCTAATTTATAATATGATTTTATTTGTGTAATTTAATTTAATTTTTTTTTGTGTGTATTATTATTACCAATAAAAAAAATAACGTAAAATACAATAAAACACACATTATATATTAAATATGAAATACATTACATATTAAAACGGACATACATGCATTACCTAGTTACATATAACACCGACATATTAAAATAAGTGAACACAAAGTGAAAAGAAATACAAATAATAATAAAAAACGATACACTAGTACGCTGAAATGTTGGATCGAGATGGAGAAATTTCGCTTAAAAACGGGTCAAATTGATCAATCCCGCCTGAGCCATCCCCACTCATCATACTCCTTTCACTACAAAAAAACTGAGATTTAGAGACGGATTAAATACCATAAACATTGTATCTAAACAGGTTAGAAACGGATTTTGGAACCATTTTCTATCTGTTCCTAATCGCATGGTATCTAATGTTATGAACGGTTTTCTAAATTCCGTTTCTAATAAGAGACGGACTTGAAACCATTTTTTTCGGTTTATAATGAGAGACGGATTTTGACACCGTATATTCTCGTATCTAAACGATGAACGACCCGTTTTATATCCGGGTCAAAATTCCGTTTCAAATGTCGTTTCGTCTCTAAATCCGTATCTAAACGATAAACGACCCGTTTTACATCCGGGTCAAAAATCCGTCTATAATTTCGTTCTTAATTAGAAACGACGTTTTGTCGTCTCTAAATCCGTATCACAAGGCAAAATTTCGTTTCCAAGCCTTTAATCCCCATTCCAAGCCCGAACCCGACCCGACACCCATCCCACCCTACCATGCAACCACCCCCCTCTCCAATTATTTAATCCCCATTCCAAGCCTTAATCCCAATCCCACCAAGCCCGAACCCGACCCGAACCCACACCGTCCCAGCCCGACACCCATCCCACCGTCCCAGCCCCGACACCCATCCCACCCTGCAACCACCCCCCTCCAACTATTTAATTGACCTTTTTTGTGGTCTATATGGGAATTGAACCCAGGTGGGCAAGTGTCTATTATTGAGCATCTGCCACTGGGACAGATAACTCTTTTGTTTTATCTTTTAATATTAATTGTATATGTGTATTAATTTTTTTTTAAATGTATTCAAATTGTAACTTTTAAATTTATAAATGTAATTTTTTTATTAATTTCTAAAAATTGTAATTACTCACTGCCGTCAATAAGCTGTAAAATACTAAGAACTATGCATAGTTTAGACACTTTATTTTATTATATTAGTTTAACATATATAATTAATTTATTAATTTGTAACTTTAAATAAAATAAAAAATTGTTATTGAATAATTTCAATGGTAAAAGTCGATCTTACTTTATAAATTCAAATAAATTAATTAAATTACATTTAATCTTTCGCTAATTTTTTTTAAAATATTGTTATTAATTTTACAAATTTTATTATTTAAAATTTTGCACTTTTATTAAGTGCTAAAGTTAAATTAAATTTTAAAAATTGGGTTCGAACATGTGAGTTGTAACGATTTTTATTAAATTATGCGTTTATACTATATAGCACTAAATTATGCGTTTATCCTATATAACTGGACTCAATTACACATTGTTTTTATTAAATTATGCATTTATCAAGTACACCGTGTACTTGAGTACTCAACAGCTCTACCCTGAATAGTATCTGGTGTACTTGAGTACACAACAGCTCTACCCTGAATAGTATCCTATATAACTGGACTCAATTACACACTGTTTTTATTACACTAGTATACTTGACACACTTAAATGACAAATACAAACGGATCATACCTTTATATCTTTTGGCAAATACAAACGGTTCATGGGTTATATGGGTTGGGTTTTTAAACAAGACCCATCTATTTGACCCCCATTTTTTACGAGTTCACCACCAAATTCTACTTACTACTTGAATGGAAATTTTCATTTAAAAAAATTATCTTAAAAATAATTAGAAAAAAATAAATAAAAGGGTTGGATTTTTAAACAAGACCCATTTATTTGACTCCCATTTTTTGCGAGTTCACCACCAAATTCTACTTACTACTTGAATGAAAAATTTCATTTAAAAAAATTATCTTAAAAATAAATAAAATTTTTGTTGAAGGGAATCGATCCCCCCTCCAGTTAAAGAAAATTTAACAAAGTTAACCAACATGCTAACGTCCTTAAACATGGCATATTTTCGAAATATATATATTAACCCACTTTTAAGAGGCATACTTTCGAGATAAATATATTAAACCCACTTTTAAGATCTATATTTTAAATGGATCCAGTTGCAAATAATTGTAATGTATAGTGTTGCAAATAATTGTAATTTATAGTAGACGAATTGATAAGTAAATTGATATATTATAATAAAGGCTTGAGATGCACAACTTACCTTGTCAATCTTGATGGTTTGTGTCACTCACTTTCGATTCACAGACGTTCTTCCATTACCGAGATTGAAAGAAATTTATAGAAAGAAATTTATAGTAGGCGAATTGATAAGTTATATTATAATAAAGGTTTGAGATGCATAACTTACCTCGTCAATCTTGATGGTAATCTTGATGGTAGAGACAATGTTATTATTGTATAGTAGACAAATTGATAATAGTAGGCCAATTGATGATAAGTAAATTGATATATTATAATAAAGGCTTGAGATGCACAACTTACCTCGTCAATCTTGATGGTAGAGACAATGTTATTATTGTATAGTAGGCAAATTGATAATAGTAGGCCAATTGATGATAAGTAAATTGATATATTATAATAAAGGCTTGAGATGCACAACTTACCGACGTTCAGTTATCAAGATTGAAAGAAATTTATATAGTAGACAAATTATATTACTCCCTCCGTCCACGAAAAGTAGTCCCATTTGACACATATTCTTTGTCCACCAAATGTAGTCCCATGCACTTTATGGAAACTATCACCCTTCAACTATCACTTAATTACTCAATTTGCCATCAACTTTATTCCAAAACAATCACTTTATTCACAATGGACCCCACAATACCCTATAATACCCTTACTTTATCTACTTTATCTACCATTTTCTTAAAACTTGTGCCCCATCCCCATGTCCCTACTTTTCATGGATGGAGGGAGTATAATAAAGGCCTGAGATGCATAACTTACCTGGTCAATCTTGATGGTAGAGACAATATTATTATTATTGACAAACGTTCTTTAGTTAACGATATTGAAAGAAATTCATGAATTATTGTCATTAGTCATATATTATATATATTGTCATATAAAATATATTTCCATATAAAAGATATGAAATATATAACATAATATTATTATAATATCTATATTTATTATATAAACTTATTTTCAAGAATGGACAAAAATTGACCTATTATTATTAGATAGGGATTAGGTACGACCATATTTTCAAGAATGGAAAAAAATTGACATATTTTTAGATAGAATTTAGGTTTAATTTTCCTAAAATATATTTTTCAAAAATTTAGTAAAATTAATTTCTATAAATTAGATTTAACGTATCTCTAAGCCCTTCATTGATTTTCAATTTTTATTTCAAGTTCATTTTGACATAAAAATGATTTTTGATTTTTATCTCAATTGATCTTATTCCCTATTTATGGAGACTATTTTACAATTAACAATGCTATACTTTTTCTAAGTGGACGATAGAATTATTTTTTAATCTAAAACTTTTTAAAAAATACTATACAAGTTTCTTGATAAGTCTTAGTAGTAATTTTATAAAGATTTATAAACTTTTAAAAATTAATGAATGACTCTTTTTTTTAATCTAACGTTCATATATACATATACACGTACGTTGATTAGAGAATCAATTCTTAGAATATTTTCACTAGTTTATACTTTAAATTGATGATAGAATTATTTTTTAATCTATTTTTTTTTTTTAAAAATAGTATACAAATTAAAAAAATTATTCAATAACATCTCCTTTTTTAATCTAAAATTGATATATATATTGTCATATGGAATTGAAGATATAATATAATATTATTATTATTATAATATATATATATATATATATCCTAAAATATATCTACATAGTATTATTCTAACATTTATATTTATCCGATACATAGAAGATATATTAATTAATTTTTTTTATTTTTACTATTTATTAATTAAATAAAAAAGTAAATAAATTAATATAACTCAATTCACCCGTCCATATTCATTCATTCTCAATTCTCTCATTCTCAATTAGATACAGATTAGAAATGGTTAGATTCCATATCGCAAATTTCGTGTTCCACCTTATCTCGTTTTATATCGGGGAGAAAAAATTGATTGTTTAGAGACGGTGATATATGTATCTAATCCGTATCTAAAACTTTCTAAATTGAAAGTCGTGTATCTAATCCGTATCTAAAACTTTCGAAACTAAAAGTCGTATCTAATCTGTTTATAATGAGAGACGGTTTTATTTTCGGTTTCAAATCTCGATTTTTTAACAAATTCGTATCTAATCCGTATCTATTAGAGACGGATTAGGTGTCCGTCTCAAAATTTCGGTATCAAAATCAGGTTTTTTTTGTAGTGTTTTGCGCCAAATTTTTTGTTGCTCTCGAAGAAAGAAATGTCGAAATGATTCATGAACGCTCATAGAATTTTTTAAGATAATTTTATTTTCTTTCTTTACAATGATCGCATCTGTCCTTTTATTTTCAGCTTAAATCATTTATTGTCAATCACACTCAGAATTTTTCATCATAGCCATCATATGTTCACTACAATTTGCACATGGTTAGCACATCGAATTTGAAAAGTTTTTTGCACGTCATTGCCAATTTAAAGATAAGAAGATTCACTTTACACTTTGCGATGCTCTTATTGATGATTTGTGAGAGGAGTACTTTAATTCACAAGATTGTTAGTGTTATTTAGTATATTTTAAATGTAATGAGTGTAATTGTGTTGTATTAGATTATACTCACATATATCGTTTTACATCATTATGTGTTTCGTAATTTTATATTTAAATAAAAGTAATATTTGAAATTACAAATGTATTTACATTTTATGATTTTGATAAAACCAATAATATTTAATTTACTAAATGAATATTTAATTATATAAATTAATTTAAATATGAAGATAAATATATTATTTAATGATTGTAATATATTAAAAATGAATAAAATAATAAATAGAGTAACATATAGAGTTTTATGGTTGGAAAATGTTTTTAAAATAGAGTAAAAAAACTGTATTTTGGAGTTTAAAGACCTTCATTTAAGAGTTTGTGGCTGAAAAACTTCAAATTTAAAAGTGCCAGGAACCAATACATTAATTACAAAAATAATTTATTTAAAAGTAAATTTATTAGAAGGAAGGTTACATTAATTAACTTTGTGATTGGTCATGTACATTGTTTTTCTCAACACAGTTGCGGCTTCGTATTTTTTCGAATTTAATATTACAAAAATAATTTATTTAAAAGTATATGAATTCGTTATAGTATTGCATGTATACGACTAAGTAGTATCGACCTAGGACCTAGGAGAGCGTGGAGCCCAAAAACTATACGTTGTCACGATATTATAAAGGCTAAATGGGGGGATTAAGCAAATACCAATAAGAAAAATATACATTAAGTAAACAACTAAAACTAACTCTCAAAATGAAAGTGCAAATGAAGTGAATTGTTTCGGGTGTTTTCCTTAAGTGAGGTCACTAATGAATTGACAAATTAACTACGAGAATAAACCAAATAACTTGATGTGTTAAGAGTTGTCACATAAATGTGTAGACCAATCTCTTTTGAGATCGATTTAGGTAAACACGTGCACTAATTAGTCCATCTAATTAATACCATAAACTTCTAGGATAGTGAACTCATAAACACTTTCAACACGGTTACTAATGCCTACGATTCACGCCCTCACTAATCTCCTAGACTACCTCTATTCGATTAATGTCTATTGTTGTCGATCTAGTAATTAACCCTCTCTCGGTTAAGTTAATTACTATTAAATTCAAGCTAATTAATCAATTTTTTCACACATGCCAATCATGCAAACTTAACCCTCGTTGCAATTCACAAAATCGTAAATGTTAGCTAATAGAAATGATCAACTAATTTAATCAAACAAACCACAACAATAGAAGCAATTAAAATCAAGGCATTGGCCAAACAAGTAATTAATCCATAAACCCACTAATTACCAACATAATTCAGCACTCAAAGCAATAAAGGAATGTTTGTTTTGGAATTTTGAGGATTTTAAAATTCTAATTTTTTTTTTATGTTTTGTGTTTGTTTTGGTATTATAGGGTTGACTTTTGCAAGATTTATAGGTATTTGTAAGGTAGAATTTTAAAATTCTAAATCTAAATTCCAAATTAGAACATGATGAAATTTTAAAATTCTAAATCTGAATTTTCCATCCCAAAACAAACATTCATATCTAAATCAATAAATAGAATAAACCTCATGAGAAATAAACAACATTTCACATAACATTAAATTAAAGAAAGATACTAATGCTTGAGTTCTTGAACCTTCTCAACAAAATGAGATACTAAATTAAAACTATTAGGATTTAGTATACAAGAATTAATTCTCCACCTCTTTACAAAGTTTGAACTTTTAGATGAGAAAATATTAATTTATGGTATCAGATCCTCTAGGCAAACGATTTGCGTTCGATTCCTTATGGAAGCAATTTCACCCATTTAAATTGTTTATTCGATGGGTCTCTTCCCTAAAGGGTGAGATGTGATAATCCGGCCCACGAGTGAGGGGGTTGTATTAGGAATTAACATATAAAAATTATTTCTCCACCTCTCTATAAGTTTAAATTTTTAGATGAGATAAAATTCTTTTAAAAATATACCCGTCCCTGAAAAGTTTTCATAGTTACTTTCACGATATACACGTATTTATCCTTCATACAATATCTTTTGGGGTCCACCATACACTCAATCAAACTTCTTTATTTACTATATATATAAAAGTTTACAAAATTATTTTTAAAGCTCTAATTATTATACTTTTTCCTTAAATTTCGTTCCATCAAATGAAAGTTTTTCAAGGACGGAGGGAGTATCTAAAAAAATGCAAGAACTAATCTATTGAGTGAAGTGCGGGAAAGAGGAGGGGCTTCCTTATTTCTATCTAAAACCCCCTTCTCCTAAGTCCTAACAAATGCAGGAGTATATTTTTTCCAGAAGCTCATGGCGGCCTCTGAGTAATGGGCGTGGGGCCGTAGGCCTCCAGATTTCAGTTTCAATTTCATCAAGATGGGCTGGGCTGCCAAAATGAGGAAGACAATGGGATTGGTCTTTTTCCTCTATTTTAGAGTGTGACTATTTACACCTCCATTTGTATTGGATGCACTCCACCAATTACTTTATTAATTTAATAATCAGAAAAATTTTAGAAAAATCTCAAAAAAATTTTAAAAAAATTGACAAACCAGTGTCGACCATATACACTTTCGTCGACAATAATTTGTCGGCGATGGTGTATATGGTCGACCTAAAATTATCGATTTTTTTTTAAAAAATCGACAATTTAATGTCGACCATATACACTCTCGTCGACAACAATTTGTCTACAAAAGTGTATATGGTCAATACTAAATTGTCAGAAATATAAATTAAAATAAAAAGGTCTCTACATAAAACCCTAACAAAAAAAATATGATCGAAGACTTTACTAGACGGCGACGGTCGAATGCACAAACTTGGGGTAGGGTGGCAGGCATCTTGGACCAGGCGGTGGTGACGGGGTTGAACATTTTTTTTTTGTAGAAAATCGAGGGAGAGGGAGGGGGCTTGGTGGGGGTGGGGGCGACAGGCTTGGTTACTTGGTGGGGGTAGGGGCGACGGGCTTGGTTGGTTACTCGGTGGGGGTGGGGGGAAAGAAACTAGAAAAAAATGGGAGAAAATAGAGAAGGAAAATGGGAAGGGAGAGGGCGGGCGGGCGGTGGGGTGGGGCAGTTGCCGTGGGAAAGAAGCCAGAAAAAAAATGGGAGAAGGGAAGGGGGGAGGGAGGCTGGCGGTAGTAGGTGGCGGCGAGGGCGGCGTTTGTGAGAGGTAGGAAGAAATGAGAGATGAGTTAGGGTATTTAGGGTTTGGGGGTATGTGTGGGAATAATAGAGGTATTTTATAGATAAAATGGTATTTAGGACAATTCGAGAGGTACATATATCCTAGAAAAATTTTGGGGGTGCATGAATCGGGGGTGTGTTCTCAACTGATATGGAGGTGTAAATAGTCAAACCCCTATTTTATGTTAATGCGCAGATACGGTTTGTGTGCTAATTGTCCTATTTCTTAAGGCCACATATATTTACGCCCCTATTTATTGTGTTCACCCCAAATATTTTTTAAAAATAATTACACCTTCAAAGAAAATATTACCTTACATTTATTTACAAAAAAAAAATTATTACAATGAACCCTAATTTAAACCTTAACAATCTACAACCGAGTCCATATCTTAAGATTTAAAAAAAAAATACAGAATAAAATTCTAAAAAATTAGCCAATTTCCGAAAATAATTTATAAAAAAGTAGCCAATTTTTTAAAATAATTTTTCAAAAAAATTAAATCTTTTGTTATCACAGATCCAACAACTAAACTACCAAACAATATACAAAATGAAAGATAGAAAAAAAAAAAAAAACCTTGGGCGGCAATGGCCGCTGCGACGTGGCAAGCTTGGGTGGCGACGTGGATGATCTTGTGTGGTTGGGCGACAATGTGTGTGTCGTCGTTGTGTTTGGGTGACGTGCGACGACGACGTGGGGGGTGTTAGTATAGATGTCCTAGAGACAATCATTATAAGGACATTGTACTTGATCATATTAAGTTATTTAAGTATTATTGACTTTAGTAATAATATTCGGTGATACACTTATAGAATGTTATGTTTGATTGTTTGCATTTATTCTTATATGTGTTCCCATGAACCAATGATGTCATTGAGATGTGAGATCTCGATTGACTATATCATGGTTCTTAAAGTAGCCCCAATCAAGGATCATCGAGATTGGGATATCGATGATGCGATTGAGATTGGTGTGCGATCTGCATCATGTCCTTAGAGGATGTAGTGGTTCTCACAACTACGAGATACTAGGTATCTCATGATGGATGCACGGATACTTTGAGAGTATTGGCTTGCCCAATCGAGAAACCGTTTGGTGTATTCTATTTATGTGTCTACTGGAATATCGATTTGTGGAGCAATGTAATGTCCTTCGACTTGAGGTCAATACACGCGACATGTATGGCGTGGTGGGCTTTGACCATGACCGACGCTTGCACTCCTAACGGGGTAGATTAGGCATGTGTTGGGCACACCATAAAGTACATGTGCGCGGTAGTTGAGCCAAGAATATGATTCATTCCTCAAATAGATTTAGAGAGAATACTCGTCTTCTCATAACTAATTGGATCGTTAGTCATTGGCCAATGCACGTCACATTTGGAATGGTACGTTCAAATGCGATAATGTGATCAATTAGTAGAATGAGATAACATGATTAAATTATTAGAATAGACACATCATCATGTTCTAGATTTAATCGGAGTATTCGTGAATGAAATGATTAAGTCATTGTGAGCTTCACATTACAGGTTGTTGCTATTTCCTCGCAATGTACCTCACATATTGAGATTGTCTGGTTCATTGTCTAGGGTTCTGCTAAGACCGTTAGTTTGACTAATCGCTTGATATGTGAGAGTCTATGGGTCACACAACAAGTAGTCCTAATTTACGAATTAAAGTTGGATGAATTAAATATTTGATTTGATCAAGATATTTAATTTATGGAGAAATATAGAATAATTCTATTTGATAGAATTATAATTTATTTAATTAATAAGATGATATATTAGGTATATCATAAATATGGTAAAATATATACTTGGGCTCAAGCCCATGTGCACAGATAGGGTTTTCTGTTTTACTATATAAATACCTCTAGGGTTAGAGGTTCTGAGTCGTAACAATTTTATCACTCATAATATTTCTCCGGTTCTATCTATAGAATTCTCCTAGCGAATTCTTTTAGAGAATTCAAATCTGGATCACAAGTTCGTAGACGAGGATTACGTGGATACCGTAGTAGAGGATCTCGCATACGAATCACTGTAAGGATTATTTAACGCTTTAATTATCCTTCAATTATATTATACAGTCATATCAGAAATCTGTGTTGGTGAACAAAATTTTCAACTTCTGCTGCTACGAGCATGGTGTTCGTACCTCGAAAACCCAACAGGGGGCAGGCGGACGTCGACGACGTGGGAGACGGTGGACGACAGCTTGCAGAGAGAGAGAGGGAGAGGGAGAGGGAGGAATGAGGAATAAGAGAAAAAATGAGTAAAATTAGGATTTGATAAAGGAGGGTAGTCTTGAAAAATGTGAGGGGTGAACTCAGCTCTTCTTGTGGGTGAACTCACCCGGGGTTGAAATCAACATAAATGGGGGGCATTTAACCGAGGCCATTTCTTAATTCATTTGCTAATTAAGAGTTGGGCCAAAAATAATTCCCTATAGGGCGCGGCTAAAGGCACACACGGATCCTATGAGGACACCCATCGAAACTTTTTTTTTATCACAAGGGGTATGTAAAATATCGTTTGTACCCCTTCTGCAAATTTTTTTTAAAAAAAAAGGACGGATGAGTACACCCACCTTCTAAAAAAATGGTCGATTATGATGTAATAACTACTAGTGGTGGTGCCAAAGACTCATTTGTAAGTTATTTATTATGTTTTGAAAGTTTTTTTTTTGAAAGTGAAAGAGGTTTTATATTTAGGGTTACCCAATGTTCGAAAATTAGTTCCCAACATGACACCAATGTTCGAAAATTAGTTCCCAACATGATGACACCAATGTTCGAAAATTTGTTCCGCAAGTTTTACTTGTTCGAATTTAAAACCCAAAACCCTTTGTTGGGAACAAAGTTTCGAATATATGCCCAATGTTCGAAAATAAGTTCCCAACATGATACCAATGTTCGAAAATTAGTTCCGCAAGTTTTACTTGGTCGAATTTAAAACCCAAAACCCTCTGTTGGGAATAAATTTTCGAACATATGCCTAATGTTCGAAAATTAGTTCCCAACATGACACCAATGTTTAAAAATTAGTTCCCAACAAATAAACCATGTTCGAAAATTTGTCCCGGACATCTCCTCCATGTTCGAAAAACCAATCAAAATTCGTTCAATTTTTCCTAAACCGTTTCATTTCTTCCTAAACCATGCCAATTAGATGCCCATTGGTTTATTTTCATCCTAACACATCAAATATTGATACATTGTACACATAAACATGATTATAACACAAAAAAACTAACCTTAATCAACACATTGATGAATTAACACAAAATTAAAAAAAAAAAAAAAACCTAAATCATGAAACCCTACAACAATAAAATCAATGTTTCAACTAGAACCTAAATTAAACACGCGTTATCACAACAATAATTCTAAATATAAGTAAGGAAAACTAACCTTTAACCATTTTTTGCAAAAAAACGCGAGTGGGATGGTCGCTGCAAAAAAACGCGAGTTAGTTCGGTGTTCGCTGCTTCAACGCGAGTGGGATGGTCTCTCTTGTTCCACGTCGCTAGGGCTGTTACACGAATCGAGCCGCTCGTGAGCTCGGCTTGGCTCATTCGTTAAATGAGCCGAGCTCGAGCTCGTTAGATACTCGATTTACTAACGAGCCGGCTCCAGCTCGATTTGTTAGGCTCAATATCTAATTTTTTTCTTTAAATTCCATTAGGCTCGTTAGGCTCGGCTCGACTCGATAGGCTCGTTAGACCCTTTAACGAGTCGAGCCTAGCTCGTTTCTTAGCTCGTCAATGTTATCGGCTCGACTCGATAAGAACTCGAGCCGAGCTCGAACTTCAAATACTCGGCTCGGCTCGAATAACAGCCTTACACGTCGCTACTTCAAGAGTGGGATGGTCGTTGCTTCAAGAGTGAATGGAGTTCGGTGCAGAGAGGTGGAATGGGGGAGAAGTTTGGTTTGGGGGAGATGGAGATGGAGGGTGGGTGGGTGTACCGAAATTGGAGTGGAGGGAGAAATGTTATGGGCAATTTCGGGTTTTCCAATGTGGGTGTCCTCATAAGCCCATAAAATGGCTTAATCTCCTTTCATCTTGCAAAAAATGAACATTTTGGGCCTCTAATATTTTGCTGCAATGGCCAATGGGCCTCGACTTTGGGCTGCAATTTTTCCAACTCTAATTATTTTTTGGGCGCGGCTAAATGCACCCGGATTTTCTATGAGTACACCCACGGAGAATTTTTTTTGTCCCAAGAGTGGTGCGAAAAGACGTTTTTACCCCTCCTGTAATTTAAAAAAAAACGCCGGATGAGTACACCCATCTGTTCCGGTTCACATGCGATTCATCATTTCACATCCGAATCATTCCGGATTCCCACCATCAACATCAAAATATCAAAAATCCTAAAAATTCAAAATTTCAACAACAAAAATAAAATCTTAACATGTTCGAAAATTTTACCAAAACAAAGTTGAGATGTTCGAAAATTTTACCAAAACAAACCCAATATGTTCGAAAAAAATTTCAAAACAACTTAGATTTGTTCGAAAAAAAAAATCGAACATCTTGTTCGAAAATTTTTCCAAAACAAACTCAAGTTGTTCGAAATTTTTTCCAAAACAAACGCAATATGTTCGAAATTTTTTCCAAAACAAACTCGATTTGTTCGAAAATAATTCCCGAACTACTAAAAACCCTAATTTTCCTAAAACTTACCTTCAGCGACGTGCGTGGGTGGCTGGGTGCGATGAAGGGGAGGGGTTGCGGCCGCGAAGGGAAGGGGAAGATAAGAATTCCGGTGTCTTCATCTTCTTCAACACAAAAATATTAAAACTCAAAACCTACATCTTCATCTTCTTAAACACAAAAAAATCAAAATTCTCCATTACAAAAATGAGAACAGGGCTGAAATAAATCTGGCCAAATCGATCGATTTCGTCGTCTGCCTCACTACATACAACAAAATTAACCAAAAATGCTGGTAAAAAAAAAGGGGAAACAAAAAAAAAACAAATATGGAGCTTACATATTAGTTTCGAAATTAAAGAAATGGAGAAGGTGAGAGGTTGAAGGCTTCGTCTTCAACCAAAAATATTGACTGAACGAAACACCACCATGGCCGAAAAAATAGAAGACCCACCCACACCTTCATATCAGCGGCGGCGATGGATGGTGGCTGTAGGGTGGGAGTTTCTTGAGGGGATGACGCCGGAAAAAAAGGAAGACTCACCGCCTCTGTGTTCTTGGGGGGTTCAGATCTGTGCCTCTTTCCTTCAGCGCAGCCGTGGAAACCCGCCTCAGCCGTCGCCTCTGTGGAAAACTCAACGTCGTCTTCTTAGCGGCGGCCATGGCTTCGCCTTCTTCCAGCGGTGGGCGGCGCGGCGTCGGACGGCGGCGACTTCGTCTCCTTCAAGGGGGTCGCGACGGTGGCCCACGCCTTGCAAACGAAGCTGATCGGCGGCGGCCATGGCTTCGCCTTCTTCCAGCTGTGGGTGTACTGAAATGGAGAGGAAGAGAGAGAAAGAATGAATGGTTTTAATCGAGGGGAGGGTAATTTTGTATTTTTCACATGGGTGTCCTCATAAGATGCTTTAGCCGCACCCTTATTTTTTCTATTAACTTCACAAAATTATTGGGACGCATTTTTCTCTATAATTGCTCATTTTTTCTACAACTGCATGCTTTCTTCAAATCAAGTGCAATGAATCAATTTAATGTAAATAATGCATAAAATTCTATTAAATTAAACAAATTCATCATATGAATTAAAAATAATTATCACACTAATCAAGAAAACGTCAGCTTTGTGCCCCTTATTTTCTAGCAAGAAATCGTGATAGATGTCACACCCTAATTGGAGTATAATTACTAATGCAAATTGTAGCCCAGTTTATTGGTTTTTGATCTACTCTTAAAGTGTTTCATAAATGGGGGGGGGGGGAATTACACTATTGGTCCTGTAAGAATTAAGTCAAATCACTTTTGGTCTTGTAATTTGAAAATGGTCCTTTTTGTTGCAGAAATAGTCCTGTCTATTAAATAATTAACAGATTCTGTTAGTTGATAAGTTGGAGGGAAAGCACTTCTAAAACATAATTTTTGGAGGGAAATGACTCCTTCACTTAAACAAAAACACACAAAATACCAAACTAACTTTTTCACTGCACAAAACCAAACAAGTACGGATTACACAAAAACCACCTAATAAGTTAACCATTACACAGCACCAAAAGACCTACCAAAACACTAACACACAAGCTAAAGTTCCACCAATTAAAGATTAAACTTTTCGATTTAAGCTCTTTTAGATCTTACTTATAAAATTGATCAGCTACGAAAGCTTGTAAGCAATGTTTATTCTCGCCCTGCGCTAACGTGACTAAATACAACTAAAAGAAGAAGATCATCTGAAGCCGAGGAGGATAACATGCAGCACTTTTGCAGTAAGAAGATTTGAAAGGATTAAGTGCAGCTGATAGTGTTAAGAAACCAAGTCCTTGTTATCAATCCATCAACAATCATGAAATTGACACATTTATTATTTCTGAAACAGTAATTAAATTGACCAAATTCAAAGACCGTACAGTTTTTCAACTAACCAAGATGTAGAGCAGAGAGGAGATGATAACCGTCCGATATCGACCCAAAAATGAGTCAGCGAAGAAAGCACCTAGAAGGGGAGTAAACGCCACCGTCCCCATCCATGTGCTGACGTTCGCCGTCGCCGTTGTGGTGGATTGGCCCAGCGACCTAGTTAGCTGACCAAATTTGAACTAATTCCATAATAAGCAAATCTCTCAGCCATTTCAACACCTAATACAAATACTCAATACAAAGATGTTGGGAATAAAATGAGTTTTGATTATGATACCAAAACCCCTTTAGACATGCCAATTAGATAAGTCAGATTACATGAACATGTTTCAGGAATGTTGGAACATGTAGATTAAGACTAGTTGAGAAGACTACATGAATCATATCCCCTCAAGGCTCCAAATCAAGCTTATCCCAAGTCTGCTGATGGACAGATATGCTGATCAAGACTAAACAATTAAAGAACAACCTTTTGATTGATCATATGAGTTAAATGCATCATCTAGACCTGGTCTACTGAAGCATACAAGATCAGAAGGTTTGTCCAAGCAGAGTTGTCTCAGCATACATGAACCAGAACAGTTTCAAGGACAACTATGCTGAAATGATCAATGCTACTGAATCAAGTTATATATGCTTAAAGATCATCAAGAGTCATGCATGAAGACATCCATGCAAAGGGAAAGAGCCAAGTCATCTAAAGAGCTAAGAGCCAACACTGCTGATGAGCAGAATCTACTGAAGTTGATAAGCAGAATTGTCCTAGTGATAAGGAATGTTGTCCTTATCTCAGGATCATTGATAAGAAGAGGTGTCCATGTTTGACCAAGGGAATCTTGAAGTCAGACATTGGCAAGAGTGCTGCAAAGAGAAGTCAAAAAAGTTATAGTTGTTTATTTCCCAAACTAAGGACATGTCACTATAAGGAATCTGTCTTCCAGTTGTAGAGTTCAAGGAAGACATTTATAGACAATTGAGGTTGTCTTTCCAACGGGCAAATCCTCAATTTTGTCTATAAATACAGAAGTGTGAAGACCATTTGAAGCATGAATCATCAATCAATTATCTCAACAACATCCAAGCTTCAAAGTTCTCAAAGAGACTGTCTTAGTCTTCAAACACTTCATTCTAAGCTGAACTTCATTGTATATCCATACAAAACTTAGAGAGATATCTTATCATCATACACTGAACCTCATTGTAAAGGATATCTCATTAGTTGTAACCAAAACTCAACCCTTATATCTTTCAAGAGAAAAAGTTAGAAGGTTGTAGTATTAGAAAAGGAAGGAGCTGACTGTTGAGAGAAGAACAGTTCAATTCTGAGTTGAGAAAGGGTACTAGGACTCTTGACACCCTAGGGATCAAGGCACCAAGAAGTGGTGTGGTTGATCAAGTGCACCTTGGCACTATAAAACAAGTTAATTCCAAAAGTAAAGGAATTATCCTGTTAAATCAGGGAAAGTGGATGTAGGAGCTTGAGTCTCTGAACCACTATAAACTCTTGTGTTGATTTACTTTCAAGTACTTACATTCAATCAACACAGCACACAAATTGGACTTTTAAAGATATATACATAAGACTGTGCAAAACAGATTTGGACAAGTTCCCTGAAACTGGATTGATTGCTAAGGTGATTTCAGAACTAAAAAGGAGTTTAAAACTAAAGGGCCAACCACTAATTCCGCACATATAACTCACTTAGATAGTCATTCAACTAAGTACTCAATAGTACTTAGTGGATTGGTTATCTTTAAGAAGTTATACATATCAGCAGAGTTGTCCAGGACAACCTTGCTGAAGTCATATTTGGTTAAATTTCAAAAAGATTTGCATACAAGTGTATTCCCCCCCCCCCCCCAATACACTTGTTATATACTCCTTTCAAGACCAACAAGTGGTATCAGAGCAGGGGTTCAAAGACCACTGCTTCTGAAAATCCATTTTAATTTTCAAAAACACATTTTTGTGGTCACTGGACTGATCTTTATCTGAAATCTTTTCATATTTGTAACTAACCCTTCCTACTTGAGATATGGCCAACAACAATGATGTTCCACATGATGTTGTTCAAGGAATCAACAACATGGCCACAGATCCAATCAACCATATATCTCATCACAAACTGCCCATGTTCTCAATTGAGAAATATGACTTCTGGAAGATCAGAATGAGAGCTCATTTTGCAAGCCTACACAATGATATGCTGAGAGTGATCACAAGAGGACCTTTTGTGTTCACTCAAATCAATCATAGGATGACAGAAGAACAAAGAGCTGAGATAAGGGAAGAAATCCCCAAGGATGAAGATGATCTCACCACTGAGGAGAAAAGAAAAGATAATTTGAACTATCTTGCAATGAACACTCTTTACCAGACCATTCTAGATGCAGTAATGGGAAGAGTCTACCATTGCACAACAATTAAAGAAATTTGGGACACCCTTGCTGAAATGTGTGAGGGTACTGCCAAAATCAAGGAGAATAAGCTCCAAGTTGTTGTGCAGAAGTTTGAACAATTCACAATGGAGCCTGAAGAGTCCATTGACAAGTTTGTTGGTAGATTCACAGATATCATGAATGAAATCAACTCTCTGGGCAAGGTGTACTCCAAAAGAGAAGTTGCTCTTAAGATCCTGAGAAGTCTCACTCAAAAGTGGGATGTATACTCAGTAATGATGCAGAATACAAAGGATCTCTCCACCATGCCCATGCAACAAATCTTCTCAGAACTCAAAGCATATGAGTTTGATCTCAACAGAAGAAAGCCTGTTGAGGAACCTTCATTACCAACCAAAGGAGTGGCATTCAAAGCCAAAACTGCTGAACCAGAAATGCAGTCCACTCCCAGATCATCAAAATCAGCCTCCAAGGCTGAAATGAAGGAAGAAATGGCCCTAATGTCCAGAAGGTTTAACAAGCTAAACTCAAGGTTTGGTAGATACAAGAAATTCTACCAAGACAACAAATTCAGGAGAAGGTACAACTCTCCTGAAATCCAGGTTGAGGACAAGAAGCCTGAAGAAAGAAGATTAGATGACAAGTACTCTGATAGGAGAAAGTCCAGCAGAGTTGAACCTTCATCATCTAGAAGGAGAGATGATTCAAGGAAAGATGATGATGAAGATCTGTTCTATAACTGCAAAAAGAAAGGGTATTTCCAGTATGACTGCCCTGAACTCAGCTCAAAGGAGAGAAAGGAGAGGCAAGCAAAGAGAGACAGAAAATTCACCAATAGGAAAGCTATGATGGCTGGTGATGAGTCTGACACTGCTGAAAGCTTCAACTCCTCTGATGATGGACTATTCTCAAACAGTGATGATGATGATGTGTGCAACATGGCTATAGAGGATGATGATGTATCCTCTACTTCTAGCTCACCATCATTTCTTTCACAGAATACTAGTGAAGTCAACCTAAAGTTTTCCTTTGGAAAGTTGATGGAAGATTTCACTAGATTACAAGAATTTCATGACAATTGTGTAAGAGAAAATGAAAGGCTTTCAATTGAACTTTCAAAACCTACTAAGACAGTAGTTGATGTCAAATCTACTGAATTGTATCAACAAGTCTTGAGAGAGCTTGAGGAAGCAAATCTCAGGATAGTTGACCAACAGAAACAGATTGATGATCAACTGCTTTCTCAGAAGAGGAAATATTTTGAACTTAAAATTCTTCAAGCAAAATTTTAAAACCTCTTACATGAATATGACATTCTTAAATCAAGTGAAGAGAGACTGAAATTAAAGATGTCTTCTTTGAAGAAATCCTCTAGAGCAATAGAGGAAATTCAAAGTTACCAAAGACCTATGGCTCAAAGAAGTGGATTAGGTTTTGATCCATTTGAATCTTCACCTTGTCTTAGTGTTACTTCTACAAGTAACACTAAGAAAATCTTTGTTAAATCAGTGGCACAACAAGTTGAAAATGAAATAATTCAGCCACTGAACAAAGGGAAGGGCAAAATGCATGAGATGCCCACTCAAGTGATTTAGGAGACTAGGCCCAAACCTAAGGCAAAGGCCAAAGTCCCTGAGCACAAGAGGAATGTTGGTCAGCAGAGTAGACCCAATGGAAGGGCAACTCTCCTGAACAATGTTCAGAGAGTTATCCAAGGTTTGATCAGCCTAGGCCAACTCTACTGAGGAAGCCTCAGCTGAACAGACCTAAGGACAACTATCCTCAAAGGCAAAATAAAATGAGACAACCAAAACCCTTCATTCCAAAGGGTAATGGTCACAAATATGCATTCCCTCAAAGATTTCCTGAAGAAGCTCAAAGAACTCATAAGTTCAGGAGATTTGACAACCCTCCTGAAACTTACAGAGTCAACACTTTCACTCACGCTTTCCCAAAGGCATTTAAGGTAAAGACAGTGTATGTTGATGCTAGAGGAAAACAACTTAGCCACCTTGAATCAATCAGGGTATGTTTACTTTTGGTTTTAAAAACCAGGTTTTGAATTTCAAGATCCAAAACCCGTTTTACTTCAGGATTTAAAAATCGGTTTTCAAAATCCACTTAAAACCACCCCTATCAAACATATTGATTTGACATAAAGTTATATTTATATAATATCACCCCAATCATTATATTATTTTTCAACAATAATATAATAATGAGTACTATAATAATATAATAATACAATAATATAATACATTTAATCATTACTCAATTAATTAATCATTATAATCTCACCAAACAATAATATAATAATACAAACTCATTCAATCTTACAATTTAATTTGACATAGAGTTAAATCCTACACTATTTCAAAACCCGAAAGAAACACTCATATTACTATTTATTGGGATTTCAAAAATCCGGTTTTTAAAATCACCCAAAGCACAAGGTAAACACCCCCTAAATGTTTTGAATGTAAGAGGTGTGTGTCATTCTCTTATATGACATGATGTTGGTGTGTGCACCCTTAAGAGCTTAATTTCTTATCACATTTAGGCATTATTCAATTTATGGAAAAAAACACAACAATCACTAAACTTTGGTAGATGCTCATTTACAAGCTTGGTGTCCATATCCAAGTGTTGCTCCCTTTGAATTGGAAGTCTTCCTATAGGTAATTTTGTAGCTAGAATCTATGTGCATCAAATAACACTTAATTATATATATGATGTGTGCTTCTACTGTATTTTGCCTTTTTATGTCTTCATTATATCTAATTGCATTTTCTTAAGTTGCTAGGGGTCTCTTTATGTCCTCATTATATCTAATTGTATTTTCTAAAGTTTTCACCTGAATCATAAGAGTTGATGTGATACCAGTTAGTTGACCCATGCCAGGGTTGGAATTTGATCGAGAGGTATATTCCCTTTGTCTACTTCCAAATGTTGGTGTATAGTACCAGGTGTTTCTCAGAGAATGTCATTTTCAGCATGTACAAAGTTCCTAGATTTTGAATCAACTCCTCAAGCGCAAACTATATTACATTGTCTACTCTGACATCTTCTTCAGGTACATGCAATGTTGACTTCAAATTTTTTATTTTTTATTCCGTGTTATAACTACCTTTTGTTTGATTTAGTGAATTTTAGTCACTTATTATATTATTACATTGGCTTACTCACATTTCCTTTTGAAGGTCTTAAAATAAAAGGGTAATAGTTTCACTGACGGACCCAAAATTCAAGATGAGGGT
The DNA here is from genome assembly GCA_963675135.1 of Galeopsis tetrahit. Classification (NCBI taxonomy): domain Eukaryota; kingdom Viridiplantae; phylum Streptophyta; class Magnoliopsida; order Lamiales; family Lamiaceae; genus Galeopsis; species Galeopsis tetrahit. The sequence goes on from OY776125.1 coordinate 52,544,108, forward strand.
CCGATTTATAAAATAATATTATACCTACAAAATTATTTTATTATGGAGTATAAAGTTTTCAATATATTTCATTTCATTAAATTTAACGACTTTTGTTATATTTTGAAGGGAATTAATTTTGATTGTTCCGCCTCGTACTAAGCGAAACAGTGTTAAAATTTAACTTGAAACCCTGTAGAAACATTACTTACTAGTATTAGATAAATGTAGAACTTAAATTATACTCCCCGTCTCGTGATGTCTTGCTTCACCGGCTCACTTTTAAGAAAAATTAATTTAGTGGGGATGTGAGGTCAAATAAGGGAGGAGTATTTTGGACGATTTAGTGAGGTCTAAAATAGAATTTAGTGAGGTGTATGAGTAGAAATTTTAAAAATAAAATAATGTAGTGATCAGGATATTAATTTTGTGAATTGTTTTCGTATTAAAAATGTACAAGTAATCTTAAAACGTCTCAATAAAAAAATACATAAATAATTGTGTAACAAAAAATATATAAAAAAGAAAAAAAAAATAGTGGGGGGCCCACTGCCCCGCTGGGCCTATAGTGGGTCCGTCTATGAATAGTTCTGAAGTTTATCTCATGATTATTCACAGTGTTTATCCTTAGGGTTGAGGTATATACCCCTCCAGCTTTGTTTAATGCACTCCCCTTTTCATTTATTAATTCAAAAATATATATGAAATACCATATTTATCCTTTAATAAAATGTATAGATACATACACCTCCCATTAACCCTAATTACTTCATCTTCCCCAACCTCTCTACCGCCTCTCTTCTATCCTCCCTTTTTTTTTCCGTTTTTCTACACTCCCCCTCGCCGGCGATCTACCCCTCCCCCCTCGCCGGCGCACTCCCCCTTCCCCATCGCCGTCGCACTCCCCCCTCCCACTCGCCTCGTGCACTGCCGCTCTGCTCTTTTTTTAAAAAAATTCTGTAACAAGCGGCGGCGCCGCCCCTCTCGCCTAGCGACGCCGCCGCCCTCCTCCTTCGCCTCTAGCCGTCGCAGCCCGACGGCGTTCGCCCCCAGCAGTCGCGTCCCGCCAGCGCTCGCCCCCAACCGTCGCCGGCGAAGAACAGGTTTGTTTTTGTTTTTTTTTTTTACCGACCATTATTGGTCGCTCAAGAACACTCTCGTCGACGATAGGTTGTCGATCAGAGTGTTTTTGAGCGATCAATAATAGTCGAAAATTTCAATTTTTAATTTTTTTTTTTTAATTTTCTTTCGAAATTTGGTCGACAAACCAGTGTCGACCGGAGTGTTTTTGGGCGACAAACCAGTGTCGACCGGAGTGTTTTTGGACGACAAACCAGTGTCGACCATAGTGTTTTTGATCGACTCTGGTTTGTTAAAAATACTAAGATTCTTTTTTTTTTTTTTTTTTTTTATTTGAGGCGGTGGTTATGGTGTCGATTTGAGTGTTATTGCTATTTTATTTTATCAAACATGTTCATTTTTGTGGGTGTTAGAATTTGTTTGTGGTTGTTGTGGTGGCGGGATGAAATTCTAGGGTTAAAGGTATTTAGGGTGCAGTGCAACGGAGATGGGGAGTGCAGAAAAAAAAATGGGGAGGGGGAGGGGAAGACAGAGACGGCGAAAAGAATTTTGGGAAGAAAATTAAATTTGGGTTACAGGGGTGTATGTATCTATAACATTTATTAAAGGGGTAAATATGGTATTTCATATATATTTTTGAATTAATAAATGAAAGAGGGAGTGTATTAAACAAAGTTGGAGGGGTATATACCCCAACCCTTATCCTTAATATACTTGACAGTGCATGAATAGTTGCTTGTTGTTCATACATGTTATATATGCTCACTAGGACCTATAAATTTTTTAGTTTACTCTTAATGAGTCTTTACATGAACTGGTTTGGAGAGCTGATACAACTTCTCATTACCTCATTATGTCCTCATTTTGACCTCTTTTTTAATCCTTTTGTTATGTGAGATTTCTACTAAGGTTATAAGAAGGTAAATCTAGGCCTTACTGTGTTGTCCCTTAATTTGCTTAATTGACTCTTTGCAGCTAGTCATTCCATTTATCTGATTTCATCAACTTTATTAATTGATGCTTGTTGATTTTTTTCTTTAATTAAATTTATAGCCGTCCCTCGTTCAAAGAGTCAAGTGGATATATTACTTCTATTAAGGAGCTCTATGATCTTGTTGCATTTGTCAAAGGCACACAATTAATCTAATGGTATGTTTCACTCTCTTTAATTCTTCAAAGAGTGTTCATTTTATTTTATCTTGGGTTTATTTTAGAGTTTAGAATCATATTATTGGAGTATCTCTAACAAGATAAATATTGAAGTGCCCGTTTTGAGAACTTTTCTTCGGGGCTTGAAATGATTGGCAAAAGATAATCTGTAGAGTTCTTGCTCTTGATTTAGGACTTCTTAAATGCTCTCATGGCTTGTAGACTTTTAAAGACTCTGTTGGTGCTAATTAATTGGCCAAGACCTTGCGTTTTTTTTTTAAATCCTAATTAGTTGATGTACAATGAATTTTTATTACATTATGACGTCAGTTATCTGAAATTTTGGCCGTAATTCAATTTACTTTTAGTATAAAAATATATGTATTTATACTATATATTTAACATTGGTAACTATTTCAGATCCTAAAAATACAATGTGTTAGTATCAAAAAAAATTGATACTAATACTAAATACATTTTTTACACTGAAGATTTCAGTGTTTGATCCCCATATTATTATTTTGGTGATTACATTTTTCTTGCTAAAAAAAATTGGAGAAAATTTCATTTTACGTCCTGTAACTTAGGCCTAATCCAATTTATATCCTTTAAATTTGTACCTTTTCAATTTACGTCCTTTTTGGTCCAATTTACGTCATTTCCGCCGGAAAATTTTAAAACTCACCGGAATGTGAGGAATAAATTGGGATTCCGGCCAAATAGTCCAATTTACGTCCTTTAAGTTTGAAAATTAAAATTTAATAATTAAACTTTAATAATTAAAATTTTCTAAAAATCCCATTAAATATTTAAAAAAACTAAAAGTATCTCCTTGAAATTAAGAAATATAAAATGTGTAAAATAAAATTCAAAATATATCACTAAAATTTCGAAAAAAATATCATTACAAATTATAAAATGTGTAAAATAAAAATAAAAAATTCAAAAATTTTGAAAATACAAAAAATAAAAAATTCTACAATTCAAAGAATGGAAAATGTGTAATTTAAAAATTAAGAAATTCAAAATCTCATTAATTTATTAAAAATGTGTATATTAAAAATTACTAATTCTAAAAATCTAATAGGAATAATAAAAATTATTAACATATCATTAAAAATCAGACTTGATTCGGACTCGTCTGCCATTAAAGTTTTGCTCGAACTCCTAAAAATTTTGGGTCCCACGAGATTTTCCAACTCACCGTCGAGGTTGAGTGTAAGTTCCACACCTTGATCAATTTTGGAACCGTCCCAAATTCATTTTCACGATATTTTTAAAATTTTAGAATTTTTTATTTTAAACATTTTTTAAAATTTTAATTTATAGATTTTTTTATTTTTATGAGTTTTTAGAAAAAAAAAATTAATTTACACATTTTCATATTTTTTGAATTGTATAAATTATAGATTTTTTTATTTTTATGATTTTTTAGAAAAAAAATTAAATTTACACATTTTCAAATTTTTTGAATTGTAGAATTTATAATTTTTTTTAGATTTTTTATATTTATTTTACACAATTTATAAGTTTTTAATGAGATTTTTAGATTTTTAATGATATTTTAACAATTTTTTAATTATTAATTTATAATTTTCAAACATAAAGGGTGTAAATTAATTGGACTATTTGATCAAATTTCCAATTTTCCGGTGGAAATGACGTAAATTGGACCGAAAAGGATGTAAATGGGACACCCTAGGACGTAAATTGAAAACGTGAAAACTTAAATGATCTATTCTGGATTATGCCTAAGTTACAGGACGTAAAATGAAATTTTCTCAAAAAAATTGATCGATATCTTCATATTTTGGTACAGGACGTAAAATGAAATTTTCTCAAAAAAATTGATTGATATCTTCATATTTTGGGATAGCTCGAAGAGCATATGTGCTTCTTAAAGAATCATTAAGTTGTTTCCCGGAGGACAAAGTGGGATAGCTCAAGTGGTTAGAGCACCACTACCTAGGCCTTAGGTCCTGGGTTCGAGTCATGGGGAGGGGAAAAAAAGGGATGGGTATTTAACTTTCATAAAAAAAAAAAAAAAAAAGTTGTTGCCCGGAGTATCAGGAAATTAGGTATGATTTTTGTGGATTAATAACTTAATGAATTTTGACAAGGTGCAGATCTAATTTCAAAACGTCTTATTCTTTCGGGCATACATGAGTTTACCATGAAGTCTAATTTGCAACAATACGTAAAGTCGATAATTTATTTGCAATTGTTGAAAGATTTAGATTAGATTGCAAATGAAAGAATGTGGTGATTTAATTTGCAACTCATATAATAATTACTTTTCTACTAATGCTGACAGATTCTCACTAGCAAGATGGCCTTATTATGTTAAGTATTGCGAGGAATGTGGAAACACTTATTGTATCTAGTTTAGTGGAATAGGGATATGAGAGAGATATAATTTTCCCAGAAGTAGTCAAACTTTTTAAAATTTCACTCGAACTTTTGAGATTGTATTGTTGGCAGCACTTGTCCTATCAACTAATATTCAAACTCTTTTTTTTTTTTTTACCTGAAGCGAGTCATGAAAAAATGACGTGGAAATGAAAAACAAAATGCAAGATCTTGTAGATTTCAACGAACCATGTGATCATGAAAGATAGGATGGAAAAATGAAAAACAAAGTGCAAGATCTTGTGGAGTAGTGTTATTAAATCAGTTTGTTTCGATGGCATATGTAATTTATAGATTTCTATGTCTTGTGTGTTATATCAATGTATGAAATTTTAACTATTAGTCTATTGACATGATTATAAAAATTTTAGAGATTAATTTATTAATGTATATATATATATATATATATATATATTTTATCAATGTGATTAAGTAGAACATGAATTGCTGTGTTGTATAAATATTTAACAAGTGTTACATAATTATTAAAAAATGTAACATAATAAAAATTAAAAGTGTTACATATTTATTTAAACACGTGCTACCTTATAAAATTAAATGTGATAAATAGTGATACATTAAATATTAAAAGTGTTACAATTATTGGGAAATATGTTATCTTACATTTCAAAAGTGTTATTAGAATAGTGATACCTTTAATAAAAAAAAGTGTGTGATACATCTATAGTAAAACGTAACTTTTTTGGAGTGTTATAATAAAGTGTTACAATTATTAACACAACATTAAAAGTGATACATTAAGATTTAAAAATGTTTCATTAGACTTTAAGCTGCATGAGCAAATGCGACGCCCCCAAAGTGTTACCTATTTGCTATGATAACATTTTATAGCTATTAGGTAACATTTTTTTAGGTGATACAATAAGCAACTTATGTTGTAGTAAAATGATTCGGGTGGAATTTACACATTTTTTATGCACATGTGAAGCTCATTTTTATGTTGATTTCATTGATTTATGGGTTGAATATGATGGTTTTGGTCAAAATAAGAGAAAGGTAGTGTTTTGTCAATTTTGTAGGAAAAACGATGGATTTTGGGAGCAAAACACCTACCACAATTCACTGGACCAAAAAGAAGAGTGCACCATTGGATTCGTCTCGAAAAATGGAGTGGAATAGCAAAAAGAATCGAGTCGATTTGAGGTCGGAAACAAAAGTTATGCACGAAACAAGTTCGAGGTGCAAACTAAACATTCAGCAACTCGGCCGAGTGGATAAAAAAAATCATTTTTTCGACCGAATGCTCAGAATCGGCCGAGTAGGATCGGTGGCCTGAGACTGGAACGAGCAGCAACTCGGCCGAGTTGGACGAAAAACTCAATTCGGCCGGACTGACAGAATCGGCCGAACTCAAGCTGAAATCTGCGACACTGAAGAGCCGCAACTCGGCCGAGTGAGCCAACTCGACCGAGTCATAGAGATAGCCTCACAACATCAACTTTTCAACTCATCCCAACTCGGCCGAGTCAACCCTGTTCTCGGCGGTTTTTGTACATTTTCAAAGGACTTAAGTGCAATTTTCAAACCCAAGCCCTACCCCAACACTATAAATACTCTCATTCTTGAATTCAAACACACCTTACCCCTTTCACAAGAACTCTTACACATAGAAACACATACTTGGAGGTAATCACCATCCATTTATTCAATTCTCCATCAAATCAAGCAAGGAATGAGTCAATAGCTTTGGAATTCAATTACCCATCATCCATTGCTTATTTCATTAGGTAGTGTAGTTTGATTATGTTGATTGTTGGCTAGAACGCTTTTGGTTCTAGGTCTTTGTAAATATTTGGATTAAAGTTTATGAACTAATCCCTTACTTTAAATGGTGTTTGTCTCTTATTTGTGTGTTTAATTCTTATATGCAAGGATATTGTTATTGGCCATGATAATGTGTTTGATCTATTGTTAATTGGGGTAATATCGAGAGATTTATTCCATTGATCGTACATAAGCATGCAACCCAATATTATTATGATCTCGAGACATGATTAATTATTGGGAGGGAATCGAATGACCCTTTGGGCTAATTTAGGTGATATAATATTTGTGAGGTAGAGATACGAACTTATATTGTATTTTCCTTTGGATTAGTTATATCGAGAGATTGATTAATTCTTATTTAGTGGTCAACTTTATAAGAGGACAAACTTAAATGTCATTTGAATGAGTCATAAATCATAGATGAATATCTAAATATTGCAAATGCCTTGGAAACTACTTTCTCATATTTGAGTTTTACTCATTTATTTTTCGTCTCTTTGATTTGCATGACACTTGATCGATTTCTTATTACTCTTTATTGTCTATTTGTGACACTTTGGTAGATAATTATCGATTTCTTATTACTCTTTATTGTCTATTTGTGACACTTTGGTAGATAATTAGGGGTAATTTCACCATTCAAACTTATCGATCGCCGTCTATTTAGAACTAAATCGACAAACTATACTTTTACACTACACCTCTCCGTAGGATCGACCTTGTATTTGTCACGCTACGATATACACCGTATACTTGCAGTTGTGTATTTTGATGTTACATAATACATGAACTTTCACCTAACGTTGTCGCTATTGCCACTGTCATCGACAACCATCAATTGAGCCCTCCACCTATTGCAGAAAACTTTCACCTAACGTTGTCGCTATTGCCACTGTCATCGACAACCATCAATTGAGCCCTCCACCTATTGGGTTTTGGTCTACATGACGTCAGAAACATTTCTAAGGTAAGTTTTCTTATTTTAGTAGATTAATTTTTAAGTTATATATATTTTATAATTTTTTTCAAAATTATATTTGTGATATTTTTTTATTTTTTTTTTTGGGATTTTTTGTGATAAAAATTACGATATATTTGTGTGTATTTATAGGTGTGTATTTATAGGTATAGTGTTTAATTAGATAATATATTATTTGTGCATAAATGCCTCCTATACCCAAAGATAAACATAATATATTGTTTAGTTAGATAATTTTTTTTTGATGGAAAGTTAAATACCCATCCCTTTTTTTTCCTCCCCATGACTTTTTTTCCCTCCCCATGACTCGAACCCAGGACCTAAGGTCTAGGTTGTGGTGCTCTAACCACTTGAGTTATTCCACTTTGTCAAAAATATTATATTTAATTAAAAAATAATCTCCTAGATAATTTATTTACCATTTGTTGCATGTGTATAGGGATGACAATGAGATTGAGTAGTGAGTATCTCAATGTACAAGCTTGTCTTGTTCATATATATGCTTTCGCTCTGTCCTATCCATGCTCTGTTACGGGGTAGTATTTTAAGCCCTTGTCCTATCCATGCTCTGTTACGGGGTAGTATTTTAAGCCCTGCTCAGCCCTGTGCGGATACCTACCCTACCCCGTCCTGCTCTACGATCGATACGGAACAATATTTTGAGCCCTGCCCTGCTCCAGATGGACCAGATCTCATTTTACATATACATGTATAAATTAAAATATTAAAGATGAAATCAACTAAACATTACAATTCGCCTTTAAACTAAAAATTACAAATCCCCAAAATCATATAAAAAAATGAACAACTAAATTAAATTAAATATTGGTATAAAATCCTTTGGTTACTTAATTAAATTATATATATATATATATATATATAAATTTAGCATGGGGTAAGACAAAACAATAAATATGTAAATCCACGTCTGCTCTGCGCACGAAGTGGCCAAGTGGGCCAGGGCTGACCTGTCTCATTTTCAGAATGGAACATGGCAGACGAGTCCAAATCTCTCAGAACAGAGTGGGGCGACTTCAGAGCAGATCATTTTGTCATCCCAAGTATCGATTTAAATTAATTTATAGGTCATATTTATTTCATATATAAATGATACATGCAAAAGCTTTAGTTAGAAATTGAGATATTTTTATTTTATGTTCCGTAATTTAATTCTAATACAGTTTAAATGTTTCAAGTATTCATTTTTTTAATTTACGTCTTCTAAGTGTCTAATTTAAGTTCTTTTTTTATCCAATATACGTCTATTTCGTCGGAAAGTTTTTAAACTTTCGAAAATAGAGGAACGAATTGAGATTCTTACCAAATGTTTTAATTTACGTCATTTAAGTTTGAATTTTTTTTTTTTTTAATGTCATACTTAATTCTCTCTCACTAATCATGAAGGCAACGGATTCCCCCTCACTAATCATGAAGGCAACGGCAAAGGCAGCGGATTCCCCCCGTTGCCAATATGCTCGTTGCTATTTTATAGGCAACGGATTTGGGAAACCGTTGCCTTTTTGCAACGGCAGGTGGTCGTTGCCTTTTTATCAACAATTAAAAAATGCGAACCTGGGTTTCGAACCCAGGTATCGAAGGCAACCAACACCCCCTCCACCCCTCACTAATGAAGGCAACGGCAAAGGCAACAGATTTCCCCCATTACCAATATGCTCGTTGCTATTTTATAGGCAACGGATTTGGGGAAACCGTTGCCTTTTTGCAACGGCAGGTGGCCGTTGCCTTTTTATCAACAATTAAAAATGCGAACCTGGGTTTCGAACCCAGGTATCGAAGGCAACCAACACCCCCTCCACCGCTGGGCCACCCCAATTTTCGCGAATTTTGCTGTTTGCGTGGGTTTCGAACCTAGGTATCAAAGGCAACCAACACCCCCTCCACCGCTGGGCCACCCCAATTTTCGCGAATTTTGCTGTTTGCGGGGTTCGAACTCGGGACCTCTCGGTCTCGAAGGCTTTTGGGTGCCCCCTGTGTGCCGTTTAGGCTAGGAGCTTTAGTCGACATGTTTTGAATGCAATTAACATATATACAATTTAATTTTAGTTTTTAATTCTTTAATTCAATCCATTCTAACTTTAATTGTTGCTTATTAAATTGTCAAAGCATATCATATTTATTTCTAAATGAGAATTAACTAAATTATGTGTTTCAAATTAAATAATTTAATTACGGTATCAATTCACACTATTTAAATTTATTCTAATCTTCAATTTACAACATTTAAATTCATTCTAATTTTCAATTCACAACAATATAATTACATACAACATTGAGTATAATTATTTTCACTTATACATTAAAATTTATTCTAATCACATCATTTAAATTCATTCTATTTTTCAATTCACAACATTAAATATAATTATTTTCACTTATCCATTTAAAAATATCAATTCACTTATCCATTTAATTAAAAATATTTTCATCTATTATAAAATCATTCTCAAGTTCATTTTCAATTAAAATAACATCACAACAACATTAATTATAATCATTAGCAATTTCTCATTTTCAATTAAAATAACATCACAAACAACATTAATTATAATCATTAGCATGTTCACGTCAATTAAAATAACATCACACACAACATTAAAATAAACATTAATCCTCAACGTCAATGTAATATAATAACATCACACATAACAAAGTAATATAAAATGTATCACTCCTCATCACCACCATCATCCTCAGCATCATCCTGATCCTCAACCTGGTTACGATCATGAACGTTGTTCGACGCCCCCAACGGCCTCGGCGCCCCATCCATCCCACCCATCTGACCCACCTGACCCATCCCACCCATCTGACCCATCATCACTTGCATCTGATCTTGAAAATGCTTAAGTAAGCGCTCCTCCGTCTGCTGCATTTGTAGGAGTAAGCGCTGCTCTCTCTCCTCGTTGATTCTCCATTCTTCAGCAATAGCATGGTCAATGTCGGCCTGGGTGAATCGTCCATAAGTCGTACCACGTGACGTCTCGCCAGGACCGGAGGAGACCCGTCTATTCTTGCCTACTTGTTCAAGGCCCCTAACACGTCCATGAGACCTGCCGACCTTCTTCAAGAACAATTCAGACATGTTGGGTATAGGTGGGGCCTGGGAACCATCCTCTGAAGTAGGTTCATCTGACGGGTCTCCTGATTGATTGGTCAACTCCTCCTGTATCTGGTCCTATATATACGTGCACATTTAAAAGTGTGTTAATACATTTTCAAGTACAATTAAATATATATTTGTTTTATAATGTAATGTATATATATATGTACACACTTACAAGTATATCACTCATATAACCATAAATGTATGTGCCGTTTTCGTAACGGTGGTAATATTCAACTATCTCCCAGTCGTGGGCAGGGTGTCCCACCTTCTCCTCCTGTATTTTGAATTGAAGACATATACGTATAAATAAAATAAATAATTAACTCAAATTAATTATAATTGACCACAAATACTTACAATGCGCCGTGCGACCTCTGCTGCTCCACGAGCTCCGCCTTTATGAGTACCATAGCCAGTACCCGGACCTCCAGGCTCGGATAAGCGGTTCTTACAACACTGCTCGCTCTTCTTAATTGTGTCAGGATCGTTCCAGTGACGAACTAAGTCATTCCAAACATTGACATCCCACATCGGCCTCTTCTTCTCCTTCACCCACGCTTTCCAGTGTACCGACTTGCTGCTCTTTGAAGAAAGAGCTTGTACACCTCTTCAGTAGATGTAACTTCAGGGTCCCACCTAACCTCGGTCTGCAAAAAAAAATTAATTAATGAATTAATATAACAAAATAACAAAATGTTAATGTAAAGTGATTTTAACCCTGGAATGTCTCCCACCACCGTTGTATCCTGTCGGGTGATACCTTGGCAAAGGCGTGTGCGCCAACCTCCATATTCCGGTACATAATCGATCTGATCGTCCTCGAAATTAAATTTGAAGGCATCAACCTGTTACATGTATTTTATAATAATAAAAAAAATTATTAATAAACATGTTATACATACGTCTAATGAAAATTAAATATAATATACTTACGTATCAAGGTAGATCCACAGTAAAATGCGACTCTCGGGTGCATCAGTCGACATGCTAGCATGTGTCCCGACAAACGGAGGTCGAACTGGCGAATGTGTCGGTGGAGGGGATGGTTCCTGTGCATGTGGAACCATATGAGGCACCTGAGTGTAATAGGAATTGGGGTTCATTAATCCGGCCATCTGGGGCAACTATAGTATCTGGGTCATATCGGGCATATATAAACCCTGTGGTATGGCACAGTCGGTGTCTCATCCACCGGCTCTCCTCTACCTTTATCTCTACCTCGCCCCTGTCCAGAAGAACCCTGACCAGAACCATGTCTAGAAGAACCATCTCTACGACCATACCCATGACCAGAACCCTGTCCACTCATCTGTCAAAATGAACATTAAAACATTATTAACGTTGAACATTGTAACAATTAAAAAACATTATATATGAACATCACTGTAACGATTAACACTAGAATATAATTAAGGAATTAATATGTTATAAAATTAATGTTAGATAACATTGTCTAATAACTAACAACATCATTCATCTTCATCATCTTCATTTTCAGCTTCATCTTCGTCTTCTTCTCCGTCTTCTTCTCCATCTTCTTCTCCGTCTTCTTCTCCATCTACTTCTTCATCTTCTTCATATTCTGCCACTTCCATTATTGTACCGGTGTCATCAGTTAACATGACAGGATCATCATCTACTTGCACAATCATTTGAGTCTCTATGTTATCCTCTTGCCACGCGGGAATTTCATCTTTAGTAGTATCTTTTGCATCCACCAAGTATCTCGGTTTGACTTTGCAGATAAATATCCAATCAGTACGGCGTCCAGGGTATGGACAATAGTAGACTTGTGTGGCTTGACTTGCTAGTACGAATGGATCGTACCGGCCGTAAGATCGCCTCTGATTAAGCTCCACGAGCTTGTAGTTAGGATGAACTTTTGTCCCATTGTTTGAGGGATCAAACCACAGACACTTGAACAAAACCACTTTCTTCTCGTGGTACCACTGATAGTCCAATTCGACTACTTCCTCGAGTTTCCCATAGAAATCTTCCTCATCCGCATCATAGTTTTTTCCCTTGATACAAACCCCATTGTTTGATGTTGCTCTAGATGCACCATAAGCCATAGTGTGGAATTTGTACCCGTTCACGTAATACCCTGCGTACTTAAGAACTTGACCAGACGGACCGGTAGAAAGATCGTATAAAAATCTGTTCTCGACGTGATTTATCTTCACATATATATATAAGCCGAATTAATGTGAGAATTTCTATAACTTAACACTCTACACAAATCGTTATTTTAAGATAACTTACAATTTCTTCAAACCACGACGCAAATCCATCTTGTAGGCTTAAATCTGATTCAGCGGCCGAGAGATTTGGTTGAAGAACTTGAAGTTGTTGCATGAATAGCCTACGTACGATATAATTAAGCTTAATAAGACATGTCAACACTAAGTATTGGATTAAAAAACATTTTGGTCAGATTGACTTACTGAACATATGGCTGCACCTCATCACAATTCAACAACACGTACGTATGAGCAACTTTTTTCTCCACGTCTAAAATCCATGTTTTCTTAGGCTTTCCTAATCGTTTGCCAGTCGCCTTAAATATGGAAAAAGTGCCCTCGACATACTCGTGTACTTCGTCCCGACCATCGTAATTACGAGGTACATTGTGTATCCTTGTCGTAACATGGTCCTCGAAATAGTGAGAACAAAACATTGGCGCCTCTTTAGTTAAATATGCATTTGCAATCGAAGCTTCAACACATGCTTTGTTACCCACGCTTAATTTCAAGGTGCGAAGATACCTGATTAAATTTTAAGAATCGTAAGTTCATATAATTTGAAGAATCGTATGAGAAATTAATTAAATTACCTCTCGTATGGATACATCCATCTGTATTGAACTGGACCACACACTTTTGCTTCATATGCAAGGTGCACATGTAGATGTTCCATAGAGTTGAAGAAGCTGGGTGGAAAGATACGTTCCAACTTGCACAAGATGACTGGGATATCTGTTTCCAATCGAGTCATGTTGTCAACTGTGATGGTTGTAGAAGTCAACTCCTCAAAAAATAGACTAAGCTCAGTGATTGCTTTTCACACATTGAGCGACATAATTTTGTAAAAAGAAATCGGTAGTAGTCTCTACATAAACACGTGACAATCATGACTCTTCACCCCATACAATTTCAATTTCGACCAGTCAATGCAACGGGACATGTTAGACACATATCCATCTGGAAACTTCAACTCACTTATCCACTTACAAATAACATCCTTTTGCTTCTTATCAAGCGAAAAAAAAAGCCTTAGGATACTTTGATGTACGTGGACATTTCTTGAGAGAGGGACGACGACAATAATCATTCATGTTGGTCCTGAAAGGAGTATATAACAAGTGTTGGGGGGGGGGGGAATACACTTGTATGCAAATCTTTTTCAAATTTAACCAAGTATGACTTCAGCAAGGTTGTCCTGGACAACTCTGCTGAGATGTATAACTTCTTAAAGATAACCAATCTACTAAGTACTATTGAGTACTTAGTTAAATGACTATCTAAGTGAGTTATAAGTGTGGAATTAGTGGTTGGCCCTTTAGTTTAAACTCCTTTTTAAGTTCTGAAATCACCTTAGCAAATTATCCAGTTTCAGGGAACTTGTCCAAATCTGTTTTGCACAGTTTTAAGATATGTGTCTTTTGAAAGTTCAGTTTGTGTGCTGTGTTGAATGAATGTAAGTACTTGAAGGTAAATCAACACAAGAGTTTATAGTGGTTCAGAGACTCAAGCTCCTACATCCAATTTCCCTGATTTAACAGGATAATTTCTTCACTCTTGGAATTAACTTGTTTTATAGTGCCAAGGTGCACTTGATCAACCACACCACTCCTTGGTGCCTTGATCCCTAGGATGTCAAGAGTCCTAGTACCCTTTCTCAACTCAGAACTGGATTGTTCTTCTCTCAACGGTCAGCTCCTTCCACTTCTACTACTAGAACCTTCTAACTTTCTTTTTGGAAAGGTATAAGGGTTGAAGTTTGGTTCCAACTATGAGATATCCTTTACAATGAGGTTCAGTGTATAAGGATATGATATCTCTCTAAGCTTTGTATGGATATACAATGAGGTTCAGCTTAGAATGAAGTGTTTGAAGACTAAGAAAGTCTCTTTGAAAGCTTTAGATGTGTTCCTTGTTGTTGGATAGTTGGATAGATAATGGATGCTTTATGGATGCTTTCAAATGGTCTTCACACTTCTGTATTTATAGACAAAATTGAGGATTTGCCCGTTGGAGAGGCAGCCTCAAATGTCTATAAATGTCTTCCTTGAACTCTGCAACTGGAAGACAGATTCTTGATAGTGACATGTCCTTAACTTGGGAAATAAACGGCTGTAACTACTTTATCTTCACTTTGCAGCACTTTTCCCAATGTCTGACTTCAAGATTCACTTGGTCAAACATGGACATTACTTCTGATGATTGATCCTTGGATAAGGACAACCTTCCTTATCACTTGGTCAACTCTGCTTATCAAGATCAGCAGATTCTGCTTATCAGCAGTGTTGGCTTTAGCTCTTCAGATGACTTGGCTCTTTGCCTTTCCATGATCTCTTTAGAGTAGATCTTTGTGCATTCATGGCAATAGGTAGGTGGACTTGACCTCATTAGCATAACTGGGCTTGTTCTTGTTCTGGTTCAAATGTGCTGAGACAAACTTGCTGGACAACTCTTCTGAACTTGATATGCATTGTAGTAGACTTGATCTTGATGATCTGTTCCACTTAGTTGATCTTCAGATAGGTTGTTCTATACTGAGCTGATTTGGTCAGCACAGTTGTCCATCAGCAGAGTTAGGTCAATCCAAAAACTGAGCCTTGAGGGGACTTAATATTTATAAACTTCTATGCATGTGTTCCCCCTCAATTTGTGCATATATTGATCTAAGAGTTGCCTAACATACCAGCTTCTCATCTAGCCTTATGTTACATGTTCCAACAAACCTGAGACATGTTCATGTAATCTGACTTATCTAATTGGCATGTCTAAGGGGGTTTTGGTATCATAATCAAAACTCATTTTATTCCCAACAATTCAGCTCATCTCTTGATTTAAACGTGTCCTTTGTTTTCCCCTCCACATTCTTCACCGTGTTAAATACGTTATCAAACACATTTTTCTCAATATGCATCACGTCTAAATTGTGTCGTATCAACAAGGTACTCCAATACGGCAACTCCCAGAAAATGCTTTTCCACTTCCACCCTCCAGAAAGTTTTTTGTTGTGGGCCTCAGCACCCTCCTCTATAACCTTTCTATATCCCAAATGATCAATTTCGTGTAGGAGACTTGCACCCGTTCGAATAGGCGGTGGATCATCTGTGATTACTACTCCGGCCATGAATGCAGTTTTATTCGTTCGCCACGTGTGATTCAGTGGTAAGAACTTTCGGTGGTTGTCGAACCACGACTGCTTTCAACTTTTATTCAAATATAATGCATCGGTGTACTCTCCACAATATGGACAAGCAAGCATTCCGGTTGTACTCCAACCAGACAACATTTAGTATGCTGGGAAGTCATTAATGGTCCAGATAAGTGCAGCTCGCATCAAAAAGTTTTGCTTTCTAGCAACATCGTAAGTTTGCACCCCATTTTCCCATAAAAATCTCAAATCTGCTATCAATGGTTGCAAAAACACATCAAGTTTATCCTTCGAACTTTTAGGCCCGGGCACGAGAAACGAAAGAAACATGAATTGATCCTTCATGCATAACCACGGGGGTAGATTGTACGGAGTAAGTATAACTGGCCATGACGAATATTATTTTCCCATCATTCCAAACGGTGCAAAACCGTCTGTGCTCAAGCCCAACCTAACATTCCTAATTTCAGATGCAAAATCAGGATACGAACGGTCCAAATGCTTCCAAGCCAACGAGTCTGCCGGGTGACGCATAACACCAGAGTCATCAGAAGCGCACGAGGCATGTCATATCCTTCGCAGTGGCCTTAGACATGTACAATCTTTGCAAATGAGGAATTATCGGAAAGTAGAACATCTCCTTAACCGGGCGTTTCTTTTTCAACTAACCATCTGCATCAACCCTACTCGGCTTATACCGTGATCGACCACAAATCTTACAAAAATCTAGTTCGCTGTCTGCACCCCAAAATAACATGCAATTCTGTGCACAACAATCAATCCTTTCTACCGGAAGACCCATCCCACTCATCAAATGTTTGGTGTCGTTAAATTTCTTGGGAACCTTATTTTCGGGAGGACAAATCTCACGAATCAACTCAAAGACCTGATTGTATCCCCTTTCATACAATCTGTTTTCCGTTTTAATGTTCAACAATTTGGAATTGAATGACAACTGCGAATGAGATTCACAACCAGGATACAAGTTTTGGTCCGCTGCACGAAGCATGCCGTAAAACTGTGTCGCATTCTCGTTAGGGGGTTCTTCATTAAGTGTCTCCTCTTCCACGTCTATTCCAAAATCAATGTTTGGGCTACCCCATAGTGTGGTACGAACTAGGTCCCAGTGGGTCAACGTCGTTTGAAGTTGACGCAAATTTATTAGTGTTTTGAAATGGACGTGGACCCCAACTCTCTTCCTCGTGATAAATCCAATTATAATAATTCAGTGTAAAACCATTTCGATATAAATGAGATTTCACTTCATTAGGATCTCTATAAGTTTGATTTCGACATCTAGCTTTCGAACAAGGACACCTAATTTTTCCTTCCCAAATCGAATTCGGATTACTAGTGGCAGCTTCAATAAATCCATTTACTCCACTAACAAATCTGGGGTTCATAATCCCATTCACTAATCTTGGACTATACATCCAACTACGACTTGAATAATTCATGTCAATCGACGTCTACATCACACAAACAACCAACGTCTCATTCCTCCAACTCTATTAAAATTAATTAATATAATTCCAAATATATATATATATATATATATATTCTAATAATTATTCTAACACCCTAATTAACAAATAAATTCATATAACTTAATTAAAACAAACATATATATACATAACCCAATATAATTCTAACACCCTAATTAACAAATAAATTCATATAACTTAATTAAAACATACATATAAATACATAACACAATATAATTAACAATTAAATTCTAACAATTAACACATGCATGCATAATAATTAACATTTAATTTCAAACAATTCTAAAAATAAAATTATATATATATATTTTCAACAGTTTTATATATACATACAACATATATGCATATATATACATATATATACTAAAACTATATATACATATAACTTTAAATTTAACCATTGAAAACGAAAAAAATTACCGTAGAAATGCTCCCGTCGAAGTGTATAACACAAATGGCAAAAAACTGAGTTCGATCCGCAAACGAATGTGGATTTTGAGTTTGGAGGTGTAAATGAATTTTAATGGAGGTGTGCGCCGCAGCTTCTGTAATTCTGGAAGAAATGGGTGGGTTTTAATTCAATTAGGGCGACGACAAAGGCGACGGGCCCACTGTCGTTGCCTTTTAGCGAGTGGGCTCCCGTTGCAATTTGGCAACGGGCCCACTCTCGTCGCCTTTTGGCGAGTGCAGAACACGCCCTTGCCTTTATCGTTGCCAAAAGGCAAGGGCGTTAAAATCCGTCGCCTTTTCGCTACGGGGCCCACTACCGTTGCCTTATCCGTTGCCAAAAGGCAACGGATAAGACATCCGTCGCCTTTTTTATGTCTGTTGCCAATTAGCAACGGTATACTGCCGTTACTAAAATCCGTTGCCTTTTGGCCAATTTTTTGTAGTGATAATACAACGTCACTCTTGATTAATTTGACATAAAATTCTCCATCCACCACTACTTCTCATCGAAACACAATCATTATTCACGAATTACCCTCATTCATATGTTTCCATTTCCATCCACATTTAATCCATCACAATTCGTAATCAAACAAACCGGCCCTAAAAGCTCCAATGAGCATTCAAGTGAAAAATTCACAAATTTCCCAAAGTCTTATCTTCATTACTTAGATCTTGTCATTTATTATTATTTAGTTTGATTGTTGGTTAGTTGAGAATCACTCCAACCACACACTTTATACATCTAATGGTATAGACAAACGGGTAGCTAGTCAACTGTCACTATATGAACACACAAGTGTGAAATTTTATGAAGAAAAATGTGTACTTACTATATGAATAAAATAAGTACAAATGTGATAAAAAAAAATCAAAAAATTTATTAAACCTCAATAATCAAAACCTTTAACCATCAGATTGAAACGTAATTCAGCAAGGTAAATCAACAAATTCACTTAACGAGAAGAGTTTGTCATGTATAAAATACGAAGAAGAGAAAAGCAGAAGTAACACCACAGTTGAGCGTGTTTCATAAATCATGTATGAAATCATCTTATTATAATTTGTTTTCTAGGACTACAATAGTTAAATTAAAGTTTCATTCTTAAAAAAAAAAGATTTGAAAGTTGAGCATTAAAAAAAAAAAAGAGAGAGAGAAAGAGAGATTGGTAAATCTCCAAATTCGGGTATGGAATGTTGAATATCCCCCGACTCCCCTTATCCCTTATTCGTTTGCATTAATTAATTAATTAATTTTGATGGATGCTTCAATCCAGAAAAGAATAAATTGTGGATTGTTTCATGCTCTATTTCTATTTCAAACCATTCAACAATAAAATTAAATAATCTCTAATTCAACTTCGATTGCTTCAGATCAAATACTCCCTCCTTTCAAAAATATTATACTCATACAGCAAAATTCTAGTTTTAAACTGAATTTTTGCAAGTGAATGGTGGATTGGTCTCCCAAATTAATCGGTCTTTGAATTGGATATTGTGGCATGAAAAAAATTATACTTCAATTTTTAGTCTTAAATCTTATTTAAAAAGATTTGCTATTTTATCTATTTTACCACAAATCTTCCTACTATCCAGGTGTAATTTTTACAATTTCTTCTTTAATTTTTTTTTATCTTTCTTTCTTAATAATTAAAAGCAAGTTATTATTCTTTTCTTTTATTCAGCAAGCGGTCTCAATCTGTCTCCTGAATTGAAAACTCATGGGGCCTGAAAATTGTATAGTAAGAGATATCATCAAACTTACTAATGAATTTGTAGAGTGCAACTTCAAATATGTCCCTAGAACCAAGCTCAAAACAGCGCACAACCTGGCTCAAAGAGGAGCGGACTCTACTACTTCACGTGACTGAAGTGGAGAAGTCGTTGAAGATCTAGATGTAACTCCAAAGTGCAACCTCATTCACAACCTAGACTGGACAACAACAACCCCCCAAAAAAAAATACATTTCTTTTTATTGTTTTCTTTTCATTTTTTTTAATAATTGAAAGATAAATTTATAAAAAAAATACATTACAACAAAAGACAATCATTTTTTTTTTTTTGAAGTGGTTACAAAGATCAGAATAGTGATACAACAATTACAAACTCAAAGATCTTCAAACCGCGAGACAGTAGGCGTCGTTGTCACCTCCAATCGTGAGGAAGTAATAAAACGAGTGAAAACTTTGTCCACTAAAGAAGCACAGATCTCCATTTCTCAAATCGAGACGCCCCACACTAAGGTATCATCAACTCAAGAAAAACTAAAGATAAAAATATAATGACAAAGAATCACCAAGCGCCAAAATCTTCATCCAAACATCACCAAATCCCAAAAGAGGGAAAGCAGGTACCAAAGGGAGTCCCAAAAGGAAGCAGGACGCGTAAACGCAGAAGAGTTAGAGAAATCGCCAACAGAAATACGCAGAATTAAGGTAAAAACATCTAAGGAAGCAGTATTAAGGTAAAAACATCTAAGGAAGTAGTAAGAGAAATACAGAAAAATAAAAGAAAAACAACTAAAACACCGAAAAAATAAATGGGATCAACGGAAGACTAACCTGATCGGTCACCGTAGCGCCGTCAGGGAGGATCTATCCATTAATCCCCAACTAAAAATCTAAAAAGAAACTCCTAACACCACTGGATGCTCTGGTGACAAAAGAAATTAAACGAGACGATGACGGCGGTGCGGTGACGCTACGGACAGAGCGGTGGAGGAGAGTGGTGGGTTGAGGAAGCAGAAAGGTGGGCGATGGTTTTGTAGCGGTGAGTGGTTTTTTTTGTAGGCGGTGGGTGGGTGGTTTTAGGAGGAGAGAAGGGGGAGAAATATTTTTAGAGAGAAATCAAAAGACAATCATTTTAAAACAGAAGAAATATATCTAATCCATCGTCCACCTTTAATTCTTCCGGTCGAATCTCTCTTTTCTTTTTAGCATGAAACATGCTATATCCTTTCCAAAAACACATCTCTCCCTCACCCTGTCACCCACATTAACATACCTACGCATATGGAGTATTTAAATACAATATTATTTATTTTATAACACATACGTATTTCACATTGAAATATACTTCTCTTTGCAAAAATTGCTACTAGTACATTAACCCAAATTAATCATCCCCAAATATTTCTCTTTTTTTTTTTTTTTTGGGTGAGGGTCAACTAATTTAAGGTTAAGGATTTGAAATCCAAACTCAATCTTATTTTTTATATAATAATTTTGTCAACCATCGTACAATTGATGGTAATCATCACTTTTTTAGTAAAACAATTAGTGTAAAACAATTAATGTAATTGTTTGACGACAAATAACTAGGGAACTCCTACATGTAGTCAATGTGTCGTAATAACTACGTAGTCAGTTAATCTAAGTCACTAAAAATCTAATCTAAAGACTTAAATTTGATGACCTTTTTTTTTTTTTTGAATTACATTAAATACCCATCCCGTTTTTCCCCTCCCCATGACTCGAACCCAGGATCTAAGGCCTAGGTAGTGGTGCTCTAACCACTTGAGCTATCCCACTTTGTCATTTGATGACCTGTTACCTTTTGTATATTTTACGGTATGTATTCATCGTATGTGTCGTAATGTGTTATAAATTTGTATTTTCTATTAAATTAAATTAATTAAAATATATTATTGTAAAATTACATTTTTATTCTTGCACAATAAAATAATTTATTATATTTATTAATTTAATTAAAATATGTAATGTTAAAATTACATACTTACCCTTATGTTATTAATAAAATTAATAACAAAAAAAATCAAATCAATTTATTAAAAAAAAAAATCAAACTGAACTTTAAAGAAATCTATATATATAAAAGGAGGATGAGGCTCTCCTGCTTTCGACACGTGTGCATTTGAGACCCTCCTCCTTTTGCCATGTGTAGGTTTCTATTGTTGATGTGGCGCTGCATTGACATGTGTCAATTTTAAGGCATTATTCTTTTGCCATTTGTCAATTGAAGGCTTTTATAGTTTTGGCATGTGTAATATAATAACCGTTCATGAGGATTTAAGGAGGAAGAGATAAAGAGACACATTTCGTTTCATATTATATACGTGAAAAAAATGAAGATATTCATTTTTTAGTGTAATTTCGAGGACGAAATTTTATTAAGTGGGATAGAATGTAATACTCATAAATTTTATAATAATAAAAGTAGAAATTTATTTAATAAATAATTAATTTATATATTATGTCAAAAGAAAATTATATTTTATAATATAATATATATATAGACATATGCGTGTGTGTATGTGTATTATTTAATACAATTGTATCAAATGATTAACGCTACATGTATTTTTAATTCCTTAACGCTCCATTTCTCCTATGCATGGTTTTCCAATTATGAAAATTAAAGTGTATTTATGTGATGATTGTAACTCCCTTCCTATGTTAATTTCTTTAACTCCCTAATTTAATAGGACAATGAAAAGGCACAACAAATGTTATATATATATATCATGCGTGGGATGAAAGTGGAAATCAACCCCCTTGTTCTTTTAAATTTTTGATTGGAATATTTAGCTTAAAATAAATTAGATCCTTTTTATTATTCTTTATACTCAACGGCTTGACAACCACAATTACAAAGATTAATTCGTGTGAGGCTTCCACATATCATGTATACGTTCATCTATCGATGTGGGGATTTCTACTATTCTATTTGTCATTATTAAATGCGATGTGTGATTATTTTGATATTCATGTTAAATATGATTTCTAACTTATTATATTTGTCACTATTAAATGTCATATGTGATTATTTTGATGTTCATGTGAAAGATGTACGAGGATACGTCATCTGACCTTTATAAACGAGGATATATCATCTGACATTTATGGAATTATACATGTTAATGTGAATTGATTATTTAATTGCTTATTGTATTTAATTTTGACAAATATGTCCCCACTGAGCCGTGGTTTGCTCACCCCTTATTTTTTAACATTTTTCAAATTTAGGAGCTGGTAGCGAAGAGGAGCGGTGGATGACAATAATTTAGTAAAATTAATCGAGACGTTGTGGTTTCCCAGATATTTTGGTTCATGCCCTTTTACTTTTAAATTGTCAATTATTTCTTAAAATCTATTTTAAGTAAAATTGGAGCGTGACAATGCAGATTCTAAAAGACCCTTCAAAATATCATTTGCAGCCACTAGAAGCATTAACAAGGCATAGTAAAAGTGGATCGAACTAGCGAAATCACTCTTGTGAGTGATCCTGTTACAGTCAATATATTTTTGTACGTTCCTTTTTATAACTGTCTTTATAAGATGTCGTTCTTTTTCTAATTTGCTGATAAATCTGTATTTTTCAGTAAATAATTTCATATTTTTTTGTGGAGGTTGAAGAAGTGCACACAGAGGGTAGTGTTAGTGTAACAATTGTTTGAGCTTATACCTACATTTTTTTTTTGTGCAGGTGAAGTGTCCCCACGTGGAGTAGTGTAGCATTGTGGTTTGATTTGTTTAATTTCAATTGTTGGATGTCACCTTTGAGCATGATACTCAGTCTTTGTGGAGGTCTATTAATATCTTTTCAATAATTGACCTTTTAATCTTTTTATTTCATAAAACAACATTTTGGTGTTGTTATAATTTATGGGTCTCTTCTCCTTGCAGGTTAGTTCCTTCCAATGGGACACATTTCAAGTTTGCAGCTAAATATACTATGTATGTTGGTTTGAATTTGAATCCTTAAATGGTGCATTTTCATAAATGATGGTGAAACGAATTAAACTGTTGTTGCTGGTAGTTTTTTTTTTTTTTTTTTGAGATATAAGTGCGAGGGAAATAAATTAATGGTGTTGTATCAAATAAATAGTGTTTTATATACATGAGTTTATCATTTTTCATTAAAGGGTTCTTCCTTTTAAAGGATATTGATGGTAGAGCTACATATGTTATATGTTGCTCTTCGCAGTTGCATTGGTTTACCTTTTAACTTTGTGAATACAATGGAGCTTGAGTATAAAAGTAACATTTTCAGGGAGCTCATGAGGTAACAATGTTTATAAACTTGATTAAATTTCTCATTTGGTGATTTGTCATATGCACTGTATAAACTTGATTGTGTTTTGGATTTTAGTTATCGATTATGGTAGAACTGACTGGTGTTTGATATCTATTTATGGTATTAAATGAAAATTGTAGATCTTTTTTTTTTTTTTGGTGGTTCGCTATCTTAGGTAATTTATGGTGCATAAGAAGAAATTTATTGGCAGTGTTGATCGACTATGTGCTACTTTTTTGTTGTATTTTTTAAAATGGTGCATAAGAAGAAATGAGGGAATGTGTTTTTCAAAGTTTCATGTATCCATGTCTGAACAGAGTCCATGTGCCAAATTTATACTGCGAGTGGGTTCTATAAAGATTTCACAGTTTAAAAAATATTGAAAGATTTAAATTCTTATTTTTCTAGACTTTGATAAGAATGGCATATTGTTTAGTATCAAGAAAATTGTATTTGTGCAATTGGTTCTTTTTTTATGTATTTTCTTCAATTTAAATTAAGCAAGTTATATTATGTGGATCAAACTTCTGTATAATGACAATGCTACACTGTTTAGGATTTTGTTAAGTCTTTTCATTTTTTTATTTGCAAACACTTCATTATTTTAGAGATCAAAAGCTATTGAGAAGTAAAATTGATTTTGAAGGGAATGTAGAAAAGTTGTCAGGGCCTTTGGTGCTGTGGTAAAAGATTTAAAAAAATCATTTTATTTTATTTCAAAGAAAGTATCCGATGGAATATATATATATATATATTTAAAAAATAACATCAAAAAAAATTTCTTAATAGCTTACAGTGTATTACAAGTAAATGTTACTTAACCATGTGTAACTATTAGTAAATCACAATCTTGAAATTAATTTATGTTCAAAAACTTTAAAATAAGCCCCTACAAATATTTCTTGAAGCTTAGCTCCCTATCTATTTAATTCAATCCTGATTCAAAAACTATTTTTTTATAAAATTTTGCAGAGAAAACTCAGAAATTATAATAATATGATGGATTTTTTAAAATTAATCTATATTAAGCAATATAAAGGATTTTTTTTTTTGACAATAATTCTATAAATTTTAATAATAAACAGCTGCCCGTGCGATGCACGGGCCACAAACTAGTTAAATTAATTAAAAGTTAATTCATTAATTCAATTCAGTAGGTTTTTTCCTTCCCTTACGACCCAGCGCCTGCCATCAGTCGTCGCGCCGCCGCTGCTCCGCTGCTTCTCCCAAGTAAGTGAATTAATATCATTGTGGAGTAGGGCTTATGTATTTGTTCATATTTCTTACTTTTTCCATATTTTGTTACTAGTAGGTGAATTAACATTGTGAAATTGTGAAAATTTTGGATTGGTTTATTTAATTTTAAAAATAATAATATTTCTATAAAGAAAGGGCAGAACAATAATTTTACTTAATATATATATTAAAAATAATTTAAATAAAAGAAGGAAAATATAGTAAATAACAAAATACAATTTAAAAAATGATATAAATAACTTAAACTTGTATAACAGGTAGCAGGTCGTTACGACATTTACGACGCCACGTGGCGCAATTCGACAAGGTGACTATGTAGTCACTTTGTAAAATTTGACTACCGTAAAAATTACCCCATAACTAATATTTTATAGTTGCAACTCAATATTTAATAAAAATGTCAAATATAATAGCATACCCAAAATTACTTACTTCACTCACTTTTTTTTTTGAAAACTCGTGAACTTTGTTTTCATTATTGCAATAGCAAGGATTTGTGGGTAGCCCATCCACATCAATCGGTGGGTCTATCCAAAAATGAGAATCATCGTGATTACGGGCGTCACTAGCAATAGAGTGTGCTATTACGTTCGCATCTCTCTTAACAAATGAGACTAGTATTACGTTATTGAATTGGGTTAATAAAAACCTACACGCATGGATGTAGTCTCCAAATGTAGAATTATAGGTGTCCGTCGAGAAAATTGCGTCAATCACTATCTTAGCGTCCCCTTCGATAATGCACATGTCTAGCGACTGTGTTTTTAACCAAGACAACGCCTCGAAGAAACCCATAGCTTCTCCTACTTTTACGTCCATGCAGCCCCATATTATTTTCGAGCGTCCACCCAAAATCACACCTTGATCGTTTCTGGGAACTAACCCCAATCCTGTTTGGCTGCTATCTTTGAAGAAAGTCGCGTCAGTATTTATCTTGAGCCATCCGATCGGAGGGGCATGCCAAGCAGCGCAAACGCGTCCCCGTTGTAGGTTGGAGTTTTTGGATGCCATTGACTCTCTCCATTCCAGCCATAAAGCGGCGGAAAGGTGTACCGCTTCAATAGGAGTGTGATTGGTGTTTCTCCAAACTTTAGTGTTTCTTTCCTTCCATATCTGGTAGCATACCATCCCAAAGCAAACAACTATATCATCAATTGGGCCTGATATCATATGCAGCACAGCCTCTCGTATGTTTGTGACGCGGGCTGCATAGTCGAGAATTTTAGACAACATTCCCGTCTTGCTCCAACAGTCCCTAGCATAGGGAAAATCTATGAATATATGCCATTCATCTTCAATACCATCCTCACATAAGTCACAGTGGGTCTCGTGAAGGATCCTTTTATTAAATATGTTGGTTTTCGCAGGGATGCAGCCCCTACCAACCCGCCATAATAAATCTTTAACCTTTGGGGGAACATTGAGTTTCCAGATTGCGTTCCAATTGCCCTCAACTCTCAACTCAGTATTTGAGTTCATGCGCATGTGTAAGTGATACGTTGTTTTAACGTTGTAGGTTCCCTTGCTTTCAAGGTACCACATGACGGTGTCCGTCGCGCCTATCGGAGGCAGTGGCGTATTAATGATGCGCTCCACATCAAGAGGGAACAATTCCTGAATTAAATATTTGTCCCAGGTCCGAGTGTCTGCATCAAATAAAGCAGAAACCTTTAAATCTTCCAGGCCATCTGGCGTATCAGTGTTAACCTTTCCAGTTGACGGATCATTAATCCATGCATCTTCCCATGCCCGTATCCGATCTCCTGTTCCAATTTTCCATCTTAAGCCTTCCCTGACGAGTTTTTGGCTAGCATGGATGTTGGTCCACGTGAAGCTCGGTTGCCACCCGATTGATGTATCAAAGAAATGCCCCCTCGGAAAATATCTGGCTTTGAGCACTCGACAGACCAAAGCCTCCGGTTCTGTGACTAGTCTCCACCCCATTTTTCCGAGCATGGCCACATTAAAGCTATGGAGGTCTCTGAATCCCCTTCCACCGTCCCTCTTATCCACGCATATTTTCTCCCATCTCAACCAGTTAATTCCCCTAGAAGCATCGGTAGAGTTCCCCCAAAAAAATTTATTGATCATCACGTGTAGTTCATTAATCAGACCAATGGGGGGTAAGAAGGTTGTCATGCAGTAAGTGGGGAGTGCTTGGGCAGCTGCTTTAATTAACACCTCTTTTTCGGCCTTCGAGAGCTTTCTCTTTCGCCATCCTTGGAGCTTCGTCCATAAGCAATCTTTAATGTACCCGAAGATATCCTTTTTGCGTCTTCCAATTAACGATGGCAATCCTAGGTATCTTCCCGTGTTGATATCATTATGGACTCCAAGAGTGTTTTTTATCTCATCCCGTCGACTCAAAGGGAAATTTCTGCTAAAATAAACTCCTGACTTCGTGTAATTTATAGCCTGGCCAGATGTTCTCTCATATGCATCCAATATACCCTTGAGATTATGACTCTCTTCCAAATTAGCACGACAGAATAGTAGGTTGTCATCTGCGAATGACAGGTGGGTGATTGGCGGGGCTTGGCGACATACTTTGCTTCCGTGTAGGAGTCCTGTAGAGCTGGCGTGATTCAAGGCTGAAGATAGGCCTTCGGTACAGAGAATAAATATATACGAGGAGAGAGGGTCCCCCTGTCTAAGTCCTCTTCCCGGGATGATGGGGCCAATCTCCTCATCGTTTACCAAAATAGAGTATTTAACCGTTTTAACGCATATGAGCATCCATAAAACCCATCTATCCGCAAATCCCAATTTTCTTAGAATCTCCTCCAACTAAGACCAATCAACCCGGTCATAAGCCTTGCTTATGTCATTTTTTAGAGCAACGTCTCCCTTGGAACCTTTTCGTTTATTTTTCATCGCGTGGATAGTCTCAAAAGCAATGTGCACATTATCTTGGATGACCCGTCCATAAACAAAATATGTTGAGTCTACTCGCTTAAAAATATGATTCATCAATCCTCAAATTGAGTTTGAAAACAGAAGCATATATATCAGTGCCTTTTTTTTCTCACACAAATTGTGTGATACATAATCAATCATCTAATATTCATATGATCTCATATTAAATTTTTTATATGTTGCAGTTATATTAGCTTGCAAGTTTCAATTATATTAGTTTGTAAGTTTTGATTGAAATTAGTATTATATTTTAATGTATACAATTAACATTGTTCGATAAAGAAGAAAAATTGTCAAGTTATATTAACATACACGTTTCAATAAAAAATATCATCAAATTTTAATTAAAAGTAGTATCATGTTTATTCATGTGGCTAGTTACATGGAGACATGCTCTTTAATTATTACTCCCTCTGTCCCTACATCATTTTTTGGTACGGAGATTAAAAAATACGATTGAATAAAACAATGTACTATCATTATTAGGTATGGAATATAAAAGAAAAGAAAATCTAAAACCATAAGCTCACAAGTCGAGCCAAATGCCGGTGTGTCGTTAAAACCTTGCCTGGAAAAACCCTCCTTAAGGATAAAACCTAAGGTCAAGGGAAAAGGCACACTCCTCTAAATAACAAAGTTTAAAGTAGAATAGTGAAAGTAAGGCAAATACAAGTTCCGTGAAACACCCTTAATCTGTGTCATCTAGCATATTCGGATCCTTCCCAGACCAACGCCTGGTGTGTTGGGCGACACTTCCGAGCTCAGTCAAACTAAATTTTTCTATCATAAATGACGCATTGGCTGTGTACCTAAGAGAGTCATAAGCTGGAGCACTTTGTTCTTTGTTCAGCTCGTCAAGGTGTGCAACCGTAGAAGCATTTGTGGAGTCATGATTGTCTCGTTTTCGGAGGTGGGTGAGAGGCTCACGAGTCTTCTTAATAGTACGCTTCAGCTGGAAAAGCACCTTAGTGGTGGTGGAAATCTTCGCTCTAGCGGTGGCCTTCCGAGCTGCCACGACCAAAGGTGGAGCCTTCTGTGTGAAAGGCTGATACGTGGAGGTCGACGCCCCAATAGGGTCCGGGTGACCCCCTTCCTATTATAAAGCATCCTCCAACACCAACTGTTCTTTAGAGGCTCGGTTACTGTCCAGTGATGTGTCTAAGTTCTCCTCTGAGAGTGCCCCAAAAGCGTTGTCCAATGAAATTGAGTAGGTAGTCCCCATAGTCGGATTTTATTGATCCTCTGTTGCATGGTCCTCCTCTCCCAAGTGGTCCTCAAGAGGCGGGGTAGTGGTAACTAGAGCGGAAGTGGGGTCAATGGTGTATGTGGGGGAGAGAGAGTCCTGACGGCGGCGAGACCGAGTACGACGACGACCTCTCCTCCTTTGGTAACCCTAACGATCTTGACTCGTATGGTCCTGGTGACCCTGTCCCTCACGGTCCTGACGACCCTGTTTTTCCCCTATCGACTTCCTGCAGACAGCCAGAGAGTGTCCAATAATGTGGCAATGTGTGCAAAACTCTGGGATCTTCTCACAGAAGACCGTAGCAAATGAGCAATGACCCGCACGCTGGTACATAATACGGTCCTGAGTGGCCTTATGCATATCTATCTCAATCAGCAAACGAGCATAGTGCCCCATGGCACGCTTTAGTGTTCTGT
Source organism: Galeopsis tetrahit (assembly GCA_963675135.1). NCBI lineage: Eukaryota > Viridiplantae > Streptophyta > Magnoliopsida > Lamiales > Lamiaceae > Galeopsis > Galeopsis tetrahit. The sequence continues at coordinate 52,573,831 of OY776125.1, forward strand.
CGTCGATCTTGATCAAGGTTCCCAAAGATGAGGCCAATGCCTCCAAAGCAATCGAATCCCAGTATTCCGTAGGAAGGTCAGCAAGCCTAACCCAAACTTGAGCCATGCCAGAACGTATGTTGTTCGAGTTAAAGTCTGGTACCCATCTCTGAAGGTGAATAACCCCTGGGTTCAGCTGCCACGAACGTCGTCTGAAAATACGGTCTCTATCCATTTTAGAGCTAATACTGATGTTGAAGTAGCCTTTACTCAATGAAACCACATTGAGGCCCGAAGTCAGACCCCATAAACTGCCCACTGTAGACTGAAGATGCACGTGATCAAATGGTTTGTCCCCAGACTGAATAGTAACCCGACCAATAAAGAGAGTGAGCACAAGCAGCCACCCCATTTTGATATAGATCCTCATCAATATTAACCACATAAAAAATCTCATTACAGACCGGCTTCATCGATTCAGGGATGCCAGATCTAGCAGTCGGAGCCGCAGTGGAGCCAGCAATCGAGGCAAAAGTGGGCCTAACTTGCTGAATCCATTTTTAATTAAGTGTCACTTTGTCTTTTTAAATATTTTTAAAATAAGTGTTATTTTACAAATTTTTCTTTAATTTTAACACTTTTACCCTTATGAATATAATGTAATATAAATTATGGAAAAACCATAACGACATGATTGGTATGATTCAATAGAATTGTGGCTGAATGAAATGAACTCGTGAATGGAATGAAGGGCTGAATTGAATGACATAAAAATAGTCATTTATATGATTGGTATGGATCAAGAATGAAATGTGAGTATTATATATATTTTTTGTTATTGAAAATATAATGGTTGGTTAGAATTATTATATATATTTAAAATAATAATAATATTATTATTAATTTTAATATTTAGGTCTTTAATACTCATATATATGTTTCTATTGTTTTTAAATTTTTATTTAATAATAATACTCCCTTTGTCCCATAGGAATTTGCACATTTTTCATATATGGTTGTTCCATACCAATTTGCACACTCCATAAAAGGAAATATTGTCATAACCCCCACCCTCAAAATATACACATATTTACCCATATGCCATTACTTTTTCACACTCAATCTATCTTTTACTTTACTTTATTCATAAAAGTTTACAAAACTACCCTTCAAAACATCACTCATTACACTTTTTCTTACACATTTATTAAAATGTGTGTCATTCCAGAGGTGCAAGTTCCTCTGGGACGGAGGGAGTAATATTTATTATTTTTATTATTTTTATATTTGTATTTAATAATAATATTTTTTATTTTTATATATTTTTATTATAATATTTTTATTATTGATTTTTTATATTTAAATGATAATATTTTTATAAAATAATAATATTATTTTTTTCATAATTATTTAAGATAATTAATATTATTATAAAATATTATTATTATTTATATTTTTATTAATATGTTGTGAATTATTATTATATTATTTATATTATTAAAATATCTAGAATTAAATTTATAATTTATTTTTTAATAAATAATGTTATTATTATTTTTACAATTATGATTATTAATAATTATTGTTGTTTGTTATTTTTTGAAAGTATAAAATAATGTTGTTAAAATAAAAAAATAAAATATGACATTTTTGTAAAATATTTAAAAAAAAAAACTCATTTCTAAAGATATGGAATAACTAAAACCATGGGGTGAGATGAATCAACATTCCCTAACTTTGGAGAATGATCATAATCATCCTAATATAAAAACATAGACATTTGAAATAGAATATAAAATGATAATTCCATTTCCACCTCTCATTTCTCCATATATGCCATAATTATTGTATATATGAATACCGTCTACATTATTGACCACATTTATTACTAAATAAAAATTTAATATTAAAATTGTTTATCATTAACGAAGGATAAAATGATCCATAATTTAATATTTTAATTTGTTAAAAAATGTTAAAATAAAAGCTAATTAAACATGAAGTGAGTATTAGACAGTACGTTAAAAAAAGGGTTAATTGCAAATTAAATCGCCAACTTTCCCTAAATTGCAATTTAGTCTAAACTTTTGAATAATTGCAAATAAAATCACTACCTTTAAATATTGTTGCAATTTAGACTTCAAGACAACTTCATTTGTGCTCAAATTTGATGTGGTTAGCTAATGTGATACCTCCTTAATGAAACAACATTGTTTTTTATTTCGATATAATCTCGAAACATCAAATTTGAGTGCAAATTAAGTTGTCTTGAAGTCTAAATTGCAACAATATTTAAAGGTAGTGATTTTATTTACAATTATTCAAAAGTTTAGATTAAATTGCAATTTAGAGAAAGATGGTGATTTAATTTGCAATTAACCCTTAAAAAAATGATTTACACAGTGTTATTATTTCCCTTCCATCACCGAAAACTTCTCCACCCTCACTAAATTTCGACTGTTTTTCCAAATTATACCCTTTGCTTTTCTTTAAATCCCACTCATGTACGCTCTATCTAAACCCTCAACCCTCCCAATCACCGAGGCTAGATTTGTCCCGCAAACACTCACTTCCATCAGATCAAATTTCTCCTTACCTAACTCCGCAGCCGCCGCTCCGCTCATCTACGGCGGATCAACTGGTGGCGCAACCGCACCTCACACTCGCCGACTGACCGTACCAATTATGGCATCCTCAAATGCTGAAACCATTGATGAACGCATACCTCGGATCGCCTCCACCATTCGGGTCATACCCGACTTTCCCAAACCTGGTGACGATTTTAGTTTTAATCTTCCACTACACTAGCGTATCTGGATTTTGTATGATTGAACTTACATTGTTTGTCTACACTGTGGATAGGGATCATGTTTCAGGATATAACGACGTTGTTACTTGATCCCAAGGCGTTTAAGGATACGATCGATCTGTTTGTTGAGAGATACAAAGACCTAAACATCAATGTCATTGCGGGTACGTTTTGCATCCTTTGTTTTTAACTGGACTTGAGCTGTTCGTTTGCTTAATTGCGTATATTTGTATTTAAGTTGAGATATTCTGAGAAATTTGGTTATGGAAGTGGGTGCTCAAGTTGCATAATCGATTTATGCTTTTGTTAGTAATTCTGTTCAAATTGTCTAAATTTTTTGAGGCGTCATGTCTGTAGAATTTAAGTCTATGTTTAGGTATGTTTTTGGATGTGCTGTGAGAATTGAGAGAAGAAATTTAAAATAAATGTACTATGTTATGTATTAGGAGGGAAATGTTCAAGGAATTGTATATGGATTTTTTATGTTCAGGGAAAAATGCAAATGTGTGTAATCATTTGGATGAATATATTGAGAATTTTAATTGTTTTGGGTACAGAACTAGACATAGTCACATGGCAGAGTGTTTGAAGAATGGTGAAGTCAATGTGTCATTTTGTGGATTATGGATGGAAAAAAAAAGCATGCCTTAATACCCTTGGTTGGAATGATAAATAATTTTTTGATTAGTGGATATACGCATTATCTGTGCACATTGCTTAAATGAGTGGGTTTTTGGCTAGTTCAAGAATTTGTACTACTTTTTTTTTTAATATTAATTTTCTGCATTGCAATATTTCATAACTGCATAATTACTTGCTATTTTATAATACCACGAGATGATGCAGGTGTTGAAGCCAGGGGTTTTATATTCGGTCCTCCTATTGCATTGGCTATTGGTGCAAAATTTGTCCCTATGAGGAAGCCCAAAAAGTTACCTGGTATAGATTTATAATCCTTTATTCTGAATTTCTGATCTTTCTACTGATTACAATAATTTGTTTACCTTTTTCCTAAATTATATGCATAACATCTTTCAAAGTTTCTTTTCTATGCTTTATGTTCAAATGACTTATTGTACTACGAGTGAAACTGGATGCTGTTAGGGGAATTTGAGAACTGTATTTTTTTCTGCATAACTCCTAATAGAACATGCATTTTTCTATTCAAATTCAAGTACTTATGTTCACATTATGCTCGGATTGAACACTGACGTTCAATCAACTAAGAAGTTAACGAATTTTTCTTGAGGATACTTTAAGTTATGGTATCAAACTATGTGCTTATTAAGGATTGCACATGGTGATAGGTAATCTGTTACAAATAACTATTCCGTTTACTTCATAGATGTCGTGTCCTTTTAAAAAATTTAAACCAAGATAAATGAGAAGTTACCTGAATATAATATAGTACTCCCTCTGTCCACCAAAAGTGTGCTCACATTTTTTTATACATGTTTTTAAAAAAAATCATATTTTAATTTAAAAATGGATAGGTGGGGTAACGAGTAAAGAATATTGTTCGTAGATACTCAACCTTGTTAATAAAGTATAAAGTATACTCAAAAGTTAATTATTTAAATAGAGGAAGCATATTCTTTGTGTACCCAAAAATAGAACTGAGCACACTTTTGGTGGACGGATGGAGTAGTAGGTGAAATGAGGTCATAAGTTTATACCAAAAGTTTACTGTATACACATAATAATAGTAACATGTCCCTGTCAAACTGCTGCTTAGAAATCACTGTATATGCAATTGTTTCTATAATATTATGAAAATCATAATCCAATTATTTGAAGTGCCACCCTGTAAAACATCTAGTGCATGCTATTCTATTCAATTAAATTCATTTCACATGGACTTAAGTTATGTTTGCTGTTCAATTATCAGTTGCCCAATGTATCTTGAGCTTATTATCTGCATCATTTTGACAGAAGCAGCTTATTCTCGAAATTCTGAGTGTATGTTTGATTTGGGATTTAAAAGATTTTTTAATTTGAATTTCAAAATCTAGTGGATTTCAAAATCTTATATATAATAATGGTGTGTATTTGTTTTGAGATTTAAATAATGTAGGATTTAACTTTATGTCAAATCAATCTTGATATTATTATTGTTGATTGTAATTGTAATGATTGAATGAATGAGTCCACCAATCCCATTCACACGTCCGTCCACCAAATCTATTTTCATACCTTTTATGAAAAAGGTCACTTTATCTCTATTCTCCAACCATCACTTAATTACTAAAAATGTCATTCGACTCTACTTACAAACAAATACTTTATTGACAATGGACCCCACAATACCCTACATTACCCTTTTACTTTATCTACTTTTGTCTTAAAACTTGTGCTCAAAAGTATGGGCATAGAATTGGTGGACGGAGGGAGCACTATGTTTTATTGGTAGCTGCAAAAGTGAGAATAAAAGGTGTGAAAAGGATAAATAAAATTAGAGTGGGAATAAAAAAAGCATATTTGCATTAATAAGTCACTGGAAAGAGTAGTGTAGAAAAAAATGGCATTTATAGGGTTTTAGGTACTTGCAGGGGTGGATGTATCAGTTTTTTATAAACCAGATTCTAAAATCCCAAAGTGGAACCGGATTTAGATTTTAAAATCCCAAATTAAACATACGCCCAGAGTTGATTGATGTAACAATGTGATCTGTTTTACATAAACAGCTTTTAAACCATTGATATTAGGCAATGCTAATTATTAAATCACTGTTATCTTTCAGGTGAAGTAATATCAGAAGAGTACTCTTTGGAGTACGGAACTGACAAGATGGAAATGCATGTTGGAGCTGTACAACCTGGGGAACGTGCAGTTATTGTAGATGATCTCATTGCTACAGGGGGTACCTTGAGCGCTGCTATACGCCTACTTGGTATGCTTTTTATTAGAGATATCTACCTTTATCTATTATTTGTGTTCTATCACATTTTTCGTTGTCAACATGATATAGAAACTTTATCTTCAGCATGTTTTGGGTGAACTTGCTTTATAGTGTAAATACATTTTTTTGTCACCAGCTTTGATTTTTGTGCTCTAAGTTTTTCGACTTTGAAATTAGTCCTCTATGTTTACAAAACTCAGTACTTTAGTCCTTTTACTGGCAAACATAGGTGTTATTTTTTTTATCTGAATTAAGGACTGGACACTTATGAACATGCATTGTTGCTATCTAAATCTTCCGCACTATCAAAATTATCATCATTGCCTAACATATCATCATTCCCAAACCGGATGAGTTACCTCTTGATTACTGGTAAAAGGACTAAAACACAGTTTTGTAAACATGGAGGACTAATTTCAAATCGAAAAACTTAGATGACTAAAACACAGAGTTTTGTAAAAATAGAGGACTAATTTCAAATCGAAAAACTTAGATGACGAAAACACAGAGTTTTGTAAAAATAGAGGACTAATTTCAAAGTCGAAAAACATAAGAGGACAAAAATCAAAAGTGGTACAACTTCAGAGAAAAAAAATGTATTTTCCCTAAATTTTAGCAAAATGACTGGGTAAAATGATGTAGATTGAAAATCAAGTCAAGTATCATATGGAAAGTTGGAAACGCATTAGAGTTGGCAGAAATTATAAGGAGACACGAAAACAATGTTTGGTGGGGAGAAATGATTGCATGAAACATATTTATATCTAATTGCATAGAATTTTGGACGTACTACTCAATGTTGGGGGAATTAAAGTCACTCCCCAATACTATCCTTATCTTTCTCATTCCCCCATTCTAATTGAGCACCATATTCATTATCTAATTCATGTAGAGATGATCCTGAGTTGTACTGAAAGTCATTATCTAATTCATTTGACTTTCTTTTTACTGCATAATGATTTTCATTTTACTTTACATAACTACCAAATGCAAAGACATAAATGTATATGTAGAACTGTACAAGGATATGAATGATACATATACTATAACAGTCTCATAAATCTAAGGTGGTGTTTGGTTTGGGATTGATTTGGATTGGATTTGGATTGTGGTGGATTGGATTGGGATTTGGGTAATCCATGAATAGTAAATTGTGTGTAAGTTGTGTTTGGTTAAGGATTAAGTAGGGGTAGATTTAACTTTATGTCACATCAAGAGTGATGTTATAATATTTTATTATTGTTAGTAGTGAAATAAAAGTAGGAGAGAGAAGAAAGTAGGAGAGAGAATGAGTGTGTGAAAGAAAAGTAAGAGAGATAGTGATTTGATGGTATAAAAATAGGTGTGTAGTTGTATTATAGGGGTGGATTGGTATTTGGATTTGTATTTGGATTGAGATGAATTGAAAGAGGTTGGATTGGGATTGGACCAATCCAAATCCGGATTGGCCAATCCCAAAACAAACACCGCCTAAGGTTATTCATTTCAACTATGAAACAGTTTAGGATTTGAGGTATACTATGTAATAGCAAACATCTTTTCCAAATTTCTGTGACTACTTTTTTTTAAGGTGACTTATCTTGTTTGAATTTGGTCAAATTTCTGTTGAAGATTGTGAAAACAAAATGGGCTATGGTCAAACTTGATTTAATTTCCAATTTGGTCAAACTCTGTCCACAACTATGATATGGATTAGGATTTAAAGTATACTAGTCAAACTTCTTTCCTGAACTTCTGCCAACTGTCTTTCCAAGGCAACTTTGTTTCTTGTTTAAATTTGATCAAACTTCTCTTAAAAACTTTCAGGTGTAATTTGAAGTTTGTTAAGTACTATACTTATTTTAGTTGTTGTACGCAGGCACTTTTAACTTGTTCAAATAAGTTAGTCTTGTAAATTTTGTTGATGCCACCTGAAAACTGTACCAACCATGTTGCTGCTTGAAAACATTGAAAAAACACCCTACTTTAAAGGTCATCGAAAAATGAGATTTCATGAATAACATTGAACAAGAAGTTCCCTCATCTTATGATTCAGTTGAAAAGTTGGAGATATTGTTAATGGAACAAAATCAGAAACTGTTGTAGGTCTTTATTTACAGAACCTCTGGACAAAAATATTAAGTTTGTTATCACCCTAAACCCTACAAAACTGCACATGAGATAGACAAAGTACCAGACAACCATTGGAGTCTGTTTAGTGTATAAGTTTGTTATTACCTATAAAGAAGAAGCCATGGTATCAATCATGTTAAATAACATTTGGGAAACTAGAAGGCTTAGAAAAGTATTATTTTTCCATGAAAGCTGCAAATGAGGGCATTTAACGGGATACAGTTAACGAAAAGGAAGGAAATTTCTACCAATTGCTCTGCATTTTTGTTAGAACTGCGGAGACCATAAACTTTGTCATATTGCATTGTGAAGTGAAAAGTATATTAAACAGAAGAGAATAGTGCTTTCGGACAAAAGGATCTTTTTACTATCTCCTTCACTGGGTTCGGGAATGGTTTTTCAAAAGTTAAATTTTGTTGAACTTAAGAATTTGAATATTACATCTACTTTGCCAACTGCTTTTATGGCACATCTGATGCTATAGTCCAAAAAAGGAGCTTTGTTAGTGAATAATTCCATATGTACTTTTCTAGAAAAAGTTAGAAATAAGAATTTCGCCTGCTTGTGTTTAGAAAATCCGATTGGGATGGAAAGTTAAGACTTTTGACATTTTTTTATTAATTAAGTTAGACTTTTGACATTTTTTTCTGGATGCATACATGATTCGTTTAGTTTGATAAGCATTCTGAAGTTTGCATTATTTCTGGTGATTATTTTTAAGTTTTGTGTTTCTTTGTGTCTCTAGAGCTACCAGTTCAGGGAAGACAATTTTTATTGTTAATGAGTAGTTGAACTATTTTTTATTGGGAACTAGACCTGTCTAATCTGCTCTATATTTTTATTCCAGAGCGTGTTGGAGTCGATGTGGTTGAGTGTGCTTGTGTCATTGAATTGGAGGGACTGAAGGTATGGAACTGCACTCCAATTTAAGCAAATATTAACATCTGTAGTTATGTTTTTTATTGCCTTAGAGGGTGTGTGTTAATTACATAGAGGGGTAGCTCTGAAAAAATAAATCACCTTGTGCTCCCTTGAAACACCCACATTTTACTGGTAATTTGTGTAGTTACTACTTACTACATAGAAACTGCTGCTGATTTGCTGTGATCCAAGTTGGAACAAAATATTATACTGTAGCATATTAGGAAAAATGTCTTGAAACAAAACCATTTAGGGGGCTGTTGATTTAAATTCTTCAATGGGAATGGTAACGGGAATGAGCATAGGAAGTTGTTCAAATTACTCCATTTTGATTAACTACCCTCCCCTCCTATAAATGATTTTTTTGTGTCCTCACTTATTCCAAGATTAGAGCAAAACACTAACAATGTAGCAATCATTCTCTTTATAATTTACTATTCAATGATTCTCATTACCATTCTCATTGAAGAATTTGAACCAAACACCCTTAGTACTACTGTATACTACTATCAAGCTAACACAAAGTGGAGGGGTTTGCTAAAGTGCGAGTAACCGGGGTAAAGTCATATGACATATACTCAACTTGTATGTTTGTTTCTGGATTACTTTCAAAATTCTAATGCAAGTTTGTTTGTAACCACACAAGCTTGATTTCAAAATCCACCAACATCCTAACCTATAATACCTACACTCTCTTACATTTTCTCTACTTTTCCTTTTTTAATAAAACACACATTTATTTTCACAATATATAAACTATTCCAAACAGCCCGAAACAAACATACCTCTAGAGTAAGGTTTTGAGGTTGAATGAAAGGATATTTAGGGATGCTTTTGTAATTTATTGATTTGCATGTTATATGAGATAGTTTTGCGGCTGACTGATCGTTCGGTGCAGGGTCGGGAGAAGTTAGGGGAGAATGCGCTGTTTGTTCTTGTGAACTCACCTGTAGATGAATGAGTTGCCTCCTGCCCTGTATTGCATGTGGACTGAAACTGCTGCTTATTTTTTAGTCCAATTGTACTGTTATTCAACAACCCAAACTCCTATTTTATCATGCTTCAACTTTCAAGCAACTCCGTGTGTGTGTGTTGAATGTAGTTCATTATCTCATAATAATATTTTGCCCTTCTTGTTACCCTCAGCTACCTACCAAAAAGTCCCTTTGAAACTATGATAAAAATTATATCATCCCCTAAATTTATGTAGCATTTTGCCCCTAAGCTTTCAGAAACATATCATTTTTAGGCCTACTTTTGGATATTTAAATAAGGATGAAAAAACTAGTTTAAATCAATATAACTCATGCTAGAATAGTTTAAGAAATTGTTTTTCTTGAAATGGCTGTTTTTTTTTGAGAATGATTTCTTGCTTCTGTCCCTTGAACAAAATGAAATTGGGTGCCCTTAAAGGTTTGTTTGTTTCAGGCGATTTAGAAATTCTGGCTTGCGAAATATTTGGATTTGAAAATTTGATAAATAATAAAAATGTACTCTCTCCGTTACACAATAATTTACACTTTAAGTTTAACAATAATTTTCTAACTCTTATAATGAATATTTTTTTTATAATTTTATCATTACAATATTTTCAATTTTACACGATATACCAACACTTTTGAGTCCATATATACATACAAATCAAACTCATTTAAACTTATTTTGGGACATTCGGAGCATTGTCTCCATAGACACATCACAACTACTGATTTTCAATCGAAGGAAAATGGAGAGTGAAAACCTTCAGAATTAGGGTCCACCATCCTTGCAAGTTCATGAGCTATTCTGTCGGTACTTATTTCATTCTTTGCACTACTTTATCCATATGTTCGATTGCCTTCAGTTCTACCCCCAAAACTGATGTAGGTGCATTTTTTTGGCGTGGGTTATATGCCTCTCCATGAATGTTAGATGTACTCTTCAAAATTATCTATAATATCCTTATTTTTTTTTTTTTCTTCTGCAACTATCCCATCCTCCCACTAGGGGTGGACATTCGGTCGGTTCGGTTTTGGACATTTTTCAACCGAATCAAAATAATCAAATTTTTTAAAAAATGAACCGCAACTGAACTGAATTTCTGTAAAATCGAACCGATTTGAACCGAATTTTGCATAAAATATTTAAGAATTGATGAACAGCATCTCACATAACAGAATTCTGCATAAAATCGAATTCAAATTAAATTCAAACTTCACATACAAATCCCGGTCGCCGGTCGGTGGTGGAAAGAATGGAAGACATAAGTAAATGACATAACCAAACAGATTGTAATCACATAACAGAATCTCACTTAGCCATTTTCGCCGGAGGAAAACAAATTTTTTTTATGATTATTTAAGATAGGATATACATAATATAGAACAATATTTGAAAAAAAAGATTGGTGATGATATTATTATGCTAAGTTATATTTTTGGATCCATAAAAATATGCAAGGTGCCCGCGGGTGTATGGTGCCTTGCATCACAAGAATGGAATATGGGCCAAGGTTGGGTCGGGTCAAAGGCCCAAGTGACAAAAAATTAAATTAAAAAATAAAAAAAAGAGCGAGCGTGAAGACGGAAGTCGCCCATCGCCGCTGCTTTCTGCCGCCCATCGCCGCCGATTACTGTCGCCCCATCGACGACGTTTTCTCGTCGCCACCGCCGTCGGTCCTGGTGTTGCGTCGACGGTTGTGTGTTTAAATCTCTAATTTCACAATACACAGTTAAGCACAAATATATACAATATGTGTTTTAAATCCCAAATTTCCGTTAGTTTCTTCTTGTTCTAATTTTTATGAAATTATTCTATTGGTGTTAGAGAAATATCATTGAAATATGAATAACAATGGAGATTGTGATAATTTCAATAGGAAAAATACTCACAACGAAGAAGAAGGTGATTTTTTCACAATTTGACAGTGTTTAATTGGAGTTATTAGAATTGTTATGTTTTTTGTATTATTAGACATTTGGTATTGATGGATATAAGCTCTAGTATTACTGGATATTTTTTGTGGCATTACTGAATTCAGTTTCATTTATAAGTGGAAAGATATACGAAATTCAAGATGTTTCTCTTCAAGATGAAGAAGTATAAGATCGTAATGAACAATGCAGTGAGATACAAGAACAGAACATGGAAGAGAATGTTGTGATATGAAGGGTCAAGAGTAGTGATGAGTCGGGATTATTGCATTATTTTTGTGGTTTAACTGGATGCTCTATGTGAATTAAATTGGTATTTAGTGTAATTTTCCGACTCATTGTTTTGTGGCCTTCAATCACCTTGATATTTTATTTTTATTTAATTTAGGCGAAATGAAGTATTTTGGCGATGCATCCAAGAGCCTTATGTGATTTAATTTAGGAATGAAGACTTTGGGACAATTGTGAAGCAATATGGGCTTTGGAAGAAAAAGAAGCCCAATGGATAAAAAAAAAGGAGAATGGGCCAAGAATTTTATTGTGGGGGGCAGAAGGAAATACACGAGAGGGATTACAGCCGCCACGAGGAGGGAGAGTCAACGCTGGTGGAAGAAGAGCAATTGGCGTGAATGCAAGGAGAGAGAAAAAGACCTTTGTGGATTGTAATTTTGGTTTGATCATCGTACTATTAACTCCTTTTGTTTGGATTAATATTCGAATTATGCATCAAGTTATTGTTTGTGTTATCTCGTTTATTATGCTTGGCTAATTTCTTTATTCTAGCCCGAGGACGTGAAACCTTATATTGATTATGTCTGTTTAAAACTATAGAGTTGAACACGTTGAATTTTCAACGGAGAAACCAGTTGACACATACGAGCTTGGTGGATGAACAAAACAGTGGTGAGAGGAGCTTTGAACCATCACTGACTGATTTGTTGAAGTCCATAGAAGCCAATACGGAGGAATTTCATCAAAATACACAAGCACACATAAGGGACTCATAGTTTAGGCGAAAGAATTTGGAGGTTCAATTGAGTCAAATGACGAATGTCATAAGCCAAATGCAAACACAATGGAGTGAAAATCTAGTGGAAGATGTTGTTGAGCTTAACCGAATCGACATAGAGGAAAGACTCGAGGAACCTAATGAGCAGATTGAGGCACGAGACGAGCCAGTTGAGACTGAGGAAGTTATACAGAAAAAAGAGGATGTAGTTTTCACTAACACTGACCCCCTCAGTGTCAGTGTACTAGAATAGAAAAATAAGGTAAAATCTCATGAATTCAATCTTGTTATTACTAATGTAGTTCCCTTTCTGTCTAGGCTCAAAAAGGTCGAGAAAGATGCCAAGGAGAAGCAACTAATCGATGTCTTTCGGAGGGTTGAGATCAACATACCACTAGTTGAGCCGAAAGAGAAAAATCCTAGATATGCCAAATTATTGAACGAGCTTTACATCGACAAACAATTGATATCTTGGAATGAGAACCTGATTGGAGAGAACATTGTTTCGCAATGTAAAATGCCATTACATAGAGAGAATTATTCTACTTCGATTACGTGAAAGAGAAGTTGGTCGTCGAGCCAACGACGTTAAGAAAAGACGCTTATCGGGAGGCAACCCAATGTTTGGTTTATTTTGCTTTGCTTTTGTTTTAATTTTTTTTCTTTTCTATTCCTTTTACTGATCGTTAACCCCTTTTCTGTCAGGTGTAGTAGGCTGAGTCATTTGGTAAAGGAGTATATAGTTGGGCTTTGTAGTGAATTTAACTTTGGGCATGCACAATTAATTTATTTGATAAATTTTGTTGTTCAGGCCCTCAAATTATAAAGACACCCTCGGCCCAGTACAGAAGCCCAACTTACAAAACTCATTCTCAGTCCAGTTGCACAGAAGCCCCATCCCACGTCCACATATCTCACTCTGTAGCTTCACATTTGTTGCACATTTGTTGCAGTCTACGCCACCAACTTAGAATCGGGTACCCTCGTTCCACTCTGATTTTCATTTTTATATGGTGTTTGATTTTGTACCTCTTGCTTCAGTGTTAAAGGACTAGCACTTATTTAAGTGTGGGAGATTATTTGTATCAAGTGGTTGGTGTCTTTCTTGTTTCTTGTATATGTTGGTATTGTGCATGCTTGAGTGTTTGAAACTTGATGACGTGAGTATTTGCATATGAATCTAGTGGCTGTAAATTGTTTCTTTTTTATAAATACGTTGTGATTTTGGGTAGTTTGTCCTAATTGACGATTGGATTTGATATTCATGCTTGAGGGGTGAAATCGAGTTGATTTTTGGTTATTTTGGTGCTGAAGTAGTCCTAGATTTCTTGTATTTTGGATAAATTTATTTTTGGTTCTCTTAAGAAGGAAAATTTGAGTTGGTGGACGAAGTCGAAAAATAATGAAATAATTGAGGATGGAGGAAAAAAAAAAGAGGAGTTGAGTTGAAAAGCATTGAAACGAAAAAAATAGCGAGGGGCTGAAACAGCTACCTACTTGAGGGGGCTCATGTGCTTTTAATGAAAAATTAATAACACAAAAAAAGAGCTAAAACCCGAAAAGTAGAGAGGAGCTGCGGACCTCGCTTTAAAGTTGAAAAAAAATTCAAATTCCAAGAAAAAAGTCTAAAAAAAAAAAAAAACGTGGAGACGGACGCCACTCAGATTAGTACTTTGAAAGAGGATTGAATCAAATGAACCGAAAACTAAGTCTTAAGGAACTACTGATGTACTTGGGATGATCATTAATTGATGAGTTTCATGCTTAGGTGTGAGTAAAAGGTCTCAGTTGTATAAGAGGGACGAGTTACTTTTGATTATGGCTCAAAAAGCAAATTCAAATGCTAGAGTTGTGTGAAAGTATTCTAGTTAATCTTGTTTGAACATTTAAGTAGTCGGTGGTTGTTTTGATGACGTGATATTGTGTTCTCTTTGATTATAATTGTTGCTTGAGGACAAGCAATGGTTCAAGTGTGGGGGGATTTGATGAGTCGGGATTATTGCATTATTTTTGTGCTTTAATTGGATGCTCTATGTGAATTAAACTGGTATTTAGTGTAATTTTCCGACTCATTGTTTTGTGGCCTTCAATCACCTTGATATTTTATTTTTATTTAATTTAGGTGAAATGAAGTATTTTGGTAATGCATCCAAGAGCCTTGTGTGATTTAATTTAGGAATAAAGACTTCTAGGACAATTGTGAAGCAATATGGGCTTTGGAAGAAAAAGAAGCCCAATGGATAAAAAAAGGAGAATAGGCCAAGAATTTTATTTTGGGGGGCAGAAGGAAACACACGAGAGGGATTACAACCGCCACGAGGAGGGAGAGTCAACGCTGGTGGAAGAAGAGCAATTAGCGTGAATGCAAGGAGAGAGAAAAAGACCTTTGTGGATTGTAATTTTGGTTTGATCCTCATACTGTTAACTCCTTTTGTTTGGATTAATATTCGAATTATGCATCAAGTTATTGTTTGTGTTATCTCGTTTATTATGCTTGGCTAATTTCTTTATTCTAGCCCGAGGACGTGAAACCTTATATTGATTATGTCTGTTTAATTAAATAATCCCTGGTTGATTTTGATTTACATCTCGATTTTGTTATTACTTGAGTAGATGCTATGCATGTTTGAGTTAGGAGTTTAATAGGCTTGATCACCCAATTTTATTCATATATCAATTCTAGCTATCCTATAAATTATAATCCGTAATTATTATAATATTTTGGGAATTGTAGCAACTAAGGTAGAACACCTTAGGGAGTAGTAACATTTAGGTTGCATGAAACGAGTGTCTCGTGTTCATGGTCGATACATGTTTAATTGTTCCTTGAGTTGAACCTTCGATACATGTTTTAGGGTTATTCGTAGGAATAGATTAATTGGGGGTCGTACCTGCTGATTAATTAAACGTAATAAACAATTCGAACTAGTTTGGTCGTACAACTGGTTTAGGGATAAGATTCGAGAATAAATTGAGATAACCGGTTTGTTGATTAAATTGGTAAAATTAATCGAGGGGACACTATCCGAGGGCTAGATCTTTCTTACTATTTGAACACTCGTTATTTTACTTGCACTTTATTATTATTTTCTTGCTTTTTATTAGTTAATCAATCCAAAATCCCTTCCTTTTTATTGCTTTCATACACAAATTAATTCGATTAAATTACACCGTTCTCTGTGGATCGACCCTTACTTGCCCTACTATATTAGTGGGTAGTTAAGGAATTATTTTTGGGTGCCGGCGACAGCACACCAAAATTTGGTCTCCATAAAAAAAAAAAGACAAATACATCAAAATCATCACAAATGAATGAGTTTGGTTCTAAAACACCGAATCCCTAGTTAATTAAGTTGATGATTGTGTTGCGTATTGCATATGGTATTATTGGACATTGTTATTTTATACCAAAAACATGAAACATCATATCAGATATCTCGTATTACTGATTATTACACGTGGTATTACTGAATACGCTTTGTGGTATTAATGTACATCGATGTTGTATTACTTGTTTATTTATTCACACGGTAATTTTAATTTTACTGGATATTGATTTTATAGCGGAAACATTAAACAATGTAATTTAAAGTTTTAAACATCATATTAGACCGTTTGTATTACTGGTTATTACATGTGGTATTAGTCAATACAATGTGTGGTATTACTGGATATTGATTTTGTAGCGGAAACATTAAACACCTAAATTTAAAGTTTTAAACATCATATTAGACATCTTGTATTATTGGTTATTACATGTGGTATTAGTGAATACACCGTGTGGTATTAGTGAATACACTCTGTTGGTCCCAAAGTTGAGTTAAGATTGATTAAGCTAGAGTCTAGAGGGGATGGGTGAATAAACTTTTAAAAATCTTTCAAAATATCAGAGTTATATGCGGAATAGTGTTCTGAATAGTACTGCTCTTACTGAGTCAGCTCAGTACTTCCAGTTTCAGTTTTATACTCAACTTAGATTTAGATCTATAATATGTATGTTTAAACAAATATAAACAGTAAGTAAATCAACACACAAAGATTTATAGTGGTTCGACAAATGTCTACATCCACTCTCACAACCCCAGTTGTGAAGTTTTACTAACTCTTCCTTCTTGAGTTTCTTGTGGCTTAAAGTCCCAAGATTAAGACTTTGATCTTTTCGATTATACCACCAGGTATATCTTCAATCTACTAGTAATTTCATAAGTAACTAGCACACTTGTTTACAACAAATCACAAACTAAAATAGTAAAGTAAAACTTCTCTTTAGTAGCCTTTGATTCTTCTCTTCAATTCAGTGGCTCGTATCAGTTTTTGATCTCCTTCAACTCTGTGAGTTCTTAAATGCTTCATAGACTCTTAATTCTCTTTTATTGCTCTTAGATCAATAGTCTTTCCAGTAGAAGATCACAAAGTATATATAAACATTAGTATGACAGTTAGCAGTTTGTGAAACTAACTCTCAACCAACTCTAAAACTGTTTTTGTAACTTATCCTTTCTGTAACCGACTTAACTTCTTTCAACTTATCCAAGTCAACATATCTTCTAATATCTTCAGTTACGCTTTAAATAAGTTTTCCAAACTTATTCTTCAATTATACTAACTCAGCACAGTAAACTTACTGTTCTGAGCCAGCCAACACCGTTCTCAACAACTGTTCTGAACATCTTCAGAATACTTCTCTTGTATTTCTGAGCTTCATCTTTACTCTTGATAGTCTTCTTACTTCAGAGTAGTCTTCTGAGTCTTCTTTAATCTTCAGATCAAGTTCTAATCTACTGTTCTGAACTTTTACAATACTGAATACAATAAAATACAAACTTACAAATATAAAACCTATCTATACTTCAACTGAACTACATACAGAAGAGTATATCTAAGTTCTATACAATAAGCTGTCTATACAATACAAACATCAACTTAGTTCCTAACAGTTCATATATCAGATCAGTAAACTCATAAGATCAGTAAACTTAGTTTTTCATGACTCATCAAGATGACTTAGTTAAGATGACTTCCAACCACATATATCATTAACTTTAAGTTGCTTTTGGCCATCAAAACTCAATCTCATCAACTAGAATATTGTTTCAAGGATTCATATCCCAAGACACTTTGTGGGATTACTGGATATTGACATTTGTATTACTTGTTACTTGTAATACTGTAATTAACACCATAATTTGACATTAAAAACTGCATTAGGCATATGATGTTACTTGATGTTGATTTTGGTAGCATTAATCCCTAAACAAAAACATAAAAAAAAAAAATCAATTCTTGACAATCAAATAATATGATCAAAATTTTTTCTTCTTCCCAAATCATCACCTTTCTTCTTCAAATTCCCAGCTTCATGTCTGCATCTTTCTTCTTCTTCTCTTCAGCTTTCAAAGCATTCTATTTCTTCTCTACAACAATTCTTTGAACTATAATTATAATTAGAAGCAATCAAAGCAAGCATCACAATAATAGCTTAAATACTTCAATTGTAATAACATAATAAAAGTAATGAATAAACAATTTTCAAAACAGAGCCGAGGAGCAACATAATGATTCTACCTTCAAATCTGCTAATCTAGGACAACTTTGTTTTATTTTCAATTTAATACATTTGACTGTACGCTTGTATCCAGGAATAATAAAATAAAATAATCAGTAATACAACATGCAACAATCAGCAATACCACAATGAACAATCAGTAATACCACAAACAACAATCTATCAAATACAACAATCTATAAAATACAATAAAAAGTAATACCACAAAAAACAATCAGTAATACCACATAGAAAAATCAGTAATACCACAAAGAACAATGAGTTATTCAAGTATGTATCAACTACCTTAAGGGGGTGTTTACTTTGGGCTTTGGGTGTTTTTAAAAATCGGATTTTTGAAATCCTGATTTTTGAAATCCCGATGAATAGTAATATGAGTGTTTCTTTTGAGTTTTGAAATAGTGTAGGATTTAACTTTATGTCAAATCAAATTGTAATATTGAATGAGTTTGTATTATTATATTATTGTTTGGTGAGATTATAATGATTAGTTAATTGTGTAATGATTAAATGTATTATATTATTATATTATTATAATATTATTATATTATTATTGAGAAATAATATAATGATTAGAGTGATATTATATATATATAACTTTATGTAAAATCAATATGTTTGATAGGGGTGGTTTTGAGTGGATTTTGAAAACCGATTTTTAAATCTCGAAGTAAAACGGGTTTTGGATCTTGAAATCCAAAACCTGATTTTTAAAACCAAAAGTAAACATACCCTAAGAGAGAAATATTATTCTTTGTTGGGATATGAATCCTATATACAATATTATAGTTGATGATTATATGTTTTGATGGCCAAAAGCAACTTAAAGTTAATGATATATGTGGTTGTAAGTCATCTTAAGAAAACTTATATTCTGAGTTTACTGATTTGATATATGAACTGTTAGGAACTAAGCTGATGTTTGTATTGTATAGACAACTTATAGTATAAGACTTAAATATACTCTTCTGTATGTAGTTCAGTTGATGTATATATAGGTTTTATGTTTGTAAGTTTGTATTAAATTGTATTCCGTATTGTAAAGTTCAGAACAGTAGATTAGAACAAGATCAGAAGATTAAAGAAGACTCAGAAGACTACTTCAGAGTAAGAAGAGTAAAGATGAACCTCAGAAATACAAGAGAAGTATTCTGAAGAAGCGCAGAACAAAAGTTGAGAACTGTGCTGACTGGCTCAGAACAGTAAAAGTCAGAACATAACAGTAGTTTACTGTGCTGAATTGGTGTGATTGAAGAATAAGTTTGGAAAACTTATTTAAGGCATAACTGAAGATATTAGAAGATATGATGACTTGGAGATAAGAAGTTAAGTCGGTTATAAAAAGAAGTTACAAAAACAGTTTTAAAGTTAGTTGAGAGTTAGTTTCACAAACTGCTAACTATCATACTAATGTCTATATATACTGTGTGATCTTCTACTGCTAAGACTACTGATCTAAGAGCTATCAAAGAGCAATTACGAGTCTACGAAGTATTCAAGAACTCACAGAGTTAAAGGAGATCAAATCAAGAGAAGAAGCCACCATACTGAATTGAAGATTCAAAGGTTACATTCTAGAGAAGTTTTACTTTACTATTTTAGTTTGTGATTTGTTGTAAACAAGTGTGCTAGTTACTTGTGAAATTACTAGTAGATCGAAGATATACCTGATGGTATAATCGAAAAGATCAAAGTCTTAATCTTGGGACTTTAAGCCACAAGAAACTCAAGAAGGAAGAGTTAATAAAACTTCACAATTGGAGTTGTGAGAGTGGATGTAGACATTTGCCGAACCACTATAAATCTTTGTGTGTTGATTTACTTACTGTTGATATTTGTTTAACATACATATTCAAGATCTAAATCTAAGTTGAGTATAAAACTGAAATTGAAGTACTGAGCTGACTGAGTAAGAGCAGTACTATTCAACTTTGGGACCAACATTCTTCTTCTTTCTCAAACTCATACCTTTAGGTACCATCTGTTTAGATCATGAAAACCTAAAGAAACAAAAAAATGACAGAAGTTAAAAAAATGACACAAGTTATAATAATATGCATAACAACTAAACTTCCAATTACTTGTGCATTTTATATGTTTTAACAAATATATTCCATGGAGATTGATCAAAATTGGCAAACTCAAGTCTTGTGAACACAAGGACGGAGGGACATAGGGCCCAGCGGGGTCACTGGGCCCCCCACCCCTTTTTCTAATTTCTTTAATATATATTTCAAATGGTTTATTTAATTTTTTATTTATAATATTTAAGTTAATCTAGTGCTTCTAAATCAGGAAATCAGGTTTCAATTTATGCTGTTTGCAATGATAATTTTTTTGGGTTGATCTGCTATGGACTCGAGTGCATGTTGTGCACCCTAGTCCATGTTGCACTCAGTTTACTGATTTACACTTTTTGGTAAATGGTGTTGCACTTTTCAATTATTAAACTGTATAATAATATTTTTAGTAATAATTGAAAAGTGCAACACCATTTACCAAAAGTGTAAGTCAGTAAACTGAAAAGTGCACATGGACTAGGGTGCACAACATGCACTCGAGTGTATACTAGAATTTATCAATTTTTTTACATTTTACTGTATATATTTTTAAATAGAATAATCCCTTTGCAAAAAAAATAAAAAAAAATTATTAATAGTTGTTTTTCTTAGTTTTTGAATATTGCTATTTTTAACAATTTTGAAACTGTTTCATCCCTTCTTAATCGAAACAATTAAATATTATTCACTCGTTCACATAAGACGTGTTTGTTTCTTTTTGCACATATTTTAAAAAATATTGTTTATTTATGAATAAAGTTGATAGGTAGAAAATAAAATATTCTACTCCATAAAATAGAGAGAAGATAAAGTAAGTGTGAATGTGTGATGGAGTATATTTAAAAAAAAAATATACACATTTTATGTGGACAGTCCAAAAAGAAAAATAAAAACTCTTATATTGTTACGTCGAGTTACATTTATTTTTATCTATTACGTTACGTTTTTATAGTATGTTAATCGGGCCCCCCACCCCACAAAGTCTGGCTCCGTCAGTGTGTGAACATAAAGTATCACTCAAGAAAGAGTAATCTACTCCAATCAGTTGTCTTCAAAACACACCGCATATACTCTAGTACAACTACAGCCCCAGAGAAAGGGGCGAGAACATATTAACACGACCATAGAAAATGTAGTTAATTGCTTTTATCTACCTACACACAAATACAAATACTATTTAGGGTAAAATTATGATAATGGAGTAGGCTCATATATATATATATAAAGAAGCAATTTCTTGAAGTAGAAATTGTCTTTTCTCTCTCTATTGAAGAAGATTGGTGCTGAGAAAATACTCCAAGATCCCATTTTAATGCAAATAAAGAAGCAAGAAAACGATTATTCTAATGCAAAGTCTTAATACTCAAGCCCCACATCACAACATTTCATCAAGAATCAAGGTCACATTCCACTTTTTTCATAATTTTTCTTATTCTATTTAATCAATTAATCAAGAATTAGCATGATGACATTGAAAATGCAGATACATGAATGGTACACAGATGGAGATGAGGAGGGAAATAAACTTCATCAACAAGCTCTTTTGTTTCATTTTCTATACACACATGACCCTAATCTTTGCCCTAGTAATTTCCCTAACAGTGAGAGGCATCTTATCAGCCAAGTATTTCCAACCAAAGAAATGGTACTTACCGGTTCTCTCCTCAATCGCAGCCCTAGAAGATGAAGTCGCCGCCTCCAGCCCGCCGTAGAAGATGAAGCCCTAAAATTTGACTTTTAAATGAAAAAAATGCACAAATCGCGTCGTCCGTCAGCCACCTCAACGCCGTCCGTCGTCCGCCTCAGCGTCATTCGTCGTCGCCGTAGAAGAAAGCTCTTGAAGATTTAACGAGTCAGAGCAATTTTTTTGTGAGAGAAACATTTCTTGAAAATGACCAAAATGAGAGGCGGGTCAAATAACCGGGTTAGGATTACAATTTAAAAATCAATTGAAATAGAAGGGGGCACGGTGCCCTCGGGTGTATACAAGTATTTGGCATGCTTATTCTATTTAAATAGTTAATTTTCGAGTATCGTTTCTACTTTATTAACAAGATTGAGTATTTAAAAATAATATTATTTACACGTTACCTCATATATCTTTTTTATAATTAACATATGATTTTTTTAAAAACATTTATAAAAAAATTGAGCACACTTTTGATGAACATATGAAGTACTTCATTATGTTAATTTTTTCAGACACAAATTTTAATGAATATTGATTATCTTATGTATAAAACTTTGTTGTAAAAATCGGCCTAAGCGGCTCCTAGTCGATTCGATTTTGCCTCTTTAGACGGATTTTGTGAAAAAATCTGCCTAGGCGGCCGCCCATATTTTATTTTATTTTTACTTGGTTTAGCAATACGATATGGATAATCGTGCACATTTTTTCAAGAGAAAATGAGGTTCTAAGCAATATTCATGGCTTTGTCATGATGTACAATTTTTATCTTTTTTGCCAAGTTTCTATCGAGTAGTGAAAACTGTATTTATATATGTAAAAAATTTATTGCATGTGATGTTTATTAATTTATTTATAAATAATGTGAATGTCAATTTAAGTAAATAAATGATAATTGAAGAGTGAAAGGTTTTTTTTTTAAGGGAATTACAAGGTCTAATACAAATAATCAAAGAATTTCAGCTTAAGAGCTAACCCAAGATGGATCACCCCGAAATCGCTGTTTACTTAAATGATAATTGAAGAGTGAAAGGTTTTTTTTTTTTTTTTAGGGAATTACAAGGTCTAATACAAATATTCAAAGAATTTCAGCTTAAGACCTATGTTGGGAATAAAATGACATATGTTTTGATTAAATACCAAAACCCCCTGAGACATGCCTAAGTCAAGATGATTGTGTTCTAAGTATGTTAGAATACATAGCATAAGGCTAGAAGAGAAGCTGATATGTTAGGCAGCTCTTAGATGATTAGATGCACATTGTGAGGGGGAACCTATGCTCTGAAGATGATCAAGATCAAGTCCCCTCAAGGCTCAAATTCTGGTACAATCACTAAAGCCAAGCATACTCTATTGAAATTTCAAATGGCTTAATCAGGAGAGTTGTCCAGAGAAGTTGTCTCTATGCAAGAACAAGGTTGTAAAGCTCAAAAGGACAAGTTTACTCAAATGTTATGATCAGGAGAGTTGTCCAAAGAGGTTAACTCTGTGCAAAGACAAAAGCTCTGAAGCTCAAGGCCAAGTATGCTAATCAGGAGAGTTGTCCCAAAAGAGTTGTCTCAGCTAAATTGAACTAGAACAAATGTTCTATTGCTTAAAGGTCAACCATGCTGAAGAGAAGAAGACAACTACACCCTAAAAGACTTCATTATATCATGCTGAGATCATTTCCAAGTGAAGCAAAGGGAAGGAGCCAAGCCATCTGAAGAAGAGCAAGCCAACCATGCTGATAAACAAAGTCTGCTGATAGTGATAAGCAAAGTTGTCCATTTGATAAGGAATGTTGTTCTATCATTGGATCAAACCTCAGAAGCCATGTCCAAGTCTTAAACAAGTGAATCTTAAAGTCAGACATTGGGAAGAGTGCTGCAGAATGAAGACAAAGTCTTAACAACCGTTTATTACCCAATTAAGGGCATGCCACTATCAAGAATCTGTCTTCTAGTTTGAAGAACTCAAGGAAGACATTTATAGCAATTTGGGGCTGCCTCTCCAACGGGCAAATCCTCAAATTTGTCTATAAATACAGAAGTGTGAAGACCATTTGAAGCACCAACTACCAAGCCAACTATCTTACAAGAAATCAAGTGCTTTCAAAGCTTTCAAAGAGACTATCTTAGTCTTCAAACACTTCTTCTAAGCTGAACTTATTGTATATCCATACAAAGCTTAGAGAGATATCCTAATCCTTATACACTGATCTTCATTGTAAAGGATATCTCATTAGTTGGAACCTTACTTCAACCCTTACCCCTTTCAAGTCAGAAAGTGAGAAGGTTGTAGTAGTAGAAGTGGTAGGAGCTGACTGTTGAGAGAAGAACAGTTCAGTTCTGAGTTGAGAAGAGGGTACTAGGACTCTAGACATCCTAGGGATCAATTCACCAAGGAGTGGTGTTCTTGATCAAGTGCACCTTGGCACTATAAAACAAGTTAATTCCAAGAGTGAAGGAATTATCCTGTTAAATCAGGGAAAGTGGATGTAGGAGCTTGAGTCTCTGAACCACTATAAACCTCTTGTGTTGATTTGCTTTACAAGTACTTACATTCATTCAACACTGCACACAAAACTGATCTTTCAAAAGATACATATTCAAAGACTGTGCAAAAACTGTATTGGACAAGTTCCCTGAAACTAAACTGGATTGCATTGATTTGACTAAGTGATTTCAGAAACTAAAGGAGTCTAAACTTAAAGGGCCAACCACTATTCCGCACATATAACTCCCCTAGATAGTTATTCAACTAAGTACTCAATAGTACTTAGTAGTTTGATTACCTTAGAAGAGTTAATCATCTTCAGAAGAGTTGTCCAGGACAACCTTGCTGAGCTCTGGTTTGATCAAAGTTGAAAAGAATTTGCATACAAGTGTATTCCCCCCCCATACACTTGTTATATACTCCTTTCAGGACCAACAAGTGGTATCAGAGCAGGGGTTCAAAGACCACTGCTTCTGAAAATCCATCTTGATTTTCAAAAATTCACATATTTGTGTGGTCATTGAACTGATCCCTATCTGAAATCTATTACCTGTTGACTAACTGCTTTCTTGAGATATGACCAACAACAATGCTGTCCCTCCACCTGCTGTTCAAGGATTGGACAACATGACCACAAATCCAGTCAACCACACCTCACATCATAAACTGCCCATGTTTTCAATAGACAATTATGATTTCTGGAAAATTAGAATGAGGGCTCATCTTGCATCTCTTCACACTGACATGTTAAGAGTAATCACAAGAGGACCTTTTGTGTTTACTCAAACTAACCCCAGGGTGACAGATGAGCAAAGAGCAGATGTAAGGGAACTGATTCCCAAAGACGAGGATGACTTCACTGCTGATGAAAAGAGGAAAGATAATCTGAATTATCTTGCCATGAACACCCTCTACCAAACAATTCTAGATGCAGTCATGGGTAGAGTTTACCACTGCACCACAGCCAAAGAAATTTGGGATACTCTTGCTGAGATGTGTAAGGGTACAGAAAAGATCAAGGAGAACAAGCTCCAAGTTGCTGTGCAGAAGTTTAAACAATTCACAATGGAGTCTGAAGAATCCATTGACAAATTTGCTGGTAGATTCACTGATGTGATGAATGAAATCAACTCATTGGGCAAGGTGTACTCCAGGAGAGAAGTTGGATTGAAGATCTTGAGAAGTCTCACTCAAAAGTGGGATGTCTATGCTGTGATGATGCAGAATACCAAAGATCTATCCTCCATGCCCATGCAACAAATCTTCTCAGAACTCAAAGCCTATGAGTTTGACCTCAATAGAAGAAAACCTGTTGAGGAACCTTCAAATCCTACCAAGGGAGTGGCATTCAAAGCCAAAGTTGCTGAACCTGAAATGCAACCCACTCCCAGATCATCAAAGTCAGTCTCACAGACTGAAATGAAGGAGGAACTAGCCTTGATGGCTAGAAGGTTTGAAAAGCTCAACACAAGGTTTGGTAGATACAAGAAATTCTACCAAGACAACAAATTCAGGAGGAGGTACAACTCCCCTGAAGATCAGGCCAAGGACAAAAAGCCTGAATAGAAAAGATCAGAGGACAAGTACTCTAATAGGAGAAGGTCCAGTAGAGCTGACCCTTCATCATCAAAAGGAAGAGATGAATCCAAGAAGGATGATGATGAAGACCTATGCTACAATTGCAAGAAGAAAGGGCACTTCCAATATGACTGCCCTGAATTAATCTCTAAAGAAAGAAGAGAAAGGCAAGCCAAAAGAGACAGGAAGTTCACCAATAGAAAGGCCATGATGGCTGGTGATGAATCTGATAGTGCTAAGAGCTTCAACTCTTCTGATGGACTGTTCTCAAACAGCAATGATGATGATGATGTGTGCAACATGGCTATTGAGGATGATGAGGTATCCTCCACTTCTAGCTCACCATCATTCTTATCACAGAACACTAGTGAAGTCAACTTGAAACTTTCCTTTGGGAAGTTGATGGAAGATTTTACTAGATTACAAGAATTTCATGATAATTGTGTGAGAGAAAATGAAAGATTGGCTATTGAACTTGCCAAAAACTCTGAGGTAGCTGTTGATGTCAAATCTACTGAGTTGTATCAACAAGTCTTGAGAGAGCTTAAGGAAGCAAATCTCAGGATAGTTGACCAACAAAAGGAGATAGATGATCAACTACTCTCTCAGAAGAGAAAAGACTTTGAACTGAAAATTCTGAATGCCAAATTTGAGAACCTCTCACATGAATATGATATTCTTAAATCAAGTGAAGAGAGCCTGAAATTAAAGATGTCTACTTTGAAAAAATCCTCTAGAGCAATAGAGGAAATTCAGAGTTATCAAAGACCTATGGCTCAAAGAAGTGGATTAGGTTTTGATCCATTTGAATCTTTACCTTGTCTCAGTGTTGCTTCTACAAGTAACACTAAGAGAATCTTTGTTAAATCAGTGGCACAACAAGCTGAAAACGAAATAATTCAGCCACTGAACAAAGGAAAGGGAAAATTAAATGAAATGCCTACTCAAGTGCCTCAGGAGACTAGGCCCAAACCTTTGGAAAAGGTCAAGGCTCCTGAACACAAGAGGAATGTTGGTCAGCAGAGTAGACCCAATGGAAGGGCAACTCTCCTGAACAATGTTTAGAGGAGTTATCCAAGGTATAATCAGCCTAGGCCAACTCTACTGAGAAAGCCTCAGCTGAATAGACCTAAGGACAACTATCCTCAAAGGCAGAATAAAATGAGACAACCAAAACCCCTCATGTCAAAGGGTAATGGTCATAAAAATGCCTTTCCTCAAAGATTTCATCAAGCTGCACAAAGAACTCATAAGTTCAGGAGAATTGACAACTCCCCTGAAACTTACAGAGTTAATACTTTCACACACACTTTCCCAAAGGCATTTAAGGGAAAGACAGTGTATGTTGATGCACAAGGAAAACAACTTAGCCACCTTGAATCAATCAGGGTGATTAGGCAAGTTTGGGTTCCTAAAGGTACAGCTAACCTCTCAGGACCCAAAACTCAAAGGGTACCTAAACCTATCTAATTGCAGGTACCAATGGGCCACAAGAAGAGGAGTATGAGCAAAAAGACAACATGGTACCTTGACAGTGGATGCTCAAGGCACATGACTGGAAACAAGGAACTCCTCACTGATTTTATTGAAAAAGAAGGCCCAAATGTCACTTTTGGAGACAGCTCACAAGCAACAACAAAAGGTTATGGTACTTTGATGATTGGTAACATCAAAGTAACCAATGTATCTTATGTAGCTGGTCTCAAATATAATCTCCTAAGTATCAGTCAATTCTGTGATAAAGATTTCAATGTTGAGTTCTCAAGTGGAAAATGCCTAATTAAAAATAAAACTCAACAAATTCTATTGACTGGAACTAGGAAAGGAAATGTGTATTTTGCAGACTGGGATAAGTCTACTGATGCTGCATGTTTCATTGCTAAGAGTACTAGTGAACAAAGTTGGTTATGGCACAAGAGGCTAAACCACCTGAACTTCAAATCAATGAATAAACTTGCTAGAAATGCATTAGTTAAAGGACTGCCTAATGAGGTTTTCATTAAAGAACATGTGTGTAAGCCATGTCAAGAAGGAAAACAGATTAAAGCCTCATTCAAAGGAAAACCAGTCATTTCTACTGAAAGGGTACTTGAACTTCTACATATGGATCTTTTTGGACCAATCACCCCTTCAAGCATAAATGGTAGAAAGTACACATTAGTTGTAGTAGATGACTTCTCTAGGTTCACATGGGTAGTATTTCTCCTTAATAAGAAGGAAACACAAGTCAAACTACCTGAGCTCCTTAAGAGACTGTCAAATGAGAAAAGCCTTAGCATTATCAAGATAAGATCTGATAAAGGCACTGAGTTCATAAATTCATACATCAATTAGTATTGCACATCTAATGGAATAGCTCATGAAACCTCAGCAGCTAGAACTCCTCAGCAAAATGGAGTTGCAGAAAGAAGGAATAGAACCTTAAAAGAAGCTGCTAGAACCTTAATTGCTGATTCAAAATTACCTAAGAGGTTTTGGGCTGAAGCTATAAACACTGCATGCCATACTCAAAATAGATGCTTGATTACTAAGGGGCAAGGCAAAACCCCTTATGAACTCTGGAAAGGAAGAATGCCTAAAGTGTCATACTTTCACATATTTGGTTGTAAGTGTTTCATACACAATAATGGGAAAGAACAGTTGAAAGCCTTTGATAGCAAAGCTGATGAGGGAGTATTTCTTGGATACTCTCAAATCAGTAAGGCTTTCAGAGTCTACAACAAGAAAACTCTTATTGTGGAAGAAACACCTCATGTTGTGTTTGATGAATCTATTCATGAGTCCAGGAATGAAAACTTGGAACCTGAAGAAATCACACAGAGGACAACCAGACTGAGTCTAAAAGACAAAGACACTGAATTCATAGATGTTGTCCAAGCCAACCTACCTGAAAAACTCACACTGGACAACAATCCTGAAGGCAACCTCCCTGAGACAAACCCCACTGATAGAAATGGTGAACTGAATGAGCCAATCCCAGTTCACATCCAGGTAACAACTACCAATGAGGAAGCAGTTCCTGCTGAGGTAGTTAATGGGTCAAATAATCAAGTGGGAAATCAAAATGTTGAAAATGCCAATGTCCCTGACATTGAGGACAACACCCCTGATTATGATCCTGAATTAGATCATGCACTCAATTATCCTGAATTCTATAACACTGGTGACTCAACCTTAGTAGAGGACAACTCTACTGAAGGGATCAGAAAAAGAAGGACCTGGTTGTATGACCATCCTACTGATCTGATACTTGGTGACCCAAGTATTGGAGTCAAAACAAGAAGATTTCATGGTGAAAGTGCTCTTTTCTGTTGTTTCCTGTCAGAACAAGAACCAAGTGATATTGAAGAAGCACTTCAAGATGCCAATTGGATCACAGCCATGCAGGAAGAATTGAATCAATTCACCAGAAATGAAGTATGGGAGCTGGTGGATAGACCCTCACATCAAGATGTTATTGGAACCAAGTGGGTATTCAAGAACAAAAAGAATGAGAATGATGTAATTGTCAGAAACAAAGCAAGACTAGTGGCAAAAGGCTACTGCAAGCATGAAGGCATTGACTATGATGAGACCTTTGCACCTGTGGCAAGGCTAGAAGCAATAAGGCTCTTCCTAGCCTATGCAGCCCACAAGAGGTTCAAAGTGTACCAAATGGATGTCAAGAGTGCCTTTCTGAATGGAGTCTTGAAAGAAGAGGTCTATGTGGAGCAACCACCAGGTTTTGAAGTTGGAAACCAAGTATAAAGACTGAAGAAGGCTCTATATGGACTCAAGCAAGCCCCTAGGGCTTGGTATGACACACTGTCACAATTCCTCATGGATCATGGATTCACCAAGGGAACTGTGGACAGAACTCTCTTCAGAATCTTTGAGGGAGAGGACATCTTGCTTGTCCAAATTTATATAGATGACATAATTTTTGGATCCCCTAATGAGAAGCTGTGTGAGAAGTTCTCCAAGCTCATGCAAAGCAAGTTCGAGATGTCCATGATGGGGTTGATGAACTTCTTTTTGGGTCTACAAGTCAAGCAATCAAAAGAAGGAATCTTCATCAACCAAGCCAAGTACACCAGAGAAATGATCAAGAAGTTTGGGTGTACATCAAGCAAGCCAGTAAGGATCCCAATGAACACAAATTGGAAGATGGATCCTGATGAAAGTGGTGTTCCAACCAACTCCACTGAGTATAGAGGAATACTTGGCTCACTCCTCTATCTCATTGCCAGCAGACCTGACATCACCTTTGCAGTAGGTGTTTGTGCAAGGTTTCAAGCAAATCCTAAGAAAAGCCACCTTGAGGCTGCAAAGAGGATCTTGAGGTATCTCAAAGGCACTGAAAATCTAGGCCTTTGGTACCCTGCTGATGACAACATTGAGTTAACTGGCTACTCTGATGCTGATTATGGAGGATGCAGAATTGACAGAAAATCCACTTCAGGGACTTGTCAATTCTTAGGCAACAAACTCATATCTTGGTTTTCCAAGAAGCAAAACACAGTGGCTACCTCCACCACTGAAGCTGAATATGTTGCTGCTGGAAGTTGTTGTGCTCAAATTCTTTGGTTAAGACAACAACTCAGAGACTACAAAGTCAACTCTACTAAAGTGCCAATATTTTGTGATAACAACAGTGCAATAGCAATATCACAAAATCCTGTATTGCACACTAGATGCAAACATGTGGACATCAAGCATCACTTTATTCGAGACCATGTGGAGAAGAAGGATATCAAGTTGGTAAAGATCCACACAGATCATCAAAAAGCTGATATATTGACAAAGCCACTTGCAGAAGCAAGATTTCTGGAATTATCAGCAGAGTTGGGTCTACTTGATCCAGGGAAATTGGACAATTGAGTCCAAAGGAGTTCATTCATTAAGGGGGAACAAATTTCAAACTTCAGCAGACTTGGTCAAGTCTACTGAAACTCAGATGAAATGATCAGGACACTTGTCCATTGAATCTCAGGACAGTTGTCCACATCTTTTCAGGACACTTGTCCTAGTGGGGTCAGATAAGTTGTCCTAGCTATCAAACCAAATCTTGGTCTGATAAGCACCTATTTTGAGTGATCATTGCCTATTTCGAAATATGTCCCATTCAAATTACAGATATCATCTTTTTGGGATTTAATTTGTCTCCCACCCAAAAGGTCACTTTCCATGCATTAAATGCCAAGATTTAACTCTTGTTTGCATTAAACTTTTTGGGACATGATCTATCTCGAAAATCCCACAGCCTTAAACAAACATTAAAACTCCACCCACGTTTTGAACAAAACAGTTTTTCACTGTTACATTGATTTTTGACCATTGGATCAAAATTGGACAACTCCCCTGAAGACAATCCTAGCCGTCCATTTTGATTTCCATTTTTGTTCACCTTTGAATTCCATCAAGACTTCACCAACTCATTGACAAACATTCTTTTTAGAATATTCACAAGTCTTAAGATCCCCCACAAACACTTCTTCCCCAAGTATTCGAAACCCTAGCTCAAATTTTATCCAAACACTCTCAAACTCTGTCAAATTTCCTTCTGTAAACCTTCAATGGCTCCCAAAGTAAAACCAGAAATGGTTGTTGATTTCTTCAACAAGGATCTTGACCTAGACTTTGGCTATCTAAGTCACAAAAACAACCTCACATTCGAGCCAATCCTTTCTTTTGAGAGTGAGGATCCTAATGTTACTCCAACCCTGAGATGGTTGAGAAGGGCAGGTCTCCAGAAGTTCATGCAAGAGAAGCCAGACTCTTGTCTTGAATCCTACATGGCAGAGTTCTTTGCTTTTCTCAAATGGAGAGGCAAACCTGAAGATGGAGAAGTTGCCACAAGATTGTCCTTTATAGCAGAAGGAGAAGAGGAGGAAAGATTTCACAGGGTGAAATTTTCTGAGGAAGAGGTTGAAGCTGCTTTTGGATTGCCTTCAGAGGGAAGGAATCCAGAACTCTATGGAAATGGTCTTGAGCAAGAAATTGCTCAAGAATGGCTCATTACTCCAGGGCCACTATCCTCTACTCAACACAAAAGAACACTCAAACCAAAGTTCTTAACCCTATTTGAGGTAGTAGCAAAGAGTTTGCTCAGCAACACTGGAAGCTTAGAACAAGTAAGCCATCCTAGGATAAGGATTATGGCAGCTGTGATTGATGCCAGTGATAAAGGCATCAAGTTTGATTGGAGGACTTTCATCTTGACTGAGATGATGAAAGAAAATGCAAAGTTCAAAGTGAAAACTCACAACAAGGTTGTGATGGAAGGAAAATTGAGATATTGCACCAGAGCAAGTTTGCTAATTGAGAAGTTTGCTCACTACTCTGAGATGCAAACCTTTGCCAAACCCCTCCCAGCTCAGAAAATACTGTTTAGAAAGCCCATCAAGAAAACTGAGCAAAGAAGGATGCTTCTGGCCAACCCTGCTGAAAAGGTTGAAGAGAAGCCTAAGATGAAGAAGAGAACTAAAGCCAGGGCTGTCAAAACAAAGAAAATCTCTCAAATATCTTCAAGAGAAGCCTCAGGAGCATCAGCTGAAGTTGATGAAGTGGCAGAAGAGGGAGTAAGTGTGCCTTCTGACCACTCAGAAGAATTGAGGTTGAAGTACAATGAGACTAGACAAAAGTCTAGAGGTGATAAGAGGATCAGGGAAGCTGTCCCTGAGAAAGAAGTGGAAGAAAGTGGGAGCAGTAGGGCCAGCAAGAGAAGGGCCAAGCCCACTGAGAAGGTGCTGGAGCTTCAGGAAGAAAGGTCTCTCCAACTTGCTCTAAGAGAGAGCAGAGTTGAAAGCAGGACCAAATCCAAGTCAAGGACCAACTCATCTGGTTCTGGAACTCCAGAATCCAAGGTCCCTGAAGGTCAACCAAATAGAGGCCAACATCCCTGAAATTCAAAATCCTGAACCCAACTCCCCTGAAACCCATATTACCCCTCCCAACCAACCCATCACCCCTGTAGATCTCACCAAGAGATATTCTCCAGAAGGAAGTGTGCAGAGAAGTGGCATTGATGTGCTAGCAGACTTAGCAGTGGATGAGACAAGGCTTCTATCTCCCCTTGACTCATCCATGCTCAATTACTCAAAGTTCTTAGAAGCCGCACTCTTTGAACCAACCCCCTTGAGCAAAGCCCCTTCAGATACATTGCTCTCTAAAGCAACTGAAGTACCTTCATTTGAGCCTAATCTTTCTGAAGCCAACCCTCCTGAACTTAACTTGCCTGAAGCTGCAATTAAGGAAACCACAGCTAACTCCCCTATAGCCCAAAGTTCTCCATCTAGTGAGAATGAAGAGGAGTATACTTATGAAAGTATGCTCAGAGGTGGAGCCAAAGCCACAGTGGACAACCTATACCCACAACTTGCTGAATTTCCCAGAATTCAGAAAATGTTCCATGACTTGAGAATGCTAGTGGATGTCAAGGACAAAACCTTGATGGAAATCTCTCAAGTCATCCAAGATAAGGGTGCTAATTGGTGGCAAGTAGAGGAGAGTATACTACTACACTTTGCTGGTGTGCTGAAGACAAGATTCCTCACTGATGAGGAAGTGTTTGCAAAGTTGGTAGATGATAAAATCATTGAGGAGCAAGAGAGAAAAGCTAAGGGCATCAAACACCCTGATAGCAGCTCAGATGATGATGATTCCCCTGATGATCCCTCAAACCCTTCAAACCCCAACCCTCCTGAAACCCCTCAAGCCAACCTCCCTGAACCCTCTCAACCCAAGTCTTCTGTAGCTGCCAGACTTTCAAACCATCCTAGAACCTATCATAGGAAAGGCTCTGTATCATCAGAGGTGTTGACCAAAGGTGGTAACACAACCAAAGACACATCTGCCAATGAAGGTTCTTCTGAACCCAAGGCACAACCTAAAGATGTTGAGGTTCTTATGCTAGAGGCTGGTTTGATTAAGGCCTATTAAGTGTCAGGAGAGTTGGACACTGATCAGCCCTTAATCATTCAGGATGACTCAGTGGCTGCTGAAATAAGCACTGTGATCTCCTCATAACTGCCATCTTTGAACCTTGTTGAAGGTGAAGATGCTACAGGTTTAGGAGAAGAAGTTGAAAAGGAAAATAGAATCAAAAAATCAGAGGGAGTTATGGATGAAAGAGAGGTAGTAATCACTAAGATTGTGAGTGTACCACCATATGAGGGTGGAATAAGTGAGGAAGGACAGGTTATTCTTGAAGTCAAATCTGAAGTTCAAGAATCCCTTGATGAAAGGAGGCCTAATTCCTTGGGTGAGAACATCTTAAATGAAGGGAGAAAAGAAAGAGTTGAAAATGAGAAGAAGGATGCTGATGTATCAGAGTGTTATACAAAAGAAATTGAGGGTGATGAGTGTTTATTCCCTAACCTGTTTGATTTGTCTAACATTGCAGGTATTTCTCTTGACCAAATCTTTGCAGATGAGTTCTTGACAGATGCCCCTATCCAAGTAGATACAGGCTCAGCACAAGCCTTGCTTGGAATGCAATCAGAGAAATTGGACTCCTTGGCTCATCAAGTCCAATCTGCTCATGCTGAAACTTCAGGAGCACTGAATGAGCAAGGAAGAACTCTAGCATCTGTGGAGATGAGATTAACTGGCTCTGAGGATGTGGTGCTCCCTACATTGGAAGAAAGGATAAGTGGAGTGGAAACTGGTCTCCAAACCATTTCCACTGAAGTGCAAAAAGCCAAATCCACCATGGAATCCATCTCAAAAGAGGTCAAGAAGGAACAAAAGCTGCTGAGAGACAATCATAATGCCAATGCCAAAGCTCTCAGACTGACTGTTAAGCAAGCTCTTGGAAAGAAGACTGCATTACAAAAGAAAAGATCTGAAGAACAAAGGCTTGCTATGGTGAAAGCAGCCTCTGAAAAATTTTCCCAAGAGGTATTGGCCAACATTGCTGAAGGTGCAGTAGCCAACCTCACTGAGCTCCTTAAAGCCCAACTGGATGCATCGCTGAAAGCAACCTTGGAGGAGGTTGTTCAGCAAAAAATGAAACCTGTTCTAGCTTTTCTTAGCTTGAGCAGTGATAGGATGCAAAATATACATGATGAAAATGTATATTTGTTGGAAGAGATGAAGTCTCTAAACCAGGCCCAATCCCTAATGGCCACAACAATGAGTGAGCTAAAGCCCCAGTGCTTTGATGCTGCCAAAAAGGGGGAAAGGGAAAGAGCTAGAGCAAAAGGTGCCTTGGTGATTGGAAGCCCAGTCAAGGGAAAAGACAAAGCTGCTGAAGCAAAAGGAAAAGAGCCTGCAGTGCTAAATTTAGAAGAATTGGATGAAGAAGAGCAACTAGCACTTGCCTTGAAGAATTCAATGGCCTCAGCACAAGAAGAAAGAATGAGGTTACAGCAGAGACCAGGTGGTGAGGTGTCTGGTTTGGACAAAGATGCTGAAGGTGTCCAAACTAGAGGAAAGATCAAGAGGGCAAAAGGAAAGAAAAGACAAGCTGAGACATTTACTGACTTTCCTAACAGCCTTGATCTTCCACCTGAATTCAGAATTGATGATGATGAGCCTACATCAAAGAAGGCCAAAGCTGCTGAAGAGCCCAAAACTGCTGAAAAAGACAAGTCTTCTGAAATGGTCAACATTGCTGAAGGTGCCAAAGCTACTGAAGATGTGGAAGCTTTATATGAAGAAGGCTTTGGACCTGGACCAAAGAAGACAAGGATTGTGGTTCTGAATGATCCATCAAAATTGTTTCATGAAGGGTATGGCAAAGACCCTGAAACACAACAGAAACTGGCCATGATGAGGGCACAAGAAAAAATGGATTTGATGGATGAAGCACAAAGAGCAAGAGATAAGAGAAGAGCTAACTTCCAGAAACCAAGAAGAAGGAGAGCAACTTACAGCAAGATGAAGCCTCAGCTTCTAGTCCCAATGGACACCAAATATCCACACCTGGATAAATGGGTGCCAATTCAACTGAATGATACATGGGAAGAAGCCAAAAGGGAGTTTGTCTATGACTATTATGTCATTAACAGATGGAATGGAGGAGATGCCAATTCCTCCTTTGCTGAGTTCATGATAGAGTATTACAGAGAGTTGTATCAACAATTGCTTGCAGCTGCTGATATTGCAAGAATTGAACTCAATGCTCCCAAGCCTATCATCTACATGCCTCCAAAGCTTGATGGATGGATTGACCAAGCAAGGATCCTGAGGGAGTTCACAGAGATTCTTAAGCTGAACAAGATGACCCTTGGACCCAAAGGAACCAACTAGGAAGCCATGGAACTCAAGAAGAGAGTGTGGGCACAATATGGGATGGTGCCACCTAAAGAAGATGATCTCTGAAATGGCTAAGTCTTCCTGACTCTTATATGCTGAAATGGATGAATACTTAAGTTGGTTACTAATTTGTGTTTTGGTCAACTATTCTGAAGATGCTCAAGCTGCTGATATGATGTGCTCTAAATGCCTAAATGATGAATGTTCTAAGAGTATATCATACTTTTGTAATAAATGTGTGCTTAATTGTAATATCTCTCATGCTCTGATATGTTTTTGTTCAAACTATCAACATGCTGTAATGATTTTCATTTGAATGATAGTTGAACATATTTTGAATCCTAAAAAACAAATCTCTCTATGCCTATTCTTGAAACCTATTTGCAACATGAATGGTGAGTACACTAACACATTTTCTTTCAGGGAAATTGACCTCAGTCATGTCTTCTGAAGATAAATGTAATAGGTGTAGTCAAGTCACTTTTGCATAAAATGAATAGGTTTTGGCATCATCAAAAAGGGGGAAATTGTTGGGAATAAAATGACATATGTTTTGATTAAATACCAAAACCCCCTGAGACATGCCTAAGTCAAGATGATTGTGTTCTAAGTATGTTAGAATACATAGCATAAGGCTAGAAGAGAAGCTGATATGTTAGGCAGCTCTTAGATGATTATATGCACATTGTGAGGGGGAACCTATGCTCTGAAGATGATCAAGATCAAGTCCCCTCAAGGCTCAAATTCTGGTACAATCACTAAAGCCAAGCATACTCTATTGAAATTTCAAATGGCTTAATCAGGAGAGTTGTCCAGAGAAGTTGTCTCTATGCAAGAACAAGGTTGTAAAGCTCAAAAGGACAAGTTTACTCAAATGTTATGATCAGGAGAGTTGTCCAAAGAGGTTAACTCTGTGCAAAGACAAAAGCTCTGAAGCTCAAGGCCAAGTATGCTAATCAGGAGAGTTGTCCCAGAAGAGTTGTCTCAGCTAAATTGAACCAGAACAAATGTTCTATTGCTTAAAGGTCAACCATGCTGAAGAGAAGAAGACAACTACACCCTAAAAGACTTCATTATATCATGCTGAGATCATTTCCAAGTGAAGCAAAGGGAAGGAGCCAAGCCATCTGAAGAAGAGCAAGCCAACCATGCTGATAAGCAAAGTCTGCTGATAGTGATAAACAGAGTTGTCCATTTGATAAGGAATGTTGTTCTATCATTGGATCAAACCTCAGAAGCCATGTCCAAGTCTTAAGCAAGTGAATCTTAAAGTCAGACATTGGGAAGAGTGCTGCAGAATGAAGACAAAGTCTTAACAGCCGTTTATTACCCAATTAAGGACATGTCACTATCAAGAATCTGTCTTCTAGTTTGAAGAACTCAAGGAAGACATTTATAGAAATTTGGGGCTGCCTCTCCAACGGGCAAATCCTCAAATTTGTCTATAAATACAGAAGTGTGAAGACCATTTGAAGCACCAACTACCAAGCCAACTATCCTACAAGAAATCAAGTGCTTTCAAAGCTTTCAAAGAGACTATCTTAGTCTTCAAACACTTCTTCTAAGCTGAACTTATTGTATATCCATACAAAGCTTAGAGAGATATCCTAATCCTTATACACTGATCTTCATTGTAAAGGATATCTCATTAGTTGGAACCTTACTTCAACCCTTACCCCTTTCAAGTGAGAAAGTGAGAAGGTTGTAGTAGTAGAAGTGGTAGGAGCTGACTGTTGAGAGAAGAACAGTTCAGTTCTGAGTTGAGAAGAGGGTACTAGGACTCTAGACATCCTAGGGATCAATTCACCAAGGAGTGGTGTTCTTGATCAAGTGCACCTTGGCACTATAAAACAAGTTAATTCCAAGAGTGAAGGAATTATCCTGTTAAATCAGGGTAAGTGGATGTAGGAGCTTGAGTCTCTGAACCACTATAAACCTCTTGTGTTGATTTGCTTTACAAGTACTTACATTCATTCAACACTGCACACAAAACTGATCTTTCAAAAGATACATATTCAAAGACTGTGCAAAAACTGTATTGGACAAGTTCCCTGAAACTAAACTGGATTGCATTGATTTGACTAAGTGATTTCAGAAACTAAAGGAGTCTAAACTTAAAGGGCCAACCACTATTCCGCACATATAACTCCCCTAGATAGTTATTCAACTAAGTACTCAATAGTACTTAGTAGTTTGATTACCTTAGAAGAGTTAATCATCTTCAGAAGAGTTGTCCAGGACAACCTTGCTGAGCTCTGGTTTGATCAAAGTTGA
The DNA here is from genome assembly GCA_963675135.1 of Galeopsis tetrahit. Classification (NCBI taxonomy): domain Eukaryota; kingdom Viridiplantae; phylum Streptophyta; class Magnoliopsida; order Lamiales; family Lamiaceae; genus Galeopsis; species Galeopsis tetrahit. Next base: position 52,612,354 of record OY776125.1, read on the forward strand.
AAAGAATTTGCATACAAGTGTATTCCCCCCCCCAATACACTTGTTATATACTCCTTTCAGGACCAACAACCTAACCCAAGATGGATCACCCCGAAATCGCTGTCCCTTCAATCGTGAAGAGTAGAAAAATGAGTGTACCATTTGTCCGTTATGACGTCCAGGTCACCATTCTCAATACGAGGCAAAACTACACTAACGTGTACTCATATCAAAGAAAGGAGATAGAAAAAAAGGACAAAGATCCACTAAATTTTACAATCCTACCAACAAAACAACCCACCAAAAAAAATAATCCCCCAACGGGTCCAAGACAAATCCCACAAAGGGGCCAAGAGACATTTAGAATATTTAAAATGGAAGGAAAAACACGAAAACAAAACTATCTAGAAAATAAAACTATCTAGAAAATAAAACTATCTAAAAAGCCATAAAAACGAGAACAACAGATAAATTACCCGAACGATCACCGTTGCTCCGTTAGGAATAATCTATCGGTTGATTCCAACTACACACTGAAAGAAGGCTACATGAACTCAGATATGGACCTAGAGAGAAAAAATAAAAAAAAGGTAGGCAGAGACTACGAATACACTATAGCGGCTTCTAGGTAGATCTAAACAGATTTGTAACTCTTACGGACAGCGATGGCAGAGAAAGGCGGGCGGTGATGGCGGTACTCACCGTTGACGATGGCGATGGCGAGCACGTCGGAAGGGGCAACCTGCGTCAATCTACATACCTTTGATGGAGAGAGGGGGTTAAGGGTTAGGAGAGAGTGGAGCAGCTGTCATGGAGCGACGGATCTGGTTTCATGGGAGGGTTTCTAGTGAGAAAAAATTTTCACTGGACTTCCAAGTTGTATGAATAGTGAAGATTATAAATTTGAAGAATAATCATGTCTGATTGAAGAGTGAAGAATTTAGGCTTCATTTGGATGGAGGATTTGATCTATGAATTTTAAATTCATCATTCAAATCCACTCCACTTGTTTGGATTATAAATGGATTTCAAATACTTAGTTTTTTGTTCACACTTTTTAGTTAAAATCCCCACTAAAACCATGTCATTTGAAATTTATCAATTCTTAAATTCATTCATTTTCAAATCCTTTGGATTTCAGATGACTCCATCCAAACACAACCTTAGGGTATGTTTACTTTTGGTTTTAAAAACCAGGTTTTGGATTTCAAGATCCAAAACCCGTTTTACTTCGGGATTTAAAAACCGGTTTTCAAAATCCACTCAAAACCACCACTATCAAACATATTGATTTGACATAAAGTTATATCTATATAATATTACTTCAATCATTATATTCTTTTTCAACAATAATATAATAATACTACTCCCTCCGTCCACGAAAAGTAGTCACATTTGCCCTATATTCTTTGTCCACAAAATGTAGTCCCATACCCTTTTTTTAAACTATTACCCTTTAACCATCACTTAATTACTCAAATTGCCATCAACTTTATTCACAAACAATCACTTTATTCACAATGGACCCCACAATACCCTACAATACCCTTACTTTATCTACTTTATCTACCTTTTTCTTAAAACACGTGCCCCCTCCCCATGTCCCTACTTTTCATGGATGGAGGGAGTATAATAATATAATAATACAATAATATAATACATTTAATCATTACACACTTAACTAATCATTATAATCTTATCAAATAATAATATAATAATACAAACTCATTTAATCTTACAACTTGATTTGACATAAAGTTAAATCCTTCACTATTCCAAAACCCAAAAGAAACACCCATATTACTATTCATCGGGATTTTAAAAACCAGGATTTCAAAAATCTGGTTTTTAAAACCACCCAAAGCCCAAAAGAAACACCCCCTTAAAGAATAATCATGTCAAAGACAACAAATGAAATAATGTTGATGTCAATTTAAATAAATAAATGATGATTGAAAAGTGAAGATTATAAATTTAAAGAATAATCATGTCAAGACAACAAATGAAAGGTTATTAGTTAGATGGGTAAATTCCCGATGAGAATCAATCATCTAATTCTCTATTTAATTTAACTACTATCCATTTTCAATTTTATGAATATGTATTTTATTCAATTTCCTCTTTGTTGTGAAATTTCAATCGCGTGAATAATATTATTTATAAAATAGAGAATAAAACAAAAATAAAAGTGAAAATAAAGAATTTAATACAATATTGTTTTACGGAGTATAATTTTACGCTAGACTCTACTAACCCAACGGTCAACAACACATTATTTTACTAAAAAAATAAAGTATAATAGCAAGGGATGATGATATTCTTGGATATTTGAGATTCGAACACCATTCTCGACTTCTGGTAGCAGTTGAAGTTAAAAATTTTGTATTTTGATATTAAATTATATATATTCTTCAGTTTTATATTTCACATAAAATTATTTAAGAAATTCATATCGATTTTTTATATTAAGTTTTGTATTTTAATTTTGTTTTTTCATATTTTGTATTCATAATTTTTATCACGATAATTTTTTAATTTACTGTTTCATAATATATCAATTTTACTTTTAATATATATATTTTTTAAAAATGTTTTTCAAATTTTATATTTAGACGGAGTCTTCATCGATTTTTTTTTTCATTTTAGCTTTTATAAAATTAAAGTCAATTGTGATATATGACATTTTATAAGATAAATTCAATTCAATTAAATTTCATTTTTTCTATTTACGTAATTAAAAAAAAAAATTAAACCGCTGCAAAATTTAGTTAGATTTGGAAAGTGAGTTAGAGAATTTTATTTTGACCTTAATTAACTTAAATTAGTTTTAACTAAATTAGTAATTAAAACATATGACATTCATCTAAACTATGTAAGAAATGTAACATCGTTGTATAAGGTCTCGTCCACCAAAAAAAGAACCAAAAGCGTTAAATTAATATGCATGCAATACATGCGTTTACTTGTAAATTCTCCATCGAATCGCTTTTATAAAATTTCATGGCTTTTGCAATATATATTTAATGTATAAAACAATTCCAATTTGAATGTACATCAGTACATGCATGCATTATAATTTGACCACATGCAAATTAATATTCTGGGAAAGTGGAAAACATGCATTTATATTATATACCATGAATTCATGGGCAAAAAAAGCCATTTATCTTTATTTAAGAGGAGAATATAACCTACTCCACAACTTGTATACATTCTTCTCTTTCTATATATTTTTATACGATCAAATTCAGTAAAGTAAATTGCTGCGCTAAAAATATGTCGTCCTATGAGGTGACGACACGTGGATAAATGATGAGTTATCCTCACTAAGTATTTATATTCATTTTATGATATGATTAATACACCCTTAATTATATGTTTTGTAAATAGCCCAATGGACCTCTTAGGAGCCCAATTGTATTGAGAATAGGTCCATGAAATGGCCCAACTTGATAATAGTAGAGGAAGTGGGCCCGAGCCCTTGAGAAATGAATGGAAGAGACAGGCCTAACCCTCGGCCCATATCCCTGGCCCAAACCCAGGGATAACCCTCGGCCCCCATCCTTGGGCCAAGCACAGGACTAGTTGGACTGAGTCTTGGTCAAGAAGAGACCTCCGATTTATGAGGGAAGTTAGAGTTGAAGAGGTGGAACTAACGCCGAGAATTTATGGATTGATGACTGAAGAGTGAAGCTGGGAAGGCCCATGGACTCAGTCAGCCCTTAGATGCATAGATTCGTGCGAGGAAAGAAGTTGAGTAGAGGGTCGCGGATGTTGTGGGCTAGGCCCTGAAATATCAGAGCTAACGGATAAGGAACGAAGCTTTGGAAGCTATTAGACCGAGTCAAAGGGCTGGAGTGGTTGAGAAAAGGGGGAAAAGATAACCTTTTCTCCAAGGTACGATTTTAAGCATTATTATCTGATTTACAGTATATCTAATCATACAATTACGATCTTACACATACATTGAATATAAAAATACTACTTGACCGGAAAATATAACGTCTTATATTCTCCGGCGACCGAAATAACCCTCCAACAGAGCCCTAAAACACTTGAGATTACACTGTTTTGAAGGGCTTTCCACTGATTCGGAGAGCTCCACCCCCTGATTATTTGAGATCTCCATCTGACTTGGTCGTCGGAGTCCCCACGCCAGAGATCTCTCCGGCGTGTTTTTGCAGGTGTTTGAGAGCTGTGGAGGGAGTGATCCATAAAATTCTTATCGGAATGTTATAATCCGACACAAAGGATTCATAATCATACTACGTCATTTTTTGACGCACCTACTGGCGCCGTCTGTGGGAAGATAGATCTAAAACGTGAGATTTATCCCTTAACTATTGGAGGTGAATGTGAGGTTGTTAAACGAACTACTAAAGATAAAAATGAGATATTTTCCTCCCCTATACGACCTGAATTTGGAACTCCAGTGGGAGGAGGAACTCCACTACCTATTTTCCTTTCTCCCCCTCCGAAGAATTTGGTTGGAAGTTCGGGAAAATGACTTACATTCATTCCTTCAGGGGCAAATCCGCCCCCTGTAGAGGTTCAGAATTTGATGGAAGAGACTCTTGACACCCCTATCCCTACTGAGGGTGATGTTGTTGGCATGTTTGGAGCCCTCGGGAGTGGACCTAGCAAAGAGATACCTCCAGCAGCTGCAGGTTCAGAATTGCTGGTAATGACTATTGAACAATTGAATGTTATAATAACATAAGCCATGGAGAAGGTGATGGTTGTCCAGGGCGTTCCAGCCCCTATAGCCCTCCCGAGGGCGACTGAGGCTGTAGGTCAGAAATGACATGAACATATACCTAGAATCTCACAAGTCTTTTCGAGGGAATTGGGAGCTCAGGCAGATCAGGAGGGGAAAGCGCCCTCCCAGGCAGAAAAGAGTGTCCCCACCCGGAACGCGAGAAGAAATATGGTGCTAATAGCTAAAGAGGCTTAGACCCTAGAGATTGAGGAAAAACACATGTGTCCCTGATATGGGAAGAACTTCAATACTCGAGAGAATTGCGCGAATATATGAATTTCACTTCACAAAGAGGATGGAGAAATGAAGTCCGCAGATAAAGAGAACGAGTCGATCTATATTTGATAACTTAAGGGAGGTATCTATGCACTTTTTATGTGAATCGAAATTGAAATATCGCTTAAAAGACATCTTTTGTTGATGATCTAGTGTTAAGTACTTTTGAAAAATCAGTTTGTATAAGAAACATAGATCTAGCATGAGAACATGTGTTTAGTCTGATAAAAGGTGATTGTGTTAATATTTGCATCAACAATTGTTGGTCCCTAGTTGAGTTTATAATATTGAGTAAGCTAGGAAAATGTCTAGACGGGGGTGAATAGACTTTTCAAAATCTTTCAATATATCAGAATACACAATGCAGAATTTATCAGATTAACAATGACCCCAATCAATTATACTCAACTAATTCGATGAACACTGTCCTTGTCTAGTCTAGATGTCAATTAATCAATTAAACAGTTAATCAAGTAAACACAAATAGAACAGTAAAGTAAACAGCACACAACAATTTATAGTGGTTCGATAACTTGTCTACATCCACTCTCACAACTCCAGTTGCGAAATTCTTATTACTCTTCTCTTCGAGTAGTGTGTTCTTGTGGCTTAGAGTCCCAAGAAATAAGACTTTGATCTTTTTGACTACACTTCCAAGTGTATCTTCGATCTAACTAGTTATTTTACAAGTAACTAGAAACTTGAACAACAATAACAAAAGTAAAACTTCTCTTAAGTCCAGTAGCAGCCTTCTTGAATTCTTCACTTGTCTTCTGGCTTGAACTTTATGAACTTTAACTCTGTGAGTTTTATTTGCTTCGAAAATCTCTCTAAAATGCTTCAAATCTCTTGGTAACAGTAGTATCAGTAGTCTTGAATCGTTGAATACTCTAAGGTATTTATAGACTTTCAACTATCAAGATAAGTTAGTTGGGACCTTCTATATGTAGTCAGGGTGTCGTAACATGTCGTAATGACTACTGTAGTCAGTTAATCTAAGCCATTAAAAATCTAATCTAAAGGTTTAGATTTGATGACCTGTTACCTTTTGTAAATTTTACGATATGTATTGTCGTAATGTGTCGTAAATTTATATTTTCTATTAAATTAAATTAATTAAAATATATTATTGTAAATTTACATTTTTATCCTTATACAATAAAATAATTTATTATATTTTTGTTAATGTAATTAAAATATGTAATGTTAAAATTACATATTTACCCTTATGTTATTAATAAAATTAATAACAAAAAATAAATCAAATCAATTTATTAACAATAAAACAAACCAAATCAGTGAGAAAAACTCATTCTTGCTTCAAACCTTTGCTTCAAACCTCCTAATGGCGATTGAGAGTTTCAAATTAAATCAATTTGGGGAGAAATAAGCCATTCTCAAACATCTTAAGAATTGTGCCGACTAATTGGAATTGGGGAAGAAAAAATGGTGATACTTGGGTATACTCGTATGTACCGTACCCCTTATTTTAATTTTAATTACTTATATATATTTTATCTGCACCCATTAATTTAATGAGTTCACCCCCAAATTATATTTTTACAGCAGTTATCTGCACACACTCATTTTATGAGTTCACCCCCACATCATTTTTTTACAACAATTATTTACCCCCGCTAATTTTATGAATTCACACCAAATCATTTTTTACCATAGTTATCTGCACCCATTAATTTTATGAGTTCACCCCAAATCATTTCTTTTTTACAACGGTTATCTACACCCACTCATTTTATGAGTTCACCCCCAAATTATATGTTTATCAAAGTTATTTTCACTCGCTCATTTTATGAGTTGACCCCCAAATTATTTTTATACCACAGTTATCTGCACCCGCTCCTTTTATGAGTTCACCCCAAAATATTTTTTAAAAAATAATTACATTTAAAAGACTATATTATTTTTTTATTAATTAACACAAAATATAATAAAATCAACCATAATTTATACATTTACAATCTACAGCCGAGTCATTGCCGAGTTACCGTCGATTCACCACCAAATCACTCATATTTTTTGAAAATAATCGTAAAAACATAATTAAAAAAAACTATCAAGATTAGGCACAAATTCCGATTTTTTTTCTTTTTAATTTTTCTTCCCATTTTCAATTTTTATTCCAAACTTTTTATTTAAAAATGGAGAATACACATGCAAAAAATGGAAAAGAAAAAAAATAAGGAAATAAAAAATTTGGAAAAAAAAATTGAAAATGGGAAGAAAAAAGAAAAAGAGGAGGAGAAGAAAAATTAAAAAGAAAAAAATCGAGATTTGTGGCTAATTTCGATAGTTTTTTATTAATTATATTTTTACGTTTTTTTTTAAATATGGGTGATTTGGTGGTGAATCGATTTTTTAGAGTTTATTTTATTATATTTTGTGTAAATTAATAAAAGGATAATATAGTCTTTTAAATGTGATTATTTTTTAAAAAATATTTTGGAGTGCACTCATAAAATGTGCAAGTGCAGATAACCGTGGTAAAACAATAATTTGGGGGTGAACTCATAGAATGAGCGAGTGCAGATAATTGTGGTAAAAAAAATTTGGGAGTGAACTCATAGAATAAGCGGGTGTAGATAACTGTTGTAAAAAAATGATTTGGGGTGAACTCATTAAATGAGCGGGTGGAGATAACTGTAGTAAAAACATGATTAGGTGGTGAATTCATTAAATTAGCGGGTGCAGATAATTGTAGTAAAAATATGATTAGGGGTGCACTCATTAAATTAGTGGGGCAGGTAAAATATAAATAAAATTTAAAAAGAAAGGGTAGAACAGTAATTTTACTTAATATATATATATATATATATATATTAAAAATAATTTAAATAAAAGAATGGTAATATAGTAAATAACAAAATACAATTTAAAAAATTATATAAATTATAACTTAAACTTGTATAACAGGTAGCAGGTCGTTACGACGTTTAAGACGCCACGTGGCGCGATTCGATAAAGTGACTATATAGTCAATTCGTAAAATGTGACTGCCGTAAGAATTGCCCAAGTTAGTTATCCAACAAACTTTCTTGATAACTGTCTTCTAACCGCTTCTTCTTATCCTTCCATGCGTTTCTTCAGTTAATTAGTTATTTTCATAACTAACTCTTCAATAAAACGATCTTATCTTCATATGCGTTTTCAACTTAAGTAGTTTCTTCTTCATTATTTGCGCACCTGTCTAGTCTCCATACTTAGACAAATTTCCAGTCTTCTTCTTACTTGTCTTGCGCAAGTCTTCTTATCTTCAATAGTAGACTTCTCCAGTAGACTTCGATATAGAACTAACACTATACTAGTCTTATTATCTAATCCTAAAAAGACTATTACATTACATTAAGCTTTATAAAATTCAGCTTAGTCACCTTATCATCTATACATCAATATGTAAATAATAACTATTAGCTTCTATACAATGATCAAAATAGCTCAGTATAAAACCTATAACATATATACACAGTACTTATAAAACGTACTTGTCTTTCATTCATACTTAAACTTTTCATACTTATCTTTTTGTACTCAATGTTGTACTCTACTGGTCTTCTCAAGACGACTCACATAACTAGACAAGATCAGTCAACACTTAGAAATTATTCAAGTCTTCTTTTGGCTTATCAAAACTCAACTCATCTTTTCATCATTTAGAACTTGTATCAGGATTCATATCCCAACAACAGTCATTTCTTAACTATTGTGTTGAAAGGGTAAGTGAAATATATATTAAGACTTGCAGTAGTGTTTAACTTAAGTAGTTTCTTCTTCATTATTTGCGCACCTGTCTAGTCTCCATACTTAGACAAATTTCCAGTCTTCTTCTTACTTGTCTTGTGCAAGTCTTCTTATCTTCAATAGTAGACTTCGATATAGAACTAACACTATACTAGTCCTATTATCTAATCCCAAAAAGACTATTACATTACATTAAGCTTTATAAAATTCAGCTTAGTCACCTTATCATCTATACATCAATATGCAAATAATAACTATGAGCTTCTATACAATGATCAAAATAACTCAGTATAAAACCTATAACATATATACATAGTACTTATAAAACGTACTTGTCTTTCATTCATACTTAAACTTTTCATACTTATATATCTTTTTGTACTCAATGTTGTACTCTACTGGTCTTCTCAAGACGACTCACATAACTAGACTAGATCAGTCAACACTTAGAAATTATTCAAGTCTTCTTTTGGCTTATCAGAACTCAACTCATCTTTTCATCATTTAGAACTTGTATCAGGATTCATATCCCAACAATTTCCCCCTTTTTGATGAAGCCAAAACTACTTGAATTATTTCGTGTTAGTAGACTAGTTAAGTAGTTATCTTCTCAAAATGTGTTATCTTTTCATTCATTCAAATAAGACCAGTAGATTACACTTAGACAAAATGAAAATAAGCATAAGAAAAGAACTTACAATTACTCACTGATGTTATCGATATTTGGATTCGGAATACTGAATGCTTCTAGGATTCTTCTATGAATGTCTGAAATATGTTCTTCATTGTCGATCTTTTCCTTCTCGAGTAACTCTTCTTCAAACTTCTTTACTTTGTTGAAGTTAATCTGCTTTCCAGAACCTAACATAGGAGTTTCCCATTTCGGAAAATCAGGAACCAAAATGTTGTAGCCAACTGCAGTAGCAATGCGCATGATCAAGTTCCAAAGATTCTCATCTTCAGCTTCCATGAACTTGTCAAACACATCATATGATTCTTCTTTACTTTCTGGATCTCCAAACTTCTTGACAATCCAACGATCAACTTCCCATTTCAGCTTGACAACATTCCAAACATCTCTATGCTCATTGTCAATGAACCTGTCTATGTGGGAATCTTCAACGTCGTCTGGATTAGCTTTCATCTTTTGAAGCCTGTGGATGTGTTTACCTAACACTTTCTTGTTAACATAATGATCATCCTCTAGCTTTTGCTTCTTATGAAGAGCTTCAACCTCTTCATCACCAATATCAGCAAGGATTTCTCCCAATACTTCTTTCTTCTTTTCAAGAACAAGTTTTCTCTTGACTTGTCTTGTTCTAGGTTGAGTTTCTTCAATCACAACACCTTTTCCTTTAATCAGTCTTTTCTGCTCCTCTGCACTAGCACTAACCTCTTCAAGATCTGCTTTCTTGATTAGCCTTCTTCTCTTTGGCCTACTAGTCTCTTCTAGTGCAGCAGCAGTTTCCTTAGATTCAACAATCTTTACTTCTCTCATCTCTTCCCCCTTTTTGGCTTCATCACTAGCCTTGAGAGTGAATAGAGAGGTAAAATGAGTCATCTCTTCTTGAACAACTTGCTTCATCATCTCAGCAGCTCTGTCAATATCTTTCTGCTGACTCTTGGCTTGCATTAACTTGTCTAGTTGAGTAGCAACCAACTCCAACTTCATAGTAGACAAGTTCAGTTCATTTTTGAAATGATTAGTAGTTAAATGAAGTAACCTGTTTTGTTCGGTCATTTCAGTCATCAGAGCTCGTGCTTGCACTAACTGATCTTGTGCTTCTCTTCTTTGAGCATCTGCTATCTCGATCTTTACACGATAAATCCTTTCCATCTTCTTTGATTCTTCAGCCAATGTTCTCGCGAAATCAACAGAACATTTCTCAGAGTAGTTTATCTGTCTTTGCAAGAAATCGTCGAGCTAAGAATACATCTCTTGTTTGAAAGTTGAATCCATCTAATTCACTTCACCAACGATTAGAGCCTTTGAATTCTCCACAAGAGACTTATTTTGCTCTTCAAGAACTTGCCTCACATCTGACTTTAGAAATTTATCGATAGACGACTGAATCACTTGCCTTAGATCCATTTTCAACTCATCTAAAAATTCAGTTGAAAATACTTGAGCAGATTGAGCAGCAACAACAGGAATATCAACATGAGGAACGGCTTCAGTCATAAGCTCATCTTCATCAAACACCTGAGCTTCAACCAACTTGTCTTCCAGATCAGTAGACAAGACCAAGTCTTCTACTGGTTCCACCTCTGGAATGACACTTCCAGCAATGGCTTTCAGACTAATCATAGGACAATAAGGAATGATTGTCAACTTTGCTTCCTTAGCCCTTCTTTCAGCTTCATCTGAGTCTTTCTTTACCATTTCACCTAGCTTCTTCACATAACTACAAAGCTCAGCTGGAAAATATGATTCAAATTGCCTTGTGATTTGTCCAACATCAGTTCTTGGACTATGAGAATGTTCCAATAACTAGACCTCTCATCAGGTCTGAGACATTCTCAAGATCAATAACTAGATCAGTAGACTTCACTTCTACTGCTAGTTCCGCCTCTTGCACCAACTTAACTTCTGTAAGATCAGTATCAGAAACTTGAATGCCAACACTCGATTTAGCTTCTGAAAGCGGAATATCATCTGAAATATCCAGAATTCTCTTGATAAGAGCAGTCAAGGCATGCGCCGGGAGTAGTTCAGAGTGATCCTTCACTCCACTATTCTCTTTTTGCTCCATCTCCCAGTCTTGAAAATTTTTAATACCACCCATCCCATTGATGACTTCAAATAAATCTTCAGTCGGGCCTTTCTTCAATGCAACCCATGTGCATATTCTGATCAGCTTCTCATATGACTCAGAAGATGTGTCAATCTCAACTAATGGTAGCATCTTCTTTAGATTTCTAGTCATTTGTGCACGCAACCTCTTCTCATGTAAACACATTGGATAATTGACTAGGGCTTCAAATCTATGAACGGGAGGGGTCTGAGTAAGTGGGGTCCTTAGCTCAGTTGTTGCAGTGGCAACTAGTGGAGTTCCCGAAATAGATGGGCGAGAGGGTTCAACATATTATGTTGAGGTAGAGGGAATATGGATTGTGGTTTCTGTGGGCTGTGATGTGGCTTGGTTTGGTTTGACAACTGTCAGAGTATCAGTTGTATCAAATATGGTAGTGTCTTTGGTAATGTTGGACCTTAACGGTTGAACATCCAACGGAGAGGTTTTGGGTATAGGTCTGGCACGAGATCAGAGAGATCTTGCCTTGGTTTTAACAGGAAGATCAAGAGGAATTGAAATAGGTCGATCAGAAGTACTAACCCTTTCAGTCGACTTGTCTGGCGAGGGACTCGACTCGACTCTCACCAGTCGATAAGTTTCTCCAACCTCAATATCTTTTTCCGATGCCTTGTCTGATTCCGTTTCTTCCGAATCTTCAACGGGTTCAATCATGGCTTCATCAGACACATATTCAACTAGTGCACCACTAGTTCCAATCTCAGCCTCAGCTTCTGCCTCAGACTCATCTTCCTCAGCACTAAACGAGTTAACAGCTTCCAACATCACATCTCGAGGATTTAATCTTACTTGATCACGTTCCAGTGACCTTTGCTATGCCTGTCTTTCAAGAGCATCTTTCTTGAGATAGTGCTTCAAGACATGAAATGGATTGCCTTTACTCCAATTCGTCTTGTTTGGGAGTAAGACGGGTAGCAGGATACTAAGCTTGTTGCCAAAGCTTACTGCAGCAGACACGATCCATTCAGCAGAATCGGGATCAACGCGAACATTTTTCTCGAAATACATCAGCCTATCCAAGAAAAGCTTGTACCAATTTCCATCAATGATGCCGTCATAGATTGCGGCCATCACTCGCGTCTTTTGAAGTGTTACAGAGTCAAAGCTTCCTGTAACTCTGAGTAACATCTTGCTTGCAATATCGAGAAGTGTCTTGTACTTGTCTAGTAACTCTTTCTTTTTGACAGACGGGATCTTTCCATCTCGATTTAATTTCAGCTTTTTGCCACAGAAAATGCTGAGATACCTTAATTCCTGACCTGCTCCATAGATTTCAACATCGATGCACCCAGATGGCAATCGGAAAGTGTTGAACAACACTTCACGAGTGATCTCCACTCGACTTCCTCCAATAAATGCTTCGACTAAGTCGCCTTGTCGAGCAGCAGTGGCATAAAACTCTAGGACTTCTTCTTCATACACGACCTTAGGGACTGCTTCCAAGTATGGTCTCAAACCACACCTTATGCATTTAAGAAGAATCTCCTTGTTATCTTCAGAATACCTTCCACTAAAGAACACTGACCCTTCCACATGCACTTTTCCTTCTGAGGCATACTTCCCCAAATCGAACCTTGCCTGCATGTTAGTGCGGATATCGAACATAGAGACGATCGACATAGTAGGATATGTGGAATTGATAAGCAGTTAAGAAATTTTGCAAGAAACCTTGAATGTTTGAGAGTAGAAGAGTAAAGTGTGATCGTGAGGAATGAATTTAGGATATTGAAGTGGTTTTGTTACAACAGAAATTTTGAATCGACAGCCAAGATTAAGAGGTTTGATTCAACGGTAGAAACCTTTGGAATTCAGTTGCGTAATCAAGACGATAATGTGATTTGATATTGCAAATTTTGGAATCCACCTTTTCTATTGGTTAAGACAGAGAAGTGTACTCATCTGACCTAGCGTAGTAGAGTTTAGGCGGGAACTGGGTGTATACACCTCATTTAAATGGAGTGTATATATCCAATTCTAGGTTTTCCAGAATTCGAATTGTCAAATTACCTTAATGTCCTTAATCAAACAACTCAAACACTTATAGAATTTTAAGATCATGAGAGAGCTTATCTTGTCTGTTCGAGTTCATCAGAACAGATCAGTAGAGTTGTTTGGCATCAGACGAGTTCCCCCTTCGACTGTGCTTGTCTGTCTGAATGTCGAACAACTTCATGTACCTGTCTCATCTTATGCGACGTGTGAATATAGGTACGCGTAGTAGAGTGGAATAAATATATGAATATCACTCAATTACAGAATGTCAAGGTTTCGAACAAGATGACTTTCAACAAACTGAAGAGTCAACATAAGGATATTTAATAAATCAAAGATTCCCCCTTAAATTTTTATTCCCTTAGTATTACCCTCAGCTTTACCAGCTTCCTCATCGGGTTGTTAGGTCATCTTGTCTGACCTTGTTTACCTGTCTTGTTGACGAGTAGACGAGTGCTCTGTTTTTGTGGTAACTTATCTGTTCTCCTTTCTTCTTTGTGATGTACCTGTCTTGTTAGGGCACAACTACATACTAGTAGGGTCTAGATCAATTAGTCCTAGACTAATGCATAACTCATGAAAACGAGCCTCAGGTAATGGTTTTGTAAAAATGTCAGCTCTTTGAAAATCAGTGTGAATCTTTTCCATGCGAATATCCTTCTTTTCTACATGATCACGTATGAAATGATGTTTCACATCGACATGCTTACAACGTGTGTGCAAAACAGGATTTTGTGTAATGGCAATAACACTGTTACTGTCACAGAATATAGGAACATTTGATTCACAGATATTATAGTCTCTAAGCTGTTGAATAAGCCACAATAATTGACTACAACAACTACCAGCAGCCATGTACTCGGCTTCAGTAGTAGATGTAGCAACACTTGTCTGCTTTTTCGAAAACCATGAAATGAGTTTTGTGCCTAAGAATTGACAAGAACCAGATGTAGATTTCATATCTATTCTACAGCCACCAAAATCAGAATTAGAGTAGCCACTTAGGGATAAATCATCATTCGAAGGATACCAAATACCACGATTGATGGTTCCTTTCAAATATTTCAGTATCCGTTTAGTGGTTTCCATATGACTCTCTTTTGGATTAGCTTGAAATCGAGCACATACGCCAACATAAAATGCAATATCAGGTCTACTAGCAGTTAAGTACAGTAATGAACCAATAAGACCACGATAATGTGTTTGATCACCGCACTTACCGTTCTCGTCTGGATCCATCCTGTAGGTAGGTAGCATAGGTACTCCAGAAGATTTGCAAGTCTTAATATCATACTTGTCTAGTAGATTTCTAGTATACTTGGCTTGATTTATGAAAATCCCATCGGGAGTTTATTTTACTTGAAGTCCAAGAAAGTAAGTCATTTCTCCCATCATTGACATTTCAAACTTACTTTGCATGAGTGTTGAAAAAATTTCACTCAGCTTTTTGTTGGGTGATCCGAAAATGATATCATCCACGTAAATTTGAACAAGTAGGATATCCTTACCTTCTTGTCTTCTGAACAAGGTTCTATCGACCTTGCCCTTAGTAAAACCATTTTCTAATAGAAATTGAGAAAAAGTATCGTACCATGCTCTTGGAGCTTGTTTCAATTCGTATAAGGCTTTCTTCAACTTGTACACTTGATTGCCGTTCACTTCGAAACCTGGAGGTTGTTCAACATACACTTCTTCCACAAGAATACCGTTAAGAAATGCACTTTTAACATCCATTTGATAAGCAGCATATGCAAGGAACAATGTAATGGCTTCTAGTCTAGCAACAGGAGCATAAGTTTCATCATAATCTATGCCTTCAGCTTGAGAATAGCCTTGGGCTACTAGTCTAGCCTTGTTTCTAACGACTATATTATTCTTATCTTTCTTGTTTTTGAAAATCCATTGTGTGCCAACTACATTATGATGTGTAGGCCTATCGACAAGTTCCCAGACGTCGTTTCGAACAAACTGGTTCAACTCGTCCTGCATAGCGATGATCCAATTACTATCAGCCAACGCCTCATTAACGGTTTTGGGCTCGATAGATGAGAGGAAGCAACACCAGCAAAACAAAGATAGACTAAGCTGTTCTTGCGACTCAAAGAGTTGTCGTCTAGTCTTCACACCAACAGTAGAGTCATCAATGATATTTTCAGTATCATGAGCAAATTTCCATATTTTTCTAGTCTTAGCATGTATACTATCATCATCTAAATCAACTACAGCATCATGCATTTCAACATCGTTTGTATC
This sequence comes from Galeopsis tetrahit, assembly GCA_963675135.1. Classification (NCBI taxonomy): domain Eukaryota; kingdom Viridiplantae; phylum Streptophyta; class Magnoliopsida; order Lamiales; family Lamiaceae; genus Galeopsis; species Galeopsis tetrahit. The sequence goes on from OY776125.1 coordinate 52,628,182, forward strand.
AGAAGATTTAATAGGAGTAGACGAGTCGACTAGTTCAGACATGTCAACTGGTCTAGTAGATTTACCTTGAGCACTTACCTTCTCATTGTCATCAGACTCGAGAGCTTTCATGAATGGGTTATAGGCTTGAACAGATTTGTATACTTATGATTCTTTATCAGTTTCAATTGATAGATCGATTACTTTCTTACTGATCTGGTCGGTAGACAAGTCCTGTCGAGATTCATCGAAAACAACATGTGGTGTTTCTTCCACACATAGAATCAAGTAGTTGAATACTCTAATTGCTTTGCTAGTCGAGGAGTATCCTAAGAATATCCCCTCGTCTGCTTTAGCATCGAATGCATTTAACTTACTTTTCCCATTGTTATTGATGAAGCACTTGCAGCCAAATATATGGAAATATGAAACTTTGGGTTTTCGACCTTTCCATACCTCGTAGGGCGTCTTACCTAGTGCCTTATTGATAGCACTTCTGTTTTGGGAGTGGCATGCAGTATTGATTGCTTCTGCCCAAAACTTCTGAGGAGTATTATACTCTGTCAACATGGTCCTGCAGGCCTCCTTAAGGGTTCTGTTCCTTCGTTCTGCTACTCCGTTTTGTTGCGGTGTCCTTGCTGCACTAGTAAGGTGCTGGATACCACGTTTAGAGAAAAAATCTTTGATATAGCAGTTAATGAATTCAGTACCCTTGTCACTACGAATCTTGACAATGGACTGATTCTTCTCAACTTGAATCTTCTTCAACAGATCAGGTAGGAGTGTTTGTGTATCACTCTTCTTGTGTAAGAAGACTACCCAAGTGAACTTAGAATAGTCGTCTACCACAACAAGTGTGTACCTTCTACCGTTCAAGGTTGGAGGAGTAATTGGGCCATGTAAGTCCATATGTAGAAGTTCAAGAACTCTACTTGTTGAGAGAGTTGGAATAAATTTAAAGGAACCTTTTACCTGTTTACCTTTCCGACAGGCATCGCATACATGTGACTTGTAATAGATTTCGTTGGGTATACCTTCAACAAGGTAGTCTCTTACAATCTTATTAATCACCTTAAAGTTCATGTGACAAAGGCGTCTATGCCAAAGCCAACTGATCTCTTTAGGTGTTTTGCTAAGAAGGCAAGTGTCCCGCATACCAAGAGATTTCCTCAGAAATGAGAATCTCTCAAGGTCAAGGGCCTTAGTAAAAATATCAGCATTTTGATTTTCAGTAGGCACATATTCCAACTTAACTATGTTCTTCTCCACTAAATCTCTCATAAAATGATGTCTAATGCTAATGTGCTTAGTGAGTGAGTGTTGTACCGGATTCTTAGATATGTTTATAGCACTTGTGTTATCACAGAAAATTGTGAGGATATTATTTTCAATTCCATAGTCATGAAACATCTTACTTAACCACAATAGCTGTGTGCAACAGCTTCCTACAGCAATGTATTCAGACTCGGAAGTGGATTGAGAAACACAATTTTGTTTCTTGCTATGCCAAGACACAAGATTGTTTCCCATGTAGAAACATACTCCACTCGTACTCTTTCTGTCATCTATATCTCCAGCCCAATCAACATCACTGTATCCAATCAATGTGTTGTTGGTGTCCTTAGTGTACCATATCCCTAGTTCACTTGTACCTGAAACATATTTGATAATCCTTTTCACTGCATTCAGGTGAGATTCCTTTGGATTAGCTTGGTACCTAGCACAAACACACACACTATACATAATGTCAGGTCTACTAGAGGTTAGATAAAGTAAACTACCTATCATGGATCTATACAATGTTGGATCAACATCCTTTCCACCATTGTCTTTGCAAAGTTTCAAAGTAGAACCCATAGGTGTTCTCATTAATTTTGAGCTTTCAAGACCAAACCGTTTGACCAAGTTTTTAGCATACTTACTTTGAGAGAAGAAAATACCATCCTTACATTGCTTGATTTGAAGACCTAAAAAATAATTCAAGTCTCCAACCATACTCATCTCAAATGTTGCTGTCATTGCTTCAACAAATTTGTTCAGCATTGTATCACAGGTTGAACCAAACACAATATCATCAACATATATTTGAGCAATAAGTAAATCTTCTCTAGTATGTTTAATAAACAAAGTCCTATCAACTTCTCCTCTAATAAATCCATACTCTAAAAGAAAGTCCGTAAGCCTACCATACCATGCTCTAGGAGCTTGTTTTAGACCATACAATGCTTTCTTTAGTTTGTACACATGATCCGGGTATTGTGGATCTTCAAAACCTTTAGGTTGTTCTACATATGCTTCTTCATTCAATATGTCATTTAAAAATGCAACTTTTACATCCATTTGATGTAGTTTAATGTCAATAAAACATGCAATTGCTAGTAATAATCTAATAGATTCTATCTTAGCAACAGGTGCAAAAGTTTCATCGAAATCAACACCTTCAACTTGGGTGTAACCTTGTGCAACTAACCTAGCTTTGTTCCTAACAATGTTTCCAGACTCGTCAGTTTTATTCTTATAAATCCACTTTGTTCCAATAACATTAGTGTGACTAGGTCTTGGAACAAGTGTCCATACTTCATTTCTTTCAAACTGATTAAGTTCATCATGCATAGAATTTATCCAATTTTCATCAGTTAATGCTTCATTTACACTTTTAGGTTCAATTTCAGAATAATAACACTCTGCATTCACAACATTGCAAATAGAAGACATGCATATTGTTCTTACCACATCTACCTTATTCAATCTTATTCTTCCTCTTGTTTGCACTCCAACTGTAGCATCGCCTATGATCTGGTCAGAAGGATGACTTTTCCCTATTCTTAAAGAAGGATTCGTTTTGGGAACATACTGATCATTCAGTGAGATTACAACTGACTGATCTGTAGATGTTGCTCCAGATGTGTTAACATTTGGTGCAGCATTTTCAGGTTTCAGTGTATTCTCAGAATTGTCAGTGACTTGTGATACATCTTCTTCATCCTTGTCATCTGTAAGACCTTTATCATCATCAAACACAACATTAACAGATTCTTGAACGATGTTAGTTCTAAGGTTATAAACTCTATAAGCTTTACTATTTCTAGAATAGCCTAAAAAGAAACCTTTATCACTTTTAGAATCAAACTTATGAAGTTGATCCCTATCATTCAAAATATAACACACACAACACTATGCATGAAAATATTTCACACTTGGTTTTCTAACATTCAGAATCTCATAAGGTGTTTGATTAGTGCCAGATCGAATATAAACTCTATTAATAATATGACATGCTGTATTCAATGCTTCAGCCCAAAATCTTTTAGAAAGACTTTTAGATAAAAGCATGACTCTTGCCATTTCTTGTAGAGTTCTATTCTTTCTTTCAACAATTCCATTCTGTTGTGGAGTTTTAGGAGATGAATATTCTTGCAAGATACTTTTCTTATCACAGAAATCATTAAACATGCTATTCTCAAATTCCCTACCATGATCAGTTCTAATACGGCTAGCTTTCAAGTTATACACATTTTTGAACCTTTTATAGAGAACTTTAAAAGCAGCAAATGTTTCAGATTTATCTCTTAAAAACTCAATCCAAGTATATCTATAAAAATCATCTACCACAACTAAGGAATATCTCTTACCTCCAATGCTTTCAGTTTCCATAGGACCCATCAAATCCATGTGCAACAATTCAAAGCATCGATGTGTAGAACAATGTGACAGCATTTTATGCGGTACTCTTACCTGTTTACCTTTCTGGCATGATCCACATACAATGGTTTTCTGGAAATTCAGTCTTGGTAATCCTTTAGCTCCATTTGATTTGATTAGTTTCTTCATTGCCCTGTAATTTGCATGTCCTAATCTTTGGTGCCATAAGACATTCTCATCATGTTTTGACAAATTGCATACATTAGTTCCAATAAGATAACAGTTATCTGCAGACCTAATACCAGTCATTACACAATCATCATCTTCATTAAGAACATAGCAAAACTCTTTGTCAAATTTTACATGCAAATTATCATCACAAAGTTGACTAATACTAATCAAATTAGCAAGTAAGCCATCAACATGCAAAACATTTTTAAGCTTAGGAAAACCTTCAACATTCAATGTTCCTTTTTCTATTATCTTTCCTTTCGATCCACCACCATATGTAACATTACCACCATTCAAGGTCACATAATCAGATAAGTAGTCTATATATCCTGTCATATGTCTAGAACAACCACTATCAAAATACCATAGACCAGGTAAACATGCTTTCAAGGATGTGTGAACAACATTACAGGTAACTTTTGGTTTCCATGCAGATTTCATAGAATGTTTCCTAGGATGTGAAGACATTCTGGATAACACAAACTCAGTTTTCATATCTTTAACCATTTGCAAGCAGAAGGGATGAATATGACCATATTTAAGACAATAATGACAAATATACTTTCTTTTAACCTTGTGAGGATCTGTTTGTGCAGATGTTACATCAGATGTGTTAACATTTGCCTTCACAAATTTCACAGGTTTTCTAAAATTTTCAGAAATAGAAGCAGTTTCACCATCATAACCTAAGCCATAATTATTAGATTTACCTACAGCTATAACATCATTCACATCAGAAGCACTCTTAGAAAATTTTCTGAAACTTAAAGTAGATGTGATCAATTTCTCCTTCAGTTTACAAACTTCAAGATCTCTTCTGGTAAGTAAGACTTCTAGCTTAGTGATTGTGTCTTTCAGATCCTCATTCTCTTTATTCAAAGAATTCAGAGTGAGTTTTTGAGAGTTCCAATCATCTAACAATTTCTGATATGTCTCATCATCAATCCTTTTTCCTGCATCATCAACAAAACCATTAAAACAGTTCAAATTTGGGTGACTCTGTTTTGATGTTACTGTAGATGTGAAGACATCTGGTGCAACATCAGAATCTGTATCATCCAGATCATCATCTGAGGAATCATTATAATCAATTCTGGTAAAATGCGCACTTTCTTTTTCATTAAACTCATCAAGATCATCATTATCAGATTCATCACTCAAGGTAGCACTAAAATTTAGTTTTTGCTTCAGTCTGGTATTGGCACACTCATTTGCATAATGACCATAACCAGAACATGCATTGCATTGAACTGATTTTCTAAATTTAGGATCATACCTTGGTTTACCTTCACTCTTTGATGGTCTTGGTGTGAATTGACTCTTCCTCCTTTCTGGTTGTGGTGTTGATGTGTTGATTTGGATCTTAGGCTGAATGTTTCCTCTAGATTTATGCATAAACTTTTTAAGAAATTTATTAAAATGCTTTGTAAGAAGGGCAATGTTGTTAGGATTGTTAAGGCATTCATCAATCAATTCTTCATCCGAATCAACCTCAGTGATGATAGGCTGAATCTCAGATTTGTTTGATGTCACTCCTTTAAAAACAACAACTTTCTTATCATCTTTAGTTTCATCAATTTGATTAGTGTTTATTTCATAAGTTCTAAGAATACTCACTAATTCATTTTGACTCATCTTATCAGTATTTTTTGCCTCTTCAATAGCACAAATCTTAGCATCAAATCTTTTAGGAACAAACCTTAATATCTTATGTACTACTCTAACATTAGAAATAGGGTCACCAAGAGAATGTGATTCGTTAATAATCTCACTTAACCTTTCGTTGTAGGATGAAATTGTTTCATCTTCCCTCATTCGGAGATTCTCAAACTTTGTCCCTAACATCCGAAGCTTTGTCCATCGAACACTATCGGAACCTTCACAATGCTCTTGTAACCTGTCCCATGCATCCTTAGAAGTAGAACAGTTAGATATAATTTTAAACATAGAGGTATCAACAGAAGTAAAAATAGCATTTCAAGCTTTAGAATTGTATCCTGCTGTTGTTATCTCATCGGCTGTCCAATCAACCTCTTTCTTGAGTTGAATTTCACCATCGTCATCTGCTGGATTCTTTGGTACATCCCAACCTGTAAGAACAGTCCTCCAAGCACGTTCATCAATTGACTTGATGTACATTCGCATCTTAGGCTTCCAATAAGCATAATTTGAACCATCTAAGACGGGTGGCCTAAGTGCAGTGGATATGTGATGTGTTTCCATTGCTAACATAAACTAAAACACACTTTTAAACAAGGATCTAAACCTAGTGTCGTCAGGTATCAGCTTTGATACCAACTGAAAGTGTGTGTGGGGTAATGTCTAGTGTTTAAGTAAAAACAGAACAATGTTACACTGAATGTTGAGACAATTAGTGTAGCATTAACTCTAACAGAATACAGAAAGTAAACACAGTACACAGCGGAAGTCTAAAACACTAAAACACAATAAAGACACAATGGAATAATTTTTAACATAGATTTTATTAATAACAAAACCTATGCTAAGCCTTACGGCGAAAACAATAACTTAGTTCCTAAGTTATGAAAATGTCGTGTGAAATGTCTCAGCAATTACTTCAACATTCCACAAACCGAAACTACAATCGAGGCAGGTGCCTGAATCCGCAAATAGACTGAAGTGTAAGAACACTTTCTAAAGAACTAATCTGATGTATGATTCACTCTCAATCGATACAAGACTAGAACTAAGTACACTGGAAGGCGTGGTATCCCTCGGCGTACGTTAAACGATACAACTACTGACCATAACTCCTAACTAGGGTTGAACGCTAAAGAAGGTGTTACTCGAATAGTGCATACTTTGAAATGAAAGGCTTCAGTGGTATTTATAGAGCAATATCCGAATTCTAGATCCTTCCATTATGAGATCCTATTTTTTAGGACCTCAATCTCCATGATCTCTCTAGATCCTTCTTCCATCTTCCCGGTCGTTCTAAACTGCTCCAGGCTCTTCTATCACGTTCTCCAACATTCTGGAATCTTCCATGTTCCAGACTCTTGTAGAACCTTCTGGAATCGTGCCTGAATGTGAGAGCATTTAATACAACATTTAATGTAACATTTCAGAAAGGACTTAGAATAAATCAAGGAAGGTCAAATTAAGATGTTGTTGATAATGTTAAAGCATTTAAGAGTTAACAACATCTACATAGGTCTTCTTCAGTCACACCAGTAGAGTGGTGAAGACTACTCCCTACTCCACTATCGGCAGTATCACTTTCATCAGATTCTGATTCATCACAAGATTGAAATGAAGTTGCAGATGATACCTCTGGCTCAGTTTTAGCCATGCAACATAGGCCATCATCCACTATGAATGCTTCTACTTCATCTTGATCAGACGGGTAACTAGACAAAGACGAAGGCAACTCGTTTGAATCCGTTTCAGAGTCATCATTAGCCATCATTGCCTTCTTACCTCGGTTGTATCTTCGTTCCCTTCTTGCTTTGTGTTTTTCACGATCATCAGTGCTCAGGTCCGGACATTCGTAGATGTAGTGACATGGTTTCTCACAATTATAGCACAAAGGGTCGTTAGTAGACTTTTTATCAGGAGATTTATCCCTTCTCTTATCTCGTCTATCAGAACGCTTAATCTTCCTATCGTCAGACTCTCTATCTCGTTTGTTACTTTTCGAGACTTTATCTCTCCTTTCGGACGAGTTTCGGTCTCGTCTAGTCTCAGACAAGTCCTTGTTACCAGAACTTCTATAGTCTTTGTAGAACTTCTTATATCTACCATAGCGCTTGTTCAGCCTGTCGAACTTCCTAACCATAAGGTTCATCTGATCTTTCGGACTGAGATCAGACTTATCTAACTCGTCTTTTACGCTAGCAGACTTAGTCTTAGACTTAGACCTGTCTACTCTAGAGCTTTTAGACGAAGTAGACTTAAAAGCAACATTTTTTGACACAACATTCTCCCTATCACTACTGGTTATAGGTTCATCCTCATCTAGATCGAACTCATGCGCCTTAAGAGTTTGGAACATCGTTTCAGTAGACCATCCATCGATGTCCTGAGTATTCTTTATGATCATCTTGACCATTTTCCATCTAACATCAAGACTCTTAAGAATTCTTAAGTTAATTTCACGATTAGTATAAGACTTACCAAGCACTTCCAAATCATTCATAACACGTGTGAAACGAGTATCTAACTGGTCTATATTTTCACCAGCCTTCATCTTAAATGATTCGAACCTTTGAACAGTTGTGGAAAGCTTACTTTCTTTGATCAGGGTGGTTCCTTCACAAATGATAGCAAGTCGATCCCACATTTCTTTGGTTGTCTTACATTTTAACACTTTCCCAAGATACTCATTAGGAAGGGTGTGTAAAATATAGTTCTTGGCAAAACTGTCCAAATTGTTCTGCCTCATTTCTTCAGAAGTGAGTTCAGACCTTGGTTTAGGGACAAGCACGCCAACGGCTTTAGATGGGTCCAGGGCAATAGTGTTTTGAACCATCGTGACGACTGTTCCTTCTTTAATCAAAGACACCATTAAGTCATGCGTTGAGCTGAAAATGGCTTCCATTCTCAACTTCCAGTAGTCATAGTCCTGAACAGAGAACTTGGGAAGTTTGTTAGCACTTATCTCCATAGACATGGTTTCGCAGTTTATCATGTAGAATTATAGCAAGAAAATCAAGATACAGGTATTTCAAGAAACGTGATAAGAATCAGAACGATCAAGAACCAAGAATTCACCCAAAGTCTTCAAGATGTTATCAAGAAACAGCAGTTCGAAAACTACTGCTCTGATACCACTTGTTGGTCCCTAGTTGAGTTTATAATATTGAGTAAGCTAGGAAAATGTCTAGAGGGGGGTGAATAGACTTTTCAAAATCTTTCAATATATCAGAATACACAATGCGAAATTTATCAGATTAACAATGAGCCCAATCAATTATACTCAATTAATTCGATGAACATTGTCCTTGTCTAGTTTATATGTCAATTAATCAATTAAACAGTTAATCAAGTAAACACAAATAGAACAGTAAAGTAAACAACACACAACAATTTATAGTGGTTCGACAACTTGTCTACATCCACTCTCACAACTCCAGTTGCGAAATTCTTATTACTCTTCTCTTCGAGTAGTGTGTTCTTGTGGCTTAGAGTCCCAAGAAATAAGACTTTGATCTTTTCGACTACACTTCCAAGTGTATCTTCGATCTAACTAGCTATTTTACAAGTAACTAGCAACTGGAACAACAATAACAAAAGTAAAACTTCTCTTAAGTCCAGTAGCAGCCTTCTTGAATTCTTCACTTGTCTTCTGGCTTGAACTTTAACTCAGTGAGTTTTATTTGCTTCGAAAATCTCTCTAAAATGCTTCAAATCTCTTGGTAACAGTAGTATCAGTAGTCTTGAATCGTTGAATACTCCAAGGTATTTATAGACTTTCAACTATCAAGATAAGTTAGTTATCCAACAAACTTTCTTGATAATTGTCTTCTAACCGCTTCTTCTTATCCTTCCACGCGTTTCTTCAGTTAATTAGTTATTTCCATAACTAACTCTTCAATAAAACGATCTTATCTTCATACGCGTTTTCAACTTAAGTAGTTTCTTCTTCATTATTTGCGCACCTGTCTAGTCTCCATACTTAGACAAATTTCCAGTCTTCTTCTTAATTACTTGTCTTGCGCAAGTCTTCTTATCTTCAATAGTAGACTTCTCCAGTAGACTTCGATATAGAACTAACACTATACTAGTCTTATTATCTAATCCTAAAAATACTATTACATTACATTAAGTTTTATAAAATTCAGCTTAGTCACCTTATCATCTATACATCAATATGCAAATAATAACTATTAGCTTCTATACAATGATCAAAATAGCTCAGTATAAAACCTATAACATATATACACAGTACTTATAAAACGTACTTGTCTTTCATTCATACTTAAACTTTTCATACTTATCTTTTTGTACTCAATGTTGTACTCTACTGGTCTTCTCAAGACGACTCACATAACTAGACAAGATCAGTCAACACTTAGAAATTATTCAAGTCTTCTTTTGGCTTATCAAAACTCAACTCATCTTTTCATCATTTAGAACTTGTATCAGGATTCATATCCCAACAACAGTCATTTCTTAACTATTGTGTTGAAAGGGTAAGTGAAATATATATTAAGACTTGCAGTAGTGTTCATCTCTTAGCTATTATGCTGTAAAAAATGTGATATATGAGGTAGCATGCATTGTCTTGGCTAATTGATTGATACTAATCTGATACTTGAATGAGACTCGTCGATGTGATGAATTTGAGTGAGAAGAATATTTTATATGTGATAGATAGTATCGAGATAAACTATTACATGTTGTGATTTGTATAAATGACTACTCCTTAACTAAGATGTTGTGGAGAATTATTCAAATCTATTTAGTTTAGCGTGGATATTAATCGTTTCAGTCAATATGTTGTGAAAATATGAGATGTATTGTATATGTGGAAAGATTCGCATGAGAATACACCTTTTTATTGAATGAGCATTAGAATATTGACAAAGCCGGTACCAAATATTGGTACTAATTGTTATTTAACCTTTTTGTTGTGAGAAATTTCGAGAAGGTCCAGCCCAGAAACCTTTAAGAACTCTGGGAGTGCTGAAAACGCAAGAGGTTCTGGAGGGGTATTCAGGGCCCCGATGTCCATGATCCAGATCGGTGGAGGTTTTGGAGGATTATTCAGGACCCCGAGGTCCATGATCTAGATCGGTGGAGGTTTTGGAGGGTTATTCAGGGCCCTAAGGCCCAACATCCATATTATACAATACGAGGCAGAGCCTTCCAGGCCCCAAGGGCTGACAGAGATATGAACTCCAATTAGCTAAGACCTAAAGGTCCAGGTCCCGAGGGCTACTAGAGATATGAACATCAATTGGTCAGGACCTAAGAGTCCAGACCTGTGAAGGCCAGCAGAGATATGATGTGTACATCGGTATTACTGGTTAGTACAAGTGTTTGATAAAGCCTAAAATATTAGATATTTTGTATTAATTTGATATTACTATGAACATGTCTTTAAGAGACTGACATATAGGATTCGAGGCTACTTTTTCCGTTGAATTAAGCATGGTCCCCTTGAGCTTACATGATTGATTAATTTATGTAGATATTTTAGAAATGATATTGGAATTGAGAATTACTTGAAATCTTAGAAGCATGAGTAGGCAATTCACTTGTTGTGTTCTATGATTACTTTATGTGGGAGAATTGATGATTAGATATTAATGATGGATGTGGTTTTGGAAGCAAAGGCTAACATAACTATTTTCGAATTGTGTATGATTGACCTGTTTCTATACTTTAGATATGATTTCAGATTATAGATTAAACTTATTCAGGTCCTTGAGATCAAAAAATGAAAAGTGCTACTTCTTACTTTTTTATCTTTAAATAATAAAATATCTCAAGTTATGTCCTCGTTTAGAACCTTGAAGCCCGCGTGTACTGAAAATACTCATTCATGACGAAACGTGGAGAATTGAATATTCATTGTAATTTTCATTTGAAGATATTATTTGAGAGAGCATGATCCACTTTATTGTTGTTTTTTAGAGTGGAAGTTGATTTGATTTGTTTGTTCGGGGCAATGAAGTTTTATTTCTGAAAAGATAATGATTTTTTAATATTGCATGAGATGATTCTTTTAAAGTGATCAAACATGATTTGAGCGCTCTGAGGTACTTAAAGGTCAGTAGCCCTAAATAACTGAAATGATAATTCCGAGCGTTTTGAGGTATTTTAGGGCATGTAGCCCTAAATGAATGAAACGATAAGTCCAAAAACTAGAGTTGATGAAAGGATGGAGTTGATTGGAGGAGACTGGAGAGAAATCCTTACAAAGCTGAAAAAAGACTCAGGGGCTCCACTGTATCATGGGAGATCAGTTATACAAAAATCACCTAGAGCTCCACAAATAAGAGGTTGATCCCCTTCTGAGGTTGGAGATTAGAGAAATTAATCGTCTTGCCGAGATTGAAGGTCCTAGAGGGGGTCCAGGTTTCAGGTTTGAGGTAAAAAAAGACTTGATTTATATTGGATGATTATTTCATGTTTGAACTATATAATTGATGCTTGTGATGCTTATCCGAGCACTTGAGAGCCTATGTTGGAGGCCCTTTTTGGTGTATCTTTACAGGATTGATTCGGGACGGATATACGAGTAAACCTAGAGATCTACATATCAGTCCAGAATCTGAACTAGAACATAATGAGGGAGTTTCCCCTCGGGAGCTCCCCAAACTTGAGTTGAGTATCCAAGATCTTGAGGGCTAGTAACCGTATCAAGAGGCGTAAAACCAATAACCAGGACCTAGGGGTCTAAGACCTTGAGGTATGTCAGAGATAAGAGTACACATGAGAACTATTGAGGGATGCGAAGTCCCTGAGATATTCGATGGGTAATTTTACCCTCTTGGTAGAGGGGGTAGGGCGGTTGGCATGAGCCAGGTATGACTTTTCATTTATTATTTGTGAATTTAATAAGATATGATGTTTTGAGATATTTCTGATCATTCTAATGACATTGACTTGACGTACCCGTGAATGTTTGTGATCATTTTACCTTGTCTATGATGAATAATGAGCATATTTGAAGGGGACAGAATAAACCTACAGGTACTCTGATTCAAGAGCGAAAGACACTCTAAGGCCACGAGGCCAAGAATAGCCTGAAGAATTTGCATGGGTACTTGATGAACCCCACCCCTGAGAAATTTGCGTGGGTTCTTGATGAACCCCACCCCTGAGAAATTTGCATGGGTTCTTGATGAACCCCACCCCTGAAAAATTTGCGTGGGTTCTTGATGAACCCCACCCCTTAGAAATTTGTGTGGGTTCTTGATGAACCCCGCACCTGAAGAATTTGCGTGGGTTCTTGATGAACCCCACCCCTGAAGAATTTACGTGGGTTCTTGATGAACCCCACCCCTGAAGAATTGGCGTGGGTTCTTGATGAACCCCACCCCTGAGAAAGCCATGAGATTGAAGGTCACTAGTCCCGAACCTCTAAAAGGATTGAGGAACCTTGAAAATGCCCTACACTTCGATGCTTGAGGGGGGTGATGAAGGGTCTAGGCTTGCCACCTCTAAGATGCGGCTATGAAGCCAAGTAAGTGAAAAGTGTATACTTTACTTTTTACTTCCGATTTTACTTTGTTATTTGATTTGAGCTATCTAAACGTGTTTGTTTAGAGCATAAAACATCGAAGCATATGAGCATTTCCTAAGAGTTTAGAGCATTTGAATGATGCATGATTAATAATTTCCAATAAGCTGAGATTGAGATGCATGCTTGGAATCTTTGAGATAAATTATGTTAAAAGTACGCTTATTTGTGATGAATGCTTTGACTTTTTATGAGCCGAGATGCATGCTTAGAATTTTTTAAATAAGTTATATCAAAAGGTATGTTTATCTTCGATGAATATTTGAAGAATTTACGAGACATGATGAAAACATTTTGATGATCTTCAGAAATTTGTGCGAGCACATCTTTCCTAACACTTTAGATATGATTTACGAGCATACTTTGATAAACTATGCTAAAGAGTTATGTATTTGAAAATGATTTATGCATTGGAAAAACAATATGAACTATTTTTCCTAACACATGCAAACATGATATATGAGTTTTCTGATTGATAATTGAGACCTGGGTGAATATTTAAAAAATGAGGCCACGAGGCCGAAAACCAGAGGCCACGAGGCTGAGGGGAGTTAGAGAGCCCCTCACAATTTTGAGGTTCAATGATGAACTTGATTTAAAGCCATGAGGCCAGATTATTAAGTGAGAAACACTCAAGAGGTTTTGAGATTCAAGATATGAACCACATTATTCGAATAACTATGATGTGGCTAGAATCCTTGAGAATTTGAGAGGTTTCAGACATGGACCTCATTGGTCAGACGAGCCACGACATTGGTCATATAAGTTCGAGAGGTTTAAGATCCAAACCATATTGAGCCAAGATATGGATGGGAGTTTCTGAGTGATAAGTGCTAGCCACTTAAGAGTCCTTGAGGTTCAGAGTACGAGCCATAACACTAAATATCACTGAAGTGGAGAATTTTCTAAGGGTTTGAGCACTAGATTCCTAAGAGTTTTTGAGAAGTCCAACCTCCGGACTATATTAATCCATAGCCATGAGATGGCTATAATTTTTCTCTTACCAGGTCCTAGTAGCAACTAACACGTTAGAGGGTTGCTAGAAATCATAAGGACTTTGGGGTAATAGTGAATATGCAAGTTTGGGAATGTAAAGAAGTGAGAGCTCCACTCATGATAGGCTTTAAGATCTGGGGGGAGTAGGGGTCGTGCTAAGTTGTTAAAACTATCAGACTCCAAACAAGTACATACATATATGAAAGAAAGGTATATGAAGAGAAAAGAAACATGAGAAGTTATGGAGAAGATGAGAGAAAATTTCGAATAGTTCTAAGCTTCCCAGGGCTCGAGGGTTCTAAGGGGTATAATTTTTCTGGAGCGTTATACTACACTTCTTGAAGTTTGATTTCAACGATTATTATTTTTTAAGGCTAAGAAAATCCTCAAGTGAATGCGATTGATGACACTTTTTTGGAGCTATATGATGCCCTTTTCAGGGTTTGATTCCAACAAATTTTACGGCTAGGAAAAGCCTTAAAAAAGATATGATTGATGACTTGTACAGGGAGATACTGAGGCTAACTCATTTATTTCTTCCTACTCTCATAAGTTTGAGATACTTTACGAGAGTAGGGGAGTGTGGTTGATGCGGCCAAAATATGTCGCCCTATGAGGTGACGACACGTGGATAAACGATGAGTTATCCTCACTAAGTATTTATATTCATTTTATTATATAATTAATACACCCTTAATTATATGTTTTGTAAATAGCCCAATGGGCCTCTTAGGAGCCCAATTGTATTGAGAATAGGTCCATGAAATGGCCCAACTTGATAATAGCAGAGGAAGTGGGCCCGAGCCCTTGAGAAATGAATGGAAGAGACAGGCCTAACCCTCGACCCATATCCTTGGCCCAAGCCCAGGGATAACCCTCGGCCCCCATCCTTGGCCCAAGCACATGACTAATTGGATTGAGTCTTAGTCAAGAAGAGACCTCCTATTTTTTAGGGAAGTTAGAGCTGAAGAGGTGGAACTAACGCCGAGAATTTATGGATTGAAGACTAAAGAGTGAAGCTGGGAAGGCCCATGGACTCAGTCAGCACTTAGATGCCGAGATTCGTGCGAGGAAAGAAGTTGAGTAGAGGGTCGCGGATGTTGTGGGCTAGGCCTTGAAATATCGGAGCTAACGAATAAGGAACGAAGCTCTGGAAGCTATTAGACCGAGTCAAAGGGCTGGAGCGGTTGAGAAAAGGGGGGAAAAGATAACATTTTCCCCAAGGTACGATTTTAAGCATTATTATCTGATTTACAGTATATGTAATCATACAATTACGATCTTACACACACTTTGAATCTAAAAATACTACTTGACCGGAAAATATAACGTCTTATATTCTCCGGCGACCGAAATAACCCTTCAACGGAGCCCTAAAACACTTGAGATTACACTGTTTTGAGGGGCTTTCCACTGATTCAGAGAGCTCCACCCCCTGATTATTTGAGATCTCCATCTGACTTGATCGTCGGAGTCCCGCGCCGGAGATATCTCCGATGTGTTTTTGCAGGTGTTTGAGACTTGTGGAGGGAGTGATCCATACAATTCTTATTGGAAGGTTATAATCCAACACGAAGGATTCATAATCATACCACGTCATTTTTTGACGCAACACAAATCAATATAAATACATTATTCTATACACTTGTGCTTAGTTTGGCCCAAAGTCAAAGACGCTAATAATATAATTCTAACTGATGTAACCCCCATTTAATATAGCAATATATATAGCAATTTATTTTAATCCCAAGATGTTGGTCCAGTGGTGTAGACTTGTAACTTATGAGTGTGTTTCTTTCTAAATTTCAAGTTCGAACACAAACAATTCCTATATATGGAATCAGTCCATACAAAACGCAAAGTTCTGACTTTAAATGAGACCCCGCGACAAGTGAATTGTGGAATTGATCCCCCGAATTAGTTGACCCTAAAACCGAATATTGAGACTTCAAAAAATAAATACAGCAATATAACAATGAATTGAACATATTCACATAAAACACAACAAACAGAACAAAAGCGTACAAGGTAAAACAAAAAAGAAACAGGTCACTTCAAAGTCAATATTGAAAATTTGAAAGCATGCAAAATAATCCACAACACCCACTTAAACTTAATATTAAAAACTAAAGTGCAAGCAGTAATTAATTTGACACAACATGCATGTTAATATTCAATATTAGAAATTAATATACAAGAATTAATTCTTCACCTCTTTAAAAGTTTGGACTTTTAGATAAGAATAAATTCTTTCATGGTATAAAAGTCTTCAGCAAAACGACCTGGATTCAATTCCTTCTAAAATGTGATAATCTAATCCACGAGTGAAGGGGACTATTAAAAATTAATATACAAAAATTAATTTTCCATCTCTTAACAAGTTTCGATTCCTCTCTCATTCAGCAACCAAAAACTAACCCGTGATCTGACTCAGAAGAAGTGGCAGATTTCAAATCCCAAAATTTAATTGGATGTAATATATATTTTATAAAAAACTATTGTTGATATGAAGGGTACCCATGGAGGTGACATAATTAAACAAATTAAGTGGAATACATTTATATACCATGAATTCATGGGCAAAAAAAAACCTTATATAAAAGCCATAAAATAGAAATGGCAAGAGAAGGAAACCCTCTTGTGGTTAGCCGTGTGATCGGTGATGTTCTCGACCCCTTCTCAGCCACCATCGAAATTCAACTTTTTATTGGTCATCAATTGACAATGGCTATAGGGTGAGACCGTCTCAGGTTGCCACCTGTCCTAAGGTTGAAACCGGAGGAGACGATTTTCGAACATCTTATACTCTCATTAGCATATAATTGTATTATTATTATTATTTTCTTGAAAAAAACAAAAAATGCATTAAATGAGAGTACAAGAGGTATTGAAGCCTTACTCAAAATTATACTTATATTACAATAATTAATTTTACAGTAATGAAACATTGTGTGTATATATAAAATGGTTGGTCTGCTATGGACTTGAGTGCATGTTGTGCACCCTAGTCCATGTTGCACTTTTCAGTTTACTGACTTACACTTTTTGGTAAATGGTGTTGCACTTTTCAATTATTAAACTGTATAATAATATTTTTAGTAATAATTGAAAAGTGCAACACCATTTACCAAAAAGTGTAAGTCGGTAAACTGAAAAGTGCAACATGAACTAGGGTGCACAACATGCACTCGAGTGCATACTAGACTTTACCTATATAAAAATATAAGATTATTGACTTCAATTTTCTTTTAATTTATAGGTTATGGTTGACGCTGATTCTCCAAGTCCTGCAAATCCATGCTATCGGGAGTATTTGCATTGGTATCTATATATCCTAATTCTCATTTTAATAATAATAATATGATAAATTAAAAAGCAACTAGCTATATTCGATCTGTTAAAAATCAGTGTGTAATTACTCCCTTCGTTTTATACTTGATGACCCATTTATCATTTTTTGTGTTTCTCACTTGATTACACGTTACCTAAAATAGTAAAAACACTTTTAAGTAATTTTATTGGAGTACTATTTATAAAGTTGAAAAGTTTTTACTACCCTCACTTTATCTTATACAAAACTAATAAATAATTTATTCATTAAAACTCGTGTACAATTGATTTGGGTCATCAAATATGAACGAAGGGAGTATTAATTACGAGTATAACTAAAATTAATTTGGTGGTGATAGAATGAAAAGAAACAGTAGTCTATTAAATAGAATTGATCACGATTTAAATTGAAATATTATCATTAATTAGAAACTAATTTAATTATTTCCCACTGATCCAATATTTTTCTGTTAATTTAATTATGAATTTGTAAATAGATTGGTCAGAGACATCCCTGAAAGTACTGGACCTTCTTTCGGTAAGCCATTTTAATTATATCATGATATGATTCGTATATACTAATCAAAATACATGTAAATATATAGTACTCTAGAATATACAGGTACAACTTAATTTCTAAATTTTGAACCTGTAATTTTGTTTTTGTCTTTTTTTTTATTGAAGAGTACTGATCAGTTAATAAGGATTTGCTAGCTCTCTTAATAGAAGTAATTTTTTGTTATTACATTAAAAAAAAAAATAGAAGTAATAACATATTCCATATCCTTGAAAAACAAGTTCCTAATACACCCTACCTTGCTCTTTTAGTATCATTAATTTTGTTCCTAAAACATGAGTACGAAAAAAAGGTAAAATAAAATTAAATAAAGTGCGCAATAAGTATGTAATGATGAAAGTGGTGCACGGAATGAAGTCGTGAGATATGAGGCCCCTGTATGAGGCCCCTGAGCCGTCGATGGGCATCCACCGCGTTGTTCTGGTGGTATTCCAATAATCTGTAAGGCGTCTGATGGTGAGTGCTCCAAAGTTGCGCCTGAAATTCAACATCAGACAATTTTCTCAAGACCACATGCTCGGAGCTCCATTTGCAGCTTTGTATTTTAATTACCACAGGGAAAGCAGCATTGGAGGCCGTAGACCATGCCCATAGTCCATAGAAACTATTGCAACTTTTAAATATGAATATCTATTCCGTGGAATTAAGATTCTATATATATAGAAGCTAGAATAATTAATAAAATGTTTATGTATTTCGATTGTGTACATGTTATTTATATGTGTAAGAAAAAAGAATTGTGAATTAGGTTCATGGAAAAAGTTACGTTTTAGTAATTTTGAGAAGAATGATTCATAAACTCAAACATCTTTCTTGAAACGTGATGTTAAGAAACTTGTATTTTCATTGATAATTAAAGAGTATGAGCTCGTGGCTTATGTTAAGAGTATGAATCTAGAAACAGTTAGGGTATGTTTGGTTTAAGATTTAATTTTTCAACATTTTTCTATGTTTGGTTTAAGATTTAATTTTTCAACATTTTTCTATGTTTTGTTTATTAGATTAGGGCCCTAGACTCTTTTTTTCATTTAATCCTGCATTTTCATGATTGTTGGTCCAAGTAAAACTGCGTTAAAGGTAAATGTGAAAAGTCCATATTGCCCTCCAATTTTAATTTTTTTTGAGAACCCAAATTTAAATATTCTTACTCACAGGTTTAATTAGTGCATTTTATTTATTTTAAAATATAATATAAAAAATCTACATTATAATTTATATCATTATTATTTAAATGATGGCTAGGTTTAAATTAACATGAGTCACTCTTGTGTGCACTCAATTATATGGTCCAATTAAGTCACAATTTTAATGTAAAAAATAAAAAATTCAATTAATTATCAACAATTAAAATATATTTAAATCACTTAAAATTCGAATTAAAATCCAATGGCAGGTATGTACTCAATCAATTACATATAATACTCCCTCCGTCCCGTAGGAACTTGCACCCTTTCACCGACACACATTTTAAGAAATGTGTAAGAAAAGGTGTAATGATTGATGTTTTGAAGGGTAGTTTTGTAAACTTTTATGAATAAAGTAAAGTAAAAAGTAGATTGAGTGTAGAAAAGTAATGGCATATGGGTAAATATGAGTATATTTCAAGGGTGAGGATTGTTAAGATATTTCATTTTATGGAGTGTGCAAATTGGTATGGGACATCCATATATGGAAAGTGTGCAAATTCCTGTGGGACAGAGGGAGTAATTTTTAAGCTTCATACTGCATATGTATTTAACATTTTTTCGGTATCAACGAATTTGAAATGAAATAAAACAATATAATATTTAATAGGTTAAATTCTAAAAATAAACAAAATTATATTAAAAACAAAAAATATAACATTCTAAAAATAAATAAAAAAGAAAGCAAAGGGCATACTTGACAATTACTAACTTATTACTACCATATTTAAAATTGAATCCATCAATCAAAATATATACAAAAATTCAACTTATTATAATTCAAACAGTGCAATCCCATTAAATCATATCCTAATATATCTATATTGTATAGCAAACCAAACGAGACCTTATAAGGTGGTTTCATCAAGCCTTTGGTGCTGCATACATCGAGTGTTCTCGCTGTGCACCGTGCTCATGCATGTTTGCTGCAAGTTTCGAGAATGGTTGTTACCTTTTTCGGCCCGACGACCCGGCCAAGTGCTAATCCTGCCAAGCTAAGTATATTTGGAGTGAAACATGGAACAATATAATTAGTTGCAGTACCGATTTCAATCTACATGCATTATAATTTGGGGTAGAGGCGTAGAGCATAGAGTTTTTTTGAAAGGAAAATGAACTATATAAACCCCAAGTTAGTTTAGTACGTTAACATGCATATCTGGCGTTTGGTTTCAATTTAGCCGGCCCACACTTAAACACTGCCGCTTTAGTGGAGTTAACGTCCCATTTTTGCCGAGATGGGTTATCTTGTATGTTTAAATTACCCATTTACCCTTCTAGTATTTAAACCAAAAATATCTTGATAATTCCCATTTTTGCCCCAAATTCCCGATCACAGCCGCTGCTGCGTTCATTATTCTCGTGAAATAATTTTTTTACGTCCCATAATTTTACAACTTTTCCAAAAACGTCTTAAAAAAGTTAAGTTTTCCAATTACGTTCCAAATTTTAGCTAACTTTTTCAATTACGTCCTAAAGTCTCCGGAAACATCAAAACGACGTCGTATTATGTCATGGTTACGACGTCGTTTTGATTTTCCGGCGACTTTGGGACGTAATTGAAAAAGTTAGCTAAAATTTGGGACGTAATTGGAAAACTTAACTTTTTTGAGACGTTTTTGAAAAAATAGAATAGTTATGGACCTAAAAATATATTTTATTGAAATTTTTGATTAATTGATTTTATATGTTTATATACTTTTTTTTAAAATTTATATACTTGATATTTATATACTTTTTTTTTAAATTTTCTTTGTAATGCAAATCTAAACAAATAAATTTACTTATATTTTATTATCGGTATATCCTCGTTGCCATAAAGGTATATAATTGAGATATATATATATATATATATATATATATATATATATATATATATGATGTGACCTTATCGAATTCATAGGAGTGAATGATAAGGAACACAATCAAAAAGAGAATAAAGACAAGAAATACCCAAATGAGCCCTTGATAAATCCTTGAATATTTGGTAGCAATGCACGCCTTAGCATGCCCGAGGACCTGCACGCAAAACCGGGCCGGAGGAGTGTCCGGCGACGGACCTCCGACGCTCAAGTCAGTTGGGCTCGATGAAGAAGATGGAGGAAAATAAGAGTATTTCGTGTTTGTGTGTATGCTGTAAATGGATAGAATGACTTAGGCCCCACATTGAAATGAAAAAGGGATGTTTTTATACCTTGTAATGGAGGGGTAGGGAAGTAATCTTACCTCTAGGGTTTGTTGCAAGCAGTGCCACGTCATTGTACTACCTGACACATAACCAATTGTTATGATAATGCGCATACATTTGCAGGTATGCTCAGAGATATTCTGACACACCAAGATTCTTTTGCTTCTTCTCATTAAACCAAGGCCCTTTATCGTCCTGATCCTGGATGAGAGTATTAATTGTCAGATCAGATCTTTGAAGGATCTGATCAGGTCATTATTCTCGTCAGGGGTGGTGACTTTTCTGATCCTGGTCCTGAAAGGAAGTGATCAGCTTTTATTTTGGTCTCAACCAGTAGCTATTCCTTTCTGGACCTGCACCATTATGTCACATCATCCACTCCCCCCTATTCTTGACTATGACAACTTTTTGCCGAAATAGTTAAGAATAGAGTCTTTTCGAATACTCATCTTGGGTTCTGATTCTGATTAAGGATCTCTTTACTTCACAATATTTTCTTTTCAAAACCTTTTTTCAGATCCTGAACTCAAATCTTGAGTTCTTTGGTTCAGATCCTGATCACGGATCTCTTTACTTCACAATATTTTCTCTTGAAAATATTTTTCAGATCCTGAACTCAAATCTTGAGTTCTCTGGTTCTGATCATGATCACAGATCTCTTTACTTCACAATATTTTCTCTTGAAAATATTTTTCAGATCCTGAACTCAAATCTTGAGTTCTCTGGTTCAGATCCTGATCACGGATCTCTTTACTTCACAATATTTTCTCTTGAAAATATTTTTCAGATCCTGAACTCAAATCTTGAGTTCTCTGGTTCTGATCCTGATCACGGATCTCTTTACTTCACAATAATTTCTCTTGAAAATATTTTTCAGATCCTGAACTCAAATCTTGAGTTCTCTGGTTCTGATCCTGATCACGGATCTCTTTACTTCACAATATTTTCTCTTGAAAATATTTTTCAGATCCTCAACTCAAATCTTGAGTTCTCTGGTTCTGATCCTGATCACGGATCTCTTTACTTCACAATATTTTCTCTTGAAAATATTTTTCAGATCCTGAACTCAAATCTTGAGTTCTCTGGTTCTGATCCTGATCACGGATCTCTTTACTTCACAATATTTTCTTTTCAAAACCTTTTTCAGATCCTGAACTCAAATCTTGAGTTCTCTGGTTCAGATCCTGATCACGGATCTCTTTACTTCACAATATTTTCTCTTGAAAATATTTTTCAGATCCTGAACTCAAATCTTGAGTTCTCTGGTTCTGATCCTGATCACGGATCTCTTTACTTCACAATATTTTCTTTTCAAAACCTTTTTCAGATCCTGAACTCAAATCTTGAGTTCTCTGGTTCTGATCCTGATCACGGATCTCTTTACTTCACAATATTTTCTCTTGAAAATATTTCTCAGATCCTGAACTCAAATCTTGAGTTCTCTGGTTCAGATTCTGATCACGGATCTCTTTACTTCACAATATTTTCTCTTGAAAATATTTTTCAGATCCTGAACTCAAATCTTGAGTTCTCTGGTTCAGATCCTGATCACGGATCTCTTTACTTCACAATATTTTCTCTTGAAAATATTTTTCAGATCCAGAACTCAAATCTTGAGTTCTTTGGTTCAGATCCTGATCACGGATCTCTTTACTTCATAATACTTTCTTTTGAAAATATTTTTCAAATCCTGAACTCAAATCTTGAGTACTCTGGTTCAGATCCTGATCACGGATCTCTTTACTTCACAATATTTTCTCTTGAAAATATTTTTCAGATCCTGAACTCAAATCTTGAGTACTCTGGTTCAGATCCTGATCACGGATCTCTTTACCTCACAATATTTTCTCTTGAAAATATTTTTCAGATCCTGAACTCAAATCTTGAGTTCTCTGGTTCTGATCCTGATCACAGATCTCTTTACCTCACAATATTTTCTCTTTAAAATATTTTTCAGATTCTGAACTCAAATCTTGAGTTCTCTAGTTCAGATCCTGATCACGGATCTCTTTACTTCACAATATTTTCTCTTGAAGATATTTTTCAGATCCTGAACTCAAATCTTGAGTTCTCTGGTTCAGATCCTGATCACGGATCTCTTTACTTCACAATATTTTCTCTTGAAAATATTTTTCAGATCCAGAACTCAAATCTTGAGTTCTTTGGTTCAGATCCTGATCACGGATCTCTTTACTTCACAATATTTTCTCTTGAAAATATTTTTCAGATCCTGAACTCAAATCTTGAGTTCTCTGGTTCAGATCCTGATCACGGATCTCTTTACTTCACAATAATTTCTCTTGAAAATATTTTTCAGATCCTGAACTCAAATCTTGAGTTCTCTGGTTCTGATCCTGATCACGGATCTCTTTACTTCACAATATTTTCTCTTGAAAATATTTCTCAGATCCTGAACTCAAATCTTGAGTTCTCTGGTTCAGATCCTGATCACGGATCTCTTTACTTCACAATATTTTCTCTTGAAAATATTTTTCAGATCCTGAACTCAAATCTTGAGTTCTCTGGTTCAGATCCTGATCACGGATCTCTTTACTTCACAATAATTTCTCTTGAAAATATTTTTCAGATTCTGAACTCAAATCTTGAGTTCTCTGGTTCTGATCCTGATCACGGATCTCTTTACTTCACAATAATTTCTCTTGAAAATATTTTTCAGCTCCCGAACTCAGATCTTGAGTTCTGATCCCGGTTAGGGGTCTCCTCTTCTCAATATTTTCTCTTGAAAATATTTAATGTTTTATACCCACATCTTGGGTTCTGATCCCGATTAGGGATCTCTTCTTCTCAATATTTTCTCTTGAAAATATTTAATGTTTTATACCCACATCTTGGGTTCTGATCCCGATTAGGGATCTCTTCTTCTCAATATTTTCTCTTGAAAATATTTAAGTTTTTAGACCCACATCTTGGGTTCTGATCCCGAATAGGGATCTTAATTTCTCAATATTTTCTCTTGAAAATATTTAATGTTTCATACCCACATCCTGGGTTTTGATCCCGATTAGGGATCTCTTCTTTTCAATATTTTCTCTTGAAAATATTTAAGTTTTTAGACCCACATCTTGGGTTCTGATCCCGAATAGGGATCTCAATTTCTCAATATTTTCTCTTGAAAATATTTAATGTTTCATACCCACATTCTGGGTTCTGATCCCGATTAGGGATCTCTTCTTTTAAATATTTTCTCTTGAAAATATTTAAGTTTTTAGACCCACATCTTGGGTTCTGATCCCGAATAGGGATCTCCATTTCTCAATATTTTCTCTTGAAAATATTTAATGTTTTATACCCACATCTTGGGTTCTGATCCCGATTAGGGATCTCTTCTTTTCAATATTTTCTCTTGAAAATATTTAAGTTTTTAGACCCATATCTTGGGTTCTGATCCCGGATAGAGATCTCAATTTCTTAATATTTTCTCTTAAAAATATTTAATGTTTTATACCCACATCTTGGGTTCTGATCCCGATTAGGGATCTCTTCTTTTCAATATTTTCTCTTGAAAATATTTAAGTTTTTAGACCCACATCTTGGGTTCTGATCCCGGTTAGAGGTCTCCACTTCTTAATATTTTATGCTTGTGTTGTCATGAATTTTTTCCAAGTAAATAATATTTCTGATTTCGGACTCAGGTCCTGAGATCGCTTCTCATCCTCAGAAAAGATTGAAATTTTTTCCAAGTAAATAATATTTCTGATCTCGGACTCAGGTCCTGAGATCGCTTCTCATCCTCAGAAAAGATTGAAATTTTTTCCAAGTAAATAATATTTCTGATCTCGGACTCAGGTCCTGAGATCGCTTCTCATCCTCAGAAAAGATTGAAATTTTTTCCAAGTAAATAATATTTCTGATCTCGGACTCAGGTCCTGAGATCGCTTCTCATCCTCAGAAAAGATTGAAATTTTTTCCAAGTAAATAATATTTCTGATCTCGGACTCAGGTCCTGAGATCGTTTCTCATCCTCAGAAAAGATTGAAATTTTTTCCAAGTAAATAATATTTCTGATCTCGGACTCAGGTCCTGAGATCGCTTCTCATCCTCAGAAAAGATTGAAATTTTTTCCAAGTAAATAATATTTCTGATCTCGGACTCAGGTCCTGAGATCGCTTCTCATCCTTAGAAAAGATTGAAATTTTTTCCAAGTAAATAATATTTCTGATCTCGGACTCAGGTCCTGAGATCGCTTCTCATCTTCAGAAAAGATTGAAATTTTTTCCAAGTAAATAATATTTCTGATCTCGGACTCAGGTCCTGAGATCGCTTCTCATCCTCAGAAAATATTGAAATTTTTTCCAAGTAAATAATATTTCTGATCTCGGACTCAGGTCCTGAGATCGCTTCTCATCCTCAGAAAAGATTGAAATTTTTTCCAAGTAAATAATATTTCTGATCTCGGACTCAGGTCCTGAGATCGCTTCTCATCCTCAGAAAAGATTGAATTTTTTCCAAGTAAATAATATTTCTGATCTCGGACTCAGGTCCTGAGATTCCTGATCTCGGATTCGGGTCCTGAGATCGCTTCTCGTTCATACTTCACATATGGGGAGCAGCACTTGTTCCTTCAGAGTTATATTGTATACTCTTATATGAGTTGTTTATACTCCTCGGGGAGTTATTTATACTCCGAATATAAGGAGCAGCACTTGCTCATTCAGAGTCATATTTTATACTCTTATATGAGTTGTTTATACTCCTCGGGGAGTTATTTATACTCCGAATATAAGGAGCAGCACTTGCTCATTCAGAGTCATATTTTATACTCTTATATGAGTTGTTTATACTCCTCGGAGAGTTATTTATACTCCGGAGAGTTCTTCTTGTAATGAAATCCATCTATTCTTCTCTGAACCAGGCTCGGTTCGTATTGAGGCTAATAGGATGTGATTCTCAAGCACATGGTTAGAACTCCAACCTTTTTTCGTATAGGTTGCTCCGAAGTGGTGGTAAAGAGAAACTGCTCTTATCAGTTCCTTCAATCCCTCCGTAGAGAGAGTGGTCACTGGTTCGGAGGACGAGGGTTGAGCAAGAGCACCACGCCTTTTTCCTGGAGCAGTGGCAGTGGTAGAAACCGCATTCTCAAATACCTCATTTGAGTTTCTGGGTGTTTGATATTTAATCTTGAGATTTTTATAGCCTGCAGTTCTCAAATCTTGAACAAAAAATTCCATCAATTATAGTGGCGAATAAGGTTTTCTATTAACATATCCAAGCATCGGGAATTGAGAAAAGTGGATTTCTCACTGAAAATTAAAGCCAAAAAATCACAACTCTTTTGAATCTCAACAGCCATTTGATTAAGAAAGAAATGCACGCATTGTTAATATTTATGCAAACATTTACTTGAGCTATAGCCAAAACTTCCGTGTATATATATATATGTTGCAGCATTGAATTCATTGATTGAAATTTCGCCAATGCTTCACAAATTTAATAGTAGTAACACATTACAGTATAGCAACTAGTGTAAGAAATTCAGACACAGGATTAAATGTGAAATCAATTTCTTCATTTTGTGGACTATACAACCATATCCACAATTTGATTAGCTCCAGTATTGTAACTTATACACACAATATCTGGATAAAACTTAGCATAACAACGACAATTCATTTTCAAGAACGACAACAGCAGGCCACGAGCATCTTCTGAAAAGTAAGGAACATGTACCTTAAACCATGATGCATAACACTCTGCCAAGAATTATAAAGTGTGGATTTCGTGACACAATGCCGCAAGAAAAAATCCAAAAACCAATAGCAAAATAGCACATAAACAGCAGATTTTTGACCCAAAACAGCCAGAATTAGTACTAAAAAAGCAGCAGAATTTTGGTGTCATTAGGAGCCTAATCTTATGCAAATTACAGCAGCAAACAGCGCAACTGGTAGCAGGAATTGGCCTAAATGAATAGCGGGATAAATCACAACAATTCTAAGGCAAATACCAACAAAAATCAGCCACCAGTTCAGAATTTCAGCAGGTATTATGCATTCAGCCTCTTGAGAACATAAATCACTCCCAAAACATGAGAGCAAACGTTCTGAGGCAGGCCAAAATCACGACTCAAATACACCACACCTAAAAAGAGAAGGAATGATGCACTAGGTAAACAAGATCTTATAGAACCAGGAAGAAATATATAAGTCTTCAAAACTTCATTTATTTTCCAAATGTGGAACTTTCTGGCAGTGTTGTAAACTAGTCAACATTTATGCCTTCTCATATTCAAATGCCAAAGGTTTTTCTGAATCATGATTTTATAATGGAATTAATGGAATTTGCAAGCAATATTCAAGGAGGAGTGCAATATCAAATTACACAGGCATGCCCACCCACAACTTCTCAAGGCATATTTACATAAGAATTCATCAACAAAGCTGTCTGATACACATAATCAAAAGGGCATGTTCACACATTCACAGAATCTATTCAGCTCAATTGCTTCTCTCAATCAAGATTGGTAACCTCTTACTGTTAATAAGGCTCAAATCTGTTAAAGAAATTATGATATATGCAGTCAAGCAGCAGCAAGTTGACACGATGTCCAACATCTGTGAGGATCACAAGAGGAAGAAGACCATCAACAAACTGGATAAATCCAGCTTATCCAGTTCCAGTTCACAATGTCTGAAGAATTTAGTTTGTAAGGTGCATTTTCCTCAGATCTGTTCTTCATTATGTGTAATGAGTGCTTTGAATTTGATGAAAATGAGTAATAATCAAGATTTCAAACAGGCACAAATTGTTGAGGAAATTGGTATAAAATCCTTTTAGGTGCCTTGTAAGCATTCACATAAGGCCTTTTAATTATACCCTCAATAAAGCTCAGTTTATCCTTTCTTCTTTCATTCTGGTATTAAATTTTCAGACAATCACCAGGTTCTAAAATTCAACATAAAGCCGAGTAATTGGGAAAAAATTTCAAAACTACATAATTCAAGGTTTACACCCAAATGAGGTTCAGATCCTCAATGTATAATGTGAGTATGGAGTTCTCAGAAAAGAAACTATAAATATTTAAGGCATAATAACCATAATTTCTTAGCATAAGCATCTACAGAAGGAGAGATTTCTGAAAACAAAGGATGATGCCAATGAAACCAAGAAGCCATGTCACACTTATGCAATTCATTCAACACATTATAGTGTCCCAAGCAGAGGCATGAGTATTTATGAATTAAATCAAATATTCAGATCAATAATCGCAGGAAATTCATAATTTTTGCAAAGCTGAGCTGCTTCAGCCATTTTGAAAAGGTGGCCCAAATAGATCGACTCCAACGCCCATTTGTTTCCAAATACCACCATCAAAGAACCTATACTAATAAATTTTGGACAGAACATGAATCAATTGGTAAAGTCTTCCCATAAAATCAAAGGCCTCCCAATTTGAACCAGCATAAAGATTGAGTTATGCCCACAAGAGATTTCCCTGTTTTAGAACACTACAGCATAGGACAAGGTTCATTACAAAAAAGTATCAAATACATTATGAAATTTTACTTCAGTCCCAAAGTTAGTGAAAAAGCATTGATTAGCAATATTTCTTAATATCATACTCCACAAAGGTAATCAAGGAAACTCAGAAAACAAAAGTCAAACAAAAGCCACACAGTCCTCAAGTTTATACCACAGCCCACAGGGATATTTGACACAATTCTATTTTTCAGCTCTAAATACAACTGCTTCAACAGTTCAATTCATGAATGGACTAGTATGTAAACCATAGCTGCTGCATCCTTGAGACTTTATGAATATAACAGGTATGAAGTAGAGGAGAGGGGATATACAGAAATACCATATAACGGACCCATCATGCTAAATGCCACATAACGAGCCAGGGTGCCCTGTCACTTTCTTTAATGCATTAATTGCCTATGCTGCCTCTAACTTCCGCGCTGTTATGAGCTACAACTCTAGATTGCGAGTTGGGTGTTTGCACCCTGAATTAAGAAGTGGAGGCAGAGCTCTCGCTTTCCTTGAAATTCAGTTCGTGCTCAACCGCGAGCAGGTCTGGCCTGATACACGAATAAGGAGAGTTAAGGAATTAAAATTCCAAAAGCCCAACTGAACAGAAAATTGAAAATGAAAAAACTGTGAATAAAATTCTCCCTGTCATCAGATTTGGAAGTTTTCTGATATTTCAGATTGCAGATTCGCGTAAATTCAAAATTGGGGGTTTTCTGCTTTGGGGTAATCGAGTATTCCCCTTCTCATGCGCGAGGCTCCGATGAATTGATGTGGACAACGCCACTGACAGAGGATCTATTGTGATTCAACTTGTCTAATTCGAATTGAGTTGATTCAATGAGGCATGCAGGGTCCTACGACGGTCCAGGCTTGCGGACCAGACGCAGCGGTTGTGCTTGCCGCTTCCGTCAACACGGCAATGGAGTGGGTGAAGCAGGAGCATCAGAGCGAACGCGCTGCCTTGACAACCCGTGCAGATGGTGGTGACTCATAGGCAATTTAAGGGTTTCGGATTCCTACCTTGCCCATGCCGCCATTGTTGATTTTTTATTTATTTTTTAAATCTGGGAGTTGAGGCCTTTCAACCAGCGATGCCGATAGTGCCTTTATTTCTTCAATTACTTGCAGATTTCGGGGTATAGCTTGGTGCTCCTCCCGAAATTAAGAAAAGTCCTCACGCCTTAGCTCAGATTTCCCACAGACGGCGCCATTTGATGTGACCTTATCGAATTCATAGGAGTGAATGATAAGGAACACAATCAAAAAGAGAATAAAGACAAGAAATACCCAAATGAGCCCTTGATAAATCCTTGAATATTTGGTAGCAATGCACGCCTTAGCATGCCCGAGGACCTGCACGCAAAACCGGGCCGGAGGAGTGTCCGGCGACGGACCTCCGACGCTCAAGTCAGTTGGGCTCGATGAAGAAGATGGAGGAAAATAAGAGTATTTCGTGTTTGTGTGTATGCTGTAAATGGATAGAATGACTTAGGCCCCACATTGAAATGAAAAAGGGATGTTTTTATACCTTGTAATGGAGGGGTAGGGAAGTAATCTTACCTCTAGGGTTTGTTGCAAGCAGTGCCACGTCATTGTACTACCTGACACATAACCAATTGTTATGATAATGCGCATACATTTGCAGGTATGCTCAGAGATATTCTGACACACCAAGATTCTTTTGCTTCTTCTCATTAAACCAAGGCCCTTTATCGTCCTGATCCTGGATGAGAGTATTAATTGTCAGATCAGATCTTTGAAGGATCTGATCAGGTCATTATTCTCGTCAGGGGTGGTGACTTTTCTGATCCTGGTCCTGAAAGGAAGTGATCAGCTTTTATTTTGGTCTCAACCAGTAGCTATTCCTTTCTGGACCTGCACCATTATGTCACATCAATATATATATATATATTATTTATATAAATAAATTAGTAATTATAGTTTTTGGATAATATTAAATAGTATGTTATCACATTTATTTATTTTATAATAATTTTAGCCTTTATTTCATTCAATTTTAGAACATAAAATTATACTGAATAGAATTACATGATATTTTGTTAACATATTATATTTATGGTCATTAATATTAGCATAATTCCTTATGGTAATTATTAATATTTTTGTTTTTTAAATTTAAATCAATTCACATTTCTTAATTAATATGGATATATGAAATTTTATTATCTATTTATTTATTTATTATTACTCATTATTTTTAAAGTAAATAATTTTAATATTAATTTATCTTATACAATTAAAAAAATTTAGCCTTTATTTCGTTCAATTTTAGAATATAAAATCACAAAAACTTATATGCAATATTGCATATATGCAATATTGACTAATTAAGTCAATTGGGCTGAAAATATATATTATTGGGCCACCATTAATTCATTTGGATTAATTCTTAATTTATTTGTCAACTGAGCCGCTTGTGTTCTAATTTTGACAAAAAAATTTAACCCGTTTATTTTGTCAATTTCTGTAAATTTTTTTATCTTTTATTTTATTGTCGAACGCGGGATATTAAATGTAGTAATTCAAATCATAATATGTAGTAACACACATTATTTTATGTAGTAATAACACAAACTATTTTATATAATAATACAAATTCTTTTATTTAGTAACCCATTTTTTTCTAGTGTTTTTGTTAATGTAGTAACTCACATTATAATATGTAGTAACATATACTATCGCATGTAGTAAACACAATAACCATGTTGTAATGCAAATCATTTGATAAAGTTATATATAGTAGCAAACGCATATTCAATGTAGTAATTCAAACTGAAGTATGTAGTAACATATAATTTTTTATATAGTAATACCGATTTTTTTATGTAGTATTTTTTTCTAGAATTTTTATTGATTAAGTAACTCACATTATAACATATAGTAACATATATTATTGCATGTAGTAATATAAAATAACCTCGATCCATAATAATAATTAAAGAATATTTAAAGATTAAGGCCGTCGTAAATTGCAGTGTTCGACCGCGGCCTCGGGTGGCCGAAAACTGCTCGGAGAATACGACTAAGTACAATTTCTTCTAGTGGGTGTATTTATAAAAAATATTTCTGGTAGTGGGTGTATTTATAAAAAACATGGGTGTGAATTGAACTGTCAGTGGGTGTATTTATAAAAAATGTGGGTTGAACTGTCACTGGATGTATTTATAAAGAATGTGAGTGTGAATGACTGAAATGCATATATGCAATATTTCACAAAAGACTAGCCCATATAAAATTATACTGAACAGAATTACATGATGTTTTATTAAATATTATATTTATGGTCATTAATATTAGCATAATTTCTTATGGTAATTATTAATTTTTATATTTAATTTTTAAAATTTTTTAAAGTTAAATCGATTCATAATTTTAAAGTTCAATCGATTCATAATTTTTAATTAATACGGAGTATATGAAATTTTATTATCAATCTATTTATTTATTTATTATTATTAATTATTTTTAAAGTAGATGATTATAATTGGAAAACTTAACTTTTTTGGGACGTTTTTTGGAAAGTTGTAAAATTATGGGATGTAAAAAAATTATTTCCCATTATTCTCCATTCTTGATCCAAATTACCAACCAAATATATCATGTATGTTATAAACTGTATTTAGATTTTTCGTTTGTTTTAATTTCGTCAATTAATGTTTACTTTCATGTTATTTTACTCGCACATTCAGATAGCAAGCTACCCGCATATTTGTTTTGCTGCGTCTACGGGTATAACTTCACAAACTCATCTATTTGGTTTGAGAGTTGGCCTTTCATTAACCCGTACAATTAATATTAACCTTTACCTCAAATAATTTAATTATTTCAAGTTTGATTAACATATTCATCCTTCTAATCGAAGGTATAATCTATTTTCAGTGTCCAAATTTAAAAGATTTGATTTTCGATTTGTATTTTATCAGTTCATAACTTTGTTGTATTTCCATTTTTGTTACTAGGTCAGGTCAACATGATTAATTATTATTAGTAGAATCAGGTTGTGTTCAAATTTGTATAGTATAAACATGCACACACAAAGTATCTAGCTATAATATGTTGTTTTCTTTCTAGTAATCATTTCGATCATTGTTTTTTCACAGGCTTGAAATATTCAATCCAAGATATATAATGAGAACACGCATTGGAGATCTTCCGACGTTCTACATTGATTTGAACTATATATTAGCATGATATTGCCCACCTTGGATCCAATCAAGAAATATCAATATCTTCTCAGCGTAGTAGTTTATGAAGATGTGTAGATTTTTGTTGTAGGTGCTTTTGTCGGGATGACTCGGATGTGGACTATTCGTTAGCACTATACAAACATATATGATTATCGGGGGTTATTACGTGTTAATACGGGATTAATATGATGATTAATGATGAAAAGTATGAAGAACAGTGAAGAACACAAGAAAGTAGCTTCTTAGAGAAGCTAAAGCTTTGAGCTTGGGAGTGTTTATTGCTTAGGGTTGAAGGATTTGGTAGAAAATGTTCCTTAGGTCTTACAAATGAGCCTTTTAGGCATTATATAGTGGTTTTTGGGGCTGCCCGCCCTTTACACGTGGCGCCTCCATAGTGGACCCTTCTTTCTGCCCGAAAAGGTGATGGGACGGCGCATTTAATGCTAAACCGCCTCTGGTGGTCGTCCTCGGCGAGATGCCGAGGAGCTGGAAAACCTGCTCGTCCGGAAGACCTGCCCGTCGACAAAACCTGCTCGCTGAGATACCGTCACGGTGGTCGCCGGAGGACCTGGTCGCCATGTCTTATGCTATCTCCTAAGGCTTCAACACTTGTCTTCTCTAGCTAAATAAACATCTGCTCGCCAACATCTTTGGGCGAGCAGCTTGACTAAGCATGTGCTCGCCAACTACTTTGGGCAAACACCTTGAATATATTAAATACATTACTTTTATTACATTTTCTTCATCTTTTTGACTAGTCGTCGCACGACTTTGTTGACTGGTCCTCGCCACGCAAGCTGGTGACTAGGATTGACTTGTCAAAGATTGACTTCTTTGACTAGGTATAATATTTGCTCCCTGGTCACCTTTCTTCGTATTCGTAGAATGGTAAGGCGAGCAGTATGATCGGCCTCTAAGAAGGCGGACCCGTCTCCTACAAACGAATCAATTTTGAAATCTTGATGACGAAAGTTGGAGGCACTCACCTCGTTTCCCACGCCGAGCACGCTTTTCGAAGCGTTAGTAATGATGACTGATTTGATGGGTGTCAGGCGCGTGATCGGCGCCTCAAAATTTGAATTTGGCGCGTGATCGGCGCCTCAAAGGTCGCACGTGACGCCCACTTTCTCGCCTCGATTTCGGGAAAGAGCCCAAATTTTTGGGAAAATTGCAAAATTAACCCCGTTTTTTGCACACAAGTCCCTAAATAAGTTTGCCTATAAATAGGACCTCATACCTCTTGAGAATACTTTTCACTCTTTGCACGCTTTGAATTCCTTCTCGAGTTTCTTCCAAGCCAAGTTCTTCAAGCTTTTCCGGCGACTCTTTGGTGGTTTCCGATCGGCAAAAAGGTAAACTCACATTTTTCTTCTTAAAAACTCTTCTTTTCCCCCATTTCTTAAGAAAAAATGGAGGTTGGTGGTGGCTCCGGTGGTGGTCCGCCGCCGTCAGACAGTGGTGCTAGCCCTTCCGGCGAGGGTGCTCGTTTGGCCCTAGTGGAGAGGGCAGCCTCTTCGGATTCTAGGGTTCACTCCTCTGATCCCCTTAATGTTGGTCCTCCCCTCCTCCCGGAGGATAGTTGGGGAGAAATGTTGGAGGTGGTCGGCGTTGCTGTTAACAACGAGACCGATGAGTCTGAGAGGGACGATGCCGGCAACGATGCCGAGGAGGACGATGAGGGGACTGGGTTCGATCTGAGCGACCAAGACCAAGATGAGGGGGCGGGCGAGCAGCTCGACTTGGCCCGAGTTGAAGAGACTTTGACAGGTAGTCTCAGCGAGGAGTACGAGGAGGTTGTTCGCTACGCAGTGAGCATTAAAGATATTTTGAGTGGTCGAGAAGACTTGGATGGCGACGAACTGTCGAGGGAGGCCTTTTATCAATATTATAGCGAGTACCCACCTAGAGAGATTCCTCGCACATACCGAGAAGCGTACGAATCGAGGTATGAGGCTAGTAAGTATGCGAGCACCGTCTCCCCAGCCCAACTAGAAAATTCCTGGAAAAAATATCAAGTTCCGGCCGATGTCTGTTTCTTCGTTCCTCGCAAAGAAGAGAGGGCCGACCAGCCGCCAGAAGGGATGGTCGCCGTCAATATTGGTATGATGGAGGCAGGATTGAGATTCCCCCTACACCCCGGAATTTCAAACTTCTTACACTTTCTAGGGGTGGCACCTTCTCAAGTGTTGCCGAACGGGTGGTCGAACATCATTGGACTCCTCACCGTGTTCGGCCTGGAGGCGGCCGAGAACGGTTGTCGGAACACATGGTTGAGTCCGAAAGAGATCAACTATCTCCTTCAAGCGGCCGAAGCCGGAAAGAAGGTGGGCTACGGCTGGTACTATGTAAAAGGCCGCGACCACCTCAAATTGGTTGAAGGGGTCCCCAATAAAATTCGAGATTGGAAGACCAACTGGTGGTGGGTAGCCGGGGACTCGAAAAGTGCTGTGAGGCCAAATGGATCCTCTGCTCGCATTCCCATCGCGACCGACTACCAAAGAATTCGTGGTAAGTTTTTTATTTCGGCTCGTTCTTGTCTATACTGAATAACTCCTCGCTTTTGTAGGTGAAACTGTTCGCGCGAAGACCGCCGAGCACCGTCTCTCACCCCTATTCCAGTACCACATTTGCTGTGTAGCTAATCGTCGCTACTTGGAAAGGTTTTGCCGCTTTCTGAACAGGGAGTGTATGCGAGAGCGAGCAGGCCTCAGAGTACCTCCTCACCACATCACTCGAGAGTTTCCTCCAGGTATCAAAACATTTCTAAGTCTGTTAAAATTTCCTTTTCTTTGCTAAAAAACTGACTCTCCGTTCTTAGTAGTGGTTCCTAAAAAGGTTATAACCTACCTTCCTCCGACCATCGATCTCGATCGAATCATGGTGAGCAAGGTTTTGCGAGCAGCGAAAAAGCTAGTCGCGAGCGCGGGATCATGAGGGCACCAACAAGAGAAAGGCGTCGGAGTCCTCGGAGGTTCCTCCAAAGAAAGTTGCAAAACCGACCCGAGGGGGTCGTCGCCCAACTGCTAACGAGCAGAGGATCTTGCCGAGGAGATCTCCGCCGAGGGCCAAAACGCCACCCCCCAGGAAAGCATCTCCCAAGAAGGCGTCCCCTCCTCGCGGAACCAAACGGACGAGGGAGGTTGCCACAAGCTCCTCGGCCAGGCAAAGGGCTCCCGAGGACATCATTCTTCTCGGCTGGAATGCCGAACGGGTTGCCAAGTGAGTTTATAAAAAAATACCTTTGAATATTTTTCAGAAGTACCTTTACTGATCGTCTTTGTTTTGTTCTTAGGATTGTCGAGCACCCTGTTGGCGAGAACTTCAATGAGGACCTCCTCAACTTTTACCGGTCGCGGGACCTGACCGATGATGATGAGCTGGATCAGGTTGCGATCAGGGCAGTGAAGAACTTGCCCCGATCGCTAACTACAAAGTATGTCGACGAGGTTAGCAGCCATAACTCCACCGAGAACGCGAGACTGATCACCGTCGCAACTAGCCGCGCATCGTATGCGGCCGAGCAGCTTTCCATCCATATTTTCGAACATCGAAAGGTAAACGAGGAGAAGAGCGCGGCGATCGTTCACCTGAACAAGGCAAAAGCTGGCCTTGAGAAAGAACTGGCCAACTCTGCGGCGAAGCTGGCCGACACAGAGGCGAAGTTGGCCGACACTGAAGCCCAACTCAATGTTGTTCGGAGGAAAGATCAAGATGATCTTCAAAGAATCGAAGATCTCCGTGCTCGCCTCAAAGCTGCCGAGGACGAGCTATTTGTGAAATCCAACGAGCTTGCTGCTGCTCGCGAAGAGGTGACCGCTTCTCAGGACAACCTCTCATCTGCTGAGGAGGATTTAACTGCTCTTCGGCGAGAACTGATCGCCGTGAAGAAAGAGCGAGATGATAACATTTACCTTGCTGGGTCTTCGGCAATTTTTGCGGCGGCGCTCACGGCCTATGAACTTGTTCGTCATTTCAAAGAAGTTCATCCAGAAGTGGACGTGACCGAGTTTGGTGATTTCATTTATATTCTTGTCATGGAGGAGGAACCTGCTGCGGGCATATCTCTCCCCCTACTCGAACTTTTGGAGATGGGGCTAATGTTTCCTCGCCTCCTGGTTGTTCCTGTCCTTTTCGAGAGTGCGGCTGAACAGGACGAGCAGACTGCTCCGACCGAGGAGGTTGCTGCTGCAGGCGAGCAAGGTGCTCCTGCCGAGGAGGTTGTTGTTGTAGAGGTTGAAGATTAACCCTTTTTATTTTGTTTTTTATCTGTTCGGCCACAAGGGCCTCTTTTGTAATTTTCAGCCTTCAAGGCTTTTAAATGAATGGAATTTCTTTTTCCTATGATGTGTTCGTTTATTTTGAGTGATCGTCCTCGTCACTGCTTTTCAATTTATGTTTGATTTATTTTTTGCAAGCATCCTTCAATAAGTACTTGTCTTTTGAATTTGTCTTTCATTGGTTTGTGTTCGTATGTTTTAGATAGTGATCGTCGTCGTCACTACCTTGCGAGCATCTCTAAGAAAGAGAGCTCGTCTTTTAGAGTTAACCATTCGTCGGTTGAACTCCTTTGTTTGTTAGATAGTGATCGTCGTCGTCACTACCTTGCAAGCATCTCTAAGAAAGAGTTCTTGTCTTTTAGTGTTAACCATTCGTCGGTTGAACTCCTTTCTTTGTTAGATAGTGATCGTCGTCGTCACTACCTTGCAAGCATCTCTAAGAAAGAGTTCTTGTCTTTTAGAGTTAACCATTCGTCGGTTGAACTCCTTTCTTAGTTGGCTACGCAGAGCCTCATCTAAAATTTCTAAAATTTTCCTAACACTTGATGGAATTTAAACTTGACATGTATTTAAACGATAACTAGATACAAACTATACAAATGTAAGGAATTTAAAAACTTATCGATAATACTTCTTTAGTTTGACCGCATTCCACGGGTATCTGCTCGGCTTGCCTTCGAGGTCTTCTAACTCGTATGATCCGTTCAGGAGTGTGCGCGTGATTCGGTACGGACCTTCCCTAGTCGGGCCAAGTATGCCAATGGACTGTTCTGTCGCCCGCCGAAGTACGAGTTGGCCTATAGTAAATTGGCGAGCACGTACTTTGGTGTTGTAGTAGCGTTCTGACCTTTGCTTGTAGACCACATTCTTCTCGTCCGCTGTTAGTCTTCGCTCATCTAGGAAGTCCAAGTCGGAGAGTTGTGCATCGTTATTCAACTGCTCGTCATAGTTTACCACTCGAAAAGTGGCGACCTGTCCTTCTGCTGGTATGACAGCTTCGGTTCCGAACGCGAGCGCGAACAGAGTTTCACCTGTAGAATTCCTCGTGGTCGTCCGATATGCCCACAGAACCATGTGCAGCTCTTCGGCCCATTTGCCCTTCAATCCATCCAGCTTTGCCTTCAGAGTATGCTTGATGATTTTGTTGATCGCTTCTACCTGACCATTCGATTGTGGATGATAGGGAGTTGAAAAAAGTTTCTTGATTTTCCACTTTGAGCAGAATTCCAGCATGTCTTGACTCGTGAATTGTCGTCCGTTGTCCGTCACGATAGCTTGTGGTAGGCCAAACCTGCAGATGATGTTTTTCCAGATGAAATTTGTCATTTGAGCCGAGGTGATGGTCTTCAGTGCCTTTGCCTATGTCCATTTGGTGAAGTAATCGATTACTACTACGACGAAAATTACTCCCCCTGCAGCTGGTGGGAAAGGTCCGATGATGTCGATCCCCCACTTCACGAAAGGCCAAGAACTATACACCGAGGTGAGCTCGTCTGGTGGTGAGTGTATGGCGGGAGCGAAGGCTTGACATCTCTAGCACGTCTACGCGTAGTGGATTGCGTCCTTTTTCAAGGTAGGCCCGAAGTAGCCCTGCCTCATGATCTTTAAAGCGAGTGCTTGCCCCCTATGTGATTTCCACATACTCCATCGTGGATTTCATGCATGACGATCTTCGCTTGATCATCTCCAAGGCATTTCAACAAAGGCATTGAAAAACCTCGTTTGTACAGCTGGTCGCCGAACACAGTGTACCTTGCCGACCTGAGTTGTAGTCTGGTCGCCTTTACTTTGTCTTC
This sequence comes from Galeopsis tetrahit, assembly GCA_963675135.1. Lineage (NCBI taxonomy): Eukaryota > Viridiplantae > Streptophyta > Magnoliopsida > Lamiales > Lamiaceae > Galeopsis > Galeopsis tetrahit. Next base: position 52,667,295 of record OY776125.1, read on the forward strand.
TGGGAGCTCACCGGTCTTGATGTACTTGGTGATCGGCGTTCTCCAGTCCTCGTCGCTGGTCGCTTCAACCTGCAAAATTTGACTTCTGGCACTGATGGGGAAGAAATCTTAGTGATGGTTGCTTCTAAAAATATTGCCTCCCCCTCTGAAGTGGCCAGCCGAGCTAAAGCATCTGCTTGCGTATTCTCCTCCCTAGGGATTTGCTCGATGTGAATCTGATCGAATTGCTCGAGCAATCCTTTCACCAAGTCTTGATATTTCAACATCTGGTCACCGCGAGCCTCGTACTCGCCCGTTATTTGGCATACCACTAGCTGAGAGTCAGAAAATTTTTTCAGTTTTCTGGCGCCCACGGCCATAACCATCTTGATTCCCGCGACCAGAGCCTCGTACTCTGCCTCGTTGTTGGTTGTCCGATACTCGAACTCGATCGCCGAAGCAAAAGTCTGTCCGACTGGGCTGGTAAGGACGATTCCTGCCCCTGCTTTGGTGCTCGTCGAAGAGCCATCGACGAATAGTGTCTAAGGAAGATCGATTTCCTTGTCCAGTTTATCCAGGAAAGTAAGTTCCACAATGAATTATGCTAAAACTTGTCCCTTGATTGCCGTTCTGGGCGCGTAGGTGAGCCCAAATTGCCCAATTTCCACCGACCATTTCAAAAGTCTTCCAGTGGTATCCGGACGATGCAGTGCTCGCGGAAGAGGAAATGTCGTGAGGACGACCACCTCGTGGTCGAAAAGGTACTGCCTTAGCTTTCTAACGCGCATGACTAAGGCGTATGCCAATTTTTCCATCGGAGTGTATCTCAACTCCGCATCTCTCAGTGATTGACTTACGTAGTAGATTGGCAGATGTGTGCTCCCCTCTGCTCGGACGAGCACTGAACTGATCGCACAGTCAGTGGCCGCCAAGTAGAGATATAAAGTTTCGCCCGGGACTGGCTTAGATAGGACCTTCGAATCCGATAGATATTCCTTCAGCTTCTCGAAAGCTTTTTCACACTTATCGGTCCATTCAAACCTTCCTTTTTTCAAAGCATCGAAAAAAGGTTTGCAACGATCGCCCATTCGTGCAATGAATCTGTTCAGCGATGCTAGGCATCCTGTCAACCTCTGTACTTCTTTCACATTCCTTGGGCTTTGCATGTCGATGACTGCTTGAATTTTACTCGGATTCACCTCGATGCCCCGCTGGCTAACCAAGTGCCCCAGAAATTTTCCTTGAGCTAACTCCAAAACTACATTTTTTCGGATTTAATTTCATGTTGTACTCCTACATAATATCGAATGTCATGGCAAGGTGGTGTAGGTGATCCTCTTTCCGTAAGCTTTTGACAACGATGTCGTCGATGTAGACCTCCACCATCTCACCGATGTATTTCTCAAACATCTTATTTACCAGTCTTTGGTATGTTGCCCCCGCATTTTTCAGACCGAAAGACATTCTTTTCCAACTGTACATGTCGGTTGCTGTCATGAAAGCCGTATGTCGCTGGTCGTCGGGATGCATTGCAATCTGATGGTATCCCGCGAAAGCGTCCATGAAAGTTAACATCTTGTGCCCCGCTGTATTATCTACTAGATGATCGATGTGGGGCATCGGAAAGTGATCTTTCGGACAGGCATCGTTTAGATCTGTGAAGTCTAATCACAATCTCCACGACCCGGTCGTTTTCTTGACGAGCACTGGATTTGCCAACCACTCAGGATCAATTCCAATTTTCTCGATTAGTTTGTTGTCGATCAGTTTCTTGACTTCGACCGCCATAGCCGCATACTTATCTGGCCCAAATTTTCTTCGTTTTTGGGTGATGGGTCTTCTTGTTGGATCAATATTCAACCTGTGGCAGGCATGGTTCGTATCGATGCCCACCATATCCTCGTGCGACCAGGCGAAACTCCGATGTTTTCTTTAAAAAATGCGACCATATCTGATCGCAATTGCACTGGTAAATTTTAACCTATGAATACCTCGAGTTCCGGACGAGCTTCGTTTAAATGAATGGTTTCAAGGTCCTCCGCTGGAGTTGCCCGCTCTTTAGGCTCCTTCCAACGAGGATCCTCGATTCTGAACTCTGGCTCAAAGCCTAACCTAGGTTCCAGATCTGGAAAATTTTCTGGAACCTGGTCGTCGGGGATTTGATCGCCCGAACCTGCCTGCTCGTCAATCTCCATTGGGGTGTGGTCGTCCACTTCCATGGAGGTGTGCTCGTTCACCTCCACTAGGTGGTCGTCGAAACGTCGACTGGACTCCCCAACTTCGATTTTTTGATATTTACTGGGAAAACCCTCCAAGTAGTTCATTTGTTCATTTTGTTTTTGACACTCAATATACTGGCCAATCATAGTAGTTGTTTCAGAATGACGCTTAGCAAAACGGACGAGACACTCCCTCGCCCGCATCTGGTCGCCCTTGACGGTAACTCCCGTCGGGGTCGGAAACTTAACACAGTAAAAGTAAGTTGAGGCGGCCGCCTTGAACTCGTTGAAGAAAGATCGGCTGAGGAAAACATTATATGAGGACGGCATGTCAACGATCATGAAGTCGAGCTGCCTGGTAAGATGCATTGCTGGCTCTTTCGTTGACACCAGTTCCAATGATAGCTTGATCCTCCCTATCGGATGGAAGTGAGTATCTCCGAATCCTACGATAATATCACTACACGGCTCGATATATTCAGCATATCCGCCGAGAGCATCCAGAGTATGTTTGAATAGGATATTGGTGTATGCCCCAGTATCGACCATCATTCTATGGACATTCGTGCCCATAATCTTTCCAGAGACGACCAAAGCATCGTTGTTTGGTTGGACCACTCTGTTGAGATCATCGTTCGTGAAGAGGACTTAGTGTGAGATGGGCTTCTCGGCAGCCGCTGCGACGCACACTTGGTGCACATTATTTAGTGCTCGCATCTCACTCTGCTGTCGGTGAACAAACAGAGTATTACCAGATTCCGTACTCCCGAAAGGGCCCTCTATCACCATATGTAGACCGCCGACTAAGTCGACGTCACTTGAAGGAGTGTTCGGCATGGGGGGAGTCAATTTCTGACGATTCAACTGTTGGCGAAGGTCGTCGCTGTCTCTCGCGACGCTTCTTGCCCCTGTTGTCGCCATTTCCATCTCCGGACTTGATGTACTGGGCGAGCTTACCCTCGTTGTACAGTTTGAAAAGATTTCTCACCAAGTCTCGGCACCCATTGGTGTCGTGGCCGATTGAGTTGTGGTAGTTGCAGAATTTACTACCATCCAAGTTATTCTCATTCGTATGCATTGGCTTGGCTTGGGGGAGCAGATTCTTTCCCATGATTGCATCGAAAATGCCCCTTGGATCAACCGAGAGGGCTTCCCTGAATTGAAGAATCTCAGGAGACTCCTCGAAAGGTCTGAAGTTTGATGGGCGAGCACTGCCGCCCTGAGTGGTCGCCTTCTTCGGCTGGGAAGGCTCCCCAGTGTTGAAATTTTTCTTTAGCCAGACTTTTGTGGCCGCTTCCGGCTGCTCGTTAGCCTTGACGCCGTCCATTATCTCTTCCATTTGAATGAAATTTCTCGCCCGACTGCGGAAATCCGCATAGGAAATGGGGAAAGAGGTGTGCATAGATTCCCAAAGCTTGGAACCTATCCTGAGACCAAAAATAGCTGAGATCAACTTCGTCTCGTCATTTACTACCTCTCCATCAATCACCAACCTATCGAAGCGCTCGATAAAGTCCTTGCCCGATTCGGTCAGTGTCTGGCGAACGTTGGCCAAACGTTGCTTTGAGGCCGGGCGAGCAGCAATTGACCCAAAGTGAGTCAAGAATTGTTGCCCCAGCTCAATGAAAGATGTGATGGATCCGGCACCCAAAGTGGTGTACCAGCGATGAGCCCGATCTGCATTGAAGGCATCTGCATTGAGTGGCGTTCGTTGCCCCGATTGAGGTCATGTAACTCGCATACTTGGACAAATGCACCCTGGGGTCGGACGTCCCATCGTACGCTGCCATAGAAGGCATCTGAATCTTCCTCTGAATTGGGGCGGTGAGGATCATAACACTTAAAGGAGGAGTGGGCAGAGTGACTGGTGGGGCAGTTCCTTGCTTTGAAGCGACCACCTCTGCTCGCAAGGTCTCCATCTCCAACTTCATTAATTTTTGCGTCTCGAGGAACTGGGCGATCTGCCCCTCCTCGACTGCCTGTGGTTGGGGGACGATGACCTCGTCTCGTCGGCTCCCATGAGATGCGGCCGGGTGATCACCATGGTGTGATCGCCTGGGGGAATGTCTCTCCGAATGGTGGCTGCGATAACCCTTAGACGGAGCTCGCGAGCCCGGGCCCACTCGGTCAAAGGCGGAGACCCTGTCTCCTTCTTTCCACCACGGTCTTTGTGGTCGTCGCCCGCTTGTCGTCGCCCGAGATCAAAATTCACTGGGCGAGGAGCACTCGGGACCTTGTCGCCCACTCGGTTGAATACGGAGTTCCGAGCGTGCGAATCTCCAGTATGGTTGTTGTGGGAACGATCTGGTGCCTTATTTCTCCCCTTGTCCTGGGGACGAACAGAATATGAGTGATAGGAGCGGTCGTCCTCATCATTAACATTGACCCTCACCTTTGCCTTGCGAGCTCTGTCGAACTCCTGATCTTTGGCCTTTTCTACTTCCTCTACTTCGATCAGCCTCCTCTTTTCTATGAGGAAGTCAGAGAATTCTTTCAGATGTTGGGGATCTTTTAAGATGTCTCCCAAGTTGATGTTCCCAAATGGATTTGTTGTCGGAACCACCGGTGGCGGAGGGTGTTCATTCCCTCCGAGTGGTGGAATTCCGTCATGAGAGTGTTGAGACATCGTTTAAAGAGTGTCTTTTCTAAAAAGGTTACAAAGATAAGACTGTTCTAAGCTTTCGACGCTTAAAACAAAAGATTTAAAGTTCTTACGCAGAAGAATGTGCTATTACAACTACTACTCTAGCAAAGTAACAACAACAGAAGCTTGAAAACACAATTACAAGGAGATCAAACTCCAAAATATATCTCGAAAACCGAAAATTTTCAAGAACACGAAGAACACTAAAATACGTAAATGATGCTTTAAAAGGTAGATCTACCGATTAAAACCTGAAACAAAGAGTTTGCACGCCAATCGCTCGATGATCGGTTGAAACTGAGATGAAGAATACGTAAAAGGATCCCCTCCTTCTAGCGCCAAATGTTGTAGGTTCTTTTGTCGGGATGACTCGGATGTGGACTATTCGTTAGCACGATACAAACATATATGATTATCGAGGGTTATTACGTGTTAATACGGGATTAATATGATGATTAATGACGAAAAGTATGAAGAACAGTGAAGAACACAAGAAAGTAGCTTCTTAGAGAAGCTAAGGCTTTGAGCTTGGGAGTGTTTATTGCTTAGGGTTGAAGGATTTGGTAGGAAATGTTCCTTAGGTCTTACAAATGAGCCTTTTAGGCATTATATAGTGGTTTTTGGGGCTGCCCGCCCTTTACACGTGGCGCCTCCATAGTGGACCCTTCTTTCTGCCCAAAAAGGTGATGGGACGGCGCATTTAAGGCTAAACCGCCTCTGGTGGTCGTCCTCGGCGAGATGCCGAGGAGCTGGAAAACCTGCTCGTCCGGAAGACCTGCCCGTCGACAAAACCTGCTCGCTGAGATACCGTCACGGTGGTCGCCGGAGGACCTGGTCGCCATGTCTTATGCTGTCTCCCAAGGCTTCAACACTTGTCTTCTCTAGCTAAATAAACATTTGCTCGCCAACATCTTTGGGCGAGCAGCTTGACTAAGCATGTGCTCGCCAACTACTTTGGGCGAACACCTTGAATATATTAAATACATTACTTTTATTACATTTTCTTCATCTTGTTGACTAGTCGTCGCACGACTTTGTTGATTGGTCCTCGCCACGCATGCTGGTGACTAGGATTGACTTGTCAAAGATTGACTTCTTTGACTAGGTATAATAATTTTCTTATTAATCTTTTTGGATCTGCCTAGCTATTCCTATTTTCTGAAAACGGCATATATGTGGATACTCTTGGTTTTCCTTTAATTCTATACACGTACTGTATATTAAAAATGCTTAATTGTTTCTTTGTTTTTTTAAATTGTTATATGTGAGGTTTCACAATTCACATGCTCAAATCACCAGTAATTGTGGATCATGTTGCCAAACAATGAACATGATCCACATGTTATGGGAGTAAAACTATTAAAGGAAAATCCATTTAACAAAATTGTTTATATTTTCATGTCACAAAAGAATCTCCTTCCAAGTTTTTCAGATCTTATGCAGTTGGGACAATATGCATGTTAATGATTCTAAATAAAAAGAAACAATTCAACCAAAAGTACAACATGTAATGTAATTATAATAAGGATAAATTAAAGAAAGGAACAACAATCCAAAACACAAAAACTCTATTTCTAAGGCATATAATTCAGCATTTCTTACGCCGATCGAACTCTGTCTTTCTATACGAACCCATGAACGCAAACAATAGCTCGATAGACGCTAACTTACGCTAATCAAATAAACCAGTTGAAGTATATGAAATTTCGAGGCCCAAAAAATAGCTTAACCGTCCGAGATCTTTTATAGCAAACTCAGAGTGAGTGCGAGAGATAAATTTACGAAGCATGGCCGGATCATTACCCGTAACAATGATATCATCAACATAAAGAAGAAGATAAATGACCGATGTGCCAATATGTAGATAAAATAGTGAAGAGTCAGAATGTCTAGCACAAAACCCAATGCTAAAGAGGAATGAACTAAACCGTTGGAACCAAGCCAAGGGAGCTTGCCGAAGGCCATAGAGAGCCTTCTTTAGACGACACACATGATCCGGAAATCGGGAGTCAATAAAGCCTGGAGGTTGGGCCATGAAAACAGGCTGCTGAAGAACACCATTGAGAAATGCATTTTTAACATCAAGTTGATGGAGGGGCCACTGATGTTGAACTGAGAGTGCTAGAATTATTCTGACTGTAGCCGCTTTAACCACAGGACTAAATATGTGACCGAAGTCAGTGCCCGGGATTTGAGTAAAACCCTGAACAACAAGACGAGCTTTGAGGCGTTCAACTAAACCATCCGATTGATATTTAGTGCGCAAAACCCATTTGGAACCAACAATATTCGTAGACGAAGGACGAGGCACGAGATCCCAAGTATGATTAGCCCGGAGAGCATCAATTTCTTCCTGCATAGCACCTAACCAGGCAGGAGATTTCATAGCAGACTTGAATCCACGGGGTTCAGATGAGGCAACCAGGGTTGTAAGTAGAGCTGTTGAAGTGAAATCCACTGGATATCGAGGCTTAAAAATACCGGATTTTTCCCGAGTGACCATCGGATGTAAAGATGGACGAGATGGGGCATTCGAGGGTGTCGGGGGCAGCGGCAAAGGTTCCGGCTGAGCAGGCGGAGCAATGGGAATGGCTTCAGGTACTGGGGTCGGGGTGTTGGGTAGAGGACACAATCGGCACTGAGAGGATAGTGTCGGCAATGGCTGCGGAGGCGATGGAGGAGGTACTGGAGGGGCACTCAACTCAATATCTAAAAAAGTAGAGATATCAGTGGATGAAGAGGATGAGGTGGCAGTTGAACCTGAACAAGGAAAGAATTCCTCATCAAATTGAGCGTGACGAGTGATATAAACTCGACCTGATGCAGGATCATAACACCTGTAACCCTTGTGTGCACTGCTATAGCCCAAGAATATGCAAGAACTACTGCGAGGAACCAATTTATTAGCAGCATAATCACGCAAATATGGGTAAACACGACAACCAAAAGGTTTCAAATTTGCATAATTTGGTACTGAACCAAAGAGAATTTCCAAAGGTGATTTGTTTTCCAACACCGGGGTTGGCAAGCGATTAATAATATGAACAGCAGTTGCAAAAGCATCAAACCAATGACAAGCCGGAACATGCGAATAAAATAGCATAGATAAACCCATTTCAGAAATATGTCGATGTTTGCGCTCAACACGACCATTTTGTTGAGGAGTATATGGACATGAGAGACGATGATGAATGCCATGCAGGTCCATGAATGATCGGACCTTATGATTAACAAATTATGTACCGCCATCACTTTGAAAAGCTTTCAAAGTACGAGAGAATTGATTGCAAACGAAACTATGAAAACGAACAAGCACATCAAAAAATTCAGACTTCATAGCTAACGGATAAATCCAAGTGAAACGAGAATAATCATCGACAAAAGCAACATAATACTTATATCCAGAAGATGAAACAATAGGAGCAGGTCCCCAAAAATCACAATGTATTAACTCAAGAGCAGCATTAGCACGTTTTTCATTCAAAACAAAGGGTAAACGTTTACTTTTAGCTAAAGCACAAGAAGAACAAACACCAGGAGTAGGTAATAAAGATGTGACCAACAGTTGTCCCAATTTTTTTAAAGTAGTAATAGTAGAAAGCGGGACATGCCCCAAACGTAAATGCCATAAATCAAAACTAGCCCGTAAGTCTTTAGAATATAAAGAAGCAAAAAAAGTTGGATGCACACGATCCAAAACATAAAGCCCCTGATCACGCCTTCCGCGAGCCAGAACCTCTCTGGTTCGACGATTCTGAATTTCAAACGAATCATCAGTAAAAATAACATTCACCGGATAATCTGAAGTAAGTTTACTTATAGATAATAAATTCTTTGTTAGATAAGGGACCACCAAAACATCAAGTAATCAAACATTAGATGATAAAGTGCGAGTACCAATATGAGTAATGGGAAGAGAATGTCCGTTACCAACAATGACCGTACCGTTGCCAGAATAATTTTCAAAAGAATCGAGAGCAGAGGTTTGAGCGGTCATACGAGTTGAGGCGCCGGAATCAACATACCAATCTGGGGCTGCCTCAGAGATACTGCAAGAAGCATTAAAAGTCTGTGCAAGGTTCGCCGAAGAAGAAGGCGTACGAGACTGTAAATATTGAGGGCACTTGTCCGCATAATGTTCTCCTCTGCAAATTTGACAATGTGGCACATATGGTTTACAAAAAGAAGTGAAATTATGAGTATTACCGGCATTAGAACGAGAACCATTGGAATACCCACGAGTTGAATGGTGCCCACGATAACCACCTGAACCTGTCCGAGAGTGGCTGTTGGAGGAGTTTCTGGAATCCAATGAGCGAGACTGACCTCCCCGATTCGAAGCAACGAAGGCAGCAGGGGTTGGAACAGATTCGGCCATGGATTGATGGAGGATCTCAAACTGTTGTGCCTGATGAAGGAGATCACCGAATGACGGCATCGGAGAAAGTGCCATACGGGTGTCAGAGAAGCCCATAAAAGTAGAACCCAAGTCGCGGAGAAACCAATGCGACTTGTCGGACTTGTCAACCGAGCGACCAATAGCTGCCAATTGATCACACAAATTTTTGAACTTACGACCATACTCGGCAACAGACGATTATCCCTTACGTAAACTCAGCAACTCTTCACGTAATTGATTCGCCCGAGACTGGGACGAGTGAGCAAAAGAAGCCTCAAGAGCCAGCCATGCTTCGCGAGATGTAGTACAGTCAATAACCTCCGCCAATGATTCCTCCGTGAGAGAGGAAAGGATAATAGAAAGGATGCGTTGATCCTTAGAACACCACTTAACGTAGTCTGAGTTGGGGGTAGTTGTGTCGCCGGTAGTAACAGACTTAGCAGGTGGGGCATTTGTTCCGTCGACGAAATCAAACAAGTCGTGGCTTTGGAGCATAGCAACGATTTGCTTTTTCTAGAGTAAATAGTTGGAGGAGGAGAGCTTAACTGTCACGAGATGGATGAGGGCAGTAATCGGAAGTGTATCAGTAGATGGAGGAGTCGCCATGTGGAATGGAAAGGTAGATCACGACGGGGACGAGGTCGCGATATGGGAGAAATGAGCGACGGTGACCAGGTCGCTTTGTGGAATTGATAAAAAGACTGTAGAAAGCAAAATCTGTAATTGATTTAATTGGGTCGGTGGCGGTAGAATATATGTGAATGGAAGATAAAGATGAGAAGCAGCAGAAATAATTAATTCAGTTCTGGTAGATGAGAAGCAGTAGAAATAATTAATTCATTTCTGGTGGCGGCAGAATATGTAGAGAAAAATATTTTAAGGGTTTAGGTGTTTTAGGCTGATACCATGTGAGAAAAGGATTTGTTTCACCTTGGTGAGTGAGTAATCTGATATTATATAATTGAGATTATAAATGTGTTACAGATATTTAGGAATTTTGAATTTACAAAATATGATAAACTCTTATCTACAAAAATATATGAATGTAACTAATCCCTATTATCTCTAATAATTTGTCCTCCATACTCTGTTTAGATTCATCATTTAGTAAATGAAGCTTAAAGTTAAAAAAAGTTATTTTATTACCAAATCAAGTAATTATGAATTTAATTTGAAACATTTATATTTCATCTAAAATAAAATAACATCATAAACACAGAAGCCTTGCAGTTATATGATTCCTTTCTTTTTACTTTTTTTTTTTTTTAAAGAAAAGTAAGAGTATATGATACCAAAAACAGGATAATAGTACTTGATGCTTTCGAGATGGCGACATTACTAAAGAAAACAAACTCTCCAAACACATCTCTAGTGATGAGAGTAGCATATGCGACACTTCCATTTTATTACCAAATGAAATTGAATTGAATTCACAAAGAAATAACAATAAGAAGATTGATTGAGAGTATAGCAAATTAATTCAGGGCATTCATTCGACCCTTATGTGGCCGTAACCACAGTAACCATCATGCGATCACCCGACCATTGTTGCAACCTTCACATGACCTCGTGACTAGAAAATTTCACATAAGGGTATTTAGATCCACATATAATTTTGAGTGAAATTTTTGCCAAAAAAAAAACATGTTGGTGTCTTTTTAAAAAAAGTAGTATCTAAAGTGGCATATATCCTAATTTCCCTTACCTTATCTGTATTTGGAAAGAGAATATAACCTACTTGACACAACTTGTGTACATTCTTCTATATCTATATATTCTTGTACATCTATTCACTAAAATAAGTTCATACAACTACATTATTCTATAACTTCTATAACTTGTAACTTGACTAGACTGCATGCTTTCGAGGCAGAGTAGTCTTGAATGATACAAGAGCATGGACAATTGAAGCAGTGCATCAACACTCGAGATCGATTTTTTAAGGTGTTTTGTAATCAAATTCTATTAATCAAGAATCGTAATCTTACTCTGGCTCGACTACTATGTCTGCAAAGAGCTCCGAGGGATTCAAAACCTTACGCATTTCCTCGTTTTAAGCTGGAGTTTATAAATTGAATTGAAGACGTAAATATATATATAAAAAAATGTATACATACATAAGCAGAAAAAAAATTAGAATAAGGAAAGCTCAACATGTCGGTGAAGAAGAAAGAAGTAATTTAATTTCATGAACAAAAGACATAAAAATAAAAGAGTAGTATAATTCTTAAGTTCCTAATTAGTGAACAACTGGAAGCGACAGAGAGGACAACTTGGATTGATTTGCAACCACTTGATTAAGCAGAATCCATGGAATATATGTGAGCATGGCATTCTTATAGCTTGTGACTTATTAACGAAATCCTTGACGCAAATTGAACAGGACGAAGAGGACGAGGACGAAATCATCTCCGATTTCAGCCCGTAAAATTTATTATCCGTCGGAGATTCCCGTCCAAGTCTGTGTATAAACTCTAAATACCTGTAGAATTGAACGTCACGCTGATTCTCCAGAATCCATTCATCCAGGTGCTGTCTAGGAGGCGGACCACAGTGTTGTTGATACTCATTTGGGTCCACTTTTTGCAACTTCCATATACGAATGCTGACGAATTCGTCGCAATTATTCTCTTCACAGAGACGACGAGCAATTCCAGATAACTTGTTCCATACCATATCGTCCAGGTTTTGAGGAGTGGACACGTCTGGAAAGTTGAGGCCCCAGTTGATGTTTTCCAGAGGGAACGGGGATTCCAGGCCCTGGATTATGTTGTGTATGATGTGACGTTGTTCGTCGGGCGTGGAGGAGACGAAGGCCCGACGGGGATAGTGGAAGGTTTTTTTGGTGGTTTGATGAATTTTGGGGGACGTTTTCTTAGAGGGATTTTTGTGTACAACAGCAAGTGAAATAGAAATTTCAAAGATTAATTGGTCATGGTTTGGTGATTTAAATTTGAAGGGGAATGCAAAAAGGCAGATGCAACTATCTTGATCTGAGTTCATAGTTTTCATCGTTTTTAGAATTTGAGAAATTCATAGAAACAGAGTTTGTTTAAATAAATAACTGAAACAACAAAAAAGGAAATATACTCCTTCGAAACTTTACCAACATGAAAATAGTTGAATTAGAAAATAATTAAAAAAATATTTGTTTCTATATTTGTTTATGGATAAAATTGTTGAATTAGGATATAATTAATTATGGAGTATTTCATGTATATTCTATTTACCAAATAAATAACTCAATATATTAAATCATCATAATCTGAAAACAACAAAAAAGAAAATAAGTCTGAAATAACTTAAAAAGATCTAATAAAATCTACTTAAACAAACATTAATGAATTAGGAAATAGACTCCTTCGAAACTATACCAATGAAAGATTAATATATTAACAACATTGAAATAGTTGAATTAGGAAATAATTAAAGAAATATTTATTTCTATATTTGTTTATGGATAAAATTGTTGATATAATTAGGGCACGGCTAAATATACACCCAAATTTTCTATACTAACCCCAAAAAAATATTTCATGTCTCACTACATCTATTATATTATCATATTTCTTAATTAAAATATTCAAAAGAAATATAAAATTTATTCCTGGACCGAGGGAGTATTAGACTAAAGCATAACCTTTCATTCTCAACATAGTTGGAAACCTATGGTCATTTTATAAAATTAATATTGTTGTTTTCTAGAATTAAATCCCAACTTTGATCAAAATATTGTGACAATTTTTTATCAATTTTAATTTTAATTTTGAACAAGTGAAACAGTTTTTAACTTTTTCTATGTGAGAAACAATTTTCTTCATGTTTCTACCGAGAATCACACATATTGCTTCAAAAACGGAAAGTTCATGACAGTTTCTTATCAAAATTCATAAAATTGATCCCAAAAAATAAAACCCTAGTAACTAAAAAAATCTAATGAAATTGCAGAAATTAAGTTGAAGATTTTAGGAGGGTGTATTCAATTGATATTCTATTGGATTTTTTTAGATTTTAAAAAGTACGTGGATTTATAAAATTCATAGAGTCCATGCAGAGTTTGACTGACTTTTTGTTATTGATTTATATGGATTTTCATAGACTTGACAAGATTGTAAAATATATTTTTTTATTAATTTACATAGATCTTCATAAACTCCTATATTGATGCAAAGAGTTTTTTTTAATGTGAAATTTTTTTTTAAAATTAATATTATATATATATACATATATATTATATAAAATATTTTACAAATAATATATATATATAAATAAAGTATTTTACTAATAAAAAAAAATATATATATATATATATATATAAAGTTTATATATTAATTCGGGCGGGTCGGATACCCGGGGGTCGGGCATAAGACCCAAACCCGACCCATACTTAATATGGGGCGAATCTGACCTCATTCAAAGCTCACGGGTGGGGTGGTATCCGCGGGTCGGGTCAATATTGTTATTCCTACTTTTGATCTTTTGTTTTCAGAGTTCTTTGAGAGAATCCGTTGAAATCTATTGTTTTTAGAAGAGATTTTGGATAGTGCAATTTATTTATATTTTTGGAGTAGAATCCAACAAAATCCATAGACCTAAATATTTTTAAAGACTTTTTAAAATCCGTATTGAATACCTCAGAATTTTAAAGATTTTGAAAGTCCAAATGTATTGTTCAGTTGGATATTTTGAATTCAAATATGTTACTTGTTCCTTAAATATAGCCCCTTCATCTTTTCTTTGTTTTATAGAGTATTGTCGTAGAAATGGGTGAGTTTATGGTATCATATTGGGGTTTGCTTAGTAATTGAAGAAAAATTATATTTATAATGGAGTGTGTATAGTAGTTGGAGTGTGTACAGTAGAACCGGGATTTGTTTAGCCGCGGATAAAAAGATCAAAGCCCATAAAATCCATTCAAAAATGGAGGAAACTATCTTGGTGTGAATGTTGGGTGTGCGCATCGAAAGGCTTCAAAATAGGATTATGTGGTCCGGAAAATCAAACACAAACTAAAGAGATGGGAAGGGCTGAAACTATCAATCTGAGGGAGACTAATATTGGTGGATGTGGTTCCATCTTCTATCCCGATTTACCTTATGTCCATCTAACGAATACAGAAACGTGTCATGAGTGATATAATTAGCCTACAGAGAAATTTCCTAGGGGGGGCAGGAGAGCACGAGAAAAATATCATGGGTCAGTTGGAACAATATTGGTAAACCAAAATCACATGGGGGCTTGGGGTTAGAGATTTAAACTGTATTAACAAAGGGGGACGGGTAATTCTCAACTGCACACTGTGCATGTGCACCCTATTTTTACCCTACCCGTATTCCATCCGCCTACGACCCGAAAAGTTCAAATCTCTACAATCTATGTATTCAGCAACAATCGAAAATTGAAGAGAAAAACGGGAAGACGAGAGTTGAAAAAAGGCACAGGAGCAACAAGGAGACGAAGATGGCGGCTGAAGGTTTTTTGCTTGGGCGACAATGGCGGCACCCACCTCTCCGACGATCTGGTTCGACGGGTTATACCTCATCCCTCCGGCGACATTCTTCCCATGAACAAAAGACGAGCGGTGAGGGCTGCGGCGTATTTCACGGCCCACTGCGACCTCTATCTTCATCGTCGTTTACCGATCTGTTTCAGTGAGTTACAGATCTGAGCCTTTGCCGGCGGTAGCTTCGGCGCGTGAGACCTCTGCCGCCGCCTTGACCCTCTGCCGCCCTCGTCGGAGATGTTGCACTACTTGCATTCGAAGATGCCTGCAATTGCCCCGTTGGTGAGCTGCTAGATATATCACAGCGCCTCACTAATGAGGTGAATGCAGTCATCCTCACCATTCAAAGCCATGAAAAAGGTTAGTACGATGATAGGTTAAAAATAAGAAGCACAATAAATTAGTCTTTCATAGGTTTTAATTAGTTTTTCATAGGTTAGTACGATTTTGAAACTATGACTGAAGCTGAACCGTTGATCACTTCTCTAGCCTAAAAGGTGGGGCGGCGTTTCTTCCCTCTCTCCTCTACACATTGTTAGATGATTCATTTTCTGGGTTAGTGGACTTTAGAAATGCTTAATAGAATTGTTTTACGAAAAATATTTTTTTAATTTTTTTTTAAGAGGTAGTTTTGTTATTGAAAATGGTAATGTTATTATTGAAAAGTGGTAACTATTATTATTGAAAAGTGGTATAAAAAAAATAGAAAAATTTATTATTGAAAAGTGGTATTGAAAAAAGAAAAAAAAGAAAATATTATTATTGAAAAATGGTAATTTTGTTACTGAAAAGTGACATTGAAATTGTTGAAAAGTGGTAATTTTATTACTAAAAAGTGTTAACTATTATTATTGAAAAGTATTAATTTTATTACTGAAAAGTGATACTATTATTATTGAAAAGTGGTAATTTTATTATTGAAAAGTGGTAACTATTATTATTGAAAAGTGGTAATATAATTTTATTAATGAAAAATGATAATTATTATTATTGAAAAGTGATAAATAAAATATTATTATTAAAAAGAAAAGCGAAAACAGAAAATATTATTATTAAAAAGAAAAAAAATAGAAAAAAAAACAGAAAATATTATTATTAAAAAGAAAAAACTGAAAAAAAATAGAAGCACTAAATATTATTATTAGGGTAACACTTGTGTATACCCTAGTGCACCGTACCTTCTAGTTTTAATTTTTTATTTATATTTTATCTGCACTCGTTAATTTAATGAGTTCACCGTAAATCATTTTTTTTACTACATTTATCTGCACCCGTTTATTTTATGAGTGCACCCCCAAATCATTTTTTACCACAATTATCTGCACCCGCTCATTTTATTAGTTTACCCCCAAATCATTTCTTTTTTACCACGGTCACCCACTCATTTTATGAGTTCACCCCCAAAGTATTATTTTACCACAGGTATCTGCACCCACTCATTTTAGGAGTTCACCTCCAAATACTTTTTTAAAAAATAATTACATTTAAAATACTATATTATCCTTTTATTAATTTACACAAAATATAATAAAATGAACCATAATTTATACATTTACAATCTGTAGCTGATTCATTGTCGAGTTACCGTCGATTCACCACCAAATCACCCATATTTTTAGAAAAAAAATCGTAAAAACATAATTTTAAAAAAAAAAACTATCGAAATTAGCCACAAATCTGGATTTTTTTTTCTTTTTAATTTTTCTTTTTCATCCTCTTTTACTTTTTTCTTCCCATTTTTATTATAGTCGGTAATAGAATAAGTAATAAATAACTAGTAATACCATAAATATTAATCTAGAAGACCATTAACGGTAATTAGTAATATCTTATACAATAACAAATAATTACACACATCTAATTATATTTAGCAATACCAAAAATTATTATTAGTTATACCACAAACAATAATCAATAGTACCATGCACATTAATCAGTAACATTTTATTCAATAACAAATAATTTCACACATTTAATTGTATTCAGTAATACAAAAAATAATTATCAGTAATACCATGAACAGTATATACAATAACAAATAATTCCACACATCTAATTATATTCAATAATACAAAAAATAATTATTAGTAATACTATAAACAATAATCAGTAATACCATTAACAGTAATCATTAATACCATGAACAATAATTAGTAATTAATAGTCGGTTATACGCACACACAAGATTTTAGCGCACACTTCGTACGATTAAGACACACCCCATTAAAGACCGTAGATACCCTTCTCCTACATAACCATAATTCTCCCCTTATTCTCTCAAACCATATAGCGTGAAAAAAAAAATACGCCGCTTGGGACACCCACTCCTCTCCTAGCCTCGTCGGTCGTCACTCAAAGCTTCGCTGTCACAAACTTTCTTCATTGCCACACAAAGTCTCGCCGCCATAGGCTCGTTTGTCGTCGCCGCATTTGTTTCGCCGATTTCACGTGCGTCTGCTTCGCCGTTCGCCCAGGCCTCACTGTCCGTCCAAGGTGCGTCCCAAGCCGCCGTCGTCCGTGACTACGTCCCAAGCCCTCGCGGCTTCCTCCTCCTTCCGTCGCGTTCCAAGCCGTGTGTCCCTCTTTCGATTGTAAGTTAGAAAAATAGATTTGTCGCCTCCTCCTCGTTTCTGCCGCCCCCCTCCGTTATCAATTTTCTTCTAGATCTCTCAACCTTAAAATCCAGATATGTAAGTATTTTTTTTTTAATTTTCTTTTAGATCTCTCAATCTCAAAAGCATTGATTTGTAAAAAACATTGGTGGGTGTCCACCTCAATCTTGTGTGTGCATATAATTGTGACTTTTTATTAGGTTTGTGCGACCCATTAATTGTCTGCACCGAAAAAAGTAAATTAGTCATAAACTTTTAATGAAATTGAAGAGTGTATATACACGCGAGTGTATATAAGAATTTGTCTATATAAATTATGATTGATTGTATTATATTATATTTTGTTTAAATTAATAGAAGGGCACTATATTAATTTTAGGTGTAATTGTTTTTAAAAAATATTTTGGGGGGTGAAGTCAACAAAAGCGGGGTGTAAATAACCGTGGTCAATTGTTTATATATAAATTATGATTGATTGTATTATATTTTGTGTAAATTAATAGAATGGCATTATAGTAATTTTAGATGTAATTTGTTAAAAATAATAATTATTGGGGGTGAAGTTAACAAAAGTGGGGTGTAAATAATCGTGGTTAATTGTTTATACCGTATATAAATTAGAATTGATTGTATTATATTTATTTAAATAAATAGAAGGTGTTGGGAATTAAATGATAAATGTTTTGATTGAATACCAAAACCCCCCTGAGACATGCCTAAGTCAAGATGATTATGTTCTAAGATTGTTAGAACATATAGAATAAGGATAGATGAGAAGTTGATATGTTAGACAACTCTTAGTTGATTATATGCACAACTTGAGGGGGAACATATGCCTTGAAGACTATCAAGAACAAGTTCCCTTAAGGCTCAAACTCTGGAACAACCACCTAAGCTATTGAAGGCCAAGTGTGCTGATCAGGAGAGTTGTCCAGAGAAGTTGTCTCTGCACAATTTAAAACAAGAACAAAGGTTCTGAAGCTTAAAGGCCAAGTATGCTGATAAGGAGAGTTGTCCAGAAGAGTTGTCTCAGTACAATTAAACCAGAACAAGTATTCTGAAGCTTGAAGGTCAACTATGCTGAAGAGATAAAAACAACTACAAAGACTTCATTGAATCATACTGAGATCACATCTAACTGAAGCAAAGGAAAAGAGCCAAGTCATCTGAAGAAGAGCAAGCCAACTATGCTGATAAGCATATATGCTGATAGTGATAAGCAGAGTTGTCCATTTGATAAGGAATGTTGTCCTATCATTGGATCAACCTTCAGAAGCCATGTCCAAGTCCTAACAAGTGAATCTTAAAGTCAGACATTGGGAAGAGTGCTGCAGAATGAAGACAAAGTCTTAACAAGTCGTTTATTACCCAAATGAGGACATGTCATTATCAAGAATCTGTCTTCCAGTTTGAAGAACTCAAGGAAGACATTTATAGCAATTTGTGACTGCCTCTCCAACGGGCAAATCCTCAAATTTGTCTATAAATACAGAAGTGTGAAGACCATTTGAAGGCATCCAACCAACTACTAAGCCAACTATCCTACAAGTTGTCAATTGCTCTCAAGCTTTCAAAGTGACTATCTTAGTCTTCATACACTTCATCTAAGCTGAACCCCATTTTATATCCATACAAGCTTAGAAGAGATATCCTATCCTTATACACTGATCTTCATTGTAAAGGATATCTCATTAGTTGGAACCTTACTTCAACCCTTACCCCTTTCAAGTGAGAAAGTGAGAAGGTTGTAGTAGTAGAAGTGGTAGGAACAGACTGTTGAGAGAAGAACAGTTCAGTTTTGAGTTGAGAAGAGGGTACTAGGACTCTAGACATCCTAGGGATCAATTCACCAAAGAGTGGTGTTCTTGATCAAGTGCACCTTGGCACTATAAAACAAGTTATTTCCAAGAGTGAAGGAATTATCCTGTTAAATCAGGGAAAGTGGATGTAGGAGCTTGAGTCTCTGAACCACTATAAACTCTTGTGTTGATTTACTTTCAAAGTACTTTCATACACTCAACACTGCACACAAAACTGATCTTTCAAAGGACATATATTCAAGACTGTGCAAAAACTGTATTGGACAAGTTCCCTGAGAACTGGTTTACATTGCTTAAAGTGATTTCAGAAATTAAAGGAGTTTAAACTAAAGGGCCAACCACTAATTCCGCACATATAACTCCCCTAGATAGTTACTCAACTAAGTACTCAATAGTACTTAGTAGTTTGATTATCTTAGAAGAGTTAATCTCATCAGTAGAGTTGTCCAGGACAACTTTGCTGAACTCTGGTTTGATCAAGTTTGAAAAGAATTTGCATACAAGTGTATTCCTCCCCCCATACACTTGTTATATACTCCTTTCAGGACCAACAGAAGGGTACTATAGTAATTTTAGGTATAATTTTTAAAAAATAATAATTTAGGGGTGAAGTCAACAAAATTGGGGGTGTAAATAACTGTGGTCAATTGTTTATATAATTTGTGGGATGAAGTCAACCAAAATTGGGGGTGTAAATAACTGTGGTCAATTGTTTATAGAATTTGTAGGGATGAAGTTAATAAAAGTGAGAGTGTAGTCAATTATAAGATTGAAATTGAAATTTAAATTAGGCGTGTACGATGCATAGGAGTGTACGGAGGAATTTGGCATATTATATATTTTTTAATTATCTTTTAAAATATTTTAGAAAAATTTGGTGTATCATAGATTAGAAAATACACTCATATATATTAAGCTATTAATGAGGACTAAACGTGACATTAAAAGATTAATAAAAAAAATTAGGACTAAACGTGACATGAGATTAATTCAATAATAATTAGCACCACATTGTCATGATCATAAGTTACCGCCTCTTTGTCAATTGGTACAAAACCGTTTATATTGTCTTTGTCAATTGATTATATAAACACTCATTTACACAGTACTGTAAGAACTAGAATACCAGTACAATTGAAGTAAGAACAAAACCAATCTAACAAAATAAATAAAATAAAAATGAGCATTTGACTCCTGGGATTGAGAATATTCTTAAAAGAATATATATATATATATATATATATTATATTATGGTGGTAAACGAATCAAATAATTTTGATCGATTTGATATTTATATTCAAATTTTGATATTAGTTTATTTTGATTCGATTAGTAATCAAATACAATCGAAAATATTGTTTAGAATATATTCCAAAAAATTTGAATCGAATACGAAACAAATTTATTATTTTAAAAATAAACGAATACAAATACGAATATTCGAATACTTTAACGAATACAATTGAATAATGTAGTATTCACTTTATTTCTATTTGTTTACCACCCTAATTTTATTTTTATTTTTACATAATAAATAGTGAAACTCATTATCATCCTAGTTAGAGCTGGAAAATCCGGCTGCCCAACTCATCGAGTCAAGCGAGGTTCGTGGATTGGGTTGGGCCGTCCCATGAATTAGTCGGGCCTATAAAATTTGAGTCCAGTCTAGTCCACCCCAGCCTGCTGGGCTAGCGGGCCGGTCCAGTCCATAGAATATTTTTAACAAAAATTATATATATATATAAACCTTCATACTCACATATAATTTTTATTTATACAAATAATTATAATTAAAAATATACATTACTAAGGTAGTATTAATTATACATAATTCATAACTTATAACATTACACTATATAAATAATTCATAAGTTCAAATTTCAAAGTCAAAATAAAATAAAAAACACAATAATATTTAAAAAATAATGTACTTTACTTATTTTAATTATTTATTTGTATAAAGAAAAAAAAAATTGATCGGGCCAAATGGGCTGCCCATGGGCCGGCGAGCCAAATTCAGCCTAGCCCATTAGGCCCATCGGTTCGGGCCAAATAGGCCCAGTTTTATATGGGCCTCTAAATTTAGAGCCCAGTCCATACTAGGTTTCGGGTTGGCCGGGCCCAAATTGTCGACTCTAATCGTAGTACATATAAAAAAGTCTTAATAGAAAGGAGACTTTCCTTTTAAATAAAGGCAACAACAGTTTAAGAAGTGATGCAGGCAGAAATATGAATATACAAATAACATAAAAGAAGTGAATAACACACACTAGTCCGTTGATTCTACGAATACCCGATTTGCATCAAGAAGCCATGAGAGGTATTATATGAATCGACATCTGGACTGATGATGATTTATAAGAACCCAAAATCACTAGTAAAATCTACCTAGTACCAAAGTGTTGTGCAAATGTAAATATTGTTATCTTTTACTACACATTCTAATCAAATTTACCTTAAAAATAATTCAGAAGGTCTTTGTACATCTTCGACTTTGGACTCCAGTTCCCACCACGCACCATCGCACTCCTTTCCTAAAAGGATCCACATTCATCAGAACTAAAGCTTCCAATATCCGACCCCTCACTCTCAATTTCATCGAAATAGAATTTCTTCTCCTTCTCCGCATCATACACCCATTAGAGTTTTCGTAAAACATTTTGGCCTTTCCACTTGTTAACAATAGATACAGCCTCAGTCTTAGCCTTCCCGATCATGATTTCTTGGCATGAGAAAGACGCATCAGCATTCCTTTTGAGAGCACCTTCATTGATATCACCCACAACCACTGTCACGCCCCATTTTTCATAAAAGTAGATTTTGTAGAAATACTTGAGAATTTCAAAATAAAGGGGCATGAACTAAAATTTTAACTTGTGTTGGGAATAAAATGAGATATGTTTTGATCTAATACCAAAACCCCCTGAGACATGCCTAAGTCAATATAAATATGTTCTAAGAATGTTAGAACATATAGATTATAGGCTAGATAAGAAGCTGAAATGTTAGGTAGCTCTTAGACAATTAGATGCACAATTTGAGGGGGAACCTATGCTTTGAAGATGATCAAGATCAAGTCCCCTCAAGGCTCAAATTTTGGAACAATCACTTAAGAGTAAGGACACTCTATGAAATCTAAGATGCTCTTATCAGGAGAGTTGTCAAGAGAAGATGCTCTTATGCAAGAACAAGATTGTGAAGCTCAAAAGGACAAATCCAATGAAGATGCTCTTATGCAAGAACAAGATTGTGAAGCTCAAAAGGACAAATCCAATGAAGATGCTCTGATCAGGAGAGTTGTCCAGAGAAAATATTCATATGCTCTGATCAGGAGAGTTGTCCAAAGAAGCTAGCCATATGCAAGAACAAGCTTACCTAGCTCAAAAGGACAAGACTACTCAAAGGTTTTCATCAGGAGAGTTGTCCAGAGAAGTCAACTCTATGCACAAAGTGCTCTGATGCAAAAAGATTAAATATACTGATCAGGAGAGTTGTCCAGAGGAGTTGTCTCAGCTAAATTGATCAAGATCAAATGCTCTGAAAGCCTGAAATCAACTATGCTGAAGAGCTTGAGACAACAAGTCCCTAAAGGTCCTCAAAGGAATGAGCTAAGACCATACTCAAGAGAAATAAAGGGAAAGAGCCAAGTCATCTGAAGAAGAGCAAGCCAACCATGCTGAAAAGCAAAACTGCTGATAGTGATAAGGAGAGTTGTCCAGATGATAAGGAATGTTGTCCTATCATTGGATCAACTTTCAGAAGCCATGTCCAAGTCCTAACAAGAAGTCAAACATTGGAAAAAGTGCTGCAGAATGAAGACAAAACTGTTACAGCCGTTTATTACCCAAATGAGGACATGTCACTATCAAGAATCTGTCTTCCAGTTTGAAGAACTCAAGGAAGACATTTATAGCAATTTGGGGCTGCCTCTCCAACGGGCAAATCCTCCATTTTGTCTATAAATACAGAAGTGTGAAGACCATTTGAAAGCATCCAACTAACCTCAACCTTGACAAGAATATCCAACAATCCTACAAAGTGCTTTCAAAGCTATCAAAGACTATCTTAGTCTTCAAACACTTCTTCTAAGCTGAACACATTGTACATTCATACACAAGCTTAGAGAGATATCCTATCCTTATACATTGATCTCCATTGTAAAGGATATCTCATTAGTTGGAACCTTACTTCAACCCTTAACCCTTTCAAGTGAGAAAGTGAGAAGGTTGTAGTAGTAGAAGTGGTAGGAACTGACTGTTGAGAGAAGAACAGTTCAGTTCCGAGTTGAGAAGAGGGTACTAGGACTCTAGACATCCTAGGGATCAATTCACCAAGGAGTGGTGTTCTTGATCAAGTGCACCTTGGCACTATAAAACAAGTTAATTCCAAGAGTGAAGGAATTATCCTGTTAAATCAGGGAAAGTGGATGTAGGAGCTTGAGTCTCTGAACCACTATAAACTCTTGTGTTGTTTTGCTTTACAAGTACTTACATTCATTCAACACTGCACACAAAACTGATCTTTCAAAGATACATACTCAAAGACTGTGCAAAACTGATTTGGACAAGTTCCCTGAAGCTAAACTGAACTGTGTTGCATTGACTAAGTGATTTCAGAAATTAAGGAGTCTAAACTTAAAAGGCCAACCATTATTCCGCACATATAACTCCCCTAGATAGTCAATCAACTAAGTACTCAATAGTACTTAGTAGTCTGATTATCTTAGAAGAGTTAATCTTCTTCAGCAGAGTTGTCCAAGACAACCTAGCTGAACTCTGATTTGATCAAATTAGCAAAAGAATTGCACACAAGTGTATTCCCCCCCCCATACACTTGTTATATACTCCTTTCAGGACCAACAAGTGGTATCAGAGCAGGGGTTCAAAGACCACTGCTTCTGAAAATCCATCTTGATTTTCAAAACTCTCATATTTGTGTGGTCACTGAACTGATCTCTTTCTGAAATCCATCATTTGGTAACTAACTGATTATTTGTGAGATATGGCCAACAACAATGCTGTTCCTCCACCTGCTGTTCAAGGATTGGACAACATGGCCACAAATCCAGTCAACCACATTTCTCATCACAAACTGCCCATGTTTTCAATAGACAATTATGAATTCTGGAAATTTAGAATGAGGGCTCATCTTGCATCTCTTCATACTGACATGTTAAGAGTAATCACAAGAGGACCTTTTGTGTTTACTCAAACTAACCCCAGGGTAACAGATGCACAAAAAGCTGATGTAAGGGAACTGATTCCCAAGGATGAGGATGACTTCACTGCTGATGAAAAGAGGAAAGATAATCTGAAGTATCTTGCCATGAATACTCTTTATCAAACAATTCCAGATGCAATCATGGGAAGAGTCTACCACTGCACAACAGCCAAAGAAATTTGGGATACCCTTGCTGAAATGTGTGAGGGCACTGAAAAAATCAAGGAGAACAAGCTCCAAGTTGCTGTGCAGAAGTTTGAACAATTCTCAATGGAGTCTGAAGAGTCCATTGACAAATTTGCTGGTAGATTCACTGATGTGATGAATGAAATCAACTCATTGGGCAAGGTCTACACCAAGAGAGAGGTTGGATTAAAGATTTTGAGGAGTCTCACTCAAAAGTGGGATGTCTATGCTGTGATGATGCAGAATACCAAAGATCTCTCCACTATGCCCATGCAACAAATATTCTCAGAACTTAAAGCCTATGAGTTTGACCTCAATAGAAGAAAGTCTGTTGAGGAATCTTCAAATCCTACCAAGGGAGTGGCATTCAAAGCCAAAGTTGCTGAACCAGAAATGCAACCCACTCCCAGATCATCAAAGTCAGTCTCTAAGACTGAAATGAAGGAAGAACTAGCCTTGATGGCTAGAAGGTTTGACAAGCTCAACACAAGGTTTGGTAGATACAAGAAATTCTACCAAGACAACAAATTCAGGAGAAGATACAATTCCCCTGAAGTTCAGGCTGAGGACAAAAAGCCTGAAGAGAAAAGATCAGAGGACAAGTCCTCTGATAGGAGAAGATCCAGTAGAGCTGAACCCTCATCATCTAAGAGAAGAGATGAATCCAAGAAGGATGATGATGAAGATCTGTGTTACAACTGCAAAAAGAAAGGGCACTTCCAATATGACTGCCCTGAACTAAGCTCTAAAGAAAGAAGAGAAAGACAAGCAAAAAGAGACAGAAAATTCACCAATAGAAAAGCCATGATGGCTGGTGAAGAATCTGATAGTGCTGAAAGTTTCAACTCTTCTGATGGACTATTCTCCAACAGTGATGATGATGATGATGTTTGCAACATGGCTCTTGAGGATGATGAGGTATCCTCTACTTCTAGTTCACCATCATTCATCTCACAAAACACTAGTGAGGTTAACCTGAAACTTTCCTTGGGAAAGTTGATGGAAGATTTCACTAGATTACAAGAATTTCATGATAATTGTGTGAAAGAAAATGAAAGATTGGCTATTGAACTTTCTAAAAACTCTGAGGTAGCTGTTGATGTCAAGTCTACTGAGTTGTATCAACAAGCCTTGAGAAAGCTTGAGGAAGCAAATCTCAGGATAGTTGACCAACAAAAGGAGATTGATGATCAACTTCTCTCTCAGAAGAGAAAAGAATTTGAACTTAAAATTCTAAATGCCAAATTTGAAAATCTCTCACATGAGTATGATATTCTTAAATCAAGTGAAGAGAGCCTGAAATTAAAGATGTCTGCTTTGAACAAATCCTCCAGAGCAATAGAGGAAATTCAAAGTTATCAAAGACCTATGGCTCAAAGAAGTGGATTGGGTTTTGATCCATTTGAATCTTCACCTTGTCTTAGTGTTGCATCCACAAGTAACACTAAGAGAATCTTTGTTAAGTCAGTGGCACAACAAGCTGAAAATGAAGTAATTCAGCCACTGAACAAAGGAAAGGGCAAATTGAATGAAATGCCTACTCAAGTGATTCAGGAGAATAGGCCAAAACCTAAGGAAATGGCCAAAGCTCCTGAACACAAGAGGAATATTGGTCAGCAGAGTAGACCCAATGGCAGGGCAACTCTCCTGAACAATGTTCAGAGGAATTATCCAAGGTATAATCAGCCTAGGCCAACTCATCTGAGGAAGCCTCAGCTGAATAGACCTAAGGACAACTACCCTCACAGGCAGAATAAAATGAGACAACCAAAACCCTTCATGCCAAAGGGTAATGGTCATAAAAATGCCCTTCCTCAAAGACTTCATCAAGCTGCACAAAGAACTCATAAGTTCAGGAAAGTGGTCAACTTCCCTGAAACTTACAGAGTTAACACATTCACACATACTTTCCCAAAGGCATTTAAGGGAAAGACAGTGTATGTTGATGCACTAAGAAATCAAATTAGCCACCTTGAATCAATCAGGGTTATTAGGCAAGTTTGGGTTCCCAAAGGTACAGCTAACCTCTCAGGACCCAAAACTCAAAGGGTACCTAAACCTATCTAATTACAGGTACCAATGGGCCACAAGAAGAGGAGCATGAACAAAAAGACAGCATGGTACCTTGACAGTGGATGTTCAAGGCACATGA
Organism: Galeopsis tetrahit; assembly: GCA_963675135.1. NCBI lineage: Eukaryota > Viridiplantae > Streptophyta > Magnoliopsida > Lamiales > Lamiaceae > Galeopsis > Galeopsis tetrahit. The sequence goes on from OY776125.1 coordinate 52,694,029, forward strand.
CTGGAAACAAGGAACTCCTCTCTGATTTTATTGAAAAAGAAGGCCCAAATGTCACCTTTGGAGACAGCTCACAAGCAACAACAAAAGGTTATGGTACTTTGATGATTGGTAACATCAAAGTAACCAATGTATCTTATGTAGCTGGTCTCAAATATAACCTCCTGAGTATCAGTCAATTCTGTGATAAAGATTTTAATGTTGAGTTCTCAAGTGGAAAGTGTCTAATTAAAAATAAAGCTCAACAAACCCTATTGACTGGAACTAGGAAGGGAAATGTGTATTTTGCAGACTGGGACAAGTCTACTGATGCTGCATGTTTTATTGCTAAAAGTTCTAGTGAACAAAGTTGGCTATGGCACAAGAGGCTAAATCACCTGAACTTCAAATCTATGAACAAACTTGCTAGAAATGCATTAGTTAAAGGACTACCTAATGAGGTTTTCATTAAAGAACATGTGTGTAAGCCATGTCAAGAAGGAAAACAGATTAAAGCCTCATTTAAGGGAAAACCAGTCATCTCCACTGAAAGGGTACTTGAACTTCTACATATGGATCTGTTTGGACCAATTACCCCTTCAAGCATAAATGGTAGAAAATACACATTAGTGGTAGTAGATGACTTCTCTAGGTTCACATGGGTAGTATTTCTCCTTAATAAGAAGGAAACACAAGTCAAACTACCTGAACTTCTCAAGAGATTGTCAAATGAGAAAAGCCTTAGCATTATCAAGATAAGATCTGATAAAGGCACTGAGTTCATTAATTCATACATCAATGAGTACTGCACATCAAATGGAATAACTCATGAAACTTCAGCAGCTAGAACTCCCCAACAAAATGGAGTTGCAGAAAGAAGGAATAGAAATTTAAAAGAAGCTGCTAGAACTCTAATTGCTGATTCAAATTTACCTAAGAGGTTTTGGGCTGAAGCTATAAATACTGCATGCCATACTCAAAATAGATGTTTAATCACTAAGGGGCAAGGCAAAACCCCCTATGAACTCTGGAAAGGAAGAATGCCTAAAGTGTCATATTTTCATATATTTGGCTGTAAATGTTTCATTCACAATAATGGGAAAGAACAGTTAAAAGCTTTTGATAGCAAAGCTGATGAGGGAGTATTTCTTGGATACTCTCAAATCAGTAGAGCTTTCAGAGTCTACAACAAGAAAACCCTTAAAGTGGAAGAAACACCTCATGTTGTGTTTGATGAGTCTATCTTTGAGATCAGGAATGATCATTTGGAACTTGAAGAAATCACACAGAGGACAACCAGATTAAGCCTAAAAGACAAAGACACTGAATTCATAGATGTTGTCCAATCCAATCTACCTGAACATACAATACTGGACAACCATCCTGAAGGCAACCTTCCTGAGACAAATCCCACAGATGGAAATGGTGAACTGAATGAACCAATCCCAGTTCACATCCAAGTAACAACTACCAATGAAGAAGCAGTTCCTGCTGAGGTAGTTAATGGGTCAAATAATCAAGGGGGAACTCAAAATGTTGAAAATGCCAATGTCCCTGACATTGAGGACAACATCCCTGATTATGATCCTGAATTAGATCCTGCACTAAATTATCCTGAATTCTATGATCAAAATGACTCAACTTCAGTAGAGGACAACTCTACTGAAGAGATCAGAAAAAGAAGGACTTGGTTATCTGACCATCCTACTGATCTAATACTTGGTGACCCAAGTATTGGAGTCAAAACAAGAAGATTCCATGGTGAAAGTGCTCTTTTCTGTTGTTTCTTGTCAGAGCAAGAACCAAGTGATGTTGAGGAAGCACTTCAAGATGCCAATTGGATCACAGCCATGCAGGAAGAACTAAACCAATTCACCAGAAATGAAGTATGGGAGCTGGTGGATAGACCTTCACATCAAGATGTTATTGGAACAAAGTGGGTGTTCAAGAACAAGAAGAATGAAAATGATGTGATTGTCAGAAACAAAGCAAGACTAGTGGCAAAAGGGTACTGCCAACATGAAGGCATTGACTATGATGAGACATTTGCACCTGTGGCAAGGCTAGAAGCAATAAGGCTCTTTCTAGCCTATGCAGCTCACAAGAGGTTCAAAGTATACCAAATGGATGTCAAGAGTGCCTTTCTGAATGGAGTCTTGAAAGAAGAAGTCTATGTGGAGCAACCACCAGGTTTTGAAATTGGAAACCAAGTTTACAGACTCAAGAAAGCTCTATATGGACTCAAACAAGCCCCTAGGGCTTGGTATGATACACTGTCACAATTCCTCTTGGATCATGGATTCACCAAGGGAACTGTGGACAGAACTCTCTTCAGAATCTCTAAAGGAGAGGACATCTTACTTGTCCAAATTTATGTGGATGACATAATTTTTGGATCTCCTAATGAGAAGCTGTGTGAGAAATTCTTCAAGCTCATGCAAAGCAAATTTGAGATGTCAATGATGGGGTTGATGAACTTCTTTTTGGGTCTACAAGTCAAGCAATCCAAAGAAGGAATCTTCATCAACCAAGCTAAGTACACCAGAGAAATGATCAAAAAGTTTGGGTGTACAACCAGCAAGCCAGTAAGGATCCCTATGAACACAAATTGGAAGATGGATCCTGATGAGAGTGGTATTCCAACCAACTCTACTGAGTATAGAGGAATAATTGGTTCACTCCTCTATCTCACTGCCAGCAGACCTGATATCACCTTTGCAGTAGGTGTTTGTGCAAGATTTCAAGCAAATCCTAAGAAAAGCCACCTTGAGGCTGCAAAGAGGATCTTGAGGTACCTCAAAGGCACTGAAAATCTAGGCCTTTGGTACCCTGCTGATGACAATATTGAGCTAACTGCCTACTCAGATGCTGATTATGGAGGATGTAGGATTGACAGAAAGTCCACTTCAGGGACTTGTCAATTCTTGGGCAACAAGCTTATTTCATGGTTCTCCAAGAAGCAGAACACAGTGGCCACTTCCACCACTGAAGCTGAATATGTTGCTGCTGGAAGTTGTTGTGCTCAAATTCTTTGGCTAAGACAACAACTAAGAGACTACAAAGTCAACTCTACTGAAGTGCCAATTTTCTGTGATAACAATAGTGCCATTGCTATATCACAAAATCCTGTCTTGCACACAAGATGCAAGCATGTGGACATCAAGCACCACTTCATTAGAGATCATGTGGAGAAGAAGGACATCAAACTAGTGAAAATTCACACAGACCATAAAAAAGCTGATATATTAACCAAGCCACTTGCAGAGGCAAGATTTCTGGAGCTATCAGCAGAGTTGGGATTACTTGATCCAGGGAAGTTGGACAAATAAGTCCAAAGAAGCTCATTGATTAAGGGGGAAACAAAATCAAACCTCAGCAGACTTGAAACATGACCTTACTTCTTCAGGACACTTGTCCATTAACATTCAGGACCTTTGTCCATCTTCAGGACACTTGTCCATGTAGGGTCAGATAAGTTGTCCTGACTATCAAACAAATTCCTTGGTTTGATAAGCACCTATTTTTGGTGATCAATACCTATTTCGAAATCTGTCCCTTTGAAATACAGTTTTCACCTTTTTGGGATTTAATTTGTCTCCCACCCAAAAGGTCACTTTCCATGCATTAAATGCCAAGATTTAACTCTTGTTTGCATTAAACTTTTTGGGACATGATCTATCTCGAAAAATCCCCAGCCTTAAACAAACATTTAAAACCACCCACGTTTTGAATAAAACAGTTATTTCACTGTTACATTGGCTTTTGACCATTGGATCAAAAATGGACAACTCCCCTGAAATCAATCCTAGCCGTCCATTTTGGATTTCCATTTTTGTTCACCCTTGAATTGTATCAAGACCTTACCAACTCATTGACAAACATTCTTTTTAGTATATTCACAAGTCTTAAGATACCCACAAACACTTCTTCCCCAAGTATTCGAAACCCTAACTCAAAAGTTCTTCAAACTCTCTCATTCTTCATCAAACTTTTTCTCTGCAATTTTCAATGGCCCCCAAGGTTAGACCTGAGATGCTTGTTGATTTCTCCAACAAGGATCTAGACCTAGATTTTGCCTATCTTAGCAACAAAAACAATCTTCACTTTGAACCCATAATTTCATTTGAAAGTGAAGATCCTGAGATAACTCCAACCCTAAGGTGGTTGAGAAGGGCTGGTCTCCAAAAGTTCTTGGAAGAAAGACCAAGCTCTTGCTTGGAGAGTTACATGGCAGAATTCTTTGCCTTCCTAAAGTGGAGAGGCAAACCTGAGGATGGAGAAGTCTCAACCAGGTTAGCTTACACTGCAGAAGGAGAGGAGGAGGAGAGATTCCACAGAGTGAAATTCTCCTCAGAGGATCTGGAAGGAGCCTTTGGATTGCCTTATGAGGGAAGGAATCCAGAAGTGTATGGCACTGGACATGAAGAGGAAATAGCCCAAGAGTGGTTATTAGTTCCAGGCCCTCTCTCCTCAACTCAAAACAAGAAAACTCTCAAGCCAGAGTTTCTTAATCTTTTTGAGGTAGTTGCTAAGAGCCTCTTAAGCAACACTGGAAGCCTAGAGCAGGTCAGCCAGCCAAGGATCAGAATCATGGCTGCCATTATTGATGCCAGTGATAAGGGCATCAAGTTTGATTGGAGGACCTTCATCTTGACTGAAATGATGAAGGAGAAGGCTAAATTTAAGGTGAAAGCCCACAATAAGGTGGTGCTAGAAGGAAAAATCAAGTATTGCACCAGAGCAAGCTTGTTGATTGAGAGGTTTTCTCACTATTCCCAGATGCAGACCTTTGCAAAACCCCTCCCAGCCCAAAAGATCCTATTCAGAAAGCTCAGCAAGAAAACTGAGAAAAGAAGGATGTTACTGGCCAAGCCTGCTGAAGAACAGGAGGAAGAGAAGCCCAAAATGAAAAAGAGAACAAAGGCAAGGGCTGTCAAAACAAGAAAGATGTCTCAATTGTCTTCAAAAGAAGCCTCAGGAGCATCAGCTGAAGTTGATGAAGTGGCAGAAGAGGGAGTAAGTGTGCCTTCTGACCACTCAGAAGAATTGAGGAGGAAGTACAATGAGACCAGGCAAAAGAAGAAGGGTGATAAGAGAGTCAGGGAAGTTGTCCCTGAGAAGGAAGGAAGTGGAAGTAGCAGGGCCAGCAAGAGAAGGGCCAAACCTACTGAGAAGGTCTTGGAGTTTCAAGAAGAAAGATCTCTTCAATTGGCTCTAAGGGAGAGCAGAACTGAAAGCAGGGCCAAATCCATGTCAAGGACCAATTCATCTGGTTCTGGAACTCCAGAATCCAAAGTCCCTGAAGATCAACCCATAGAGGCCAACCTCCCTGAAACTCTATATCTTGAGCCCAACTCCCCTGAAACCCATGTTACCCCTTCCAACCAACCCATTACCCCTGTAAATCTCACTAAGAGATATTCTCCTGAAGGGAATGCACAAAGAAGTGGCATAGATGTGCTTGCTGATTTAGCAGTAGATGAGACAAGACTCCTGTCTCCCCTTGACTCATCCATGCTCAACTATTCAAAGCTCTTAGAGCATGCACTTCATGAGCCAACCCCCCTGAGTAAAGCCCCTTCAGATTCATTGCTCTCTAAAGCAACTGAAGACCCTTCTACTGTACCCAACCCATCTGAAGCCAAGATCCCTGAACTTAATCTACCTGAAGCCACATTAGGAGAACCCAGAGCCAACTCCCCTATAACCCAAAGTCCCCATTCAAGTGGAGATGAGGAGGAGTATACTTTTGAAAGTATGCTCAGAGGAGGAGCCAAGGCTACTGTGGACAGTTTGTATCCACAACTTGCTGAATTTCCAAGAATTCAGAAGGCCTTTCATGATTTGAGGATGCTTGTTGATGTAAAAGATAAATCTATGATGGAGATATCACAAGTCATCCAAGATAAAGGTGCAAACTGGTGGCAAATAGAGGAGAACAGATTGCTACACTTTGCTGGAGTTTCAAAGACAAGATTCCTCATTGATGAGGAGATTTTTGCAAAGTTGGTAGCCAATAAGATTGAAGAGGAGAAAGAAAGAAAAGCCAAGGGAATCAAACACCCTGACAGTGGCTCTAATGATGATGATTCCCCTGATGATCCCTCAAACCCTTCAAATCCCAACCCTCCTGAAACCCCTCAAGCCAACCTCCCTGAACCCCTTCAACCCAAGTCTTCTGTAGCAGATAGACTTTCCAATCCTCCTAAAACCTATCATAGGAAAGGCTCTGTAACTTCAGAGGTGTTGACCAAGGGTGGTAACACAACCAAAGACACATCTGCCAATGAAGGTTCTTCTGAACCCAAGGCACAGCCTAAAGATGTTGAGGTTCCTGTACTAGAGGCTAGTTTGATTAAGGCCTATTCAGTGTCAGAGGTGTTGGACATTGATCAGCCCTTAATCATTCAGGATGACTCAGTGGCTGCTGATATAAGCACTGTGCTCTCCCCACAACTGCCATCTTTGAACCTTGTTGAAGGTGGAGATGCTGCAGGATTAGGAGAAGGAGTTGAAAAGGAGAGTTTAATTGAAAAATCAGAGGGAGTTGTGGATGAAAGAGAGGTAGTCATCACTAAGATAGTGAGTGTACCACCAAATGAGGGTGGAATAAGTGAGGAAGGACAGGTTATTCTTGAAGTCAAATCTGAACTTCAAGAATCCCTTGATGAGAGGAGGCCTGATTCCTTGAGTGAGAACATCAATTATGAAGGGAGAAAAGAACAAGTTGAAAATGAGAAGAAGACTGCTGATGTATCAGAGTCTTATGCAAAAGAAATTGAGGGTGATGAGTGCTTATTTCCTAACTTGTTTGATTTATCTGATGTTGCAGGTATTTCTCTTGACCAAATTTTTGCAGATGAGTTCCTCACAGATGCCCCTATCCAAGTTGATACAGGCTCAGCTCAAGCCTTACTTGGAATGCAATCAGAGAAGTTGGACTCCTTGGCTCATCAAGTTCAATCTGCTCATGCTGAAACTTCAGGAGCATTGAATGAGCAAGGAAGGACTCTAGCATCTATAGAAATGAGGCTCACTGGCTCTGAAGATGTTGTGCTCCCAACTCTTGAGGCAAGAATCAGTGGTGTGGAATCTGGTCTCCAAACCATCTCCACTGAAGTTCAAAGTGTAAAATCAACCATGGAGGCCATCTCCGAGGAGGTCAAGAAAGAACAAAAGCTGCTGAGAGACAATCACAATGCTAATGTCAAAGCTCTCAGGCTAACTGTCAAACAAGCTATTGGAAAGAAGACTGCACTGCAAAAGAGAAGAGCAGAAGAGCAAAGGCTAGCTATGGTCAAAGCAGCCTCTGAAAAGTTTTCCCAAGATGTATTGGCCAACATTGCTGAAGGTGCAGTGGCCAACCTCACTGAGCTCTTAAAAGCCAAATTGGATGCATCTCTCAAAGCAACCTTGGAGGAGGTTGTCCAACAAAAGATGAAGCCTGTCCTAGCTTTCCTTAGCTTGAGCAGTGATAGGATGCAGAATATACATGATGAGAATGTATATTTGTTGGAAGAGATGAAGTCCCTGAACCAAGCCCAATCCCTAATGGCCACAACAATGAGTGACCTAAAGCCCCAGTGCTTTGATGCTGCCAAAAAGGGGGAAAGGGAAAGAGCTAGAGCAAAAGGTGCCTTGGTGATTGGGAGTCCAGTAAAAGGGAAGGACAAAGTCCCTGAAGGAAAGGGAAAAGAGCCAGAAATGCTGAACTTGGAAGATTTGGATGAAGAGGAGCAGTTAGCATTGGCATTGAAAAACTCAATGGCCTCAGCTCAAGAAGAGAGGGCAAGGAAACAGCAAAGACCAGGTGGTGAAGTATCTGGTCTGGACAAGGAAGCTGAAGGTGTCCAAACTAGAGGAAAGATAAAAAAGGCCCAAGGAAAGAAGAGACAAGTTGAGACATTCACTGACTTTCCTAGCAGCCTTGATCTTCCACCTGAATTCAGAATTGATGAAGATGAGCCTACATCAAAGAAAGCCAAAACTGCTGAAGAGCCCAAATCTACTGAAGAGGACAAATCTTCTGAATCTGGAAAAACTGCTGAAGGTACCAAGTCCTCTGAAGACATTGAAGAGTTATTTGCTGAAGGATTTGGACCTGAACCTAAGAAGAAGACAACAGTCCTAGCTCTTGATCCATCAAAACTGTTTCATGAAGGGTATGGCAAAGACCCTGAAACACAACAGAAACTGGCCATGATGAGGGCCCAAGAGAAAATGGACTTAATGGAAGAAGCCAACAGAGCAAGAGATGAAAGAAGAGCAAACTTTCAGAAACCAAGAAGGAGAAGAGCAACCTACAGCAAGATGAAGCCTCAGCTTCTAATCCCAATGGACACCAAATATCCACACTTGGATAAATGGGTGCCAATTCAACTGAATGACACATGGGAAGAAGCCAAAAGGGAGTTTGTCTATGAAGCCTTCCTTCGGTATTTATAGAGTAGGGTGCGAATTCTAGAGGCTTCCACATTGAGGTCCTATTTTTTAGGAGCTCAACTTCCATGATCTTTCTAGATCCTTCTTGTATGCTCCAGGTCGTTCTAAATGGTTCCAGGCTGCTCTAGCATATTCTGCAATGTTCTGGAATCTTCCAGGTTTCAGATCCTTGTAGAAGCTTCTAGATCCTGCCAGAAATACAACAACATTTAGATCAACATTTAATGTAGCATTCCAGAAAAGACTTAGAAAAAATCTCGGAAGGTCAAATTAAGATGTTGTTGATAATGTTAAGGCATTTAAGAATTAACAACATCTACAATCTCCCCCAATTTGACCTTTCGACTACAACACACCTGATGCACATATATTTCTATACATACTCAGTATTATGTACTTAGTTGAGGTTGACATCATTGCTAAGCACTAGTAAAGACAATACCTGTTGTAATCATTGGATCAAATCGAATGAAGATCAAAGATAATCTTATAATGATCCGTGCCAAAGGGTCAAAACAATTTTATCCAAAATAGAAAAAGCATAAACAGTATACCTATTCACAACATAAGTTACTTTACTTAAAATCATAAGTTGAACTGGAAGAATTAACTTAGGATCTAAGTAAGACATTAGACACAAAATATAAAAAAAACAACTAACAAAAAAAATCGGAGCAACAACTGAATATAAGAACAAAAACTAAGACTAAACAACCTGCAGTAAACACATGATAACCTGTAAACCAATTAAACAAAGGCAGTAAACAAATATCATCAAGTGTAACCATAATTAAGCAAGTTGTAAAACAATAAACAGCATATCATCTAGAAAAATAAATAACAAGTGTATCAGAATTTCAGAATTCAAACTTAAACATTAATTACAGAGATTGAACTGAGTAAATGGCATATACAGCAGCCATTATGAAATCAGATCTCCCCCTGTCTTGTAGCTTGTCCCTGTTCATCAGTGAAGATCACCATACAAGGTCTCCATCTCAGCAGCATCATCATCAACTTCATCCACAAAGTAAGTAGATGCAAGGTGAGCAACTACATCAGTCACTGCAACATCTCCAGCATCAGGTCCATCACCACCAGCAGCAGCTGGAACTCCTTCATCAGTCATCTCTTCAATAATCACATTGGAGTTTGATGGTGGTGGTACTCCCCCTGTTGTAGGTGAAAGCATACTGGTCCACCTATCCTTCAGGAACTGGAGCTCATCAATTGTTTCCTGCAAGTGTTTGAGCTGTAGTTTGATGAATTCCTGTGAAAGATACACATTACCAGAAATGTTGATACGGATGTTCTCAACATTTGGGGGTGCATTTCTCTGTCTTGATCTGGATGATTCTAGTTGATCATAAGTTGATGGTCTGTGCCGATGTTCAGTACCAGGAGTAGTCAAAGGCAGATCAATTACTCTATCCCCAGTGAGTAAGGCAGGAGCTATGGCCAGTAATGGAACTCTCCCCCTCAACACATCAGTGTTCTTGGCAACAAAATCATGGTGCCTCAAGTAATTTGAAATCAGAACAGGATAGAGTAGGTTGCCTTTTTTAGAAACTTTCCCAGTAAATCTCATCATGTGGTGGAAGATAGTGATGCCTAAATTGAATTTCTTAAGTACAGAGATCCTATACATAAGAACAGCTTGATCTTTTGTGATTTTGGTAGTGTTTGTGGTGGGAATCCAATTGTAGATAATGAGTTTGTATAACACAGAATGTAGGGAAGTGAGGTCTTTGGCTAGAATCTGTCTAGTCCACTTAACTACCCTACCACCAGTTATAACAGAAATAACCACATCCATGTCAAGTTCTTCATCCACCTCAACATTGGGAATTTGCAGAAACTCATTTATCAATTCAGGAGTAAAAGGTACATCCCTCCCCCTAAAATTAACAGTCCCATACCACTTAGATGATCTCCTACTAGTACTCTTTTTCATACAAGCATAAAATTCATAAGCCCAGTTTGTCAAGAAAGATTCACCAAAATTCACAGCATGCATCAAATTCCTTTCCTTTAAGAAACTAATCATGCCTTTACTTTCAAAATCAGGTATGTTGATTCTCTTCTCTATCAATAGTTTTCTCTTAGAACAAATAGCCAACCTATTCTCTAGAGTCTCAAGAGAATCAGAAATACATTCCTCTTCAAAAGCAAGGTCATTAGAGCTTGATGTGAAATATTTAGCAGAGCTTTCCTTAGAGCTGCTCTCTGCAGCAGCAAAATGCTTAGCATTTTTCTTAGGTTTCTCAGCAACAATTTTCTTGGGTTTCTCAGCAACAACAGGAGTTTCTTCCTCAGAATCTGTGAACACTTGGATAGGTTCACCAGCATCAGCTCCAGCTTTCTTCTTTTTCCTCATGGATTCAGAATAATCCACACGAGTGAACACGCGGTATGATCTCCTTCTTTGTACAGGGCTTCTCTGTCTTTTGCCTTTCTGCGCATTCTTCTTGAAAGGAATGGGAGCATATTCATCAGAAACAGAGAGTGAAGAGTTTATACCGTTTTCAGAGATGTTTGCGTCCTTCATTTCAACGTCTTCTGGGTCGGAAGCAGCAGTAGCTTCGTCTTCAGCAGCAACCTCCACATTTTCAGCTTGCGAGCCGTGAACAGTAGGTTCAGGTGATTTGGGGCTTTTCGAAGCAGAAGCCATTTGAGCAGTTTGTTCGACCAAATAGCTTGAGATATCCACAGTGATATCTCCAAACGTCATCACGGGCAGATGACCAGTAGTTCGAAGAGTATCAGACACCTCTTCGATCGCCTTATTGAACTGTTCGACAGTTGCATCCTGAGGAATGTTGGTTGTTTGAGGAGCGGTTTGGGGAGCATTTTGAGGAGTAGGAGCAGTTGTTGATGGTGTTGCAGAGACATTTGAGTCTGCATTTGACGAGGTTGAGTTTTGTGAAGCCATGGAAGCAAGAATTTCGAGAGGGTTTGTGCGAGAGTGGGGTGAGTTTTTCGAATCATAGTGAAATTGTGAGGAGTTTGAATTCCTTTCAGCCATTTAAATGAGGCGGTTGGAATTTCAAGGTAGTAGATGGAAGTTTACACACACTTCTTTGAGATATACACAGCCGAAAAACAATTCTTCAATTTTAGTACTCAACAAAATCAAAATTCACAATTAGCAAGAGAGTTAATTCTATGATCGATATTTATAGAGAGAGTTTTGTAGTTGGAGGTTAAATGAAATAATCCAGAAACACTACTATAAAATATCCCCTATAGTCACGCTTCCTTAATGAAACTTTTAAGTAATCGTCACCGTAAATAAATTTAATGACGCCCGCATTGTTTAATTAGATTTTGTGACGCCTCTTCGTAATTTTTAGGGCCTATAATTTTATTGTGGTCCCTTCCTTATTATTTATTTATTTCATACTCCCTTCTCTCTTTTGTTCTTTCTAACCCCTTTTCTCTGCTCCGTTGCTTTACCCCAATCTCAAAATCTTCAAGCTTCATCAATCGATCTAGAGAGGAGATGAAATGAAAGTGAAAAATTCAGCCCCTCCAACCGTCTTCAAAGAGTGATCCTAATTTTCTCTTTGTTCATCAAACCACCGAAGACCTCTATTGTTCTTCCGAACCAGGAGTCAAGCCGGTCGCGAAACTGGATTCACGTCGAACAATTTTCCAATTTTAAAGTCTAGAGATGCTATTATATTGTCGGAGCCTAATTCCATGATGACCTTCATGCCATCTCAGTTCCACACTCTGCGTGAGAGCCCTAGTTCCTGATTTCATCGTGAAAGCTTTAATTCACATCGATAATATCTGGTATGATTTTCTCCATCGATAATAACTTGTGCAAATTTTCTCCGTTAGAGTCCTCGGTTTCCCTCCGTCTTCCCTCATCTCTAAAGTTCATCGATAATGTATGAGAATAATTTTCTTGTTTTCTCTATTCTGATTTTAATTGAGGAAATTCTAGATTCAGTCTCTATAAACTGTTCCTTTTAATCTTTCTGTGTTTTGGAAAATTTTATTTTTAGATTTTGGGGTTTTTGATTAGTTTCCTACAATCAACCCTTTTTTGTTTATTTTCGATTCATGTGAATTGTGTTTGTTATACAGAGACGCTGTTTGATTTAATATCTGGGAAGAATGACAGGAAGATCAATTTCAATTTTTCACTGTTTTCATCTCTTATTTTGAGTTGCATAAAGCCACCAAAACAATAGGTAACTCTCCTTGTAATCATTGTTTTGTATGCAAATTCTGTTTCTCTCAATTACTTTAGCATTTGTTTTATAAGAACCTGCTATTTATTTTTAATTTCAAACTTATCTCAAATTTGAAGCAGTTATTGATGTAGTTGAGGGAAATAGGGATAAGGGTTGGGGGATTTGCTCAAAATTTATGTTTCATTGTAGGGAAACATAAAATACTCGAGTCCATTTATGAATTATTTGTATACTAATTGTACAGAATTTCATGAACATTATTAATTTTATGAGTTCAATTCTTATTAATTTTATGAGTTTAATTCTGAATCTTAAAGAGTCAAGATTAGGTCTCCACTCAAGTTTGTTAATTTTTCCCTTACTAGTACATAATGTTATATATTCATATTTTAGTCTAAACAATTTCGCTACCATGTATTTGGTATGCATATATAAAGAGTTTTGATGTTAAAGATTTATAATAGAAATATATAAATTACTCAACAAGAGAGTTGTGTAGCCTACATGTAAAAAGTTTGTCTTGTCTGCTATTTTCATTTGAAAGCAGCTCACAGTGCACTTGAGAATTTTTAGGTTGGAACAATTTCTGCAAATGGAGAAAGAGAAAATTGTGAGTTGATTGCAAAGGCCATGAAAAAAGTTGGAAAAGAGGGCTTCATCACAATTCAAGTATGCACTTTGTTATTTGTATTAAGTGTTTTGACTGTAGCTTTGGAAATTTGTAGTTTTTTATTTTTTGAATAGGATATGCTTTTCATTATTCTATGCTTACCACATTATTGTTTATTTTTATTGATTAATATGATAAACTCACTTGGGATTGTGAAACTATATATTTTATCCATAGGTTCCAGGACATGGTAGCAACTTTTGTTAGTGTCAATGGAATAGAAACACTTTTCAGATAATGATCATGACTTCAATTCGAGCCCAGTATGGACAACTAAAACAAGTGGATTGATTTGGTTGTTTCTAGAATGTCTCTTATATTATATAATTTGTTTCTAAAGCGTCTTTCTAGTTTTTACCTCATACAGTATCTTTCATTGCTGAACGTGTTGTTGGCACTGGTTCTTTTGCAGTTTTATATCAGGAATTGATGATGAAACAATATTACAATATGACCTTTGCTTATGTTGTGGTGGGGGTTGAGGAGCATGACCGTTTGCGGGTATAGTTTCTTCTCATTCACCCTTTTTTTTTTTGTCTTTGAAAGTGGTTTAAATGAAGCTTCGAGAAATTAATATTTTTTCTTGAAGTTTATGTAGTTCACTCTTCTCATTGCTATTGACTGAGTTATAGAAATTGTTGAGGAATTTAGAATAGGGGAATTTCTACTCCAAAATTTTATTTTGATCAGATGCTTAGAGATGGCACATCAAACTGTTGGTGTTATAAATTATCGAGTTATGTATTATAAAACTTGATTGTTTCGATTTTTATGTGACTTTATTGGGAAAGAAATTTACTTCTTAAGTTTTGATTATCAAAATATATTTGTACCAGTTTTAAGGTAATTTGTATTTTATTATTTTTAACTTGGCTATGATTTTACTTTATGTAACTGTAACTCTGTGAGTAAACTGAAGGAGATATGTATTTTTCTTTAGAGTGCCACTGGATACAAATATACAAAGGTTCGTGATGTTATTATGGCACATAAATTCTGTTATCCAAGCATATAAGATATTGACTATATGATGACTATTGACTATGTTGCACTAATAACCTGATACGGGGGACATCTCTTAGATAGTTGATAGTCTTTTGTTGGCATCAAATAATTTTTGGATTTTCTGCTAAAGAAATTTTGTTATAAAATAATTTTCTTTACTTTTCTTGAAATGTAGCATAATAGCCTTATCTCTATACACTGAGTTGAGATGCTGTTATTTTATGTGTATTTGCTGATTATATGTTAACTGCATCGCTGAACGTTGGTATTGATGATGAACTGGTTGTCAATTATAGGTGTTTCGTGACATGGCAAATTATTACCAAGTATTGTTTCTGAACATTGAGAAAAGTGCGTATAAGGTATACACATGCGCAACGGTTAGAAACCGCCGGTTACGGTTTTCGAAAATCGGTAACCGTAACCGAACCGCCGGTTTGCCGGTTACGGTTACGGTTTTTAACCGCCGGTTACGGTTAAAAACCGCCGGTTTGCCGGTTTGCTTTTTTTTTTTTTTTTTTTAATTTTTTAAATATTATCTCCATTTTCGCTCGTTTTCACTCCGTTTTTGTTCATTTTTTATTCATTTTAACTCATTTTTTAGAAAATACATTACTAGAATTGAATAAAAATTATATAAATTAAATTTATACATTAAAAATAGAAGAATTGTGTATTAAAAAATCTTTTTTTTTTTTTTTTTAAACCGGCAAACCGGCGGTTAACCGTCAAAACCGGCCAAACCGGCGGTTTGCGGTTTGTCAAAATGTCAAACCGTAATCGAACCGCCATTTTACGGTTACGGTTCGGTTTTTAAACTGTAACCGGCGGTTTTACCGGTTTCCCGGTTACGGTTTGAACATGTCTAATAAGGTATATTGAAACTCCCTTATTTGTTTTCATTCTTTTATTTTGCTTTTGCTTTAATCAATAACCTCATTTTGATTTTTCGTTTCTATTGTAAGTAGTTTATGACATTGATGACTTATTAAATCAATACCTATGGATAAATATATTTGAGCGGTCACCACTAAATATATTTATAGTCTATTATATTCCTTATTTACTCACTTAGCTACCAAAATTAAGTCCATTGTTTTTGTCTCTGCTTCTCTTCTAGATAGATATTGAGAATGAAAGAAAATTGTAATTATAAGCTCCGCATGTTTTGTTCTCTTGAGAATTGTCAACCATGTAGTTGGGGTTGCTTCCAATTATTAATTCAATGTGTTCTTTATTTGCTTCTAGTTACATTACAGAGGAAATATACATATTGTTGATATTCATTTCTAATTATATTCGCTAATTTGAAGGCTTAGCAACACTAATAGTGCATATCTAAAAAAAAAATTGTTCTCCTATGTTATCAGCTCATGACACTTTATTTTTTGTACTCAGATTTTATCGTAGGTTGATAAGCAAAGGAGAGAGTAGTTTGAAGATGCTAGTGAACTGCTCAATCTGCAACGATGGCATGTGTTTACAGAACTACCATGAATGTTTTCATTCTACATAACAAATTCTTTATTGATTGAAACTTATAGTTTGTTCACGATTATCATGCAAAAATACCGCTGCACATGTTTGAGATGTGATCTATATAATAGAGCTAGCTAGGTTTTATTCATTATTCTTTAGATGAAAGATAGGATGTTTGTAGAGAGAACTTGTTCTATATTTATGTAGATATGGCATATCTTTTCCACTGGTTGTTGCAAGTTGGAATATACATGGGTTTTTTTTGTTTACAAGTGAATGACAATGTTTTATTATTATGATGTATGTATATGTTTGAGCATCTTAGGGGTATGCATATGGTATAATTTCACATATATGTGTATTGTTACTAATATTACATATATGAAAATGTCTCTAAAGCACACAATGGTGATGTCGGTTAATGTCACCAAATAGTGTTCCTATGATGCATAGAAGCATCACTAAACGAGGTAGTTAAGTTAGTTATAATTTTTTTCGTGACGCGAGAAAGCATCACTAAAGTACAACGTCGTGACGTCGGTTAGCATCACCAAATAGTGTTGGTATGACGTGTAAAAACGTCACAATAACTGTATACGGTGATGCTTTTCAGGCGTCACGATAACACACTATAGAAATGCCAAATCAGGTGATGCTTGACCAAAGCGTCACTACAGCAAAAGCGTCACTAAATTATATTTTAGTGACACTTTTGAGCGTCTCTAAAGCCCGATTTTGTAGTAGTGAAAGTTTTCGATAATGCTCCACATAATTAGCCACAATATAGATCATGGGTAATTAGTGGGGAAAATCCATTTAATTAATTTAATTAAATAATTAAGAAGCTTCCAGAATTTAAAAAATTAAAATCCGCATAATCTGAAAAATATATAAAGACGTGGGTTAGTTTAATTAAATAAAATGAAATAAATCCTAATCAATAATTAAATAATTATAGCTAATAAAAATAAATTCGAATCAGGCAATGTTGTGCTCAAAACTGTTACAAACACCTCAACACGGGTTTTACATGAATTTTCTTCATTTGTGTTGCACCATATTTTTTTTGTTTGTGTTATAGCATCTAATTTGTATTGATCCATTGTTCCTGTAGAGTACATCGTAGTAGCGAACTCCGTGCCCCATACTTACTTAATGGATTACAAATATGTTGATGTTTTTACCAAATATCACCTTTTGAAAAGAAGGCATCGTAGTAGTGAACTCCGTGATCCATAGTTACTCAGTGATTTGGTACATCTTTTAGTATGCTAATAACATTCTCATTTTTATGCATTTGAGAGGTGTGAGACATGTTTATTTTTGCACATCAAGGTTCTTAGATTCGTAGATATTTTACATAGGAATTATTTAACTAAATAAGAGATAGATAGATTCAGCTTATAAAATTTATACAACCCATGATGTTGTCCCAAATGCTGACGCATTTGTGACAACATCCATCCGATTTTTTTCAGATAGTGCTTATGCCAAGAGATTTCCTCAAGACAGAGAATCTCTCATGGTCTAATGCTTTAGTAAAAATATCAGCATTTTGTTTCTCAGTGGGTACATACTCCAACTTAACAATATTCTTCTCTACTAAATCTCTCATAAAATGGTGTCTTATGTTAATGTGCTTAGTGAGTGAGTGTTGTACAGGATTCTTAGAAATGTTAATGGCACTAGTGTTATCACAAAAAATAGTGAGTATACCATTCTCAATACCGTAGTCATGGAACATCTTGCTCAGCCACAAGAGTTGTGTACAGCAGCTTCCAGCAGCTATGTACTCAGATTCTGCAGTAGATTGTGAAACACAATTCTGCTTCTTGCTGTGCCATGATACAAGATTGTTTCCCATGTAGAAACATCATCCACTCGTACTCTTTCTATCATCTATATCTCCAGCCCAATCAGCATCACTGTAGCCTATCAAAATGTTGTTGGTGTCCTTAGTATACCAGATTCCAAGGTCACTTGTACGTGCAACATACTTGATAATCCTCTTCACAGCATTCAGGTGAGATTCCTTTGGATTAGCTTGGTACCTAGCACAAACACATACACTGTACATAATATCTGGTCTACTAGAGGTTAGATATAATAAACTACCTATCATGGATCTGTAAAGTGTTGGATCAACATCTGTTCCAACACTGTCTTTGCACAGTTTCAAAGAAGATCCAATAGGAGTTTTCATTGGTTTTGAATTCTCAAGACCAAATCTTTTAACCAAGTTCTTAGCATACTTACTCTGGGAGAAGAAAATACCATCACTGCATTGTTTGATTTGAAGACCTAGAAAATAATTCAAGTCTCCAACCATACTCATTTCAAATGTTGCAGTCATTGCCTCAACAAATTTACTTAACATTTTATCACAAGTAGAATCAAACACAATGTGATCAACATATATTTGAGCAATTAGTATATTATCTTCAGTGTGTTTAATGAACAAAGTTATATCTGCCTCTCCTCTAATAAAACCATATTCCAAAAGAAAGTCAGTAAGTCTACCATACCATGCTCTAGGAGCTTGTTTAAGACCATACAAAGCTTTCTTAAGTTTATATACATGATCAGGATACTGTGGATCTTCAAATCCTATAGGTTGTTCAACATATGCTTCTTCATTCAATATGCCATTTAGAAATGCAGCCTTTACATCCATTTGATGAAGTTTAATATCAATAAAACATGCAATAGCTAGCAGTAATCTAATAGATTCTATCCTAGCAACAGGTGCAAAAGTTTCATCTAAATCAACTCCTTCAACTTGGGTGTAACCTTGTGCTACTAACCTAGCCTTGTTCCTAACAATATTACCAAATTCATTAGTTTTATTCTTGAATGTCCACTTTGTTCCAATGACATTAGTATGACTAGGTCTAGGAACAAGTGTCCACACTTCATTTCTTTCAAACTGACCAAGTTCTTCATGCATAACATTAATCCAGTTTTCATTAGTTAAGGCTTCTTTAGCACTCTTAGGTTCAATTTCAGATAAATAGCATTCAGCATTTACAACATTACACATAGAAGACATGCATATTGTTCTTACCACATCTACCTTGTTTGATCTTACTCTTCCTCTTGTTTGCACTCCAACTGTAGCATCGCCTATGATCTGGTCAGAAGGATGACTTTTACCTATTCTTGAAGAAGGACTCGTTTTGGAAACGTACTGATTATTCTGTGAAGTTACAGCTGACTGTTCTGTAGATGTTGACCCAGATGTGTTAACATTCGGTACAACATTTTCAGACTTCAGTGTATTCTCAGAAGTGTCAGTAACTTGTGATACATCTTCTTCATCTTTGTCATCTGTAAGACCTTTATCATCATCAAACACAATATTAACAGATTCTTGAACAGTGTTAATTCTAAGGTTATAAACTCTATAAGCTTTACTATTTCTAGAATAGCCTAAAAAGAAACCTTTATCACTTTTAGAATCAAACTTATGAAGTTGATCCCTATCATTCAGAATATAACACACACAACCAAATACATGAAAATATTTCACATTAGGTTTTCTGTTGTTCAAAATCTCATAAGGTGTTTGATTAGTGCCAGAACGAATAAAAACCCTATTAATAATATGGCATGCAGTATTCAATGCTTCTCCCCAAAATTTCTTAGCATGACATTTGGATGTAAGCATAACTCTAGCCATTTCTTGTAAAGTTATATTCTTTCTTTCAACAATTCCATTTTGTTGTGGAGTTTTATGAGATGAATATTCTTGCAAGATACCCTTTTTATCACAGAAATCATTAAACATGTTGTTTTCAAATTCCCTACAATGATCAGTTCTAATACGGCCAACTTTCAAGTTAAACACATTTTTGAACCTCTTATAAAGAATTTTAAATGCAGCAAATGCTTCAGATTTGTCTCTCAAAAACTCTACCCAGGTATATCTAGAAAAATCATCTACCACAACTAAGGAATACCTCTTTCCTCCAATGCTTTCAGTTTCCATAGGACCCATCAAATCCACGTGCAGTAATTCAAAGCATCGATGTGTAGTACAATGTGTCAGCATTTTGTGTGACATTCTTACCTGCTTACCTTTTTGGCATGGTCCACATACAGTGGTATTGTGAAACCTCAGTTTTGGAATTCCTTTTACTGCATCTGCTTTGATTAGATTTTGCATTGCTCTATAATTTGCATGACCTAATCTTTGATACCATAACATATTTTCATCATGTTTTTACAAGTTACACATATTTGTTCCAATAAGATAACAATTATCTGCTGACCTAGTACCAGTCATCACACAAACTTCATCTTTATTAAGAACATAACATGAATCTTTGTCAAATTTCACATGCAAATTCTCATCACAAAGTTGACTAATGCTAATCAGATTTGCAAGTAAGCCATCAACATGTAAGACATTTTTAAGCTTAGGAAAACCTTCAACATTCAAAGTTCCTTTACCAACAATCTTTCCTTTAAAACCACCTCCATATGTAACACTACCACTATTCAAGGTTACATAATCAGATAAGAAATCAATACGACCTGTCATATGTCTAGAAAAACCACTATCAAAGTACCATAAATCAGGTAGACATGTTTTTAAGAAGGTGTGAACAACATTACAGGTAGCTTTTGGTTTCCATGCAGATTTCAGAAACTGTTTACCAGGATGTGATAGTTTTTTATGCAGCATTTTCAAGTTTTTCTGTTCTTCAAACAATTTTATACAGTAAGGACGAATGTGACCAACTTTGAAACAGTAATGACAGATATACTTCCTTTTAACCTTGTGAGACTCTGTTTGTGCAGATGTTGCATCAGATGTGTCAACATTTGCCTTCACAAATTTCACAGGTTTTCTAAAATTTTCAGAAATAGAAGCAGTTATACCATCATAACCTAAACCATGATTATTAGATTTACCAGTAGCTATAGCATTATTTACCTCAGAAGCACTCTTGGAATATTTCTTGAAACATAAAGTAGAATTTATCAGTTTCTCCTTTAAGTTACAGATTTCCAGATCTCTTTTGGTAAGTATAACTTCTAGCTTGGTGATTGTGTCTTTCAGTTCCTCATTCTCTTTATTCAAGGAATTAAGAGTGAGTTTCTGATTATTTCAATCATCTAACAACTTTTTGTATTCATTGTCATCAGTCCTTTTTCCTGCATCATCAACCAAACCATTAAAACAGTTCAAATTTGGGTGACTATGTTCTGATGCTGCTAAGGGGGAGGGGGCTGGACGGCAAGCAAGAAAAAAAAAAGGGGGAAGGGGCTGGACGGCGGGCAACTGTAGCGGCTGGGCGGTAGGCGTCGCAGGCGAAGGTGGGGGAAGAAAAATGATTTTAGGGTTTTTTTTATGGAGTGGAAAAGATGAAGAAAATGATGTTTTAAGGGGTGTGCATTTATCCTACAAAATTTTAAAAAAAATGGTATAATAGATATTTTGGATAAAAGTGCATCTATCATATATGTATTTTGAGGAGGTGCGTGTATCGGGGGAGTGCATTCAACAAAGCTGGAGAGGTATATACCCCACACCAAGTAGAAAATTTGGAAGAAATAAAAGGAAGTGTGATTGGTATTGGGTCGGGCAAATTAAAGTCCATAAAAGGTAGAAAATTTGGAAGAAATAAAAGGATGTGTAATTGCTACTTGCCTATGGGCAAATTAAAAGTACATGAAAAGTAGGAAAAAATTAAAGTGGCTTTGACTATTGTTGAAGGAAATTGATCTTCCACCATTTGACCAAAACATGCGGCCAACCAATAAGCTATACACATTATATGTATATATTTTCGCAATACATATATTAATCCGTTATCAATAGGATCCACATCATTTATCCAATTACATACACGTAGCTAGTATGCAAAACTAGTATACAAAAGTGAGATTTTTAACAAATTATCTCATACAATTGAATGTATATATACACTTGAATTTTAATGTTCAATTTATTCAATCTAATTTTTAACCTGAATACCCAATTTATGGAGTCTAAGTAGTATATCCAATTGTATGATGCAATAATTGCATCCAAATATCATTCTGGGGTTCGTTTAGAAAGTTGATTGCATTTTCTTTTTGACATAATATTAGGCATAGAACTGGAAAAAAAAAATGAATTTGCAACCTTATAAGTATAACCCTGCAATCTTTAAATTTAACATTGCCTTCTACTTAAAAAAAAAAAAAAAAAAAACATGTCAGCTTATTACTGACGCGTAAATCAAAATTGCTTCTGTCAAAAAAAAAAAAAATCAAAATCGCTCATATTTTGTCAAAAATAAACTGTCATGATATCTCATTTCATGGAAAAAATTGCTAGAAAATAAATTGTCGTTAAAAATTAAAAGGTCATTGAATAATTTATTTACAACTTCTTTATAAGCTATTTTTTTTTAAAAAAAAGTAAATAATAAAATAATAAACATACTTATATTAATAATTATTGAGAACTGAGAAGATATTTAATTTTTTTACTGAAGAAGATATTTAATAGTTAATACTCCCTCCGTCCGCCTATAAGTTTTCCATTTTACCATTTTTGTCCGTTCGCCTATAAGCTTCCCATACATTTTTTGGTAAGTACTTTTTCTTACAATTCACTCTATATGTTACTTTTTTTATCTATCTTTCTCCTCTCTCAATCACATCATTTGAACTATATCTATTATTTAATCACTTTTCTTAATGTTTGTGCCAAAAAAGTAAAGTGACGGAGGGAGTATTAATTTAGCACTCTTTTTGTACTACTATTCTTTTGGGCCCAGAAGAATGTATATAATCCTTTTTAAATAGCTCTATTAATAAATAGTCAATCGAAAGTAATACTACTATATTGCATGTTTTATCATAATGTAAGAGGCCATTGACTTGTGCGTCAATAATTAGTGAATGGATTATGACAGGTTAAATTAAACTAATTAACAAAAGACTCCTTTTAACATTGATAAACTTATCTTTGCGCCACCTAATAGTGAAATTATTGTTTATATATTGTTTAATTGGCTGCTAATTATTTCAAAAAAAAAAAAAGATACCACGTGTAGAATGGAACTTCTGTAATGGTTGGTGCAAGAAAAATAAAGGTAATAAAAAAATTTGGACTCATCTAAAAGTTTGAAATATATATACATAAGTGCTTTCAACAAAATTTGAACTAAAATCGGGTGGGCATGAGATGAGACGTTAATATTATGAATTATTCTTTTTTATTTAAAAGTGCGAACTTTTAAAAAAGTATAACATTAATTCATTTATAATAATTTTGCAACCAGAAAAATAAATCTATATTTATTAGAAAATTAATATAAATGAATTAATTCTTCACTTCATTACAAAATTCTAACTTATTCTAACTTATAAATTCTTTTATAGTATTAGAGCTTCAAACAAATGTCTTAAATTCAAAAATCTCGTCCTCATACGGTAGAACTTATAATTGGGTCCACGAGTAAGAAGGGCTATTAAAAACTTAATATAAATAAATTAATTTATCCAATACCAATAAAGTTGTACTTTTAGATAAATATAATTCTTTCAATATTCCATTAATTAGTAATAAATATGGGTTAAGAGTGGAGAGGCTACAGTTCCACCTTTTAAGCGCTTAGAGAGGTCATTGCAAATTTGCAAGGAATACAAATAAGAACAAAATAATTAATTAACGTCAAAATCACAAATTAAATTAACATTTAAACCATAAATACGACGTGTTAGTCGGAGAAGTGGACTAACCATCAATATTTTATTTGAGGGGTATTAAACATCAATAATTTATTGTATAATTAATATTGGCGTTTGACGTGATTTAACAAATTAAACTTACACGTTTTTTTGCTGACGATCGAGCTCTTGGCTTGAAGACACCTACAAACTCAAATTAAATAATACGTCCACATACCATGTTCATTTTTTCGATAACGACTTTTACTTAATATTAATGAGTTTAATTACTCATACAGTAGGTGTTTTTTTACTGGTGTATAAAATATTTTAGTGCCATATATTTTTAACATTACTTTTAGATCTAAAATAAGTGTTAAAATACTAATTCTTCCTCGTTTCTCCCGCTCCTCCTTTTTATCACAATTAACGCATAGCTCTGCTACTTCTTCTTGGAATGTATGTATTATAATTAAGTAGATATTGTTATATGAAATTCTTTTTACAGATCTGCTTTTGATTTGCTTTTGGATTTAGTTTGTAAATCCGATTAGGTTTAGTAAAAACTTTGAATTTAATTTTGTTAATTTATGTAATCATATTTTATTGTAGATTTGTAGTGTAAACATTTTTTTTTTTGGTTGCGTTGTGCAAAGTTTTTAATGTGTCGTGCATAATTTTTTTTGTTTGCCATTCATGTAAAGTCTTTTGTTTACATCAATTTTTTATGTTTAATTCTAGACTTTTTTTGGGGGATGTTTGGTGTTTTAATTATATTGATAGTTTAATCTTATAATTATCGTTAATTCTCTTATTTTATTTCTTTGTATTTTGAAAGAGAATTTAAATTTTTAAAATTTAGTCAAAAATGTATTGAAGCAATCTTAGATGCTATTTTGCATCTAATAGTAGCTCTATAAAATTTGAATCTAAATGGTTTAGGCATTTGAGAAAAATACCTACTTGTAACTCTTCAAATATTAATTATATTATGTAAAAAAAAATGGATTTGAGGTATAATGGAGTATTGAGAAATCAATTCATAAATAAAGTGATTGGTTGTGAATTAGGTGAATAACAATTTGAGTAAAACAAAATGATAGTTAAAGAGTGAAGGTAAAGTAATGTAAATAATACTCTCTTCGTTTCGTTATAAGCTTTCCACTTATCTATTTTGAATGTCCCATCATAAACTTTCTATTTCCTTTGACAAAATTCATTTTTTTTTGAGAAAAAATCAGAACCAAGCATTGCAATCCGGGGATAAGAATCCCAAATAAAAGTCCTGACTAAAACTCTCCATGTCTGTCGCGATAAGCACAAGATAAGCACAAGGATATGGCCTGCAACGAGTCTGATTTGATCGTAATTTCCTCTATCTGATGTTGTTCAGCCATGAGGAGTGTTGTTTCAATAGCAACTAACTCCGTCCCCAAGGGAGACCTCTGCGGTCGAATCTTCTTTGAAAAAATGAATTATTTTTCTCTACATTTTTTCATTTCTATCTCTCTGTCTTTCTCTTTCCTACATTTTCTCTTACCTTTTCTTCTTCTTACATCTCTATTTTATGTTTAAAATATGTTGGGAATAAAATGAGTTTTGATTATGATACCAAAACCCCCCTAAGACATGCCAAGTAGATAAGTCAATTTTAATGAACATATATGTTTCAGGGCTGTTGAAACATGTAGACTAAGACAAGTAGAAAGCTGATGTGTTAGGCAGCTCTTAGATCAATAGATGCACTAGTTGAGGGGGAACACATGCTTACAAGTTTATTCTGTTCAAGTCCCCTCAAGGCTCAGTTTCTGGATTGACCCCAAGTCTGCTGAAGGACAAGTATGCTGATCAAAGTCAAGTCAAAATGGAACAGCCTATCTGAAGATAAATTAAGTAGAATAGATCTTGAAGATCAAGTCTACTACAAGAAATGTCAAGTTCAGAAGAGTTGTCCAGCAATATTGTCTAAGCACAATTGAAATAGAACAAGCTTTGAAGTTCAAGGCCAACTTTGCTGAAGAGGTCAAGTCCACCTTTCCAAGACATATATACTCAGAGATCTATTCTAAGAAGTCATGGAAAGAGAAACAGTCAAGTCATCTGAAGAGCTCAAGAGCCAACACTGCTGATAAGGAAACTCTGCTGAAACTGATAAGTAGAGTTGTCCAAGTGATAAAGAATGTTGTTCTTATATCAGGATCTTTGATAAGAAGAGATGTCCATGTTTGACCAAGTGAATCTTAAAGTCAGACATTGGGAAAAGTGCTGCAGAATGAAGACAAAGTGGTTACAGCCGTTTATTTCCCAAGTTAAGGACATGTCACTATCAGAATCTGTCTTCCAGTTTGAAGATTTCAAGGAAGACATTTATACACATTTGAGGCTGCCTCTCCAACGGGCAAATCTTCAAATTTGTCTATAAATACAGAAGTGTGAAGACCATTTGAAGTATCCAATCTACAGAATCCAACTACAACTATTCTGAAGCTTCAAAGTCCTCAAAAGACATTATTAGTCTTCAAACACTTCATCTAAGCTGAACCCCATTGTATAATTCATACAAAGCTTAGAGAGATATCCTATCCTTATACACTGACCTTCATTGTAAAGGATATCACATTAGTTGGAACCTTACTTCAACCCTTATACCTTTCAAGTGAGAAAGTTAGAAGGTTGTAGTAGTAGAAGTGGAAGGAGCTGACTGTTGAGAGAAGAACAGTTCAGTTCTGAGTTGAGAAAGGGTACTAGGACTCTTTACATCCTAGGGATCAAGGCACCAAGGAGTGGTGTGGTTGATCAAGTGCACCTTGGCACTATAAAACAAGTAAATTACAAGAGTGAAGGAATTATCCTGTTAAATCAGGGAAAGTGGATGTAGGAGCTTGAGTCTCTGAACCACTATAAACTCTTGTGTTGATTCACATTCAAAGTACTTTACATACATTCAACACTGCACACAAACTGGACTTTCAATGATACATATCACAAACTGTGCAAAACAAGATTTGGACAAGTTCCGTGAACTAGATAAAATGTTAAGGTGATTTCAGAATTAAAAGGAGTTTAAAGTAAAGGGCCAACCACTAATTTCGCACATATAACTCACTTAGATAGTTATTCAACTAAGTACTTAATAGTACTTAGTAGTTTGATTGTCTTAGAAGAGTTAATCATATCAGCAGAGTTGTCCAGGACAACCTTGCTGAAGACTGGTTTAAACAAGTTTGAAAAGAAACTGCAAACAAGTGTATTCCCCCCCCCATACACTTGTTATATACTCCTTTCAGGACCAACAAGTGGTATCAGAGCAGGGGTTTAAAGACCACTGCTTCTGAAAATCCATCTTGATTTTCAAAATCACATAATTGGTGTGGTCACTAAACTGATCTCTATCTGAAATCTATCATATTTGTATCTAACCCATCTTGTTCTGAGATATGGCCAACAACAATGATGCTGTTCCACCTCCTGTTGTTCAAGGACTGGACAATATGGCTACCAATCCAGTTAACCATATATCACATCACAAATTACCCATGTTCTCAATTGATAATTATGATTTCTGGAAAATCAGAATGAGAGTTCATCTTGCATCTCTCCACACTGATATGTTGAGGGTGATTACAAGAGGACCCTATGTGTTTACTCAGCTTAACCCCAGGTTGACTGATGAACAAAGAGCAGACACAAGGGATTACAAGAGGACCCTATGTGTTTACTCAGCTTAACCCCATGTTGACTGATCTCTATCTGAAATCTATCATATCTGTATCTAATCCATCTTGTTCTGAGATATGGCCAACAACAATGCTGCTGTTCCACCTCTTGTTGTTCAAGGACTGGACAATATGGCTACCAATCCAGTTAACCATATATCACATCACAAATTACCCATGTTCTCAATTGATAATTATGATTTCTGGAAAATCAGAATGAGAGTTCATCTTGCATCTCTCCACACTGATATGTTGAGGGTGATTACAAGAGGACCATATGTGTTTACTCAGCTTAACCCCAGGTTGACTGATGAACAAAGAGCAGACACAAGGGATGTGATTCCCAAGGATGAAGATGACTTCACCTCTGAGGAGAAAAGGAAAGATAATTTGAATTATCTAGTCATGAATACCCTCTACCAAACAATTCCAGATGCAATCATGGGAAGGGTCTACCACTGCACAACTACCAAGGAAATATGGGATACTCTTGCAAAAATGTGTGAGGGTACTAAAAAGATAAAGGAGAACAAGCTCCAAGTGGCTGTGCAGAAGTTTGAACAATTCTCAATGGAGCCAGATGAGTCCATTGACAAGTTTGCTGGTAGATTCACAGATGTGATGAATGAAATCAACTCCTTGGGCAAGGTGTACTCCAAGAGAGAAGTTGGACTGAAAATCTTGAGAAGTCTCACTCAAAAGTGGGATGTATATGCTGTGATGATGCAAAATACCAAGGATCTCTCCACCATGCCCATGCAACAAATCTTCTCTGAACTTAAAGCTTATGAGTTTGATCTCAACAGAAGGAAGTCAGCTGAGGAATCTTCCTTACCAACCAAAGGAGTGGCATTCAAAGCCAAAACTGCTGAACCAGAAATGCAGTCCACTCCAAGATCATCAAAGTCAGTCTCTAAGGCTGAAATGAAGGAAGAAATGGCCCTCATGGCTAGGAGGTTTGACAAACTCAACTCAAGGTTTGGTAGATACAAGAAGTTCTACCAAGACAACAAATTCAGGAGAAGGTACAACTCTCCTGAAGCACAGGCTGAGGACAAGAAGCCTGAAGAGAAAAGATCAGAGGACAAGTACTTTGATAGGAGAAAGTCCAGTAGAGCTGAACCATCCTCATCTAGAAGGAAAGATGATCCAAAGAAAGATGATGATGAGGATCTGTGCTACAACTGCAAGAAGAAAGGGCACTTCCAGTATGACTGTCCTGAACTCAGCTCCAAGGAAAGAAGAGAGAGGCAAGCGAAAAGAGATATAAAGTTCACTAACAGAAAAGCCATGATGGCTGGTGAAGAATCTGAAAGTGTTGAAAGCTTCAACTCTTCTGATGGACTGTTCTCAAACAGTGAAGATGATGATGATGTGTGCAACATGGCCATAGAGGATGATGAGGTATCCTCTACTTCTAACTCACCATCATTTCTATCACAGAACACTAGTGAAGTCAACTTGAAACTTTCCTTTGGGAAGTTGATGGAAGATTTCACTAGGTTACAAGAATTTCATGACAATTGTGTGAGAGAAAATGAAAGGCTTTCAATTGAGCTTTCAAAACCCGCTAAGACAGTAGTTGATATCAAGTCTACTGAGTTGTATCAACAAGTCTTGAGAGAGCTTGAGGAAGCAAATCTCAGGATAGTTGACCAACAAGGACAGATTGATGATCAACTGCTTTCCTAGAAGAGAAAAGATTTTGAACTAAAAATTCTTCAAGCAAAATTTGAAAATCTCTCACATGAGTATGACATTCTTAAATCAAGTGAAGAGAGCCTGAAATTAAAGATGTCTGCTTTGAACAAATCCTTTAGGGCAATAGAGGAAATTCAAAGTTACCAAAGACCTATGGCTCAAAGAAGTGGATTAGGTTTTGATCCATTTGAATCTTCACCTTGTCTTAGTGTTGCTTCTACATGTAACACTAAGAAAATCTTTGTTAAATCAGTGGCACAACAAGCTGAAAATGAATTAATTCAGCCACTGAACAAAGGGAAGGGCAAAATGAATGAGATGTCCACTCAAATGTTTCAGGAGACTAGGCCCAAACCTTTGGAAAAGGCCAAAGTCCCTGAACACAAGAGGAATGTTGGTCAGCAGAGTAGACCAAATGGAAGGGCAACTCTCCTGAACAATGTTCAGAGGAGTTATCCAAGGTTTGATCAGCCTAGGCCAACTCTACTGAGGAAACCTCAACTGAACAGACCTCAGGACAACTATCCTCAAAGGCAGAATAAAATGAGACAACCAAAACCCTTCATGCCAAAGGGTAATGGTCATAAATATGCATTCCCTCAAAGATTTCCTCAAGTAGCACAAAGAACTCATAAGTTCAGGAGATTTGACAACTCTCCTGAAACTTACAGAGTCAACACTTTCGCACACACTTTCCCAAAGGCGTTTAAGGGAAAGACAGTGTATGTTGATGCTAAAGGAAAGCAACTTAGCCACCTTGAATCAATCAGGGTAATTAGGCAAGTTTGGGTTCCTAAAGGTACAACTAACCTCTCAGGACCCAAAATTCAAAGGGTACCTAAAGCTTGCTAATTGCAAGTACCTAAGGGCCACAAGAAGATGAGGAGCATGAACAGAAAGTCAGCATGGTACCTTGACAGTGGATGCTCAAGGCACATGACTGGAAACAAAGAACTCCTCACTGATTTCACTGAAAAAGAAGGCCCAAATGTCACATTTGGAGACAACTCACAAGCAGCAACAAAAGGTTACGGTACCTTGATAATTGGTAATATCAAGGTATCCAATGTATCTTGTGTGGCTGGTCTCAAATACAATTTGCTAAACATAAGTCAGTTATGTGATAAAGGCTTTAATGTTGAATTCTCAAGTGGAAAATGTTTAATTAAAGATAGAACTCAACAAACTCTACTGACTTATTCACTAGTGTATTACATTAAAAAATATTCCAGACACTTATTTTTTTTGGGTAAAATTATTAAAATAATTCTGACTTATTCAACTATTACATGACTAAAACAATGTTATTACAAGACCAAAATTTTATCGTTATAAGGTCAAAAGTGTATTACTACATGTCCAAAAATATTCCGAACACTTAATTTTTTGGGTGAATTTGTTAGAATGTTTTGACATATGTAGTATTAAATTTTTGGCCTTGTAGTGGTAATTTTTTGACCTTGTAATCACAATATTTTGGTCATGTAGTAAACCATCTGTTTGTGATCCGCGAATTTTCTGGGCAATCCGGATCCGGGCTTATGACCCACAAATTTTTTAAAATTTTCTTAATTTAATTTTTGGGTTAAATGGACTCAGGGTTTTGATTTGGTCTAATTAGAATGAAATGCATGTATGAAATATTTCACATGAAATAATTGAAAAAATTGATTAAAGAATCTGTAAAGATTTGAAGGGAATTAACGTGATTAAAATTTCTCTTTATTATTTAAAGGTATATTTATCAAATTTTTTTTTTAATTTCAACAAATTTTATGAAAATAACACTTATTATAGATCGATGGAGTATTGTATATGATATTATACTACTTCATGCATAGCTTAATGAACATGTTCCGCTATGTTTATTTGCATTGCAGTTGATTGATAATTTCAATATTTGGACACTTCAATATTAAATTGTTGGGGACATCTCCATTTCAAATTAATGGTATTCATATTCTATGTATATTAATTTCATAGTTGAAAAAATTTGCATTATTTATTGGTGATGTCAATAAGTCTCAATATACATGTTATATGATGATATTAAAGAATTGTTTCATTTAGAAATGAACATTTTAATTGGGGTTAGTATGATTATTCAATATTCTACGAAAAATTAGATCATGCATTGGACACACCGATTTCTAAACCTCATTCTTCAGGGTGACTCGAACATATCATTTAAAATTCATAGAGTAGACGTACAATGAATCCGAGCTAATGTGATTTTTTTTTTTTTTTAATGTATGAATTTAAAATAGTGGCACTTTGTAGGTAAAACAATGACACTTAAAAAAAATGTAAAAAAAAAAAAAAACAGCTTACAAATACTCGAGTTCACAATTTTTTTTCCAAATTCACTCGTTATAAATTTATAATACATCTTGAATAAGTTACTATTCCCTTTATTACTTAAAAAATTACTCATTTTGTTATTTTAGCCGTTCCATCGAAAGTTATCTATTTTTTTTTTGCAAAATTTACTATTTAGCTCTTTATACTTTTTCTTTTTTCTATCTCTCTACCTCAACAACCCACTACACATATAATATTATGATATTCATTAATCAATGTGCAAAAAATATATGAACAACTTTTGAAGGGATGAAAAGAGTATTACACATTTAGTTCTTCAAGTAATTACTGGTGTGATTTAAAAGAAACTTCAATTTAGTCTTGTATTCAATTGAATTTTATAGATCTATAGTATTTATTTTTAATTGTTCAATTGAATTTTTAACTCACCACATTAAAATTATGGTTTAATTGGACATTAAAATTTTGTGCACACAAGTGTTACCATCAACTTGTAATACTCATTCAATTCCAAAATGATGATTCCCTCTAATTTTTATACAGACCATAACATCATTTATTATGTCTAAATTTTTTAATTTTACCAATTACCTTCTAAATATACACTTATTTATTGAACATTATAATAATAATTATTCGTTAAATAGAGATATTATAAACATTTTATGCACTCTAAAAAAGAAACGAGACTATAATTTATGACAAATTAAAAGAATTAGGGGACAACCATTTTAGAATAGAGATACTTAATTTTTTTATATAAATTGTATAATACTCAGTAATCCAGAAGGTCGATTTAGAATAAAGAGTCAATTAAAGCTCAAAGTGAATCTGTATAATCGAAACTCGAAAAGCCACAAAATAACACGTGTTTCCCAAAAATATGCGATTGCCACAATTTTGTCCTCCCTCCGTCCTATACTTGAAGACACATTTTACTATTTTGGGCGTCTCATACTTGAAGTCACATTACCTAAAATAGTTAAAAACACCTTTTAAACACTCTCCTTAAAACATCACAATATTACAACAAATGCCACTATTTTATTACACTAAAAAATAACTTTATTACTATTTATAAAATTGAAAAGTCTTTACTACCCCTACTTTGTTTTACACAATATTAATAAACAATTCATTCATTAAAACCCGTGTCCAATTAATTTGAGCCTTCAAGTATGGGATGGAGGGAGTAGTTCATTTAAAAAAGTGTAATGAAAAGTGCAACGTTTAAAAGTGCTTGTTTACTACTAAACATTGCTAAGTTTAATACTGAAAAAGTGCTAGGTTTACTACTGAACAATGCTAGGTTTAATACTGAACAATGCTAAGTTTAATACTGAAAAAGTGCTTTGTTCCTTTAAAATAAGATTAAAATAATTAATCAAACTTAACTTCTAAGAAAGTAGGGTTTAGATTTTTTTAAATGTATGAACTAGTGTGATAAACAAAAAAGTTCAATCAACACTTTTCTGAGCTTAAGATATGAAATGGAATACATGCTTAGATGTAGGAAACTTAGAGTTATGGATAGAAGGATCAAATACTAGCGGTAAAGAACTTTTAAAGGATTCAGAATGCTTGATGAACTTTTGCTCGTTTGATGTGGGAGTTCTTGCGTAGAGTTTTCGTAAGTTGTTACTTGAACAACATCTTGTATTTATAGGACGATTTGATCTTGAAACTAGCCGTTGCAACAAATCTTCTAGGAATGGGCTTGAGATCTTCATTGAGTTGATCTTTCATTTAATTCAGGTACGATATTGCCTATAAAGGTAATGTGCATTAAATGCAGTTGTATGACTCTGAATGATCTCTGAAACCCTAGTCCAAGTCAACTCAATAACTGTGCTGACATCCTCTGATTGGTCCACGTCAGCTGAGTTGGTTAGACTTGCAGTCTTGTCTTCAGTTAAGGTTGTCAAACGAGGTCCGATATTCTCTTTGTTTGTTAAGGTCGTTGTCTTCTTCATAAATGCATGTTATTAGCCGAGTCTATCTGAACTAGATATACAAAGTCTTTGAACCCCTACAAACTCCCTTACTGTCTTTGAACCCCTACTAAGCTTTATAAGAACAACTTAGGTAACCTATTAAACTAGATTACAAATTATATCTAACACTAGATTACATGTTCTGGTTTTGACCATCAAAACTTAAATTCTATCTAATAATCCTGTCCTTTCATTATACCCCATTGTAAAAGAAATTTCACCCAGTTGTAACCAACCCCAAAACCAATCTTATTGAGAAGATTGTAAGTAAGGAGAGTTGAGGTAAGATAGAGAAATTAAACTATATAATGTAACTTCAGCCTAAAGTTCAAGAAGAAGTTTGAGTAATAGGACTCCATATACCTAGGGATCAAACACTTAGATAAGTACTTTTGATCAGTGCACATTGGTGCTATAAAAGAAGTAATTCCAAGAGATAAGGAATTATCCCGTTCAATCAAGGAAGTGGATGTGGGAGTTTGATTCTCTGAACCATTATAATTTTTTAGTGCTATTTGATTTACTTGCAATACTTTATCATTCATACCCTCACAATACTTTGCACACAAAACTGATAAGCTTTCACTTTAAGATCTGCACAAAAACAGTTTTGGTTCAACTTCCCTGATAATAGCCTGCATATTGATCATTGAGTTTTCAGATACTTAAAGAGTATAATAATTTAGGGTCAACCTATTTTCGCATTCATAACTTACTTAGATATCCTTCCAAATAATTACTCCATCGTTTTTAAAAGGTTTGTTATCTAAACTTTAGTTAAAAAAAAAAACTTTGATAAGTCAGTAAGGGAGTTTGTAGGGGTTCAAAGACTACTGACTTTATATATCTAGTTTTAGCCCTCAAAATTCTAATGGTTACTGAACCGATCTTTTTCTGAAACTCACAAGTACATATACTTGTCATCTCTAACTTGATTATATATTTCTACAAGAATGTATACCTCTTATAATGTAATTGATGGAAGTGAAGTCAACACCATCAACAACCTGGGTCAAAATTCTATCAACCACATATCTCAATTACAAACTGCCAATGTTCTCAGTAGAGAACTATATTTTTAGAAGATCAGGATAAGAGCTCATCTTGCATGCCAACATAATGAGATGTTGAGAGCATTATAAAAGTCTAAATAGAGAGTGCTTTTGTCCTTATGTTGGTCTCCTGTGCATAGTGTGCACGTGCACACTAATGCACAAATTAACTCTCTATGTATGAGTAAGGGGTTTACAAATTGTACAAACTAGTGTGATGAACAAAGAGGTCAATCCACACTTTTCTAAGCTTGAGATAGTATTTGGAATACAGGTTTACATTTTGAAAACTTAGAACTATGGGATTCTTAGAATCGAACACTTGCTCTAAAGAACTTCTAAAGAATTCAGTCGACTTGAATGATGAACTTTACTCACCTGATAGTGAGTTCTTGCGTATAGTTTCTGTAAATTGTTACATGAACAACACCTTGTATTTATAGATGTTTTAAGCTCGAACTAGCCGTTGCAACAAAATCTTCGATGTAAGGTTCGAGATCTTCATGGATTTGATGTTTCCTTTGATTTTGGTACAAATATTCCTATAAAGGAATGTGAATTTAATGTGCATTACATGCTTCTTGTACGATATCAGAAACCCTAATCTAAGTCAACTCAATTATTGTGCTGACATACTTTCATTAGTCCATGTTAGCTGAGTTAGTTAGACTTTCAGTCTTGTCTTTAGTTGAGTTTGTCAGATGAGATCCGACATTCTTTTTGTCTATTGAGGTTGTTGCCTTCTTCATAAATGCATGCTATCAGCTGAGTAGCTCTTCTAAAACTTGATGCTTCTTGACAAGATATGACTAAGTCCATATCAGCTAGTTTCTTTTACTCGGCTGATCTTATGTAGCTAATATCAGTTGACATAGGTATACAAGGACCTTGTCGTCTGATCTCACTAATGGACTTCAAGTGTCTTCTAGTCTTCAGTCTTCTACTCTTTAAGTCTTGAGTGAGCGCATGTTAACTAAATTGCGGTCTCAGGTGATATACATACATGTGATTCCACATGACTAAGACTTAGACAAGAAACTACTAAGCTTTATAAAAACAGTTTAGGTAACCTATCACTAGATTACAAATTATATCTAACACTAGATTACATGGTCTTATTTTGGCCATCAAAACTAAAAGTCTATCTACTCAGATCAGAGGGTAGGATGAATATCCCAACATTTCATTCACAACAATGGGAAGGACCAATTAAAATCTTTTGACGCAAATCAAATGTGTGATTTTTTGTTGAATATTTCTCATCTAGTAAAGCTTTTTGAGTGTTTAATCGCCGTACACGTGTAGTAGATGAAATAATCCATGTTGTTTTGAATGAAACTACTTTTGAGTTGACAAATAAGCTTGTTGATACTTTATTTATGGGAAAATTTTAGTTTTAGTCCTCTAAGTTTGATACATTCCAAAATAAATCCTTTAAGTTTCAACTTACAAAATACGTCATTTACCTTTCAATTTAATCCTTTTTTACATCAATTTTAATCCTTTATCTTTCTAATGAATTAAAACTGTCTGGCTCCGGTGTGGAATGTGCTGACTTGGTACCACATATATTTTAAAAATGCCATGTCAACATAATTATCTCTCATTTATATATACTTCAAAATCTACGTAATTAATTGAATATCTATCAAATTTTCCTGTAAACTCCAACTTCAATTAAAAACAAAATTGAAATATTCTCCCAAGTTCAATTAAAAATAAAATTGAAATATGCACCAGTGATAAAACAATTCTATAATTAAAAATAATTTTTTTCTTTTTTTTGACAGGATAATTAAAAATAAAATTGACAACAACTAAATTAAAACATAACAATTTAAGTTATAATATAATAAAGTTGTATTTCAATCTTTCCAAAAACTAACATTTCACCTAAAAGATTGAGAATACAACTTACATTTTTGAAAAAAAAAACACCAAGTTCATTTAGCTAAAAGTTATCCACCAAAACAACCAAAGTACCTTGAACAAGTAAAATATACGACAAAGACAAAAACCATCCATGTTTAAAAGGCAAAAACCAAAGTTCACAATTTTTTTTTGTTAATTTCTTCGTGATATTACTCTCTCTCTCTCTCTGTTGAGATAAGTCCATGAAATTATTTCCTCCATCAACCAATATTTTCTTCATAATTCTTTCCACTCTTGTTAATACAAAAAAATGGTAAATAAACTCGAATATTGCTCTGTATTATTTATACACATTTTTAAAATAAAATTATATGTAAATTTTATTGAGAACTTTTTAAAATATTGAAAACTTTTTAGAACTTCTTAAAATATACCTCTAGTCAATTGATTTAAATAGACATGAAAAAATATATATCACAACAAAAATATTCCCCCATGTAGTGGACAGTGGCCATATTATTAACAAAAGAAAAAAATTAAATAGACATGAGAAAAAATTAAAGATAGGATGATGTGGCAGATGAAATGACATTTTTAAGTCAGCACATTCCACCGGAATCCCCAAATAATTTAACTGCATAAATCAAAAAAAGAATATTCAGCCAGCTTTAATTCATTAGAAAGATAAAAGATTAAAATTGATGTAAAAAAGAATTAAATTAAAAGGTAAATGATGTATATTGAATGAAAGGCATTAGTGATAAAGTTATCGTGAACAGTGTATAGAGGTCCCCCTCTAGAAATCATTCTTTGCACTACATTCATAGCAATATAAGCATCTTTTTTATGAATAAAGTTCACGAAGGTAGAGACCTCAGTCTTCTTTCGATCTCTTTTCTCACTAGAGACTCTAAGAGTGACCTTACGTCTTTTTTTACTTTACTTTTTTTATCATAAACCCAGATAGGATGGGGTTCCATTACCCGATAATCCTGAGATGTATTAAAGAAATCGGTGTGACTAAAACTAAAATTTTCTCCTTTATTAAGGTTCAACAAATTACCACTACTCCTAAGAACAAATGAAAGGATGACTATGTAGAAGTATTTTATCCATTAAGATCAGCAAATCCAAAACAAGTATGAGAAATTGGATAGCAAATATTATCCATTATAAAAACTCAAAAGTTTCAACAAGGGAAAAAAAGATATATACCATAGAAAAATGATACCATTCTCTATTTTGTTCTTTACAAAATAAAGAAAATCTCATATGCACACGGTACAGGTACACATTGACAAATATAAACAAGAAGGAAGCCTAAAAGTTCCCTCTCTCTTCACTTGCAAATCATGGTCAATACCCTTGAATCCACCGCCGACTACATCTCCGCCACCGTACCTTCCATCACCTTCCATCACTTGCCCCAAATCTACCTACACATCGACGCTTTCTCCACAATGGAAGCCGTCTTTTTTAAATCCTCCGCCGCAGCAACTCCGACATCTCCCGTGCACTTGAGACCATCACTCGCTCTGCCACCGTCTCCGCCTTCATCATCAACTTCTTCTGCATCTCTATCTATCGCCGACGAGTATCCCTACTTACTTTTTCTTCACTTTCGGAGCTGATACTAACTCAGTGGCGAGGGATTCGAAAGAAACGTGTAGTGATGAGTGTTCTAACATTTCAAAACAATTAAAGGAACAAGATAATGATTCAGTGGTTGCTGCAAGTGCTGAGATCATTAACCAAGGTAGGTCGTCTTCGGATGGTTTACATATCGTCAACTGGGTCGGTAGTTCAATTCAGACTTTGGATGGGAAAGTCTATTATGCATCTTATTCCTTTCGTTATGATCTTATTTATTTTTAAAGCACTTAAATAATGGCGTGTGATGATGTATTTGGTGATTTTGATTAGTTTCATGTTTATGTTTGAAGGTGATATTTATTTAGGCATAGGCATATGAATGCTTGTGGTTTTCTCCTTCTAATGGGCGTAGACATTTGAATATAATGATTTATTGATTGTTTTGTTACTGAAAAATTAACTTTTTTAGTGTAAAGTGGTAATTTTTTTAGTGAAAAGTGTAGTTCTTTCTTATTAAAAAGTGTAATTATTATTATTTAAAAGTGGTAGATATTTTAATTGAAAAATCTAATTCTTATTATTGAAAAGTGATAAATATTTTTAACTGAAAAATGTAATTCTTATTATTGAAAAGTGGTAATTTTGTTACTGAAAAGTGTAATCATTCTTATTATTGAAAAGTGATAATTTTGTTACTGAAAAGTGTAATCTTTAATATTGAAAAGTGGAAATTTTGTTATTGAAAAGTGTAATCTTTAATAGTGAAAAGTGGTAATTTTGTCACTGAAAAGTTGTAATTATTATTATTGCATGAAAAGTGGTAATTTTGTCACTAAATGTGGTAACTATTATTATTGAAAAGTGGTAATTTTTTTATTGAAAAGTGGTGACTATTATTATATTGAAAAATTGTATTTAAAATAAATTTTGTGAAATAGGGAAAAAAATTAAAATTTTATTTAAAATAAAAAACAAACAGAAATAGCGAATTAAAATAAAAAAATATGAAACGAGAATTGAACCTATGACCTCATAGGTATGAGAGGTGTTTGAAACCACTTGGACAGCAGTAACTTAGTTCAATATCTTCGAAACCCTACTTTCTACCCTTAGAAGTTAGTTTGTTGTTTATCCAACTTTGATTGTAAGAGTACTTGCTCTCACAATAAAAAGTAGAGCCAATTGCACTCAGGTGGTGTATCGAGCTCAAAAGTCATATCTTTGGACTATAAAGTAGCTAGGACCTTATTTTTTATTAAGGAATTAATATCACGACTAGGGTTGTGAGAGTGGACGTAGGACAAGGGTCTGAACCACTATAAATCTTGTGTTCTTTATTACTTTATATTGCTTATCATCTGTTTACATATCATATATTTCATAAGCATAAGTTTTAAAAGAGCGAAAATTCACAAGTATAAATCTTTGAAAATGTTTTCATTCAACCCACAAGTCTAAACATTTAGAGCCTACATTATTCTGCACTAACAGCTGAGTAGATAGTTGTCCAACTGATCAACTAACAAGTAGTCAGTAGGTTGATTATCTATCCTTGTTGTTCTTACACTCGCACTCGATCAGATCATACTTCTTGCATGAAACGACTTGGTATCTAACTAAGTTGTTTACCTCATCCAATCTTATCATGCAAAAGTTTTAGAAAATAACAAAGTCTATTCACCCCCCCCCCCCCTCTAGACTTTGTCCATCATACTTGTTTAAAGGGGGTCAAGAGGTGGTATCAGAGCAGTGGTTCTAACGAGCTACTGACTTTGTATATCATCGACTTTTAAGGAAATGTCCTTGTAGTTTACTTGAACAGATCCTTTGAAAACCCTTATATTTTCATAAAATCATGAGCATGGATACTAACGCAAGACATCTGCCTAAGTTTTCTATTGAAGATTATGAGTACTGGAAAGTGCGCATGGAAGCACATTTCTGCCAAATCCACGACCTCATGTGGGATGTGATAACCGATGGTCCAATCACGGTTATGGCTCCTAACACAGCCACAGGGAATCTAGTTGTTCTTGTAGGTCAGCTAGTCCCAATGCAAAGGCCAGAGTTGATCTCACCTCAGATGAGATAAAGAATAACAATCTCGACAGAATAACTAAGAACATTATTCTCACTACTCTTTCCAACGATTATATTGGCAAAGTGATTGAACGTAAATCAGCTAAAGAAATGTGAGATACATTAGTTATGATGTGTGAAGGCACTGATCAAATGAAAGAGAACAAGCTCACTACAATTGTTCAAAGGTATGAAACTTTTAAAATGTAGGCTGGTGAGACCATTGATCAACTCGATGCCAAATTTACTAAGATTATCAATGAAATTGAGAGTCTTGGTAAGAAATACACCAATAGAGAGGTAAATTTAAAGGTATTAAATTCTCTATCTCCTAAATAGCGTATGAAAGTCATAGTCACCAAGGATTTAAATTCATGGTCTGTTCAAACTCTTATTCAACATCTTAAAGCCTATGAATTTGACCTTGAAATAGAAGATCCAATAGACATGGAAGAATAATACCCTCTACCTCTTCCTCTAAAGTTGTTGCTTTCAAAGCTTCAGTGGCCGCAAAAGAACCTTGTTGTTCAGACAAGGTGTCTAGTGTGAGAGAAGAGAAAGATGTATCTGATCTTAACATGAAGGAACAAATGGCCTTGATGATCAAAAGATTTGAGAAGATGAATGCAAAGCATGGTAAGTACAAGCGCTTCTTTAATGATTATATACAAAAGAAGCTAACCATGCAGGTGAAACATCATCCTATAAGTCCAAAGACCGATCAGAAAGAACTCCAGATCGAAAAATCTCATACAGACGAGATAAGGAGTCATCTGATCGAAGAGGCAGTAGAAGACGAGATGCTATAGACGAGATAAGGAGTTAGCTGATCGAAGAGGCAGTAGAAGACGAGATGCTACACCTAAGAAAAACTCTAGTGAAGGTAAAGATTTATGTTATAACTATAATAAACTTGGAAATTTCAGTTTTGAT
Organism: Galeopsis tetrahit; assembly: GCA_963675135.1. NCBI lineage: Eukaryota > Viridiplantae > Streptophyta > Magnoliopsida > Lamiales > Lamiaceae > Galeopsis > Galeopsis tetrahit. The sequence goes on from OY776125.1 coordinate 52,734,736, forward strand.
TGTCTAGAACTAACCCCTAAGGAGAGAGAGGAAAAGAAAGCTCGAAGTGATAGACGAATGTCTCAGAGAAAAGCCATGTTAGCTGATGAGGATAGTGATCTACCTTCGTTATGCGAATCAGGGTTTTTATCTGATGACAATGAGTCTGAAGAACCAGATGTTGGATTCATGGCAATCGAGGAAGCGGTAAACTCCAAACCCTCGTCATTATGTTTTTCTGGTTTATCACACACCGATGAGTACAACTCATCTGATGCCAATTCTAAGAATCACCTTCAGTTCCCTTGTGAACAATTGAAGGTTGATCTAAGATTGGCTACATAAGCATACAGTGAAGTCGGGGAGGAGATTATGACTTTGAGAGATGAAATTTGTCAACTGAAGGAGCAGAAGTCCAAAGCAAAATCTGAGTTAGTTTCTATGAATGAACGCCTATCTGAAGAGCTTAATAAGCTCAAGGAGAAGCATGAATTCTTGGAACATGTGCACAAGGGTATGCTTGAGACTCATGCTCTAGAAGCAAATGAGTTCCGTGCTCTTGAAGAAAAGTTCCATGAACTCTTCGACAAATACAACTTGTTAATAGAGCAGAAGAACCTTCTAGCTGCTAAAATAGCTAAATGTAACAAGGCTGATACTGTAGTCGAGTGCTGTTCTAGCAATTATAGAGCTCCAAAAGAAAAGAATGGTGTTAACAAGGCAAAAAGTCAGCACTCATCTACTCATTCTTTTGTAGTTGAAGTAATATAGTGTGTTAACTCTGGAACATTAGTGGTTGATCATGAAGAACCTAAGGAAGTTGTTGTGGATAATCCCATAAAGCTCAACTATCTTATTGCTAGAAATGGGGGTATGCCAAGTGATCCTAAAGCTAAGACAACAACAAAAGGTTGTAATCAGCCAAGACCATCTCAGCAGAGAAAGTCATAGTTGAGTGCAACCACAAAGCCTAACTTGAAGTTAAACTCGGCTGATCGTAGGCCTGTTCAGTTTGCACCTCCTATCTCTTATGATATACTGAACAAGGATCTACAAGGTTCTGAAAATCAGTAATAATCAGTTGATGCACCCAAGCTCAAGATTAAACAAAAGACAGTCCCTAATCTGTCAAAAGCACACAAGTCATTTGTTAGTCCATCAACCGACATTAATACCACGTCTATTCATGCCAAGGCAAAAACTAAAAAGATTTGGTATTGCGATGCCCAAGGGAAAAAGGTTAAATGCTCGAGATTGTTCAAAAGAACAATGTTTATATGGGTTCCCAAGGGTTCCTCTAACACCCAAGGACACAAAACAAAATGGGTACCTAAGCAATGATTTGCTTGCAAGTACAAGTGGACCTATATATGAGTGGAGGTCCAAAAGTTGAGATTTGGTACATCGATTTAGGATGTTCAAGGCACATGACTGGAACCAAGCACCTCCTCACGAACTTCAAAGAACAAAGAGGTCAACAAGTTATTTTTTGTGACAATTCCTTTGGTAAGACTAGAGAAGTTGGAACCATAATCAACGGCGATGTATCGGTAATGAATGTATCTTATTTTGATGGTTTAAAGCACAGTCTCGTATATGCTTCTCAATTCTGTGACAGAGGTATAACGTTGAGTTCTCATCTAATGGTTGCAAGATCATTGACAAGAACAGTCAACGCGTACTACTCACTAGCACTAGAAGAGGAACTGTTTATCTCGCAAATTGGCAAAGTTGTCCTAATGAAACTTGCTTAGTGGCTAGAGCTCTAAAGAAGTCATCTGGTTGTGGCACAAGCGGCTTAGTCATCTGACTTATAAAACTCTAAACACTATCGCAAGAATGTCATTAATTGACGGACTTCCTAATGAAGTTTTTAGTAAAGAACAGATGTGTGATGCATGTTAGAAGGAAAAGTAAACTTTTATGTATAAAGTAAATAAATGGGTTGAATTGTATGTATGTGTGGGTCTAAAAGAAATGACATTTTATGTAGAATTATGAATATTGTGAGGTAGAGTTTATGGAGGTGTTTTCATTTTAAGATTGTGAAGTTAATTGTGTGATAGACGAAAAAGAAAAATGTAAAGTTTATTTTACAACGGGGGAGCACATTTCTTTCCCAAAAAAAGAAAGTATTTTGTGTTTTTATAGATGTATAAGATCTTACCTTAAAAATGACAACTTAACCCTAAATTCCTTCATCTCCTACCATTTAACCCTCCATTACCCCTAGAACAGCCTTTAGCTAGTCTTATTCTCTCTCTACTTTAGCCTATCACATGATATTTTATGTGAGACGATAGAAATTCACTAAGGGCTCGTTTGCTTTACAGGTTGGGATAGATAAGATATGATAGGATTAAATATGATTGTATTATTTTTGGAATTGAGATTTGTGTTTGAATTGATGGATTAAATTATCTCACCTTCTCCTTGGGACTAATTAACACCCATGATTATCCACGATAACAATCTCGGGCCAATTATAATCACGGGCTAAATTCAAGTAAACCAAACATGAGAATTATAGGGATAAAACAATATATCCTATCTAATCTAATAAACCAAACATGCCCGACTCAATTTAATAGAGTAGATTAGCTTTAAGAAAGGTGAATTATCAGGTCTAAAATAAATGATGAGTCAAACTCAAAATAAAATGTATACTCAACTTAGCCTATCACAAGATAAATATTGAATCACGTCTAATCTCTTTCCACTTAGCCTATCACAGGATATAATATTTGAGACGTTCACTAAGATTTAGTTTGTAGAGTAGATTAGCTCAAGATAGGTGGGTAATTACTAATTAGGTCTAAGATTGATGTTGAATCAGACTTAAAATAAAATTTATACTCAACAAGTAAAAACACGATCGATTGTATGCATACCAAATGATTGAAAGACACCTCATTTATAATTCAATTTGGGTCAGTTGAAATATTCAATCTGACCATAAATATGTTAACATATCTACCAAAATGGGCCTAACTAGTCAAAATGAAAAATATAGTACTTGTTGATGGGTAAACAGAAAAAAAAAACACTTACCCTATGTTTACTTTTTAGTTTTAAAACTCAGGTTTTAGATTTTAAGATTCTACGTTAGCTTTACAATACGACTTAAAAATCAATTTTAAAAAATTACCCAAATCATCCCTACAAAACCTATTGACTTGACATAAAATTAAATCTTTATAACCTCACTCAACAATAATATAATAATACAATGTCATTAATTTTACACACTGATTTAATATAAAATTAAATTTTCTTACTCAAATATTCAAAATAAACATACATATTACTATTCATTAAAATTTCAAAATTTTCAAAATCAATTTTCAAAAACTACCCAAAAACTCAATTAAACATAATCTTAATTTAAAAATATCTCAAGATCAATCTTACACAATTTTTTTTTTACATGTAAATATAAATATATGCAATTGAGTGTTACTTTAAAATGATAAATTAAACCACCTAATATAATTACTATGAGATTATATTATCAAATAGTAAATTGTAGGTAGTTTGATAGGACAAAGATTAGTTGTCATTCTTTGTTTCTTATCATCCACAATTATTTTTTACATGTAAATATAAATATATGCAATTGAGTGTTACTTTAAAATGATAAATTAAACCTAATATAATTACTATGAGATTATATTATCAAATAGTAAATTGTAGGTAGTTTGATAGGACAAAGATTAGTTGTCATTCTTTGTTTCTTATCATCCACAATTATTTATTCGTGGAATGCCCGACAACCCAAAAAAAAAAAAATACTCAGTCGTCCAAAGCAGGCCAAGACAATTCATATTCTTTTTCCTAACAATGCTTAGAATAAAATCTGATTATTTGAGGTTTTTTCTAACCCTCCATTGTTTGGACATTCGAGTAGATTTTGTTCTTTCATTCAATCATTGACATCGTGCAATGTGGGCGGTGGCATCCCTCCTACTTAATTTCCTATCTTGTTATTTGGAAGTATGTGAATTAAATTAAGACTTAAATTGTTACTAAAATCATCAACTTTTTTAAAATTGTAAAACATAGAAAATTTATTGCTATCTTTTTACAATTCAAACTTTTGGAATGATTGTCTCATGCCCGTTTTGATGTGTCATACAATTATTAATGTTATCACCATACTCTATACAATATACATAGGTGTTGATGTACGTTGGGATATTCAAATAGTTGATATCTTTTATTTGTATTTAGTTTTGATGTGTTAAACCACATGTAGTAGAATAAGTTGTTATGTATAGTCAACTTTAATATTAAGCTTGTTGTATATCTTCTGGAAGCATCAGCTGACGGAAAATTCAGTTGGTGTAGTGGATCAACACGCGTATGCTCAAGACGAGAAGAGAATATTAGAAACATCAGAAGAGAATAATCAGTAAAGGAAAAACTCGACTGATCAGTTGAGGAAGAACAATTGATGACATATCAAGCTGAGTAACTAGGCAGCTAAGGTTCAGACAACTGAGGAATGTTATCAAGCTACAAGGCATCAGTTCAGATGAAGTGAACACAGCTACCATCTGAGTGAAGATAATCTTATATGATCTGATAAAAAGTTATATACGAGCTAACGCGGACTTTCCATAACTTGACAACGGACAAAAAAGATCTGACACAATATAGGATTGCGTAGTGCATAAAGGACAAGGAAAGAAGAATATTATTGTGCAACGGTAATATTCATGAAATCCAAAGAAAATTGCATTCCTGAAATAATAGGGATTTGAAGTTACTCTTTAACGGTAACATTCAAAACAACACTACAGTCTACATATATGAGCTCTTATCTCATATCTCGAATGAGCGATGGAAGATGTGTGGTAATGAACGTACGTAGAAGAAGATTCAAGTTGAAGCCTACCAAACAACCTAAAAGATATATTCAAAGCATCACCATTCGAAAGAGAGCTCTGGAATCTAAGCCAGATTATTTATATCCATATCCAAAGTCTAGAGAGATTTTTCAATTCCTAGCATTAAGGCTATATCATTGTATAAGGGAAAATCTCACTTACTTATATCATATTTCACAAACCTATCTATCCCTTGAGAGATCAAGTGCTAGTCCTAAATTTGTTTAGTATTCTCTTGTAAGTGCATTAGTACACACCCTTGCTAGTATGACAAAGCCCGTGGAGGGTGAGATGTCCAAAATAATTTGTTCTTATAATAACAACTAGAGACAATTGCACATGGAGTGTATCGAGCTCACATCTCATTTTTTGGACGTTAAATAAAAAAATGTGTAATTTTCGAAGGGACAATTTTTTTTTTTGTATGTAGTTTGAAATAGAAAAACATAAAATTACATTATAATTAATATTGAAAGTGTGTGCGCGTGCGAAATCAGAGATGTTGTCTGTCGTGTTGGCACTGTCCAGACAACACTATGCAGCGGAATTAAATTGCACGTAGTGAAAATGGAATTATTCAAAATTTGCGTAAATTATTTTATAATTTACGCTGTTCAGTATAAAATAATTTACGTTGTTCATTATATAAAAATATGTGAAACGATTACAACCTCTTAGAGGTGTACAATAACACTATAATGAGTGTAAATAATTTACTAGATCCCACGAAACTATCTCCCTCATAGATCTATGCATATAACCTAGTAAATAAGACCATGATTAAACATACTACTATTCGGGTTTACAATAGTATGAAAATCTACAAGAAGAAATAAGTGTTTTTCTAACTAGAAGCGTATAAAGCGTTCTATAGACTAGTAATCAAATTTAGTTTTTCTTCTTGTGTATCTTGTGTTGAGGCAGCTACGGTATTTATAGGCATGAGGTACGAACTGCTCTTCAACTCCTATGATCATCACAGCCGTGAGATCAAGCGGTTTCCATAACTTCTCTTCACATCTCCTTGAATGTAGGACTTGTTATTTCATGCCTAATAACTTCTCACTCCCACGCAGTTGCATGACCTGATGTTGCCCTTCTAACTACTCTGGAGACATTACTAGACAACAAGTGTAAGATCGGAGTTAGTGAGAAAAGGAAGGACAAATTTTAATGTTGTCATAAGTGTTGAAAACATTAAATACAACACTCAATTGTTAGTGTTGGATCATTAAACAAAACACTTATATCAACAAATATCTCTATATTTATTTAAAATTTTCCTTCTTTCAAATCTTCTTCGGCATATTAAGATGAGAGAGAGTCTAGGGTACCCATTACCGATTGAAGACATCAACCGAGGTGAGGCAACTTAGCTTTTATTTTAATTTTATTTTTCAGTTCGTGAACAATAATATTTAAAAAAATCATGACTATTTATTTACAAAAAAAGTGGCACGTTTAACTTCTGAGGCTAGATAATATAAGATGTATTATTAATAAAAGTAATATGCAGCATTGAATTTATTAAAACATACTTATTATTATAAAAAAATTCATAGATGTTATTAATAAAAACAATATGTATTATGGCCGGTTTATTATTTTTATTAACAAAATCATATGACAAATTCAATGATATTGATTGCATTTATTAATAAGTAGATGTTTTAATTTTATAAATAATATTTTTTATAAGAAGTCATGTTTTAATTATTTTGAGAAGAAGAACTCATTAAATTATATAGTTTTAAAATACACTTCTTTTTATATATTTATAGGTATTATTTTAGATTTAAAAAAAAGTTCATGTGACCTGATTCAGAAGAGACATATGTTCGGTACAAACTTTTATCTCATTTTTATTCAAAATCGTTTATAGTTATATACATATGTCCACAACAAACTTTTATCTATTTTTATTCAATCTTTTGCCTCAACCACTAGGGGTGTTAAAATCAGCCCGGCCCACCCGACAAACAGGCCAGGCTGCGCCTGATTTATAATGGCCCAAATGAAATCGGGCCGATTTGGGCCAAACGGGCCTAGGCCAGGCTTGGCCCGGATTTTCGGGCCGGCCCGGTTCCAAATTAAAAAAATTAAAAGTAATTAATTCTTAAATTTCATAAATAAAGTCGGAAGAATGGAAAATAATAAAAGTACGCTTTTTCTATCCCATTCCCCAAATTGAAAACCCTACTACACGTCTACACCGCCACACAATTGTCGACCTCATCCGTGAATATATACATCGGCGGCGACTTCCATCTTCCGGCACGAGCAGCAGATAGCAGTGCAACACCTCCTGTCCAAGGGCGGCGCACGGGCGGCACACCTCCGGGTAGGCGCAGAACGCTGGTCTTCTACGGCTCACGCCCCCCTCTGATACTCCACGCAGCCCACCTCCAAGGTATTTATACAAGAGATTTGAAAGGGATTTAAAAAAGAAAGAAATGGAAAATAGATTTTAGAGGGATTTATTATCGAGAAAGAGAGGGATTGTTGTAAACTTGTAATATCTATACCATTTTCTTTAGATTTGAGAGGGCAAATTGAAATCTTGAATTTTTTGGAAACTTTTCTTGTTCATATTTTTTTTTTGTTCGATTTTTTTGGTTCTGCAGATTTGTTTTTGGATGCAGATTTGTTTTGGTGATGAAGGGGTATAATGATTACGTGGGTTGTGGCCTTGTTTGTAGGTTACAGTTGAGTTTTAACTTTGTATTACTCAAATATCACTCAATTATTGAGATTTTTTAGTTTTTACGTTTAATTAAAATAAAAAGGGTACCTACTAACACCCCAAGACATGTTATACACACCCCATCATTTTAAAAATGAAAATAGATAATTGTAAAATGACTAAATAACCCTTTTTCAAATTAAAGACAATTTTTTTGAAAAAATCTTAAAAGTATTTTAAAAGAATAATAAAATCTTAAAAAATATTTAATGTAAATAAATCAAATATTTTTTTAAAAATAATCTGAAAAAATTAAATATTTTTTAAAAAGAAAAAAAAATAAAATTATTCAAATAAAAAAATCAAAAATCAATTAAAAAAATAAATTCGTAATTTTTTTAATAAATCGTAAAATATAATTAATTAAAAAACAATTAAAATTAAGAATTCGAATAATGATAAATAAAATCAAAAAAATTAAAAATCTCCTAAATCTTAAGAATTAATTAAATTAATTATAAATATAATTGATTAAATTATTTTTTAAAATTTAGTTGAAATTTTTATTTAGCTTTATTTTATTTTTTAATTAAATTTTGAGTTGATTTTTCTTTATTTTTTTAAAAAGATAAACGTTAATCACTAATTCTTTATTTTATTTTATTTGATTTATTTTTCATATTTTATTTAGATTTAATTATTAATTTTTCATTTTTTTTATTTTCTTAATTTTTTAATTGATTGTTCCATTTTTAAATGATTTTTAAAATTTAGCTGATTTTTTAAAAATATTTTCAACGTTTACACGTAATTTTATTGTATTATTGATTTTTTTTCTGTTAATTAAATTTTAAATTTTATATGTTTTTAAAGATTTAGTTAATTTTTATTAGTTAGGAGGGTTGAAGGGTAAATAGGAAATAATTGGGGTGTGTATAGTAATAAAAAGTGAATTTTAAATTTTAATGGGGTGTGTTTAACATTTGAGGTGCGTATAACATTTTATGGGGTGTTATTAGCCCCACCCAAATAAAAAATAATAATAAAAAAATACGGGCCAAAATAGCCCGGTGGCCCGACAGCCCGACCATGGCCAGGCTGGGCCTCAGATTTCCAGGCCCGATAACAATCGGGCTGGGCCAGCCCGGTCCAACAAAAACGTGTGGCCCGATGGCCCGGTGCCAGGTTGGCCCGACCCGACCCATTTGACAGCCCTATCAACCACCATTGTTGGATTGATTCAATGTTTATATGTATGCAAAATATTACTTTTCCAACGGTGAGAAAGCATATTAAAAATTCAGCGGAAAATGAAAAAATGGGGGAAATGAAAAAATGGGGGCAGGTCTGCCTCTGGGCGACTATCTAGAACCCATCCAAAGCGGGTCTGGGACATAGTATAAATTCTGACCCATTTTAGATCTTGCAATTACTATTTATTTATAAGATTTTTATGATATGACTGCACCTCCAAGAGTAAAAAACGTATACACACATTGGCTTAGAGTAATTTATATCATATATTAAATTGGCATCACTATAACCTTCAATTACAACTAGATCTCTTATATAATGAAGCCCATAATCTCAAGTATATACCTCAAGTATCTAAGTACTCTTACAATAGCTTTTCAGTGACTCTCACCCGAATTACTAGTGTATCTATTTAGCTTGTTCACGTACTGCATAGGCTATGTCTGATCGTGTACAACTAGTTAAGTACATTAAACTACCTGTCACTTTTGAGTACTCTACTTGATTCACACCTTCATCTCTATTCTCTGCTAGGTGTTGACTTGGATCTAATGAAGTTTTAGCAAAACCCGAACCATTCTTGCTAAGCTTATCTAAAATCTTGTCAACATAATGAGCTTGACTCAAGACAATTCATTTTAATGTTTTATGGATTTTATTCCCAAGTATAACATTAGCAATTCCAGTATGTTTCATGTCAAACCTTGAATTTAACATGTTTTTAGTGAATTTCACAATTTTATCATTACTACCAATGATGAGTATGAATCTCCTCAACTAAATCACCTATTAGAAAGGTAGTTTTTAAATCCATTTGATGTATTTCAAGATCTCTATGAAAGAATTTCGTCTCATCTAAAAGTCCGAACTTGTAGAGAGGGTGGGAATTAATTCTTGTATATTAATTCCTAACACTCCCACTCACTCGTGGGTCGGATTAACACCTCTTACCCTTTTTTTTTTGGGAGGAGGCCCATCGAGTGGACAATTTAAATGGGTGGAGTGCTTTCAACAGGAATCGAACCCAGGTCGTTTGCCCGGTTTGCTCTGATACCATAAAAGAATTTCGTCTCATCTAAAAGTCCGAACTTGTAGAGAGGGTGGGAATTAATTCTTGTATATTAATTTCTAACACTCTAAAATATGTTATTGCCACTATTAATCTTATCGACGTAATTCTCATCATGGGAGAATACGTATCAAAATAGTCAAGGCATTGTTTTTGTCTATAACATTTGATTACAATTGTCTTGTTGTATTTGTTAATGGTCCCATCAGCTTTCATTTTCTTTTTAAAACCCACTTGTATCCTAGTGGTTTACTTCTTGGAGAAAGATTCACTAATTTCCAATCGTGATTTTGCAAAATGAAATCAATCTCACTTTATATTGCCTCTTTCCATATAGGTTTGAAAATTCTGACCAAAATATTTTTCCACCCTAGCTGTTTTACTCCTTCGTTCGACCTCAATATCTTCAATATTATCTTCAAATATTGTATTTGCATGCCTTTTTGAAGTACTAGCTTCATTTTAACTTCATGAATGCACGTCTTCCATGTAAATATATCCTCAAAGAACGATGCATTTCTTTATTCCATAATAGTATTTTTATATAGGTCTTCAATATGAGATTCATAAACAAGAAAATGATAAGCACTATTGTTATGTGCATAACCAATGAATACACAATCAACAATTTTATGGCCGATTTTCACTTTCTAAGGTGGTGGAATAACCACATTTGCAAGACACCCCCACACTTTCAAATATTTGTAGGATGGTGCTCGACCATCCTAAATCATATGGACTTTTATCGATTTTTTTCATGACACCTTATTTAAAAGGTAATTAGCAGTCAATACTACTTCTTCCCACATATTCTGAGGTAAATCAAAATCTAATAACATTGCATTCATCATTTCTTTCAATGTTCGTGTTGGGATATGAATCCTAAAAACAAAGTCCTAATTGATGATTATAAGTTTTGATGGCCAAAAAGCAATTTAAAGTTAATAATATATCAGCTTAACGAATTCATCTCGAGAAGTCATAATAACTAAGTTTTACTGATCTTATGTGATATATGAAGTGAAATATTCTAACAGTTAGGAACTAAGTTGAGTAATGAATTGTATAGATAACTTATAATATATGACTTAGAAATACTCTACTGTATATAATTCAGTTGAAGTATTGATATGTTTATATTTGTAAGTTTGTACTGTAATGTAACACAACAAAGTTAGATATCAGAAGACTAGAGACTCAGAAGACTAATTAGAAGTAGAAGACTACAAACTAAGAAGTATTATGAAGTCATACTTTGAAGAAGCTAAGTACAGAACATAAGAAGAGTACTTGAGTAGAGTACATGAGAAGAATAAATACTTGAAAAGAGTATTTTACTGTGCTGAAGATAAGTTTGGAAAACTTAACTAAAGGACGTAACTGAATAACTGAAGGAAGTTATAAAGACTGACTTGAGGAGTTAAGAAATTAGTTATTTGGAAGTTACAAGAATCGGTTACAAGAAGAAGTTAAAAGAAACTGTTAAGAGTTAGTTTGATGGTTAGTTACACAAACTGCTAACTGACTAACAAAAGTCTATAAATACCGGATGATCTTCTACTGAAAAAGACTAATGAAAGTACAAGCATTGAAATAACAAATCTAGTCTTAAAAGTTATCAAGAAACTCATAGAGTTCAAGAAGAGAAGATTACAAGAAGCCAAGTTTTGAAGAAGCATATTTGAAAGGCTACACAAGAGAAGTTTTATATTTTAGTTTATGATTTAGTTTTGTAAACAAGCGTGCTAGTTGCTTGATTGAATTACTAGTTGTTAGATCGAAGATATACTTGGTGGTATAATCGAGAAGATCGAAGCCTTGGTCTTGGGACTTAAAGCAACAAGAAACTCGAGTTAATAAAAACTTCACAACTGGGTTTGTGAGAGTGGATGCAGACAAGTTGTCGAATCACAATAAATTTTGTGTTCATTTACTTACTGTTTGATATTTGTTTAAGTTCTTAAAGAATTCGTATAAACAACTAGATTGAGAAATCTTGTTGAGTAGATGAATTACTTGATATTGAGAACAATATTGTTTACTGAATAAAGTTCATAATCATAAGAGTTGAGTATAAACTTACTTAAGGCTCACATTAATATTCATACTGAGAGTACTAAGCTAATCTGATATAAGCACAGTACTGTATAAGAACACTATTTCCGCATTTTAACTTTGATATTTTAGAAAAGTTTGAAAAGTCTATTCACCCCTCCCCTCTAGGCTTTTAGACTCGTTCTAATCTTAACTCAACTTTGGGACCAACAGCTCGGTTTTTGCGTTTCGTAATACCATTTTGTTGTAGTGATTAATGTGTAGGAGTTTCATGCTTAATTCAACGTTGTTCACAATATCAACAAACGAAAACTCGTACTCACCTCATCTATTATATCTCAACATTTTAATCTTTCGATTAATTTAGTTGATTTTCAACTTCAGTTTTATAAAACACGAACTTCTAAAAAACTTCACATTTACTTTTTAGAAGATACACAAAATTAATTTTGTGTTATCATCTACAAATGTGTTAAAATATTTATTTCCACCATGAGTTTGTACAATTTTTAAATCACACACATCCATATGAATTAAATTTAGAGGTTCAATATTTCTTTCAATAGATTGAAAAGATGACCGAGTCATTTTTGCTTCCAATTAAATCTCACATTTGTGATTTAATTTGTATCAATAAGGAGTGTAGGTATGTCTCAAACGACCACGCCAAGTAATAGATGACTCAGACCATTAAACAGAAGTAGAAGCATTCTTATTCATATTTTTCATAATGCTCATTACATTGAGCTTAAACAACTCATCACACTCATAACCCTTACTAACAAACACTCAATTTATAGATATGATAACCTTATCTGATCTTATTACAATCGAAAGTGGTTGAATTTCTCATGAAGAGCTTCTCTTCATTCACATTTCCATTAAGGATGTTAAACAACTTCTTAAACGAACAAATATGTAGGGTAAAACTTGAATTAATCCCCCATTCAAGTTGGTTTGAACCTACCATATTCACTTCGGATACCAAAGTCACAACGTATTCATCATTCACCACGTTAGATTGGTATCTTTTTTTAGTTTTTCTACCTTCGTCCACTTTATAATTGGGTCTGTCACAATTGTGGCAATTACCATTGACTTTCTCTTGAACTTTCCTTTCTTTGGACCCAAACTTGAATTTTGATCCATTTTAATTCTTCTTTCCCTTGTCCTTGTAGTTGGTCTTCGAGTTGTGCTCAACAACATTGGCTTTGGGCTCGTGACCATACCTATTTGTTTTTCAGATTTCTTGTTATCTTCTTCAATACAAAGACGGAAAACAAGTTCTTCCACATTCATCTCCTTTCATTTGTGTGCTTCAAATAATTCTTAAAGTATTTTCAATCGAGAGGAATTTTTTCGATCATAGCAGTTACTTGAAAAGTTTCACTAATGTCATGGATAATAACTTGTAGTTACTGCACTCAAGTAACAACTGGTTTTAGTGTCCACCATTTTAAGATTAAGAAACTTACCCATGATAAATTTCTTGGCACCGACATCCTCCGTTTTGTATTTTTTTGTCAAGAGTGTCCCACAACACTTTTGTAGAAGACACTTATGTACACATTGTACAATTCTTCAGGAAGATTATTCATCAAATAGGTCATTCACAAGAAATAACAATGCTTTCATGCAGAGACGGGGCTACACTAGGCCCCGGGGGCATTGGGCCCTCCACTCAATTTATGAATTTTTATTATATATATATATATATATATATATATATATATTCTCCTTCTAATGAACATATTTAATGTTGGCCCAATAGTTTTTGCGTCTTTTCAAAACCTAAGTAACATCCATTATAATGGACCATAATTTATTAATTTCTTTTGTTTGCTATCTTACAAATCTTTAATTTCAATATTTGTTCTTTTGTTTCCTCTCTTTTAAATTTTATTTTATTGTCATTGTAGTTTTCATATTTTTTTCTTTAATTTATTCAAGATTTTAAACATTTATATATGAAAATGCATATAATATATTACTTTCACTCGTCCCACGATTACTTGTACACTTTCTTTATTGGGACGTCACAATAATACTTGCACGGTCCCAATATGAAAATAACCCACAAAATTAATATCATCACCACGAAATGGAGGGATCATATTTTATAAACTATAATATTAATATACAATAATGAAAAAAAAATTACATATTTTGATATTATTTCATTTTTAGAGTAATGTTGTTGGGCCCCCTATACAGAATACCTGGCTCCGTCACTACCTCCATGCATCAAGTGCATTCACAGCTTGCATGTCCGTATTCTCGAACAAACGAGGATGATCTTCCTTCAATAACATCGCTAAATTCAATGTTGTTAAATAGAACAACATTTCCTATTGTCAATGTTTGAAATTCAAAGGGTTGAATTTCTTCGGTTTGTCATGATATAGTTAACCGGAATGATAACATGATGAGGGGCAGTAGCAACATCAACATATGACGACACAACATCAGGAATTTTATTATAAGGCGCACAAGTAGGGAGGGCTGGAATAGTCTTTGTGGTTAATGCAAGATTTGTAACAACCATCTTGAAGGTTAATTTTTTTTAAGATTATTAGAAAGGTGCATTGTAGATGGCTTCATATTTAGAGAAATAAGAAATCAAGGCTTGTTTCACACACAATTTCCTTAAAATAAACTACGTCCTTCACTCGCGTTGCTAATGAATCAATAGGACGATTGTTTTCTAGTATACAACGATACTAACACTATATCTTACTTGAGGCAAATTTAGACGCTGCTTGAAATATATCATCGGAGCTTGAGGCAAACTGAGATTTTTCTTAAAATATATTACCGGAAGGCCAACGAAATAAGAACAAAACAAATGCAAAAAAATTTTTAGCAAATTCCGAAATTTTTACTTATATAACAAGTTTTGAATTATCACATTTATGCGACAGTTTTGGTCCAAGGCATTTGTGGTCTATCACATCGGCTAGGTTGCTGCTTATATAACACCTAAAAATTGCAATTGTTTTTTTTTTTCTTGAACATAAAGGGTAAATAAAAAAAAATTGCAATTGTTGGCAACTTTAATGAGCCACTAATGCCTGGACCAAAACTATCGCATAAATGTGATAATTCAAAACTTGTTTTGTAACCTTCTGAACAATGATAAATTAATTCAATTTTTTTTAAATACAAAAATGTTATACTTACTACAACAATTATGAAAATAAAAACTGAGGCAAAAAGTAGTGTGTCATGGTTCAAGGTTCGAAGGTCATTTTCGATTGCACCCCCTCTCCCATGCGTGCAAGCGTAGAAGGCTCATACTCTTATACTCATTTCTACCTTTCAAAAATTTTAAATTAAAATGATATTTAATTTTTTGTTATTTAATTTAATATTTTAGTAGAATAATGCAATGCGATTGATGCATATTGCATAGAACAAACACAATAATGCGAAGTGAAATCATATAAAAGAAAATGCATACATTAAAGCAGCGATCCAATGATATTTGAATGATTGATTGTTGTAAAACAGAGCGAAGATCGTCTTACCGTAGAAAGACCGTACTATGATACATCCAAAAAAAAAAATTGATTCTAATTAAGTGTACTTTTTTACGTTTTTTAAACTAAGAAAAAAATAATAATTAAAGCACCCCTAAATAAAGGATTAAAAAGGATCAAAATTAATTGTGCGCTAAAATCGAGCTATAAACTAAAATGACAACTAATTTGATTTTTTTTTTTTTGTAAAAGGAGCATATAATATAGAATAATTTTTTTTTTTATGGAACTCATCCATATGTATAAATCACTTGCACACTTTAGCTTGTACAAGTATTTTACGTAGGCGGTGGGTTTGATAACAAATTCACCATCTATTCCATATTAAAACTATAATATATATTGTAGATGTTGTTAATTCTTAAATGCCTTAACATTATCAACAACATCTTAATTTGACCTTCCGAGATTTTTTCTAAGTCTTTTCTGAAATGCTACATTAAATGTTGATTTAAATGTTGTCGCATTTCTGGCAGGATCTAGAAGCTTCTACAAGGATCTGGAACCTGGAAGATTCCAGAACATTGGAGAACATGCTAGAACAGCCTAGATGCATTTGGAACGACCTGGAGCAGGCTAGAAGGATCTAGAAAGATCATGGAAGTTGTGGAAGTTGAGTTTCCTAAAAAATAGGACCTCAATGTGGAAGCCTCTAGAATTCGTATCCCACATCTATAAATACCCATTGAAGGCTTCATAATTCTGTGTGCTCTATTCGATCAATATCCTAGACCGAGCGTTCATCCCTGTTAGGAAATTGTGGCCAATAGTTCTACATTTTAGTTCATACGTTGTATACCACCCGTATGACTGTGTGTCTTCTTATCTATTGAGAGTGTAATCATTAGATAGACTAGGCATTTCGACAGTGTATAATTTATACACTTAGTTCGTTTTCTAGACTTGGCACCTGCCTCGTTTATAGTTTCGTTGTGAAAGTTATTGTTGTAACATTTCACACAACATTTGTACTTGAAGATAAGTATTGATTTTACGCCATAAGGCAGACATAGATTTTTATTTATAAAATCTATGTTAAAAGTATTTCCATTGTGTCTCGTTTGTTTTTAGTGTTTCAAGTCTTCCGCTGTGTATCTTAATTTCTGATATTCTGTTAGAGTCAGTGTTGCACTATTTGTCTCAACATTATGTGCAACATTTATCTACTTATACTTAAACACTTCACTTACACCACACACCACACTTTCAGTTGGTATCAGAGCTGATACCTGACGACACTAGGTTAGATCTTTGGTCAAGTGTGTTTTTAGTTTAGTTTAGCAATGGAAACACATCACATATCCACTGCACTTAGGCCACCCGTTTTAGATGGTTCGAATTATTCTTATTGGAAGCCTAAGATGCGTATGTACATCAAGTCAATTGATGAACGTGCTTGGAGGACTGTACTTACAGGTTGGGAAGCTCCAAAGAGACTAGCAGACGCAGATGGTGAAGTTCAACTCAAAAGAGAAGTTGATTGGACGGCTGATGAAATAACAACAGCAAGCTACAATTCTAAAGCTTTAAATGCTATTTTTACTTCTGTTGATGTTTCAATGTTTAAAATTATATCTAACTGTTCTACTTCTAAAGATGCATGGGACAGGTTGCAAGAGCATTGTGAGGGTTCAGACAGTGTTCGAAGGACTAAGCTTCGAATGTTGGGGACAAAGTTTGAGAATCTCCGAATGAAGGAAGATGAAACTATTTCATCCTACAATGAAAGGTTAAGTGAGATAATCAATGAATCACATTCTCTTGGTGACCCTATTTCTAATGTTAGAGTAGTTCATAAGATATTAAGATTTGTTCCTAAAAGATTTGATGCTAAAATTTGTGCTATTGAAGAGGCAAAAAATACAGATACATTAAGTCAAAATGAGTTAGTGAGTATTCTTAGAACATATGAAATAAACACTAATCAAGTTGATGAAAATGATGCTGATAAGAAAGTTGTGGTTTTTAAAGGAGAAACATCAAACATTTCTGAGATTCAACCTATCATTACTGAAGTTGATTCTGATGAAGAATTGCTTGATGAATGTCTCAACAATCCTAACAACATTGCCTTACTTACTAAGAACTTTAATAAGTTTCTTAAGAAATCTGTGAACAAATCTAGCAACATTCAGCCTAAGATTCAAATCAACACATCAACACCTCAACCAGAAAGGAGGAAAGGTCAATTCACACCAAGACTATCAAAGAGTGAAGGTAAACCAAGGTATGATCCTGAATTTCGAAAATCAGTTCAATGCAATGCTTGTTCTGGTTATGGCCATTATGCAAATGAATGTGCCAATACTAGACTTAAGCAAAAACTGAATTTTAGTGCTACCTTGAGTGATGATTCTGATGATGATCTTGATGAATTAAATCAGAATGAATATTCTAATTTTACCAAAATTGATTATAATGATTCCTCAGATGATGATCTGGATGAAACAGATTCTGATGCTGTACTTGATGCTTCAACATCTACAGCAACATCAGAACAGAGTCACCCAGATTTGAACTGTTTTAATGGTTTAGTTGATGATGCAGGAAAAAGGACTGATGACAATGAATACCAAAAGCTGTTAGATGTTTGGAAGAATCAGAAACTCACCCTTGATTCTCTGAATAAAAGGAATGAGGAGTTGACAGACACAATCACCAAGCTAGAAGTTATTCTTACCAAAAGAGATCTGGAAATCTGTAACTTAAAGGAGAAACTGATAAATTCTACTTTATGTTTCAATAAATATTCCAAGAGTGCTTCTGAGGTAAATAATGCTATAGCTACTGGTAAGTCTAACAATCATGGTTTAGGTTATGATGGTACTACTGCTTCTATTTCTGATAAATTTAGAAAACCTGTGAAATTTGTTAAGGCAAATGTTGACACATCTGGTGCAACATCTGCAGAAACAGAGTCTCACAAGGTTAAAAGGAAGTATATCTGTCATTACTGTTTCAAAATTGGTCACATTCGTCCTTACTGTATAAAGTTGTTTGAAGAACAGAAAAACTTGAAAATGCTGCATAAGAAACTGTCACATCCTGGTAAACAGTTTTTGAAATCTGCATGGAAACCAAAAGCTACCTGTAATGTTGTTCATACCTCCTTAAAAGCATGTCTACCTGAATTATGGTACTTTGATAGTGGTTGTTCTAGACATATGACAGGTTGTTTTGATTTCTTATCTGATTATGTGACCTTGAATAGTGGTAGTGTTACATATGGTGGAGGTTCTAAAGGAAAAATTGTTGGAAAAGGAACTTTGAATGTTGAAGGTTTTCCTAAGCTTAAAAATGTATTACATGTTGATGGCTTACTTGCAAATCTGATTAGCATTAGTCAACTTTGTGATGATAATTTGCATGTGAAATTTGATAAAGATTCATGTTATGTTCTTAATAAAGATGAAGTTTGTGTCATGACTGGTACTAGGTCAGCTGATAATTGCTATCTTATTGGAACAAATATATGTAACTTGTCAAAACATGATGAAAATGTTCTATGGCATCAAAGATTTGGTCATGCAAATTACAGAGCAATGAAAAAGCTAATCAAAGCAGATGCAGTAAAAGGAATTCCAGAACTGAGGTTTCACAACACCACTGTATGTGGACCATGCCAAAAAGGTAAGCAGGTAAGAATGTCACACAAAATGCTGTCACATTGTACTACACATCGATGCTTTGAATTACTGCACATGGATTTGATGGGTCCTATGGAAACTGAAAGCATTGGAGGAAAGAGGTATTCCTTAGTTGTGGTAGATGATTTTTCTAGATATACCTGGGTAGAGTCTTTAAGAGATAAATCTGAAGCATTTGCTGCATTTAAAATTCTTTATAAGAGGTTCAAAAATGTGTTTAACTTGAAAGTTGGCCGTATTAGAACTGATCATGGTAGGGAATTTGAAAACAGCATGTTTAATGATTTTTGTGATAAAAAGGGTATCTTGCAAGAATATTCATCTCCTAAAACTCCACAACAAAATGGAATTGTTGAAAGAAAGAATAGAACTTTACAAGAAATGGCTAGAGTTATGCTTACATCCAAATGACTTGCTAAGAAATTTTGGGGAGAAGCATTGAATACTGCATGCCATATTATTAATAGGGTTTTTATTCGTTCTAATACTAATCAAACACCATATGAGATTTTGAACAACAGAAAACCTAATGTGAAATATTTTCATGTATTTGGGTGTGTGTGTTATATTCTGAATGATAGGGATCAATTTCATAAGTTTGATTCTAAAAGTGATAAAAGTTTCTTTTTAGGCTATTCTAGAAATAGTAAAGCTTATAGAGTCTATAACCTTAGAACTAACACTGTTCAAGAATCTGTTAATGTTGTGTTTGATGATGATAAAGGTCTTACAGATGACAAGGATGAAGAAGATGTATCACAGGTTACTGACACTTCTGAGAATACACTGAAGTCTGAAAATGTTGCACCAAATGTTAACACATCTGGGTCAACATCTACAGAACAGTCAGCTGTAAATTCACAGAATGATCAGTACATTCCCAAAACGAATCCTTCTTCAAGAATAGGCAAAAGTCATCCTTCTGACCAGATCATAGGCGATGCTACAGTTGGAGTGCAAACAAGAGGAAGAGTAAGATCAAACAAGGTAGATGTGGTAAGAACAATATGCATGTCTTCTATGTGTAATGTTGTAAATGCTGAATGCTATTTATCTGAAATTGAACCTAAGAGTGCTAAAGAAGCCTTAACTGATGAAAACTGGATTAATGCTATGCATGAAGAACTTGGTCAGTTTGAAAGAAATGAAGTGTGGACACTTGTTCCTAGACCTAGTCATACTAATGTCATTGGAACAAAGTGGATATTCAAGAATAAAACTGATGAATCTGGTAATATTGTTAGGAACAAGGCTAGGTTAGTAGCACAAGGTTACACCCAAGTTCAAGGAGTTGATTTTGATGAAACTTTTGCACCTGTTGCTAGGATAGAATCTATTAGATTACTGCTAGCTATTGCATGTTTTATTGATATTAAACTTCATCAAATGGATGTAAAGGCTGCATTTCTAAATGGCATATTAAATGAAGAAGCATATGTTGAACAACCTATAGGATTTGAAGATCCACAGTATCCTGATCATGTATATAAACTTAAGAAAGCATTGTATGGTCTTAAACAAGCTCCTAGAGCATGGTATGGTAGGCTTACTGACTTTCTTTTGGAATATGGATTTATTAGAGGAGAGGCAGATAGAACTTTGTTCATTAAGCACACTGAAAATGATATACTAATTGCTCAAATATATGTTGATGACATTGTGTTTGGTTCTACTTGTGATAAAATGTTGAGTAAATTTGTTGAGGCAATGACTGCAATATTTGAAATGAGTATGGTTGGAGACTTGAACTATTTTCTAGGTCTTCAAATCAAACAATGCAGTGATGGTATTTTCTTATCCCAGAGTAAGTATGCTAAGAACTTGGTTAAAAGATTTGGTCTTGAGAATTCAAAACCAATGAAAACTCCTATGGGATCTTCTTTGAAACTTTGCAAAGACAGTGCTGGAACAGATGTTGATCCAACACTTTACAGATCCATGATAGGTAGTTTACTGTATTTAACCTCTAGTAGAACAGATATTATGTACAGTGTGTGTGTTTGTGCTAGGTACCAAGCTAATCCAAAGGAATCTCACCTGAATGCTGTGAAAAGGATTATCAAGTATGTTGCAGGTACAAGTGACCTTGGAATCTGGTATACTAAGGACACCAACAACATTCTGATAGGCTACAGTGATGCTGATTGGGCTGGAGATATAGATGATAGAAAGAGTACGAGTGGAGGATGTTTCTACATGGGAAACAATCTTGTTTCATGGCACAGCAAGAAGCAGAATTGTGTTTCACAATCTACTGCAGAATCTAAGTATATAGCTGCTGGAAGCTGCTGTACACAACTCTTGTGGCTGAGCAAGATGTTCCATGACTATGGTATTGAGAATGGTATACTTACAATTTTTTGTGATAATACTAGTGCTATTAACATTTCTAAGAATCCTGTACAACACTCACTCATAAAGCACATTAGCATAAGACATCACTTTATGAGAGATTTAGTAGAGAAGAACATTGTGAAGTTGGAGTATATACCTACTGAAAAACAAAATGCTGACATTTTTACTAAGGCATTAGACCATGAGAGATTCTCTATCTTGAGGAAATCTCTTGGCATGAGCACTATCTGAAAAATTCGGATGGATGTTGTCACAAATGCGTCAGCATTTGGGACAACATCATGGGTTGTAAAAATTTTATAAGTTGAATTTATTTCTTACTTAGTTCAATAATTCCTTTGTAAAATATCTACGAATCTAAGAACCTTGTAGTGCAAAAATAAACATGTCTTACACCTCTCAAATGCATAAAAATGAGAATGTTATTAGCATACTAAAAGATGTACCAAATCACTGAGTAACTATGGAGCACGGAGTTCACTACTACGATGCCTTCTTTTCAAAAGGTGATTCTTTGGTAAAAACATCAATATATTTGTAATCCATTAAGTAAGTATGGGGCACGGAGTTCGCTACTACGATGTACTCTACAGGAACAATGGATCAATACAAATTAGATGCTATAACACAAAAAGAAAAAATATGGTGCAACACAAATGAAGCAAATTCATGTAAAAACCGTGTTGAGGTGTTTGTAACAGTTTTGAGCACAACATTGCCTGATTCGAATTTATTTTTATAAGTTGTAATTATTTAATTATTTAATGAGATTTATTTTATTTATTTAAATTATATTACTAACCCACGTTTTTTTTTATTTTTCAGATTATGCTTGGACTTAGTCTTTATTCTAGAAATTTCTTAATTATTTAATTAATTAATAAAATGGATTTTTCCCACTAATTAAACCATGATCAAGGTTGTGGCTAAAAATGTGGAGCACTATCACATTATTTCTGGAATTAATCATGTTAACCTCCAACTACACACACATTCTCTCCATAAAACTCAATTAATTATGACTTATGTTGCTCATCGTGATTTTTGAGTTTGTTAAGTACTAAGCTTCTACAGAATTGATTACTGGCCGTGTATCTCTCAAATTTTGTGAATACACTCCTCAAAACCATCTTGAAATTCCAACCGTCCCTTAAATGGCTGGAAACCGACCTCAATCCCACTCACAATCTCACTCTGATTCGAAGAACTCATCCCCTTCTCACACAAACCCTCTCGAAATCCTTGCTTCCATGGCGTCTCAGAAATCAACCTCGTCAAATGCTGACTCAAATGTCTCTGCAACACCATCAACAACCACTCCCACTCCTCAAACTGCTCCTCAAACCGTTCCACCAACAACTAACATTCCTCAAGATGCAACCGTCGAACAGTTCAACAAGGCTATCGAAGAAGTGTCTGACTCTCTTTGAACAACTGGTCATCTACCCGTGATGACATTTGGAGATATCACAGTGGATATTTCAAGCTATTTGGCTGATCAAACCGCCCAAATGGCTGCTGCTTCAAAAAGCCCTAAATCACCTACTGTTCACACCTCGCAAGCTGAAAATGAGGAAGTTACTGCTGAAGAAGAAGCTACTGCTACTTCCGACCCTGAAGATGTTGAAATGGAGGATGCAAACATCTCTGAAGACGGTACAAACTCTTCACTCTCTGTTTCTGATGAATCTGCTCCCATTCCTTTCAAGAAGAATGCGCAGAAAGGAAAAAGACAGAGGAGTCCTGTTCAAAGAAGAAGATCATACCGTGTGTTCACTCGTGTGGATTATTCTGAATCCATGAGGAAAAAGAAGAAAGCTGGAGCTGAAGCAGCTGAACCCATCCAAGTGTTCACAGACTCTGAAGAGGAAGCTGTTGTTGTTGTTAAAAAGACTGTTGCTGAGAAACCCAAGAAAGTTGTTGTTGAAAGAAGGAAGAAAGCTGCTGCTGATCCCAAAGGCAAAGGAAAGGCCAAGATGATTGCTGAAGATGAACCTGCAAAATCAGATTCCAATTCTGATTCTGATGTGTGTTTAAGAGATATTCTGAACTCTCTTAAGAACAATGCTGAGCATTTTGCTGCTGCAAAGGAAGCTGCACCAGGACCTGAAGATGATGGCAGTGGTGATGGTGATAGCTCTTCCAGTGCAGAAAGCAGCTCGAAGGAAAGCTCTGCTAAAGACTCCACATCAAGCTCCAATGACCTTGCTTCTGAAGAGGAAGGTAATTCTGATTCTCTTGAGACTCTAGAGAATAGGTTGACTATTTATTCTAAGAGGAAACTGCTGATAGAGAAGAGGATTAATACCCCTGATTTTGAAAGTAAAGGCATGGTTAGTTTCTTAGAGGAAAGGAATTTGATGCATGCTGTGAATTTTGGTGAATCTTTCTTGACAAATTGGGCTTATGAATTTTATGCTTGCATGAAAAAGAGTACTGGTAGGAGATCATCTAAGTGGTATGGGACTGTAAACTTTAGGGGGAGGGATGTACCTTTTACTCCTGAGTTGATAAATGAGTTTCTACATATTCCCAATGTTGAGGTGGATGAAGAACCTGACATGGATGTGGTTATTGCTGCTATAACTGGTGGTAGGGTAGTTAAGTGGACTAGACAGATGCTAGCCAAAGACCTCACTTCCCTACATTCTGTGTTATACAAACTCATTATCTACAACTGGATTCCCACTACAAATACCACTAAGATCACAAAAGACCAAGCTGTTCTTATGTATAGGATCTTTGTGCTTAAGAAGTTCAATTTAGGCCTCACAATTTTTCAACATATGATGAGATTTACTGGAAAAGTTTCTGAAAAAGGCAACCTACCCTATCCTGTTATGATTTCAAATTACTTGAGGCATCATGACTTTGTTGCCAAGAACACTGATGTGTTAAGGGGGAGAGTACCATTACTGGCCATAGCTCCTGCTTTACTCACTGGGGATAGAGTAATTGATCTGCCTTTGACTGCTCCTGGTACTGATCATCAGCACAGGCCTTCAACTACTGAACATCAGCAAAGACCCTCAACTTCTGATCATCCAGAATCATCCAGATCAAGACAGAGAAATGCACCCCCAAATGTTGAGAACATCCATATCAACATTTCTGGTAATGTGTATCTTTCACAGGAATTCATCAAATTGCAGCTCAAGCACTTGCAGGAAACCATTGATGAGCTTCAGTTCCTGAAGGATAGGTGGTCCAGTATGCTTTCACCTACAACAGGGGGAGTACCACCACCACCATCAAATTCCAATGTGGTGATTGAAGAATTAAATGATGATGGAGTTCCTACTGCTGCTGCTGCTGGTGGTGAACCTGATGCTGCTGTGACTGATGTAGTTGCACATCTTGCTGCTACTTACTTTGTGGATGAAGCTGATGATGAAGATGCTGAGATGGAGACCCTGTATGGTGATCTACACTGATGAACAGGGACAAGCAAGACAGGGGGAGATCTGAATATATCATAATGGCTATTGTGCAGGAAGTTGATGCTGCAGCTGTTACCACAGCAATATATGCCATTTATTCAGTTCAATCTCTGTAATTAATGTTTAAGTATTCTGAAATTCTGATACGCTTGTTATTTATTTCTTAGATGTTAGTTTGTTTATTTGTTGCAACTTGCTTAAATTATGGTTACATTTGATGATATCTGTTTACTGCCTTTGCTTAATGTGTTTACAGATTGTCATGTGTTTACTGCAGGTTGCTGGAGTCTTTGTTTTGTTTACTCCTCTTTGTTCTGATTTTTTATTATTTTTTGTTTTTGTTAGTGTCTTACTTAGATTCTAAGTTAATTCTTCCAGTTCAACTTATTATCTTAGTATAGTTACTTATGTTGTGAGTAAGTGTATAGTTTATACTTATTCTATTTTGGATGAAATAGTTTTGATCCTTTGGGACGGATCATTATGAAATTATCCTTGATCTTCAGTTGATTTGATCCAACGATTACAACAGGTATTATCTCGACTAGTGCTTAGCAATGATGTCAACCTCAACTAAGTACATAAAACTGAGTATGTATAGAAATATATGTGCATCAGGTGTGTTGTAGTCGAAAGGTCAAATTGGGGGAGATTGTAGATGTTGTTAATTCTTAAATGCCTTAACATTATCAACAACATCTTAATTTGACCTTCCGAGATTTTTTCTAAGTCTTTTCTGAAATGCTACATTAAATGTTGATCTAAATGTTGTCGCATTTCTGGCAGGATCTAGAAGCTTCTACAAGGATCTGGAACCTGGAAGATTCCAGAACATTGGAGAACATGCTAGAACAACCTAGATGCATTTGGAACGACCTGGAGCAGGCTAGAAGGATCTAGAAAGATCATGGAAGTTGTGGAAGTTGAGTTTCCTAAAAAATAGGACCTCAATGTGGAAGCCTCTAGAATTCGTATCCCACATCTATAAATACCCATTGAAGGCTTCATAATTCTGTGTGCTCTATTCGATCAATATCCTAGACCGAGCGTTCATCCCTGTTAGGAAATTGTGGCCAATAGTTCTACATTTTAGTTCATACGTTGTATACCACCCGTATGATTGTGTGTCTTCTTATCTATTGAGAGTGTAATCATTAGATAGACTAGGCATTTCGACAGTGTATAATTTATACACTTAGTTCGTTTTCTAGACTTGGCACCTGCCTCGTTTATAGTTTCGTTGTGAAAGTTATTGTTGTAACATTTCACACAACATTTGTACTTGAAGATAAGTATTGATTTTACGCCATAAGGCAGACATAGATTTTTATTTATAAAATCTATGTTAAAAGTATTTCCATTGTGTCTCGTTTGTTTTTAGTGTTTCAAGTCTTCCGCTGTGTATCTTAATTTCTGATATTCTGTTAGAGTCAGTGTTGCACTATTTGTCTCAACATTATGTGCAACATTTATCTACTTATACTTAAACACTTCACTTACACCACACACCACACTTTCATATACTTCATTTGTCCACTAAAAGTATGTTCAAACTTTTAAGCACATATTTGATGTACTTATAAAATTTGACTAGCATTTTGAAAATTTCTCTCCCCGTTTGAGAGTAGGGTTTTTCTCTCCCTGATTGAGAGTGGAATTTTCGAGCATGGAGGAGCAGTTCAACGATCTCTCTCTTGATGAAGAAGAGGAACTGATCTTGGAACCTGATTCTGGTGGAATACCATCTCAGTCGACGAATAATTACTTGGTAGGACATTTTCTGACGGAGGACCCCGTGAACTTTACGGGAATGAAAAATCGAATGATGACTATCTGGAACCCTAGGAAAGGTATAATGGTCAAACAAGTGGGGAATGTCCGATATCTTTTTTAGTTTGCTCACTATCTAATCTGAAAAATGTGATGGAGGGGGCGGCGTGGGCTTTTGGTTCCTATATGTTGGTGCTGAAAAAGCTTGACAAAGTGGAATTTTGGGTCCAGATTCATGATATCCCCATGGGTTTCTTCTCAAAGGCGGTAGGAAAACAACTAGGCAATTTCATTGGAGAATTTGTGGGGTACGATCCAACGAACTATACGGCGGTATGGATGGCCTATATGCTGATCAGAGTAGCCATCGAAGTATTTGCGTCGTTGAAGAGGTTTAAGAAGATAAAGCAAGCGGATAGGGCAACATTTACGGTCAACTTCCGGTACGAGCGCCTGAATCATTTATATTTTATATGTGGTCGTCTAGGACATGTGGAGAACTTTTGTGATGTCTTGTTCAATGCCCCGGAGGATAAGGCGGTGGCGAGAGGCTGGGGTCCGGAACTGCAGGCTCTCGATCGACGGGCAAAACAATGAGATGGTGGGAGATGACGTCGGGATAAGGGTCACGCCGGCGACAAGCAAGATTCGGGGAAGAACGAAGCTACCGAATTTCCAGGAGTTCAAATTCTAAAACCGGTCAACCCTGATATTCGGGGGGGAGGAATGGGTTCCACAGGAGATTGTTGAAGTAAGGCGTAACCTCTTTTCCGAAATAGTCGCGGTAGGGTTCACTTTAACCCTATTTTCTAGGAGAGGAGTATGCAGGAGCCCACACACGTGATTGAAGGGTTTGATGACGTGGAGGAAGCTATGAAGCGGAAATGTGGGAAACTGGTTATCCGGGAGGCTACTGGAATATCCAACCAATTTGAAGATGCTTAATTTTTATCGGCAAGTTCCGATTCTGGGACCGGCCGGGACCAATGATCGTGTTGAGCTGGAACTGTAGGGGCCTTGGCCAGCCTGCTACAGTTCCAACGTTATGTGAGCTCGTTCGAGCGCGTCCGCCTGATGTGGTTTTTCTTTTTGAAACTTTGTCTTTGTCTGCTAGATTAGAAGAGATTCACATTAAACTTAATTTTCAGTCTTGTCTTTCAGTTGATTGTAATGGTCGTAGTGGTGGCATTGCCAATTTTTAGAAAGAAGTTAATAAATGCAACATTTTGAGTTATTCTTTGCACTATGTTGATACTGTTATTTCAGATAGTTCAGGTGATATGAGGTTAACAAGATTCTATGGGTATCCCAACAGATCACAACGTCAACTCTCTTGGGACTTGCTACGTGCACTATCCAACCAAAATAACATGCCCTGGATCTATTTAGGGGATTTTAATGATCTACTATTTGAGAGAGATAAAAGGGGGACTAGGGAGCATCTAGCTTGGCTCTTTCGTAGTTTTCGAGAAGTGGTGTTGGATTGTGGCTTGACGGATGTTGAGACGATTGACCGCCAATTTACGTGGTTTCGAGAGAGAGGTATGCGCCACGCTTTGGAGGAGTGCCTGGATAGAGGATTAACTTCCGTGTCGTGGCATGCTAAGTTTCCAGGGGCGCGGCTTCATAATATGGTGGCACAGGTTAGTGACCATAACCCCATCCTTTTGGTTACTGGGTCGGTTCCCTTTCATCACTGACGCCGACAATTTCGATTTGAAAATAAATGGCTTATGGAGGAGGATCTCCCAACTGTGGTACAACGAGCATGGTCAGGTTACGAGCATCTTGACTTATCTCGCAGGTTGGCAGCAACCTCAGATACGTTGAAGGTGTGGGGGAAAAATATTGTCAGGGAGTTGAAAGAAAAGAAGAAGAGTATAGAAGCGGAAAAAGAAAGGTCGAGGAGAGGACGTGTCTCTAAAAATAGATATCAACAAGGCGTATGATCGGGTTGATTCGTAGTATCTGGAGAGGCTAATGGAGAGGTTAGGTTTCTACCCGGTTTGGGTGAGGTGGATGATGTTATGCATCAAAACAGTGAGATACTTGTTTCAGGTCAACGATGATATGGTGGGCCCCATTAACCCGGGAAAGGGTCTTAGGCAAGGAAACCCCTTGTCTCCATACCTGTTCATTATTTGTGTTAAGGGTCTCTCGGCTCTAAATTTTAAAGGGGTTCTCGATGAATATGAAAGGGCATTAGGCCAAGCTATTCATTATGGCAAGTCGGGTATTTTTTTTATATCGGTAATATCGATGCAAGGCAGCGGGCTGCAGTGGGACAGATTCTTGGGGTTCATCAGCCTTTGAATACGGGGAGATATTTGGGGCTCCCATCGCTTATCGGAAGACAGAAAAAATAGATTTTTAATTGTCGGAAGGAGAGATTGTGGGGGAGGCTTCAAGGGTGGAGTAAAAGGAAGCTTTCCAAGGCGGGGAAGGAGGTGTTGATTAAAGCAGCTGTCAGGCCATCCTGGATTATACTATGGGGATTTTCATGATCCCTCAACCTGTTACAGAGGACTTCAGAAATTGCTGAATTCATTTTAGAGGAGTTTTGGAGGGATTGCTAAAGGAATACGATGGCCGAAATTGGATAATTTATGTGATAGAAATAAGTTGGGTTCGATGGGATTCCGGAACCTACATATTTTCAACGTGGTGATGCTTGGTAAAGTGGGATGGAGACTTAAAATGGAGCCGGATTCACTCGTGTGTCATGTTTTGAAGGCAAAATATTTCCCAAGGGGTGATTTTTATCGGCCCAGATAGGCTCTAATCTAAGATTTACGTGGAGAGGTATTTGTGAGGCCCAAGATCTTGTTCGACGGGGCACGAGGTGGAAGGTGGGCAGTGGAGCTCATATTATGGTTTGGGGTCAGCATTGGGTACGTGATGATCACAATTTTTTACTACAGGGACACGCACCTGAGGTGCTAGAAGACACACGGGTTGCAGAGTTGATGATCCCAGGAGAGCGGAGTTAGGACATTGAGGCGATCGAGTCAGTGGTAGCGCCATAGGAAGTGGACAAGATTGCTAAGATGGTAATCTCTCCGGTGGGGTCAAAGGACGGGCTGGTATGGCACTATAGCCGTAGTGGGAGTTTCATGGTGATATCTGTATATCGGTTGGCAACTAAATTAATTCGGGAGAACGAAGCCTTTGATGGATTGGATTGGAGTGTGATATGGAAATCGAGGGTCCCTCCTAAGGTCAAGAGCTTTTTGTGGCGCCTCTGTCGTGGGTCATTTCTCCCTACACGGGCAAGGCCCCGAGGACGACAGATTATTACGAGCAGTAGCTTCCCCCACTGTGCGGTTGGAGAAGAAGATGAGTGGCATGCTTTCTTGGCTTGCCCATATATGCTGGAGGTGTGGAAGTTGGCAAGTTTCAGGGGGATCTTGAGTTAAGTTATGTTTGCAGCCAGCTCCATGGGGGATGTGGTGTACGGTATGCATTGGGAGATGGATTCTGAGCTGCTATTGGTCTTTGTAGTGACTCTTTAGTGCATGTGGAAGGAAAGGAACACAGTTGTGTGGACCGGGGGAGCAAGCCAGCTGTCGTGGCAGTGCCACAGGTTGGGGCCTATTTAAAGGAATGGTCTGAGGTACATGCACTTGGAACCTTAATGCCAAGTTCTCCACAGTGCAGGGCGTGCCATAGTCCGCCACCCTCGTTTGTTAAACTCAACGTGGACGCGGCTTTTTTCAAGGAGACTAGGGAGATGGGTTTGGAGCTATTGTGCATGATGAGATGGGGGCAGTGGTGGCGTGCCGAACTAGGGTGCATCCGGGCGTATACAATGTTGACGAGGGAGAGTCGTTGAGCCTTTTGGAGGCTCTGTCCTGGATTAAGTACATGGGCTACAACAAAGTTATGGTGGAGGTAGATGCAAAGATAGTGGCTGATGAGATCAATGGAGGGAATGATGCAGGTACTAGTTTTGGTGACATTATTAGAAGTTGTAGAAGAGAGATTGCTACCTTTCGTGTTTGTGTAGTTTATTACATTCACAATCTTGCTAGGGCAGTTAGGATGTTTACGACTCCTCATGAGTGGTACGACCCACCAGATCTTGTGGTGGGCATGCCGAATGGCATTTACAACTTTTAATAAAATTTTGAAGTCTTTTCTTCAAAAAAAACTTTTAGTCACATATTTTAAGAAAAAAATAGATAAAATGGATAAAGTAATGGTGTTGTGAGGTAAAAATAAAATGATAGTTTCTAAAAAAAAAAAGCACATTGTTAGTGGATAGACAAATAAAAAAATGAACACAAATCTAGCGGTAAGAGAGAGTATAAAATTAGATAGTACATTGAAGTATCTTTGTCCTAGGCGTGGGAGTAAAGCGGGAGTAACGACATGGTCAAAGGTGATGAAATTTACCACAAATGACTACGTGTTACAAGAGAGCTATTAGTGATTTACGGCGGCGCGTGTTACGAGAGAGCTATTAGCGATTTTACTGGCTAAATGGGGACTAGTGACCGGAAAAAGCAAAGTTTGGGTAGATTTAGAACTACTGGAAGAACCCACCTCTGTGGAATCGTCACCGGAAGGGGCGGACATTATGATAAGGCTTCTAAGATCTATGAAATAAAAGAGAAAGAAGAAGTACACGAACAGTACCTAAAGTTGATGGTCTAAGTGGATTACACAGCAACGCAAGGCTCCAAATGTCAGGTTCTGATGGGCTGAAACCCTTGTACGTCGGAGCGAAAGTGGAAAAAGTGAAGGAAAATTGGTGAAAAAGTGAAACACTTCGAAGGAGAGGATTATATATAGTGGATGAAGATCTGAAGACGGTTCAGATAATCTCAGGTGGGCTTAATAGGCCTATTGGACGTCTTGAGTTAAATTATGATGACTTGAATTCACGGAATCTCTAGGGCGGGGAGGCTGCACTAGACTCTAGCACCTCCAAGTCCCCCCTCTTTTCAGAGTTTCGGTATTCAAACCAGGAGGGCTCGAGCACCTCCATGTCTTTGAGGATTAAAACCCCGAAACTTATGCTACTTGCTTTGAGTGCATCATGCAGGTGGCGAGTGGGCGAGATTATCGCACCCGTCCCCCTCTTTTCGGAGTCCAAACGCATGAACAAGGGTAATTAAGGAAGTTGTGGGCTTAGCCGAAGTTGAGGAAAAAGAGGAAGTGGATAACCCTTCCCCAAAAAGGTACTATTTAAGCATTTCATACACCATTTCTGGAAATATTAACGACTTAAACACTTAATCAACACCAATCTACAGTCTTCCATCAAAAAAGTGCCCTGACATTCTTTCCGGCGGAGTTGTAAGAGCTGAACTAAAGTTGAAACACCTCGAAATCCTTCTTCTAATCACTCTCACTTTGAGATATTATCGAGCTATTCTTACACGGGGATTCTTCCTCATCACCATTCTCCGATCATGACTTGAGCGTCGGAGGCCCAACGTCGGGGACCCCTCCGACAGGGTTTTTACAGGTTTCGAGCTTGTTTGGAGACGAGAAGTGCGGTTATTATCCATTGAACGCTTAAGTAATCTTGAACGTAAAATTATACAATTGTTCTAACCGTTGTGTGTTATTTTTTAACACATCACTATAAATATTAGAATAACAAGATATCTCTGTTAAAAAAAAAAGAGAATAACAAGATATTGATCACAGCTAAGTTATTTTTATGTACAAGATAACCAGGCCCGGTCCTAATGTAAGGCCAACGAGGC
This sequence comes from Galeopsis tetrahit, assembly GCA_963675135.1. NCBI lineage: Eukaryota > Viridiplantae > Streptophyta > Magnoliopsida > Lamiales > Lamiaceae > Galeopsis > Galeopsis tetrahit. Next base: position 52,767,133 of record OY776125.1, read on the forward strand.
GATCGATTCAGGCCCATAAATATTTCTTTTTTTTAGGGGCCCATTTTTTAAGATATTTTATATATATATATATATATATATATATATTACTCCGTATGATATAAAATATTAATATAATTATATAAAGACACATAAAGAGAAGTGCTAAAAAAAGTTAAAATAATTAGTGAATAAGGGAAGGAAAAACTAAGAGAAAAAAGTCTCAATAAAGGCCTAATTAATTTTATATCTTTTAAGTTTTCACTTTACGTTTTAGAGTGCCCAATTTACATCATTTTTTGTCAAATTTATTGAAATTTAGGGTAAATAGTTCAATTTACATCCTTCAAATTTAAAAATAAAAAAATAATATTAAAAATTTCTAAAAATCTTATTAAAAATTACTTGTATAAAAAATAAAAAAATTCTAAAATTGTCTAAATAAAAAATTCTAAAAATCTCATTAAATTTTCTAAAAATTATAATAATTACATTAAAAATTTGAAAAATCTCTTGAAATTAAATAACTTAAAATCCTAAAAAATCTATTAATTAAAAATTAGAAATTCTAAAATTTATATATATATATATATAAAAAAAACCTATATTGTTAGTCCTTTAAAAAATATTTTACATTATGTTTTATAAGTTCGTATAGAATAAAAAATATGAACGGACGGGGCCTTTTTTTAAAGTTCGATTCAGGCCCAGATATTCCTAGGACCGGCCCTGAAGATAACATAAATAGATAGTTATAGCCACATAGCAAATATTCTTTCCTTGGTATTTGTGAAAATCTTATAAATTAAGGTAATGATTAAGTATACACTTGTTATGAAATACTATATCTAATGCTTCATCAAATTAAATTGCACTTTTCTAAATGCGTCGTCTGTGTGAGATTATAAAATAATATTTACGTGATATATGTAAAATTGGTTAACATCCATGTTCACCCTAAAAGTTAAAAATCAGATTTCGGGTGAGACCGTCTTACACGTCTCAATTTATGAGATGAATTTTTCTTAACCCAAGGTAAAAAGGATAATGTTTAAATAAAAAAGTAACTGTCACTTTTATTAAAATAAGTATCACTTTTTATTTTAACTTTGTCACTTTTTTTTTTTTTATAAATATAAAATCTAGAAAAAATAAAATAAGAAAGTTGTCCAAACCTAAAAATCTGGAATATGGATTCAAAGGAATCCACCTAACGAAAAAAAAAAAAAAAAGCAAAATGATCTCACCCAAATTTTTGTCGAAATTAAAATTATAGTCCGAGTCTTTCACACGAATATTGATCGTCACTTCGTGGACAAATTTTACAAGGGATATTAAAGAGATGAATGTGACGTACATTTCACTAATTAATTCATATTTTCTCTAACCAATAGATGAACGTTGATTATGTATGTGAGATGGTCTCTTGCCTAGAATTAAATATTAAAAAAAATGATTTGCAATCCAAATTTAAATTCATTACATGTAATAATCTAAGTAGAAATCGTGTTTTTTAAGGGTAAACAAAGGTTAGGTAGACAAGGAGCGAGTTTATCGGTTAAAAATGTCGGCTTTGTACTACACGAATGGGTGTACTTATCCTCACGTTCGCAATGCCAAAGGCCACCCCCTTTCTCATTCATCCTCCCTCTTCTCCTTAATTATAAAAAATACAAAAAACAATTCTTAATTACCATTTCATTTCTATTTTCTTTTGTTTTCTCGCTCTAGTTAATCCAACCACCATTAATATCATGTAATTAACACTAATGGTGGATCGTTGTTAGTAAACGTCAACATGATTTAGGGGTAGACTTTCAACATTTTTTTACTAGGGATGGTAGTTGGACGATAAAGATGCTTGAAAACTCAGAACGTCTCATTCTGTGAACGAGATGGAATGGGGCAGAGAATGAGACGTTCTGAATTTTCATTTTTGTCATGACAAAAGTGATATCCAGACCTAACTCGCCTAGTTGCATGTTGTGAGGCGGTACGGTCCAACCAACATGAATCCTGACAGGTCAAATTTTCATTCCTATTCTTTTCCCAATTCAAATTTGAAGCACGGCTTATATTTATTAGAAAATGCACATTGAATACTAAACATTATGTTGTGTAATTTTGAAACTAAAAAAATTTAAGGAAGTATTTAGGTGGCATTTTTAGCAAGTCGTTGAGGGTGTTTTTTCTAAGTACATATAATTGCATGTACTTTGGTGGGTCCCCCCCTATGAGTTGTACATGGCCGGTTTAGGGACCCCCACATTGGACTCTTGAGGTTAGTTACAAAGAATTGGGACCTAACCCTTTTGAATATAATATGGTACATTCATTACAAATAATTGAATATAAAAATTAAGTCAATCACACTACAATGGTATAAATATGGTACTCAATTTTGTATTTCAAAGTATCACAAAAACACCCATTAATCATATCCCATTTCAAACCTAGCTTTAATTTGTCCCAAATATTACAAAAACAAAAAATGGAAGATTTTCTTGATGGAGAATGGGAGTCTTTGAGCAAACTCTTGTCATGTGAGGATTCTGATATCCACCTTCATTTCAACTCCGGCGGCGACGAGAATGTCGTCGGAGTTTATGGAGCTCCGTTCTTCCCTTCTCACTCTGTTACACAAGAAAGTAGCAACACGTCTGAATGTCCTGCACCTAATGTTGATCATCATCACTTACAAGATTATGTGAACTTTTCTAGTATGAATGCACAAAATCAAAGCTTAATGATGCCAGTTTTTCCTGATGATTTGATGGAGGAGATTCTCCAACTGAAAGCACAAATGTGCAATGCAGAGGGTGATGATCAACCTGAAAAACCTGGCGACGAAACGGGGCACGAGGCCTCCGCCAAAAGCCTTGGGAAAAGGCCTCGTGTTTCTAGAAACGTGAGTACAATACGTATAATAGATATATTGATATTTCAAAAAATAAATGATTTTGATCCTCTGTAGTAACTGCACCGGTGCTGTTACATTTTATGGGCCTTCGTGTATCTAAGGGCCCAAAATGTAATTGCACCATGTAGTTACTACATAGGATTTTTTTTTTTTTTTTTAAATATTACTTTTACGCATATTAAAACATTGAAATTTTGTAACTATACAGACACATATTTTGATTTTTTCTTTTTTTTTTTATCGTACACTATACTAATAAATTATGATTGTGTGATACAGGCACCGTCGAAAAAGAAGAAGAAAGGTAGCAAGAAACAGAGCTCGAGCACGTGCAGCTCCGATTCGGAGTCGAATGGGAAAGCTAAGGCTAGCAAAGGAACTGCAACTGATGCCCAAAGCCTTTATGCTAGGGTAAATTAACAAGCTTATTTAATTGCTAGCTCTTATTATATAATCAATGGAATGGAATATTGATATTAATTATGTGAAATTAATTAAAATTTCAGAAAAGAAGAGGGAGAATCAATGAGAGATTGAAGATGTTGCAGAATCTTGTACCCAATGGAACAAAGGTTGACATTAGCACAATGCTGGAAGAGGCCGTTCACTATGTAAAGTTCTTGCAGCTTCAAATCAAGGTATGTTACATTGAAAAATATTACATATATATATTGAATTATAATATAAATTTTACTTGTGAAAAGTCAATTGGACAGCTAGTGGGAGTAATATTTAAGATACAAACTTATATGCAATATTAACACAAGCTAGAAAAATTAAAGAAAAACTCGCAGTTCGAATCGAGTTGAAAGTGGGTCAAAGTGATTTGTCAAAAGTATTTAAAAAAGAAAAACATAAAAATTCGCTCTCAGATATATGTTACTATAAACATAGATTTCTGTTACTGTAAGACAAATATATTTGCCTTACAGTAACACATATCTTTACTTATAGACAAATTTTAGAGCGAGTTTGGTCGAGCTTCAACTCGAATTCTTTCTATCACTTTTTTAATAGAAGAATATTGCACATAAGTTGTTTTCAATATTTAATGTTGTTTTAACTTTTAGATGAGATAGAATTCTTTCGGAGATTAATTGTGAATTTGTGTTTTGCAGTTGCTGAGCTCTGATGATATGTGGATGTATGCTCCCATTGCTTACAACGGAATGGATATGGGACTTTATCAGACCATAAATCTTCCAAACATATGGCCTCGCAACAATTAACCACCTTCATCAATTTATATACTTACAAACTAGCTAATTATTGGAGTATTATTATTTTTAATTAGTATACATATTTATAAGCGACTCTTTAATTCGCAAATTGTTGGAAAATGTACAATTATATATATACGATGTACGAATGAGGAGATTTACTGAATATCGATCGATTAATTTGGTGGATACAAAACTCATCAAATAATATGTAGATGATGAGCTATCACATCCAAGAGAACTACTTATATATTTGTATTTAAAGATTCTTCCCGCACATATGTTATTTATTGGATTATTCATAATATATATTGTATTCCACAAATAAACATAGCTTCTATCTATACTTGTCCAATCCTATGCGTAGTAAAGTTGTTATTCAACTCCAGCTCGACTCGGCTTGATTACATTTAGAACAAAAAATGAGCTCAACTTTAACTAGTAAACGAGTCAAGTCGAGCCTAATGAGTTGAGTTCGAACTATCTCGTTAGTAAATTGGGCCTAATGATGGATTTGCGACTCCAATTTTACGAAGTCAACAAGATTCGTGAAGAAAAAAAAAAAACCGTTTCAATTCGAAAATAAAACGGCGTTGTTTTGACCTGGATTGCGACGACATAATTTGAAGTTGCAAATTAAAAAATAAATTTATGACAACTAAAAACCGTTGTAAATTGACCTGATTCCAAGACGACTTGTATGTCGAGCCATTAAAACAACATGATTTGTGACGGAAATTATTGTCGCAAATCTGCCGCAAATTTTGACATTGTAAATTCAGGCCGATATTAAAAAAAATTAATCCATTAAGTTAACACGCTTTTTAATTTATTTTTTTGAATTACATTAAATATTTTTTCCCTCCCCATGACTCGAACCAGCGATCTAAGGCCTAGTAGTTCACATAATTATCACTTTTTTGATTTATTTCATTATATTTTTAAAAAAATATTTTGGTCCAATTACTGCTATACCACGTTTAATAAGTCACTTTTTATTTTCTTTTTAATATTTATTTTATTATACACATTTAAAAAAGACAGTAGTGACTGACGGGGAAATTTAAAAAGGACGGCAATGGCTCACGGTTGATTTAATTAGATTGTTGGTTCCCTCAGATGGATGATCATCACACAAAGAGGATGTCGTTGCCTTAACAGTCGTGGCCTTTACAAGTTTATATTTTGATCTTCTTCGTCTCCCATCGCAAGAACTTCGTCTCCTGTCTCTTCTTCGCATGTAGAGGGATAGCTGAGTACCGTTGTCGATCGACTCATCTTCATCGCGCCAGCATCTCATTGCCCTGTACCAGGCTTAGTCCCACAAGTTAAGTGAGGGTTAAAAGTCTAGAGGGAATGGATGAATTGACTTTTAAACCAAATCGATTATTCGTAAATAGCTAAGCGAGGTAGCTGACTTTTGAAGGGGTTAGTTGTCAAGTATAGTATAGTTGTACCAGGTGTGATTTGTAGAACAACTGAGAATTTGATAACCAACTTACTAATTGTTTTGAGAAGTTGATCAGGTGTAGGCCCTTTAGATAGACTTGGTTATCTGAAACTCGTTTTAAGTCCTTAGAAAACTCCTTTAATTTTATGGACGGAAACTAATTATCAGTTGACTTGAGTTCATAAGATTGTGTGATATATGCAGTTTGATAAATCCGACGCAATATCAAAAGCAAGTGAAAACACACAAAGATTTATAGTGGTTTGGCCTCCAAACCTACGTCCACTCTCACAGTCTACTGTGATATTAATTTCTTAACTATAAGAACTTGTAATTTTACGTCCCAAGAAAAAGACGTTGAGCTCGATATTCAGCACGAATATATGGATTTACTTGTTATCGTGAGAACAAGTACTCGTACAAAGGTTAGATTACAACAAACTTAACTTCGACGGTTTATGTAGAAAGGAGGGGATATTGATGTATATTTCATCTAGTTGGTCAAACAATAAGTTATAAGAAACTATAGGTTCTGAGCTAAGAATATGGGTTTATGGGTTGAGAATAAGAACTTAAAGGCTGGAACAAACACTTAGGGGTATTTACTTTGGCTTTTGAGTGGTTTTAAAAATTGGGTTTTTTAAATTCTGGTTTTTTAAATCCCGATGAATAGTAATACGAGTGTTTCTTTTGAGTTTTAGAATAGTGAAGGATTTAACTTTATGTCAAATCAAGTTGTAAGATTGAATGAGTTTGTATTATTATATTATTGTTTGATGAGATTATAATGATTAGTTAAATGTGAAATGATTAAATGTATTATATTATTGTATTATTATATTATTATAGTATTATTATATTACTGTTGAGAAAGAATATAATGATTGAAGTAATATTATATAAATATAACTTTATGTCAAATCAATATGTTTGATAGGGGTGGTTTTGAGTGGATTTTGAAAACCGATTTTTAAATCCCGAATTATAACGGATTTTGGATCTTGAAATCCAAAACCTGGTTTTTAAAACCAAAATAAACATCCCCTTAGAACTTGTATATAAAAGTGAAGCTTACTCTTCGAAATTAAAATTCTTGCAATCTAGGCGTGTTTTCAAACTTGCAACATTTCAACTTCTTAGAATTTTCGTGTTCTTCACCAATGGTGGTGGCCTTGCATTTATAGTGAGGATTTCAAATATAGTTGTTGGAAATAGCTACAGTGAATTAATCCTTCTATTTTTTGTTTTGCAAATCGTCCTTAAACCCTATACCTAGAATATGTCAGTCCTTTTTGGTATGGTTGTTCACTGAGTCTTTGCAATAAATATAGTTGTTGATATGACCAAACTGCAGTGTTTCTACCAAGTCAATGTCACGTGTTGCTTCCCCGTTGGTCTAGTTTGAGTTGAGATTAACAGACAAACAACTTTCAAAACTTATAATTTGAATGTCGTCTTTTCGATTTGACTTCGACTATCATTATGTGTGTTGACTGATACTCAGCTAGTCATTCCTTTTATCGTCTGAAAGAAAGAAATCTTGAGCAGTCTTTAAAAGACTTATCCACTTAGACTCGAATATACCAATTAATTAGTTGGGGTCGAGGTCAGCTAGTGGTCATCTGATTAGGTTGAGTAGTTGTTTCAGTCAACTTCCAAAGCTTACTGAAACTAATTAAGTGGTCTTCACTTCATCTTCTTGTCTTTAAGTCTTCGGTCTTCAAACAATTAAGGTAGATCATCTTTGATCTTCATCTTGCACTTGCGCGTGTTAACCTATCTAGGGGTAATCCTCAACTTATCAGGCTAAGTCTTTTTCCTTTACTTGAGCTTGGGTGACATAGCTAAGTTTGTCATTGTTGACATATTAACTAAAATGAAAATTAGACTAAGTTGAATACTACATTACAAGAAACAGGGGGAATAGCAACGAAAATTTTGCGACAAATTTAAATTTCATCGCTAAATTTAATTTTTAGCAACGGAATAAAAAAATTCGTCGCTAAATTCTTAGATTTAATATTTGCAACAAAATTTATATATTTCATCGCTATACTAGCAACAAATTGCTTCATTTTGTTGTTAATAATCAGAATAACAATGAAAATTATATTTCGTCGCTAATATTTTGCGATGAAATATAATTTTCCGTGGCTAATTTCTTGAAATTAATTTTTGTGATGAAATATTTTAATTTCATCGCTAAACTAGTAAAAAAATATTTTATTTTGTTGTTAATAATCAGAAGAACAATGAAAATTATATTTCTTCGCTAATATTTTGCTATGAAAAAAAATATTTGCGGCTAATTTTATGGATTTAATTTTGGCTACGAAATTAAAATATTTCATCGCTACACTTGCAACAAATTATTTTATTTTGTTGTTAATAATAAAAAGAACAATAAAAATTATATTTCGTTGCTAATATTTTAGCGACAAAATTGAAATTTGCATGACTAATTTTGTGGATTTAACATTTGCGAGAAAATTAAAATATTTCATCACTATATTAGCAACACAATATGTATTTATTTTATTGTTAATAATCAGAACAATAATGAAAATAATATCGTCTCTAATATTTTAGTGATGAAATAGAAATTTTCATGTTTAATTCTCATGAAATAAAAATGGTTGTCGTTTAAACATAATAAAAGGAAAAAAACTTGAGTGCACAGATAGTGTGAAACAATTGAGACAGTTTCAACACGGTAATGTTTAAAATAATAGGATCAATATAATTAATGTTAACTAAATTAGTAAGAATTGAATACATATGTAATTAATATTAAAAATTGAATCAAAGAGTTTTCTGTAGAGAGTGTGTGCGCCCAGCAGAGGCTGAACTACCATAGAAAAGGGGATACAATTGTACCCTCAAAATGGATTTTTTTTGTCTAATATCTATTACTACTTCATGAGTCCATTGCTTCCGATAATTTGTTTTTGAATATCCATTGACTTAGCTTTGGATTTTTATCACAATTGGGCTTATTTTCAAGTGTTTCTTATTCAATTTACTTTGGTTTTTTTTCTTTTACGGTATATACTATTAAATATAAAAAAAAGTTATAATTGTAATTTATTTAAATACTTTCAATTTTATTATTCTCATCCCCCTTGAAAATAATATTATTCAACTATTTTATCTCAACTCTTCCACCATCATTTATTTATTCAAAATTTTGTTATTATCTTTGTTTATAAACAATCATTTTATTTATAAGTAGATCCCACAACCAATTTATCTATAAATTAATCAATATTTATTAAAACTCGTGTTCGAAAAAATGGGCATAATGAATTTGAACTGAAAAAGTATATTTTTTTTATAAAAATTCTTTTTGAGCTAAATATAATTTAAGTATATTTTTAGTTATTTGTCTATTTATTTTCACATTTTCACTCATTTTCTTTTTTTAATGATTAGTTCGATGAATTTCAACCTTTTCATAGTGTCTTATATTAACGTGTCCGTGTATTTTTTTTAATTCCAATTCTATATTTATATTCTCTTAGTCGAGCTAACTACATTCATTTTCAAATAGTCAAAAGCTTATGTTTCAATAGAGAAGTCATTGATCATGTACATGCACCAATGGATATAATTTTGAATATTAAATAATATTTTTTTAAATACTAATTGTACCCCCAAACTTAAATTCCTGGATTTGTTACTAGCGCCCAACTATGGGCGCCAACCCACCCGGGATCAATTCCCACAAAAATCAAATAAATAGTCGATTTAAATAAAATGGAAAAGGAGCTATGCGGGCGGACCCGGTCCTAATGTAAGACCAACGAGGCGATCGATTCAGGCCCAAAAATATTTCCCTTTTTCAGGGCCCATTTTTTAAGATATCTTATATATATATATATATATATATATATATATATATATATATATATGTTGGTCCCAAGTTGAGTTAAGATTGATTAAGCTAAGAAAGTCTAGAGGGGAGGGGTGAATAGACTTTTCAAAATCATTCAAAATATCAGAGTTTGAATGCGGAATAGTGTTCTGAATAGTACTGTTCTTACTGAGTCAGATCAGTACTTTCCAGTTTAGTTTTATACTCAACTTTTATTTAGATCTTTACTTATTAAATTCTACTGTTCTTGGTTAAACAAATATTAAACAGAAAATACCAAACAGAAAGTAAAGAACACAAGATTTATAGTGGTTCGACAAATGTCTACATCCACTCTCACAACTCTAGTTGTGATGTTTTATTAACTCCTTCTTGAGTTTCTTGTGGCTTAAAGTCCCAAGATTAAGACTGTGATCTTATCGATTACACTCTCAAGTGTTTAAAATGAAAAGTAAAACTTCTCTTGATTAGTAGTGGATTATTCTCTTCAAATATGTGGCTTCTTCTTAGTTTGATCTCCTTAACTCTGTGAGTTCTTGAATGCTTCGAGTACTTTGATTGCTCTTGAATGCACTTAGATCAGTAATCTTTCAGTAGTCTTAGCAGTAGAAGATCACACAACATTTATAGAACTTAGTATGACAGTTAGCAGTTTGTGAACTAACTCTCAACTAACTCTAAAACTGTTTTTGTAACTTATCCTTTTTGTAACCGACTTTGTAACTTCCTTCTTATTCCAAGTCAGCATATCTTCAATATATCTTCAGTTACACCTTAAATAAGTTTTCCAAACTTATTCTTCAAACACACCAACTCAGCACAGTAACTTACTCTTATTAGTTTTACTGTTCTTAGTCAGTAAGCACAGTTCTCCAAAACTGTTCTAACTTCTCCAGAATGCTTCTCTTGAACTTCTGAGCTTCTCTTCAACTCTTCAAAGTCTTCTTATTCTGAAGTAGTCTTCTGAGTCTTCAATAATCTTCTGTTCTTCTTCTAATCTAGTGTTCTAAACTACTGTTCTGAACTTTTACATTGCTGCATACAATAGAATACAACTTTACATATATAAAACCTATCTATACATCAACTGAACTATATACAGATGAGTACATCTAAGTCCTATACTATAAGCTGTCTATACAATACAAAACATCAACTTAGTTCCTAACAATTCTTATATCAGATCAGTAAACATAATAAGATCAGTAAACATATATAAAGATCAGTAACTCAGTTTTCAATTTCTCATATTAAGATTAGTAAACTTATTTCAGATGACTTAGTTAAGATGACTTAGAACCACATATATCATTAACTTTAAGTTGCTTTTGGCCATCAAAACATACAATCATCATCTAGAACATTGTTTCAAGGATTCATATCCCAACAATTTCCCCCTTTTTGATGAAGCCAAAACTACTTAAATGTTAATAAATCAATAGTTAAGTATGTAGTCTATCATAACAGTTCATCATTTCAAAAAGTCATATCATATTCATAATCAGATCAGATAATGCACATATTACACATAATCACAGAATATAAAATATAGAAATAAACAGAAAATATAGAAATAAAGATTAAGGTTAAGAAATGTTATCTCTTGAGCTTAGTCCTTCATCTTCTTTCTTTTATCTTCAGATTCTGAATGCCAAGTAAAGCCTTGCTTTGATGTCCATCATGTGTTGATGATCAGTGATGCCTTCATCCTTAATGATCTCAACAATAATGTTACCAATCTCTTTGTAATCAGGTTCTCCATTCTCAAGTCTTGGAGGATCCCAGATTGGTTCTTCAGGACATAAGATCTTTATCTCAGCACGAGCAGCAACTTTTGAGATATCTTCCCAGAAATCTCTGGCTATGTTCATCATGAACTCTTCAAAATCTGCAAATTCAGCTTCCTTGTTCAGATGATCACCAAACTTCTTCACAATGAAGTTTGCAATCTGCCACTACTTCTTTAGATTGTTCCAGAAATCCAAACTTTTAGGTAGAACTATGAAATCAACAAAGTTTTCATCCTGAAAATTCTTATCAAATTTTTTTCCTTCAGCTTTCCTTTGAGCTTTCATCTTTCTCTTCAAAGCAGCAACTCTATTATCAAATCTTGTTCTAAAAAATTTAACATCTTTGTTTTTCTTCTTTTTCAGCTCTGCTTCTTCAGCTTTCTTTTTCTTCATCAATTCGAGCTTTTCTTTTTCTTCACTTGAACTCAATTTACTTCTAGAGCTGGTAACTCTACCAGTTTCTTCCTCTTGCATCTCTTCATCAGACAAGATCAGTTTCCTTTTCTTATTTCCAGAACTTTCAGCAACATCAGTTCTAGTAGAAGGTTTCTCAACAACTTCTTGACTTTGTTGTTTCTTAAGCTTGATCTTCTCATTCAAACTAGCAATTTCTTCTTTTAATTCATCTTGACTCACAACCAGTTGAGCTTGTTGTGATTGAGTTTGCTCCATTACTCTTCTTATCTTATCTTCCCCCTTTTTGGCTTCATCATGCCACTCTTTCAAGGGAGTCATGTGTTGCTCCAACTTTTCATGCAACACCTGAGATAATTTCTTTTCTTGAAGTCTATGGAGATCATAGATCTTAGACATCGTATGCTCCATAACTCTTTCAAACCAATTTTCAGAATTCATCTTATTCAGCCTTTCAGTGGCTTCTTGAAATTTTTTCACAGCAGCTTCCAATTTAGCTTGAAGCTCTTCATTCTGCTTTTACAACATTTCAAAGCTAGAATTATCAGATGCCTTCTCAACAGGAACTGTTCTTACCTGTTCCTGCACATCTTTAGGAATAATAGGATCAGCAGACTTAACTAGAATGCTTTCCAGCTCATCAGCATCCAACACTTGAGTTTCCAAAACTTCTGTTTCTTCAAGTACAACAGTGTTCTCAAACATTTCTGTTGCATTGTCACCATCTTCATCAACTTCCATAACATCAGCATCAGCAATCTCTTCTTCAACTTCCATATTGATATCAGCAATGTCATCTGCAGCAGCAGTGGCAATATCTTCCACATAATACTTAAATCCTGTTATTCTCTCAACAAGTTGCACCACTGATTCTGGGGTTAGTAACTCAGTAAAAGAGTTATCATCAGTTGCATGCTTCTGCTCTGCTTCCCAATCATCAAAGATTGAAGCACCACCCATACCACTTGTTGGTCCCAAGTTGAGTGTTAAGATTGATTAAGCTAAGAAAGTCTAGAGGATTTGAATAGATGGGACCTCTTCAGTTTTCTTCCATATTTGTCACAAAATAGTACTTTATTAACCATTTCAGAACTATCAGCAGACTTAGGATCTATTTTTCTGAGATAGCCTTTCCTTGGTTCTATCCCTTTTTCAGTAAGATCAGTATGTCTGTAATAGTTTGAATAGGGTTTGAAAGCATGTGGACCATACGGCTTATAAATGTGTTTTGGTCTTTCCTCTCCAATGACATCATAAGATAAAGGTGGAGGATACAGAACAGGTTTGTTAAGATAATGAGGCACAAATTTCCTAGGTTTAGTTGAATACAGCTGAGACTGCCTTATAAAAGGAGGTCTAGGCTGTTCCCAACTTGCCTGTGCTTGTCTTGACCTACTGTTCTGAGTTTGTCTCTTCTGATACCAGGACTGTTCTGCTCTGGTCAGAGGAGTATAACTCTTCTGGTATGGTCTTGACTGTACTGGTCTTAATACATTCTTCATTTTACCATTCTTGGTAGTAGGAGGAATGTATTTGGACTGTACTTTAGGTTTTGGATCATTATCATAAATCATGGGTTCTTTTCCTTTATCTAGTTGCAAAGAACTTGAACTAGCTACATTAGTGTTCTTAATGCCTGAAGTAGAGGAACTAGGCAGATCAGTACCTATCCCACTTTTATCATTTGGAGCTATATATCTGTCTAATATTGTTTGATTAATCTTGGTAGAATTAATCATTTCAGATAGCTTTCGATCTAGGCTCACTACTTCAGATTCTAAGAATCTATTGCGCTCTTCAAGCTTTTCACATTTAATCTTTAAATCATTGAATTCATTAGTCTCTTTGGCTTGAGTTTTAAGCATACCCTGATATAGTTTGTCAATGGATGCATACTTTTCTTGGAGTTGGGACAACTCTTCTGATAGTCTTGCATTTAGAGAAACTATATTTGGATCTACTTTCAACTGTGCTTCTATCAGACTAATGATTTCTTGCTTTAAAGAAATATTCTCATCACTGATTTCAATGAATGCTTTGTTGGCTTGTAGAAGGTCCTCTTCAGTCACTTCATGGGAATGATGAAGACTACTTCCTACACTACTATCAGTAGTGTCACTTTCATCAGTATCAGAATTATTGCAAGATTGAAAAGAATTAACAGATGATACCTCATCATTTATTTTGGCCATCATTGCCAGTCCATCATCTGCTATGAAAACTTCATTCTCATTGCTAGAGGGGTATTCAGATGAAGACGAGGGCAACTCATCTGAATCTGAATCAGATTCATTGTATGCCATCATTGCCTTCTTACCCTTGGCATATTTTTTATCTCTTCTGGCTTTCCTTTCTTCTCGATCTTCAGAACTCAGATCAGGACATTCATATGCATAATGGCATGGCTTATCACAATTATAGCACACAAGATTGTTAGAAGATTTCTTAGATGGTGAACGATTTCGATTCCTGTCATGCTTATCAATAGAGTTCCTATCTTTCTTATCAGGAGACTTCATATCCCTCTTATCAGATGAGTTCCTATCTCTCCTGTTCTCATTGGAGATCTCATCCCTTCTTTCAGAAGAGTTTTGATCCCTTCTGTTCCCAGAAGAGTCCCTGTTACTAGAACCCTTGGTTTCCTTATAGAATCTCTTGTATCTACCATACCTCCTATTTAGTCTATCAAATCTTTTGATCATAAGGCTCATCTGATCTTTCAGACTAAGATCAGAACTATCTAGTTCATCTTTTATGCTTGAGGCCTTAGACTTAGATGATCTAGACCCCTTAGAGGTAGAGACTTTAAAAGTTATGTCCTTAGAGGCATCCTTATCCTTAATAGTAATCGGATCTTCTTCATCCAACTCAAACTCATGTGCCTTAAGAGTCTGAAACATGGTTTCAGCAGGCCAAGAATCAATGTCTTGTGTGGTTTTAATGATCATCTTGACCATTTTCCACCTTTCATCCAAAGCTTTCAAGATTCTCAAGTTAATCTCTCTTTCAGTATAAGTCTTTCCTAACACATCAAGGTCATTCATAATTCTAGTAAATCGAGTATCCAATTCATCAATTGATTCACCTGGCTTCATTTTAAATGTTTCAAACCTTTGGACAGCTGTGGACAATTTACTTTCTTTGATCAGCGTAGTGCCTTCACAAAGAACAGCTAGTTTGTCCCACATTTGCTTGGGAGTCTTACATTTTAACACTTTGCCAAGATACTCATTTGGCACGGTGTGTAAAATTTAATTTTTAGCAAGACTGTCCAAATTTTTTTGACGCATTTCTTCAGAAGTCAGTTCTGACCTTGGCTTAGGGACTAGTGCTCCAACAGGTTCAGATGGATCCAGTGTTGCAGTGTTTTGCACCATGGTAGTGATTGGTCCTTCTTTGACCACATAAACCATCAGATCATGGGTTGAGCTAAAGATGGCCTCCATTCTCAGCTTCCAGTAGTCATAATCTGCAATCTTGAACTTAGGAAGTTTGTTCACATTAGTTTCATCCATGTTTGATCAAACAGATAAGATCAGCAGTATAGCAAGTATTTTCAAGTATTCAGATAGTGACAAATATCAAGAAATTGTAGCAAGATCAGTAAGACTTCCCTCAAAGTCTACAAGGTTATCAAGAAACAGCAGTCCAAATAACTACTGCTCTGATACCACTTATTGGTCCCAAGTTGAGTTAAGATTGATTAAGCTAAGAAAGTCTAGAGGGGAGGGGTTGAATAGACTTTTCAAAATCTTTCAAAATATCAGAGTTTTAATGCGGAATAGTGTTCTGAATAGTACTGTTCTTACTGAGTCAGATCAGTACTTTCCAGTTTAGTTTTATACTCAACTTTTATTTAGATCTTTACTTATTAAATTCTACTGTTCTTGGTTAAACAAATATTAAATAGAAAATACCAAACAGAAAGTAAAGAACACAAGATTTATAGTGATTCGACAAATGTCTACATCCACTCTCACAACTCTAGTTGTGATGTTTTATTAACTCCTTCTTGAGTTTCTTGTGGCTTAAAGTCCCAAGATTAAGACTGTGATCTTATCGATTACACTCCCAAGTGTATCTTCGATCGACTAGTAATTTCACAAGTAACTAGCACACTTGTTTACAACAATACAAACTTTAAAATGAAAAGTAAAAATTCTCTTGATTAGCCGTGGATTATTCTCTTCAAATATGTGGCTTCTTCTCAGTTTGATCTCCTTAACTCTGTGAGTTCTTGAATGCTTCGAGTACTTTGATTGCTCTTGAATGCACTTAGATCAGTAATCTTTCAGTAGTCTTAGCAGTAGAAGATCACACAACATTTATAGAACTTAGTATGACAGTTAGCAGTTTGTGAACTAACTCTCAACTAACTCTAAAACTGTTTTTGTAACTTATCCTTTTTGTAACCGACTTTGTAACTTCATTCTTATTCCAAGTCAGCATATCTTCAATATATCTTCAGTTACACCTTAAATAAGTTTTCCAAACTTATTCTTCAAACACACCAACTCAGCACAGTAACTTACTCTTCTTAGTTTTACTGTTCTAAGTCAGTAAGCACAGTTCTCCAAAACTGTTCTAACTTCTCCAGAATGCTTCTCTTGAACTTCTGAGCTTCTCTTCAACTCTTCAAAGTCTTCTTATTCTGAAGTAGTCTTCTGAGTCTTCAATAGTCTTCTGATCTTCTTGTAATCTAGTGTTCTAAACTACTGTTCTGAACTTTTACATTGCTGAATACAATAGAATACAACTTTACATATATAAAACCTATCTATACATCAACTGAACTATATACAGATGAGTACATTTAAGTCATATACTATAAGTTGTCTATAAAATACAAAACATCATCTTAGTTCCTAACAGTTCTTATATCAGATCAGTAAACATAATAAGATCAGTAAACATATATAAAGATCAGTAACTCAGTTTTCAATTTCTTATATTAAGATCAGTAAACTTATTTCAGATGACTTAGTTAAGATGACTTAGAACCACATATATCATTAACTTTAAGTTGCTTTTGGCCATCAAAACATACAATCATCATCTAGAACATTGTTTCAAGGATTCATATCCCAACAATATATATATATATATATATATATATATTATAATATAAAATATTAATATAACTGTATAAGACGCATACAAAGAAAGTAAAAAGAATTAGTGGAGAAGGGAAGGAAAAACTAGGAGAAAAAAGTCTCAACAAAGGCCTAATTCAGTTTATATCTTTTAAGTTTTCACTTTTTCAATTTACGTTTTAGAGTGCCCAATTTACATCCTTTTTTGTCTAATTTACATCATTTTCGTCGAAAAATTGAAATTTCGGACAAATAGTTTAATTTACATCCTTCAAATTTAAAAATAAAAAATAATATTAATAATTTTCTAAAAATCTCATTAGAAATTACAAGTATAAAAAATAAAATAAAAATCTAAAATTCAAAAAATCTAAAATTGTCTAAATAAAAAATTCCGGAAAATCTCATTTAATTTTCTAAAAATTATAACAATTACATTAAATATCTGAAAAAATCTGTTAAAATTAAATAACTTAAAAAATCTATTAATTAAAAATTAGAAATTCTAAAATGTGTAAAAATTAAACCCTTGCTATTTGGCGAGGGATTTAAAGAGGGGCACAAATAAAGAGGAATTGGCGAGGGATGGAATCACACTCGCGAGTTAGCAAGTGGAAAAAAGTGCACTCGCCAATTTACGAGCGCGTTGGCGAGGGTACCAAAATCCCTCGCAAATTGCCGAGGGAAATTAATACCCCTCGCGAAATGAAGAAACCCAGGTGGCGAGGGATTGGTTTTTTGGAAGTTGGCGAGGGCGGAATGCAAGGGTGTATATATACTAATGGTTATATATTAATTACTGTAATTAATATATATTACTGTAATTGTTAGATATGCTTAATTAGGTTAATAGTTAATTATAATTATTCGATTGATTAAATAGTTAAATATTATTAATTATATATATGTGGGGAACAAATTAATTAAACATAAATATTGAATAATCATGAATTAAAATTGGATCAGATTAATAAGGTGTTAATATCTATAATTATAGAGTTTTTTTTTATTCTAATAAAACTCCACTACTATACCATTAATTACTTCAGTTTTTTGTTTTGTTTTGAAGAATTGCTTATATTAATTAAGAATTCCATGGGCACTTATTATTTAATTGTTAAAAAAAATCATATATGTCGGTTTAATTAATCAATATTTAAGCATATTTTATTATAATAGCAAACTAAAAAAATTATATGTGTTTGTTTAATTAGATTAATTATACAGAGTATATTATATAATTTAATTGTTAGATTAGTTTATTTTATGTGGTATAAAATTAATTGTTAAAATTTTAAATTAATTATAGAATAAAATTATAAATTTTATTTAATTATGTTATACTAAATATTGTTGAAATTATGATTTTATTTTTAGAATTGATATAATTAAGTTAGATTAATTATATATATATATAGAGAGAGAGAAAGAGATTTTGACTAACAATAATTTAATTATAAATTTGAATATTTAAATGTATGTGTTGATTATTATAAAATAAACAATTAAAATTAAGTAAATTAAATAAGGCAAAACGGAAAAATCTAGGATATATATTAATTGTACGTATTTGATATTTAACAATAATCGTTCCTAGTCCAAATGGCAACAAAGCTTCACAAGCGGAGGTCCTGTGTTCGATTCCATACAGCCCCTGTGGGGTGATTAAATTAGGCCATATATTGCGGGAAGTGTTTGGCGGCTGGCTTCTCCCAAGGGAGTGCAATAATTCTGTCGCCAAAAATTATTTGTAGTGTATTGTTAGTCCTTTAAAAATTATTTTACATTATGTTTTATAAGTTCGTATAGAATAAAAAATATGAAGGGACGGGGCCTTTTTTTAAAGTTTGATTCAAGCCCAAATATTCCTAGGACCGATCCTGTATGTGGGTTGGCTCGGATTGGTTAGATGTGGTGCGGGTTGGGTTGATCGAGTGCGGAAGTGGGTTTAGAGAACGATTCGTAAATCGAATATCCATAGCCAAATGTTCGCAAACATTAGCGACAAAATTAAAATATTTATTGCAAAAATATTAGCCACAATTTAAGGAGCTACTATTTTAGACACGAAAAAATTTGTAACGACAAATTTTTTCACAGTTGAATTGAAGTTTTCTTGTAGTGGTATACAGGGTTCAGCTGATTTCTATTACAAAGTGTTTTGGTTACAATCATCAAAACTAATACATATATCTCAACACTGCCCATTGTCAATTTGTTATCAATCACGAAATGTAAGTAATTAATTTAAATGTTTAATATTATAATATATGTCACAATATTATACATGGTCGTGAGGCGGCCATGGTAGCGACGGGCGTGATCCTTATTGAGAAGATTGTCTTGGGTACGCAATGCTGGACTAAGGTCCCTATGCAATGGCGTCGAAATTAATCGGTCCTTGCCTGATGGGTGTAGGGTTGTAAACGAATCGAATCGAAGCGAATACTGCAGTATTCGATTCGATTCGTGAAAATAGTCGAATATTCGTATTCGTATTCGTTTAATTTTCGAATAATAAATTTGATTCGGTATTCGATTCGATTGATTATTCGATACTATTCGATTCGATTCGAGTATTCGATTCGAATTTTTTAATACATGTTTTAAAAATTATTTTTCAAATATTCGATTTGAAATTGATTCGTATTCGATACTATTCGATTTGACTTGAAACTATTCGATTCGAAAATTTATGGAGAAATTTTTTAAAATAATAATTTAAATAATATTATAGGATATGAGACAAATATACATTTAAAAATATATTTATGTATATATATTATAAATATAATCGAATACTTACGAATATCGAATCGAATATCATAATTTTGTATTTGTATTCGTTTATTAATCGAATCAAAAAAAATATATTTGTATTCGAATTCGAATCATAAAATTTCGAATACGAATATCAAAATTCGAATACGAATACCGAATCGAGCAAAATTATTCGATTCGTTTACAACCCTAGATGGGTGGGTGAGTGTGTAGAGATTCTAAAAAACAAGGGAGGCTTGTGTGAGACTATCTTACAGTCAGGGGTCGGACCCAGGACTCGAGGTTAGGAGGACAAATAAAATTTAATGATCTAAAAGAGTGAAACACTGATATATGTATATGCATTTATAATATTTGTGTATATTATATTTAAATTAAGTTAAAAGACATTAGTAGTCGACTTCTCAAATACATCAATATGTCGTCTAGTAAGAAATGATTACGTAGTTACAAGAAAAAAATATATTGTGTTGCGTCATCTAGTATTACATGATAATTGAAAAAATGAACACTCAAAATATTAAAAGAACGAATACTTTATTTATTTTAATTAATGTGATGTAAAATTAAAAAAAGTGACAAATTAAACTATGAATTATAATTTCTTCGATTATCCATCCTTTTTTTTAAGGGCTAACTTTTTTATTTATATAATACCCTGTACATGAGTTGATTGGAAACAGGTTAAAAAAACTAAAATAATATAAAAAAGGGATCAAATATGTAAAATATAGTTCATTTGAGATCAATTATACAATTAAAATACATATAAAATAGTTATTTATATATATAAATATCAAAAGTGCAATAATTTTGAGACAATTTTTACAATAAATTTACAACTAACATGATTTATTAAATTAATATATTATCAATTTTACTTAATTTAAAAAATATTAAAATTTAATATATAAATATAGGGGGGTGGGTGGGGGGCCAAGGCCCCCTTTACAATTGTTGGATAGGTAGTATAATTTAGACATAAAGCTTTAACATTTTAAAAGAGATGAGCGTTTATTTATACAATTATATTAATCTGTGAACGATGTCACCGTGGAACCATGTCAAGTAAGTCTTCACTTTAAAAACCTTGTCGTTCATTTTTATCACTAAAAAGGAATAATAGATCAAATCTCATTCCCCTGTTCTTGGTGGTTTCCTTTTTTTAAGATGAAATGAAAAAGAGAACTTCATCTAGTTGTGGGCCAGGAGCAATTTTTTGATAATATTTTCGCAGTTTCGAACCTTGTTCAATTTTTGTCCCTTCGAGGATATTTAATAAAATTGGAATGAGATACAAAAAAGATTAGTCTACATTAACATTTCCCTTATTAAGGATGACACACTTAAATCGTGAAATTGTCAATTTTCCTTTCCCCACCAAAAACGAGCTAAAATTTGACTTGAAATGAATATATCTCCAAATGGACAGAACAATGTTGTTGGACCGTGAGCTCAAATTAGGATGAATTTTTTTTAGTCCTATAACTTTGAAACATTTTATAATAAATTATTTAAGTTTCAACTTTACAAAATACGGTATTTACCTTTTAATTCTAATCATTTTTTACATCAATTTTAATCATTTATGTTTTGAAGGAATTAGAATTTGCCACATATATTTAAAAAATGCCACATCATCATGCCACATCACTCTCTCCTCTATATATATTAAAAAAAAAGTAGAGTTAATTACACCCCAAAATATTCTATACACACCCCATAATTTTAAATATAAAAATAGATGTATATAAAATGACTAAGTAACCCTTACATAAAGAGTAAAATAACTTGAAAAAATATAAAACAAAATAAATTTAAAAAATTAAACGAAACCAAAGAGTGTTGCAGTTATGAATGATCGATGTTAATTATGTGAATCTCATTTTCCTTTATTAATTTAAATGTATAACTAAATTTAATGATAATATCATCATTTTATCAAATGCTCATAAGAAATAAATATATTTCAAATAAATAAATTAATTAGTTTAGAGTAGATGCCGTGATTTTTTTTTTTTGCATGTATCTAGAGGAATGATTAATTAGTTTGGAGTAAATGCATATAATTTTTTTTTTTTGGGTGAGGCTACTAACACCCCATAAAATATGTATACAAACCTCAAATGTTATACACACCCCACTAAAATTTAAAAATCAATCTTTATTGTTAAACACACCCCAATTCTTTTCTACTTACCCTTTATCCCTCGAAACAAATTTAAATTGAATCAAAACTAAAAATATAATTTAAAATTCAACTAAATCATTAAAACTATATACAGTATAAATTTTAAAAATTAATTAAAAAAATATTCAATAATATGAAAAACTAAATAAAATTTAAAAATAATTAAAAAATCAACTAAATATTAAATAATATATGAATGGAAAAATCAATTAAATCCAAATAAAATTTAAAAAATTAAATAAATCAAATAAAATTTATAAAATAATTAAATTAAAAATACCAATTAATGATTCAATTTTCTAAAAAACTAAACAAAATTAAAAATGAAAGAAAAATCAACTCAATCAAAAATAAATATTAATAAAATTAAATAAAAAATAAAATCATCTACTTCTTATTGATTTTTTGTAATTTACTTTTTTTTTACGTTTTATTGAATTATTTCATATTTTTAATTTAATATTTTAATTTTGTTTTGATGATTTATTTTCTAATTTCAGTTTCTATTTAAATTTCTATGATTTTTTTCGAAAAAATTAATTAATTTTAAAGATTTAGTTAAAATTTTAAAATACTTTTAAATTTTAATTACATTTTTAATTTCATATTTTTTCAAGTTATTTTTTATATTATTTTACTCTTTTATTTATATAAAGGTTACTTAGTCATTTTATATACATCTATTTTTGTATTTAAAATTATGAGGTGTGTATATAATATTTTGGGGTGTTATTAGCTCTATATAAAAAAAAAAAAATATATATATATATAGGAGAGAGTGATGTAGGGTATTCTTAGCCCATCAAGTAATTCAAAATTTGAATTAAGGCCTAACCACTTGCACAAATATCTCCTTGGCCCATAAAAAACCCTAGGTTCTACACCTATAAATAGAGGCCTCATTTCATTCATTTTATCATCAAGAAATCAGAAGCATTCAAGACTCTAAAATTCTCTACAGAGATTTTAGAGTGTTCTTCAGCAAGCGGAGGATCTTCAAAGGCGTTCTTCGTGCAAAGCGGCGAGAAGTGGTGTTCGAGTGGAGATCAAGGTGCTAAGCCTCTTCGATTCGGCGTTTCTTCAAGGCGTTCTTCGTGCAAAGCAGCAAGAAGCAGTGTTCGAGTGGAGATCAAGGTGCTAAGCCTCTTCGATTCGGTGTTTCTTCAAAGTGCTTCGTGGATCTTCAACGGTGTTCGTCCCGAAAAGTTTCGAAAGTCCCGAAAAGTCCCGAAAAGTCCCGAAGGTCCCGAAAAGTCCCGAAAATCAACGTTTAATCCAAAATACGGCGTCAAGCCCTTGGATTAACGTTACAAAGTCCTAAAATCAAGAACGATCTTCAACGACGTTCATCTAAAAAGTCCCTAAATCTGGCGTTTAATCCAAAATACGGTGCTAAGCCTTTGGATTAACGTTATAAAGCCCCAAATACAAGATCGGAAAGGATTCGGTTGTGGATCTAGCTCCAAAAGCTCAAGAAATTGAGTATGATGGAATAAGTCACAAATGACGCCATCAACTCCCTACTACTAAATTGTAGGTCAAATTGAGTATGATGGAATAAGTCACAAATGACTCCATCAACTCCCTACTACTAAATTGTAGGTCAAATTAAAACCCGGAACACGTCGCTTAGACCCCGGTATCACATATGTTTAGAGAGAGGAATCAAGAGATCAACGAGAATTGTAACCTACATTCTTAATAAAAATATGTTTACCTTATTTTTATCACCTTTTATATACATTTTTGCAGGTGTTTAAATTTATTGGTTTACAAATTGGCACGCCCAGTGGGACGATTCTCGCTCTTCATCTCCACTCTCCAAGTATTCATGTATGCAGAATTTCATATGGGGCATGCTAAATCACCGTTAGGGGCATGCTAAATCACCGTTTGAGTTCTACATCAAGATTTCGAGATCAAGTTGCATTCGACATAGATCTCTACAACAGATCTCGAGGGGGCATTTGTAGACACTGAAATTTTATTAAATTTTGAACGTGTCTAATATTATGTAAATCCTAATTTTGGAGATAAGAATATAAAATAATATCTCCAAAATTGAGGAATTATCTCTTTCCTTATTTTTAGGATTTTTGAATATCTTTCTTGCTCTCTAAGTAGTTAGTTTCTTATAAATAGGAGTGAAAATAGAATTGCAGAGTCAGATGGAATAAGTCACAAACGACTCCATCAACTCCCTACTACCAAATTGTAGGTCAAATTCAAAATCCGGAACACGTCGCTGAGACCCCGGTATCAAATTATGTTTAGAGAGTGGAATCAAGAGATCAACGAGAGTTGTACCCCAATTTTTTAATAAAAATATGTTTGCCTTATTTTTATCACCATTCTTTTATGCATATTTGCAGGTGTTTAAATTTATTGGTTAACAGCGTGGAAATACAGAATGAAGATAAGGATAAATATTGAAGAGTTAGTTATGGAAATAACTAATTAACAGAAGACGCGCGAAAGGATAAAAAGAAACAGTTACAGAAGTTAGTTATCAAGAAAGAGTTGTTGGATAACAAACTGTTCTTGAAGAAGTGAAGTTTATAAATAGTCGAAGATATTCAACGTTTGAGACTACTGAAACCCTGAAGGATTATTGTTACTATGAGATTTAAAGCGTATTCAAGAGAAGTATTCAAAGCAAGAGAAACTCGCAGAGTTGAAGATTCAGAAAGTTTAAGCCAGAAGACAAGTGATATTTGAAGAAGGCTACGACTGAATTAGATAAGTTTTTCTTTACTGTTTGTATTGATTCAAGTTGCTAGTTACTTGTAAAATAGCTAGTTGTTAGATCGAAGATATATCTGGAGATATAATCGAAAAGATCGAAGTCGTATTTCTTGGGACTTAAAGCCGCAAGAACACACTACTGGAAGAGAAGAGTAATAAGAATTTCACGACTGAAGTTGTGAGAGTGGATGTAGACAAGTTGTCGAACCACTATAAATCTCGTGTTTGATTTACTTTACTGTTTTATCTGTGTTTGATTGATTACTTGTTTAATTGATTAATCTGCATATAGAATAGACAAGTTCAGTGTTCTTATTTCGATATTAGTTGAGTGTAAATCTTAGGGCTCATTGATAAATCTGATAATTCCGCATTGTGTACTTTGATATTTTGAAAGATTTTTAAAAGTCAATTCACCCCTCCCCTCTAGACTTTTACTAGCTTACTCAATCTTATCTACTCAACTAGGGACCTACAGCAGCTCTTAGTAAATTTAGATGCACATTTTAAGGGGGAACACATGCTTAAATAATACAAGAAACAAGTCCCCTCTAGGCTTAGAATCAAATTGATCCCAAGACTACTGAAAGTGTTCACTGAACAACCATGGTGATCAAGTCAGCTCAGTTGATAGACAACCTCCCTGATGATCAAATGAGAAGAACACATCAAGTAGATCAAGTCTACTGATGTGTATGTTAAGTTCAGAGGAGATGTCCAGCAGGATTGACCAAGCACACTTGAACCTGAATTGTTCTAAGACAAAAGGCCAATTGTGCTGATGGGGTCAAAGCTACTGATATGGAAGCATGAATGCTCAAGAACCATCAAGTAAGGATCAATGAAGTTAAAGAGCCAAGTCATCTAAAAGAGCTATGCCAACACTGCTGATAAGTCATATATGTTGAATCTGATAAGCTGACTTGCCCAGATGATAAGGAATGTTGTCCTTATCATAGAACCAATGATCAGAGGTGATGTCCATGTTTGATCAAGTGAATCTTTGAGTCAGACATTGGGAAGAGTGCATCAAAGTCAAGACAAAGAGCTTACAGTCGTTTACTTCCCAAATTAAGGATATGTCACTTTCAAGAACCTGTCTTCCAGTTGCAAAGTTCAAGGAAGACATATATAGACATTTTGAGGATGTCTCTCCAACTGACACAACCTCAATTTTCTCTATAAATACAGAAGTGTGGAAACCATTTGAAGGCATCCAACTATCCTAAAAAGTAAAAGGAAACTCCAAGCTACCAAGCCTTCAAGCTTTCTAAGAGCGTTCTTAGTTTCCATAACACTTCTTCTAAGCTGAACCTTATTGTAAAACATTCAAAGTTTAGAGAGATATTATATCCTAAACACAATGCTCAATTGTAAAGGATATCTCACCTAGTTGGAACCAACATCAACCCTTAAACCTTTCAAGGAAAGTTGGGAGGATTGTTGTAGTAGAAGTGTAAGGAATTGACAGTTGAGAGAAGAACAGTTCAGTTCTGAGTTAAGAAGAGAGTACTAGGACTCTGAACTCCTAGGGATCAAGGCACCTGGGAGTGGTGTGGTTGATCAAGTGCACATTAGCACTATAAAACAAGTTAATTCCAAGTGTGAAGGAATTATCCTGTTAAATCAGGGAAAGTGGATGTAGGAGCTTGAGTCTCTGAACCACTATAAACTCTTGTGTTGTTTACCTACAAGTTACTTCATTCAAACACATTCATACACTGCACACAAACCGATCTTTAAAAGATATACATTCAAGTTGTGCAAAACTGTTTTGGGACAAGTCCCCTGGAAAGCAGTTTAAGTGTTAAGATAAGATTTCAGAATTAAAAGGAGTTTAAACATAAGGGCCAACCACAATTCCACACTTATAACTTAATTAGATAGTTATTCAACTAAGTACTCTATAGTACTTAGTGATTTAATTATCTTCTGAAAGTTATACATATCAGAAGAGTTGTCTAGGACAACCATGCTGAAAGTCTGTATTACTTAAGTTTGAAAAAGATTTGCTTACAAGTGTATTCCCCCCGCCCATACACTTGTTATATACTCCTTTCTGGACCAGCAAGTGGTATCAGAGCAGGGGTTCAAAGACCACTGCTTCTGAAAATCCATTTTGATTTTCAAAACAATATTTTTGTGTGGTCACTGAACTGATCTCTCTGAAATCTTAACATATCTATATCTAACCCTTTCTATCTGAGATATGGCAAACAACAACAATGTTGTTGTTCCTCCTGTTGCTGTGGAGACCATCAACAATATGGCACCAGATCTTGTTAATCACATATCTCACAACAAGTTGCCTATGTTCTCAATTGAGAACTATGATTTCTGGAAAATCAGAATGAGAGCTCATCTAGCATGCCTCCACAATGAGATGCTGAGAGTCATCACAAGGGGTCCATTCACATTTACTCAAGTTAACCCCAGAGTGACTGAAGCTCAAAGGGATGATGTAAGGGAGGAGATCCCCAAAGATGAAGATGACCTCACCACTAAAGAGAGAAGGAGACATAATCTGAATTATCTAGCAATGAACACTCTCTATCAAACAAAATCCAGATGCAGTAATGGGGAGAGTCTACCACTGCACAACAACCAAAGAAATTTGGGATACCCTTGCTGAAATGTGTGAGGGTACAGACAAAATCAAGGAGAATAAGCTCCAAGTTGTTGTGCAGAAGTTTGAACATTTCACAATGGAGTCTGAAGAGTCCATTGATAAATTTGCTGGTAGATTCACTGATATAATGAATGAGATCAACTCATTGGGCAAGGTGTACTCAAAGAGGGAGATTGCACTGAAAATTCTAAGGAGTCTCACTCCAAAGTGGGATGTGTATTCTGTAATGATGCAGAATACTAAAGATCTCTCCACCATTCCCATGCAACAAGTCTTCTCAGAACTCAAAGCTTATGAGTTTGATCTCAATAAAAGAAAGCCTATTGAAGAATCTTCCTTACCAACCAAATGAGTAGCATTCAAAGCCAAAACTGCTGAACCAGAGATGCAGCCCACTCCAAGATCAGCAAAATCAGTCTCTAAGGCTGAAATGAAGGAAGAGCTAGCCCTCATGGCTAGAAGGTTTGATAAACTCAACTCAAGATTTGGTAGATACAAGAAATTATACCAAGACAACAAGGTCAGGAGAAGGTACAACTCTCCTGAAGCCAAGGCTGAGGACAAAAGTCCTGAAGAAAGGAAGTTAGAGGAAAAGTACTCTGACATGAAAAAGTCCAACAGAGCTGAACCTTCATCATCTAGAAGAAGAGATGATTCAAAGAAAGATAATGATGAAGACCTATGTTACAACTGTAACAAGAAGGGGCACTGTTGGTCCTGAAAGGAGTATATAACAAGTGTATGGGGGGGGGGAATACATTTGTATGCAATTTCTTTTCAAACTTTGATCAAACCAGAGTTCAGCAAGGTTGTCCTGGACAACTTTGCTGATATGATTAACTCTTCTAAGATAATCAAACTACTAAGTACTATTGAGTACTTAGTTGAATAACTATCTAGGGGAGTTATATGTGCGGAATTAGTGGTTGGCCCTTTAATTTAAACTCCTTTTATATTCTGAAATCACTTAAGTTGTTTATCACAGTCTATCAGGGACCTTGTCCAAATCAGGTTTTGCTCACTTTGTGAAATGTATCTTTGAAAGTCCAATTTATGTGCAGTGTTGAATGTATGTAAAGTGCTTTGAATGTAAATCAACACAGTGGTTTATAGTGGTTTAGAGACTCAAGCTCCTACATCCACTTTCCCTGATTTAACAGGATAATTCCTTCACTCTTGGAATTAACTTGTGTTATAGTGCCAAGGTGCATTTGATCAAGAACACCACTCCTTGGTGAATTGATCCCTAGGATGTCTAGAGTCCTAGTACCCTCTTCTCAACTCAGAACTGAATTGTTCTTCTCTCAACAATCAGCTCCTATCACTTCTACTACTACAACCTTCTCACTTTCTCACTTGAAAGGGGTAAGGGTTGAAGTAAGGTTCCAACTAATGAGATATCCTTTACAATAAAGATCAATGTATAAGGATAGAATATCTCTTCTAGGCTTGTATGGATATACAATGAGGTTCAGCTTAGAATGAAGTGTTATGAAGACTAAGATAGTCTCTTTGAATACTTTGAAAGCACTTTGACTTGTAGGATAGTTGGATATTCTTGTCAAGGTTGAGATGCTTCAAATGGTCTTCACACTTCTGTATTTATAGACAAATTTGAGGATTTACCCGTTGGAAAGGCAGTCCCAAATTGCTATAAATGTCTTCCTTGAGTTCTTCAAACTGGAAGACAGATTTTGATAGTGACATGTCCTTGTTTTGGGAAATAAACGGCTGTAACAACTTTGTCTTCATTCTGAGCACTTTTCCCAATGTCTGACTTCAAGATTCACTTGGTCAAACATGGACATCTCTTCTTATCAACATTACTGAGATAAGGACAAGCTCCCTTATCATTTGGACAACTCTGCTTATCAGATTCAGCAGAGTTCATTCATCTGCAGTGTTGGCTTTTTAACTTTTTCAGAAGATTTGGCTCTTTCTCCTTTCATGACTTCTTAGTAAGTTCTTCGGATGTATATGTCTTGGAATAGTGAACTTGACCTCTTCAGCATAGTTGTCTTGAAAGATATATTCTGGTTCAAGTGTACTGAGACAACTCTTCTGAAACATTTAGCTTGGACAATTCTTCTGAGCTTTGTGTGAAGCAGTAGATTGATGCTTTGATGATGCATCTTAACTCATGTTGGCATTCACTAAGTTGTCTTCAGACTGACTCCTCATGATCAGCATACTTATCCTTCAGCAGACTTGAGGTCATTTCAGAAACTAAGCCTTGAGGGGACTATTGCAGATTTAAACTATTAAGCAAGTGTTCCCCCTCAACTAGTGCATCTATTCTTCTAAGAGCTGCCTAACACATCAACTTCTCTACTTGTCTTAGTCTACATGTTCCAACAGTCCTGCAACATGTTCATTCAATTTTGACTTATCTACTTGGCATGTCTAAGGGGGTTTTGGTATACTTCATCAAAACTCATTTTATTCCCAACAATTTCCCCATTTTTAATGATGCCAAAACCTATACAATCTATGCAAAGGTGACTTGATTACACTTATTACATTCTACTACAGTGAAGATGACTGAGGTCAAGTTCCCTGAAAGAAAAATGTGTTAGTGTATTTTCTGTTTTCATTTGCATATAAGTTTATAAGTCAGACAAGTTGTAGCTTGGTAATGTTTGATTCAAAATGTGTTCAACTATCATTCAAATAAGAGATCATTACAAGCATGTTGATAGTTGAACAAACATATCAGAGCATGAACATTACATTAGAGTATAAAACTTCTAAATTACAAATTCAAAGTAATAAACTATCTATTGATTTGAGCAATATTGGATGAGATAGTCTATTAGAGCATTGATCCTAAAGTATCAGAGCAAATAGTCATCAGTAAAGCACATCAGCAGTCTTGATCAATTTCAGCATAGATGACCAATTTTAGTAAATTATCAGTCAAATCATTCAGAACAGCAGATAGGGGTCAAGAGGACTTAGCCAATTCATAGATCATCTTCAGGAGGTGGCACCATCCCATATTGTGCCCACACCCTTTTCTTCAGCTCCATGGCCTCTTGGTTTGTGCCCTTTGGTCCAAACACCATTCTGTTCAATTTCAGGATTTCAAAGAACTCCTGAAGGATTTTGTTCTGATCAATCCATCCTTCCAGATTTGGAGGCATGTATATGATTTGCTTTGGTGCAGTGAGTTCAAATCTTGCAATGTCAGCAGCTGCAAGCAATTTCTGATATAGCTCTCTGTGATATTCTATCATGAACTCAGCAAAAGTGGAGTTGACGTCTCTTCCATTCCATCTATCAATGACATAGTAGTCATAGACAAACTCCCTTTTGGCCTCTTCCCATGAGTCATTCAGCTGGATAGGCACCCATTTATCCAAGTGAGGATATTTGGTGTCCATGGGGATCAGTAGCTATGGCTTTAATTTGCTGTAGGTTGCTCTCCTTCTTCTTGGCTTTTGGAAATCAGCTCTTCTTTTGTCCCTTGCTCTGTTGGCTTCCTCCATCAAATCCATTCTTTCTTGGGCCCTCATCATGGCCAGCTTTTGTTGTGTTTCAGGGTCTTTCCCATACCCTTCTTGAAACAACTTTGATGGATCATTCAGTATCACAACTTTCTTCTTCTTTGGTCCAGGTCCAAAGCCTTCATCATACAATTCTTCAATATTTTCAGCAGCTTTGGCACCTTCAGTAGACTTAGTCTCAGCAGACTTATCTATTTCAGAAGACTTTGCCTTTTTAGCAATCTTGGTCATTTCAGCAGATTTGACCTTTTCAGCAGCCTTAGGCTTCTCAGCAGTCTTGCTCTTCTTGGAGATAGGCTCTTCTTCCTCAATTCTAAATTCAAGAGGAAGTTCTAGGCTATTGGGGAAGTCAGTGAATGTCTCAGCCTTTCTGTAGATGTTGTTAATTCTTAAATGTCTTAACATTATCAACAACATCTGAATTCGACCTTCCGAGATTTTTTCTAAGTCTTTTCTGAAATGCTACATTAAATGTTGACCTAAATGTTGTCGCATTTCTGGCAGGATCTAGAAGCTTCTACAAGGATCTGGAACCTGGAAGATTCCAGAACATTGGAGAACATGCTAGAACAGCCTGGATACATTTGGAACGACCTGGAGCATCCTAGAAGGATCTAGAAAGATCATGGAAGTAGTGGAAGTTGAGTTTCCTAAAAAATAGGACCTCAATGTGGAAGCCTCTAGAATTTCGTATCCCACACTATAAATACCCATTGAAGGCTTCATAATTCAGTGTGCTCTATTCGATCAATATCCTAGACCGAGCGTTCATCCCTGTTAGGAAATTGTGGCCAATAGTTCTACATTTTAGTTCATACGAAGTATCCCACCCGTATGACTGTGTGTCTTCTTATCTATTGAGAGTGTAATCATTAGATAGACTAGGCATTTCGACAGTGTATAATTTATACACTTAGTTCGTTTTCTAGACTTGGCACCTGCCTCGTTTATAGTTTCGTTGTGAAAGTTATTGTTGTAACATTTCACACAACATTTGTACTTGAAGATAAGTATTGATTTTACGCCATAAGGCAGACATAGATTTTTATTTATAAAATCTATGTTAAAAGTATTTCCATTGTGTCTCGTTTGTTTTTAGTGTTTCAAGTCTTCCGCTGTGTATCTTAATTTCTGATATTCTGTTAGAGTCAGTGTTGCACTATTTGTCTCAACATTCTGTGCAACATTTATCTACTTATACTTAAACACGTCTATACACACCCCGCACACACTTTCAGTTGGTATCAGAGCTGATACCTGACGACACTAGGTTAGATCTTTGGTCAAGTGTGTTTTTAGTTTAGTTTAGCAATGGAAACACATCACATATCCACTGCACTTAGGCCACCCGTTTTAGATGGTTCGAATTATTCTTATTGGAAGCCTAAGATGCGTATGTACATCAAGTCAATTGATGAACGTGCTTGGAGGACTGTACTTACAGGTTGGGAAGCTCCAAAGAGACCAGCAGACGCAGATGGTGAAGTTCAACTCAAAAGAGAAGTTGATTGGACTTGCAAGAATATTCATCTCCTAAAACTCCACAACAAAATGGAATTGTTGAAAGAAAGAATAGAACTTTACAAGAAATGGCTAGAGTTATGCTTACATCCAAATGTCTTGCTAAGAAATTTTGGGGAGAAGCATTGAATACTGCATGCCATATTATTAATAGGGTTTTTATTCGTTCTAACACTAATCAAACACCATATGAGATTTTGAACAACAGAAAACCTAATGTGAAATATTTTCATGTATTTGGTTGTGTGTGTTATATTCTGAATGATAGGGATCAACTTCATAAGTTTGATTCTAAAAGTGATAAAGGTTTCTTTTTAGGCTATTCTAGAAATAGTAAAGCTTATAGAGTTTATAACCTAAGAACTAACACTGTTCAAGAATCTGTTAACGTTGTGTTTGATGATGATAAAGGTCTTACAGATGACAAGGATGAAGAAGATGTATCACAGGTTACAGACACTTCTGAGAATACACTGAAGTCTGAAAATGTTGCACCAAATGTTAACACATCTGGGTCAACATCTACAGAACAGTCAGCTGTAAATTCACAGAATGATCAGTACATTCCCAAAACGAATCCTTCTTCAAGAATAGGCAAAAGTCATCCTTCTGACCAGATCATAGGCGATGCTACAGTTGGAGTGCAAACAAGAGGAAGAGTAAGATCAAACAAGGTAGATGTGGTAAGAACAATATGCATGTCTTCTATGTGTAATGTTGCAAATGCTGAATGCTATTTATCTGAAATTGAACCTAAGAGTGCTAAAGAAGCCTTAACTGATGAAAACTGGATTAATGCTATGCATGAAGAACTTGGTCAGTTTGAAAGAAATGAAGTGTGGACACTTGTTCCTAGACCTAGTCATACTAATGTCATTGGAACAAAGTGGATATTCAAGAATAAAACTGATGAATCTGGTAATATTGTTAGGAACAAGGCTAGGTTAGTAGCAAAAGGTTACACCCAAGTTGAAGGAGTTGATTTTGATGAAACTTTTGCACCTGTTGCTAGGATAGAATCTATTAGATTACTGCTAGCTATTGCATGTTTTATTGATATTAAGCTTCATCAAATGGATGTAAAGGCTGCATTTCTAAATGGCATATTAAATGAAGAAGCATATGTTGAACAACCTATAGGATTTGAAGATCCACAGTATCCTGATCATGTATATAAACTTAAGAAAGCATTGTATGGTCTTAAACAAGCTCCTAGAGCATGGTATGGTAGGCTTACTGACTTTCTTTTGGAATATGGATTTATTAGAGGAGAGGCAGATAGAACTTTGTTCATTAAGCACACTCCTAATGTTGATGAGGATGATGATCCAGATATGGATGTTGTGATTACTGCAATCACAGGGGGTAGAAAGACTAAGTGGACTAGGAAGATGTTAGCTAGACACTTAACCTCCTTACATTCTGTTTTGTATAAGCTGATCATATACAATTGGATTCCCACTACCAACACCACTAAGATTACAAGAGACCAAGCCATTCTTATGTATAGGATTTCTATACTTAAGAAGTTCAATCTGGGACATACTATCTTTCACCATATGAGGAAATTTTCTGGGAAAACTACTGGGAAAGGAAATCTGCCCTATCCAGTCTTGATTTCAAACTATCTGAAGCACCATGGCTTCACTGCTAAGAAGACTGATGTTTTGAGGGGGAGAGTGCCACTGCTTGCTATTGCTCCTGCCTTATTGATTGGGGACAGAATCATTGATCTGCCCATAGTTGCTCCTGGTACTGATAGTCCACAGAGATCTTCCAGACCCTCTACTTCTGCTCAACCAGGCCCTTCCAGAACACATCAGAGAAATGCACCCCCAAATGTTGAGAACATTCGTGTCAACATTTCTGGTAATGTGTATCTT
Organism: Galeopsis tetrahit; assembly: GCA_963675135.1. NCBI lineage: Eukaryota > Viridiplantae > Streptophyta > Magnoliopsida > Lamiales > Lamiaceae > Galeopsis > Galeopsis tetrahit. The sequence goes on from OY776125.1 coordinate 52,801,129, forward strand.
TCACAGGAATTCATCAAACTCCAACTCCAACACTTGCAGGAAACAATAGATGAACTCCAGTTCCTGAAGGACAGGTGGACCAACCTCCTTTCACCTACAACAGGGGGAGTACCACCACCATCCAACTCCAATGTGGTCATTGAGGAGATAAATGAAGATGGAGTTCCAGCTGCTGCTGATGCTGGTGCTGTACCTGATGCTAGAGGAGATGCTGCTGTAACTGATGTAGTTGCACATCTTGCTGCTATTTACTTTGTGGATGAAGCTGATGAACAGGAACATTGATGAACAGGAACAAGCTACAAGACAGGGGGAGATCTGATTTCATAATGGCTGCTGTTTATGCCATTTATTCAGTTCAATCTCTGTAATTAATGTTTAAGTATTCTGAAATTCTGATACACTTGTTATTTATTTTTTCTAGATGATAGGATGTTTATTACTGCAACTTGCTTAATGGTTCCACTTGATATTTGTTTATCATGTGTCTAATATTGCAGGTTGTGTATAGTATTAGTGTCTGTTTTTGTTTTACATTATGTTTTGCTCTGATTTTTTATTATTTTTTTGCTTTGTTAGTGTCATACTTAGATTCTAAGTTAATTCTTCCAGTACAACTTATTATCTTAGTATAGTTACTTATGTTGTGAGTAAGTGTACAGTTTATACTTATTCTATTTTGGATAAAATAGTTTTGATCCTTTGGCACGGATCATTATGAAATTATCCTTGATCTTCAGTTGATTTGATCCAACGATTACAACAGGTATTGTCTTGACTAGTGCTTAGCAATGATGTCAACCTCAACTAAGTACATAAAACTGAGTATGTATAGAAATATATGTGCATCAGGTGTGTTGTAGTCGAAAGGTCAAATTGGGGGAGATTGTAGATGTTGTTAATTCTTAAATGTCTTAACATTATCAACAACATCTGAATTCGACCTTCCGAGATTTTTTCTAAGTCTTTTCTGAAATGCTACATTAAATGTTGACCTAAATGTTGTCGCATTTCTGGCAGGATCTAGAAGCTTCTACAAGGATCTGGAACCTGGAAGATTCCAGAACATTGGAGAACATGCTAGAACAGCCTGGATACATTTGGAACGACCTGGAGCATCCTAGAAGGATCTAGAAAGATCATGGAAGTAGTGGAAGTTGAGTTTCCTAAAAAATAGGACCTCAATGTGGAAGCCTCTAGAATTTCGTATCCCACACTATAAATACCCATTGAAGGCTTCATAATTCAGTGTGCTCTATTCGATCAATATCCTAGACCGAGCGTTCATCCCTGTTAGGAAATTGTGGCCAATAGTTCTACATTTTAGTTCATACGAAGTATCCCACCCGTATGACTGTGTGTCTTCTTATATATTGAGAGTGTAATCATTAGATAGACTAGGCATTTCGACAGTGTATAATTTATACACTTAGTTCATTTTCTAGACTTGGCACCTGCCTCGTTTATAGTTTCGTTGTGAAAGTTATTGTTGTAACATTTCACACAACATTTGTACTTGAAGATAAGTATTGATTTTACGCCATAAGGCAGACATAGATTTTTATTTATAAAATCTATGTTAAAAGTATTTCCATTGTGTCTCGTTTGTTTTTAGTGTTTCAAGTCTTCCGCTGTGTATCTTAATTTCTGATATTCTGTTAGAGTCAGTGTTGCACTATTTGTCTCAACATTCTGTGCAACATTTATCTACTTATACTTAAACACGTCTATACACACCCCGCACACACTTTCACTTTCTTTTGTTCCCCTTGGCCTTCTTGATTTGACCTCTAGTTTGGACACCTTCAACATCTTTGTCCAAACCAGATCCTTCTCCTCCTGGCCTCTGCTGAAGCCTAGCTCTCTCTTCTTGTGCTGATGCCATAGAAGCCTTCATTGTTATGGTTAACTGCTCTTCTTCATCAAGATCTTCTATGTTCAGAACTGCTTGCTCTTTGCCCTTATCTTCAGCAGCCTTTTCCTTGCCCTTCTCTGAACTACCAATTATCAAGGCACCTTTGGCCCTTACTCTTTCTCTTTCCCCCTTTTTGGCAGCATCAAAGCACTGAGGCTTGAGCTCACTCATGGTTGTTGTCACCAAGGAGTAACATGGGTTTCAGGGGAGTTGGGTTCAGGATTGTGGGTTTCAGGGAGATTGGCTTCTAAGGGTAGACCTTTAGGGACTTTGGACTCTGGGGTTCCAGAACCAGAAGAGTTGGTTCTTGACTTGGATTTAGTCCTGCTTTCTGCCCTTCTCTCCTTTAGAGCTAATTGGAGAATTCTTTCCTCCTGAAGTTCCAACACCTTCTCAGTGGGCTTGGCTCTCCTCTTGCTTGCCCCACTGCTTCCACTTCCTTCCTCTTTTTCCTTCTCAGGGACAACTTCCCTGGGCCTTTTATCACCCTTTTTCTTCTGCCTTGTCTCATTGTATTTCAGCCTCAACTCTTCTGAGTGGTCAGAAGGCACATTCACTCCCTCTTCTGCCACTTCATCAACTTCAACTGATGCTCCTGAGGCTTCTTCTGATAGAACTTGAGAAATCTTCTTGGTTTTGACAGCCCTGGCCTTTGTTCTTTTCTTCATTTTGGGCTTCTCCTCAACCTCTTAAGCAGGTTTGGCCATCAACATCCTCCTTTGCTCAGTTTTCTTGCTTAGCTTCCTGAACAGCACTTTCTGGGCAGGGAGGGGCTTTGCAAAGGTTTGCATTTGAGAGTAGTGTGAAAACTTTTCAATCAACAAGCTTGCCCTTGTGCAGTACTTCAATTTCCGTTCCAACACAACTTTGTTGTGAGCTTTCACCTTGAACTTGGCTTTTTCCTTCATCATCTCAGACAAGATGAAGGTCCTCCAATCAAACTTGATGCCCTTATCACTGGCATCAATTACTACAGCCATAACTCTGATCCTTGGAAAGCTTACTTGCTCAAGACTTCCAGTGTTGCTTAACAAACTCTTTGTAATTACCTCAAAAAGATTTAGGAATTTTTGCTTGAGGGTTCTTTTGTGTTGTGTAGATGAGATTGGTCCTGGAACAAGGAGCCAATCTTGTGCAATCTCTTCCTCATGGCCATTGACATAGAATTCTGGATACCTCCCTTCAGAGGGCAATCCAAAGGCAGCATCTACATCCTCCTCAGAGAATTTTATTCTGTGGAATCTTTCTTCCTCTTCTCCTTCTGCCCTATAGGATAGTCTTGTGGTGACCTCACCATCTTCTGACTTTCCTCTCCACTTAAGGAAGGCAAAGAACTCAGCCATATATGTTTCCAAGCAAGAATCTGGCTTCTCTTGCACGAATTTCTGGAGTCCTGCTCTTCTCAGCCATCTCAAGGTTGGAGTAATTTCTGGATCTTCACTCTCAAAGGATAGGATGGGCTCAAAAATCAGATTGTTTTTGTGGCTCAGGTAGCCAAAATCAAGGTCTAACTCCTTGTTTGTGAAGTCAACAATCATTTCTGTTCTAACTTTAGGAGCCATTGAAGAACAATGAAGAATTGTTGAGTGTTTGAGAGAGTAAGAGAACTAGGGTTTCAAGAGAACTTTGAATGCGTGGGGAAGAATGAAGTGTTGTATGGCTTCTTAAGACTTGTGAATATTCCAAAAGGAATGTATGTCAATGAGTAGGTGAGTCTTAAGGCAATTCAACGGTTTGCAAATGAGGAAATTCAATTTGGACGGCCAAGATCAATTTCAGGAGAGTTGGCCAGTTTTGATCCAATGGTCAATAACCAATGAAACAGTGAAAAACTGTTTTATTCAAAACGTGGGAGGAGTTTTATTGTTTGTTTAAAGCTGGGGGGTTATCAAGGTAGATCATGTCTCAAATTGTTTAATGCAAACAAGAGTTAAATCTTGGCATTTAATGCATTGAAAACGACTTTTTGGGTAGGGGACAAATTGAATCCTTGAAATTGTGATATCTTTAAAAGGAATGAGACAGTTATTGAAATAGGCAATGATTACCCAAAATAGGTGCTTATCAAACCTAGATTTGGTTTGATAGCCAAGACAACTTATCTGACCCTACATGGACAAGTGTCCTGAAGAGATGTGGACAATTGTCCTGAATTTCAATGGACAAGTGTCCTGAATATTTAGAGGTCATCTCTTCTGAATTTCAGAAGACTTGACCAAGTCTGCTGAACTTTGAATTCGGTTCCCCCTTGATTAATAAACTCCTTTGGACTCATTTGTCCAACTTCCCTGGATCAAGAAGACCCAACTCTGTTGATAATTCCAAGAATCTTGCCTCTACAAGTGGCTTTGTCAAAATATCAGCCTTTTGATGATCTGTGTGGATCTTTACTAGCTTGATATCCTTCTTCTCCACATGGTCTCTAATGAAGTGATGTTTGATATCCACATGTTTGCATCTAGTGTGTAGAACTGGATTCTGAGATATTGCAATAGCACTGTTGTTGTCACAGAAGATTGGTACTTCAGTAGAGTTGACATTGTAGTCTCTTAGTTGTTGTCTCAACCAAAGGATCTGAGCACAACAACTTCCAGCAGCTACATATTCAGCTTCGGTGGTGGAGGTTGCCACTGTGTTCTGCTTTTTAGAGAACTAAGAGATGAGATTGTTCCCTAAGAATTGACATGTCCCTGAAGTGGATTTTCTGTCAATTCTACATCCTCCATAATCAGCATCTGAATAGCCAGTAAGCTCAATATTGTCATCAGCAGGGTACCAAAGGCCTAGATTTTCAGTGCCTTTGAGGTACCTTAAGATCCTTTTAGCAGCCTCTAGATGGCTTTTCTTTGGATTGGCTTGAAACCTTGCACACACACCTACTGCAAAGGTGATGTCAGGTCTGCTGGCAGTGAGGTAAAGGAGTGAACCAATGATTCCTCTATACTCAGCAGAGTTGGTTGGAACACCACTCTCATCTGGATCCATTTTCCAATTTGTGTTCATGGGGATCCTTACTGGCTTGCTGGTTGTACACCCAAATTTCTTGATCATTTCTCTGGTGTACTTGGCTTGGTTGATGAAAATTCCTTCCTTTGATTGCTTGACTTGTAAGCCCAAGAAAAAGTTCATCATTCCCATCATTGACATCTCATACTTGCTTTGCATGAGCTTAGAGAACTTCTCACACAGATTCTCATTGGGGGATCCAAATATGATGTCATCCACATATATTTGGACAAGCAAGATGTCCTCTCCTTCAGTGATTCTAAAGAGAGTTTTGTCCACAGTTCCCTTGATGAATCCATGATCCAAGAGGAACTGTGACAGTGTGTCATACCAGGCTCTTGGAGCTTGTTCGAGTCCATATAGAGCTTTCTTCAATCTGTAGACTTGGTTGCTCCACATAGACTTCTTCAAAACCAGGTGGTTGCTCCACATAGACTTCTTCTTTCAATACTCCATTCAAGAAGGCACTCTTGACATCCATTTGGTACACCTTGAACCTCTTGTGGGCTGCATAGGCTAAGAAAAACCTTATTGCTTCTAGCCTTGCCACAGGTGCAAAGTTCTCATCATAATCAATGCCTTCTGATTGACAGTAGCCTTTTGCCACTAGTCTGGCTTTGTTTCTGACAATCACATCATTCTCATTCTTCTTGTTCTTGAACACCCACTTGGTTCCAATAACATCTTGATGTGAAGGTCTATCCACCAGCTCCCATACATCATTTCTGGTGAATTGGTTCAGCTCTTCCTGCATAGCTGTGATCCAGTTTGCATCTTGAAGTGCTTCCTCTATGTCACTAGGTTCCTGTTTTGATAGAAAGCAACAAAACAAAGCACTTTCACCATGAAACCTTCTGGTTTCACTCCTATACTTGGATCACCAAGTATCAGATCAGTAGGATGGTCAGACAACCATGTCCTTCTTTTTCTGATCCCTTCAGTAGAGTTGTCCTCTACTGAGGTTGAGTCACCATTTTCATAGAATTCAGGATAATTGAATGCAGGATCTAATTCTAGATCATATTCAGGGATGTTGTCCTCAATGTCAGGGACATTGGCATTTTCAACATTTATGGTTCCCCCTTGAATATTGGATCCCTTAACTACCTTAGCAGAGCCTGCTTCTTCATTGGTAGTTGTTACCTGAGTGTGAACTGGGATTGGGTCATTCAGTTCATCATTTCCTTTAGTGGGGTTTGCTTCAGGATGGTTGCCTTCAGGATTGTTGTCCAGTATTATGTTTTCAGGGAGATTGGCTTGGACAACATCTATGAATATAGTGTCCTTGTCTTTTAGGCTTAATCTGGTCGTTCTTTGTGTGATTTCTTTAGTGACCAGGTTTTTGTTCCTGATCTCAAAAATAGATTCATCAAACACAACATGAGGTGTTTCCTCCACAATTAGGGTTTTGCAGTTATACACTCTGAAAGCTCTACTGATTTGGGAATATCCAAGAAATATCCCCTCATCAGCTTTGCTGTCAAAAGCTTTCAACTGCTCTTTCCCATTGTTGTGAATGAAACACTTACAACCAAATATGTGAAAATATGACACTTTAGGCATTCTTCCTTTCCAGAGTTCATATGGGGTTTTGCCTTGACCCTTAGTGATTAAACATCTGTTCTGAGTATAGCATGCAGTGTTTATGGCTTCAGCCCAAAACCTCTTAGGTAGGTCTGAATCAGCAATTAAAGTTCTAGCAGCTTCTTTTAGAGTTCTATTTCTTCTTTCTACAACTCCATTCTGCTGAGGAGTTCTAGCTGCTGAGGTTTCATGAGCTATTCCATTTAGGGTGCAATACTCATTGATGTATGCATTAATGAACTCAGTGCCTTTATCAGATCTTATTTTGATAATGTTAAGGCTCTTTTCATTTGACAGTCTCTTTAGTAGTTCAGGGAGTTTGACTTGTGTTTCCTTCTTATTAAGGAGAAAAACTACCCAAGTGAACCTAGAGAAGTCATCTACTACAACCAGTGTGTATTTTCTACCATTTATGCTTGTTGGGGTAATTGGTCCAAATAAGTCCATATGTAGAAGTTCAAGTACCCTTTCAGTAGAGATGACTGGTTTTCCCTTGAATGAGGCTTTAATCTATTTTCCTTCTTGACATGGTTTACAAACATGCTCTTTAATGAAAACCTCATTAGGTAAACCTTTTACTAATGCATTTCTGGCAAGTTTGTTCATTGACTTAAAGTTCAGGTGGTTTAGCCTCTTATGCCATAACCAGCTTTGTTCATTTGAGCTCTTAGCAATGAAACATGCAGCATCAGTAGACTTGTCCCAGTCAGCAAAATACACATTTCCTTTCCTAGTACCAGTCAGTAGAGTTTGTTGAGTTTTATCTTTAATTAAGCATTTTCCACTTGAGAACTCAGCATTAAAACCTTTATCACAAAACTGACTTATACTTAACAAATTGTATTTGAGACCAGCCACATAAGATACATTGGATACCTTGATATTACCAATTATCAAGGTACCATAACCTTTTGTTACTGCTTGTGAGCTGTCTCCAAATGTGACATTTGGGCCTTCTTTTTCAGTGAAGTCAGTGAGGAGTTCTTTGTTTCCAGTCATGCGCCTTGAGCATCCACTGTCAAGGTACCATGCTGACTTTTTGCTCATACTCCTCATTTTTTTGTGGCCCATAGGTACCTGCAATTAGCAAGCTTTAGGTACCCTTTGAATTTTGGGTCCTGAGAGGTTAGTTGTACCTTTAGGAACCCAAACTTGCCTAATTACCCTGATTGATTCAAGGTGGCTAAGTTGTTTTCCTTGTGCATCAACATACACTGTCTCTCCCTTAAATGTCTTTGGGAAAGTATGTGTGAAAGTGTTGACTCTGTAAGTTTCAGGAGAGTTGTCAAATCTCCTGAACTTATGAGTTCTTTGTGCAGCTTGAGGAAATCTTTGAGGGAAGGCATGTTTATGACCATTACCTTTTGGCATGAAGGGTTTTGGTTGTCTCATTTTATTTTTCCTTTGAGGATAGTTGTCCTTAGGTCTGTTCAGCTGAGGCTTCCTCAGTAGAGTTGGCATAGGCTGATCATACCTTGGATAACTCCTCTGAACATTGTTCAGGAGAGTTGACCTTCCATTGGGTCTACTCTGCTGACCAACATTCCTCTTATGTTCAGGAGCCTTGACCTTTTCCAAAGGTTTGGGCCTAGTCTCCTGAAGCACTTGAGTGGGCATTTCATTTATTTTGCCCTTCCCTTTGTTCAGTGGCTGAATTACTTCAACTTCAGCTTGTTGTGTCACTGATTTAACAAAGATTTTCTTAGTGTTACTTGTGGAAGCAACACTAAGACAATGTGAAGAATCAAATGGATCAAAACATAGTCCACTTCTTTGAGCCATAGGTCTCTGATAACTTTGAATTTCCTCTATTGATCTAGAGGATTTGTTCAAAGCAGACATCTTTAATTTTAGGCTCTCTTCACTCGATTTAAGAATATCATACTCATGTGAGAGGTTTTCAAATTTTGCTTGAAGAGTTTTTTGTTCAAAATCTTTTCTCTTCTGTGAGAGCAGTTGATCATCAATCTGTCTTTGTTGGTTAGCTATCCTGAGATTTGCTTCCTCAAGCTCTCTCAAGACTTGTTGATACAACTCAGTAAACTTGATATCAACTACTGTCTCAGCAGGTTTTGAAAGTTCAATTGAAAGCCTTTCATTTTCTCTCACACAGTTGTCATGAAATTCTTGTAATCTAGTGAAATCTTCCATCAACTTCCCAAAAGAGAGTTTCAAGTTGACTTCACTAGTGTTCTGTGATAAGAATGATGGTGAGCTAGAAGTGGAGGATATCTCATCATACTCAATGGCCATGTTGCACACATCATCATCATCATCATCATCATCACTGTTTGAGAACAGTCCATCAGAAGAGTTGAAGCTTTCAGCACTATCAGATTCATCACCAGCCATCATTTCTTTTCTGTTGGTGAACTTTCTATCTCTTTTAGCTTGCCTCCCTCTTCTTTCCTTAGAGTTGAGTTCAGGGCAGTCATACTGGAAGTGTCCTTTCTTCTTGCAGTTGTAGCACAGATCCTCATCATCATCTTTCTTTGAATCATCTCTTCTTCTAGATGAGGAGGGTTCAGCTTTGTTGGACTTTCTCCTTTCAGAGTACTTATCCTCTGATCTTTTCTCTTCAGGCTTCTTGTCCTCAACCTGTGCTTCAAGAGAGTTGTATCTTCTCCTGAATTTGTTGTCTTGGTAGAATTTCTTGTATCTACCAAACCTTGAGTTGAGTTTGTCAAACCTCCTAGCCATGAGGGCCATCTCTTCCTTCATTTCAGCCTTAGAGACTGACTTTGATGATCTTGGAGTGGACTGCATTTCTGGTTCAGCAGTTTTGGCTTTAAATGCCACCCCTTTGGTTGGTAGGGAAGATTCCTCAGTTGGCTTCCTTCTGTTCAGATCAAACTCATAAGCTTTAACTTCAGAGAAGATTTGTTGCATGGGCATAGTGGAGAGACCCTTGGTGTTCTGCATCATCACAGCATATACATCCCACTTTTGAGTGAGACTTCTTAAGATCTTCAATCCAACTTCTCTCTTAGAGTACACCTTGCCCAATGAGTTGATTTCATTCATCACATTTGTGAATCTACCAGCAAACTTGTCAATGGACTCATCTGACTCCATTGAGAATTGTTCAAACTTCTGCACAGCCACTTGGACCTTGTTCTCCTTTATCTTTTCAGTACCCTCACGCATTTCTGCAAGAGTATCCCATATTTCTTTGGCTGTTCTGCAGTGATAGACTCTTCCCTTGATTGCATATGGAATTGTTTGATAGAGGGTATTCATAGCTAGATAATTTAGATTATCTTTCCTCTTTTCTTCAGGGGTGAAGTCATCTTCATCTTTGGCAATCACATCACTTGTGTCTACTCTTTGTTCATCAGTCAACCTAGGGTTTGGCTGAGTGAACACATAGGGTCCTCTTGTAATCACCCTCATCATATCAGTGTGTAGAGATGCAAGATGAGCTCTCATTCTGATTTTCCAGAAATCATAATTATCAATTGAGAACATGGGTAACTTGTGATGTGATATATGGTTAACTGGATTGGTAGTCATGTTGTCCAGCCCTTGAACAGCAGGAGGAGGAACAACATTCATGTTTTGTTCCAGATTTTGATTTTAGTTCTGGTTTTGGTTTTGATTATGTTGTTGATTCCTGTTATGGCCTCTTGCCATACACCTTCAATATAAGAGTTAGACAATAGATATGCACGATTTCAGAAAGATGAGTTCAGTGACCACACAAAATATGTGATTTTGAAAATCAAGATGGATTTTCAGAAGCAGTGGTCTTTGAACCCCTGCTGTGATACCACTTGTTGGTCTTGAAAGGAGTATATAACAAGTGTATGGGGGGGAATACACTTGTATGCAATTTCTTTTCAAACTTTGATCAAACCAGAGTTCAGCAAGGTTGTCCTGGACAACTCTGCTGATATGATTAACTCTTCTAAGATAATCAAACTACTAAGTACTATTGAGTACTTAGTTGAATAACTATCTAGGGGAGTTATATGTGCGGAATTAGTGGTTGGCCCTTTAATTTAAACTCCTTTTATATTCTGAAATCACTTAAGTTGTTTATCATAGTCTATCAGGGAACTTGTCCAAATCAGGTTTTGCTCACTTTGTGAAATGTATCTTTGAAAGTCCAATTTATGTGCAGTGTTGAATGTATGTAAAGTGCTTTGAATGTAAATCAACACAGTGGTTTATAGTGGTTCAGAGACTCAAGCTCCTACATCCACTTTCCCTGATTTAACAGGATAATTCCTTCACTCTTGGAATTAACTTGTTTTATAGTGCCAAGGTGCACTTGATCAAGAACACCACTCCTTGGTGAATTGATCCCTAGGATGTCTAGAGTCCTAGTACCATCTTCTCAACTCAGAACTGAACTGTTCTTCTCTCAACAATCAGCTCCTACCACTTCTACTACTACAACCTTCTCACTTTCTCACTTGAAAGGGGTAAGGGTTGAAGTAAGGTTCCAACTAATGAGATATCCTTTACAATGAAGATCGGTGTATAAGGATAGGATATCTCTTCTAAGATTGTATGGATATACAATGAGGTTCAACTTAGAATAAAGTGTTATGAAGACGAAGATAGTCTCTTTGAATACTTTGAAAGCACTTTGACTTGTAGGATAGTTGGATATTCTTGTCAAGGTTGAGATGCTTCAAATGGTCTTCACACTTCTGTATTTATAGACAAATTTGAGGATTTTCCCGTTGGAAAGGCAGTCCCAAATTGCTATAAATGTCTTCCTTGAGTTCTTCAAACTGGAAGACATATTTTGATAGTGACATGTCCTTGTTTTGGGAAATAAACGGCTGTAACAACTTTGTCTTCATTCTGAGCACTTTTCCCAATGTCTGACTTCAAGATTCACTTGGTCAAACATGGACATCTCTTCTTATCAACATTCGTGAGATAAGGACAAGCTTCCTTATCATTTGGACAACTCTACTTATCAGATTCAGCAGAGTTCATTCATCAGCAGTGTTGGCTTTTTAGCTTTTTCAGAAGATTTGGCTCTTTCTCCTTTCATGACTTCTTAGTAAGTTCTTTGGATGTATATGTCTTGGAATGGTGAACTTGACCTCTTCAGCATAGTTGTCTTGAAAGATATATTCTGGTTCAAGTGTACTGAGACAACTCTTCTGAAACATTTAGCTTGGACAATTCTTCTGAGCTTTGTGTGAAGTAGTAGATTGATGCTTTGATGATGCATCTTAACTCATGTTGGCATTCACTAAGTTGTCTTCAGACTGACTCCTCATGATCAGCATACTTATCCTTCAGCAGACTTGAGGTCATTTCAGAAACTAAGCCTTGAGGGGACTGTTGCAGATTTAAACTATTAAGCAAGTGTTCCCCCTCAACTAGTGCATCTATTCTTCTAAGAGCTGCCTAACGCATTAGGTTCTCTACTTGTCTTAGTCTACATGTTCCAATAGTCCTAAAACATGTTCATTCAATTATGACTTATCTACTTGGCATGTCTAAGGGGGTTTTGGTATACTTCATCAAAACTCATTTTATTCCCAACAGGCACTTTCAATATGATTGCCCTGAGCTAAGCTCAAAGGAGAGAAAGGAGAGGCAAGCCAAAAGAGACAGGAGATTCACCAATAGAAAAGCTATGATGGCTGGTGATGAGTCTCAAAGTGCTGAAAGCTTCAACTCTTCTGATGATGGACTGTTTTCCAACAGTGATGATGATGTTTGCAACATGGTCATAGAAGATGATGAGGTATGTTCTACTTCTAGTTCACCATCAATACAATCATTGAAGACTAGTGATGTCAACTTGAAACTCTCCTTTGGAAAGTTGATGGAAGACTTCACTAGGTTGCAAGATTTTCATGATAATTGTGTGAGAGAAAATGAAAGATTATCTCTTGAACTTGCAAAACCTTATGAATCTATGGTTGATGTCAAATCTACTGAGTTGTATCAACAAGTCTTGAGAGAACATGATGAAGCTTCTCTCAAGATAGTTGACCAACAAAAGCAGTTTGATGAGCAACTGCTTATTCAGAAGAGAAATGACTGAAAGTGTGCGGGGTGGTGTATAGAAGTGTTTAAGTATAAGTAGATAAATGTTGCACAGAATGTTGAGACAAATAGTGCAACACTGACTCTAACAGAATATCAGAAATTAAGATTCACAGCGGAAGACTTGAAACACTAAAAACAAACGAGACACAATGGAAATACTTTTAACATAGATTTTATAAATAAAAATCTATGTCTGCCTTATGGCGTAAAATCAATACTTATCTTCAAGTACAAATGTTGTGTGAAATGTTACAACAATAACTTTCACAACGAACCTATAAACGAGGCAGGTGCCAAGTCTAGAAAACGAACTAAGTGTATAAATTATACACTGTCGAAATGCCTAGTCTATCTAATGATTACACTCTCAATAGATAAGAAGACACACAGTCATACGGGTGGTATACAACGCATGAACTAAAATGTAGAACTATTGGCCACAATTTCCTAACAGGGATGAACGCTCGGTCTAGGATATTGATCGAATAGAGCACACTGAATTATGAAGCCTTTAATGGGTATTTATAGATGTGGGATACGAATTCTAGAGGCTTCCACATTGAGGTCCTATTTTTTAGGAAACTCAACTTCCACTACTTCCATGATCTTTCTAGATCCTTCTAGGCTGCTCCAGGTCGTTCCAAATGTATCTAGGCTGTTCTAGCATGTTCTCCAATGTTCTGGAATCTTCCAGGTTCCAGATCCTTGTAGAAGCTTCTAGATCCTGCCAGAAATGCGACAACATTTAGGTCAACATTTAATGTAGCATTTCAGAAAAGACTTAGAAAAAATCTCGGAAGGTCAAATTTAGATGTTGTTGATAATGTTAAGACATTTAAGAATTAACAACATCTACAATCTCCCCCAATTTGACCTTTCGACTACAACACACCTGATGCACATATATTTCTATACATACTCAGTTTTATGTACTTAGTTGAGGTTGACATCATTGCTAAGCACTAGTCAAGACAATACCTGTTGTAATCGTTGGATCAAATCAACTGAAGATCAAGGATAATTTCATAATGATCCGTGCCAAAAGATCAAAACTATTTTATCCAAAATAGAATAAGTATAAACTATACACTTACTCACAACATAAGTAACTATACTAAGACAATAAGTTGAACTGGAAGAAATTCACTTAGAATCGAAGTATGACACTAACAAAAAACAAAATAATAAAATCAGAGCAAAACATAATGTAAAACAAAAAACAGACACTAATACTATACACAACCTGCAATATTAGACACATGATAATCTGCAAACAAATTAAGCAAGGCAGTAAACAAATATCAAGTGGAACCATTAAGCAAGTTGCAGTAATAAACATCCTATCATCTAAGAAAATAAATAAAAAGTGTATCAGAATTTCAGAATACTTAAACATTAATTACAGAGATTGAACTGAATAAATGGCATAAACAACAGCCATTATGAAATCAGAGCTCCCCCTGTCTTGTAGCTTGTCCCTGTTCATCAATGTTCCTGTTCATCAACTTCATCCACAAAGTAAATAGATGCAAGATGTGCAACTACATCAGTAACAGAAGCATCTCCTCTAGCATCAGGTACAGCACCAGCTGGAACTCCATCTTCATTTATCTCCTCAATGACCACATTGGAGTTGGATGGTGGTGGTACTCCCCCTGTTGTAGGTGAAAGGAGGTTGGTCCACCTGTCCTTCAGGAACTGGAGTTCATCTATTGTTTCCTGCAAGTGTTGGAGTTGGAGTTTGATGAATTCCTGTGAAAGATACACATTACCAGAAATGTTGACACGAATGTTCTCAACATTTGGGGGTGCATTTCTCTGATGTGTTCTGGAAGGGCCTGGTTGAGCAGAAGTAGAGGGTCTGGAAGATCTCTGTGGACTATCAGTACCAGGAGCAACTATGGGCAGATCAATGATTCTGTCCCCAATCAATAAGGCAGGAGCAATAGCAAGCAGTGGCACTCTCCCCCTCAAAACATCAGTCTTCTTAGCAGTGAAGCCATGGTGCTTCAGATAGTTTGAAATCAAGACTGGATAGGGCAGATTTCCTTTCCCAGTAGTTTTCCCAGAAAATTTCCTCATATGGTGAAAGATAGTATGTCCCAGATTGAACTTCTTAAGTATAGAAATCCTATACATAAGAATGGCTTGGTCTCTTGTAATCTTAGTGGTGTTGGTAGTGGGAATCCAATTGTATATGATCAGCTTATACAAAACAGAATGTAAGGAGGTTAAGTGTCTAGCTAACATCTTCCTAGTCCACTTAGTCTTTCTACCCCCTGTGATTGCAGTAATCACAACATCCATATCTGGATCATCATCCTCATCAACATTAGGAGTGTGCAAGAACTCATTAATAAGTTCTGGAGTGAATGGCACATCCCTCCCCCTAAAATTAACAGTACCATAAGACCTAGAACTTCTTTTTCCATAACTTTTCTTCATACAGGCATAGAATTCATAAGACCAGTTTGTAAGAAAAGCTTCACCAAATGTAACAGCATTCAACAGATTTCTATCCTCTAAAAACTTAATCATCCCCTTACTATCAAAATCAGGCACATTAATTCTTTTCTCAATCAACAGCTTCCTCTTAGAGTAAATTTCTAACCTTTTCTCAACATAGTTAGAGTGATCAGAGATACCTTCACTTTCTTCCTCAGAAGGCAGTTCCTCATCAGGATCAGTGTCTCCATCATGTGCAGAGGAGCTTTTGGATGAGCTCTTTGCTTCAGCAGATGAGCTCTTTGCCTCAGAAGATGAGCTGTCTCCACTTCCACCATCATCAGGTTCTGGTGTGGACTCTTTTGCAGCAGCAAATGACTCAGCATTCTTCTTAAGAGATTCTTGCATGTCTCTTAGGCAAACATTGAAATCAGAATCAGAGTCTGATTCAGCAGGTTCTTCTTCAGGGATCATCTTGGCTTTCCCTTTCCCTTTAGGATCAGTAGCAGCTTTCTTCCTTCGTTCAACAACAGCTTTCTTTTGTTTCTCAGCAACAGTCTTTGGCTTCTTTGCAACAACAGTGGCAACTTCGGTTTCTTCATCAGAATCAGTGAACACTTGAATAGGTTCACCAGCATCAGCTCCAGCTTTCTTCTTCTTCCTCATGGATTCAGAGTAATCCACACGAGTGAATACACGGTACGATCTTCTTCTTTGAACAGGGCTTCTCTGTCTTTTCCCTTTCTGCGCATTTTTCTTGAAGGGAATAGGAGCAGACTCTTCAGAAAGTGAGAGAGATGAGTTTGTACCAGAATCAGAAGCTTGGGCGTCCTCCATTTCTTCATCCTCAGAATCGGATGCAGCAGCAGCTTCTCCTTCAACAACGGTATCGACATGTTCCTCCGTTGAAACTGGAACAGTAGGATTAGGGCATTTTGTTGCAGCAGTCATTTGAGCAGTTTGATCGGCCAAATAACTTGAGATATCCACAATGATATCTCTGAATTGCATCACGGGTAGATGCCCGGTAGTTCGAAGAGTTGCAGACACTTCTTCGACAGCTTTCGTGAACTGTTCAACGGTCAAATCTTGTGGGATTTGGGTAGTTGTTGGAACAGGAGTGGTTGTTGATGGGGTTGCAGAGACATTGGAGTCGGCATTTGAGGAGTTGGATTGTTGCGAAGCCATAGAAGCAAGAATTTCGAGAGAGTTTTGGGCAGTTTGTTTGGAAGTTTCAGAAACAGAGTGTGAGTGAGAGTGAGATTGAGGTTGGTTTCCAGCCATTAAAGGGACGGTTTGAGTTTCGAGGCACGAGGTGTGAGAGTGTATACAACAGTTTTGGGAAATACACGGCCAAACACAATTTCTGCAAGAAGTGTACTTAACAAAGCTCGACAAAAATCACAATTAGCAGCATAAATCACAATTTTGAGTTTTATAGGGAGAATGTGTTTAGTTGGAGGTTAAAACGAATTATTCCAGAAATAATTTGATAGTGCTCCACATTTTTAGCCACAACCTAGATCATGGTTAATTAGTGGGAAAAATCAATTTTATTAATTAATTAAATAATTAAGAAGTTTCTAGAATTCTTTACTTAGTCCAAGCATAATCTGAAAATTAAAAACGTGGGTTAGTTATATAATTGAATAAATAAAATAAATCTCAATAAATAATTACTACTTATAAAAATAAATTCGAATCAGGCAATGTTGTGCTCAAAACTGTTACAAACACCTCAACACGGTTTTTACATGAATTTGCTTCATTTGTGTTGCACCATAATTTTTCTTTTTGTGTTATAGCATCTAATTTGTATTTATCCATTGTTCCTGTAGAGTACATCGTAGTAGCGAACTCCGTGCCCCATACTTACTTAATGGATTACAAATATATTGATGTTTTTACCAAAGAATCACCTTTTGAAAAGAAGGCATCGTAGTAGTGAACTCCGTGCTCCATAGTTACTCAGTGATTTGGTACATCTTTTAGTATGCTAATAACATTCTCATTTTTATGCATTTGAGAGGTGTAAGACATGTTTATTTTTGCACTACAAGGTTCTTAGATTCGTAGATATTTTACAAAGGAATTATTTAACTAAGTAAGAAATAAATTCAACTTATAAAATTTTACAACCCATGATGTTGTCCCAAATGCTGACGCATTTGTGACAACATCCATCCGAATTTTTCAGATAGTGCTCATCCCAAGAGATTTCCTCAAGATTGAGAATCTCTCATGGTCTAATGCTTTAGTAAAAATGTCAGCATTTTGTTTCTCAGTAGGTATATACTCCAACTTCACAATGTTCTTCTCTACTAAATCTCTCATAAAGTGATGTCTTATGCTAATGTGCTTTGTGAGTGAGTGTTGTACAGGATTCTTAGAAATGTTAATAGCACTAGTATTATCACAAAAGATTGTAAGTATACCATTCTCAATACCATAGTCATGGAACATCTTGCTCAGCCACAAGAGTTGTGTACAGCAGCTTCCAGCAGCTATATACTCAGATTCTGCAGTAGATTGTGAAACACAATTCTGCTTCTTGCTGTGCCATGAAACAAGATTGTTTCCCATGTAGAAACATCCTCCACTCGTACTCTTTCTATCATCTATATCTCCAGCCCAATCAGCATCACTGTAACCTATCAGAATGTTGTTGGTGTCCTTAGTATACCAGATTCCAAGGTCACTTGTACCTGCAACATACTTGATAATCCTTTTCACAGCATTCAGGTGAGATTCCTTTGGATTAGCTTGGTACCTAGCACAAACACACACACTGTACATAATATCTGGTCTACTAGAGGTTAAATACAGTAAACTACCTATCATGGATCTGTAAAGTGTTGGATCAACATCTGTTCCAGCACTGTCTTTGCAAAGTTTCAAAGAAGATCCCATAGGAGTTTTCATAGGTTTTGAATTCTCAAGACCAAATCTTTTAACCAAGTTCTTAGCATACTTACTCTGGGAGAAGAAAATACCATCACTGCATTGTTTGATTTGAAGACCTAGAAAATAATTCAAGTCTCCAACCATACTCATTTCAAATGTTGCAGTCATTGCCTCAACAAATTTACTCAACATTTTATCACAAGTAGAACCAAACACAATGTCATCAACATATATTTGAGCAATTAGTATATCATTTTCAGTGTGCTTAATGAACAAAGTTCTATCTGCCTCTCCTCTAATAAATCCATATTCCAAAAGAAAGTCAGTAAGCCTACCATACCATGCTCTAGGAGCTTGTTTAAGGCCATATAATGCTTTCTTAAGTTTATATACATGATCAGGATACTGTGGATCTTCAAATCCTATAGGTTGTTCAACATATGCTTCTTCATTTAATATGCCATTTAGAAATGCAGCCTTTACATCCATTTGATGAAGTTTAATATCAATAAAACATGCAATAGCTAGCAGTAATCTAATAGATTCTATCCTAGCAACAGGTGCAAAAGTTTCATCAAAATCAACTCCTTCAACTTGGGTGTAACCTTGTGCTACTAACCTAGCCTTGTTCCTAACAATATTACCAGATTCATCAGTTTTATTCTTGAATATCCACTTTGTTCCAATGACATTAGTATGACAAGGTCTAGGAACAAGTGTCCAAACTTCATTTCTTTCAAACTGACCAAGTTCTTCATGCATAGCATTAATCCAGTTTTCATCAGTTAAGGCTTCTTTAGCACTCTTAGGTTCAATTTCAGATAAATAGCATTCAGCATTTACAACATTACACATAGAAGACATGCATATTGTTCTTACCACATCTACCTTGTTTGATCTTACTCTTCCTCTTGTTTGCACTCCAACTGTAGCATCGCCTATGATCTGGTCAGAAGGATGACTTTTGCCTATTCTTGAAGAAGGATTTATTTTGGGAATGTACTGATCATTCTGTGAATTTACAGCTGACTGTTCTGTAGATGTTGACCCAGATGTGTTAACATTTGGTGCAACATTTTCAGACTTCAGTGTATTCTCAGAAGTGTCAGTAACCTGTGATACATCTTCTTCATCTTTGTCATCTGTAAGACCTTTATCATCATCAAACACAACATTAACAGATTCTTGAACAGTGTTAGTTCTAAGGTTATAAATTCTATAAGCTTTACTATTTCTAGAATAGCCTAAAAAGAAACATTTATCACTTTTAGAATCAAACTTATGAAGTTGATCCCTATCATTCAGAATATAACACACACAACCAAATACATGAAAATATTTCACATTAGGTTTTCTGTTGTTCAAAATCTCATAAGGTGTTTGATTAGTATTAGAACGAATAAAAACCCTATTAATAATATGGCATGCAGTATTCAATGCTTCTCCCCAAAATTTCTTAGCAAGACATTTGGATGTAAGCATAACTCTAGCCATTTCTTGTAAAGTTCTATTCTTTCTTTCAACAATTCCATTTTGTTGTGGAGTTTTAGGAGATGAATATTCTTGCAAGATACCCTTTTTATCACAAAAATCATTAAACATGCTGTTTTCAAATTCCCTACCATGATCAGTTCTAATACGGCCAACTTTCAAGTTAAACACATTTTTGAACCTCTTATAAAGAATTTTAAATACAGCAAATGCTTCAGATTTGTCTCTCAAAGACTCTACCCAGGTATATCTAGAAAAATCATCTACCACAACTAAGGAATACCTCTTTCCTCCAATGCTTTCAGTTTCCATAGGACCCATCAAATCCATGTGCAGTAATTCAAAGCATCGATGTGTAGTACAATGTGACAGCATTTTGTGTGACATTCTTACCTGCTTACCTTTTTGGCATGGTCCACATACAATGGTGTTGTGAAACCTAAGTTCTGGAATTCCTTTTACTGCATCTGCTTTGATTAGCTTTTTCATTGCTCTGTAATTTGCATGACCCAATCTTTGATGCCATAGAACATTTTCATCATGTTTTGACAAGTTACACATATTTGTTCCAATAAGATAGCAATTATCAGCTGACCTAGTACCAGTCATGACACAAACTTCATCTTTATTAAGAACATAACATTAATCTTTATCAAATTTCACATGCAAATTATCATCACAAAGTTGACTAATGCTAATCAGATTTGCAAGTATGCCTTCAACATGTAATACATTTTTAAGCTTAGGAAAACCTTCAACATTCAAAGTTCCTTTACCAACAATCTTTCCTTTAGAACCTCCACCATATGTAACACTACCACTATTTAAGGTCACATAATCAGATAAGAAATCAATACGGCCTGTCATATGTCTAGAATAACCACTATCAAAGTACCATAATTCAGGTAAACATGCTTTTAAGGAGGTATGAACAACATTGCAGGTAGCTTTTGGTTTCCATGCAGATTTCAAAAACTGTTTACCAGGATGTGACAGTTTCTTATGCAGCATTTTCAAGTTTTTCTGTTCTTCAAACAACTTTATACAGTAAGGACGAATATGACCAATTTTGAAACAGTAATGACATATATACTTCCTTTTAACCTTGTGAGACTCTATTTCTGCAGATGTTGACCCAGATGTGTCAACATTTGCCTTAACAAATTTCACAGGTTTTCTAAATTTATCAGAAATAGAAGCAGTAGTACCATCATAACCTAAACCATGATTATTAGACTTACCAGTAGCTATAGCATTATTTACCTCAGAAGCACTCTTGGAATATTTCTTGAAACATAAAGTAGAATTTATCAAATTCTCCTTTAAGTTACAGATTTCCAGATCTCTTTTGGTAAGAATAACTTCTAGCTTGGTGATTGTGTCTGTCAAATCCTCATTCCTTTTATTCAGAGAATCAAGGGTGAGTTTCTGATTCTTCCAATCATCTAACAGCTTTTGGTATTCATTGTCATCATTCCTTTTTCCTGCATCATCAACTAAACCATTAAAACAGTTCAAATCTGGGTGACTCTGTTCTGATGTTGCTGTAGATGTTGAAGCATCAAGTACAACATCAGAATCTGTTTCATCCAGATCATCATCTGAGGAATCATTATAATCAATTCTGGTAAAATTAGAATATTCATTCTGATTTAATTCATCAAGATCATCATCAGAATCATCACTCAAGGTAGCACTAAAATTCAGTTTTTGCTTAAGTCTAGTATTGGCACATTCATTTGCATAATGGCCATAACCAGAACAAGCATTACATTGAACTGATTTTCGAAATTCAGGATCATACCTTGGTTTACCTTCACTCTTTGATAGTCTTGGTGTGAATTGACCTTTCCTCCTTTCTGGTTGAGGTGTTGATGTGTTGATTTGAATCTTAGGCTGAATATTTCTAGATTTGTTCACAGATTTCTTAAGAAACTTATTAAAGTGCTTAGTGAGCAAGGCAATGTTGTTAGGATTGTTGAGACATTCATCAAGCAATTCTTCATCAGAATCAACTTCTGTAATGATAGGTTGAGACTCAGAAATGTTTGATGTTTCTCCTTTAAAAACCACAACTTTCTTATCAGCATCATTTTCATCAACTTGATTAGTGTTTATTTCATATGTTCTAAGAATACTCACTAACTCATTTTGACTTAATGTATCTGTATTTTTTGCCTCTTCAATAGCACAAATTTTAGCATCAAATCTTTTAGGAACAGATCTTAATATCTTATGAACTACTCTAACATTAGAAATAGGGTCACCAAGAGAATGTGATTCATTAATTATCTCACTTAACCTTTCATTGTAGGATGAAATGGTTTCATCTTCCTTCATTCGGAGATTCTCAAACTTTGTCCCCAACATTCGAAGCTTTGTCCTTCGAACACTGTCTGAACCCTCACAATGCTCTTGCAACCTGTCCCATGCATCTTTAGAAGTAGAACAGTTAGATATAATTTTAAACATTGAAACATCAATAGAAGTAAAAATAGCATTTAAAGCTTTAGAATTGTAGCTTGCTGTTGTTATTTCATTAGCTGTCCAATCAACTTCTCTTTTGAGTTGAACTTCACCATCTGCGTCTGCTGGTCTCTTTGGAGCTTCCCAACCTGTAAGTACAGTCCTCCAAGCACGTTCATCAATTGACTTGATGTACATACGCATCTTAGGCTTCCAATAAGAATAATTCGAACCATCTAAAACGGGTGGCCTAAGTGCAGTGGATATGTGATGTGTTTCCATTGCTAAACTAAACTAAAAACACACTTGACCAAAGATCTAACCTAGTGTCGTCAGGTATCAGCTCTGATACCAACTGAAAGTGTGCGGGGTGGTGTATAGAAGTGTTTAAGTATAAGTAGATAAATGTTGCACAGAATGTTGAGACAAATAGTGCAACACTGACTCTAACAGAATATCAGAAATTAAGATTCACAGCGGAAGACTTGAAACACTAAAAACAAACGAGACACAATGGAAATACTTTTAACATAGATTTTATAAATAAAAATCTATGTCTGCCTTATGGCGTAAAATCAATACTTATCTTCAAGTACAAATGTTGTGTGAAATGTTACAACAATAACTTTCACAACGAAACTATAAACGAGGCAGGTGCCAAGTCTAGAAAACGAACTAAGTGTATAAATTATACACTGTCGAAATGCCTAGTCTATCTAATGATTACACTCTCAATAGATAAGAAGACACACAGTCATACGGGTGGTATACAACGTATGAACTAAAATGTAGAACTATTGGCCACAATTTCCTAACAGGGATGAACGCTCGGTCTAGGATATTGATCGAATAGAGCACACTGAATTATGAAGCCTTCAATGGGTATTTATAGATGTGGGATACGAATTCTAGAGGCTTCCACATTGAGGTCCTATTTTTTAGGAAACTCAACTTCCACTACTTCCATGATCTTTCTAGATCCTTCTAGGCTGCTCCAGGTCGTTCCAAATGTATCTAGGCTGTTCTAGCATGTTCTCCAATGTTCTGGAATCTTCCAGGTTCCAGATCCTTGTAGAAGCTTCTAGATCCTGCCAGAAATGCGACAACATTTAGGTCAACATTTAATGTAGCATTTCAGAAAAGACTTAGAAAAAATCTCGGAAGGTCAAATTTAGATGTTGTTGATAATGTTAAGACATTTAAGAATTAACAACATCTACAATGACTTTGAATTTAAAATCCTCCAAGCTAAATTTGAAAACCTCTCACATGAATATGATATTCTTAAATCAAGTGAAGAGAGCCTGAGAATTAAGATGTCTGCAATGAATAAATCCTCTAAGGCAATAGAGGAAATTCAAAGCTTCCAAAGACCTATGGCTCAAAAGAGTGGATTGGGATATGATCTATTCGAATCTTCACCTTGTCTTAGTGTTGCTTCAACAAGTAACACTAAGAGGATCTTTGTTAAATCAGTGGCACAACAAGCTGAAAATGAATTAATTCAGCCACTGAACAAAGGAAAGGACAAAATGCATGATGTACCCACTCAAGTACTTCAGGGAACTAGGCACATACCTAAGGAAAAGGTCAAAGTCCCTGAATACAAGAGGAATGTGTTCAGCAGAGGAGACCCAATGGAAGGGCAACTCATCTGAACAACATTTAGAGAGATTGTCCAAGGTATGTTCAGCCTAGGCCAACTCCCCTGAGACAACCTCAGCTGAACAGACCTAAGGCCAACTCTCCTTATAGGCACAATAAAATGAGACAACCAAAACCCTTCATGCCAAAGGGTAATGGTCATCTATATGCCCATCCTCAAAGATTCCCTCAATTTGCACAAAGAACTCTTAAGTTCAGGAGAAATGTCAACTCTCCTGAAACTTACAGAGTCAACACTTTCACACATTCTTTCCCAAAGGCATTTAAGGGAAAAACTGTGTATGTTGATGCAAGAGGAAAACAACTTAGCCACCTTGAATCAATCAGGGTTATTAGGCAAGTTTGGGTTCCTAAAGGTACAACTAACCTCTCAGGACCCAAAATTCAAAGGGTACTTAAAGCTTGATCATTGCAGGTACCAAAGAACCACAAGAACAAGAGGAGCTTGAACAAAAAGGTAGCATGGTACTTGGACAATGGATGTTCAAGGCACATGACTGAAAACAAAACACTCCTCACTGAATTCATTGAACGAGAAGGTCCTAATGTCACATTTGGAGACAACTCACAAGCTATTACAAAAGGTTATAGTACCTTGATAATTGATAAAATCAGGGTATCCAATGTATCTTATGTGGCTGGTCTCAAGTATAATCTCCTAAGCATAAGTCAGTTCTGTGATAAAGGATATAATGTTCAGTTCACAAGTGATAAATGTCTAATCAAAGATAAAACTCAACAAACTCTACTGACTGGAACTAGAAAAGGAAATGTGTATTTTGCTGACTGGGACAAATCTACTGATGCAACATGTTTTATTGCCAAAAGCTCAAATGAACAAAGTTGGTTATGGCATAAAAGGCTAAACCACCTGAACTTTAAATCTATGAACAAGCTGGCTAGAAATGCATTAGTGAAAGGATTGCCTAATGATGTTTTCATTAAAGAACATGTTTGTAAACCATGTCAAGAAGGAAAACAGATTAAAACTTCATTTAAAGGCAAACCAGTCATCTCTACTAATAGGGTACTTGAACTATTGCATATGGACTTATTTGGACCAATTACCCGTGCAAGCATAAATGGAAGAAAATACACATTGGTTGTAGTAGATGACTTCTCTAGGTTCACATGGGTAGTATTTCTCCTTAATAAGAAGGAAACACAGGTCAAACTCCCTGAACTCTTAAAGACACTGTCAAATGAGAAGAGCCTTAATATTATCAAGATAAGATCTGATAAAGGCACTGAGTTCATAAATTCTTACATCAATGAGTATTGCACTGAAAATGGAATTGCCCATGAAACTTCAGCAGAATGGGGTAGCTGAAAGAAAAAATAGAACTCTTAAAGAGGCTGCTAGAACCTTAATTGTCGATTCAAATCTACCTAAGAGGTTTTGGGCTGAAGCTATAAGCACTGCATGTTATACTCAAATTAGTAGAGCTTTCAGGGTCTACAATTGTAAATCCCTTATTGTGGAAGAAACACCTCATGTTGTGTTTGATGAAGCTATCTTTGAGAACAGGAATAAAACCCTGGAAACTGATGACATCACACAAAGGACAACCAGACTGAGTCTAAAAGGCAAAGATACTATGTTCATAGAGGTTGTCCAGGCTAACCCTCCTGAAAACATTACACTGGACAACACTCCTGAAGGCAATCTACCTGAGGAAAACCCCACTGAAGGAAGTGATGAACTGAATGACCCAATCCCAGTTCATAATCAGGTAACAACTACCAATGAAGAAGCAGGCTCTGCTGAGGTGTTAATGGATTAAATATTCCTGGGGGAAATGAAAATGTTGAAAATGTCAATGTCCCTGACATTGAGGACAACACCCCTGAATATGATCCTAAATTAGATCCTGCATTAAATTTTCCTGAATTTTATGATGCTAGTGACTCAACCTTAGTAGAGGATAACTCTACTGAAGGGATCAGGAAAACAAGGACTTGGTTATCTGACCATCCAACTGACTTGATACTTGGTGATCTAAGTGTAGGAGTCAAAACTAGAAGGTTTCATGGTGAAAGTGCCTTGTTTTGTTGTTTCTTATCAGAACAGGAACCACAAGACATTGAGGAAGCACTACAAGATGCAAACTGGATTACAACATGCAAGAGGAGCTGAACCAGTTTACAAGAAATGATGTATGGGAGATGGTTGACAAACCATTCACATCAAGATGTTATTGGAACCAAGTAGGTGTTCAAAAACAAGAAGAATGAGAATGATGTGATAGTTAGAAACAAGGCTAGATTGGTGGCCAAGGGTTATTGTCAATCAGAAGGCATAGACTATGATGAGACTTTTACACCAGTAGCAAGGCTTGACGCAATAAGGCTATTCTTAGCTTATGCTTCCCACAAGAGGTTCAAAGTCTATCAAATGGATGTCAATAGTGCTTTTCTAAATGGAGTGCTCAAAGAAGAAGTCTATGTGGAGCTACCCTCAGATTTTGAGGCAGGAAACCAAGTGTACAGACTGAAGAAAGCCCTTTATGGACTTAAGCAGGCTCCAAGAGCTTGGTATGATACCTTGTCTCAGTTCCTGCTAGATCATGGTTTTGTCAAAGGGACAGTAGACAGAACCTTTTTCAGAATCTATGAAGGAGATGACATCTTGCTTGTCCAAATATATGTTGATGACATTATATTTGGATCTCCAAATGAGAAGATGTGTGAGAAATTCTCAAAACTCATGCAAAGCAAGTTTGAGATGTCTGTGATGGGGCTTATGAACTTCTTCTTGGGACTTCAAGTCAAGCAATCAAAAGAAGGAATCTTCATCGATCAAGCCAAGTACACAAGGGAGATGATCGAAAAGTTTGGATGCTCAACAAGCAAACCAGCGAGGATCCCAATGAACACAAACTGGAAAATGGATCCAAATGAGAGTGGTGCTCCAACCAACTCTACTGAGTATAGAGGAATCATTGGATCTCTCCTCTATCTCACAGCCAGCAGACCTGACATCACCTTTGTAGTAGGTGTATGTGCAAGGTTCCAAGCCAATCCTAAGAAGATTCATCTAGAAGCTGCAAAGAGGATTTTGAGATACCTAAAAGGCACTGAAAATGTAGGCCTTTGGTATCCAGCAGATGACAACATTGAGTTAACTGGCTACTTAGATGCTGATTATGGAGGATGCAGAATTGATATGAAGTCCACTTCAGGAACATGTCAATTCTTGGGAAACAAGCTCATATCTTGGTTCTCAAAGAAGCAAAACATTGTGGCAACTTCAACTACTGAAGTTGAGTATGTTGCAGCTGGAAGTTTTTGTGCTCAAATTCTTTGGTTGAGACAACAACTAAGAGATTACAATGTCAACTCTACTGAAGTGCCCATATTTTGTGATAACAACAGTGCCATAGCAATATCACAAAATCCAGTGTTACATACAAGATGCAAGCATGTGGACATCAAACATCACTTCATAAGGGATCATGTGGAGAAGAAGGATATCAAATTGGTGAAGATCCACACAGATCACCAAAAGGCTGATATATTGACCAAACCCCTAGCTGAAGCAAGGTTCTTGGAACTTTCAGCAAAGTTGGGACTTCTTGATCCAGGAAAGATGGAAAAGTAAGCCCAATGGAGTTCATCAATCAAGGGGGAACTAAAAGTGTTCTTCAGCAGACTTGGGCAAAGTCTACTGAAATTCAGAAGAGATTGATTTATTGTCAGTTTTCAACATAGGCCATAGATAACCTACGCCGGTCTCATTAAAAACCTCTTTACGGAAAAACCCCAGAGGGAAAACCCGTAGAGAGGGAAAAAGAGCTCCGGTGAAGCCACAAAATACATTAAGCAAAATATAAATCCATGCAAAAATCACAAAGCAAAAGTCATAAATGGTCTCAAGACCTTACACTTTCTTCAAATAAAGAATCTCTTCAAATGGCAAACGTTCCAGGGTCTAGCTATGTCGACCCCTTCCATGCTCTGTAATCTATAGGCTCCTCCCTTCAGTACCTGTGTGATTTTATAAGGCCCCTCCCAGTTGGGCTCCAACTTTCCCGTATTCTTTAGGGCATCAGCTCTTCTTAGTACCAGGTCCCCTGCTCTGAAGGACCTCGGGATCACCCTTCGGTCATATGCGGCTTTAATTCTGCTCTTATATCTTTCGGCGCGTACTCTAACCATCTCTCTTTCTTCTTCCATTAAATCTAGGGCCTCTCTCATCAATCTTTCATTCTGATGTTCTTCAAATTGGGCAATTCGATGCGACTGCAACACGGCCTCTGGAGGTATCACCGCCGCGGCTCCGTAGACCAGCTGAAATGGAGACTCTCCAGTTGCTGTCTTTGGACTAGTTCTATATGACCATAATACATTGTCTAACTCGTTCACCCATCCTCCCCCTATCTTCGTCAGTCTTGTTCGAATACCATCAACTATCGTTCGATTAGTAACCTCCACTTGTCCATTGGCTTGAGGATGAGCTACAGAGGTGAATCTCTGTATTATGTTTAGTCTTGCACACCATCCTTGTACATTTTCTCCGTTAAACTGTGTTCCATTATCAGAGACCAATATTCTGGGTACTCCGAATCTGCAACAAATCTGTTTTCTCAAGAATTTAATCACATTTTCTTCATCTATCGTAGCCAGAGGAGCAGTTTCCACCCATTTGCTAAAATAGTCCACTGCTACTATCAGAATTTTCCTTCCTCCGGAGACTGGAGGGAAGGGTCCTACCAAATCGATTCCCCACTTAGCAAAGGGACAGGGAGAGTGCATAGCTCCCATCTCTTCCGCAGGGGTCCTTATCAATGGACCATTTTTCTGACACTTGACACATTTTTTCACAAATTTTCTAGCGTCCTTTATCATGGAAGGCCAATATAATCCAGCCCTTAAAACTTTCTTCACCCCTGCTTTGTATCCTTCATGACTAGCTGCATCACCTTCATGGATCTCTTTGAGTGTGTACATCGCTTCTCGGGTTGATATACACCTCAAATATGGTTGTGTGAACGATTTCTTGTATAAGTGCCCTCCGATAATACAATATTTGATTCGAAGGGCTCGGGTCTCTCTGGTGGTAGGGGCGTCTGCTCCCTTAGTGAGTTCCATCCATATGGCTCTTCTCCAATCATCTTCCTCCTCAATGGCACTAATGGGGTTCTCCAGGGTCTCTCTTTCTGCCACTACCAAGGTAACTGTTCCTTGTCCATCAAACTCTGTGGAGCTAGCGAGTTTGGAGAGGTTATCCGCCTGCATATTTTTCTCTCGAGGTATCTGGACTACCTCGCACTCTTGGAATTTGCCCATCACTTCTTTGGCTCGTTCCAGATAGGCAACCATCCTACTATCTTTGGCTATATACTCCCCCTTCACCTGTTGAACAACTAATTGGGAGTCTGAGTATAGGGTTACCTTTGGAGCTCCCAATTCTAATGCCATCTCCATTCCTCTGATCAAAGCTTCGTACTCCGCTCCATTATTCGAGGTCATGAATCGAAACCTCACTGCAAATTGTAGGTCCTCTCCTCGAGGGCCCGCTAGCACAATCCCTGCTTCGCATCCGCTCAGAGTCACTGAGCCATCTACATATACCTTTCATCCCTCAGCTTCCTCTAGTTTGGTCGACTCTTGGATGAAGTCGGACAAAGCTTGGGCTTTTATGGCTTTCCGTGGCTCGAAATCCACATCATATTCTTGGAGCTCTATTGTCCATTTCACCATCCTTCCAGAGAGGTCTGCTCGCCCTATAACCTGTTTCAGAAAGTAATTAGTGCGGACCAGTATTTTGTAAGAGAGGAAATATGGGCGCAGCCTTCGCGCTGTAACTACCACTGCTAGAGCAGCCTTTTCAATTTCTGAGTATCGAGTTTCAGCCCCTTGCATGACCTTACTGACGTAATAAATAGGATACTGGAGAGATCCCTCTTCTTTAACCAAGGCGGTGCTTAGTGAGAATTCCCCTACGGAGAGATACAAAATGAGAGTATCTCCCGGAGAAGGCTTTGTCAGCTTCGGTAGTTGGGATAAATGATGCTTCAGGTCTTCAAAAGCTTGTTGGCATGTTTCATTCCATTCAAACTTGGTTCCTTTCTTGAGAATCTTAAAGAAGGGATGACTCTTTTCTGCCTTTACACTCTTAGCCAGCATATCGTCTACATATATCTCCATGTTCCTCCCCAACTGTCTCCGAAAGACAGCATCGACCATCCTTTGATACGTTGCTCCAGCATTGATTAATCCGAATGGCATTCGAACGTAGCCGAACGTTCCACACGCTGCTATGAAGCACACTTTGGAGACATCTGAGGGGTTTAGCTGGATCTGGTGGTATCCTTGGTATGCATCCATCATGCTTAGCAGCTCGAAGCCTGAAGTTGCATCTACTAACTGGTCTATTCTTGGTAACGGATAGTGGTCTTTAGGGCATGCCTTGTTGAGGTCCCTGAAATCGATGCACATTCTCCATTTTCCTCCCCCTTTAGGCACTAGTACAGCATTGGAGAGCCATTCTGGGAATTGGACTTTCACCACGTGTCCTGCTTTCAATAGCTTCTCGACTTCTTCTTTCACGATGTTATTCTTTTCAATTCCAAAATTTCGTACTTTCTGTTTCACAGGCTTTGCCTTTGGATCAACATTAAGGCAATGTATTGCTATCTCCGGAGGGACCCCTGTCATGTCAGCTGGAGAAAATGCAAATATATCGGAATTTTGACGTAATGTAAAGATTACCTTCTCTGTGAGTTCAGGTCCCAGTTGGGTACCTATCTTAGTGGCAAAGCCGAGTTTCCCTGGGAAGAGCTCCACGCTCATCAATTCCTCGTCTGTTTTAACATTCACCTATTCAGGTGTTGCTCCCTCTACTTTCTTCCTCTTGACCTCAGGGTCATCTCCTCTTGTCCGCTCCAAGCCCTTAGTTAGGGCTTTGTCCGCCATTTTTACAGACTCTGCATAGCACTTCCGTGCTTGGTACTGGTCTCCTCTTACTTCTCCCACCCCTGTGGCTGTAGGGAATTTCATTTTCATATGAAATGTAGAAATGATTGCCTGAAAAAGATTCAGACTAGGTCGTCCCATCACAACATTGTATGATGAGGGGATGTCTACAATAAGGAACTCCACCAAGTGGACCTTCCGAGCTGGAGCGTCCCCCAATCCTACTTGTAACATTACTGATCCCAAAGGTTGGATGGCACCTCCGGAGAAACCATACAGAGAGGTATCTACAGGACGCAGCTTCACACTCAGCTCCATTCTCTTAAAACATTCAAAAAACATGATGTCAGCTGAGCTCCCCGTATCTACGAAGATTCGAGAAACATCGAACCCAGCTATGTCGGTAGTGATCACCAGAGCATCGTTGTGATCTTCCTTAACTCCCTTCACATCCTCCGGCCCAAATCGGATATTGGGCGTCTCCGTCATACGTCCCACTTCTCTTAACTGACCCCCTTGCTCTGCTTTTAGAGCTCGGACACTCTGTTTTCTCTTCCGAAAGGAATCTCCATCGGCTGGTCCTCCCACAATCATGTGAATCACTCCTCTCTTCGGCGGTGGAGGGGGCATATCTTCGGCCGCCTCTCTGGTTTCCTTCTCTTCCGGTTTTCTTTCATGGTCTTTTCGCTTCTGCCCTCGAGGGCCCTGTCTGTCTCTAAATATAAATTCTTTTAGATGGCCCGCTTGGATCATCCTCTCAATCTCGTCTTTCAGGTGGTAACACTGATTTATGTCATGTCCATATTCATTGTGAAATCGACAAAATCGATCCGACTTAGGCTTCTGGGGTCCTCGCCTTCTGGAATATGGGAATTTCAAGTCTGGATGATCTCCTGCTACCTCCAGTACTTCAGCAGGCTCAATCCTTAAGGGCGTATATTTCTCAAACCTCCCGCGAGGGCCAGACCGGGGACCTCCGGAGGGATGGCTATCTCTTGTCGATCCAGAGGTTCGAGGGACCTCTGGGCTAGATCGTCTAGAAGGACCTTCTCTTCTTCTCTCTCGATCCTGTGGCCTAACCTCCAGTCTTTTGGCTTTACGGACCTCCTCCAGAGTGAGGTACTTCTCTGCTCTGTGCAGCAACTCATCAAAATTCTTAACTGGCTTCTTAGCTAAGGAGGAGAAGAAATCTCCATCCCGTAATCCGTTGGTGAGAGCGTTGATCTTCACCTCCGGAGAAGCTGTAGGGACCTCCAGAGCTGCCTGATTGAATCTCCGGAGAAAAGCTCTCAAACTCTCGCTCTCCCCCTGCCTCAGATTGAAGAGGGTCAAAGTGGCCCGTGGTTGCCTCCGGGCACTTGCAAATTGATGGAGAAATAACTCACTGAATTCCTCCCAGGATCGGATAGTATTAGGTTCTAGTTGAGTGAACCATTGATGCGCTGCTTTTGCCAGGGTGGTCAGGAACACCCTGCACTTGATTCCTTCTCCGTAGCGGTGTAATTGCGCGGCATTCTCAAATCTTACTAGGTGTTCATAAGGGTCAGCCGTACCGTCGTATTCGAAATTGAGGGGCTTGAAATTGAATGGTAGTTCATCTTGTAGTATGCTAGGAGAGAACTGACATCCAGAAACATACGCGGATCTACTTGCTCGATTATTCATCTGTTTCCTCATATCCTTCATCTCCTTCTGCAGGGCCTGTAGTTGATCACTAACTGGCCCTCCGTAGGTATCATCCGTGCTTTCTTCTGCTTCAGGGAGTTCTGTCTCTCGGGGTGCCGGATCTGCATTCCTTCTTGTATTCCGAAGGGGAATGGTTCTCTCCGCTCGGGAGGGCACCTTATCGTCTTCTTCCGCCCGCATCCCCATTTCTTTGGACAACACTTGGGAGGCTACAGGTGCCTCATCTTGGGGTCTCGGGGCAGGTACCTCCAGGTTTCCTGGTGCAGCTCTGGGAACTCGATCTCTTTGATCCGCGAAGGCTCTCTCTACGGCTTGCTTAATGAGGGCGTTCAACTGATCGGGAGAGATCAAGAGCGGCCCCGAGTCTAGAATATCTTCTCGCTGAGGATCTGCTGTCTGAGACTCTGGGGCTTCAAGGTTCTCTGTTACTCTCTCCCTGACCGGTAGGGGATGACTTTCGTCGCCCAAGCCTGGGGTATTCGCCAATGGCTGATTTGATCCAGAAAGAGTATGGATTGGATCTTTCCCCCGGCCTCCCCTTAATGGGGGATCCGTTGGCAAAGGGGAATTTTCCCCTTGAAGATTCTTCTTTCCCGAAGTAGATGTTTTGTTTCCGCCACCCATTGGCTCGAATGGGTAGAAATTCGTGAGAAAATCTTTCAACTCTTTCCCACAGACGGCGCCAGTTGATGTGCCAAAATTTGCACGAGAGGATTGTGTGTCCTCTGGATTGGATGTCTCACTCTTCGAACACGTACAATCACTCCAAGTATGCTGCCTTCACTCGAAATCTTCAAGAATCTGCAAAGAGCACGCCAGAGGGGGGGTCCGGCGTGGACACTCCGATGCCTAAGTCAGTATAGGGCTTATGAAAATCTCCCAAGGATCTCGAGATCCTTGATGTATCAAATCAGTTCTCAAAAAATATCAAAAAGGTGTTTTGCGTTTTATATCTCAAGTTTGTAATATAAGAATGTCTAACCTGGAAATCTCCTTGGATTTACCTATCTATAGAGATCCTCCCTCGAGAGGAAGCCAAGTCTTCCTCCTTTTTCGGAGCTGCCCATAAGACTCGGCCCTGCTGAGTGGACGAAGTCTTCTCTTCTCTCCACTTCCCGAAGACTCGGCAACATTCCTTCTTAGTTGACTTGGTTCCCCAAGATAAAGGAGGATAAGGTCTACCTTTTATCAAGTCTAAGCCGAAAATGGCGGAACCTCCCTACATTTAAGGCTCACGACCTTCCATCAAAACTAATTCTTCCTGAAGCTTCTTTCCAGCCGGAACTCCCTCCAAAGGGATCTCCAGAGGGGATTTCCCATCAGAGAGTATTATATAATCTGATCCTTCCACTTTTATCTTATCCTCTATACACGTGTCGACTTCTTATTAGGTGACATTTTTAGGCCGCATCAGGGTGTGAGATAAAAATCTCAGTGGATATCCTATACGCTGCTATACAGATTGACAGTATGCCAAAATTAATTTATATTAACATATTATCGTAAGTCTTTTTGAATTCCTGAATAGTGATTTCGTTATTCACTGAAGTTTAATTCTTGTAATAGTGAACTTTCATTCACTGAGGATTCACAATACATCCTTATTCATAACTTTCATAAGTACATCATATATCATATTTATCGTAAAACGTAATTATCATTACGGGACACTGATAGCGACTCTACCACATGCAATCCCCTAAACGCTTCCACCTCCTTCAAGTATGTTAATCATATGGGACACTGATAGCGACTCTATCACATGCAATCCCCTAAACGCTTCCACCTCATTCTGTATGTTAATCATACGGGACACTAATATTTACTCTACCACATGCAATCCCCTAAACGCTTCCACCTCGTCCTTGTGATTAATACATCACAAATCATAATATCATAAAATAATACATATCATAAAATAATATATCATAATTTATTCTTGTATTCTTAGTTTTATGCTCATGTTTGTTTAATTCCATTCAAAATACACCAATAGTCCATATAACATTTACATCGGCAATACAGTAGTGACACCCACCTCTTTAACTTTTAAGAAAAGCTACAAACTTCTTGAATAATTTTAGCAAGCGTAACGCAGTGACTGTCCGAGCTCCGATTAGGCCGCACTTCGCCTAGCACGTTTCCTTGAATATATATTTATTATAAGAACTCTTGATTCTTAAAATTACATAACAATTTTCCCTCATGAATAACTCATAATTACATGAAAAGTAATATTGAAACAATAAATTAACCAAACACATTTTAACATGTATCAATTGGTGTGTTTGAACAAATAATAACAATTTATGGAACAATTGATCAACAATACTCTAAACACATACTTTACTTAATAATTTTAAAAGAAGCAACATATAAAACAAGATCATTAAACTTCAATCATTCAAACAGAAAAAGTATCACTTTTTATCAATTCCAGTCCTAGCCACTTATGGAAATATTGCAACTATTGAAAACACTTGAACATGCATTAGAATGTCAAAAGAATCATGTTTAAATGTATGGCAATTGAACAGAATGTGTATTTATGCATATTTCAAAACTGGTCCCTGCTTGCTAGTTATAAAACATAGAATAACTTAATTCTCTCCTATGTTCGTGATTTTATTCTCGTCAAACGGATAATCCAACTATCATTTTTCTCAGAGGTAATTAAACTACATGATGTTAAGTTTACCGGCAATAAATTGGTTTGTCAAAAACGCATCTCGATGTTGAGTAAAAATGACTCTGAAGTATTGAACATGAAACGAAATGCTCTGTTTTCCCAGATTTCCCAGCTCACTGCCCCATATTAAAAATTGAATAACTCTCAATATACTCGATCAATCAGTGTCATTTTTTGTATTTAGACTCTCCACTATATGAATATTATTCCCGCTTTGGTTTTATGTCAAAATCATATTTCTATAAAAAGATATCGGCTCCTAAAGTTGTTGTTTCCAACATCAAAGTTTCAGTTTGTTTGCTGAGTTTCGAAAACGTTTTATTTAGGATTTATGGCGATAAAATCGTCGCGCTTCGAGACAAAAATAATTTAATTATAACATTCGACTTAAGACTTTTTATATTATTTCTATTTTAATTCTAGTATTAATTTAATAGCGAATTATTAGAATAAGTCGCACCATAAAATAAAATCAGATAAGACAAACATTATATCACATAGACACGCAAAGCAGGACAATCAAAGAAATGTAATTTTCACATATGAGATGTTGTATCTATGATCAAGCAAGTAAATATTTTATATTAAAACTAAGATAACAAGGCATTATTATTTATTAAAACATATTATGCTTTGTTTAGTCTTTTATCATGAGCTTTCATAAAATAATTTGTAAAGTTATTAATTAAACTTCTTTCATTTTAAAAGTATGCATCAAATCATATATTTTATTTATTTCTTTATTATGTGCTAGGAGTGCTCCCGGATCAAAATACTCGTCCGTCTTCCTGAAAATCAAATCTCCTGATAACAAATAACGATGTTAATATAGTTGAAAACTCTTAAATAATTTATTCATTTATTTCATATTAAATTTTGGGACGGGGTGTTACACCACCCAAACTAGATTGACCCGCATTAACAGGGTTGACCCGCGAATTTATTGAATTGGAGTATGTTTTAGAATGTTTTATACCTAATTACACCTAACATATTTTCACACAAGTCATCCTTTTTTTGTGTAAATAGTTTATGTGTAGTTATGTGTAAATTGTATATTTGTTTTCCTTATTGGCTTGATTTGCACATAATTACACATAAGGTATTTTCACATAAGTCATTCCCTTTAAAATATGTTTGTGAATTCCATAAAAACTAACTCGATTTTTTAAATTCCTTTAAATTCCATAAAAGTTGCAGTTGCAGCTAGTCAATTCCTAGAATTTAGGTTATGTTACTCGAAATTCCCCGACTTTCCAAATTCGATTTCGAAAATTAATTTCTCACATTCTTGTTATGCACCAAAAAAAAAAAAAAATTCCAAAATTCGATTTTCAAATCCCATTTCTCAAATTCGATGATGCACTGAAATATGACTCTACGGACTTTGGGCGAGATTTCATCACTGTGTAGCACTGTGGTGATAACTTTCTGGCATTACTTGCGGAATTTATGCAAGACACTGAGGATTGGGATGATGGTGCAAGCTATGGAATCAGAAGCTTGTGGTGCTTTGGCTGAGATTCTGGACAAGAATTATGATTCAGATGTCGCAGAAAGAAGAAGTCAGAGTCATATCATAGCAGATTCTCCTGAATCTCAAAGGCATCAAAATATTGTGAATTTGGATTCTTCAAGTGAAGATGAAGAGGTTTCCAGAAAACATGTGACACCTTCCTCTAATATTTATGTAGATGACAATGGTTATGACCCATCCCCAAGTTCGATAAAACGGACCCATCAATCTCTGTAAGGATTTCTTTTTTTGTGGTACCAACAACTATAATAGTATATGGAAGATTTAGGGCTGTGAAAATCTACATGCTTAGTTTGCAGTATTAGATATAAAATCAGAAACTCATGTGAAAATCAAAATGCACTTTAGTTTGCATAATACTGGACGTAATTCACATGAACTTCAATATGCATATGTTTAGAATGCACTTTAGTTTGTATGCTTTTATGCAAAATTATTTATATGCACTTTAATACGCATTATCCTATTCACTTATTGTTGTGTAAACTGTATACTTTTTTTGCAGATTAAGTTTGGAAGGTGAAATCTCTCAATTAAATGTGAAGACCTTCTTTTTAGGAATGATTTGAATTTTGGAAGCCAATTAAATGTGAAGACCTTTTTTTTAGGGAGGATTCGAAATTTTAAATGTTTGACTAATATTAATTAATTCAAAAAAAAATTAAATTAAAAGGGCAGATTGGTCTATTTAGGTCCAATTTGATCATATTAGAAACAAAAAAATAAGCTAGGTTCTATTAGAGAAAAGTAGGGGTGAGATGACTCTAATAGTTATTTCCTCTTCAATTAATAATGTGACAGAAGTTTTTGTCAAATGTTCAATTAATAATGGGACGAAGAGAGTAATTAATACTCTGATTTCTTCTACAACTTTCACATATAAAGATTAATTATTCCATTATGATATGAGACTATTATTAACCTACACGCATTATGACTTTGGTAATAAAAATGAGGTATATCAAAGAAAAACCTAATAAATAGAATTTCCATAGCCCCAAATGTATGGCTCTAACTATATTCCTAACTACACCTCAATGGAATGATTTTCACACGAGAGTCGGATGCTGAAATCATAACTCCTCTCAAATTTCTTCTACGGGGCAGAACACTCAGAAGAGAAAACTACACTTAGAGGTAGTCTAGAGAGAATGTTTTCTAAAGGGGGTAAAACATGAGAAAAAGAAAGACGATTAACAACTGTCAAAGCTAGAGAAGGTCGAGATTCAGATCCTAGATACCTCGAAAGGCAGAACAAACATCTCAAAAAATAAGAGAAGAGTAAAAGACAATACCGTATACTAGAAAACAAAGGTGATCGGAGAAAATCGTCGAAAAATAAGAAGCTTGTCGGAATTTTAGAGACATAAATATTGTTTTTAGTAGAAGAGTCAAAAGTGAAAAATGACTATGATTTCACCTTTTTACAAGTTTACTGACGAGACAGTTACTCTCTGAGACTAGGAAATATGTTTGGCTTAGATTCAAATATACGAAATGACAGTTCTAAATCTACGCCTCGGATTGATAGTAAATTTTCAAAATTAAAAAAGGAAAATGGACAAGAAAATATTTGATAGCCTATTGAAAATTACTCTGAACAATCACTTTAGAGGAGTATATCATTCAGAGTAAGGGGAGTACATTATATGGAATAGATTATAGCCGAAGAAATGCTACGTTACACTAAGGGCAATTCACATTACATTAATGAGATTTGAATTAAGAACCAAGAAGGCCCCTAGTTATCCTTTGATCACCAAAGATAATTTGAGCGCAAAGCCAGATCTTCAGGGCAGAGCTTAAAGGACTTCATGCTCTGACCTGATCTGAACTACCAATTTTCCAAGAGACATTCATATATATATTTTGCTCTAATGTACCCAGAGTTGAGGGAAATTGCGACCTCAGCTCTTGAGTAGCTTGAGGGCACGAAGTTTGTTATTATACGGACCATTAAATCGTTATGTGTTTGATAATTGTCTGCCACACTTGCGCACTACATGAAGAGATATTTTAATGTGACAAAATTGTACTATAACGTGGCATATTCAACCACAAACCCTAAAGAGGAAAATGTCCTTTATACCCCTTAGGTAGAAAGGTATAAAAAATCCTCTCATTTATTTTTTGAAAGATATTTGACATTTCACTCACTAAATACACACTTCACTCACTATTCTTCCACTCAACACATTTCAACTGATTTGAGGGTCGAAGGATCGTACGCAGAACCTTCTCTGACCCGATTTTTGTGCAAGTCATCAAGTTTCAAAGTTAACAAATTCAAGCCACACCATCAAAGGATTTTCTAAGGGGCCTATGTTGGGATATTCATCCCGCCACTGAGTTGATTGTATAGATATGTTTTGATGGACAAAACCAGATCATGTAATAGTAAGTGTTGAATATAATTTATTTCACACCACACCTACGGGCGGCCACGCCGGAGCCTACAAAACATATTGCCGCCTTGCAGCGGGCCTATATTGGCCTTTTATGATGAAAATTGTTGTTCCTTTTTTGGCTACATGCCTAGTTTTCCAGAAAAGTAAAGCCGATACGCGCGCACCAGCAGGACTCCTCTAGTCCCTCCCCATTCCGGAGCAGATTTGGGAAGATGTAAGCATGGACTTTATCTCCGGCCTCCCCAAGTCACAATAGTGGGACGTTATTCTGGTGGTCGTCGATAGGGGTGGGCATTCGGTCGGTTCGGTTTTGACCTTTTTTCAACCGAACCGAAATAACCGAAGTTTTAAAAAAATGAACTGAACCGAAATTATATAAAAACCGAACCGAATTAGAATTCGGTTGGTTCGGTTCGAACCGAATTTTTCCTGCCTAAAATTAAAAAAAAATATTTAAATATCCTCAATACTTTTTCAACCTCAACTAGAAAAGACATGTTTTTGCGAAGCCAAATTCTGAAGCTACCGTTGAGATGGGAACAGCAAAAATATCCCTAGAAATTTTTTAGAGAACATAATCTAAAATTTATATTCAATGAAATCAAATACATATGTAAAAACATAATCTAAAAATCCCAAAACAAAACTAGCATATATAACTTAAATAAAAGGACATTCAAACAAAGCAGAACATGCGGTGGTGGAAGAGTCAAAGACGACAAAGAGAGGCAGACGTCGAAGACGGCGCTGGTGGCACTGGTGGGCCTAACGGTGGTGGTGGCCGAATGCGAATGGTGGTGGTGGAAGTAGGGGGATCAGCAGAAATGGAAAAGAAACGGCACAGGAAATGAATGTTTAATGGTTTACTGTTAGATTAGATCTTGGGTTTTATATATATATATATATATTTATTAATTATATTTATTTTTATTTATAGTTCGGTCGGTTCGATTTATTCGGTTTTTAGAAAATATAAACCGAACCGAAAAAACCGAAATTTTAAAAAATTTCAACCGAACCGAACAACCGAATAAATCGAACCAAATAAACCGAAATAGTCGGTTCAGTTCGGTTTTTTGGTTTTTTCGGTTTTATGCCCACCCATACTCGTCGATAGGCTGTCTAAGACAGTGCACTTCGTGGGACTCTCACACCTATAAACGGCTCAAACAGTGGCGTTAATATTCAACCGAGAAGTCGTGTGTCTGCACGGTGTTCCACGTTCTATAGTCTCGGATAGAGACCCCATTTTTTTTATCCGCATTCTTGAAAGAGCTTTTTGCCGCATCGGGTACCCGCCTCTAGATGAGCTCGGTTTATCACCCGGAGATGGACGGCAAGACGAAAGTCGTTAACCGCTATCTTGAGACATATTTACGTTGTTTTACCACGGAACACCCCAAGCTTTGGGCTCGGTGGCTTTCATGGGCGGAATTCAATTTTTACACATCGTTTTATTCTTCCATAGGTCTCACCCCGTTCGAGGAAGTTTACGGGAGGAAGCCCCCAGCGATAACTCGATGGTTACCACAAGAGTTCAGGATTAAAGTCGTAGCGGACGACTTACGAGACAGAGGCAACATATTTCAGCCGCTGAAGATTCACTTGGACCGAACCCAGGAGAGGATGAACCTAGAAGCCGACAAGCATCGACGGGATGTAGAGTTCCAGCCTGGAGACATGGTGTTTCTCAAGTTCTGGCCATATCGGCAGGTGTTCTTGTTTCGGAGACTAAATACTAAGCTGGCGCCCAGCTATTTCGGTCCGTTTCCGATAGAAGAACGAATAGGCCAAGTGGCCTATAAGCTTGTGCTTCCCCCGGATTCTAACATTCATCCAGTGCTTCATCTCTCCCTCCTCAAGCCTGTCATTAGGGACCATTCTACTCAACCGTCTGTTCCCATGATTGTTTCAGTTCCACTACCGAGTTCGGGCCGTCCTCCATCTTACGTTCGCGAGTGATCCAACGTTACAACTCGCCTACTACCCAATTGTTCGCTCAACGATGCTGCTTGGGTTGAAAAGGAGTTTTTTGTTCAACAATTCCATGCTTTTAGCCTTGAGGACAAGGCTTGTTCGGAGGGGAAGGGAGTTGATACGCCTATAATTACATATAAACGCAGAAATAGATCTTAGGAGTATGTATTTTGTGTTTCGATTATTAGACTGGCTTCTTTGGGCCATGGGCCCTATTAGTGTATAAATAACCCTGGCTATACTTTGTTTTGGGTTATGCATTAATTAATTGTTGAATTAGCCGAAAGGTTTGGCCAAGAGTAGCTCTTGGAAGTTCTTGTTTCTTGTTTCTTTAACTCCTTTTGTTTTCAAGTTAATCTCCAAAAGTTGGTCCGACCTTGCCGGCGTTATGACGCGTAGTGAGGGTCGTATCGATGCGTTGGAAACCGCATTTAGTTCGTTGGAGAAGAAAGTGGACACGACTCTCGCTGCTATAGCCGCCTCTCTTGAATTTTTAACAATGGCCGCTAAGTCCCCAAATCGCGGGAAGGACCCGATTCTTGGTGAATCCTCTATTGCCGCCGCCGACTCGACTAATGTGGCCGCTCCCCGGCAGTTTTCAGGACATTCGTCCCAAGATGGTCAAGCTCAAATTACCTAATTTTTTCAGAATCGATCCCTCCGCTTGGATTGCTCGGGCGGAATAGTTCTTTCGGATTGACAACATGTCGGTCGATATGCGCCTCGAGTACGCCTTGATATCCATGGAAGGGCCTGCCCTCCATTGGCAGCAATGGCTTATGGGCCATCTACCTGAACTTAGTTGGCAACATTTCACAATCGAAATCTTGCGTCGTTATGGCGATGATCCACACGCGAATCCGTGCGAGGTTTTACGATTGACACAGCAAACGGGTTCAGTGGATGACTATGTCGATATGTTCATCTCTCGCTTGGTAGCGGTAAACCCAAAACCCTCTTTATCCAAGCAAAATTCTCTGGGCATGTTTCTTGGCGGTCTCCGTGAGGAAATACGCATCCGTTTCTGTTCTCGTGATGCAGATGACATATGTGCCGCGATGCACACGGCGCGGGAAATAGAGCGCGAATTAGTAGGACCTCAAGACGGTTTCTCTGCCCGTTTGCCTTACGGTTCTGGTCGCGCAACGGTTGTTTCCAGGCCACCCCTTCTTATGTGCGCTCTTCAGGTGTGTGCTTTCGTCTAAACCTCTTTCGTAGACACCCTCTCGACCCCCTAATCCTGCTCGTTCTCGATTTTCCGAATCCAGTGGATCCGCTGCAAACCTTAATAATTCGCCGCCAAAGCAAATGACCCTAGCCGAATATCGCGATCTACGCGCCAAAGGACTAAATTTCCATTGCAAAGAACCATACAACCCCCTGCATATCTGTGCCAATCGCTCGCTTAAGGTCATGGTTATTCTGGACAACTACGATGATATTGCAATAGATAGAAGCCTCTCACCCACGTGTCGGACGAACTCCCCTCACCTACTCTCCAATCGTGTCAGTTATCTTCTGCCACGGCCTACGGGTTCAATGGCTACCAAACGATGAAACTCAGGGGTTCAATCAGTAACCGCCCGGTCGTTGTCATGATCTACAGCGACGTAACACACTGCTTCGTTTCGCCCAAAATGGTTACGGAACTTTGCCTTCCTGTTGACACCTCTTCTTCCCTGCCTGTCCGTTTGGGGGATGGTAAAAACGCCCACACTTCAGGGGTCTGCCAGTCGATCACGATCGTGTTGGGAGCAACTACCTTTGAGGTTTCAACTTTTGACTTTCCCTTTAGTAGGGTCGACATAATTTTGGGGGTTTCTTGGCTTTCCACGCTGGGTGACGTCCAGGCTAACTGGGGATCGCTTACAATGCCCTTCGTGTATCAAGGGCAGCCAGTGTCCCTCCATGGGGAGCCAGGTCTGGAGTGTCGTTCGGTCTCTCTCTCTCCACTTTATGCTCAAGATGACCGACGTGACCTCGGCTTGGTTAATCTAGCCCCTCAATGCTTCGCCACAAATTCCAGCCTCGACAAACCCCGTTGCCCCAAAAATCTTAGCCTTAATAGATGAGTTTCCTCAGGTTTTTAGTCCACTCACTGCCCTCCCTCCATCACGGGCATGTGACCACCGTATCCCCTTACAACCAGCAGTTGCGCCTGTTTTGTCCCGTCCGTACCGCTACTCGATAACCCAAAAATCAGAGATCGAACACCTTGTACACGAAATGCTCGTTGCGGGCATCATCCAACCAAGAATCGATCCCTATCCCAGTCCTGTTTTTCTCGTCCATAAGAAGGACGGAAGTTGGCGATTCTGCGTGGACTATCGAGAGTTGAATAAACGAACAATGCCCGACAAATACCCAATCCCTATCATACAAGATTTGCTCGACGAACTCCACAGGGCTTCTTGCTTTAACCGCCTTGACTTACGGGCTGGGTATCACCAAATCCGTGTGGCTCCCGAGGACATTCCGAAAACTAGATTCAAGACACATTCAGGCCACTACGAGTTTCTCGTCATGCCATTTAGGCTAATGAATGCCCCCTCTACATTTCAGGCCGTCATGAACGACCTATTTCGCCCTTTTTTCCACAAATCTATTTTAGTTTTTTTTTATGATATTTTAATATACAACCCTGACCTTGCTTCTCATCTTTGTCATCTTCGACAGGCCCTAGAATTGCTTGCTTTTGCTTCTTTCATTTTCAACCCTAAAAAATGTGCTTGGGGTCGTTCCTCCATTGAATACTTGGACCATATCATCTCTCAAAATGGCGTAGAAATAGACCCTTAAAAAATTTCAGTCGTCCTTCAATGGCCTGTTCCTCAGTTTGTACGTAGCGTACGTAGGTTCTTGGGATTAATCGATTATTATTGTCGCTTTATTTGGTATTACGGGAAAATGGCACTGCCCCTTACCGACCTTCTAAAGAAAACAACCGATAGTTTGTTCTCTTGGAACCAGTCGGCCGAGACTACCTTTCGTTCACTACAGCAGGTTATTACTTCAGCCCTAGTGCTTGTCATGCTCGATTTTTCCCTTTCATTATATGTCGAATGTGATGCCTCCGGTCGTGGTTTAGGGGAGGTTCTTATGCAGGCACGTCGCCCCATCGCATTTTTCAGCAAAGCCCTCTCGGCAAAAACCGCTCAAAAGTCCACATACAACAAAGAACTCATGGCCTTGGCAATGGTGGTCTTACACTTGCGGCAATACCTTCTTGGCCGACGTTTTATCGTTCGTACCAACCACTACAGCCTTAAGCACCTCTTGCAACAACCGATTGCATCCCCCGCCCAACAATATTGGATCGCCAAACTAATAGGGTTTGACTTCACAATTGAATACAATGCCGACACTTCCAACGTCGCTGTCGACGCTCTTTCTCGCCGCGACACCAATATCAACTTTAGGGCTGTTACGATACCACAATGGCTGGAATTCCCCAAGCT
Source organism: Galeopsis tetrahit (assembly GCA_963675135.1). Lineage (NCBI taxonomy): Eukaryota > Viridiplantae > Streptophyta > Magnoliopsida > Lamiales > Lamiaceae > Galeopsis > Galeopsis tetrahit. Next base: position 52,845,302 of record OY776125.1, read on the forward strand.
GCAACAGGCTGTCCGCACCGACCCTATATATGGTCCAATTATTTGAACATTGGCCTCGGGGGATCCGTGGTCCAGCCATTTCGCCTAGTCAAGGGGGTGCTCTATTACAAGCAGCTCTTAGCCGTTCCTTCTCCATCCGACTAGTGCGATAAGTTCCTTCGAGAGTTTCACACCACACATACGGGCGGCCACACCGGCCCCTACCAAACCTATCGTCGCCTTGCAGGGGACCTATATTGGCCTTTTATGATGAAAATAGTTGTTCGTTTTGTGGCTTCATGCCTAGTTTGCCAGAAAAGTAAAGCCGATACGCACGCACCAGCAGGACTCCTCCAGCCCCTCCCCATTACGGAGTAGATTTGGGAAGATGTGAGCATGGACTTTATCTCCGGCCTCCCCAAGTCACAATAGTGGGACATTATTCTAGTGGTCGTCGATAGGCTGTCTAAGGTAGTGCACTTCATGGGACTCTCACATCCGTACACGGCCCGGACAGTGGCGTTAGTATTCAACTGAGAAGTCGTGCGCCTACACGGTGTTCCACGTTCTATAGTCTCGGATAGAGACCCGATTTTTTTATCCGCATTCTGGAAAGAGCTTTTTGCCGCATCGGGTACTCATCTCCGGATGAGCTCTGCTTATCACCCAAGACGGACGGCCAGACGAAAGTCGTCAATCGCTGTCTTGAGACCTATTTACTTTGTTTTACCACAGAACACCCCAAGCTTTGTGCTCGGTGGCTTTCGTGGGCGGAATTCAATTTTTACACGTCGTTTCATTCTTCCACATGTCTCACCCCGTTCGAGGAAGTTTACGGGAGGAAGCCCCCAGCGATAACTCGATGGTTACCACAGGAGTTTAGGATTAAAGTCGTAGCGGACGACTTACGTGACAGAGGCGACATATTGCAGCCGCTAAAGATTCAATTGGACCGAACCCAGGAGAGGATGCGCCTGGCAGCCGACAAGCATCGACGGGATGTAGAGTTCCAGCCTGGAGACATGGTGTTTCTCAAGTTCCGGCCATATCGGCAGGTGTTCTTATTTCGGAGACTAAATACTAAGCCGACGCCCAGCTATTTCGGTTCGTTTCCGATAGAAGAACGGATAGGCCAAGTGGCCTATAAGCTGGTGCTTCCCCTGTATTCTTACATTCATCTGGTGTTTCATGTCTCCCTCCTCAAGCCTGTCATTGGGGACCATTCTGCTCAACCGTCCCTTCCCCATTATTATTTTAGTTCCACTGCCGAGTTCGTGCCATCCTCCTTCTTTTACGTTCGCGAGTGATCCAACGCCACAACTCGCCCGTTACCCAACTGTTGGTCGCCTAGCACGATCGTTCTCTTGACGATGTTGCTTGGGTGGACAAGAAGTTTTTTGTTCAACAATTCCCTACTTTTAGCCTTGAGGACAAGGCTTGTTCGAAGGGGGAGGGAGTTGATACGCCTATAATTACATATAAACGCAGAAATAGATTTTAGGGGTATGCCTTTTGTGTTTCGGTTATTAGACTGACTTTTAAGTCTTTGGGCCGTGGGGCCTAGTAGTGTAGCCCTGGCTATACTTTGTTTTGGGTTATGCATTAATTGATTGTTGAATTAGTCGAAAGGTTTGGTCAAGAGTAGCTCTTGGTAATTGATGAAAATACAAGTGCGAGACTGACTCAATGTGTTTATCTCTCTTCAAATTTACAAGAAATTTATCAAATTATATGAAAAGAGATGAACACTTGATAAAATAATCATGAAAATATATCCCTTGGGCGTCAAGGAAATTGCCATTACAAAAATGAAAAATGTGGAAATATGAAACGAAAGCCAAAAAGGAAAAAAGCCAAAAAAAAAAAAAAAAAAAGGAAAAAAAAAAACCCATAGGAGAAGCAGCATTCCTCATTCCCTCCCAGAAAGAATTGCATCATCTCTTTCTCCAATTCAGCAGCTTTCATCATCAGCTACCTATAGTAATCTGCAATCACTCAAATCATATACACAAAACTAGTACAATTACAGGCATTCGGACTTAGCAGATTACTATAATGTCGAATCGATTCGTTAGCCAAAGCAGGAACGATCACAGAAGTTCCGCTAAACCCCAGAAAAAATTTATTCCCAAGAGGGATTTCAACAACCCTAATAACTCTCATCAAACCCTCTCCAATTCCCTTCGCTCCACCACCACCTCCTCCTCCGCCGCCACTAACACCGTCGATGCTGCGGCGGCCTCATCAAGCAGAGTCCGGATGGGGGAAGACGGAGGGTGGGTGAAGAAAGCCTCCACAAGTGGCAATTTCGTAATTTACTTGCCCCAGGATGAGGCGGTGGCGGCTGGGCTTGGCCCCGAGGAGGGCGGATTGGATCCTGTCGAGTCGCAGCGAGTGGTTGATTTGTTGAATAGGGAGTTATCTCGGTTACTCAAGTTGAATCCCCGAGATTTCTGGCGAGAAGGTTGGTTTTCATGGATTTATGTTCATAACTTTGCGGTTGTGTAGTGTTATTGAAGCTTGCTTAATTACTTTTGCTGCAGAGTTGATTTGTTATACTGGTTTAGAGGATTATAATGTTACTGTTATAGTTTGTGCATTTTTCTTGTTCTGATTATGGAAGAATGATTGAACAATATATACATTTTTGCTTGTGCTGCAAATTTAAATATCCATATATCTTGAGCATTCTATGGAATCATATCATTTATGATTGTTAATTGTTTTGAGAAGCGTCCTTATACATTTTTCTGCTACCTTTCTGTCATTTGCAGTGGCTAAAGACGATTCACTGAATGCCTTCCTTGAAAGTTTTCTGAAATTCAGAAATAGGTGGTATGATTTCCCCCACCGTGGGGCTCGAGGGAAAGTTGCTGGAGTGATTGTTGGTGAGTTTGAGCTGTGTCGACGTGTCTTCATGATCTTGTATCGCTTGTAAGTTATAGGCGAAGTCTATCTTTCATTTGTTTCCTTCATTTTCTTTGACCCAGGGTGTTTTCAAACTCAACTGCATAGTGCAGAATAATTTTTTTTTTTTCAAGTAGAATCAACTTTTTTTTAAAAGAAAAGAAAAGGGATTCTGGGCTTGAAATCTTGTTTGCAAACACTACTTTAGTAACAGACGTGGAACTTCTTTGCTGCAGATCATCAAACCAGGATCCCGGGGCTAAGGCTGCTGATACATTGAGTGCAAAAGATCATGAAGGTGTGGTAATCTTTTATTCTGCAATATTCGTATACCTTGTAGTTTATTGTAGCTACAGTTTTATCAAGAAGATGCTGTAATACTTTAGTTTAAAAACCTTTTATTCTTGCATCTGATATTTTTCTCTAAGCTGTACAGTATATTGCTGTGAATCAATTTTACAATATAGCTTGAGGTAAAGACCAGTCCTTTTGATTATAAAATCTGAAACCAGAGAAACTGATTTTATGTAAATAAAACACCTAGAAAACTCTGTCACCTTATCATTGGACCTCCACACATAATATGATGTATATTAGTTATTATCTTGCCAAAATGAAAAAATAAGGAAAAGGAAAAAGCATTTTGGAATTGCCTCCTATTCTCTGTTAATTTACTACTTACTATTAGACTGACACAAATTGTGCCCAACCTCTTCTCGCATGAAAGAGTTGGCGTTCATTGCTCTTCTCCAAACTAACCAACTAACCTCAATGTAATGTAATTTAATTGAAATTTATCATCTATATGGTTAATGGAATTTTGTTGAATCCTCGAGATTTCTGGAGTTGTGGTTAATGGAATTTTGTTGATATCATTGCGGTTATTATGTTTTATTGAAGCTGTATGAATATGATATTGACTAGTTATTGTGCAGTAGATTACTACCGAATTACTTTTGCTGCAGATGATTTGTTTTACTGGTTTAGAGGAATATAATGTTTCTTTTATAGTTTGGGCATTTTTCTTCTTGTGATTATTGAAGAATGGTTGTACCATTACACTGTGAAGAATGTCTGTAAAATTACCACCTCCCTGTTATGCTAACCCACTAGTCGAGGATTGTAGCAACTGTGATGTTGACCCTTTAGGCATAGGGCTTGAAATCTACAATGTTATTGGGAAAATATTCCAGGTTTAGTTTTGATATTATATTGAGAAGATGAAAGGTATCTCCTGAAACTTTAATAAACTGCACAATTTTTTTCTGTCAGATGTCATTCAACTCAGTTAGATTTATGGATTCGGGATGGTTTGGGTGTAATGAAAATCTACTCTTTGTTCTCAGAATTGGATCTGGGATTGTTCTGAAGAATTATATGAGATAAAAAAATGTTAAACGTGTTAGAATTTTGGCAGCAAAAGAAAACATAGACCTTGAAATGGGTTACATGAGTTCGTAGCACATTGGTTACAACTACTATCAATTTTTACTCTCAAAACATTATGTCAAATGCAGCTTTATCATTTGTTGCTTCTGTGAGTCTATGTGGCATCCATTGCCTGGAAAACTAGGTTTGACTGAAATGCTCATGGTAGCAAACTTTCATAAAAGCATCCAAGAGATTTCTTGCTCAAGAAAATAGGGAAAGGTTACTTTACTTGATTGAGTGTGAGAATATTTAGTTTCATACTAAAGATCTATCTTTTAACTTGAACACTTTGCTTACAAATTTTATGTATAGCCCTTCTGCAGGACAAGAAGTTGCTTGATTTGCCTAGACTGTTAGATATATGTGCCATATATGGTCATGAAAATGAAGATCTGACCCGTATACTGGTGATGAATGCAATGAAGGCACAGCCCTATACCCATGATAGTTTTCTTGATCTAATCTCTCACTTCTTGAGTATTGTCCAGACCATGCATCAACGGTGCAGCACAAGTTTAGAGGTGTGTTTCTACTCTTTCAATTTTGTCTAGGTGTAGTTGGTTTTCTGTAGAAACTAGAAATGGCATATCCTCTGTATGCTAGTACATCTAATTTATTTATAATAAATTTTATTTAATTAGTTATGTATATATAATTTTATTTAGTAATACTATAATTTTTTTATCTATAATATATTTTATGTTATCAGTTTTCGTCACATTTTAAAATAAATTCGACCACAAACACTCAAATTTATAGTAAATGTCCAAGTTCAACATCATATTCAAATTTAATAAAAAATCATTTACTACGACAAAAAAACCCACATTTTAGATTTGATTTTTTTTTTCACACATGCAATACGGTAGTCGGGTAAAATACATAAAAAAGAGTTAATTTAATATATAATGCGTAAAAAATGGATTTGAAATAAAAAGTTAATATATATTGTAACCTGTACAAAAGTTTTAAAATAAAGACAAAACATGCAACTTTTGTGGCATAATTTATTGTTTTCTTTCTTTCTTTTGGTCCAAAATTTAAAGCATTTGACAGTTTTTTGTCTTTTCATGGCAGTATTTTTAAAAAGAAAATAGAAAGCAACTTTGGGCAGGAAAAACCCAAACTTATATTCTAGGCATGGTTTTTCTTTTATATGTATACTAGATTTATAATCTTGTTACAGTTTGCGATTTTCAAGCACCTTGTACTGCTGCATATTTGATAATCACATTTAAAAGTATGGTTTGAATGATATATTTATGATGGAAACTGATCACTTCAGTGATCTCAATTATAAGGAGAACAATTAACATAAGTAATAGTGGGGCTATAAATATCTTTATCTATTGTGTGGCAGCACAATCATGTTGGTAATACTAATAGATATACAGAACCCCAAGGAGTTGGCCTAGTGGTATAGGCTTGGGACTTAGGAGTATGCTCCTCTCTAGGTCTCAGGTTCGAACCCTCTAAGGTGCAAACAATTTCTATGGGGCCATGTCCATACAGAGCGCAAAGCTCTGGCTTTAAACGGGACCCCCGCAAGTGGCGGTGGGATTGGTCCCCCGGGATTAGTCGGTCATAGGATCGGATACCCGAGACTTCAAAAAAAAACTAATAGATATACAAAATCAGGGTTCTGGTTTGTGAATCAAAATTCAAAAATGAATTAAGACTACACATAATCCAAAAAACCTCCTGGAAAACATAAAGCTAATTTGTACTTTTTAGGTTCTCTAAAAATCTAATGTACTCTAATATCCACCAAAACTATACTCCACATCAACCCTGAGAAACTGCAAAAAAATACATATAAGTTTCATTAGTTTGCAGCTGTAGTAAATCTAGTGGTTTGTTGGTCTCAGATTCAGTGATGGAACTGGAGCGTTATCATAGCTCTTTCAAACTCAATATGAAACGCATGCAGCTAATTTTTTTTATATTTATTTTTTGGGGCTTGGTGCACAGGTTTTGCTAAGTTCTGGTGGCCACCAAGACCAAGGAACCAACCATCTTCAAATTGACTTTTTAGAGGTACTTTGTCAACTGTACTTTGTATTACCTCTGCTTTTCAGATAACATTCATTGTGACACTAAACTGAACACAGTCCTAATTCCGAAGAATCGAATTATTCCATAAAAAACTGTTCTGTAAACAACTTCAGTTGTTTTGCCTTCTTGAAACTTGGAAAATATCAAAATAAATTATGTGTGCAGCTTCACTGATCAACGAGGGTCTTCCCAATCTTTGTGGCGTAGTATTTGTTTCGAGCATTGTAGATGTTTACATTTTGTTAGACTTATTCTTTGTAACTCGCTCCTCAATCTTTATTTACAGGTTATGGATTTCATAAATGATTCTGTTGTATCATTGGACTCATTTGTTAATGCATATCAACATGCAGCTGTCTTCTTCTCTTCCCCCGTCAAAATGAGGTACTACACCCGCCGCCTGAGGTTTAAATTTGCTTTAAAAAAATTACGGGACTTTTTAACAATTGTTATAAGCATCGAGAGGTGTGTCATGTCTTTATTTTTGCCTTTACCAGCTGGCTAGTTGGAACGTGTGGCCAAACTGCCTAATTACAATTAAATTTCTTGTTGAATTATGTACTTACGTAAAAACTAATAAAACCTCAGTTCCAACAAATCATATCTTCTACTAAGATAAGCGCTGGGGACTTAGAAAATGTAGGTAAAATAATAGTTAGCTAGAAGGAATAGGATATGTTTCATGTGATCTTGAGGATATTTCAGTTACTAGTATACCTCTTGAGTTATGGATCTGAAATTGATCCACCAATTTCCATTTCAGTTACTAGTATGCCTCTTGAGGTATAAATCATCCTTCCCTATTTCTATAACTCATTTCTTTAATTTGAGACTGCCAATGTTAAAAATTGTTGTCATCTGATTTATCCCGAATTAAATTGCTGAATTCAGCATGTAAAAGATGGTATTCTCATCCCAACTTAAAGACAAATGTCCTTACCCTTATGCATAGAGGAAACGAGCTTATGCTAACTGTATGTAATTCATCGTGTCAAGCGGCTAATCTATATCTGACACCCTTCGGGCCACTGTCTCTATTGGCCCTTTTTTGTTTGATCGTTATGCTAATATGAATGTAACAGCTTTTCAAATCTAGCATAATCTGTAAATACAGATCCACTAAATAAAACATTATTAAGATAGTGATACGTCATCTCCAGAGCAATCACTGAAGAGCAAAATAGTAGGAGACGAAGTGGCTGGTGTAGAGGAGATGGTTGGTAATTTGTTTATTCTGTTTATATTAATTCTTAAATGTGCTTCTTACACATCTCGAGGATATGGACTATAGTTAATGATTCAGTTTATTTCAAAGAGACTGATAATTAATGTGAGATATAGGGAGACCTGTTTCTTTATAATCTCCTTATATTCACATTAGTTAACAGTCTTCAAGATTAAAGAAAAGTAACTAATTCTAAGGACCTGCCACCTTGAGGTTCTCGTCTTAAAAAGTGAGAAAGATAAAAGTAGGCTAGTTTGTCAAATATAGACACAAGGAAAAAATTGTGCTTAACGTTACACAAGATACCATTCAATAGAAAAATGCTGTTGCATTCATCCCTGATTCAAAATTTACTGATATTTTTAAGTGTTCATGCCTTATGGATTGAGTTAAAATTGCAAACAATATATGTGAATTTGTTACACTTATTTCATATTTGCAAATATAGAAATTTAACTATTTAAGGCAGTCAATAACATTGTGAGTAGTTTTATACGTAAGGTTACATGTTCCCTGTAATTAAATTACTGCCCAACTCCAGTTTAATTAACTACCATTAGACCTAACATGTGTGGTAAGTATCATTTTGATAACGATCATTTGAGCCACAAAATTATAAGTTCGATTTTTGGTAAAATGTGTAATACATAGTTATGATTTTGTTTTCTTTGCAGTTACGGGAATGAAAAATTGCTCACTACCCTTGCAAAGCTCCATGACTCACTTCTTCCGTCCTTGCTGAGGGGTTTTCGTAGTATTTTGGGAGGAGTTGAAGATAGAAACAAGGAAATATCACGTGATATGCTTTCAAATGTCAATACTAGTCTGAAGATGTTATCGAAAAGGATAGCAAAGTTTGGGTGGAAATTAATTTATTTATGCTATCTCAGTGATGAAGTATTTCAAGATAGTTATTCTCTTCCAGATTCAATGAAGATGTTTCCAGCAAATATGGAGGATCCTGTTATTAGGGCTGAAATTCTAATAAAGACGATTAGAGATCTTACTGGTGAGCAGCATGGTCAAGGGGGCCAAAATTGGGGCACATTTATCCAGGAAATTGAGAAGAATCACAAAGTGATGAGCAGGATCGAATTGTTGCGCAATTCAGGTGAACATTTCTTCGTAATTTCTTGTTATTCTCTGGTTCTTTGCAAATGTGAATTCAGGTTTCTCTGTAAGAAAACTTCGTTTGGTGATACGCACAAAGTGTATATAAATAAAAATAATAATATATCAATCTTCTGATAACAATCCAAGACTATGAAATTTTTTAATCTATGGGAATGGTGATGGGGGTGTGAAATATATTAAAGGAGATTTGAACATATACATAAAAATACTCAATAGATATGAACATGTTGAAAAGACTTGCAGATATGATTTAGAATTAATCTTGAGGGAAGATTTTCTAGAGGTTGATTTTCCTAGTAAAAAAAGGAAGAAACTATCTTCTTTAACATTTTACTTGATTTTCTTCAATTTTATTCATATAAGTAATACATAGCATTTTGGGTTATAATTAAATAATGGAGTAGATTATATTTCTCTAATTAGTCTTTGAAATAATAGATTCTTTGGCTCTAATTATTCAAGTTTTTTCAGCTGTAAGAAATTGTATCAGAGAAGATTCATATACATTGTATTCATTATTAATTATATCCTAAATCTCGGTTATTTGACATAATCATTTTTTCAGAAAATATTCAATACTAGGGGGAACCGTAGGTTGTATGGTTATTACTTCCTCCCAACAATGGGTGTTAGGTTGCCTACCTGTATCTGATGAGAATTTTCTTTTGTGTACTGAAAGCAACAAAAAAAAAACTATATTTATGGTAATCTTTGCATAAATTTTGCCTATTCTCTTTAGGTATAAAATTGTACTTAGGGTTTACTTGATTTGAGGAATCCATTTAGGCAAAATGCATCTCCAGATCCCTAAAGTATTAAGTTATGTTTCCATAGGTCCTAAAGTATAGTTTTGTTTTAAATAGCCATCAAAGTATTGAAAAGTATGATGACCAGGTCCCTAAATTATGCTTATGTTAGCAAGAAGACTCCAAGAATGCCAAAACGAGAGAGAAGAATAGTAACAGGATAAAATCGGATTTCTCCGCCCAAGCCTAAGCCGAAGTTTCAATATTATTCCACACCCAATATAGGATGGATACTCAAGTATATATACAAGAAGGTATTAGGCGGTTTAGATATAACCGTCCCCTAAACTGCCCACCTAAACAACCTAATCAATTATTGGCGCATGTTGCCTTTTATATGTAACAACTCCCTTCCCCTCCAAAAATGCCTTGTCCTCAAGGCGGAAGTCTGGAAACTGCAATTGGAAATAAACTGTATCAATCCACGTTGCGTCCTCGTCGGGAAGACCCTTCCAAACCACCAAAACTTGTGGTACCCTTTCATCGCCGCGCCATATCTGTCGTCCGCGCAGCACCCTTTCTGGAATAAACTCGGGAAATTCATCACACAACTCCGGCGGAAGGGTTGAAACTGCCGTCCCTTCGCCTATTATTTTTTTTAATTGCGACACATGGAATACCGGATGTAATCGTGTTCCCTCTGGTAATAACAGTCGATATGCCGCGGAACCAATTCGTTCAGTCACCGGAAATGGGCCAAAGTAGCGAGGAGCTAATTTGACATTCAGTCGCTTGAACAAGGTTGCTTGGCGATATGGCCTAAACTTTAAGAAAACGTGATCGCCTATGTTGAACGACACGTCGCGTCGGTGTTTGTTGGCGGCGGCTTTCATCCGCTGCTGAGCTCGTTCTAAAAGGAATCAGAGGCTTTTCAAGATTGTGTCCCGTGCCTGCCACTCGTCCGCCACGGCTTTGACCCTAATCTCCGCTGGTAAAAACTGGGTGATGATCGGGGGAGGACGGCCATACGTAGCTTCAAAGGGCGAGCAACCTGTTGAAAAATGGAAACTTGTGTTAAAAGAGAATTCAGCCCATGAAAGCCAAAAAGCCCACCGTCGAGGGTGTTCGAACGTGAAACAACGGAGATAAGTTTCGAGGCATCTGTTCATGACTTCCGTCTTGCCATCGGACTCCGGATGGTAAGCGGAACTCATACGAAGTTGGGTGCCCGTTGCCTTGAAGAGCTCCTTCCAAAAGTTGCTTAAGAAAATAGCATCTCTATCGGAGACAATCGAACGCGGAATCCCGTGAAGTCGAACTACTTCACGGACCATCACTGCTCGAACTGGTCATCTGGCGAGTTGGGCGTGGCCGAGAAGAGGCGGAGGAGGATTCGGTTTCAGAGGGCGGCTGATGTGGTCGGGTCGGCGGTTGACCGGTGTGAGAGTTTGGATTTGGAGTGGAATTGGGAGTTCGCAAGGGGGTCGAAGAGATGGGAAAGGACACCCGATTGTAGGCCGTCGATTGTCCTCCACCACGACCCGGAGATGGGCGAGACGGACCCGAGTACCCCCGTGTCGGAAAAGGGTGAAGTGAATCCACCTCGCGCTCGATTTCTCTCGCGACCAGCACAGCGGCCCCAAGGTCGTCTGCATTTCGTGAACGGATGCGTAGGCGGATGTCCTCATGGAGTCCGTTCAAGAAAAGACCCAAGGCGCCCGAGTCCGATAGATCAGTAACCGCCGAAAGACGAGCAATAAATTTGTCGACGTATTTGCCAACAGAACCTGTTTGGATGGTGGCCGCAAGAATCTCATGGGGGTTAGAACGTGGGTCTTCGCTGTAACGCTTCAGTAATTCCAGCGAGAATTTCTGCCAACTGATCCCCGGAAAATGTTTCAAGGTCCATTGCATCCAATGCAACGCGTTTCCTTTCATGGCGATGAGGGCCATGTCTACGCGCATATCCGCAGGGGTGTTGTGGATGGAGAAGAATTGTTCGGCCCTTGCAATCCACGCTGAGGGGTTATCGCCGGAGAACATGGGTAGATCGAACTTGAATGTGGGCCGAAATCCGGCGGTGGAGATAATGTTCTGGGGTTTACGTGCGGGTGGGGCCAGTGCGACGGAGGACGAACCCTCCTGGGCAGGGCCCTTCTGTTTGACTAGTTGGGAAAGGGATTGCTGGATAGCCGTGTCAAGGCTGCATCGGTGGCGTCGTGACGTTTGGTGATCTCCGTCAAGGTAGCATCAGTGATATCATGACGTTTGTTGGACTGTTTGATACTTTGATTAAGCCTTCCTACCAACGTTTCCAATGTATCCAATTGAGTATCGGTTCTTGTTCCCATCATCGAAACGGCAGGTCGAGACCAATTGTTAGCAAGAAGACTCCAAGAATGCCAAAACAAGAGAGAAGAATAGTAACAGGATAAAATCGGATTTCTCCGCCCAAGCCTAAGCCGAAGTTTCAATATTATTCCACATGCAATATAGGATGGATACTCAAGTATATATACAAGGAGGTATTAGGCGGTTTAGATATAACCGTCCCCTAAACTGCCCACCTAAACAACCTAATCAAGTATTGGCGCATGTCGCCTTTTATATGTAACAGCTTAATTTATAGTCCATAAAGTATCAAATAGTCTAATGTCCAAATCCTAGCTCGGTAATGTAAGCTGGGAAAAGTTGCTGCTCATTAACTTTTCCATTAATAGCTTAACGATAAAGTTAATGGGTGAGACGATTTCCATCAAAGTTTAATGACAAAGTTAATGAGTGGGGCAATTTCTGTCGACTTTTGTCACCAAGTGACTTGGACATTTGACTCACATTTCATTGTCTATACTTGGGGACTCTTTTTAACAAAAACAATACTTTAAGAATAAAATCTGAAAATAATCTTAATCTTTAGTTTTTGGTAGTCCATTTCATTGAGAACAAGATTTAAGGGCAGTTGGAAATTCTTCAATTGGAATGTGAATGAGTATAGGGTAATTATAGTGGTTAATGAGAACAGAAGATGATGCATGACACTACTTCCTCTCTTAAATAAGGTATCATTATCCATTTTGATTAACTATCTCCCCTCCTATAATCATTTCTCCTCAATCACTCCCCTATGCTGCAACCAACAGCCTTTTTTTGTCCCCTTATTTTAATAAAAATTATTGCACAACACTAATAATGTAACACCATGGAGGTAATCCTTCCTCCAACATATCCGAGGTGTAGAGGGAAAATAGATTTTCATTCTCATTCCCATTGAAGAACTTGAACCAAGAGCTACCTGAGAAGTTATTGCTTACACCATGTCTAAACATTTAACATCAAATGATGTTTATCCTTTTGATTCGGTGCTATATCTATCTCGAAAGAATGACTGCGTTGCACTATTTTTTGTGTATACCTACATCTAAACGTATTTGTTTTTTTTTCTTTCTGGATTGTGTTTTGCTATATTCAACTGGAAAAAAATAGAAAATATGTATTATTGGTATTCCAACAATCTTGAATTTTGGACCTAATCCATGAAACATCCGACTGAGGGATTAACTTTAGTGCAACTGTTAATTGTTCTTTGTACCTTTTTCCATCTTTTTATTAATACTTTAAAGCTTTTCCAAAGGTTGGTTATCGGTGGATGATGAACAATTCAAGTTTCTTTCTATGATCACGAGGAATTCAATACAAGCTAATATCAAGATGACACCCACCTCTTCATTCCCAACTAGCACCAACAAAAAGCAATCAGATGAAGACGTGGCAATCATAGAGTCAAAAATCAGCCAAATAAAGGAACTCTTTCCAGATTATGGTAGAGGTTTCTTGGTGGCATGTCTTGAAGCGTATAACAACGACTCAGAGGAGGTAATTCAAAGGATCCTTGAGGGAACTCTTCATCAAGAACTCCAATCTCTCGATATTTCATTGGAAACAACACAGCCTGCAAGGTCTGCTTCATCAATGAGTAAAAATGACAAGGGTAAGGGTAAACTTTTAGAGCCTGAGGTTGTGAAAAACCAAGCTGTAGTTTCTTCAGGTTCGTCTTCTTCCTCAGTTGGGAGATTCATGCGAAAGAACACGAATGACTTGTCTGATTCTGAAATCCTGAATGCAAAAAAAGAAAAGGAATTGGAAAAAACTTCAGCTCTCGTATCACAGTTTGAGTATGAAGATGAGTACGATGATTCTTTCGATGATCTGGGTCTGAGTGTCGGAGACTCAGGGCTAGAGGAGTCTGAGACACTAGAGGATTCACGCAGAGGAAGATTCCCAGAAGGTGATGGTGGGAGCTCAACTTCAAATACAGACAATTCAAAGTGGGGCTCACGTAAAAAGCCCCAATTTTACGTCAAGGATGGTAAGAATTACAGCTATAAAGTTGAGGGTTCTGTTGCTGTGGCCAATTACAATGAATCAAGGTTGGTTAACCAAGCACAGAAGGAACTCATTCATGGCCTTGGACAAGGTGGGAACATGCCTTTGGGTGTGGTTAAAAGCTTAGCAGAATCGAAAGAAGAGCAAAAAGACGAAAGGGGTAGTGATGAGGTTGGGAGAGGAGGAGGACGAGGGGGTGATAGGGGAAGGGGTAGGGGTAGGAGAGGTGGGGGTAGGTGGTTTGTAGAGGATAAAGAAGAGGGAGAAGAGAATAATGAAGGTGGAGGGCGGGGGGGATACCCTAGAGGTGGGGGGAGGCGAGGAGGGGGAGGAAGAAATAATTTCAGGAAAGATAGAGCAATGAGTAAGCATTTTTCTGGGTTGCCTAATCATTATAGTTAATTCTTGATTGCCCTTAGTGTGTTTTTCTCTATATATTTTGCACTAGGCCTGGTAGACCTTTTTGTATAGACTCGGAGCAAGTACAGAGTTGCGTGTTGGAGGACGTGTTTTTGTAACAGGTTGATTTTGCATCTGTTCGTTCGACCTATCTTGAGATAAATGTTTTGTAAAAGTGGTTCTTGGTTTCTTTCTAGACCTCCACAATAAGAGCCGGATTCAGAGCTGGAACCAGATGTCCAGAACCCGGTTTGAGTCACGAGTTGTAACTCAACCAACGTCTGGTTCACATGGAACTAGGATTGTAAAAGAATCGAACTTTTTATTTTTATCACCATATATGGAACAGGTTAACTGTTGGTTATGACATGATTAACATAGAACATGAACTAATGGGGTGTTTTTATGGATGTTTTAAAGTCACTGTTTCTCTCTTGCCTTTAACCGACTTTTTTCTACTCTTGATTGTAATTTGCAAGTAATATTATCATATATTGTGGTAAATTTTAATCACTCCTAAAAATGAAAGTAGCTGCAAACACCACATCTGAGTTTATTTTACTAATTAAATAGTTACTTTTAAGTTGATTTTGAGAAGCAGCTTAAAAGTGACTTTTAGTCCGTTTTTAGTTTTAACAAATATTTTTACTTCTAAAATTTTGACGAAAAATACCCTGTTTTTATGTTTTTAATTTGGCCTTATATATTTTTACTTTACTTGAATTTTGATCATTTTAGTGTCAGTTTTAATCATTTTTAGTCCTATAATTTTTTTATTTTTTTCAATTTTCTCATTTTGGTGTCAGTTTTAAACCAAAGTGAATAAATTGAAAAGGTTCCATCATACAAAACTAAAATTAGATATGGTGTAAGTTATAGGATGATTCTTAATTTTAAGTTTTAACTCATCAATATCTACTAACATGATTAAGGCCAGATGGTCAAAAATTAATTTTATATTCGGCAAAGATAATTGTTCATATTTTGACCTTTATTTATTTAATCGGAAATATTTTGTACATTTGGAATAGAAATATAACAATTTTACCATTTTTTAGATGTTCAAAATTCTGACTTTTATGTTTTTCACTTTATAGAAAATCTAAGTCGTACTTATTCCTCTTTCGCTAGAGAGTGTAGCAAAATGCTTAAGCAGAAGGTCATACGGAGTATATCCTAAAAAACGTAGCCATGGCATAGGAAGAATGTAGTGATTAGCAATTTTGAGCGCTTATAATTGTAAATATAACCATACGGAATTTACACACGGTCTTTGACTTTTCATTTTTGACAAATTTCCTCCTTTTCAAAACAAGCTGATTTTCGATATTAGCAGCAACGACCAGAACACATGAACACAAGAAGGCAAAGTCAAGATTAAACTTTTTCTCACAAATCGAATACGTCCCGACTAATATTTACGGTTTGACGTAACGTTTTCAAAGGAAAAACGGTTTTCGTCTTGTTGATGAGTAGTAGCACTGCAACGTCCAGAGCTCCGACAATTTAACAAACGTGAGAAGCTGGGATATATATATGCTCAATCAATGACGGAGGCAAGTGAGGCCCAGAGGGGGCACTGGGCTCCCCAAGAATTTTAAATTTTTTTATTATATATATATTAAGTAATTCTGTTTTTTCCTTTTAAATTAGAATTGTAGAAGCAAATTATTTAATTGTTTAAGTATTTAAACATATTGTCTAAATTTTTGCAACCACCCGAAATTTGTTCTAAAAGATTTATCATTTAAGTATTATTAAAAAAAATTGAGTGTTAGTTTTGTGTGTTTTAATTGAAGATATTTTTTTTATTTTTTATGATATTAATATTTTAACAATTTCGATATTGTTTCATCCTTTATGAGCCGGAACAATTAAAATTTTCTCTAAAATATAATGGAAGTCGATTTGTTCACTTTAAAATAATGAAATGAGATATATTGACACATTTTGTTATTTTGGTCATTTCAACTAAAGTGATTCGTTTTCTAAAATGTGAACATGCCACTATCTCTCTACATTTTCTCTTTTCCATCTCTCTAAACCTTTATCATTTTTATTATTTTTCACTAACTCAATGACATTTTAATATCTTAAAACATGTGAAAAAAGCAAATGGGTCAATTACACAGGAGTGGGCGAGAGTATTATTTAGTTTTTATAGTAATGTTAATAGAGGCCCCCTATTCAAATTTTCTGGCTCTGTCACTGTGCTCAATGCTGCTCAATTGTATGCAAAAATATTTATGAAAAAACAACAAAATTCAAGTGTTTATGCTTAATTATTTTTCAAGTGCGTCTCTCTCGTATAAATTGTGCAACACAAAACATGCAACCTATTTATAAGGATATTACACCACATGAGGTAGGCTTCCATATTAAATCCGGGTAACACTTCACATTTGAAATGTCCATGAAATTGGACACTCGTATTTTCAGATTCGTTCATAGTTCAAATTCACACCATATAACTTAATTCATTTGGACCAACTCAATTCAATTAAGCTTCGATTTATTGAACACTTGATTAGTACTGTATGATTTAAATTCAATTTTTCAATGTCAAAAAATATAAATGGACCCCAAATCCAAGATTCACCCAAGGATGAAGATATCGGTATCGGTGGAAATATCGAGACCTTAAATTTATGAAAATATTGATGGATATATCGATATCGAATATCAATATCGGTAAAAATTGTAAAAATTTAATAACAAGCCTTTAGTAGATAAAATCAACAAAATAATTTAAATACATTTTATATCAGTGATAAATTTATATAAAATATAATATACAATGTTATTTCATATGACATTTATCGATATTTTTTTAAATTTATCGACATTTTCTCGATATTTTTCGATATTTTCTCGATATTTTACCGATATTAGGCTCGATATTGTTATTATTTATCGATATTTTTAATTTTTTTACAAATATAATGAAAATATCGGTTCTTCCCAATATTAATATCGGTGACCCCGAAAAATGAATATATCAAGGATATATCGGAAATATTTCCGAATATTTTCATCCATGGATTCACCCAATATCCAAGGTACGCAGCTAATACCACAATGAATTCCGAAGAAAACGAACCTGTAAGCAATTTCCAGGAACAAAAAGAATAGGTGCAACATCACAACACATACCAGTCAACCCAGCTATTTTTTTTAATTTTAACAAGGCAAATTGCTTATGTGTACTAGTTACATGCATGTAACTGGCTATTTACCCTCTTTTTTTAATAAGTTCACACTCCCTTCTTTTAGGCACTCCCTCTTTTAGGCACTTATGTGTATACAAGTTATAAACATGTAACTAAATCCAATTTTTTACATGGGTTATTAGTTATTTACCCTTTTTTTTTATTAATTTCACCCCCAAAATTTTTAAAAGAAAAATACATGTAAAATACTATATTACTATTTTATCAATTAAATTAAAATACAACTCATTAAAATTATAATTATACACCGACTATCGATTCACCAATGAATTACCACGAAGTCAAATATTATTCTATTTTTTTAACTTTTAAAAAATAAATATAAAAACATAACGAATATTAAAAAAAAATATGAAACTCAAAAATAAAATTTCCAGTTTTTTTTTTTCAAAAAATGACAAAAATTTAGGAAAAAAATACAAAAAAAATCGAAAAAAAAAAACTAAAATAAAAAAAATCAATTTTTTTCTAAGTGGGGTATAAATGTATGAATATGACATTCTCACTTTCTAGCTTTAATCTGATTTATAATAACTAAGATTATTTTGTTATGTCTTCATTATTGCATCAACTTTATTATTTTCTTTGGGGTCATCGTCATGTTGATGCATTCATATGTTTATTGAGTGTGATCGTATCTATTAATTGAATTGTGTGTTCAGTGTGATTAATTCTCACTTTTGTTCTTCTTACTAGTTAGTTAATATCATTTTTTTTTAATATTGATGTATTAATTTGCATGGTATCCTGGAATTATAAATGTGTTAAGTTATGTATTTTTTGTTAAATATAAATATTAGTTTAAATACGATATAGTATTAGTACGCCTATGGTATAGTACTAGTTAATATATTGTATAGTACTAGAGATTAATATAAGTATAAAAATATTATTTAATATATGAACTAATACTATACAATATTTAAATTTATACTATACTATATTTGAACTAGTACCATATAGTATGTGAACTAATACTATGCAACATGTGAACTAATATTATACTATATTTGAACTATTACCATAAATTATGTGAACTCGAAACTCGAAAAAATTAGAACTTGTACCAGTATAAACTAATATTATTCTGTATATGAACTAATACGTACAGTACTGCATATTAACTAATAATATATCATAATACTTATCAACTGTTATCATAACACTTATAAACTAAAAATTATATTCATAAAAAATTAAAATAAAGTGATTAAAAAATGAAAGTTCAAATGAAAAAAATAATTAAACAATGTAAAACGAAGTGAAATTTGTAAGGAATGAAGTAAAAATTTGAAAGGATAAGGTGAAAATTATACACCAATTAATTAAAGTAAAATAGTACCAATAAAATTGAACACTTGCCTAAGAGAGGTGAGAGTTTTATTTTTTAAAATAAATTATTATTATACTATTTAATACTTAAAAAAACAATTAATATTATTTTTAAAATTTTCTTATTAGACTTTAAAATTTTAGAATAATTATTTATAACATAAAAAGAAAGTATGTTAAAAAAATTATCATTTGAAACAAAAATGATAAATAGGAAGAAAAATAAATTAAAAAAATAATATTAAAAAGATAAATATAAATATCAATTGAGTAAAATAAAAAAATAAAATTTTAAAAAATTAATGGAGTATTATTTTTTAATGATAAAATAAAAAAAAATTGAAGTAAAATAAAGGCTCATAAAAAATTTATGTGTTAAATCGATATAGTAAATGGGTCATGTGTTATTTGTAATGAGTTATTTGATTGGAAATAATAAATGTGTCATGTGTTATTTGTAATGGATTATTGGATTGGATATAGTAGTTACATATATTGGATTGGATATAGTAGTTACATACATATAATTGGTACACAAGAATGCAACTCTTTTAACAATATTCAGCAAGTAATCTCAGTCTGATGTAAAATCTTGTCACACCACCATGTTATAGTCACTTGGTTCATGTAGCCTACCAAAATATAATTAAATTGAGGTCTCTGTTTGTTTTGTTAGTAAAATATATATACTTCCTTCGTTCCGTGATTACTTGCACATTTTTTTTAATTGAACGTTCTAACATTACATGCACACTCCAAAAAAAAAAAAAATTCACATAATTTATACCCTTAGAAGTTAGAACACTCATCTAATTTAAAAAATATCACTCTATTTAGAGTAACAACTTACACTATTTTAATCCAATTTATAACTTAAACACCTAATTAACTTCTTAGTAATTTTGTTTTTGGATACATGGTTCAGAATTTTGGACCAGGGGCTAAATGAATCTTGGTTAGAACTTAAGTTTACACATCCCATTCCAATCCGTCTCATACTAGATTACACATACCAAAAACTATTGCAATTCTTTTAATTCACACCTTTCAAATATCTTTTATTTACTACATATAATGCTAGGATTCACATACAGGAGTATCATTCATCACGTAATATCACAACATATTTCTACACATTTGTGTTTGGATGGAGGGGTTTGATTTGAGGGGTATTTCAAATGAAAGGTTTTAAAAATAGATGGATTTCAAATGACATAAATTTAGTGAGGATTTAAAATCCTCTCAATTTTAACTAAAAAGTGTGTGAGTAAAAATCTAGGTATTTGAAATTCATTCATAATCCAAACAAGTGTAGTGGATTTGGAGGGTGAATTTAAAATCCATAAATGTAATTCCCTCCATCCAAATAGAGCCTTAGGTTGTATTTGGATGGAGTCATTTGAAATCCAAATTATTTGAAAATGAATGGATTTAAGAATAGATGGATTTCAAATGACATGGTTTTAGTGAGGATTTAAAATTCTCTCAATTTTAACTAAAAAGTGTGTAAGCAAAAATCTAAGGGTGTGTTTGCAAACAATAGTAATTGATTCAAAGTGATTAAAGTTGATTTTTGTAGTAAAATTGAAAGTAGATAGTGTTTTAAAAATAAACACTTTTAATCATTTTTTAGCTTTAAATGTTGGGGTGTATGTCATACAAATCATTTTTTTATAATTTTACAAAAAACACCCTTATTACATTTGAATAAATAATGGGTAAAAATAAAATATTATTTAAATTGTGAGGGCAAAATTGTAAAATTAGTAAGTGCAATGATTAGAAGCACTTATAAGTTGTTAGAAGCATGTGGAGGGGTGTTTGACCAAAACTGCTTTTAAGTAATTAATTTAATCACTTACTTGTGTTTACAAACACTTCAAAAGTGATTCTATTTAAAAAAGAAGTGCTTTTAAACTCATAGTTTTGTTTGCAAACACCCACTAAGTATTTGAAATCTATTCATAATCCAAATTAAGTGGAGTGAATTTGAATGGTAGATTTAAAATCCATAGATCAAATCCCTCCATCCAAATGGAAGCTTGCTTAGACTTTTTTGTGCATGTAAAAAAATTGTAATATAATTTTATAAGCATAATGACATTACTTTATAAATAACTTATTATTACAAAGAAATTGAATGGTGCACTTAATACATACAAGTATGAGCCTAACCTCAATTATATTCTCAAACACCACATACTCTTGATTATAAGTAATAATGTTATATTTTTTAAATTTTAATCACTTCTTAAAAGCAGTTGCAAACACAACATTTGTGTTGTTTTTATTAATTAAAACTTCCAAAGTTATCTAAACTGCCAAGATTATCAAAACATTCTCTGAATATTATGAAAGCTCTCATTTTCTTGCGGAAATATTTTTTTTAGTTCAATAAGTTTGAGTGATTCCAAAATAAATCTTTTAAATTTAACTTTAAAAAATACATCCTATATCTTACTAGCTATTAATTTTAGTCATTTTTAAAATCTATTTTAGTCCTTTAAGTTTAAACTCCAATTTTAATTATTTAAATATAATAAAATCTGAAAACTTTAATAAAATTTGAAAAAAAATACTGATTTTAATGTATATATTTTTTAAAACAATATTAAAATATTTTTTAAAATTAAATAAAAATATCATTAAAATCTGAATTACTCAAATTCTACCGAGCCATTTTCCCTAATTAATTAAAAATATAAAAATTCGAAAATAAAAATAAAAATATATTCTAAAATCTAGAAAATTGAAAGAAACTTATAAATATGTTTAAAAAAAGGGACAATTCCAACTACCCCTATCATATTCTCCAAATGTAAATTATATGATTTATATAATAATATATTAGTTGTAAAAAAATATTCGATTTTATTATATTTAAATATACTCTGTATATTTAAATCAACACATTATCACTTGTTTATCTTATTCTTTGTTTGTTTGTATTATACTTTGTCTATTAGGGCTATGTACTCAGTTTATGTCAATATGTGTGTATTTAAACAGATATCTGAAATTTTAAAAAATATACTGATTTTAATGTATATTTTTTTTAAAACATCATTAAAACAATTTTTAAAAATTAAATAAAAACATCATTAAAATGTGCTCAAATTCTACCTAATCATTTTTCCCTAATTAATTAAAAATATAAAAATTCAAAAATAAAAATATATAGTACTAAAATCTAGAAATTTAAAAGAAAATTATAAATATATATTAAAAAAAAAGGGACAACTCCAACTTCCCCGTTCATATTCTCCAAATGTAAATTATATGATTTATATAATAATTTATAATTTACATTTGGGGAATATGACAAGGGTTTAGGGTTTAAATTAATCTCGACTCGATTAAAGCTCGTTTGAGTTCGACTCATATAATTATCAAACAAGCTTAAAGAAGAATTTCAAAACTTAATAAATGTGCATTAAATTAATTGTAATGCGTTTTTATATGATTTAATATTTATGTTTATCACAATAATTACTTATAGAGTTTAGATTTAATTATACTTGAGTTCAATTTAGTTCATAAAATAATTTCTTGGATGAGAGGTCTACGGATACATAAAATCTCGTATAATCACGTTTAATTCATTATATAAATCATATAATTTACATTTGGGGAATATGATAGGGGTAGTTGAAGTTGTTCCTTTTTTTAAACATATTTATAAGTTTCTTTCAATTTTCTAGATTTTAGAATATATATATTTTTTGAATTTTTATATTTTTAATTAATTAGAGAAAATGACTAGGTAGAATTTGAATAATTCAGATTTTAATGATATTTTTATTTAATTTTAAAAAATATTTAAATATTGTTTTTAAAAAAATATACATTAAAATCAGTATTTTTTTAAAATTTTTATTAAAGTTTTCAAATTTTATTATATTTAAATAATTAAAATTGGAGTTTAAATAATCAAAGGACTAAAATAAATTTAAAAAAAGATTAAAATTAATAGCTTATAAATGTATTTTGTAAAGTTATAAACTTAAAAGGATTTATTATATGACTAAAAAAAAAAAATTCCTCCATTTTCTTCGAATCTCAATTAAGTTCCTATCTCTGAATGAATACAAACACATATCAGGCAGCCCAGCTACAATTTAATTTATTTAAATTGAATGGGTACAAATAGTAAATATATCAATTAGTCACTAATTCATCACACCGTGCATAGATATAGCTTAAAATGGATTATAAGGCTCCACAAAACATGCCACAATAATAATTAGCTTATAAACGAATACGGCCCCGAGCCCCTGGTTTTAAGCATCAGCATAATCAATTGCAAAGTGGCCTGCATTTTTATCCTGCACACAAACCATTTACAAAAGCATCAATCCTGCTGGCTGTTCTTTTTAGAGTAAAAATATAAACATTATTCAAGTTCGTGCGTACTCAATGAACAAACATACCTGGGATAACATGCGTTGTTTGTTTAGTAATTGCGTCCGTGCCTTGTTGAGGACCGAGTTGGGCGACTTGTACATCCTCTGTCACATCACATACGAAAAACATAAGCAAACACCCAACGAAAAATACGAATTACACAATCACAAAATGAAAATACACCAAATATCCAAGATCAATTGTGAATGTAAAGGAAGAAGAATCTTTTTCGTATATCTTTCCTATCGAACTGTTATGTTGGGTTGTAAAAAAGTTGAGAACTGAAATCAGCCGGTTAATTCCTTGTTCTCATAAAACCTAAATGGTATGAAAATTCTAAGTAACAACCAATAACATGAATCAAGATTCAAGACACAGGAGCCAGAAAATGATACTAGTACACTAGGAGAAGAGAATGGAAAGATAATGTGATTTGTGAGGAAAATACATCAGAAAGTGGCTACAAGATTTAAGGATAATTAAATACTATAGTGCAATCTCAAGATGAATTGTCACAATTCAGCAGCAGTTTTGAGGACATTCTGATCATACTAACCTTAGCACTCCCAGACATCCGATTCTCACCCCCCGATTGAAACTTTTTCTTGGGTGTGAAGTCAAATACATCATGAAGAAATTGGTTCTCCTATAAAACACACAATAAAATAGAAATTGGTTATTAGTCCACTAAGAAAAAAGTATTTTACACAAGCCTGGAGATGAATTATACCTGCATGTGCTTCACAAATCCTCCTCCAAGAAAATGCTTCAAGAAATTCAACTACAATAATTCACAAAAATAATGTATGTCAAAAACCCATCACTTTACAACACAAGCTAAAAGATGCAGGGATATAATAAAAACCTGTATCAATTGAACCCATGAGCTCGTGTTTAGAGAATCTCCACCTGCTTTAATCGAGGACTCTGGGGTATAACCGTTCTGGTATACACATTAATACATGAATAAATTTAGAAATCCAGAAACCAAAACAAAGTAAATTAACCTGATAACGAAATACTTGACTAAATTGTAAAATTGGTCCCATATCTATTGGGTCTTGGCAATTTTTGTCTTGTACGAATCAAATTTTAGTCCTATATTGACAATTTTTTGATCAAGGATGATAATAAATTTATGGTTTTTTAAATAGAAATGAATATGTTGGGGTTTCATTATGTCATTTAAGCGATGCTAAGTCATTAGCCAGGTTGGTACACGGTATTCCAGTAACTCATGTGCAAAAAATCTGCCGCTTTGTCAATATAGGACTAAAATCATAATCATTTTAAAAGTTACGGGACTTAATTGAGAAAATTAATTCGCAAGGTATTAAAAAATGCCTACACCCAATAGATACAATACCAATTTTGTAATTTACTCCAAAATACCTCAAGAAAATCCAGAATATCACGAAATATGTTCTTCTGGGTAGTGAGATCTTTCTTTGCAGCCCCTTTACCACTGGCTTCAGCAGCAAATACTCGGACTTGATTAAGAACTTTATTCCTTAACCCATGCATGTGCATCATATTACGGGAATGCCCTTCTTCAGCAGGGGTTTCTGAAGAGACCTTAGCTTCTCCACAGAACTTCTCAAGGCTCCCAATCTCAAAAATTAAAGCAAGTGCTTCACCAGCAGCAATGCGTAGCTGTCTGTCATCCTTGTCTAGCAGAGTGGAGAAATACGACACCGACCTGAATTATATCGAGGTTTAGAAGCATATTTAACATGCCTTAATACTTATCACACTTCTTGAATTAATAACTGACCCATATGAAAGTGGGTTATTTTTAATAAATCACTATTTTTCAATTACAACTTATGTTTTTAAGTCCCACCGACGTGGCAGTGTAAGAAATTGCAATAGGTTGTGAATTTATTTGCAAAATTCTTTTAAAAAAGGTCGGCTGCCACATCAGCATAAGCTTCAAGAAAATAGTCATATGATATAAACGCAGCATTTAAACAGTCTGTGTATCGCATTGCAAATTTTAAAAGCATATGTTGTAATTGAAAATACGTAAAAAGTTTGTGATTAACCTATGAAAATCAAGCTCAGGTGAAAATTTAGAGCTAACATATACTTACTCTTGCCAAGTTTTGGAGTTTAGTGCCCCACCATCCAATGTAGTAAGAAGAAATGACCAGGCAGAGACCGCCATTGTTATCACTGCTGGTAGAGGTTTAGAAGTGCTTACCTGAATGAATTAGATTGAACATAAATCAAATGGCACATACAAACATACGTACTAAAATAAATAGCCAACAATAATTCAACTTAATTTTACAAAGGCCAACTGAATTGCATCAAGAGTCATATGTGACTTAATTTTACAAAGGCCAACTGAACTGCATCAAGAGTCATATGTGCTATGCGTTGTTGGCTGTTAATAGAATATGGATAATAAAACCAAAAGGGAAAATAGATTTTTAGTCCTGTAAGTTATCTATATTTTGGTTCCAGTCCTGTTAAGCTTCACGAATTGAAACTAGTCCTGTAACTTTCAAATTTCAACATTTTGGTCTGGTAAACAGCTGTAGGAAGTGATACACCAGGTTGACACTGACATGGACAAATAAGATTGGTCAACCGGATATTTCACCTCTTACAAATGGTCACCGGACCAAAATGTCAAAATTTTGAAAGTTACAGGACTGTTTTCAATTCATAAAAGTCGAAAGGACTAAAAATAAAACAAGGGTTACTTACAGGACTTAAAAAAACCTATTTTCCCAAACCAAAAAACATCTTGGACCAGGCTGATAAATAAATGCATACATTGGCGCCCAATTTTGGATGAGCCACTTGCCACATTATGTTCATTGATTTCTCCGTTTGTTCTGATCCTTCACCACCAACAAAAGTTATAACAGCCAAGCACTCGAGCAACTGTAATTACATCAGAGTGATTTCAGCAAAAAATTCTGATCAGACATTTAAAATAAGAATTCAAAAAATAGATCTACCGATGATGTCTTAGACGCCTCAGATCGAATTCTAAGAGCTTCTGATATAGGGGAGATTGATTCTTCCAAGATCTCTTGGGCTTTCTCCCCAGGACCAGTGGTCAGAGCTAAAAGTCCTATAAAGGAACGAAAAAATGAATAATTATTAGCTAAATATTAACTGAAGAATGAAAGGATGGAAATATGAGAAAGGCCAGAGTAAAACCTATTGCATGAGATGCCAAGGCAACCTCCTTTGCAGAACCCTTTTTGACTGAATTCAAGCACTGGTGCAGCAATGTGGCAAACCTAGATAGAGAACAAGATATTACTGTTGAACCCAATAAAATTGAACCTTTAAACCTTAATGCATCACTTATTCAAAATAATCAACAATGTGTCCTTTAAATCAATAGCCAAAAGAATTGAAAGATGTACAAGATAACCCTAAGGCCATTTGGGGCCCGTTTATTCCGTGTGAAAAGGATATGTCTTTTTTTCCTCTATTCACTTGAGTTGTTTTGCCGAGGGCCCGTAAAGAAAGGGGAACACAAGCTACCTTATACCCACAACAAGTGAAAAGGCATCCCACGTGAGGGGAGGTATCAATTATCCCTGCCTGCTATCTCATTCAGTATTGTGGTGGTATTTACCAAATTATCCCTGCTGCTTTTCAGAATCTATATGGAAGATGAGGGCTAATATGACTTTTGCTCATTTTTCCTTAAAAATTACAACATCATATTAAGTTTCTACCAAACAATTGACGGGAAACATATTCTCCCTTTTCCTAGTTAAACATTTCACAAAGAAATTAATTTCTTCATTTGATCATTTCCAATACCTCAAAACAAAGGGGCTCTTAATCAATCAAAATGGTCTTGTGGACTTTTGTTGTGAAACATCCACCCTTCAACACAACTCTAAACTCTCCCCCGTAAAACCGTGTGTCCATACCCAATTAAAAAGAGATTAACAAGAATAAGCTATCACGTAGAAGACAAAAGAACGTGCCAATTAGCTAAATATTTGTCTATGAGAAACTAAAGCAGAAGAATGCATGATAAAATAATAGGAAGAAAAGGTGAGTACTTCTGTTCAATAAAATCATGTTGTAAGTTGCTATTAAAGGCTTCAATAATAGATGCCAATGCCTTCTCTCTAGAAGCTCCTCTGCACACCAAAAAAAAAAAATCATTAGAAATTTTCACATGAAACTCAGATGAACTCTGTCGCTATCTCTATGAAAACAGATGGATTACCTCTTCTCGTACAATGCATCTACCCATTGATCAAGCATAGTGTCCTTATCCACCTCCATTTCCTCAGTAGCAGGTTCTACCGTATTAGTAAAGCGCATAGATGATGAAGTTGAGCTCATACTATCTGTATCATCACTATCCAGCATCGCAGCATTTTTCTTTTGAGAATTTCCTATAATGCCACAATAAGAACCATTTAATTCCAGATTTATGGCAGCAATATGCTATTATATATTACCCATGTTACAACAATAAATTTTGGGAAGCAAGGGGATTTGAGGTGTTCACAAGTAAGACTGAGAGTTTTAACACAACTAAAAATTAACCACATAAAATCAAAAAAAGCATCAGAAGATAATTAACCTAGCAAGTATAACAACAATTGTGGAGACCTGCTTCCTCAAACAACAATAAATACTGATAATTCAGCCATTTCACTCTTGTCAAATTTTAAAAGTTTCAACATGTTCTTGAGCTCAGTGTGATTCATTATCAAACAAACTTAACATAACTTAATTCATACTAAAGCAGAACCTTGATCTTTTTCCACCCATCTAATCGACCTAGTCAAATTAGAACTGAAGTCTAGCAATTATCAAATGAAAAAGGCATTCAACCTTTATATTTCTATTAAAAGAATTAAGCTCAAACAAGATTTAGTAAAAGGCAAACTTTTGAATTATGATCAAGTTAGTCTTTTTCCCCAGCTCAAAGCATGCTTAAATTATACTACCATAAGGAAAAGAAAAAAAGAAAAAAAACTGATTCTTCTAATTAACAAAAACAAAAAACAGTAAAAAAATAACTTAATTTTCTAATTCAAGAGGCATAAATCCAAAGAATTAAACAGCAGAAGCAATAATTGGGGCAAGAAGAACTTACTTTTACCCATGATGAACGGTCAAATCCAAATCCAAATCCAAATCCAAATTCAAATTTAAATCCAAAATCAGGGGTTTGTAACTTAGATATCAAGAAATAATACAAGGGTAAGTAAAATCTGAACGATGAAAACAAGGTACTGAAATCGATATATGTTGAACTGAAGAGGAATTGAGTGGGAAAATTAATAACAAATTCTGAATTGAATCGTAGAACAAAGTATCCATGTAAATTGTTTTGGAGAAGAGATTAAACAAGGACCGAATCTGTCGAATTGATTTTTTAAAGAGAGGCGTGAGGAGGCAACGTTCGAGGGTTAGCAACCATATATATATAAATCAATTAAAGGCGTGTTTGGACTTTGGCGTACCCTATTATTTTATTCTTTCAATATGCTCCATTCTTTAATTAAATAGTCTCTATTTTTTTTTAGGTAAAAATCTCTCCTAAATATAACATACAAAAATCTCGCCCTAAAAAAACCTCACATGTTAAAATTGGAGAGGATACGATTTTTCCACAAATTACGAAAGTGATAAGAAAATACTCCGTATGCTGATGAAATTGAGTTAAAAGTAGATCAAACAAATTTATCTAAAAAGGTCGTGTAAACTAAATTGAAAATTAGATATTAAGGAAATAGAAAGAGAGATAAGATTAAATTTATTAATTTTATAGACGGATTGTTGGAATTATAAAATATTATTGTTTGTTGGAGAAATTTTAGAAAAAAAAAAAACAAATATCATTGTTGGAGTTAGCAATAAGATTAAAATTAAAATTAAAATTAAATTTATTTAGATATTATTAAGATAAGATTAAATTTGTTTAAGTTAAATTTATAAAAAAATAAAGCCAAAATAACATACATTACGTAGATCTCGAAAATAAACTAAATTACTAAAAGAATAAAATTAAATTTATTGTTGGAGTATTTAAGTATTATTAAGATAGAGACAATTAATTGTTTGTTGGAGTAATTTTAGGAAAAGATTATGACAATTAGATGGATTTGTTGGACTTAAAAAGTAAAAAAATCGAAATATCAAATTTTATATTTATTGTTGAAATATTTAAATATTATTAAGATAGATAAGATAAGATTAAATTTATTAATTTTATAGACTGGAATTATAAAATATTATTGTTTGTTGGAGTAATTTTAGAGAAAAAAAAATCAAATCTTATTGTTGGAGAGTAATTTTAGGAATAAGATTAAAATTAAATTTATTTAGATATTATTAAGATATATTAAATAGGGAAAAAATTAAATCTTATTGTTGGAGTAATTTTAAAAATAAGATTAAAATTAAATTTATTTAGATATTATTAAGATAGATTAAATTTATTTAAGTTAGATTTATAAAAATTAAAGGCAAAATACGTGTAATTATGATATTGTTGGAGTAATTTTAGGAATAAGATTAAAATTAAGTTTATTTAGATATTATTAAGATAGATTAAATTTATTTAAGTTATATTTATAAAAATTAAAGGCAAAATACGTGTAATTATGATATTGTTGGAGTAATTTTAGGAATAAGATTAAAATTAAATTTATTTAGATATTATTAAGATAGATTAAATTTATTTAAGTTAGATTTATAAAAATTAAAGTCAAAATACGTGTAATTATGATATTGTTGGAGTAATTTTAGGAAAAAAGTTGTTGGATAATTTTTAAAAAAAATTAAATCTTATTGTTGAAGTAATATTAGAAAATATGAAGATAGATAAGATTAAATTTATTAATTTTATAGATGAATTGTTGGATTTATAAAATATTATTGTAGACAATCAAATTGAGAATGAAATTGGAGTGGATTTATAAAATTAAAATTAGAATATTATTAAGATTAAATTTGTATAAGATTAAATATGATTATTTTATTTAAATTGAATTTATAAAAATAAAAAGATCGAAATATTAAATTTATGACAATGGATTTATAAAATTTGATAAGACGAATTGTTGAATTATTACAATTAAGATGAATTTGTTGGATTTAAAAAAGTAAAAAGACGAATTATTACAATTAAGATGAATTTGTTGGATTTAAAAAAGTAAAAAGACGAATTGTTGAATTGGTTGGATTGAAATATTAATTTTTTGGATTTATAAAATTTGATACATAAGAGAGACGAATTGTTGGATTTCTATTGAGGATGGGAGACCATCATAAATTTAAAAAAAATCTTCAAGTGTAAAAAGAAATATACATAAATTACAAAAGTCTTCAATCTTCAAAATTTCTATTGAGTAGACAATCTTCAATCTTCAAAATTTCTTTACAAGTCACCATTTTTAAAACATGATATCATTGAGTAGACGAATGGTTGACAATCTTCAAAATCCAAAATCTTCAATAAATTAATTATAATCAAAAGAAAAATTCAGAATGAATGAGAAATTAGGGATTTTGAGAAGAGATGAGGGATTTATATAGAAAATAAGATTTAGAATGTAAGGTCAACATTAAGTTTTAAAATGGATATTATAATCAAAAGAAAAATTGAGAATGAATGAGAAATTAGGGATTTTGAGAAGAGATGAGGGATTTATATAGAAAATAAGATTTAGAATGTAAGGTCAACATTAAGTTTTAAAATAGATGGATGAGATTAAAAGAAAAGTGTAGAATGAACGAGAATTTAGGGATTTTAAAATAGAGTGATTTGAGAAGAGAGAGATTGAAATAGACAGTGAAAAAATGTTTGCAAATATATAATAAATAATAAAATAATATATATATTAAATATTAAATTAATATTATATTATAAAGATAAAGATTGTGGGATGGATTTTAAAACAATTTATTAACTGAATTAATAAATTGATTAGATAATGATATACAAAATATACTACGTAGTATAATAAAAAGAATTATTGGTTTTTTTTAATTTGGTTTGATTTGATCAGTCAAGAAGATTATTGATAAAATTATGAATAAATAAATTTGAAAATTTACTTAGTATTATTATTATTAAAAAAATCTTTGGTTATTTTTTTTTATTATTATTTTATTTGGACAATGATCATGTATCACATGACTAACCTAATATATAAGAAAATACTTGAGACAGTAGTTTGGTGTGTACTAATGGTAATTCAAATGTTGAAACGTTGTATGTATCATTTATTTCATTAGAATTTTTTAAATGGTTTAACAAAGTCATATGCGTTGTTGAATTTCCTTCCAAGTATTTTTCGAATTACATTTTAAATTTGCACAAAAATTTGTATGAGATGCATGTGACGATTTTATACAAAACTTGCTCCTTGTTTTGATAGATTGGTGTGTGTAATTGGTTACGCATTTAGATAGGGATTTAAATTCTGAAATTTTCGCATTTCATAATCATTTTTTTCTCTTTTTTTTTGAGGAGTTTCATTTTTTTTTACTGAAAAAAGTTTTTTCCACAATAAAATTTATACGGGAGCTCTGACCTTTTAGGGCGTGTTTTGTTTGATGGATAAGCTTGGAAAAATTGTTTTATACTATTTAGGCCTTGTTTGGTTTATTGGATTGGGTAGGAAATATTATTTTATCCATGTAATTTTCATGTTTAGTTTGTTAGAATTTGACTCGAGATTAATTATGGTCCGATATTATTTTTCCACTTAATCACCTACATGCATGATGACAAAGTGGGATAGCTCAAGTGGTTAGAGTACCACTACCTAGGCCTTAGGTCCTGGGTTCGAGTCATGGGGAGGGGAAAAAAAAGGGATGGGTATTTAACTTTCCATAAAAAAAAAAAAAAAAAAAAGAAAAAAAAAAAAACCAAATGCATGATTATTAGTCTAGGAGAGAAGAATGAGTTAATTAGTCCTGGAGAATAAAAATTATGTGGTTTGACTATACCGCCCTTACCAACTAAAGTAATTACAATTTACCACATATATATCTTTTAATGTTAAAAGGTATTTTTGACATTTGACACTAAAATTCAATTTTTTTATCCCACAATCCAAACAACTTGATTATAAATTATCAAATAAACTTTAAAATTTAATCCATCAATTCAAACATGAATTTTAAATCAATTTTTTAAATTGTCCCACTAAATCCTATCCTAATATATTTATCATATCCTAATATATCTATCCTATCTAGCAAACCAAACAAGTCCTTAGTCTAATGTTTGGTTTGCCTTATTACGGCCCGAGACTCTAGGTTGGCCCGAGTCACTTTTGGAAATTAATCCTGCTATTGAAGGACTAATGATCAGGAGGTGGAGGATAAGTTTAGTTGTCTGAATTTTCTATCCATTGAAGGCAACACGTGTAAGGTCGTTTTTGTCCTTAATAAATAAAGGAAATGACGAAGACACCCTTCAACATTTAAATAATTACAAAAATGACATTATATATAGAACCCTAATTCTTTTTTTTTTTTTACAAATTCTACCTCTCAGTTCGTCTTCCCCATTGGGAAGTGTTGTTCATAGCAAAAATCATTTGTAAAGGAAGGTTGCTTCAGTCATCACCTTATATTTTTCTCTTGTTTTTGTTCTCTGACCACGATTTATGAGAATGGAGTTGGTTTTTGCAGAAAATTTGATTGAACAGAGTCAATCGCATGCCCTTCTTTCTTGTTAGAAATGTTTGTTAATTTTTTAATATTTGTGTTTATTTATGCCCATTCGATTCAAATTTTGTTTCACTATTTACGCTTTTTTTTCCGATTATACTCTGTGTTCTAAATTTTGTACTTCATATGTGCGAAAATTTGCAGTTCAATTATACTCATTTTTTCTGTTTATTTATATTATGAAGCGATTTAGAACACTAGTTTATTTATTTTATGGACTGATTTAGAACTCTATCTGTAAATTAAAAACCAATATGCATAACAAGGGAAAATGAACAAAAGAATTGAATTAATATGGAATATCAGATGTGTAGTATTATCTTATCATTTTAATTGTGAAATTGGAAAATATAACACATATAGGTATATATTGAAAAAGTGAATGAGGGGCAAAATTGACTTTTAATATTTTAATCAATTTATCAATAAATTCAAACACAAAAAAAATCTATCCCTACAATATTAACAAAAAGTAATCCATCAATCTAAACACATATTTAAATTCCCAAACACATATTTAAATTCCAAGAATTACAATCCAAACAGTGCAATCTTACTCAATTATGTCCTAACTTATCTATCTCATCTTGCAATCCAACAAACACTTAATTGAATTGTGTTGTTATAGTTTTAGATTTTATATTCAAGAAAAGATAGAAATTATATATTGGGGTGTGAATTTTTTAGTCGATGCATAAACTGTTGTGATTTTGATTTTTTGTAACTTTTTTAATTATCATTGTTGTGTATGTGGCGTGTCATTATTTAAAAATTGACATTTTTTTTTAACAATGATGTATAATAGAAACAGTAGCAAAAATAAGTTCCCGAGAGATTACTAGTTACCCTTACAATTAAAAAAAAAAAATTAAAAATAGATTCAAAGAAGAAGTTGTTATAGGTAAAAAGCCTGGGAGAATATGCTGGCGTAAGTGGAGGATATTCGATTTGCAACCAAACAAACACGGCCTTAAATGAATTTACTTTCTCCCATAGAGGAGAGAGAGAGTATTCAAGGTGGTGACACGTGGATAGATCGTAGCCGTAAATGAATGAGTGGAGCGAAGCTGTAGTCGATAAGGAAATTGTGAACAGCAGAAAGCACGTGGAATTTCATAAAGGCTGACGTGGCAGGTGCTGGGATTAGGGTCGTAAACGAATTGAATAATTTTGCTCGATTCGTTATTCGTATTCGAATTTTGATATTCATATTCGAAATTTTATGATTCGAATTCAAATACAAATATTTTTTTGATTCGATTAATAAACAAATACAAATACAAAATTATGATATTCGATTCGATATTCGTAAGTATTCGATTATATTTATAATATATATACATAAATATATTTTTAAATGTATATTTGTCTCATATTCTATTATATTATTTAAATTATTATTTTAAAAATTTTCTCCATAAATTTTCGAATCGAATAGTTCAAGTCAAATCGAATAGTATCGAAGAATCTATTTCAAATCGAATACTTAAAAAATAATGTTTAGAATATGTATTAAAAATTCGAATCGAATACTCGAATTGAATCGAATAGTATCGAATAATCAATCGAATACCGAATCAAATTTATTATTCAAAAATTAAACGAATACGAATATTCGAATATTTTCACGAATCGAATCGAATACTGCAGTATTCGCTTCGATTCGATTCGTTTACAACCCTAGCTGGGATTCTCTGCCGACTTCATATTTAGCCGTGTAAGCATATATACTTGCAATGCAAGTCCAAAAAAAAAAAAGAAAAGAAAAGGAAAACGTATTACTTTCTCTGTCTCTATTCTAATTAGACTATTTATTTCCATTTTGATCCGATTTTTATTAGATTGTCCCGTTCTGAAATGGTAAAAATATAATTTTCAAATATTTTAAAATTATACCAAACTAAAACGCGGGGTTAAAATAAATTTTTATAATATATTTTAATTTTAATTTATTAATTAAAAAATAATCTTTTAAACATGTATAGATTTGTAAAAAATTTATTCGGTTAAAAAGATAAAATAAAATGTTGTAGCAATATGAATTATGTCATAAAATAAAATATTGTGAAAGTATAATTTATTCTAAGATATCCTCCAAAATTTACTCCAAAAATAAGATTTGACCCTAATACAAATATTATTTAAAAAAATTAAAAAGATTTGTTGAATATATTTTTAGGAAAAAAAAATATACGGTAATGGTACAAATATTAATAAAAAAAATTGGAGTAATTTTAGGAAATAGAAAGATAGATAATGTTGGTCCCAAGTTGAATTAAGATTGAGTAAGCTAATAAAAAGTCTAGAGGGGAGGGGTGAATAGACTTTTCAAGATCTTTCAAAATATCAGAGTTTTTATGCGGAAATGTGTTCTGAACAGTACTGTTCTTACTGGGTCAGATTAGTACTTCCAGTTTCAGTTTTATACTCAACTTTTATTTAGATCTTTTACTTTGACAACTTTACTGTTCTTGGTTAAACAAATATCAAACAAATACAAAATAGAAAAGTAAAGAACACAAGATTTTATAGTGGTTCGACAAATGTCTACATCCACTCTCACAAACCCAGTTGTGATGTTTTATTAACTCTTCCTTGAGTTTCTTGTGGCTTAAAGTCCCAAGATTAAGACTTTGATCTTTTCGATTACACTTCTAAGTGTATCTTCGATCGACTAGTAATTTCACAAGTAACTAGCACACTTGTTTACAACAATACAAACTTTAAAATGAAAAGTAAAACTTCTCTTGAATAGCCTCTGATTTCTTTTCTTCAAATCTGTGGCTTCTTCTCAGTTTGATCTTCTTAACTCTGTGAGTCTTGAATGCTTCGAATACTTTGATTGCTCTTTGATTGCTTCTTAGATCAGTATTCTTTCAGTAGTCTTAGCAGTAGAAGATCACACAGTATTTATAGACTTTAGTATGACAGTTAGTAGTTTGTGAACGAACTCTCAACTAACTCTAAAACTGTTTTTGTAACTTCTTCTTTTTGTAACCGACTTTGTAACTTCCTTCAACTAATTCCAAGTCAGCATATCTTCAATAAATCTTCAGTTACTCCTTAAATAAGTTTTCCAAACTTATTCTTCAATCATACTAACTCAACACAGTAAACTACTCTTCTTAGTTTTACTGTTCTTAGTCAGTCAGCACAGTTCTCCAAAACTGTTCTGCACTTCTCCAGAATTCTTCTAAGCTTATCTTCAACTCTTCTTGAAGTCTTCTTATTCTGAAGTAGTCTTCTGAGTCTTCATAAGTCTTCTTATCTAGTTCTAATCTACTGTTCTGAACTTTACAATGCTGATTACAATTACAACATAATACAACTTGACAAATATAAAACCTATCTATACACATCAACTGAACTACATACAGCTGAGTACATCTAAGTCCTATACTATAAGCTGTCTATACAATACAAAACATCAGCTTA
The DNA here is from genome assembly GCA_963675135.1 of Galeopsis tetrahit. NCBI lineage: Eukaryota > Viridiplantae > Streptophyta > Magnoliopsida > Lamiales > Lamiaceae > Galeopsis > Galeopsis tetrahit. The sequence continues at coordinate 52,881,652 of OY776125.1, forward strand.
GTTCCTAACAGTTCTTATATCAGATCAGTAACACACTAAGATCAGTAAACATACATAAGATCAGTAACTCAGTTTATAAGTTTTCTTAAGATGACTTAGTTAAGATGACTTAGAACCACATATATCTTTAACTTTAAGTTGCTTTTGGCCATCAAAACATGCAATCATCAACTAAAAAATTGTTTATAGGATTCATATCCCAACAATTTCCCCCTTTTTGATGAAGCCAAAACTACTTAAATATAATCAGATCAGTAGTTAAGATATATGGTTAATCATAACAATTCATCAATTCAACATCAGAATAGTATTCACATAAGACCAAATATTACACATACTTCACATAGTCATAAAAATATCAAAATGAAGAAAATAAAGATAAGGTTAAGAAATGTTATCTCTTCAGCATAGTCCTTCATCTTCAATCTTCATTTGGTATTCTGAATGCCAAATACATCCGGTTCTTGATTTCCAGCATGTGCCTGTGATCTGTAATACCTTCATCTTGAATAATTTTTGAAATGATGTTTCCAACCTCTTTCAGATCAGGTTCTCCATTTCCTAATCTTGGAGGTTCCCACACCGGTTCTTCTGGACATAAAATCTGAATGTTTGCACCAGCAGCTAACAACAAAATATCTTCCCAGAAGATCCTTGCAACATTCATCATAAAATCTTCAAAATCAGCATACTCATCCTCTTTGGTAGGATGATCACCAAATTTCTTCACAATAAAATTTGCAATCTGCCAATTCTTCTTAAGATTATTCCAATATTCCAAATGTTCATCATCAACAATAAATTCTATGTAATTCTCATTAAGAACTCCAACAGCAGACTTAGATTTCATTTTCCTCTTTAATGCAGCAACTCGATTATCAAACTTCTTTCTTGCAGCTTCTGCATCTTTCAACTTTTGCTTTCTAATCTGTTCATCCGCTTTTCTTTTCTCAAACAATTCAGCTTTCTTCTTAGCTAGCAACTCATTATGTTTCTCAACAGCTTCAGCCATCTTCTCATCACTTGGCCTACTACTAGCAACTACATGCTTCAGCTTACTCTTAGATCTGGTAACTCTCCCAGTCTCTCCAGCTTCTTCTTCATCACTTAAAACTAACTTTCTCTTCCTTTTTCCAGATGAAGATTCAGCAATGTTCTTTTCAACAGTTGCTATGACTTGAGTTTCAGCTTCAGAAGCCTTTCATGCTTTCTGAGATTTATTCTCTTCTTCAAACTAATGATTTCTTCTTTCAGATCATCCATACTTTCTTTTAGTTCATCTTGACTTACAACTAATTGAGCTTGCTGAGTTTGAGTCTGCTCCATGACCTTCATGACCTTAACTTCCCCCTTTTTGACTTTCATCCTGCCATTCCTTCAAGGGTGTTATGAGCAGCTCAATTTTTCTTTGCAGTTCAGCAGACAATCTCCTTTCTTGTAATCTATGCAGATCATAGATCTTGGACATTGTGTGTTCCATCACTTGCTCATACGAACTGGTAGCAGTTAATTTCTCCAATTTCTCAGTAGCCTCTTGAAATTGTTTCAAAGTAGCTTCCAACTTGCTTTGTAACTCTTCATTAAGCTTTTTCAACAATTCAAAGCTAGAGCTATCTGGAACTGTGTCAGTAGGAACAGGTCTTACTGTCTCTTGAACATCATCAAGCACAGTATTTTCAGCAACTTCAATTGGTGTGCTTTCCAACTCATCAGCACCCAAAGTTGGTTCCTCTATTACCTCAATTTCTTCAATTACAACTGTGTTCTCAAACACCTCAGTTGCATTGGTATCAGCTTCATAATCAGCTTCCATATCAGCTTGATTATCAAACGATTCAGCACCAACATCCTCAGCTTCCAAATTGACATCAGAATCAACATTAGCATCAACAGACTTAACCATAGAATATTTACACCCGGTTAACCTTTCAATCAATTGAATAACTAAATACAATGTGAATAATTATGAACAAGATTGAACACCTACAGCTTCTCTCTGCTCTTGTTCCCAATCATGAAAAACAGATAAACCACCCATGCCTTCTGCTACAACTAACAACTCTTTCAATCCAATCCTTCTAAGATATACCCAAGTACATATCCTTAGAAGTTGTTCAAACACCATAGAGCTGTCATCTAATCCATGAAAACATTTCAGAAGTGCATTTCTCAGTTTAAACCTAATCCTTTCTTCCTTATCACACACAGGATAATCCATCAAAAATACTGAATTTGGTTGAATAACCTCAGTTTCTGGAGATGAGGAGATTTCAATAGGTTCAGAAGCAGGTATATGTTCATGCTCAGTAGAGTGATCATGAAATGGTTCTGGGGAAAAATGAGGAGTGGAAATATGTTGAGGACTAGAATGGGGAGTGGTATGAAAAGAAGTGTTCTGAGTGGGTGAGGGTGGAGTGTTCTGTCTAATAGGAGAGTAGTGTACTGACTCCTCAGAACATGTTGAATCTCGATCAATGGGTTGGATTTGAAATGAAACAGAATTTGAGGGAGTAGGATTAGAATCAAGAATTCTCCTAGGTCTAGAAGTACTAACCTCTTGTTCTTCAGAGCTGTCTCTTACCACAGTTTCAATAAATCTTACTGTGTGCTCTGCTGAGGATTTAGCAGACCTTCCTCTTCTTAATCCAGAACCACTAGGATCATGCCTTGCCTTGGTCCTTCTCTCCGGTTGATCATCATCTGATTTGTACATAGAAGCACCAGATTCTTGAGCTTCTAGTTCTGGAAGAGGTAGCACCAAAGGATTCTCTTGTTCATAACGAACAGATTCCTTTTTCATCAAGAATTTCCCTTGATGGAACTTCTTAGGATTACTCCAATAAGCTTTCTTAATAACAATCTGAGGCAACAGAATGCTCAGCTTGTTTCCGAACCCTAATTTTGATTTGATTGAAAACTCTTCGGAATCCTCATCGAACAGAACCTTTTCCTTTTCGCTTAGCAATCTTTCAAGAAAGAAACCTTGCCAATCACCTTGAACACGGTCAATTATTGCTGCCATGATTCGAATTTTCAAATTTGATAGAGCATCTTGGCTGTGATGTTGCCCTAACAAACACTTTCCAGCAATATCCATCAAAAATTGAAGTCTAGAGGGAAGCACAACTTTCTTCAGATTGAGTAGAGTTTCTGGTTCTTCACTCGTCCATCTGCCCACACATTCCTTTTCTTCTCCGGCTTTGTAGTTTAGAATATCAACAGGTCCTTGGGGTAAATCCAACATAACCTCAAGAATCTCTCGAGTTATTTCGACCTTGTGCCCGGACAACATTGAACGAACACCATTGTTGTCACCTTCGAGCTGTAAAAAGAATTCCATTGCTTCGGGTTCATACACATTGAGTGGGTATGATTCCAGAAATTTCCTGAGACCGCTTTCTTCACACATAGTCAAAATAGCTTGATTTTCTAGACAACAGCGACCATTAAGGTAGACTGCATTTTCTACAAAAATGCCCTTTTCACGCATCCAAAATTCAGAATCAAACGTACCTACAACTTCATTAGATTCACTAAGAACGTTGATAACTGCCATTTGTAGAAATGTAGAAGATAGAGTAATTTAGGCTTGAATCAATTTCGTGTTATGAGTTTCCAGAAATGTAGAAGAAATGTACTCGTAAGGAAGATGAAGATGAAAGTGATCGTGTTTGATAAATTCAAAACCAATCTAGGGCGTGGATTGAGTTTATTTTCACGATGAATGGTTGAGATTGATTTCTCGAAATTCGTGATTAAAGAAAACTGTTCATATTCTAGTACCATTCTTATTTCTTGGAGCCAATTTGTGTTTGATAAATACACCATAGAAATTAGGTTAAAAATAGAGGAGTGTACTAATCTTCTTTATTAGTAATCTAAAAGACGAGCAGTTTTTGACTTAGAGTATTCTAAGGCAAAATACTGTTCTGATGAATATCAGCACAGTAGTTTCCAGAAATATTTCACTTCATTCTCTTACTTGTACTCCCTCCGTCCCGGAAGTGTTTGCACCACAAAGTGGGCACACTTTTTAAGAAAAAAGTGTAATGAGTGGAGTGTTGAGGGGTAATTTTGTAAAGTTATATGAATAAAGTAAAAAGGTGATTGGAAAGAGAGTAAAAGTAATGGCATTTTGTGTAAATATGTGAATATTGTGAGGGTGGGGTTTATGAATAAGTTTCCTTTTATGGGTGTGCAAACAATTGTGGGACGGACAAATAAGGTAAGTGTGCAAACAGTTGTGGGACGGAGGGAGTATATAAAGAAAATTTACTTATCTGGATCAGCTGAGTATTGTGATCAGCTGAGTAACCTTTTGAATCATCAGATCAGTTGTTGGGGTCAGCGCAGTAGTACTCAGATCAGTTCCCAACTTTCTTGATTTCTCATTTTTGATATCAGCACAGTAATCCTCAGATTAGTACTGTGTGTCAGATCAATTCTCTTCTGTAGACAGATTAGTAATCAAATCTTTCTGTTCAGTTTAATCAGTAGTCAGATTAGTTCTGTAGAATAATTGAATTTGTAATCAGATTAGTTCTGTAGACAAAGAAACTTTGTAATCAGAACAGTTCTGTAGACAAGTCAATTTATTAATCAGAATAGATCTGTAGACTGATATAGCCTGTAATCAGATCGGATTTGTAGACATATCAAATCTGTAATCAGATTAGTTCCCCCTTCAGTGGAGAACTCCTCTTCTGTGCCTGTTTCACCTTGGTAGAAGTGTTAGTACATTCAGTATAAGTGTAAAACAGTACAGAGTAGTAATAATATAATTTAATCAATGATCACATCAAGGTATATTCTAAAGTGACTTAGTGTTCTGAGTCAACAAAAGGATTTTTAAGAAATCACAGATTCCCCCTTAATGTGTGTTCTCAGTGTCCCTCAGCTTTACCAGCTTCCTCATCGGGATTAAGGTCACTTTAGTAACCTTGTTACCTGTTTTGATAAGTGTAGTGGTCTGACATAGGGTTGTCTCTTCTGAGTTTTAGACTTTTTATGTACTGCTCTTAGTTTCTGCTTTATCTTCTTTTGGTATAAGATCAGTACCTGAAATGTTAGTGCAGTTCTATATACATATAGAATCCATGTCTATCAACCCTAAGCTAATGCATAACTCTCTAAATCTCACTTCAGCCAATGGTTTTGTAAAAATGTCAGCTCTTTGAATATCAGTATGGATCTTTTCCATCCTAATATTTTTCTTTTCCACATGATCCCTAATAAAATGATGTCTAATATCAACATGCTTGCATCTAGTATGTAAAACGGGATTTTGTGTGATGGCAATGGCACTACTACTGTCACAATATATAGGTACATTAGATTCTACAATATTGTAGTCTCTGAGTTGTTGTATTAGCCAAAGAAGCTGACTACAACAACTACCTGCAGCCATATATTCTGCTTCAGTAGTAGAAGTTGCCACACTTGTTTGTTTCTTTGAAAACCAGGAAATGAGCTTAGTTCCTAAGAATTGACATGAACCTGAAGTAGATTTTCTATCTATTTTGCAACCTCCAAAGTCAGAGTCTGAATAACCACTTAAGGATATGTCATCATCTGCAGGATACCATAATCCTCGATTAATGGTCCCCTTTAGATATTTCAATATCCTTTTGGCAGCTTCCAGATGACTTTCTTTGGGGTTTGCTTGAAATCTTGCACACACACCAACAAAAAAAGCAATATCAGGTCTGCTGGCAGTTAGATAGAGTAGAGAGCCAATTAAAGCACGATAATGAGGTTGGTCAGAAGACTTACCTCCTTCATCAGGATCCATTCTGTATGTAGGTTGCATGGGCACATCAACTGTCTTACAGGTTTTAATACCAAATTTATCTAGCAAATTCTTAGTATATTTTGCTTGATTTATAAAGATACCTTCTGGAGTTTGTTTTACTTGAAGACCAAGAAAATATGTCATTTCACCCATCATAGACATTTCAAATTTACTTTGCATGAGTGTAGAAAAACTTTCACTCAAGGTTTTGTTGGGTGACCCAAAAATAATGTCATCCACATAAATTTGAACAAGTAATATATCATTACCTTCTTGTCTTCGAAACAAAGTTCTATCAACCTTGCCTTTTGTAAAACCATTTTCAAGTAAGAATAGAGAAAGTGTATCATACCAGGCTCTTGGGGCTTGTTTCAGTCCATAGAGTGCTTTCTTTAACCTGTATACTTGGTGACTATTCACTTCAAAACCAGGTGGTTGTTCCACATAAACTTCTTCAGCAAGTATACCATTCAAAAATGCACTTTTCACATCCATTTGATACACAGTGAATTTCATATGTGCACCATAAGCAAGGAACAATCTTATAGCTTCTAGTCTAGCTACAGGAGCAAAAGTTTCATCATAATCAATACCCTCAGCTTGAGAGTAGCCCTGAGCAACTAATCTAGCTTTGTTTCTAACTACAAGATCATTTTCATCCTTTTTATTCTTAAAAATCCACTTAGTGCCTACAACATTATGATTACTAGGTCTATCCACAAGTTCCCAAACTTCATTTCTAATGAACTGATTAAGTTCTTCTTGCATGGCCATAATCCAGTTACTATCACTTAAAGCTTCATTCACAGTTTTAGGCTCAATGGAGGATAGAAAACAACACCAGCAAAATAAAGACTTACTAGGTTCTTCTTGGGAGTCAAACAATTGTTTTCTAGTTTTGACACCTTTACTAGAATCACCTAGAATCAGATCAGTAGAATGGGCAGACTTCCATGTCCTTCTATTCTTAACAGAAATACTATCATCATTTATATCATGCAAATCATCATGCAGATCAATATCATTGTTTTGCATCAAATCAGCAGATTTGTTCATAGGGGAGCAGTCATTCAATTCTGGCATATCAGAAGTTTTAGATGACTTACCTTTGTCTTTTACCTTTTCTTTTTCAGAGTCATGATCTAGGACATTCAGGAATGGATTATATGCTTGTACAGATTCATATATTTCTGCATCATCATCATCATTGTTGGTTTGAAGCTTTAGATTGTCAATTTTCTTACTGAGCTGATGATCAGCAGAGTCCTGCACATTCTCATCAAAGATTACATGGGGTGTTTCTTCCACACATAGGGTAGAGTAGTTAAACACTCTAAATGCTTTGCTTACTGAAGAGTATCCCAAGAATATCCCTTCATCAGCTTTTGCATCAAAAGCATTTAGTTTACTTTTGCCATTGTTATGGATGAAACACTTACATCCAAAGATATGAAAATAAGAAACTCTAGGTTTTCTGCCTTTCCATACCTCATAAGGTGTTTTACCATGCACCTTATTAAGAGCACTTCAGTTTTGGGAGTGGCAAGCTGTGTTAATGGCTTCAGCCCAAAACTTCTGAGGTGTGTTGAATTCTGCAATCATTGCTCTGCAAGCTTCTTTTAAAGTTCTGTTTCTCCTTTCTGCAACACCATTTTATTGGGGGGTTCTGGCTGCACTTGTTAGATGCTGTATGCCAGACTTAGAACAGTAGTCAGAAATGTAACAGTTAATAAACTCAGTCACCTTGTTGCTGGAACACGCCGGCGAAGGCGGTCTGTCACCAGGATCGTTGTCGGATGCCAAACGTATAAACAAATAAATAAAACCTAAACATGCTTCTAAAACATAGTTTAGATCTGTTACCCTTGAAGATCGAGGCGTTGATTCCAATCTGCAGATCTTCTAGTCTGTCTCCCAACTTCGCTCGAACACCGGGTGGACGGCGTGCTATCAAACGTGGAGAAGGTGCCTCAATTTCGTCTCCTTGAAACCCTAGCCGTTTTTCTCTATTTCGTGTGTGCTAGGGTTTCAAAACTATTTTGAGGCTCCTATTTATAATCTCCATAAGTTCATGGGCCAGACTAGGGATCCATTAGAAGGTATAGGGTTTGGGCTTCTTACAGGCCAAACTACTCTTATGTTCAGCCCAGAACATATAATTTGGCCCGAGAACATTAATTCATTCCACTAGAGAATTAATGTTGCACTCCCGTCCTATCCCGAACTGAATCAGGGCTTCTATTAGACATTATAATTCCCCGTGTTTAAGATATCGCACGTCCATTAATTATTAAAGCTTCTGACTTCTTTAAATAATTAATTTCTATAATTCCTTGAGTAGTACCACTCAACCTTGTTGTCGTACGGATTAAATCCACCTGCAGGGTTTAATACGACAATCCTTTATGAGTTTCCTCAAGGGGACATCATCAGCCAATAAGTAGACATCATGCGAGCGATGCCACTACCCAAAATACGGAGCGTGAAGAATCTACCAAGATTCTCACCTATGATACATCAAAGTAGTGAACAAGCACCCCACACATCTAAATATCACACTTAGGGTTAAGAATCATAAAAGTCACCAAGACCTCCAGTTCTTCATAACAGTCAGAACAGAAGAACATGTCTTATCTGTGATCCATTCAATACGCCTCAGCGCACTAGTATAAACTAATGGCTAAGACAAACCACTAACAAGTTTATACTACAACTTAAACCAATAGTTTTGTCCATAACTATCTCAGTTGTGAATATTGTTTATATCTTACAAGGGACTGACAATGTGATCTTCTGTGTGACTACAAACCCACCACATCGTCTACAATGCAAGATAAGCAGACATACAAGTAATCACAAAGAATGCAAAAATGTGAAAAAACCATTTATTTCAGATAAAAGGAAATCGAATATACGTCACAAAAGCCCACTAAAAGTTTGCTTTACAGTATACACCAACAATCTCCCACTTATACTAAAGCTTAACTTTTAGTATACACATAAAGACATCAACATTTCTCCCACTTATACTCAAAGTCTAGCTTGTAATACATCGTAAACCAAGACCCTCTACATGTTTCTCAAAGACTTTTATTGCCAGCGTCTTTGTGAAAGGATCAGCCAAGTTATCCAACGACGCAATCTTAGCTACAGCCACGTCTCCTCGATTTACGATATCTCGTATAATGTGGTACTTTCGCTCTATGTGTTTACTTGCTCTGTGGGCTCTAGGTTCTTTCGAGTTTGCCACTGCACCTGCGTTATCACAATAAACAGTGATACACATCGGCATACTCTGAGATACCCCTAATTCCAGAAAGAAATTACGCAGCCAGACAACCTCCTTTGCGGCCTCTGAGGCAGCTACGTACTCGGCTTCCATAGTGGAGTCCGCGATGCATTTCTGCTTCACACTTCTCCAAGATATGGCTGCGCCTCCCAGCATAAACACATAACCCGAGGTTGACTTCCGTTCATCTCGATCAGCTTGGAAATCTGAATCGGTATAACCCAAAGGAATCAAACTATTTGACTGGTATACTAGCATATAATCTCGAGTCTTTTTCAAGTACTTGAGAATATGCTTAACAGCAGTCCAGTGTCCTTGACCAGGGTTAGACTGATATCTTGCTACCATGCCGACTGCATAGCAAATATCAGGCCTCGTACACAGCATCGCATACATAAGGCTTCCTACAGCCGAAGCATAAGGAACCTTAGCCATCTCCTCTATCTCCTTCTGTGTCTTAGGACACATATCTTTAGATAGAGGGACTCCATGTCTGAAAGGTAGTACACCCTTCTTGGAATTCTGCATGCCAAAACGAGCAATCACAGTATCAATGTAAGACGCTTGAGATAAACACAATGTTGGGATATGAATCCTAGAACAAGTCCTAAATGATGAATAAAAGATAAAGAAGATAAAGTTTTGATAAGCCAAAAAGAAGACTTGAATATTTTCTAAGTGTTGACTGATCTAGTCTAGTTAAGTTGAAGTCATCTTATACAGATCAGTAGAGTTCACAAAGACAAGTACTAGTTTTAAAAGACAAGTATTATTGAAAGATAAGTACGATTTATAAGTACTTCATATGTGTTACTTGTATATGTTAAGATTGTTTTTGAGCTATAATTACTGTATAGAGCTCATGATATTTTATATGTAATAGATAGATTCATTGTATAGTTTATAAGTTGACTAAGCTTGTATTATAAAAGCTTAATGTAATGTAATAGTCTTGTTAGGTTAGATGATAGGACTAGATTAGTTCTATTGGAAGCATACTGCACAAGTCAAGTAGAAGACGCAGTCTACTACTACTGGACAAGACAGGTGCGCAACTTACACAAAGACAGGTCAACTTGAAGTTAGTTACAGAAACGCGTATTGAAGATGAAATTGAAGAAGTTAGTTATGGAATAACTAATTAACTGAAGAAACGCATGGAAGAATAAAAGAATCAGTTACAAGTTAGTTTTCAAGAAAGGTTGTTACACAACTGAAAGTTCTTGGATTTGAAGTCTATAAATACCCCAAGGTATTTATTGGTTAAAGACTACTGAAACACTGAGGATTACTACTTACGAAAGTTTATTGAAGTTTACTCTCAGAGTTGATTGAAGTTCAGAAAGATAGCCAGAAGACAAGTGAAGAATCAAGAAGGCTACTACTGAAGATCAGAGAAGTTTTTAAGTTTTTGTTTGTTATATTTTCAAGGTGCTAGATACTTGTAAAATTTCTAGTAAGATCGTAGACATATCTGGAGGTATAGTCTGTTGAAGATCTAAGTCTTCTTCTTGGGACTTTAAAGACAGGAACATACACTTGTACTCGATTGGAAGAGTTTAGTGGAAACATCACAACTGGGTTTGTGAGAGTGGATGTAGACAAGTTGTCGAACCACTATAAAATCTCGTGTTTGATTTACTTTACAGTTTTGATTGTTTAAATTGCTTAATTGGTTTAACTACTTAACTGAACTAGATTAGTTGAGTATAGAACAGAGTTCTCGAAAATAAGTTGAGTATAATCTTGAATTGGGCTCATTGATAATTTCGTATTCCGCATATTGTACTTTGATATTTCGAAAGATTTTTGAAAAGTCTATTCACCCCCCTCTAGACGTTTTCACTAGCTTACTCGTTATTAACTCAACTTGGGACCAACACACAACATTCTCTTTTTTCGATCACGAGTGACCTTAATACCAAGAATGTACGATGCTTCTCCCATATCCTTCATTTGAAACTGTTCTGAAAGCCACACCTTTACGTCTGATAATACTTTCACATTGTTGCCAATAAGAAGAATATCATCTAAGTATAGTACTAAGAATACCACTACGTCTCTGTCACTCTTCTGGTACACACAACTTTCATTTTGACATTGTTCAAATCCAAAAGATTTGATCACCTCATCAAAACGAATGTTCCAAGACCTGGAAGCTTGTTTTAGCCCATAAAGAGACTTTTTCAGCTTCCAGACTAGATGCTCTTGGCCTTTCTTCACATAACCCTCGGGTTGCTGCATATAGATGTCCTTATCCAAATTTCCATTAAGGAAAGCTGTCTTAACATCCATTTGCCAAATCTCATAGTTCATGTGATTAACTATGGATAAGAGAATCCAGATCGATTTTAGCATGGCTACTGGTGAGAAGGTCTCGTCATAGTCGATTCCTTCTTTCTGGGTAAAACCCTTTGCCACCAACCGTGCTTTAAAAGCAGTAATCTGCCCATCAGACCCTCTCTTACGTCTGTAGACCCACTTACACCCAACAGCTTTCTTATCGTGGGGAAGTTCACTTAGGTCATACACTTCCATAACATCCATAGATTCAATTTCTGAATCCATGGACTTGTGCCAAGACTCTGCATCTTTGTCTTTGATTGCCTCTTTGTATGTCCAGGGGTCGTTATCATCATGTTCATCGCTTGGAATAAAGTCAATAGACTCTCCCACAAACATGAAGCGATCAGGTTGGCGAACAACCCTCCCACTAAGACGAGGCAATGTATACAAAGGTTCATCAAAGTCGCCACGTTGTGCAGTCTCTTGTGGTATTTCCTCTTGCACACTCGGTGTGCCATTGTCTCCTCTCAACTCATTTAGAATGATCTCAGTATTGGACTTATGCTCATTCATATAGTCTTCTTCTAAAAATCGGGCATTGGTACTCACCACCACCCTCTGATCATTAGGACTATAAAAATAACCACCTCTCGTTCCCTTAAGGTATCCTACAAACAACCGTACTTCAGTTCTAGGTGCCAACTTATCAGCTTCCTTGTTCAGCACATGTGCTGGACAACCCCAAATCCGAATGTGGTTTAGACTAGGCTTTCGCCCAGACCACAATTCAATCGGGGTTTTTGGAACCACTTTAGAAGGTACATAATTTAGAAGGTACGCTGCTGTTTCCAAGGCATAACCCCAAAAAGAGGTAGGTAATGAAGCATAACTCATCATCGATCTCACCATATCTAATAGAGTCCTATTCCTTCTCTCAGCCACGCCATTCTGTTGCGGAGTACCAGGCGCGGAGAGCTGGGATCTAATCCCGTTCTCTAATAAGTATTGCCTAAATTCATTGCTAAGGTACTCGCCACCACGATCAGAACGCAGTGACTTGATACTCTTACCATGACGGTTCTCCACTTCTGCCTTAAATTCTTTGAACTTGCCAAAGCATTCAGACTTGTGGCGCATCAGGTAGATGTATCCATATCTTGAGTAATCGTCAATGAAAGTGACGAAGTACTCAAAGCCTCCTCTAGCTTGAACAGTCATAGGCCCACACAAATCAGAGTGAATCAATTCCAACACATCATTAGCCCTATTACCCTTGGCCTTAAAAGGCCTCGAGGTCATCTTGCCTTCCAAACAGGATTCGCAGACTGAGAATGGTTCCACTTGGAGAGACTCCAAAAACCCACTACTTACTAGTCTTTGAATCCTTCTTAGGTTGACATGACCCAATCTTAGATGCCAAAGGTATGTTTGATTCAACTTAGAAGGTTCCTTTCTCTTACTTAATGATGATGATGAATGAGCTTCAGTCACAGTATGATATGCACACGTAATAGTATAAAGATTGTTTTCTAACGTGCCAGAACAGATTAAAGAGTTATTTCTCATAATAACAACATTGTCATTAAAAACAACTGAGCATCCATCCAAAAATAACTTCGAAACAGAAATTAAATTTCTCCGAAAATTCGGCACGTATAAAACGTTCTTTAATACTAAAACAGGATTAGAAAAACATAAGTGCACGTCTCCCACTGCAACCACTGATACTATCGCAGCATTGCCCAAACTAATAGTAATCTCGCCCTCACTCAGTTCCCTTGTCTGCAGAAACCCCTGCAAGGTGTAACAAACATGGTCAGTGGCTCCTGTATCTACTACCCAAGAAAAGGCAGAACAAGCCGCAAAACATGTTTCAACAACTAAAGCGAGAGACGTACCAGAGTTGTCCTTTTTCAAAAGAGGACAATCAGACTTCCAATGTCCCGTCTTGTTGCACTTGAAACATTTGCCCTTCGGCTTTTTCACGCCACCAGAAGGTGCTAGTTTCTTGCTCCCACTGCTTTCACCACCACCCTTTTTCTGTAAAGGCTTTTTCTTCTTCTTGCCATTAGACGAATAAGGTCCAGCCTGAACAGTAACATTGGCTTGTGGTCGTTTACCCATGAGACCCTCCACCGCGACCAATTCCGTAAGAAGCTCGGTTAAAGTATAATCCTTCTTACTCATGATCGCGTTTACACGGAAGTTCTCAAAAGACTTTGGGAGCGAGTGTAGGATCATATCGATCTTGGTGTGATTATCGATTAACCCTCCGAGGACCTCAATCTCATTCAGATATTCCATCATCTTGAGACCGTGGTCCCTCACGGACGCTCCCTCTGGCATAGAGGTTGACATGATCTTCCTCATAGCCTCAAAGCGGGCAGCCCTATCTTTCTCACCAAAAAGCTCTTTGAGGCTCAACATCATAGCTGCGGCACTAGACATAGTTTGATGCTGCTGTTGTAAAACATTTGACATCGAGGCCAAAATGTAACAACGAGCCATCTCATCAGCCTTGTGCCACTTCTTATGAGCCTCCCTTTGCTCTTCAGTAGATTCAGCTCCCAAAGGGGCAGGAGCAGGTGTATCGAGTACAAACTTGTACTCATCAGCAACTAGGACAATGTCCAAATTTCTTTTCCAATCCAAGTAATTTTGACCAACAAGCTTATTTTGATTTAAGATAACCATAAGTGGGTTGAATGTCACCATAATGTATCTGAAATAAATAAAATGCAAGCAATGAATCACATAAGTTTGAAGCATAAAACATTGGAAACCTTCAAAACCAATATTCAACACAACCTCCAACAGCCCAACAAACACATATGCAAGCCACGTTAGGGTGGTCGTTTACACATGTATTCATTGACCAGACATTCAGTCTTTAATCTCAATATCACGTCAACTTATCCTTATGACGAATGAAATTAACAGTCGAACTTTAACTGGCCATGTGAACTAGAACAGTGACCCCGTTGGGGGGTTATATTCAAACTCACATCTAAGTGATGACCACAATTTAACAACAGTTATCTTGAATTATTCTTTACTGATGAACTCATGGATGACACATCCGTTAGGGAAGATCACACACTTCATCTAAAGATTAAAACAGTTTTATTAGAAGTCTTAACTAGTAAGCTCGTGAATGTTGCACCCGTTAGGGGAAGACTCCCAAGGTCCCACGAGCAACATACACCTTACTTAAAGACCAATTGTGGAGGCCTATAAATTAATTAAAATTTAATTATCTCACTTAGTCATTTTAACATGAAGATTATTCATTGGCATAGCAAATTAACAAAAATTAATACATGCATGCCATAACAATACAAGATGCGATAAACATAGGCAAAAATAAATAAATGCACATCTATCGCAACCCCTTGAAAAACTTATCAAAAACAGCCTATTATAAGCTATTACAATGATAAAAACAGTGGCGCGGACGGATGCCTCACATCGGCCTCTCACGCAATGGAAAAACCTCGAATTCTCATCCACCGACAAAAACTGGCAAAAAACTTCATCAAGGCTTTTGAATTAGGCCTCGCCACTCGGCGTCACAGCATAGCTGTGACTCCTGTAGATCTCGTCGAGACGTTTCCGAAAAGGTCTTGTGGGCTGAAAACAGACACCCGAGTCAAAAGTTATGGCCAAAACAGTTTTCACCGTCCAAGGCCATAACCCGAAAAACTCAGATTACTATTTTCAGATCTTCCATCGACACCGCCCGTTCTCACGATCAAAAATTACAATATAAACGAGCAAAACCCTACTACAGTGATCTATGAAATAGTCCTATACTACCCACACTTATTATCTGGTGGGAAAAACGATTACATAACACTAGGGTTGCGATAGAAGAAAAAATAAATTAACCAACAGAAACGCATACATACGTGAAACAAAATAAACTGAATCATACAATCATACGTTTCAGGCAGAGCCAACAATCCACGAATCCAGGCTCTGATACCAATTGCTGGAACACGCCGGCGAAGGCGGTCCGTCACCAGGATCGTTGTCGGATGCCAAACGTATAAACAAATAAATAAAACCTAAACATGCTTCTAAAACATAGTTAAGATCTGTTACCCTTGAAGATCGAGGCGTTGATTCCAATCTGCAGATCTTCTAGTCTGTCTCCCAACTTCGCTCGAACACCGGGTGGACGGCGTGCTATCAAACGTGGAGAAGGTGCCTCAATTTCGTCTCCTTGAAACCCTAGCCGTTTTTCTCTATTTCGTGTGTGCTAGGGTTTCAAAACTATTTTGAGGCTCCTATTTATAATCTCCATAAGTTCATGGGCCAGACTAGGGATCCATTAGAAGGTATAGGGTTTGGGCTTCTTACAGGCCCAACTACTCTTATGTTCAGCCCAGAACATATAATTTGGCCCGAGAACATTAATTCATTCCACTAGAGAATTAATGTTGCACTCCCGTCCTATCCCGAACTGAATCAGGGCTTCTATTAGACATTATAATTCCCCGTGTTTAAGATATCGCACGTCCATTAATTATTAAAGCTTCTGACTTCTTTAAATAATTAATTTCTATAATTCCTTGAGTAGTACCACTCAACCTTGTTGTCGTACGGATTAAATCCACCTGCAGGGTTTAATACGACAATCCTTTATGAGTTTCCTCAAGGGGACATCATCAGCCTGGATGTATAGGACACGGTGCCCTAATGCCAATAAGTAGACATCATGCGAGCGATGCCACTACCCAAAATACGGAGCGTGAAGAATCTACCAAGATTCTCACCTATGATACATCAAAGTAGTGAACAAGCACCCCACACATCTAAATATCACACTTAGGGTTAAGAATCATAAAAGTCACCAAGACCTCCAGTTCTTCATAACAGTCAGAACAGAAGAACATGTCTTATCCGTGATCCATTCAATACGCCTCAGCGCACTAGTATAAACTAATGGCTAAGACAAACCACTAACAAGTTTATACTACAACTTAAACCAATAGTTTTGTCCATAACTATCTCAGTTGTGAATATTGTTTATATCTTACAAGGGACTGACAATGTGATCTTCTGTGTGACTACAAACCCACCACATCGTCTACAATGCAAGATAAGCAGACATACAAGTAATCACAAAGAATGCAAAAATGTGAAAAAAACATTTATTTCAAATAAAAGGAAATCGAATATACGTCACAAAAGCCCACTAAAAGTTTGCTTTACAGTATACACCAACACTTGTCACTCCTTATCTTGACAATGGGTTGACCCTTTTCAACCTGTAACCTCTTTAATAGATCTGGAAGTAGTGTTTGTGTATAACTCTTTTTGTGTAGAAAGACTACCCAAGTAAACTTAGAATAATCATCTACTACAACCAGAGTATACCTTCTTCCATTCAATGTAGGAGGTTTGATAGGACCATGAAGATCCATATGCAAGAGTTCTAAGACTCTGCTGGTTGAAAGAGTTGGAATGGACTTAAATGAAACCTTTACCTGTTTACCTTTTTGACAGGAGTCACACATTTGTGATTTGGAATAGATTTCATTAGGAATGCCCTCAACAAGATGTTCTCTTGCAATCTTGTTGATTATCTTAAAGTTTAGGTGGCAGAGGCGTTTATGCCAGAGCCAACTGTTCTCTTTAGGACTCTTAGTAATAAGACAAGCATTCTTAGGACAACTATTCCAATTCACAATGTATACACTTCCTTGTCTTGTGCCAACAAGTAAAACATTGTGAGTCCTTTTGTCTATTATTTCACATCTTCTAGTCTTGAACTGAACTTTGTATCCCCTGTCACAGAATTGAGATACAGATAACAAGTTATATTTCAAACCTTCAACATATGAGACATCTTGGATTTCAACATCTCCATTCTTGATGAACCCAAATCCTTTTGTGATTGCCATGGAGCTATCACCAAAGATGACTTTAGGTCCTTCCTGCTCATGATAGTCAGTAAGTAGGGCCTTGGTACCAGTCATGTGGTGTGAACACCCACTGTCTATGTACCAGGTCTCACCCACTGAACCACCTTTTTCTTGTATAAGTCCAGTCGATCTTGCAAGGTAGTGATCTTAATAATATAGGTACCCTAGTTTATTGGGGTCCTTGGGGGTTAGTAGTGAGAGGTACCCAAATAAACATTGAGGATTTGAATAGATGGGACCTCTTCAGTTTCCTTCCATATTTATCACAAAACAGTACTTTGTTAACCATTTCAGAACTATCAGCAGACTTATGATCTATTTTTCTGAGATAGCCTTTCCTTGGTTCTATCCCTTTTTCAGTAAGATCAGTATGCCTGTAATAGTTTGAATAAGGTCTGAAAGCATGTGAACCATACGGCTTATAGATGCGCTTTGGTCTTTCCTCTCCAATGATATCATAAGATAAAGGTGGAGGATAAAGAACAGGTTTGTTATGATAATGAGACACAAATCTCTTAGGTTTAGTTGAATACAGCTGAGACTGCCTTATAAAAGGAGGTCTAGGCTGTTCCCAACTTGCCTGTGCTTGTCTTGACCTACTGTTCTGAGTTTGTCTCTTCTGATACCAGGACTGTTCTGCTCTGGTCAGAGGAGTATAACTCTGCTGGTATGGTCTTGACTGTACTGGTCTTAATACATTCTTCATTTTACCATTCTTGGTAGTAGGAGGAATGTACTTAGACTGTACTTTAGGTTTTGGATCATTATCATAAGTCATAGGTTCTTTTCCTTTATCTAGTTGCAAATAACTTGAACTAGCTTCATTAGTGTTCTTAGGTCCTGAAGTAGAGGAACTAGGCAGATCAGTACCTATTCCACTTTTATCATTTGGAGCTCTATATCTGTCTGAGATTGTTTGATTAATCTTGGTAGAGTTAATCATCCCAGATAGCTTTCGATCTAGGCTCACTACTTCAGATTCTAAGAATCTATTGCGCTCTTCAAGTTTTGCACATTTAATCTTTAAATCATTGAATTCATTAGTCTCTTTGGCTTGAGTTTTAAGCATACCCTGATATAGTTTATCAATGGATGCATACTTTTCTTGGAGTTGGGACAACTCTTCTGATAGTCGTGCATTTATGACAACTATATTAGGATCCACTTTCAACTGAGCTTCTTTTAGATTAATTATTTCTTGCTTTAAAGTTATATTCTCATCACTGATTTCAATGAATGCTTTGTTAGCTTGTAGAAGGTCTTCTTCAGTCACTCCTTGGGAATGATGAAGACTACTTCCTACACTACTATCAGCAGCATGACTTTCGTCAGTGTCAGAATTTTTGAAAGATTGAAAGGAATTAGTAGATGATACCTCATCGTTTATTTTAGCCATCATTGCCAGTCCGTCATCTGCGATGAAGGCTTCATTTTCATTGCTAGAGGGGTATTCAGATGAAGACGATGGCAACTCTTCTGACTCCGAATCAGATTCATTGTATGCCATCATTGCCTTCTTACCCTTGGCATATTTTCGATCTCTTCTGGCTTTCCTTTCTTCTCGATCTTCAGAACTCAGATCAGGACATTCATAAGCATAATGACCTGGCTTATCACAATTATAGCAAATATGACTGTTAGAAGATCTCTTAGGTGGTGAATGATTTCGGTTCCTGTCATGCTTGTAAATAGAGTTCCTATCTTTCTTATCAGAATATTTTCTATCCCTCTTATCAGATGAGTTCCTATCTCTCCTGTTCTCATTAGAGATCTCATCCCTTCTTTCAGAAGAGTTTTGATCCCTTCTGTTCCCAGAAGAGTCCCTGTTACTAGAACACTTGGTTTCCTTATAGAATTTCTTGTATCTACCATACCTCTTATTTAGTTTGTCAAATCTTTTGATCATAAGGCTCATCTGATCTTTCAGACTAAGATCAGAACTATCTAGTTCATCTTTTATGCTTGAGGCCTTAGACTTAGAGATGATCTAGACCCCTTAGAGGCAGAGGCTTTAAAAGCTATGTCCTTAGAGGCATCCTTATCCTTATGACTAACAGTAATAGGATCTTCTTCATCTAACTCAAACTCATGTGCCTTAAGAGTCTGGAACATAGTTTCTGCTGGCCAAGAATCAATGTCTTGTGTGGTTTTAATGATCATCTTGACCATTTTCCACCTTTCATCCAAAGCTTTCAAGATTCTCAAGTTAATCTCTCTTTCAGTATAAGTCTTTCCTAACACATCAAGATCATTCATAATCTTTGTAAATCGAGTATCCAATTCATTAATTGTTTCTCCTGGCTTCATCTTAAATGTTTCAAACCTTTGGACAGCTGTGGATAATTTGCTTTCTTTGATTAGAGTAGTACCTTCACAAAAAATAGCTAATTTGTCCCACATTTGCTTAACAGTCTTACATTTTAACACTTTACCAAGATACTCATTTGGCAAGGTGTGTAAAATATAATTTTTAGCAAGACTATCCAAATTGTTTTGTCGCATTTCTTCAGAAGTCAGTTCTGACCTTGGTTTAGGGACTAGTGCTCCAACAGGTTTAGAAGGATCCAGAACAGCAGTGTTTTCCACCATGGTAACAATTGGTCCTTCAGTTACCACAGAAACCATCAGATCATGGGTTGAGCTAAAGATGGCCTCCATCCTAAGCTTCCAGTAGTCATAATCTGCAATCTTGAACTTAGGAAGTTTGTTCACATTAGTGTCATCCATGTTTGATCAGAAAAATAGGATCAGTAGTATAGCAGATAATTTTCAAGTATTCAGATAGTGACAAATATCAAGAAATAGTAGCAAGATCAGTGAGATTTTCCTCAAGATCTACAAGTTTATCAAGAAACAGCAGTCCAAAGAACTACTGCTCTGATACCACTTGTTGGTCCCAAGTTGAGTTAAGATTGAGTAAGCTAATAAAAAGTCTAGAGGGGAGGGGTGAAATATCAGAGTTTTTATGCGGAAATGTGTTCTGAACAGTACTGTTCTTACTGGGTCAGATCAGTACTTCCAGTTTCAGTTTTATACTCAACTTTTATTTAGATCTTTTACTTTGACAACTTTACTGTTCTTGGTTAAACAAATATCAAACAAATACAAAACAAAAAAGTAAAGAACACAAGATTTTATAGTGGTTCGACAAATGTCTACATCCACTCTCACAAACCCAGTTGTGATGTTTTATTAACTCTTCCTTGAGTTTCTTGTGGCTTAAATTCCCAAGATTAAGACTTTGATCTTTTCGATTACACTTCCAAGTGTATCTTCGATCGATTAGTAATTTCACAAGTAACTAGCACACTTGTTTACAACAATACAAACTTTAAAATGAAAAGTAAAACTTCTCTTGAATAGCCTCTGATTTCTTCTCTTCAAATCTGTGGCTTCTTCTCAGTTTGATCTTCTTAACTCTGTGAGTCTTGAATGCTTCGAATACTTTGATTGCTCTTTGATTGCTTCTTAGATCAGTAGTCTTTCAGTAGTCTTAGCAGTAGAAGATCACACAGTATTTATAGACTTTAGTATGACAGTTAGTAGTTTGTGAACCAACTCTCAACTAACTCTAAAACTGTTTTTGTAACTTCTTCTTTTTGTAACCGACTTTGTAACTTCCTTCAACTAATTCCAAGTCAGCATATCTTCAATAAATCTTCAATTACTCCTTAAATAAGTTTTCCAAACTTATTCTTCAATCATACTAACTCAGCACAGTAAACTACTCTTCTTAGTTTTACTGTTCTTAGTCAGTCAGCACAGTTCTCCAAAACTGTTCTGCACTTCTCCAGAATTCTTCTAAGCTTATCTTCAACTCTTCTTGAAGTCTTCTTATTCTGAAGTAGTCTTCCGAGTCTTCATAAGTCTTCTTATCTAGTTCTAATCTACTGTTCTGAACTTTACAATGCTGATTACAATTACAACATAATACAACTTGACAAATATAAAACCTATCTATACATCAACTGAACTACATACAGCTGAGTACATCTAAGTCCTATACTATAAGCTGTCTATACAATACACAACATCAGCTTAGTTCCTAACAGTTCTTATATCAGATCAGTAACACACAAAGATCAGTAAACATACATAAGATCAGTAACTCAGTTTATAAGTTTTCTTAAGATGACTTAGTTAAGATGACTTAGAACCACATATATCATTAACTTTAAGTTGCTTTTGGCCATCAAAACATACAATCATCAACTAAAAAATTGTTTATAGGATTCATATCCCAACAGATAAGATTAAATTTATTAATTTTATAGACGGATTGTTGGAATTATAAAATATTATTGTTTGTTGGAGAAATTTTAGGAAAAAAAAAAATTTATTGTTGGAGTAATTTTAGGAATAAGATTAAAATTAAATTTATTTAGATATTATTAAGATAAGATTAAATTTGTTTAAGTTAGATTTACAAAAATTGAAGCCAAAATAACATATATATATATATATATATAAAATGTAGACCTCGAAAATAAACTAAATTACTATATGAATAAATTTAAATTTATTGTTGGAGTATTTAAATATTATTAAGATAGAGATAATTAATTGTTTGTTGAAGTAATTTTAGGAAAAAGATTATGACAATTAAGATGGATTTGTTGGATTTAAAATAGTAAAAAGATCGAAATATCAAATTTTATATTTATTGATGGAGTATTTAAATATTCTTAAGATAGATAAAGATAAAATTAAATTTATTAATTTTATAGACTAATTGTTGAAATTATAAAATATTGTTGTTTGTTGGAGAAATTTTAGGAGAAGGATTATGACAATTAAGATGGATTGATTGGATTTAAAAAAGTAAAAAGATTGAAATATCAAATTTTATATTTATTGTTGGAGTATTTAAATATTATTAAGATAGATAAAGATAAGATTAAATTTATTAATTTTATAGATGATTGTTGAAATTATAAAATATATTGTTTGTTGGAGTAATTTTAGGAAAAAAAAAATTAAATCTTATTGTTGGATAGTAATTTTAGGAATAATATTAAAATTAAATTTATTTAGATATTATTAAGATAGATTAAATATGGAAAAAATTAAATCTTATTGTTGGAGTAATTTTAGGAATAAGATTAAAATTAAATTTATTTAGATATTATTAAGATACATTAAATTTATTTAGATATTATTAACATAGATTAAATTTATTTAAGTTAGATTTATAAAAATTAAAGGTAATTATGATATTGTTGGAGTAATTTTAGGAATAAGATTAAAATTAAATTTATTTAGATATTATTAAGATAGATTAAATTTATTTAAGTTAGATTTATAAAAATTAAAGCCAAAATACGTGTAATTATGATATTGTTGGAGTAATTTTAGGAATAAGATTAAAATTAAATTTATTTAGATATTATTAATATAGATTAAATTTATTTAAGTTAGATTTATAAAAATTAAAGCCAAAATACGTGTAATTATGATATTGTTGGAGTAATTTTAGGAAAAAAATTGTTGGATAATTTTAGAATATTTTTTTTTTATTGTTGATGTAATATTAGAAAATATGAAGATAGATAAGATTAAATCAAGGAAGACGAATTGTTGAATTATGACCATTAAGATGGATTTGTTGGATTAAAAAAAAGTAAAAAGACGAATTGTTGAATTTGTTGGATTGAAATATTAAATTTTTGGATTTATGATATATAACAAAAATCTTCAAATCTTTAAAATTTCTAAAAATTTTCAATCTTCAAAATTTCTTCACAATCTTCAAAGTCACAATCTTTAAAGCATGATATAATTGAATAGAAAATAAGATTAAGAATGTATAGAAAATAAGATTATATCATGCTTTAAATAAGATTGTGATTTAGATACCAAAACCCCTGATTGATGATGTTCAGATTAGTTGAGATATGCTCAAGTCTAGATCAGCCAAGTTGTCTCAGGACACTTGAGTAAGTAGGATGCTTAAGTTAAAATCTCAGAAATGTTGTGAGATTTAGAGTTCAGGATAGTTGTCCAAAGCTGGAATGTTAGGCAGCTTGAGAAGTGTTAAGGTTATAGGCCAAAGTTGCTGAGTTTTCAGGACAAGCTGACCAAGTGGACAACTGAGCTGAAAAGATCAAGAGAGTTATGGCAGTACTCATAAATGCAAATGATCAGATCAATTGAAGTGCAAATGATCAAGAGCATTGAATGCTAGGCTCACAGAAGACACATTTATTGAAGCAATTATTACCATCAAGCCTGAACTAAGCATTGAAGACTTGAAGCATTAACGACTGAAGCATTGAATGAATGTTGGAACATTCTAAATTTGCAGCAGGAATGTTCAGGGAAGTTGTCCCATCTGACCGTTGGTTGAGTGTAGAGTCTGCCACAAATCAACCTTGGGAAATGTGCATATTTGGAACCTGACACAAGTCATCTCAGCCACATTTTTCAGAAGTCAACATATTCATTCAAACAACCATTGAAAAAGCTTTTACACAGTGGATAAAAGGATGCCAAGCTTCATAACCGTTTCAATGGTGCAGCAAATAGACAAGTTTGAATTGCTAACCCTCCAACGGTTAGTTGCTCAAATTTGCCTATAAATACAGAGGTGATCAAAGGATTCAATAATCCAACTACAAGCTATCAAACTATTATTAAGCATTCAAAGGAAACCAAAGCTGTTCTTAAGAATCCCAAGTTTCCTGATCACTTCAATTAGCTAAGCCAATCTTTGTAAACATCCAAAGCTTAGCATTGAGATATCCTAAGACTTTACACTGTTCTTATTGTAAAGGATATCTCTACTAGTTGGAACAAAACCTCAAACCCTTACCTCATTAAGTGAAGGAGTGTTTGTTGTAAGAAGTGAGGAGTTAAGGACTGTTTTTGTGAAACACAGTCTTAACTCAGAGAGATTGAGCACTAGGACTCAGTTTTTCCTAGGGATCAAAACACTAAGAGAGTGTTGTTGATCAGTGCACCTTGGCACTATAAAACAAGCTAATTCCATTGTTAAGGAATTATCCTGTTCAATTAGGGAAAGTGGATGTAGGAGTATTTAGACTCTGAACCACTATAAACTGTGTGCCATTTACTTACTGCATTCATTATAGCTCTTGCACTCAATCATATTTCAAAGAATCTAATTCAGTAAGTTAAGAAAATATGTTTTGGACAAAGTCCCTGATCACTGTATTTTTCAGAAATCAACTTGGAGTATTTCTTTGAGTAAAAGGCCAACCACATTCCGCACTTAGTAACTCTATTAGATATTTAGCCAACTGATTACTTAATAGTAATCAGTAGGACAAGTATCTATCAAAGTTCACACTCAGGCTTGTTGTGAGACAACCTTCCTGATAAGACCAAACTGTTTGAAAAGAAAAAGAATTTGCATACACAAGTGCATTCCCCCCATACACTTGTGTCATACTCCATCAAGGACCAACAAGTGGTATCAGAGCAGGGTTTCAAAGACCACTGCCTCTGAAAATCCAACTGATTTTCAAAACACATCATTTCTGTGGTCACTGAACTGATCCAAATTTCTGAAAAACTTATTTGTGTTATCTAACCTTGTTGGGAATAAAATGAGATATGTTTTGATCTAATACCAAAACCCCCTGAGACATGCCTAAGTCAATATAAATATGTTCTAAGAATGTTAGAACATATAGATTATAGGCTAGATAAGAAGCTGAAATGTTAGGTAGCTCTTAGACAATTAGATGCACAATCTGAGGGGGAACCTATGCTTTGAAGATGATCAAGATCAAGTCCCCTCAAGGCTCAAATTCTGGAACAATCACTTAAGAGTAAGGACACTCTATGAAATCTAAGATGCTCTTATCAGGAGAGTTGTCCAGAGAAGATGCTCTTATGCAAGAACAAGATTGTGAAGCTCAAAAGGACAAATCCAATGAAGATGCTCTGATCAGGAGAGTTGTCCAGAGAAAATATTCATATGCTCTGATCAGGAGAGTTGTCCAAAGAAGCTAGCCATATGCAAGAACAAGCTTACCTAGCTCAAAAGGACAAGACTACTCAAAGGTTTTCATCAGGAGAGTTGTCCAGAGAAGTCAACTCTATGCACAAAGTGCTCTGATGCAAAAAGATTAAATATACTGATCAGGAGAGTTGTCTAGAAGAGTTGTCTCAGCTAAATTGACCAAGATCAAGTGCTCTGAAAGCCTGAGATCAACTGTGCTGAAGAGATTGAGACAACCAGTCCCTAAAGGTCCTCAAAGAAATAAGCTAAGACCATACTCAAGAGAAATAAAGGGAAAGAGCCAAGTCATCTGAAGAAGGGCAAGCCAACCATGCTGAAAAGCAAAACTGCTGATAGTGATAAGGAGAGTTGTCCAGATGATAAGGAATGTTGTCTTATCATTGGATCAACCTTCAGAAGCCATGTCCAAGTCCTAACAAGAAGTCAAACATTGGGAAAAGTGCTGCAGAATGAAGACAAAACTGTTACAGCCGTTTATTACCCAAATGAGGACATGTCACTATCAAGAATCTGTCTTCCAGTTTGAAGAACTCAAGGAAGACATTTATAGCAATTTGGGGCTGCCTCTCCAACGGGCAAATCCTCCATTTTGTCTATAAATACAGAAGTGTGAAGACCATTTGAAAGTACCTCAACAATCCAACTAAGCTCAAAGTTCTTACAAGCTAGAGTGCTTTCAAAGCTTTCAAAGACTATCTTAGTCTTCAAACACTTCATCTAAGCTGAACCCAAATTGTATATCCATACACAAGCTTAGAGAGATATCCTATCCTTATACACTGATCTTCATTGTAAAGGATATCTCATTAGTTGGAACCTTACTTCAACCCTTACACCTTTCAAGAGTGAAAGTGAGAAGGTTGTAGTAGTAGAAGTGGTAGGAGCTGACTGTTGAGAGAAGAACAGTTCAGTTCTGAGTTGAGAAGAGGGTACTAGGACTCTAGACATCCTAGGGATCAATTCACCAAGGAGTGGTGTTCTTGATCAAGTGCACCTTGGCACTATAAAACAAGTTAATTCCAAGAGTGAAGGAATTATCCTGTTAAATCAGGGAAAGTGGATGTAGGAGCTTGAGTCTCTGAACCACTATAAACTCTTGTGTTGATTTGCTTTACAAGTACTTACATTCATTCAACACTGCACACAAAACTGACCTTTCAAAGATACATATTCAAAGACTGTGCAAAACTGATTTGGACAAGTTCCCTGAAGCTTAACTGGACTGTGTTGCATTGACTAAGTGATTTCAGAAATTAAAGGAGTCTAAACTTAAAGGGCCAACCACTATTCCGCACATATAACTCCCCTAGATAGTTATTCAACTAAGTACTCAATAGTACTTAGTAGTCTGATTATCTTAGAAGAGTTAATCTTCTTCAGCAGAGTTGTCCAAGACAACCTTGCTGAACTCTGGTTTGATCAAAGTTGAAAAAGAATTGCATACAAGTGTATTCCCCCCCCCATACACTTGTTATATACTCCTTTCAGGACCAACAAGTGGTATCAGAGCAGGGGTTCAAAGACCACTGCTTCTGAAAATCCATCTTGATTTTCAAAACTCTCATATTTGTGTGGTCACTGAACTGATCTCTTTCTGAAATCCATCATTTGGTAACTAACTGATTATTTGTGAGATATGGCCAACAACAATGCTGTTCCTCCACCTGCTGTTCAAGGATTGGACAACATGGCCACAAATCCAGTCAACCACATTTCTCATCACAAACTGCCCATGTTTTCAATAGACAATTATGAATTCTGGAAAATTAGAATGAGGGCTCATCTTGCATCTCTTCATACTGACATGTTAAGAGTAATCACAAGAGGACCTTTTGTGTTTACTCAAACTAACCCCAGGGTAACAGATGCACAAAAAGCTGATGTAAGGGAACTGATTCCCAAGGATGAGGATGACTTCACTGCTGATGAAAAGAGGAAAGATAATCTGAAGTATCTTGCCATGAATACTCTTTATCAAACAATTCCAGATGCAATCATGGGAAGAGTCTACCACTGCACAACAGCCAAAGAAATTTGGGATACCCTTGCTGAAATGTGTGAGGGCACTGAAAAAATCAAGGAGAACAAGCTCCAAGTTGCTGTGCAGAAGTTTGAACAATTCTCAATGGAGTCTGAAGAGTCCATTGACAAATTTGCTGGTAGATTCACTGATGTGATGAATGAAATCAACTCATTGGGCAAAGTCTACACCAAGAGAGAGGTTGGATTAAAGATTTTGAGGAGTCTCACTCAAAAGTGGGATGTCTATGCTGTGATGATGCAGAATACCAAAGATCTCTCCACTATGCCCATGCAACAAATATTCTCAGAACTTAAAGCCTATGAGTTTGACCTCAATAGAAGAAAGCCTGTTGAGGAATCTTCAAATCCTACCAAGGGAGTGGCATTCAAAGCCAAAGTTGCTGAACCAGAAATGCAACCCACTCCCAGATCATCAAAGTCAGTCTCTAAGACTGAAATGAAGGAAGAACTAGCCTTGATGGCTAGAAGGTTTGACAAGCTCAACACAAGGTTTGGTAGATACAAGAAATTCTACCAAGACAACAAATTCAGGAGAAGATACAATTCCCCTGAAGTTCAGGCTGAGGACAAAAAGCCTGAAGAGAAAAGATCAGAGGACAAGTCCTCTGATAGGAGAAGATCCAGTAGAGCTGAACCCTCATCATCTAAGAGAAGAGATGAATCCAAGAAGGATGATGATGAAGATCTGTGTTACAACTGCAAAAAGAAAGGGCACTTCCAATATGACTGCCCTGAACTAAGCTCTAAAGAAAGAAGAGAAAGACAAGCAAAAAGAGACAGAAAATTCACCAATAGAAAAGCCATGATGGCTGGTGAAGAATCTGATAGTGCTGAAAGTTTCAACTCTTCTGATGGACTATTCTCCAACAGTGATGATGATGATGATGTTTGCAACATGGCTCTTGAGGATGATGAGGTATCCTCTACTTCTAGTTCACCATCATTCATCTCACAAAACACTAGTGAGGTTAACCTGAAACTTTCCTTGGGAAAGTTGATGGAAGATTTCACTAGATTACAAGAATTTCATGATAATTGTGTGAAAGAAAATGAAAGATTGGCTATTGAACTTTCTAAAAACTCTGAGGTAGCTGTTGATGTCAAGTCTACTGAGTTGTATCAATAAGCCTTGAGAAAGCTTGAGGAAGCAAATCTCAGGATAGTTGACCAACAAAAGGAGATTGATGATCAACTTCTCTCTCAGAAGAGAAAAGAATTTGAACTTAAAATTCTAAATGCCAAATTTGAAAATCTCTCACATGAGTATGATATTCTTAAATCAAGTGAAGAGAGCCTGAAATTAAAGATGTCTGCTTTGAACAAATCCTCTAGAGCAATAGAGGAAATTCAAAGTTATCAAAGACCTATGGCTCAAAGAAGTGGATTGGGTTTTGATCCATTTGAATCTTCACCTTGTCTTAGTGTTGCATCCACAAGTAACACTAAGAGAATCTTTGTTAAGTCAGTGGCACAACAAGCTGAAAATGAAGTAATTCAGCCACTGAACAAAGGAAAGGGCAAATTGAATGAAATGCCTACTCAAGTGATTCAGGAGAATAGGCCAAAACCTAAGGAAATGGCCAAAGCTCCTGAACACAAGAGGAATATTGGTCAGCAGAGTAGACCCAATGGCAGGGCAACTCTCCTGAACAATGTTCAGAGGAATTATCCAAGGTATAATCAGCCTAGGCCAACTCATCTGAGGAAGCCTCAGCTGAATAGACCTAAGGACAACTACCCTCACAGGCAGAATAAAATGAGACAACCAAAACCCTTCATCCCAAAGGGTAATGGTCATAAAAATGCCTTTCCTCAAAGACTTCATCAAGCTGCACAAAGAACTCATAAGTTCAGGAAAGTGGTCAACTTCCCTGAAACTTACAGAGTTAACACATTCACACATACTTTCCCAAAGGCATTTAAGGGAAAGACAGTGTATGTTGATGCACTAAGAAATCAAATTAGCCACCTTGAATCAATCAGGGTTATTAGGCAAGTTTGGGTTCCCAAAGGTACAACTAACCTCTCAGGACCCAAAACTCAAAGGGTACCTAAACCTATCTAATTGCAGGTACCAATGGGCCACAAGAAGAGGAGCATGAACAAAAAGACAGCATGGTACCTTGACAGTGGATGCTCAAGGCACATGACTGGAAACAAGGAACTCCTCTCTGATTTTATTGAAAAAGAAGGCCCAAATGTCACCTTTGGAGACAGCTCACAAGCAACAACAAAAGGTTATGGTACTTTGATGATTGGTAACATCAAAGTAACCAATGTATCTTATGTAGCTGGTCTCAAATATAACCTCCTGAGTATCAGTCAATTCTGTGATAAAGATTTTAATGTTGAGTTCTCAAGTGGAAAGTGTCTAATTAAAAATAAAGCTCAACAAACCCTATTGACTGGAACTAGGAAGGGAAATGTGTATTTTGCAGACTGGGACAAGTCTACTGATGCTGCATGTTTTATTGCTAAAAGTTCTAGTGAACAAAGTTGGCTATGGCACAAGAGGCTAAATCACCTGAACTTCAAATCTATGAACAAACTTGCTAGAAATGCATTAGTTAAAGGACTACCTAATGAGGTTTTCATTAAAGAACATGTGTGTAAGCCATGTCAAGAAGGAAAACAGATTAAAGCCTCATTTAAGGGAAAACCAGTCATCTCCACTGAAAGGGTACTTGAACTTCTACATATGGATCTGTTTGGACCAATTACCCCTTCAAGCATAAATGGTAGAAAATACACATTAGTGGTAGTAGATGACTTCTCTAGGTTCACATGGGTAGTATTTCTCCTTAATAAGAAGGAAACACAAGTCAAACTACCTGAACTTCTCAAGAGATTGTCAAATGAGAAAAGCCTTAGCATTATCAAGATAAGATCTGATAAAGGCACTGAGTTCATTAATTCATACATCAATGAGTACTGCACATCAAATGGAATAACTCATGAAACTTCAGCAGCTAGAACTCCCCAACAAAATGGAGTTGCAGAAAGAAGGAATAGAACTTTAAAAGAAGCTGCTAGAACTCTAATTGCTGATTCAAATTTACCTAAGAGGTTTTGGGCTGAAGCTATAAATACTGCATGCCATACTCAAAATAGATGTTTAATCACTAAGGGGCAAGGCAAAACCCCCTATGAACTCTGGAAAGGAAGAATGCCTAAAGTGTCATATTTTCATATATTTGGCTGTAAATGTTTCATTCACAATAATGGGAAAGAACAGTTAAAAGCTTTTGATAGCAAAGCTGATGAGGGAGTATTTCTTGGATACTCTCAAATCAGTAGAGCTTTCAGAGTCTACAACAAGAAAACCCTTATAGTGGAAGAAACACCTCATGTTGTGTTTGATGAGTCTATCTTTGAGATCAGGAATGATCATTTGGAACTTGAAGAAATCACACAGAGGATAACCAGATTAAGCCTAAAAGACAAAGACACTGAATTCATAGATGTTGTCCAATCCAATCTACCTGAACATACAATACTGGACAACCATCCTGAAGGCAACCTTCCTGAGACAAATCCCACAGATGGAAATGGTGAACTGAATGAACCAATCCCAGTTCACATCCAGGTAACAACTACCAATGAAGAAGCAGTTCCTGCTGAGGTAGTTAATGGGTCAAATAATCAAGGGGGAACTCAAAATGTTGAAAATGCCAATGTCCCTGACATTGAGGACAACATCCCTGATTATGATCCTGAATTAGATCCTGCATTAAATTATCCTGAATTCTATGATCAAAATGACTCAACTTCAGTAGAGGACAACTCTACTGAAGAGATCAGAAAAAGAAGGACTTGGTTATCTGACCATCCTACTGATCTAATACTTGGTGACCCAAGTATTGGAGTCAAAACAAGAAGATTCCATGGTGAAAGTGCTCTTTTCTGTTGTTTCTTGTCAGAGCAAGAACCAAGTGATGTTGAGGAAGCACTTCAAGATGCCAATTGGATCACAGCCATGCAGGAAGAACTAAACCAATTCACCAGAAATGAAGTATGGGAGCTGGTGGATAGACCTTCACATCAAGATGTTATTGGAACAAAGTGGGTGTTCAAGAACAAGAAGAATGAAAATGATGTGATTGTCAGAAACAAAGCAAGACTAGTGGCAAAAGGGTACTGCCAACATGAAGGCATTGACTATGATGAGACATTTGCACCTGTGGCAAGGCTAGAAGCAATAAGGCTCTTTCTAGCCTATGCAGCTCACAAGAGGTTCAAAGTATACCAAATGGATGTCAATAGTGCCTTTCTGAATGGAGTCTTGAAAGAAGAAGTCTATGTGGAGCAACCACCAGGTTTTGAAATTGGAAACCAAGTTTACAGACTCAAGAAAGCTCTATATGGACTCAAACAAGCCCCTAGGGCTTGGTATGATACACTGTCACAATTCCTCTTGGATCATGGATTCACCAAGGGAACTGTGGACAGAACTCTCTTCAGAATCTCTGAAGGAGAGGACATCTTACTTGTCCAAATTTATGTGGATGACATAATTTTTGGATCTCCTAATGAGAAGCTGTGTGAGAAATTCTCCAAGCTCATGCAAAGCAAATTTGAGATGTCAATGATGGGGTTGATGAACTTCTTTTTGGGTCTACAAGTCCAGCAATCCAAAGAAGGAATCTTCATCAACCAAGCTAAGTACACCAGAGAAATGATCAAAAAGTTTGGGTGTACAACCAGCAAGCCAGTAAGGATCCCTATGAACACAAATTGGAAGATGGATCCTGATGAGAGTGGTATTCCAACCAACTCTACTGAGTATAGAGGAATAATTGGTTCACTCCTCTATCTCACTGCCAGCAGACCTGATATCACCTTTGCAGTAGGTGTTTGTGCAAGATTTCAAGCAAATCCTAAGAAAAGCCACCTTGAGGCTGCAAAGAGGATCTTGAGGTACCTCAAAGGCACTGAAAATCTAGGCCTTTGGTACCCTGCTGATGACAATATTGAGCTAACTGGCTACTCAGATGCTGATTATGGAGGATGTAGGATTGACAGAAAGTCCACTTCAGGGACTTGTCAATTCTTGGGCAACAAGCTTATTTCATGGTTCTCCAAGAAGCAGAACACAGTGGCCACTTCCACCACTGAAGCTGAATATGTTGCTGCTGGAAGTTGTTGTGCTCAAATTCTTTGGCTAAGACAACAACTAAGAGACTACAAAGTCAACTCTACTGAAGTGCCAATTTTCTGTGATAACAATAGTGCCATTGCTATATCACAAAATCCTGTCTTGCACACAAGATGCAAGCATGTGGACATCAAGCACCACTTCATTAGAGATCATGTGGAGAAGAAGGACATCAAACTAGTGAAAATTCACACAGACCATCAAAAAGCTGATATATTAACCAAGCCACTTGCAGAGGCAAGATTTCTGGAGCTATCAGCAGAGTTGGGATTACTTGATCCAGGGAAGTTGGACAAATAAGTCCAAAGAAGCTCATTGATTAAGGGGGAAACAAAATCAAACCTCAGCAGACTTGAAACATGACCTTACTTCTTCAGGACACTTGTCCATTAACATTCAGGACCTTTGTCCATCTTCAGGACACTTGTCCATGTAGGGTCAGATAAGTTGTCCTGACTATCAAACAAATTCCTTGGTTTGATAAGCACCTATTTTTGGTGATCAATACCTATTTCGAAATCTGTCCCTTTGAAATACAGTTTTCACCTTTTTGGGATTTAATTTGTCTCCCACCCAAAAGGTCACTTTCCATGCATTAAATGCCAAGATTTAACTCTTGTTTGCATTAAACTTTTTGGGACATGATCTATCTCGAAAAATCCCCAGCCTTAAACAAACATTTAAAACCACCCACGTTTTGAATAAAACAGTTATTTCACTGTTACATTGGCTTTTGACCATTGGATCAAAAATGGACAACTCCCCTGAAATCAATCCTAGCCGTCCATTTTGGATTTCCATTTTTGTTCACCTTTGAATTGTATCAAGACCTTACCAACTCATTGACAAACATTCTTTTTAGAATATTCACAAGTCTTAAGATACCCACAAACACTTCTTCCCCAAGTATTCGAAACCCTAACTCAAAAGTTCTTCAAACTCTCTCATTCTTCATCAAACTTTTTCTCTGCAATTTTCAATGGCCCCCAAGGTTAGACCTGAGATGCTTGTTGATTTCTCCAACAAGGATCTAGACCTAGATTTTGCCTATCTTAGCAACAAAAAAAATCTTCACTTTGAACCCATAATTTCATTTGAAAGTGAAGATCCTGAGATAACTCCAACCCTAAGGTGGTTGAGAAGGGCTGGTCTCCAAAAGTTCTTGGAAGAAAGACCAAGCTCTTGCTTGGAGAGTTACATGGCAGAATTCTTTGCCTTCCTAAAGTGGAGAGGCAAACCTGAAGATGGAGAAGTCTCAACCAGGTTAGCTTACACTGCAGAAGGAGAGGAGGAGGAGAGATTCCACAGAGTGAAATTCTCCTCAGAGGATCTGGAAGGAGCCTTTGGATTGCCTTATGAGGGAAGGAATCCAGAAGTGTATGGCACTGGACATGAAGAGGAAATATCCCAAGAGTGGTTATTAGTTCCAGGCCCTCTCTCCTCAACTCAAAACAAGAAAACTCTCAAGCCAGAGTTTCTTAATCTTTTTGAGGTAGTTGCTAAGAGCCTCTTAAGCAACACTGGAAGCCTAGAGCAGGTCAGCCAACCAAGGATCAGAATCATGGCTGCCATTATTGATGCCAGTGATAAGGGCATCAAGTTTGATTGGAGGACCTTCATCTTGACTGAAATGATGAAGGAGAAGGCTAAATTTAAGGTGAAAGCCCACAATAAGGTGGTGCTAGAAGGAAAAATCAAGTATTGCACCAGAGCAAGCTTGTTGATTGAGAGGTTTTCCCACTATTCCCAGATGCAGACCTTTGCAAAACCCCTCCCAGCCCAAAAGATCCTATTCAGAAAGCTCAGCAAGAAAACTGAGAAAAGAAGGATGTTACTGGCCAAGCCTGCTGAAGAACAGGAGGAAGAGAAGCCCAAAATGAAAAAGAGAACAAAGGCAAGGGCTGTCAAAACAAGAAAGATGTCTCAATTGTCTTCCAAAGAAGCCTCAGGAGCATCAGCTGAGGTTGATGCAGTGGCAGAAGAGGGAGTGAGTGTGCCTTCTGACCACTCAGAAGAGTTGAGGTGGAAGTACAATGAGACCAGGCAAAAGAAGAAGGGTGATAAGAGAGTCAGGGAAGTTGTCCCTGAGAAGGAAGGAAGTGGAAGTAGCAGGGCCAGCAAGAGAAGGGCCAAACCTACTGAGAAGGTGTTGGAGTTTCAAGAAGAAAGATCTCTTCAATTGGCTCTAAGGGAGAGCAGAGCTGAAAGCAGGGCCAAATCCATGTCAAGGACAAATTCATCTGGTTCTGGAACTCCAGAATCCAATGTCCCTGAAGGTCAACTCATAGAGGCCAACCTCCCTGAAACTCTATATCTTGAGCCCAACTCCCCTGAAACCCATGTTACCCCTTCCAACCAACCCATTACCCCTGTAAATCTCACTAAGAGATATTCTCCTGAAGGGAATGAACAAAGAAGTGGCATAGATGTGCTTGCTGATTTAGCAGTAGATGAGACAAGACTCCTGTCTCCCCTTGACTCATCCATGCTCAACTATTCAAAGCTCTTAGAGCATGCACTTCATGAGCCAACCCCTCTGAGTAAAGCCCCTTCAGATTCATTGCTCTCTAAAGCAACTGAAGATCCTTCTACTGTACCCAACCCATCTGAAGCCAAGATCCCTGAACTTAATCTCCCTGAAGCCACAATAGGAGAACCCAGAGCCAACTCCCCTA
Source organism: Galeopsis tetrahit (assembly GCA_963675135.1). Classification (NCBI taxonomy): domain Eukaryota; kingdom Viridiplantae; phylum Streptophyta; class Magnoliopsida; order Lamiales; family Lamiaceae; genus Galeopsis; species Galeopsis tetrahit. The sequence continues at coordinate 52,916,808 of OY776125.1, forward strand.
TAACCCAAAGTCCCCATTCAAGTGGAGATGAGGAGGAGTATACTTTTGAGAGTATGCTCAGAGGAGGAGCCAAGGCTACTGTGGACAGTTTGTATCCACAACTTGCTGAATTTCCAAGAATTCAGAAGGCCTTTCATGATTTGAGGATGCTTGTTGATGTGAAAGATAAATCTATGATGGAGATATCACAAGTCATCCAAGATAAAGGTGCAAACTGGTGGCAAATAGAGGAAAACAGATTGCTACACTTTGCTGGAGTTTCAAAGACAAGATTCCTCATTGATGAGGAGATTTTTGCAAAGCTGGTAGCCAATAAGATTAAAGAGGAGAAAGAAAGAAAAGCCAAGGGAATCAAACACCCTGACAGTGGCTATAATGATGATGATTCCCCTGATGATCCCTCAAACCCTTCAAATCCCAACCCTCCTGAAACCCCTCAAGCCAACCTCCCTGAACCCCTTCAACCCAAGTCTTCTGTAACAGATAGACTGTCCAATCCTCCTAAAACCTATCATAGGAAAGGCTCTGTAACTTCAGAGGTGTTGACCAAGGGTGGTAACACAACCAAAGACACATCTGCCAATGAAGGTTCTTCTGAACCCACGGCACAGCCTAAAGATGTTGAGGTTCCTGTACTAGAGGCTAGTTTGATTAAGGCCTATTCAGTGTCAGTGGTGTTGGACATTGATCAGCCCTTAATCATTCAGGATGACTCAGTGGCTGCTGATATAAGCACTGTGATCTCCCCACAACTGCCATCTTTGAACCTTGTTGAAGGTGGAGATGCTGCAGGATTAGGAGAAGGAGTTGAAAAGGAGAGTTTAATTGAAAAATCAGAGGGAGTTGTGGATGAAAGAGAGGTAGTCATCACTAAGATAGTGAGTGTACCACCAAATGAGGGTGGAATAAGTGAGGAAGGACAGGTTATTCTTGAAGTCAAATCTGAACTTCAAGAATCCCTTGATGAGAGGAGGCCTGATTCCTTGAGTGAGAACATCAATTATGAAGGGAGAAAAGAACAAGTTGAAAATGAGAAGAAGACTGCTGATGTATCAGAGTCTTATGCAAAAGAAATTGAGGGTGATGAGTGCTTATTTCCTAACTTGTTTGATTTATCTGATGTTGCAGGTATTTCTCTTGACCAAATTTTTGCAGATGAGTTCCTCACAGATGCCCCTATCCAAGTTGATACAGGCTCAGCTCAAGCCTTACTTGGAATGCAATCAAAGAAGTTGGACTCCTTGGCTCATCAAGTTCAATCTGCTCATGCTGAAACTTCAGGAGCATTGAATGAGCAAGGAAGGACTCTAGCATCTGTAGAAATGAGGCTCACTGGCTCTGAAGATGTTGTGCTCCCAACTCTTGAGGCAAGAATCAGTGGTGTGGAATCTGGTCTCCAAACCATCTCCACTGAAGTTCAAAGTGCAAAATCAACCATGGAGGCCATCTCCGAGGAGGTCAAGAAAGAACAAAAGCTGCTGAGAGACAATCACAATGCTAATGTCAAAGCTCTCAGGCTAACTGTCAAATAAGCTATTGGAAAGAAGACTGCACTGCAAAAGAGAAGAGCAGAAGAGCAAAGGCTAGCTATGGTCAAAGCTGCCTCAGAAAAATTTTCCCAAGATGTATTGGCCAACATTGCTGAAGGTGCAGTGGCCAACCTCACTGAGCTCTTAAAAGCCCAACTGGATGCATCTCTGAAAACAACCATGGAGGAGGTTGTCCAACAAAAGATGAAGCCTGTTCTAGCTTTCCTTAGCTTGAGCAGTGATAGGATGCAGAATATACATGATGAGAATGTATATTTGTTGGAAGAGATGAAGTCCCTGAACCAAGCCCAATCCCTAATGGCCACAACAATGAGTGACCTAAAGCCCCAGTGTTTTGATGCTGCCAAAAAGGGGGAAAGGGAAAGAGCAAGGGCAAAAGGTGCCTTAGTAATTGGGAGTCCAGTGAAAGGGAAGGACAAAGTCCCTGAAGGAAAGGGAAAAGAGCCAGAAATGCTGAACTTGGAAGATTTGGATGAAGAGGAGCAGTTAGCATTGGCATTGAAAAATTCAATGGCCTCAGCTCAAGAAGAAAGGGCAAGGAAACAGCAAAGACCAGGTGGTGAAGTGTCAGGTTTGGACAAAGATGCTGAAGGTGTCCAAACCAGAGGAAAGATCAAGAAGGCCCAAGGAAAGAAGAGACAAATTGAGAAATTCACTGACTTTCCTAGCAGCCTTGATCTTCCACCTGAATTCAGAATTGATGAGGATGAGCCTACATCAAAGAAAGCCAAAACTGCTGAAGAGCCCAAATCTACTGAAGAGGACAAATCTTCTGAATCTGGAAAAACTGCTGAAGGTACCAAGTCCTCTGAAGACATTGAAGAGTTATTTGCTGAAGGATTTGGACCTGAACCTAAGAAGAAGACAACAGTCCTAGCTCTTGATCCATCAAAACTGTTTCATGAAGGGTATGGCAAAGACCCTGAAACACAACAGAAACTGGCCATGATGAGGGCCCAAGAGAAAATGGACTTAATGGAAGAAGCCAACAGAGCAAGAGATAAAAGAAGAGCAAACTTTCAGAAACCAAGAAGGAGAAGAGCAACTTACAGCAAGATGAAGCCTCAGCTTCTAATCCCAATGGACACCAAATATCCACACTTGGATAAATGGGTGCCAATTCAACTGAATGACACATGGGAAGAAGCCAAAAGGGAGTTTGTCTATGACTATTATGTCATTGACAGATGGAATGGAGGAGATGCAAACTCTGCCTTCACTGAGTTCATGCTAGAATACTACAGAGAGTTGTATCAACAACTACTTGCAGCTGCTGACATTGCAAGATTTGAACTCACAGCTCCCAAGCCAATCATATACATGCCTCCAAAGCTTGAAGGATGGATTGACCAAGCAAGAATTCCGAGGGAATTCACTGAGATCCTTAAGCTGAACAAGATGGTTCTTGGACCTAAGGGAACCAACCAAGAAGCCATGGCACTGAAAAGAAGAGTGTGGGCACAGTATGGAATGCTGCCACCTCCTGAGGATGATCTTTGAAATGGCTAAGTCTTCTGACCTTACTTGAATGATCAACTATGCTGAAATATGGTCAAGTTTGCTGATGTGTTAATCTGGTTGCTCTGATCTATTAAAGATTGCTCTGATACAAGCTCTGTGCTCTGATGCTGAAAATATTATTTTTGTCTTGAATTATTAGAATAAAATGCTCTGATGTATTTAAGTGTTATTGATTCATGCTCTGATATGTTAATTTCAACTATCAACATGCCTGTAATGATTTTTGAATGAATGATAGTTGAACTTATTTTGAATCAAGAAACACAAATCTCTCTATGCCTATCTTAAAACCTACTTGCAACAAAAACAGTGAATACACTAACACATTATTTTTCAGGAATATTGACCTCAGTCATGTCTTCTGAAGATACATGTAATAGGTGTAGACAAGTCACTTTTGCTTAAGTTGTATAGGTTTTGGCATCATCAAAAAGGGGGAAATTGTTGGGAATAAAATGAGATATGTTTTGATCTAATACCAAAACCCCCTGAGACATGCCTAAGTCAATATAAATATGTTCTAAGAATGTTAGAACATATAGATTATAGGCTAGATAAGAAGCTGAAATGTTAGGTAGCTCTTAGACAATTAGATGCACAATCTGAGGGGGAACCTATGCTTTGAAGATGATCAAGATCAAGTCCCCTCAAGGCTCAAATTCTGGAACAATCACTTAAGAGTAAGGACACTCTATGAAATCTAAGATGCTCTTATCAGGAGAGTTGTCCAGAGAAGATGCTCTTATGCAAGAACAAGATTGTGAAGCTCAAAAGGACAAATCCAATGAAGATGCTCTGATCAGGAGAGTTGTCCAGAAAAAATATTCATATGCTCTGATCAGGAGAGTTGTCCAAAGAAGCTAGCCATATGCAAGAACAAGCTTACCTAGCTCAAAAGGACAAGACTACTCAAAGGTTTTCATCAGGAGAGTTGTCCAGAGAAGTCAACTCTATGCACAAAGTGCTCTGATGCAAAAAGATTAAATATACTGATCAGGAGAGTTGTCCAGAAGAGTTGTCTCAGCTAAATTGACCAAGATCAAGTGCTCTGAAAGCCTGAGATCAACTGTGCTGAAGAGATTGAGACAACCAGTCCCTAAAGGTCCTCAAAGAAATAAGCTAAGACCATACTCAAGAGAAATAAAGGGAAAGAGCCAAGTCATCTGAAGAAGGGCAAGCCAACCATGCTGAAAAGCAAAACTGCTGATAGTGATAAGGAGAGTTGTCCAGATGATAAGGAATGTTGTCTTATCATTGGATCAACCTTCAGAAGCCATGTCCAAGTCCTAACAAGAAGTCAAACATTGGGAAAAGTGCTGCAGAATGAAGACAAAACTGTTACAGCCGTTTATTACCCAAATGAGGACATGTCACTATCAAGAATCTGTCTTCCAGTTTGAAGAACTCAAGGAAGACATTTATAGCAATTTGGGGCTGCCTCTCCAACGGGCAAATCCTCCATTTTGTCTATAAATACAGAAGTGTGAAGACCATTTGAAAGTACCTCAACAATCCAACTAAGCTCAAAGTTCTTACAAGCTAGAGTGCTTTCAAAGCTTTCAAAGACTATCTTAGTCTTCAAACACTTCATCTAAGCTGAACCCAAATTGTATATCCATACACAAGCTTAGAGAGATATCCTATCCTTATACACTGATCTTCATTGTAAAGGATATCTCATTAGTTGGAACCTTACTTCAACCCTTACACCTTTCAAGAGTGAAAGTGAGAAGGTTGTAGTAGTAGAAGTGGTAGGAGCTGACTGTTGAGAGAAGAACAGTTCAGTTCTGAGTTGAGAAGAGGGTACTAGGACTCTAGACATCCTAGGGATCAATTCACCAAGGAGTGGTGTTCTTGATCAAGTGCACCTTGGCACTATAAAACAAGTTAATTCCAAGAGTGAAGGAATTATCCTGTTAAATCAGGGAAAGTGGATGTAGGAGCTTGAGTCTCTGAACCACTATAAACTCTTGTGTTGATTTGCTTTACAAGTACTTACATTCATTCAACACTGCACACAAAACTGACCTTTCAAAGATACATATTCAAAGACTGTGCAAAACTGATTTGGACAAGTTCCCTGAAGCTTAACTGGACTGTGTTGCATTGACTAAGTGATTTCAGAAATTAAAGGAGTCTAAACTTAAAGGGCCAACCACTATTCCGCACATATAACTCCCCTAGATAGTTATTCAACTAAGTACTCAATAGTACTTAGTAGTCTGATTATCTTAGAAGAGTTAATCTTCTTCAGCAGAGTTGTCCAAGACAACCTTGCTGAACTCTGGTTTGATCAAAGTTGAAAAAGAATTGCATACAAGTGTATTCCCACCCCCATACACTTGTTATATACTCCTTTCAGGACCAACAAACCTATTTCTATAGAAATAGCTAACAATGTAGTTCCAGGAGATGCTGTCAATACCATCAACAACATGGGTCCAAATCAAGTGAATCATATTTCACATCACAAATTGCCAATGTTCTCAATTGAGAACTATGATTTCTGGAAGATCAGGATGAGAGCTCATCTTGCCTGCCAGCATGATGAAATGCTCAAAGTCATCACCAGAGGACCATTCACCTTCACCAAGCTGAATCCCAAGGTCACTGATGCTCAGAAAGCAGACCCAAGGGAGCTATTGCCAAAAGATGAGGATGAGCTGACAACAGAAGAGAGAAAAAGGCATAATCTGAACTACATTGCCATGAACACTTTGTACCAGACTATTCCAGATGCAGTGATGGGAAGAGTATATCACTGCACCACAGCAAAGGAGATCTGGGATACCCTAGCACTTATGTGTGAAGGTACCCAAAAGATCAAAGAAAACAAACTTCAAGTGGCCATCCAAAAGTATGAGCAGTTCACTATGGAGCCCAATGAAACTATTGATCATCTTGATGGCAGATTCACTGACATCATGAATGAGATGAATTCTCTGGGCAAGTTCTATGCCAAAAGAGAAGTTGCACTAAAAATTCTAAGAAGTCTCACATCCAAGTGGGACATATATTCAGTCATGATGCAGAACACCAGCAATCTTGACAACATGCCTATGGAGCAGGTGTTCTCTGAACTCAAAGCATATGAGTTTGATCTAAACAGAAAGAAAGTACATGAAGAGCCATCCTCCTCAAGTAAAGGTGTTGCATTCAAGGCTGCTGAATCAAAAAAGAAGAATGCACAGAAAACATCTCAAACTGTCTCCAAAACTGAGATGAAGGAGGAGTTGGCACTCATGGCAAGGAGATTTGAAAAGCTCAACTCCAGATTTGGTAGATACAAAAAGTTCTACCAAGACAACAGGACCAGGAGAAGATACAGTTCTCCTGACAACAAATCAGAGGACAAACTCTCTGATGAAAATAAGGCTGACAAGTATGCTGACAAAAAGAAGTACAGCAAAGGTGAACCATCATCATCCAGGAGGAAGGAGTCCTCAAGCAAGAAAAATGATGATGAAGATGTGTGCTTCAACTGCCAGAAAAAGGGTCACTTTCAGTATGATTGTCCTGACCTGATCTCAAAAGAAAGAAAAGAAAGGCAGATCAAAAGAGACAAGAGGCTGAACAACAGAAAGGCTATGGTAGCTGGGGAATCAGCAAGTGAAGAGAGTGTCTACTCTTCTGATGATGGATTGTTCTCCAACAGTGACAGTGAAGAAGACTGTCAAATGGCCTTTGAAAATGAAGAGGTATGTTCATCCTCAAATTCTTCTAATGACACACATGAATCTAGTGAAATCCAATTTAATTTTGGAAAGTTATTGGAAGATTTCACAAGAATGCAAGAAGTATGCAATATGGCATTGAGAGAAAATGAACAGTTGAGATCTAAAGTCAAAATCACCAACCTTCCTGAATCAGATTGTGAGAGAACACAATGAATTGTCTCTCAAAGAGTCTGAACAACAAAAGTTGATTGATGAACAAAATCTGGTTCTAAAGAAAAAGGACTTTGACCTTAGGACTCTTCAGGCTAAATTTGAAAATCTCTCTAATGAATTTGATACTCTTAAATTAAGTGAGGGGAGCCTGAAACTAAAAATGTCTGCCTTGAACAAATCTGCTAAGGCAATAGAGGAAATTCAAGGGTTTCAAAGACCAATGGCTCAAAGAAGTAGATTAGGCTATAATCCACTTGAACCCTCACTTGGTCTTAGCATTGCTTCAACAAGCAATACTAAGATGATCTTTGTAAGGTCAGTGGCTCAGCAAAAAGAAAATGAAATGGAAATGAATCAGCCACTGATCAAGGAAAAGGGTAAAGGAATTTTTATACCTACTCAAGTAAACAATGCTTCTAAACCCATACCTAAGGAAAAGGTTAAGAACATTGCTCACAAGAGGAATGAGGTTCAGAAGGGTAGAACCAATGGAAGGTCAACCCATCTGAATTCTCATCAGTGGAGTTGTCCAAAATCTGCTCAGAAAAGGCCAACTCAAATGAGGCAACCTCAACTGAATGGAATAAGGCCCAACCCCTCTGATAGGTATAAAAACTTCAGGAAGCCTGGACCCTTCATGCCAAAGGGAAAAGGCCATCCAAGCTCCTATCCACAAAGGTCTTACCAAGCTGCACCTAAGTCTAGTAACTTCAGGAGACATGTCCCAAAGAAACTCATCAACACTCCTGAACCTTACAAGACTAACACCCATGCACAGAAACCACCTAAGGCATTTCAGGGTACGACTGTGTATGTAGATGTAAATGGGAACCAAGTCAGTCACTTTGAATCAATCAGAGTAATTAGGCAGATTTGGGTTCCAAAAGGTACAACTAACCCCCTAGGACCCAACATTCAAAGGGTACCTAAAGTCTGACTTTGCAGGACTGCAAGGACCACAAGAAGAGGAGAAGCATCAACAAGAAAACAGCATGGTACTTGGATAGTGGATGTTCAAGACACATGACTAGGAACAAGGAGCTTCTCTCAGAATTCATTGAAAAAGATGGTCCTTCAGTAACCTTTGGAGACAGCTCTCAAGGAATTACAAGAGGTTATGGTACATTAAACATTGGTAATGTCAAAATTACTGATGTCTCATATGTCCTAGGCCTAAAATACAACTTGCTGTCTATAAGTCAAATTTGTGATAGAGGATATAGTGTTGAATTTGTACCAAATGAATGTATTATCAAAAACAAATCAACACAACAGGTGCTACTAACAGGGGTGAGAAAGGGAAATGTCTATTTTGCAGATTGGAGCAAAACCCCTAAAGCAGTCTGTCTTGTTGCCAAAAGCACAAGTGAGCAAAGCTGGCTATGGCACAGAAGACTAAACCATCTGAATTTCAAAACCATCAACAAGATTGCAAGAAACTCTCTAGTGAAAGGGCTGCCAAATCAAGTGTTCACCAAAGAACATATATGCCAGCCATGTCAGGAAGGAAAGCAGATCAAAGCTTCTTTCAAAGGAAAGCATGTCATCTCAACTAAGAGAGTTCTTCAACTACTGCATATGGATTTATTTTGTCCAATAATCCCAGTAAGTATAAATGGAAGAAAATATGCTTTAGTTGTTGTTGATGATTTTTCCAGGTACACTTGGGTAGTATTCTTGCTGAACAAAAAGGAGACCCAAGTCAAGCTACCTGAATTGATGATGAGATTGAGCAATGAAAAGGGCCTAAGTATTATTAAGATCAGAAATGACAAAGGCACTGAATTCAAAAACTCATACATCAATGAGTACTGCAGCAAGAATGACATCACTCATGAGACTTCAGCAGCAAGAACACCTCAACAAAATGGGGTTGCTGAAAGAAGGAACAGAACCTTGAAAGAGGCAGCAAGAACTTTGATTGCTGAATCCAAGCTACCTAAAAGGTTCTGGGCTGAAGCCAATAACGCTGCATGCCACACTCAAAACAGGTCCTTAATCACTAAAGGACAAGGTAAAACTCCTTATGAAATATGGAAAGGTAGATTGCCCACTGTTGCCTATTTTCATATTTTTTGTTGCAAGTGTTTCATTCACAATAATGGGAAAGAGCAATTGAAAGCTTTTGACAGCAAAGCTGATGAAGGAATATTTGTTGGATATTCACAAATCAGCAAAGCTTATAGAGTCTACAATTGTAAAACCCTTGTTGTGGAAGAAACACCTCATATTGTGTTTGATGAATCTATTAATGAGTTCAGGGATAGAAACCTGAATATTGATGAGATAACACAAAGAACAACCAGATTGAGGCTTCAAAGCAAGGAAACAGTGTTTGTGGATGTTGCCCAGCCTGAACTTCATGAAAATAAAAAACTGGACAACCTACCTGATGGCAATCAACCAGAGGACAACCAACCTGAAGGAGAAATTGAACTGACTGACCCCATCCCAGTTCAAAATCAGGTAACAACTACCAATGAAGAAGCAGGCAATGCTGAGGTAGTTAATGGATCCAATATTCAAGGGGGAACCAATGAAAATGTCAACTTATCTGACAATGAGGACAATACCCCTGAATATGGTCCTGAACTTGATCCTTCAATAAACTTTCCTGAATTTAATGAATCTAGTGATCCAACCTCAGAAGAAAACAATCCTTCTGAAGGGATCAGGTCTAGAAGGACCTGGTTGCAAGACCACCCAACTAGCCTGATACTTGGTAATCCAAGTGATGGGATCAAAACTAGAAGATTTCATGGAGAAAGTGCTTTGTTTTGTTGTTTTCTTTCAGAACAGGAACCAAAGAACATTGAGGAAGCACTACAAGACACCAACTGGATAATTGCCATGCAAGAAGAGCTGAACCAGTTCTCTAGAAATGAGGTGTGGGAACTGGTGGAAAGGCCAACTCATCAAGATGTTATTGGAACCAAATGGGTGTTCAAAAATAAGAAAAATGAAAATGATATCATTGTGAGGAACAAAGCAAGACTGGTGGCCAAGGGATATTGTCAATCTGAAGGGATTGATTATGATGAGACCTTTGCTCCAGTAGCCAGACTTGAGGCAATCAGACTCTTCTTAGCATATGCAGCTCACATGAGATTCAAGGTGTATCAAATGGATGTGAAGAGTGCATTTCTCAATGGGGTACTCAAGGAAGACGTATATGTTGAACAACCCCCAGGTTTTGAAGAAGGAGACAAGGTGTACAGATTGAAGAAAGCCCTCTATGGCTTAAAGCAAGCTCCAAGAGCTTGGTATGACACCTTATCACAGTTTCTTCTAGATCATGGTTTTGTCAATGGCACTGTTGACAGAACCTTGTTCAGAATCTGTGAAGGAGATGATATTCTGTTAGTCCAAATCTATGTGGATGACATTATATTTGGATCTCCAAATGAGAAAATGTGTGAGAAATTCTCCAAACTCATGGAGAGCAAATTTGAGATGTCTATGATGGGATTGATGAATTTCTTCTTAGGACTTCAAGTCACTCAATCTAAGAAAGGAATCTTCATCAATCAGGCTAAGTACACAAGGGACATGATCAAGAAGTTTGGATGTGCTACAAGCAAACCAGTTAGAATTCCCATGAATACTAACTGGAAGATAGATCCTGATGAAAATGGAGTATCTACCAACTCCACTGAATACAAAGGCATCATTGGATCTCTACTCTATCTCATTGCAAGCAGGCCTGATATCACATTTGTAGTTGGAGTATGTGCCAGATTTCAAGCAAATCCAAAGAAAAGTCACCTTGAAGCTGCCAAGAGAATTCTAAGATATCTCAAGGGAACTGAGAATCTTGGGCTATGGTATCCAGCAGATGATAACATTGAACTCACTGGATATTCAGATGCAGATTATGGAGGATGTAGAATTGACAGAAAATCCACCTCAGGAACATGTCAATTCTTGGGCAACAAGCTTATCTCTTGGTTCTCCAAGAAGCAAAATACAGTTGCCACATCAACAACTGAAGCAGAATATGTAGCAGCTGGAAGTTGCTGTGCTCAGATACTTTGACTCAGACAGCAACTTAGAGATTACAAAGTCATCTCCAATGAAGTTCCAATATTCTGTGACAACAATAGTGCAATTGCCATCTCACAGAATCCAGTGCTACACACCAGATGAAAGTAAGTTGATATCAAACATCACTTCATTAGGGATCATGTGGAGAAGAAAGATATCAAGCTTGTCAAAATTCACACTGATAAGCAAAGAGCTGATATCTTAACCAAACCATTAGCTGAAGCAAGGTTCTTGGAACTTTCAGCTGAATTAGGCTTACTTGATCCAGGGAAAATGGAAAAATGAAGGAAGGAAGCTCACATGAAGGGGGAAGTTCATTAAATTGAACTTCAGCAAGGTTGACCAACCTCACTGAAGCAGTCTGCCAAGAAGGAAAAACTCAGCAAAGTTATCCTTGGAATGTTCAGCAATGTTGGTTAGGAGATTTGTCCTAGTGGGACCCAGTCAGTAACTTTGGGACCCACTCAGGAATGTTGGTCAGACATATTGACCTTTTAGAAGTCAAAACACATCTCAGGATGTTTGTCCGAGTTAAAAGATTTCTTGGTCTAAGAGTAGGACATTTTAGGATGGCGTGTGCTATTAAGATTTTTGCCCCCAAAATGGCAAATCAACATTTAATGCAAAAAATCTCTTTTAAGATTGCATTAATTACTGTGCCATCATCAAAGCCATTGATTAACAAGAAACCTTCATCTAACCGCCCCAAACCCACTACCCCACTCTATCCTTTTGGTCTTTAATTTTACCCATCATTATTCTCCATTAACCAACGATTAATAAATTCCGCACATATAAAAACTCTTTTTTTTTACTCCCTTCCCTACGCACTCATACTTTCCAACTCTCAAGTTTTTGAAAACCCCTCAACCTGCAAATTTCTCATCTTACTTACAATCCATCAATGGCTCCCAAAATCAAGAGAGAAGAACTTGTAGACTTCAATGATCCACCTTTGGACATTGATTTTGCCTATCTCAGTAACATAAATTCTTTGTGGTTTGAGAAGCTGGTAGCTTTTGATAGCCCAGATAAAGAAGTTGAACCAGTCCTCCAATGGCTAAGGGAAACAGGGCTTGAAAAATTTCTTGGCACCAAGCCTGATTCCTGCCTGAATCCTTATATGGCAGAGTTCTTTGCCCATCTCAGATGGAAGGGCAAAAAGGGTGATGTATGCACAAAGTTGACTTATGCTGAGGAAGATGAAGATGAAGATGAAGAGAGCCAACACACCATCATCTTCACTGCTGAGGACCTTGATACCAGTTTTGGGCTACCATCTGAAGGCCAAAAAATCCAGAAGTTTACAGAGAAGGAGAAGAGCAGGAGTTCTCCAATCCATGGATGCTGGTACCCAAAAAGCTAGTAAGTGCTCAGAACAAGAACAATTTGAAACCAGTTTATAGGCACTTGTTTGATTGTGTTGTGAAAAGCTTATTGAGCCACTTTGGAAGTGTTGAACAAATCAGTATGCCTAAATTGAGAGTAATGGCTGCTGTAATTGACTCTGCTGAGAAGAGAGTCAAGTTTGATTGGAAAAGCTTCATTCTTGACAAGATGATGAATGAGAAGTACAAGTTCAAGGAGGTAAAGCATCACAAGGTTGTGGTGGAAGGAAAGCTTCAATTTTGCACAAGAGCTAGCCTGCTCTTGGAAAGATTTGCTCACTACACTCACCTCCAAGCCAAGCCCAAACCTTTTCCTGCCCAAAAGGTGATGTTTAGGAAGCTGTCCTCAAAGACAGAAAAGAGGAAGCAAGAGGCAGCCTCCAAGAAAGCAGTAGCTGTTGCACCAGCCACCAGACCCTCTCCAAGAAAGAGGAAAGCTCAACCAGTGAAAGCTCAGCCAAAGATGAAAAGGATGAAGAAGATCCTTAGTGAATCTTCTCCAGAGAGCCAATCTAGAAGTGGAGGTGCCACTTCTGAGGAGATTGAGAAAGTGGCTGAAGAAGGAGTCAACCCCCCTGAAGAGGGAGAAGAATTCAGAGAGGTTGTCCCCTTGCAACCTGAATCTGTAACAGAGTTCAAAGACCTTGAGAAGCCAACAAGGTCAGAAAGAAGGAGAAGGATTATCAAAACTTCTGAGAAGCAGAAGTTGATAGAGGAAGAGAAGCAGAAAAAGGAATTCTTCAAGGAGATTAGACAAGTAAGTAGGTCTAACTCCAAATCAAAATCAAAGACCAACAGCCCTGAGGCCAATTCTCCTGATATTCAATCTCAAGGAATATCACCAAGGCATGAAGAAGAGGAGTGCAAGACTCCTGAAGATGCCCCAAATTTGGCAAAGAAAGTTTACTCTCCTGAAGGTGCACCTGATAGGACAGGTATTGATGTCCTGGCTGATTTGGTTGAAATTGAGGACAGGCCATTCTCCCCACTTGATCCCAGACTTCTTTCCTATACCAAACTTCTTGAAACTGTTCTTCAATGTTGGTCCCTGAACGAGTAGTGAATGAGATTAAAGTCTAGAGGGGAGGGGTGAATAGACTTTAAAACTTTTTCAAGAGAGTTGGTGAACCTCTTCTGATTGCTATGTCAACTGGACTGCAAGTCTGCTGGTCCAGATGACTATAGTGATCTGAATGAAGAGATTAAATGCAGAATTATGGTAGGCCTTGTTTAGACTCGTTCTTTTGTTTCTTGTGAAAGTGTTAACTTGTTTCTACTCAATGAAAGTACTCAGCTGATGCTGGTTTGAAAGTTGTGGCCTTAGTTGAAGGATGTTGAAAACACAGTATGCACTATATAAAATATATGTAGAGACAGAAATGTAAAGTGCAGAAATGTAAATAACACCAGATTTATAGTGGTTCGGATATACGATCCTACGTCCACTCTCACGTCCTAACGTGAAGTTTAATCCCTTTAATTTACCACAAATTACAAGGGTCTTGACCTTTATAGTCCCAAGGATAGGACTTTGAGATCTGAGCCGTCCTAACAACTACGGTCTCCACAAGTGATTGTAAGCACTTGCACTTTGAGGGGTTCAAAAACTTTAACCTTTCGGTGAGGGTTTGGGGTTTTTGAAGTGTATCCAACTAATGGTTCAAGCTTATAAAATTGCTTAACCACTTTGCCTAAAACAATTGATATACAATATGAACAGGTTTCAGGTTCTTATAGGTTGGATAGAAATCACTTAAGAGCTAAAAGTATTCTAAGGCTTTCTGGGCTCTTGGAGAATTCTTAGAACATTATGACTTTAGCTTGATTGCTTGTTTTTGCTTGTTGAATTCTCTGTGTGATCTCTTTCTTGTGATTTCTCATCCTCTTGTATTTATAATGGTGATTGCTTGCAACTAGCCGTTGGAGTTGACTAGCCGTTGGGACAATCTTTCCATAATGGCTTGATTCCTTGATTCCAGCTACTTGATTGCTCCAATCCTGGGATCATGTCAATCTTCTTAAATAAGGTAGGTCTTCATTTGAATTGCAAGATGACTTTGGGAATCAGCCGAGTCCTGGAAGAGTACATAGTCTTCTGATCTGTACTGCTAGTCTTCTGACTACTCTTCTGGCCTTAGGTCTTCTGTCTTCTGTTATCAGTCGAGTAGCACTCGTCTGATCTGAGGATTATTTGTGCTGCTTTAGGCCATCTTCAATCTTGGACTCCATCAGATAAGTAGGTATACAAGCACCTTACTTAACTGGCCTTCAAGGATCTTCTAGTCTTCATGTCTTCTACTCTTCTCATCTTGAGGAAGCGCATGTAAGTCAGGACTGTGCTAATCAGCTGATATACATACAGTTGATTGCACAAGACTAGTCTAAGCTGTTCTATACAAGTCAGCTGATCCTATTACTTTTATAAACTCTAAGTGTTTTGGCCATCAAAACTATTCTAACATCAAGTGGGGCTTAGGGTGAATTTACATCCCAACAATTTCCCCCTTTTTGATGAAGCCAAAACTATATTTGATAAATGCTCTTAGTAAATAAGATAAGAGTTTATAAACTTCATAAAAGCTGAAGTATCTGATGAAGACAATGAGAGTTTGTCTTGAAAGCAAAGAGAACTAAACTTGATTATATATAGAGCTTTTACAGATTACAAGTGATAGTTTCTTTAAAGCTTTGAAAGTAGTCTTCATCAGGTCTTCCGATCTTTAGATGCGGAAAGCAAGGTACAGACGAGTTCGAACTTCTTCCATGTGCTGCAGGTCTGTAACATTCTCCTCTTCATAGATCTTCTCTAGAATCCCTTTGACTTCAATCCAGTCTGTCCTTCCGGAGCTCAGAGTGGGAGGATCCCATTTAGGTTCTTCTGGAGTTAGGATTCTGCAGTTGTCAAGTTCTTTGGCTGTCTTGACTACTTCGTTCCAGAACTCTTGATCTTCAATGTTCATGAACTGATTGAACTGGAAGAATTCATCTTCATAGGTTGGAAGAGGGCCAAATTTTCTTACAATGTGGTGTTGAATTTGCCACTTCTTCTTCAGAGGGTACCACCTTGGTAGCTCATCTTGAAGGGCTAAATAATCCACATAGTTGCTATCAAACACCAGGACCTTATCTTTCTGTGCTAGAGCATTTTCTTTCAATGCTTTGTCCTTGAGAGCTTTCCTGAGTTTGGCTATCTTCCTGTCAAATTTGGCTTTGACTGCTTTCGCATCTTTTAGCTTCTTCTGCTTAAGCTCTTGAGCTTCAAGATCTTTTCTTTTCTTCAGCTCTAAAGCCTCTTTCTCTTCTGCAGTAGGCTCTGCTGGAGCTGACTTCTTGCTTGACTTCTGAGCTTGATCATCTGCTTGTTCATCTGCCTTTCTTTTCCTTGTCATCCTCTTTTCAGGGACTTGTTCTGTAGAGGCAGTGATCTGTAGACTCTTGGCAGGAGCTTGAGTGGAAGCTTGGGTGTCTTCTTGAGCAATTTCTTTGCCTTTGCCTTGCCTGCTCTTGATTTTGCTTGATAAACCACCCAAGGTTTCATTCAGCTCATCTTGAGATACTACCATCACAGCTTGCTGTGCAGTAGCCTTCTCTAGAGCCTTTATCAATACATCTTCCCCCTTTTTGGCTTCAGCAAGTGCAGCCGCAAAAGGCTTCATTGCATTCAGAATCTCCACTTTCAGAGTCTGTTGAAGGGCCATGGCATTGACTTTGCCAACATGGGTCAGATGAGTGATGCTATGGTCTAGAATCTGAGCATGAGAGTTGGAGGAGGAGGCAGCTTCAAGTTTAGCTGTAAGTGCTTCCAATTTGGTTGCTGTCTCCTTCAACTGAGTCTGAAGTTTCTCATTTTCTACTGTAGCTGATTGGAGAAGAGCTCGACCTTCAGTAGCTCTTGCTTCAGCATCTTCAATTCTTTTCTTGTAGGTGTTTTCCATGCGGTTGACCTCATTAGTGTAGAGTTCAGCAAACCTGGTGGAAGTGTCACCTGCCTTCTTCAGAATGCTGGTCAGATACTCACTTATCTGATCGTGAAGTGACTCTCCAAACTTGTCTTCAATGTCAATGATCTGGTCATGAAGACGAGTTCTCTGCTCCTTGACAGCCTTTTCAACATATCTTCCAAGCTGTAGGCCTAAACCTTTCTCAAAATGCAGGTCTATAGCAGCCTTGACCTGTGAGCATATGTCTGCTGTATAGTCAGCTGTTGAAGTAGAAGTTGAGGCAGTACCTTGAGGCTTTGGATGAACAATCAGGGCTTTGCCTCTTTCTTCAACTGAAAGGTACTCTTCATTGAGGAATGAGGTAGTGGCCTTAACCAGGTGGGACATGATATTGTCTCCTTTATCAATGAAGTGAGTTAGAGTATCCTTAGGCATGAAGTGATCAGGAATATTGATTACTTCTCTTTCAATCTCGGCTCTGTCAGCTGGTTCAGCTGAGTCTTCCGCAGGGACGGATGCAGCTGAGTCATTCACTTTTGCTGTGTCAGCTGTCTGCTGACCTGATATGCCTTCTGGAATAGAGGTATCATCAGTGGGAATTCCTAGAATCCTGTGGCATACTGCTGCAAGGGCCTCTTCTGGCAGCAGCTGAGCAAAAGATTTAACTTGAGCAACTTCTTTCTGCTCCATTTCCCAGTCGAGGAAATTTGCTTTTCCTCCCATTCCCTCCATGACCTCAATAAGGTCATCCACATCATCTCTCCTGAGTTCAATCCAGGTGCAGACTCTGAGAACTTGTTCAAACTGAACTGATTCCTCATCAATACCAGGAATAGTAGACTTGAGCAGGTTTGCTATCTTCATCCTCATTATCTTCTCGCTTGTGCACATAGGATAGTGCACCATTCTATACTGAGGTTGAGAGGGGCCTGCTTCATCCAGGTCTGCTGGTGCCAAGTCTTCTGGTGCAGATGGGGTAGTGAGGATAGGTGATTGAGAGGTTGGAATGGTTTCCTCTGCTGTGTGAGTATCAGTAGGGATTTGGGAAGTGATATCTTCTTGATCTTCAGTGGACTGATCATCAGCAGGGTTTTGAGTCTGCTGACCTGGGACTATTTTTGCTTGAAGATCAGTAGATGGTTGGACATCTGCCATTTGAATATCAGCAGGGGTAGGCAAATGTGGCTCTAGGGTTGTTTGATGTTGAGCTTGTTCCTCTGTTGTGTGAGTATCAGCAGGGATTTGGATATCAGTGTTTGAGGGTTCAGATAAGGTTGAATCATCAGAAGGGTGGAAGGAAGTAATAGGGGCTATGCTCATGGGAGTAGGGAGCCTGGATTTCTTGGTTTTCTTAGTGAAAGAAGAATTGTTCTTCTTTCTCTTCTGACCCTTCGATAATTTAGAAGGAGTAAAAGTGAGAGAGGGATTAGAGGTACCTACCTTCTTCAAGGGAGAGGCAGTTGGAGTGGCATCTGAATCAGATGGGGAGATGAGTCCTGATCTGATTAGAAATCGTCTCTGTGCTAAGGTCTGATTGTCATCATCATCATCCTCAGCAGCCTTCTCCTGAGCCTCTTCTTTGGATGGCTCCTCTTCTTCTTCAGCAGAGTCATGAACAGACTCTTCTGCCTCCTTAACAACATCTTTGGAAGATGCTTCAGCCAACAACTGCCTCTTTTCTTCTTTCAACCTTGCTGCCTCTGCAAGAGCTTCCTTTCTTAAGTAATACTTGGAGGTGTGGAAGGTCTTGTGAGGTCCCATCTTGTACTTCTTTGGGAGAATATCTGGAAGGATGATGCTCAGCTTGTTGACAAAGCTGACTGTAGATGTGACCTTCCATTCTCTTGATTGAAGGTCCAAGGTAACCTTCTTGGCTTCAAGAGCAATCCTATTCAAGAATAGCCCTTGCCAATCTCCATCAATCTGATCCCAGATTGCAGCCATAACTCTAACTTTTAGAGTTGTAACAGCATCATGGCTAAAAGTGTTACCAAGCAACATCTTGCCTGCAATATCCATCAAGGTTTGGAATTTAGGTTCAAGTTGGGATTTCTTGAGCCCAGAGGTATCCTCAGCCTTGCCCCTTCCATCAGTAAACATCTCCATATACTCCTTTTCTCTTCCCATGATGTAGGTAGAGATGTCTATCTCTCCCCTTGATAAGCCGAACAGTTCTTGAAGGATTTCCCTTGAGATCTCGACTCTGTGTCCACCCATGACACTTTCAACATGAGAATCCATCATCACTGCGTTTGCATAGAAGGTCAGCACATCTTGTTCATAGACATTTGTTGGTGCTGCTTCCAGAAAATCACGAAGGTTGAGATTGATGCAGCGAAGAAGTATCTCCTTGTTCGCAGATGTATATTTGCCCTTGAAAAACAGAGCATTCTCAGTGAAGACTTTTCCTTCCTTAGACCATTTTTGAGCGTCTAAGGTGCCAGTACTCTTGGTCTTCTCGTCGTAAATTTTGATGATTCCCATTCTGGATGTTGAGTATTGAGAGTAGGAATGCTTTGGAAATAATATTTCAGGACGAGAGAGATTTGAGAGTAATTGAGTATTGTGAGCGAAAGGAGTTTGGAAGAGGTTTAAGGGTTGTTTATATACTCCAGCAGAAACTTGATCTAACGGTCAGATTAGATTTTAATGTGGAGTAGTGCCCAAGATTTTCCTTCTTTGAATCCGGGCCATTCCTTAAATTTGCCGGCTGAATTTGCCATTTGGCAACTGTTGATTTGCTGGCAATTTGGTAATCAAGTATTAATGACATCATACCAAAAATAGCCGTTGTGACTAATTTTGTGGCAAGAATTGATCATCAAGGCCGTTTTCTATAAGTGAATTGCATTCCTTATATAGGCCAATTTCTTTAATTACATTCATGAATGAATCTAGAATGAATTACATGATCAAAGATAGTCATTATACTCTAAAATAAGGTCTTCTTATCAGCAGAGTGAAGTCTTCTGATTTCATCGAAATGTCTGCTGATTTTTCTTGAAAATCTTCTGGTCAGCTGAGTTGGTATTCTGATCAGCTGAGTAGAGGATAGGTGTTTGCTGTAATGATCCAACCTGGATGGATCCTTCCAGCTTTATTGTGAGTGATGATCCAACCTGGTTTGATGGATCTTTTAGCTCCTTCTTTAAACCAAGTGGGACTAGCCTAGATGAAATCCCACTGGCTTAACTGCTCCTCACCATCGGATGTTCCTCATCATCAGATGGGATGTAGCATCTAATGTGTCCTTGTTGAATTTCTTCGCTTCTTTTGAAAGAGAAGAAAAGTTGGAAGAGGCTTCAATGGAGTTGAAGAGAGGGCCATGGACTTGGTCTTCTTGACACCTTTGGACAAAGTGGTCTTTGATAGCAAGCTCTCCATGTAGAACTTCCCCCTGGAGAAGAAGCTCTGCTTGCTGGCTACTTTGTCCTCTGCATCTCTTCTTCCTTTAGTTTTCAACAAGAACGTCTCTTCTTTCTTTAGTTTTCATAGGCATACTTATGTTGGATAACCCAAGTATGCTGATCTGCATCATCTTCTTCTTCTGGACAAATCTTCATCTCCTTTACCCAAGACCTTGGTTGAGGGATGATCTCCATTCCATCTCTTCTCTCGATTATCTCCATACCTGAAACAAGAATAATAGTTAGTGATTTGTGTGCTTAGGTGTTCTCATAACTTCCTCCTTTTATAGAGGTAGAAATGAGGTAATGGAGCGTAAGATGACAAAAACTATAGAGTTGATAGGTCTGAATTTCTGAAAGGCTATTTCTTAAGATCAACAATGAGATTCTTGATCTAAGGGTTTACATTTAAAGAGGTTCAGACTCTATCTTATGGAATGCAGAATTTATAAATTTTTGAACAAGAGTTATTTGGAGTCCGTACAGTGCATGTATACTGTTGAGTCGGTGAGGATGGTGTATTAATCCAACCAAGTATGATTCACTAATATACTGTATACTTGTATAGTGATGAAGTATTTTATGAAGAATAGTTTATTACTATACATAGAAATACATTGCTTAAGTATAGATTACCAATTAACTCTATTCAAGTCTTCTGAATGTAAGTATGTAATGCAATGCAGATTATAGAGTATTTCATCAAGGTTTCTTAAGGTATCATTGATTCCCCCTTGATTAGATGACTCTATGTTTTCCCTCAGGTTTATTTGTCTTCATCGGGAAAAACTTACCTGAAGATGAGGGTGTCTATTCACCTCATCTGATCCTCCTAGTCTGCTGCAATTGAATCAGCTGATGTCTTCAGCTGATCTTGAGTTCTTCATGTGTTTGGATCCAAGAGTCCTAAACTATAGCATAGGGTCTTGAATCTTTCTTCAGGTAGGGGCTTAGTCAAGATGTCTGCTCTTTGGATATCTGTGTGAATTTTCTCCATCTTGATGTCCTTCTTTTCAAGGTGGTCTCTTATAAAATGGTGTCGAATGTCGACATGCTTGCATCTTGTGTGAAGGACTGGATTTTGAGTGATTGCAATGGCGCTGCTGCTGTCACAGTAGATACGAACTTCTCTTGCCTCTACATTGTAATCCTTGAGTTGTTGAACTAGCCAGAGCAGCTGACTACTACAACTTCCAGCTGCCATATATTCTGCTTCAGTGGTGGAGGTTGCAACTGAAGTTTGCTTCTTTGAGAACCATGATATCAGCTTGTTGCCTAGGAATTGACAGGTTCTAGATGTGGATTTCCTATCAATTCTACATCCTCCATAATCTGAGTCAGAATAACCACTCAACTCTAGATTGTCATCAGCAGGGTACCATAGTCCTAGATTGACTGTTCCTTTTAGGTATTTGAGAATTTTCCTTGCTGCTTCTAGATGACTCTGCTTTGGGTTTGCTTGAAACCTAGCACATACTCCTACAGCAAATGTTATGTCTGGTCTGCTAGCTGTAAGATATAGTAGAGATCCAATAAGTGCTCTATATTCAGCTTGATCAACTGCCTTTCCAGACTCATCTGGTTCCATCTTGAAAGATGTCATCATTGGAATTCTTGCAGTCTTGCTTTGTAGAGCTTTGAATCTTTCTAATCGACTTTTGGTGTACTTGGACTGATTGATGAAGATCCCTTCTGGACTCTGTTTGACTTGGAGTCCTAAGAAATAATTCATCTCACCCATCATACTCATTTCGAATTTTCCTTGCATAAGTTCAGAGAACTTCTTGCACATATCTTGATTGGGTGATCCAAATATAATGTCATCTACATATATTTGCACCATTAGAATGTCTTCTCCTTCTTGTATTCTGAAAAGTGTTCTGTCAACATTGCCTTTTGTGTAACCATTGTCAAGTAGGAATTGTGACAATGTGTCATACCAGGCTCTGGGAGCTTGCTTCAGACAATAGAGAGCCTTCTTCAGACGATATACTTGATCTCCTTTTTCAAATCCTGGAGGCTGCTCTACATACACTTCTTCTACCAGAATACCATTCAGAAAAGCACTCTTGACGTCCATTTGATATACCTTGAAGCCCATATATGATGCATAAGCTAGAAATAGTCGAATGGCTTCTAATCTGGCTACTGGAGCAAAGGTTTCATCATAGTCAATTCCTTCAGATTGTGAGTATCCTTTTGCAACTAGCCTTGCTTTATTTCTAGTTATCACATCATTTTCGTCCTTTTTATTCTTGAATACCCACTTTGTTCCTACTACATTGTGGTTTTCAGGACGATCTACCAATTCCCATACTTCATTTCTTTCGAATTGGTTTAATTCTTCTTGCATAGCAATGATCCAATTGCTATCTGTCATTGCTTCTTCTATGTCAGCTGGTTCAATGTTGGACAAGAAAGCACACCAGCAGAACATAGATGATTGGGGGTTCTGATTCAGTTGTCTTCTGGTCTTGACACCTGAGTCTGCTCCTCCTAAGATGAGGTTTGATGGATGGTTGTTTCTCCATGAATGTCTCACAGGAGTATCTGCATTAGATGAGCTTGAATTCTCATCTGCTCTAGTGCCATCAGGAGGGTTGACTTGATTAGGTCGATCATCATCTGTATCTTGTGTGTCAAAGAGATCATTCCCCCTTGCATTTGGGATTGTTGCATCTTGATTATGGACAGCTTGTTCAGCTTGAGTTTGAGATCTAGTGACTGGTCTGTGTGGTTTATCCTCCTATGGTTCTTCAGAAAATGGTTCATTGACTTCAATAAACTCATCAGACCTGGTCTTGATCACTAGTTTCTTCATCTGATCTACAGCTGAGTCTGTTTCTACTGCACTCTTTTCACAAGATTCATCAAAAACAACATGAGGTGTTTCTTCCACAAGAAGGGTTTGTTTGTTGAATACTCTAAATGCTTTGCTAGTTGAGGAGTATCCTAAGAATATCCCCTCATCTGCTTTGGCATCAAAAGCATTCAACTTACTTTTCCCATTGTTGTGAATGAAACACTTACAACCAAATATATGAAAGTAAGATACTCTAGGTTTTCTTCCTTTCCACAGTTCATATGGGGTTTTCTCATGGATTTTGTGAATACCTGACCTGTTTTGAGTGTGACAAGCTGTGTTGATAGCTTCTGCCCAAAGCTTCTTAGGAGTGGAGAATTCAGCAAGGAGTGTTCTTGCAGCTTCTTTGAGCGTTCTGACTCTTCTTTCAGCTACACCATTTTCTTGTGGTGTTCTTGCTGCACTTGTCTCATGCTGAATACCATTAGAAGTACAATAGGCAATAATATAAGAGTTAATAAATTCAGTGCCTTTGTCACTTCTGATTTTCACAATTGGTTTTCCTTTCTCTACTTGGATCCTCTTTAATAGTTCAGGAAGCTTCTGCTAAGTTTCACTCTTCTTGTATAGGAAGACAACCCAAGTAAACTTGGAGTAGTCATCTACAACAATGAGAGTATACTTCCTCCCTGTAAGTGTAGTTGGAGTGACTGGTCCAAATAGATCCATGTGAAGCAATTCAAGAGCTCTGCTGGTTGATGCTGTCTTTTTGGTCTTGAAAGAGACCTTTGTTTGCTTTCCTTGTTGACATGCATCACAGACCTGATCTTTACAGTAGAGTTCATTAGGCAGACCATCAACTAAGGATTCCCTTGCTAACTTGTTCATAGTCTTAAAGTTCAGATGACTAAGACGTTTGTGCCATAGCCAGCTGATATCTTTAGGGCTCTTCACAAGCAGACATGTATCCTTAGGACAGCTGTTCCAATTTGCAAGATACATACTTCCTTTTCTAGATCCTGTTAGAAGGTTTTGTTTTGTTCTTTTATCACTTATGAGACACTCATTTTTAGAGAATTTTACTGAATAACCGGTGTCACAAAAATGAGAAACAGATAATAAATTAAACTTTAAACCTTCTACATATGATACATCATGTACCTCAATGTCACCATTTTGAAGGGTGCCATATCCTTTTGTGTTACCGTGCGCGTTATCACCAAAGAAGACTTTTGGACCTTTCTTTTCTGTGTAGTTGGTCAGCAGGTCTTTGGTTCCAGTCATATGGGTTGAGCATCCACTATCTATGTACCATATTTCTCCTGCTAGACCTCCTTTTCTGTATAGGTCCCTCCTTTCCTGCAAGAAAGGTTAAGTCTTAGGTACCCATTTTGTCTTGGGTCCTTGGGTGTTAGTACTACCCTTGGGAACCCACATATACATTGGTCGTTTGAACCAAATCTTATCAGTTAACACCTTGGACTGATGGTTTGAACCAAATCTTATCGTTTGAGCACTTGAGTTGTTTCCCTCGGGCATCACAGAACCAAATCTTATCAGTTAACACCTTGGACTGATCTGATTTGTTGTTTGTGTCAGCTAAGTAATAGTCAAATGGTTTCCCTTTATAGGAGTGCACATACATTATCTTTTGACTAGTTACATTCGGCCTGGGTGCATTAGCTGGTCGATGCATACGATTATATGGACCATACTCCTCTGTTCTCACAATATCATAAGAGATAGGGGGTGCAAAGAGAACAGATTTGTGTGAAGAAGATTTCTTCTTCTTGGCTGGAGCAGCATACAGCTGAGACTGTCTCAGACGAGATGGTCTAGGCTATTTGCTGTTCCTCTGTACAGGTTTGGGGTTAACTTTTCTTTTACCGTTTTTGGTATTGGAATAGTTAGCCTTAGTTGGTACAGATGCCTTTTAGTTCATATTGGGTTCATTGTGTTTAGAACACTCACCCTGTTCATGTGTCTAAGTAGTGCACTTGTTAGGTGTACTACCCCCAGCTGGAGAGGATGTTGATGGATTAAGTGCATAGCCTAAACCCATCTTATTGCCATTTGATCTATAATATTCAGAGATACTTTCAATAGTAGTCGAAGCTTTATTGAACTCTGATATCTTTTGATTTAGGCATTCCTTCTCCTTTTCTAAGAGCTTGTGTGCTTGGAAGAGGTCATCGAACTTAGATTGTAGTATACGAAATTCCTTTGTTTCTAAGGCTTGAGTTTCTAACATCCCCTCATACAACTGAGTTGTTGTGGTATTTTCTTCCTTAAGAAGTTCCACTTCTTTGGTCAACCTTTCATTCATGGTGACTAACTCAGGGGTGTTATCAAACTTAACCTTTTTCAACCTAGCAATTTCTTTCCTTAAATCCTTATTCTCCTCTTCCACTTCTATAAAAGCTCTAGTGGCAATATCCAGATCACCTTTTACCTTTCTTAACGATTGATAATAGGTGTCTTCTGATTCGCCTTCAGATGAGTTTATGTCATCTGTTTGTGAGAAAATAGGTGAATGGAAAGTAGTAGTATAGGAATTTACCTCATTTTCTCCTATGGCCATCATAGCTAGATCATCTGAATCATCTGAGTAGATTTGACAGTCTGGTGATGTAGGAAGTTCATCACTTTGATATTCAGATTCTTCAGTCACCATTGCTTGCTTATCTGAATTTCTTCTGTCTCTTCTTGGCCTTCTTTCTTCTTTGTCATCCAGCTCAGGGCATTCATAGACATAATGTCCTAGTTTTCGACAATTGAAGCATGCTCCAGGTTTTTGATTTGAACTGCCTTTCCTTGGAGGAGTGGCATCTCTTCTTCTGGAGCCTCGGCTGTCAGATGACTCCATATCCTTTCTAGGATACCTTTCTGGTGTTCTTTCTCTGGAGCCTTTAGAGGGTGAACTGGCTCTTCTATCTTTGTAGTTTCTATAGAATTTTCTATATTTGCTGTTGAGAGTGTTCATCCTTTCGAATCTTTTGATCATAAGGGCCATTTGCTCTTTCAGACTCATGTCTGATCCTTCAAAGTCTTCTGTTTTCAGAGAAGTCTTGCCAGATGAGGTGCTTGCAGCTTTTGTATTTGCTGCCTTGAAAGCTACAGTCTTGGAAGTAGATGGGGTTGCAGAAGGTTCATCACTTCCTGAGTTTTCTTCTCTTTCAAGATCATATTCATGAGCTTTCAGGTTCTGAAATAGAGTTTGTGCAGACCATTCCTTGATATCTTGAGTATCTTTGTTGATGGTCTTCTTGAGTCTCCATTTCTTGGTTAGAGAGTCTAAGATCTTTAGATTTTTCTCTCTATTTGTATATTTCTTGCCCAGAGATTCTATCTCATTGATGATCTTGGTAAATCTATTGTCTAGTTGATCAATAGACACTTCTGGTTGCATCTTGAAGTGTTCAAACTTCTTGACTGCTGTTGTCAGCTTGCTCTCCTTAATCAGCTCGGTTCCTTCACAGAGGAGTGCTAGAGCATCCCACATATCCTTAGCTGTTTCACAATTGATTACTTTTGCAATGTACTCATTTGGAAGAGTTTTCCAGTGAAAGGAGGCCTGATTCTCCAGTGAATGTGAGTCCATCATGTGTGAATGAAGAAAAGAATAAAGTTGAAAATGAGAGTGTATGTGCTGATGTATCAGACCTAATGGGAGAAGAAAAGAATGAGGGTGTTGAGGGTGTTTTAACTAACCCTTTGAGTTTTGCAGATACAGTGGCTGTTACTATTGAACAGATTTTTGCAGATGCTTCCCTTACTGACATTCAAGTTGATGCTGATACTGATCTGGAGGCAATTTCAGCAAATGTGTCCACTTTGAACAAGATATATTTTGAACAGGCTAATGCAACTGAGGCTAGCTTGCAAATTTCATCAAAGACTGCAACATCCATTGAGCAACAGTTAGAAAAGCTGGACACTCTGGTCAGGGAAGTTGGGAAGGCACATGCTGAGACAGTAGATGCCCTTGATGGCCAAGGCAAAACTCTAGCCTCTGTGGAGATGAGGCTTTCTGGCTCAGAGGAAGTGATCTTGCCAACTTTAGATGCAAGAATTTGTGGAGTTGAAACTGGACTGCAAACAGTTCAACAGAAGTTACAAGGGCCAAGGATGAGATGGTAAAATTCACAAAATCTGTGAAAAAGGAGCAGCAAGGCCTCAAGGATCTTTACAAGCACAATGTGAGAGCTTTGAGAAGGACAATAAAGGATGCCTTGAGACAGAGGACAGCAGCTCAAAGGAGGAAGGCTGAGGAGTTGAAAGCTGCTATGGTGAAAGAAGCTGCTGAAAAGTTCACAGTTGAACTAATGGCCAAAGTATCTGATCAAATTGTGTCCAACCCCACTGACCAACTGCAGGCCAAACTTGATCAATCATTGAAAGCCACCTTGGATGCCATTGTTGCTCAGAAAATGAAGCATGTTCACACATTTCTGAGTATGGCTGATGACAAGATGCAAAACATTCATAATGAGAATGTTTATCTGCTACAAGAGTTGAAGTCCCTCACTCATGCTCACTCACATCTCTCAGTCACTATCAGTGACTTGAAGCCCCAGTGTTTTGATAATGCCAAAAAGGGGGAAAGAGAGAGAGAGCTAGAGCAAAGGGAACTTTGAAGATTGGTGAATCCAAAGGAAAGGAGAAGGTCCCTGAAGTTGAGGAGGAAGAAGAAGAAGACATTGGGAAAGGCAAAGGCCCAATGAATATTGAGAATTTGACTGAGGAAGAGCAAATCCAGATTGCTGTCAAGGAGTCTATGATGTCTGCAATGGAAAGTCAGGCAAGGAAGCAACAGAGACCTGGTGGTGAGTCTGCAGGCCTTGACCCCAAGGAGAAGATTGTTGAAGTAAGGGGGAAGGTGACCAGGGCCTCTGAGAGAAAAAGGAAGGAACAAGCTTTCAATGAATTCCCAACCAGCCTGACCCTTCCATCTGAATTTCAATTTGAAGAGTCAACTCCACTGAGGCAGTCCAAGAGGTTGAAGAAAACTGCCAAGTTGCCTGATATTCAAGAGGAAGCAGAAGAAGAAGAACAAAACAAAGAGCCTGAAGTTAGAGTGCCCAAGCTTGCTGATGATCCTTCTAAGTTGTTTGAAGAAGGATTTGGAAAGGATCCTGAGACACAGGAGAAGCTAGCTCTTCAAAGAGCTAATGAAAGAATGGATCAGTTGGTTGAGGCCAACAAAGCAAGGGATGAGAGAAGGGCAAACTTCAAAGCTCCAAGAAGGAGGGCTTCTTACAGAAGACTCAAACCACAGATGCTGCAAAGATGGGACACTCAGTACCCTCACCATGATATGTGGGTGCCAATCTCACTGAATGATGTATGGGAGGAGGCCAAGAGAAGCTTTGTGTATGACTTTTATGTCATAGGGAAATGGTTTGAAGAAAGTGTTGATGAAGTCTTTGTGCAGTTCATGTTTGAGAACCATAGGGACCTATACCAGAAGCTGTTTGCAGCAGCTGAGATGGCTAGAGTTGAGTTCAAGGCCCCTGGTCCAATTCTGTACATGCCACCAAAGTTCAATGGGAACCTTATTGATGAGGGAAAGATTCTGGAGGAGTTCATCTCAATCATGAGGATGGAGAAGATGAAGCCTGGCCCTAAAGGAACCAACAAGGATATCTGGGAACTGAAGAAAAGGGTCTGGGCTCAGTATGGGATTGCCCCTTAGGATGATGGAACTCTCTGAAGCATAAGTTCACTCCTTCCCTATCTTTCTATGATTTCTGTTGTTATCTGTTTTATTTGTATCAGCTTAGTGAGTCCTTTTTTAATTTTCTGTACTGTAATGCTTTATGAGATATATAAAAGGATCACTATGTTTCTATCAAGAGATAACAACTCATTATCTCAACTAACCTGACATGACATATTTACTTGATTTATTGTGCTAACAGTTTCTTTCAGGAAAGTTGACCAGATCACTCATCTTGAAGGTAAAGTCTAGTATAAGTCAAGTTCCCTTTGTAATAGGTTTTGGCATCATCAAAAAGGGGGAAATTGTTGGGAATAAAATGATTTTGATTTAGATACCAAAACCCCTGATTGATGATGTTTAGATTAGTTGAGATATGCTCAAGTCTAGATTAGCCAAGTTGTCTCAGGACACTTGAGTAAGTAGAATGCTTAAGTTAAAATCTTAGAAATGTTGTGAGATTTAGAGTTCAGGATAGTTGTCCAAAGCTGGAATGTTAGGCAGCTTGAGAAGTGTTAAGGTTATAGGCCAAAGTTGCTGAGTTTTCAGGACAAGCTGACCAAGTGGACAACTGAGCTGAAAAGATCAAGAGAGTTATGGCAGTACTCATAAATGCAAATGATCAGATCAATTGAAGTGCAAATGATCAAGAGCATTGAATGCTAGTCTCACAGAAGACACATTTATTGAAGCAATTATTACCATCAAGCCTGAACTGAGCATTGAAGACTTGAAGCATTAAAGACTGAAGCATTGAATGAATGTTGGAACATTCTAAATTTGCAGCAGGAATGTTCAGGGAAGTTGTCCCATCTGACCGTTGGTTGAGTGTAGAGTCTGCCACAAATCAACCTTGGGAAATGTGCATATTTGGAACCTGACACAAGTCATCTCAGCCACATTTTTCAGAAGTCAACACATTCATTCAAACAACCATTGAAGAAGCTTTTACACAGTGGATAAAAGGATGCCAAGCTTCATAACTGAAAGTGTGCTGGGTGGTGTGTTTAAGTATAAGTGTTTAAGTATAAGTAGATAAATGTTGCACAGAATGTTGAGACAAATAGTGCAACACTGACTCTAACAGAATATCAGAAATTAAGATACACAGCGGAAGACTTGAAACACTAAAAACAAACGAGACACAATGGAAATACTTTTAACATAGATTTTATAAATAAAAATCTATGTCTGCCTTATGGCGTAAAATCAATACTTATCTTCAAGTACAAATGTTGTGTGAAATGTTACAACAATAACTTTCACAACGAAACTATAAACGAGGCAGGTGCCAAGTCTAGAAAACGAACTAAGTGTATAAATTATACACTGTCGAAATGCCTAGTCTATCTAATGATTACACTCTCAATAGATAAGAAGACAAACAGCCATACGGGTGGTATACAACGTATGATCTAAAATGTAGAACTATTGGCCACAATTTCCTAACAGGGATGAACGCTCGGTCTAGGATATTGATCGAATAGAACACACTGAATTATGAAGCCTTCAATGGGTATTTATAGATGTGGGATACGAATTCTAGAGGCTTCCACATTGAGGTCCTATTTTTTAGGAAACTCAACTTCCACAACTTCCATGATCTTTCTAGATCCTTCTAGCCTGCTCCAGGTCGTTCCAAATGCATCTAGGCTGTTCTAGCATGTTCTCCAATGTTTTGGAATCTTCCAGGTTCCAGATCCTTGTAGAAGCTTATAGATCCTGCCAGAAATGCGACAACATTTAGATCAACATTTAATGTAGCATTTCAGAAAAGACTTAGAAAAAATCTCGGAAGGTCAAATTTAGATGTTGTTGATAATGTTAAGACATTTAAGAATTAACAACATCTACAATAACCGTTTCAATGGTGCTGCAAATAGACAAGTTTGAATTGCTAACCCTCCAACGGTTAGTTGCTCAAATTTGCCTATAAATACAGAGGTGATCAAAGGATTCAATAATCCAACTACAAGCTATCAAACTATTATCAAGCATTCAAAGGAAACCAAAGCTGTTCTTAAGAATCCCAAGTTTCCTGATCACTTCAATTAGCTAAGCCAATCTTTGTAAACATCCAAAGCTTAGCATTGAGATATCCTAAGCCTTTATACTGTTCTTATTATAAAGGATATCTCTACTAGTTGGAACCAAACCTCAAACCCTTACCTCATTAAGTGAAGGAGTGTTTGTTGTAAGAAGTGAGGAGTTAAGGACTGTTATTGTGAAACACAGTCTTAACTCAGAGAGATTGAGCACTAGGACTAAGTTTTTCCTAGGGATCAAAACACTAAGAGAGTGTTGTTGATCAGTGCACCTTGGCACTATAAAACAAGCTAATTCCATTGTTAAGGAATTATCCTGTTCAATCAGGAAAAGTGGATGTAGGAGTATTTAGACTCTGAACCACTATAAATTGTGTGCCATTTACTTACTGCATTCATTATAGCTCTTGCACTCAATCATATTTCAAAGAATCTAATTCAGTAAGTTAAGAAAATCTGTTTTGGACAAAGTCCCTGATCACTGTATTTTTCAGAAATCAACTTGGAGTATTTCTTTGAGTAAAAGGCCAACCACATTCCGCACTTAGGAACTCTATTAGATATTTAGCCAACTGATTACTTAATAGTAATCAGTAGGACAAGTATCTATCAAAGTTCACACTCAGGCTTGTTGTGAGACAACCTTCCTGATAAGACCAAACTGTTTGAAAAGAAAAAGAATTTGCATACACAAGTGCATTCCCCCCCCCCCATACACTTGTGTCATACTCCATCAAGGACCAACACCTTACTTACTCCTTCTCTACAAAACCCATTTCAATATTTTGAGGGTCTGCTTAAGTATAATGGCAAGATTGTCATTGGTCACTCTAATGACATTAGGAGATTTTTTTGGAAACAATACATGCATCGGCTATAGGGGGCCACTCGGGCATACATAGTTGCTATCATAGGGCTAAGTCCATATTCTACTGGAGAGGGCTGAAACGAGATATCACTGAATTTATTTCTCAATGTGAGGTGTGCCAAAAATGCAAAGATTAACACGCCGCTCTTCCTGGTCTACTTCAGCCGTTGGCAGTCTCTCTTCTTCCATGGACTCAAATTTCCATGGATTTCATCGAAGGCCTTCCTAATTCTTACGGTTATACTGTCATTTGGGTTATCATTGACAGGCTCACTAAGTTTGCTCATTTCATACCATTAAAACACCCTTATTCAGCAGAGAGTTTAGCTACATTGTTCATGGATAATATTCATAAGCTCCACGGGATGCCGGAGAGCATCGTTAGTGACAGGGATGTCGTCTTCCAGAGTAATTTTTGGAAAGAGGTTTTTAAGCTGGACGATACGAAATTACACATGAGCACAACTCATCATCCACAGAGTGACGGCCAGACGGAACGTCTTAACAGATATTTAGAGACATACCTTCGATGTATGATACATCATAAACCTAAGCAGTGGTTCATGTGGCTCTCGCTTGCCCAATGGTGGTATAATACTTGTTACCATCAATCCATCAAGACACCACCATTTTTTGCTTTATACGGATATGAGCCTCCCCAACTCTCTCTCGGCCCCTATTTGCATACAACGAACACAGAAGCTCAGGAGCTGATCCAGGATAGACAAAAGATGATTCAGGTGCTTCGCAAAAACATGCTTCAGGCCCAAAATCATATGAAGCAATATGCTGATAAGAATAGGTCTGAGAGGCATTTTTAGGTGGGCGATTGGGTTTTTCTACGCGTCCAACCCTTCAAGCATGGCCCTAATCATCTTGGGCGACGGACTAAGCTCTCTGTCAAGTACTATGATCCTTATGAGATTTTGGAGAAAATAGGCCGTGTGGCATACAAATTAAATTTGCCTCAAGGAACGCGAATGCATAATGTTTTTCACGTTTCTCTTCTTAAGAAACGAATTAAAGGGAAATATTCTGCTCATTCTCAATTGCCGGAGGTAGGGTCGGACGGCTGCCCTAAGGTATACCCCGTTGCTGTTCTACAGCGACGTTTAATTAAAATTCGAAATGCGCCTGTCACAGAAGTATTAGTGCATTGGAGCAATTTGACATCGGAAGAGGCCACTTGGGAACGTTGGGATATATTGCAGCGCCAGTTCCCAGATTTTTGCACGGCCTTGGGGACAAGTCCGATTTAAGGGGAGGGCATTGTTATGACCATGGATCAATACAAATGAGAAGATCTGTGGTCAAAGAAAAGATCACATAATAGTTATTTTATTATATTTTACTCTTCTTTGCTTTTCCTAAGAAAGACGCATTTGAAAAAATGCGATTCTTTCATTCACACGTTTTCTTAGCAAAGAGATATCCTTTAGCCTTGAGGCGCGTCACCAATCTCACGCGCACGAAACACACTCTTAACGGTCTGCAGAAGCTCGTACAGAGGCACGAAGGTGTGATGTGAGGTATCTCCTCTCATACCTTCTCTGATATTTCCGATTAAAGTTTCTGTTCAAATTCCGATATTGATTGTAGTTATTCTATCTCAGGTGGCAATCAATTGGATTTGGGGATTTCTTACTCCTGTTAATATTCCTATTTCTTAATTTGCATTCTGTTAATGTTTTTGGCTGGAAGAACTTTGTAATCGCTGAAGGTTTATATTACATTCTGGTTACTATTATCAAATTGGTGTTGAATATTAGTTAGGTCCATTACAAGTACATCTAACATTCGCCATATTAGGGGGTATGAAAATCGGAGGTATATTTAACAAGGCTGGAGGAGTATTATATAGCCTAACCAAAAAAAAAGTGTTGAGCCCATAGTTTTCTAATTATTGGTTGGGCCCAATTACTTTACTTGATCTAACAACTTTTTTTTTTAATTGACTTAACCTAACATTGAAGTAATACCGTCTTATATGAGCTTTAGGACATGATTGGTATGTGGTAATAGGCTTGGAATGGAATAAGCATTCATGGGTATATTTTTTTTACGTGGAATCTCAATTCCTTGAGGAATGGTGATTCCAAAAAATAAAGAATTTTGATTCCTCTCCATCCTTGTCTTTCCCCATTCCATTTTGTGAGGAATCGAATTATATATATATATTTTAAATAATCACTCAAATTTTATTTTTACATAATTATCCTTTTCAACCATTAACCCACTTCTCCAACCCTAATTCACAATAAAATACGGGATTTATTATTCAACATTCTTCAACCCTAATTCAAGAGAGAAGACGCTGAGAAAATAAAATTTGTATTATTTTTTCTCTCTCTATATATATGTGCAAAGAGAAGACCTCGTCACTCTTGTTCATGTTTGTTAAACTGGTTTTCATTCAAATCTGATGGGAGTGGGGGACGGCATGAAGGTCGGTGGCAGATGGGAGACGACGGCGCAGTTACAGTTGGGAGAGAAGAAGAACTGTGTTTTTTTTTTTAAATTTAATTTACTTAATTTTTAATTATTTTTACTTCTAGATAATTGAATGACTAATTCAAATCAAAAAAGGGATATACATGAGATAAAAATGACACTTTCTCCATATTTTAATTATTTTATATTTATTAATTTATATTGTTAGTAGAGATGAGCAGTGCGATTATTTCATACGTTGATCAATGATTCAATGAATGAACAACGAGTTTAAATAAACATTTATTTATGTAAATTTTGTTATTAAAATAATATAATATTCATTAATTTAATATGTTTTGTTGGTCCTGAAAGGAGTATATAACAAGTGTATGGGGGGGGGGGGAATACACTTGTATGCACTTCAGCAAGGTTGTCCTGGACAACTCTACTGGTATGATTAACTCTTTATAGATAATCAAACTACTAAGTACTATTGAGTACTTAGTTGAATAACTATCTAAGGGAGTTATATGTGCGGAATTAGTGGTTGGCCCTTTAGTTTAAACTCCTTTTTAATTCTTAAATCTCCTTAACAGTTTATCCAGTTCAGGGAACTTGTCCAAATCTTGTTTTGCACAGTTTAGGATATGTATCTTTGAAAGTCCAGTTTGTGTAGTGTTGAATGTATGTAAATGCTTGAAAGTAAATCAACACAAGAGTTTATAGTGGTTCAGAGACTCAAGCTCCTACATCCACTTTCCCTGATTTAACAGGATAATTTCTTCACTCTTGGAATTAACTTGTTTTATAGTGCCAAGGTGCACTTGATCAACCACACCACTCCTTGGTGCCTCGATCCCTAGGATGTCTAGAGTCCAAATACCCTTTCTCAACTCAGAACTGAACTGTTCTTCTCTCAACAGTCAACTCCTTCCACTTCTACTACCACAACCTTCTAACTTTCTCTCTTGAAAGGTATAAGGGTTGAAGTAAGGTTCCAACTAATGAGATATCCTTTACAATGAAGTTCAGTGTATAAGGATAGGATATCTCTATAAGCTTTGTATGGATATACAATGTGGTTCAACTTAGAATGAAGTGTATGAAGACTAAGGATGTCTTTTGAGGACTATGAAGCTTCAGAATAGTTTGATAGTTGGATGGATAGTGGATTCTTGATCCTTCAAATGGTCTTCACACTTCTGTATTTATAGACAAATTTGAGAATTTTCCCGTTGGAGAGGCAGCTTCAAATGTCCATAAATGTCTTCCTTGAACTCTTCAAGCTGGAAGACAGATTCTTGATAGTGACATGTCCTTATTTTGGGAAATAAACGGCTGTAACCACTTTGTCTTCATTCTGCAGCACTCTTCCCAATGTCTGACTTCAAGATTCACTTGGTCAAACATAGACATCTCTTCTTATCAATGATCCTGAGATAAGGACAACATTCCTTATCATTGGGACAGTTCTGCTTATCCATTTCAGCAGATTCTGCTTATCAGCAGTGTTGGCATGCTCACTTCAGAAGACTTGGCTATTTTCCTTTGCATGATTTCTTGAGTTGTTCTTTGAGCATTCATGTATTGGATAAGTGGACTTGGCCTCTTCAGCATAGTTGGCCTTGAGCCTCACAGCTTTGTTCTAGTCCAAATGTGCTGAGACAATATTGCTGGACAACTCTTCTGAACTTGACATTTATTACAGTAGACTTGATCTTCAAGATCTATTCCACTTAGTTGATCTTCAGTTAGGTTGTTCCACTCTGATTTTGACTTTGATCAGCATACTTGTCCTTCAGCAAACTTGGGGTCAATCCATAACTGAGCCTTGAGGGGACTTGGACAAAATAAACTTCTAAACATGTGTTCCCCCTCAACTAGTGCATCTATTGATCTAAGAGCTGCCTAACATATCAGCTTCTCTACTTGTCTTAGTCTACATGTTCCAACAGTCCTGAAACATGTTCATTCATATTGACTTATCTACTTGGCATGTCTCAGAGGGGTTTTGGTATCATAATCAAAACTCATTTTATTCCCAACAATTTCCCCCTTTTTGATGATGCCAAAACCTATACAATCTATGCAAAGGTGACTTGATTACACTTATTACATTTTTCTTCAGTTGACATGATCTGAGGTCAAGTTCCCTGAAAGGAAATGTGTTAGTGTAATTTCTGTTTTTCAATGCATAGTAGTTGATAAGTCAGATAAGTTAGGATTCAGTAATGTTGGTTCAAAATGTGTTCAACTATCATTCATTTAAAGATCATTACAAGCATGTTGATAGTTGAACAAACATATCAGAGCATGAAACACTACATCAGAGCATAAAATAAATAAAGTACATGATCAGAGCATAAACTAATAAGATATACTATCAGAGGATTAATCTTTAAGTATCAGAGCAAAATGGCACATATCAGCAGACTTGAGCATTTTCAGAATAGATGATCAAATCAGCAGATCAGCAACCAAGATATTCATTTCAGCACACAAAGGGGTCAAGAGGACTTATCCAATTCAGAGGCTATCTTCAGGAGGTGGCACCATCCCATATTGTGCCCATACTCTCTTCTTCAATTCCATGGCCTCTTAATTTGTGCCCTTTGGTCCTAGCACCATTTTGTTCAATTTCAGGATCTCAAAGAACTCCTGAAAGATTTTGGATTGATCAATGAAGCCTTCCTTCTTGGGAGACATGAAGATGATAGGTTTGGGAGCTGTGAGTTCAAGTCTTGCAATATCAGCAGCTGCAAGCAATTGTTGATAC
Source organism: Galeopsis tetrahit (assembly GCA_963675135.1). Classification (NCBI taxonomy): domain Eukaryota; kingdom Viridiplantae; phylum Streptophyta; class Magnoliopsida; order Lamiales; family Lamiaceae; genus Galeopsis; species Galeopsis tetrahit. The sequence goes on from OY776125.1 coordinate 52,953,193, forward strand.
AATTCCCTATAAAACTCAATCATGAACTCAGTGAAAGTGGAGTTGATATCCTTTCCATTCCACCTATCAATGACATAGTAGTCATAGGAAAACTCCCTTTTGGCCTCTTCCCAAGAGTCATTCAGCTGTTTTGGCACCCATTTATCCATGTGTGGATATTTGGTGTCCATGGGAATCAGTAGCTGAGGCTTCAATTTGTTGTATGTTGCTCTCCTTCTTCTAGGCTTCTGAAAGTTAGCCCTTCTCTTATCTCTTGCTCTGTTAGCTTCTTCCATCAAATCCATCTTTTATTGGGCTCTCAACATAGCTAGTTTCTGCTGTGTTTCAGGATCTTTGCCATAACCTTCCTGAAACAGCTTAGATGGATCATTTAACAGCACTGTTGTCTTCTTCTTTGGTCTAGGTCCAAAGCCTTCTTTATACAACACTTCAACATTCTCAACTGCTTTGGGACCTTTAGTGGACTTAATCTCAGCAGATTTATCAGTTTCAGAAGACTTTGCTTTCTCAGCAGTTTTGGTCACTTCAGCAGTTTTGACCTTTTCAGCAGCCTTGGATTTTGCAGCAGTCTTGCTCTTTTCAGCATTCTTGGCCTTCTTGGAGGTAGGCTCTTCTTCTTCAATCCTGAATTCAGGTGGTAAATCAAGACTGTTAGGAAAATCTGTAAAAGTTTCAGCTTTCCTTTTGTTTCCTTTAGCCTTCTTGATTTGGCCTCTTGTCTGAATTCCTTTAGTAGACTTGTCTAGTCCTGAAACTTCTCCTCCTGGCCTCTGCTGAAGCCTTGCTATTTCTTCTTTTGCTGATGCCATTGAATTTTTCATTGCTATGGCCAATTGTTCTTCTTCATCAAGCTCTTATAAATTCAGTGCTGCTTGCTTCTTACCCTTGTCTTCAGCAGCCTTGTCTTTGCCCTTATCTAAGCCACCAATTACCAAGGCACTTTTGGCCCTTGCTCTTTCTCTTTCCCCCTTTTTTGGCAGCATCAAAACACTGAGGTTTGAGCTCACTCATAGTAGTTGCCATCAAGGATTGGGCCTGGTTCAGGGACTTCATCTCCTCCAGCAGGTATACATTTTCATCATGTATATTCTGCATTCTATCACTGCTCAGGCTAAGGAAAGCTAGAACAGGCTTTATATTCTGCTGAACAACTTCTTCCATAGTTGTTCTGAGGGATGCATCAAGTTGTGCCTTTAGGAACTCAGTAAGGTTGGCCACAACACTCTCAGCAATGTTGGCCATCACTTCTTGGGAAAAGTTTTCTGAGGCAGCCTGCACCATTGCTAGCCTCATCTCTTCAGCTCTTTTCTTCTGAATGACTGTTTTCTTTCCCAGTGCCTGCTTGACAGTCAATCTCAGAGCTTTGACATTGTTGTTGTGATTGTCTCTTAGTAACTTTCTGCTCTTTCTTGACTTCTTTGGAAATTGATTCCATGCTTGTCTTTGCTCTCTGAACTTCAGCAGACATGGTCTGCAACCCTGACTCTACTCCACTGATTCTGGCTTCAATTGTGGGCAACACCACATCCTCTGAGCCTGTAAGTCTCATCTCTATTGAGGACAGTGTTCTACCTTGCTCATCCAAGGTGCCTGAAGTTTCAGCATAAACAGTTTGGACTTGATGAGCCAAGGAGTCCAGTTTTGCTGAATGTTCACCAAGAATTGCTTGGGCTGAACTGGAATCCACTTGAATATGTGCATTAGTGAGTAAGTCATCTGCAAAAATTTGGTCAAAGGAAATACCTGCAATATCAGACAAGTCAAATGGGTTAGAGAATAAACACTCATCACCCTCAGTATTTTTTGTATAAGACTCTGATACATCAGCAGCCTTCTTCTCATTTTCAACTACTTTTTGACTTCCTTCATGAATAATGTCCTCACACAAAGGAACAGGCCTCCTTTCACCAAGGGATTCTTGAAGTTCAGATTTGACCTCAAGAATAACCTGTCCTTCCTCACTTATTCTACCCTCATTTGGTGGTACACTTACAATCTTAGTAATGACTACCTCTCTTTCATCCATATCTCCCTCTGATTTTCTCACTAGATTTTCCTTTTCAACTCCTTCTCCTAAACCTGCATCACCTTCACCCTCAACAGGGTTCAAAGATGGCAGTTGATGGGAAGTCACAGTGGTCATATCAGCAGCCACTGAGTCATCCTGAATGATTAAGGGCTGATCAGTGTCCAACTCTCCTGACACTGAATAGGCCTTAATCAAACCAGCTTCTAATGTAGGAGCATCAACATCTTTAAGCTGTGCCTTGGGTTCAGAAGAACCTTCATTGGCAGATGTGTCTTTGGCTGTGTCACCAGCTTTGGTCAACACCTCTTAAAATATAGAGCCTTTCCTATGATAGGTTAAAAGATGGCTTGAAAACTTGCTGGATTTAGAAGGGTTGGGGTGGGGAGGTTCAGGGAGATTGGTCTGGGAGGGTTCAGGAGGGTTGGTCTGAGAAGGCTTGGAGGGGTTTGAAGGATCATCTTTTCCATCATCACTAGAGCTGCTATCAGGGTGTTTGATCCCTTTAGCAATTCTCTCTTTCTCCTCTGCAATTTTGTTAGAACCTAACTTGGCAAATACTTCCTCATCAGTGAGGAACCTTGTCTTGTTTACTCCAGCAAAGTGAAGTAATCTGCCTTCTTCTATTTGCCACCAGTTTGCACCTTTGTCAAGAATGACTTGTGCAATATCTATAATTGATTTATCTTTGACATCCACCAACATTCTCAGATCATGAAACATGGTCTGAAGCCTTAGAAATTCTGCAAGATGTGGGTACAAACTGTCCACAGTAGCCCTTGCTCCACCTCTGAGCATACTCTCATAAGTATACTCCTCCTCATCTCCACTTGAATGGGGACTTTGGGTTATAGGGGAGATGGCTCTGGTTCCTGGAATATTGGCTTGAAGAACATCTTCAGGAAGGTTGAATTCAGGAGGGTTGGCTTCAGAAGGGTTGGGTGTAGTAGAAGGTACTTCAGTTGCTTTTGAGAGCAATGGTTCTGAAGGGGCTTTGCTCAGAGGGGTTGGCTCATGAAGTGCAGCTTCTAGGAATCTTGAGTAATTGAGCATGGATGAGTCAAGGGGAGATTGAAGTCTTGTCTCATCTACAGCAAGATCAACTAACACATCAATTGCACTCCTTTGTGCACTCCCTTCAGGAGAATATCTCCTGGTAAGATCAACAGCGGTAATGGGTTGGTTTGTGGGGGTAACATGGGTTTCAGGGGAGTTGGGTTCAGGATTTTGAGTTTCAGGAAAGTTGGGCTCTAGAGGTTGGTTTTCAGGGACTTTGGACTCAGGGGTTCCAGAACCAGAAGAGTTGGTCCTGGACTTGGATTTAGTCCTACTTTCTGCCCTGCTCTCCCTTAGAGCTACTTGAAGTGTCCTTTCCTCCTGAAGCTCCAAAATCTTGTCACTAGGCTTGGCTCTCCTCTTACTTGCCCTACTGCTCCCACTTCCTTCTTCTTTCCCAGGGACAACTTTCCTGGGCCTCTTGTCACCCTTTTTCTTTTGTCTTGTCTCATTGTATTTTTGCCTTAACTCTTCTAAGTGATCAGAAGGCACTTGCACTCCCTCTTTAACAACCTCTTCAATCTCAGTTGAAGCTCCTGATGTCTCTTCTGAGGGTATTTGAGATAGTTTCTTTGTTTTGACAGCCCTGGCCTTTGTCCTCTTATTCAACTTGGGCTTTTCCTCTTGCTTCTCATCATCAGGTTTGGCCAGCTGCATCCTCCTTTGTTCAGTCTTCTTACTTAGCTTTCTGAACAAAACTTTCTGGGCAGGGAGGGGTTTGACAAATGTTTACATCTCAGAATAATGAGCAAACTTTTCTATCAGTATGCTTGCCCTAGTGCAATACTTGAGTTTGCCCTCCAACACAACCTTGTGATGGACTTTCACCTTAAACTTTGCCTTTTCCTTCATCATTTCAGACAAGATGAAGGTTCTCCAATCAAATTTGATGCCCTTATCACTGGCATCAATCACTGCAGCCATAATCCTTATTCTTGGAGCACTCACTTGCTCCAAACTGCCAGTGTTGCTCAGAAGACTCTTTGTAATTACCTCAAACAAGTTGAGGAGCTTGGGCTTGAGAGTCCTCTGGTGCTGTGTAGATGAGATTGGTCCTGAAACAAGGAGCCAATCTTGAGCAATCTCTTGCTCATGGCCATTGCCATAGAATTCTGGATTCCTCCATTCAGAGGGCAATCCAAAAGCAGCATCTACCTCTTCCTCAGAAAATTTCACCTTGTGAAATCTTTCTTCCTCTTCTCCTTCAGCTATGTAAGATAGCCTGGTTGTGACCTCTCCATCTTCTGGCTTTCCTCTCTACTTCAGGAATGCAAAGAACTCAGCCATGTAAGTTTCAAGGCAAGAGTCTGGCTTTTCTTGCATGAACTTTTGAAGTCCTGCCCTTCTCAACCATCTCAAGGTTGGAGTAATTTCTGGATCATCATTCTCAAAGGAGATGATTGGCTCAAATATAAGGTTGTTTTTGTGGCTAAGATAACAAAAATCATGGTCAAGATCCTTGTTGGTGAAATCTACAACCATTTCAGGTCTAGCTTTGGGAGCCATTGAAGAACAGTAAGTTTTTGAGAGAGGTTTTGAGAAGATGAAAGCTAGGGTTTCAATAATGTTTGAATGCGTGGGGGAGAATGAAATTTGTGGGCTTCTTAAGACTTGTGAATATTCCAAAAGGAATGTATGTCAATGAGTAGGTGAGTCTTAAGGCAATACAAACAGTTTACATTTGAGGAAATCAAGTTTGGACGGCCAAGATCAATTTCAGTGGAGTTAGCCAGACTTGATCCAACGGTTATTAACCAATGGAACAGTGAAAAACTGTTTTTATTCAAACGTGGGGAGGAGTTTAATGTTAGTTTAAGGCTGGGGGGTTATCAAGGTAGATCATGTCTCGAATTGTTTAATGCAAACAAGAGTTAAATCTTGGCATTTAATGCATTGAAAGCGACTTTTTGGGTAAGGGACAAATTGAATCCTTGAAAAGGTGGTATCTTTAAAAGGAATGGGACAGTTATCAAAATAGGCAATGATTATCCAAAATAGGTGCTTATCAGACCAAGATTTGGTTTGAAAGCCAAGACAACTTATCTGACCCTACATGGACAAGTGTCCTGAGCAATTTAGGTCATCTCTTCTGAGTTTTAGTAGACTTGACTAAGTCTGCTAAACTTTGCTTTCAGTTCCCCCTTGAATAATTAAGTCCATTCAGCTTACTTGTCCAACTTCCCTGGATCAAGTAATCCCAATTCTGCTGAAAGTTCCAAGAATCTTGCCTCTGCAAGTGGTTTGGTCAAGATATCAGCTTTTTGATGATCTGTGTGGATTTTCACCAATTTCATGTCCTTCTTTTCCACATGATCTCTGATAAAATGGTGCTTGATATCCACATGTTTGCATCTTGTGTGCAAAACTGGATTCTGTGATATAGCAATAGCACTGTTGTTGTCACAGAATATAGGTACTTCAGCAGAGTTGACATTGTAGTCCCTTAGTTGTTGTCTCAGCCATAGGATCTGAGCACAGCAACTTCTAGCTGCAACATATTCAGCTTCAGTGGTGGAGGTGGCCACTGTGTTCTGCTTCTTAGAGAACCAAGATATGAGCTTGTTCCCTAAGAATTGACAAGTCCCAGAAGTAGACTTTCTGTCAATTCTACAGCCTCCATAATCAGCATCTGAGTAGCCAGTTAGCTCAATGTTGTCATCAGTAGGGTACCAAAGGCCTAGATTCTTAGTACATTTGATATACCTCAAGATCCTCTTAGCAGCCTCTAGATGGCTCTTCTTAGGATTTGCTTGAAATCTAGCACAAACACCTACTGCAAAGGTGATGTCAGGTCTGCTGGCAGTGAGATAGAGGAGTGAACCAATGATTCCTCTATATTCAATAGAGTTAGTTGGAGCACCACTCTCATCTGGATCCATCTTCCAATTTGTGTTCATGGGGATCCTTACTGGCTTGCTGGATGCACACCCAAATTTCTTGATCATCTCTCTTGTGTACTTTGCTTGGTTGATAAAAATTCCTTCTTTTGATTGCTTGACTTGTAAGCCCAAAAAGAAATTCATCATCCCCATCATGGACATCTCAAACTTGCTCGGCATAAGCTTTGAGAACTTCTCACACAACTTTTCATTGGGGGATCCAAATATGATGTCATCAACATATATTTGGACAAGCAAGATATCCTCTCCTTCAGTGATCCTGAAGAGAGTTCTGTCCACAGTTCCTTTCATAAAGCCATGGTCCAAGAGAATCTGTGACAGTGTGTCATACCAAGCTCTTGGAGCTTGCTTGAGTCCATATAGAGCTTTCTTCAGTATGTAGACTTGGTTTCCAACCTCAAAACCAGGTCGTTGCTCCACATAGACTTCTTCCTTCAAAACTCCATTTAAGAAGGCACTTTTGACATCCATCTGGTACACTTTGAATCTCTTGTGGGCTGCATAGGCTAGGAATAGCCTTATTGCTTCTAGCCTTGCCACAGATGCAAAGGTCTCATCATAATCTATGCCTTCTGATTGGCAGTAACCTTTTGCTACCAATCTGGCTTTGTTTCTGACTATCACATCATTCTCATTCTTTTTGTTCTTGAACACCCACTTGGTTCCAATAACATCTTGATGTGAAGGTCTATCCACCAGTTCCCATACATTATTTCTGGTGAATTGGTTCAGCTCTTCCTGCATTGCTGTGATCCAATTGGCATCTTGAAGTCCTTCCTCAATGTCACTTGGTTCCTGTTCTGATAGGAAACAGCAAAACAAAGCACTTTCACCATGAAATCTTCTAGTTTTGACTCCTATACTTGGGTCACCAAGTATCAGATTAGTAGGATGGTCAGACAACCATGTCCTTCTTTTTCTGATCCCTTCAGTAGAGTTGTCCTCTACTAAGGTTGGGTCACTAGTAACATAAAATTCAGGATAATTGAATGCAGGATCTAATTCAGGATCATATTCAGGGGTGTTGTCCTCCATGTCAAGGACATTGGTATTTTCAACATTTATGGTTCCCCCTTAAATATTTGATCCATTAACTACCTCAGCAGGGCCTGCTTCTTCATTGGTAGTTGTTACCTGAGTGTGAACTGGGATTGGGTCATTCAGTTCACCATTTCCTTCAGTGGGGTTTGCTTCAGGAATATTGCCTTCAGGATTGTTGTCCAGTGTTATGATTTCAGGAGGATTGGTTTGGACAACATCTATGAATACAGTGTCATTGTCTTTTAGGCTCAATCTGGTTGTTCTCTGTGTGATCTCTTCAGTTTCCAGGTTTTTGTTCCTGACCTGAAGAATAAATTCATCAAACACAACATGAGGTGTTTCTTCCACAATTAGGGTTTTGCAGTTGTACACTCTGAAAGCTCTACTGATTTGGGAGTATCCAAGGAATATCCCCTCATCAGCTTTGCTGTCAAAAGCTTTCAACTGCTCTTTCCCATTGTTGTGAATGAAACACTTACAACCAAATATGTGGAAATATGACACTTTAGGTAATCTTCCTTTCCAGAGTTCATAAGGGGTTTTGCCTTGACCCTTAGTGATCAAACATCTATTCTGAGTATAACAAGCAGTATTTATGTCTTCAGCCCAAAACCTCTTAGGTAGGTTTGAATTAGCAATTAAGGTTCTAGCAGCTTCTTTAAGGGTTCTATTTCTTCTTTCTGCAACTCCATTCTACTGAGGAGTTCTGGTTGCTGAAGTCTCATGGGCTATACCATTTTGTGTACAATACTCATTGATGTATGAATTTATGAACTCAGTGCCTTTATCAGATCTTATCCTTATTATATTAAGGCTCTTTTCATTTGACAGTCTCTTTAACAGTTCAGGGAGTTTGACTTGTGTTTCCTTCTTATTAAGGAGAAATACTACCCATGTGAACCTAGAGAAGTCATCCACTACAACCAACGTGTATTTCCTTCCGTTTATGCTTGTAGGGGTAATTGGTCCAAATAAGTCCATATGTAGTAGTTCAAGTACCCTTTCAGTAGAGATGACTGGTTTCCCTTTGAATGAGGCTTTAATCTGTTTTCCTTCTTGGCATGGTTTGCAAACATGCTCCTTAATAAAAACCTCATTAGGTAGTCCTTTAACTAATGCATTTCTAGCAAGTTTGTTCATTGATTTAAAGTTCAGGTGGCTTAGCCTTTTATGCCATAACCAACTTTTTTCATTAGAGCTCTTAGCAATGAAACATGCAGCATCAGTAGACTTGTCCCAGTCAGCAAAATACACATTTCCTTTTCTTGTTCCAGTCAGTAGAGTTTGTTGAGTTTTATCTTTGATTAGGCATTTTCCACTTGAAAACTCAACATTAAAACCTTTATCACAAAACTGACTTATGTTGAGTCAGCAAAATACACATTTCCTTTTCTTAGCAAATTATATTGGAGACCAGCCACATAAGACACATTGGATACCTTGATATTTCCAATTATCAAGGTACCATAACCTTTTGTTGTTGCTTGTGAGCTGTCTCCAAATGTGACATTTTGGCCTTCTTTTTCAGTGAAGTTAGTGAGGAGATCTTTGTTTCCAGTCATGTGCCTTGAGCATCCACTGTCAAGATACCATGCTGGCTTTTTGCTCATGCTCCTCATCTTCTTGTGGCTCTTGAGTACCTGCAATTAGCAAGTTTTAGGTACCCTTTGAACTTTGGGTCCTGAGAGGTTAGCTGTACCTTTGGGAATCCAAACTTGCCTAATTACCCTGATTGATTCAAGGTGGCTAAGCTGTTTTCCTTTAGTATCAACATACACTGTCTTTCCCTTAAATGCCTTTGGGAAAGTGTGTGTGAAAGTGTTGACTCTGTAAGTTTCAGGAGAGTTGTCAAATCTCCTGAACTTATGAGTTCTTTGTGCTACTTGAGGAAATCTTTGAGGAAAGGCATATTTATGACCATTACCCTTTGGCATGAAGGGTTTTGGTTATCTCATTTTATTCTGCCCTTGAGGATAGCTGTCCTTAGGTCTGTTCAGCTGAGACTTTCTCAGTAGAGTTGGCCTAGGCTGATCAAACCTTGGATAACTCCTATGAACCTTGTTCAGGAGAGTTACCCTACCATTGGGTCTACTCTGCTGACCAATGTTCCTCTTGTGTTCAGGGACCTTGGCCTTTTCCTTAGGTTTGAGCCTAGTCTCCTGAATCACTTGAGTGGGCATTTCATGCATTTTGCCATTTCCTTTGTTCAGTGGCTGAATTATTTCATTTTCAGCTTGTTGTGCCACTGATTTAACAAAGATTTTCTTAGTGTTACTTGTGGAAGCAACACTAAGACAAGGTGAAGATTCAAATGGATCAAAACCTAATCCACTTCTTTGAGCCATAGGTCTTTGATAACTTTGAATTTCCTCTATTGCCCTAGAGGATTTCTTCAAAGCAGACATCTTTAATTTCAGGCTCTCTTCACTTGATTTAAGAATGTCATATTCATGTGAGAGGTTTTCAAATTTTGCTTGAAGAATTTTAAGTTCAAAATCTTTTCTCTTTTGAGAGAGCAGTTGATCATCAATCTTCTTCTGTTGGTCAACTATCCTGAGATTTGCTTCCTCAAGCTCTCTCAAGACTTGTTGATATAATTCAGTAGATTTGATATCAACTATTGTCTCAGCAGGTTTTGAAAGTTCAATAGAAATTCTTTCATTTTCTCTCACACAGTTGTCATGAAATTCTTGTAACCTAGTGAAATCTTCCATCAACTTTCCAAAAGAAAGTTTCAGGTTGACTTCACTAGTATTTTGTCATAGAAATGATGGTGAGCTAGAAGTAGAGGATACCTCATCATCCTCTATGGCCATGTTGCACACATCATCATCACCATCACTATTTGAGAACAGTCCATCAGAAGAGTTGAAGTTTTCAGCACTATCAGACTCATCACCTGCCATCATGGCCTTTCTATTAGTGAACTTTCTGTCCCTCTTTGCTTGCCTCTCCTTTCTATCCTTTGAGCTGAGTTCAGGGCAGTCATACTGGAAGTGCCCTTTCTTTTTGCAATTATAGCACATATCCTCATCATCATCTTTCTTTGGATCATCTTTCCTTCTGGATGAGGAAGGTTCAACTCTGCTGGACTTTTTCCTATCAGAGTACTTGTCCTCTGATCTTTTCTCTTCAGGCTTTTTGCCCTCAGCCTGAGCTTCAGGAGAGTTGTACCTTCTCCTGAATTTGTTGTCTTGGTAGAATTTCTTGTATCTACCAAACCTTGAGTTGAGTTTGTCAAACCTCCTAGCCATGAGGGCCATTTCTTCCTTCATTTCAGCCTTAGAGACTGACTTGGATGATCTTGGAGTGGACTGCATCTCTGGTTCAGCAGCCTTGGCTTTGAATGCCACTCCTTTGGTTGGTAAGGGAGATTCCTCAGCTGGCTTCCTTCTATTGAGGTCAAACTCATAAGCTTTGAGCTCTAAGAAGATTTGTTGCATGGGCATGGTTGAGAGGTCCTTGGTGTTTTGCATCATTACAGAATATACATCCCACTTTTGAGTGAGACTTCTCAAGATTTTCAGTGCAACCTCTCTCTTGGAGTAAACCTTGCCCAGTGAGTTGATTTCATTCATCACATCTGTGAATCTACCATCAAACTTGTCAATGGGCTCATCTGACTCCATTGTGAATTGTTCAAACTTCTGCACAGCCACTTGGAGCTTATTTTCCTTTATCTTTTCTGTACACTCACACATTTCTGCAAGAGTATCCCAAATTTCTTTGGCTGTTGTGCAGTGGTAGACTCTTCCCATTACTGTATCTGGAATGGTCTGGTAAAGAGTGTTCATTGCAAGATAATTCAAATTATCTTTTCTTTTCTCCTCAGTGGTGAGATCATCTTCATCCCTGGGAATTTCTTCCCTTATGTCTGCTCTTTGTTCTTCAGTCATCATAGGGTTGATTTGAGTGAACACAAAAGGTCATCTTGTGATCACTCTCAACATATCAGTGTGCATGCATGCAAGATGAGCTCTCATTCTGATCTTCCAGAAGTCATAGTTCTCAATTGAGAACATAGGCAGTTTGTGATGGGATATATGGTTGATTGGATCAGTGGCCATATTGTTGAGTCCTTGAACACCATCATGTGGAACAACATTGTTGTTGGCCATATCTCAAACAAAGGGTTAGATACAAATATGATAGATTTTAGAAAGAGATCAGTTCAGTGACCACACTAAATATGTGATTTGAAAATCAAAATGGATTTTCAGAAGCAGTGGTCTTTGAACCCCTGCTCTGATACCACTTGTTGGTCCTGAAAGAAGTATATAACAAGTGTATGGGAGGGGGGGGGGGAATGCACTTGTATGCAAATCTTTTCAAACTTTGATCAAACCAGACTTCAGCAAGGTTGTCCTGGACAACTCTACTGGTATGATTAACTCTTTATAGATAATCAAACTACTAAGTACTATTGAGTACTTAGTTGAATAACTATCTAAGGGAGTTATATGTGAGGAATTAGTGGTTGGCCCTTTAGTTTAAACTCCTTTTTAATTCTGAAATCTCCTTAACAGATTATCAAGTTCAGGGAACTTGTCCAAATCTTGTTTTGCACAGTTTAGGATATGTATCTTTGAAAGTCCAGTTTGTGCAGTGTTGAATGTATGTAAATGCTTGAAAGTAAATCAACACAAGAGTTTATAGTGGTTCAGAGACTCAAGCTCCTACATCCACTTTCCCTGATTTAACAGGATAATTCCTTCACTCTTGGAATTAACTTGTTTTATAGTGCCAAGGTGCACTTGATCAACCACACCACTCCTTGGTGCCTCGATCCCTAGGATGTCTAGAGTCCAAATACCCTTTCTCAACTCAGAACTGAACTGTTCTTCTCTCAACAGTCAACTCCTTCCACTTCTACTACCACAACCTTCTAACTTTCTCTCTTGAAAGGTATAAGGGTTGAAGTAAGGTTCCAACTAATGAGATATCCTTTACAATGAAGTTCAGTGTATAAGGATAGGATATCTCTATAAGCTTTGTATGGATATACAATGTGGTTCAACTTAGAATGAAGTGTATGAAGACTAAGGATGTCTTTTGAGGACTATGAAGCTTCAGAATAGTTTGATAGTTGGATGGATAGTGGATTCTTGATCCTTCAAATGGTCTTCACACTTCTGTATTTATAGACAAATTTGAGAATTTTCCCGTTGGAGAGGCAGCTTCAAATGTCCATAAATGTCTTCCTTGAACTCTTCAAGCTGGAAGACAGATTCTTGATAGTGACATGTCCTTATTTTGGGAAATAAACGGCTGTAACCACTTTGTCTTCATTCTGCAGCACTCTTCCCAATGTCTGACTTCAAGATTCACTTGGTCAAACATAGACATCTCTTCTTATCAATGATCCTGAGATAAGGACAACATTCCTTATCATTGGGACAGTTCTGCTTATCCATTTCAGCAGATTCTGCTTATCAGCAGTGTTGGCATGCTCACTTCAGAAGACTTGGCTATTTTCCTTTGCATGATCTCTTGAGTTGTTCTTTGAGCATTCATGTATTGGATAAGTGGACTTGACCTCTTCAGCATAGTTGGCCTTGAGCCTCACAGCTTTGTTCTAGTCCAAATGTGCTGAGACAATATTGCTGGACAACTCTTCTGAACTTGACATTTATTACAGTAGACTTGATCTTCAAGATCTATTCCACTTAGTTGATCTTCAGTTAGGTTGTTCCACTCTGATTTTGACTTTGATCAGCATACTTGTCCTTCAGCAAACTTGGGGTCAATCCATAACTGAGCCTTGAGGGGACTTGGACAAAATAAACTTCTAAACATGTGTTCCCCCTCAACTAGTGCATCTATTGATCTAAGAGCTGCCTAACATATCAACTTCTCTACTTGTCTTAGTCTACATGTTCCAACAGTCCTGAAACATGTTCATTCATATTGACTTATCTACTTGGCATGTCTCAGAGGGGTTTTGGTATCATAATCAAAACTCATTTATTCCCAACATGTTTTATAAAATATATATTGAAGGGTATTTTAGTCATTTAAGATAAAATATATACATTATTTTGCATTTCATTTTAGTATACCAATCATGAGAATGAAATCAATCAAAAATTGTTTTTCCATTCTTAATCAATACCAATCATGGAAATGGTCATTCAGACTTCATTCCATTCAAACCTTCATTCCATTCAGCCTTAAATTCTTTCCATGTATTGTTATTCCTATAAAGGCGGAAGGGGGCATGCGCGACATATATTAGAAAGGGCAGTAGCGTGAGTTTCGACATGAAAAAAAAAGTGAGTTTCATGAGATTTTACCGTGAGACTAGTATTTTTATAGTCATGTTCGGTTAATTTTATTTTTTAGTTTGAGGAGGCGCATAACCTTGTCTATGATTCAATTTTCAATTATTTAATAATGATTTTCTCAACCATTTTTCTTTGATCTCGTTATTATTTAAGTTTATGCTAAGTGTGTTTTGATTAATAGATTTATTAGGGTTAACCATCCGAGTTTATTTATTTAGCAATTTTAGCTAATTCACGATTTATAATCCGTAATTGTTAATATTGTGGGACAATGAAAGGTAGATCAAATAAAAGAAGAAAACCTAGGACCATAAGCTCACAGGCCGAGCCAGAGGCCGGAGCGCCATTAAAACCTTGTCTGAGAAAACCCTCCTTAGGGACAAAACCCAGGTCAAGGGAAAAAAGGTACACTCCTATAAAGATCAATGTCTATAAAAAACTGAATACAAATCATTGTGAAAAAATGAGAGTAGAAAATCCGGGGGGTAACCCCTCCAGATACAGTCAAGGCCAGTCTTGGCCACAACATCAGCAGCCTGATTGGCCTCTCTAAAGATGTGCGTGTATCGAATGTGCATTTCCTGCATAAGAGGATGGATTTTGCTCTGAAGACCTTGCATACGCCAAGGAGCTCATAAAAGTGTCAACCGTGAGTACTGAATCCGACTTTATCCAGAGGAAGTGCCATCCCTGATCATGTGCATACTTGATGACCATAAGTACCGCTGCCAACTCAGCCTCAAGAGGGAGGCCCCAACCTACCTTAGTAGCAACCGCAGCCACGAAAAATCCCCTGAACGTCCTGAAAACCGCCCCCGCATGCAGACTACCCAGGGAAGAAGAGGCACTTCCATTCGTGTTAACCTTGTACCAACCCGGATCAGGCGGGAACCAAATCACAGATGAACCGTAGAAACTGTAGAAACTAGAACAAAACACCTTTGGATGTAATAACAACTAGATTGTATGAAACGGGTGTCTCGTATTTATAGTTTAGTTTGTTCTATTATTTTGGACAGTTAATGCATTTTATGAAATGAATCTCGAATACATTTTTTTTTCTATTATTATTAGAATATGATAATTAGTGGTGGTACATTCTAATTAATTAAACTTAAGAAATAATATATTTGAACTAGTATGGTTGTACTACTTATGACATGATTGGTACGATGAAATGAAAATATGGGTAAATGGAATGAACTCATGAATTGAATGAATATGGGAAAAAAATAAATTAGGAATGACAATTATTGGTATGAACAAGGAATGAAAAATTGGTGTTAGGTAAAATTACCTAAATTATTATTATTATTAATTTTTGTTGTTGAGATGGTTTGTTATTATTACTATTTATTATTGAAAAATTATTATTATTATTAAATATTGTAGTATTATATTTTAATATATATTACTATTAATATATAAAAAATATTATTGTTGAATGTTTAAATTACTATTATCAAATAATAAATAATTTCTTAATTTATGTGTTGTTAATATTTATATATTTTTATAATTATTATATATTAATGTATATTTAATTTTTAAATTTATTGTTTTATTATTGATTTTCAAAATTTTATTATTGATAGTATTATTTATTTAGTAGTCATAATATTAAATATTAATTTATTTATTTATTATTATTGAAAGTGAAAAATAATATTGTGAAAATGAAAAATAAATAAAAATTTTTATTCATTGCACCATGAAATACATAATACCATGGGGTATGGAAGGAATGATTATTCCTTAATTTTTGGTAATTACCATTCCATTTGGAATGATCATTCCTAATAAATAAATATACCAATTATGATATTTGAAATGAATTAAAGAATTATCATTCAATTCCTAATTTATTCCTACGTACCAATCATGCCATAATGGTTTAGGAGTAAAATTTAAAGAAGAGTTGAGATTTTCGTGAATTTTAATTGTGTGAGAGATCATTGAGGTAACAAATGCTAGAACTATAATTTTCTTTTATTTATTGCATATTACTTTTTATTAGAATAACAAATACTATCTCTTTCCTTTTAATACTTTAATAATACGAATTGTCCAATTAAATTTACTACTCCTGATGAGAGTCCATTCTTTACTCTACTATACAGTGGATTAATTAAGGAATTTAATTTTGGTTGCCTCATTTATGATTTTAAGCACCTGCATATTGAAAAGTGACCCGCGCAAACTACAAATAATACTCTCTTATTTCAATGGATTGCTTTTAAATCACTTTAGCTAATTCTATTATACATAAGTGAAAACCGTTTAATTTATATACAAGCTTTAAACTTCTTTAAATTTTAATTAAAATATTAAAATAATGAAAAAAAATGCTTTTAATCGAATGCTTTTTATAAATTGGATGATTTTTTATTTTTAGTAATTTTATTATATGTATTCCTTTTCATTTGACAAACCTTACAAAAGTCCAGTTCGTTGTCTGCACCTCAATATAATATACAGTTTTGTGCACAACCTTCAATCCTCTCCACTGAAATACTCATCCCATCCATTAATTGTTTGGTGTCATTAAATTTCTTGGGAACCCTATTTTCTAGAGGAAAAATCTCACGAATCAAGTCAACGATTTGATTGTAACCCCTTTCCGACAATATATTCTCTGTTTTAATATTCAATAATCGGGAATTGAATGACAATTGTGAATGAGATTCGCAACCAGGATACACGTTTTGGTCCGCTGCACGAAACTTGTCGTAAAATTGTGCAGCATTCTAGTTAGGGGGTTCTTCGTTATGTGCCTCCTCGTTAGGGGGTTCTGCATTCTCGTTTGGGCCACCCATTAAGTCTTCTATCATAGTGTGGTACGAACTAGGACCCGCTTTGTCAACTTCGTTTAAAGTTGACGCGAAATCATTGGTGTTTTGAAATGGACGTGGACCCCAACTCTCTTCACAATGAAAAATCCAATTATAATAATTCGATGTAAACCCATTTCGATATAAATGCGCTTTCACTTCATTAGGATCTCTATAAGTCTCATTTCGACATCTAGCTATCGAGCAAGGACACCAAATTTTTCCTTTTGTAACCGAATTCGGATTACTAGTGACAGTTTCAATAAATACATTTAGTACATTAACAAATTCGGTGTTAATATTCCCATTTATCGATCTTGGGCCATACATCCAACCACGATTTGAATAATTCATGTCAATCGATCTGTTTCAAATTGATGAATATTTAAACAATAATTAATTTTCTAAGTTTAAACATATATTTTCTAAAAAATTCGGCAGAGTTTCGTCTAAATCTATTGTATTCCCAAATATTTAAATTCCTAGTGCATCCATTTCCGACTCGATTAAAATAATTAATCAAGTCGGAACGCACAATCTACAACACACAAACAACCAACTTATCTTTCAACTCCACAATTCATTAAACTACAACATCATTAATTAATTAAATGTTAAGTATATTCTAACTATTCTAACAATTAACACATATATACATGCATAACAATTAACTAGAGATGTTTATCTAGGCCGAGCTAACCGGGCTGACCCGTTTAACCCTGAAAAATAAAGGTTAGGGTTCATGAATCATAGGCCCGTTTAATCTGGGCTTTTTTGATCCAGAACGGTTAGCCCGCTAGTCCGAGTTGTTACCCTTTTTTTTTATAAATAAATAACATGATAACAAATTTTGGGTCATTTGGCCTATAGCCATATGTATAAGCATTAATTAAGAAGTATATTACCATTCATTAGTCATTATTACCATTCATTAGTCATTATTACCATTTTTTTATTAGATTATGATATTTGTTTAGCTTTATTTGATCATATTAAGGACCAATGATTTCTAGAATTGTGTTTAAATCACACTTTCGTTTTTCCATTTACCGATCATTAACTAATTATGTATTTTTCTATTTTATTTGCTTATTGAAAGTGCTAATTATTGTAGCCCGTTAGTGGCCCGTTTAACCCGTGGCCCACTAGGGTTAGGGTTAGGTCTAAACAATTGAAGACCCGTTAATTATGAACCGATTAAGACCCTAGTCCATTTAGCCCGTAACCCTGTAGGGCTGGCCCTATAGGGCTAGGGCCAGCCCGATAGACATCTCTACAATTAACAAATAAATTCTAACAATTCTGAAAAAAATTATAGTTTCAACAATCCTAACAATATATAAATTGTAACAATTCATTTAACTACAACATCATCAATTAATTAAATGTTAAGAACATTCTAACAATATATAAATTCCTAACAATTAACACATATATACATGCATAACAATTAACAAATAAATTCTAAAATTCTAAAAAAAAATAAATTATAGTTTCATCCTAACAATATATATACATTCTAACAAATTATATACATGCATTACAAAAATACATATATATACACAACATAATTATATATATATATACAATTGTTGCGTTAAAAAATGACGGGTAATGATTGTGAATCATGCGTACCGAGTTATAACCTTCTACTTAGGGTTATATGAATTATTTTTTCCAAAGCACTCGAACACCTGCAAAAACACGTCGAATGGGATTCCGACGTGGAATCTTCGACGCTCAAGTCAGATAATGTTCCGATGAAATCATGATAAAACTATCCCCAATCAGGGAGAAGCTCTCTCAAAAGCAGTATAATATCTGTTGTGTTCGCTATCGGAAGGGGTCCAATATAGTACTCTCACATATTTTCTCTCTTTAATTGTATGTGTGTGTTCTCAGGTGTGTAGACTATAAAATTGTATTTGTTTAATACCAAGAATACGTACCTTGGGGAGGAGGCCACTCCTACCCCATTTTTCTCTAACTCCCAAGCTCATGACTTCGTCTCCCCTCTTTCTCGGCTCATTCCTCAGCGTGGGCCCCTAGATTCCAGGGGTCAATCCCTCATCTCCCAAGAATACCGTAACTCTTTCTTCATAACTCTGACTGGGCCCGAGCCCCATTAACTCTGGGATGATTACTTACTTCTCAAGGCCACACAAATCCTTTCCACTTGTCATTAGTCCTATTGATTATCCGAAGGCCGCTCCTCCTACATGTTCAGCCCAGACGCCCTGACACAAGGAGATGGGCCCATCCACTAATGTGCTATAAGGAAGCTAAATAAAGTATATATCCAAGGGTGAATAAATCGTTTAACATCCCTGATAACTTATTCTATATTCACGTGTCATCACTTCACAGGATGACATATTTTGGCCGCATCAACCACTTCCCCCTACTCTCGTAAAGTACCTCCAACTTATGAGAGTAGGAAGATATTGATGAGTTAGCCTAAAATTACCTTCAAGCAGATCATCAAACATATTTTTCTTCAAGGATTTCTCATAACCCTTGAAACGTCATTTGATAAAGGCAGACCCTAAAGAGGGCGTCAAATTAATCTGGAGGATTCACTGCCCTCTTGACCTTCAGAACCTTGTCGACATCCAAACGTATTTTGTAACCCTAGATACCTTAGATATCCCTCGAGTTAATCCCCTTGTTCGCTCTCCAAACTTTAGGCCTCAAGCTGGCCTCAATTATTTCTGCTCGCGACGCTTCGAAATTGACACCAACGTCGCTCTCACGTGCCTGAGATTTATCTCCCTTACGCCAGTTAATGCCCCTCACGCGCCGCATAATGATGACCTAGAAGACTATTTTTCCTCGATTTCCCTCTTTTTTTACCGTTTCCTGCCATAACTCCCTTAATTTCGAAATCAAAACTCCCCACTTACTCAGAAGTTTTCAAAACCTCCCCTCTTTTTTCTCTCAGAACCTTCCTTGAATTATTTCCTTCTTTCTGCTCATTTCTCCTTCCATTCCAAGCCACTAGTTCGTGATAGTTCCAACCCTTAATTCCGCTGGGGACTTGCCAGTGTTCTCTCTCCATACTTCAGGTAACCACTCTTCCTTTCTCTCCTTAATATCTTCTCCTCACCATGTCTACTTTTGAGGAAGAATTCCTTAAGTTCCACTCCGCACGAAAACTCATCTCTTGCACTTGCTCCCATTTTTCTCGTGACAAACCCCAAATTAAAGAATTCTATCTCGGGTCCCTCTCTGCTTTCAAAAACCAGAATAGACGCCTACCTCCGTGCCAGAATATCCCTTTCTGATTACGAACTTAGGATACCTCACGAGGAGGAACGACCAAATTTCACTGATCCTTTCACCCTTTCTTTTGGGGAAGCCCAACTCAAGGCAGGTCTCCGATTCTCTATTTGTCCTTACCTAGTAGAAATATCCTCCAAGCTTCAAGTACCCATTAATTAGTTCACTCCTAACGCTATTCGCGCAATGCTAGAGTTTTACATTCTAGTACAAGGGAACGGAGGAGAACCTTTGGCTCACCTCTTCCTTACTCAATATTCTTACAAACTCCTGGATGGGGTTTTCTATGTTAGTTGCCGCAGATCTCGGGTCAGTAGATGTTGGTCCCAAAGTTGAGTTAATAATATTGAGTAAGCTAGTGAAAATGTCTAGAGGGGAGGGGTGAATAGACTTTTCAAAAATCTTTCAATATATCAGAATACACAATGCGGAATAATCAGATTACTAATGAGCCCAATCAACTTTATACTCAACTTTTCTATAGATCTTTATCTTTGTTAATTCTTAATGTTCTTGATTAAACAATTCAAACAAATATCAAACAGTAAAGTAAAGAACATAGAATTTTATAGTGGTTCGACAAATGTCTACATCCACTCTCACAATCCCAGTTGTGATGTTTTATTACTCTTCTTGAGCTTCTTGTGGCTTAAAGTCCCAAGATTAAGACTTTGATCTTTTCGATTATACCTCCAGGTATATCTTCGATCTACTAGTAATTCTACAAGTAACTAGCACACTTGTTTTACAAAATACAAACTTAAACTTGAAAAGTAAAACTTCTCTTTGAATAGCCTTTGATTCTTCTCTTCAATTCAGTGGCTCTTCTCCTTGCTTTGATTTCCTTAACTCTGTGAGTTCTTGCTTGTAGACTTGCTCTTGAATTCTCTAAGATCAGTAATTTCTCAGTAGTCTTCAGCAGTAGGAGATCATACAGTATTTATAGAACTTAGTATGACAGTTAGCAGTTTGTGAACTAACTCTAAACTGTTTTTGTAACTTCTTCCTGTAACCGACTTTGTAACTTCTTTCAACTTCCAAGTCAGCATATCTTCAATATATCTTCAGTTACTCTTTTCATAAGTTTTCCAAACTTATTCTTCAATTTCAACAAATCAGCACAGTAACTTACTGTTCTGATTTTTACTCTTCGGATTTTACTCTGCTGATTTTTACTCTTCTGATTTAATCAGCACAGTAACTTAAAACTGTTCAAAACTTCTCCAGATTTCTTCTAAGCTCTTCTTCAACTCTTCTTGAAGTCTTCTTACTCTGAAGTAGTCCTCTGAGTCTTCTTAGTCTTCTGATCTTCATCTAATCTATTCCTAATCTAGTGTTCTGATTTTACTGTTCTGAACTTTACAATGCTGATTACAATGAAATACAACTTTACAATTATAAAACCTATCTATACATCAACTGAACTATATACAGATGAGTATAACTAAGTCCTATACTATAAGCTGTCTATACAATACACAACATCAGCTTAGTTCCTAACAGTTCATATATCAGATCAGTAACCAATAAGATCAGTAACTCATAAGATCAGTAACTCATGTAAGTTCAATAACTTCCATATAAGATCAGTAAATATCTAAGATCAGTAACTTACATATAAGATCAGTAAGCATATAAGATTAATGAGTATATCAGATCAGTAACTCAGATTTCAAATATCTCATATAAGATCACTAAAAATATTCTCAGTTTCCACACTAAGATCAGTAATCTTATTTCACATGACTCAGTTAAGATCAGTAATTTTACTCTAAATATTACTCAATAAGATCAGTAAACTTACTTCACTTAGTATTAAGATCAGTAATCTCAATTTAAGTTTCTCATCAGATTAGTAAGCTTATATTCAGATGACTTAGTTAAGATGACTTAGAACCACATATATTACTAACTTTAAGTTGCTTTTGGCCATCAAAACATACTTTCATCAACTAGAACATTGTTTCAAGGATTCATATCCCAACAATTTCCCCCTTTTTGATGAAGCCAAAACTACTTAAATGTTAATAAATCAGTAGTTAAGTATGTAGTCAATCATAACAGTTCATCAATTCAGAAATTCCAGATTCATATTCAAGTTATATCAGATAATGCACATATTACACATACTAACAAAATATGAAATGGTCACAAAATATCTAAATAAAGATTAAGGATAGAAATGTTATCTTCTGAGCTTGTCCTTCATCTTCATTCTGCATCTTCAGATTCTGAATGCAACATACATCCTTGCCTTGATATCCATCATATGTTGATGATCAGTGATTCCTTCTTCCTTGATAATCTCAGCAATAATGTTGTTGATCTCTTTGTAATCAGGTTCTCCATTTTCCAGTCTTGGAGGTTCCCAATTAGGTTCTTCAGGACACAAAATCTTTGTTCCTGCACGATTAGCAACCTGTGCTATGTCTTCCCAGAACTCTTGATCAATATTCAGCATGAATTCTTCAAAATCAATAAATTCTGCTTCTTTGCTCGAATGATCACCAAACTTCTTTACAATGAAGTTAGCAATCTGCCATTTCTTCTTCAAATTTTTCCAGTATTCCATATGTTCTGTTAAAACAATGAAATCCACAAAGTTTTCATCTTGAAAATCTTTGTCAAACTGTTTTCCTTCAGCTTTCTTTTGAGCATTCATATTTTTCTTCAAAGCTGTAACTCGATTATCAAATCTTGTCTTCAAGAACTTGACATCCTTTTCTTTCTTCTTTTTCAAGTTTTCTTCTTCTTCATTTGTCATAACAGCTTTCATTTTGCTCTTTGATCTAGTCATTCTTCCAGCTTCTTCCTCTTGTTGTTCTTCATCAGATAGGACTAACTTCCTCTTCTTCTGACTTGAACTTCCAGCAATCTCAGGTCTTTTCTCAACAATTTCTTGACCTTGTTGCTTCTGTTGCTTTCTTTGCTTCAGCTTTTCATTTAGAATAGCAATTTCAGCTCTTAATTCATCCTGACTCACAACCAATTGAGCTTGTTGTGACTGTGTTTGTTCCATCACTTGTCTTGTCCTATCTTCCCCCTTTTTGGCTTCATCATGCCACTCTTTCAAGGAAGATATGTGTTGCTCCAGCTTTTTATGCAACACCTGAGACAGGTTCTTCTCTTGTACTCTATGAAGGTCAAAAATTTTGGACATTGTATGCTCCATTACCTTTTCATAAGAGTGTTCAGAATGCATCTTGTTCATCCTTTCAGTAGCTTCTTGAAACATTTGGACAGCAGCTTCCAACTTTGCTTGAAGCTCTGCATTCTGCCTTTTCAACATCTCAAATTCAGAAATAACAGATTCCTACTCAACAGTACCTGTTCTGATCTGTTCTTGCACATCCTCAATAGGATCAGTAGAGTGAATTGGAATGCTTTCCATTTCTTCAGCATTTACATCCTGATTTTCAACAACTTCAGTTTTCTCAATCACAACAGTGTTCTCAAACACCTCTGTTGCATTGAAAATATCTTCATCCATATCCATAAAATCTGTTTCAGCAGCAGTTTCAGTTTCATCAAGACCTTTGTCTTCACTAAACAAATCCTCATCAGAATTAGGAGTTGTAATCTTCTCAACAGTGTACTTGATTCCTGTTAATCTCTCAACAAGAAGTACAACAGATTCTGGAGTGACTAACTCAAGAAAAGAGTTAACACCAGCTGCGTGCATCTGCTCTGCTTCCCAATCATCAAAGATTGAAGCACCTCCCATTCCTTCCATTATAGCTAAACTCTCCTTCAAAGTACTCCTCTTAAGATACACCCAAGTGCCTATCCTAAGGAGTTTCTCAAACTCAACAAAGCTCTCATCTAATCCAGGAAATTGTTTTAACAAAGCTATCCTCAGATCTATCCTGATTCTATCTTCTTTATCACAGATAGTGTACTCCATCAAATCAGCAAGTTTAGGAGCAATAAATTCAGGTT
The DNA here is from genome assembly GCA_963675135.1 of Galeopsis tetrahit. Taxonomy (NCBI): domain Eukaryota; kingdom Viridiplantae; phylum Streptophyta; class Magnoliopsida; order Lamiales; family Lamiaceae; genus Galeopsis; species Galeopsis tetrahit. Next base: position 52,976,549 of record OY776125.1, read on the forward strand.
CAGGAGATGATGAAATATCAATTGGTTCAGTAGAAGGTTCAAATTCATGTTCAGTAGAGTGAGCATGAACCTGTATTGGGGATTGATGTGGTGAAGGTTGATGTGAAGTTTGATGTTGAGGGCTAGGAATGGAAGTAGGCTCAAAGTTAGTGTGCTGAGGTGATGAATGGGGAGTGTTCTGAGTCTCAGAAAAATAGTGTTCTGACTGCCCAGAACATGAAGGTTGGGGGTTTTGGGTTTCAGTTTGGCTTGGTTCAGAGTTTGAAGGGGTAGGGGAGACAACAATCAATTTTCTCCTAGCACTCCTTGACTTAGTCCTCTTATGAACAGCAATTGGACTAGGAACACTAACCTCTTGCTCATCTGAGCTCGATTGCACCACAGTTTCCACAAAACGAACTGTTGGTTCTGAGGCAGCAGTAGCAGACCGTCCTCTCCTTAGTGTAGTACTGCTCGGATCATGCCTCGATTTTGATCTAACCTCAGGTTGATTGTCCTCAGATTGGTGCATTGAAGCTCCAGACTCTTGTGCTTCAAGCTCTTGAGGTTGTTCCAAGGGGTTCTCTTGTTCAAATTGAACAGACTCCTTCTTCATCAAGAATTTTCCATGATGGAATTTCTTGGGATTACTCCAATATGGCTTTTTCACCAGCTGAGGCAGCAAGAAACTCAGCTTGCTTCCAAACCCTAATTTTGATTTAAGTGAGAATTTCATTGTATCCTCATCAAACAAAACTTTTTCTTTTTCTGTCATCAGCCTTTCCAAGAAGAATCCTTGCCAATCACCTTGCACTCTGTCGATGATTGCAGCCATAATTCTAATCTTGAAACTCGATAAGGCGTCCTGGCTATGATGTTGCCCTAACAAGCACTTTCCAGCTATATCCATCAAGAACTGCAGACCAGTAGGAAGTACATCCTTCTTCAGATTAGTCAAGGTCTCTGTCTCAACACCTGACCATCTTCCCACACACTCCTTTTCCTCTCCAGCTTTGTAGGTCAAAATATCCACCAGACCTTGCGGTAAATCCAACATTACTTCGAGGATGTCCCTAGTAATGGTGACCTTGTGTCCAGCAAGCATGGAGTGAACACCATTTTTATCTCCTTGGAGTTGTAAATAGAATTCCACAGCTTCCGGTTCGTAGACATTCACGGGAAATGACTCCAGAAACTTTCGTAGTCCGCACTCTTCACACATAGTTAGAATTGCTTGATTTTCGGCACTGTGTCGGCCATTGAAATAGACAGCGTTCTCCACGAAAATACCCTTCTTGCGAATCCACAAATTCAAATCGAATGTTCCTGCAACTTGGTTAGCTTCATTGATAATATTGATAGTTGCCATTTGAGAATTTTGTAGAAATCAGGTTTTCAGAGGTTATGAAGTTAAGAAATTTTCAGAAATGAACTCGTAAGAACGAAGAAGATGAAGTGTGATTGTTTTTGTTAAATTCAAAACCAATCTAGGGCTAGGATTGAATTAGATTATCACAAAGAATGGTTGGGATTAAGTCTCGAAAATCGAGTTAAACAATAACTGTTCACATTCGAGTAACATTCTTAATTTTTGGAGCCAACTTGTGTTTGATAAATACACCACAATTTTTAGGTCAGAAATAGAAGAGTGTATTAATCTTCTCTATTAGTAATCTAAAAATTTGAACAATTTTTGACTTAGAGTAATCTAAACCAAAAGATTGTTCTGATGCAAATCAGCACAGTAGTTTCCAAAACTATTTCACTTCATTTTCTTACAAGTATATAAAGAAAATATCACTTATCTGGATCAGCTGAGTACTGTGATCAGCTGAGTAACCTTTTTAGAAATCAGATCAGTAGATGAATCAGCACAGTAGATTTCAGATCAGTAGATGGGTCAGCACAGTAATCCTCAGATCAGTACCCAAATTTCCTGATTTCATCTTTTTGATATCAGCACAGTAATCCTCATATCAGTACTGTGTCAGATCAGTAGATTTCTTGTAGACAGATTAGTCAGTAATCAGATTAGTTCTGTAGAATAACTGAATTGTAATCAGATCAGTACTGTAGACAAAGAAACTTTGTAATCAGCACAGTTCTGTAGACAAGTCAATGTATTAATCAGAATATATCTATAGACTGCCATAGTCTGTAATCAGATCAGTTCTCCCTTCAATGGAGAATTCCTCTTCTGTGCCTGTTTCACCTTGGTAGAAGTGTTAGTTCATGAGAGTTCATGAGATATAAGTGTAAAACAGTACAGATTAGTAATAATATGTATAATTTAATGATCATATCAAGATTTATGCTAAAGTGACTTAGTGATCTGAGTCAACAAAAGGATCTTTAAGAAATCACTGATTCCCCCTTAATGTGTGTTCTCAGTGTCCCTCAGCTTTACCAGCTTCCTCATTGGGATTAAGGTCACTTTAGTAACCTTGTTACCTGTTTTAGTGATCTGACATAGGATTGTCTCTTCTGACTTTTGAGTTTTGTTGTACTGCTCTTAGTTTCTGCTACATATCCTTCTTGGTATAAGATCAGTACCTGAAATGTTAGCACAGTTCTATATACAAACAGAATCCATATCTATCAATCCTAAACTAATGCACAATTCTCTGAATCTCACTTCAGCCAATGGTTTTGTAAAAATGTCAGCTCTTTGAATATCAGTATGAATCTTTTCCATTCTAATATTCTTCTTTTCAACATGATCCCTAATAAAATGATGCCTAATGTCAACATGTTTACATCTAGTATGTAGAACAGGATTTTGTGTGATGGCAATGGCACTATTACTGTCACAATATATAGGTACATTAGATTCTACAACATTGTAGTCTCTGAGTTGTTGTATTAGCCAAAGAAGCTGACTACAACAACTACCTGCAGCCATATATTCTGCTTCAGTAGTAGAAGTTGCCACACTTGTTTGTTTCTTTGAAAACCATGAAATGAGCTTAGTTCCTAAGAATTGACATGAACCTGAAGTAGATTTTCTATCTATTTTGCAACCTCCAAAGTCCGAGTCTGAATAACCACTTAGAGATATATCATCATCTGCAGGATACCATAATCCTCGATTAATGGTCCCCTTTAGATATTTCAATATCCTTTTAGCAGCTTCCAGATGACTTTCCTTGGGGTTTGCTTGAAATCTTGCACATACTCCAACAGAAATAGCAATATCAGGTCTGCTGGCAGTTAGATAGAGTAGAGAGCCAATTAAAGCACGATAGTGAGGTTGGTCAGAAGACTTACCTCCTTCATCAGGATCCATTCTGTATGTAGGTTGCATGCGCACACCAACTGTCTTACAGGTTTTAATACCAAATTTATCTAGCAAATTCTTAGTGTACTTTGCTTGATTTATGAAGATACCTTCTGAAGTTTGTTTATTTGAAGACCAAGAAAATATGTCATTTCTCCCATCATAGACATTTCAAATTTACTTTGCATGAGTGTAGAAAAGCTTTCACTCAAGGTTTTGTTGGGTGATCCAAAGATAATATCATCCACATAAATTTGAACAAGTAATATGTCATTACCTTCTTGTCTTCTAAACAAAGTTCTATCAACTTTGCCTTTTGTAAAACCATTTTCAAGTAAGAATAAAGAAAGAGTATCATACCATGCTCTTGGGGCTTGTTTCAATCCATAGAGTGCTTTCTTTAACCTGTATACTTGGTGACTATTCACTTCAAAACCAGGTGGTTGTTCCACATAAAACTTCTTCAGCAAGTATACCATTCAAAAATGCACTTTTCACATCCATTTGATACACAGTAAATTTCATATGTGCAGCATAAGCAAGGAACAATCTTATAGCTTCTAGTCTTGCTACAGGAGCAAAAGTTTCATCATAATCAATACCCTCAGCTTGAGAGTAGCCCTGAGCAACTAATCTAGCTTTGTTTCTAACTACAAGATCATTTTCATCCCTTTTGTTCTTGAAAATCCACTTAGTGCCTACAACATTATGATTACTAGGTCTATCAACAAGTTCCCAGACTTCATTTCTAGTGAACTGATTAAGTTCTTCTTGCATGGCTATAATCCAGTTACTATCACTCAAAGCTTCAATCACAGTTTTAGGCTCAATAGATGATAGAAAACAACACCAGCAAAATAAAGACTTACTAGGTTCTTCTTTTGAATCAAACAATTGTTTTCTAGTTTTAACACCTATACTAGAATCACCTAGAATCAGATCAGTAGAATGAGCAGACTTCCATGTCCTTCTATTCTTAACAGTATCATCATTTACATCATGCAAATTATCATGCAGATCAGTATTATTTATATCAGCAGTTTTGTTCACAGGAGAGCAGTCATTCAATTCTTGTATTTCAGAAGTTTTAGATGACTCACCTTTGTCTTTTACCTTTTCTTTATCAGAATCTTGATCTAGAACATTCAGGAAAGGATTATATGCTTGTACAGATTCATATATTCCTGTATCATCATCTTCATTGTTGATTTGAAGCTGTAGTTTGTCAATTTTCTTACTGAGCTGATGATCAGCAGAGTCCTGCACATTCTCATCAAAGACAACATGGGGTGTTTCTTCCACACATAGGGTAGAGTAATTAAACACTCTAAATGCTTTGCTTACAGAAGAGTATCCTAAGAATATCCCTTCATCAGCTTTTGCATCAAAAGCATTTAATTTTCTTTTGCCATTGTTATGTATGAAACACTTACAACCAAAAATATGAAAATAAGAAACTCTTGGTTTTCTACCTTTCCATACCTCATAAGGTGTTTTACCATGCACCTTATTAAGAGCACTTCGATTTTGGGAGTGGCAAGCTGTGTTAATAGCTTCTGCCCAAAATTTCTGAGGTGTGTTGAATTCTGCAATCATGGCTCTGCAAGCTTCTTTTAGTGTTCTGTTTCTCCTTTCTGCAACACCATTTTGTTGAGGGGTTCTGGCTGCACTTGTCAAATGCTGTATGCCAGACTTAGAACAGTAGTCAGAAATGTAACAATTAATAAATTCAGTCCCCTTGTCACTCCTAATCTTGACAATGGGATGACCTTTTTCAACCTGCAACCTCTTCAATAGATCTGGAAGTAGTGTTTGTGTATCACTCTTTTTGTGTAGAAAGACTACCCAAGTGAACTTAGAATAATCATCTACAACAACTAGAGTATACCTTCTTCCATTCAATGTAGGAGGATTGATAGGACCATGAAGATCCATATGCAAGAGTTCTAAAACTCTGCTTGTTGAAAGAGTTGGAATGGACTTAAATGAAACCTTTACCTGTTTACCTTTTTGACAGGAATCACATACTTGTGATTTGGAATAGATTTCATTAGGAATGCCCTCAACAAGATGTTCTCTAGCAATCTTGTTGATTATCTTAAAGTTCAGATGGCAGAGGCGTTTATGCCAGAGCCAACTGTTTTCTTTAGGACTCTTAGTGATAAGACAGGCATTCTTAGGACAACTATTCCAATTCACAATGTATACACTTCCTTGTCTAGTGCCAACAAGTAGAACATTGTGAGTCCTTTTATCAATTATTTCACATCTTCTGGTCTTGAACTGAACCTTGTATCCCCTGTCACAAAATTGAGATACAGATAACAAATTATACTTCAAACCTTCAACATAGGAAACATCTTGGATTTCAACATCTCCATTCTTGATGAATCCAAATCCTTTTGTGATTTCTATTGAGCTATCACCAAAGATGACTTTTGGTCCTTCCTTCTCATGATAGTCAGTAAGTAAGGCCTTGGTACCAGTCATATGGTGTGAACACCCACTGTCTATGTACCAGGTCTCACCAACTGAACCACCTTTCTTGTATAAGTCCAGTCGATCCTGCAAGGTAGTGATCTTAATAACTTAGGTACCCTAGTTTATTGGGGTCCTTGGGGGTTAGTAGTGAGAGGTACCCAAATGAACATTGAGGATTTGAATAAGTGGGACCTCTTCAGTTTCCTTCCAAATTTATCACAGAACAGTACTTTATTAACCAGTTCAGAATTATCAGCAGACTTAGGATCTATTTTTCTGAGATAGCCTTTCCTTGGTTCTATCCCTTTTTCAGTAAGATCAGTATGTCTGTAATAGTTTGAATATGGTCTAAAAGCATGTGGACCATAAGGCTTATAAATTTGCTTTGGTCTTTTCTCTCCATAGATATCATAAGATAAAGGAGGAGGATAAAGAATAGGTTTGTTATGATAATGAGGCACAAATCTCCTAGGTTTAGTTGAATACAGCTGAGACTGCCTTATGAAAGGAGGTCTAGGCTGTTCCCAACTTGCCTGTGCTTGTCTTGACCTACTGTTCTGAGTTTGTCTCTTCTGATTCCAGGACTGATCTGATCTGGTCAGAGGAGTATAACTCTTCTGGTATGGTCTTGACTGTACTGGTCTTAATACATTCTTCATTTTACCATTCTTGGTAGTAGGAGGGATGTATTTAGACTGTACTTTGAGTTTTGGATCATCATCATAAGTCATATGTTCTTTTCCTTTATCTAGTTGCAAAGAACTTGTACTAGCTCCATTAGTGTTCTTAAATTCTGAAGTAGATGGACTAGGCAGATCAGTACCTATTCCTATTTTATCATTTGGAGCTCTATATCTGTCTGAGATAGTTTGATTAATCTTAGTAGAGTTAATCATCCCAGATAGCTTTCGATCTAGGCTCACTACTTCAGATTCTAAGAATCTATTGCGCTCTTCAAGTTTTTCACATTTAATATTTAAATCATTGAATTCATTAGTCTCTTTGGCTTGAGTTTTAAGCATACCCTGATATAGTTTGTCAATAGATGCATACTTTTCTTGGAGTTGGGATAACTCTTCTGACAGCCTTGCATTTATGACAGCTATATTAGGATCTACTTTTGACTGAGCTTCTTTTAGCTTAATGATTTCTTGCTTTAAAGATATATTCTCATCACTAATTTCAATGAATGCTTTGTTAGCTTGTAGAAGGTCTTCTTCAGTCACTCCTTGGGAATGATGAAGACTACTTCCTACACTGCTAACAGCAGCATCACTTTCATCAGTGTCAGAATTATCACAAGATTGAAATGAGTTAACAGATGATACCTCATCATTTATTTTGGCCATCATTACCAGTCCATCATCTGCTATGAAGGCTTCATCTTCATTGCTAGAGGGGTAGTCAGATGAAGACGATGGTAACTCTTCTGATTCCGAATCAGAATCATTGTAAGCCATCATTGCCTTCTTACCCTTTGCATATTTTCGATCTCTTCTGGCTTTCCTTTCTTCTCGATCTTCAGAACTCAGATCAGGACATTCATAAGCATAATGACCTGGCTTATCACAATTATAGCAAACAGGATTGTTAGAAGTTCTTTTAGGAGGAGAATGCTTTCTGTTCTTGTCATGCTTGTCAATTGAGTTCCTGTCTTTCTTATCAGAATACTTTCTGTCTCTCTTTTCAGATGAGTTCCTATCTCTCCTGTTCTCATTAGAGATCTCATCCCTTCTTTCAGAAGAGTTTTGATCCCTTCTGTTCACAGAAGAGTCCCTGTTATTAGAACCCTTAGTTTCCTTATAGAATCTCTTGTACCTACCATACCTCTTATTCAGTTTATCAAATCTTTTGATCATAAGGCTCATCTGATCTTTCAGACTAAGATCAGAACTATCTAGTTCATCTTTTATGCTTGATGCCTTAGACTTAGATGATCTAGACCCTTTAGAGGTAGAGGCTTTAAAGGCTATGTCCTTAGAGGCATCCTTATCCTTATGAATCACAGTAATAGGATCTTCTTCATCTAACTCAAATTCATGTGCCTTAAGTGTTTGGAACATAGTTTCTGCTGGCCAAGAATCAATGTCTTATGTGGTTTTAATGATCATCTTGACCATTTTCCACCTTTCATCCAAGGCTTTCAAGATTCTCAGGTTAACTTCTCTGTTAGTATAAGTCTTTCCTAATACATCAAGATCATTCATAATTTTGGTAAATCGAGTATCCAACTCATCAATTGATTCTCCTGGCTTCATCTTAAATGATTCAAACCTTTGGACAGCAGTGGATAACTTGCTTTTTTTGATCAGTGTAGTACCTTCACAAAGAATAGCCAGGTTGTCCCACATCTGTTTTGCAGTCTTACATTTTAGTACTTTACCAAGATACTCATTTGGTAAGGTATGTAAAATGTAGTTCTTGGCAAGACTGTCCAAATTGTTTTATTTCATTTCTTCCGAAGTCAGTTCTGACCTTGGTTTAGGGACCAGTGCTCCAACTGGTTTTGATGGATCCAGAACAGCAGTGTTCTCCACCATGGTAACAATTGGTCCTTCAGTCACCACAGACACCATTAGATCATGGGTTGAGCTAAAGATGGCCTTCATCCTAAGCTTCCAGTAGTCATAATCTGCAATCTTGAACTTAGGCAGTTTGTTCACATTAGTGTCATCCATATTAGACAAATAGGATCAGTAGTATAGCAGATAGATTTCAAGTATTCAGATAGTAACTAATATCAAGAAATAACAGCAAGATCAGTAAAATATCCCTCAAGATCTGTAAGGTTATCAAGAAACAGCAGTCCAATGAACTACTGCTCTGATACCACTTGTTGGTCCCAAAGTTGAGTTAATAATATTGAGTAAGCTAGTGAAAATGTCTAGAGGGGAGGGGTGAATAGACTTTTTAAAAATCTTTCAATATATCAGAATACACAATGCAGAATAATCAGATTACTAATGAGCCCAATCAACTTTATACTCAACTTTTCTATAGATCTTTATCTTTGTTAATTCTTAATGTTCTTGATTAAACAATTCAAACAAATATCAAACAGTAAAGTAAAGAACACAGAATTTTATAGTAGTTCGACAAATGTCTACATCCACTCTCACAATCCCAGTTGTGATGTTTTATTACTCTTCTTGAGCTTCTTGTGGCTTAAAGTCCCAAGATTAAGACTTTGATCTTTTCGATTATACCTCCAGGTATATCTTCGATCTACTAGTAATTCTACAAGTAACTAGCACACTTGTTTTACAAAATACAAACTTAAACTTGAAAAGTAAAACTTCTCTTTGAATAGCCTTTGATTCTTCTCTTCAATTCAGTGGCTCTTCTCCTTGCTTTGATTTCCTTAACTCTGTGAGTTCTTGCTTGTAGACTTGCTCTTGAATTCTCTAAGATCAGTAATTTCTCAGTAGTCTTCAGCAGTAGGAGATCATACAGTATTTATAGAACTTAGTATGACAGTTAGCAGTTTGTGAACTAACTCTAAACTGTTTTTGTAACTTCTTCTTGTAACCGACTTTGTAACTTCTTTCAACTTCCAAGTCAGCATATCTTCAATATATCTTCAGTTACTCTTTTCATAAGTTTTCCAAACTTATTCTTCAATTTCAACAAATCAGCACAGTAACTTATTGTTCTGATTTTTACTCTTCGGATTTTACTCTGCTGATTTTTACTCTTCTGATTTAATCAGCACAGTAACTTAAAACTGTTCAAAACTTCTCCAGATTTCTTCTAAGCTCTTCTTCAACTCTTCTTGAAGTCTTCTTACTCTGAAGTAGTCCTCTGAGTCTTCTTAGTCTTCTGATCTTCATCTAATCTATTCCTAATCTAGTGTTCTGATTTTACTGTTCTGAACTTTACAATGCTGATTACAATGAAATACAACTTTACAATTATAAAACCTATCTATACATCAACTGAACTATATACAGATGAGTATAACTAAGTCCTATACTATAAGCTGTCTATACAATACACAACATCAGCTTAGTTCCTAACAGTTCATATATCAGATCAGTAACCAATAAGATCAGTAACTCATAAGATCAGTAACTCATTTAAGTTCAATAACTTCCATATAAGATCAGTAAATATCTAAGATCAGTAACTTACATATAAGATCAGTAAGCATATAAGATTAATGAGTATATCAGATCAGTAACTCAGATTTCAAATATCTCATATAAGATCACTAAAAATATTCTCAGTTTCCACACTAAGATCAGTAATCTTATTTCACATGACTCAGTTAAGATCAGTAATTTTACTCTAAATATTACTCAATAAGATCAGTAAACTTACTTCACTTAGTATTAAGATCAGTAATCTCAATTTAAGTTTCTCATCAGATTAGTAAGCTTATATTCAGATGACTTAGTTAAGATGACTTAGAACCACATATATTACTAACTATAAGTTGCTTTTGGCCATCAAAACATACTTTCATCAACTAGAACATTGTTTCAAGGATTCATATCCCAACAGTAGATTTTTTGAAAAATTGCATGAGGACAGTCAGAAATGGTGAGACGATTATTTCTTGGTAACCAACCCCTCTCCCTGGAATTTCCTCATGGGCATTAGATTTATGAAAACCCTGGAGTCCGATGTCCTCCTCTCACCGATTACTCCCCACTTAATTTTGATGTCATGAAAAATCTCAATGATCATGTCGAGGCTAGGGGGTTCTTCGATGTTATTTGTATTTGCAAGAATCCTGGAGTTCTATCCCACTTTAGTTTTAGCCCTCAGGAATACCCCTTAGGTCCAAACGATGATAATCCCATCTCCTATTTGTTTTATTTACCGGGCCTAATTGAATTTTGTTTTTTATTAGACATTCACAAATTACTTAATCGATGTACAATGAAACACATAAAAATTGCATAGACATTACAATGGACCGATGTAATTCATTTAAATATATCTTCGATTACATGTACATATGTATCCTTGAATTTGGCTTCCTTGCGAATCAAAGATTCATCGTTAGCTCTTAGATTAACTATCACTACATCAAAACAAATATGTATTGTGAGAAATAAGATGAATTATCTTGTAAAGATCTTTAAAAAAGACAATGTTTTGCACAATAAAAAATTAACAAAACATATGAATGAACTAATAATGTTTGGAGCGATAGTAAAAAGACAATGAAACGACGGATTAAACATTGCATATCTTTGTTTCATCGAATAGCAAGAGCTATTCTCGCGAGATAAAGCTTTCAAAGTAGATGATGTGAAAAAATAAATACCTAAAAAGCAAAAAAAAAAAAGGGCCAAAAAGTAACTCCCTAAAATGTTCTATCATTCCCATCAATTACACAAATCAATTTATAACTGAAAAAAATTATCTAATTACACAAGATGTATAGTAATTTTGCAGAGAATAAATCGAAAAGTAAAACACATCCGCAAGAATTACAAAATAAACTGGAAGAAATATCGAACACAGAGTGTGTGTGGTGTATGCTATAAATAAAGAATCGAATTGTAACACAATAGAGGAGAATTATAATCATACCTTAAATGAGATTAAATAACACACGTTCGTGAGAGTTGGAAAATAACCTAGAGAAAAAGATCATCCACCACATCAAAGACAAAAGACAATATATGGCGGCAAAAAAATAAAAAGCATAAGAATTCTGATTTAGAGAACATGTCATTATTGTAACAAAATTGAAAAGAAGTGCATCTAAAGTTATTTTCGAAAGTATCTAAGATGTTTGATCCACACTCAACTACAAAATTCATCTCAATTCATTGAGAAGCCTTTTCATTCATCTCCTTATGTTGCTGGTTCTAGATACAAAGAAAGCGGTAGCGAACTTCGATTGAAACAACCAAATCAAGAAAATGCATTTATATAAAAGGATAATGATAATACAACTTCAATAACACAATATGCATACTGATTCAGAATGCACAAGTGAACATTAGAAAAAAGTATTGATGCTAGAATATTATCCCAACCAAGGACAAAAGACAATTCATCAACTAAAGAAGCCACCACCCAATTATTAATGTTTCAATAGGATCCATAAATACCCGATTCAACTTGTACATACAATACATTTTAGAAATGAGTATGAGTAGAATTTCATTAATTTCTTATTAAATGAAATATCAAAAGCCTATATGTGCCAAAGATAAGCCACATATATATACTTTTTGTGCTTAAGAAACATGATAATGTAGCCAGGTGAATGGCTAGAATGAGTTCATATCTCCAAATGAGAGGTATAACAGGAGCATGAAAGAAAAGTAAAACATGCATATATATGAGGAAAAATGCAGGTACAAGAACTAAGAGTAAAGAGCAAACATGGGAATTCTAACTATCCGATGATTAAGGCTCGAAGGCCTTAACCCTCCATAAGAAAAATGAGAGGTGTGGAGCCACCTAATAGTATAAAAAATGCACGAAGGCCTTAAGAATTGTTTTAAACAAAAGTTGCAAAAAGTAAAGAGTTTGTAACAGAGTATCAAAAGAGATAATCAAGTTTGAGGAGAAGAATTAGCCTCAACAATTTCATCACCAACGACGGTAGCTTGACAGCTGGAACCACCTCCCCCCTCCCTAACTTCCTCAGCGTCGACGGTAGCGATGACGGGGGGAATCAAGATCAGCAACCTCATTCACATGATAAGTTAGCTCTTTCCCAGGCTTTAGATCAATCACTCCCAGGGGCAGCTTCTGCAGCTCTGAGATGGCTTTCTTCATTCCCGGTAACCACTAGGGAGTGGCAATGTCTACCTTGGGATCCCCAGGGAACTTGGGAGGGGGAGCTAGATCATATAAGCGTAGCTCGCGGGTGTATGTTCCATCAAGCCCCTCCGCGGAATGCTCAGCCACCGCCTTCGAGAACCTATGATCGACGAAATGGGGAATGTAATTAAGCCTCTAAGAAGCTCGAGCTCTTTAGAAAGGCCTCCAACCACTCTCTGTGGAGAGTCCCTAGAAACACCTGCCCTGCCTCATAAGTGAAAAGAGAATTGATACACAGTCTACCCCATTAGAAGGGAGTTCAGCCTCTAGACACTGAAGCTTAGTCTGTTGTTGATCAACCTTAGCACGAAGTAGGAGAGTTTCCTTAGAAAGAGTCTGAATCTGCCCTTGAGCCTCCACCTTCTCCAAAAGGGCCCCATCGAGCTCGGTCTCTAAAAGATCCTTCTTCAAACGCTCCTAATCCACCTGACTTTTGAGGTCATTACACAGCTGCACCGACTGGACGGTCTGATCAAATACCTCCGAGAAGAGAAGCCCAATATACGAAAAAGGAATAATGCACAAGTGAGATGGAGGGATAAAACTTAAACATGGAAGAATACGGAAGAAAGAACGAACAGTTACCTGAAAGAACCCGTGAGCAGCTTGCACTAACTTCTCTATAGTCAGCTTCTCAAAAGATTGAGAATTAATTGGAGGGAGATGATGGTATATGAAATTGGACAGAAGCCCAAAGAGTAAGGAGGGTCTAGATCGATAACATCCTAAGGAGGAGCAAACTTCTTACTTTTAGACTTCTACTTAGAGGTTCCTGAATCGGGGAGAGCGGAGGTAAAAACCATTTTCCCTGAGGAAGACCAAGTCCGCTTGGATATAGAGCTAGGAGCAGGCATCTTAGAGCCGGAAGGAACCACATCCTTAGAAGAACTCTCAGGAGCTAGAACGGGAGGCTTGTTGACCATAGCCAGAGGGGCAACATCCCTAGAGATTTGGGACAACCAGCTCATAGATATGAAAGACACATGCAAAACAAGAGTTAGAACACTAGTTGTTCCTAGGGACCAGTTGGGTCGAGCAAGTTCTTAGGAGTTGGCGGGTCGTGGAGGGGTAATTTTTCAGATGTAGTTCGTTCTTGAGAGGGAGGGAATTGTGGTACATTGAAGACTTAAGGGAAGACAAAAGGCAATTGATATTGTTATAGGAGGAAGAGAGAAGGCCATTCACATTAAAAAAAACTTACGCATTTTAAGTACGTTTCTTATTTTCTGAGTTGGCCTTACGATATGCAATACGAAGTCATTTATTAGGAGTAGGGAAGAGAGAAGACAATCAATATTATTACAATTTTCTTATTTTTTGAGTTGGGCTTATTATTACAATAGGGAAGACGGAAGACAATTGATATTGTTACAATACGTTTCTTATTTTCTTAGTTGGGGTACGCATTTTCTTATTTTCTAAGTTGGGTATGTCCAGGTCATTTATTATATCAGAATATTTATTAGGAGTATGGAAGGCAATTGATGTCCAATTCATTTATTAGGAGTAGGGAAGACCGTACACAGAATATACGTTTCTTATCTTTGAGTCTTATTTTTTAATTGGGCCTTATAATACGCAGCTTCTTATGTTCTGAGTTGGGCCATGTCATTTATTAGGAATATGGAAGAGAGAAGCTATTGATAAGTTTTTTATTTTCTTATTTTCTAAGTTGGTCATTTTAGGAATATGGAATTTTCTGAGTTGGTCATTTATTAGGAATAAGGATGAGAGAACCATATGCAGTTTTTTATTTTTTGAGTTAGGTCAATTGTTACTGTTGTAGAAGCCACAATTTCTTATTTTTCGAGTTGCAAAACCCACAATAAGTTTCTTATTTTCTGTAAAGTTTCTTATTTTTTGAGATGGGCCGTCCCACTCCATTTATTACATTTATTAGGAGTAGGTAATTTTCTGACAGTTTGGGCATATTGTTACAGTAGGGAAGATAGACTCACGTTTCTTATTTTCTATACAGTTTCTTATTTTTTGAGTAGGGAATTTTTTAAGTTTGGTCTTACATTTTGTCTATACAGTTTCTTATTTACTGAGTAGGGAATTTTTTAAGTTGGGCACAATACGTTTCTTATTTCTATATCGTTTCTTATTTTCTTAGTTGGGCCTGTACAATATGCTTCTTATTTTTTTGAGTTGAGCCTTACAGTTTGGGCCTATTGTTACAGTAGGGAATTATTTTCTTTTACAGTAGCAAATGCATTTTATGAATTGGGCCTATACAGTGGAGAAGACTTTCTTATTTTATTTTCTGAGTTGAGCCTAAAGATATGACAGAAGGCACAATACGTTTCTTATTTTTTGAGTTAGGCCTTACAATAATAGGAAAATTTTGGGTCCTATTGTTTTAGTGGAGAAGATGTGGAAGACAAAAGACACAATACATTTCTTATTTTGCAGAACCACAATTTTTTTTTTTATTTTCTATACATTTTCTTATTTTTTAAGTCCTGTCCCACTCCATTTATTAGGAGTAGGGTTAGGCCTTACAGTTTGGGCATATTGTTATACTAGAGAAGACAAACACAATACGTTTCTTATTTTCTGAGTTGGGTCTAACAATTTTTTATTTTCTATACAGTTTCTTATTTTTTGAGTTAGCCAGTCCCACTTAGACATGGGAAATGGTTAAAACTGCCAGTTTCGGTTTGCTAAAAAAAGTAACCGAAACCGAGACGGTTACGATTCGGTTTTTGAACCGCCGGTTCGACCGGGTTTTTTTTCTTTTCGTTTTTCCATTTAAGAAAGAAAAACCTGTGATTTGGTGGTTAGAAACCTGCTCTTTCTTCTTGAGAGAGAATAACGAAGTAAGGAAAAGCAAAGAGGAGTAATAGCAAAAAAACTGAGATGAGACAAGTGAGTGTAAATGTAATGCTTTTGAAGATGTAAGAAGTGATGAGAGAAGTTATGCAACTATTGCCATTTTAGAGAGAAGTGAAGACCGAAGCCGAAGGGGAAGAAGAAATAGATTGGAGGTACACTACACATTTCACATCTTGAAAGCAAACGTAAATTGAAAGCAAATGTAAACTTACACATTTCACTTTCCAAACGTACACGTTTCACTTTCCAATTTCAATTACTAATGCATATGAAATTATGAATGGAAAAGTCAATATAATAACCATTGGTATTTGGTATTGTAGTTGTAAAGGGCTAGGCCTTAGACATTAGTGGAAAGAGAAAAAGGAACTAGGCAATAGCAGCTAGGCATTAGACAAATAAGCAACAACAGGTAGGCTAGTATGCTTGAGCAGGCTATATTAAAAAAAAATGGTAAAAAACCAGCGGTTTTACCGTTTAACCGGCCAAACCGACAGTTCGAAAAATGAGAAATCGAAACCGAACCGTCATTTTAAGGTTATGGTTCGGTTTTTGAACCGTAATCGGCGGTTAAAAACCGGCCGGTTTGACGGTTCAACGATTTTTCGGTTACGGTTTGCTTGTGTCTAGTCCCACTCAATTTATTAGGAGTAGGGAATTTTCTGGGTTGGGCCTTACAATACGTTTTTTATTTTCTATTCAGTTTCTTATTTTTTGAGTTATGGTGGAGCCTTACATGGCATATTGTTACAATAGGGAAGATAGACAATACATTTCTTATTTTCTATACCGTTTCTTATTTTTTGAGTAGGGAGTTTTCTAAGTTGGGCATTATAGTTTGGGAAGACATGAACAATATGTTTCTTATTTTCTATATCGTTTCTTATTTTCTTACCCATGCACATTATGTTTCTTATTTTCTATATCGTTTCTTATTTTCTTACCCAATTTATTAGGAGTAAGTAAGAGAGAATGCAATTGATATTGAGTTGAACTTAATTACAGTAGCGAAGTCAGCTTCTTATTTTCAAGTCATGACATTTTTTTTATTTTCTGAATTGGACATATTCTTAGGAAAGACAAGCACAATACGTTTTTTATTTTCTGATTTAGGCCTTCAGTTTGCAGTTTGGGCCTATTGTTACAGTGGGTACATTTCTTATTTTTTGAGTTGGGCCTTATAGTTTGGGCCTATTGTTATAGTGGGGAAGATTGAAGGCACAATACATTTCTTATTTTGTGTACAGTTTCTAATTTTCTGAGTTGTGCAGAAGCCATGGTTTCTTATTTTCTGTACAATTTCTTATTAAGTCACAGTAGGGAAGACAGAAGGTGATGCGTCGGGTTTGAACGCTCAACAAATTACCAAATTGCCCTTGGGCTACCGGTGGTAAACAATTCGTCACAAGGCTGTTACGTAGCTCCGTATAATCTGCAAAACACGCCGGAGGGATCTCCGGCGCGGGGACTACGACGCTCAAGTCAGAAAATCGGTGATCACCAAAGAAAATGTTATCGAAAGACAGTCAACCAGAGTTAAAACCGTCCTCCATAATGCAACAATATGCTCAAGTATGTATGCATGCGTGTGAAGTGTGCTCAAGTGTTAATGTCACGTAAAAAAGCTAAGGAAGGGATGCATGGAGTATTTACAGAGGTACCATGTGGGAAGGGATAATCGTCTCCCCCTATCTCTCCACTTAACCAGTAATCCCGAGTTTCGAGGGAGCTTGACGAAGTCTCCCTTGATCTAGCCAGCAAGGCCTCAATTCTGGCCCACTTGGTCCAGTCAAACCCTATCTTTTAGTGGGAAACAATCCCACGATTTTTTCTATTGGCATTTAGCTCCGATAATTCAGGGGCAAGCCAAGGAGTCCTCTTGGGCCCTGACTTGATCAACCCTATTCGGCTGGGCTTAGGCCCGGTTCTCGATAAATCTGTGCAAGACATGGGTTTGGACCTTGTTAGGTCCTGGGCCTCGAGGCCCAAGGGAGGTCCCAACCCATATAATGTCCCACAATCGGGGTATCAACTAACATGGGCCCTACTTATCATAATATGGGCCTTAATCACATAATTTACACATAATTAAATAAATAAATGGACGAATAACATATAATAATATTACCTGTATATTCCACGTGTCATTACCTCATAGGACGACACATTTTGGCCACATCAACCACCCCCCCTACTCTCATGAAGCTCTGGTCTCTTGAGAGTAGTAAGAGATGTGTCGTCTCTTTTCTCAATTCTATCAGCTCTGCAAATCCTGCAAATAAGAGCTCAACAATCTCATGGACCTCGAGGTCCTAAAAAATAACTCAATGTCAATATTGAATCAAGTCTCTCTTGATTCTCTAAGAACGTGGGGAGGGGGGGGGGCTTAAGATCCACCCTGTAACTCAAAACGTGTTTGGATTAAATCTCATTTAATTCTCAATCTCTTAGCAAACTCTCAGATTAAATCTCTTTTAATCCTCGAGTGTCTCTCAGCAGAATCTCAGATTAAATCTCTTTTAATCCTCAATTATTCCTTCATTCGAATCCTGGATTAAATCTCATTTAATCCTCATTCAAGTCCTATTCATATCCTGAATAAGACCTCACGCGTTTCTGCATTAAGTCCCCTTCAATTCTGCACAAGGATTCATCAAATTCGTCATCAAATCTCCATCGATTCTCATGAATCTTGAAAGTCTCGAGAATTTCTCATTAAACTCGCCACACATCTTTTATTCGGTTTCCAAGGCACCTTTTGGACACGTAGTCGTCACATCCATCAGATCGGTTACAGTTTTCCTCTCTCCCTCTTCATGATTATTTCGGTTTCTCTTCAGAATTTTTGAGAAGTCTCTCTTCTCATCTTCGAATTCAAAGTATCAACCCGTTCAAGGCATTTCACACTTCTTCTCTTCATTAAGGGATCCCCCTTAAATAGCTTTTTTTTCTTCATTCTCAAGCACTTTTAAAAAATTGTTCAAACTCTTGTCTTCTTCAAAAAGTCACAGCCTCAAGTCGTCATCTCCGGTGTTGGTCCCTGAACGAGTAGTGAGGGTTTAAAGTTTAGAGGGGAGGGTTGAATAGACTTTAAAAACTTTTTCTAAACAGAGTGTGTGTTACTCAACTTTTTTTTTTAACAGTGTGTGTGTTACTCAACTGATATACTTAGTCTGCTGGATTGGCTAAACGACTGATCCAACTTACTAGGTACTCTACTGAATATAAGTTTGCGGAATGTATGGGCCCTTAGTTTAGTCTCGTTCGTATTATAGAAAAACCTTTCTTTACCAAATTAAAGCACTCAACTGACTTGTAGTCTGTTGGTTTTGAATTTGTTCTTATTTGGGCTCTTTTCGAAATCTCTTTTAAATCAATATGCAGTATGGATAATAATAATGATAATAAGATACTGAATTGAAATAACAGAAGAGTAAATAACACCAGGAGTTATAGTGGTTCGGATATTAGATCCCACGTCCACTCTCATGATCCAATCGTGATATTATCCTTTAATCACCAAATCAAAGGCCTTGTCCTTTAGAGTCCCAAGAGGAGGACTTTGAGCTCTGAGCAACTTCCAAAGTGCTACGGTCTCCACAAGTGTTTGAGAGCACTTGTACTCTTTATAAGAATAATAATTTGGACCTTATACTGGTTAAAGTGTTTGGGTTTGGGCTGTTTTGATCTATCTCCAACTAATGGTTCAAGCAACAGATTGCTTAACCACTATGCCTAAACCAAATGATATATCTAATGATAAGTTTGGTTCTGTTTCTTTGTTGATGGGAAACTATGATAATCTAAGCAGGCTTGAAGAAACTCTTCGTTGAATGCAGTTTGCTTGTAGTCAGCTGGGTGTGTTCTTTGTAAAGTTTGATATTTGTGTATAGTTTCCGTTATCTTCACAAATGAAGATGATCTTGTATTTATAGGACTAATCTTCAATCAACTAGCCGTTTGGAGAAACTAGCCGTTGTGATTCAATCAACTACTCTTCTGGTCTGATGACTCGCCTGTTTTGGTATTTGATCTGATCTGGTACTTAACTGTTCTGATCTTGCAAGTGTAGTAACCCATCTGTCATGAAGTGGTCTTTTAATATGTATTTGATATCAGCTGAGTCCAACTCATCTGATTTTGTCTATGTCTTCTCTTCTTGTCTTGATTCTTTCTAAGTCTTGAGAACATGATCATTGTAGATGTTGTGAATTCTTAAATGTATCAACATTCTCAACAACATCTTAATTTTACCTTCCGAGATTTTTTCTAAGTCCTTTCTGAAATGTTTCATTAAATGTTGAGCTAAATGTTACAACATTTCTGGCAGTCTAGAAGCTTCTACAAGGATCTGGAAACTGGAAGATTCTAGAATATTGCAGAACGTGCTAGAAGAGCTAGAAGAGGCTAGAAGCAGTTTAGAATGACCTGGAACGTGCAAGAAGGATCTAGAAAGATCATGGAAGTTGAGTTCCTAAAAAATAGGACCTCAAAGATGGAAGCCTCTAGAATTCATATTCCACCTCTATAAATACCGAAGAAAGGCTCCACAATTCAGTGTATTCTATTCGATCAATATCCTAGACTAGTGTTCATCTTGTTAGGAAATTGTGGCCTCAATAGCTATACCTTTTAGTTCATACGAAGTATTGATTCACGTATTATGCAACACTAAAATACACGACCGCAAGTATACGACGTCTATCATAGTGTGATAAGTACGAGGTCGATCCCACGAGGAGGTGTAGTATAAAAGTGAAGTTTGTCGACGGAATTCTAAATAGACGTGATCGATTAAAGTGGAATGGTGAATTACTCTAAAATTTCCTACCAAATGTCACGAATAAACAATAAAAGGGTAATATAAAATCGATCAATGAATGCTCATGCAAATCACAAAACGAGAGAAAATATGGGTGAACTCAAAGATGAGAAAGTAGGTCCTAAAGCACATGCAATACTAATGAATCCATCTATGATTAACTATCTACTTAAGTGGTGTTCATGCTTTGTCTATAAGATTGATCACATAATAATGAATTAAAAGTTTCTTCAATCCAATTAATCCAAAGGAAATATCACACAACTTAGTATCTCTACCTAAATTGCACAATAGAACCCAATCAAGCTACTAGGATCATCACACATCTTCCTAATCATTGATCATCTTTCAATCTCACAATAAAATTAGGTCAAATGCTTGCAATCAATCAATCAAAATAGATTTCTCAACCTAATTCAATTAACTAAGATTAACATATCACCATTGTACACTAATGACATGCTTTGCAATGAAAATCAAGCATCCAAATAGAATTAAGCCACACAAACACCAAATAAGCAAAACATTAATTCATAAACTTCATCAAAAGTATTTACAAGGCTCTAGAACCAAAAATGTTCTAGCCAAGAACTAACATAATCAAATTAACAACACCAAATGAAATAACTAAATAACCTTCCTTGCATTTATTGATGAAGAAATTATGGCCAAATCACGTTCAATTGTGTGTTACTATGTGTGGAATTTGAGGAATTGGGGGAGAGTACAAGTGATTTCAAGAATTGGGGCTTATATAGTGTTGGGGTAGGGTTTGGGTACAAAAATTGCAAGTTGGTCCCTAAAAAATGGCAAAAATAGGAGAATGGCACCGAAAATGGGGTTAGCACGACCGTGCAAAATCGCGTTTTGGCCTTCCAGGTGCTCGGCCGTGCTGTGCGCGTTGATGGTCTAGACGAGGCTCGGCCGTGGCATGCAGCGCCCCTGCTTCCTCGAGCTCGGTCGAGAAGGTTGTTCGGCCGTGGCATGTGTTGCTTGAAATTTCTCAGGCTCGGCCGAGCATGTGTCTCGGCCGTGCCATGTCGTAGCCTTAACTTGATGTCTCATCCATCTCTATCTTGAGCAACTAGCTCGATTGTGGCCTTCGAATTTGGCTTGGCGTGGAGCTCGGCCGTGCTCCTTGCTCGGCCGAGGCATGTGAGGCCTCAAACTTACTATCACGAGCTGTCCAATTCCGTGCTTAGTGCTCAACCGTGGCCTAAATTTTGGCTTGAGAGGTGGCTCGGCCGAGGCATGAGCTCGGCCGTGCTCTCGGTCGAGTTCGACCCTTTCTCGTTTCGTGCATATCTTTCGCCTCGGGTGTCCGATTGACTTGATTCTTTTGGCTATTCCACTCCTCTTCTTGATCCAGTGAATTATGGTTGGTGTTTTGCTCCAAATTCCATCGTATTTCCTACAAAATCGACAATACACAACCTTTCACTCATTTTGGCTCAAATCATCATAATCAATCCATAATTCAATGAAAAACTCATCAAAATACGCTTCACATGTGCCTCTAAAGTGTGTAAATTCCACCCGAATCAAACCTCCCCAAACTTAAAATGTTGTTTGTCCTCAAACAACTAAGCACTTAAAGCAATGAGGGTGGAATGATCACAATAGAATATTCAATGTAAATCACACATGCAAAGTAAAGTGTAGTGATATCTCTTTCTCAAAGTGTTTTCTCAATGAAGATCATAGGCTCATTATTGTAATTCACACTTATGAATCAAAGAATCCACAAACACACAACACATTGTGAATGAGAGACATAATCCAAATGCTCAAGTCCTCTACTCACATGATATAGTGTTTCTCTCAAACACACAAACAAATTGAGGATATTAATGCACTCATCAACCAAGTTATGCTATGCAATCACTATATGCTTGCCCAAATTATACTTTCTACAACACTCAAATGCTCAGCAATGTGATCAATATGACTTAATCAAGGATGTAACATTGGCTCTTTGGACAATGTGGGATGAATTTGGGAATTTGTGACTTTTCTAGTGGAGGACAAAGCTTATTGTTTTACAATTTGCGCTTTCCTTTTCAAAGTTTACAAACTCTATCCCCACTTTTCATTTTCCTTTCTTTTTCAAGTATTCATCACCTCATCTTTTTGAACCATTTTTTCTTTTCAAGCTTTTGGGGCTCTTTGTCCCTCTTTTCTTTTCCATTGATTTTCTTTTCATCTCTTTCAACTTTTCCAATTTCTCCTTTCATCAAAGATATTCAAGCACATGTTTATCCACTTTGTATTTTATCCCTCACTAGATGTAGGTATCAAAGGCTCAAAAAGGCTAAGTGGTTAACATTGTAGTTTGCCAAGAAAATGAGGAATTAAGCTCAAAAGGGCTAACTACGGAAGATTACTTCGGTTTTAGGAAATTTTGGCGAAGTGACTCTTTAGAACAAGATGGCCTATATCATATCACAAAGTCTCACACAATTATGCTTTCAAACAAGAACTTTGGCAAGTTCTAAGATTACTAGCAATTACCTAATCCACTCTCAAATGAACTAAATCGGATTATATGTTCGATTTGAGGCTCAATTCTCACCGGTTTATTCAATATGACCCTCACATTCATCAAATGTCCCCAAACAACACATCATGCATTTATGCTATCAAAGATCACAAATATGAACACAACATGATACTACTACTCATCATCAATCATGCATACATTCAAAGCAAATTGACATCACTACACTACTCAACCATGGATTCCAATGATTATTCATGCTCACATTTCACCAAGAGTCCACTACCCAACATCTGCACAATCAGATCCTCACAAGGTTAAAAGGAAGTATATATGTCATTACTGTTTCAAGGTTGGTCATATTCGTCCTTACTGTATAAAATGGTTTGAAGAACTGAAAAATTTGAAAATGCTGCATAGAAAACTGTCACCTCCTGGTAAACAGTTTCTGAAATCTTCTTGGAAACCAAAAGCTACCTGTAATGTTGTTCATACCTCTTTAAAAGCATGTCTACCTGGTCTATGGTATTTTGATAGTGGTTTTTCTAGACATATGACAGGTCGTATAGACTTCTTATCTGATTATGTGACCTTGAAAGGTGGTAGTGTTACATATGGTGGTGGTTCTAAAGGACAGATTATTGGTAAAGGAACTTTGAATGTTGAAGGGTTTCCTAAGCTTAAAAATGTCTTGCATGTTGATGGCTTACTTGCAAATCTAATCAGCATTAGTCAACTTTGTGATGATAATTTGCATGTGAAATTTGACAAAGATTCATGTTATGTTCTTAATAAAGATGAAGTTTGTGTCATGACTGGTACTAGGTCAGCTGATAATTGTTATCTTATTGGAAAAAATATGTGTAACTTGTCAAAACATGATGAAAATATTCTATGGCATCAAAGATTGGGTCATGAAAATTACAGAGCAATGAAAAGGCTAATCAAAGCAGATGCAGTAAAAGGAATGCCAAAACTGAAGTTTCACAATCCCACTATATGTGGACCATACCAAAAAGGTAAGCAGGTAAGAATGCCGCATAAAATGCTGTCACATTGTTCTACACATCGATGCTTTGAATTACTGCACATGGATTTGATGGGTCTTATGAAACTGAAAGCATTGGAGGAAAGAGGTATTCCTTAGTTGTGGTAGATGATTTTTCTATATTTACCTGGGTAGAGTCTTTGAGATACAAATCTGAAGCATTTGCTGCATTTAAAATTCTTTATAAGAGGTTCAAAAATGTGTTTAACTTGAAAGTTGACCGTATTAGAACTGATCATGGTAGGGAATTTGAAAACAACATGGTTAATGATTTTTGTGATAAAAAAGGGTATCTTACAAGAATATTCATCTCCTAAAACTTCACAACAAAATGAAATTGTTGAAAGAAAGAATAAAACTTTACAAGAAATGGCAAGAGTCATGCTTACATCCAAATGTCTTGCTAAGGAATTTTGGGGAGAAGCATTGGATACTGCATGCCATATTATTAATAGAGTTTATATTCGTTCTGGCACAAATCAAACACCTTATGAGATTTTGAACAACAGAAAACCAAATGTGAAATATTTTCATGTATTTGGTTGTGTGTGTTATATTCTGAATGATAGGGATCAACTTCATAAGTTTGATTCCAAAAGTGATAAAGGTTTCTTTTTAGGCTATTTTAGAAATAGTAAAGCCTATAGAGTTTATAACCTTAGAACTAATACTGTTCAAGAATTTGTTAATGTTGTGTTTGATGATGATAAAGGTCTTGCAGATGACAAAGATGAAGAAGATGTATCACAAGTCATTGACAAATCTAAGAATACACTGAAGTCTGAAATTGTTGTACCGAATGCTAACACATCTGGATCAACATCTACATAACAATCAGTTGTAATTTCACAGAATGATCAGTACGTTCCCAAAACGAATCCTTCTTCAAGAATAGGTAAAAGTCATCCTTCTGACCAAATCATAGGCGATGCTATAGTTGGAGTGCAAACGAGAGGAAGAGTAAGAGCAAATAAGGTAGATGTGGTAAGAACAATATGCATGTCTTCTATGTGCAATGTTGTAAATGCTGAATGCTATTTATCTGAAATTGAACCTAAGAGTGCTAAAGTAGCCTTAATTGATGAAAACTGGATTAATGCTATGCATGAAGAACTTGGTCAGTTTGAAAGAAATGAAGTGTGGACACTTGTTCCAAGACCCAGTCATACTAATGTCATTGGAACAAAGTGGATATTCAAGAATAAAACTGATGAATCTGGTAACATTGTTAGGAACAAGGCTAGGTTAGTAGCACAAGGTTACACCCAAGTTGAAGGAGTTGATTTTGATGAGACTTTTGCACCTGTTGCTAGGACAGAATCTATTAGATTGTTGCTAGAAATTGCATGTTTTATTGATATTAAACTTCATCAAATGGATGTAAAAGCTGCATTTCTAAATGGCATTTTGAATGAAGAAGCATATGTTGAACAACATAAGGGATTTGAAGATCCACAATATCCTGATCATGTATATAAACTTAAGAAATCCTTGTATGGTCTTAAACAAGCTCCTAGAGCATAGTATGGTAGGCTTACTGACTTTCTTTTGGAATATGAATTTATTAGAGGAGAGACTGATAGAACTTTGTTCATTAAGCACACTGAAGGAGATTTACTTATTGCTCAAATATATGTTGATGACATTATGTTTGGCTCTAGTTGTGATAAAATGTTGAGTAAATTTGTTGAGGCATTGACTGCAACATTTGAAATGAGTATGGTTGGAGACTTGAACTATTTTCTAGGTCTTCAAATCAAACTATGCAATGATGGTATTTTCTTCTCCCAGAGTAAGTATGCTAATAACTTGGTTAAAAGATTTGGTCTTGAGAATTCAAAACCGATGAAAACTCCTATGGGATCTTCTTTGAAACTTTGCAAAGATAGTGCTGGAACAGATGTTGATCCAACACTTTACAGACCCATGATAGGTAGTTTACTATATTTAACCTCGAGTAGACCAGATATTATGTACAGTGTGTATGTTTGTGCTAGGTACCAAGCTAATCCAAAGGAATCTCACCTGAATGCTGTGAAAAGAATTATCAAGTATGTTTCAGGTACAAGTGAACTAGGATATGGTACACTAAGGACACCAACAACATTTTGATAGGCTAAAGTGATGATGATTGGGCTGGAGATATAGATGATAGAAAGAGTACGAGTGGAGGATGTTTCTAATTGGAAACAATCTTGTATCATGGCACAGCAAGAAACAAAACTATGTTTCACAATCTACTGCAGAGTCTGAGTACATAGCTGCTAGAAGCTGCTGTACAAAACTCTTGTGGTTGAGTAAGATGTTCCATGATTATGGCATTGAGAATGGTATACTTACAATCTTTTGTGACAATGCTAGTGCTATAAACATTTCTAAGAATCCTGTACAACACTCACTCACTCACTCACTAAGCACATTAGTATAAGACATCACTTTATGAGAGATTTAGTAGAGAAGAATATTGTAAAGTTGGAGTATATACCTACTGAAAAACAGAATGTTGACATTTTCACTAAGGCATTAAACCATAAGAGATTCTCAACTTTGAGGAAATCTCTTGGTATGAGCACTATCCGAAAAATTCGGATGGATGTTGTCACAAATGCGTCAGCATTTGGGACAACATCATGGGTTGTATAAATTTTATAAGTTGAATTTATTTCTTACTCAGTTAAATAATTCCTTTGTAAAATATCTTTGAATCTAAGAACCTTGGAGTGCAAAAATAAACATGTCTCACACCTCTCAAATTCATAAAAATAGAATGTTATTAGCATACTAAAAGATGTACAAAAACCACTGAGTAACTATGGAGCACGGAGTTCACTACTACGATGCCTTCTTTTCAAAATGTGATTTTTTGGTAAAAACATCAAGATATTTGTAATCCATTAAGTAAGTATGGGGCACGAAGTTCGCTACTACGATGTATTCTACATGAAAAATGGATCAATACAAATTAGATGCTATAACACAAAAAGAAAAAATTATGGTGCAACACAAATGCAGAAAATTCATGTAAAAACCGTGTTGAGGTGTTTGTAACAGTTTTGAGCACAACATTGCCTGATTCGAATTTATTTTTATAAGATGTAATTATTTAATTATTTATTGAAATTTATTTTATTTATTTAAATTATATACTGACCCACGTTTCATTTTTTTTTTCAGATTATGCTTGCACTAAGTAAAAATTCTAGAAACTTCTTAATTACTTAATTAATAAAATTGATTTTACCCACTAATTACCCATGATCAAGGTTGTGGCTAAAAATGTGGTGCACTATCGAATTATTTCTGGAATTTTCTTTTCAACCTCCAACTACATACATTCTCTCTATTTAACTCAATTAACTGTGATATATTTTGCTAAGTGTTTTATCGAGTTTGTCAAGTATTTGCAGAATTGTTCTTTTGGCCGTGTATTTCCCAAAATTGTTGTATACACTCTCCCACATTTTGCCTCGAAATCCAAACCGTCTCTTAAATGGCTGGAAACCACCGTCAATATCACTCTCACTCTGCTTCTGAATCTTCCGAACAAACTGCCCAAAACTCTCTCGAACTTCTTGCTTCAATGGCTTCACAACAATCCCACTCCTCAAATGCCGACTCTAATGTCTCTGTAACCCCATCAACAACCGCTCATATTCCTCAAACTACTCCATCAACTACCCACATTCCACAAGACTCAACCGTCGAACAGTTTACTAGGGCTGTCGAAGAGGTGTCTGATACTCTTCGAGCTACTGGTCATCTGCCCGTGATGACATTCAGAGATATCACTGTGGATATCTCAAGCTATTTAGTTTAACAAACTGCTCAAATGGATGCTGCAACAAAAAGCCCCAAATCACCAAACCCTAATATTGCTGTTGCAACAGAAGGAAATGTTGAAACCGTTGTTGAAAGAGAAGCTGATGCCGCATCCGATTCTGAGGATGTAGAAATGGAGGAAGCCCAAGATTCTGATAGTGGTACAAATTCCTCTCTCTCACCTTCTGATGAGTCTGCCCCTGTTCTTCTTAAGAAACTGGTGCAGAAAGGGAAAACAAGAAGAAGCCCCGTTCAAAGGAGGAGGTCAAACCGTGTCTTTACTCGAGTGGATTACTCTGAATCCATGAGAAAGAAGAAGAAAGTTGGACACGATGTTACTGAACCCATCCAAGTGTTCACTGAATCTGAAGAAGAAACAATACCCGTTGCTAAGAAAGCAAAGAAGAAAAAGGTTGTTGCTGAACCTAAAGGGAAAGGGAAGGCCAAGATGATCCCTGAGGAAGAAACTGCTGAATCAGACTCTGATTCTGGTTTCAATGTTTGCCTATGAGATATTCAACAATCTCTAAAGAAGAATGCTGAGACCTTTGCTGCTGCAAAGGAGTCCACACCCGAACTTGGTGATGGTGGAAGTGGACACAGCTCATCTTTTGAGGCAAAGAGCTCATCCAAAAGCTCTGAACATGATGGAGATTCTGATCCTGATGAGGAACTACCTTCTGAGGAAGAAAGTGAAGGTATTTCTGATCCCTCTAACTATGTTGAGAAAAGGCTAGAAATTTACTCTAAGAGGAAGCTGTTGATTGAGAAAAGAATTAATGTGCCTGATTTTGATCGTAAAGGGATGGTTAAGTTTTTAGAAGATATAAACCTGTTGAATGTTGTTACATTTGGTGAAGCTTTTCTGAATAATTGGTCTTATGAGTTCTATGCTTGTATGAAGAAAAGCACTGGTAGAAGAAGCTCTAGATGTTATGGTACTGTGAATTTTAGGGGAAGGGATGTGCCATTCACTCCAGAACTGATTAATGAGTTCTTGCACACCCCTAATGTTGATGAGGATGATGATCCAGATATGGATGTTGTGATTACTGCAATCACAGGGGGTAGAAAGACTAAGTGGACTAGGAAGATGCTTGCTAGACACTTAACCTCCTTACATTCTGCTCTTTATAAGCTGATTATTTATAATTGGATCCCTACTACCAACACCACTAAAATTACCAGAGACCAAGCCATTCTTATGTATAGGATTTCTATACTTAAGAAGTTCAATATAGGTCACACCATTTTTCACTATATGAGAAAGTTTACTGGGAAAACTTCTGGGAAAGGAAATCTGCCCTATCCAGTCTTGATTTCTAATTATCTGAAGCACCATGGCTTCACTGCTAAGAAGACTGATGTTTTGAGGGGGAGAGTGCCACTGCTTGCTATTGCTCCTGCCTTGGGGACAGAGTGATTGACCTGCCCCTAAGTGCTCCTGGTACTGACACTCCACAGAGATCTTCCTGACCCTCTACTTCTGCACAACCAGGCCCTTCCAGACCAAGACAGAGGAATGCACTCCCAAATGTTGAGAACATCTGTATCAACATTTTTGGTAATGTCTGTGTTTCACATGAATTCATCAAACTTCAGCTCCAACACTTGTAGGAAACTATTGAAGAACTCCAGTTCCTGAAGGACAGGTGGACCAATATGCTTTCACCTACAACAGGGGGAGTACCACCACCATCTAACTCCAATGTGGTAATTGAAGAGATGACTAATGATGGAGTTATAGCTGTTGCTGCTGGTGGAGGACCTGATGCTGGAGATGCTGCAGTAACTGATGTAGTTGCACACTTTGCATCTACTTTCTTTGTTGAAGAAGCTGAGGATGACGATGATGCTGCTGAGATGGAGACCTTATATGGTGATCTCCATTGATGAACAGGAAGAAGCTACAAGACAGGGGGAGATCTGAATTCATAATGGCAACTATGCAGGAATCTGATGCTGCAACTGTTACCACATCAATTTATGCCATTTATTCAGTTTCAATCTCTGTAATTGGTGTTTAAGTTAAATATTCTGAAATTCTGATACACTTGTTATTTATTTCTAGGTGTTAGGATGTTTATTTCTTTTACTTATGTTTGATATACAACTTGCTTAATTATGGTTGCACTTGATGATATTGTTTACTGCTTTTGCTTAATCTGTTTACAGGTTATCATGTGTTTACTGCAGGTTGTTTAGTCTTAGCTATTTTTTTTTTTTTTTCTGCTCTGATGTTTAGTTGTTTTTCTTGTTTTGTTATTTTAGTGTCTTACTTAAATCTTAAAGTTGTTCTTCCAAAACATAACTTAGGATTCAGTAAAGTTACTTATGTTGTGAGTAAGTATACTGTTTATACTTA
Source organism: Galeopsis tetrahit (assembly GCA_963675135.1). Lineage (NCBI taxonomy): Eukaryota > Viridiplantae > Streptophyta > Magnoliopsida > Lamiales > Lamiaceae > Galeopsis > Galeopsis tetrahit. Next base: position 53,006,467 of record OY776125.1, read on the forward strand.
TTCTGTTTTGGATAAAATTATCTTGATCTTATGGCACAGATCATTGTGAGATTATCCTTGATCTTCATTTGGTTTGATCCAACGATTACAACAGGTATTGTCTTGACTAGTGTTTAGTGTAGATGTTCACCTCAGCTAAATACATAATACTGAGTATGTATAGAAATATATGTGCATCAGGTGTGTTGTAGTCGAAAGGCCAAATTGGGGGAGATTGTTGTTGGGATATGAATCCTAGAACAAGTCCTAAATGATGAATAAAAGATGAAGTATTGATAAAGCCAAAAGTAGTATGAATATTTTCTAAGTGTTGACTGATCTAGTCTAGTTGAGTTAAGTCATCTTGTACAAGACCAGTAGAGTTCACATAAGTTCACATGAAAAGATAAGTACAGTTTATAAGTACTTCATATGTGTTTACAGTATTTGTTTAAGTTTGTTACTGAGCTATTTAAATGTTGTATAGAGCTCATGATGTTTTTATATGTAATAGATTAGTTTTATTGTATAGTTTATAAGTTGACTAAGCTTGTATTATAAAAGCTTAATGTAATGTAATAGTCTTGTTAGGATTAAATGATAGGACTAGATTAGTTCTATGTTGTAAACTGAAGAAGTCTACTGCACAAGACAAGTAGAAGACACAGTCTACTACTACTGGACAAGACAGGTGCGCGACTTAAACAAGACAGGTCGACTTGAAGTTAGTTACAAACGCGTATTGAAGATAAAGACTGAAGAATTAGTTAAGGAATAACTAATTAACTGAAGAAACGCGTGAAAGAAGAAAATTCAGTTAGAAGTTAGTTTTCAAGAAAAGTTGGTTACAACTGATTAGTTCTTGATTTCTAGAATCTATAAATACCTCAAGGTGTTTATCATTTGAAGACTACTGAAATATTGATACTGCAAGCATTATTGAAGATTCAAGTGAAGAAATTACTCTTAGAGATTGAAGTTCAGAAAGTGAAGCTACACAAGTCAAGTGAAGAAATCAGAAGGCTACTACTGAACGAAGAGAAGTTTTATTTTCGTTTACTGTTTCAAGTTGCTAGATACTTGTAAATCGCTAGTAAGATCGAAGATATATCTGGTGATATAGTCTGTGGAAGATCTAAGTCTTCTTCTTGGGACTTTAAAGACAGGAACATACACTTGTACTCGATCGGAAGAGTTTAGTGGAAACATCACAACTGGGTTTGTGAGAGTGGATGTAGACAAGTTGTCGAACCACTATAAATCTCGTGTTTGATTTACTTTACTGTTTTGTTTGTTGTTTAATTGATTAATTGTTTAGTTAATTGAATTACATAACTGAACTAGACTAGCTGAGTATACATAAAACAGAGTTCTCGAATTAAGTTGAGTATAATCTTTAATTGGGCTCATTGTTAATTTCGTATTCCGCATATTGTAATTCTGATATATCGAAAGATTTTAGAAAAGTCTATTTTACCCCCTCTAGACATTTTCTTTAGCTTCCCTCGATATTAACTCAACTTAGGGACCTACAAGTGGTATCAGAGCAGTAGTTTTCGAACTGCTGTTTCTTGATAACCGACTTAAGACTTAGGGTGAAGTCTTGGTCCTTGATTGTTCTTGTATACGTGTTCTTGATCAAATATTCTTGTTATATCTGTTTCGTGCTCCCTGCTCTTGACTTATCTGTTATTCTTGATCATAACTCTACTTAGCACTTATTTCTTGAAATCATGTCTCTTGAGATCAGCGCTAACAAGTTACCTAAGTTCCAGGTACAAGACTATGACTATTGGAAACTAAGGATGGAAGCCATGTTCAGTTCCACTCACGACTTAATGATCTCTGTCATCACTGAAGGTCCGATAGTGACCATGATCCCAAACACTGCTGCCCTCGACGCAAATCAACCCGTGGGTACACTCGTCAAGAAACCAAGGTCAGAACTAACCTCAGAAGAAATGAGACAGAATAATTTGGATAGCTTGGCCAAGAATTACATCTTACACACTCTTCCTAACGAGTATCTGGGAAAAGTGTTAAAATGTAAAACTGCCAAAGAAATGTGGGATCGCTTAGCTATCATTTGTGAAGGGACATCCCTAATCAAAGAAAGCAAGCTTTCCACTGCAGTCCAAAGATTCGAATCATTTCATATGAAAGCTGGTGAAACAATAGACCAGTTGGATACTCGTTTTACTAAAATCATGAATGACTTGGAAGTCCTTGGTAAATCTCATACTCCACGTGAAATCAATCTTAGGATTCTCAAAAGCCTTGATAGTCGATGGAAAATGGTAAAAATGCTTGTTAAGAATACCCAAGATATAGACGTATGGACAGCAGAAACCATGTTTCAAACTCTAAAGGCCCATGAGTTTGATCTAGACGAAGATGAACCCATAGTAAGCAGTGACAGAGAACATGATGTGTCTAAGAACGTTGCTTTTAAGGCTAGTTCGTCTAAGGTAGACAGGTCAAAGTCTAAAACTATGTCTACTTCTGTGAAAGACGAGTTAGATACTGATCTTAGTCTGAAGGATCAGGTAAGCCTCATGGTTAGAAAGTTTGATAGGCTGAATAAACGTTTCGGAAGATATAAGAAGTTCTATAGAGAGCATAGAGGGTCTGCTTCTAAGAACTCGTCTGAGACCAGACGAGACCGAAACTCGTCCGAAAGGAGAGACGAAGTCTCGAAGGGTAACAGACAAGATAGAGAGTCTGATGGTAGGAAGATTACTCGTTCTGATAGACGTGATAAACGAAGGAACAACTCTCCTATTAAAAAGGCTACTAATGATATCTTGTGTTATAACTGTGAGAAGCCAGGTCACTACATATATGAATGTCCAGACCTGAGTACCGATGATCGAGAAGAACGCAAAGCACGAAGGGAAAGAAGATACAACCGTGGTAAGAAGGCAATGATGGCCAATGATGACTCTGACTCTGACTCAGACGAGTTGCCATCATCCTCATCTAGCTACCCGTCTGAACAAGATCACGATGAAGCTTTCATAGTAGATGATGGTCTATGTTGCATGGCTAAAGTCGACCAAGAGGTATCATCAGCTACTTCTTTTCAATCTTGTGATGAATCTGAATCTGATGAAAGTGACACTGCCAGTAGCAAAGTAGGGAGTAGTCTTCAGCACTCTACTAGTGCAGTTGAAGACGACCTCCTACTTGCCAACAAGGCATTCATTGAAGTCAGTGACGAAAACATCATCTTAAGACAAGAAATCATTGATCTTAAGGAAGCCCAGTCTAAAGTAGATCCTAATATAACAGTCCTAAATGAACGCTTGCAAGAAGAGTTGAGGCAACTCAAAGACAAGTGTGCATTGACAGACAAGTTGTATCAAGACCTACTTAAGACACATGCTACTGAGAAACATGAATTCAATGTTTTACAAAATAAGTTCAAAAAACTTGAAGAACGTAATAAGTTCTTAGAAACCGAGGTTGTCACTTTAGACCTTAAACTTACTGACCTGGTTAACTCTTCAAAAGTTAATCTTGAATTGTCGGATAGGTATAGGGCTCCTGCTGACAAGACAGGCATAGGTGCTGAGACATCAAGCTCGTCTACTCTAGTTCCTAAGAACCCTACTATTTTCATCTCAAGCTCTTTGACTAATGATAAAGGAAAAGAACCAATGATATACGATATTGATACTCCATCTAAAGGTACTGTACCAAAACAAGCTCGAGTTAACATTCCAATTACCAAAGGAGGTAAAAAGAAAGTTAACAACAAGCCTGTTTCGTTTAAGACAAGTCAACAAAGGACTAGGAATCGTGGACGACCAAATCAGGTCAGATACGAGGATTGGTATCCTGAGGAGACAAGTACTAGACAAGTACAGACTAGACGACAAGAGTCTAGACCTCCTTTTATAAGGCAGTCTCAACTCTACTCGTCTAGACCTAGACAGGAAGATCCAAAATATCGTACACAAGCTGTTCTATATCCTCCACCTTTGTCATATGATATCGAAGGAGAAGAAAGACCTAAACATGTCTATAAACCGTATGGACCTAATGCATACAAACCTTACTCTGACTATCATAGACAAGTGCCTGCTCAAGTAGAGATTAAGTCAAAAGGCTATCTCCAAAGAGTAGACCCGAACTCGACTGATAGGCCAGATAAGGACAACAAGGTCTTATTTTGCAACAAATATGGTCGAAAGCTCAGAAGATCAAACTTGTTCAGGACTCCAATGTTCATTTTGATTCCATTGAACTCGACTAACCCCCAAGGACCCCAATAAACAAGGAGGGTACCTAAATTATGAAATATCATCTATTGCAGGGTCGACTCGATCTATACAAGAAGGGTGGCTCAACAGGAGAAACTTGGTACATAGACAGTGGCTGTTCGCACCACATGACTGGTACCAAGACTCTCTTATCAAGCTACCATGAGCAAGAAGAACCAAAAGTGATATTTGGTGATAGCTCCACTGCTGTTACTAAAGGATTTGGTTACATTCGGAATGGAGACATAGAAATTCAAGATGTCTCATATGTTGAAGGCTTGAAATACAATTTACTCTCTGTTTCACAATTTTGTGATCGAGGCTACAAAGTGCAGTTCAAGAGTCGCAAATGTGAAATCATTGACAAAAGGACACACACAGTCCTACTGGTCGGCATAAGACAAGGAAGTGTGTACATAGTGAACTGGAACAGTTGTCCGAGGGACACCTGTCTACTTACTAAGAATCCTAAAGAACTTGGCTGGCTCTGGCATAGACGCCTTTGTCATCTAAACTTTAAGGTTCTTAATAAGATAGCCAGAGACTACCTTGTGGAAGGTATTCCCAATGAAGTCTACTATAAGTCACATGTATGCACATCCTGTCAAAAAGGTAAACAGGTAAAGGGTTCTTTTAAATCTATTCCATCCCTCTCAACTAGTAGAGTTCTTGAACTTCTACATATGGACTTACATGGCCCAATAACTCCTCCAACTTTGAACGGTAGAAGGTACACACTTGTTGTGGTAGACGACTATTCTAAGTTCACTTGGGTAGTCTTCTTACACAAGAAGAGTGATACACGAACACTTTTGCCTGATCTGTTGAAGAAGTTACAGGTTGAGAAGAATCAGTCAATTGTCAAGATCCGTAGTGACAAGGGTACTGAATTCATTAACTGCTATATTAAAGATTTTTGTTCTAAGCGTGGCATCCAGCACCTTACTAGTGCAGCAAGGACACCACAACAAAATGGAGTAGCAGAGTGAAGGAACAGAACTCTTAAGGAGGCCTGCAGGACCATGCTGACAGAGTATAATACACCTCAGAAGTTTTGGGCAGAAGCCATCAATACTGCATGCCACTCACAAAATAGAAGTGCTATCAATAAAGCACTAGGTAAGACGCCCTATGAGGTATGGAAAGGTAGAAAACCCAGAGTTTCATATTTTCATATATTTGGATGTAAGTGTTTTATCCATAACAATGGGAAAAGCAAGTTGAATGCATTCGATGCTAAAGCAGACGAGGGGATATTCTTAGGATACTCCTCAACTAGCAAAGCATTCAGAGTATTCAACTACTCTACCCTATGTGTGGAAGAAACACCACATGTGGTTTTCGAAGAATCTCAACAGGACACGTCTGCCAACAAGATCAGTGAGAAAGTTACTGAGCTAACTATCGAATCTGACAAAGATTCAGAGATATATGAATCCGTTCAAGCATACAATCCATTCATGAAAGCTCTCGAGTCAGATGACCAGAAGAAGGTAAGTGCTCAAGGTAACTCTACTAGACCAGTTGACATGCCTAAACTAGTCGACTCGTCTACTCCTATTAAATCTTCTGATGATAATGATGTTGACATGCATGATGCTGTACATGATATAGATGATAGTATTATTGTTAAGAATAGAAATACATGGAAATCAGCGCATAATACTGAAAATATTATTGGTGACTCTACTGTTGGTGTGAAGACTAGACGACAACTCTTTGAGTCGCAAGAACAATCTAGTCCATCTCTGTTTTGCTGGTGTTGTTTCCTCTCATCTATCGAGCCTAAAACCATTAATGAGGCATTGGCTGATAGTAATTGGATCATTGCTATGCAAGACGAGTTGAATCAGTTTGTTCGAAACGACGTCTGGGAACTTATCGATAGACCGAAACATCATAATGTAGTTGGCACTCGATGGATTTTCAAGAATAAGAAAGATGAGAATGATGTAGTTGTTCGTAATAAGGTTAGACTAGTCGCTCAAGGCTATTCACAAGCTGAAGGCATAGATTATGATGAAACATATGCTCCTGTTGCTAGACTAGAAGCCATTTGATTGTTTCTTGCATATGCTGCTTACATGAAATTTACTGTATATCAAATGGATGTTAAAAGTGCATTTCTTAACGGTATTCTTGCGGAAGAAGTGTATGTTGAACAACCCCCAGGTTTCGAAGTCAAAGGTAATCAGGTATACAGATTAAAGAAGGCCTTATATGGACTAAAGCAAGCTCCAAGAGCCTGGTATGATACTCTTTCTCAATTTCTATTAGAAAATGGTTTTACTAAGGGCAAGGTAGATAGAACCTTGTTCAGAAGACAAGAAGGGAAAGACATTTTACTCGTCCAAATTTACGTAGATGACATCATTTTTGGATCACCCAACAAAAAGCTGAGTGAAAGTTTTTCAACACTCATGCAAAGTAAATTTGAGATGTCTATGATGGGTGAAATGAATTACTTTCTTGGACTTCAAGTAAAACAGACCCCAGAAGGGATTTTCATAAATCAAGCAAAATATACTCGTAATCTACTAGACAAGTATGGTATTAAGACATGTAAATCTTCTGGAGTACCTATGCAACCTACTTACAGGATGGATCCAGACGAGAATGGTAAATGTACTGATCAAACTCATTACCGTGGTCTTATTGGTTCATTACTCTACTTGACTGCTAGTAGACCTGATATTGCATTTTCTGTTGGTGTATGTGCTCGTTTTCAAGCTAATCCAAAAGAGAGTCATATGGAAACCACTAAAAGGATATTGAAATATTTGAAAGGAACTATCAATCGTGGTATATGGTATCCTTCAAATGATGATTTATCTCTAAGTGGCTACTCTGATTCTGATTTTGGTGGTTGTAGAATAGATAGGAAATCTACATCTGGTTCTTGTCAATTCTTAGGCACAAAACTCATTTCATGGTTTTCGAAAAAGCAGACAAGTGTTGCTACCTCTACTACTGAAGCCGAGTACATGGCTGCTGGTAGTTGTTGTAGTCAATTATTATGGCTTATTCAACAGCTTAGAGATTATAATATTTGTGAATCAAATGTTCCTATATTCTGCGATAGTAATAGTGCTATTGCCATTACACAAAATCCTGTTCTGCACACACGATGTAAACATGTTGATGTGAAACACCATTTCATACGTGATCATGTAGAAAAGAAGGATATTCGCATGGAAAAGATTCATACTGATTTTCAAAGAGCTGATATTTTCACAAAACCATTAGCTGAGACCCGATTTCGTGAATTATGCATTAGTCTAGGACTAATTGATCTTGATCCTACTAGTATGTAGAGATGTACTAACCAGACAGGTACAGTCCTAAGAAGAAAGGAGAAATAGACAAGTTACCACGAAAGGAGCGGAGCACTCGTCTACTCACTCAACAGACAGGTATACAAGGTCAGACAAGTTGACCAAACAACCCGATGAGGAAGCTGGTAAAGCTGAGGGTAATACTAAGGGAATAAACATTTAAGGGGGAATCCTTGATTTCTTAAAGATCCTTATGTTGACTCTTTAGTTTTGTAACAGTCATCTTGTTTGAACCTTGATCATTGACTTAAATTAATATTCATTCGAAATATTCTAATCTACTATCTGTCGTACAAAATAAGACAGGTACATAAAGTTGTTCGATGTTCAGAATAGACACGCACAGTCGAAGGGGGAACTCGACTAATACTCATAAGACTACTCGTCTTTTGAAATTAAGTCTACTCGCCTTATGAAGCTTAGGCCTACTCATCTGTTCTGGATGGACTCGAACAGACAAGCTAAGTTTTCTTTGATTTAAATGGATTATGTGTTAAGTGTTTTACTCGAAACAAATTAAAGGTATTAAAGTAATTTGATAGTGTTAAAATTTGAATATCCTAGAATTGGATTTATACACCCCCAGTTAATGAGGTGTACACATTCAGTTCGCGGCAAAATATGAATATGTTAGGTCAGATGAGTACACTCCTCTTTCTACCAATAGGAGAGGTGGATCTCAATTTTACAAAATCAAAACACACTTTCGTCTCGGTTCCGTAACCGAATGCCAAAGGTCTTGACCGTTGGATCTAATGCTTCAATCTTGACCGTTGGATCAAAAATTCAGTTTTTAAACAAAACCCAATACTTGTACACATCTTGCCTCACGTTTCATAACTCCTCTACTACTTGCTAACAGTGATTTCCTGCATAATCTACTTTCGTGTTCATTACAAATCGTTTAATATGACTATTCGATCTATCTTCGATGTCAGCACCAACATTCAGGCACCATTTGATCTAGGCAGATATATAAATGACAACAAGGTGCATGTTGAGCCATCTCTGTTTTTCGAAGGAAATCATACGGTCGGAAATGCAGAAATCTTGACCAAGTGTACCAGATGCGGTCTAAGACCCTACTTGGAGGCGTTTCCTCAAGTTGTTCTGGAGGAAGAAGTTTTGGAATTCTATGCTAACGCCAGCAGAAGGGGAGATGTTATCGAATCATTTATCGGTTCAAATCGAGTGGAAATCACTCGTGAAGCTCTATTTGAAAGATTGAAGTTGCCCATCGGAACGATTGATGTGGAAAAATACGCTGAAGGACAGGAGATGAGGTATTTAAGTATTTTCTGTGGAAAGAAAATGAGGTTGAAACCGGATGGTAAAGCTATTACAGCCAAGAAGGGTGAACTATTGGACAAATATCGCACTCTACTGGACATAGCAAGCAAGATGCTTCTATGTGCCACTGGGTCTCATGATTCAGTTACCCAAGTCAAAACAAGGATTATGGCAGCCATCTATGATGGAATCACTGAGGGTAATTGGTTCAAGTTGATAGCTGACAGGATGATGCACTTCGAAAGAAGTGTTAGGGTGGATGTTGATACTCGGAACTGGGTAGTGTCTCAAGCAGTTGGATATGGTAACAAGCTGAGCATCTTACTCCCACTTTTGATGTCCAACAAGACTACTTGGAGCAAGGGAAAGCCATTTCATCCTCTTAAGTTCTACTTAAAGAAAGAGGCACTGAAGAAGCAAGCTGCTGTAAGGCCAGCTGCTCCTAGGCACGTTCAATTTGATGAATCTGAAGTGTTGCCGTACGCGGATTCAGAGAGTTCTTCACAAGCTGGGTCTGAGGAAGCGGAGTCCAGTGCAGACGACTCAGAAAAGACTCAATCAGATGAAGAGTCGCTACACGAGAAGGAGTCGAGTGAACAAGTTCCTGAGAGGTATACTCTTGTGAGAGTTGGAACCCCACCTCCACCAGAAGAGACGAGTCACCAGGTTGGTACCTCTTCACAAAATTTGTCAATTCCTTCTCTCTCTCTCTCTACTGTTTGAACCAAGGCTACATCACATCGATCTAGGCCTCGTCCTTTATCCTCAACTTCACATGTACTGGCGGCATTACCGCTTAGAGCCAGTCATCCCCAAATCACTCCCAGACAAGATACAACTGATACTCCTACAGTTGTCATACCTGACCTAGCCACATCAAAGCCCATAGAGACCACTGCCTTTACTCCCTCTCCCTCACCAGAATATGGTGAACCCTCCAACCCCTCTACTTCAGACAAGACGCCAGTTGCCACTGCAACAGCTGAGTTAGAGACCCCATCTACTCAGGACCCGTCTGTTGTTAGATTTGATTCCCTGGTGTATTATCCGATGTGTCTACGAGAGAAGAGGATTCGTGCTCGAGTTTCAAGAAATCTGCAGAAGACGCTCTCGACTCTTGACATTGACACAGCTTCTGAACAGTTTGAGAAGCTAGTCAGGATTTGCACATGGTTCGCGTTGAAGAAGTCTTCTACGGATGATCTTTTTGAAGTCATTCAAGGCAAGGGCGGAATCTCCAACTTTATGGATTGGGAGATGGAACAGAAAGAAAATAGTGGAGTTAAGGATCACTCCGAGCTATTCCCTCGCAAAGCCTTGGTTGATTTAGTCAAAAAGTTGCTGAATATTCCGGATGGTGTCATTGAGGATGTGTTCGCATTTGACGTCGGAACCCAGACTGATCTGGTGGAAGACGAGATTAAGCCGGAAGTAGCTGAGATGGCAGTACAGACTTCAGAACGATTGGAAGAAATTGTTGAAAGTGATGAAGATGAAATCGACTCACTCATGCTTGGTAAAGAAGATGATGAGTTCCTGGATGCTGAGATGTTTGATGAGGATGAGATCAAAGCCTTTGATGATGAAGTTGTTGGACCTGCCATTTCTAGTCAAGTTGTTCCAGAAAGATTTCTGGATGATTTAAAGACGGATCTAGGAAATGTTGTTCATACTGCCATAGACAAGTTCTTAAACTTGAAGATGAAGGATGTGCTAGTTGAACAAAATCAGTCACTTGTTGACAAATCCAGAGACTTATTTGTTGGTGAAGTCAACAAGATGGACTCGACTTTCAGAGAGGAGATGTTTGCTCAATTTGAAGACTTTCTGAAGAAACAGGTTGATTTTTCAGAAAAGAGGTCAATCTCGTTTGCTCGATCACTAGCTGAAGAGTCAAGCAAAATGGAGAGACTTTACAGAGTTAAAGTTGTTATTGCTGATGAACAGAGACGGGAAGCACAAGATCAATTGGTGCGTTCTCGGGATGTTCTAAATGAGTTAACTACACAGAATACTCTTCTTCGTCAGACGGCTACTCATTTAAAAGATGAACTGGTTTCATGTACAAGGAAGTTGGAACTGGTTACTGATAGATTGGACAAGATGAGCCATGAGAAATCACATCAGATGCACATTGAGTCAGCTGCTGAAGCCATGAAGGAAGCTTTGAAAGAAGAGATGACTCGCTTTACTTCTCTTTTCACTCTTAAGGCAAGTGATGAAGCCAAAAAGGGGGAAGAGACAAGTAGAGTTGAAGATGAAGTTGTGAAATCTGCTAGTGCTGAACCGGAGATGAAAGCTGCTGCTACTGCGATTGAAGAACTAAGAAGGCCTAAAAGAGGCAGATTAGTGAAGAAGGCAGATCTAGAGCATGCTGAGACAGAAAAGCAGAAGAGATTAGATAAAGGCAAAGCTGTTGCTTCTCCTGAAGCAGAGATTCAGACCAGACGAGTTAAGAGAAAGCTGGATATTGAAGAGCCTACTGCTACTGCTACAGTTGAGAAGAAACAAAGAATTGCTAATGATGAGATTCATTATGCAAGCAAAAAGAAGATTACTAAGCATATTGAAAGGCTGCAGAAGTTGAAAGCTGATGAAGACAAAATGGAAGACAAGTTCATTGATCACTTCATAGATAATGAGCATAGAGCTGAATGGATTGAAGTGAAGAGTCAATGGGAACTTGATCATTGGATAATAAGGAAGTATGGTGATGCTGAAAGTCAAGATGAACTATATTCTTTATTTGACAGGTTCATGGAAGGACAACACAGGAAGTTATGGCATCTAATCTTGAGGATTTCTGCTGGTGCTAACTTCAACATTCTTGTTCCTGAATTTCCTGAATGGAAATGTCCCATGACCAGCTCAGGTAAAAGAGTTGATCATAACCAGATCAAGAAATTCGAAGAAGAGCTGCTAGATAAAGAGAAGATTGAAGATGAAGACCATATTTGTCTAATTCACAAGAGACTCCTTGATGCATTCTGCGTTCCAAATCCAGAAGGAGGTACTCTTTCAGATTAGTTTTTGTTTGTTTGAAGATTAGTTTGTGTTGCTCTGATACTTAGTTTTTTTTATTCAAAGTATGTGTAATCTACTGATCTAGTTTTTGAATGAATGAAAGATAAGTACTATTTGATGTTAAAAGACAAGGTAACTACTTAACTAGTCTACTTATGAGAAAAGGTTCTAGTAGTTTTGGCTTCATCAAAAAGGGGGAAATTGTTGGGATATGAATCCTAGAACAAGTCCTAAATGATGAATAAAAGATGAAGTTTTGATAAAGCCAAAAGTAGTATGAATATTTTCTAAGTGTTGACTGATCTAGTCTAGTTGAGTTAAGTCATCTTGTACAAGACCAGTAGAGTTCACATAAGTTCACATGAAAAGATAAGTACAGTTTATAAGTACTTCATATGTGTTTACAGTATTTGTTTAAGTTTGTTACTGAGCTATTTAAATGTTGTATAGAGCTCATGATGTTTTTATATGTAATAGATTAGTTTTATTGTATAGTTTATAAGTTGACTAAGCTTGTATTATAAAAGCTTAATGTAATGTAATAGTCTTGTTAGGATTAAATGATAGGACTAGATTAGTTCTATGTTGTAAACTGAAGAAGTCTACTGCACAAGACAAGTAGAAGACACAGTCTACTACTACTGGGCAAGACAGGTGCGCGACTTAAACAAGACAGGTCGACTTGAAGTTAGTTACAAACGCGTATTGAAGATAAAGACTGAAGAATTAGTTAAGGAATAACTAATTAACTGAAGAAACGCGTGAAAGAAGAAAATTCAGTTAGAAGTTAGTTTTCAAGAAAAGTTGGTTACAACTGATTAGTTCTTTATTTCTAGAATCTATAAATACCTCAAGGTGTTTATCATTTGAAGACTACTGAAATATTGATACTGCAAGCATTATTGAAGATTCAAGTGAAGAAATTACTCTTAGAGATTGAAGTTCAGAAAGTGAAGCTACACAAGTCAAGTGAAGAAATCAGAAGGCTACTACTGAACGAAGAGAAGTTTTATTTTCGTTTACTGTTTCAAGTTGCTAGATACTTGTAAATCGCTAGTAAGATCGAAGATATATCTGGTGATATAGTCTGTTGAAGATCTAAGTCTTCTTCTTGGGACTTTAAAGACAGGAACATACACTTGTACTCGATCGGAAGAGTTTAGTGGAAACATCACAACTGGGTTTGTGAGAGTGGATGTAGACAAGTTGTCGAACCACTATAAATCTCGTGTTTGATTTACTTTACTGTTTTGTTTGTTGTTTAATTGATTAATTGTTTAGTTAATTGAATTACATAACTGAACTAGACTAGCTGAGTATACATAAAACAGAGTTCTCGAATTAAGTTGAGGATAAACTTTAATTGGGCTCATTGTTAATTTCGTATTCCGCATATTGTAATTCTGATATATCGAAAGATTTTAGAAAAGTCTATTCACCCCCCTCTAGACATTTTCTTTAGCTTCCCTCGATATTAACTCAACTTAGGGACCTACAATTGTAGATGTTGTGAATTCTTAAATGTATCAACATTCTCAACAACATCTTAATTTGACATTCCGATATTTTTTCTAAGTCCTTTCTGAAATGTTTCATTAAATGTTGAACTAAATGTTACAGCATTTCTGGTAGAGTCTAGAAGCTTCTATAAGGATCTAGAACCTGGAAGATTCCAGAATATTGCAGAACGTGCTTGAAGAGCTAGAAGAGGCTGGAAGCAGTTTAGAATGACCTGGAACGTGCAAGAAGGATCTAGAAAGATCATGGAAGTTGAGTTCCTAAAAAATAGGATCTCAAAGATGGAAGCCTCTAGAATTCGCATTCCACCTCTATAAATACCGAAGGAAGGCTCCACAATTCTGTGTATTCTATTCGATCAATATCCTAGACTAGTGTTCATTCTGTTAGGAAATTGTGGCCCCAATAGCTATACCTTTTAGTTCATACGAAGTATCCCACTCGTATGGCTGTGTGCTTTTCTTATCTATCGAGAGTGTAATCATAAATAGACTAGCATTTCGACAGTGTGTAATTTTATACACTTAGTTCGTTTTCAAAAAAAGGCACCTGCCCTGTTTATAGTTTTAGTTGTGAAGGTTATTGTTGTAACATTTCACACAACATTTGTACTTGAAGATAAGTATTGATATTTCGCCGTAAGGCTAACATAGATTTTTATTTATAAAATCTATGTTAAAAATATTTCCATTGTGTCTTGTTTGTTTTTAGTGTTTTAAGTCTTCCGCTGTGTATCTTTATTTCTGATATTCTGTTAGAGTCACTGTTGTACAATTTGTCTCAACATTTAGTACATCATTAATCTACTTATACTTAAACACTATACCACGGCACACTTTCAATTAGTATACATCTGTAGAAGTCTATATCAGCTGATAAGGCATACAAGGGCCTTCTCATCTGATTTTGTCAAATATGGCCTTCTTTCAATCTTCAAGGTCTTCTTAGTCTTCCAGTCTTATACTCTTCAAATCTTGAGTGAGCGCGTGTAAATCCAAATGTGATCTCAGTTGATATACATACAACTGATCTCACAATGAATAGACTAAGAAACTATAAGCTGATTTATACAACTCAGCTTATCCTATCAGATGACTAAATAAACTATTAAGTGTTTTGACCATCAAAACTATTACATCAACACCCTTGGGGGTGGGTGAATATCCTAACAGTTTAAATAATATCCTAACATCCGACGATCAGAAATCCTCCATTTCCGACCACCATTCCGAGAGCCTTTATCCAGGTACCCTCTTCATCTATTTTTTCTCCATGTTTGTAGATTCTCAAGGTTCTTCTTCGAAAACCTCCACCTCTCAAAACATGATTCATCCTTTCCCTGTAACCGACGAGGCCTACAAGGACCGGGTTACAGGTTCATCTTCCTTTTCTGAAGAGTCGTTAGATAGATTTAGGGCTTATGAATATATCCCTTCCACTTTTCATACTCGTTTACCATTAGACTCAGAAATGGCAAACTTTACTCAGCCTCCAACTCTAGCTTTTTGGGAGCCCCAGATTCAAGCGGCTCACCAAGAGCGGGTGTATGTAATTCCTCGTGTTCGGGGACCGAGCCCCCAAACATGTTCTCCTCTTAAATCCACAAACATGCGAAATCTCAATAGTCATGCCAGCCTTCACGGCCCTTTTGAAGTATCCAACTTGTGTAGAAATCCCTGAGTTCTCTATCACTTCGGTCTCAGCCTCGCCTATGCTCCTCTAGAAGCCGGCGATGGTAATTCAATCTCTTTAACTTTCTCTCATCTTTGCATGTTTCCATACGAGACTCTAACCTCATATTTCATTGTGTTTTGCAGAAATAGAGTGGGTTTCCAGGATCACCCGTGCCTCCGCAACTCCGGCTCAGTCTGCACAGCCACTGTCAGCCCCAATAAGGGACGTTTCTCCGCTTAACTCTGTTCCAGCTCAATCGATACCTCCAACACCCAGCTCCGTCTAAAAAAAGAACCAGGTACACTACCGGAAAGGAACCAAGTCTCCCAGATCCAGGTCATCCCGAATCCGCAGCTCCTTGAAAGAAGGTCAGGGGCAAGAAGGTTGCAGCCTCTGCTGACCCCATCGAGTTAGATCCAGAGGTGAAGTCCAGCCTCAATCCTCTTTCCAATCTTTCCAACAAGTATCTCACTCCCGGCGTTTAAAGGTCTCTTCTGGCCATGCCCTTAGAAGAAAAACTTAATTTTGTGCTTCATAAAACTTATATATGTTCTGCTTATCCCATTGCAACTTAGTCTCTTGTACGCCGATACCCTCTACAACTCTTTGGACCCCCTATACTCCGAGAAGAAGGAGCTCGAGACGCTCCTTGAGCTATCCCACACTAAGATGTCTCATCTCGAGCAGCGGGTAGCTAAGGAGCTGGAGAAGGAGAAAGAGAAGGTGAGGACTCTTACCAAGGAGCTGGAGATCATAGAGGCTCGCTTGGTGGAGGCGGTTAGGGAGGCCTGTGCGGACGGGACAAAAAATGGGGTAAACTCTCTTTTCTATTCAGCATCTGAGCAGGACTTCTTGGGGGCACTCCACAAGTAGTGGCTCGAGTCGTACCACAAGAGTACCAGTTTTCTGGGCGCTGTAGATTCCCATCTCTCGCACTTCATAGATCATAGCTTTGATTGCGCCGTTAGCCAGCACCGGGTCAGGAACTTCAATGGGGTCTATGACAGGGAGACCCCTCTGAGTAGTGTAAAGGCACCTCCCAACTTCTAAGGAGATCCAACGGAGCCTGTAGCCGCATCGTGGTGTCTGGATGAAATGAGGAAGATCGTTGTTGAGCTGAAGAGCAAGGACCTGAAGCCTGAGGATCTGCAGCCCATGGCATCCCCTCCGTATCCGCTCGAAGAAATCAATGAGGAAGCTAACCAGGAAGAGGGTGGAGGCTCGAGCCTGCACACCGAGAAGGAGACTGTCCACTCCCCCAGCCTTAAAAAGTTTCTCTTTTGTACTTCCGCTCTACTTAAACAGTTTACTTTTTTATTGTTTTTCGTGTAACACCGAACAATTTATCTTTTTGCTGGTTTTTGCTACGATTCGAGGGGCTTCGTGCCCTGTTTTTGTTTTTCTTAGGGCCTCCGGGGCCTAAGTATATATTCGATGCATGTTTCTCTCCTCTCATACATCTCTTGTCTTCATCTGTTCTCTTCATCTGTTTCTCATATGTTCTGATTTTATGATATATCTAACTGTTCTTGTTGGTCCCTGAACGAGTAGTGAATGGGATTAAAGTCTAGAGGGGAGGGGTGAATAGACTTTAAAACTTTTTCAAGAGAGTTGGGAACCTCTTCTGATCTCTATGTCAGCTGGACTACAAGTCTGCTGGTCCAGATGACTATAGTGATATGAATGGAGAGATTATATGCAGAATTATGGTAGGCCTTGTTTAGTGTTGGTCCCTGAACGAGTAGTGAATGGGATTAAAGTCTAGAGGGGAGGGGTGAATAGAATTTAAAACTTTTTCAAGAGAGTTGGGAACCTCTTCTGATTGCTATGTCAAATGGACTACAAGTCTGCTGGTCCAGATGACTATAGTGATCTGATAGAGGAGGTTATATGCGGAATTATGGTAGGCCTTGTTGAGACTCGTTCTTTTGTTTCTTGTGAAAGTGTTTAACTTGTTTTCTTTAATGAAAGTACTCAGCTGATGCTGGTTTGAAAGTTGTGGCCCTATTTTGAAGGATATTGAATTCACAGTATGCACTATATAATATTTAATGAAATGACAGAATGTAAAGTGCAATAAGTAAATAACACCAGGTTTATAGTGGTTCAGATATACGATCCTACGTCCACTCTCACGTCCTAACGTGATATTTAATCCCTTTAATTTACCGCAAATTACAAGGGTCTTGACCTTTATAGTCCCAAGGATAGGACTTTGAGATCTGAGCCGTCCTAACAGCTACGGTCTCCACAAGTGATTGTAAGCACTTGCACTTTGAGGGTTTCAAAAACTTTAACCTTTCGGAGAGGGTTTGGGGTTTTTGAAGTGTATCCAACTAATGGTTCAAGCTTATAGTTTGCTTAACCACTATGCCTAAAACAAATGATATACAATATGAACAGGTTTCAGGTTCTTATGGGTCGGATAGAAATCACTTAAGAGCTATGGATAATCTAATGGATTCTGGCTCTTTGAGAACTCTTGGGACAATATGGCTTTTGCTTGATTGCTTGCTAGACTTGTTGAATTCTCTCGTTGTGACTTCGTACTTGTGATTTCTCATCCTCTTGTATTTATAGTGGTGATTGCTTGCAACTAGCCGTTGGAGTTGACTAGCCGTTGGGGCAATCTTTCCATAATGGCTTAATTCCTTGATTCCAGTCGCTTGATTGCTTCAATCCTGGGATCATGTCAATCTTCTAAATAAGGTAGGTCTTTGTTTAAACTGCAAGATGACTTTGGAATCAGCCGAGTCCTGGAAGAACACATAGTCTTCTGATCTGAACTTCTAGTCTTCTGACTACTCTTCTGGCCTTGCGTCTTCTGTCTTTTGATATCAGCAGAGTAAAACTCTTCTGATCTGACAATTCTTTGTCCTGCTTTAGGCCATCTTCAATCTGGGACTCCATCAGTCAAGTAGGTATACAAACACCTTACTTAACTAGTCTTCAAGGATATCCTAGTCTTCATGTCTTCTACTCTTCTCATCTTGAGGGAGCGCATGTAAGCCGTGACTGTGCTGATCAGTTGATATCTATACAGTTGATCACACAAGACTAGTCTAAGCTGTTCTATACAAAGTCAGCTGATCCTATTACATTTATAAACTCTAAGTGTTTTGGCCATCAAAACTATTCTAACATCAAGTGGGGCTTAGGGTGAATTTATATCCCAACAATTTCCCCCTTTTTGATGAAGCCAAAACTATATATGATAAATGCTCTTAATAAGATAAGATAGAAGTTTATAAACTTCATAAAAACTGAAGTATCTGATGAAGACAATGAGAGTTTGTCTTGAAAGCAAAGAGAGCTAAACTTGAATATATATAGAGCTTTTACAGATTACAAGTAATAGTTTCTTTAAAGCTTTGAAAGTGGTCTTCATCAGGTCTTCTGATCTTTAGATGCGGAAAGCAAGATACAGACGAGTTCGAACTTCTTCCATATGCTGCAGGTCTGTAACTTTCTCCTCTTCATAGATCTTCTCTAGGATCCTTTTGACTTCAATTAAGTCTGTTCTTCCAGAATCCAGAGTGGGAGGATCCCAATTGGGTTCTTCAGGAGTTAGGATTCTGCAGTTGTCAAGTTCTTTGGCTGTCTTGACTACTTCTTTCCAGAACTCTTGATCTTCAATGTTCATGAATTGATTGAACTGGAGGAATTCATCTTCATAGTTTGGGAGAGGGCCAAATTTTCTTACAATGTGGTGTTGAATTTGCCACTTCTTCTTCAGAGGGTACCACCTTTGCAGCTCATCTTGAAGGGCTAAATAATCCACATAGTTGCTATCAAACACCGGGACTTTATCTTTCTGTGCCAGAGCATTTTCTTTCAATGCTTTGTCCTTGAGAGCTTTCCTGAGTTTGGCTATCTTCCTGTCAAATTTGGCTTTGACTGCTTTCGCATCTTTTAGCTTCTTTTGCTTAAGCTCTTGAGCTTCAAGCTCTTTTCTTTTCTTCAACTCTAAAGCCTCTTTCTCTTCTGCAGTAGGCTCTGCTGGAGCTGACTTCTTGCTTGACTTCTGAGCTTGCTCATCTGCCTTCCTTTTCCTTGTCATCCTCTTCTCAGAAACTTGTTCTGTAGAGGCAGTGATCTGTAGACTCTTGGCAGGAGCTTGAGTGAGAGCTTGGATGTCTTCTTGGGCAATTTCTTTGCCTTTGCTTTGCCTGCTCTTGATTTTGCTTGTTAGGCCACCCAAGGTTTCATTCAGCTCATCTTGAGATACTACCATCACAGCTTGCTGTGCAGTAGCCTTCTCTAGAGCCTTTATCAATACATCTTCCCCCTTTTTGGCTTCAGCAAGTGCAGCCGCAAAAGGCTTCATGGCATTCAGAATCTCCACTTTCAGAGTTTGTTGAAGAGCCATGGCATTGACTTTGCCAACATGGGTCAGATGAGTGATGCTATGGTCTAGAATCTGAGCATGAGAGTTGGAGGAGGAGGCAGCTTCAAGTCTAGCTGTAAGTGCTTCCAATTTGGTTGCTGTCTCCTTCATCCGAGTCTGAAGTTTCTCATTTTCTGCTGTAGCTGATTGGAGGAGAGCTCGACCTTCAGTAGCTCTTGCTTCAGCATCTTCAATTCTTTTCTTGTAGGTGGTTTCCATGCGGTTGACCTCATTAGAGTAGAGATCAGCAAACCTGGTGGAAGTGTCACCTGCCTTCTTCAGAATGCTGGTCAGATACTCACTTATCAGATTGTGAAGTGATTCTCCAAACTTGTCTTCAATGTCAATGATCTGGTCATGAAGACGAGTTCTATGCTCCTTAATAGCCTTTTCAACATATCTTCCAAGCTGTAGGCCTAAACCTTTCTCAAAATGTAGGTCTATTGCAGCCTTGACCTGAGAGCATATGTCTGCTGTATAGTCAGCTTTTGAAGTAGAAGTTGAGGCAGTACCTTGAGGCTTTGGATGAACAATCAGGGCTTTGCCTCTTTCTTCAGCTGAAAGGTACTCTTCATTGAGAAATGAGGTAGTGGCCTTAACCAGGTGGGGCATGATAGTGTCTCCTTTATCAATGAAGTGAGTTAGAGTATCCTTAGGCATGAAGTGATCAGGAATAGTGATTACTTCTCTTTCAATCTCGATTCTGTCAGCTGGTTCAGCTGAGTCTTCCGCAGGAACGGACGCAGCTGAGTCATTCACTTTTGCTGTGTCAGCTGTCTGCTGACCTGATATGCCTTCTGGGATAGAGGTATCATTAGTTGGAATTCCTAGAATCCTGTGGCATACTGCTGTAAAGGCTTCTTCGGGCAGCAGCTGAGCAAAAGATTTAACTTGAGCAACTTCTTTTTGCTCCATTTCCCAGTCGAGGAAATTAGCTTTTCCTCCCATTCCTTCCATGACCTCAATAAGGTCATCCACATCATCTCTCCTGAGTTCAATCCAAGTGCAGACTCTGAGAACTTGTTCAAACTGAACTGATTCCTCATCAATACCAGGAATAGTAGACTTGAGCAGGTTTGCTATCTTCATCCTCATTATCTTCTCCCTTGTGCACATAGGATAGTGCACCATTCTGTACTGAGGTCGAGGGGGAACAGCTTGAGCCAGGTCTGCTGGTGCCATGTCTTCTGGAACAGAAGGGACAATGATGGTAGGAGTTTGAGTATTTGGGGTAGTTTCCTCTGCTGTGTGAGTATCAGCAGGGATTTGGGAAGTGATATTTTCTTGATCTTCAGTGGTCTGTTCATCAGCAGGGTTTTGAGTCTGCTGGTCTGGTTCAGTACCTTCATGAAGATCAGTAGAAGGTTGAACCTGTAGATCTTGGACATCTGCTGTGTGAATGTCAGCAGGGGTGTTGGATGGAATCTGAGTTTGATCATCAGAGATCTGTGATTTGTTGTCTGCTGTTTGAACATCAGTAGGGGTAGGCAATAGTGATTCAGGGGTTGGAGTAGGTTGAGCTTGTTCCTCTGCTGTGTGAGTATCAGCAGGGATTTGGATATCAGTGTTTGAGTGTTCAGATGGGTTGGAATCATCAGAAGGGTTGAAGGATGCAATCGGGGCTATTAACATGGGAGTAGGAAGCCTCGATTTCTTGGACTTTTTGTTGAAAGAAGAATTATTCTTCTTTCTCTTCTGACCCTTTGACAATTTAGAAGGAGTAAAAGTGGGAGAGGGTTTAGAGGTACTTGCCTTCTTCAAGGGAGAGGCAGTGGGAGTGGCATCTGAATCAGATGGGGAGATGAGCCCTGATCTGATTAGATATCGTCTTTGTGCTAAGGTCTGATTGTCATCATCATCATCCTCAGCAGCCTTCTTCTGAGCCTCTTCTTTGGCTGGCTCCTCTTCTTCTTCAGCAGAGTCATGATCAGACTCTTTTGCTGCCTTCTCAGCAACATCTTTGGAAGATGCTTCAGCCAACAGCTTCCTCTTCTCTTCTTTCAACCTTGCTGCCTCAGCAAGAGCTTCCTTTCTCAAATAATATTTGGAGATGTGGAAGGTCTTATGAGGTCCCATCTTGTACTTCTTTGGGAGAATATCTGGAAGGATGATGCTCAGCTTGTTGACAAAGCTGACTGTAGCTGCCACCTTCCATACCCTCGATTGTAAGTCCAAAGTGACTTTCTTTGCCTCAAGGGCAATTCTTTCTAAGAACAGTCCTTGCCAGACTCCATCAATCTGATCCCAGATTGCAGCCATAACTCGAACCTTTAAAGTAGTAACAGCATCATGACTGAATGTGTTACCAAGTAACATCTTTCCTGGAATATCCATCAAGGTTTGGAATTTAGGTTCAAGTTGGGATTTCTTGAGCCCAATTGCATCAATAGCCTTGATTTTTCCACCAGTAAACATCTCCATATACTCCTTTTCTCTATTCATGATGTAGTTGGAGATATTTATTTTCCCCCTTGACAGGCCAAACAATTCCTGAAGGATTTCCCTTGTAACCTTGACTTTGTGTCCACCCATGACACTTTCAACACGAGAACCCTTCATCACAGCGTTTGCATAGAATACCAGTACATCTTGTTCATAAACATTAGTTGGTGCTGCTTCCAGGAAGTCTCTGAGTTTAAGATTGACGCACCTAAGCAATATCTCCTTGTTCTCATCTGTGTGTTTGCCTTTGAAAAACAGAGCATTCTCCGTAAAAATCTTCCCTTCCTTGGACCACTTTGCAGCATCCAAGGTGCCAGTGCTCTTGGTCTTCTCGTCGTAAATTTCAAAGATTGCCATTGTAGAGTTTGAGTGTTAGGGTTTGAGAGCTTGAAAGAAATTTGCAGAACGAGAGAGAGAGTATTGAGAGTAATTGAGTAATGTGAGCGACAGGGTTTGGAAGAGGTTTTAAGGGTGTGAATATATACTCCAGCAATTTTTGATCTAACGGTCAGATTTGGGTTTAATTTTGGAGTAGAGCCCAAGATTTGCTTCTTTGATTTCTTAAATTTGCCGGCTGATTTTGCCATGTGGCAATATTTGATTTGCTGGCAATATGGTACTTGAGTATTAATGACATCATTACCAAAAATAGTCGTTGTGACTAATTTATGGTAAGAATTGATCATCAAGGCCGTTTTCTATAAGAGAATTGCATTCCTTATATAAGCCAATTTGTTTAATTACATTCAGGAATAAATCTAGAATGAATTACATGATCAAGGTTAGTCATTATACTCTAAATTGGAGTGATTTGTTCAGCAGAGTGAGGTCTTCTGAGATCTTCAAGATGTCTGCTGATTTTCCTTGAAACGTCTTCTGATCAGCTGAGTTGGTCTTCTGATCAGCTGAGTAGAGGTTTGAGATTTGCTGAGAAAATCTTCTGTGCTTTGAAGGTTCGACCTGGTTTGATGGAACCTTCAGTGTTGCTGTCATGATCCAACCTGGATGATGGATCTTCCAGCTTTATTGTGAGTGGTGATCCAACCTGGTTTGATGGATCTTCCAGCTCTACTTCTGAACCATGTAGGACCATCAAATCAATTTGATGATCAGCCTGGATGATATCCCACTGGTTCAGGTTCTCTCACCATCGGATGTTCTTCATCATCAGATGGGATGTAGCATCTAATGTGTCCTTGTTGTATTTCTTCGCTTCTCTTGAAAGGGAAGGAAGATTGAAGGGTGCTTCAATGGAGTCGAAGAGAGGGCCATGAACTCAGCCTTTATGTTCTGTTTAGACACAGTAGCTTTTGATAACAAGCTCTCCATGTAGAACTTCCCCCTGGAGAAGAAGCTCTGCTTGTTTGCTACTTTGTCCTCTACATCTCTTCCTCCTTTAGCTTTCAACAAGAACGTCTCTTCTTCCTTTAGCTTTCATGGGCATACTCATGTTGAGTAAGCCTAGTAAATAGATCTGCATCATCTTCATTTTCGGGACAAATCTTCATCTCCTTCACCCAAGACTTTGGTTGAAGAATGATCTCCATTCCATCTCTCCTTTCAATTGTCTCCATACCTGAAACAAGAATAGTGTTAAATGATTTGTGTTCTTAGGTGTTCTCATAACTTCCTCCTTTTATAGGGGTAGAAATGAGGTAGTGGAGTGAAAGATGACAAAACTATAGAGGTGATAGGTCTGAATTTCTGAAAAGTGATTTCTTAAGATCAACAGTGAGATTCTTGATCTAAGGGTGCACATTTAAGGATATTCAGACTTTATCTAATGGAATGCAGAAATTATAAATCTTGACCATGAGTTATTTGAAATCCGTACAGTGCATGCATACTGTTGAGTCGGTGAGGATGGTGTATTAATCCAGCCAAGTATGACTCAGTAGTATACTGTATGTATGTATATGAATAAAGTATTTTATGAAGAATAGTTTATTAATATACATAGTTATACATTGCTTAGAGTAAAGAGATCAAATAACTTTGTTCAGGTCTGCTGTATGTATGTATATATACTATGCAATGCAGATTTTAGAGTATTTCATCAAGGATTCTTAAGGTATCATTGATTCCCCCTTGATTAGATAACTCTATGTTTTCCCTCAGCTTTATTTGTCTTCATTGGGAAAGAACTTACCTGAAGATGAGGGTGTCTATTCACCTCATCTGATCCTCCTAGTCTGCTGCAAAATGTATCAGCTGATCTTGTGCTCTTCATGTGCTTGGGTCCAAGAGTCCTAAGCTATAGCATAGGGTCTTGAATCTTTCTTCAGCTAGGGGCTTAGTCAAGATGTCTGCTCTTTGGATATCTGTGTGAATTTTCTCCATCTTGATGTCCTTCTTTTCAAGGTGGTCTCTTATAAAATGGTGTCGAATGTCGACATGCTTGCACCTTGTGTGGAGGACTGGATTTTGAGTGATGGCAATGGCACTGCTGCTGTCACAAAAGATAGGGACTTCTCTTGCCTCTACACTGTAATCTTTGAGTTGTTGAACTAGCCAGAGTAGCTGACTACAACAACTTCCAGCTGCCATATATTCTGCTTCAGTGGTGGATGTTGCAACTGAGGTTTGTTTCTTAGAGAACCATGATATCAACTTGTTGCCTAGAAATTGACAGGTTCCTGATGTGGATTTCCTATCAATTCTGCATCCTCCATAGTCTGAGTCAGAATAGCCACTTAATTCTAGATTGTCATCAGCAGGGTACCATAGTCCTAAGTTGACTGATCCTTTTAGATACTTGAGAATCTTCCTTGCTGCTTCTAGATGACTTTGCTTTGGGTTTGCTTGAAACCTAACACATACTCCTACAGCAAATGTTATGTCTGGTCTGCTGGCTGTAAGGTATAGTAGAGATCCAATCAGTGCTCTATATTCAGCTTGATCAACTGCCTTTCCGGACTCATCTGGTTCCATTTTGAAAGATGTCATCATAGGAATCCTTGCAGTTTTGCTTTGTAGAGTTTGAATCTTTCTAGTAGATTCTTGGTATACTTGGACTGGTTGATGAAAATCCCTTCTGGACTCTGCTTGACTTGAAGTCCTAGGAAATAGTTCATCTCACCCTTCATGCTCATTTCGAATTTTCCTTGCATAAGTTCAGAGAACTTCTTGCACATCTCTTGATTGGGTGATCCAAATATAATGTCTGTTGGTCCCTGAACGAGTAGTGAATGGGATTAAAGTCTAGAGGGGAGGGGTGAATAGACTTTAAAACTTTTTCAAACAGAGTTGGGAACCTCTTCTGATTGCTATGTCAACTGGACTGCAAGTCTGCTGGTCCAGATGACTATAGTGATCTGACTGAAGAAGTTATATGCGGAAATATGGTGGCCCTGGTTTAGACTCGTTCTTGTAACTTGTTTTACTTTGTGAAATTACTCAGCTGATGCTGGTTTGAAAGTTATGGCCCTTTTTGAAGAGTGTTGAAATCACAGTATGCACTATATAATAATGAATGTAAAAGCAGAAATGTAAAGTGCAGAAAGTAAATAACACCGGATTTATAGTGGTTCGGATATACGATCCTACGTCCACTCTCACGTCCTAACGTGATGTTTAATCCCTTTAATTTCCACAAATTACAAGGGTCTTGTCCTTTATAGTCCCAAGGTTAGGACTTTGAGATCTGAGCCGTCCTAACAGCTGCGGTCTCCACAAGTGATTGTAAGCACTTGCACTTTGGGGGGGTTTCAAAAACTTAAACCTTTCGGTGAGGGTTTGGGGTTTTTGAGATGTATCCAACTAATGGTTCAAGCTTATAATTTGCTTAACCACTATGCCTAAAACAATTGATATACAATATGAACAAGTTTCAGGTTCTTAAGGGTTGGATAAGAAGTACTTAAGAGCTATGGATAATCTAATGGATTTCAGGCTCTTTGAGAATTCTTAGAACAGTGTGACTTTTTGCTTGATGGCTTGCTTAGCTTGTGAATTCTCTCTTATTGCTTCTGTGTTCAACCTCTTGTATTTATAATGAAGATTGAGTACAACTAGCCGTTGGAGTTGACTAGCCGTTTGAGCAATCTTCCCATAATAGCTTGATTCCTTGATTCCAGCCGCTTGATTGCTTCAATCCTGGGATCATGTCAATCTTCTAAATAAGGTAGGTCTTCGTTTGAATTGCAAGATGACTTGGGAATCAGCCGAGTCCTGAAAGAGCACATAGTCTTCTGATCTGTACTACTAGTCTTCTGACTGCTCTTCTGGCCTTAGGTCTTCTGTCTTCTGGTATCAGACGAGTACTACTCTTCTGATCTGGAAATTCTTTGTAATGCTTTAGGCCATCTTTAATCTGGGACTCCATCAGATAAGTAGGTATACAAGCACCTTAACATATCTGGTCTTCAAGAATCTTCTAGTCTTCATGTCTTCTACTCTTCTTATCTTGAGGATAGGCATGTAAGCCATGACTGTGCTGATCAGCTGCTATCAATACAGTTGATCACACAAGACTAGTCTAAGCTGTTCTATACAAGTCAGCTGATCCTATTACATTTATAAACTCTAAGTGTTTTGGCCATCAAAACTATTCTAACATCAAATGGGGCTTAGGGTGAATTTATATCCCAACAATTTCCCCCTTTTTGATGAAGCCAAAACTATATATATGATAAATGCTCTTACTAAGGTAAGATAGGAGTTTATAAACTTCATAAAAACTGAAGTATCTGATGAAGACAATGAGAGTTTGTCTTGAAAGCAAAGAGAACTAAACTTGAATATATATAACTTTTACAGATTACAAGTAATAGTTTCTTAAGGCTTTGAAAGTGGTCTTCATCAGGTCTTCTGATCTTCAGATGCGGAAGGCAAGGTACAGACGAGATCGAACTTCTTCCATGTGCTGCAGGTCTGTAACATTCTCCTCTTCATAGATCTTCTCTAGGATCTTTTTGACTTCAATGGAGTCAGTTCTTCCAGAATCCAGTTTGGGAGGATCCCATTTGGGTTCTTCAGGAGTTAAGATTCTGCAGTTATCAAGTTCTTTGGCTGTCTTGACTACTTCTTTCCAGAACTCTGGATCTTCAATGTTCATGAATTGATTGAACTGGAAGAATTCATCTTCATAGGTTGGGAGAGGGCCAAATTTTCTTACAATGTGGTGTTGAATTTGCCATTTCTTCTTCAGAGGGTACCACCTTGGTAGCTCATCTTGAAGGGCTAGATAGTCCACATAGTTGCTATCAAACACCAGAACTTTATCTTTCTGTGCCAGAGCATTTTCTTTCAGTGCTTTCTCCTTGAGAGCTTTCCTGAGTTTGGCTATCTTCCTGTCAAATTTGGCTTTGACTGCCTTCGCATCTTTTAGCTTCTTTTGTTTAAGCTCTTGAGCTTCAAGCTCTTTTCTTTTATTCAACTCTAAAGCCTCTTTCTCTTCTGCAGTAGGTTCTGCTGGAGTTGACTTCTGAGCTTGCTCATCTGCTAGCTCATCTGCTTTCCTTTTCCTAGTCATTCTTTTCTCGGAAACTTGTTCTGTAGAGGCAGTGATCTGCAGACTTTTGGCAGTTGCTTGAGTGGGAGCTTGGATGTCTTCTTGAGCAATTTCTTTGCCTTTGCCTTTCTTGCTCTTGACTTTGCTTGATAAATCACCCAAGGTTTCATTCAACTCATCTTGAGATACTACCATTACAGCTTGCTGTGCAGTAGTCTTCTCTAGAGCTTTTATCAATACATCTTCCCCCTTTTTGGCTTCAGCAAGTGCAGCCGCAAAAGGCTTCATGGCATTCAGAATCTCCACCCTAAGAGTTTGTTGAAGGGCAATGGCGTTGACTTTGCCAATATGAGTCAGATGTGTGACGCTATGTTCTAGAATCTGAGCATGAGAGTTGGAGGAGGAGGCAGCTTCTAGTTTAGCTGTAATTGCTTCCAGTCTCGTTGCTGTCTCCTTCAGCTGAATCTGAAGTTGTTCATTCTCTGCTGTAGCTGATTGGAGAAGAGCTCGACCTTCAGTAGCTCTTGCTTCAGCATCTTCAATTCGTGTCTTGTAGGTGTTTTCCATGCGGTTGACCTCATTGGTGTAGAGATCAGCAAACCTGGTGGAATGTTCACCTGCCATCTTCAGAATGCTGGTCAGATACTCACTTATCTGATCGTGAAGAGATTCTCCAAACTTGTCCTCAATGTCAATGATCTGGTTTTGAAGACGAGTTCTCTGCTCCTTGACTGCCTTTTCAACATATCTTCCAAGTTGTAGGCCTAAACCCTTTTCAAAGTGTAGGTCTATAGCAGTCTTGACCTGGGAGCATATGTCTGCTGTATAGTCAGCTGTTGGAGTAGGAGTTGAGGCTGTACCTTGAGGCTTCGGATGGACTGTTAGGGCTTTGCCTCTTTCTTCAGCTGAAAGGTACTCTTCATTGAGAAATGTGGTAGTGGCCTTAACCAGGTGAGACATGATGGTGTCTCCTTTGTCAATGAAGTGAGGTAGAGTATCCTTAGGCATGAAGTGATCAGGAATAGTGATTACTTCTCTTTCAATCTCGGTTCTCTCAGCTGGTTCAGCTGAGTCTTCTGCAGGAACTGACGCAGCTGAGTCATTCACTTTTGCTGTGCCAGCTGCCTGATGATCTGATATGTCTTCTGGGATAGAGGTATCAGTAGGTTGAATACCTAGAATTCTGTGGCATACTGCTGTAAAGGCTTCCTCAGGTAGCAGTTGAGTAAAAGATGTGACTTGAGCAACTTCTTTTTGCTCCATTTCCCAGTCGAGGAAATTAGCTTTTCCTCCCATTCCTTCCATGACTTCAATAAGGTCATCCACATCATCTCTCCTGAGTTCAATCCAGGTGCAGATTCTGAGAATTTGTTCGAACTGAACTGATTCCTCATCAATACCAGGAATAGTAGACTTGAGCAGATTTGCTATCTTCATCCTCATTATCTTCTCCCTTGTGCACATAGGATAGTGTACCATTCTGGATTGAGGTTGAGAGGTACCAGCTTGAGCAAGGTCTGCTGGTGCCATGTCTTCTGGAACAGAAGAAATAATGATGGTAGGAGTTTGAGTATGTGGGGTAGTTTCCTCTGCTGTGTGAGTATCAGCAGGGATTTTGGAAGTGATATGTTCTTGATCTTTAGTCGTTTGTTCATCAGCAGGGGTTTGGGTCTGCTGGTCTGGTATGGTGCCTTCATGAAGATCAGTAGAAGTTTGAACACGTGGATCTTGAACATCAGCAGGGTTAGGCAATAGGGTTTCTGGGGTTGAGGTAGGTGGAGCTTGTTCCTCTGCTGTGTGAGTATCAGCAGGGATTTGGATATCAGTGTTTGAGTGGTCAGATGAGGTGGAGTCATCAGAAGGGTTGAAGGATGCAATCGGGGCTATTAACATGGGAGTAGGAAGCCTCGATTTCTTGGACTTTTTGTTTGAAGAAGAATTATTCTTCTTTCTCTTCTGACCCTTTGACAATTTAGAAGGAGTAAAAGAGGGAGAGGGTTTAGAGGTACCTGCCTTCTTCAAGGGAGAGGCAGTGGGAGTAGCATCTGAATCAGATGGGGAGATGAGCCCAGATCTGATTAGATATCGTCTTTGTGCTAAGGTCTGATAGTCATCATCATCATCATCCTCAGCAACCTTCTTCTGAGCCTCTTCTTTGGTTGGCTCCTCTTCTTCTTCAGCAGAGTCATGATCAGACTCTTGGGCTGCCTTCTCAGCAAACAGCTTCCTCTTCTCTTCTTTTAACCTTTCTGCCTCAGCAAGAGCTTCCTTTCTCAAATAATATTTGGAGATGTGAAAGGTCTTATGAGGTCCCATCTTGTACTTCTTTGGGAGAATATCTGGAAGGATGATGCTCAGCTTGTTGACAAAGCTAACTGTGGCTGCTACCTTCCATACCTTTGATTGTAAGTCCAAAGTGACTTTCTTTGCCTCAAGAGCAATTCTTTCTAAGAATAGTCCTTGCCAGTCTCCATCGATCTGATCCCAGATTGCAGCCATTACTCGAACCTTTAAAGTAGTAACAGCATCATGACTGAATGTGTTACCAAGTAACATCTTCCCTGCAATATCCAACAAGGTTTGGAATTTTGGTTCAAGTTGGGATTTCTTTAGTCCAGTTGCATCAGTAGCCTTGATTCGTCCACCAGTAAACATCTCCATATACTCCTTTTCTTTATTCATGATGTAGTTGGAGATATTTATTTTCCCCCTTGAAAGGCCAAACAATTCCTGAAGAATTTCCCTTGTAACCTTGACTTTGTGTCCGTTCATGACACTTTCAACATGAGAACCCTTCATCACGGCGTTTGCATAGAATGTCAGAATGTCTTGTTCATAGACATTAGTTGGAGCTGCTTCCAAAAAGTCCCTGAGTTTAAGATTGACGCACCGAAGCAATATCTCCTTGTTCTCATCTGTGTGTTTGCCTTTGAAAAACAGAGCATTCTCCGTAAAAATCTTCCCTTCCTTGGACCACTTTGCAGCATCCAAGGTGCCAGTGTTCTTGGTCTTCTCGTCGTAAATTTCAATGATTGCCATAGTAGAGTCTGAGTGTTAGGGTTTGAAGGCTTGAAAGAGATTTGCAGAACGAGAGAGAGAGTAATGTGGGTAATTGAGTAATAAGAGTGGCAGGGATTAGGGATGTGAATATATATATACTCCAGAGAATTTGATCTAACGGTCAGATTTGCGTTTGAATTTGGAGTAGAGCCCAAGATTTCCTTCTTTGATTTCTTAAATTTGCCGGCTGGTTATGCCATTTGGCAATTGTTGATTTGCTGGCAATATGATACTTGAGTATTAATGACATCATTACCAAAAATAGCCGTTGAGACTAATTTATGGTAAGAATTGATCATCAAGGCCGTTTTCTATAAGAAAATTGCATTCCTTATATAAGCCAATTTGTTTAATTACATTCAGGAATAAATCTAGAATGAATTACATGATCAAGACTAGTCATTATACTCTAAATTTGTGTGATTTGATCAGCAGAGTGAGGTCTTCTGAGTTCTTCAAGATGTCTGCTGATTGACTTTGAAAAGTCTTCTGGTCAGCTGAGTTGGTCTTCTGATCAGCTGAGTAGAGGAAACTGTGTTTGCTCTCATGATCCAACCTGGATGGATCCTTCCAGCTTTATTGTGAGTGATGATCCAACCTGGTTTGATGGATCTTTCAGCTCCTTCTTCAAATCAAGTGAAGCTAGTCTAGACGTAGTTCCACTGATTTAAATGTTCCTCACCATCGGATGTTCCTCATCATCAGATGGGATGTAGCATCTAATGTGCTCTTGTTGAATTTCTTCGCTTCTCTAGAAGGGGAAGGAAGGTTGAGGGGTGCTTCAATGGAGTTGAAGAGAGGGCCATGGACTCAGCCTTCATGTTCTGTTTAGACACAGTAGCTTTTGATAACAAACTCTCTATGTAGAACTTCCTTCTAGAGAAGAAGCTCTGCTTGCTTGCTACTTTGTCCTCTACATCTCTTCCTCCTTTAGCTTTCAACAAGAACGTCTCTTCTTCCTTTAGCTTCCATGAACATACTCATGTTGAGTAAGCCATGTATATGGATCTGCATCATCTTCATTTTCTGGACAAATCTTCATCTCCTTCACCCAAGATTTTGGTTGAAGAATGATCTCCATTCCATCTCTTCTTTCAATTGTCTCCATACCTCATCTGATTCTCCTAGTCTGCTGCACTTGGGTCGGCTGAGGTTTTCAGTTGTTTTCTCCTTCTTCATGTGCTTGGGTCCAGGAGTCCTAAGCTGTAACATAAGGTCTTGAACCTGTCTTCAGCTAGGGGCTTAGTCAAGATGTCTGCTCTTTGGATATCTGTGTGAATTTTCTCCATCTTGATGTCCTTCTTTTCAAGGTGATCTCTTATGAAGTGGTGTCTAATGTCGACATGCTTGCACCTTGTGTGGAGGACTGGATTTTGAGTGATGGCAATGGCGCTGCTGCTATCACAATAAATAGGGACTTCTCTTGCCTCTACATTGTAATCCTTGAGTTGTTGAACTAGCCAGAGCAGCTGACTACAACAACTACCAGCTGCCATGTATTCTGCTTCAGTGGTGGAGGTTGCAACTGAGGTTTGCTTCTTAGAGAACCATGATATCAGCTTGTTTCCTAGAAATTGACAGGTTCCTGATGTGGACTTCCTATCAATTCTGCATCCTCCAAAGTCTGAGTCAGAATAGCCACTCAATTCTAGATTGTCATCAGCAGAGTACCATAGACCTATGTTGACTGATCCTTTTAGGTACTTGAGAATCTTCCTTGCTGCTTCTAGATGACTTTGCTTTGGGTTTGCTTGAAACCTAGCACATACTCCTACAGCAAATGTTATGTCTGGTCTGCTGGCTGTAAGATATAGTAAAGATCCAATCAGTGCTCTATATTCAGCTTGATCAACTGCCTGTCCAGACTCATCTGGTTCCATTTTGAAAGATGTCATCATTGGAATCCTTGCAGTCTTGCTTTGTAGAGCTTTGAATCTTTCTAGCAGACTCTTGGTATACTTGGACTGGTTGATGAAGATCCCTTCTGGACTCTGCTTGACTTGAAGTCCTAGGAAATAATTCATCTCACCCATCATGCTCATTTCGAATTTTCCTTGCATAAGTTCAGAGAACTTTTTGCACATTTCTTGATTGGGTGATCCAAATATGATGTCATCTACATATATTTGTACCATTAAAATGTCTTCTCCTTCTTGTATTCTGAAGAGAGTTCTATCAACTTTGCCTTTTGTATATCCATTGTCAAGTAGGAATTGTGACAATGTGTCATACCAAGCTCTAGGGGCTTGTTTTAGACCATAGAGAGCCTTCTTCAGTCGATATACTTGATCACCTTTTTCAAATCCTGGAGGCTGCTCTACATATACTTCTTCTATCAGAATACCATTTAGAAAAGCACTCTTGACATCCATTTGATATACCTTGAAGCCCATATATGATGCATAAGCTAGAAATAGTCGAATGGCTTCTAATCTGGCTACTGGTGCAAAAGTTTCATCATAGTCAATCCCTTCAGATTGTGAGTATCCTTTTGCAACTAGTCTTGCCTTATTTCTAGTTATCACATCATTTTCGTCCTTCTTGTTCTTGAATACCCACTTTGTTCCTACTACATTGTGGTTTTCAGGACGATCTACCAATTCCTAGACTTCATTTCTTTCGAATTGGTTTAGTTCTTCTTGCATAGCAGTGATCCAATTGCTATCTGTCATTGCTTCTTCTATGTCAGCTGGTTCAATGTTGGACAGGAAAGCACACCAGCAGAACATAGATGATTGAGAATTCTGATTCAGTTGTCTTCTGGTCTTGACACCTGATTCTGCTCCTCCTAAGATGAGGTTTGATGGATGGTTGTTCCTCCATGTATGCCTCACTGGAGTATCTGCATTGGATGAGTTTGGATCCTCATTTGATCTAGTGCCATCAGGAGGGTTGACTTGATTAGTTCGATCATCTTCTGTATCTTGAGTGTCAAAGAGATCATTCCCCCTGGCATTTGGAATTGATGCATCTTGATTCTGGTCAGCTTGCCCTGCTTGAGTTTGAGATCTAGTGACAGGTCTATGAGGCTTATCTTCCTCTGGTTCTTCAGGGAATGGTTCATTGACTTCAATAAATTCATCAGACCTCTTCTTGATCACTAGTTTCTTCATCTGTTCTGTAGCTGAGGTTGTTTCTACTGCATTCTTTTCACAAGATTCATCAAAAACAACATGAGGTGTTTCTTCCACAAGAAGGGTTCGTTTGTTGAGTACTCTAAATGCTTTGCTAGTTGAGGAGTATCCTAAGAATATCCCCTCATCTGCTTTGGCATCAAAAGCATTCAACTTACTCTTCCCATTGTTGTGAATGAAACACTTACAACCAAATATATGAAAGTAAGATACTCTAGGTTTTCTTCCTTTCCACAGTTCATATGGGGTTTTCTCATGTATTTTATGAATACCTGACCTGTTTTGAGTGTGACAAGCTGTGTTGATGGCTTCTGCCCATAGCTTCTTGAGAGTAGAGAATTCAGCAAGGAGTGTTCTGGCAGCTTCTTTGAGTGTTCTGACTCTTCTTTCAGCTACACCATTCTGTTGTGGTGTTCTTGCTGCACTTGTCTCGTGCTGAATACCATTAGAAGTACAATAGGCAATTATATAAGAGTTAATGAATTCAGTGCCTTTGTCACTTCTAATTTTCACGATTGGTTCTCCTTTCTCTACTTGGATCCTCTTCAATAATTCAGGTAGCTTCTGCTGTGTTTCACTCTTCTTGTATAGGAAGATAACCCAAGTAAACTTGGAATAATCATCTACAACAATAAGAGTGTACTTCCTTCCTGTTAGAGTGGTTGGAGTGATTGGTCCAAAGAGATCCATGTGAAGCAATTCAAGAACTCTGCTGGTTGATGCTGTCTTCTTGGTCTTGAAGGAGACCTTTGTTTGCTTTCCTTGTTGACATGCATCACAAACCTGATCTTTACAGTAGAGTTCATTAGGCAGACCATCAACTAAGGATTCCCTTGCTAACTTGTTCATAGTCTTAAAGTTCAGATGGCTAAGACGTTTGTGCCATAGCCAGCTGACATCTTTAGGGCTCTTCACAAGCAGGCATGTATCCTTAGGACAGCTGTTCCAATTTGCAAGATACATACTTCCCTTTCTAGATCCTGTTAGAAGGTTTTGTTTTGTTCTTTTATCACTTATGAGACATTCATCTTTAGAGAATTTAACTGAATAACCAGTGTCACAAAAGTGAGAAACAGATAATAGATTAAACTTAAGACCTTCTACATATGATACATCATATACCTCAATGTCACCATTTTTAAGGGTGCCATATCCTTTTGTGTTACCGTGCGCGTTATCACCAAAGAAAACTTTTGGACCTTTCTTCTCTATGTAGTTGGTCAGCAGGGTTTTGGTTCCTGTCATGTGAGTTGAGCATCCACTATCTATGTACCAAGTTTCTCCTGCTAGACCTCCTCTTTTGTATAGGTCCTTCCTTTCCTGCAAGAAAAGTTAAGTTTTAGGTACCCATTTTGTTTTGGGTCCTTGGGTGTTAGTACTACCCTTGGGAACCCACATATACATTGGTCGTTTAAACAACCTTGAACATTTGAGTTGTTTCCCTCGGGCATCACAGAACCAAATCTTACCAGTCAGCACCTTGGACTGATCTGATTTATTCTTGGTGTCAGCTAAGTAGTAGTCAAATGGTTTCCCTTTATAGGAGTGTACATACATGATCTTTTGACTAGTTACATTCGGCCTGGGTGCATTAGCTGGTCGATGCACACGATTATATGGACCATACTCTTCTGTTCTCACAATATCATAAGAGATAGGGGGTGCAAAGAGAACAGATTTGTTTGAAGAAGATTTCTTCTTCTTGGCTGGAGCAGCATACAGCTGAGACTGTCTCAGCCGAGATGGTCTAGGCTGTTTGCTGTTCCTCTGTACAGGCTTGGGGTTAGCTTGTCCTTTACCATTCTTGGTTTTGGGATAGTTAGCCTTAGCTGGTACAGATGCCTTTTGGTTCATATTGAGTTCATTGTGTTTAGAACACTCACCCTGTTCATGTGTCTGAGTAGTGCACTGGTTAGGTGTACTACCCCCAGCTGGAGAGGATGTTGATGGATTAAGTTCATAACCTAAACCCATCTTATTGCCACTTGATCTATAATATTCAGAGATACTTTCAATAGTAGTCGAAGCTTTATTGAATTCTGATATTTTTCGATCTAGGCATTCCTTCTCCTTTTCTAAGAGCTTATGTGTTTGGAAGAGATCATCGAACTTAGACTGAAGTATACGAAATTCTTTGGTTTCTAAGGCTTGAGTTTCTAACATCCCCTCATACAACTGAGTTGTTGTGGTATTTTCTTCTTTAAGAAGTTCCACTTCTTTGGTCAACCTTTCATTCATGGTGACTAACTCAGGGGTGTTATCAAACTTTACCTTTTTCAACCTAGCAATTTCTTTCCTTAAGTCCTTATTCTCCTCTTCCACTTCTATAAAGGCTCTAGTGGCAATATCCAGATCACCTTTTACCTTTCTTAAAGATTGATAATAGGTGTCTTCTGATTCGCCTTCAGATGAGTTTATGTCATCTGTTTGTGAGAAAATAGGTGAATGGAAAGTAGTAGTATAAGAGTTTACCTCATTTTCTCCTATGGCCATCATAGCTAGATCGTCTGAATCATCTGAAAAGATTTGATCGTCTGGTGATGTAGGAAGTTCATCACTTTGATATTCAGATTCTTCAGTCACCATTGCCTTTTTGTCTGAGGTTCTTCTTGGCCTTCTTTCTTTCTTGTCATCCAAATCCAGCTCAGGACATTCATAGACATAGTGTCCTGGTTTGCCACAGTTGAAGCAAGATCCAGGTTTCTGATTTGAGTTGCCTCTCCTTGGAGGAGTGGCATCTCTTCTTCTAGATCCTCGGCTGTCAGATGACTCCACATCCTTTCTAGGATGTCTTTCTGGTGATCTTTCTCTGGAACCTCTGAAGGGTGAACTTGCTCTTCTATCTTTGTAGTTTCTATAGAATTTTCTATATTTACTGTTGAGGGTGTTCATCCTTTCAAATCTCTTGATCATAAGTGCCATTTGCTCTTTTAGGCTCATGTCTGGTCCTTCACAGTCTTCTGTTTTCAGAGAGGTCTTGCCAGATGAGGTGCTTGCAGCTTTTGTATTGGCTGCCTTGAAGGCTACAGTCTTGGAGGTAGATGGGGTTGCAGTTGGCTCATCACTTCCTGAGTTCTCTTCTCTTTCAAGATCATATTCATGGGCTTTCAGGTTCTGAAATAGAGTTTGGGCAGACCACTTCTTGATATCTTGAGTATCTTTGATGATGGTCTTCTTGAGTCTCCATTTCTTGGTTAGAGAATCTAAGATCTTTAGATTTTTCTCTCTATTTGTGTATTTCTTGCCCAGAGATTCTATCTCATTGTTGATCTTGGTAAATCTGTTGTCTAACTGATCAATAGACTCTTCTGGTTGCATCTTGAAGTGTTCGAACTTCTTGACTGCTGTAGACAACTTGGACTCTTTGATTAGCTCAGTTCCTTCACAGAGAAGTGCCAATGCCTCCCACATCTCTCTGGCTGACTCACAATGGATTACCTTTGCAATGTACTCATTTGGAAGAGTTTGCATTATGTAATCTTGAGCAATGCTATCAAGGTTTGATTGCTTCATCTCTTCTGGTGTGAGATCCTTCATGGGCTTGGGAACCAGTTCTCCAACTGGGACTTCTGGATCACCATTTGCAGTGTTGACTGTCATGATGGTGATCGGGCCTTCTGTGATTACAGACCACATCTTGTAGTGGACTGATGTGAGATTCTTCCTCATCCTGATCTTCCAGTAATCATAATCCTCCACTGAAAACTTAGGCAACTTACGCATATTAGCACTCATGCTGTATGAGTTTTCAAAAACAAGTTTTCAAAAAGATCTGTTCAAGAGGACTACAGAAAGACTCCCTCAAGTCTTCTGATAATCTAGAGACAGTAGTCCGTTAGAACCACTGCTCTGATACCACTTGTTGGTCCCTGAACGAGTAGTGAATGGGATTAAAGTCTAGAGGGGAGGGGTGAATAGACTTTAAAACTTTTTCAAACAGAGTTGGGAACCTCTTCTGATTGCTATGTCAACTGGACTGCAAGTCTGCTGGTCCAGATGACTATAGTGATCTGACTGAAGAAGTTATATGCGGAAAATCTTGTTGCTGAAGAAAGAGTGAGACTGGCTAAAGGGATTAAACACCCTGATAGCAGCTCAAGTGATGATGGCAATAATGACCCTTTAAAACCTTCCAACCCTCCTGAACCCTCCCAGACCAACCTCCATGAACCTTCCCAACCCAATCCTTCTGAATCCAGCAAGTTCTCAAACCCTCTTGTCACCTATGTTAGGAAAGGCTCTATCTCTTCAGAGGTGTTGACCAGAGTTGGTGACACAGCCAAGGACACATCTGCCAATGAAGGTTCATCTGAACCCAAGGCACAGCTTACAGATGTGGAGGCTCCTGTTTTAGAAGCTGGTTTGGTTAAAGCCTATTTAGTGTCAGGAGAGTTGGACACTGATCAGCTCTTAGTCATTCAGGATGACACAGTGGCTGCTGAGAAAAGCACTGTGATCTCCCAACAACTGCCTCCTTTGAACCCTGTTGAGGGTGAAGGAGATGCAGGTTTAGGAGAAGGGGTTGAAAAGGAGAATAAAATTGAAAAACCAGAGGGAGTTTTGGATGAAAGAGAGGTAGTAATCACTAAGATAGTGAGTGTACCACCATATGAGGGTGGAATAAGTGAGGAAGGACAGGTTATTCTTGAAGTCAAATCTGAACTTCAAGAATCCCTTGGTGAAAGGAGGCCTGTTCCTTTGAGTGAGGAAATTAACTATGAAGGGAGACAAAAAGAAGTTGAAAATGAGAAGAAGACTAC
This sequence comes from Galeopsis tetrahit, assembly GCA_963675135.1. Lineage (NCBI taxonomy): Eukaryota > Viridiplantae > Streptophyta > Magnoliopsida > Lamiales > Lamiaceae > Galeopsis > Galeopsis tetrahit. The sequence goes on from OY776125.1 coordinate 53,044,787, forward strand.
TGATGTATCCGAGTCTTATCCAAAAAATTCTGAGGGTGATGAGTGTTTATTCCCTAACCTCTTTGATTTGTCTAATATTGCAGGTATTTCTCTTGACCAAATCTTTGCAGATGAGTTCTTAACAGATGCACCCATCCAAGTAGACTCTGGATCAGCACAAGCATTGCTTGGGATGCAATCAACAAAGTTGGACTCCTTGGCTCATCAGGTCCAATCTGCTCATGCTGAAACTTCTGGAGCATTGGATGAGCAAGGTAGAACTCTAACATCTGTGGAGATGAGATTAACTGGCTCTGAAGATGTAGTGCTCCCTACATTGGAAGCAAGGATAAGTGGAGTGGAAACTGGTCTCCAAACCATTTCAACTGAGGTGCAAAAGGCTAAAACCTCCATGGAGTCTATCTTAGAAGAGGTCAAGAAAGAACAGAAGCTGCTCAGAGATAATCACAATGCCAATGTCAAAGCTCTTAGGCTGACTGTCAAGCAAGCCCTTGGAAAGAAAACAGCTCTTCAGAAGAAAAGGGCAGAAGAGTTGAGATTGGCAATGGTGAAAGCTGCATCAGAAAAAATTTCCCAAGAGGTTATGGCCAACATTGCTGAAAGTGCTGTAACCAACCTTACAGAGTTCCTCAAAGCCCAGCTGGATGCATCTCTAAAAGCAACCTTGGAAGAGGTTGTTGAGCAAAAGATGAAGCCTGTTCTAGCTTTCATTAGCTTGAGCAGTGATAGAATGCAGAATATACATGATGAGAATGTATATCTGTTGGAAGAGATGAAATCTATGAACCTAGCCCAGTCCCTGATGGCAACAACCATGAGTGAGCTCAAGCCTCAGTGCTTTGATGCTGCCAAAAAGGGGGAAAGGGAAAGAGCAAGGGCCAAAGGTGCCTTGATAATTGGTGGTTCAGAGAAGGGCAAGGAAAAGGCTGCTGAAGACAAAGGCAAGAAGCAAGTTGTACTGAACTTGGAAGACCTTGGAGAAGAAGAGTAGTTAGTCATAGCAATGAAGGCTTCTATGGCATTAGCACAAGAAGAAAGAGCTAGAGTTCAGCAGAGACCAGGAGGAGAAGTTTCTGGCTTGGACAAAGGTGCTGAAGGTGTCCAAACCAGAGGCCAAATCAAGAAGGCCAAGGGAAACAAAAGAAAGGTTGAGACATTCACTGATTTCCCCAATAGTCTAGAACTTTCTCTTGAGTTCAGAATTGTAGAAGAGCCTATCTCCAAGAAGAGCAAGACTGCTGAGAAGTCTAAAGCTGCTGAAAAGGTCAAATCTGCTGAAATGACCAAGACTGCTGAAAAGACAAAGTCTTCTGAAACTGACAAGTCTGCTGAGACTAAGTCTACTGAAGGTGTCAAAGCTGCTGAAAACATAGAAGAGCTGTCTGAAGAAGGCTTTGGACCTCAACCAAAGAAGAAGACAATTGTGCCAACAAATGATCCATCAAAGCTGTTTCAAGAAGGGTATGACAAAGACCCTGAAACACAACAGAAGCTGGCCATGATGAGGGCCCAAGAAAGAATGAACTTGATGGAAGAGGCCAACAGAGCAAGAGATAAGAGAAGGGCTGACTTCCAAAAGCCAAGAAGAAGGAGAGCAACCTACCGCAAATTAAAGCCACAACTACTGATCCCTATGGACACCAAATATCCTCACTTGGATAAATGGGTGCCTATTCAGCTGAATGACACATGGGAAGAGGCCAAAAGGGAGTTTGTCTATGACTACTATGTCATTGACAGATGGAATGGAAGAGATGCCAACTCCACTTTTGCTGAGTTCATGATAGAATATCACAGAGAATTATATCAGCAATTGCTTGTAGCTGCTGACATTGCAAGAATTGAACTCACTACCCCAAAGCAAATCATATACATGCCTCCAAAGCTGGAAGGATGGATTGATCAGAACAAAATCCTTCAGGAGTTCTTTGAGATCCTGAAACTGAACAGAATGGTGCTTGGACCTAAGGGCACAAATCAAGAGGCCATGGAGTTGAAGAAAAGGGTGTGGGCACAATACGGGATGGTGCCACCTCCTGAAGACAATCTCTGAATTGGCTAAGTCCTCTTTACCCCTATCTACTGATCTGAATGTTTTGACTGCTAATTTACTGAAATTGGTCATCTATGCTGAAATTGATCAAGACTACTGATATGCTTTGCTGATGACTGTTTGCTCTGATGCTTAAGGACCAATGCTCTGATAGACTATCTTACTCAACATTGCTCTAATCAATAGATAGTTTATTGCTCTGATTATGTAATTTAGATATCTTATGCTCTGATGTAATGTTCATGCTCTGATATGTTGGTTCAACTATCAACATGCTTGTAATGATCTCTTATTTGAATGATAGTTGAACACATTTTGAATCAAATATTACCAAATTACAACTTGTATGACTTATCAATCTCTATGCCTTGAAAAACAGAGAATACACTAACACATTTTCTTTCAGGGAACTTGACTCCTATCACCTTCACTGAAGTAAAATGTAATAAGTGTAATCAAGTCACCTTTGCATAGATTGTATAGGTTTTGGCATCATCAAAAAGAGGGACATTGTTGGGAATAAAATGAGTTTTGATGAATATACCAAAACCCCCTTGAGACATGCCAAGTAGATAAGTCATTTGCAATGAACATGTTTTAGGAATGTTGGAACATGTAGTCTAAGACAAGTAGAGAAGCTGATGTGTTAGGCAGCTCTTAGTTTAATAGATGCACTAGTTTAGGGGGAACATTTGCTTAACAGCTTAAACCTATATCAGTCCCCTCAAGGCTCAATTATGGAATGACCTCAAGTCTGCTGAAGGACAAGTATGCTGATCAATAGAAATCAGTTAAAATGACAACTTAGTGAAAGCCAACATAAGTTAAGATGCAATATCAAAGCATCAATCTACTACACCACACAAAGCTCAGAAGAATTGTGCAACAAGTGGTACAGAAGAGTTGTCCATCAAAATGGTTCAGAAGAGTTGTTCCAGCACACTTGAACCAGAATCTGTCTTTCAAGACAACTATGCTGAAGAAATCAAGTTCACCTTTCCAAGACATATACATTCAAAGAACTATCCTAAGAAGTCATGGAAGGAGGAAGAGCCAAATCATCTGAAGAGCTTAAGAGCCAACACTGCTGATGAATGAACTCTGCTGAAACTGATAAGTAGAGTTGTCTTAATGAGAAGGAAGGCTGTCCTTATCTCAGGAATGTTCATAAGAAGAGATATCCATGTTTGACCAAGTGAATCTTGATGTCAGACATTGGAAAAAGTGCTCAGAATGAAGACAAAGTTGATACAGCCGTTTATTTCCCAAAACAAGGACATGTCACTATCAGAATCTGTCTTCCAGTTTGAAGAACTCAAGGAAGACATTTATAGCAATTTGGGACTGCCTCTCCAACGGGAAAATCCTCAAATTTGTCTATAAATACAGAAGTGTGAAGACCATTTGAAGCACCAACTTGAATCCAATCTACATAATCCAACTACAACTACTCTGAAGCTTCAAAAGTCCTCAAAAGACATTATTAGTCTTGAAACACTTCTTCTAAGCTGAACCTTATTGTATATCCATACAAAGCTTAGAAAGATATCCTATCCTTATACACTGATCTTCATTGTAAAAGATATCTCATTAGTTGGAACCTTACTTCAACCCCTATACCTTTCAAGTGAGAAAGTGAGAAGGTTGTAGTAGTAGAAGTGGAAGGAGCTAACTGTTGAGAGAAGAACAGTTTAGTTCTGAGTTGAGAAAGGGTACTAGGACTCTAGACATCCTAGGGATCAAATCCCCAGGGAGTGGTGTTCTTGATCAAGTGCACCTTAGCACTATAAAACAAGTTAATTCCAAGAGTGAAGGAATTATCATGTTCAATCAGGGAAAGTGGATATAAGAGCTTGAGTCTCTGAACCACTATAAACCACTGTGTTGATTTACATTCAAAGTACTTTATATACATACAACACTGCACACAAACTGAACTTTCAAAGATATACATCACAAACTGTGCAAAACCTGAATTGGACAAGTTCCCTGAACTAAATAGACTGTTAAGGTGATTTCAGAATACAAAAGGAGTTTAAACTAAAGGGTCAACCACTAATTTCGCACATATAACTCCCCTAGATAGTTATTCAACTAAGTACTCAATAGTGCTTAGTAGTTTGATTATCTTAGAAGAGTTAATCTGATCAGCAGAGTTATCCAGGACAACCTTGCTGTAGACTGGTTTGATCAAGTTTTAAAAAGAAACTGCATACAAGTGTATTCCCCCCATACACTTGTTATATACTCCTTTTAGGACCAACATCATTATTAATTAAATTGAGCAAGTGTGTGCGTGTAAATGAGTAGTGGTGTGTGTTAGTGTCTTTTATTAATATTGTTTTATATAATATTTTACGTGAGCATCAAATTGTCTATTATATTATTTACTATTATTAGCATTGTTGTTATAAATATATTATTGTTAGTATTAGTAGTACTATTTTTTTTAATTTATATGCAAATTATTATTTAATAAGGTTTTTAAATTGTTATAAATTTTATAAGTCGTATCTTTCTTTCATTAAAGTCATTTAATTCAAATGTTTATATATGTTTAAATATTTTATTTTATATATTGCTCCTTTTTAAATACTTAAGTGAATTATGTGTTTAAATTAATAATGAGTCATTTTAAAAATCGTTATTATTTGTTAAAATCACTAATTGGTATATGTTAAAATGTATTTTGACTAAATTTATTATTTCGATATTATTTGTTATGTGATTATAAGATTTATTCATGAAGAGAAACTGTTAAGTAAATTATGAAACAAGAGTTATGATAATAATTAAATATTCAAGAAAATGTGCTAGGCGAAGTGCGGCCTAATCGGAGCTCGGACAGTCCATGCGTAACACTTGCCAAAATCATTCAAGAAGTTTGTAACTTTTCTTAAAAGTTAACCAGGTGGGTGTCACTACTGTATTGCCAATGTAAATTGTTAGGAATAAAATGAGAAGTTTTGATTAAGATACCAAAACCCCTTAAGACATGCCAAATGAATAAGTCATATTTGAATGAACATGTTCTAGGAATGTTAGAACATGTAGCTTAAGGCTAGTTGAGAAGCTGGAATGTTAGGCAGCTCTTAGTATGTTAGATGCACAAGTTGAGAGGGAACACATGCCTAGAAGATCACATGGATCAAGTCTCCTCAAGGCTCAGAATCAAATTGACCTTAAGTCTGCTGATGGACAACTGTGCTGATCAAGTCTGCTCAGTTATAGAACAACCTATCTGAAGCTCACATGAACTAAATGCATCTTCAAGATCAAGGCTACTGAAACAGACATCTAAGTTCAGAAGGTTTGTCCAACAAGAATATCTCAACACACTTGAACCAGAAGAGTTTAAAGATCAAGCCCAACTGTACTGATAAGGTCAAGGCTACTAATCTAAGCCTAAATGATCAATGTTCATCAAGAGTTGCACATGTAAAGAGTCAAGAGCCAAGTCATCTGAAGAGCTAAAAGCAACATTGCTGAAAAGCAAACTCTGCTGATTCTGATAAGCAGAATTGTGCAAGTGATAAGAAATGTTGTCCTTATCATAGGACCAATCATCAGAAGTGATGTCTATGTTTGATCATGTGAATCTTGGAGCCAGACATTGGGAAGAGTGCTTCAAAGTCAAGACAAAGTGCTTACATCCGTTTACTTCCCAAATTAAGGACATGTCACTTTCAAGAAACTGTCTTCCAGCTGCAGAGTTCAAGAAAGACATTTATAGACAATTGAGGCCGTCTTTCCAACGGGCAAATCCTCAATTTTGTCTACAAATACAGAAGTGTGGAGACCATTTGAAGGAATCCAACTGATCCAACAAGTATCAACTATTCTGAAGCTAAAAAGCTTACAAGCCTTTCAAAGCCTTTCAAACACTTCATTCTAAGCTGAACCTCATTGTATATCCGTACAAAGCTTAGAGAGATATCCTATCCTTTTACACTGAGCTCATTGTAAAGGATATCTCAAACTAGTTGGAACCAAACTTCAACCCTTATACCTTTCCAAAAGAAAGTTAGAAGGTTGTTGTAGTAGAAGTGGTAGGAATTGACTGTTGAGAGAAGAACAGTTCAATTCTGAGTTGAGAAGAGGGTACTAGGACTCTGATATCCTAGGGATCAAGGCACCAAGGAGTGGTGTGGTTGATCAAGTGCACCTTGACACTATAAAATAAGTAATTTCAAGAGTGAAGGAATTATCCTGTTAAATCAGGGAAACTGGATGTAGGAGCTTGAGTCTCTAAACCACTATAACTCTTGTGTTGATCTACTTTCAAGTACTTACATTCAAACAATACATACATACACAACACACAAAGGAATATTTCAAATACATATACCTAAGACTGTGATTAAACTGATTTGGACAAGTTCCCTGAAATTGTAACTGTTAAGGTGATTTCAGAAATTAAAAGGAGTTTCAAACCAAAGGGCCAACCACTAATTCCGCACATATAACTCCCTTAGATATTTATTCAACTAAGTACTCAATAGTACTTAGTAGTTTGATTATCTTTAAAGAGTTAATCATCTCAGAAGAGTTGTCCAGGACAACCTTGCTGAAGTCTGTTTTGGTTCAGTTTTTAAAAAGATTTGCATACAAGTGTATTCCCCCCCCCCCATACACTTGTTATCTACTCCTTTCAGAACCAACACGTGGTATTAGAGCAGGGGTTCAAAGACCACTGCTTCTGAGAATCCATTTTTGATTTTCAAAGACACATTTTAGTGTGGTCACTGAACTGATCTTTTCTAAAATCTTATCATATCTGTATCTAACCCCTTTTTTTGAGATATGGCCAACAACAATGCTGTTCCACATGATGTTGTTCAAGGCATCAACAACACGGCCCCTGATCTAGTCAACCATATATCTCATCACAAGCGGCCCATGTTCTCAATTGAGAACTATGACTTGTGGAAAATCAGAATGAGAGCTCATCTTGCATGCCTCCACACTGATATGTTGAGAGTGATTACAAGAGAACCCTTTGTATTCACTCAAATTAATCCCAGAATGACTGAAGCTCAAAGAGCTGACATAAGGGAGGAAATCCCCAAGGATGAAGATGACCTCACCACTGAGGAGAAAATGAGAGATAATCTAAATTATCTAGCAATGAACACTCTCTACCAAACAATTCCAGATGCAGTAATGGGAAGAGTCTACCACTGCATAACAGCCAAAGAAATTTGGGATACTTTTGCTGAAATGTGTGAGGGTACTGATAAAATCAAGGAGAATAACCTCCAAGTTGTTGTGCAGAAGTTTGAACAATTCACAATGGATCCTGAGGAGTCCATTGACAAGTATGCTGGTAGATTCACAAATATAATGAATGAAATCAACTCATTGGGCAAGGTGTACTCCAGGAGAGAAGTTGCACTAAAGATCCTAAGGAGTCTCACTCAAAAGTGGGATGTATATTTTGTGATGATGCAGAATACAAAAGATCTCTCCACCTGCTGTTCAAGGATTGGACAATATGGCCACAAATCCAGTCAATCACATTTCACATCATAAATTGCCCATGTTCTCTATAGACAACTATGATTTCTGGAAAATTAGAATGAGAGCTCATCTTGCATCTCTTCATACTGATATGTTAAGAGTAATCACAAGAGGACCTTTTGTGTTTACTCAAACTAACCCCAGGGTAACAGAAGAGCAAAGAGCAGATATAAGGGAACTGATTCCCAAAGATGAAGATGACTTCACTATTGATGAAAAGAGGAAGGATAATCTGAATTATCTAGCAATGAACACCCTCTATCAAACAATTCCAGATGCAGTCATGGGAAGGGTCTACCACTGCACAACAACCAAAGAAATTTGGGATACTCTTGCTGAAATGTGTGAGGGTACTGAAAAGATCAAGGAGAATAAGCTCCAAGTTGCTGTGCAGAAATTTGAACAGTTTGCAATGGAGTCTGAGGAGTCCATTGATAAGTTTGCTGGTAGATTCACTGATGTGATGAATGAAATCAACTCACTGGGCAAGGTCTACACCAAGAGAGAAGTGGGGTTGAAGATCTTGAGAAGTCTCACTCAAAAGTGGGATGTCTATGCTGTAATGATGCAAAACACCAAAGATCTTTCGACCATGCCCATGCAACAAATCTTCTCTGAACTCAAAGCTTATGAGTTCGACCTCAATAGAAGGAAGCCTATTGAGGAACCTTCAAATCCTACTAAGGGAGTGGCATTCAAAGCTAAAGTTGCTGAACCAGAAATGCAACTCACTCCCAGATCATCAAAGACAGTCTCTAAGACTGAAATGAAGGAAGAACTAGCCTTGATGGCTAGAAGGTTTGACAAGCTCAACACAAGGTTTGGTAGATACAAGAAATTCTACCAAGACAATAAATTCAGGAGAAGATACAACTCCCCTGAAGATCAGGCTGAGGACAAAAAGCCTGAAGATAAAAGATCAGAGGACAAGTCCTCTGATAGGAGAAGATCCAGTAGAGCTGACCCTTCATCATCTAAGAGAAGAGATGAATCCAAGAAGAATGATGATGAAGATCTGTGCTATAATTGCAAAAAGAAAGGGCACTTCCAGTATGACTGCCCTGAACTAAGCTCTAAAGAAAGAAGAGAGAGACAAGCTAAAAGAGACAGAAAGTTCACCAATAGAAAGGCCATGATGGCTGGTGATGAATCTGAAAGTGCTGAAAGCTTCAACTCTTCTGATGGATTATTCTCCAACAGTGATGATGATGATGATGATGATGTGTGCAACATGGCTCTTGAGGATGATGAGGTATCCTCTACTTCTAGTTCACCATCATTCATCTCACAAAACACTAGTGAGGTTAACCTGAAACTTTCCTTAGGAAAGTTGATGGAAGATTTCACTAGATTACAAGAATTTCATGACAATTGTGTGAGAGAAAATGAAAGATTGGCTACTGAACTTACCAAGAACTCTGAGGCAGCTGTTGATGTCAAGTCTACTGAGTTGTATCAACAAGTTTTGAGAGAGCTTAAGGAAGCAAATCTCAGGATAGTTGATCAACAAAAAGAGATTGATAATCAACTTCTCTCTCAGAAAAGAAAAGATTTTGAACTAAAAATTTTGAATGCCAAATTTGAAAACCTCTCACATGAATATGATATTCTTAAATCAAGTGAAGAGAGCCTGAAATTAAAGATGTCTGCTCTGAAGAAATCCTCTAGAGCAATAGAGGAAATTCAGAGTTATCAAAGACCTATGGCTCAAAGAAGTGGATTAGGTTTTGATCCATTTGAATCTTCACCTTGTCTTAGTGTTGCTTCTGTAAGTAACACTAAGAGAATCTTTGTTAAGTCAGTGGCACAAACTGAAAATGAAGTGATTCAGCCACTGAACAAAGGAAAGGGCAAAATGGATGATCTGCCTACTCAAGTGATTCAGGAGAATAGGCCAAAACCTAAGGAAATGGCCAAAGCTCCTGAACATGAGAGGAATGTTGGTCAGCAGAGTAGACCCAATGGAAGGGCAACTCTCCTGAACAATGTTCAGAGGAGTTATCCAACTACCCTCAAAGGCAGAATAAAATGAGACAACCAAAACCCTTCATGCCTAAGGGTAATGGTCTTAAAAAGGCCTTTCCTCAAAGATTTCATCAAGTTGCACAAAGAACTCATAAGTTCAGGAGAGTTGTCAACTCCCCTGAAACTTACAGAGTTAATACATTCACACATACTTTCCCAAAGGCATTTAAGGGAAAGACAGTGTATGTTGATGCTCAAGGAAATCAACTTAGCCACCTTGAATCAATCAAGGTTATTAGGCAAGTTTGGGTTCCCAAAGGTACAGTTAACCACTCAGGACCCGAAACTCAAAGGGTACCTAAACCTATCTAATTGCAGGTACCAATGGGCCACAAGAAGAGGAGCATGAACAAAAAGACAGCATGGTACCTTGACAGTGGATGCTCAAGGCACATGACTGGAAACAAGGAACTCCTCACTGACTTCATTGAAAAAAAAGGCCCAAATGTTACTTTTGGAGACAGCTCACAAGCAACTACAAAAGGTTATGGTACTTTGATGATTGGTAACATCAAAGTAACCAATGTATCTTATGTGGCTGGTCTCAAATATAATCTCCTAAGTATCAGTCAATTCTGTGATAAAGATTTTAATGTTGAATTCTCAAGTGGAAAGTGTCTAATTAAGGATAAAACTCAACAAACCCTATTGACTGGAACTAGGAAGGGAAATGTGTATTTTGCAGACTGGGACAAGTCTACTGATGCTGCATGTTTTATTGCTAAAAGTTCCAGTGAACAAAGTTGGTTATGGCACAAAAGGCTAAACCACCTGAACTTCAAATCTATGAATAAACTTGCTAGAAATGCATTAGTTAGAGGACTGCCTAATGAGGTTTTCATTAAAGAACATGTGTGTAAGCCATGTCAAGAAGGAAAACAGATTAAAGCCTCATTCAAAGGTAAACCAGTCATCTCCACTGAAAGGGTACTTGAACTTCTACATATGGATCTGTTTGGACCAATTACCCCTTCAAGCATAAATGGTAGAAAATACACATTGGTGGTAGTAGATGACTTCTCTAGGTTCACATGGGTAGTATTTCTCCTTAATAAGAAGGAAACACAAGTCAAACTACCTGAACTTCTTAAGAGATTGTCAAATGAGAAAAGCCTTAGCATTATCAAGATAAGATCTGATAAAGGCACTGAGTTCATAAATTCATACATCAATGAATATTGCACATCTAATGGAATAGCTCATGAAACCTCAGCAGCTAGAACACCTCAGCAAAATGGAGTTGCAGAAAGAAGGAATAGAACCTTGAAAGAAGCTGCTAGAACCTTAATTGCTGATTCAAATTTACCTAAGAGGTTTTGGGCTGAAGCTATAAATATTGCATGCCACACTCAAAATAGATGTTTGATCACTAAGGGGCAAGGGAAGACCCCTATGAACTTTGGAAAGGAAGAATGCCTAAAGTGTCATACTTTCATATATTTGGTTGCAAATGTTTCATTCACAATAATGGGAAAGAACAGTTGAAAGCCTTTGACAGCAAAGCTGATGGGGGAGTATTCCTTGGATACTCTCAAATCAGTAGAGCTTTCAGAGTCTACAACAAGAAAACCCTTATAGTGGAAGAAACACCTCATGTTGTGTTTGATGAGTCTATCTTTGAGATCAGGAATGATCAATTGGAACCTGAAGAAATCACACAGAGGACAACCAGACTAAGCCTAAAAGACAAAAACATTGAATTCATAGATGTTGTTCAAACCAATCTGCCTGAAAAACCCACATTGGACAACAATCCTGAAGGCAACCTTCCTGAGACAAATCCTACAGATGGAAATGGTGAACTGAATGAACCAATCCCAGTTCACATCCAGGTAACAACTACCAATGAAGAAGCAGTTCCTGCTGAGGTAGTTAATGGGTCAAATAATCAAGGGGGAACTCAAAATGTTGAAAATGCCAATGTCCCTGACATTGAGGACAACACCCCTGATTATGATCCTGAATTAGATCCTGCATTCAATTATCCTGAATTCTATGATCAAATTGACTCAACTTCAGTAGAGGACAACTCTACTGAAGAGATCAGAAAAAGAAGGACCTGGTTGTCAGACCATCCCACTGATCTAATACTTGGTGACCCAAGTATTGGAGTCAAAACAAGAAGATTCCATGGTGAAAGTGCTCTTTTCTGTTGTTTCTTGTCAGGGCAAGAACCAAGTGATATTGAGGAAGCACTTCAAGATGCAAATTGGATCACAGCCATGCAGGAAGAACTCAACCAATTCACCAGAAATGAAGTTTGGGAGCTGGTTGATAGACCTTCACATCAAGATGTTATTGGAACCAAGTGGGTGTTCAAGAACAAAAAGAATGAAAATGATGTGATTGTCAGAAACAAAGCAAGACTAGTGGCAAAAGGATACTGCCAGCATGAAGGCATTGACTATGATGAGACCTTTGCACCTGTGGCAAGGCTAGAAGCAATAAGGCTTTTCCTAGCCTATGCAGCCCACAAGAGGTTCAAAGTGTACCAAATGGATGTCAAGAGTGCCTTTCTGAATGGAGTCTTGAAAGAAGAGGTCTATGTGGAGCAACCACCAGGTTTTGAAGTTGGAAACCAAGTTTACAGACTAAAGAAAGCTCTATATGGACTCAAACAGGCCCCTAGGGCTTGGTATGATACACTGTCACAGTTCCTATTGGATCATGGATTCACCAAGGGAACTGTGGACAGAACTCTCTTCAGAATCTCTGAAGGAGAGGACATCTTGCTTGTCCAAATTTATGTAGATGACATAATTTTTGGATCCCCTAATGAGAAGTTGTGTGAAAAGTTCTCCAAACTCATGCAAAGCAAGTTTGAGATGTCCATGATGGGGTTGATGAACTTCTTTTTGGGTCTACAAGTCAAGCAATCAAAAGAAGGAATCTTCATCAACCAAGCTAAGTACACCAGAGAAATGATCAAGAAGTTTGGGTGTACAACTAGCAAGCCAGTAAGGATCCCTATGAACACAAATTGGAAGATGGATCCTGATGAGAGTGGTATTCCAACCAACTCTACTGAGTATAGAGGAATCATTGGATCACTCCTCTATCTCACTGCCAGCAGACCTGACATTACCTTTGCAGTAGGTGTTTGTGCAAGGTTTCAAGCAAATCCTAAGAAAAGCCATCTTGAGGCTGCAAAGAGGATTTTGAGGTATCTCAAAGGCACTGAAAATCTAGGCCTTTGGTACCCTGCTGATGACAACATTGAGCTAACTGGCTACTCAGATGCTGACTATGGAGGATGTAGAATTGACAGAAAGTCCACTTCAGGGACTTGTCAATTCTTGGGCAACAAGCTTATATCTTGGTTCTCCAAGAAGCAGAACACAGTGGCTACTTCCACCACTGAAGCTGAATATGTTGCAGCTGGAAGTTGCTGTGCTCAAATCCTTTGGTTGAGACAACAACTGAGAGACTACAAAGTCAACTCTACTGAAGTGCCAATATTTTGTGATAACAATAGTGCCATTGCTATATCACAAAATCCTGTCTTACACACAAGATGCAAGCATGTGGACATCAAGCACCACTTCATTAGAGACCATGTGGAGAAGAAGGACATAAAGTTGGTCAAGATCCACACTGATCATCAAAAAGCTGATATTTTAACCAAGCCACTTGTAGAGGCAAGATTTCTGGAGCTATCAGCAGAGTTGGGATTACTTGATCCAGGGAAGTTGGACAAGTAAAAGTCATGAAAAGTGAATGCGATATATGGAAATTGAAAAGGTTCTCAGCAGACTTGGTCAAGTCTACTGAATATCAGAAGAGATGGCTAAAATCATTCAGGACACTTGTCCATTGGAATTCAGGACCTTTGTCCACATCTCTTCAGGGCACTTGTCCAAGTAGGGTCAGATAAGTTGTCTTGGCTATCAAACTATTCCCTTGGGTTGATAAGCACCTATTTTTGGTAATCATTGCCTACCTTGATACATGTCCCAACTACAGATATCATCACTGAAGGATTTAATTTGTCCCCCACCCAAAAGGTCACTTTCCATGCATTAAATGCCAAGATTTAACTCTTGTTTGCATTAAACTTTTTGGGACATGATCTATCTCGAAAAACCCCCAGTCTTAAACAAACATTAAAAACCACCCACGTTTTGAATAAAACAGTTCTTTCACTGTTACATTGGTTTTTGACCATTGGATCAAAAATGGACAACTCCCCTGAAATCAATCCTAGCCGTCCAATTGGGGATTTCCATTTTTGCTCACCTTTGAATTGTTTCAAGACCTTACCAACTCATTGACAAACATTCTTTTTAGAATATTCACAAGTCTTAATATCCCCACAAACACTTCTTCCCCAAGTATTCGAAACCCTAACTCAAATTTTCTTCAAACTCTCTCAAAGCTCTCTCTGCAAATTTCAATGGCCCCCAAAGTTAGACCAGAGATGCTTGTTGATTTCTCTAACAAGGATCTAGACCTGGATTTTGGCTACTTAAGCAACAAAAACAATCTTCATTTTGAGCCAATAGTATCCTTTGAGAGTGAGGATCCTGAAATTACACCAACCTTGAGATGGTTGAGGAGAGCTGGACTTCAAAAGTTCTTGGAAGAAAGACCAAGCTCTTGCTTGGAAAGCTACATGGCAGAATTCTTTGCCTTTCTCAAGTGGAGAGGCAAACCTGAAGATGGTGAAGTATCCACCAGATTGTCTTACATTGCAGAAGAAGAGGAAGAAGAGAGATTTCATAGAGTGAAATTCTCTTCAGAAGATCTGGAAGGAGCCTTTGGATTGCCTTATGAGGGAAGGAATCCAGAAGCTTATGGCACTGGCCATGAAGAAGAAATAGCTCAGGAATGGCTATTGACACCAGGCCCTCTCTCCTCAACTCAAAACAAGAAGACTCTCAAGCCAGAGTTTCTCAACCTTTTTGAGGTAGCTGCTAAGAGCCTCTTAAGCAACACTGGAAGCTTAGAGCAGGTCAGCCATCCAAGGATCAGAATCATGGCTGCCATTATTGATGCCAGTGACAAGGGCATCAAGTTTGATTGGAGGACCTTCATTATGTCTGAAATGATGAAGGAAAAGGCTAAATTCAAGGTGAAGTCTCACAACAAGGTTGTGCTAGAAGGGAAAATCAAGTATTGCACTAGGGCAAGCTTGTTGATTGAGAGATTTTCTCATTACTCCCAGATGCAAACCTTTGCAAAACCTCTCCCAGCCCAAAAGATCCTATTCAGAAAGCTCAGCAAGAAAACTGAGAAAAGAAGGATGTTAATGGCCAAGCCTGCTGAAGCAAAGGAGGAGGAGAAGCCCAAGTTGAAAAAGAGGACAAAGGCAAGGGTGGTGAAGACAAGGAAAATGTCTCAGATAATCTCAGAAGAGAACTCAGATGCTTCAACTGAGATTGAAGAAGTTGCTAGAGAAGGTGTACAAGTGCCCTCTGATCATTCAGAAGAATTAAGGCAAAAGTACAATGAAACTAGACAAAAGTCTAGGGGTGATAAGAGGATCAGGGAAGTTGTCCCTGAGAAGGATGAGGAAGGAAGTGGGAGCAGTAGAGCTAGTAAGAGAAGGGTCAAGCCTACTGACAAGGTATTGGAGCTTCAGGAAGAAAGGTCTCTACAACTTGCTCTAAGAGAGAGCAGAGCTGAAAGCAGGACCAAAACAAAGTCAAGGACCAACTCATCTGGTTCTGGAACTCCAGAATCCAGGGTCCCTGAAGGTCAACCAATGGAGGCCAACATCCCTGAAATTCAGAATTCTGAGCCCAACTCCCCTGAAACCAATATAACCCCAACCAATCAACCCATCACCCCCATTAACCTCACAAAGAGATACTCTCCTGAGGGAAGTGTGCAGAGAAGTATGATAGATGTGCTAGCTGACATAGCTGTAGATGAGACAAGGTTACAATCTCCCCTTGACTCATCTATGCTCAATTATTCAAAGCTTTTAGAAGCTGCACTCTTTGAGCCAACCCCTTTGAGCAAAGCCCCTTCAGATCCATTGCTCTCAAAAGCAACTGAAGATCCTTCTAGTGCACTCAACCCATCTGAAGCCCACATCCCTGAACTTAATCTGCCTGAAGCCACATTAGGAGAACCCAGAGCCAACTCCCCTATAACCCAAAGTCCCCATTCAAGTGGAGATGAGGAGGAGTATACTTATGAAAGTATGCTCAGAGGAGGAGCCAAGGCTACTGTGGACAGTTTGTATCCACAACTTGCTGAATTTCCAAGAATTCAGAAGGCCTTTCATGATTTAAGGATGCTTGTTGATGTGAAAGACAAATCCTTGATGGAGATATCACAAGTCATCCAAGATAAGGGTGCAAACTGGTGGCAAATAGAGGAAAACAGATTATTACACTTTGCTGGAGTTTCAAAGACAAGATTCCTCACTGATGAGGAAGTATTTGCAAAGTTGGTGGATGACAAGATTAATGAGGAGAGGGAAAGGAAAGCTAAGGGCATCAAACACCATGAAAGTAGCTCCAATGATGATGATTCCCCTGATAATCCCTCAAACTCCTCTAAACCCAACCCTTCTGAAACCCCTCAAGCCAATCTCCCTAAGCCTTCTGTCTCTGAAAGACTTTCCAACCCCCCTAGAACCTATCATAGGAAAGGCTTTGTCATTTCAGAGGTGTTGACCAAGGATGGTAACACAACCAAGGACACATCTGCCAATGAAGGTTCTTCTGAACCCAAGGCACAGCCTAAAGATGTGGAGGTTCCTTCTCTAGAGGCTAGTTTGATTAAGGCCTATTCAGTGTCAGAAGAGGTGGACACTGATCAGCCCTTAATCATTCAGGATGACTCAGTGGCTGTTGATATAAGCACTGTGATCTCCCCACAACTGCCATCTTTGAACCTTGTTGAAGGTGGAGATGCTGCAGGTTTAGAAGAAGGAGTTGAAAAGGAAAGTAGTTTTGAAAAATCAGAGGGAGTTATGGATGAAAGAGAGGTAGTTATCACTAAGATTGTGAGTGTACCAACATATGAGGGTGGTATAAGTGAGGAAGGACAGGTTATTCTTGAAGTCAAATCTGAACATCAAGAATCCCTTGATGAGAGGAGGCCTGTTCCTTTAAGTGAGGAAATTTTTAATGAAGGAAGAAAAGAAATAGTTGAAAATGAGGAGAAGACTGCTGATGTATCAGAGTCTTATGAAAAAGAAAATGAGGGAGATAAGTGTGTTTTTACTGATGCTTTTGATTTGTCTGATATTGCAGGGATAAGTTTTGAACAAATTTTTGCAGATGATCTCTTGACAGATGCTCCCATCCAAGTTGACACTGGATCAGCACAAGCCTTGCTTGGGATGCAATCAGAGAAGTTGGATTCCTTGGCTCAACAAGTTCAAACAGCTCATGCAGAAACTTCTGGAGCATTAGATGAGCATGGAAGAACTCTAGCTTCTGTTGAAATGAGATTAACTGGCTCTGAAGATGTGGTTTTACCCACATTGGAAGCAAGAATTGAAGGAGTAGAATCTGGTCTTCAAACCATCTCTACTGAAGTTCACAAAGCCAAAGTCAGTATGGAAAATATCTCAAAGGAGATCAAGAAGGATCAAAAGATGCTGAGAGATAACCATAATGCAAATGTTAAAGCTATCAGATTGACAATCAAGCAAGCTCTTGGCAAGAAGACAGCCTTGCAAAAGAAAAGAGCTGAAGAGCAAAGGCTAGCTATGGTCAAAGCAACCTCAGAAAAGTTTTCCCAAGAAGTGTTGGCCAACATTGCTGAAGGTGCAGTGGCCAATCTCACTGAGCTCCTGAAAGCCCAATTGGATGCATCTCTTAAGGCAACCATGGAGGAGGTTGTCCAACAGAAAATGAAGCCTGTTCTTGCCTTTCTCAGCTTGAGCAATGACAAGATGCAAAATATACATGATGAGAATGTATATTTGTTGGAAGAAATGAAGTCTCTAACCCAAGCCCAGTCCTTATTGGCATCCACTATGAGTGAACTGAAACCAGAATGTTTTGATGCTGCCAAAAAGGGGGAAAGGGAAAGAGCAAGGGCAAAAGGTGCCTTAGTGATTGGGAGTCCAGTGAAAGGGAAGGACAAAGCCCCTGAAGGAAAGGGAAAAGAGCCAGCAGTGCTGAACTTGGAAGAATTGGATGAAGAGGAGCAGTTAGCATTGGCATTGAAAAACTCCATGGCCTCAGCTCAAGAGGAAAGAGTGAGGTTACAACAAAGACCAGGTGGTGAAGTATCTGGTTTGGACAAGGATGCTGAAGGTGTCCAAACTAGAGGAAAGATCAAGAAGGCCCAAGGAAAGAAGAGACAAGTTGAGAAATTCACTGACTTTCCCAATAGCCTTGATCTTCCACCTGAATTCAGAGTTGTTGATGATGAGCCTATCTCAAAGAAGGCCAAACCTGCTGAAGTACCCAAAGCTGCTGAAAAAGACAAGTCTTCTGAATCTGACAAAAGTACTGAAGGTCCCAAGTCCACTGAAAACATTGAAGAGCTATTTACTGAAGGATTTGGACCTGAACCTAAGAAGAAGACAACAGTCCTAGCCCATGATCCTTCAAAGCTGTTTCATGAAGGGTATGGCAAAGACCCTGAAACACAACAGAAACTGGCCATGATGAGGGCCCAGGAGAAAATGGATTTAATGGAAGAGGCTAACAGAGCAAGAGACAAGAGAAGAGCCAACTTTCAGAAACCAAGAAGAAGGAGAGCAACCTACAGCAAGATGAAGCCTCAGCTTCTAATCCCAATGGACACCAAATATCCACACTTGGATAAATGGGTGCCAATTCAACTGAATGACACATGGGAAGAAGCAAAAAGGGAGTTTGTCTATGACTATTATGTCATTGACAGATGGAATGGAGGAGATGCAAACTCTGCCTTCACTGAGTTCATGCTGGAATACTACAGAGAATTGTATCAACAATTACTTGCAGCTGCTGACATTGCAAGAATTGAACTCAATGCTCCCAAGCCCATCATTTACATGCCTCCAAAGCTTGATGGATGGATTGACCAAGCAAGGATCCTAAGGGAGTTCACAGAAATTCTGAAGCTGAACAAGATGACCCTTGGACCCAAAGGAACTAACCAGGAAGCCATGGAACTCAAGAAAAGAGTGTGGGCACAATATGGGATGAACCCACCTCCTGAGGATGATCTCTAAGAATGGCTAAGTCTTCTGACTCTTTCTGGATGAAAAATTTATCTTATCTGAAGATATTTTTGCTATATGGTCAAATCTGCTGAAATTTGGACAAGGCTGCTGATATGTGCATTGACATGTTGTTTGCTCTGATATGGTTTAGAATGATCTGATACAAGAATAGATGCATTCTACTTTGATGTCTGGAATATCTTGTAGTAGTTAAGCTCTGATACCTGATAGCTCTGATACTTGAAAAAGCTCTATTTTACTCTGATCCTATGTTGAGTATATCTTGATTTGTAATGACTTCATGCTCTGATAAGTTATCTTCAACTATCAACATGCTTGTAATGACTTTTTATATGAATGATAGTTGAACCACTTTTGAATCAAGATACATTCTTTACAAGAAATTTCTCTATGCCTATCTGTGAAACCTACTTGCAACAAAAACAGTGAATACACTAACACATTATCTTTTCAGGAATATTGACCTTAGTCATGTCTTCTGAAGATACATGTAATAGGTGTAGACAAGTCACTTTTGCTTAGATTGTGTAGGTTTTGGCATCATCAAAAAGGGGGAAATTGTTGGGAATAAAATGATACATGTTTTGATTAAATACCAAAACCCCCTGAGACATGCCTAAGTCAATTGATAGTGTTCTAAAAATATTAGAACACATAGCATAAGGCTAGATGAGAAGCTGAAATGTTAGGCAGCTCTTAGACAATTAGATGCACAATTTGAGGGGGAACATATGCTTTGAAAATGATCAAGATCAAGTCTCCTCAAGGCTCAAATTCTGGAACAATCACTTAAGAGCAAGGACACTCTATGGAAATACCAAATGCTCTGATCAGAAGAGTTGTTCAGAGAAGATGTTCTTATGCAAGAACAAGATTGTAAAGCTCAAAAGGACAAATCCAATAAGATGATCTGATCAGGAGAGTTGTCCAGAGAAGTTGTCCACATGCAAGATTGATAAAATCAAAAGGACAAGCCAAATAAATCTGATCAGGAGAATTGTCCAGAGAAGCTAGCCATATGCAAGAACAACTTTACCTAGCTCAAAAGGACAAGACTACTCAAAGGTTTTGATCAGGAGAGTTATCCAGAGAAGCCAACTCTATGTGAAAAGTGCTCTGATGCTAAAAGACCAAATATGCTGATCAGAAGAGTTGTCTAGAAGAGTTGTCTCAGCATGATTGAATCAGAACAAATGCTCTAAAGGTTGAAGGTCAACTATGCTGAAGAATTAGAGACAACCATACCCTAAAGAAATACAATGCAACATGCCAAGATCATCTTGGAGTGAAACAAAGGGAAAAGAGCCAAGTCATCTGAAGAAGAGCAAGCCAACCTTGCTGAAAAGCAAAACTGCTGATAGTGATAAGGAGAGTTGTCCAGTTGATAAGGAATGTTGTCCTATCATTGGATCAACCTTCAGAAGCCATGTCCAAGTCCTAACAAGAAGTCAAACATTGGGAAAAGTGCTGCAGAATGAAGACAAAGTCTTACAAGCCGTTTATTACCCAAATGAGGACATGTCACTATCAAAGAATCTGTCTTCCAGTTTGAAGAACTCAAGGAAGACATTTATAGCAATTTGGGGCTGCCTCTCCAACGGGCAAATCCTCCATTTTGTCTATAAATACAGAAGTGTGAAGACCATTTGAAAGTACCTCAACCTTGACAAGAATATCCAACTATCCTACAAGTTGACAAGTGCTCTCAAGCTTTCAAAGAGACTATCTTAGTCTTTATACACTTCTTCTAAGCTGAACCCAATTGTATATTCATACACAAGCTTAGAGAGATATCCTATCCTTATACCTTGATCTTCATTGTAAAGGATATCTCATTAGTTGGAACCTTACTTCAATCCTTATCCCCTTTCAAGTGAGAAAGTGAGAAGGTTGTAGTAGTAGAAGTGGTAGGAGCTGACTGTTGAGAGAAGAACAGTTCAGTTCTGAGTTGAGAAGAGGGTACTAGGACTCTAGACATCCTAGGGATCAATTCACCACGAGTGGTGTTCTTGATCAAGTGCACCTTGGCACTATAAAATAAGTTAATTCCAAGGGTGAAGGAATTATCCTGTTAAATCAGGGAAAGTGGATGTAGGAGCTTGAGTCTCTGAACCACTATAACTTCCTGTGTTGATTTACATTCCAAGTACTTTCATACATTCAACACTGCACACAAAACTGATCTTTCAAGGATAAACATTCAAAGACTGTGCAAAAACCTATTTGGACAAGTTCCCTGAAAACTGGACTGTGTTGCATTGACTAAGTGATTTCAGAAATTAAAGGAGTCTAAACTTAAAGGGCCAACCACTATTCCGCACATATAACTCCCCTAGATAGTTATTCAACTAAGTACTCAATAGTACTTAGTAGTTTGATTATCTTAGATGTGTTAATCTTCTTCAGCAGAGTTGTCCAAGACAACCTTGCTGAACTCTGGTTTGATCAAAGTTGAAAAGAATTGCATACAAGTGTATTCCCCCCCCCCCCCCATACACTTGTTATATACTCCTTTCAGGACCAACAAAGGTGATTTCAGAAATTAAAAGGAGTTTCAAACCAAAGGGCCAGCCACTAATTCCGCACATATAACTCTCTTAGATAGTTATTCAACTAAGTACTTAGTAGTTTGATTATCTTTAAAGAGTTAATCATCTCAGAAGAGTTGTCCAGGACAACCTTGCTGAAGTCTGTTTTGGTTCAGTTTTTAAAAAGATTTGCATACAAGTGTATTCCCCCCCCCCCCTCAATACACTTGTTATCTACTCCTTTCAGGACCAACATAAATTTTATATGGACTGTTAGTGTATTTGGAACTAAACTAAACAAACATCAACATATAACTAAGAATACAAGAATAAATTATGGTATATTATTTATGATATGGTAATCTGTGATATATTAATCACAAGGAGGGGGTGGAAGCGTTTAGGGGATTGCATGTGATAGAGTCGCTATCAGTGTCCCATATGATTAACATACTTGAAGGAAGTGTCCCATATGATTAACATACTTGAAGGATGTGGAAGCGTTTAGGGGATTGCATGTGATAGAGTCGCTATCAGTGTCCCGTATGATTAACATACTTGAAGGAGGTGGAAGAGTTTAGGGGGTAGCATGTGGTAGAGTCGCTACCAGTGTCCCGTATGATAATTATATTTTATGATAATTATGATATATGATGATTTATGATAATTATAAATAAAGATATATTGTAAATCCTCGGTGAAAGAAAGTTCGCAACCAAAAGATTTAAATTCTCAGTGAATAACAAATTCACTATCCAAATTTTATAATAATTTACGAGGGTACAGGATAGCAGCGTACAGGATATCCACTGAGATTTTTATCTCACACCCCAAAACTAATATCCTTTCAGGTTTCAATTTCGAGGAGCCTGAGCAGCAGTAGGGATGACACAAAGTTTCCCAATAACTAAAATCCTATAAGATTTTATATGATTAATGCTTATTATAATAAGTTATATTGCTATACATTGGAGACAATTACATTCGTATGCCGAGTGACGAACTCTTCTAAAAGTCGCTCAATGAATTTTATGTATGTTATCTTTAAAACAATTACTACTTATCATTATCTAAGTTTTATAATAAATTGGCTCACACTACTTCTATTGCAACTTATAGTATTTAAATTATTTCCGCTGCAAAACTCTTATCGATTCACTTGTGTTATTATACATTTTAAATAAATTTTTAGGTTCGGTTTTCCGGTCACTAAGTGGCAACTCGAATTTAGAGTGTTTGAGCGTCAAAGGCTGCATTCCGGATTCGGGGCGTTACAGGTGGTATCATAGCCTAGTTTCAAACCTTCGGATAAAATAATTTATTTTCTCTTCTTTCCAAAACTTTTATCTTACAAAGTAAACTCTTTTCATAAAAGTCTTTCAAAAAAAGAATTTATATTTAATTATAAATATTTACAAACAAGATTAATTTTATTCAGTAATTATTATAAAGCATTTTACTAAAGTATGTTAAAAATATTAAGATAATATTAAAAGGTATACCCAGTGGAAAAATGTGTCACCTGCTGCAGCTGAAGCACCCTCAAGGTATGTAAGTATTTAAAGTTTCTATGTAGTAGTCTAATACGAAGATGTTATGAAAGTACAAATCACATCGTTTATTAAAGAATTGAGATTATGTCTTGATATGATAAAGTTATGAAAAAGGATGGAAAGTAAGGTATGTTTGATACAATAAGTTTAATTATGAAGTAAACAATGATTATGAAAGGACCTTTCATGGGGTGAAAAATGTTATGATATGATTTACTTATTTTCTACAGTCAAATAGAAATTTATGAGAATATTTTATACAATACTTATGATATATATATTCTCCTTTGAAAAATAAGATAGACCTAAAAGTCTTATTTTACTTTGACTTCAATCCCTATCTCACTATATAGACTAGAGAACGCTAGATGCCTATGATCTTGTTTTATCTTATTGGGATTGTTGTTCTTTTTCAATGGAGAAGGTCACTCCACGTTTTAAACATTATATATATAATATTATGCAAGTTACTTCAAGTGGGTTTACTTTATTCTATCCGTTATTTTACCTAACTATCGCTTTAATGACATGCGATCAATGGTTCCCTAACATACAAATGGCGATGTGCCGTCATTGTGCCGCTGAATCTAGACAGTGTGTTCCAATGTACTGTGTACTCCCAACGTAGATTTGGTGCTAGTACCTTGTCGTTACGATTTTTTTGGGTTCTATTTTTAAAAGTTTTATCATACCTATATGAAGTAATATATTCTTTTCTTTCCAATTATTTAGATGGCACCACCTAGACGAGGACGAGCTACTAGAAATATAGCTCAGGACCCTACCGAAGAATCAGTAAGACAACAACCCCCTAACATTACCTCTGGAGCCGATATGGCAAGAGAATTCTTCAACTCTCTCCAAACCTTTATGCAACAACAAACCCCACCACCACTTGTACCTATGCCTCACCCGTGACTTGAACGAATTTTAGACAATATTATTTTGACTAACTACTTCCCCTCAAGCATAAGGGATCGTAGTAGTATACACATAAGTATTTCGACCAAGTAGTATCGAACCACGGGAGGTGGGCTAGTGCAATGGATCCATAGAGTTTTGTGTCGTCATAACTAATGTAGCTACGGTTTCGAGAGTTGGATTTAAAACTAAAGCTAAACAATAATCTAAAGACAATAAATTAAACTAAATACATTTCTAATAAGTAAATTAACTACTAACCAAGAAAATAAGGAAATGACAGTTAAAAGCAAATAACAACTACGAATCTAAATTCGGAGAAGTGTCAGTGTGTGAATGCTTCGGGTGTTCTCTACCTAGTGAAATCGAGTGGGATTGTTTATACCATTTGTATACTTCAATTTGAATTTGCTAAGAGCATCAAGATGCTAGGATGAAAATCATTTCCCTTCGGGTACTATAGCCTTACGTCTAAGGTGTTCCCAAACCCGGTAATAAGACATCTTCCTAATCCTCACCAACTACCCAAATAACCATTCAAGTAATTAATGTCTCCTAATGGGGTTCTAATACAATTAACTCTCTCTCGACGAATTAAAAGTATAATAAACGCATTTGCATACCAACAACTCACACCATAAATTTAAACATGTTCATGTAACTCTCGTCTACGCTAAACATGCCTCAAAATACGGATTAATAGAAGTTAATACACAAAGCACCAATAAAACCCAATAAGAGAAGCAACAATCCAAATATCAACAATAATCAAAGCATAAACAATTCACACATTCAATATTCACATGGTTTCAAACACCCAAAGCATAAAAAGCTTAGCCCATGGTGTTTGAGAAAACACCCATGGCTAAAACAACAAAAGAAATATAAATAAACAAGAAATTTACCATATAAAGCTTAAATAAAAGAAAAATGTCACCTTGAGAGTCTTGTAATTTCTCCATTCTTACATGAAAATAAAATACTCAAATGATTCTAAACTAAGAAAGCATAAAAATGAAGAGTGTGTTTGAGGAGATAAGCTCCTCAAACCTAAGTTATCCCATGTTGTGTGTGAAAATATGAGTTAGGGTTTGAGTGGGTAAAAGTGAGGCAATGCCTCCTAAACAATCTGATTGAGGAGCTATTTATAGCTTGGAAGAGTGTGTGAGACGAAATTAGCATTTGTGTCCTTGAAATTCTTTAAAATTCGCGAAATTCTCTAAAAATTGTAAGTTCAAACGGCCAACCGAGTGAGTTCACTCGACCGCCCGAGTGAAAATGGATTACAGTACAAAACTGGGTTCCAGATCCCAAACGGGTGCCAGTGTGGGCTCACTCGGCCGCCAGCGTGAAATCATTTCACTCGGCCGCCAGTGTGGGAGTCACTCGGCCGCCAGTGTGGGATGAATTCCCTCGAAATCTTCTGTAACTCGACCTCACTCGGCCGCCAGTGTGGGCTCGCTCGACCGCCCGTTTGGTTTCTGCTCCTTGGACTTTTTCTTCTATTTTTCTTGGCTTTCCTTGCTCGTCCTTCAACCGAACATCAATTCCCATGCACCAATGCTCATTTTCCTTCTAAAATGGACTATTTCACCTTGTTTCCTACACTTCGAACACATTTCTTGACAACAAGGTTAGTAGCACAATTTCTATCAATTACGACCTAAATCACATCAAAATGCTACAATAATATAACAATAATGAAAACAAATACGAGCAATCTCACACCCAATCAACCCGCCACCAAGAGCTAATGAATTTGTCGAACAGTTTCGACGTATGCAACCACCCAAACTAAATGGGAAAGAGTGTCATATGGGAACTGAAGAGTGGATCGCCGGTCTAGAGAGAATCTACAAACATATGGTTCTGACTGACGCACAAAAGGTCTCTTGTGCGCAATTTCAACTTGGAGAAGATGTTGCCCAATGGTGGGAATCTTACGAGCGAACTTTGAATGCTGAAGGAAGGCAAGCTCTAACATGGGATGAATTTAAGAAAGCGGTAATGAATAGGTATTTTCCGCAAGTTCTCTGCGATCAGAAGGAACAAGAATTTGTCAATTTGCGACAAGGAACTCTCTTAGTGATAGAATACGAGAGAAAATTTAATCAGTTGTAACGATATGCTCCACATCTGGTGGAGATTGACGCAAAGAAAGCAAGAAGATTTGAACGGGGTTTGAGACCCGGGGTTGGAGGTACTATAGCTGGGCTAAAACTTATGAACTACAACGAGGTTTTCGACCGAGCGCTAATTATTTCCATAGGCATGGGATTAGAATTTAAGCTAACTCCGACGACAATATCAATGAACATAAATTCGCAGCCCAACTTTAAGAGGAATCAAAACTCGCCTATGGACGAAAATAATTTTTCCATTGAAGCTCGACCAAAGAACCAACGACTATGTCCCAAGTGCAACAAAGGACACATAGGAGAATGCTGGTTTGGAAATATAGTATGCTACAAGTGCCAACAACCGGGACACAAGATTACAAATTGCCCTGAAGGACCGTTTAGACGACCCCCGTTGGAGAATAATCAATTTGGGCAACCCCGATAGGCATATTACTAGTACTCATTTTCACCTACATATTATTTCGTACTAAAGTTGTTTACTCTTTTATATTCGATAACTTTAGAAAAAGTTTGAGAACTAAAATATAAATATATACATAAACACTAAGCATGCATGTTTAATATGAGAATTCAGAATAATTTGAGAGGTGAAAGAAAAATGTGTATATATGAATATATAGAATTAAATGGATATCGAATAAAATTTTATCATTTTACTAAAGAACATGACTATATATATAGGGGCAATTAGTATTGTAATTAGATTTGAGAAATAGAACATTAGAACTAAATGTGGTTACTTTCTAAAATAGACTTTCGTGATCAATATGCAAAAAGAGACATGAAAAGGGAGTAATCAAAATTTCGGGGACGAAATTCTTTTTTGGGGTAGGGATGTAACACCCCGTTCCAAAATTAAATATGAAGTATAAGAATAAATGATTTAAGAGTTTTTCAATTATATTAACATTGTTATTTGTTTTCAAAGATTTGATTTTCAGGAAGACGGACGAGCATTCTGATCTAGGAGCACTCCTAGCACATAATAAAGAAATAAATAAAGTATAAAGGTTTGATAAATATTTAATATGTGTCGAAAATGAAAGAAGTCTAATTAATAACTTTACTATGCTTATGCGATAAACTACTTAATAAATAGTATTGCAATGCTATCTTAATATTAATATAAAATATAGAGGTTTGATTCATTTACTTTCTTTCCGCATGATATATATAATAATTGATGAGTAAAAGATTTATAATCATGAAAAATATATTTCCTTAGTTTTCATACTTTTCATGGCTACGTGATATAATATTTGTTTATCTAATTTAATTTCCTACTATTGTTCATTTCCATTGATTGGTTAATTAAATAATTTTTGTCTCAAAATGTGTCGATTTTATAGCCAAAAATCTTAAATAAATATTTCTAACTCTTGCATAATTTTCCGTGACAATCTAGCATTGCATGAAATAAAGTAACGACTTACTCGTAGTAAATCACAAGTGAATTTTAATAAAATACCATGATGAAAATATATATAGATTCTTAAACTTTCACATTTTTCAATTAAGTCCTCTAGATATTTCTACCACTTAATACTAAAATTGCAATTAAACCCCTTAACCAACTAAGTCACTTGCACTCTTCCCAAAGAAGCATCAAATACCATTACTGCATTCATATACAATACATATACTACTACCACATTTGCAAATAAATACATATATAGTTACTATCATTTGCAAATAAATACATATATAGTAGTTGGTCTCATGTGCATAGTGTGCATCGTGCACACTAATGCACAGGTCAACCCTTATGTATTAGAAAAAGAAAAATGTGGAGCAAAGTAAGATTTGGCACAGCGGTTACTACTT
Organism: Galeopsis tetrahit; assembly: GCA_963675135.1. NCBI lineage: Eukaryota > Viridiplantae > Streptophyta > Magnoliopsida > Lamiales > Lamiaceae > Galeopsis > Galeopsis tetrahit. The sequence continues at coordinate 53,072,494 of OY776125.1, forward strand.
CATAGTCCTCCTTATTCCTACTTTTCAATTAACACTTTCCCCGTAATAGTTATCACTTTTCAGTGTTGGAGATTACCACTTTCAATAATAATAGTTACCACTTTCATTAATAAAATTACCACTTTTTAATAATAATAGTTACCACTTTTCAATAACAAAATTACACTTTTCAATAAGAAATAGGGTAAATTCTTAATAAGGTCATTTCACTAAGACTTTTATCTAATAGGGAATAGATTTTTAATTTTTATCCAATAGAGTCAAATTGACACTTAAGAAGACAAAGTTGTCATTTTCCCATTTAAATAATTTCAAATTAATTAATATTAGACAAATTAACATGAAATCAATTTTATAAATGCATAGTCTTGAAAAACGCGAAAATCTCTCACCTTCCTTAATTCAAATATTCCTAAAAATAAGGCAATTCGAATTAATTAGCTAACTTTTATGATCTTAATAATTCTGCATTTTATGATCCAGAATTAAATTACACAAGACTCATAACACAATTAAATCAAAAAAAGACTAAATAAGTGTGTCATAGTGGATGCAGTTCCCGGTTATTTGAATATACATACATATATGAAAATAGATTATGAAGTTTAATATGAATAGTGAAATGAATTTTGGTATGTAGAAATGGGTCATAAAAAAATTAGGGTATGATTGGTATGTGGTAATAGACTTGGAATGGAATGAGCATTCATGAGTCTATTCCTAATCTCACGATTGGTATGTTTTTTTATTTGGAATCCCGATTCCACAAGGAATGGTGATTCCCAAAAATAAAGAATTGTGATTCCTCTTCATCCCCCTATCTTTCCCCATTCCATTTTGTGTTAAATTAATTTTTTTTTAATTTTTTAAAATAAAATCATCACTTATATTTTATTTTTACAAAATTATCCTTCCCAATAATTAAACAAGATATTCATTAATCATGATTTTTAATCAAAATCTTGAACCCTAAACCTAATTCTCTAATCCCTACAATCTAATTGACGGCTTCACGCAAGAAAAAGATGTCAAGGAGAGAACGATGTTGATTAAGAAAGGAGAACTAGACATATGTGATGAATTAAAAAAATATACAAAAATTTTGTTCTATACTATACTATACTATATATATATATATATATATATATATGAAACAAAAGCGAAGAAAAAATAATTATAGATATAATTGTTTTTTAATTGTGTTCATCCATGATTTGGAAGGATATAATATATATACATAACGAATATATATATCTCGTTTCTTGATTGCAGAAGGAATCGTTTCTTATTTGCAGAAGGTCCTGTTCACCATTTTTTTTAATTAAAAATTATTTATCTAAAATTTTATTATTATATTAATAATAGCATATTGACTAATTTAATATATTTTTTAAAAATATATATTGAAGGGTATTTTAGTCATTCAATATAAACTCTGTACATTATTTTGTATTTCATTTTATTATACCAATCATGAAAATGAAATCAACTAGATAATGATTTTTCCATTCCTAGTTAATACCAATCACGAAAATTTCATTCAAACATTCATTCCATCCAAACCTTCATTCCATTCTTGAGTTTATTCCATTCAGTCACAATTGCATTCAATCATACCAATCATGCCCTTATGAGTTTATAAACTTTGAAAAAGGTTCATACATGGATATACATATTAATATGCACGAAAAACGGGGTACATACATTTTACATATGTGCATATGTGAAATGCACTATACGATATGCATGTATACATGCATACGGTAATGTCCATATCTAATGTTCACCTCCATGTCAAGCTGCTGTAACCATGAAACTTCTCCTTTTTTCGCCTAATCCTCTAGTACTAAGTTGCACCCTAAAGACGTAATAATTAGGGCGATTCTTGCTCAGAAAAATACTAATCGGTAATTCCAGCAGATCTGAATTCTTCCAAGTGAAGATTAACAATTTCAGCTTCACCAATGGACTCTAGAAACTCCAGTTTTAATGGCGTGAACAGTGGACGATTTCGCACCAATCGCATCAACAATGGCTGATTTCGAACAAAGCTCATCAACAATGACAGATTTCGAAAAAGCTCATCAACAATGGCAGAAATTAGGACTAACAGTTTGTGATTTTTCCCAAATCGCATCAATGGCAGCATAGATTGAATCGTTTCTGTAGACCAGCAACACAATGGTGAATTCTCCTTCGTTCCTTCGTTCCTTCGTTCCTCCCAAAATTGCAGCAATTTTGGGAAAGTCAAGTTTTTTTTTAATATGCGCTATAATTGGGGAATTAATGTGCTGCAATTATGATTTGAATTTAAAATTCGAATTAATGGGTAAAATATATTAATTAAGGAGTTATATGAATATTAAGGGCATTTAAGGTTTTTTTACATTAATTTGACCCTATTAGAGAATTTTAAAAGTTGTAGGTTTTACTTGCTTAAAACTCTATAGAAATGACTCTATTAGGGAATAATCTCTAAGAAATAACTACACTTTTCAGTAACAAAATTATCACTTTTAGATAAGAAAAAACTACACTTTTCAATAATAAAATTACCATTTTCAATAATAATAGTTTTTTTTTAAAATACAACTTTTAAATATTTTTTTAAATATAACTTTTCAATACCACTTTACAATAATAATAGTTACGAATTTTCAGCAACAAAATTAACATTTTTCAATAATAATAGTTACCACTTTTCATTAACAAAATTAACATTTTTCAATAATAATAGTTACCACTTTTCAGTAATAAAATTACCACTTTTCAATAAAAAAACAAAAAAAACTATAATTTTCAATAACAAAATTACCATTTTTCAATAAAAATATACTTTTCAATAAAAAAAATTATCATTATTCAATAACAATTACCACTTATCATAACGTTAACCAAGAATTAATCAACAATTAAATCTAAAATGAAAATACCAACTCATCCATATCACATCAAATCAAATCATACAATTTCTTATTTACTTTAAGAAAGAATCTTAACAGAGAAAGGTTAGCATTCACTTCCTGAGAAAATAATTGAAACTAGGAAGATAGAGAGATGGAGAATGAGGAGGAGAATTCAACTCAAATGGCCCTCGTAGGATTAGCATTTCATTTTCTTTTTTAAAAACAGGGGCTTACAAATTAGAAGCGGCGCCTCCGCCTCCATTAGTGGAGGTGTCTTTCTCCATTTTGCGTGTTCTCTGGACTTGTGGAAACAACCATTTTGCGTGTTCTCTGGATTTGTGGAAACAACGTTCACGTCTCCGGCAGAGGGTCAAGGCGGCAGCAGAGGCTTCACGCGCCGTCGATCGGAAGCTACCGCCGATAAAGGCTCAGATCTATAACAGGTCCGGCAAACCTCGATGAAGATGGAGGCCGCGATGGGCCATGAAAGACGCCGTTCGTCTTTCGTATGGAAGGGAGGTCGCCGGAGAGATGGGTACCGCCGTTGTCGGCCACCCTTTTCTCTTAATTTTCCGATCTGAAATTTAAACTTTTGGTGCGTGGGTCAGGGCGGGTCGAAAGCGGGTCAAAAGCGGGTCAAAAGCGGGTCAGGGTAAAAATAGTGTACTCCAAAATATGATCTGTGCACAGTGTGCATATGAGAATTTTCCATAGTACATATATGTTATTTGAAATGAAAGAACTTGAGAAGGAGAAAGATTGAAGAAGGGTGGTGAAATTTTATCAAATGTGTTCTTCTCTTTCATAGCACTATGTAAAAGTCAGACTTGGACTCACTGTTTGAATAAAGGGTGTCGTTGTCAAGTACCTCTTTTTTATTTTACTAAACAACTCTCAAACATATACTTTCTTCATTCATCAAAAGTACGTTTATACTTGTGGGCATAAATTTTAAGAAAAATAAATAAAATAGATAAAGTAAGGGCTAGTCTTATGTGAAATATTGCATACATGCATTCCATCTCAATTAGGCAAGTCAAAACCCTAAGTCCAAACGTCAAATTAAGTCAATTTTAAAAAAAATCGCGGGTCATAGCCTAGATTCGGATTGCCCAAAAAATTCGCGGGTTGCAAACAAGTAATTTACTACATGACCAAAATATTGTTACTACAATGCCAAAATATTACCACTACAAGGCCAAAAATTTAATACTACATGTCAAAACATTCTAACAAATTCACCAAAAAATTAAGTCTCCAGAATATTTTTGAACATGTAGTAATACACTTTTGACCTTATAGTAATAAAATTTTGGTCTTGTAGTAACATTATTTAAGTCATGTAGTAGCCGAATAAGTCAAAATTATTTTAGTAATTTTGCCCCAAAAAAATAAGTGTTCAGAATATTTTGGAACTTGTAGTAATACACTTTTGGCCTTGTAGTTACAAAATTTTGTTCTTGTAGTAACATAGTTTTTGTCATGTAGTAACATAATATTTTAGAGTGAAAATAAATATTCTAATTAAGGTTGACCCGCTTTGACTTTTTTTGACCCGCGTTGACCCACGATGACTTGGCGTTGACCCATAAATTTTGACCTAATTTACCTTAATTAGTTAATATTGCATATAAGTTTTTGCCATAATGTAAAGGAGTTAGTGGGTTGTTTTGATGAAAAAATAAAGTTATTGTTTCCACACAGAAAGAAATGAACATATTTTTAATAAATAGATAAATAAGTAAGTGAACATATTTTCTTATTAATGAGAAAGTATATTATATTAAATTATTTTACAAATATTAATATTCTATTAAAAAAACCTATGACCTTGCATGTGACATCTTCTATGTTTTCTAGCCATCGAAGGAATTTATTATCTAGAATGATAGTTACGAAGACTACTCTTTTTACGCGTAATTATTTTTCAATGTCTATGGCGGTATATCATATATCACCAAAAATTATATACGACCTATTTTTCTGTTTATAATTGAGAACTAGCTCTATACCGCGTGAATTTATTAAAGTTAGAGTCAATTTATTAAAATAATAATTTTAAATATTATATTAATTTTTATATCTTTTTCATTTTGTTAGAGTAGGTAAGAATAAATTTTTTTTATTTTAATATATTTATAACATATACCTTTGAATAATTATTGTATTTATATTTTATATATTATAATATTTTTTAAATATATTAATAAAATGTGCATTAATAAAATTATAATTTTAATAGTAAAATTAAAAATATTTTTAATAAGAAAGGGTATTCTAAAATAATTTTATATAAGTTATTATATGTATGTATATAGAGTTTATAGATATTTATAGGGTTGATTTTGTAGGGTTTATAGTTATTTGTAGGATAAAATTTTAAAATTCTAAATCTAAATTTTAAAGTAGAACCGTGTGGAATTTTTCATTTCAAAACAAACATGGATTTTTCTTAGTGTAGTCAAATTGTACAAAGTGACTATATAGTCAGCGCGTCGAACCGCGCCACGTGGCGTCGTATGCGTCATATGAATCTGCTACCTGAGGTTTAAATTAATTAAATCATTTTTTGTTATTTACTATATTACCCATTTTTTTATTAAAATTGTTTTTAATATATATATATATATATATTAAGCTAAATTACTATTCTACCCTTTTTATATAAGCAAAATTTTGATTGTGCACGATCTAGCAGTCGTGCACAATTGCACGGTTTATTCTTAGTAACCCGTGTAAATTGAAAAATGTATTGTAAGTGGTATTGTGCACGATCTAGGAGTCGTGTAGGATTGCACGGTCTATACTCAGTCACCCGTGTACATCGATAAATGTTCTAGAAGTGCTCACTTGCACGGTCCTTGCACGGTCTATACTAAGTCACCTGTGTAAATCGAAAAATGTACTGGAAGTACTCAGTTGCACGGTCCAACAGCCGTGCACGGTTGCATGGTCGATACTCAGTGACCCGTGTAAATAAAAAAATGTACTGGAAGTACTCACTTGCACGGTCCAACAGCCGTGCACGGTTGCACGGTCGATACTCAATAAACCGTGCAATCCAAAAAATGTGTTGTAAGTGCTCACTTTCACGGTCCAACAGCCGTGCCTGGTTGCACAGTCGATATTCAGTAAATATTCTTATTTTAGTTTATTTGATTTTTATTTTAGTTTAATTTAATTGTATTTGTTAATTTTATTAATAATATAATATAAGGGTAAATAGGTAATTTTAAAAATACATATTTTAATTAAATTAATAAATATAATATAATATTTTAATGTATTAGGATAAAAACGTAATTTTATAATTATATATTTTAATTAATTAAATTAAATATAAAAAAATCAATGTATGACACCACACATAGATGAATATTTTCAACACAAAGTACAAAAGATAACACGTCATAGGTTTAAGTCTTTAGATTTGATTTTTAATGATTCAAATTTAATTTACTACGGTAGTCATACGACACTCTAACTACATGTAGAAGGTCCCAACAAACATTTCTTTAAAGAATTGTGACATTTCTAGTAACGCACAAAATGTATTTAATTTTTTCGTCAAGTTTTTTTCCTTTCAATTATTAACAACTATTATATTATAACAAATAATTGCATAATTTTATCAACTAAGTCAACGTACATCTTTGTATGACATTTCAATTAACTAATCAAACTTTATTGAAAGATTTTAGATTTTTTTTATTGACAATTACTAAAACTTTTTCAAATAAAGTTTGTTAAATTATTCTAGAATACATTTACTATCTCAATTTTTTATTGACAATTACTAAAAATCCACAACAATACTATATATATTTTAAAAAAAATTTTAAAATTATTTTAGAATACATTCACCATATACATTCACATTCAGACAATGATTCATAAAGTCAAATACATATATAGTTTCTTTACCTTCATCATAATATGAAATTAAAAAACCTTTAACAAAATAGATTTTTTACCTTCATTTTTCATAATATGATATTAAAAAAACTTTAACAAATGAATACGCGTCCGTCCATGTATATTATAAAAAAATTATTTACATAAAATATATAACTGAGCAATTAAGGTGGTTACGTTACTTAAATTTATTTTTAATATTGATAAACTTACATTCATTTAAAGTGTATATTTAGTGTATATTTAGTGTATATTTATAAATAAATTTAAAAATTAGTACAATAATAATTGGATATATATTAAATATATAAAAAAATATTAATAATAAATTAAGAATAATAAATACCACCGACATCATTAATAAAGAGGGAAGAAAACTTACACGCTGAAGTATAGAATTTGAGATCAAAACAAGAAAAAGATATCAAGATCATAATACATAATCCTATTTTCTTTATTTATTGATACAATAAAAAAAAATTAAATGTGACCTATCAATTGATTCTAATTAAATTTAAAAAAAATATAATTAAAAACATAAAACAGACGATTTTGATGAAGAGAGAAATTGTGATAGAGTGTTGAAATTGTGACACGTGTCTCATTATATTCTCAAAGTTATGCTTATAGACATAATAATATTTTTAAATAAAAAATAAAATTTTGATACTAATAAAAGTAAGTATTCTCGTACTTCGACGATAATTTTTAAATAAAACAAATTTGGATACTAATAATAGTAAATAGTTCCATAGTTCCAAAATAATTTGTTATATATATATATTGAAAAAAAAATATTATTATTTAATAAGATTTTATATAATTTATTATTTTAAAATATATTTAATGATAATTAATGTATTTGATAATTCATGTCATCTTCAACCATATTTACAAACTCTTGCATAAGTTCAAATTGAATAAGAGCATAAAAATAAACATAAGAAATTTGGAGTAAGTTAAATGTGTAGTACTTTGTAGAAGTTTGTAGAATAATATAGAGAACATTTATAGCAGTTTAATTAAAATTATGTTAGTATATAATGATATAGATTAAATTATGGTCTAAATAAAATAAGAGTGAGAAAAATTTAAGAAAATTTAAAAAAAAAAAATTTAAAATTTCTTTTAAAGAATTAATTTTTTTTTAAAGAATATCGAAATAAAAGAGAGAGAATAAGGAGAGGAAAAAAAAGAGACTAAAATAATTATTTAAAAAATATATAAAAGAAAACTGTATAAAGAATTAAAAAAATAATTATGAAAATAATTTATGAATACTGTCGAGAAGAGAGAGGAGAAAAGAAAATTGAATACAAAGAAAAAATTGTCTAAATAAAAAAGGAGAGAGAAATATTTAAGAAAATATATATATTTTTTTTAAAAGTAAAAGAATATTGAGGATAACAAAATAACCCAAATTTAGAAATAGTAATTAAGGGTAGATTTAATACAAAATTACCCCACATCTTTACTTGATACGCGTATTGTCTTGCAGATTAAATTAACAACATGTAACCCTATATACCCCATCCCTAGTAAATGAATATTGTTTCAGAATAGGATATTGTTTTTTATTTATATGAAAAATATAATAATTTTGTTTTCTTGTTTATAATTTTATTTTCACGTTTAAATATTGTGCCTTATTTATATTTAGAATCATACCTAAATATCACGATTATAATAGATATTTTCTTTATTGAGACTGAAAAATTTAAGAAACTGTAAATCATAAAAGGGAGAGAGAGAGAGGAGAGAACAGGAAAAATAATGAAAAAAAAGTTTAAAAAAAATAATTAAAAAAAATAGAGAAATTTAAGAAAATTGTAAAAGAAAAAAAAGTAAATTAAAATAATTAAGTAAAATAACGGTGGACACGGAAAAAAATAATAGGAACCAAAAAATTGAAGAAAAATTTAAAAGAAAATAATTGAAAAAATATATATTTTTTTTAAGGAAATTGTAAAAAAAATTTTTTTGAAGAAAATTGTAAAAAATATATATATAAAAGAAGAGTGGGGTTATTAACACCCATACAATGTTATACACACCCCATCAAAATTTAAAAATCAATTTTTATTACTAAACATACCCCAATTCTTTCTTATTTGCCCTTTTAACAATTAAAACAAAATATAATTTAAATAAACACCAAAATAACATTACTAATTTAGTTATTTTTTATAATTTTCTTCAAAAAAGTTTTTTACAATTTCCACCTACAATTTCTTTTGTAGATTTTTATTATTGATGATGATATTTCTTTCCCTCTCTTTCAATTCTTTTAGGATGGGCTTATTAACACCCCATATAATGTTATACATACCCCATTATTTTAAAGAAAAAAATAGGTATGAACAAAATGACTAAATAATCCTTAAGTAAAATAATTTAAAATAATAATCTGAAAAACTATAATTAAAATTTGAAAATATTTTGAAAAAGTCAACAAAATATTTAAAATAATAAATCAATTAAATAATAAATCAATTAATTTAAAAAAAACTGAGAAGATTTAATAAAATCTAAAAATATTCAAAAATAAATAAAAATAATCAAATAAAAACATTTAAAAATCAATTAAAGATAACTAAAACCGTAAAAATATTTATTAAATTTGATAAAGTGTAAAAAATCTTTAAATAAAAAAAACAATTAAAAAAATTAAATATTCAAATTAATATAAAAAGAAAAATAAATCAAAAAAAATATTTAAAAAATCATCTAAATCTTCAAAAATTAATTAAATAAGTTTTGAAGATTTAGTTAAGTTTTTAATATTTTTAATTTTTTTGTAGGTTTAATTTATTTTCGGAGATTTTTAATTTAGTATTTTTTTTTAAGATTGAATTGATTTTTTCTTTCTCTTATTTATTTAGTTTATCAAAATTTTGAATTCTTAAATTTGATGTTTTTAATTTAGTTATATTGAATTGATTTTTCTTTCTCTTATTTATTTAGTTATCAAAAATTTTGAGTTCTTAAATTGATGTTTTTAATTTAGTTATTTTTAAATTTTATTTAATTTTGTTCAGATTTAATTAAATTCATAATGTTTTAAATTTTTTAATTGAAAGAGAGAGAAAGAAATATCATCATCAATAATAAAAATCTACAAAAGAAACTGTAAGTGGAAATTGTAAAAAACAATTGAAGGAAATTGTAAAAAAAAATATAAAAAAATTGAAAGAGAGAGAAATATTATCATCAATAATAAAAATCTACAAAAGAAATTGTATGTAAATCTCGATTAAAGGGAGAGAGACCAGAAAAATAATGGAATTTTTTTTAAAAGAAAATCTTGGGAATAAAATGAGTTTTGATTATAATACCAAAACCCCTCTGAGACATGCCAAGTAGATAAGCCAATTTGAATGAACATGTTTCAGGACTGTTGGAACATGTAGACTAAGATAAGTAGAGAAGCTGATGTGTTAGGCAGCTCTTAGATCAATAGATGCACTAGTTGAGGGGGAACACATGCTTATAAGTTTAATTTGTCCAAGTTCCCTCAAGGCTCAGTTTTGGATTGACCCCAAGTCTGCTGAAGGACAAGTATGCTGATCAAGTATAACTAGAGTGGAACAACTTTTCTGAAGACCAACTAAGTGGAATAAATCTTGAAGATCAAGTCTACTACATTGAATGTCAATATTCAGAAGAGTTGTCCAGCAATATTGTCTCAACATTAATGAACCAGAACAAGGCTTTGAAGTTCAAGGCCAACTATGCTGAAGAGGTCAAATCCACTTATCCAAGATATAAATGCTCTAATAGCAATGCAAGAAGAAATGGAATGAGAAAGAGCCAAGTCATCTAAAGAGCTAAAGAGCCAACACTGCTGATGAGTAAACTCTGCTGAAATTGATAAGTAGAGTTGTCCAAGAGATAAGGAATGTTGTCCTTATCTCAGGATCATTGATAAGAAGAGATGTCCATGTTTGACCAAGTGAGTCTTGAAGTCAGACCTTGGGAAAAGTGCTCAGAATGAAGACAAAGTGGTTACAGCCATTTATTTCCTAAAACAAGGACATGTCACTATCAGAATCTGTCTTCCAGTTTGAAGATTTCAAGGAAGACATTTATAGACATTTGAGGCTGCCTCTCCAATGGGCAAATCCTCAAAATTGTCTATAAATACAGAAGTGTGAAGACCATTTGAAGCATCCAATCTACATCCAACTGAACATCTACTCTGAAGCTTCAAAGTCCTCAAAAGACATTCTTAAGTCTTCAAACACTTCATCTAAGCTGAACCTCATTGTATATCATTACAAAGCTTAGAGAGATATCATATCCTTATACACTTATCTCCATTGTAAAGGATATCTCATTAGTTGGAACCTTACTTCAACCCTTATACCTTTCAAGAGAGAAAGTTAGAAGGTTGTAGTAGTAGAAGTGGAAGGAACTAACTGTTGAGAGAAGAACAGTTCAGTTCTGAGTTGAGAAAGGGTACTAGGACTCTAGACATCCTAGGGATCAAGGCACCAAGGAGTGGTGTGGTTGATCAAGTGCACCTTGGCACTATAAAACAAGTTAATTCCAAGAGTGAAGGAATTATCCTGTTAAATCAGGGAAAGTGGATGTAGGAGCTTGAGTCTCTGAACCACTATAAACTCTTGTGTTGATTTACTTTCAAGCATCTACATACACTCAACACTGCACAAAATTGGACTTTCAAAGACATATCCTAAACTGTGCAAAACAAGATTTGGACAAGTTCCCTGAACTGGATAAATTGTTTAAGGTGATTTCAGAATTTAAAGGAGTTTAAACTAAAGGGCCAACCACTAATTCCGCACATATAACTCCCTTAGATAGTTATTCAACTAAGTACTCAATAGTACTTAGTAGCTTGGCTATCTATAAAGAGTTCATCATATCAGCAGAGTTGTCCAAGACAAACTTGCTGAAGACTGGTTTGATCATAGTTTGAAAAGAAATTGCATACAAGTGTATTCCCCCCCCCCCCATACACTTGTTATATACTCCGTCTAGGACCAACAAGTGGTATTAGAGCAGGGGTTCAAAGACCACTGCTTCTGAAAATCCATCTTGATTTTCAAAATCACATATCTGGTGTGCTCACTGAACTAATCTTTATCTGAAATCTATATGTATCTAACCCATCTTGTTTTGAGATATGGCCAACAACAATGCTGTTGTTCCACCTCCTGTTGTTCAAGGGCTGGACAATATGGCTACCAATCCAGTTAACCATATATCACATCACAAGTTACCCATGTTCTTAATTGATAATTATAATTTTTGGAAAATCAGAATGAGAGCTCATCTTGCATCTCTCCACACTGACATGTTGAGGGTGATTACAAGAGGACCCTAAATGTTCACTCAGCTTAATCCCAGATTAACTGATGAACAAAGAGCAGACACAAGGGATGTGATTCCCAAGGATGAAGATGACTTCACCTCTGAGGAGAAAAGGAAAGATAATTTGAATTATCTAGCTATGAATACACTCTACCAAACTATTCCAGATGCAATCATGGGAAGAGTCTACCACTGCACAATGGCCAAAGAAATATGGGATACTCTTGTATAAATGTGTGAGGGTATAGAAAAGATAAAGGAGAACAAGCTCCAAGTGGCTGTGCAGAAATTTGAACAATTCACAATGGAGTCTGATGAGTCCATTGACAAGTTTGCTGGTAGACTCACAGATGTGATGAATGAAATCAACTCCTTGGGCAAGGTGTACTCCAAGAGAGAAGTTGGACTAAAGATCTTGAGAAGTCTCACTCATAAATGGGATGTATATGCTGTGATGATGCAGAATACCAAGGATCTCTCCACCATGCCCATGCAACAAATCTTCTCTGAACTCAAAGCTTATGAATTTGACCTCAACAGAAGGAAGCCAGCTGAGGAATCTTCCTTACCAACCAAAGGAGTGGCATTCAAAGCCAAAGCTGCTGAACCAGAAATGCAGTCCACTCCAAGATCCAAGTCAGTCTCCAAGGCTGAAATGAAGGAAGAAATGGCTCTCATGGCTAGGAGGTTTGACAAACTCAACTCAAGGTTTGGTAGATACAAGAAATTCTACCAAGACAACAAATTCAGGAGAAGGTACAACTCTCCTGAAGCACAGGCTGAGGACAAGAAGCCTGAAGAGAAAAGATCAGAGGACAAATACTCTGATAGGAGAAAGTCCAGCAGAGCTGAACCCTCCTCATCCAGAAGGAAAGATGTTCCAAAGAAAGATGATGATGAGGATCTGTGCAATAACTGCAAGAAGAAAGGGCACTTCCAGTATGACTGCCCTGAACTCAGCTCCAAGGAAAGAAGAGAGAGGCAAGCCAAAAGAGATAGAAAGTTCACCGACACAAAAGCCATGATGGCTGGTGAAGAATCTGATAGTGCTGAAAGCTTCAACTCTTCTGATGGACTGTTCTCAAATAGTGAAGATGATGATGATGTGTGCAACATGGCCATAGAGGATGATGAGGTATCCTCTACCTCTAGCTCACCATCATTTTTATCACAGAACACTAGTGAAGTCAACTTGAAACTTTCCTTTGGGAAGTTGATGGAAGATTTCACTAGGTTACAAGAATTTAATGACAACTATGTGAGAGAGAATGAAAGGCTTTCAATTGAGCTTTCAAAACCTGTTGAGACAGTAGTTGATATCAAATCTACTGAACTGTATCAACAAGTCTTGAGAGAGCTTGAGGAAGCAAATCTCAGGATAATTGACCAACAGAAGAAGATTGATAATCAACTGCTTTCTCAGAAGAGAAAAGATTTTGAACTAAAAATTCTTCAAGCAAAATTTGAAAACCTCTCACATGAGTATGACATTCTAAAATCAAGGGAAGAGAGCCTGATATTAAAGATGTCTGCTTTGAAGAAATCCTCTAGGGCAATAGAGGAAATTCAAAGTTACCATAGACCCATGGCTCAAAGAAGTGGATTAGGCTTTGATCCATTTGAATCTTCACCTTGTCTTAGTGTTGCTTCTACAAGTAACACTAAGAAAATCTTTGTCAAATCAGTGGCACAACAAGCTGAAAATGAAATAATTCAGCCACTGAACAAAGGGAAGGGCAAAATGAATGAGATGCCCACTCAAGTGGTTCAGGAGACTAGACCCAAACCTTTGGAAATGGCCAAAGTCCCTGAACACAAGAGGAATGTTGGTCAGTAGAGTAGACCCAATGGAAGGGCAACTCTCCTGAACAATTTTCAGAGGAGTTATCTAAGGTTTGGTCAGCCTAGGCCAACTCTACTGAGGAAGCCTCAGCTGAACAGACCTCAGGACAACTATCCTCAAAGGCAGAATAAAATGAGACAACCAAAACCCTTCATGCCAAAGGGTAATGGTCATAAATATGCCTTCCCTCAAAGATTTCCTCAAGTAGCTCAAAGAACTCATAAGTTCAGGAGATTTGACAACTCTCCTGAAACTTACAGAGTTAACACATTCACACACACTTTCCCAAAGGCATTTAAGGGAAAGACAGTGTATGTTGATGCTCAAGGAAAACAACTTAGCCACCTTGAATCAATCAGGGTAATTAGGAAAGTTTGGGTTCCTAAAGGTACAACTAACCTCTCAGGACCTAAAATTCAAAGGGTACCTAAAGCTTGCTAATTGCAGGTACCTATGGGCCACAAGAAGATGAGGAGCATGAGCAAAAAGTCAGCATGGTACCTTGACAGTGGATGCTCAAGGCACATGACTGGAAACAAAGATCTCCTCACTGATTTCACTGAAAAAGAAGGCCCAAATGTCACATTTGGAGACAGTTCCCAAGCTACAACAAAAGGTTATGGTACCTTGATAATTGGTAATATCAAGGTATCCAATGTATCTTATGTGGCTGGTCTCAAATACAATTTGCTAAGCATAAGTCAGTTTTGTGATAAAGTCTTCAATGTTGAGTTTTCAAGTGGAAAATGCTTAATCAAAAATGAAACTCAACAAACCCTACTGACTGGAACTAGAAAAGGAAATGTGTATTTTGCAGACTGGGACAAGTCTACTGATGCTGCATGCTTCATTGCTAAGAGCACTAGTGAACAAAGCTGGTTGTGGCATAAAAGGCTAAACCATCTGAACTTCAAATCAATGAACAAAATTGCAAGAAATGCATTAGTAAAAGGACTGCCTAATGAGGTTTTCATTAAAGAACATGTGTGTAAACCATGTCAAGAAGGAAAACAGATTAAGGCCTCATTTAAGGGAAAACCAGTCATCTCTACTGAAAGGGTACTTGAACTATTACACATGGACTTATTTGGACCAATTACCCCTGAAAGCATAAATGGTAGAAAATACACACTGGTTGTAGTAAATGACTTCTCTAGGTTCACATAGGTAGTATTTCTCCTTAATAAGAAGGAAACTCAAGTCAAACTCCCTAAACTGTTAAAGAGACTGTCAAATGAAAAGAGCCTTAATATAATCAAGATAAGATCTGATAAAGGCACTGAGTTCATAAATTCATACATCAATGAGTATTGCTCACAAAATGGGATACTCATGAAACCTCAGCAGCTAGAACTCCTCAGGAGAATGGAGTTGCAGAAAGAAGGAATAGAACCTTAAAAGAAGTTGCTAGAACCTTAATTGCTGATTCAAACCTACCTAAGAGGTTTTGGGCTGAAGCTATAAACACTGCCAGTTATACTTAGAACAGATGTTTGATCACTAAGGGTTAAGGCAAAACCCCCTATGAACTCTGGAAAGGAAGACTGCCTAAAGTGTCATATTTCCACATATTTGGTTGTAAGTGTTTCATTCACAACAATGGGAAAGAGCAGTTGAAAGCTTTTGATAGCAAAGCTGATGAGGGGATATTCCTTGGATATTCTCAAATCAGTAGAGCTTTCAGGGTGTACAACTGCAAAACCCTAATTGTGGAGGAAACACCTTATGTTGTGTTTGATGAATCTATTTTTGAGATCAGGAACAAAGACCTTGACACTGAAGAAATCACACAAAGAACAACCAGATTGAGCCTAAAAGACAAAGACACAGTATTCATAGATGTTGTCCAAGCCAATCTTCCTGAAAATATTACACTGGACAACAATCCTGAAGGCAATCTCCCTGAGGCAAACCCCACTGAAGGAAATGGTGAACTGAATGACCCAATCCCAGTTCACACTCAGGTAATAACTACCAATGAAGAAGCAGGCTCTGCTGAGGTAGTTAATGGATCAAATATTCAAGGGGGAACCATAAATGTTGAAAATGCCAATGTTCCTGACATTGAGGACAACACCCCTGAATATGATCCTGCATTAAATTATCTTAAATTTTATGATACTAGTGACTCAACCTTAGTAGAGGACAACTATACTGAAGGGATCAGAAAAAGAAGGACTTGGTTGTCTGACCATCCTACTAATGTGATACTTGGTGATCCAAGTATAGGAGTCAAAACTAGAAGGTTTCATGGTGAAAGTGCTTTGTTTTGTTGTTTCCTATCAGAACAAGAACCAAGTGACAATGAGGAAGCACTTAAAGATGCAAACTGGATCACAGCAATGCAGGAAGAACTGAACTAATTCACCAGAAATGATGTATGGGAGCTGTGGATAGACCTTCACATCAAGATGTCATAGGAACCAAGTGGGTGTTCAAGAACAAGAAGAATGAGAATAATGTGATTGTCAGAAACAAAGCCAGATTAGTGGCAAAAGGCTATTGTCAATCAGAAGGCATTGACTATGATGAGACCTTTGCACCTGTGGCAAGGCTAGAGGCAATAAGGCTTTTCTTAGCCTATGCAGCCCACAAGAGGTTCAAAGTGTACCAAATGGATGTCAAGAGTGCCTTCTTGAATGGAGTTTTGAAAGAAGAAGTCTATGTGGAGCAACCACCCGGTTTTGAAATTGGAAACCAAGTCTACAGATTGAAGAAAGCTCTATATGGACTCAAGCAAGCCCCAAGAGCTTGGTATGACACACTGTCACAGTTCCTCTTGGATCATGGTTTTATCAAAGGAACTGTGGACAGAACACTCTTCAGAATCACTGAAGGAGAGGACATCTTGCTTGTCCAAATATATGTTGATGACATCATATTTGGATCCCCAAATGAGAAGCTGTGTGAAAAGTTCTCAAAGCTCATGCAAAGCAAGTTTGAGATGTCAATGATGGGAATGATGAATTTCTTCTTGGGCTTACAAGTCAAGCAATCAAAGGAAGGAATCTTCATCAATCAAGCCAAGTACACCAGGGAAATGATAAAGAAATTTGGGTGTACAACTAGCAAGCCAGTAAGGATCCCTATGAACACAAGTTGGAAGATGGATCCAGATGAGAGTGGTGTTCCAACCAACTCTACTGAATACAGAGGAATAATTGGCTCACTCCTCTACCTCACTGCCAGCAGACCTGACATCACCTTTGCAGTAGGTGTTTGTGCAAGGTTTCAAGCAAATCCTAAGAAAAGCCATCTAGAGGCTGCTAAGAGGATCTTGGGGTATCTCAAAGGCACTGAGAATCTAGGCCTTTAGTACCCTGCTGATGGCAACATTGAGCTCACTGGCTACTCAGATGCTGACTATGGAGGATGTAGAATTGACAGAAAGTCCACTTCAGGGACTTGTCAATTCTTAGGGAACAAGCTCATATCTTGGTTCTGTAAGAAGCAGAACACAGTGGCCACCTCCACCACTGAAGCTGAATATGTTGCAGCTGGAAGTTGCTGTGCTCAGGTCTTATGGCTGAGACAACAACTTAGAGACTACAATGTCAACTCTGCTGAAGTGCCTATATTCTGTGACAACAATAGTGTTATTGCTATATCTCAGAATCCAGTCTTGCACGCTAGATGCAAACATGTGGACATCAAGCACCACTTCATCAGAGACCATGTGGAGAAGAAGGACATCAAATTAGTAAAAATCCACACAGATCATCAAAAAGCTGATATTTTGACCAAAACACTTGCAGAGGTAAGATTCTTGGAATTATCAGCAGAGTTGGGACTTCTTGATCCATGGAAGTTGGACAAGTAAGTCCAAAGGAGTTAATTAATCAAGTGGGAACTGGAAGCAAAGTCAGCAGACTTGGTCAAGTCTTCTAAAATTCAGAAGAAGATGACCACAATTGCTCAGGACACTTGTCCATTGAAATTCAGGACACTTGTCCACATCATCTCAGGACACTTGTCCATGTAGGGTCAGATAAGTTGTCTTGGCTATCAAACAATTTTTTTTGGTTTGATAAGCACCTATTTTGGGTAATCATTGCCTATTTCAATAACTGTCCCATTCCTTTTAAAGATATCACCTTTTCAAGGATTCAATTTGTCCCTTACCAAAAAAAGTCGCTTTCAATGCATTAAATGCCAAGATTTAACTCTTGTTTGCATTAAACAATTCGAGCCACGATCTAGCTTGATAACCCCCCAGCTTTAAACAAACATTAAACTCCTTCCCACGTTTGAATAAAAACAGTTTTTCACTGTTCCATTGGTTATTGACTGTTGGATCAAAACTGGCCAACTCCCCTGAAACTGATCTTGGCCGTTCAATCTAGATTTCCTCATTTTTAAACCGTTGAATTGCCTTAAGACTCACCTACTCATTGACATACATTCATTTTGGAATATTCACAAGTCTTAAGAAGCCTTACAACAATTCATTCTTCCCCACGCATTCAAACTCTCTTGAAACCCTAGATTTCATCTTCTCTAAAACTCTCTCAAAAATCCCTCATTGTTCTTCAATGGCTCCCAAAGTTAGAACTGAAATGGTTGTTGACTTCACAAACAAGGATCTAGACCTTGATTTTGGCTATCTTAGCAACAAGAACAACCTCATATTTGAGCCTATTGTCTCTTTCGAGAGTGAAGATGCTGAAATCACTCCAACACTTAGATGGCTGAGAAGAGTTGGTCTCAAGAAGTTCATGGAGGAAAGACCAAGATCCTGCCTTGAAAACTACATGGCTGAATTCTTTGCCTTCCTAAAGTGGAGAGGAAAGCCTGAAGATGGAGAAGTGGCAACAAGATTGGCTTATGTTGCAGAGGGAGATGAAGAGGAAAGATTTCACAGGGTGAAATTTTCTGAAGAAGATCTTGAAGGAGCTTTTGGATTGCCTTCTGAAGGGAGGAATCCAGAGTTTTATGGAAATGGGAATGAAGAGGAGATTGCTCAAGAATGGTTGCTTGTACCAGGTCCCATCTCCTCTACTCAGCACAAGAGGACTCTCAAGCCCAAGTTCCTCAACTTGTTTGAGGTAATAACAAAGAGCTTGTTAAGCAACACTGGGAGTCTAGAGCAGGTCAGCTTTCCAAGGATCATAATTATGGCTGCAGTAATTGATGCCAGTGACAAGGGCATCAAATTCAACTTGAGGACATTCATCTTGAATGAAATGATGAAAGAGAAGGCCAAGTTTAAAGTGAAAACTCACAACAAGGTTGTGCTAGAAGGGAAATTGAAGTATTGCACCAGGGCAAGCTTATTGATTGAGAGGTTCACTCATTACTCTCAAATGCAAACATTTGCAAAACCTCTCCCTGCCCAGAAAATCTTGTTCAGAAAGCTTAGCAAGAAAACTGAACAAAGGAGGATGCTTCTGGCCAACCCTGCTGAAGCTAAGTAAGAGGAGAAACCAAAGTTCAAAAAGAGGACAAAGGCTAGGGCTGTGAAAATAAAGAAGTTGTCTCAACTACCTTCAGAACAGACCTCAGGAGCATCAACTGAAGTTGATGAAGTGGCAGAAGAGGGAGTGCAAGTGCCTTCTGATCACTCAGAAGAGTTGAGGCAAAAATACAATGAGACAAGGCAGAAGAAAAAGGGTGATAAAAGGCCCAGGGAAGTTGTCCCTGAGAAAGAAGAAGAAGGAAGTGGGAGCAATAGGGCAAGTAAGAGGAGAGCCAAGCCCACTGACAAGGTTCTAGAACTTCAGGAGGAAAGGTCACTCCAAGTAGCTCTTAGGGAGAGCAGGGCAGAAAGCAGAACCAAATCTAAGTCGAGGACCAACTCTTCTGGTTTTGGAACCCCTGAATCCAATGTCCCTGAAGACCAACCCAATCCTCCTGAAACCCAAAATCTTGAACCCAACTCCCCTGAAATCCATGTTACCCCTCCTAACCAACCCATTACTCTTGTTGATCTTACAAAGAGATATTCTCCAGAAGGGAGTGTACAAAGAAGTGGCATTGATGTGCTAGCTCATCTAACAGTAGATGAGACACGACTCCTGTCTCCCCTTGACTCATATATGCTACACTATTCAAAATTCTTAGAAAGTGCACTTGATGAGCCAACTCCCCATAGCAAAGCCCCTTCAGAACCATTGCTCTCAAAAGCAACTGAAGTACCTTCTATTGAGCTCAACCCTTCTGAAGCGAACCCTCCTGAACTCAACCTTCCTGAAGCTGCTATTCCTGAAACCAGAGCCATCTCCACTATAACCCAAAGTCCTCACTCAAGTGGAGATGAGGAGGAGTATACTTATGAGAGTATGCTCAGAGGTGGAGCAAGGGCTACCGTGGACAGCCTATACCCACAACTTACAGAATCCCCAAGGCTTCAGACAATGTTCCATGATTTAAGGATGTTAGTGGAAGTGAAAGATAAGTCTATCATGGAGATTGCACAAGTCATTCTTGACAAAGGTGAAAATTGGTGGCAGATTGAAGAGGGCAGATTACTCCACTTTGCTGGAGTAAACAAAACAAGGTTCCTCACTGATGAGGAAGTTTTTGCCAAGTTGGTTGCTGACAAAATTGATGAGGAGAAAGAGAGACTTTCTAAAGGGATTCAGCACCCTGATAGCAGCTCTAGTGATGATGGCAATGATGATCCTTCAAACCCCCTCAAGACAACCCTCCTGAACCCTCCCAGACCAATCTCCCTGAACCTTCCCAACCCAAACCTTCTGAATCCAGCAAGTTTTCAAAACCTCTTGTCACCTACCATAGAAAAGGCTCTGTCTCTTCAGAGATGTTGACCAGAGCTGGTGACACAGCCAAGGACACATCTGCCAATGAAGGTTCTTCTGAACCCAGGGCACAGCTTACAGATGTGGAGGCTCCTATCCTAGAAGCTGGTTTGATTAAGGCCTATTCAGTGTCAGGAGAGTTGGACACTGATCAGCCCTTAATCATTCAGGATGACTCAGTGGCTGCTGATATAAGCACTGTGATCTCCCATCAACTGCCATCTTTGAACCCTGATGAGGGTGGAGATGCTGCAGGTTTAGGAGAAGGGGTTGAAAAGGAGAAAATAGTTGAAAAACCAGAGGGAGTTGTGGATGATAGAGAGGTAGTGATTACTAAGATTGTGAGTGTACCACCATATGAGGGTGGAATAAGTGAGGAAGGACAGGTTATTCTTGAAGTCAAATATGAACTTCAAGAATCCCTTGGTAAAAGGAGGCCTGTTCCTTTGTGTGAGGACACTATTTATGAAAGGAGACAAAAAGAAGTTGAAAATGAGAAGAAGACTGCTGATGTATCAGAGTCTTATGCAAAAAATACTGAGGGTGATGAGTGTTTATTCTCTAACCCATTTGATTTGTCTGAACTTGCAGGTATTTCTCTTGACCAAATCTTTGTAGATGATTTCTTAACAGATGCTCCCATCCAAGTAGACTCTGGATCAGCACAAGCTTTGCTTGGGATGCAAACAGCTAAGTTGGACTCCTTGGCTCATCAAGTCCAATCTGCTCATGCTGAAACTTCTGGGACCTTGGATGAGCAAGGTAGAACATTGGCATCTGTGGAGATGAGATTGACTGGCTCTAAAGATGTGGTGCTACCCACATTGGAAGCAAGGATAAGTGGAGTGGAATCTGGTCTACAAACCATTTCCACTAAGGTTCAAAAAGCAAAAGACAGCATGGAGTCTATCTCAAAGGAGGTCAAGAAGGAACAGAAGTTCCTAAGAGACAATCACAACTCAAATGTCAAAGCTCTTAGGTTGACTGTCAAGCAGGCACTTGGAAAGAAACTGCCTTACAAAAGAAGAGAGCTGAAGAGATGAGGCTGGCAATGGTGAAGGCTGCCTCAGAGAAGTTTTCCCAAGAAGTGATGGCCAACATTGCTGAGAGTGCAGTGACCAACCTTACTGCGTTCCTCCAAGCCCAACTTGATGCATCTCTGAAAGTAACCATGGAAGAGGTTGTTGAGCAAAAGATGAAGCCTGTTCTAGCTTTCCTTAGCTTGAGCAGTGACAGAATGCAGAATATACATGATGAGAATGTATATTTGCTAGAAGAGATGAAGTCCCTGAACCTAGCCCAATCCTTAATGGCAACTACCATGAGTGAGCTCGAACCTCAGTGCTTTGATGCTGCTAAAAAGGGGGAAAGGGAAAGAGCAAGGGCCAAGGGTGCCTTGATAATTGGTGGTTCAGACAAGGGCAAGGAAAAGGCTGCTGAAGATAAGGGCAAGAAGCAAGCAGTTCTGAACTTAGAAGATCTTGATGAAGAAGAGCAGTTAGCCATAGCATTGAAAAATTCAATGGCATCATCACAAGAAGAAAAGGCAAGGCTTCAGCAGAGGCCAGGAGGAGAAGTTTCTGGCATGGATAAATCCACTGAAAGAATCCAAACAAGAGGCCAAATCAAGAAATCAAAAGGAAATAAAAGGAACGCTGTTGAAACTTTTACAGATTTTCCTAACAGTCTTGATTTACCACTTGAATTCAGGGTTGAGGAAGAAGAGCCTACCTCCAAGAAGAGCAAGACTGCTGAAAAGTCTAAGGCTGCTGAAAAGACCAAAACTGTTGAAGTGACCAAGACTGCTGAGAAAGCAAAGTCTGCTGAAACTGACAAGTCTGCTGAGACTAAGTCCACTGAAGGTGCCAAAGCTGCTGAGAATGTTGAAGAACTGTATGAAGAAGGTTTTGGACCTCAACCAAAGAAGAAGGCAATTGTGCTATTAAATGATCCATCAAAGCTGTTTCAAGAAGGGTATGGCAAAGATCCTGAAACACAACAGAAGCTGGCCATGATGAGACCCCAAGAAAAGATGGATCTGATGGAAGAGGCTAACAGAGCAAGAGACAATAGAAGGGCTGATTTTTAGAAGCCAAGAAGAAGGAGAGCAACCTACAACAAATTGAAGCCACAACTACTGATTCCCATGGACACCAAATATCCACACTTGGATAAATGGGTACCAAAACAGCTGAATGACTCTTGGGAAGAGGCCAAAGGGGAGTTTGTCTATGATTACTATGTCATTGACAGGTGGAATGGAAGGGATGTCAACTCCACCTTCACTAAGTTCATGATTGAATATTACAAGGAATTATATCAACAATTGCTTGCAGCTGCTGACATTGCAAGACTTGAACTCACAGCTCCCAAGCCTATCATATTCATACCACCCAAGAAGGAAAGCTTCATTGATCAGAACAAAATCTTTCAGGAGTTCTTTGAGATCCTGAAATTGAACAAAATAGTGCTAGGACCAAAGGGCACAAATCAAGAGGCAATGGAATTGAAGAAGAGGGTATGGGCACAATATGGGATGGTGCCACCTCCTGAGGATAGCCTCTGAATTGGCTAAGTCCTCTTGACCCTTATGTGCTGAAATGCCTATCCTAGTTGCTGACTTCATAATATGCTCATCTGCTGAAAACTGCTCAAGTCTGCTGATATGTGAAGCTTATTCTGATGACTTCTTTTGCTCTGATAATTAAGGATTAATGCCCTGATAAGACTATCTTGTTAAGTATTGCTCTGATCATTAGTTAGTTTATTGCTCTGATCATTAGTTATTTTATGCTCTAATGTAATGTTCATGCTCTGATATGTTTGTTCAACTATCAACATGTTTGTAATGATCTCTTATTTGAATGATAGTTGAACACATTTTGAATCAACATTACTGAATCATAACTTGTCTGACTTATCAACCTCTATGCACTGAAAAACAGAAAATACACTAACACCTTTTCTTTCAGGGAACTTGACTCCAATCACCTTCACTAAAGTAGAATGTAATAAGTGTAATCAAGTCACCTTTGCATAGATTGTATAGGTTTTGGCATCATCAAAAAGGGGGAAATTGTTGGGAATAAAATGAGTTTTGATTATAATACCAAAACCCCCCTAAGACATGCCAAGTAGATAAGCCAATTTGAATGAACATGTTTCAGGATTGTTGGAACATGTAGACTAAGACAAGTAGAGAAGTTGATGTGTTAGGCAGCTCTTAGATCAATAGATGCACTAGTTGAGGGGGAACACATGCTTATAAGTTTAATTTGTCCAAGTTCCCTCAAGGCTCAGTTTTGGATTGACCCCAAGTCTGCTGAAGGACAAGTATGCTGATCAAGTATAACCAGAGTGGAACAACTTTTCTGAAGACCAACTAAGTGGAATAAATCTTGAAGATCAAGTCTACTACATTGAATGTCAATATTCAGAAGAGTTGTCCAACAATATTGTCTCAACATTAATGAACCAGAACAAGGCTTTGAAGTTCAAGGCCAACTATGCTGAAGAGGTCAAATCCACTTATCCAAGATATAAATGCTCTAATAGCAATGCAAGAAGAAATGGAATGAGAAAGAGCCAAGTCATCTGAAGAGCTAAAGAGCCAACAATGCTGATGAGTAAACTCTGCTGAAATTGATAAGTAGAGTTGTCCAAGAGATAAGGAATGTTGTCCTTATCTCAGGATCATTGATAAGAAGAGATGTCCATGTTTGACCAAGTGAGTCTTGAAGTTAGACCTTGGGAAAAGTGCTCAGAATGAAGACAAAGTGGTTACAACCGTTTATTTCCCAAAACAAGGACATGTCACTATCAGAATCTGTCTTCCAGTTTGAAGATTTCAAGGAAGACATTTATAGACATTTGAGGCTGCCTCTCCAACGGCCAAATCTTCAAAATTGTCTATAAATACAGAAGTGTGAAGACCATTTGAAGCATCCAATCTACATCCAACTGAACATCTACTCTAAAGCTTCAAAGTCCTCAAAAGACATTCTTAAGTCTTCAAACACTTCATCTAAGCTAAACCTCATTGTATATCATTACAAAGCTTAGAGAGATATCCTATCCTTATACACTGATCTCCATTGTAAAGGATATCTCATTAGTTGGAACCTTACTTCAACCCTCATACCTTTCAAGAGAGAAAGTTAGAAGGTTGTAGTAGTAGAAGTGGAAGGAACTAACTGTTGAGAGAAGAACAGTTCAATACTAGGACTCTAGACATCCTAGGGATCAAGGCACCAAGGAGTGGTGTGGGAGAGAAGAACAGTTCAATACTAGGACTCTAGACATCCTAGGGATCAAGGCACCAAGGAGTGGTGTGGTTGATCAAGTGCACCTTGGCACTATAAAACAAGTTAATTCCAAGAGTGAAGGAATTATCCTGTTAAATCAGGGAAAGTGGATGTAGGAGCTTGAGTCTCTGAACCACTATAAACTCTTGTGTTGATTTACTTTCAAGCATCTACATACACTCAACACTGCACAAAATTGGACTTTCAAAGACATATCCTAAACTGTGCAAAACAAGATTTGGACAAGTTCCCTGAACTGGATAAATTGTTTAAGGTGATTTCAGAATTTAAAGGAGTTTAAACTAAAGGGCCAACCACTAATACCGCACATATAACTCCCTTAGATAGTTATTCAACTAAGTACTCAATAGTACTTAGTAGCTTGGCTATCTATAAAGAGTTCATCATATCAGCAGAGTTGTCCAAGACAAACTTGCTGAAGACTGGTTTGATCATAGTTTGAAAAGAAATTGCATACAAGTGTATTCCCCCCCCCCCATACACTTGTTATATACTCCTTCTAGGACCAACATAAAATAATTTAAAAAATAGAGAAATTTAAGACATGTTGATATGGAGATGATCATTATATATAGGACATGAGATATAGGAGATAAGATTAAGAATATACGAAATTATGTTTCATTTAAAATTTAATATTCAAATTAATATTTAAATTTTAATATTTTAAAACGGTGCATTTAAAATATGAAATTAAAAAATGTATGGTTAAGATTAAAGATAATTTTAATATTCAAATTAACATTTAAATTTTAATATTCAATACTGTGCATTTAAAATATGAGATTAAAAAATGTATGTTAAGATTAAAGATAGATTAATAGCAAAATTTAATAAAAAGTGAAATTAATGAGAAAAAATAGATTTTGAAATGTAGTGATTTGAGAAGAAAGAGATTGTGATAAACCAATCATTTTGCAAAACATGTGGTTGTTAAATTGTTTGCAAATATATGATATTAAGATTAGATGGGACGAAACAATCAAACATTCTTAATAAAATTAAAGAAAGTTTTAATTATAATTAAAGAATTTACAATTAAAAATATATTTCCGATAAATGCATATTTTAAAAAAAGTTTGAATTACCATGGAACGAAACAATCAAACATTCTTAATAAAAATATATTTCCAATAAATGCATATATTAAAGAAATTTGAATTACCAAGTATACCGAGACATTAACAGATATTACCAATGTTGGGAATAAAATGATACATGTTTTGATTAAATACCAAAACCCCTTGAGACATGCCTAAGTCAAGATGATTGTGTTCAAAATGTGTTAGAACACATAGCATAAGGCTAGATGAGAAGCTGATATGTTAGGCAGCTCTTAAATGATTAGATGCACATTTTGAGGGGGAACCTATGCTTTGAAAATGATCAAGATCATGTCCCCTCAAGGCTCAAAATCTGGAACAAACACTAAGGACAAGCATACTCCATAGAAAACCAAATGCTCTGATCAGGAGAGTTGTCCAGAAGAGTTACTTCTATGCAAGAACAAGATTGCAAAGCTCAAAAGGACAAGATTAGTCAAAAGCTCTGATCAGGAGAGTTGTCCAGAGAAGTTAACTCTGTAAAATCAACAGCTCTGAAGCTTAAAGGCCAAACATGCTGATCAGGAGAGTTGTCCCAGAAGAGTTGTCTCAGCAAGTTTGAACCAGAACAAAGATTCTAATGTTTGAAGGTCAACCATGCTAAAGAGTTAGAGACAACCATACCCTAAAGAATCTCAATACAACATGTTAAGATCACCTTGAAGTGAAGGAAAGGGAAAGAGCCAAGTCATCTGAAAAAGAGTTAGCCAACCTTGCTGATAAGCAAAACTGCTGATAGTGATAAGGAGAGTTGTCCAGTTGATAAGGAATGTTGTCCTATCATTGGATCAACCTTCAGAAGCCATGTCCAAGTCCTAACAAGAAGTCAAACATTGGGAAAAGTGCTGCAGAATAAAGGCAAAGTCTTACAAGCCGTTTATTACCCAATTGAGGACATGTCACTATCAAGAATCTGTCTTCCAGATTGAAGAACTCAAGGAAGACATTTATAGCAATTTGGGGCTGCCTCTCCAACGGGCAAATCCTCATTTTGTCTATAAATACAAGAAGTGTGAAGAACATTTGAAGCATCTATCCATTCTACATCCAACTGAGCAACTATTCTGAAAACTTCAAAGTCTTCAAAAGACATTCTTAGTCTTGAAACACTTCTTCTAAGCTGAACTCACTGTATATTCATACACAAAGCTTAGAGAGATATCCTATCCTTATACACTGATCGCCATTGTAAAGGATATCTCATTAGTTGGAACCTTACTTCAACCCTTACCTCTTTCAAGTGAGAAAGTGAGAAGGTTGTAGTAGTAGAAGTGGTAGGAGCTGACTGTTGAGAGAAGAACAGTTCAGTTCTGAGTTGAGAAGAGGGTACTAGGACTCTAGACATCCTAGGGATCAATTCACCAAGGAGTGGTGTTCTTGATCAAGTGCACCTTGGCACTATAAAACAAGTTAATTCCAAGAGTGAAGGAATTATCCTGTTAAATCAGGGAAAGTGGATGTAGGAGCTTGAGTCTCTGAACCACTATAACCTCCTGTGTTGATTTGCTTTACAAGTACTTACATTCATTCAACACTGCACACAAAACTGATCTTTCAAAGATACATACTCAAAGATTGTGCAAAAACTGTTTTGGACAAGTTCCCTGAAAACTGGACTGTATTGTATTAACCAAGTGATTTCAGAAACTAAAGGAGTCTAAACATAAAGGGCCAACCACTATTCCGCACATATAACTCTCCTAGATAGTTGTTCAACTAAGTACTCAATAGTACTTAGTAGCTTGATTATCTTATTTGAGTTATTCATCTTCAGCAGAGTTGTCCAAGACAACCTTGCTGAGCTCTAGTTTGATCAAAAGTTGAAAAGAATTGCATACAAGTGTATTCCCCCCCCATACACTTGTTATATACTCCTTTCAGGACCAAGAAGTGGTATCAGAGCAGGGGTTCAAGGACCACTGTTTCTGAAAATCCATCTTGATTTTCAAAACTCACATATTTGTGTGGTCACTGAACTGATCTCTATCTGAAATCTATAACCTAGTTGACTAACTGTTTATTCTTGAGATATGGCCAACAACAATGCTGTTCCTCCACCTGCTGTTCAAGGATTGGACAACATGGCCACAAATCCAGTCAACCACATTTCACATCATAAATTGACCATGTTTTCAATAGATAATTATGATTTCTGGAAAATTAGAATGAGAGCTCATCTTGCATCTCTTCATACTGATACCTTGAGAGTAATTACAAGAGGTCCTTTTGTGTTCACTCAAACTAATCCAAGATTGACAGATGAGCAAAGAGCAGATGTAAGGGAACTGATACCCAAAGATGAAGATGACTTCACTGCTGATGAAAAGATGAAAGATAACTTGAACTATCTTGCAATGAACACCCTCTATCAAACAATTCCAGATGCAATCATGGGAAGAGTCTACCACTGCACCACAGCCAAAGAAATTTGGGATACCCTTGCTGAAATGTGTGAGGGTACAGAAAAGATCAAGGAGAACAAGCTCCAAGTTGCTGTGCAAAAGTTTGAGCAATTCTCAATGGAAGCTGATGAATCCATTGATAAATTTGCTGGTAGATTCACTGATGTGATGAATGAAATCAACTCATTGGGCAAGGTTTACTCCATGAGAGAAGTTGGATTGAAGATCTTGAGAAGTCTCACTCAAAAGTGGGATGTCTATGCTGTGATGATGCAGAATACCAAGGATCTCTCCTCCATGCCCATGCAACAAATCTTCTCAAAACTCAAAGCCTATGAGTTCGATCTCAACAGAAGAAAGCCTGTTGAGGAACCTTCAAATCCTACTAAGGGAGTGGCATTCAAAGCCAAAGTTGCTGAACCTGAAATGCAACCCACTCCCAAATCATCAAAGTCAGTCTCAAAGACTGAAATGAAGGAAGAACTAGCCTTGATGGCTAGAAGGTTTGACAAGCTCAACACAAGGTTTGGTAGATACAAGAAATTCTACCAAGACAACAAATTCATAAGAAGGTACAACTCCCCTGAAGATCAGGCCAAGGACAAAAAGCCTGAAGAGAAAAGATCAGAGGACAAGTACTCTGATAGGAGAAGGTCCAGTAGTGCTGACCCCTCATCATCAAAAGGAAGAGATGAATCCAAGAAGGATGATGATGAAGACCTGTGCTACAACTGCAAAAAGAAAGGGCACTTCCAGTATGACTGCCCGGAACTGAGCTCTAAAGAAAGAAGCGAAGGACAAGCTAAAAGAGACAGAAAGTTCACCAATAGAAAAGCCATGATGGCTGGTGAAGAATCTGATAGTGCTGAAAACTTCAACTCTTCTGATGGACTATTCTCAAATAGTGATGATGATGATGATGATGATGATGTGTGCAACATGGCTCTTGAGGATGATGAGGTATCCTCCACTTCTAGCTCACCATCATTTTTATCACAGAACACTAGTGAAGTCAACTTGAAACTTTCCTTTGGGAAGTTGATGGAAGATTTCACTAGATTACAAGAATTTCATGATAACTGTGTGAGAGAAAATGAAAGATTGGCTATAGAACTTACCAAAAACTCTAAGGTAGCAGTTGATGTCAAATCTACTGAGTTGTATCAACAAGTCTTGAGAGAGCTTAAGGAAGCAAATCTCAGGATAGTTGACCAACAAAAGGAGATTGATGATCAACTTCTCTCTCAGAAGAGAAAAGACTTTGAACTAAAAATTCTAAATGCCAAATTTGAGAACCTCTCACATGAATATGACATTCTTAAATCAAGTGAAGAGAGCCTGAAATTAAAGATATCTGCTCTGAACAAATCCTCTAGAGCAATAGAGGAAATTCAGAGTTATCAAAGACCTATGGCTCAAAGAAGTGGATTAGGTTTTGATCCATTTGAATCTTCACCTTGTCTCAGTGTTGCCTCTACAAGTAACACTAAGAAAATCTTTGTTAAATCAGTGGCACAACAAGCTGAAAATGAAATAATTCAGCCACTGAACAAAGGAAAGGGCAAAATGGATGAAATGCCTACTCTAGTGCTTCAGGAGACTAGGCCTAAACCTTTGGAAAAAGCCAAGGCTCCTGAACACAAGAGGAATATTGGTCAGCAGAGTAGACCCAATGGGAGGGCAACTCTACTGAACAATGTTCAGAGGAGTTATCCAAGGTATAATCAGCCTAGGCCAACTCATCTGAGAAAACCTCAACTGAATAGACCTAAGGAAAACTATCCTCTAAAGCAGAATAAAATGAGACAACCAAAACCCTCCATGCCAAAGGGTAATGGTCATAAAAATGCCTTTCCTCAAAGATCTCATCAAGCTGCACAAAGAACTCATAAGTTCAGGAGAGTTGACAACTCCCCTGAAACTTACAGGGTTAACACATTCACACATACTTTCCCCAAGGCATTTAAAGGAAAGACAGTGTATGTTGATGCACAAGGAAAACAACTTAGCCACCTTGAATCAATCAGGGTGATTAGGCAAGTTTGGGTTCCTAAAGGTACAGCTAACCTCTCAGGACCCAAAACTCAAAGGGTACCTAAACCTATCTAATTGCAGGTACCATTGGGCCACAAGAAGAGGAGTGTGAGCAAAAAGACAGCATGGTACCTTGACAGTGGATGCTCAAGGCACATGACTGGAAACAAGGAACTCCTCACAGATTTTATTGAAAAAGAAGGCCCAAATGTCACTTTTGGAGACAGCTCACAAGCAACAACTAAAGGTTATGGTACTTTGATGATTGGTAACATCAAAGTAACCAATGTATCTTATGTAGCTGGTCTCAAATATAATCTCCTAAGTATCAGTCAATTCTGTGATAAAGATTTTAAAGTTGAGTTCTCAAGTGGAAAATGCTTAATTAAGGATAAAACTCAACAAACTCTATTGACTGGAACTAGGAAGGGAAATGTGTATTTTGCAGACTGGGACAAGTCTACTGATGCTGCATGTTTCATTGCTAAGAGCACTAGTGAACAAAGCTGGTTATGGCATAAGAGGCTAAACTATCTGAACTTCAAATCAATGAACAAACTTGCTAGAAATGCATTAGTTAAAGGACTACCTAATGAGGTTTTCATAAAAGAACATGTGTGTAAGCCATGTCAAGAGGGAAAACAGCTTAAAGCCTCATTCAAAGGTAAACCAGTCATTTCTACTGAAAGGGTACTTGAACTTCTACATATGGATCTTTTTGGACCAATCACCCCTTCAAGCATAAATGGTAGAAAATACACATTGGTTGTAGTAGATGACTTCTCTAGGTTCACATGGGTAGTATTTCTCCTTAGTAAGAAGGAAACACAAGTTAAACTACCTGAACTTCTCAAGAGACTGTCAAATGAGAAAAGCCTTAGCATTATCAAGATAAGATCTGATAAAGGCACTGAGTTCATAAATTCATACATCAATGAGTATTGCACATCTAATGGAATAGCTCATGAAACCTCAGCAGCTAGAACTCCTCAGCAAAATGGAGTTGCAGAAAGAAGGAATAGAACATTAAAGGAAGCTGCTAGAACTTTAATTGCTGATTCAAATTTACCTAAGAGGTTTTGGGCTGAAGCCATAAACACTGCATGCCATACTCAAAATAGATGTTTGATTACTAAGGGGCAAGGCAAAACTCCATATGAACTCTGGAAAGGAAGAATGCCTAAAGTGTCATACTTTCACATTTTTGGTTGTAAATGTTTCATTCACAATAATGGGAAAGAACAGCTAAAAGCCTTTGATAGCAAAGCTGATGAGAGAGTATTTCTTGGATACTCTCAAATCAGTAAAGCTTTCAGAGTCTACAACAAGAAAACCCTTGTAGTGGAAGAAACACCTCATGTTGTGTTTGATGAATCTATCTTTGAGATCAGGAATGATAGTTTGGAACCTGAAGAAATCACACAGAGGACAACCAGATTGAGCCTAAAAGACAAAGACACTGAATTCATAGATGTTGTCCAAGCCAATCTACCTGAACATACTATATTGGACAACAATCCTGAAGGCAACCTTCCTGAGACAAACCCCACTGATGGAAATGGTGAACTGAATGAGCCAATCCCAGTTCACATCCAGGTAACAACTACCAATGAAGAAGCAGTTCCTGCTGAGGTAGTTAATGGGTCAAATAATCAAGGGGGAACTCAAAATGTTGAAAATACCAATGTCCCTGACATTGAGGACAACACCCCTGATTATGATCCTGAATTAGATCCTGCACTAAATTATCCTGAATTCTATGATCAAAATGACTCAACTCCAGTAGAGGACAACTCTACTGAAGGGATCAAAAAAAGAAGGACTTGGTTATCTGACCATCCTATTGATCTGATACTTGGTGACCCAAGTATAGGAGTCAAAACCAGAAGTTTTCATGGTGAAAGTGCTATGTTTTGTTGTTTCTTGTCAGAACAGGAACCAAAAGACATTGATGAAGCACTTCAGGATGCCAATTGGATTACAGCAATGCAGGAAGAGCTCAACCAATTCACCAGAAATGAAGTATGGGAGCTGGTGGATAGACCTTCACATCAAGATGTTATTGGAACCAAGTGGGTGTTCAAGAACAAGAAGAATGAAAATGATGTGATTGTCAGAAACAAAGCAAGACTAGTGGCAAAAGGTTACTGCCAGCATGAAGGCATTGACTATGATGAGACATTTGCACCTGTGGCAAGGCTAGAAGCAATAAGGCTTTTCCTAGCCTATGCAGCCTACAAGAGGTTCAAAGTGTACCAAATGGATGTCAAGAGTGCCTTTCTGAATGGAGTCTTGAAAGAAGAAGTCTATGTGGAGCAACCACCAGGTTTTGAGATTGGAAACCAAGTATACAGGCTGAAGAAGGCTCTATATGGACTCAAACAAGCCCCTAGGGCTTGGTATGACACACTGTCACAATTCCTCTTGGATCATGGTTTCACCAAGGGAACTGTGGACAGAACTCTCTTCAGAATCTCTGAAGGAGAGGACATCTTGCTTGTCTGTAGGTCCCTAAGTTGAGTTAATATCGAGGGAAGCTAAAGAAAATGTCTAGAGGGGGGTGAATAGACTTTTCTAAAATCTTTCGATATATCAGAATTACAATATGCGGAATACGAAATTAACAATGAGCCCAATTAAAGATTATACTCAACTTAATTCGAGAACTCTGTTTTATGTACTCAACTAGTCTTGTTCAGTTATGTATGTTTAACAAGTAAACAATTTAAACAGTCAAAACAGTAAAGTAAATCAAACACGAGATTTATAGTGGTTCGACAACTTGTCTACATCCACTCTCACAAACCCAGTTGTGAAATTCTTATTAACTCGTCCAATGGAGTAATATGTTCTTGTGGCTTTAAGTCCCAAGAAATAAGACTTAGATCTTCTCGATAACACTACCAAGTGCCTCTTCGATCTTACTAGCGATTTACAAGTATCTAGCAACTTGAAACAACAAAAGAAAATAAAACTTCTCTTCGTTCAGTAGTAGCCTTCTGATTTCTTCACTTGTCTTGCGTAGCTTCACTTTCTGAACTTCAATCTCTGAGAGAACTTCCTTCACTTGAATCTTCAATAATGCTTTCAATATCAATATTTCAGTAGTCGTATCAGTATCTTAGTAATCAGTAGTCTTCAAATGATAAACTCCTTAAAGTATTTATAGACTTCGAACTTCAAGAACTCAGGTAGTTGTAACCAACCTTTCTTGAAAACTGACTTCAACTGAATCTTCTTATCCATAAACGCGTTTCTTGTTACGAATTAGTTATTCCATAACTAACTTCTCCATCTTTATCTTTCACGCGTATTTGTAACTAACTTCATGTTAACTTGTCTTGTGTAGTCTAGTAGATGCACTTGTCTTGTAGTCCACCTGTCTTGAGTAGTAGACTGGTCTTCTCTTCTTGTGCAGTAGACTTCTAATAGAACTAATCTAGTCCTATCATCTAACCTAACAAGACTATTACATTACATTAAGCTTTTATAACACAAGCTTAGTCAGCTTATAAATCTATACAACAAATCTATCTATTACATAGAAAATATCATGAGCTCTATACAACAATTATAGCTCAATCAACAAACTAATTAATGTATACATATACGAACAGATATGAAGTACTTATACATCGTACTTATCTTTTAAATATAAACAATACTTTTCTTTTCATGTGAACTCTACTGATCTGTTCAAGATGACTTCAACTCAACTAGACTAGATTAGTCAACACTTAGAAAATATTCAAACTATTTTTGGCTTATCAAAACTTCATCTCATTTTTTCATCATTTAGAACTTGTCTAGGATTCATATCCCAACAATTTCCCCCTTTTTGATGAAGCGAAAACTACTTGAATCTTTTCTTATTAGTAGACTAGTTAAGTAGTTATCTTGTTTTAAACACCAAATAGTACTTAATTTTTCATTCATTCAAATATGAATCAGTAGATATTACACATCTTTCAAAAATAACAAAATCAGAACAAAACTAAACTATACTGAAAAGTTACCTCTTTCTGAATCTGGAACACAGAAAGCATTTAGTAGTCTAGTATGAATATCCTTGATATGTTCTTCATCTTCAATCTTCTCGTTGTCCAGTAGCTCATCTTCATACTTCTTGATCTGGTTAACATCAGCCCTTTTACCAGAACTAGTCATGGGACACTTCCATTTTGGAAAACCAGGAACAAGAATATTAAAATTCGCAGCAGCAGATATCCTTATGATCAAATTCCAGAGCATCCTATGCTGTCCTTCCATGAATTTATCAAATATAGCATAGAGATCGTCAGAGTCATCAGAATCTCCAAACTTCCTGATAATCCAGTGATCTAGTTCCCATTGCCTTTTCACTTTCATCCATTCTTGACGATGTTCTTTGTCAATGAAGTGGTCAATGAGCTTGTCTTCTATTTGATCTTCATCAGACTTCTGCTTCAACAAACTTTCAATGTGCTTCTCAATTTTCTTCTTCTTAGCATAATGAGCTTCATCACTTGGCTCATCAATCTTTTGCTTCTTCATAACAGTTGACTCAGAAGTAGATTCTTCAATATGAATAGACTTCCTTTTCGATACTATTCTTGTTTGAACTTCAGCTTCTGGAGATGCAATAGCCTTGCCCTTCTCCTTCTTTTTCAACTCATCTGCTTCAGCCCTGGCTTGGTCAAGTTCAGCAGTCTTAACCAACTTGCCTTTGCCTCTCTTAGGCCTCTTAAGATCTTGCATGGCTTCAGCAGCATCTTTAGCCTCTGGTTCAGCACTAGATGTATCTTTCTTATCTTCAGCAACAATTTCAACTCGACTTGCCTCTTCCCCCTTTTTGGCTTCATCAGATGCCTTGAGAGAGAAAAGAGAAGTGAAACGAGTCATTTCTTCCATTATAGCTTGCTGCATAAGGTTTGTAGCTTTTTCAATCTGCTTTTGATGAGAACCATCCTGACTTATCTTATCAAGTCTGGTCGCCACCAACTCCAGCTTCTGAGTAGATAAATTCAACTCATTCTTAAAATGGGTTGCAGTCAGACGTAGCTTCCGGTTTTCTTCAGTCATAGCACGAATAATATCTCTTGCTTGTGTTAACTGATCATAGGCTTCTTTCCTCTGAACATCAGCTACTTCGATTCTCGCTCTATAGACTCTTTCCAATTTCCTGGATTCAGTAGCTAGAACACGAGCAAAATCGACTGAACTCTTCTCTGAGTATTCAACCTGATCTTGGAGAAATCCTTCAAGCTGTTCAAACATATGTTGTCTGTATTCATCATCAATTTGATTTACTGCATTTACGATCATATCCTTTGAACTTGTCACTAGGACACTGTTTTGTTCAACCAGAGTTTTCTTCAATTCAGACGTAAGAAACTCATCAATTGACATTTTGATGACAACCTTCAATTCTTCTTTCAACTCATCTATTGAGGCGGCTGGGATAGCTTGAGACGACTGTCCAACCTCAACATGAGTAACATCAACCATGACTTCATCTACTGGAGTTGTTAAAACTTTCACCAACTGATCTTCTGAAGCAGTAGTCAAGACCTCGTCTTCGACTATTTCAACTTCTGGAAACACACGTCCAGCAATAGCTCTTAAATTAAGTTGGGGAGAGTAAGGAATAATAGCTAACCTTGCTTCACGAGCCTTCCTTTCAACAGTAGCCATGTCCTTCTTCAATAAGGCATGCAACCTCTCCATGTATCCACATAACTCCATGGGAAGTAAAAAATCAGAATATCGATTAATGAACTTGAAATCTGACCTTGGACTATCAACATGGTCCATCTGAAATTTGAACACAATGCCTCTCAACTGATCTGAGACATTGTCTAAATATATGACTGGATCAGTAGACTGGATCAACTCAGCTTGATCAGCTTCAAACATTACATTATCTTGCACAACATCAAATTCTGGAACCTGAACACCCACATCAAACTGGAATTCTGAACTCATCAAATCGTCAGAAATACCAAGTAATCTTTTGGCAAGAGCAGTGATAGCATGATTTGGGAAAAGCTCTGAGTGGTCACAAACACCACTATTCTCCTTCTGCTCCATTTCCCAATCCATGAAATTAGAAATGCCACCTTTCCCTAAGATGACTTCGAAGAGATCGTCTGTACCAGACTTCTTCAGGGCCACCCAAGTGCATATTCTAACCAGTTTCTCAAACTGTTCTGAAGAGTAGTCGACTTCGACAGATGAGAGCTGCTTCTTCAAATTTTTGCTCATCTTCGAACGTATTCGCTTCTCTCTCAAACACATGGGATAGTAGACCAAGGATTCGAATCTAGCTTCAGTCGGGGTCTGAGTAGATGGGGTCTCTAACTCAGTTGTTGCAGTGGCAACTATCGTCTGATCTGAAGTAGATGAGATAAAAGGTTCAACATATTCTGTTGAGGGTAAGGATAAACTTTGGTCTGTGGTTTCTTGGGGCTTTGACGCGGCTTGGTTTGGTGTGACAACTGTCGAAGTATCAGTTGTATCTAATTTGAGAGTGTTTTCGGGTAGGCTGACCCTCATCGGATATGCTGGCAGCACTTGTGAGGTTGAGGGAATAGGTCTAGGCCTAGATCGATGTGATCTTGCCTTGGTTCGAACAGAAGAGGGAATAATGGGAATAGAAACATCTGGAGAGGAAGTACTAACCTTCGAACTTGACTCTTCTGGAGAATGATGAGTTCCAACTCTCACTAGCGTATATAACTCGGGAATTTGAGAACTTGGCTCTTTCTCCTCCTCCGACTGAGTCTTCTCAGAGTCTTCTGTACTAGATGAGTCTTGTGCAGCTTCCATTGACTTGTCTTCAGCAGACTCATCTTCTGAAGAACCAGACGCACCAGCATAAGGCAAAGCTTCCATGGGATCAATTCTGGCTTGCCTAGATGCAGCTGGCCTAGCAGCAACTTGTTTCCTCACTGCTTCCTTCTTCAAGTAAAATTTCAAAGGATGGAATGGATTTCCTTTACTCCATTTCGTCTTGTTTGGCATTAGGAGAGGGAGTAGGATACTTAACTTATTACCATATCCAACGGCAGTAGACACCACCCAATTCCGAGTATTGTCATCTACTCGAACACTTCGCTCAAAATACATGATTCGATCTGCAATTAGCTTGAACCAATTACATTCGGTAATACCATCAAAAATTACAGCCATAACCCTTGCCTTCATAAAGGTCACAGAGTCATGAGAACCCGTCGAGCTTAACAGAATTTTGCTGGCAATATCCAATAATGTGCGATATTTTTTAAGAAGATCCCCCTTCTTGACTGGAGCATACTTGCCATCTGGTTTCTGCTTCAGCTTCTTGCCACAGAAAATACTCAAGTATCGAATTTCTTGCCCAAGAGCATAATTATCAACGTCAATTGTTCCGGTGGGCAGCTTCAGATGCGTGAACATCGCTTCTCGAGTGATTTGCACACGATCTTCACCAATGAAAGACTCAAGTATATCGCCTTGTCTGATGACGTTTGCATAGAACTCTAGCACCTCTTCCTCCAAGACCACTTGAGGAAATGCTTCTAGATAAGGTTTGAGCCCACATCGAGTGCATTTAGTCAGAATCTCGGCATTGCCATCTGAGTGATCGCCTTTGAAGAACACAGATGGTTCAACATTTACTTTGTTATCGGAGATGTACCGGCCTAGGTCGAATGTGACCTGCATGTTGGTTCTTAGATCGAAGATAGATCGAATAGACATCTCAAAAGGATCAGTAAATCGATTGCTTGAGAATAGGGATAATAAAATCTTCTTGCGAGAAAGGGAGTTAGAAAAATTGTGACTAAGTCAAGTGAGAAATTGGGGTTTTGATCAAAACGGTTAAGACCTTTGGTATTCGGTTACGGAACCGAGAGTATTATGGATTTTGATATTGTAAACTTTGAAATCCGCCCCTTCTTAGTTAGAATAGAGGAGTGAACTCATCTGTCTGGTGTAGATGAGTGAGAACTGGATGTGTACACCACATCGAATGAGAGTGTATAAATCTAATTCAAGGGTTTTCAAATTTTATCAATACCTAATTACTATAATATCCTTAATTCGTTTTGATTAAACACTTAGCAGAGTAGAATCAAAAGAACACTTAGCTTGTCTGTTCGAGTCCATCCAGAACAGACGAGTAGACTTAAGCTTCACCAGACGAGTTGGCTTAAGTACACAAGACGAGTTCCCCCTTCGTCTGTGCATGTCTATTCTGAACATCGAACGACTTCATGTACCTATCTTATCATATTCATCGTGTAATCGAATGGTACAAGTAGAGTAACAATAAATAAGATGAATATCAATCTAAAGCAATGATCAAGGTTTCGAACAAGATGACTATTGACTAATCATAAGAGTCAACATAAGGATATTTAAGAAATCATAGATTCCCCCTTAATTGTTTATTCCCTTAGTATTACCCTCAGCTTTACCAGCTTCCTCATCGGGTTGTCTGGTCATCTATTCTAGCCTTGTATACCTGTCTGTTGCGTGAGTAGTCGAGTGCTCTAGTCTAGTGATCTTGTCTCCATATTTCGTTTGATGTACCTGTCTGGTTAGTACACAGCTATAGGCAAGTAGGGTCTAAATCAATTAGCCCTAAACTAATGCATAATTCATTAAATCGTGCCTCAGCTAAAGGTTTTGTGAAAATATCAGCTCTTTGAAAATCCGTATGAATCTTTTCCATGCGAATATCCTTCTTTTCTACATGATCTCGTATGAAATGATGTTTCACATCAACATGTTTACAACGTGTGTGTAATACAAGATTTTGTGTAATGGCAATTGCACTATTACTATCACAGAAAATAGGAACATTTGATTCATATATGTTGTAATCTCTAAGCTGTTGCATGAGCCAGAGTAGTTGACTACAACAACTACCAGCAGCCATGTACTCGGCTTCGGTAGTAGAGGTAGCAACACTAGTCTGCTTTTTCGAAAACCATGAAATGAGTTTTGTGCCTAAGAATTGACAAGAACCAGATGTAGATTTCCTATCTATTCTACAGCCACCAAAATCAGAATCTGAGTAGCCACTTAGAGATAAATCATCATTTGAAGGATACCATATACCACGATTGATGGTTCCTTTCAAATATTTCAATATCCTTTTAGTGGTTTCCATGTGACTCTCTTTTGGGTTAGCTTGAAAACGAGCACATACACCAACCGAAAATGCAATATCAGGTCTACTAGCAGTCAAGTAGAGTAATGAACCAATAAGACCACGGTAGTGAGTTTGATCAGTACATTTACCATTCTCGTCTGGATCCATCCTGTAAGTAGGTTGCATAGGTACTCCAGAAGATTTACATGTCTTAATACCATACTTGTCTAGTAGATTACGAGTATATTTTGCTTGATTTATGAAAATCCCTTCTGGGGTCTGTTTTACTTGAAGTCCAAGAAAGTAATTCATTTCACCCATCATAGACATCTCAAATTTACTTTGCATGAGTGTTGAGAAACTTTCACTCAGCTTTTTGTTAGGTGACCCAAAAATGATATCATCTACGTAAATTTGGACGAGTAAAATGTCTTTCCCTTCTTGTCTTCTAAACAAGGTTCTATCTACCTTACCCTTAGTAAAACCATTTTCTAATAGAAATTGAGAAAGAGTATCGTACCAGGCTCTTGGAGCTTGCTTTAGTCCATATAAGGCTTTCTTTAGTTTGTATACCTGGTTACCTTTGACTTCGAAACCTGGGGGTTGTTCAACATACACTTCTTCCGCAAGAATACCATTAAGAAATGCACTTTTAACATCCATTTGATATACAGTAAATTTCATGTAAGCAGCATATGCTAGGAACAATCGAATGGCTTCTAGTCTAGCAACAGGAGCATATGTTTCATCATAATCTATGCCTTCAGCTTGTGAATAGCCTTGGGCTACTAGTCTAGCCTTATTACGAACAACTACATCATTCTCATCTTTCTTATTCTTGAAAATCCATCGAGTGCCAACTACATTATGATGTTTCGGTCTATCAACAAGTTCCTAGACGTCGTTTCGAACAAACTGATTCAACTCGTCTTGCATAGCAATGATCCAATTACTATCAGCCAATGCCTCATTAATGGTTTTAGGCTCGATAGATGAGAGGAAACAACACCAGCAAAACAGAGATGGACTAGGTTGTTCTTGCGACTCAAAGAGTTGTCGTCTAGTCTTCACACCAACAGTAGAGTCACCAATAATATTTTCAATATTATGTGCAGATTTCCATGTATTTCTATTCTTAGCAATAGTACTATCATCTATATCATGTACGGCATCATGCATGTCAACATCATTATCATCAGAAGATTTGATAGGAGTAGACGAGTCGACTAGTTTAGGCATGTCAACTGGTCTAGTAGAGTTACCTTGAGCACTTACCTTCTTCTGATCATCTGAGTCTAGAGCTTTCATGAATGGATTGTATGCTTGAACGGATTCATATATCTCTGAATCTTTGTCAGATTCGATAGTTAGCTCAGTAACTTTCTCACTGATCTTGTTGGCAGACGTGTCCTGTTGAGATTCTTCGAAAACCACATGTGGTGTTTCTTCCACACATAAGGTAGAGTAGTTGAATACTCTGAATGCTTTGCTAGTTGAGGAGTATCCTAAGAATATCCCCTCGTCTGCTTTAGCATCGAATGCATTCAACTTTCTTTTCCCATTGTTATGGATGAAACACTTACATCCAAATATATGAAAATATGAAACTCTAGGTTTTCTACCTTTCCATACCTCATAGGGCGTCTTACCTAGTGCTTTATTGATAGCACTTCTGTTTTGTGAGTGGCATGCAGTATTGATAGCTTCTGCCCAAAACTTCTGAGGCGTATTATACTCTGTCAGCATGGTCCTGCAGGCCTCCTTAAGAGTTCTGTTCCTTCGCTCTGCTACTCCATTTTGTTGTGGTGTCCTTGCTGCACTAGTAAGGTGCTGGATGCCACGCTTAGAACAAAATTCTTTAATATAGCAGTTAATGAATTCAGTACCCTTGTCACTACGGATCTTGACAATTGACTGATTCTTCTCAACCTGTAACTTCTTCAACAGATCAGGCAAAAGTATTTGTGTATCACTCTTCTTGTGTAAGAAGACTACCCAAGTGAACTTAGAATAGTCATCTACCACAACAAGTGTGTACCTTCTACCGTTCAAAGTTGGAGGAGTTATTGGGCCATGTAAGTCCATATGTAGAAGTTCAAGAACTCTACTGGTTGAGAGGGATGGAATAGATTTAAAAGAACCCTTTACCTGTTTATCTTTTTGACAGGATGTGCATACATGTGACTTGTAGTAGACTTCATTGGGAATGCCTTCCACAAGGTAGTCTCTGGCTATCTTATTAAGAACCTTAAAGTTTAGATGACAGAGGCGTCTATGCCAGAGCCAGCCAAGTTCTTTAGGATTCTTAGTAAGTAGACAGGTGTCCCTCGGACAACTGTTCCAATTCACTATGTACACACTTCCTTGTCTTATGCCGACCAGTAAGACTGTGTGTGTTTTCTTGTCAATGATTTCACATTTCTGACTTTTGAATTGCACCTTGTATCCACGATCACAAAATTGTGAAACAGAGAGTAAATTGTATTTCAAGCCTTCAACATAAGAAACATCTTGAATCTCTATGTCTCCATTCCGAATGTAACCAAATCCTTTAGTAACAGCAATGGAGCTATCACCAAATATCACTTTTGGTCCTTCTTTCTCATGGTAGCTTGATAAGAGAGTCTTGGTACCAGTCATGTGGTGTGAACAGCCACTGTCTATGTACCAAGTTTCTCCTGTAGAGCCACCCTTCTTGTATAGATCGAGTCGACCCTGCAATAGATGATAATACATAATTTAGGTACCCTCCTTGTTTATTGGGGTCCTTGGGGGTTAGTCGAGTTCAATGGAATCCAAATGTACATTGGAGTCCTGAACAAGTTTGACCTTCTAAGCTTTCGACCATATTTGTTGCAAAATAAGACCTTGTTGTCCTTATCTGGCCTATCAGTCGAGTTCGGGTCTACTCTTTGGAGATAGCCTTTTGACTTAATCTCTACTTGAGCAGGCACTTGTCTATGATAGTCAGAGTAAGGTTTGTATGCATTAGGTCCATACGGTTTATAGACATGTTTAGGTCTTTCATCTCCTTCGATATCGTATGACAAAGGTGGAGGATATAGAACAGCTTGTGTACGATATTTTGGACCTTCCTGTCTAGGTCTGGACGAGTAGAGTTGAGACTGCCTTATGAAAGGAGGTCTAGACTCTTGTCGTCTAGTCTGTACTTGTCTAGTACTAGTCTCCTCGGGATACCAATCCTCGTATCTGACCTGATTTGGTCGTCCACGATTCCTAGTCCTTCGTTGACTTGTTTTAAACGAAACAGGCTTGTTGTTAACTTTCTTTTTACCTCCTTTGGTAATTGGAATGTTAACTCGAGCTTGTTTTAGTACAGTATCTTTAGTTGGAGTGTCAATATCGTATATCATTGGTTCTTTTCCTTTATCATTAGTCAAAGAGCTTGAGATGAAAATAGTAGGGTTCTTAGGAACTAGAGTAGACGAGCTTGATGTCTCAGCACCTATGCCTGTCTTGTCAGCAGGAGCCCTATACCTATCTGATAATTCAAGATTAACCTTTGAAGAGTTAACCAGGTCAATAAGTTTAAGGTCTAATGTGACAACCTCGGTTTCTAAGAACTTATTACGTTCTTCAAGCTTTTTGAACTTGCTTTGTAAAACATTGAATTCATGTTTCTCAGTAGCATGTGTCTTAAGTAGGTCTTGATACAACTTGTCTGTCAATGCACACTTGTCTTTGAGTTGTCTCAACTCTTCTTGCAAGCGTTCATTTAGGACTGTTATATTAGGATCTACTTTAGACTGGGCTTCCTTAAGATCAATGATTTCTTGTCTTAAGATGATGTTTTCGTCACTGACTTCAATGAATGCCTTGTTGGCAAGTAGGAGGTCGTCTTCAACTGCACTAGTAGAGTGCTGAAGACTACTCCCTACTTGGCTACTGGCAGTATCACTTTCATCAGTTTCTGATTCATCACAAGATTGAAAGGATGTAGCAGATGATACCTCTTGGTCGATTTTAGCCATGAAGCATAGACCATCATCTACTATGAAAGCTTCATCGTGATCTGGTTCAGACGGGTAGCTAGATGAGGATGATGGCAACTCGTCTGAGTCAGAGTCAGAGTCATCATTGGCCATCATTGCCTTCTTACCACGGTTGAATCTTCTTTCCCTTCGTGCTTTGCGTTCTTCTCGATCATCGGTACTCAGGTCTGGACATTCATATATGTAGTGACCTGGCTTCTCACAGTTATAGCACAAGATATCATTAGTAGCCTTTTTAATAGGAGAGTTGTTCCTTCGTTTATCACGTCTATCAGAACGAGTAATCTTCCTACC
The DNA here is from genome assembly GCA_963675135.1 of Galeopsis tetrahit. Taxonomy (NCBI): domain Eukaryota; kingdom Viridiplantae; phylum Streptophyta; class Magnoliopsida; order Lamiales; family Lamiaceae; genus Galeopsis; species Galeopsis tetrahit. The sequence goes on from OY776125.1 coordinate 53,116,542, forward strand.
ATCAGACTCTCTATCTTGTCTGTTACCTTTCGAGACTTCGTCTCTCCTTTCGGATGAGTTTCGGTCTCGTCTGGTCTCAGACGAGTTCTTAGAAGCAGACCCTCTATGCTCTCTATAGAACTTCTTATATCTTCCGAAACGTTTATTCAGCCTATCAAACTTTCTAACCATGAGGCTTACCTGATCCTTCAGACTAAGATAAGTATCTAACTCGTCTTTCACAGAAGTAGACCTAGTTTTAGACTTTGACCTGTCTACCTTAGACGAACTAGGCTTAAAAGCAACGTTCTTGGACACAGCATGTTCTCTGTCACTGCTTACTATGGGTTCATCTTCGTCTAGATCAAACTCATGGGCCTTTAGAGTTTGAAACATAGTTTCTGCTGTCCATACGTCTATATCTTGGGTATTCTTAACAAGCATTTTTACCATTTTCCATCGACTATCAAGGCTTTTGAGAATCCTAAGATTGATTTCACGTGGAGTATAGGATTTACCAAGGACTTCCAAGTCATTCATGATTTTAGTAAAACGAGTATCCAACTGGTCTATTGTTTCACCAGCTTTCATATGAAATGATTCGAATCTTTGGACTGCAGTGGAAAGCTTGCTTTCTTTGATTAGGGATGTCCCTTCACAAATGATAGCTAAGCGATCCCACATTTCTTTGGCAGTTTTACATTTTAACACTTTTCCCAGATACTCATTAGGAAGAGTGTGTAAGATGTAATTCTTGGCCAAGCTATCCAAATTATTCTGTCTCATTTCTTCTGAGGTTAGTTCTGACCTTGGTTTCTTGACGAGTGTACCCACGGGTTGATTTGCGTCGAGGGCAGCAGTGTTTGGGATCATGGTCACTATCGGACCTTCAGTGATGACAGAGATCATTAAGTCATGAGTGGAACTGAAGATGGCTTCCATCCTTAGCTTCCAATAGTCATAGTCTTGAACCTGGAACTTAGGTAACTTGTTAGCGCTGATCTCAAGAGACATGATTTCAAGAAATAAGTGCTAAGTAGAGTTATGATCAAGAATAACAGATAAGTCAAGAACAGGGAGCACGAAACAGATATAACAAGAATATTTGATCAAGAACACGTATATAAGAGCAATCAAATACCAAGATTTCACCCTAAATCTTGTGTTGGTTATCAAGAAACAGCAGTTCGTAAACTACTGCTCTGATACCACTTGTAGGTCCCTAAGTTGAGTTAATATCGAGGGAAGCTAAAGAAAATGTCTAGAGGGGGGTGAATAGACTTTTCTAAAATCTTTCGATATATCAGAATTACAATATGCGGAATACGAAATTAACAATGAGCCCAATTAAAGATTATACTCAACTTAATTCGAGAACTCTATTTTATGTACTCAACTAGTCTTGTTCAGTTATGTATGTTTAACAAGTAAACAATTTAAACAGTCAAAACAGTAAAGTAAATCAAACACGAGATTTATAGTGGTTCGACAACTTGTCTACATCCACTCTCACAAACCCAGTTGTGAAATTCTTATTAACTCGTCCAATGGAGTAATATGTTCTTGTGGCTTTAAGTCCCAAGAAATAAGACTTAGATCTTCTCGATAACACTACCAAGTGCCTCTTCGATCTTACTAGCGATTTACAAGTATCTAGCAACTTGAAACAACAAAAGAAAATAAAACTTCTCTTCGTTCAGTAGTAGCCTTCTGATTTCTTCACTTGTCTTGCGTAGCTTCACTTTCTGAACTTCAATCTCTGAGAGAACTTCCTTCACTTGAATCTTCAATAATGCTTTCAATATCAATATTTCAGTAGTCGTATCAGTATCTTAGTAATCAGTAGTCTTCAAATGATAAACTCCTTAAAGTATTTATAGACTTCGAACTTCAAGAACTCAGGTAGTTGTAACCAACCTTTCTTGAAAACTGACTTCAACTGAATCTTCTTATCCATAAACGCGTTTCTTGTTACGAATTAGTTATTCCATAACTAACTTCTCCATCTTTATCTTTCACGCGTATTTGTAACTAACTTCATGTTAACTTGTCTTGTGTAGTCTAGTAGATGCACTTGTCTTGTAGTCCACCTGTCTTGAGTAGTAGACTGGTCTTCTCTTCTTGTGCAGTAGACTTCTAATAGAACTAATCTAGTCCTATCATCTAACCTAACAAGACTATTACATTACATTAAGCTTTTATAACACAAGCTTAGTCAGCTTATAAATCTATACAACAAATCTATCTATTACATAGAAAATATCATGAGCTCTATACAACAATTATAGCTCAATCAACAAACTAATTAATGTATACATATACGAACAGATATGAAGTACTTATACATCGTACTTATCTTTTAAATATAAACAATACTTTTCTTTTCATGTGAACTCTACTGATCTGTTCAAGATGACTTCAACTCAACTAGACTAGATTAGTCAACACTTAGAAAATATTCAAACTATTTTTGGCTTATCAAAACTTCATCTCATTTTTTCATCATTTAGAACTTGTCTAGGATTCATATCCCAACATTGTCCAAATTTATGTAGATGACATAATTTTCGGATCCCCTAATGAGAAGCTGTGTGAGAAATTCTCCAAGCTCATGCAAAGCAAGTTTGAAATGTCCATGATGGGGTTGATGAACTTCTTTTTGGGTCTACAAGTCAAGCAATCAAAAGAAGAAATCTTCATCAACCAAGCTAAGTACACCAGAGAGATGATCAAGAAATTTGGGTGTACATCAAGCAAGCCAGTAAGGATCCCAATGAATACTAATTGGAAGATGGATCCTGATGAAAGTGGTGTTCCAACCAACTCCACTGAGTATAGAGGAATCATTGGATCACTCCTCTATCTCACTGCCAGCAGGCCTGACATCACCTTTGCAGTAGGTGTTTGTGCAAGGTTTCAAGCAAATCCTAAGAAAAGCCACCTTGAGGCTGCAAAGAGGATCTTGAGGTATCTCAAAGGCACTGAAAATCTAGGCCTTTGGTACCCTGCTGATGACAACATTGAGTTAACTGGCTACTCAGATGTTGATTATGGAGGATGCAGAATTGACAGAAAGTCCACTTCAGGAACTTGTCAATTCTTAGGCAACAAACTCATATCTTGGTTTTCCAAGAAGCAAAACACAGTGGCTACCTCCACCACTGAAGCTGAATATGTTGCTGCTGGAAGTTGTTGTGCTCAAATCCTTTGGCTGAAACAACAACTCAGAGACTACAAAGTCACCTCTACTGAAGTGCCAATATTCTGTGACAATAACAGTGCAATTGCCATATCACAGAATCCTGTATTGCACACAAGATGCAAACATGTGGACATCAAGCATCACTTCATTAGAGATCATGTGGAGAAGAAGGATATCAAGTTGGTGAAGATCCACACAGATCATCAAAAAGCTGATATATTAACAAAACCACTTGCAGAAGCAAGGTTTCTGGAATTATCAGCAGAGTTGGGTCTTCTTGATCCAGGGAAGTTGGACAAATGAGTCCAAAGGAGTTTATTCATTAAGGGGGAAATAAATTCAAACTTCAGCAGACTTGGTCAAGTCTACTGAAATTCAGAAAAGTTGACCTTACTTCTTCAGGACACTTGTCCACAGCTCTTCAGGACACTTGTCCATGTAGGGTCAGATAAGTTGTCTTGGCTATCAAACCAAATCTTGGTCTGATAAGCACCTATTTTAGGTGATCATTGTCTATTTCGAAATCTGTCCCATTGAAAATACAGTTTTCACCTTTCTGGGATTTAATTTGTCTCTCACCCAAAAGGTCACTTTCCATGCATTAAATGCCAAGATTTAACTCTTGTTTGCATTAAACTTTTTGGGACATGATCTATCTCGAAAAACCCCCAGCCTTAAACAAATATTAAAAACCACCCACGTTTTGAATAAAACAGTTTTTTCACTGTTACATTGGTTTTTGACCATTGGATCAAAACTGGCCAACTCCCCTGAAACCAATCCTAGCCGTTCATTTTGGATTTCCATTTTTGTTCACCTTTGAATTGCATCAAGACTTCACCAACTCATTGACAAACATTCTTTTTAGAATATTCACAAGTCTTAAGATCCCCCACAAACACTTCTTCCCCAAGTATTCGAAACCCTAACTCAAATTTTCTTCAAACTCTCTCAATCATCCTCAAACTTTTCTCTGTAAACCTTCAATGGCCCCCAAATTTAGACCAGAGATGATCATTGATTTCTCCAACAAGGCTCTAGACCTTGATTTTGGTTACTTGAGCAACAAAAACAATCTTCATTTTGAGCCAATAGTATCCTTTGAGAGTGAGGATCCTGAGATTAAACCAACCCTGAGATGGTTGAGGAGAGCTGGGCTACAAAAGTTCATGGAAGAAAGACCAAGTTCCTGCCTAGAAAGCTACATGGCTGAGTTCTTTGCCTTTCTCAAGTGGAAAGGTAAGCTTGAAGATGGTGAAGTTTCCGCCAGATTGTCATCTATTGCAGAAGGAGAGGAAGAAGAGAGATTTCATAGAGTGAAATTTTCTTCAGAAGATCTTGAAGGAGCTTTTGGATTACCTTTTGAGGGAAGGAATCCAGAAGTTTATGGTACTGGACATGAAGATGAAATAGCTCAAGAATGGCTATTAGTACCAGGTCCTCTCTCTTCAACACAAAATAAGAAGACTCTCAAACCAGAATTTCTCAACCTCTTTGAGGTAGTTGCTAAGAGTCTCTTGAGCAATACTAGAAGCTTGGAGCAGGTCAGCCATCCAAGAATCAGAATTATGGCTGCTGTGATTGATGCTAGTGACAAAGGCATCAAGTTTGATTGGAGGACCTTCATTATGTCTGAGATGATGAAGGAAAAGGCTAAATTTAAAGTGAGAGCTCACAACAAGGTTGTGCTAGAAGGGAAACTCAAGTATTGCACCAGGGCAAGCTTGTTGATTGAAAGACTCTCCCATTACTCTCAAATGCAGACCTTTGCCAAACCTCTACCAGCCCAAAAGATCCTGTTTAGGAAGCTCAGCAAGAAAACTGAGCAAAGGAGGATGCTTATGGCCAAACCTGCTGAAGATCAGGTTGAAGAAAACCTTAAAATGAAGAAGAGAACCAAGGCCAGGGCTGTCAAAACAAGGAAAATGTCTCAATTATCTTCAAAGGAAGCCTCAGGAGCATCAACTGAAGTTGATGAAGTGGCAGAAGAGGGAGTAAGTGTGCCTTCTGACCACTCAGAAGAGTTGAGGCTGAAGTATAATGAGACAAGGCAAAAGAAGAAAGGAGATAAGAGAATCAGGGAAGTTGTCCCTGAGAAGGATGGTGAAGGCAGTGGGAGCAGTAGGGCCAGCAAGAGAAGGGCCAAGCCTACTGAGAAAGTGTTGGAGCTGCAGGAAGAAAGGTCTCTACAATTGGCTCTAAGAGAGAGCAGAGCTGAAAGCAGGACCAAATCTAAGTCAAGGACTAGCTCATCTGGATCTGGAACTCCAGAATCCAAAGTCCCTGAAGGTCAACCTAAAGAGGCCAACATCCCTGAAATTCAAAATCCTGAACCCAACTCCCCTGAAACCCATATCACCCCTCCCAACCAACCCATTACCCCTGTAGATCTCACTAAGAGATACTCTCCAGAAGGAAGTGTGCAAAGAAGTGGCATTGATGTGCTTGCAGATTTAGCAGTAGATGAGACAAGACTCCTATCTCCCCTTGACTCATCCAAGCTCAACTACTCCAAACTCTTAGAACATGCACTCAATGAGCCAACTCCCTTAAGCAAAGCCCCTTCAGATTCATTGCTCTCTAAAGCAACTGAAGTACCTTCATTTGAGCCTAATCTTTCTGAAGCCAACCCTCCTGAACTTAACTTGCCTGAAGCTGCAATTAAGGAAACCACAGCCAACTCCCCTATAGCCCAAAGTTCTCCATCTAGTGAGAATGAGGAGGAGTATACTTATGAAAGTATGCTCAGAGGTGGAGCTAAGGCCACAATGGACAGTTTGTATCCACAACTTGCTGAATTTCCAAGAATTCAGAAGATGTTTCATGATTTGAGGGGATGCTTGTGGATGTAAAAGATAAAACCTTGATGGAAATATCACAAGTTATCCAAGATAAGGGTGCTAACTGGTGGCAAGTAGAGGAAAGCAGATTGCTACACTTTGCTGGTGTGATGAAAACAAGATTCCTCACTGATGAGGAAGTTTTTGCAAAGTTGGTAACTGAGAAGATCATTGAGGAGAAAGAAAGGAAAGCTAAGGGAATCAAACACCCTGACAGTAGCTCAAATGATGATGATTCCCCTGATGATCCCTCAAACCCTTCAAACCCCAACCCCCCTGAAACCCCTCAAGCCAACCTCCCTGAATGTTCTCAACCCAAGTCTTCTGTAGCAGATAGACTTTCAAACCCTCCTAGAACCTATCATAGGAAAGGCTCTGTATCTTCAGAGGTGTTGACCAAGGGTGGTAACACAACCAAAGACACATCTGCCGATGAAGGTTCTTCTGAACCCAAGGCACAGCCTAAAGATGTTGAGGTTCCTATGCTAGAGGCTGGTTTGATTAAGGCCTATTCAGTGTCAGAAGAGTTGGACACTGATCAGCCCTTAATCATTCAGGATGACTCAGTGGCTGATGTAATAAGCACTGTGATCTCCCCACAACTGCCATCTCTGAACCTTGTTGAAGGTGGAGATGTTGCAGGTTTAGGAGAAGGAGTTGAAAAGGAGAAGTTAGTGGAAAAACCAGAGGGAGTAGTAGATGAGAGAGATGTGGTGATCACTAGAATAGTGAGTGTACCACCAAATGAGGGTGATATAAGTGAGGAAGGGCAGGCTATTCTTGAAGTCAAATCTGAACTTCAGGAATCCCTTGATGAGAGGAGGCTTGTTTCTTTAAGTGAGGAAATTATTGAAGAAGGGAGAAAAGAAAGAGTTGAAAATGAGAAGAAGGCTGCTGATGTATCAGAGTCTTATACAAAAGAAATTGAGGGTGATGAGTGTTTATTTCCTAACCTGTTTGATCTGTCTAATATTGCAGGTATTTCCCTTGACCAAATTTTTGCAGATGAGTTCTTAACAGATGCACCTATCCAAGTAGATACAGGCTCAGCTCAAGCCTTACTTGGAATGCAATCAGAGAAATTGGACTCCTTGGCTCATCAAGTCCAATCTGCTCATGCTGAAACTTCAGGAGCATTGAATGAGCAAGGAAGAACTTTAGCATCTGTAGAAATGAGGCTCACTGGCTCTGAGGATGTGGTGCTACCCACACTGGAAGCAAGGATTAGTGGTGTGGAAACTGGTCTCCAAACCATTTCCACTGAAGTACAAAAAGCCAAATCCACCATGGAATCCATATCAGAAGAGGTCAAGAAGGAACAAAAGCTGCTGAGAGACAATCACAATGCTAATGTCAAGGCTCTCAGGCTAACTGTCAAGCAAGCTCTTGGAAAGAAGACAGCACTGCAAAAGAAGAGAGCTGAAGAGCAAAGGCTAGCAATGGTGAAAGCAGCCTCTGAAAAGTTTTCCCAAGAGGTATTGGCCAACATTGCTGAAGGTGCAGTGGCCAACCTCACTGAGCTTCTTAAAGCCCAACTGGATGCATCCCTGAAAGCAACCTTGGAGGAGGTTGTTCAACAAAAGATGAAGCCTGTTCTAGCTTTTCTTAGCTTGAGCAGTGATAGGATGCAAAATATACATGATGAAAACGTATATCTGTTGGAGGAAATGAAGTCTCTAAACCAGGCCCAATCCCTAATGGCCACAACAATGAGTGAGCTAAAACCCCAGTGCTTTGATGCTGCCAAAAAGGGGGAAAGGGAAAGAGCTAGAGCAAAAGGTGTCTTGGTGATTGGAAGCCCAGTCAAAGGAAAAGACAAAGCTGCTGAAACAAAAGGAAAAGAACCAGAAGTGCTAAACTTAGAAGAATTGGATGAAGAAGAGCAATTGGCACTTGCATTGAAGAATTCAATGGCCTCAACACAAGAAGAGAGAATGAGGCTACAGCAGAGACCAGGTGGTGAGGTGTCTGGTTTGGACAAAGATGCTGAAGGTGTCCAAACTAGAGGAAAGATCAAGAGGGCAAAAGGAAAGAAAAGACAAGCTGAGACATTTACTGACTTTCCCAACAGTCTTGATCTTCCGCCTGAATTCAGAATTGATGAAGATGAGCCTACATCAAAGAAAGCCAAAGCTGCTGAAGAGCCCAAAATTGCTGAAAAGGAAAAGTCTTCTGAACTAGTCAATGTTGCTGAAGGTTCCAAGCCTACTGAAGATATTGAAGAACTATTTGCTGAAGGTTTTGGACCTGAACCTAAGAACAAGACAACTGTCCTAACTCATGATCCATCAAAGTTGTTTCATGAAGGGTATGGAAAAGACCCTAAAACACAACAGAAACTGGCCATGATGAGGGCCCAGGAGAAAATGGATTTGATGGATGAAGCACAAAGAGCAAGAGATAAGAGAAGAGCAAACTTTCAGAAACCAAGAAGAAGGAGAGCAACTTACAGCAAGATGAAACCTCAGCTTTTAATCCCAATGGATACCAAATATCCACACTTGGATAAATGGGTGCCAATCCAGCTGAATGATACATGGGAAGAGGCTAAAAGGGAGTTTGTCTATGACTATTATGTCATTGACAGATGGAATGGAGGAGATGCCAACTCTGCCTTTGCTGAGTTCATGATAGAATACTACAGAGAGTTGTATCAACAATTACTTGCAGCTGCTGACATTGCAAGAATTGAACTCAATGCTCCCAAGCCCATCATCTACATGCCTCCAAAGCTTGAAGGATGGATTGACCAAGCAAGGATCCTAAGGGAGTTCACAGAAATTCTAAAGCTGAACAAGATGACCCTTGGACCCAAAGGAACCAATTAGGAAGCCATGGAACTCAAGAAGAGAGTGTGGGCACAATATGGGATGGTGCCACCTCCTGAGGATGATCTCTAAAAATGGCTAAGTCTTCTGACTCTTCCTAAAAAGAAAATTATCTTATCTGAAGATATTTTTTTTATGTGGTCAAATCTGCTGAAGTTTGGAAAAGCCTGCTGATGTGATATACATTGATATGATGTTTGCTCTAACATGATTTGGATTGCTCTGATGAAAGAATTGATGCTAATACCCAGTATTCTACTTTGATACCTGGAATATTTTGTCTTAGCTCTGATATCTTAGATCCCATGTTTAGTATTTAGTAGTAATGAAATGTCCATTTTGTAATGTTATCTTGAATTCATGCTCTGATAAGTTATCTTCAACTATCAACATGCCTGTAATGATTCTCATTTCAATGATAGTTGAACACTTTTTGAATCAAGATACATTATTGCAGAAATCTCTCTATGCCTATCTTTGAAACCTACTTGCAATAAAAACAGTAAATACACTAACACATTGTCTTTTCAGGAATATTGACCTTAGTCATGTCTTCTGAAGATATATGTAATAGGTGTAGACAAGTCACTTTTGCATAAAATGTGTAGGTTTTGGCATCATCAAAAAGGGGGAAATTGTTGGGAATAAAATGATACATGTTTTGATTAAATACCAAAACCCCCTGAGACATGCCCAAGTCAAGATGATTGTGTTCAAAATGTGTTAGAACACATAGCATAAGGCTAGATGAGAAGCTGATATGTTAGGCAGCTCTTAAATGATTAGATGCACATTTTGAGGGGGAACCTATGCTTTGAAAATGATCAAGATCAAGTCCCCTCAAGGCTCAAAATCTGGAACAAACACTAAGGACAAGCATACTCCATAGAAAACCAAATGCTCTGATCAGGAGAGTTGTCCAGAAGAGTTACTTCTATGCAAGAACAAGATTGCAAAGCTCAAAAGGACAAGATTAGTCAAAAGCTCTGATCAGGAGAGTTGTCCAGATTGCTACACTTTGCTGGTGTGATGAAAACAAGATTCCTCACTGATGAGGAAGTTTTTGCAATGTTGGTAGCTGAGAAGATCATTGAGGAGAAAGAAAGGAAAGCTAAGGGAATCAAACACCCTGACAGTAGCTCAAATGATGATGATTCCCCTGATGATCCCTCAAACCCTTCAAACCCCAACCCCCCTGAAACCCCTCAAGCCAACCTCCCTGAATGTTCTCAACCCAAGTCTTCTATAGCAGATAGACTTTCAAACCCTCCTAGAACCTATCATAGGAAAGGCTCTGTATCTTCAGAGGTGTTGACCAAGGGTGGTAACACAACCAAAGACACATCTGCCGATGAAGGTTCTTCTGAACCCAAGGCACAGCCTAAAGATGTTGAGGTTCCTATGCTAGAGGCTGGTTTGATTAAGGCCTATTCAGTGTTAGAAGAGTTGGACACTGATCAGCCCTTAATCATTCAGGATGACTCAGTGGCTGATGTAATAAGCACTGTGATCTCCCCACAACTGCCATCTCTGAACCTTGTTGAAGGTGGAGATGTTGCAGGTTTAGGAGAAGGAGTTGAAAAGGAGAAGTTAGTGGAAAAACCAGAGGGAGTAGTAGATGAGAGAGGTGTGGTGATCACTAGAATAGTGAGTGTACCACCAAATGAGGGTGATATAAGTGAGGAAGGGCAAGCTATTCTTGAAGTCAAATCTGAACTTCAGGAATCCCTTGATGAGAGGAGGCTTGTTTCTTTAAGTGAGGAAATTATTGAAGAAGGGAGAAAAGAAAGAGTTGAAAATGAGAAGAAGGCTGCTGATGTATCAGAGTCTTATACAAAAGAAATTGAGGGTGATGAGTGTTTATTTCCTAACCTGTTTGATCTGTCTAATATTGCAGGTATTTCCCTTGACCAAATTTTTGCAGATGAGTTCTTAACAGATGCACCTATCCAAGTAGATACAGGCTCAGCTCAAGCCTTACTTGGAATGCAATCAGAGAAATTGGACTCCTTGGCTCATCAAGTCCAATCTGCTCATGCTGAAACTTCAGGAGCATTGAATGAGCAAGGAAGAACTTTAGCATCTGTAGAAATGAGGCTCACTGGCTCTGAGGATGTGGTGCTACCCACACTGGAAGCAAGGATTAGTGGTGTGGAAACTGGTCTCCAAACCATTTCCACTGAAGTACAAAAAGCCAAATCCACCATGGAATCCATATCAGAAGAGGTCAAGAAGGAACAAAAGCTGTTGAGAGACAATCACAATGCTAATGTCAAGGCTCTCAGGCTAACTGTCAAGCAAGCTCTTGGAAAGAAGACAGCACTGCAAAAGAAGAGAGCTGAAGAGCAAAGGCTAGCAATGGTGAAAGCAGCCTCTGAAAAGTTTTCCCAAGAGGTATTGGCCAACATTGCTGAAGGTGCAGTGGCCAACCTCACTGAGCTTCTTAAAGCCCAACTGGATGCATCCCTGAAAGCAACCTTGGAGGAGGTTGTTCAACAAAAGATGAAGCCTGTTCTAGCTTTTCTTAGCTTGAGCTGTGATAGGATGCAAAATATACATGATGAAAATGTATATCTGTTGGAGGAAATGAAGTCTCTAAACCAGGCCCAATCCCTAATGGCCACAACAATGAGTGAGCTAAAACCCTAGTGTTTTGATGCTGCCAAAAAGGGGGAAAGGGAAAGAGCTAGAGCAAAAGGTGTCTTGGTGATTGGAAGCCCAGTCAAAGGAAAAGACAAAGCTGCTGAAACAAAAGGAAAAGAACCAGAAGTGCTAAACTTAGAAGAATTGGATGAAGAAGAGCAATTGGCACTTGCATTGAAGAATTCAATGGCCTCAACACAAGAAGAGAGAATGAGGCTACAGCAGAGACCAGGTGGTGAGGTGTCTGGTTTGGACAAAGATGCTGAAGGTGTCCAAACTAGAGGAAAGATCAAGAGGGCAAAAGGAAAGAAAAGACAAGCTGAGACATTTACTGACTTTCCCAACAGTCTTGATCTTCCGCCTGAATTCAGAATTGATGAAGATGAGCCTACATCAAAGAAAGCCAAAGCTGCTGAAGAGCCCAAAATTGCTGAAAAGGAAAAGTCTTCTGAACTAGTCAATGTTGCTGAAGGTTCCAAGCCTACTGAAGATATTGAAGAACTATTTGCTGAAGGTTTTGGACCTGAACCTAAGAACAAGACAACTGTCCTAACTCATGATCCATCAAAGTTGTTTCATGAAGGGTATGGCAAAGACCCTAAAACACAACAGAAACTGGCCATGATGAGGGCCCAGGAGAAAATGGATTCGATGGATGAAGCACAAAGAGCAAGAGATAAGAGAAGAGCAAACTTTCAGAAACCAAGAAGAAGGAGAGCAACTTACAGCAAGATGAAGCCTCAGCTTTTAATCCCAATGGATACCAAATATCCACACTTGGATAAATGGGTGCCAATCCAGCTGAATGATACATGGGAAGAGGCTAAAAGGGAGTTTGTCTATGACTATTATGTCATTGACAGATGGAATGGAGGAGATGCCAACTCTGCCTTTGCTGAGTTCATGATAGAATACTACAGAGAGTTATATCAACAATTACTTGCAGCTGCTGACATTGCAAGAATTGAACTCAATGCTCCCAAGCCCATCATCTACATGCCTCCAAAGCTTGAAGGATGGATTGACCAAGCAAGGATCCTAAGGGAGTTCACAGAAATTCTGAAGCTGAACAAGATGACCCTTGGACCCAAAGGAACCAATTAGGAAGCCATGGAACTCAAGAAGAGAGTGTGGGCACAATATGGGATGGTGCCACCTCCTGAGGATGATCTCTAAAAATGGCTAAGTCTTCTGACTCTTCCTGAAAAGAAAATTATCTTATCTGAAGATATTTTTTTTATGTGGTCAAATCTGCTGAAGTTTGGACAAGCCTGCTGATGTGATATGCCTTGATATGCTGTTTGCTCTAACATGATTTGGATTGCTCTGATGAAAGAATTGATGCTAATACCCAGTATTCTACTTTGATACCTGGAATATTTTGTCTTAGCTCTGATATCTTAGATCCCATGTTTAGTATTTAGTAGTAATGAAATGTCCATTTTGTAATGTTATCTTGAATTCATGCTCTGATAAGTTATCTTCAACTATCAACATGCCTGTAATGATTCTCATTTCAATGATAGTTGAACACTTTTTGAATCAAGATACATTATTGCAGAAATCTCTCTATGCCTATCTTTGAAACCTACTTGCAATAAAAACAGTAAATACACTAACACATTGTCTTTTCAGGAATATTGACCTTAGTCATGTCTTCTGAAGATATATGTAATAGGTGTAGACAAGTCACTTTTGCATAAAATGTGTAGGTTTTGGCATCATCAAAAAGGGGGAAATTGTTGGGAATAAAATGATACATGTTTTGATTAAATACCAAAACCCCCTGAGACATGCCCAAGTCAAGATGATTGTGTTCAAAATGTGTTAGAACACATAGCATAAGGCTATATGAGAAGCTGATATGTTAGGCAGCTCTTAAATGATTAGATGCACATTTTGAGGGGGAACCTATGCTTTGAAAATGATCAAGATCAAGTCCCCTCAAGGCTCAAAATCTTGAACAAACACTAAGGACAAGCATACTCCATAGAAAACCAAATGCTCTGATCAGGAGAGTTGTCCAGAAGAGTTACTTCTATGCAAGAACAAGATTGCAAAGCTCAAAAGGACAAGATTAGTCAAAAGCTCTGATCAGGAGAGTTGTCCAGAGAAGTTAACTCTGTAAAATCAACAGCTCTGAAGCTTAAAGGCCAAACATGTTGATCAGGAGAGTTGTCCCAGAAGAGTTGTCTCAGCAAGTTTGAACCAGAACAAAGATTCTAATGTTTTAAGGTCAACCATGCTAAAGAGTTAGAGACAACCATACCCTAAAGAATCTCAATACAACATGCTAAGATCACCTTGAAGTGAAGGAAAGGGAAAGAGCCAAGTCATCTGAAAAAGAGTTAGCCAACCTTGCTGATAAGCAAAACTGCTGATAGTGATAAGGAGAGTTGTCCAGTTGATAAGGAATATTGTCCTATCATTGAATCAACCTTCAGAAGCCATGTCCAAGTCCTAACAAGAAGGCAAACATTGGGAAAAGTGCTGCAGAATAAAGACAAAGTCTTACAAGCCGTTTATTACCCAATTGAGGACATGTCACTATCAAGAATCTGTCTTCCAGATTGAAGAACTCAAGGAAGACATTTATAGCAATTTGGGACTGCCTCTCCAACGGGCAAATCCTCATTTTGTCTATAAATACAAGGAGGGTGAAGAACATTTGAAGCATCTATCCATTCTACATCCAACTGAGCAACTATTCTGAAAGCTTCAAAGTCTTCAAAAGACATTCTTAGTCTTGAAACACTTCTTCTAAGTTGAACTCACTGTATATTCATACACAAAGCTTAGAGAGATATTCTATCCTTATACACTAATCGCCATTGTAAAGGATATCTCATTAGTTGGAACCTTACTTCAACCCTTACCTCTTTCAAGTGAGAAAGTGAGAAGGTTGTAGTAGTAGAAGTGGTAGGAGCTGACTGTTGAGAGAAGAACAGTTCAGTTCTGAGTTGAGAAGAGGGTACTAGGACTCTAGACATCCTAGGGATCAATTCACCAAGGAGTGGTGTTCTTGATCAAGTGCACCTTGGCACTATAAAACAAGTTAATTCCAAGAGTGAAGGAATTATCCTGTTAAATCAGGGAAAGTGGATGTAGGAGCTTGAGTCTCTGAACCACTATAACCTCCTGTGTTGATTTGCTTTACAAGTACTTACATTCATTCAACACTGCACACAAAACTGATCTTTCAAAGATACATACTCAAAGATTGTGCAAAAACTGTTTTGGACAAGTTCCCTGAAAACTGGACTGTATTGTATTAACCAAGTGATTTCAGAAACTAAAGGAGTCTAAACATAAAGGGCCAACCACTATTCCGCACATATAACTCTCCTAGATAGTTGTTCAACTAAGTACTCAATAGTACTTAGTAGCTTGATTATCTTATTTGAGTTATTCATCTTCAGCAGAGTTGTCCAAGACAACCTTGCTGAGCTCTGGTTTGATCAAAAGTTGAAAAGAATTGCATACAAGTGTATTCCCCCCCCCCCATACACTTGTTATATACTCCTTTCAGGACCAACAACCAAGTAATATAAAATTACTTTTTAATGTAAACTTTTGCAATTAAATACAAAATAAAGAATATATAAAAGAAATGTGTACATTCCTTGTACATTACAGATGACTTTAGAATTTACATATTTGTAAATCTATAAATTGACCGTGAATGAAAAATAATTGGGAAAAAGGCGTCAGATTGTTGTTGTTGGGTTTGAGACGCTCGCTTAATATATCTTGCATGAAGAAACGAAGATGAGAATCAAAATTTCTGCAAAACAAATATGAGAATTAGAATTTCTGCACAAAAAAAAATTATAGATTTACAAAATAAATAAATATATATATATATATGAAATATATAACAAATAGTACGTAAGATGAGAATTAGAATTTCTTCATATATATATGAAATACATAACAAATAGTACATAAAATGAGAATTATAAAGAATTTCTGCAAAAAGAAAAATTATAGATCTACAATAAATATATATATATATATATATATAATACATAAAAAATACGTAAGATTACATATCTACAATATATATTAATGTTCTAAAAAAAGAGAAAAATAGAAAAATGTGAAAAAATTATAAATACAACAATAAAAAAAAGCCTGGAAAAAAGCCCGAAAAAAGAAAAAGAAAAAATATATTATATTAACATTATAAACACATAAGATCTTAAAATATATTTAGAAGATCTTAAAAATTATACTAAAGTACAAAGAAATGAAAGATTTGATTGATTGAAATGAGAAGAAATGTGTTGATATTTATAGAGTACAAATTATGGAGCCGTTGAGATGTTTGCGTATGAAGAAATTCTGATTCATTTAAATTTTAATATTCAAAAGTGAAGATGAGATTTTTAAAAAAAAATGTACGGGTAAGATTAATTAATATTGAAAAGTGATTATTCAAAAATTCTGTTTTATTTAAATTTTAATATTCAAAACCATATAAAATACGGAGTATGAGAATAAAAAATGTACGGATATAAATTTTATTATTCAAATTAATATTGAAGTGATTATTCAAAAGTTCCGTTTCTTAATATTCAAAACCGTGCATTTAAAATATGAGATTAAAAAATGTACGGTTAAGATTAATGATTAAGAATAATAAAAAAATTAATAAAATGTGAAATTAGAAAAAATAGATTGCAATAGACCAATTATTTTGCAACACGTGGCTGTTAAAATGTTTGCAAATATATGATATTAAGAAAATATAAAATAGATCGAATTTTAAAGGTTATTTTATAAAGGGTAGGACGGGTGTACACTCAAGTACACCATGCACCTGAGTTGACTGGTCAACTGTATTTTTATTTTTTTTTACAGAAAATTTACATTTTTCAATTATATTAAGGGGAAGTTGTCCATAGAGACATTTCACTAAGTGTTTAAGCTAATTAATCCAATTGGCTTTTGGTAAAGCAATTAGAGCCAATTTAGTATGCAATTGTACCAATATACCCTTTACATTCAATTGCATGGTCATTTAGAATTTGTCAACCCTAATTAATACACCTTCAAAAATTCAAAACATTCCTAAAAAAATGAATTCAAAACATTCCTAAAAAATCGAATTCAAAACATTCCTAAAAAATTAATCAAATGCATATTCATACTTTATTTTATTTTTTAATTTTTAAGCTCATATTCATACGGTTAATAATATTTTTGTATTTTTTTTAAATAAATATTTATTAGCAAATATTAATAAATGATTTTTTTGCATATCATTTAGACATACCAATTATTTACAATTTGTATATCTCGTAATTTTATAATTGCATAAAAATTGGAGATTATAATTGCATATAACAACACAAAAATTACGTTACATTTAAGTATAATTACACAACACCAAAATTGCATATAACAACACAAAAATTGCATTACACTTAAGTATAATTGCATAACACCAAAATAATTGCATATAACAACGCCAAAATTGCATAACACTTCTGCATTTATGTTGTTTGTTATTTTTACATATTCAACGAAAATTGCATGTTCTAATTGCATAGAACAACACATAATTGCATAAAAGTAACAAAAAAATTGCATAACACATAAATGTAATTGCATAAATGATTTCAAATGTGTTGATCAACAATGACGGTCTCTAAGTGTTTTACATGAGAGTATAGCACGTAAAAAGGTAAATATGTCATTGCTCAAAATACGCTCAACCTCAACGCCACTAAATTACAATCCATCACATCACTAATCTGGTACATCATTATGCCAACACTAATTCTAACACTAATGTCTAACTACATTCAAATAAAGGAATTTCACAACCTATTACACTCACACCAATAGCTTCTTGCCTAAATTGCTCCACAAAAACCTGCATTCTTAGTCTTGCCTTTGCACATATATCCCCTTGCATCAAGGATCTTCCCTACGAACTGAGTTTTGAGTCTTATCCCCACAGCAGCAACGCAAGAATCACCACAGCTCTCCTAGCAACTTTTAAACAGCAAAGGACTGTCCCAAAAGCACAAAAAATTAGTAAATTTGAACAGCAAAAGGGCTGTCCCAAAAGCACTAAAACCCAGAAACTTTAAACAGTAAAAGGACTGTCCCAACGCTGAATCGCACCCCAGAAATCCCAAAATCGAAAAATCATAAAATCTCAACCTTCAAAATCGCACTCAAAAGCAAGAACTCTGGAATCAAAATATTTTATGTAAGTAATTAGGGATAATCTTACCTTTCGAGATCACCAGGAACGGGCATAAGGGGAGTTACGAAATAAATCATTGAAGAATCCACACTGGAGAAGCTACTAAGAAATTCAAACAGTAAAATAAAACAAGTTAATCAGCAAAATTAAATTCATAAGCTGCAACGAGACACAAAATTCAATTACTTATTAGTTGGGTTTGAACCTCAAATTACCGGTTTACAACATATCTTAAATACTCAATAGGATGATCTGACCTCCTCTTCCTCCACCAAGGTCTTCAAGATAACATCAATTTCACATGTAAAAATTTCACAGGCAACAAAAGGAAACCTACAGTATCAAACAAAAAATTTAAGCCCCACAATATAATCTCCGAAACAATCCATTGCAATTGCATAAAACAACAAAAATATTGCACAACACTTAAATATAATTGCATAAATGATTCCGAAAGATGTTGGTCAAGAATGACGATCTCTTAGTGTTTTATATGAGAATAAGCATGATCTCAACACATCCCAGTTTCAATATACTTAACCATCAAAAGTTTATCTCAACACGTCCCATAAAGTTTCAATATACTTAACCATCAAAAGTTTAGGACATCTCAAATATGTAATTCATACTGAGAAACATCTTCAAACTAAATATTGACAGAATATTGACAACATTAACTAACAATTCGATTTAGGTAACTTAAACTTAGTAGCTATCAAAGGGATTTCAGACATGTAACAAAGAAAAAAATGTGAACATTGCAAATAAATCTGACAATAAAAAGGAAAAGAAAAATATATACAATGTCCAAGAATGCAAAACACCACATATATACAAAGGTACAAAAAACGAGAACAGAGACGAAAATTCGAATGCATCATAGCAGCATAAATGTCACAACTCCCTGTACACTTCAAAATTGATTTCACTACATCATATGTATGTAACGTATATTCAACAATTCAATAAAATCACAAAGGACACTAATACGAAAGTAAGGAATCTTATGGTTGTTTTGATGAGTTCATCGGTGTAAGATCCGACGCGGATGAGGGAAGCGCGGCGAGCAGGGATTCGCGTCGTCGATCCTAGACGGTGATTAATCGCGTGGTGGAATGAGAAGATCGGAAGATGGAGGATCGGTGTGTATATAAATTCAAAACTGCATCCTCAAGGCGACCCCTCGCAACCTTACTTCTTTTCGCCGTCAATGGCGTTCTCGCCATCAATGACGTCTCTCAGCGCAACACAGGGACAACCCCCTGGTTTCTGTTTCCAGCGTCGTGCAAAGATTGAGGTTGGGCCCGTCGGACTAGATGGACTCGACGATGGCCATCGGCGGACCAGAGAGCATGGCGGCACGACTGGAAGAGGAGGAGCGGCCTGGAGCGATTTACACCTCCACTGTGTGAAAATCGCACACAGTGGGTAGGGTTTCAGTCAATTTACGTAGATGGGAAAGGTATAACTTAAAGTGGGAGGTTAAAAATATTAAAATGTAATTATGAGGGTATATTAGGTATCTTAAGTATGAATTTGACTTTAATTGCTTTATTAGAAATTTTTGGTTTTAATTGTAGTAGAGGTATGGATTTTAGCTTCTATTGTTAATAAACTCTTATATTAAAATACATTTTTAATTTATAATACCATATACTTTTCATTAATAGATTATACGTTTTTTATTAATAATAAAGTATTGTAGTAAATGAAGTTTAAAGTGAAAAAGTTGCAAATTATAAATCTAATTTGAAACGTCTATGTTAATTTCAAATATAAGTAAATTTTTAAGAATTTTTTTTTGTAAGACTAACCGTAATACCTTATTATCACTTTTCAACATGAATTTATCATGTTTTAATATAAAGTGTGTTACTTGTTAAATTTTTGTCTTAAATGATACACTTTACATATTTTTTTTTTTAAACGATGCTACAATTTTTTTTTAAATGATAGTATTCAATTATAAAGTAATATTGATCTCATACCATAATTGCCCAATTTCAAATATTTCTTGAAGACAAAATCAAAATATGGGTTTGCTCTTAATATAGTATATTAATGGGCTAAGATGGTTGGTTGAAATTTCTGTTGGGCTGTAACCTTTTTCACTTGGTCACGGTTAAATGTTCCTCATTTATGTTGATTTCACCCCGAAGTTCACCCAAGAGAGTTGGGTTCACCCTTTCAAATTTTTAACGATACCCTTTTTCATAAAGGCCCTGACTATATACCCCTCCAGCTTTGTTAAAGTATACTCCCCCACTTCATTTATTAATTTAATATTAGTGTAAAATATTAAATTTACCATTTTGATAAAATATGTTAGGATAGATACACCCCAACCCTAGAAAAAACATCTGCCTCCCCCCAAATCTGTCGATGCCGCCGCCATCGACTGTCGCCCCACCTCCGTCAACCACAGTAGCCCTTCAAATAAATTTAGAAATTAAAAAATAAACTTTGAAATTAAAAAAAAAAAAAACTTATTTCGACAAACCAGAGTTGACCAAAAACACTTCCATCGACACTGGTTTATCGACCAAACAAACTTTCGTCTATAAAATTTATTCGACATAAAATTTAAAAAAAAATTGAAATTTTCCCCAAAGATGGATTGACCAAAAAGACTCCCATCGACAAATTCTTGTCGACGAAAGTGTTTTTGGACAATTGATTATTATCGAAATTAAAAAAAAAAAAAAACAGAACTTGCAGAAATGCGCGGCTGGGAAGGATGCGACAGCGTTTTGGGGTCGGCGGCCAACGGGAGGGCGGCGCTACAATTGGTGCAGGAACGACCGTGAGGTGTGGCCGACCTCCGTGGCCTATTTCCATGGTAGAAATAAAAAACACAGAGGGGCGGCGGAGCAATTTTTTCATGTATTACGGTGGGGAGGAGTAGCGTCGACGGTGTTGGGCGAGGGAGGGGCGCCGTCGCCGACGATTGTTGTAGGAATTAAAAAAAAAAAAGACGATTGTGCACAGAGGTGGGGGATGTCGGTTGGGGCCGCGCGCAGCGGCGGGGATGGCGGCTAGGGTGTCGACGGCGATTGAGCGATGCTGGCGGAGGCGGCGCCGACACTGGGCAGGGGGCGACGATTTTGGGTTTGGGGAAAAGGAAATTAATTTTTAGGATTTTGAAAAATGAGGAGAAGAGTGAAAGAAATATGGAGAAAATGGAATGATGGTATTTTTGATAATTTAAGGGAGTACATCTAACATTTGACAAATTGAGGGGACTACATAAATTGGGGGAGTAGACTTAACAGAGCTGGAGGGGTATATAGCCAGGGCCTTCATAAATCCTAATGTTACGCATTTTTCTTCCTTATTCCTTCCTCCTTTCTCTTCCACTCACACTCTCTCCCTCTACAAGCCGCCACCCCACACACCCTTCGCCGACCAATGTCTATCGCGTTGCCGCCATAGCCCAAGCTCGTCCGTGTGCACAAAGTTTTTTATTTTTTTCCTATCTTTGATTTTGCATATTGTTTGATAGTTTTATTGTTGGATCAGTGACGCGATAATAGAAGATTTTTAGGTGTTTCCCCTTTTGAATTTCTTTTGAATTTGTGATAGAATCTACCCTTAATTACTATTTCTGAATCCTCTCTCTCTCTCTTACGTGCATCTCACTTTTCTTTCTTTCTACTTTTCTAATTTTCTTAAATTTTACAATTTTTTTTTTCTCTCTTCCCTTTTTTCTCGGTCTCCTACAGTTTTCTTTTACAGTTTTTTAAATTGTTTTTTCCAGTTCTCTTCCCTTTTTCTCTCTCATTAATTATTTCTTTTACATATAAATTCTACATTTTTTATTTTTTTCTTATTTTTCTCTTACTTTCAAATTTTAAAATTTTAAGAATTTGGATAATAATTAAAAACCGTCTAATTCTTGCTTAAAAAAATCTTATTCTTTCTCTTTTTTTTTTTTTTTTCCTTTCTTTCTTTTCCTTTTTTCTCTCAATTCTTTTACAGTTTTCACAAATTATTTTTTCCATTTTCTCATCTTCTCCTCCACCGTCAAGATACAAACGGATCATTGCACATAGTTAAATTAGCCATTAATTTCTATAAAATTAGTCATTGATTTCTGTAAATAGTATATTGTATCATCACAAGAGATTAAAAGTAAAAGTTGTGCGATCTTGAACTATATTTTCAGTAGAATTATTTTGAATTGGTGGTCATTAATGAAAAGGTGAGCATTTCTAAATCTTTTAGGTTTTATATCGTGTTCAAAATTTCTTTTGTTTACTCTATTTTTAGTAATTATTAATTCTCATTATTTTTCTATCAACTTTTTGATATACATATTTCTTTGTTCAATTTTTGTTAGAGTTATATAATTATTTTTTATTTTATTATGGGTTGTTTTTGTTTTTCTCAAATGTTTCATAACAACATGTTCTCACATTTTTCTCTACTCAATCTGATTATACATGTGTTTTTCTCCTTTTAAATTTTAGTGTTCCTTAAAAAAAAATTGTGCCATGCTGTTTTTCATGTTTTTTTGGTGTATAAGATTAACCGTGTTTCTTTTGATTCTTTTGACAGTGAGCATTGTATATTTTAAAAGGGGCCAATGAGAATTGTATATTTTAAAAGGGGCCAAAACATCTCATTTCAGTTTTAACATTTCTGTAAGAGCAGAGAGGATCAGAAGGTTAGAGTTTCTTCCTTCCCAATGTTAAAGAGTTTTTTTTTTTTTACTACACATGCTCTCATTTTCTCTAAAAAAAAACTTTACTCTCCATCGATCTTCAATTTTGATTCTGGTAAAACTTTTACAATTAACAACAATTACAATGCTTCTTGCGTCAACTTCTTCAAATCTTATTATTATTTTTTGCACATATTTCAATAATTTTAATCCATGATTTTTTTTATTACAATTCTCTTGATTGGAAGGTTTTCCACGACTCAGATTTGCTTACAACGAACATTTGTTTCGTTATATTTTTTAGTGTTCTAATTCTCACTGTTACTTAATGTTTCACGTTAATATAAAAAAATAATAGCAACCTGTTAAAAAAATCTCTTAATTATTTTCTAAGTTCATTTTACATCATTATTTTTATTTTGCAGGTTTGGTTATTAAAATGAAAACCAGTTAAAAAAATCTCTTAATTATTTTCCAAGTTCATTTTACATCATTATTTTTATTTTGTAGGTTTGGTTATTGAAATGAAAATGTATTATCTTCGTTACTTCATTGATTGAAGGTGTGAGATCTCTTAAATCTTCTTAGTTTTGAGACAAAAACTTCAATTGTTATAATTATTTCATTGTACATTTGTTTTAGTTGAAACACTATCATTCTTTTTGTGTTTAAGTAATTATTTTAGTTTTATTTGTGTTTTAGATATCTTATATTATTTGTGTTTCGAGGATTGTCCGTGTTGGGTGGTTGCAATTAATAATTTATCCCCTACATACTTTGTCTCGACTATTCTCAACTATGATTTACTACTCATTGACTAATGACTCATTGACTATGACGACAAAAATATGTAAGTGGCTTATTATAATTGACTAATCTTTCAAAACAGAGTGGTATCTATATATAAAAAAAATTAATATTATATTCTACATAGATTTTATTTGTAATGAGATATTAAAATGTTGTGGAACCACACATTTCTACGTTAACATAATGATGGGTTTATATGTCATTAATATCCAAATGGAAATCTCCTTATTTTACATTTGGATTTACATTCATTGAGATCATTTGAATTTATTCTCAAGTACTAATTACTATTTTATATTGATTGTATTATTAGGTGTACTCTTTTACGACACATATTGGTATTTTATTTTAATATGACTTCAAAATAATAGTACAAAAAATTATATAATTCCGCGTAATACGCGGGTCTTGCACTAGTGTACCCTTATATACTAATTCTCCTCCTTTTCAATTTTTCTAATTTGATAAAATATCTGATTTTTTTTTTCAATTTTATTTTGTTTAACCGTTTCTCTCTCTTCTCCAACTATAATTTTTAAAATAATTTTTTGTTCTTATCCATTCTCTCTCTTCTTCACTTCTACTTTCTATTTAACTTTTCTAATTATAATTATAATTTTTAATTATGCATTTTTAAAGTATTTTTAATTTTTCTTTTCATCGTTTTTTCATTTTATTTACTAAATATTATTTATGTTATCATCCCGCGAATTTCGCGGGTCTTGTACTAGTATCCAATACTAAAGATACGTGTTCTTTCCATTTTTTTTCTCTCTTTTCTTATAAATTAATTTTGAAATTTTGTTAATTTTTCAGTTTTTTTTCAAAATCGAGTTTTTCAAATAAAAAATCTGAAAATACCGACTCGGTGTTAACTTGGTTGCAAATTGTTAATGTTTAAATTAGGGTTCATTGTATTATTTTTTGTAAATTAATTTAAGGTTAATATTGTCTTGTAGGTGTAATTTTAAAAATAAATAAAATAGGGTATGTGTGTATGTGTGTAAAATAACCGTGGCCTTTTTTCACTTCAACTGAAATTTACATGGCCCCACTTTATCCGAGTTACCCCATTTTCACTTTGAAATTTTCAAATAATATTTGCACCCATTGTTTAGGATATACACCCAATTATATTTTTAATACATTTATGAAACCTTAAACTACTCATAAGTATTTAAAACTCCAATATGCATTTGCTGATATGAATATGATTGTAGTTTGGGTGAATAAATTATTTGAGAATCATGATGTGAATGTAGTTTGTGTGAATAAAATGGTTTCACGTTTTTTTTTTCACGTTTTGCTAAGTTTTATGCTTATTTGAAATATTATCGAGCTTTATAAAATTATTGCTTAAGCTTGTTTGATAATTAATCAAGTCTAGCTGGAACGAGCTTTAATCGAGCAAAACATGAGCCGAGCTCGATATAGTTTGACATTTTTACACTTTTTTTTACTTATCGAGCTCGAATTAGAGCCGAGTTTCAGACTGTACCGAACATAAATATGTGTTCCATCTTATTTGATATTGATGTGCCAAAATTTGCACGAGAGGATTGTGTATCCTCGGGATTAAATGTCCTATTCTTCGAACACGTATAATTGCTTCGAGTGTACTGTCTTCGCTCAGAATCTTCAAGAACCTGCAAAGAAAACGCCGGAGGGGAGTCCGGCGTGGACACTCCGATGCCTAAGTCAGTATAGGGCTTATCAATCTCTCCCAAGGATCTCAAGATCCTTGATGTATCGAAAACAGTTCTCAAAGAATTTCAGAAAGGTATTTCGTATTTAGTGTATCAAGTTTGTAGTATAAGAGTGTCTAACCTGGAAATCTCCTCGATTTTACCTATTTATAGAGATGCTTTCTGGAGAGGAAGTCAAGCCTTCCTCCTTTTTCGGAACTACCCACAAGACTCGGTCCTGCGGAGGGGACGAGGCCTTCTCTTTCCTCCACTTCCCGAAGACTCGGCCGTATTCCTTCTCCTTTGACTTGGTTCCCAAGATAATAGAGGAAAAGGTCTACCTTTTATCAAGTCTAAGCCGAAAATGGCGGAACCTCCCTACATTCAAGGCTCACGAACTTTCATCAAAAGTAATTCTTCTGGAAGCTTCTCTTCAGCCGAAGCTCCCTCCAAAGGGATCTCCCGAGAGGATTTCCCATCAGAGAGTATTACATAATCTGATCCTTCCCCTTTTATCTTGTCCCCTATACACGTGTCGACTCCTTATTAGGTGACATTTTTAGGCCGCATCATCTACTCCCCCCTACTCTCGTAAAAGGGGGACATCTTTTGTGATAGTAGAAAAATTTTCCTAGAACTTATTACAAAGGTCATTCTGGAGAAACGTGTATTGTTCCCGCTTCGGAGAGGAAGTTTTAAAAATGTCCTTCTCCAAGGGCTTTCCCGCCTCAATTTCTAGGAGACTTTTCGGCTTCCGCGCGTGGGCTCCACGCGATCACTTTTCTCTCTCCTTTGTTATTCTCCCGAGGAAAACCCTCGATTCTTCCCCCTATCTCTCCTCATTTACTTCACGCAACCACCCCCTTTTCCTCTCTTCACTTTTCAAATCTCATTCTTCCCAAAAATTTCTCATCGTCTTCATCCTTCTTCTCCGGTGTTCTTCACCTCGAGTTTCTGCCGTCGTCAGCCGCCCCGTCTGATTCCATAGCCCTTCCACTCAAGGTAACCCAGCTATCCTTTTGTTCTTCTTTTATTAACACTGTAAATCGATGTCAAATCCTCTCTCTCCACCGGAAGCTGCTAGCCAAAATTCCTCTGAAGTGACTACCTCTCTGATGGGGAGTCCAGAGAATAGGATTTCCCCTGCTTCCCAAATCGACCATACTCACCTAGTTAACCTCGCTCATGCCTATGGTTTTCCATCGGAGTACGCCTTTCACGCTCCTCGCTCCGATGAACGCCCAAATATCTCCCAGCCTCGAACTCTTGCTTTTTTCAAAGCACATCATAGGGCTGGACTACGATTTCCGATTCATCCCTATTTGGCTGCCATATCCACCCGCATGCAGATCCCTCTTAACCAGTTTACTCCGAATGCTATCCGTACCATGATAGGTTTTTTCATCTTGGTGAAGGGGAATGGGGGTGACCCGTCTGCCGAACTATTTCTGAGCCAACATTCTTGTAAGGTGAATGATGGTTTTTTCTATGTTAGTGGGCGAAGGTCCCGTGTTTGTAAATTTCTGAAAAACTCCATGAAGAAGACTCATCTTGGCGAGATTATTATTTCTTTGCTACCAGCCCCACTGATTGGCCATTTCCTCACGGGGATTGGTTATTCCACAATCCTGGAGTAATTCCTCCTCCTCTGAAAGCTTACTCTGTTTCCAATCACACTATTATGAGCAATCTCAATACTCATATCCGTTTGCACGACTATTTCGATGTTATTGCCATTTGCAACAATCCTCGCATCCTCTCCCACTTCGGCTTTTGTCCTCAAGATTTTCCCTTAGATTCTCGAGATGGTAAAAAATCTTCTATTGCTATATTTTATTTCTTGCGCGTGGCTATTTTCTGAGTTCTGAAAATTTTCTTGATTACTTGTAGCAATGAGTTGGTTAACTCATATCTCCCGAGATGCCCATGCTCTCAGCATAGTGAAGACCCCTGTGCTATCCGCTCCAGAAGATCCTCCAAAGGCTCCTCCGTCTCCCGCTCTCGAGAGCTCTGCAAAGACTCCGGCTCCAGAGGGTTCTTCGAAAATTCCTCCTCTCCCTAGTTCTTCTACTCAGGTCCCAGGTTTAGTTGCCAAAAGAACCCGTTCCTCTGCCAATGCTTTCTTTTCTGACTGTGGTACATCTAAGAAGAAGAAGGGGAAAGCTACCCGTGCTGATAAGGGAACTCCTCCTTCTACTGTCTACGAGCCTCTCCATCGCCTCATTGACCGATGTCCTGCTCCTCTGGATGCTGAGTTATCCGACCCGCCCCTTCCTGAGGATCGACTGATCCATGGCGCTCATCTTCTTTCTGAGGTATTTTCTGGCATTTTCCCTTTTTATAATCTTTGCCTTCTTCATATCTTCAAGCGTTAATTCCTTTTCCTTTGTAGTTTGGTCTTACCTATGCTAAGATACTCGACCAAGGCGTTGAGATGGTAGCTGAGCTTGAACTTCTCCGGGCTGAAGCATCCTCTTTCCAGTCAACCCTCAAGGGTATCACCACGGAGAAAGATAAGGCCCATAAGCGAGCTCAAGCTCTATCTGAGGAGTTGTCTCTCTTACAGACTCAAAGCAAGCAGGATGTAGCCAGGATTAAGCGCCTGGTGCTAGAGGTGGAGCGGATGGAGCGCGAGCTGCCAGATGTCGGAGTGCAGGCTTGCATTAAGTCCTTATTCACTTCTTCTTTGGGTCAAGAGTTCTTGGAAACTCTTCATACTCAGTGGCTGTCCAGCTTCTTAAAGAGCTCGAGCTTCCTCTGTGCCATAGGGCCGCACATCCCTCACTTCATCGACCACGGCTTCAGCAATGCCGTAGCCGAGCACTCAGCCCCGGGGTTTAATGGAACTTACTCTCGTGAATTCCACTTGGATCGGCTCGCTACTCCTCCAAAATTATTGGGGGATCCTAAGGAGAGCCCTGATAGTCCTTGGTGGCTACCCGAAATGAGTCAGGCTATCACCAAGCTGCAGGCTGTCAAGATAGGTATGGTTGAGCTAAAGCCTCTGGAGCGTCTGGTTTATCCTTATGACTCCGCTCTAGTCGTGGCAACTGCAGTAGATGGAGGAACTGGCGTTGCAGACACCATGGGAGGTACTACGGGTCTAGAGGAGGGCGGAGGATCTAGCAACCATGCTGTTGAGGAGGATGGCATTGTTGGAGGAGTTGAGGTCGAGGGGGCTATCGCTGAGGGGGCTGCTGTTGAGAAAGCAGTTTAAGTTTCACATTTCTATGATCACATCAAACAATTTATTTTTTTGTTGTTTTGCTACACTCTTTACTTTCTACTCATAATACTTGCTCTCCATACTTTGTAGGGGACCCCACACTCCTGGATATGTGGGGGCTTTTTGTAGTAATCATATTAACTTGATGTTGGATGTTTTTGTTGTCTTTCTCTTTCGTGCATGAGTAACTTACAAGACCAGCAAAGAATGTGTTGGAGGTGTGGCTCTTTTCTTCCCCCCTTTTTGTTGGTCTTGTGGGCTACGTTGAAATCACTCCTTGGCTGTACAGTTTTTGTTTTTTATTTCGGGTGCCTTGGTTGTGGGAGGTCATCCTCCCTCTTCTCTTAACTCCCGGATCATAAAACCTGTTTTCTTCATCATATAGTCTTTGTAATTCTCAAGCATGGTTAGGGCTTTTCTGGAGGGCTTCGGTTTTCTAAGCCTCTACGTATTTCTTACTCTTATTCTTAAAAGATCTTAATTCATAAAATCTTCTCATTTCAGTAACCCACTTGGGTCTCAAGTAAAGCGAGGGCTCTCTGGAGCACCTCGGCCTCTAAGCCTTAGAGTGTCTCTCACTCTTATTCTTAAAAGATTTTAATTCATAAAACCTTCTCATTTCAGTAACCCACTTGGGTCTCAAGTGAAGTGAGGGCTCTCTAGAGCACCTCGGCCTCTAGGCCTTTGAGTGTCTCTCACTCTTATCTAAAAGATTTTAATTCATAAAATCTTCTCATTTCCATAACCCACTTGGGTCTCAAGTAAAGTGAGGGCTCTCTGGAGCACCTCGGCCTCTAGGCCTTTGAGTGTCTCTCACTCTTCTCTAAAAGATTTTAATTCATAAAATCTTCTCATTTCCATAACCCACTTGGGTCTCAAGTAAGGCGAGGGCTCTCTGGAGCACCTCGGCCTCTAAGCCTTAGAGTGTCTCTCACTCTTATTCTTAAAAGATCTTAATTCATAAAACCTTCTCATTTCAGTAACCCACTTGGGTCTCAAGTGAAGTGAGGGCTCTCTGGAGCACCTCGGCCTCTAGACCTTTGAGTGTCTCTCACTCTTATCTAAAAGATTTTAATTCATAAAATCTTCTCATTTCCATAACCCACTTGGGTCTCAAGTAAAGTGAGGGCTCTCTGGAGCACCTCGGCCTCTAAGCCTTAGAGTGTCTCTCACTCTTATTCTTAAAAGATCTTAATTCATAAAACCTTCTCATTTCAGTAACCCACTTGGGTCTCAAGTGAAGTGAGGGCTCTCTGGAGCACCTCGGCCTCTAGGCCTTTGAGTGTCTCTCACTCTTATTCTTAAAAGATTTTAATTCATAAAACCTTCTCATTTCAGTAACCCACTTGGGTCTCAAGTGAAATGAGGGCTCTCTGGAGCACCTCGGCCTCTAGGCCTTTGAGTGTCTCTCACTCTTATTCTTAAAAGATTTTAATTCATAAAACCTTCTCATTTCAGTAACCCACTTGGGTCTCAAGTGAAGTGAGGGCTCTCTGGAGCACCTCGGCCTCTAGGCCTTTGAGTGTCTCTCACTCTTATCTAAAAGATTTTAATTCATAAAATCTTCTCATTTCCATAACCCACTTGGGTCTCAAGTAAAGTGACGACTCTCTGGAGCACCTCGGCCTCTAGGCCTTTGAGTGTCCCTCACTCTCGTTATTGTTATATTCATACATCGCATGTTCAAATATGAAAAAGATAATCAAGACACAATAATTCTGAATAATTCTTTCTTCAAAAAGGGATAAGGCTTCATTGCTTTATTGTCAATTTTCAACATAGGCCATAGATAACCTACGCCAGTCTCATTAAAAACCTCTTTACGGAAAAACCCCAAAAGGGGAAACCCGTAGAGAGGGAAAAAGAGCTCCGGTGAAGCCACAAAATACATCAAGCAAAATATGAATCAATGCAAAAAATCACCAAACAAAAGTTATAGATGGTCTCAAGACCTTACACTGTCTTCAAATAAAGAATCTCTTCAAATGGCAAACGTTCCAGGGTCTAGCTATGTCGACCCCTTCCATGCTCTGCAGTCTATATGCTCCTCCTTTCAGCACATGTGTGATTTTATAAGGTCCCTCCCAGTTGGGCTCCAACTTTCCTGTATTTTTCAGGGCGTCTGCTCTTCTTAGCACCAGGTCTCCCGCTCTGAAGGACCTCGGGATCACCCTTCGGTCATATGCAGCTTTAATTCTGCTTTTATATCTTTCAGCACGTACCCTAACCATCTCTATTTCTTCCTCCATCAAATCTAGAGCCTCTCTCATCAATCTTTCATTCTGATGTTCTTCAAATTGGGCCACTCGGTGTGATCGTAAAACGGCCTCTGGCGGTATCACCGCCGTAGCTCCGTAGACCAACTGAAATGGGGACTCTCCAGTTGCTGTCTTCGGACTAGTTCTATATGACCATAATACATTATCCAGCTCGTTTACCCATCCTCCTCCTATCTTTGTCAATCTTGTTCGAATCCCATCTACTATTATTCGATTAGTAACCTCCACTTGTCCGTTAGCTTGGGGATGCGCTACAGAAGTGAATCTCTGTATTATGTTCAGTCTTGCACACCATCCTTGCACGTTTTCGCCGTTAAACTGTGTTCCATTATCAGAGACCAATATTCTGGGTACTCCGAACCTACAACAGATTTGTTTTTTCAAGAATTTAATCACATTTTCTTCATCTATCATAGGCAGAGGAGCAGCTTCCACCCATTTGCTAAAATAGTCCACTGCTACTATCAGAAATTTTCTCCATCCGGAGGCTGAAGGGAAAGGTCCCACCAAGTCGATTCCCCACTTAGCAAAGGGACAGGGAGAGTGCATCGCTCCCATCTCTTCTGCAGGGGTCCTTATCAATGGACCATTTTTCTGACACTTGACACATTTTCTCACAAATTCTCTAGCGTCTTTTGTCATGGAGGGCCAATATAATCCAGCCCTTAAGACTTTCTTCACCACCGCCTTGTATCCTTCATGACTAGCTGCATCACCTTCGTGGATCTCTCTGAGTGTGTACAGAGCTTCTCTGGTTGATATACACCTCAAATATGGGTGCGAGAACGATTTCTTGTATAAGTGCCCTCCGATAATACAATATTTGATCCGAAGGGCTCGGGTCTCTCTGGTGGTAGGGGCATCTGCTCCCTTGGTGAGTTCTATCCATATTGCTCTTCTCCAATCATCTTCCTCCTCAATGGAGCCAATGGGGTTCTCCAAAGTCTCTCTTTCTGCAACTACTAGAGTTACTGTTCCTTGCCCATCAAACTCTGTGGAGCTAGCGAGTTTGGAGAGGCTGTCCGCCTGCATGTTCTTCTCTCGGGGTATTTGGACCACCTCGCACTCTTGGAATTTGCCCATCACTGTTTTGGCTCGTTCCAAATAAGCAGCCATCCTGCTGTCTTTGGCCACGTACTCACCATTCACCTGCTGAACAACTAATTGGGAGTCTGAGTACAGAGTTACCTTTGGAGCTCCCAATTCCAATGCCATCTCCATCCCTCTGATCAAAGCTTCGTACTCTACTCCATTATTTGAGGTCATGAATTGAAACCTCACTGCGAATTGTAGGTCCTCCCCTCGAGGGCCTGTCAGCACAATCCCTGCTCCACATCCGCTCAGGGTCACTGAGCCATCTACATACACCTTCCATCCCTCGACTTCTTCTGGCTTGGTCGACTCTTGGATGAAATCTGACAAAGCTTGGGCTTTTATAGCCTTCCGTGGCTCGAAATCCATGTCAAATTCTTGGAGCTCGATCGCCCACTTCACCATCCTTCCAGAGAGGTCTGCTCGCCCTATAACCTTCTCTGTGAGTTCAGGCCCCAGTTGGGTACTTATTTTGGTAACAAAGCAGGGTTTCCCTGGAAAGAGCTCCACGCTCATCAGCTCCTCGTCTGTTTTAACACTCACTTGTTCAGGTGCTGCTCCCTCTACTTTCTTCCTTTTGACCTCAGGGTCATCTCCTCTCGTCCGCTCCAGGCCCCTAGTTAGGGCCCTATCTGCCATCTTCACGGACTCTGCATAGCACTTCCGTGCTTGGTACTGGTCTCCTCTCACTTCTCCCACCCCTGTGGCTGTAGGGAATTTCATTTTCATATGAAATGTAGAAATGATTGCCTGAAAGAGATTTAGGCTGGGTCGTCCCATCACAACATTGTATGACGAGGGGATGTCTACAATAAGGAACTCCACCACGTGGACCTTCCGAGCTGGAGCGTCCCCCAATCCTACCTGCAACATTACTGATCCTAAAGGTTGGATGGCACCTCCAGAGAAACCGTACAGAGAGGTATCTACAGGACGCAGCTTCACACTCAGCTCCATTCTCTTAAAACATTCAAAAAACATGATATCAGCCGAACTCCCCGTATCCACGAAGATTCGAGCAACATCGAATCCCGCTATGTCAGTAGTGATCACCAGAGCATCGTTGTGATCTTCTTTAACTCCCTTCACATCCTCCGGGCCAAATCGGATATTGGGCATCTCCGTCATACGCCCCACTTCTCTTAACTGGCTTCCTTGCTCTGCTTTTAGAGCCCGGACATTCTGTTTTCTCTTCCGGAAGGAGTCTCCATCTGCTGGCCCTCCCACTATCATGTGGATTACTCCTCTCTTTGGTGGGGGAGGGGGCATATCCTCAGCTGCCTCTCTGGTTTCCTTCTCTTCTGGTTTTCTTTCATGATCTTTCCGCTTCTGCCCTCGAGGGCCCTGCCTATCTCTGAATATAAATTCTTTTAGATGGCCCGCTTGGATCATCCTCTCAATTTCGTCCTTCAAGTGGTAACATTGATTTGTATCATGCCCATATTCATTGTGGAATCGGCAAAATCGATCAGACTTGGGTTTCTGAGGTCCTCGACTTCTGGAATATGGGAATTTCAAGTCTGGATGGTCTCCGGCTACCTCCAGTACTTCAGCAGGCTCAATCCTCAAGGGCGTGTATTTCTCAAACCTCCCACGAGGGCCAGACCGGGGACCTCCAAAGGGATTGCTATCTCTTGTTGATCCAGAGGTCCGAGGGACCTCTGGGCTGGATCGTCTAGAGGGACCTTCCCTTCTTCTCTCTCGATCCTGTGGCCTAACCTCCAGCCTTTTGGCCTTACGGACCTCCTCCAGAGTGAGGTACTTCTCTGCTCTGTGCAGCAGCTCATCGAAACTCTTAACTGGCTCCTTAGCAAAGAAATCTCCATCCCGTAATCCGTTGGTGAGGGCGTTGATCTTCACCTCCGGAGAGGCTGTAGGGACCTCCAGAGCTGCCTGATTGAACCTCCGGAGAAAAGCTCTTAAGCTTTCGCTCTCCCCCTGCCTCAGATTGAAGAGGGTTAAGGTGGCCCGTGGCTATCTCCGGGCACTTGCAAATTGATGGAGAAATAACTCACTGAATTCCTCCCAGAATCGGATAGTATTAGGTTCTAGTTGAGTGAACCATTGCTGCGCTGCTTTCGCCAGGGTGGTCAGGAACACCCGGCACTTAATTCCTTCTCCGTAGCGATGTAATAGCGCAGCGTTCTCAAATCTTACTAAGTGTTCCTAAGGGTCAGCTGTATCGTCATACTCGAAATTGAGAGGTTTGAAATTGAACGGTAGTTCATCCTGTAATATGCTAGGGGAGAACTGGCATCCAGAGGCATGAGTGGATCTACTGGTTCGGTTGCTCATCTGCTTCCTCATATCTCTCATCTCTTTCTGTAGAGCCAGTAATTGGTCGCTGACTGGCCCTCCGTAGGTATCATCTGTGCTCTCTTCTGTCTCAAGGGGTTCTGTCCCTCGGGGTGCTGGATCTGCATTTCTTCTAGTACTCCGAAGGGGAATACTTCTTTCCGCACGCGAGGGCACCTTATCGTCTTCCTCTCCCCGTATCCCCATCTCATTGGACAACACTTGGGAGGCTCCCGGTGCTTCATCCTGGGGTCTAGGGGCTGGTACCTCCGGATTCCCCGGTGTAGCCTTGGGAATCCGGTCCCTTTGATCCGCAAAGGCTTTCTCTACAGCTTGCTTGATGAGGGCGTCCAATTGATCGGGAGAGATCAGGAGTGGCCCTGAGTCTGGAATATCCTCTCGCTGAGGATCTGCGGTCTGGAACTCTGGGGTTTCAAGGTTCCCTGTTATCCCCTCCCCGACCGGTAGGGGATGATTTTCGTCACCCAAACATGGAGTGGGTGCCAATGGTTGATTTGATCCAGAAAGAATATGTACTGGGTTTTTCCCTCGACCTCCCCTTGGTGAGGGATCAGTTGGCAAAGGGGAATTTTCCCCGAGAAGGTCCTTCTTTCCAGAAGTAGACGTTTTGTCTCCGCCACCCATTTGCTCGGATAGGTAGAAACTCGTAGGAAAATCTTTCACTTCTTTCCCACAGATGGCGCCAGTTGATGTGCCAAAATTTGCACGAGAGGATTGTGTATCCTCGGGATTAAATGTCCTATTCTTCGAACACGTATAATTGCTTCGAGTGTACTGTCTTCGCTCAAAATCTTCAAGAACCTGCAAAGAAAACGCCGGAGGGGAGTCCGGCGTGGACACTCCGATGCCTAAGTCAGTATAGGGCTTATCAATCTCTCCCAAGGATCTCAAGATCCTTGATGTATCGAAAACAGTTCTCAAAGAATTTCAGAAAGGTATTTCGTATTTAGTGTATCAAGTTTGTAGTATAAGAGTGTCTAACCTGGAAATCTCCTCGATTTTACCTATTTATAGAGATGCTTTCTGGAGAGGAAGTCAAGTCTTCCTCCTTTTTCGGAACTACCCACAAGACTCGGTCCTGCGGAGGGGACGAGGCCTTCTCTTTCCTCCACTTCCCGAAGACTCGGCCGTATTCCTTCTCCTTTGACTTGGTTCCCAAGATAATAGAGGATAAGGTCTACCTTTTATCAAGTCTAAGCCGAAAATGGCGGAACCTCCCTACATTCAAGGCTCACGAACTTTCATCAAAAGTAATTCTTCTGGAAGCTTCTCTTCAGCCGAAGCTCCCTCCAAAGGGATCTCCCGAGAGGATTTCCCATCAGAGAGTATTACATAATCTGATCCTTCCCCTTTTATCTTGTCCCCTATACACGTGTCGACTCCTTATTAGGTGACATTTTTAGGCCGCATCAGATATTTATATTGAATCGAACTCAAACGAGCTTTTACTAAAAATCGGATCAAGTATCAAATAAATAGTTTGATTTAATTTTTAGTCCTATATTTAGAGTTGTTTTATCAAACTAAGGCTAAGGATGAAGGGTAGAATAGGAAGTCCAGTGGTGGACTTCCTAAAAAAGTGGAAGGAATACTTGTTTGAAATATTTTACACGTGGAATATGTATAATTAAGACAGTTTAAAAAAAATAAATCAAATCATATTTTGTATGTGAATTTGTAACTCATCCTACTTTAACTATATTTCATATATAAAATATTTTGTATAATTTTTTGTGAAAAAAGTGTCAATCTTTACTTTCCATGGAGAATTACTTTTTCAAAAAACAATAATATTGAGAAGGGCACCGCTATTAACACTCTCAAAATACTTTATACACACAGTACATTTTATAATTTTAAAGATAAAAATAGATATGTCTAAAATGACTAAATAATACTTATATAAATAGAAAGTAAAAAATAATTTAAAAATCTGAAAAAAAAATGTAATTAAAATCTAAAAAATATATTAAAAAATCAACTAAATCTTTAAAAATAATTAATTTAAGTGAATCAATTAATATTTTTTGAAAAAAATCTAAGAAAATGAAATAAAATCTGAAAATTTTAAAAAATATATTAAACAAATAAAAAATTTAAAAATGAGTCAAAGTTAAATAAAATCGTAAAAATATTTAATAAATTAAAAAATCAATTAAAAAAGTAAGAATCCGAATTATCTAGATAAATAAAATCAAAAAAATTATTTAAAAAAAGTAACCTAAATCTTCAAAAATTAATTAAAGCTAAAAATGTAATTGATTTGATTTTTTTTTTTTAAGATTTAGTTGATTTTTCTTTCATTTAGCTTTATTTATTATTGAAGTTTTTTTTAATTTAATATTTATTTAAACTTGAGTTGATTTTTTTTTTTCATATTTTTTTTGATTTAATTATTTAATTTTTTTTTTCAATTTAATTGTTTGAAATTTTAGTTGATTTTCTTAAGATTTTTTAATTTATTTTCCATTCAAATATTTTTTTAATATTTAGTTGAGTTTTAAAAATATTTTCAACTATTATTTAGTTTTTTTTTTTTTTTTGTATTATTGAGTATTACTTTTGCTAATTGATTTTTAAAATTTATATATTTTTTAAGATTTAGTTGATTTTTATAATATTTTTTTAATTTATATTCAATTAGTATTTTGTTTTAGAA
Organism: Galeopsis tetrahit; assembly: GCA_963675135.1. NCBI lineage: Eukaryota > Viridiplantae > Streptophyta > Magnoliopsida > Lamiales > Lamiaceae > Galeopsis > Galeopsis tetrahit. The sequence continues at coordinate 53,152,984 of OY776125.1, forward strand.
ATGAAGAGAAAATAAGAAAAAACTGAAATGTTTAGTAATAAAAAATGATTTTTAAATTTTAATGCAGGGGGTGTATAATATTTTGCGGTTAGGGATGAGCAAGATGAGCATTCGAATTGCCTGAGAATTGGGCTTTTAACTACTACTTAAATGAATTTACTTAAATAATTGGCCTAAAATATTGCATATTTTTTTAAATATTTTTTAATAATTATTATGGATCAATGTTATTTTATATTACTACATTCAATAATATATGTTACCATATGTTATATGTGAGTTACTTAATCAATAAAAGTTCTAGAAAAAAAAATTACATAAAAAAATCGGTATTACTATATAAAAAATTATATGTTACTATACTACATTGAATATGCGTTTGTTACTATATGTAACTTTATCAAATGATTTGCATTACAACATGTTTATTGTGTTTACTACATGCGATAATATATGTTACTACGTATTATAATGTGAGTTACTACATTAACAAAAACACTAGAAAAAACATGTTACTAAATAAAAGAATTTGTATTATTATATAAAATAGTTTGTGTTATTACTACATAAAATAATGTGTGTTACTACATATTACAATTTGAATTACTACATTTAATATCCCGCGTTCGGTAATAAAATAAAGGTAAAGTCTAGTATGCAATCGAGTGCATGCTGTGCACCCTAGTCCATGTGCACTTTTCAGTTTACTGACTTACACTTTTTAGTAATGGTGTTGCACTTTTCAATTATTACTCATTTACCAAAAAGTGTAAGTCAGAAAACTGAAAAGTGCACATGGACTAGGGTGCACAGCATGCACTCGAGTCCATAGCAGACCAACCCTAAAATAAAAGATAAAAAAATCACAAAAACTGGTAAAATAAACGGATTAAAATTTTTGGTCAAAATTAGAACACAAGCGGGCCGGACTAGTTGACAAATAAATTAAGAATTAATTCAAATGAATTAATGGTGGCCCAATAATATATATTTTCAGCCCATTGACTTAATAAATCAATATTTTCAGCTCAATTGACTTAATTGATCAATATTGCTTGTACGTCATATTGCATATAAGTTTTTGTGTTAATTTATAAATTTCGAATCATCTTTATTTTCAAATAACCTTATTGCTTTAGTTTTACTTTATTCTTTTTTAATTTACCACGTGCTTGTCGTCGTCGGAGCCATGGGATCGTCGATTTCTGGGTGAAAATTTTATGTGTTTGTCGATCGGGTTTAGTAATTTAATTTTTTATTTTTAGTTGGGATCGACATGTCTTTTCTCTCTGGTGGCACTACGGTGGCCGATTGAGTGAGCAATTCATTGATCCGATTTATTTATATGTTTTTTTTTAGTTTGCTTTTTTCGGTTGCTTTATTTTGATTGTTTTTCTGCTTTTTTCGTTTTTGCATCTTAGGGGGTGTATTGGTTGTGGATTCTGTAGGATTTTTTTGGACTTTCAAAGTTTGGGGGTATTCAATTCAGATTTTTAAAAGTTTTTAAAAATTTTGAGGTATTCAATACGGATTTTAAAAAAAATTAAAAATCTTTAGGTATTCAACAATCTATGGATTTTGTTGGATTCTCCTCCAAAAATATAAATAAATTGCACTATCCAAAATCTCTTCTAAAAACTAGAGATTTCAACGGATTCTCTCATAGAACTCTGAAGACGAAAGATCAAAAGTAGGAATGACAATATTGACCCGACCCACAGGTACCCACCCCACCCGCGAGCTTTGGGTCAGGTCATATTCGCTCCGTATTGAATATGGATCGGGTCTGGGTCTTATGCCCGACCAGCGGATATCCGCCCCGCCCCGAATTAATATATAAACTTTATATAATATATATATATATTATTGGTAAAATACTTTATATATATATATTTTTTTTATTGGTAAAATATTTTATATATAATATATATATATATATAATATTAATTTTAAAAAAACACTTCACATTAAAAAAAAAAAAAAAAAACTCTTAGCATCAATATCAGAGTTTATGAAAATTTAAATCAATAAAAAAATATATTCCACAATCCTATCAAGTCTATGAAAATTCATATAAATCAATAAAAAAATTCAGTCAAACTCTGCATAGACTCTATAGATTTTATAAATCCAAGTACTTTTTAAAGTCCAAAAAAATCCAATAGAATCTCAATTGAATACACCCTCCTTAGTCCCGTAGTGAGATCTTTTTGGGGTGGGTTTTTTTAGTTGGTAGGATCTCTATCCTTTTTTTTTTTTCCTATCTTTTTCTTGATATGAGACCACCTTCGTTTTTCTTGATATGGGTGACCTGGTTGTCATGGTGGGCAAATGGTACACTCGTTTTTCTCTTCCTCACGATTGGAGGGGACAGTAATTCCGGAGTGATCCATCTGTCGGAAAGCTTATTTATACAAATCTGTAAATTAATTTAAAATTTAAAAAACAAATAAAATTTAGAAAATGATTTATAAATAATAATAATAATAATAATAACACAAAAACTTATATGCAATATTGCATACATGCATTTCAGTCATTCACACACATGTTCTTTATAAATACACCCAAAAGCTTAATTCACACACATTTTTTATAAATACACCCATAAGTTTAATTTACACAATCATTTTTTCTAAATACACCCACAAGCTTAATTCACACACACATTTTTTATAAATACATCCACTGACAGCTCAATTCACACCTACATTTTTATAAATGCACCCATTGACAGAAATTGAAGATGGTCGTCTTCTCCGAGAAGTTTTCGGTCACCTCAGGCCGCGGTCGGACGCTGCAATTTACGATGACCTTAATCCTTAAATATTTTATATTTCTTTAAATATTCTTTAATACTAATTATTATGGGTCAAGGTTATTTTATATTACGTGCAATAATATATCTTACTACATGCAATAATATATGTTACTATATATTATAATGTGGGTTACTTAATCAATAAAAAAAATATAAAAATATAAAAGAATCAGTATTACTATATAAAATTGTGTTATTACTACATGTAATAATTTGTTTTACTACATTCGATAATTATATGTTACTACATACTACAGTTTGAATTACTACATTGAATAGACGTTTGTTACTATATGTAACTTTATCAAATGATCTAATATTTTTCGCATCATCCTACAATAAAACATTTTGTATTACAACATGATTATTGTTTACTACATTCGATAATATATGTTACTACATATTATAATGTGAGTTACTATACATCAATAAAAACACTAGAAAAAATGTGTTACTAAATAAAAGAATTTGTATTATTATATAAATAGTTTGTGTTATTACTACATAAAATAATATGTATTACTACATATTACAATTTGAATTACTACATTTAATATCCCGCGTTCGACATTAAAATAAAAGATAAAAAAATCACAAAAATGAGTAAAATAAACGGATTAAAAATTTCGACTTAAGCTATCAGTGGGTGTATTTATAAAAAATGTGTGTGTGAATTAAGTTTGTTGGTGTATTTATAAAAAATGTGTGTGTTAATTAAGCTTTTGGGTGTATTTATAAAGAACATGTGTGTGAATGACTGAAATGCATATATGCAATATTTTATACAAGACTAGCCCTAATAATAAAAATAAAAGTTCCATTTATTATGTTTCAAATTTGTTGGCATTTTATAAAATACATGTTTTCATCTGAAGGTGACACGTTACATCAGCCTTAGGTGTTACTGCTCATACATGCACCTCTCTTTTCACACTACAAAAAACACGCGTTTTAGAGACGGATTTACCGACAGAATTTCTGTCGGCCGATTTGCATGCCGACGGAAGTTGTCCATCTCCATTTCCTCTGTCGGCATTTTTTACCAAAAATTCCGTCGCCATTACCGACGGAAATACCGACGGATATTTTCAGTCATATTTTCCGACGGAATATTTCCGTCGGTAATCCGGACAACTCGTTTAATAAACCGAGTCAATATTCCGTCGGTAATTCCGTCGGTAATTATTAATTAAAATAATTAAAAAAGAAATTAAATTTCGACGGAATTTCCGTCAGATATTCCGTCGCCAGTTCCGTCGGAAAGTCCGTCGGACATTCCATCGGAAATTTCGTCGACAATGCCGTCGGATAGTCCATCGGAAATTCTGTCGCTAATACCGACGGAATTCCAACATAATTAATTTTGATAAAATTTATTTCGGATGTAATATAGGGACAGATTATACTGATGGAATATCCGTCGCCTTTATAGTGACGGAAATTCCGTCGGTAAAACAAAATAATTAAAAAAAAATATGGGTGGGACCGGGGAGGCCCCGACCCAGACCCGACCCGACACTGTAGCATTTTGTAATAAATTGGCCAACATTTCGGCCTTGCTGAGACTCGAACCCGGGTGTGTGGGCGCGGGCGCCTACCACTCGGACAAGTTTGTTTTTTGTTAATAGTTGTAATATTAATTGTATATGTACTTATTTTCGACCCATTTTTTTTAAAAAATTCACAAATTATATTTATTTCACATATATTAATAAATATATTGTTTAACTTATATTTATATTAAATTAAATTTTTATAATTTATATATTTAAATTTAAATTTTAACATTTTTATTAAAATTCTGAAATATGCATATTTAAACCTTTTTTACTCATTTTTTTTTAAATTACGAAAATCATTTCTTCCACATATATTAATAAATATATTGGTTGTGGCTTATATTTATAGTAAATTTAATTTTTATAATTTGTACCTAAATGATAAATAATTAATTAACTTTTATAAAATAAAAATAAATACATTACATTAATTGAATTAATTTTCATCTTCATCGTCTTCATCCTCGTCTTCATCCTTATCCTCCTCCTCATCATCTTCCTCCTCCTCCTCATCCTCCTTCTCATCATCCTCCTCCTCCTCATCCTCCTCCTCATCCTTCTCCTCATCTTCATCTTCATTCTCCTCTCCATCCTCATCTTCATCCCCCTCCTCTTCACCTCTACTATCGTTTTCAATTTCGATTAATTGGGGATTTGCAGCCGTCAAGGCTACTGAAAGATTGAAATCTCCCGTAAAGACTTGAGTTGGAGTCTCTATTTGTTCTGTTTGAAATGAAGATTCATCTTCAGTATTTTTATCCTTTTTAGGGACTTCTACCATTGACATTGCCTTTACTTTGCAAACAGCGTGCCATTCATAACCACGTGGAGCTCCCGGATATGTGCAGTAGTATACTTGAGGTACTTGATGGGCAAATACAAATGGATCATCCCCAATATACGTCCTTTTCGAATTAACATCAACGAGCTTGTACTCCGGATGAATTCTTGTTCCTAAATGGCCTGAATCAAACCAATGACACTTGAACAACACTACAGTCTTTGCTGGATATCCTGGATATTCTACTTCGACGACTTCCCGTAACACCCCAAAGTAATCACTTGCATCTGCATTGTAATTCGCACTGCTAAGAGCGTTGGTAGTCCTTCACAATATAACCGTTGTAAGTCGCCTTTCTCGATGCATACCCAGACGTATGAAATCTGTAGCCCTTCACAATATAACCGTTGTAAGTCTTTACACGACGTAGTGGTCCCTTGCTGAGATCTCGTAAGAATCGACTGTCAAGAGCGTTATCCCGTCCCTTCAAACAAAGCTTCTATAATGTAATCGCTTCCTTATATAAAAAAAAAAATTGGTTACCGACGGAATTGCCGACGGATATTCCGTCGGTAACCGCCCACTTTAATGCCAACGGTTATCTTTTTGGAAACCGAGGCGGTGCGAAATTAACGGGTCAAATGCCGACGGATATTCCGTCAGCATTTCCGTCGGCATGCATATTTTAAAAGATCAGTCGGCATATTCCGTCGGTACATGCCGACGGAACGGAATTCCGTCGGCAAGTACGTTGACTTTTCAAACAACACGAATCCGTCGGCATTCCGTCGGAAATGCCGACGGAATTTAATCCGTCGGCAAAGGCCCGTCTCTATAACGCGCGTTTTTTGTAGTTTCATTTCCTCCTCATACATGCACCTCTCTTTTCATTTCAGTCACTCTTTTTTTTCTTCAATTCCAAATAATCAAGAAAATGAGAACCCAAGTTGCACAAAATGGATGTCACATCTTGAGAATATTCTTCAACATCATATTAACACTCAAGGTTTAGACTATGCAACCATGATCAACAAGCTCACATCTCATCAAGATATCTTGTCCCAAAACGCCCATATTTGGATCACCGGATGGAAGCCCTTTCTTTTCGTCTCGTTAAAAAGCAGCAACAAAATATTGACTTTGCGGGCGAGGATTAGGGTGGAGGAGGACAAGGTGGAGAGGCTGATGGAGAGGGTCCAGGTGGGGACGGGTGATCGGGAAATAGTAGAGTTGTTGAGACTGGAGGAGCAGGCAAGCAGGACGGCATGGAAGAGGCCGTGGGGGAGGTTGTCGACGGGGCGGTGAAGGGATTGTTGGGCGGGTCGGAGAAAGTGATGAAAATGGGAGATTTTACGGGCGAGGATTGTTGATGTTGGGAATAAAATGATAAATGTTTTGATTAAATACCAAAACCCCCTGAGACATGCCTAAGTCAAGATGATTATGTTCTAAGGATGTTAGAACATATAGAATAAGGCTAGATGAGAAGCTGATATGTTAGGCAGCTCTTAGATGATTAGATGCACAATGTGAGGGGGAACATATGCTTTGAAGACCTTCAAGATCAAGTCCCCTCAAGGCTCAAATTCTGGAACAATCACTAAGCCTATGAAAGGCCAAGTATACTCCAATGCACTGATCAGGAGAGTTGTCTAGAGAAGTTGTCTCTGCATAGTTAAAGCAAGAACAAAGGTTCTGAAGCTCAAAAGGCCAAGCATATTCAAATGCTCTGATCAGGAGAGTTGTCCAGAGAAGTTGTCTCTGCACAATTAAAACAAGAACAAAGGTTCTAAAGCTCAAAGGCCAAGTATGCTGATCAGGAGAGTTGTCCAGAGAAGTTGTCTCAACACAATTAAACCAGAACAAATGTTCTGAAGCTTGAAAGTCAACCTTGCTGAAGAGATAAAGACAACTACACCCTAAAAGACTTCATTGAATCATGCTGAGATCACATCTACATGAAGCAAAGGGAAAAAGTCAAGTCATCTGAAGAAGAGCAAGCCAACTATGCTGATAAGCAAAGTCTACTGATAGTGATAAGCAGAAGTTGTCCATTTGATAAGGAATGTTGTCCTATCATTGGATCAACCATCAGAAGCCATGTCCAAGTCCTAACAAGTGAATCTTAAAGTCATACATTGGGAAGAGTGCTGCAGAATGAAGACAAAGTCTTACAAGCCGTTTATTACCTAAATGAGGACAAGTCACTATCAAGAATCTGTCTTCCAGTTTGAAGAACTCAAGGAAGACATTTATAGCAATTTGGGACTGCCTCTCCAACGGGCAAATCCTCAAATTTGTCTATAAATACAAGAAGTGTGAAGACCATTTGAGGCATCCATTCTACATCCAACTGAACAATTATTCTGAAGCTTCAAAGTCCTCAAAAGACATTCCTAGTCTTGAAACACTTCTTCTAAGCTGAACTTATTGTATATCCATACAAAGCTTAGAGAGATATCCTAATCCTTATACACTGACCTTCATTGTAAAGGATATCTCATTAGTTGGAATCTTACTTCAACCCTTACCCCTTTCAAGTGAGAAAGTGAGAAGGTTGTAGTAGTAGAAGTGGTAGGAGCTGACTGTTGAGAGAAGAACAGTTCAGTTCTGAGTTGATAAAGGGTACTAGGACTCTAGACATCCTAGGGATCAATTCACCAAGGAGTGGTGTTCTTGATCAAGTGCACATTGGCACTATAAAACAAGTTAATTCCAAGAGTGAAGGAATTATCCTGTTAAATCAGGGAAAGTGGATGTAGGAGCTTGAGTCTCTGAACCACTATAAACTCTTGTGTTGATTTACTTTCAAGCACTTTCATACATTCAACACTGCACACAAAACTGATCTTCAAAAGAACATATATTCAAAGACTGTGCAATACTGTATTGGACAAGTTCCCTAAAAACTGGACTATATTGCTTAAGTGATTTCAGAACTTAAAGGAGTTTAAACTAAAGGGCCAACCACTAATTCCGCACTTGTAACTTACTTAGATATTCATTCAACTAAGTACTCAATAGTACTTAGTGGCTTGGTTATCTTTGAGAAGTTATACATCTTCAATAGAGTTGTCCAAGACAACATTGCTGATCTCTGGTTTGATCAAATTTTGAAAGAATTTGCATACAAGTGTATTCCCCCCCCCCCATACACTTGTTATATACTCCTTTCAGGACCAACAAGTGGTATCAGAGCAGGGGTTCAAAGACCACTGCTTCTGAAAATCCATCTTGATTTTCAAAATCACATATTTGGTGTGGTCACTGAACTGATCTATCTGAAATCTTATCATTTGACTGACATCTTATTCTTAAGCCATGGCCAACAACAATGCTGTTCCTCATGATGCTGCTCAAGGATTGGACAACATGGCCACAAATCCAGTCAATCACATCTCACATCACAAACTGCCCATGTTCTCTATAGACAATTATGATTTCTGGAAAATCAGAATGAGAGCTCATCTTGCATCTCTACATACTGACATGCTGAGAGTAATCACAAGAGGTCCCTTTGTGTTTACTCAAATTAACCCAGATTGACAGATGAGCAAAGAGCTGATATAAGGGAACTGATTCCCAAAGATGAAAATGACTTCACTACTGATGAAAAGAGGAAAGATAATCTGAATTATCTTGCCATGAACACCCTCTACCAAACAATTCCAGATGCAATCATGGGTAGAGTCTACCACTGCACAACTGCCAAAGAAATTTGGGATACCCTTGCTGAGATGTGTGAGGGTACAGAAAAGATCAAGGAGAACAAGCTCCAAGTTGTTGTGCAGAAGTTTGAACAATTCACAATGGAGTCTGAAGAATCCATTGACAAGTTTGCTGGTAGATTCACTGATGTGATGAATGAAATCAACTCATTGGGCAAGGTGTACTCCAAGAGAGAAGTTGGTTTGAAAATCCTGAGAAGTCTAACTCAAAAGTGGGATGTCTATGCTGTTATGATGCAAAACACCAAGGATCTCTCTACCATGCCCATGCAACAAATCTTCTCAGAACTCAAAGCCTATGAGTTTGACCTCAATAGAAGAAAGCCAGCAGAACAGACTTCCTTACCAGTCAAAGGAGTGGCATTTAAAGCCAAAGCTGCTGAACCTGAAATGCAACCTACTCCAAGATCATCAAAGTCAGGCTCTAAGACTGAAATGAAGGAAGAAATGGCTCTTATGGCAAGGAGGTTTGACAAGCTCAACTCGAGGTTTGGTAGATACAAGAAATTCTACCAAGACAACAAATTCAGGAGAAGGTACAACTCTCCTGAAGAACAGGCTGAAGACAAAAAGCCTGAAGAGAAAAGATCAGAGGACAAGTACTCTGATAGGAGAAGGTCCAGTAGAGCTGAACCTTCATCATCCAAAAGAAGAGATGAATCCAAGAAAGATGATGATGAGGACCTGTGCTACAACAGCAAAAAGAAAGGGCACTTCCAGTATGATTGCCCTGAACTCAGCTCTAAAGAAAGAAGAGAGAGGCAAGCCAAAAGAGACATAAAGTTCACCAATAGGAAAGCAATGATGGCTGGTGAAGAAACTGATAGTGCTGAAAGCTTCAACTCTTCTGATGGACTGTTCTCAAACAGTGATGATGATGATGATGTGTGCAACATGGCTATTGAGGATGATGAGGTACCATTGGGCCACAAGAAGAGGAGTATAAGCAAAAAGACAGCATGGTATCTTGACAGTGGATGCTCAAGGCACATGACTGGAAACAAGGAACTCCTCACTGATTTTATTGAAAGAGAAGGCCCAAATGTCACATTTGGAGACAGCTCACAAGCAACAACAAAAGGTTATGGTACTTTGATGATTGGTAACATCAAAGTATCCAATGTATCCTATGTATCTGGTCTCAAATATAATCTCCTAAGTATCAATCAATTCTGTGATAAAGATTTCAATGTTGAGTTCTGAAGTGGAAAATGCTTAATTAAAGATAAAACTCAACAAATTCTATTGACTGGAACTAGGAAGGGAAATGTGTATTTTGCAGACTGGGACAAGTCTACTGATGCTGCATGTTTCATTGCTAAGAGCTCTAGTGAACAAAGCTGGTTATGGCATAAGAGGCTAAACCACCTGAACTTTAAATCAATGAACAAACTTGCTAGAAATGCATTAGTTAAAGGACTGCCTAATGAGGTTTTCATTAAAGAACATGTGTGTAAACCATGTCAAGAAGGAAAACAGATTAAAGCCTCATTCAAAGGAAAACCAGTCATTTCTACTGAAAGGGTACTTGAACTTTTACATATGGACCTTTTTGGACCAATTACCCCTACAAGCATAAATGGTAGAAAATACACACTGGTAGTAGTAGATGACTTCTCTAGGTTCACATGGGTAGTATTTCTCCTTAACAAGAAGGAAACACAAGTCAAACTGCCTGAACTCTTAAAGAGATTGTCAAATGAGAAAGGCCTTAGCATTATCAAGATAAGATCTGATAAAGGTATTGAGTTCATAAATTCATACATCAGTGAGTATTGCTCATTAAATGGAATAGCTCATGAAACCTCAGCAACTAGAACTCCTCAGTAGAATGGAGTTGTAGAAAGAAGGAATAGAACACTAAAAGAAGCTGCTAGAACTTTAATTGTTGACTCTAATCTACCTAAGAGGTTTTGGGCTGAAGCCATAAACACTGCATGCTATACTCAAAACAGGTGTTTGATCACTAAGGGTCAAGGCAAAACCCCCTATGAACTCTGGAAAGGAAGATTGCCTAAAGTGTCATATTTTCACATATTTGGTTGTAAATGTTTCGTTCACAATAATGAGAAAAATCAGTTGAAAGCCTTTGATAGCAAAGCTGATGAGGGAGTATTTCTAGGATACTCTCAAATCAGTAGAGCTTTCAGAGTCTACAACAAGAAAACCCTTGTTGTGGAGGAAACACCTCATGTTGTGTTTGATGAATCTATCTTTGAGATCAGAAATGAGAACTTGGAATCTGAAGAAATCACACAGAGGACAACCAGACTAAGCCTAAAAGACAAAGACACTGAATTCATAGATGTTGTCCAAGCCAATCTCCCTGAAAATGCTACACTGGACAACAATCCTGAAGGCAATATTCCTGAAGCAAACCCCACTGAAGGAAATGATGAACTCAATGATCCTATCCCAGTTCACCCTCAGGTAACAACTACCAATGAAGAAGCAGGCTCTGCTGAGGTAGTTAACTGATCCAATATTCAAGGGGGAACCATAAATGTTGAAAATGCCAATGTCCCTGACATTGAGGACAACATCCCTGAATATGATCCTGAATTAGATCCTGCATTCAATTATCCTGAATTCTATAATACTGGTGACTCAACCTTAGTAGAGGACAACTCTACTGAAGGGATCAGAAAAAGGAGGACCTGGTTATCTGACCATCCTACTAATCTGATACTTGGTGACCCAAGTATAGGAGTCAAAACTAGAAGTTTTCATGGTGAAAGTGCTATGTTTTGTTGTTTCTTATCAGAACAGGAACCAAAAGACATTGATGAAGCACTTCAGGATGCAAACTGGATCACAGCAATGCAGGAAGAGCTTAACCAATTCACCAAGAATGATGTTTGGGAGCTGGTGGATAGACCTTCACATCAAGATGTTATTGGAACCAAATGGGTGTTCAAGAACAAGAAGAATGAAAATGATGTGATTGTCAGAAACAAGGCCAGATTAGTGGCAAAAGGCTACTGTCAATCTGAAGGCATTGACTATGATGAGACCTTTGCACCTGTGGCAAGGCTAGAAGCAATAAGGCTGTTCTTAGCCTATGCAGCCCACAAGAGGTTCAAAGTGTACCAAATGGATGTCAAGAGTGGCTTTCTGAATGGAGTCTTGAAAGAAGAAGTCTATGTGGAGCAACCACCTGGTTTTGAAGTTGGAAACCAAGTCTACAGACTGAAGAAAGCTCTATATGGACTCAAGCAAGCTCCAAGAGCTTGGTATGACACACTGTCACAGTTTCTCTTGGATCATGGTTTCATCAAAGGAACTGTGGACAGAACCCTCTTCAGAATCACTGAAGGAGAGGACATCTTGCTTGTCTAAATATATGTGGATGACATCATATTTGGATCCCCCAATGAAAAGCTGTGTGAGAAGTTCTCCAAGCTTATGCAAAGCAAAAGCAAGTTTGAGATGTCCATGATGGGACTGATGAACTTCTTTTTAGAACTTCAAGTCAAACAATCTAAAGAAGGAATCTTCATCAATCAAGCCAAGTACACCAGAGAAATGATCAAAAAGTTTGGGTGTACAACAAGCAAGCCAGTAAGGATCCCAATGAACACAAATTGGAAGATGGATCCTGATGAGAGTGGTATTTCAACCAACTCTACTGAGTATAGAGGAATCATTGGTTCACTCCTCTATCTCACTGCCAGCAGACCTGACATCACCTTTGCAGTAGGTGTTTGTGCAAGGTTTCAAGCAAATCCTAAGAAAAGCCATCTTGAGGCTGCAAAAAGGATCTTGAGGTATCTCAAAGGCACTGAAAATCTAGGCCTTTGGTACCCTGCTGATGACAACATTGAGTTAACTAGTTACTCAGATGCTGATTATGGAGGATGTAGAATTGACAGAAAGTCCACTTCAGGGACTTGTCAGTTCTTGGGCAACAAACTCATATCTTGGTTCTCCAAAAAGCAAAACACTGTGGCTACTTCCACCACTGAAGCTGAATATGTTGCTGCTGGAAGCTGTTGTGCTCAAATTCTTTGGTTGAGACAACAATTAAGAGACTACAATGTCAACTCTACTGAAGTGCCTATATTCTGTGACAATAACAGTGCTATTGCAATATCACAGAATCCAGTTTTGCACACTAGATGCAAGCATGTGGACATCAAGCACCACTTCATTAGAGACCATGTGGAGAAGAAGGATATCAAATTGGTAAAGATCCACACAAATCATCAAAAAGCTGATATATTAACAAAGCCACTTGCAGAGGCAAGGCTTCTGGAACTATCAGCAGAGTTGGGTCTTCTTGATCCAGGGAAGTTGGACAAATGAGTCCAAAGGAGTTTATTAATTAAGGGGGAACTGAAATTAAAGATCAGCAGACTTGGTCAAGTCTACTGAAACTCAGAAGAGATGACCTCTATTTATCAGGACACTTGTCCACATCTTTTCAGGACACTTGTCCTAGTAGGGTCAGATAAGTTGTCCTAGCTATCAAACCAAATCTTGGTCTGATAAGCACCTATTTTGGGTAATCATTGCCTACTTCGAAATCTGTCCCATTCCATATACAGATATCATCTTTTTGGGATTTAATTTGTCTCCCACCCAAAATGTCACTTTCCATGCATTAAATGCCAAGATTTAACTCTTGTTTGCATTACACCTTTCCAAGCCATGATCTACCTTGAAAATTCCCCAACCATTAACTAATATTAAATAACCTCCACGTTTTGAATAAAACCAATCACTCTCTGTTACATTGGTTTTTGACCATTGGATCAAAATTGGACAACTCCCCTGAAGTCAATCCTGGCCGTCCATTTTGGATTTCCATTTTTGTTAACCGTTGAATTGCCTCAAGACTTCACCAACTCATTGACAAACATTCTTTTTAGAATATTCACAAGTCTTAAGATCCCCCACAAGCACTTCTTCCCCAAGTATTCGAAACCCTAGCTCTCATCTACCTCAAACACTCTCAATCTCTCTCAAATTTTTCTCTCTTTAATCTTCAATGGCTCCCAAAGCAAAACCAGAAATGGTTGTTGATTTCTCCAACAAGGAACTTGACCTTGATTTTGGCTATCTAAGCCACAGAAACAACCTCACATTTGAGCCAATCCTTTCTTTTGAGAGTGAGGATCCTAATGTTACTACAACCTTGAGATGGTTGAGAAGGGCAGGTCTCCAAAAGTTCATGCAAGAAAGGCCAGACTCTTGTCTTGAATCATACATGGCTGAGTTCTTTGCATTCCTTAAATGGAAAGGGAAACCTAAAGATGGTGAGGTTATCACAAGACTGTCCTATGTTGCAGAAGGAGAAGAAGAGGAAAGATTTCACAGGGTGAAATTTTCTGAGGAGGAAGTTGATGCTGCTTTTGGATTGCCTTCAGAGGGAAGGAATCCAGAATTTTATGGAAATTGCTCAAGATTGGCTTATTACTCCAGGGCCACTATCCTCTACTCAACATAAGAGGACCCTCCAGCCAAAGTTCTTAACCTTGTTTGAAATAGTTGCCAAAACCTTACTAAGCAACACTGGCAGTTTGGAACAGGTCAGTCATCCAAGGATAAGGATTATGGAAGCTGTTATTGATGCCAGTGATAAAGGCATCAAGTTTGATTGGAGGACTTTCATCTTGTCTGAGATGATGAAAGAAAAGGCAAAGTTCAAAGTAAAAGCTCACAACAAGGTTGTGATGGAAGGGAAACTGAGATATTGCACCAGGGCAAGTTTGCTAATTGAGAAATTTGCTCACTACTCTGAGATGCAAACCTTTGTCAAACCCCTCCCAGCCCAGAAAATTATGTTCAGAAAACTCAGCAAAAAGACTGAGCAAAGGAGGTTGATAATGGCCAATCCTGCTGAAAGGATTGAAGAAAAGCCCAAATTAAAGAAGAAAACTAAGGCCAGGGCTATCAAACCAAGAAAGTGTCTCAAATTTCTTCAGGAGAAGCCTCAGGAGCATCAGCTGAAGTTGATGAAGTGGCAGAAGAGGGAGTGAATGTGCCTTCTGACCACTCAGAAGAGTTGAGGCTGAAGTATAATGAGACAAGACAAAAGAAGAAAGGTGATAAGAGGCCCAGGGAAGTTGTCCCTGAAAAAGAAGTGGAAGGAAGTGGAAGCACTAGGGCAAGCAAGAGAAGGGCCAAGCCCACTGAGAAGGTGCTGGAATTTCAGGAAGAAAGATCTCTTCAAATTGCTCCAAGGGAGAGCAGGGCTGAAAGTAGGACAAAATCTAAGTCCAGGACCAACTCTTCTGGTTCTGGAACTCCAGAGTCCAAAATCCATGAAGGCCAACCCTTAGAAGCCAACATCCCTGAAATCCAAAATGCTGAACCCAACTCCCCTGAAACCCATGTTACCCCTTCCAACCAGCGTATCACCCCTGTCAATCTTACTAAGAGATATTCTCCAGAAGGGAGTGTGCAGAGAAGTGGCATTGATGTGCTAGCAGACTTAGCAGTGGATGAGACAAGGCTCCTGTCCCCTCTTGACTCATCTATGCTAAATTACTCCAAACTCTTAGAACATGCACTTCATGAGCCAACTCCCCTTAGCAGAGCCCCCTCAGAATCATTGCTCCTAAAAGCAACAGAGGAACCTTCAATTAAGCTCAACCCCTCTGAAGCCAACCTTATTGAACTCAACTTGCCTGAAGCTGCACTTAATGAAACCACAGCGAACTCCCCTATAGCCCAAAGTTCTCCATCTAATGAGAATGAGGAGGAGTATACTTATGAAAGTATGCTCAGAGGTGGAGCCAGGGCCACTGTGGATAGTTTGTACCCACAGCTTGCTGAATTTCCTAGAATTCAGAAAATGTTCCATGATTTGAGAATGCTGGTAGATGTCAAGGACAAAACATTGATGGAGATCTCTCAAGTCATCCAAGATAAGGGTGCTAATTGGTGGCAAGTGGAGGAGAGTAGACTACTACACTTTGCTGGTGTACTCAAGACAAGATTCCTCACTGATGAGGATACTATAGATGTTGTTAATTCTTAAATGTCTTAACATTATCAACAACATCTTAATTTGACCTTCCGAGATTTTTTCTAAGTCTTTTCTGAAATGCTACATTAAATGTTGACCTAAATGTTGTCGCATTTCTGGCAGGATCTAGAAGCTTCTACAAGGATCTGGAACCTGGAAGATTCCAGAACATTGGAGAACATGCTAGAACAGCCTAGATGCATTTGGAACGACCTGGAGCAGGCTAGAAGGATCTAGAAAGATCATGGAAGTTGTGGAAGTTGAGTTTCCTAAAAAATAGGACCTCAATGTGGAAGCCTCTAGAATTCGTATCCCACATCTATAAATACCCATTGAAGGCTTCATAATTCAGTGTGCTCTATTCGATCAATATCCTAGACCGAGCGTTCATCCCTGTTAGGAAATTGTGGCCAATAGTTCTACATTTTAGTTCATACGTTGTATACCACCCGTATGACTGTGTGTCTTCTTATCTATTGAGAGTGTAATCTTTAGATAGACTAGGCATTTCGACAGTGTATAATTTATACACTTAGTTCGTTTTCTAGACTTGGCACCTACCTCGTTTATAGTTTCGTTGTGAAAGTTATTGTTGTAACATTTCACACAACATTTGTACTTGAAGATAAGTATTGATTTTACGCCATAAGGCAGACATAGATTTTTATTTATAAAATCTATGTTAAAATTATTTCCATTGTGTCTCGTTTGTTTTTAGTGTTTCAAGTCTTCCGCTGTGTATCTTAATTTCTGATATTCTGTTAGAGTCAGTGTTGCACTATTTGTCTCAACATTCTGTGCAACATTTATCTTTTTTTACTTAAACACTTCACTTACACCCCCACACCACACTTTCAGTTGGTATCAGAGTTGATACCTGACGACACTAGGTTAGATCTTTGGTCAAGTGTGTTTTTAGTTTAGTTTAGCAATGGAAACACATCACATATCCACTGCACTTAGGCCACCCGTTTTAGATGGTTCGAATTATTCTTATTGGAAGCCTAAGATGCGTATGTACATCAAGTCAATTGATGAACGTGCTTGGAGGACTGTACTTACAGGTTGGGAAGCTCCAAAGAGACCAGCAGACGCAGATGGTGAAGTTCAACTCAAAAGAGAAGTTGATTGGACGGCTGATGAAATAACAACAGCAAGCTACAATTCTAAAGCTTTAAATGCTATTTTTACTTCTGTTGATGTTTCAATGTTTAAAATTATATCTAACTGTTCTACTTCTAAAGATGCATGGGACAGGTTGCAAGAGCATTGTGAAGGTTCAGACAGTGTTCGAAGGACAAAGCTTCAAATGTTGGGGACAAAGTTTGAGAATCTCCGAATGAAGGAAGATGAAACCATTTCATCCTACAATGAAAGGTTAAGTGAGATAATTAATGAATCACATTCTCTTGGTGACCCTATTTCTAATGTTAGAGTAGTTCATAAGATATTAAGATCTATTCCTAAAAGATTTGATGCTAAAATTTGTGCTATTGAAGAGGCAAAAAATACAGATACATTAAGTCAAAATGAGTTAGTGAGTATTCTTAGAACATATGAAATAAACACTAATCAAGTTGATGAACATGATGCTGATAAGAAAGTTGTGGTTTTTAAAGGAGAAACATCAAACATTTCTGAGATTCAACCTATCATTACTGAAGTTGATTGCGATGAAGAATTGCTTGATAAATGTCTCAAGGATCCTAACAACATTGCCTTACTTACTAAGCACTTTAATAAGTTTCTTAAGAAATCTGTGAACAAATCTAGCAACATTCAGCCTAAGATTCAAATCAACACATCAACACCTCAACCAGAAAGGAGGAAAGGTCAATTCACACCAAGACTATCAAAGAGTGAAGGTAAACCAAGGTATGATCCTGAATTTCGAAAATCAGTTCAATGCAATGCTTGTTCTGGTTATGGCCATTATGCAAATGAATGTGCCAATACTAGACTTAAGCAAAAACTGAATTTTAGTGCTACCTTGAATGATGATTCTGATGATGATCTTGATGAATTAAATCAGAATGAATATTCTAATTTTACCAGAATTGATTATAATGATTCCTCAGATGATGATCTGGATGAAACAGTTTCTGATGCTGTACCTGATGCTTCAACATCTACAGCAACATCAGAACAGAGTCACCCAGATTTGAACTGTTTTAATGGTTTAGTTGATGATGCAGGAAAAATGACTGATGACAATGAATACCAAAAGTTGTTAGATGATTGGAAGAATCAGAAACTCACCCTTGATTCTCTGAATAAAAGGAATGAGGATCTGACAGACACAATCACCAAGCTAGAAGTTATTCTTACCAAAAGTGATATGAAAATCTGTAACTTAAAGGAGAAACTGATAAATTCTACTTTATGATTCAAGAAATATTCCAAGAGTGCTTCTGAGGTAAATAATGTTATAGCTACTGGTAAGTCTAACAATCATGGTTTAGGTTATGATGGTACTACTGCTTCTATTTCTGATAAATTTAGAAAACCTGTGAAATTTGTTAAGGCAAATGTTGACACATCTGGTGCAACATCTGCAGAAACAGAGTCTCACAAGGTTAAAAGGAAGTATATCTGTCATTACTGTTTCAAAATTGGTCACATTCGTCCTTATTGTATAAAGTTGTTTGAAGAACAGAAAAACTTGAAAATGCTGCATAAGAAACTGTCACATCCTGGTAAACAGTTTTTGAAATCTGCATGGAAACCAAAAGCTACCTGTAATGTTGTTCATACCTCCTTAAAAGCATGTCTACCTGACTTGTGGTACTTTGATAGTGGTTGTTCTAGACATATGACAGGTCGTATTGATTTCTTATCGGATTATGTGACCTTGAATAGTGGTAGTGTTACATATGGTGGAGGTTCTAAAGGAAAGATTGTTGGTAAAGGAACTTTGAATGTTGAAGGTTTTCCTAAGCTTAAAAATGTATTACATGTTGATGGCTTACTTGCAAATCTGATTAGCATTAGTCAACTTTGTGATGATAATTTGCATGTGAAATTTGATAAAGATTCATGTTATGTTCTTAATAAAGATGAAGTTTGTGTCATGACTGGTACTAGGTCAGCTGATAATTGCTATCTTATTGGAACAAATATGTGTAACTTGTCAAAACATGATGAAAATGTTCTATGGCATCAAAGATTGGGTCATGCAAATTACAGAGCAATGAAAAAGCTAATCAAAGCAGATGCAGTAAAAGGAATTCCAGAACTGAGGTTTCACAACACCACTGTATGTGGACCATGCCAAAAAGGTAAGCAGGTAAGAATGTCACACAAAATGCTGTCACATTGTACTACACATCGATGCTTTGAATTACTGCACATGGATTTGATGGGTCCTATGGAAACTGAAAGCATTGGAGGAAAGAGGTATTCCTTAGTTGTGGTAGATGATTTTTCTAGATATACCTGGGTAGAGTCTTTGAGAGACAAATCTGAAGCATTTGCTGCATTTAAAATTCTTTATAAGAGGTTCAAAAATGTGTTTAACTTGAAAGTTGGCCGTATTAGAACTGATCATGGGAGGGAATTTGAAAACAACATGTTTAATGATTTTTGTGATAAAAAGGGTATCTTGCAAGAATATTCATCTCCTAAAACTCCACAACAAAATGGAATTGTTGAAAGAAAGAATAGAACTTTACAAGAAATGGCTAGAGTTATGCTTACATCCAAATGTCTTGCTAAGAAATTTTGGGGAGAAGCATTGAATACTGCATGCTATATTATTAATAGGGTTTTTATTCGTTCTGGTACTAATCAAACACCTTATGAGATTTTGAACAACAGAAAACCTAATGTGAAATATTTTCATGTATTTGGTTGTGTGTGTTATATTTTGAATGATAGGGATCAACTTCATAAGTTTGATTCTAAAAGTGATAAAGGTTTCTTTTTAGGCTATTCTAGAAATAGTAAAGCTTATAGAGTTTATAACCTTAGAACTAACACTGTTCAAAAATCTGTTAATGTTGTGTTTGATGATGATAAAGGTCTTACAGATGACAAAGATGAAGAAGATGTATCACAGGTTACTGACACTTCTGAGAATACACTGAAGTCTGAAAATGTTGCACCAAATGTTAACACATCTGGGTCAACATCTACAGAACAGTCAGCTGTAAATTCACAGAATGATCAGTACATTCCCAAAATGAATCCTTCTTCAAAAATAGGCAAAAGTCATCCTTCTGACCAGATCATAGGCGATGCTACAGTTGGAGTGCAAACAAGAGGAAGAGTAAGATCAAACAAGGTAGATGTGGTAAGAACAATATGCATGTCTTCTATGTGTAATGTTGTAAATGCTGAATGCTATTTATCTGAAATTGAACCTAAGAGTGCTAAAGAAGCCTTAACTGATGAAAACTGGATTAATGCTATGCATGAAGAACTTGGTCAGTTTGAAAGAAATGAAGTGTGGACACTTGTTCCTAGACCTAGTCATACTAATGTCATTGGAACAAAGTGGATATTCAAGAATAAAACTGATGAATCTAGTAATATTGTTAGGAACAAGGCTAGGTTAGTAGCACAAGGTTACACCCAAGTTGAAGGAGTTGATTTTGATGAAACTTTTGCACCTGTTGCTAGGATAGAATCTATTAGATTACTGCTAGCTATTGCATGTTTTATTGATATTAAGCTTCATCAAATGGATGTAAAGGCTGCATTTCTAAATGGCATATTAAATGAAGAAGCATATGTTGAACAACCTATAGGATTTGAAGATCCACAGTATCCTGATCATGTATATAAACTTAAGAAAGCATTGTATGGTCTTAAACAAGCTCCTAGAGCATGGTATGGTAGGCTTACTGACTTTCTTTTGGAATATGGATTTATTAGAGGAGAGGCAGATAGAACTTTGTTCATTAAGCACACTGAAAATGATATACTAATTGCTCAAATATATGTTGATGACATTGTGTTTGGTTCTACTTGTGATAAAATGTTGAGTAAATTTGTTGAGGCAATGACTGCAACATTTGAAATGAGTATGGTTGGATACTTGAATTATTTTCTAGGTCTTCAAATCAAACAATGCAGTGATGGTATTTTCTTCTCCCAGAGTAAGTATGCTAAGAACTTGGTTAAAATATTTGGTCTTGAGAATTCAAAACCAATGAAAACTCCTATGGGATCTTCTTTGAAACTTTGCAAAGACAGTGCTGCAACAGATGTTGATCCAACACTTTACAGATCCATGATAGGTAGTTTACTGTATTTAACCTCTAGTAGACCAGATATTATGTACAGTGTGTGTGTTTGTGCTAGGTACCAAGCTAATCCAAAGGAATCTCACCTGAATGCTGTGAAAAGGATTATCAAGTATGTTGCAGGTACAAGTGACCTTGGAATCTGGTATACTAAGGACACCAACAACATTCTGATAGGTTACAGTGATGCTGATTGGGCTGGAGATATAGATGATAGAAAGAGTACGAGTGGAGGATGTTTCTACATGGGAAACAATCTTGTTTCATGGCACAACAAGAAGCAGAATTGTGTTTCACAATCTACTGCAGAATCTGAGTATATAGCTGCTGGAAGCTGCTATACACAACTCTTGTGGCTGAGCAAGATGTTCCATGACTATGGTATTGAGAATGGTATACTTACAATCTTTTGTGATAATACTAGTGCTATTAACATTTCTAAGAATCCTGTACAACACTCACTCACAAAGCACATTAGCATAAGACATCACTTTATGAGAGATTTAGTAGAGAAGAACATTGTGAAGTTGTAGTATATACCTACTGAAAAACAAAATGCTGACATTTTTACTAAGGCATTAGACCATGAGAGATTCTCAATCTTGAGGAAATCTCTTGGGATGAGCACTATCTGAAAAATTCGGATGGATGTTGTCACAAATGCGTCAGCATTTGGGACAACATCATGGGTTGTAAAATTTTATAAGTTGAATTTATTTCTTACTTAGTTAAATAATTCCTTTGTAAAATATCTACGAATCAAAGAACCTTGTAGTGCAAAAATAAACATGTCTTACACCTCTCAAATGCATAAAAATGAGAATGTTATTAGCATACTAAAAGATGTACCAAATCACTGAGTATGGGGCACGGAGTTCACTACTACGATGCCTTCTTTTCAAAAGGTGATTCTTTAGTAAAAACATCAATATATTTGTAATCTATTAAGTAAGTATGGGGCACGGAGTTCGCTACTACGATGTACTCTACAGGAACAATGGATCAATGCAAATTAGATGCTATAACACAAAAAGAAAAAATTATGGTGCAACACAAATGAAGCAAATTCATGTAAAAACCGTGTTGAGGTGTTTGTAACAGTTTTGAGCACAACATTGCCTGATTCGAATTTATTTTTATTAGTAGTAATTATTTAATTATTTATTGAGATTTATTTTATTTATTCAATTATATAACTAACCCACGTTTTTTATTTTTCAGATTATGCTTGGACTTAGTCTTTATTCTAGAAATTTCTTAATTATTTAATTAATTAATAAAATGGATTTTTCCCACTAATTAACCATGATCTAGGTTGTGGCTAAAAATGTGGAGCACTATCACATTATTTCTGGAATTAATCGAGTTAACCTCCAACTAAACACATTCTCCCTATAAAACTCAAAATTGTGATTTATGCTGCTAATTGTTTTTTTGTCGAGCTCTGTTAAGTACACTTCTTGCAGAAATTGTGTTTGACCGTGTATTTCCCAAAATTGTTGTATACACTCTCCCACCTCGTGCCTCGAAATTCAAACCGTCCCTTTAATGGCTGGAAACCAACCTCAATCTCACTCTCACTCACACTCTGTTTCTGAAACTTCCAAACAAACTGCCCAAAACTCTCTTGAAATTCTTGCTTCAATGGCTTCGCAACAATCCAACTCCTCAAATGCCGACTCCAATGTCTCTGCAACCCCATCAACAACCACTCCTGTTCCAACAACTACCCAAATCCCACAAGATTCGACCGTTGAACAGTTTACAAAAGCTGTCGAAGAAGTGTCTGCAACTCTTCGAACTACCGGACATCTACCCGTGATGCAATTTGGAGATATCACTGTGGATATCTCAAGTTATTTGGCCGATCAAACTGCTCAAATGACTGCTGCAACAAAAAGCCCTAATCCTACTGTTCCAGTTTCAACGGAGGAACATGTCGAAACCGTTGTTGAAGGAGAAGCTACTGCTGCATCCGATTCTGAGGATGAAGAAATGGAGGACGCCCAAGCTTCTGACAGTGGTACAAACTTATCTCTCTCACTTTCTAAAGAGTCTGCTCCTATTCCCTTCAAGAAAAATGCACAGAAAGGGAAAAGACAGAGAAGCCCTGTACAAAGAAGGAGATCGTACCGTGTATTCACTCGTGTGGATTACTCTGAATCCATGAGGAAGAAGAAGAAAGCTGGAGCTGATGTTGGTGAACCCATTCAAGTGTTCACTGATTCTGATGAAGAAACTGAAGTTGCCACTGTTGCTGCAAAGAAGCCAAAGAAAGTTGCTGAGAAACCAATTGAGAAGAAAGCTGCTACTGATCCCAAAGGCAAAGGGAAGGCCAAGATGATCCCTGAAGAAGAACCTGCTGAATCAGACTCTGATTCTGATTTCAATGTTTGCCTAAGAGACATGCAAGAATCTCTTAAGAAGAATGCTGAGTCATTTGCTGCTGCAAAAGAGTCCACACCAGAACCTGATGATGGTGGAAATGGGGACAACTCATCTTCTGAGGCAAAGAGCTCATCTGCTGAAGCAAAGAGCTCATCCAAAAGCTCCTCTGCACATGATGGAGACACTGATCCTGATGAGGAACTACCTTCTGAGGAAGACAGTGAAGGTATCTCTGATCACTCTAATTATGTTAAGAAAAGGTTAGAAATTTACTTTAAGAGGAAGCTGTTGATTGAGAAAAGAATTAATGTGCCTGATTTTGATAGTAAGTGGATGATTAAGTTTTTAGAGGATAGAAATCTGTTGAATGCTGTTACATTTGGTGAAGCTTTTCTTACAAACTGGTCTTATGAATTCTATGCCTGTATGAAGAAAAGTTATGGAAAAAGAAGTTCTAGGTCTTATGGTACTGTTAATTTTAGGGGGAGGGATGTGCCATTCACTCCAGAACTTATTAATGAGTTCTTGCACACTCCTAATGTTGATGAGGATGATGATCCAGATATGGATGTTGTGATTACTGCAATCACAGGGGGTAGAAAGACTAAGTGGACTAGGAAGATGCTAGCTAGACACTTAACCTCCTTACATTCTGTTTTGTATAAGCTGATCATATATAATTGGATTCCCACTACCAACACCACTAAGATTACAAGAGACCAAGCCATTCTTATGTATAGGATTTCTATACTTAAGAAGTTCAATCTGGGACATACTATCTTTCACCATATGAGGAAAATTTCTGGGAAAACTACTGGGAAAGGAAATCTGCCCTATCCAGTCTTGATTTCAAATTATCTGAAGCACCATGGCTTCACTGCTAAGAAGACTGATGTTTTGAGGGGGAGAGTGCCACTACTTGCTATTGCTCCTGCCTTATTGATTGGGGACAGAATCATTGATCTGCCCATAGTTGCTCCTGGTACTAATAGTCCATAGAGATCTTCCAGACCCTCTACTTCTGCTCAACCAGGCCCTTCCACCAAAATGTTGAGAACATTCGTGTCAACATTTCTGGTAATGTGTATCTTTCACAGGAATTCATCAAACTACTGCTCAAGCACTTGCAGGAAACTATTGATGAGCTCCAGTTCCTGAAGGATAGGTGGTCCAGTATGCTTTCACCTACAACAGGGGGAGTACCACCACCATCAAACTCAAATGTGGTGATTGAAGAGATGAATGATGATGGAGTTCCTGCTGCTGCTGCTGGTGGTGAACCTGATGCTGCTGTGACTGATGTAGTTGCACATCTTGCTGCTACTTACTTTGTGGATGAAGCTGATGATGAAGATGCTGAGATGGAGACCCTGTATGGTGATCTACACTGATGAACAGGGACAAGCAAGACAGGGGGAGATCTGAATATATCATAATGGCTACTGTGCAGGAAGTTGATGCTGCAGCTGTTACCACAGCAATATATGCCATTTATTCAGTTCAATCTCTGTAATTAATGTTTAAGTATTCTGAAATTCTGATACACTTGTTATTCATTTTCTTAGATGTTAGTTTTTTTATTTGTTGCAACTTGCTTAAATTATGGTTACATTTGATGATATTTGTTTACTGCCTTTGCTTAATATGTTTACAGATTATCATGTGTTTACTGCAGGCTGCTGGAGTCTTTGTTTTGTTTACTCCTCTTTGTTCTGATTTTTTTATTATTTTATTTTTGTTAGTGTCTTACTTAGATTCTAAGTTAATTCTTCCAGTTCAACTTATTATCTTAGTATAGTTACTTATGTTGTGAGTAAGTGTATAGTATATACTTATTCTATTTTGGATAAAATAGTTTTGATCCTTTGGCACGGATCATTATGAAATTATCTTTGATCTTCATTTGATTTGATCCAACGATTACAACAGGTATTGTCTTGACTAGTGCTTAGCAATGATGTCAACCTCAAATAAGTACATAAAACTGAGTATGTATAGAAATATATGTGCATCAGGTGTGTTGTAGTCGAAAGGTCAAATTGGGGGAGATTGTAGATGTTGTTAATTCTTAAATGTCTTAACATTATCAACAACATCTTAATTTGACCTTCCGAGATTTTTTCTAAGTCTTTTCTGAAATGCTACATTAAATGTTGACCTAAATGTTGTCGCATTTCTGGCAGGATCTAGAAGCTTCTACAAGGATCTGGAACCTGGAAGATTCCAGAACATTGGAGAACATGCTAGAACATCCTAGATGCATTTGGAACGACCTGGAGCAGGCTAGAAGGATCTAGAAAGATCATGGAAGTTGTGGAAGTTGAGTTTCCTAAAAAATAGGACCTCAATGTGGAAGCCTCTAGAATTCGTATCCCACATCTATAAATACCCATTGAAGGCGTCATAATTCAGTGTGCTCTATTCGATCAATATCCTAGACCGAGCGTTCATCCCTGTTAGGAAATTGTGGCCAATAGTTCTACATTTTAGTTCATACGTTGTATACCACCCGTATGACTGTCTGTCTTCTTATCTATTGAGAGTGTAATCTTTAGATAGACTAGGCATTTCGATAGTGTATAATTTATACACTTAGTTCGTTTTCTAGACTTGGCACCTGCCTCGTTTATAGTTTCGTTGTGAAAGTTATTGTTGTAAAATCTATGTTAAAAGTATTTCCATTGTGTCTCGTTTGTTTTTAGTGTTTCAAGTCTTCCGCTGTGTATCTTAATTTCTGATATTCTGTTAGAGTCAGTGTTGCACTATTTGTATCAACATTCTGTGCAACATTTATCTTCTTTTACTTAAACACTTCACTTACACCCCCACACCACACTTTTAGATACTTTTGCCAACTTAGTGGCAGTAAAGATTGAAGAAGAAAAGGAGAGAATTGCTAAGGGAATTAGGCACCCTGATAGCAGTTCAAGTGATGATGGGAATGATGATCCCTCAAACCCTTCCAACCCTCCTCAAGACAACCCTTCTGAACCCCCTCAAGCCAATCTCCCTGAACCTTCCCATTCCAAACCTTCTGAAGCAAGTAGGTTTTCAGAACCTCTTGTTACCTATGTTAGAAAAGGCTCTGTATCCTCAGAGGTGTTGACCAAGGGTGGTAACACAACCAAAGATACATCTGCCAGTGAAGGTTCTTCTGAACCCAAGGCACAGCCTAGAGATGTTGAGGTTCCTATCCTAGAGGCTGGTTTGGTTAAGGCCTATTCAGTGTCAGAAGAGTTCGACACTGATCAGCCCTTAATCATTCAGGATGACTCAGTGGTTGCTGAAATAAGCACTGTGATCTCCCCACAACTGCCATCTTTGAACCTTGTTGAAGGTGGAGATGTTGCAGGTCTAGGTGAAGGTGTTGAAAAGGAAAGTTTAGTCAAAAAATCAGAGGGAGTAGAGGATGAAAGAGAGGTTGTAATCACTAAGATAGTGAGTGTACCACAAATAGAGGGTGGTATAAGTGAGGAAGGACAAGTTATTCTTGAAGTCAAATCCGAACTTCAAGAATCCCTTGATGAAAGGAGGCCTGATTCCTTGGGTGAGAACATTTTAAATTAGGGGAGAAAAGAAAAAGTTGAAAATGAGAAGAAGGCTGCTGGTGTACCAGAGTCTTATACAAAAGAAATTGAGGGTGATGAGTGTTTATTCCCTAACATGTTTGATTTGTCTAACATTGCAGGTATTTCCCTTGACCAAATATTTGCAGATGAGTTCTTGACAGATGCCCTATCCAAGTAGATACAGGCTCAGCACAAGCCTTGCTTGGAATGCAATCAGAGAAGTTGGACTCCTTGGCTTATCAGGTCCAATCTGCTCATGCTGAAACATCAGGAGCATTAAATGAGCAAGGAAGAAATCTAGCATCTGTAGAAATGAGATTAACAGGCTCTGAGGATGTGGTGCTACCCACCTTGGAAGCAAGGATAAGTGGTGTGGAAACTGGTCTCCAAACCATTTCCACTGAAGTTCAAAAAGCCAAATCCACCATGGAATCCATCTCAGAAGAGGTCAAGCAGGAACAAAAGCTTCTGAGAGATAACCACAATGCCAATGTCAAAGCTCTCAGACTAACTGTCAAGCAAGCACTTGGCAAGAAGACTGCACTACAGAAGAAAAGAGCAGAAGAATAAAGGTTTGCTATGGTGAAAGCAGCCTCAGAAAAGTTTTCCCAAGAAGTGTTGGCCAACATTGCTGAAAGTGCAGTGGCCAACCTCACTGAGCTTCTTAAAGCCCAACTTGATGCATCTCTGAAAGCAACCTTGGAGGAGGTTGTCCAACAAAAGATGAAGCCTGTTCTAGCTTTCCTTAGCTTGAGCAGTGATAGAATGCAAAATATACCTGATGAGAATGTATATTTGTTGGAAGAGATGAAATCTTTAAACCTAGCCCAATCCCTGATGGCTACAACAATGAGTGAGCTCAAACCCCAGTGTTTTGATGTTGCCAAAAAGGGGGAAAGAGAAAGAGCTAGAGCAAAAGGTGCCTTAGTCATTGGAAGCCTAGGAAAGGGAAAGGACAAAGCTGCTGAAGGAAAAGGAAAAGAGCCAGCAGTCCTGAACATAGAAGAATTGGATGAAGAAGAGCAGTTAGCAATTGCCTTGAAGAACTCAATGGCCTCAGCTCAAGAGGAAAGAGTTAGGCTACAGCAAAGACCAGGAGGAGAGGTATCTGGTTTGGACAAGGATGCTGAAGGTGTCCAAACTAGAGGGAAGATTAAGAAGGCCAAAGGAAACAAAAGAAAAGCAGAAACATTCACTGATTTTCCCAACAGCCTTGATTTGCCTCCTGAGTTCAGAATTGATGATGATGAGCCTATCTCCAAAAAGACAAAGAGTGCTAAAAAGGACAAAACTGCTGAAGTATCCAAAACTGCTGAAGAAGATAAGTCTTCTGAATTGGTCAACATTGCTGAAGGTGCCAAAGTTACTGAAGATGTGGAAGCACTATATGAAGAAGGCTTTGGACCTGGACCAAAGAAGACAAAGATTGTGGTACTCAATGATCCATCACAGCTGTTTCATGAAGGGTATGGCAAAGACCCTGAAACTCAACAGAAACTGGCCATGATGAGGGCCCAAGAGAAAATGAATCTGATGGAAGAGGCCAACAGAGCAAGAGATAAGAGAAGAGCTGACTTCCAAAAGCCAAGAAGAAGGAGATCAACTTACAGCAAGATGAAGCCTCAGCTACTAGTCCCAATGGACACCAAATATCCACACTTGGATAAATGGGTGCCCATTCAGCTGAATGACACTTGGGAAGAGGCTAAATGGGAATTTTTCTATGATTATTATGTCATTGACAGATGGAATGCAGGAGATGCCAACTCTTCCTTTGCTGAGTTCATGATAGAGTATTACAGAGAATTGTATCAACAATTGCTTGCAGCTGCTGATATTGCAAGAATTGAACTCAATGCCCCCAAGCCTATCATTTACATGCCCCCAAAGCTTGATGGATGGATTGACCAGTCAAGGATCCTGAGAGAGTTCCTATAGATCCTCAAATTGAACAAGATGACTCTTGGACCCAAAGGAACCAACCAGGAAGCCATGGAACTCAAGAAGAGAGTGTGGGCACAATATGGGATGATGCCACCTAAAGAAGATGACCTCTGAAATGGCTATGTTTTCCTGACTCTTATATGCTGAAATGGATGAAAACTTAAGTTGGTTGCTAACTTGTTGATTTGGTCAACTATGCTGAAGATGCTCAAGTTGCTGATATGTTTTGCTCTGATATCTGAATGCTTAATGACCTGATAGTATATCATTAAGTTCTGCTTTTGTAGTAAATTTGTGCTTATATGTAATGTTTCTCATGCTCTGATATGTTTTTGTTCAAACTATCAACATGCTGTAATGATTCTCATTTTAATGATAGTTGAACACATTTTGAATCAAGAAACACAGTTACAAAAATCTCTCTATGCCTATTCTTGAAACCTATTTTGCAACATGAATGGTGAGTACACTAACACATTCTTTTTTAGGAAAATTGACCTCAGTCATGTCTTCTGAAAGATAAATGTAATAGGTGTAGTCAAGTCACTTTTGCATAAAATGTATAGGTTTTGGCATCATCAAAAAGGGGGAAATTGTTGGGAATAAAATGATAAATGTTTTGATTAAATACCAAAACCCCCTGAGCCATGCCTAAGTCAAGATGATTATGTGCTAAGGATGTTAGAACATATAGAATAAGGCTAGATGAGAAGCTGGTATGTTAGGCAGCTCTTAGATGATTAGATGCACAATGTGAGGGGGAACATATGCTTTGAAGACCTTCAAGATCAAGTCCCCTCAAGGCTCAAATTCTGGAACAATCACTAAGCCTATGAAAGGCCAAGTATACTCTAATGCACTGATCAGGAGAGTTGTCCAGAGAAGTTGTCTCTGCACAGTTAAAGCAAGAACAAAGGTTCTGAAGCTCAAAAGGCCAAGCATATTCAAATGCTCTGATCAGGAGAGGTGTCTAGAGAAGTTGTCTCTGCACAATTAAAACAAGAACAAAGGTTCTAAAGCTCAAAGGCCAAGTATGCTGATCAGGAGAGTTGTCCAGAGAAGTTGTCTCAACACAATTAAACCAGAACAAATGTTCTAAAGCTTGAAAGTCAACCTTGCTGAAGAGATAAAGACAACTACACCCTAAAAGACTTCATTGAATCATGCTGAGATCACATCTACATGAAGCAAAGGGAAAAAGTCAAGTCATCTGAAGAAGAGCAAGCCAACTATGCTGATAAGCAAAGTCTACTGATAGTGATAAGCAGAAGTTGTCCATTTGATAAGGAATGTTGTCCTATCATTGGATCAACCATCAGAAGCCATGTCCAAGTCCTAACAAGTGAATCTTAAAGTCAGACATTGGGAAGAGTGCTGCAGAATGAAGACAAAGTCTTACAAGCCGTTTATTACCTAAATGAGGACAAGTCACTATCAAGAATCTGTCTTCCAGTTTGAAGAACTCAAGGAAGACATTTATAGCAATTTGGGACTGCCTCTCCAACGGGCAAATCCTCAAATTTGTCTATAAATACAAGAAGTGTGAAGACCATTTGAGGCATCCATTCTACATCCAACTGAACAATTATTCTGAAGCTTCAAAGTCCTCAAAAGACATTCCTAGTTTTGAAACACTTCTTCTAAGCTGAACTTATTGTATATCCATACAAAGCTTAGAGAGATATCCTAATCCTTATACACTGACCTTCATTGTAAAGGATATCTCATTAGTTGGAATCTTACTTCAACCCTTACCCCTTTCAAGTGAGAAAGTGAGAAGGTTGTAGTAGTAGAAGTGGTAGGAGCTGACTGTTGAGAGAAGAACAGTTCAGTTCTGAGTTGATAAAGGGTACTAGGACTCTAGACATCCTAGGGATCAATTCACCAAGGAGTGGTGTTCTTGATCAAGTGCACATTGGCACTATTGGAATTAACTTGTTTTATAGTGCCAAGGTGCACTTGATCAATAACACCACTCCTTGGTGAATTGATCCCTAGGATGTCTAGAGTCCTAGTACCCTCTTCTCAACTCAGAACTGAACTGTTCTCCTCTCAACAGTCAGCTCCTACCACTTCTACTACTACAACCTTCTCACTTTCTCACTTGAAAGAGGTAAGAGTTGAAGTAAGGTTCCAACTAATGAGATATCCTTTACAATGAAGATCAGTGTATAAGGATAGGATATCTCTCTAAGCTTTTTGTATGAATATACAGTGAGTTCAGCTTAGAAGAAGTGTTTCAAGACTAAGAATGTCTTTTGAAGACTTTGAAGCTTTCAGAATAGTTGCTCAGTTGGATGTAGAATGGATGCTTCAAATGGTCTTCACACTCCTTGTATTTATAGACAAAATGGGGATTTGCCCGTTGGAGAGACAGCTCCAAATTGCTATAAATGTCTTCCTTGAGTTCTTCAAACTGGAAGACAGATTCTTGATAGTGACATGTCCTCAATTGGGTAATAAACGGCTTGTAAGACTTTGTCTTTATTCTGCAGCACTTTTCCCAATGTTTGACTTCTTGTTAGGACTTGGACATGGCTTTTGAAGATTGATCCAATGATAGGACAACATTCCTTATCAACTGGACAACTCTCCTTATCACTATCAGGAGTTTTGCTTATCAGCAAAGTTGGCTTGCTCTTCTTCAGATGACTTGGCTCTTTCCCTTTGCTTCACTTCAAGGTGATCTTAGCATGTTGAATTGAAGTTCTTTAGGGTATGGTTGTCTCTAACTCTTCAGCATGGTTGACCTACAAACATTAGAACTTTTGTTCTGGTTCAAACTTGCTGAGACAATTCTTCTGGGACAACTCTCCAGATCAGCATATATGGTCTTTTAGCTTTTGAGCTTTTGTTTTCTCACAGAGTTAACATTTCTGGACAACTCTCCTGATCAGAACATTTGACTAATCTTGTCCTTTTGAGCTTTACAATCTTGTTCTTGCATAGAGATAGCTCTTCTGGACAACTCTCCTGATCAGAGCATATGATGTTCTATAGAGTTTTCCTTTGCTTTAGTGATTGTTCCAGAATTTGAGCTTTGAGGGGACTTGTTCCTGATAATCTTCCAAGTATAGGTTCCCCCTCACATTGTGCATCTAGTCATCTAAGAGCTGCCTAACATATCAGCTTCTCATCTAGCCTAATGCTATGTGTACTAACAATCTTAGAACATAGTTATCTAGACTTAGGCATGTCTCAGGGGGTTTTGGTATTTAATCAAAACATATCTCATTTTATTCCCAACAATTTCCCCCTTTTTGATGATGCCAAAACCTACACATTCTATGCAAAAGTGACTTGTCTACACCTATTACAAATATCTTCAGAAGACATGACTAGGGTCAATATTCCTGAAAAGACAATGTGTTAGTGTATTCACTGTTTTTGTTGCAAGTAGGTTTCAAAGATAGGCATAGAGAGATTTCTGCAATAATGTATCTTGATTCAAAAAGTGTTCAACTATCATTGAAATGAGAATCATTACAGGCATGTTGATAGTTGGAGGTAACTTATCAAAGCATGAATTCAAGACATCATTACAAATTTTCATTACAACTAAGTACTAAACATAAGATCAGAGCAAAAACAAACTACTTCAAGTATCAGAGTAGAATGTTGGATATCAACACCAATTCTTGTTTCGGATCAATCCAAATCATATTAGAGCAAACAGCATATTAATGCATATCACATCAGCAGGTTTGTCCAAATTTCAGCAGATTTAACCACATAGCAAAAGTATCTTCAGATAAGACAGTTTTCTATCCAGAAAGAGTCAGAAGACTTAGCCATTCTTAGAGATCATCCTCAGGAGGTGGCACCATCCCATATTGTGCCCACACTCTCTTCTTGAGTTCCATGGCTTCTTGGTTGGTTCCTTTGGGTCCAAGAGTCATTTTGTTCAGCTTGAGAATCTCTGTGAACTCCCTCAGAATCCTTGCTTGGTCAATCCATCCTTCAAGCTTTGGAGGCATGTAGATGATAGGCTTGGGAGCATTGAGTTCAATTCTTGCAATATCAGCAGCTGCAAGTAATTGTTGATACAATTCTCTATAGTATTCCAGCATGAACTCAGAAAAGGCAGAGTTTGCATCTCCTCCATTCCATCTGTCAATGACATAATAGTCATAGACAAACTCCCTTTTAGCCTCTTCCCATGTATCATTCAGTTGAATTGGCACCCATTTATCCAAGTGTGGATATTTGGTGTCCATTGGGACTAGCAGTTGAGGCTTCATCTTGCTGTAAGTTGCTCTCCTTCTTCTTGGTTTCTGAAAATTTGCTCTTCTCTTATCTCTTGCTCTTTGTGCTTCATCCATCAAATCCATTTTCTCCTGGGCCTTCATCATGGCCAGTTTTTGTTGTGTTTCAGGGTCTTTGCCATACCCTTCATGAAACAACTTTGATGGATCATGAGCTAGGACAGTTGTCTTCTTCTTAGGTTCAGGTCCAAATCCTTCAGCAAACAGTTCTTCAATATCTTCAGTGGACTTGGAACCTTCAACATTGACTGTTTCATAAGACTTTTCCTTTTCAGCAATTTTGGGCTCTTCAGCAGCTTTGGCTTTCTTTGATGTAGGCTCATCATCATCAATTCTGAATTCAGGTGGAAGATCAAGACTGTTGGGAAGGTCAGTAAATGTCTCAGCTTGTCTTTTCTTTCCTTTTTCCCTCTTGATCTTTCCTCTAGTTTGGACACCTTCAGCATCTTTGTCCAAACCAGACACCTCACCACCTGGTCTTTGTTGTAGCCTCATCCTTTCTTCTTGTGCTGAAGCCATTGAATTCTTCAATGCAAGAGCCAATTGTTCTTCTTCATCCAATTCTTCCAAGTTCAGCACTTCTGGTTCTTTTCCTTTTGTTTCAGCAGCTTTGTCTTTTCCTTTGACTGGGCTTCCAATCACCAAGGCACATTTTGCTCTAGCTCTTTCCCTTTCCCCCTTTTTGGCAGCATCAAAGCACTGGGGCTTTAGCTCACTCATTGTTGTGGCCATTAGGGATTGGGCCTGGTTTAGGGACTTCATCTCTTCCAACAAATATACATTTTCATCATGTATATTTTGCATCCTATCACTGCTCAAGCTAAGAAAAGCTAGAACAGGCTTCATCTTTTGTTGGACAACCTCCTCCAAGGTTGCTTTCAAGGATGCATCCAGTTGGGCTTTAAGAAGCTCAGTGAGGTTGGCCACTGCACCTTCAGCAATGTTGGCCAATACCTCTTGGGAAAACTTTTCAGAGGCTGCTTTCACCATTGCTAGCCTTTGCTCTTCAGCTCTCTTCTTTTGCAGTGCTGTCTTCTTTCCAAGAGCTTGCTTGACAGTAAGCCTGAGAGCCTTGACATTAGCATTATGATTGTCTCTCAGCAGCTTTTGTTCCTTCTTGACCTCTTCTGATATGGATTCCATGGTGGTTTTGGCTTTTTGTACTTCAGTAGAAATGGTTTGGAGACCAGTTTCCACACCACTAATCCTTGCTTCCAGTGTGCGTAGCACCACATCCTCAGAGCCAGTGAGCCTCATTTCTACAGATGCTAGAGTTCTTCCTTGCTCATTCAATGCTCCTGAAGTTTCAGCATGAGCAGATTGGACCTGATGAGCCAAGGAGTCCAATTTCTCTGATTGCATACCAAGTAAGGCTTGAGCTGAGCATGTGTCTACTTGAATAGGGGCATCTGTTAAGAACTCATCTGCAAAAATTTGGTCAAGGGAAATACCTGCAATATTAGACAGATCAAACAAGTTAGGAAATAAACACTCATCACCCTCAATTTCTTTTGTATAAGAATCTGATACATCAGCAGTCTTCTTCTCATTTTAAACTCTTTCTTTTCTCCCTTCTTCAATAATTTCCTCACTTAAAGAAACAGGCCTCCTCTCATCAAGGGATTCCTGAAGTTCAGATTTGACTTCAAGAATAGCCTGCCTTTCCTCACTTATATCACCCTCATTTGGTGGTACACTCACTATTCTAGTGATCACCACATCTCTCTCATCTACTACTCCCTCTGGTTTTTCCACTAGCTTCTCTTTTTCAACTCCTTCTCCTAAACCTGCAACATCTCCACCTTCAACAAGGTTCAAAGATGGCAGTTGTGGGGAGATCACAATGCTTATTTCAATAGCCACTGAGTCATCCTGAATGATTAAGGGCTGATCAGTGTCCAACTCTTCTGACACTGAATAGGCCTTAATCAAACCAGCCTCTAGCATAGGAACCTCAACATTTGTAGGCTATGCCTTGGGTTCAGAAGAACCTTCATTGGCAGATGTGTCTGTGGTTGTGTTACCACCCTTGGTCAACACCTCTGAAGATACATAGCCTTTCCTATGATAGGTTCTAGGAGGGTTTGAAAGTCTATCTGCTACAGAAGACTTGGGTTGAGAAGTTTCAGGGAGGTTGGGGTTTGAAGGGTTTGAGGGATCATCATGGGAATCATCATCATTTGAGCTACTGTCAGGGTGTTTGATCCCCTTAGCTTTTCTTTCTTTCTCCTCAATGATCTTCTCAGCTACCAACTTTGCAAAAACTTCCTCATCAGTGAGGAATCTTGTTTTCATCACACCAGCAAAGTGTAGCAATCTGCTTTCCTCTACTTGCCACCAGTTAGCATCCTTATCTTGGATAACTTGTGATATCTCCATTAAGGTCTTATCTTTTACATCCACAAGCATCCTCAAGTCATGAAACATCGTCTGAATTCTTGGAAATTCAGCAAGTTGTGGATACAAACTGTCCACAGTTGCCTTATCTCCACCTCTGAGCATACTTTCATAAGCATACTCGTCCTCATTCTCATTTGATGGAGAACTTTGGGCTATAGGGGAGTGGGCTGTGGTTTCTCTAATTGCAGCTTCAGGTAAGTTAAGTTCAGGAGGGTTGGCTTCAGAAAGGTTAGGCTCAAATGAAGGTACTTCAGTTGCTTTAGAGAGCAATGAATCTGAAGGGGCTTTGCTCAGGGGAGTTGGCTCATTGAGTGCATGTTCTAAAAGCTTTGAGTAATTGAGCATGGATGAGTCAAGGGGAGACAGGAGTCTTGTCTCATCTACTGCTAAATCTGCAAGCACATCAATGCCACTTCTTTGCACACTTCCTTCTGGAGAATATCTCTTAGAGAGATCTACAGGGGTGATGGGTTGGTTGGAAGGGGTAACATGGGTTTCAGGGGAGTTGGGCTCAGGATTCTGGGTTTCAGGGATGTTGGCCTCTTTAGGTTGACCTTCAGGGACTTTGGATTCTAGAGTTCCAGATCCAGATGAGCTAGTCCTTGACTTGGATTTGGTCCTGCTTTCAGCTCTGCTTTCTCTTAGAGCTAATTGTAGAGACCTTTCTTCCTGCAGCTCCAACACTTTCTCAGTAGGTTTGGCCCTTCTCTTGCTGGCCCTACTGCTCCCACTGCCTTCACCATCCTTCTCAGGGACAACTTCCCTGATTCTCTTATCACCCTTAAGCTTTTGCCTTGTCTCATTGTATTTCAGCCTCAACTCTTCTGAGTGGTCAAAAGGCACACTTACTCCCTGTTCT
This sequence comes from Galeopsis tetrahit, assembly GCA_963675135.1. Lineage (NCBI taxonomy): Eukaryota > Viridiplantae > Streptophyta > Magnoliopsida > Lamiales > Lamiaceae > Galeopsis > Galeopsis tetrahit. Next base: position 53,189,517 of record OY776125.1, read on the forward strand.
GCCACTTCATCAACTTCAGCTGATGCTCCTGAGGCTTCTCTTGAGGATAATTGAGACATTTTCCATGTTTTGACAGCCCTGGCCTTGGTTCTCTTCTTCATCTTAGGCTTTTCTTCAACTTGTTCTTCAGCAGGTTTGGCCATAAGCATCCTCCTTTGCTCAGTTTTCTTGCTGAGCTTTCTAAAAAGGATCTTTTGGGCTGGTAAGGGTTTGGCAAAGGTCTGCATCTGAGAATAATGGGAGAATCTTTCAATCAACAAGTTTGCCCTGGTGCAATACTTGAGTTTCCCTTCTAGCACAACCTTGTTGTGAGATTTCACTTTAAATTTTGCCTTTTCCTTCATCATCTCAGACATGATGAAGGTCCTCCAATCAAACTTGATGCCTTTGTCACTAGCATCAATCACTGCAGCCATAATTCTGATTCTTGGATGGCTGACCTGCTCCAAGCTTCCAGTATTGCTCAAGAGACTCTTAGCAACTACCTCAAAGAGGTTGAGAAATTCTGGCTTGAGAGTCTTCTTGTTTTGTGTTGAAGAGAGAGGACCTGGTACTAGTAGCCATTCTTGAGCTATTTCATCTTCATGTCTAGTACCATAAACTTCTGGATTTCTTCCCTCATAAGGTAATCCAAAAGCTCCTTCAAGATCTTCTGAAGAGAATTTCACTCTATGAAATCTCTCTTCTTCCCCTCCCTCTGCAATATATGACAATCTGGTGGAAACTTCACCATCTTCAGGCTTACCTCTCCACTGGAGAAATGCAAAGATCTCAGCCATGTAGCTTTCCAAGCAGGAACTTGGTCTTTCTTCCATGAACTTTTGTAATCCAGCTCTCCTCAACCATCTCAGTGTTGGTTTAATCTCAGGATTTTCACTTTCAAAGGATACAATTGGCTCAAAGTGAAGACTGTTTTTGTTGCTCAAATAACCAAAATCAAGGTCTAGAGCCTTGTTGGTGAAATCAATGATCATCTCTGGTCTAACTTTGGGAGCCATTCGAAGGTTTACAGGAGAAAGTTTTGACAAAGATTGAGAGAGTTTGAAGAAAATTTAGAGCTAGGGTTTCGAATACTTGGGGAAGAAGTGTTTGTGGGGGATCTTAAGACTTGTGAATATTCTAAAAAGAATGTTTGTCAATGAGTTGGTGAAGTCTTGATGCAATTCAAAGGTGAACAAAAATGGAAATCCAAAATGAACGACTAGGTTTGATTTCAGGGGAGTTGGTCAGTTTTGATCCAATGGTCAAAAACCAATGTAACCGTGAAAAACTGTTTTGTTCAAAACGTGGGTTGAGTTTTAATGTTTGTTTAAGGCTGGGGGTTTTTCGAGATAGATCATGTCCCAAAAAGTTTAATGCAAACAAGAGTTAAATCTTAGCATTTAATGCATGGAAAGTGACCTTTTGGGTGGGAGACAAATTAAATCCCAAAAAGATGATATTTGTAATTGGAATGGGACATATTTCGAAATAGGCAATGATTGCCCAAAATAGGTGCTTATCAGACCAAGATTTGGTTTGATAGCCAAGACAACTTATCTGACCCTACATGGACAAGTGTCTAGAATTTCAAGGGACAAGTGTCCTGAAGAAGTAAGGTCAACTTTTCTGAATTTCAGTAGACTTGACCAAGTCTGCTGAAGTTTGAATTTATTTCCCCCTTAATGAATAAACTCCTTTGGACTCATTTGTCCAACTTCCCTGGATCAAGAAGACCCAACTCTGCTGATAATTCCAGAAATCTTGCCTTTGCAAGTGGTTTTGTCAATATATCAGCTTTTTGATGATCTGTGTGGATCTTTACTAACTTGATATCCTTTTTCTCCACATGATCTCTAATGAAGTGATGCTTAATATCCACATGTTTGCATCTTGTGTGCAATACAGGATTCTGTGATATGGCAATTGCACTGTTATTGTCACAGAATATTGGCACAACAACTTCCAGCAGCAACATATTCAGCTTCAGTGGTGGAGGTAGCCACTGTGTTTTGCTTCTTGGAAAACCAAGATATGAGTTTGTTGCCTAAGAATTGACAAGTCCCTAAAGTGCACTTTCTGTCAATTCTGCATCCTCCATAATCAGCATCTGAGTAGCCAGTTAACTCAATGTTGTCATCAGCAGGGTACCAAAGGCCTAGATTCTCAGTGCCATTGAGATACCTCAAGATCCTCTTTGCAGCCTCAAGATGGCTTTTCTTAGGATTTGCTTGAAACCTTGCACAAACACCTACTGCAAAGGTGATGTCAGGTCTGCTGGCAGTGAGATAGAGGAGTGAACCAATTATTCCTCTGTACTCAGTTGAGTTGGTTGGGACACCACTTCCATCAGGATCCATCTTCCAATTAGTATTCATTGGGATCCTTACTGGCTTGCTTGTTGTACACCCAAACTTCTTGATCATCTCTCTGGTGTACTTAGCTTGGTTGATGAAGATTCCTTCTTTTGATTGCTTGACTTGTAGACCCAAAAAGAAGTTCATCAACCCCATCATGGACATCTCAAACTTGCTTTGCATGAGCTTGGAGAATTTTTCACACAGCTTCTCATTAGGGGATCCAAAAATTATGTCATCTACATAAATTTGGACAAGCAAGATGTCCTCTCCTTCAGAGATTCTGAAGAGAGTTCTGTCCACAGTTCCCTTGGTGAATCCATGATCCAAGAGGAATTGTGACAGTGTGTCATACCAAGCCCTAGGAGCTTGCTTGAGTCCATATAGAGCTTTCTTCAGTCTGTTTACTTGGTCTCCAACCTCAAAACCTGGTGGTTGCTCCACATAGACTTCTTCTTTCAATACTCCATTTAGAAAGGCACTCTTGACATCCATTCGGTACACTTTGAACCTCTTGTGGGCTGCATAGGCTAGGAAGAGCCTTATTGCTTCTAGCCTTGCCACAGGTGCAAATGTCTCATCATAGTCAATGCCTTCATGCTGGCAGTATCCTTTTGCCACTAGTCTTGCTTTGTTTCTGATAATCACATCATTCTCATTCTTTTTGTTCTTGAACACCCACTTGGTTCCAATAACATCTTGATGTGAAGGTCTATCCACCAGCTCCCATACTTCATTTCTGGTGAATTGATTCAGTTCTTCCTGCATGGCTGTGATCCAGTTGGCATCTTGAAGTGCTTCTTCAATATCACTTGGTTCTTGTTCTGACAAGAAACAACAAAACATAGCACTTTCACCATGAAAACTTCTAGTTTTGACTCCTATACTTGGGTCACCAAGTATCAGATCAGGAGGATGGTCATATAACCAAGTCCTTCTTTTTCTGATCCCTTCAGTAGAGTTGTCCTCTACTAAGGTTGAGTCACCAGTGTTATAGAATTATGGATAATTAAATGCAGGATCTAATTCAGGATCATAATCAGGGGTGTTGTCCTCAATGTCAGGGACATTGGCATTTTCAACATTTTGAGTTCCAATGTCCCTGACATTGAGGACAACACCCCTGATCATCTTCCTACACATTCCTTCTCTTCTCCAGCTTTGTAATTCATAATGTCTACTGGCCCTTGAGGCAAATCCAACATCACTTCTAGGATTTCCCTTGTAATAGTGACCTTATGCCCAGAAAGCATGGAGTGAACACCATTGCTATCTCCTTTGAGTTGCAAATAAAATTCCATAGCCTCCGGTTCATAGACATTCAGTGGAGATGATTCCAGAAATTTCCTCAGCCCACACTCCTCGCACATTGTCAAAATCGCCTGATTTTCAGCATTGTGTCGGCCATTGAAATAGACAGCATTTTCTACAAAAATGCTCTTTTCGCGAACCCAGAAATTTGAATCAAATGTTCCTGCAACTTCGTTAGTTTCACTGATAATATTGATAGTTGCCATTTGTAGAATTTTGTAGAAACCGGATTTTTCAGTAGTTATGAAGTTATGAAATTTCCAGAAATGAACTCGTAAGAAAGACGATGAAGAGTGATCGTTTTTGTCAAATTCAAAACCAATCTAGGGCTAGGATTGAATTAGATTATCACAAAGAATGGTTGGGATTAAGTCTCGAAATTCGAGTTAAACAGGAACTGTTCATATTCTAGTACCATTCTTAATTTTTGGAGCCAATTTGTGTTTGATAAATACACCACAGTTTTTAGGTTAGAAATAGAGGAGTGTATTAATCTTCTCTATTAGGAATCTAAAAATTGAACACTTTTTTACTTAGAGAATTCTAAACCAAAAGACTGTTCTGATGCAAATCAGCACAGTAGTTTCCAAAACTATTTCTCTTCATTTTCTTACTAGTTTATAAAGAAAATTTTACTTATCTGGATCAGCTGAGTACTGTGATAAGCTGAGTAACCTTTTTAGAAATCAGACCAGTTGATGAATCAGCACAGTAGATTTCAGATCAGTAGATGGGTCAGCACAGTAGTTTCAGATCAGTACCCAAATTTCCTGATTTCACCTTTTTGATATCAGCACAGTAATCCTCAGATCAGTACTGTGACATATCAGTTTTCTTCTGTAGACAGATTAGTAGTAAACAAATCTTTCTGTAGACAGATTAGTCAGTAATCAGATTAGTTCTGTAGAATAACTGAGTTGTAATCAGATCAGTACTGTAGACAAAGAAGCTTTGTAATCAGTACAGTTCTGTAGACAAGTCAATTTATTAATCAGAATATATCTGTAGACTGCTATATCCTGTAATCAGATCAGATTAGTAGACTTTTCAAATCTGTAATCAGATCAGTTTCCCCTTCAATGGAGAATTACTCTTCTGTGCCTGTTTCACCTTGGTAAAAGTGTTAATTCATCAATAATTGGTGATTTACAGTACAGATCAGTAAAAATGTGTTTAATTTAATGATCACATCAAGGTTTATACTAAAGTGACTTAGTGTTCTGAGTCAACAAAAGGATCTTTAAGAAATCACAGATTCCCCCTTAATGTATGTTCTCAGTGTCCCTCAGCTTTACCAGCTTCCTCATCGGGATTAAGGTCACTTTAGTAACCTTGTTACCTGTTTTAAGTGTAGTGATCTGACATAGGATTGTCTCTTCTGACTTTTGAGTTTTGATGTACTGCTCTTAGTTTCTGCTTCATATCCTTCTTGGTATAAGATCAGTACCTGAAATGTTAGCACAGTTCTATATACAAACATAATCCATATCTATCAACCCTAAACTAATGCACAATTCTCTGAATCTCACTTCAGCCAATGGTTTTGTAAAAATGTCAGCTCTTTGAATATCAGTATGAATCTTTTCCATTCTAATATTCTTCTTTTCAACATGATCCCTAATAAAATGATGCCTAATGTCAACATGTTTGCATCTAGTATGTAGAACAGGATTTTGAGTGATGGCAATGGCACTATTACTGTCACAATATATAGGTACATTAGATTCTACAACATTGTAGTCTCTGAGTTGTTGTATTAGCCAAAGTAGCTGACTACAACAACTACCTGCAGCCATATATTCTGCTTCAGTAGTAGAAGTTGCCACACTTGTTTGTTTCTTTGAAAACCATGAAATGAGCTTAGTTCCTAAGAATTGACATGAACCTGAAGTAGATTTTCTATCTATTTTGCAACCTCCAAAGTCCGAGTCTGAATAACCACTTAAAGATATATCATCATCTGCAGGATACCATAATCCTCGATTAATGGTCCCCTTTAGATATTTCAATATCCTTTTAGCAGCTTCCAGATGACTTTCCTTGGGGTTTGCTTGAAATCTTGCACATACTCCAACAGAAAAAGCAATATCAGGTATGCTGGCAGTTAGATAGAGTAGAGAGCCAATTAAAGCACGATAGTGAGGTTGGTCAGAAGACTTACCTCCTTCATCAGGATCCATTCTGTATGTAGGTTGCATGGGCACACCAACTGTCTTACAGGTTTTAATACCAAATTTATCTAGCAAATTCTTAGTGTACTTTGCTTGATTTATAAAGATACCTTCTGAAGTTTGTTTTACTTGAAGACCAAGAAATATGTCATTTCTCCCATCATAGACATTTCAAATTTACTTTGCATGAGTGTAGAGAAGCTTTCACTCAAGGTTTTGTTGGGTGATCCAAAGATAATATCATCCACATAAATTTGAACAAGTAATATATCATTACCTTCTTGTCTTCTAAACAAAGTTCTATCAACCTTGCCTTTTGTAAAACCATTTTCAAGTAAGAATAGAGAAAGAGTATCATACCAGGCTCTTGGGGCTTGTTTCAATCCATAGAGTGCTTTCTTTAACCTGTATACTTGGTGACTATTCACTTCAAAACCAGGTGGTTGTTCTACATAAACTTCTTCAGCAAGTATACCATTCAAAAATGCACTTTTCACATCCATTTGATACACAGTAAATTTCATATGTGCAGCATAAGCAAGGAACAATCTTATAGCTTCTAGTCTAGCTACAGGGGCAAAAGTTTCATCATAATCAATACCCTCAGCTTGAGAGTAGCCCTGAGCAACTAATCTAGCTTTGTTTCTAACTACAAGATCATTTTATCCCTTTTGTTCTTGAAAATCCACTTAGTGCCTACAACATTATGATTACTAGGTCTATCAACAAGTTCCCAAACTTCATTTCTAGTGAACTGATTAAGTTCTTCTTGCATGGCTATAATCCAGTTACTATCACTTAAAGCTTCAATCACAGTTTTAGGCTCAATAGATGATAGAAAACAACACCAGCAAAATAGAGACTTACTAGGTTCTTCCTTGGAATCAAACAATTGTTTTCTAGTTTTAACACCTATACTAGAATCACCTAGAATCAGATCAGTGGAATGAGCAGACTTCCATGTCCTTCTATTCTTAACAGAAATGCTATCATCATTTACATCATGCAAATCATTATTTATATCAGCAGATTTGTTCATAGGAGAGCAGTCATTCAATTCTTTTATTTCAGAAGTTTTAGATGACTCACCTTTGTCTTTTACCTTTTCTTTATCAGAATCTTGATCTAGGACTTTCAGGAAAGGATTATATGCTTGTACAGATTCATATATTCCTGTATCATCATCTTCATTGTTGATTTGGAGCTGTAATTTGTCAATTTTCTTACTGAGCTGATGATCAGTAGAGTCCTGCACATACTCATCAAAGACTACATGGGGTGTTTCTTCCACACATAGGGTAGAGTAATTAAATACTCTAAATGCTTTGCTTACAGAAGAGTATCCTAAGAATATTCCTTCATCAGCTTTTGCATCAAAAGCATTTAATTTACTTTTGCCATTGTTATGTATGAAACATTTACATCCAAAGATATGAAAATAAGAAACTCTTGGTTTTCTGCCTTTCCATACCTCATAAGGTGTTTTACCATGCACCTTATTAAGAGCACTTCGATTTTGGGAGTGGCAAGCTGTGTTAATAGCTTCTGCCCAAAATTTCTGAGGTGTGTTGAATTCTGAAATCATGGCTCTGCAAGCTTCTTTTAGTGTTCTGTTTCTCCTTTCTGCAACACCATTTTGTTGAGGGGTTCTGGCTGCACTTGTCAAATGTTGTATGCCAGACTTAGAACAGTAGTCAGAGATGTAACAATTAATAAATTCAGTCCCCTTGTCACTCCTAATCTTGACAATGGGATGACCTTTTTCAACCTGCAACCTCTTCAATAGATCTGGAAGTAGTGTTTGTGTATCACTCTTTTTGTGTAGAAAGACTACCCAAGTAAACTTAGAGTAATCATCTACTACAACTAGAGTATACCTTCTTCCATTCAATGTAGGAGGGTTGATAGGACCATGAAGATCCATATGCAAGAGTTCTAAAACTCTGCTTGTTGAAAGAGTTGGAATGGACTTAAATGAAACCTTTACCTGTTTACCTTTTTGACAGGAATCACATACTTGTGATTTGGAATAGATTTCATTAGGAATGCCCTCAACAAGATGTTCTCTAGCAATCTTGTTGATTATCTTAAAGTTCAGATGGCAGAGGCGTTTATGCCAGAGCCAACTATTTTCTTTAGGACTCTTAGTAATAAGACAAGCATTCTTAGGACAACTATTCCAATTCACAATGTATACACTTCCTTGTCTTGTGCCAACAAGTAGAACATTGTGAGTCCTTTTGTCAGTTATTTCACATCTTCTGGTTTTGAACTGAACTTTGTATCCCCTGTCACAGAATTGAGATACAGATAACAAATTATATTGCAAACCTTCAACATAGGAGACATCTTGGATTTCAACATCTCCATTCTTGATGAATCCAAATCCTTTTGTGATTGCTATTGAGCTATCACCAAAGATGACTTTTGGTCCTTCCTTCTCATGATAGTTAGTAAGTAAGGCCTTGGTACCAGTCATGTGATGTGAACACCCACTGTCTATGTACCAGGTCTCACCAACTGAACCACCTTTCTTATTTAAGTCCAGTCGATCCTGCAAGGTAGTGATCTTAATAATTTAGGTACCCTAGTTTATTGGGGTCCTTGGGGGTTAGTAGTGAGAGGTACCCAAATGAACATTGAGGATTTGAATAAATGGGACCTCTTCAATTTCCTTCCAAATTTATCACAGAACAGTACTTTGTTAACCAATTCAGAATTATCAGCAGACTTAGGATCTATTTTTCTGAGATAGCCTTTCCTTGGTTCTATCCCTTTTTTAGTAAGATCAGTATGTCTGTAATAGTTTGAATATGGTCTAAAAGCATGTGGACCATACGGCTTATAGATGCGTTTTGGTCTTTCCTCACCAATGATATTATAAGATAAAGGTGGAGGATAAAGAACAGGTTTGTTATGATAATGAGGCACAAATCTCCTAGGTTTAGTTGAATACAGCTGAGACTGCCTTATAAAAGGAGGTCTAGGCTGTTCCCAACTTGCCTGTGCTTGTCTTGACCTACTGTTCTGAGTTTGTCTCTTCTGATACCAGGACTGATCTGATCTGGTCAGAGGAGTATAACTCTTCTGGTATGGTCTTGACTTTACTGGTCTTAATACATTCTTCATTTTACCATTCTTGGTAGTAGGAGGGATGTATTTAGGCTGTACTTTGAGTTTTGGATCATCATCATAAGTCATAGGTTCTTTTCCTTTATCTAGTTGCAAAGAACTTGTACTAGCTCCATTAGTGTTCTTAAATTCTGAAGTAGAGGAACTAGGCAGATCAGTACCTATTCCACTTTTATCATTTGGAGCTCTATATCTTTCTGAGATAGTTTGATTAATCTTAGTAGAGTTAATCATCCCAGATAGCTTTCGATCTAGGCTCACTTCTTTAGATTCTAAGAATCTATTGCGCTCTTCAAGTTTTTCACATTTAATCTTCAAATCATTGAATTCATTAGTCTCTTTGGCTTGAGTTTTAAGCATTCCCTGATATAGTTTATCAATAGATGCATACTTTTCTTGGAGTTTGGACAACTCTTCTGATAGCCTTGCATTTATGACAGCTATATTAGGATCTACTTTTGACTGAGCTTCTTTCAGATTAATGATTTCTTGCTTTAAAGATATATTCTCATCACTAATTTCAATGAATGCTTTGTTAGCTTGTAGAAGGTCTTCTTCAGTCACTCCTTGGGAATGATGCAGACTACTTCCTACACTGCTAACAGCAGCATCACTTTCATCAGTGTCAGAATTGTTACAAGATTGAAAAGAGTTAGCAGATGATACCTCATCATTTATTTTGGCCATCATTACCAGTCCATCATCTGCTATGAAGGCTTCATCTTCATTGCTAGAGGGGTAGTCAGATGAAGACGATGGCAACTCTTCTGATTCCGAATCAGAATCATTGTAAGCCATCATTGCCTTCTTACCCTTGGCATATTTTCGATCTCTTCTGGCTTTCCTTTCTTCTCGATCTTCAGAACTCAGATCAGGACATTCATAAGCATAATGACCTGGCTTATCACAATTATAGCAAACAGGATTGTTAGAAGTTCTTTTAGGAGATGAATGTTTTCTGTTCCTGTCATGCTTATCAATTGAGTTCCTGTCTTTCTTATCAGAATACTTTTTATCCCTCTTATTAGATGAGTTCCTATCTCTTCTGTTCTCATTAGAGATCTCATCCCTTCTTTCAGAAGAGTTTTGATCCCTTCTGTTCACAGAAGAGTCCCTGTTACTAGAACCCTTAGTTTCCTTATAGAATCTCTTGTATCTACCATACCTCTTATTGAGTTTATCAAATCTTTTGATCATAAGGCTCATCTGATCTTTCAGACTAAGATCAGAACTATCTAGTTCATCTTTTATGCTTGAGGCCTTAGACTTAGATGATCTAGAACCCTTAGAGGTAGAGGCTTTAAAAGCTATGTCCTTAGAGGCATCCTTATCCTTATGAATCACAGTAATAGGATCTTCTTCATCTAACTCAAACTCATGTGCCTTAAGTGTTTGGAACATAGTTTCTGCTGGCCAAGAATCAATGTCTTGTATGGTTTTAATGATCATCTTGACCATTTTCCACCTTTCATCCAAAGCTTTCATGATTCTCAAGTTAACTTCTCTGTCAGTATAAGTCTTACCTAGCACATCAAGATCATTCATGATTTTGGTAAATCGAGTATCCAATTCATCAATTGATTATCCTGGCTTCATCTTAAATGATTCAAACTTTTGGACAGCTGTGGATAATTTGCTTTCTTTGATCAGTGTAGTACCTTCACAAAGAATAGGCAATTTGTCCCACATTTGCTTTGCAGTCTTACATTTTAACACTTTACCAAGATACTCATTTGGCAAGGTGTGTAAAATATAATTTTTAGCAAGACTATCCAAATTGTTTTGTCTCATTTCTTCAGAAGTCAGTTCTGACCTTGGTTTAGAGACCAATGCTCCAACTGGTTGAGAAGGATCCAGAACAGCAGTGTTCTCCACCATGGTGACAATTGGTCCTTCAGTCACCACAGACACCATTAGATCATGGGTTGAGCTAAAGATGGCCTCCATCCTAAGCTTCTAGTAGTCATAATCTGCAATCTTGAACTTAGGCAGTTTGTTCACATTAGTGTCATCCATGTTTGATTAGACAAATAGGATCAGTAGTATAGCAGATAAATTTCAAGTATTCAGATAGTGACAGATATCAAGAAATAGTAGCAAGATCAGTAAGATTTCCTTTAAGATCTGTAAGGTTATCAAGAAACAGCAGTCCAAAGAACTACTGCTCTGATACCACTTGTTGGTCCCAAAGTTGAGTTAAGATTGAGTAAGCTAGTAAAAGTCTAGAGGGGAGGGGTGAATAGACTTTTAAAATTCTTTCAAAATATCAGAATATGCAATGCGGAATTTAGTCTTCTTATGTACTGTACTGTGCTTACTAAGCTCAGATCAGTACTTTCAGAATAATATGGGCCTAACTAGTTTATACTCAACTTTTCTTTAGATCTTTATCTTTGTTAATTCTTAATGTTCTTAGTTAAACAATTCAAACAAATATCAAACAGTAAAGTAAAGAACACAGATTTTTATAGTGGTTCGACAAATGTCTACATCTGTTGGGAATAAAATGAGATATGTTTTGATCTAATACCAAAACCTCCTGAGACATGCCTAAGTCAATATAAATATGTTCTAAGAATGTTAGAACATATAGATTATAGGCTAGATGAGAAGCTGAAATGTTAGGCAGCTCTTAGACAATTAGATGCACAATTTGAGGGGGAATCTATGCTTTGAAGATGATCAAGATCAAGTCCCCCCAAGGCTCAAATTCTGGAACAATCACTTAAGAGTAAGGACACTCTATGATGCTCTTATCAGGAGAGTTGTCCAGAGAAAGTACTCATAAAACTCTGATCAGGAGAGTTGTCCAAAGAAGCTAACCATTTGCAAGAACAAGTTTACATAGCTCAAAAGGACAAGACTACTCAAAGGTTTTCATCAGGAGAGTTGTCCAGAGAAGTCAACTCTAGGCATAAAATGCTCTGATGCAAAAAGATTGAATATACTGATTAGGAGAGTTGTCCAGAGGAGTTGTCTCAGCTAAATTGACCAAGATCAAGTGCTCTGAAAGTCTGAGATCAACTATGCTGAAGAGATTGAGACAACAAGTCCCTAAAGGTCCTCAAAGGAATGAGCTAAGACCATACTCAAGAGAAATAAAGGGAAAGAGCCAAGTCATCTGAAGAAGAGCAAGCCAACCATGCTGAAAAGCAAAAAATGCTGATAGTGATAAGGAGAGTTGTCCAGATGATAAGGAATGTTGTCCTATCATTGGATCAACCTTCAGAAGCCATGTCCAAGTCCTAACAAGAAGTCAAACATTGGGAAAAGTGCTGCAGAATGAAGACAAAACTGTTACAGCCGTTTATTACCCAAATGAGGACATGTCACTATCAAGAATCTGTCTTCCAGTTTGAAGAACTCAAGGAAGACATTTATAGCAATTTGGGGCTGCCTCTCCAACGGGCAAGTCCTCCATTTTGTCTATAAATACAGAAGTGTGAAGACCATTTGAAAGCATCCAACTATCCAACTGACCTCAACCTAGCTCAAAGTTCTTACAAGCTAGAGTGCTTTCAAAGCTTTCAAAGACTATCTTAGTCTTCAAACACTTCTTCTAAGCTGAACCAAATTGTATATCCATACACAAGCTTAGAGAGATATCCTATCCTTATACACTGATCTTCATTGTAAAGGATATCTCATTAGTTGGAACCTTACTTCAACCCTTACACCTTTCAAGAGTGAAAGTGAGAAGGTTGTAGTAGTAGAAGTGGTAGGAGCTGACTGTTGAGAGAAGAACAGTTCAGTTCTGAGTTGAGAAGAGGGTACTAGGACTCTAGACATCCTAGGGATCAATTCACCAAGGAGTGGTGTTCTTGATCAAGTGCACCTTGGCACTATAAAACAAGTTAATTCCAAGAGTGAAGGAATTATCCTGTTAAATCAGGGAAAGTGGATGTAGGAGCTTGAGTCTCTGAACCACTATAAACTCTTGTGTTGATTTACTTTACAAGCACTTACATTCATTCAACACTGCACACTAAACTGATCTTTCAAAGATACATATTCAAAGACTGTGCAAAACTGATTTGGACAAGTTCCCTGAAGCTAAACTGAACTTTGTTACATTGACTAAGTGATTTCAGAAATTAAAGGAGTCTAAACTTAAAGGGCCAACCATTATTCCGCACATATAACTCCCCTAGATAGTCAATCAACTAAGTACTCAATAGTACTTAGTAGTCTGATTATCTTAGAAGGGTTAATCTTCTTCAGCAGAGTTGTCCAAGACAACCTTGCTGAACTCTGGTTTGATCAAAATTAGCAAAAGAATTGCATACAAGTGTATTCCCCCCCCCATACACTTGTTATATACTCCTTTCAGGACCAACAAGTGGTATCAGAGCAGGGGTTCATAGACCACTGCTTCTGAAAACCCATCTTGATTTTCAAAACTCACATATTTGGTGTGGTCACTGAACTGATCTCTATCTGAAATCCATTACTTGTTGATTGATTGACTCTTATTGAGATATGGCCAACATCAATGCTGTTCCTCCACCTGCTGTTCAAGGATTAGACAACATGACCACAAATCCAGTCAATCATATTTCTCATCACAAACTGCCCATGTTTTCTATAGACAATTATGATTTCTGGAAAATTAGAATGAGGGCTCATCTTGCATCTCTTCATACTGATATGCTTAGAGTAATCACAAGAGGACCTTTTGTGTTCACTCAAACTAACCCCAGATTGACAGATGAGCAAAGAGCAGATATAAGGGAATTGATTCCCAAAGATGAGGATGACTTCACTGCTGATGAAAAGAGGAAAGATAATTTGAATTATCTTGCCATGAACACCCTCTATCAAACAATTCCAGATGCAGTTATGGGTAGAGTCTACCACTGCACCACAGCTAAAGAAATTTGGGATACCCTTGCTGAAATGTGTGAGGGTACTGAAAAGATCAAGGAGAATAAGCTCCAAGTTGCTGTGCAGAAATTTGAACAGTTTGCAATGGATTCTGAAGAGTCCATTGATAAATTTGCTGGTAGATTCACTGATGTGATGAATGAGATTAACTCATTGGGCAAGGTCTACACCAAGAGAGAGGTTGGACTGAAAATCCTAAGGAGTCTCACTCAAAAGTGGGATGTCTATGCTGTGATGATGCAGAATACCAAGGATCTCTCCACCATGCCCATGCAACAAATATTCTCAAAGCCTATGAGTTTGACCTCAATAGAAGAAAGCCTGTTGAGGAATCTTCAAATCCTACTAAGGGAGTGGCATTCAAAGCCAAAGTTGCTGAACCAGAAATGCAACCCACTCCCAGATCATCAAAGTCAGTCTCTAAGACTGAAATGAAGGAAGAACTAGCCTTGATGGCTAGAAGGTTTGACAAGCTCAACACAAGGTTTGGTAGATACAAGAAATTCTACCAAGACAACAAATTCAGGAGAAGATACAATTCCCCTGAAGATCAGGCTGAGGACAAAAAGCCTGAAGAGAAAAGATCAGAGGACAAGTCCTCTGACAGGAGAAGATCTAGTAGAGCTGAACCCTCATCATCTAAAAGAAGAGATGAATCCAAGAAGGATGATGATGAAGATCTGTGTTACAACTGCAAAAAGAAAGGGCACTTCCAATATGACTGCCCTGAACTAAGCTCTAAAGAAAGAAGAGAAAGACAAGCAAAAAGAGACAGAAAATTCACCAATAGAAAAGCCATGATGGCTGGTGAAGAATCTGATAGTGCTGAAAGTTTCAACTCTTCTGATGGATTGTTCTCCAACAGTGATGATGATGATGATGTTTGCAACATGGCTCTTGAGGATGATGAGGTATCCTCTACTTCTAGCTCACCATCATTCATCTCACAAAACACTAGTGAGGTTAACCTGAAACTTTCCTTGGGAAAGTTGATGGAAGATTTCACTAGATTACAAGAATTTCATGACAATTGTGTGAGAGAAAATGAAAGATTAGCTACTGAACTCACCATGAACTCTGAGGTAGCTGTTGATGTCAAGTCTACTGAGTTATATCAACAAGTCTTGAGAAAGCTTGAGGAAGCAAATCTCAGGATAGTTGACCAACAAAAGGAGATTGATGATCAACTTCTCTCTCAGAAAAGAAAAGAATTTGAACTTAAAATTCTAAATGCTAAATTTGAAAATCTCTCACATGAGTATGATATTCTTAAATCAAGTGAAGAGAGCCTGAAATTAAAGATGTCTGCTTTGAACAAATCCTCTAGAGCAATAGAGGAAATTCAAAGTTATCAAAGACCTATGGCTCAAAGAAGTGGATTAGGTTTTGATCCATTTGAATCTTCACCTTGTCTTAGTGTTGCATCCACAAGTAACACTAAGAGAATCTTTGTTAAGTCAGTGGCACAACAAGCTGAAAAAGAAGTAATTCAGTCACTGAACAAAGGAAAGGGCAAATTGAATGAAATGCCTACTCAAGTGATTCAGGAAAATAGGCCAAAACCTAAGGAAATGGCCAAAGCTCCTGAACACAAGAGGAATATTGGTCAGCAGAGTAGACCCAATGGAAGGGCAACCCTCCTGAACAATGTTCAGAGGAATTATCCAAGGTATAATCAGCCTAGGCCAACTCATCTGAGAAAGCCTCAGCTGAATAGACCTAAGGAAAACCATCCTTTAAGGCAGAATAAAATGAGACAACCAAAACCCTTCATGCCAAAGGGTAATGGTCATAAAAAGGCCTTTCCTCAAAGATTTCATCAAGCTGCACAAAGAACTCATAAGTTCAGAAGAGTGGTCAACTCCTCTGAAACTTACAGAGTTAACACATTCACACATACTTTCCCAAAGGCATTTAAGGGAAAGACAGTGTATATTGATGCACTAGGAAATCAACTTAGCCACCTTGAATCAATCAGGGTTATTAGGCAAGTTTGGGTTCCCAAAGGTACAGCTAACCTCTCAGGACCCAAAACTCAAAGGGTACCTAAACCTATCTAATTGCAGGTACCAGTGGGCCACAAGAAGAGGAGCATGAACAAAAAGACAGCATGGTACCTTGACAGTGGATGCTCAAGGCACATGACTGGAAACAAGGAACTCCTCTCTGATTTTATTGAAAAAGAAGGCCCAAATGTCACCTTTGGAGACAGCTCACAAGCAACAACAAAAGGTTATGGTACTTTGATGATTGGTAACATCAAAGTAACCAATGTATCTTATGTAGCTGGTCTCAAATATAATCTCCTAAGTATCAGTCAATTCTGTGATAAAGACTTTAATGTTGAGTTCTCAAGTGGAAAATGCCTAATCAAGGATAAAACTCAACAAACTTTATTGACTGGGACTAGGAAGGGAAATGTGTATTTTGCAGACTGGGACAAGTCTACTGATGCTGCATGCTTTATTGCTAAAAGTTCTAGTGAACAAAGTTGGTTATGGCATAAGAGGCTAAACCACCTGAACTTTAAATCTATGAGTAAACTTGCTAGAAATGCATTAGTTAAAGGACTACCTAATGAGGTTTTCATTAAAGAACATGTGTGTAAGCCATGTCAAGAAGGAAAACAGATTAAAGCCTCATTCAAAGGAAAACCAGTCATATCCACTGAAAGGGTACTTGAACTTCTACATATGGATCTGTTTGGACCAATTACCCCTTCAAGCATAAATGGTAGAAAATACACATTAGTGGTAGTAGATGACTTCTCTAGGTTCACATGGGTAGTATTTCTCCTTAATAAGAAGAAAACACAAGTCAAACTACCTGAACTTCTTAAGAGATTGTCAAATGAGAAAAGCCTTAGCATTATCAAGATAAGATCTGATAAAGGCACTGAGTTCATTAATTCATACATCAATGAGTACTGCACATCAAATGGAATAGCTCATGAAACCTCAGCAGCTAGAACTCCCCAACAAAATGGAGTTGCAGAAAGAAGGAATAGAACTTTAAAAGAAGCTGCTAGAACTCTAATTGCTGACTCAAATCTACCTAAGAGGTTTTGGGCTGAAGCTATAAACACTGCATGCCATACTCAAAATAGATGTTTGATCACTAAGGGGCAAGGCAAAACCCCCTATGAACTCTGGAAAGGAAGAATGCCTAAAGTGTCATATTTTCATATATTTGGTTGTAAATGTTTCATTCACAATAATGGGAAAGAAAAGTTGAAAGCCTTTGATAGCAAAGCTGATGAGGGAGTATTTCTTGGATACTCTCAAATCAGTAGAGCTTTCAGAGTCTACAACAAGAAAACCCTTATAGTGGAAGAAACACCTCATGTTGTGTTTGATGAATCTATCTTTGAGATCAGGAATGATCATTTGGAACCTGAAGAAATCACACAGAGGACAACCAGATTAAGCCTAAAAGACAAAGACACTAAATTCATAGAAGTTGTCCAAACCAACCTACCTGAACATACAACATTGGACAACCATCCTGAAGGCAACCTTCCTGAAACAAACTCCACTGATGGAAATGGTGAACTGAATGATCCAATCCCAGTTCACATCCAGGTAACAACTACCAATGAAGAAGCAGTTCCTGCTGAGGTAGTTATTGGGTCAAATAATCAAGGGGGAACTCAAAATGTTGAAATTGCCAATGTCCCTGACATTGAGGACAACATCCCTGATTATGATCCTGAATTAGATCCTGCATTAAACTATCCTGAATTCTATGATCAAAATGACTCACCTTCAGTAGAGGACAACTCTACTGAAGAGATCAGAAAAAGAAGGACTTGGTTATCTGACCATCCTACTGATCTAATACTTGGTGACCCAAGTATTGGAGTCAAAACAAGAAGATTCCATGGTGAAAGTGCTCTTTTCTGTTGTTTCTTGTCAGAGCAAGAACCAAGTGATGTTGAGGAAGCACTTCAAGATGCCAATTGGATCACAGCCATGCAGGAAGAACTAAACCAATTCACCAGAAATGAAGTATGGGAGCTGGTGGATAGACCTTCACATCAAGATGTTATTGGAACAAAGTGGGTGTTCAAGAACAAGAAGAATGAAAATGATGTGATTGTCAGAAACAAAGCAAGACTAGTGGCAAAAGGGTACTGCCAACATGAAGGCATTGACTATGATGAGACATTTGCACCTGTGGCAAGGCTAGAAGCAATAAGGCTCTTTCTAGCTTATGCAGCTCACAAGAGGTTCAAAGTATACCAAATGGATGTCAAGAGTGCCTTTCTGAATGGAGTCTTGAAAGAAGAAGTCTATGTGGAGCAACCACCAGGTTTTGAAATTGGAAACCAAGTCTACAGACTCAAGAAAGCTCTATATGGACTCAAACAGGCCCCTAGGGCTTGGTATGATACACTGTCACAATTTCTCTTGGATCATGGATTCACCAAGGGAACTGTGGACAGAACTCTCTTCAGAATCTCTGAAGGAGAGGACATCTTGCTTGTCCAAATTTATGTGGATGACATAATTTTTGGATCTCCTAATGAGAAGCTGTGTGAGAAATTCTCCAAGCTCATGCAAAGCAAATTTGAGATGTCAATGATGGGGTTGATGAACTTCTTTTTGGGTCTACAAGTCAAGCAATCTAAAGAAGGAATCTTCATCAACCAAGCTAAGTACACCAGAGAAATGATCAAAAAGTTTGGGTGTACAACTAGCAAGCCAGTAAGGATCCCTATGAACACAAATTGGAAGATGGATCCTGATGAGAGTGGTATTCCAACCAACTCTACTGAGTATAGAGGAATAATTGGTTCACTCCTCTATCTCACTGCCAGCAGACCTGATATCACCTTTGCAGTAGGTGTTTGTGCAAGATTTCAAGCAAATCCTAAGAAAAGCCACCTTGAGGCTGCAAAAAGGATTTTGAGGTATCTCAAAGGCACTGAGAATCTAGGCCTTTGGTACCCTGCTGATGACAATATTGAGCTAACTGGCTACTCAGATGCTGATTATGGAGGATGTAGGATTGACAGAAAGTCCACTTCAGGGACTTGTCAATTCTTGGGCAACAAGCTTATTTCATGGTTCTCCAAGAAGCAGAACACAGTGGCCACTTCCACCACTGAAGCTGAATATGTTGCTGCTGGAAGTTGTTGTGCTCAAATTCTTTGGCTAAGACAACAACTAAGAGACTACAAAGTCAACTCTACTGAAGTGCCAATTTTCTGTGATAACAATAGTGCCATTGCTATATCACAAAATCCTGTCTTGCACACAAGATGCAAGCATGTGGACATCAAGCACCACTTCATTAGAGATCATGTGGAGAAGAAGGATATCAAGCTAGTGAAAATTCACACAGACCATCAAAAAGCTGATATATTAACCAAGCCACTTGCAGAGGCAAGATTTCTGGAGCTATCAGCAGAGTTGGGATTACTTGATCCAGGGAAGTTGGACAAATAAGTCCAAAGAAGCTCATTGATTAAGGGGGAAACAAACTCAAGCTTCAGCAGACTTGGTCAAGTCTACTGAAATTCAGAAACATGACCTTACCTCTTCAGGACACTTGTCCACAGTTCTTCAGGACACTTGTCCATGTAGGGTCAGATAAGTTGTCCTAGCTATCAAACCAAATCTTGGTATGATAAGCACCTATTTTTGGTGATCAAAACCTATTTCGAAATCTGTCCCATTGAAATACAGTTTTCACCTTTTTGGGATTTAATTTGTCTCCCACCCAAAAGGTCACTCTCCATGCATTAAATGCCAAGATTTAACTCTTGTTTGCATTAAACTTTTTGGGACATGATCTATCTCGAAAAATCCCCAGCCTTAAACAAACATTTAAAACCACCCACGTTTTGAATAAAACAGTTATTTTACTGTTACATTGGTTTTTGACCATTGGATCAAAAAAAAATGGATAACTCCCCTGAAATCAATCCTAGTCGTCCATTTTGGATTTCCATTTTTGTTCACCTTTGAATTATCTCAAGACCTTACCAACTCATTGACAAACATTCTTTTTAGAATATTCACAAGTCTTAAGATACCCACAAACACTTCTTCCCCAAGTATTCGAAACCCTAACTCAAAAGTTCTTCAAACTTTCTCATTCTTCATCAAACTTCTCTCTGTAAATTTTCAATGGCCCCCAAGGTTAGACCTGAGATGCTTGTTGATTTCTCCAACAAAGATCTAGACCTAGATTTTGGCTATCTAAGCAACAAGAACAATCTTCACTTCGAGCCAATTATCTCTTTTGAAAGTGAAGATCCTGAGGTTACTCCAACCCTGAGATGGTTGAGAAGGGCTGGTCTCCAAAAGTTCTTGGAAGAAAGACCAAGCTCTTGCCTGGAAAGCTATATGGCAGAATTCTTTGCCTTCCTCAAGTGGAGAGGCAAGCCTGAAGATGGTGAAGTATCAACCAGGCTATCCTACACAGCTGAAGGAGAGGAAGAGGAGAGATTCCATAGAGTTAGATTCTCCTCAGAAGATCTGGAAGGAGCTTTTGGATTGCCTTATGAGGGAAGGAATCCAGAAGTGTATGGCACTGGACATGAAGAGGAAATAGCCCAAGAGTGGTTATTAGTTCCAGGCCCTCTCTTCTCAACTCAAAACAAGAAAACTCTAAAGCCAGAGTTTCTAAATCTTTTTGAGGTAGTTGCAAAGAGCCTCCTAAGCAACACTGGAAGCCTAGAGCAGGTCAGCCAGCCAAGGATCAGAATCATGGCTGCCATTATTGATGCCAGTGATAAGGGCATCAAGTTTGATTGGAGGACCTTCATCATGTCTGAGATGATGAAGGAGAAGGCTAAATTTAAGGTGAAAGCCCACAATAAGGTGGTGCTCGAAGGGAAAATCAAGTATTGCACCAGGGCAAGCTTGTTGATTGAGAGGTTTTCCCACTATTCCCAGATGCAGACCTTTGCAAAGCCCCTCCCAGCCCAAAAGATCCTGTTCAGAAAGCTCAGTAAGAAAACTGAGAAAAGAAGGATGCTATTGGCCAAGCCTGCTGAAGAACAAGAGGAAGAAAAGCCTAAGATGAAAAAGAGAACAAAGGCCAGGGCTGTAAAGACAAGAAAAATGTCTCAGAGAATCTCAGAAGAGAATTCAGATGCTTCAGCTGAGATTGAAGAAGTTGCTAGAGAAGGTGTACAAGTGCCATCTGATCATTCAGAAGAACTCAGGCAAAAGTACAATGAGACTAGACAAAAGTCTAAGGGTGATAAGAGAATCAGGGAAGTTGTCCCTGAGAAGGAAGGAAGTGGAAGTAGCAGGGCTAGCAAGAGAAGGGCCAAACCTACTGAAAAGGTGTTGGAGCTGCAAGAAGAGAGGTCTCTTCAATTGGCTCTAAGGGAGAGCAGAGCTGAAAGCAGGGCCAAATCCATGTCAAGGACCAACTCATCTGGTTCTAGAACTCCAGAATCCAAAGTCCCTGAAGATCAACCCATAGAGGCCAACCTCCCTGAAATTCAATATCTTGAGCCCAACTCCCCTGAAACCCATGTTACCCCTTCCAACCAACCCATTACCCCTGTAAATCTCTTTAAGAGATATTCTCCAGAAGGGAATGAGCAAAGAAGTGGCATTGATGTGCTTGCTGACTTAGCAGTAGATGAGACAAGACTCCTGTCTCCCCTTGACTCATCCATGCTCAATTATTCAAAACTCTTAGAGCATGCACTCAATGAGCCAACCCCCCTGAGTAAAGCCCCTTCAGATTCATTGCTCTCTAAAGCAACTGAAGTACCTTCACTTAAGCCCAACCCTTCTGAAGCCATCATCCCTGAACTTAATTTGCCTGAACCCATGATAGGAGAACCCAGAGCCAACTCCCCTATAACCCAAAGTCCCCATTCAAGTGGAGATGAGGAGGAGTATACTTTTGAAAGTATGCTCAGAGGAGGAGCCAAGGCTACTGTGGACAGTTTGTATCCACAACTTGCTGAATTTCCAAGAATTCAGAAGGCCTTTCATGATCTAAGGATGCTTGTTGATGTGAAAGACAAATCTATGATGGAGATATCACAAGTCATTCAAGACAAGGGTGCAAACTGGTGGCAAATAGAGGAGAACAGATTGCTACACTTTGCTGGAGTTTCAAAGACAAGATTCCTCATTGATGAGGAGATTTTTGCAAAGCTGGTGGCTAATAAGATTAAGGAGGAGAAAGAAAGAAAAGCCAAGGGAATCAGTCACCCTGGCAGTGGCTCTAATGATGATTCCCCTGATGATCCCTCAAACCCTTCAAATCCCAACCCTCCTGAAACCCCTCAAGCCAACCTCCCTGAACCCTTTCAACCCAAGTCTTCTGTAGCAGATAGACTTTCCAATCCTCCCAAAACCTATCATAGGAAAGGCTCTGTAACTTCAGAGGTGTTGACCAAGGGTGGTAACACAACCAAAGACACATCTACCAATGAAGGTTCTTCTGAACCCAAGGCACAGCCTAAAGATGTTGAGGTTCCTGTATTAGAGGCTAGTTTGATTAAGGCCTATTCAGTGTCAGAGGAGTTGGACATTGATCAGCCCTTAATCATTCAGGATGACTCAATGGCTGCTGATATAAGCACTGTGATCTCCCCACAACTGCCATCTTTGAACCTTGTTGAAGGTGGAGATGCTGCAGGATTAGGAGAAGGAGTTGAAAAGGAGAAATTAGTTGAAAAATCAGAGGGAGTTGTGGATGAAAGAGAAGTAGTCATCACTAAGATAGTGAGTGTACCAACAAATGAGGGTGGAATAAGTGAGGAAGGACAGGTTATTCTTGAAGTCAAATCTGAACTTCAGGAATCCCTTGATGAAAGGAGGCCTGATTCCTTGAGTGAGATCATTATTACAGAAGGGTGAAAAGAAAAAGTTGAAAATGAGAAGAAGACTGCTGATGTATCAGAGTCTTATGCAAAAGAAATTGAGGGTGATGAGTGCTTATTTCCTAACTTGTTTGATTTATCTGATGTTGCAGGTATTTCTCTTGACCAAATTTTTGCAGATGAGTTCCTCACAGATGCCCCTATCCAAGTTGATACAGGCTCAGCTCAGGCCTTACTTGGAATGCAATCAGAGAAGTTGGACTCCTTGGCTCATCAAGTCCAATCTGCTCATGCTGAAACTTCAGGAGCATTGAATGAGCAAGGCAGAACTCTAGCATCTGTAGAAATGAGGCTCACTGGCTCTGAAGATGTTGTGCTACCAACTCTTGAGGCAAGAATCAGTGGTGTGGAATCTGGTCTTCAAACCATCTCCACTGAAGTTCAAAATGCCAAGTCTACCATGGAAGCCATCTCAGAGGAGGTCAAGAAAGAACAAAAGCTGCTGAGAGATAATCACAATGCTAATGTCAAAGCTCTCAGGCTCACTGTCAAGCAAGCATTTGGAAAGAAGACAGCACTACAAAAGAGAAAAGCTGAAGAGCAAAGGCTAGCTATGGTCAAAGCTGCCTCAGAAAAATTTTCCCAAGAAGTGTTGGCCAACATTGCTGAAGGTGCAGTGGCCAACCTCACTGAGCTCTTAAAAGCCCAACTGGATGCATCTCTGAAAACAGCCATGGAAGAGGTTGTCCAACAAAAGATGAAGCCTGTTCCAGCTTTCCTTAGCTTGAGCAGTGATAGGATGCAGAATATACATGATGAGAATGTATATTTGTTGGAGGAGATGAAGTCCCTAAACCAAGCCCAATCCCTAATGGCCACAACAATGAGTGACCTAAAGCCCCAGTGCTTTGATGCTGCCAAAAAGGGGGAAAGGGAAAGAGCTAGAGCAAAAGGTGCCTTGGTAATTGGGAGTCCAGTGCAAGGGAAGGACAAAGTCCCTGAAGGAAAGGGAAAAGAGCCAGAAATGCTGAATTTGGAAGATTTGGATGAAGAGGAGCAGTTAGCATTGGCATTGAGAAACTCAATGGCCTCAGCTCAAGAAGAGAGGGCAAGGAAACAGCAAAGACCAGGTGGTGAAGTGTCAGGTTTGGACAAAGATGCAGAAGGTGTCCAAACCAGAGGAAAGATCAAGAAGGCCCAAGGAAAGAAGAGACAAATTGAGAAATTCACTGACTTTCCTAGCAGCCTTGATCTTCCACCTGAATTCAGAATTGATGAGGATGAGCCTACATCAAAGAAAGCCAAAACTGCTGAAGAGCCCAAATCTTCTGAATCTGGAAAAACTGCTGAAGGTACCAAGTCCTCTGAAGACATTGAAGAGTTATTTGCTGAAGGATTTGGACCTGAACCTAAGAAGAAGACAACAGTCCTAGCTCTTGATCCATCAAAACTGTTTCATGAAGGGTATGGCAAAGACCCTGAAACACAACAAAAACTTGCCATGATGAGGGCCCAAGAGAAAATGGACTTAATGGAAGAAGCCAACAGAGCAAGAGATGAAAGAAGAGCAAACTTTCAGAAACCAAGAAGGAGAAGAGCAACTTACAGCAAGATGAAGCCTCAGCTTCTAATCCCAATGGACACCAAATATCCACACTTGGATAAATGGGTGCCAATTCAACTGAATGACACATGGGAAGAAGCCAAAAGGGAGTTTGTCTATGACTTTTATGTCATTGACAGATGGAATGGAGGAGATGCAAACTCTGCCTTCACTGAGTTCATGCTAGAATACTACAGAGAGTTGTATCAACAACTACTTGCAGCTGCTGACATTGCAAGATTTGAACTCACAGCTCCCAAGCCAATCATATACATGCCTCCAAAGCTTGAAGGATGGATTGACCAAGCAAGAATTCTGAGGGAATTCACTGAGATCCTTAAGCTGAACAAGATGGTTCTTGGACCTAAAGGAACCAACCAAGAAGCCATGGCACTAAAAAGAAGAGTGTGGGCACAGTATGGAATGCTGCCACCTCCTGAGGATGATCTTTGAAATGGCTAAGTCCTCTGACCTTACTTGAATGATCAACTATGCTGAAATATGGTCAAGTTTGCTGATGTGTTAATCTGGTTGCTCTGATCTATTAAAGATTGCTCTGATACAAGCTCTGTGCTCTGATGCTGAAAATATTATTTTTGTCTTGAATTATTAGAATGAAATGCTCTGATGTATTTAAGTGCTATTGATTCATGCTCTGATATGTTAACTTCAACTATCAACATGCCTGTAATGATTTCTTAATGAATGATAGTTGAACTTATTTTGAATCAAGAAACACAAATCTCTCTATGCCTATCTTAAAACCTACTCGCAACAAAAACAGTGAATACACTAACACATTATTTTTCAGGAATATTGACCTCAGTCATGTCTTCTGAAGATACATGTAATAGGTGTAGACAAGTCACTTTTGCTTAAGTTGTATAGGTTTTGGCATCATCAAAAAGGGGGAAATTGTTGGGAATAAAATGAGATATGTTTTGATCTAATACCAAAACCTCCTGAGACATGCCTAAGTCAATATAAATATGTTCTAAGAATGTTAGAACATATAGATTATAGGCTAGATGAGAAGCTGAAATGTTAGGCAGCTCTTAGACAATTAGATGCACAATTTGAGGGGGAATCTATGCTTTGAAGATGATCAAGATCAAGTCCCCCCAAGGCTCAAATTCTGGAACAATCACTTAAGAGTAAGGACACTCTATGATGCTCTTATCAGGAGAGTTGTCCAGAGAAAGTACTCATAAAACTCTGATCAGGAGAGTTGTCCAAAGAAGCTAACCATTTGCAAGAACAAGTTTACATAGCTCAAAAGGACAAGACTACTCAAAGGTTTTCATCAGGAGAGTTGTCCAGAGAAGTCAACTCTAGGCATAAAATGCTCTGATGCAAAAAGATTGAATATACTGATCAGGAGAGTTGTCCAGAGGAGTTGTCTCAGCTAAATTGACCAAGATCAAGTGCTCTGAAAGTCTGAGATCAACTATGCTGAAGAGATTGAGACAACAAGTCCCTAAAGGTCCTCAAAGGAATGAGCTAAGACCATACTCAAGAGAAATAAAGGGAAAGAGCCAAGTCATCTGAAGAAGAGCAAGCCAACCATGCTGAAAAGCAAAAAATGCTGATAGTGATAAGGAGAGTTGTCCAGATGATAAGGAATGTTGTCCTATCATTGGATCAACCTTCAGAAGCCATGTCCAAGTCCTAACAAGAAGTCAAACATTGGGAAAAGTGCTGCAGAATGAAGACAAAACTGTTACAGCCGTTTATTACCCAAATGAGGACATGTCACTATCAAGAATCTGTCTTCCAGTTTGAAGAACTCAAGGAAGACATTTATAGCAATTTGGGGCTGCCTCTCCAACGGGCAAGTCCTCCATTTTGTCTATAAATACAGAAGTGTGAAGACCATTTGAAAGCATCCAACTATCCAACTGACCTCAACCTAGCTCAAAGTTCTTACAAGCTAGAGTGCTTTCAAAGCTTTCAAAGACTATCTTAGTCTTCAAACACTTCTTCTAAGCTGAACCAAATTGTATATCCATACACAAGCTTAGAGAGATATCCTATCCTTATACACTGATCTTCATTGTAAAGGATATCTCATTAGTTGGAACCTTACTTCAACCCTTACACCTTTCAAGAGTGAAAGTGAGAAGGTTGTAGTAGTAGAAGTGGTAGGAGCTGACTGTTGAGAGAAGAACAGTTCAGTTCTGAGTTGAGAAGAGGGTACTAGGACTCTAGACATCCTAGGGATCAATTCACCAAGGAGTGGTGTTCTTGATCAAGTGCACCTTGGCACTATAAAACAAGTTAATTCCAAGAGTGAAGGAATTATCCTGTTAAATCAGGGAAAGTGGATGTAGGAGCTTGAGTCTCTGAACCACTATAAACTCTTGTGTTGATTTACTTTACAAGCACTTACATTCATTCAACACTGCACACTAAACTGATCTTTCAAAGATACATATTCAAAGACTGTGCAAAACTGATTTGGACAAGTTCCCTGAAGCTAAACTGAACTTTGTTACATTGACTAAGTGATTTCAGAAATTAAAGGAGTCTAAACTTAAAGGGCCAACCATTATTCCGCACATATAACTCCCCTAGATAGTCAATCAACTAAGTACTCAATAGTACTTAGTAGTCTGATTATCTTAGAAGGGTTAATCTTCTTCAGCAGAGTTGTCCAAGACAACCTTGCTGAACTCTGGTATGATCAAAATTAGCAAAAGAATTGCATACAAGTGTATTCCCCCCCCATACACTTGTTATATACTCCTTTCAGGACCAACAACATCCACTCTCACAATCCCAGTTGTGATGTTTTATTACTCTTCTTTGAGTTTCTTGTGGCTTAAAGTCCCAAGATTAAGACTTTGATCTTTTCGATTATACCTCCAGGTATATCTTCGATCTACTAGTAATTTTCACAAGTAACTAGCACACTTGTTTACAACAATACAAACTTAAACTTTGAAAAGTAAAACTTCTCTGTGTTAGCCTTTGAGTCTTCTCTTCAAATCTGTGGCTTCTCTTCTTCTTTTAATCTCCTTTAACTCTGTGAGTTCTTCTTGTGCTCTGTAGACTTAGCTTGCTTTAAGATCAGTAAAATGTTCAGTAGTAGCAGTCTTTTTTTTCAGTCTTCTTCAGCAGTAGGAGATCATACAGTATTTATAGACTTTAGTATGACAGTTAGCAGTTTGTGAACTAACTCTCAACTAACTCTAAACTGTTTTTGTAACTTCTTCTTGTAACCGACTTTGTAACTTCCTTCAACTTCCAAGTCAGCATATCTTCAATATATCTTCAGTTACTCTTTAAATAAGCTTTCCAAACTTATTCTTCAATTTCACCAAATCAGCACAGTAACTTACTGTTCTGATTTTTACTCTTCGGATTTTACTCTGCTGAGTCAGTCAGCACAGTAACTAAAAACTGTTCAAAACTTCTCCAAATTTCTTCTAAGCTTATCTTCAACTCTTCTTGAAGTCTTCTTATTCTGAAGTAGTCCTCTGAGTCTTCATTAGTCTTCTGATCTTCTTCTAATCTAGTTCTAATCTACTGTTCTGAACTTTTACAATGCTGATTACAATAGAATACAACTTTACATATATAAAACCTATCTATACATCAACTGAACTATATACAGATGAGTATATCTAAGTCCTATACTATAAGCTGTCTATACAATACAAAACATCAGCTTAGTTCCTAACAGTTCATATATCAGATCAGTAACCAATAAGATCAGTAACTCATGTAAGATCAATAACTTTCATATAAGATCAGTAAGCATTTAAGATTAGTAAATATATAAGATCAGTAACTTACATATAGAATCAGTAAGCATATAAGATCAGTAAGTATACAAGATCAGTAACTCAGATTTCAAATATCTCATTTAAGATCAGTAATCTTACTCTTAATATTACTAAATAAGATCAGTAAACTTATTTCAGATATCATTAAGATCAGTAATATCAATTTAAGTTTCTCATCAAATGACTTAGTTAAGATGACTTAGAACCACATATATTACTAACTTTAAGTTGCTTTTGGCCATCAAAACATACTTTCATCATCTAGAACATTGTTTCAAGGATTCATATCCCAACACTCCTCTTCTTGTGGCCCATTGGTACCTGCAATTAGATAGGTTTAGGTACCCTTTGAGTTTTGGGTCCTGAGAGGTTAGCTGTACCGTTTGGAACCCAAACTTGCCTAATTACCCTGATTGATTCAAGGTGGCTAAGTTGTTTTCCATGTGCATCAACATACACTGTCTTTCCCTTAAATGCCCCTGGGAAAGTATTTGTGAATGTGTTAACTCTGTAAGTTTCAGGGGAGTTGTCAACTCTCCTGAACTTATGAGTTCTTTGTGCAGCTTGATGAAATCTTTGAGGAAAGGCATTTTTATGACCATTACCCTTTGGCAAGAAGGGTTTTGGTTGTCTCATTTTATTCTGCCTTTGAGGATAGTTGTCCATAGGTTTATTCAGCTGAGGCTTTCTCAGATGAGTTGGCCTAGGCTGATTATACCTTGGATAACTCCTCTGAACATTGTTCAGGAAAGTTGCCCTTCCATTGAGTCTACTCTGCTGACCAACATTCCTCTTGTTTTCAGGAGCCTTGACCTTTTCCAAAGTTTTGGGCTTAGTCTCCTGAAGCACTAGAGTAGGCATTTCATTCATTTTGCCCTTTCCTTTGTTCAGTGGTTGAATCATTTCATTTTCAGCTTGTTGTGCCACTGATTTGACAAAGATTTTCTTAGTGTTACTTGTAGAAGCAACACTGAGGATTTGTTCAGAGCAGACATCTTTAATTTCAGGCTCTCTTCACTTGATTTAAGAATGTCATATTCATGTGAGAGGTTCTCAAATTTGGCATTCAGAATTTTTAGTTCAAAATCTTTTCTCTTCTGAGAAAGTAGTTGATCATCAATCTCCTTCTGTTGGTCAACTATCCTGAGATCTGCTTCCTTAAGCTCTCTCAAGACTTGTTGATACAACTCAGTAGTTTTGACATCAACAGCTACCTCAGAGTTTTTTGTAAGTTCAATAGCCAATCTTTCATTTTCTCTCACACAATTATCATGAAATTCTTGTAATCTAGTGAAATCTTCCATCAACTTCCCAAAGGAAAGTTTTAAGTTGACTTCACTAGTGTTCTGTGATAAAAATGATGGTGAGCTAGAAGTGGAGGATACCTCATCATCCTCAAGAGCCATGTTGCACACATCATCATCATCATCACTTTTTGAGAACAGTCCATCATAAGAGTTGAAGCTTTCAGCAATGTCAGATTCTTCACCAGCCATCATGGCTTTTCTATTTGTGAACTTTCTGTCTCTCTTACCTTGTCTTTCTCTTCTTTCTTTAGAGCTCAGTTCAGGGCAGTCATACTGGAAGTGCCCTTTCTTTTTGCAGTTGTAGCACAAGTCTTCATCATCATCCTTCTTGGATTCATCTCTTCCTTTTGATGATGAGGGGTCAGCTCTACTGGATCTTCTCCTATCAGAGTACTTGTCCTCTGATCTTTTCTCTTCAGGCTTTTTGTCCTTGGCCTGATCTTTAGGGGAGTTGTACCTTCTCCTGAATTTGTTGTCTTGGTAGAATTTCTTATATCTACCAAACCTTGTGTTGAGCTTGTCAAACCTTCTAGCCATTAAGGCTAGTTCTTCCTTCATTTCTGTCTTTGAGACTGACTTTGATGGTCTGGGAGTAGATTGCATTTCAGGTTCAGCAACTTTGGCTTTGAATGTCACTCCCTTAGTAGGATATGAAGGTTCCTCAACAGGCTTTCTTTTGTTGAGATCGAACTCATAAGCTTTGAGTTCTGAGAAGATTTGTTGCATGGGCATGGAGGAGAGATCCTTGGTATTCTGCATCATTACAGCATAGACATCCCACTTTTGAGTGAGACTTCTCAAGATCTTCAATCCAACTTCTCTCCTGGAGTAGACCTTGCCCAATGAGTTAATTTCATTCATCACATCAGTGAATCTACCAGCAAATTTATCAATGGATTCATCAGCTTCCATTGAGAATTGCTCAAACTTTTGCACAGCAACTTGGAGCTTGTTCTCCTTGATCTTTTCTGTACCCTCACACATTTCAGCAAGGGTATCCCAAATTTCTTTGGCTGTGGTGCAGTGGTAGACTCTTCCCATGATTGCATCTGAAATTGTTTGATAGAGGGTGTTCATTGCAAGATAGTTCAAGTTATCTTTCCTCTTTTCATCAGCAGTGAAGTCATCTTCATCTTTGGGAATCAGTTCCCTTACATCTGCTCTTTGTTCATCTGTCAATCTTAGGTTAGTTTGAGTGAACACAAAAGGACCTCTTGTAATTACTCTCAAAGTATCAGTATGAAGGGAAGCAAGATGAGCTCTCATTCTAATTTTCCAGAAATCATAATTGTCTATTGAAAACATGGGCAGTTTATGATGTGAAATGTGGTTGACTGGATTTGTGGCCATGTTGTCCAATCCTTGAACAGCAGGTGGAGGAACAGCATTGTTGTTGGCCATATCTCAAGAATAAACAGTTAGTCAACAAGTGATAGATTTCAGATAGAGATCAGCTCAGTGACCACATAAATATGTGATTTTTGAAAATCAGGATGGATTTTCAGAGGCAGTGGTCTTTGAACCCCTGCTCTAATACCACTTGTTGGTCCTGAAAGGAGTATATAACAAGTGTATGGGGGGGGGGGAATACACTTGTATGCAATTCTTTTCAACTTTTGATCAAACCAGAGCTCAGCAAGGTTGTCTTGGACAACACTGCTGAAGATGAATAACTCAACTAAGATAATCAAACTACTAAGTACTATTGAGTACTTAGTTGAACAACTATCTAGGGGAGTTATATGTGCGGAATACTGGTTGGCCCTTTATGTTTAGACTCCTTTAGTTTCTGAAATCACTTGGTTAATTCAATACAGTCCAGTTTTCAGAGAACTTGTCCAAAATAGTTTTTGCACAATCTTTGAGTATGTATCTTTGAAAGATCAGTTTTGTGTGCAGTGTTGAATGAATGTAAGTACTTGTAAGGAAAATCAACACAGGAGGTTATAGTGGTTCAGAGACTCAAGCTCCTACATCCACTTTCCCTGATTTAACAGGATAATTCCTTCACTCTTGGAATTAGCTTATTTTATAGTGCCAAGGTGCACTTGATCAATAACACCACTCCTTGGTGAATTGATCCCTATGATGTCTAGAGTCCTAGTACCCTCTTCTCAACTCAGAACTGAATTGTTCTCCTCTCAACAGTCAGCTCCTACCACTTCTACTACTACAACGTTCTCACTTTCTCACATGAAAGAGGTAAGAGTTGAAGTAAGGTTCCAACTAATGAGATATCCTTTACAATGAAGATCAGTGTATAAGGATAGGATATCTCTCTAAGCTTTTTGTATGAATATACAGTGAGTTCAGCTTAGAAGAAGTGTTTCAAGACTAAGAATGTCTTTTGAAGACTTTGAAGCTTTCAGAATAGTTGCTCAGTTGGATGTAGAATGGATGCTTCAAATGGTCTTCATAGTCCTTGTATTTATAGACAAAATGAGGATTTGCCCGTTGGAGAGGCAGCCCCAAATTGCTATAAATGTCTTCCTTGAGTTCTTCAAACTGGAAGACAGATTCTTGATAGTGACATGTCCTCAATTGGGTAATAAACGGCTTGTAAGACTTTGTCTTTATTCTGCAGCACTTTTCCCAATGTTTGACTTCTTGTTAGGACTTGGACATGGCTTTTGAAGATTGATCCAATGATAGGACAACATTCCTTATCAACTGGACAACTCTCCTTATCACTATCAGGAGTTTTGCTTATCAGCAAAGTTGGCTTGCTCTTCTTCAGATGACTTGGCTCTTTCCCTTTGCTTCACTTCAAGGTGATCTTAGCATGTTGAATTGAAGTTCTTTAGGGTATGGTTGTCTCTAACTCTTCAGCATGGTTGACCTACAAACATTAGAACTTTTGTTCTGGTTCAAACTTGCTGAGACAATTCTTCTGGGACAACTCTCCTGATCAGCATATATGGTCTTTTAGCTTTTGAGCTTTTATTTTCTCACAGAGTTAACATTTCTGGACAACTCTCCTGATCAGAACATTTGACTAATCTTGTCCTTTTGAGCTTTACAATCTTGTTCTTGCATAGAGATAGCTCTTCTGGACAACTCTCCTGATCAGAGCATATGATGTTCTATAGAGTTTTCCTTTGCTTTAGTGATTGTTCCAGATTTTGAGCTTTGAGGGGACTTGTTCCTGATAATCTTCCAAGTATAGGTTCCCCCTCACATTGTGCATCTAGTCATCTAAGAGCTGCCTAACATATCAGCTTCTCATCTAGCCTAATGCTATGTGTACTAACAATCTTAGAACACAGTTATCTAGACTTAGGCATGTCTCAGGGGGTTTTGGTATTTACTCAAAACATATCTCATTTAATTCCCAACAGTATATAATTTCAGAACTAATACTGTTCAAGAGTCTGTAAATGTGATTTTTGATGATAACACAAGTATTACAGGAAACAGTATTAAAGAAGATGTTTCAAAATTTACTGACAGTCCAATACAGCCAGACAGAACAGGTTAGATCCAAAATGATGAACAAAATGAGGGAACACATACAGACACATCAGTTGAAGATACAGAAAATACAGAAAATCTGTACAACCTTCATAAAACTCCTTCAATCATAGTTCAAAAGAATCATCCACAGGAGCTGAAAATAGTTGAACAATCTACTGGAATTCAGACCAGAAGGAGGATGGGTATGAATTCAAAAGATGTGGTAAGATCTATTTGTATGTCATCTATGTGTAATAAGGTAAATTATGAGTGTTATCATTCTGCAATTGAACCTAAAACTGTAAAAGAGGCCTTAAATGATGAACATTGGATAGAAGCTATGCATGAAGAATTGAATCAGTTTGTTAGGAATGATGTATGGACTTTAGTACCTAGGCCAGATCATACTAATGTTATTGGTACAAAATGGATTTTTAAAAACAAAAATGATGAAATTGGCAATATTATCAGAAACAAAGCAAGACTTGTTGCTCAAGGATATACTCAAGTAGAGGGAGTAGATTTTGATGAAACATTTGCTCCAGTTGATAGAATTGAATCCATTAGACTTTTACTTGCCATTGCATGCTTTATCAATATAAAACTATATCAAATGGATGTTAAAGCTGCTTTCTTAAATGGAATTCTGATGGAAGAAGCTTATGTTGAACAACCAAGTGGCTTTGAAAATCCAGAGTTTCCTGATCATGTTTTCAAATTAAAAAAAGCTCTTTATGGCTTGAAACAAGCACCTAGAGCATGGTATGAAAGATTAACTGATTTTCTGATTGAATTTGGTTTTACTAGAGGTGAAGCTGATAGAACTCTATTCATTAAACATGAGAAAAATGATATTATGGTTGCTCAAATTTATGTTGATGATATAGTATTTGGTTCTACTTGTGATGATATGCTAAAACTGTTTGTGAATGAAATGACATCCACCTTTGAAATGTCCATGATTGGTGATTTAAACTATTTCCTAGGACTGCAAATTAAACAGCAAAATGATGGTATTTTTATCTCACAAAGTAAATATGCTAAAAATCTTGTAAAAAGGTTTGGTTTAGAGAATGTTAAACACATGAAAACACCTATGGGATCAACTCAGAAACTGAGTAAAGACAATGTTGGCCAGAATGTTGACCCAACATTGTACAGATCAATGATAGGTAGTCTTCTTTATTTAAGCTCTAGTAGGCCTGATATCATGTTTAGTGTATGTTTGTGTGCCAGATATCAGTCTGATCCAAAAGAATCTCACATGCATGTTGTAAAAACAATTATTAGATATGTTGCAGGAACTTCTGATTTAGGTATATGGTACAGCAAGGATACAAATTGCTCCTTAATTGGATATAGTGATGCTGACTGGGCAGGAGATGCTGATGATAGAAAGATTACCTGTGGTGGCTGCTTTTACATGGGAAATAATCTCATATCTTGGCATAGCAGAAAACAGAACTGTGTATCACAATCCACAGCTGAATCTGAGTATATTGCAGGAGGGAGTTGTTGTACACAATTACTTTGGTTACAGAAAATGTTTTGTGATTATGGTTTATCTTGTGATACATTAACTGTTTATTGTGATAACACTAGTGCCATAAATATATCAAAGAATCCAGTGCAACATTCTTTGACTAAGCACATTAGTATAAGGCATCATTTCATAAGAGATCTAGTTGAAAAGGAGGTGGTCAAGTTGGAATACATTTCTATAGAAAAACAACTTGCTGATATATTTACCAAAGCTTTAGATGATAAGAGATTCTCCTCTCTAAGGAAATCTTTTGGTTTATGTAATATCTGAACACTGTATCAAAAGTGTTGTACCAAATGCGGCAGCATTTGGGACAACACCAGAGTAGTTCTTTTAATTATCTCCTTGTATAAATTTCGGAAGTGTTGGATTTAATATAATTCACCATAATCTTAGTCTAGAAGTCTTAAAATGAGTCTGGTGGAATATGAGAAAAGCTTGTACAATCTCTCAAATGCAAAGAAAATCACAATTTAGATGCTTCAAAAATCACTGAGTAACTAGGGACACGGAGCTCGTTACTACGATGTTCTCTTTTCTAAAGGTGATATATATAATGCATCAAATTAATCACAAATCCATTGAGTAACTACGGGGCACGGATTTCGCTGCTACGATGCACTCTTTTGAAAAGATGGATCAATGTGAAAATGTGATAAAAATTAAAGTGGAACACATATGAAGCAAATTCATGAAAAATCTGTGTTGAGATGTACAAAATGCCAACAATTTATTCAACACCTGACTCATACTTATGATTTCGATTATTTTGTTGAATTAATTAATTTCTAATAATTATTTTTTTGTTATCTGAAATATTTATCTGAATTTATTTTGTTTGTTCAGTTATTATTTAATCTTATTTATTTATTTATTCAGCTTATTTTTCAGATATTATTCTCCACAACACATGAACTATTAATGGAGATAAGTTTTTCTTCCACTTTCTCCACTTCTGTTTCTCATACGAAATCGTGCATCAACTCCCGCCTTAAATCCTCTATAAATAGTGTTGATGTTGGAATAGGTGTTTAGTCTAATGATCCAACATTTCAGTCAAGTGTTGTACTAAATGTTCCAACACCTAAGACAACATCAGAATTTTCCTTCTCCTTTTACTAACTCTTATCTAACTCTTGTTGCTTAGTGATGTCCCAAATGTAGGTAGAAGACGTGGGCAACACCCAGGTCATGCAGTTGCACGGGAGTGAGTAGTTTCTAAGCACTATTATACCAGTTCCTATAATTAAGGAGTTGTGAAGGGAGGTTACCAAAACTATCTTGATCCAATGGTTGAGATGATCAAGGAATTACAAGGCAGTTCTTGTACAAGGCTATAAATAGAGACCACTGCCTTCATTACAAGATACACAAGAAAGAAAGCTAAACAAGATTACTAGTCTATGGAATGCGCAACGCTTCTAGTTAGGAATACACTTTGTTCTTTCTTGTAGATTAGCATACACTTCTAAACCTGAATATTTGTGTGTTAATCATTGTCTTTTTACTAGGATTTTATGTTAGATCTATAAGGGAGATAGTTTCATAATTTCTAGTAATATTTGTCAAACTCATTCGAGTTGTAGTTGTTCAAAACCTTACGAGGTTGTTGATTTGTTTCACTGATATTATAATTAATATAAGTGATTCGTGTAGATTAATTTTTAATCTACACAAATTTTGAAATACTTCTTTTGCAAAGTGTTATTTTAATTTTCGTTGCTCAATTGTTGTCTGGTCTGTACCAACACTACAGACAACACTCTGTATACACTCGCACGCACACTTTTAGTTGGTATCAGAGCCAACTACTTGATACACTAAGTAGAGATTCTGCTTAGAGTGTGTGTTTATTTGCAATGGAGTATCCGCTTTCACCCGCACTAAAACCTCCGATTCTAGATGGCACAAATTATGCCTTCTAGAAACCAAAAATGAGAATGTACATCAAATCCATTGATGAACGAGCATGGAGGAGTGTTTCCATCTGGCTGGACTCAGCCAAGAACTGCTGCGGATGAGGACAATGAAGCCCGGATCAAGAGAGATCTCGACTGGACAGCCGAAGAAATCACAACCGCTAGTTACAATTCAAAGGCGTTGAATGCAATCTTCACCTCAACTGATGCATCTATGTTCAAAATCATCTCAAACTGCATTTCCTCCAAGGATGCATGGGATCGATTACAAGAACATTGTGAAGGATCGGATAGTGTACGAAGAACCAGACTTCGTATGCTTGGAACAAAGTTCGAAAATTTGAGGATGAAAGAAGATGAAACCATCTCATCTTACAATGAAAAGCTGACCGAGATTTCAAATGAAGCTCATTCTCTTGGTGATCCAATTTCTAATACAAGGTTAGTACATAAAATTCTTAGATCAGTTCCTAAACGTTTTGATCCTAAGATATGTGCTATAGAAGAAGCTAAGGATACAAATGTGCTAAGTCAAAATGAATTAATTGGTATTTTGAAAACTTATGAAATGAACATATCTGAAAAGGCTGATAATGAAAAGAAAGTGCTTGTTTTCAAAGGTGATGCATCATTACCTGCATCATCTAGTTCTGGAAAATCTCCTTATGTTACTGAAATTGATTCTGATGAAGATAATATTGAAGAATATTATTGTAACGCCCCGAATCCGGAATGCAGCCTTTAAGGCTCGAACACTCTAAATTCGAGTCGCCACTTAGTGACTGAAAATCCGAACTTAAAAATTTCTTTAGAAATATAATAACACAAGTGAATCGATAAGAGTTTTGCAGCGGAAATAATTTAAAGATAGTTATAAGTTGCAATAGAGGCAATGTGGGCCCATTTATTTGGAAACTTAGAACATGATAAGCAGTATTTGGTTTGAAGATACCTTACATAATGATCATCGAGTTACTTTAGAAATGTTTGTCACTCGACATAATAATAAAGATAGTCTTTCATAACACATTTCATTTATCATCATATGTCTGAAATTGACAAAGTGGGATAGCTCAAGTGGTTAGAGCACCACTACCTAGGCCTTAGGTCCTAGGTTCGAGTCATGGGGAGGGGAAAAAAAGGGATGGGTATTTAACTTCCATCAAATCATATGTCTGAAATAGATGTAATATTATTGTATTTTAATATGGGGAAACTCCGTGTCATCCCTACTGCAACGCCGGCCCCTCTCGATCATAACCTGAAAAATATTAGTTTTGGGGTGTGAGATAAAAATCTCAGTGGATATCCTTGTACGCTGCTATACAGATTGGTAGTACGCCGAAATAATTATTATTAGTATTTTATCGTAAATAATCCTCATTCAAATTGCATTCACATTTATATCATTGATAATAATCCTCATCATTTCCTTCATCATAGTGGGACGACACTGATAACGACTTATCACGTGCAATCCCCATCATCTCCTTTTATATCACAATCATATACTCATCTCCTTTATCATATGGAGGACAACACTGGCAACAACTTACCACGTGCAATCCCCATCATCTCATCTCCTTTATCATAGGGGGGACAACATTAGCAACAACTTACTACGTGCAATCCCCATCACATATCTTGACTACAAAAGTCTGTTGACTACGAAAGTCTTTTATCATATTAGGACCACACTGGCAACGACTTACCACGTGCAATCCCCATCATCTCCCTTGACTACAAAAGTCTGTTGACTATACAAGTCTTTTATCATAGTGGGACCACACTGGCAACGACTTACCACGTGCAATCCCCATAAACACTTCCCACCTCCTTCGTGAAATCAAAGTCATATATCACATATCATAAAATCATAAAATAAGTATATCATAATTTATTCTTGTATTCTTAGTTATATGTTGATGTTTGTTTAGTTCAATTCAGAATACACCAACAGTCCATATAACATTTACATCGGCAATACAGTAGTGACACCCACCTGATTAACTTTTAAGAAAAGTTACAAACTTCTTGAATGATTTTAGCAAGCGTAACGCATGGACCGTCCGAGCTCCGATTAGGCCGCACTTCGCCTAGCACGATTTCTTGAATATTTATTTATTATCAGAAATCTCGATTCTTAAATTTACTTAACAATTTAGCTTCATGAAAATCTTTAATCACATGGCAAGTAATATCACAAACAATAAACTTTTAACATATATTAATTGAAGCGCTAAAAAAAATAATAACAATTTGGAAACAACTTATATATAATTTAAACATGCTTCATTTAATAATTTAAAAGAAGCAAAATATAAAATAAGATTATTAAGTCTAAACTTAACTTCAATCACATAAAAGCATCATATATTTTTATCAATTTCAGTCCTAACCACTTATGAAAATATTGCAACTACTGAAAACACCTTAACATGCATTAGAATGACAAAAGAATTATGTTTAAATGTATGGAAATCAAACAGGAAGTATTATTTTGCAATTTCAGAAATGGTCCTTGATAAGTAGTTTACAAGGCATAAAATAAATGAATTTTTTCCTATGTTCGTGATTTTATTCCCATCAAACGGATAACCCAATTAACATTTTTCTCCAAGGTAATTAAACTACATGATGTTAAGTTTACTGGAAATAAATTGGTTTGTAAAAAACGCGTCTTGATATTGAGTAAAAATGACTCCGAAGTATTGAACCTGAAACGAAATGTTCTGTTTTCCCAGATTTTCCCAGCGCACTGCCCCATTTTAAAAATTGAATAACTGTCAATATACTCGGTCAATTTGTGTCATCTTTTAGATTCAAACTCTCTACCATAGGAGATCATACCCTCTTTGGTTTTGAGTCAAAATCATTTTTCTATTGAAAGATATGGACTCATAAAGTCACTGCAGTCAACACAAAATTCCAGCTTGTATTGCAAACTTTGAAAAATCATTTTATACACTTAACTCACGTTTTCAATCAATTAAACACACATAGCATATAACATACTTGTTATACAACATATATATCACAATTTCCAAAAGATTCGAGTACCAAAAATCATAAACGGAAATCAAAATTTACGCAAATAACATATAAATGTTTGTGTGTTAAAACGTGTGTAGTTTACTCGATTCAGGCTGTGATATGGATTCGAATTCGTGTGGGAACCTGGGGGATCGATCAAGGATGAAGTTGGCTTGAGTTCTTCATGATTGTTGCAAGATTATTGAAGAAATAGTTATATAATACGACTTCGAAATAAAAGGCAGCGGCAGAGAAGAAAAAGGTGTGGTGTTCTTCATTCTTCTTAAATCATATGGGCTGTTCTTCGATGCTAGGAATCGAAATCAACTCGGGTATGTTTCCGGAAATCCAAGGCTGCTATAAAGGTGGAAGAACCAACTTGCTTCCTATTGTTTTAGGAAGAAGTCGATACTAAGGTAGAAAAAGGGGAAGACAAATAGAGTTGTTCTTCATTTTTGTTGATGATCCATGGAGTCGGTTATGGGTTTTGATTTCACAAGAGTTTGGCTTGAATTTTGGGAATGGCTGAATGAAGAAGAAACTAAAGTGTGGAAGATATATATAGAGGGAATGGGAGAGTGATTATTGGCCGAGAGTGATTTACAAAGAGGGCCTGGTTTAATTTAAACCATGTATGAATGAGTGGACCAAAATTGGCCACATGAACTTTGTGATTTAAAATTTAAAGTAGTAGATATTTTATTTATCGCGGTATTCGTTAGTACTCGGTATTTACTACGAAGTTGTTACTTAATTTTGTGTTAGTTTTTCGCGGAAAATTACACGAGAGCTATAAATATTTATTTAGGAATTATGGTGATGAAATCGTCGCGCTCCGAGACAAAAATTATTTAATTATAACATCGACTCAAGATTGGCTTATATTATGTTTGTTTTAATTCTAATATTTATTTAATAGCAAATTATTAGAATAAGTCATAATATAAAATCAGATAAGGAAAGCATTATATCACATAGACACGAAAAACATGACAACCAGGAAAATGTAATTTTCATGAATATTAATCTATTGTACATGCGATACTATTATTTATCATTATCAAGCAAGCAATTGTATCAAATCTTTATATTTAAAATTAAGATAACATGACAATATTATTTATTTGAATATATTATGCTTTGTTAAATAGTTTATCATAAGCTAGCTTTAAAATAAATCGTAAGGTTATAAATTAGACTCCATTCATTTTCGACACTTATTAATATTCATCAAACCTTATTCTTTATTTTTATTTATTTCTTTATTATGTGCTAGGAGTGCTCCCGATCAGATTACTCGTCTGTCTTCCTGAAAATCAAATCTTTGAGAACAAATAACACTGTTAATATAATCGAAATATTCTTAAATCATATATTTCTTTATTCCATATTAATTTGGGACGGGGTGTTACATCCCTACCCCCTAAACAGAATTTCGTCCCCGAAATTTCGCTTACTCATTTTTCATATCTCTTATTGCATTGACTACACAAGTTTTCTTAAAAAAAGGTAATCGCATTTATTTCTAATATTCTATACTTTAAATTCCATAACCATATAAGTTTATTTACCAATATGGATATTCGTTCTTTAGTAAAATTTATTTGGCCTCCATTTTATCCTATGTAAATATATATAAATATATTTATATTTCAACCTCTCAAATTTTTCAGAATTCCCATATTAAACATGCATATTTAATATTTATATTTATATTTTAACACTTTAGTTTTCAAGCTTCTTTTAAAGTTATCGAATATAAAAGTCTAGAAAGCTTCAGTACGAAATAATATGTATGTAGGTGAAATCGAGTACCAGTAATATGCCTAACGTGATTTATTATGTGTCGGTTTCATTACCTTCCTCGAGGATAGCATTTACCACAACCCATTTTTGATGATCTTGTCCCGAGACACTCCTTATTGGTAGCGGCATGCTTTGGTTGTCACCGAATTGATTAATCCTCAGCGGTGGTCGTTCAAATAGTTCTTCAGGGCATTCTC
This sequence comes from Galeopsis tetrahit, assembly GCA_963675135.1. Taxonomy (NCBI): domain Eukaryota; kingdom Viridiplantae; phylum Streptophyta; class Magnoliopsida; order Lamiales; family Lamiaceae; genus Galeopsis; species Galeopsis tetrahit. The sequence goes on from OY776125.1 coordinate 53,230,803, forward strand.
CAATCTTGTGTCCCGGCCGACGGCAGTTGTAGCATACGCCTTTCCCAAACTAGCATTCTCCTCCATGACCCTTGTTGCACTTGGGACATAGTCGTTGGTTCCTTGGCCTAACTCCAATGGCAAAATTATTTCCATTCGTAGGCGGGTTTAGGTTCCTCTTAAAGTTAGGTTGCAAATTTCGGTTAACTGCTAGTGTCGTCGGGATTGGCTTAAATTCTAATCCCATGCCTATGGATATAATTAGTGCTCGATCGAAGACCTCGTTGTAGTTCATAAGTTTTAGCCCGGCTACAGTACCTCCAACTTCAGGTCTCAAACCCCGTTCAAACCTCCTCGCTTTCTTCGAATCGATCTCCACCAGATGTGGAGCATAACGTGACAACTGATTAAATTTTCTCTCATATTCTGTCACTGATAAAGTTCCTTGTCGCAAATTGACAAATTCTTGTTCCTTCTGATCGCAAAGAACTTGCGGGAAATACCTATCCATTACTGCCTGCTTGAATTCCACCCACGTCAAAGACTGCCTTTCTCCAGTATTCAAAGTTCGATCGTAAGATTCCCACCACTGGGCAGCATCTTCTCCAAGTTGAAATTGCGCACAAGAGACCTTTTGTGCATCAGTCAAAACCATATGTTTGTAGATTCGTTCCAGGCCGGCGATCCACTCTTCAGTTCCCATTGGACCCTCTTTCCCATTTAGTCTGGGCGGTTGCATACGTCGAAATTGTTCAACAAATTCGTTGGCTCTAAGTGGCGGGTGAGGCATAGGTACAAGTGGTGGTGGGGTTTGTTGTTGCATAAAGGTTTGGAGAGAGTTGAAAAATTCTCTTGCCATGTCGGCTCCAGAGTTAATGTTAGGGGGTTGTTGTCCTACTGATTCTTCGGAAGGGTCCTGAACACGATTCCTAGTAGCTCGTCCACATCCACGTGGTGCCATCTAAAGGATTGGAAAGAAAAGAATATATTAATTCATATAGGTATGATAAAACTTTTAAAAACAGAACCCAAAAATCGTAACGACAAGGTACTAGCACCAGATCTACGTTGAGAGTACACAGTACATTGGACACACGCTGTCTAGATTCAGCGGCACAATGACGGCACGTCGTCGTTTGTATGTTAGGGAACCATTGATCGCATGTCATTAAAGCGACAGTTAGGTAAAAGTAACGGATAGAATAAAGCAAACCCACTCGAAGTAAGTTGCAGAATATAATATATAATGTTTAAAACGAGGAGTGACCTTCTCCATTGAAAAAGAACAACAATCCCAATAATATAAAAAAAGATCATATGCATCTAGCGTTTTCGAGTTTATGTAGTAAAATAGGGACTGATGTCAAAATAAAATAAGACTTTTAGGTCCATCTTATTTTTCAAAAGGGAAATATGTCATAAGTATCGTGAATGCATGTAAAATACTTTCATAAACTTGCACTCGTACTATAGGAAACAGGTAAATTAATCATATCATAACACTTTTCACCCCATAAAAAGGTCCTTTCAAAATCATTGTTTACTTCATAAACATATTGTATCAAGCGTTACTTACTTTCCTTCCCTTTTCATAACTTTATCATATCGAGACATAATTTCATTTCTTTCCCTTTGTAACTTTCATAGACGATGGAATTTCTACTTTCATAATATTTTTTATATTATAACTACAACTTGAAAACTTTAAATACTTACATACCTTGAGGGAGCTTCGGCTGTAGCAGGAGACACATTTTCCCACGAGTTAGCCTTTTAACATTATCTTAATATTTTTCACATATTTTAGTAAAAGACTTACTGAATCAAGTTTCTCTTACTTGTACATATGTATAAAGATATTTATTTTTTTGAAAGACTTTTGCGAAAATAGTTAACTTATTAAAATAAACATTTTGAAAGAAGAGAAAATAAATAATTTTGGCCGAAGGTTTGAACCTAGGCTCTGATACCACCTGTAACGCCCCGAATCCGGAATGCAGCCTTTAAGGCTCGAACACTCTAAATTCGAGTCGCCACTTAGTGACTGAAAATCCGAACTTGAAAATTTCTTTAGAAATATAATAACACAAGTGAATCGATAAGAGTTTTGCAGCGGAAATAATTTAAAGATAGTTATAAGTTGCAATAGAGGCAATGTGGGCCCATTTATTTGGAAACTTAGAACATGATAAGCAGTATTTGGTTTGAAGATACCTTACATAATGATCATCGAGTTACTTTAGAAATGTTTGTCACTCGACATAATAATAAAGATAGTCTTTCATAACATATTTCATTTATCATCATATGTCTGAAATAGATGTAATATTATTGTATTTTAATATGGGGAAACTCTGTGTCATCCCTACTGCAACGCCGGCCCCTCTCGATCATAACCTGAAAAATATTAGTTTTGGGGTGTGAGATAAAAATCTCAGTGGATATCCTTGTACGTTGCTATACAGATTGGCAGTACGCCGAAATAATTATTATTAGTATTTTATCGTAAATAATCCTCATTCAAATTGCATTCACATTTATATCATTGATAATAATCCTCATCATTTCCTTCATCATAGTGGGACGACACTGATAATGACTTATCACGTGCAATCCCCATCATCTCCTTTTATATCACAATCATATTCTCATCTCCTTTATCATAGGGAGGACAACACTGGCAACAACTTACCACGTGCAATCCCCATCATCTCATCTCTTTTATCATAGGGGGGACAACACTAGCAACAACTTACTACGTGCAATCCCCATCACATATCTTGACTACAAAAGTCTGTTGACTACGAAAGTCTTTTATCATATTGGGACCACACTGGCAACGACTTACCACGTGCAATCCCCATCATCTCCCTTGACTACAAAAGTCTGTTGACTATAAAAGTCTTTTATCATAGTGGGACCACACTGGCAACGACTTACCACGTGCAATCCCCATAAACACTTCCCACCTCCTTCGTGAAATCAAAGTCATATATCACATATCATAAAATCATAAAATAAGTATATCATAATTTATTCTTGTATTCTTAGTTATATGTTGATGTTTGTTTAGTTCAATTCAGAATACACCAACAGTCCATATAACATTTACATCGGCAATACAGTAGTGACACCCACCTGATTAACTTTTAAGAAAAGTTACAAACTTCTTGAATGATTTTAGCAAGCGTAACGCAGGGACCGTCCGAGCTCCGATTAGGCCGCACTTCGCCTAGCACGATTTCTTGAATATTTATTTATTATCAGAAATCTCGATTCTTAAATTTACTTAACAATTTAGGTTCATGAAAATCTTTAATCATATGGCAAGTAATATCACAAACAATAAACTTTTAACCTATATTAATTGAAGCGCTAAAAAAAATAATAACAATTTGGAAACAACTTATATATAATTTAAACATGCTTCATTTAATAATTTAAAAGAAGCAAAATATAAAATAAGATTATTAAGTCTAAACTTAACTTCAATCACATAAAAGCATCATATATTTTTATCAATTTCAGTCCTAACCACTTACGAAAATATTGCAACTACTAAAAACACCTTAACATGCATTAGAATGACAAAAGAATTATGTTTAAATGTATGGAAATCAAACAGGAAGTATTATTTTGCAATTTCAGAAATGGTCCTTGATAAGTAGTTTACAAGGCATAAAATAAATGAATTTTTTCCTTTGTTCGTGATTTTATTCCCGTCAAACGGATAACCCAATTAACATTTTTCTCCAAGGTAATTAAACTACATGATGTTAAGTTTACTGGCAATAAATTGGTTTGTAAAAAACGCGTCTTGATATTGAGTAAAAATGACTCCGAAGTATTGAACCTGAAACGAAATGTTCTGTTTTCCCAGATTTTCCCAGCGCACTGCCCCATTTTAAAAATTGAATAACTGTCAATATACTCGGTCAATTTGTGTCATCTTTTAGATTCAAACTCTCTACCATAGGAGATCATACCCTCTTTGGTTTTGAGTCAAAATCATTTTTCTATTGAAAGATATGGACTCATAAAGTCACTGCAGTCAACACAAAATTCCAGCTTGTATTGCAAACTTTGAAAAATCATTTTATACACTTAACTCACGTTTTCAATCAATTAAACACACATGTTGGTCCTGAAAGGAGTATATAACAAGTGTATGGGGGGGGGGAATACACTTGTGTGCAATTCTTTTGCTAATTTGATCAAATCAGAGTTCAGCTAGGTTGTCTTGGACAACTCTGCTGAAGAAGATTAACTCTTCTAAGATAATCAGACTACTAAGTACTATTGAGTACTTAGTTGATTGACTATCTAGGGGAGTTATATGTGTGGAATAATGGTTGGCCTTTTAAGTTTAGACTCCTTAATTTCTGAAATCACTTAGTCAATGCAACACAGTTCAGTTTAGCTTCAGGGAACTTGTCCAAATCAGTTTTGCACAGTCTTTGAGTATGTATCTTTGAAAGATCAGTTTTGTGTGCAGTGTTGAATGAATGTAAGTACTTGTAAAGCAAAACAACACAAGAGTTTATAGTGGTTCAGAGACTCAAGCTCCTACATCCACTTTCCCTGATTTAACAGGATAATTCCTTCACTCTTGGAATTAACTTGTTTTATAGTGCCAAGGTGCACTTGATCAAGAACACCACTCCTTGGTGAATTGATCCCTAGGATGTCTAGAGTCCTAGTACCCTCTTCTCAACTCGGAACTGAACTGTTCTTCTCTCAACAGTCAGTTCCTACCACTTCTACTACTACAACCTTCTCACTTTCTCACTTGAAAGGGTTAAGGGTTGAAGTAAGGTTCCAACTAATGAGATATCCTTTACAATGGAGATCAATGTATAAGGATAGGATATCTCTCTAAGCTTGTGTATGAATGTACAATGTGTTCAGCTTAGAAGAAGTGTTTGAAGACTAAAATAGTCTTTGATAGCTTTGAAAGCACTTTGTAGGATTGTTGGATATTCTTGTCAAGGTTGAGGTTAGTTGGATGCTTTCAAATGGTCTTCACACTTCTGTATTTATAGACAAAATGGAGGATTTGCCCGTTGGAGAGGCAGCCCCAAATTGCTATAAATGTCTTCCTTGAGTTCTTCAAACTGGAAGACAGATTCTTGATAGTGACATGTCCTCATTTGGGTAATAAACGGCTGTAACAGTTTTGTCTTCATTCTGCAGCACTTTTCCCAATGTTTGACTTCTTGTTAGGACTTGGACATGGCTTCTGAAAGTTGATCCAATGATAGGACAACATTCCTTATCATCTGGACAACTCTCCTTATCACTATCAGCAGTTTTGCTTTTCAGCATGGTTGGCTTGCTCTTCTTCAGATGACTTGGCTCTTTCCCTTTATTTCTCTTGAGTATGGTCTTAGCTCATTCCTTTGAGGACCTTTAGGGACTTGTTGTCTCAAGCTCTTCAGCATAGTTGATTTCAGGCTTTCAGAGCATTTGATCTTGATCAATTTAGCTGAGACAACTCCTCTGGACAACTCTCCTGATCAGTATATTTAATCTTTTTGCATCAGAGCACTTTGTGCATAGAGTTGACTTCTCTGGACAACTCTCCTGATGAAAACCTTTGAGTAGTCTTGTCCTTTTGAGCTAGGTAAGCTTGTTCTTGCATATGGCTAGCTTCTTTGGACAACTCTCCTGATCAGAGCATATGAATATTTTCTCTGGACAACTCTCCTGATCAGAGCATCTTCATTGGATTTGTCCTTTTGAGCTTCACAATCTTGTTCTTGCATAAGAGCATCTTCATTGGATTTGTCCTTTTGAGCTTCACAATCTTGTTCTTGCATAAGAGCATCTTCTCTGGACAACTCTCCTGATAAGAGCATCTTAGATTTCATAGAGTGTCCTTACTCTTAAGTGATTGTTCCAAAATTTGAGCCTTGAGGGGACTTGATCTTGATCATCTTCAAAGCATAGGTTCCCCCTCAAATTGTGCATCTAATTGTCTAAGAGCTACCTAACATTTCAGCTTCTTATCTAGCCTATAATCTATATGTTCTAACATTCTTAGAACATATTTATATTGACTTAGGCATGTCTCAGGGGGTTTTGGTATTAGATCAAAACATATCTCATTTTATTCCCAACAATTTCCCCCTTTTTGATGATGCCAAAACCTATACAACTTAAGCAAAAGTGACTTGTCTACACCTATTACATGTATCTTCAGAAGACATGACTGAGGTCAATATTCGTGAAAAATAATGTGTTAGTGTATTCACTGTTTTTGTTGCAAGTAGGTTTTAAGATAGGCATAGAGAGATTTGTGTTTCTTGATTCAAAATAAGTTCAACTATCATTCATTCAAAAATCATTACAGGCATGTTGATAGTTGAAATTAACATATCAGAGCATGAATCAATAACACTTAAATACATCAGAGCATTTCATTCTAATAATTCAAGACAAAAATAATATTTTCAGCATCAGAGCACAGAGCTTGTATCAGAGCAATCTTTAATAGATCAGAGCAACCAGATTAACACATCAGCAAACTTGACCATATTTCAGCATAGTTGATCATTCAAGTAAGGTCAGAAGACTTAGCCATTTCAAAGATCATCCTCAGGAGGTGGCAGCATTCCATACTGTGCCCACACTCTTCTTTTCAGTGCCATGGCTTCTTGGTTGGTTCCCTTAGGTCCAAGAACCATCTTGTTCAGCTTAAGGATCTCAGTGAATTCCCTCAGAATTCTTGCTTGGTCAATCCATCCTTCAAGCTTTGGAGGCATGTATATGATTGGCTTGGGAGCTGTGAGTTCAAATCTTGCAATGTCAGCAGCTGCAAGTAGTTGTTGATACAACTCTCTGTAGTATTCTAGCATGAACTCAGTGAAGGCAGAGTTTGCATCTCCTTCATTCCATCTGTCAATGACATAATAGTCATAGACAAACTCCCTTTTGGCTTCTTCCCATGTGTCATTCAGTTGAATTGGCACCCATTTATCCAAGTGTGGATATTTGGTGTCCATTGGGATTAGAAGCTGAGGCTTCATCTTGCTGTAGGTTGCTCTTCTCCTTCTTGGTTTCTGAAAGTTTGCTCTTCTTTCATCTCTTGCTCTGTTGGCTTCTTCCATTAAGTCCATTTTCTCTTGGGCCCTCATCATGGCCAGTTTCTGTTGTGTTTCAGGGTCTTTGCCATACCCTTCATGAAACAGTTTTGATGGATCAAGAGCTAGGACTGTTGTCTTCTTCTTAGGTTCAGGTCCAAATCCTTCAGCAAATAACTCTTCAATGTCTTCAGAGGACTTGGTACCTTCAGCAGTTTTTCCAGATTCAGAAGATTTGTCCTCTTCAGTAGATTTGGGCTCTTCAGCAGTTTTGGCTTTCTTTGATGTAGGCTCATCTTCATCAATTCTGAATTCAGGTGGAAGATCAAGGCTGCTAGGAAAGTCAGTGAATGTCTCAACTTGTCTCTTCTTTCCTTGGGCCTTTTTGATCTTTCCTCTAGTTTGGACACCTTCAGCTTCCTTGTCCAGACCAGATACTTCACCACCTGGTCTTTGCTGTTTCCTTGCCCTCTCTTCTTGAGCTGAGGCCATTGAGTTTTTCAATGCCAATGCTAACTGCTCCTCTTCATCCAAATCTTCCAAGTTCAGCATTTCTGGCTCTTTTCCCTTTCCTTCAGGGACTTTGTCCTTCCCTTTTACTGGACTCCCAATCACCAAGGCACCTTTTGCTCTAGCTCTTTCCCTTTCCCCCTTTTTGGCAGCATCAAAGCACTGGGGCTTTAGGTCACTCATTGTTGTGGCCATTAGGGATTGGGCTTGGTTCAGGGACTTCATCTCTTCCAACAAATATACATTCTCATCATGTATATTCTGCATCCTATCACTGCTCAAGCTAAGGAAAGCTAGGACAGGCTTCATCTTTTGTTGGACAACCTCCTCCAAGGTTGCTTTGAGAGATGCATCCAATTTGGCTTTTAAGAGCTCAGTGAGGTTGGCCACTGCACCTTCAGCAATGTTGGCCAATACATCTTGGGAAAACTTTTCAGAGGCTGCTTTGACCATAGCTAGCCTTTGCTCTTCTGCTCTTCTCTTTTGCAGTGCAGTCTTCTTTCCAATAGCTTGTTTGACAGTTAGCCTGAGAGCTTTGACATTAGCATTGTGATTGTCTCTCAGCAGCTTTTGTTCTTTCTTGACCTCCTCGGAGATGGCCTCCATGGTTGATTTTACACTTTGAACTTCAGTGGAGATGGTTTGGAGACCAGATTCCACACCACTGATTCTTGCCTCAAGAGTTGGGAGCACAACATCTTCAGAGCCAGTGAGCCTCATTTCTACAGATGCTAGAGTCCTTCCTTGCTCATTCAATGCTCCTGAAGTTTCAGCATGAGCAGATTGAACTTGATGAGCCAAGGAGTCCAACTTCTCTGATTGCATTCCAAGTAAGGCTTGAGCTGAGCCTGTATCAACTTGGATAGGGGCATCTGTGAGGAACTCATCTGCAAAAATTTGGTCAAGAGAAATACCTGCAACATCAGATAAATCAAACAAGTTAGGAAATAAGCACTCATCACCCTCAATTTCTTTTGCATAAGACTCTGATACATCAGCAGTCTTCTTCTCATTTTCAACTTGTTCTTTTCTCCCTTCATAATTGATGTTCTCACTCAAGGAATCAGGCCTCCTCTCATCAAGGGATTCTTGAAGTTCAGATTTGACTTCAAGAATAACCTGTCCTTCCTCACTTATTCCACCCTCATTTGGTGGTACACTCACTATCTTAGTGATGACTACCTCTCTTTCATCCACAACTCCCTCTGATTTTTCAATTAAACTCTCCTTTTCAACTCCTTCTCCTAATCCTGCAGCATCTCCACCTTCAACGAGGTTCAAAGATGGCAGTTGTGGGGAGAGCACAGTGCTTATATCAGCAGCCACTGAGTCATCCTGAATGATTAAGGGCTGATCAATGTCCAACACCTCTGACACTGAATAGGCCTTAATCAAACTAGCCTCTAGTACAGGAACCTCAACATCTTTAGGCTGTGCCTTGGGTTCAGAAGAACCTTCATTGGCAGATGTGTCTTTGGTTGTGTTACCACCCTTGGTCAACACCTCTGAAGTTACAGAGCCTTTCCTATGATAGGTTTTAGGAGGATTGGAAAGTCTATCTGCTACAGAAGACTTGGGTTGAAGGGGTTCAGGGAGGTTGGCTTGAGGGGTTTCAGGAGGGTTGGGATTTGAAGGGTTTGAGGGATCATCAGGGGAATCATCATCATTAGAGCCACTGTCAGGGTGTTTGATTTCCTTGGCTTTTCTTTCTCCTCTTCAATCTTATTGGCTACCAACTTTGCAAAAATCTCCTCATCAATGAGGAATCTTGTCTTTGAAACTCCAGCAAAGTGTAGCAATCTGTTCTCCTCTATTTGCCACCAGTTTGCACCTTTATCTTGGATGACTTGTGATATCTCCATCATAGATTTATCTTTTACATCAACAAGCATCCTCAAATCATGAAAGGCCTTCTGAATTCTTGGAAATTCAGCAAGTTGTGGATACAAACTGTCCACAGTAGCCTTGGCTCCTCCTCTGAGCATACTTTCAAAAGTATACTCCTCCTCATCTCCACTTGAATGGGGACTTTGGGTTATAGGGGAGTTGGCTCTGGGTTCTCCTAATGTGGCTTCAGGTAGATTAAGTTCAGGGATCTTGGCTTCAGATGGGTTGGGTACAGTAGAAGGGTCTTCAGTTGCTTTAGAGAGCAATGAATCTGAAGGGGCTTTACTCAGGGGGGTTGGCTCATGAAGTGCATGCTCTAAGAGCTTTGAATAGTTGAGCATGGATGAGTCAAGGGGAGACAGGAGTCTTGTCTCATCTACTGCTAAATCAGCAAGCACATCTATGCCACTTCTTTGTGCATTCCCTTCAGGAGAATATCTCTTAGTGAGATTTACAGGGGTAATGGGTTGGTTGGAAGGGGTAACATGGGTTTCAGGGGAGTTGGGCTCAAGATATAGAGTTTCAGGGAGGTTGGCCTCTATGGGTTGATCTTCAGGGACTTTGGATTCTGGAGTTCCAGAACCAGATGAATTAGTCCTTGACATGGATTTGGCCCTGCTTTCAGTTCTGCTCTCCCTTAGAGCCAATTGAAGAGATCTTTCTTCTTGAAACTCCAAGACCTTCTCAGTAGGTTTGGCCCTTCTCTTGCTGGCCCTGCTACTTCCACTTCCTTCCTTCTCAGGGACAACTTCCCTGACTCTCTTATCACCCTTCTTCTTTTGCCTGGTCTCATTGTACTTCCTCCTCAATTCTTCTGAGTGGTCAGAAGGCACACTTACTCCCTCTTCTGCCACTTCATCAACTTCAGCTGATGCTCCTGAGGCTTCTTTTGAAGACAATTGAGACATCTTTCTTGTTTTGACAGCCCTTGCCTTTGTTCTCTTTTTCATTTTGGGCTTCTCTTCCTCCTGTTCTTCAGCAGGCTCGGCCAGTAACATCCTTCTTTTCTCAGTTTTCTTGCTGAGCTTTCTGAATAGGATCTTTTGGGCTGGGAGGGGTTTTGCAAAGGTCTGCATCTGGGAATAGTGAGAAAACCTCTCAATCAACAAGCTTGCTCTGGTGCAATACTTGATTTTTCCTTCTAGCACCACCTTATTGTGGGCTTTCACCTTAAATTTAGCCTTCTCCTTCATCATTTCAGTCAAGATGAAGGTCCTCCAATCAAACTTGATGCCCTTATCACTGGCATCAATAATGGCAGCCATGATTCTGATCCTTGGCTGGCTGACCTGCTCTAGGCTTCCAGTGTTGCTTAAGAGGCTCTTAGCAACTACCTCAAAAAGATTAAGAAACTCTGGCTTGAGAGTTTTCTTGTTTTGAGTTGAGGAGAGAGGGCCTGGAACTAATAACCACTCTTGGGCTATTTCCTCTTCATGTCCAGTGCCATACACTTCTGGATTCCTTCCCTCATAAGGCAATCCAAAGGCTCCTTCCAGATCCTCTGAGGAGAATTTCACTCTGTGGAATCTCTCCTCCTCCTCTCCTTCTGCAGTGTAAGCTAACCTGGTTGAGACTTCTCCATCTTCAGGTTTGCCTCTCCACTTTAGGAAGGCAAAGAATTCTGCCATGTAACTCTCCAAGCAAGAGCTTGGTCTTTCTTCCAAGAACTTTTGGAGACCAGCCCTTCTCAACCACCTTAGGGTTGGAGTTATCTCAGGATCTTCACTTTCAAATGAAATTATGGGTTCAAAGTGAAGATTGTTTTTGTTGCTAAGATAGGCAAAATCTAGGTCTAGATCCTTGTTGGAGAAATCAACAAGCATCTCAGGTCTAACCTTGGGGGCCATTGAAAATTGCAGAGAAAAAGTTTGATGAAGAATGAGAGAGTTTGAAGAACTTTTGAGTTAGGGTTTCGAATACTTGGGGAAGAAGTGTTTGTGGGTATCTTAAGACTTGTGAATATACTAAAAAGAATGTTTGTCAATGAGTTGGTAAGGTCTTGATACAATTCAAGGGTGAACAAAAATGGAAATCCAAAATGGACGGCTAGGATTGATTTCAGGGAAGTTGTCCATTTTTGATCCAATGGTCAAAAGCCAATGTAACAGTGAAATAACTGTTTTATTCAAAACGTGGGTGGTTTTAAATGTTTGTTTAAGGTTGGGGATTTTTCGAGATAGATCATGTCCCAAAAAGTTTAATGCAAACAAGAGTTAAATCTTGGCATTTAATGCATGGAAAGTGACCTTTTGGGTGGGAGACAAATTAAATCCCAAAAAGGTGAAAACTGTATTTCAAAGGGACAGATTTCGAAATAGGTATTGATCACCAAAAATAGGTGCTTATCAAACCAAGGAATTTGTTTGATAGTCAGGACAACTTATCTGACCCTACATGGACAAGTGTCCTGAAGATGGACAAAGGTCCTGAATGTTAATGGACAAGTGTCCTGAAGAAGTAAGGTCATGTTTCAAGTCTGCTGAGGTTTGATTTTGTTTCCCCCTTAATCAATGAGCTTCTTTGGACTTATTTGTCCAACTTCCCTGGATCAAGTAATCCCAACTCTGCTGATAGCTCCAGAAATCTTGCCTCTGCAAGTGGCTTGGTTAATATATCAGCTTTTTGATGGTCTGTGTGAATTTTCACTAGTTTGATGTCCTTCTTCTCCACATGATCTCTAATGAAGTAGTGCTTGATGTCCACATGCTTGCATCTTGTGTGCAAGACAGGATTTTGTGATATAGCAATGGCACTATTGTTATCACAGAAAATTGGCACTTCAGTAGAGTTGACTTTGTAGTCTCTTAGTTGTTGTCTTAGCCAAAGAATTTGAGCACAACAACTTCCAGCAGCAACATATTCAGCTTCAGTGGTAGAAGTGGCCACTGTGTTCTGCTTCTTGGAGAACCATGAAATAAGCTTGTTGCCCAAGAATTGACAAGTCCCTGAAGTGGAATTTCTGTCAATCCTACATCCTCCATAATCAGCATCTGAGTAGCCAGTTAGCTCAATATTGTCATCAGCAGGGTACCAAAGGCCTAGATTTTCAGTGCCTTTGAGGTACCTCAAGATCCTCTTTGCAGCCTCAAGGTGGCTTTTCTTAGGATTTGCTTGAAATCTTGCACAAACACCTACTGCAAAGGTGATATCAGGTCTGCAGGCAGTGAGATAGAGGAGTGAACCAATTATTCCTCTATACTCAGTAGAGTTGGTTGGAATACCACTCTCATCAGGATCCATCTTCCAATTTGTGTTCATAGGGATCCTTACTGGCTTGCTGGTTGTACACCCAAACTTTTTGATCATTTCTCTGGTGTACTTAGCTTGGTTGATGAAGATTCCTTCTTTGGATTGCTTGACTTGTAGACCCAAAAAGAAGTTCATCAACCCCATCATTGACATCTCAAATTTGCTTTGCATGAGCTTGGAGAATTTCTCACACAGCTTCTCATTAGGAGATCCAAAAATTATGTCATCCACATAAATTTGGACAAGTAAGATGTCCTCTCCTTCAGAGATTCTGAAGAGAGTTCTGTCCACAGTTCCCTTGGTGAATCCATGATCCAAGAGGAATTGTGACAGTGTATCATACCAAGCCCTAGGGGCTTGTTTGAGTCCATATAGAGCTTTCTTGAGTCTGTAAACTTGGTTTCCAATTTCAAAACCTGGTGGTTGCTCCACATAGACTTCTTCTTTCAAGACTCCATTCAGAAAGGCACTCTTGACATCCATTTGGTATACTTTGAACCTCTTGTGAGCTGCATAGGCTAGAAAGAGCCTTATTGCTTCTAGCCTTGCCACAGGTGCAAATGTCTCATCATAGTCAATGCCTTCATGTTGGCAGTACCCTTTTGCCACTAGTCTTGCTTTGTTTCTGACAATCACATCATTTTCATTCTTCTTGTTCTTGAACACCCACTTTGTTCCAATAACATCTTGATGTGAAGGTCTATCCACCAGCTCCCATACTTCATTTCTGGTGAATTGGTTTAGTTCTTCCTGCATGGCTGTGATCCAATTGGCATCTTGAAGTGCTTCCTCAACATCACTTGGTTCTTGCTCTGACAAGAAACAACAGAAAAGAGCACTTTCACCATGGAATCTTCTTGTTTTGACTCCAATACTTGGGTCACCAAGTATTAGATCAGTAGGATGGTCAGATAACCAAGTCCTTCTTTTTCTGATCTCTTCAGTAGAGTTGTCCTCTACTGAAGTTGAGTCATTTTGATCATAGAATTCAGGATAATTTAGTGCAGGATCTAATTCAGGATCATAATCAGGGATGTTGTCCTCAATGTCAGGGACATTGGCATTTTCAACATTTTGAGTTCCCCCTTGATTATTTGACCCATTAACTACCTCAGCAGGAACTGCTTCTTCATTGGTAGTTGTTACCTGGATGTGAACTGGGATTGGTTCATTCAGTTCACCATTTCCATCTGTGGGATTTGTCTCAGGAAGGTTGCCTTCAGGATGGTTGTCCAGTATTGTATGTTCAGGTAGATTGGATTGGACAACATCTATGAATTCAGTGTCTTTGTCTTTTAGGCTTAATCTGGTTGTCCTCTGTGTGATTTCTTCAAGTTCCAAATGATCATTCCTGATCTCAAAGATAGACTCATCAAACACAACATGAGGTGTTTCTTCCACTTTAAGGGTTTTCTTGTTGTAGACTCTGAAAGCTCTACTGATTTGAGAGTATCCAAGAAATACTCCCTCATCAGCTCTGCTATCAAAAGCTTTTAACTGTTCTTTCCCATTATTGTGAATGAAACATTTACAGCCAAATATATGAAAATATGACACTTTAGGCATTCTTCCTTTCCAGAGTTCATAGGGGGTTTTGCCTTGCCCCTTAGTGATTAAACATCTATTTTGAGTATGGCATGCAGTATTTATAGCTTCAGCCCAAAACCTCTTAGGTAAATTTGAATCAGCAATTAGAGTTCTAGCAGCTTCTTTTAAAGTTCTATTCCTTCTTTCTGCAACTCCATTTTGTTGGGGAGTTCTAGCTGCTGAAGTTTCATGAGTTATTCCATTTGATGTGCAGTACTCATTGATGTATGAATTAATGAACTCAGTGCCTTTATCAGATCTTATCTTGATAATGCTAAGGATTTTCTCATTTGACAATCTCTTGAGAAGTTCAGGTAGTTTGACTTGTGTTTCCTTCTTATTAAGGAGAAATACTACCCATGTGAACCTAGAGAAGTCATCTACTACCACTAATGTGTATTTTCTACCATTTATGCTTGAAGGGGTAATTGGTCCAAACAGATCCATATGTAGAAGTTCAAGTACCCTTTCAGTGGAGATGACTGGTTTTCCCTTAAATGAGGCTTTAATCTGTTTTCCTTCTTGACATGGCTTACACACATGTTCTTTAATGAAAACCTCATTAGGTAGTCCTTTAACTAATGCATTTCTAGCAAGTTTGTTCATAGATTTGAAGTTCAGGTGATTTAGCCTCTTGTGCCATAGCCAACTTTGTTCACTAGAACTTTTAGCAATAAAACATGCAGCATCAGTAGACTTGTCCCAGTCTGCAAAATACACATTTCCCTACCTAGTTCCAGTCAATAGGGTTTGTTGAGCTTTATTTTTAATTAGACACTTTCCACTTGAGAACTCAACATTAAAATCTTTATCACAGAATTGACTGATACTCAGGAGGTTATATTTGAGACCAGCTACATAAGATACATTGGTTACTTTGATGTTACCAATCATCAAAGTACCATAACCTTTTGTTGTTGCTTGTGAGCTGTCTCCAAAGGTGACATTTGGGCCTTCTTTTTCAATAAAATCACAGAGGAGTTCCTTGTTTCCAGTCATGTGCCTTGAGCATCCACTGTCAAGGTACCATGCTGTCTTTTTGTTCATGCTCCTCTTCTTGTGGCCCATTGGTACCTGTAATTAGATAGGTTTAGGTACCCTTTGAGTTTTGGGTCCTAAGAGGTTAGCTGTACCTTTGGGAACCCAAACTTGCCTAATAACCCTGATTGATTCAAGGTGGCTAATTTGATTTCTTAGTGCATCAACATACACTGTCTTTCCCTTAAATGCCTTTGGGAAAGTATGTGTGAATGTGTTAACTCTGTAAGTTTCAGGGAAGTTGACCACTTTCCTGAACTTATGAGTTCTTTGTGCAGCTTGATGAAGTCTTTGAGGAAGGGCATTTTTATGACCATTACCCTTTGGCATGAAGGGTTTTGGTTGTCTCATTTTATTCTGCCTGTGAGGGTAGTTGTCCTTAGGTCTATTCAGCTGAGGCTTCCTCAGATGAGTTGGTCTAGGCTGATTATACCTTGGATAATTCCTCTGAACATTGTTCAGGAGAGTTGCCCTGCCATTGGGTCTACTCTGCTGACCAATATTCCTCTTGTGTTCAGGAGCTTTGGCCATTTCCTTAGGTTTTGGCCTATTCTCCTGAATCACTTGAGTAGGCATTTCATTCAATTTGCCCTTTCCTTTGTTCAGTGGCTGAATTACTTCATTTTCAGCTTGTTGTGCCACTGACTTAACAAAGATTCTCTTAGTGTTACTTGTGGATGCAACACTAAGACAAGGTGAAGATTCAAATGGATCAAAACCCAATCCACTTCTTTGAGCCATAGGTCTTTGATAACTTTGAATTTCCTCTATTGCTCTGGAGGATTTGTTCAAAGCAGACATCTTTAATTTCAGGCTCTCTTCACTTGATTTAAGAATATCATACTCATGTGAGAGATTTTCAAATTTGGCATTTAGAATTTTAAGTTCAAATTCTTTTCTCTTCTGAGAGAGAAGTTGATCATCAATCTCCTTTTGTTGGTCAACTATCCTGAGATTTGCTTCCTCAAGCTTTCTCAAGGCTTGTTGATACAACTCAGTAGACTTGACATCAACAGCTACCTCAGAGTTTTTAGAAAGTTCAATAGCCAATCTTTCATTTTCTTTCACACAATTATCATGAAATTCTTGTAATCTAGTGAAATCTTCCATCAACTTTCCCAAGGAAAGTTTCAGGTTAACCTCACTAGTGTTTTGTGAGATGAATGATGGTGAACTAGAAGTAGAGGATACCTCATCATCCTCAAGAGCCATGTTGCAAACATCATCATCATCATCACTGTTGGAGAATAGTCCATCAGAAGAGTTGAAACTTTCAGCACTATCAGATTCTTCACCAGCCATCATGGCTTTTCTATTGGTGAATTTTCTGTCTCTTTTTGCTTGTCTTTCTCTTCTTTCTTTAGAGCTTAGTTCAGGGCAGTCATATTGGAAGTGCCCTTTCTTTTTGCAGTTGTAACACAGATCTTCATCATCATCCTTCTTGGATTCATCTCTTCTCTTAGATGATGAGGGTTCAGCTCTACTGGATCTTCTCCTATCAGAGGACTTGTCCTCTGATCTTTTCTCTTCAGGCTTTTTGTCCTCAGCCTGAACTTCAGGGGAATTGTATCTTCTGCTGAATTTGTTGTCTTGGTAGAATTTCTTGTATCTACCAAACCTTGTGTTGAGCTTGTCAAACCTTCTAGCCATCAAGGCTAGTTCTTCCTTCATTTCAGTCTTAGAGACTGACTTTGATGATCTGGGAGTGGGTTGCATTTCTGGTTCAGCAACTTTGGCTTTGAATGCCACTCCCTTGGTAGGATTTGAAGATTCCTCAACAGGCTTTCTTCTATTGAGGTCAAACTCATAGGCTTTAAGTTCTGAGAATATTTGTTGCATGGGCATAGTGGAGAGATCTTTGGTATTCTGCATCATCACAGCATAGACATCCCACTTTTGAGTGAGACTCCTCAAAATCTTTAATCCAACCTCTCTCTTGGTGTAGACCTTGCCCAATGAGTTGATTTCATTCATCACATCAGTGAATCTACCAGCAAATTTGTCA
This sequence comes from Galeopsis tetrahit, assembly GCA_963675135.1. Taxonomy (NCBI): domain Eukaryota; kingdom Viridiplantae; phylum Streptophyta; class Magnoliopsida; order Lamiales; family Lamiaceae; genus Galeopsis; species Galeopsis tetrahit. The sequence goes on from OY776125.1 coordinate 53,248,140, forward strand.
ATGGACTCTTCAGACTCCATTGAGAATTGTTCAAACTTCTGCACAGCAACTTGGAGCTTGTTCTCCTTGATTTTTTCAGTGCCCTCACACATTTCAGCAAGGGTATCCCAAATTTCTTTGGCTGTTGTGCAGTGGTAGACTCTTCCCATGATTGCATCTGGAATTGTTTGATAAAGAGTATTCATGGCAAGATACTTCAGATTATCTTTCCTCTTTTCATCAGCAGTGAAGTCATCCTCATCCTTGGGAATCAGTTCCCTTACATCAGCTTTTTGTGCATCTGTTACCCTGGGGTTAGTTTGAGTAAACACAAAAGGTCCTCTAGTGATTACTCTTAACATGTCAGTATGAAGAGATGCAAGATGAGCCCTCATTCTAATTTTCCAGAATTCATAATTGTCTATTGAAAACATGGGCAGTTTGTGATGAGAAATGTGGTTGACTGGATTTGTGGCCATATTGTCCAATCCTTGAACAACAGGTGGAGGAACAGCATTGTTGTTGGCCATATCTCACAAATAATCAGTTAGTTACCAAATGATGGATTTCAGAAAGAGATCAGTTCAGTGACCACACAAATATGAGAGTTTTGAAAATCAAGATGGATTTTCAGAAGCAGTGGTCTTTGAACCCCTGCTCTGATACCACTTGTTGGTCCTGAAAGGAGTATATAACAAGTGTATGGGGGGGGGGAATACACTTGTGTGCAATTCTTTTGCTAATTTGATCAAATCAGAGTTCAGCTAGGTTGTCTTGGACAACTCTGCTGAAGAAGATTAACTCTTCTAAGATAATCAGACTACTAAGTACTATTGAGTACTTAGTTGATTGACTATCTAGGGGAGTTATATGTGCGGAATAATGGTTGGCCTTTTAAGTTTAGACTCCTTAATTTCTGAAATCACTTAGTCAATGCAACACAGTTCAGTTTAGCTTCAGGGAACTTGTCCAAATCAGTTTTGCACAGTCTTTGAGTATGTATCTTTGAAAGATCAGTTTTGTGTGCAGTGTTGAATGAATGTAAGTACTTGTAAAGCAAAACAACACAAGAGTTTATAGTGGTTCAGAGACTCAAGCTCCTACATCCACTTTCCCTGATTTAACAGGATAATTCCTTCACTCTTGGAATTAACTTGTTTTATAGTGCCAAGGTGCACTTGATCAAGAACACCACTCCTTGGTGAATTGATCCCTAGGATGTCTAGAGTCCTAGTACCCTCTTCTCAACTCGGAACTGAACTGTTCTTCTCTCAACAGTCAGTTCCTACCACTTCTACTACTACAACCTTCTCACTTTCTCACTTGAAAGGGTTAAGGGTTGAAGTAAGGTTCCAACTAATGAGATATCATTTACAATGGAGATCAATGTATAAGGATAGGATATCTCTCTAAGCTTGTGTATGAATGTACAATGTGTTCAGCTTAGAAGAAGTGTTTGAAGACTAAAATAGTCTTTGATAGCTTTGAAAGCACTTTGTAGGATTGTTCGATATTCTTGTCAAGGTTGAGGTTAGTTGGATGCTTTCAAATGGTCTTCACACTTCTGTATTTATAGACAAAATGGAGGATTTGCCCGTTGGAGAGGCAGCCCCAAATTGCTATAAATGTCTTCCTTGAGTTCTTCAAACTGGAAGACAGATTCTTGATAGTGACATGTCCTCATTTGGGTAATAAACGGCTGTAACAGTTTTGTCTTCATTCTGCAGCACTTTTCCCAATGTTTGACTTCTTGTTAGGACTTGGACATGGCTTCTGAAAGTTGATCCAATGATAGGACAACATTCCTTATCATCTGGACAACTCTCCTTATCACTATCAGCAGTTTTGCTTTTCAGCATGGTTGGCTTGCTCTTCTTCAGATGACTTGGCTCTTTCCCTTTATTTCTCTTGAGTATGGTCTTAGCTCATTCCTTTGAGGACCTTTAGGGACTTGTTGTCTCAAGCTCTTCAGCATAGTTGATTTCAGGCTTTCAGAGCATTTGATCTTGATCAATTTAGCTGAGACAACTCCTCTGGACAACTCTCCTGATCAGTATATTTAATCTTTTTGCATCAGAGCACTTTCTGCATAGAGTTGACTTCTCTGGACAACTCTCCTGATGAAAACCTTTGAGTAGTCTTGTCCTTTTGAGCTAGGTAAGCTTGTTCTTGCATATGGCTAGCTTCTTTGGACAACTCTCCTGATCAGAGCACATGAATATTTTCTCTGGACAACTCTCCTGATCAGAGCATCTTCATTGGATTTGTCCTTTTGAGCTTCACAATCTTGTTCTTGCATAAGAGCATCTTCATTGGATTTGTCCTTTTGAGCTTCACAATCTTGTTCTTGCATAAGAGCATCTTCTCTGGACAACTCTCCTGATAAGGGCATCTTAAATTTCATAGAGTGTCCTTACTCTTAAGTGATTGTTCCAAAATTTGAGCCTTGAGGGGACTTGATCTTGATCATCTTCAAAGCATAGGTTCCCCCTCAAATTGTGCATCTAATTGTCTAAGAGCTACCTAACATTTCAGCTTCTTATCTAGCCTATAATCTATATGTTCTAACATTCTTAGAACATATTTATATTGACTTAGGCATGTCTCAGGGGGTTTTGGTATTAGATCAAAACATATCTCATTTTATTCCCAACAACACATAACATATAACATACTTGTTATACGACATATATATCACAATTTCCAAAAGATTCGAGTACCGAAAATCATAAACGGAAATCGAAATTTACGCAAATAGCATATAAATGTTTGTGTGTTAAAACCTGTGTAGTTTACTCGATTCAGGCTGTGATATGGATTCGAATTCGTGTGGGAACCTGGGGGATCGATCAAGGATGAAGTTGGCTTGAGTTCTTCATGATTGTTGCAAGATTATTGAAGAAATAGTTATCCAATACGACTTCGAAATAAAAGGCAGCGGCAGAGAAGAAAAAGGTGTGGTGTTCTTCATTCTTCTTGAATCATATGGGCTGTTCTTCGATGCTAGGAATCGAAATCAACTCGGGTATGTTTCCGGCAATCCAAGGCTGCTATAAAGGTGGAAGAACCAACTTGCTTCCTATTGTTTTAGGAAGAAGTCGATACTAAGGTAGAAAAAGGGGAAGACAAATAGAGTTGTTCTTCATTTTTGTTGATGATCCATGGAGTCGGTTATGGGTTTTGATTTCACAAGAGTTTGGCTTGAATTTTGGGAATGGCTGAATGAAGAAGAAACTAAAGTGTGGAAGATATATATAGAGGGAATGGGAGAGTGATTATTGGCCGAGAGTGATATACAAAGAGGACCTGGTTTAATTTAAACCATGTATGAATGAGTGGACCAAAATTGGCCACATGAACTTTGTGATTTAAAATTTAAAGTAGTAGATATTTTATTTATCGCGGTATTCGTTTGTACTCGGTATTTACTACAAAGTTGTTACTTAATTTTGTGTTAATTATTTTTTCGCGGAAAATTACACGAGAGCTATAAATATTTATTCAGGAATTATGGTGATGAAATCGTCTCGCTCCGAGATAAAAATTATTTAATTATAATATCGTCTCAAGATTGGCTTATATTATGTTTGTTTTAATTATAATATTTATTTAATAGCAAATTATCAGAATAAGTCATAATATAAAATCAGATAAGGAAAGCATTATATCACATAGACACGAAAAACATGACAACCAGGAAAATGTAATTTTCATGAATATTAATTTATTGTACATGCGATACTATTATTTATCATTATCAAGCAAGCAATTGTATCAAATCTTTATATTTAAAATTAAGATAACATGACAATATTATTTATTTGAATATATTATGCTTTGTTAAATAGTTTATCATAAGCTAGCTTTAAAATAAATCGTAAGGTTATAAATTAGACTCCATTCATTTTCGACACTTATTAATATTCATCAAACCTTATTCTTTATTTTTATTTATTTCTTTATTATGTGCTAGGAGTGCTCCCGATCAGATTACTCGTTTGTCTTCCTGAAAATCAAATCTTTGAGAACAAATAACACTGTTAATATAATCGAAATATTCTTAAATCATATATTTCTTTATTCCATATTAATTTTGGGAAGGGGTGTTACAATTATAATGATCCTGATTACATGGCTTTTATGACTAGACAGTTTAAAACTTTCATGAAGAATAAGAAATTCAAAGACAATATTCAACCTAAGTTTCAGATTACTAATAATCAACAATTGCCTGTTAGGAAAAACACTTTTAATCCTTCTAGACAATTAGAGAGAGGAAACAGGTTTAGGTCTGACCAAGACTATAGGAAGAATGTTAAATGTGATGCATGTTCTGGATATGGTCATTATGCTAATGAATGTGCTAACACTATTCTAAAAAAGAAACTTAATTTCAGTGCTATTCTAAGTGATGAGTCTGATATTGAACATGATCCTGAAAAGGACATTGAACAAGCCTTTTCTGCTAGAATTATCTATGATGACACTTTTGATGATGATCTGGATGATTATTATGATGTGAAGACTAATGAGCCATCATTTGAGAAATCACTGAGTAATAAAACTCCAGAATTTAATTGTTTCACAAGTGCTATTACAGAGATAGGTACATCCAGAAGAGATGCTGATATTCAAGATTTGTCTAACACTGTGTTCAAATTGGAAAGTCTTTTAACAAAGAAAGATAAAGAAATTTCTAATCTAAAAGATGGACTAGAAGTATCTGTTCTTGATTTCAGAAAATACTCTTATGAAAATACCTTGATTAATGAAAAACCTCATGGAAAATATTCTGAATCTGAAAAATTAAATCTTGTTATTAAGTCTTTAACCTTTGAAAACAATGATTTAAGAGATCCTGTTTTAAAACTTGAGAGTATTTTAACCAAGAAAGAATGTGAAATTGAAAAACTTGAAGAAAAGATGAAAGAAGTGTCATTAAGCATCAAGAAATTCTCTGAAGGAACAGTGAAGTTGAAGGAATCAATGTTGAGTAACAATACAAAGAAAACAGGTATTGGGTATAAAGGTAAAACAGGGAAATTCTCTTCTAGTACAAACAATGTATCTACTGTTTTTGTAAAAGCTGAACTTGAAACCAATGCTACTGTCTCTGCAAAAACTGTTATCAATGTGAAAGAACTTGTGTGTAATTATTGTTTTAAAAAGGATCACAAAGTTCATTTCTGCTTAAAAAGACAAAAGGACTTGAAAGCTTCTGAATTGTACAGAATGACACCACACACAAAGCATCATTCACATAAATCTGAATGGATTCCTAAAAACACTATTTGCAATGTTGTTCATATATCTTTGAAAGCATGTGTTCCTGGTTTATGGTATTTTGATAGTGGTTGTTCTAAACACATGATAGGTCAACTTGATTACTTATTTGATTATAAATCTTATAATGGTGGTAATGTTACTTATGGTGGTGGATCTAAAGGAAATATCATTGGTAGAGGAACCTTAAATGTTCCTGGATTTCCTAAATTACCAAATGTTTTACATGTTGATGGATTACTTGCCAACCTTATTAGTATAAGTCAGTTATGTGATGATGATTTGCATGTAAAGTTTGATAAAAATTCATGTTATGTGCTAGATAAAAATTCTGATTGCATTATGATGGGTAATAGATCTGCTGATAATTGCTATTTAATTGAGTCTAAAGTCAATTGCAATAGTGTGAAAAATGATGAAAGTACACTTTGGCATCATAAACTTGGACATGTTAATTATAGACAAATTGAAAGATTAACTAAACTAAAAGCTGTCACAGGTTTACCTATGCTGAAATTTACAGACAAAAATGTTTGTGGACCATGTCAGAAGGGCAAACAGGTAAAAGTGTCTCACAAATTGTTGGGTCAGTGCTCTACAAAACACTGCTTTTAGTTACTTCATATGGATCTTATGGGTCCTATGGAAACTGAAAGTATAGGTGGAAAAAGGTATTCTTTTGTTATTGTTGATGATTATTCTAGATTCACATGGGTAGAATTTTTAAAAGAAAAATCAGAAACATTCTCTGTCTTTAAAATTCTATGCAAAAGATTCAAAACTGTCTACAATTCTAAAGTTTGTAGAATCAGATCAGACCATGGAAAAGAGTTTGAAAATGGTGCTTTCACTGAGTTTTGTGAGTCTAAAGGCATTGTACAAGAGTTTTCATCACCTAAAACCCCTTCAAGAGATGGCTAGAGTTATGCTATGTTCTAAAATTTTGGCTAAAAGGTTTTGGGCTGAAGCTCTTAACACAGCTTGTCATATTTCAAATAGAGTTTACATAAGAACAGATTCTATTAGAACTCCTTATGAAATATTGAACAATAGGAAGCCTAATCTTAAGTATTTCCATGTATTTGGCTGTGTTTGCTATATTCTAAATGATAGAGATCAGTTGCATAAATTTGACTCAAAAAGTGACAAAGGCTTTTTCCTTGGTTATTCAAGGAACAGTAAAGCTTATAGGGTATATACTTTCAGAACTAATACTGTTCAAGAGCCTGTAAATGTGGTTTTTGATGATAACACAAGTATTACAGGAAACAGTATTGAAGAAGATGTTTCAGACTTTACTGACAGTCCAATACAACCAGACAGAACAGGTTAGATCCAAAATGATGAACAAAATGAGGGAACACATACAGACACATCAGTTGAAGATACATAAAATACAGAAAATCTGTACAACCTTCATAAAACTCCTTCAATCAGAGTTCAAAAGAATCATCCACAGGAGCTGATAATAGGTTAACAATCTACTGGAATTCAGACCAGAAGGAGAATGGTATGAATTCAAAAGATGTTGTAAGATCTATTTGTATGTCATCTGTGTGTAATAAAGTAAATCATGAGTGCTATCATTCTGCTATTGAACCTAAAACTGTAAAAGAAGCCTTAAATGATGAACATTGGGTAGAAGCTATGCATGAAGAATTGAATCAATTTGTTAGGAATGATGTATGGACTTTAGTACCTAGACCAGATCATACTAATGTTATTGGCACTAAATGGATTTTCAAAAACAAAACTGATGAAATTGGCAATATTATCAGAAACAAAGCAAGACTTGTTGCTCAAGGATATACTCAAGTAGAGGGAGAAGATTTTGATGAAACATTTGCTCCAGTTGCTAGAATTGAATCCATTAGACTTTTACTTGCCATTGCATGCTTTATCAATATAAAACTATATCAAATGGATGTTAAAGCTGATTTCTTAAATGGAATTCTGATGGAAGAAACTTATGTTGGACAACCAAGTGGCTTTGAAAATCCAGAATTTCCTGATCATGTTTTCAAACTAAAAAAGGCTCTTTATGGCTTGAAACAAGCACCTAGAGCATGGTATGAAAGATTAACAAATTTTCTGATTGAATTTTGTTTTACTAGAGGTGAAGCTGATAGAACTCTATTCATTAAACATGAGAAAAATGATATTATGGTTGCTCAAATTTATGTTGATGATATAGTGTTTGGCTCCACTTGTGATGATATGCTAAAACTGTTTGTGAATGAAATGACATCTACCTTTGAAATGTCCATGGTTGGTGACTTAAACTATTTCCTAGGACTGCAAATTAAACAGCAAAATGATGGTATTTTTATCTCACAAAGTAAATATGCTAAAAATCTTGTGAAAAGGTTTGGCTTAGAGAATGCTAAACACATGAAAACACCTATGGGATCAACTCAGAAACTGAGTAAAGACAATGTTGGTCAGAATGTTGACCCAACATTGTACAGATCAATGATAGGCAGTCTCCTTTATTTGAGCTCTAGTAGGCTTGATATCATGTTTAGTGTATGTTTGGGTGCTAGATATCAGTTTGATCCTAAAGAATCTCACATGCATGCTGTAAAAAGAATTATTAGATATGTTGCAGGAACTTCTGATTTAGGTCTATCGTACAGCAAGGATACAAATTTCTCCTTAATTGGATATAGTGATGCTGACTGGGCAGGAGATGCTGATGATAGAAAGAGTACCAGTGGTGGCTGCTTTTACATGGGAAATAATCTCATATCTTGGCATAGCAGAAAACAGAACTGTGTATCACAATCCACAGCTTAATCTGAGTATATTGCAGCTGGGAGTTGCTGTACACAATTACTTTGGTTACATAAAATGTTTTGTGATTATGGTTTATCTTGTGATACTTTAACTGTTTATTGTGATAACACTAGTGCCATAAATATATCTAAGAATCCAGTGCAACATTCTTTGACTAAGCATATTAGTATAAGGCATCATTTCATAAGAGATCTAGTTGAAAAAGAGGTGGTTAAGTTGGAATACATTTCTACAAAAAAACAACTTGCTGATATATTTACCAAAGCTTTAGATGATTAGAGATTCTCCTCTCTAAGGAAATCTCTTGGTTTATGTAATATCTGAACACTGTATCAAAAGTGTTGTACCAAATGCGGCAGCAGTTGGGACAACACCAGAGTAGTTCATTTAATTATTTCTTTGTCTAAATTTCGCAAGTGTCGGATTTAACATAATTCTCTACAATCTTAGTCTAAAAGTCTTAAATTGAGTCATGTGGAATATGAGAAAAGCTTGTACAATCTCTCAAATGCAAAGAAAATCACAAATTAGATGCTTCAAAAATCACTGAGTAACTAGGGACACGGAGCTCGCTACTACGATGTTCTCTTTTCTAAAGGTGATTATATAACTCCCCAGCCTTTAACTAATATTAACTTCCACCCACGTTTTAAATAAAAACAGTTTTCAAAACTATTCCATTGGTTTTAACCGTTGGATCAATTTTTGGACAAATCTCCTGAAATTGATCTTGGCCGTTCAAAACTGGTTTTCCCCATTTGCCAACCTTTGAATTGCCTTAAGACTTACCTACTCAATGACAAACATTCCTTTTGGAATATACTCTAAGTCTTAAGAAGCCCCCAAGTTTCCACTTCTTCCCCACACATTCAAACTCTCTTGAAACCCTAGTTTTTCAAAACTCTCTCAAAGCTTCTTACTGTTCTATCAATGGCACCCAAAGCCAGACCAGAGATGATGGTTGATTTCACCAACAAGAAGCTGGAAATTGACTTCAATTATCTCAGTCACAAAACTAACCTCATCTTTGAGCCCATAATTTCTTTTGAAAATGAAGACCCTGAGATTACTCCAACATTGAGATGGCTGAGGAGAGCAGTTCTTCAAAAGTTTATGCAAGAAAAGCCCAGTTCTTGCTAGGAACAATATATAGTAGAGTTCTTTGCCTTTCTTAAGTGGAAAGGAAAGGCTAGTGAAGGAGATGTGTCAACAAGGTTGACATATGTAGCTTATGGAGAGGAGGAAGAAAGGTCTCATAGAGTCAAATTCACTGCAAAGGATTTGGAAGATGCTTTTGGATTGCCCTCAGAAGGAAGGGATCCAGAAAGCTATGGGGATGGCCATGAGAAGGATATTGCTCAAGACTGGCTGCTTGTTCCAGGACCAATCTCCTCAACTCAGCATAAAAGAACTCTCAAGCCTGTGTTTCTAAACCTGTTTGAAGTAGTAACAAAAAGTTTGCTAAGCAATACTAGAAGCTTAGAGCAAGTAAGCTTTCCAAGGATCAGGATTATGGCTGCAGTCATTGATGCTAGTGACAAGGGCATCAAGTTCAATTGGAGGGACTTCATCATAAATGAGATGATGAAGGAGAAGGCCAAATTCAAGGTGAAAGTCCACAACAAGGTGGTGCTGGAAGGAAAGCTCAAGTACTGCACTAGAGCAAGTCTGCTGATAGAGACATTTTCACATTACTCTGAGATGCATACCTTTGCCAAGCCACTTCCAGCTCAAAAAATCATGTTTAGAAAACTCTCCAAGAAATCTGAGCAAAGGAGACAGCAGCTGGCCAAACCTGCTGAAGTAAAGGTTGAGGAAAGGCCTAAATTGAAGAAAAGGACTAAGGCTAAAGTTGTAAAGACAAAGAAGTTATCTCAAATCTCTTCAGAAGAGAAGTCAGGTGCTTCAACAGAGGTGGATGCAGTTGCTGAAGAAGGAGTAGAAGTGCCCTCAGATTCAGATGAAATTAGGGACAAGTTCCCCATGGTGGTGAAAAAGAAGAAAGGTGAAAAGAGGATCAGGGAAGATGTCCCTGATGAGGAAGGAAGTGGGAGCAGTAGAGCTAGCAAGAGAAGGGCCAAGCCTACTTAAAAGCTTCTAGAGCTTCAGGAGGAGAAGACTTTGCAAATTGCTCTAAGGGAGAGTAGAGTTGAAAGCAAAACCAAGTCAAAGTCTAAGTCTAAAACCAACTCTTCTGGTTCTGGTACTCCAGAATCCAAACTCCCTGAAACTCAACCCCAAGACCAAGAGCCCAACTCCCCTGAAACCCACATAACCCCCCAAGACCAACCCATTGTTCCTCTGAACCTCACAAAGAGATACTCCCCTGAAGGAACTGCTCAGAGAAGTCCAATAGATGTAATGGCAGATATTGCAGTTGATGAATCAAGATTATTGTCCCCTCTTAATTCATCCATGCTTAACTTCTCCAAACTACTTGAAGATGTACTGATAGACCCAACTCCCCTGAGCAAACCCACTTTAGAACCATTGCTCTCAAAAGCAACTGAAGAGACATTTGCTGAACCCAACCCTTCTGAAGCCAACCTTCAAGTCAACCCTTCTGAACCCAGAGCCAACTCCCCTATAACCCAAAGTCCCCAATCAACTGGAGATGAGGATGAGTATACCTATGAGGGTATGCTCAGAGGTGGAGCAAGTGCTACTGTGGATAGTTTGTACCCCCAACTTGCTGAATTTCCAAGGTTGCAGAAGCAATTTCATGATTTGAGGACTCTAGTGGATGTGAAAGACAAGACCATCATGGAGATTGCTCAAGTAATTCAAGACAAGGGTGCAAACTGGTGGCAAATAGAGGAGAGCAGACTGCTACACTTTGCTGGAGTTACAAAGTCTAGATTCCTCACTGATGAGGAAGTGTTTGCAAAATTGGTGGCAGACAAGATTGCTGAAGAAAAAGAAAGACTTGCTAAAGGGATCAAGCACCCTGAAAGCAGCTCCAATGATGATGATTCCCATGATAGTCCCTCAGATCCCACAGATCCCAACCCCCTGGTCCCAAACAGCCATACATTCATTACCTTACCTACCCTAGGAAGGGTTCTGTTTCATCAGAAGTGTTGACCAAAGCTAGTGACACAGCCTAAGATGCATCTGCCGATGAAGGTTCTTCTGAACCCAAGGCACAACTTAAAGATGTTGAGGCTCCCCACTTAGAAGTTGGTTTGGTTAAGGCCTCATCAGTGTCAGGAGAGTTGGACACTGACCAGACCTTAACCATTCAGGATGACACAGTGGCTTTAGAACCAAGCACTGTGATCTCCCAACAACTGGCTTCCTTGAACCCTGTTGAGGGTGAGGAAAGTGCAGGTCTAGGTGAATGGGTTGAAAAGGATGCATTAGTGGAAAAACCAGATGGAGTAGTAGATGAGAGAGATGTGGTGATTACTAAGATAGTGAGTGTACCAACAAATGATGGTGGTATAAGTGAGGAGGGGCAGGTTATTCTTGAAGTCAAATCTGAACTTCAAGAAACCCTTGAGGAGAGAAGGCCTGACCCTGAGTGTGAGGAAATTTTGAATGAAGGAAGAAAAGAAAAAGTTGAAAATGAGAAGAAGACTATTGATGTATCAGATTCTTATGAAAAAGAAATTGAGGGTGCTGAGTGTTTATTTGCTGACAAATTTGATTTCTCTGATCTTGCAGGTGTAACACTTGATCAAATTTTTGCTGATGAGTTTCTTATAGATGCTCCTATCCATATTGATTCAAACTCAGCTCAAGCCATCCTGGGTGAGCAATCAGCAAAGTTGGACACATTGGTTCATCAAGTGGAAACAGCCCATGATGAGACTTCAGGAGCCTTGGATGAGCAAAGTAGAACTTTGGCATCAGTAAAGATGAGATTGACAGGCTCTGAAGAGGTGGTGCTGCCTACCATTGAGGCTAGAATTAGTGGAGTTGAACCTGGTCTGCAAACCATCTCCACTGAAGTGCAAAAAGCCAAATCTAGCATGGAATCAATATCAAAGGAAGTGAAAAAGGATCAGAAGTTGCTTAGAGACAACCACAACAAGAATGTGAAGGCTCTAAAGTTGGTTGTCAAGCAAGAAATTGGTAAAAAAAGTGTCATTCAGAAGAAAAGAGCAGAGGAAATGAGGTTGGCTATGGTCAAAGCAGCTTCAGAAAAGTTTACACAGGAAGTGATAGCCAAGATTTCTGAATCAGCAGTGGCCAATCTCACTGATTTCCTGAAGGCAAGCCTTGATGCATCCCTCAAAACAACCATGGAAGAGGTTGTAGAGCAGAAAATGAAACCTATTCTTGCTTTCCTAAGCATGAGCAGTGATAGAATGCAGAACATTCATGATGAGAATGTGTATCTGCTTGAGGAGATGAAGTCATTGAACTTAGCCCAGTCCTTGATGGCAACTACTATGAGTGGGATCAAACCCTAGTGTTTTGATGCTGCCAAAAAGGGGAAAAGGGAAAGAGCAAGGGCTAAAGGTGCCTTAACAATTGGAGAAGGCAAGGGCAAAGAGAAAGTACCAGAATCCAAAGGCAAAGAGGAAGCAGTCTTGAATCTGGAAGAGCTAGATGAAGAAGAGCAGCTGGCTATTGCTCTAAAGAACTCAATGGCATCTGCTCAAGAGGAAATAGCAAGAATTCAGCAAAGACCTGGAGGAGAGGTGTTAGGATTGGACAAAACTACTGAAGGAGTCCAAACTGGGGGAAAGATCAAGAAGGCCAAGGACAACAAAAGGAAAGCTGAGACCTTCAATGAGTTTCCCAATAGCCTTGATCTACCTGCTGAATTCAGAATAGAGGAAGAAGTGTCTACTACTAAGAAGACTAAAACTGCTGAAAAGGGCAAAGATGCTGAAAAGGACAAATCTGCTGAATTTGTCAAAACTGCCGAACCTGCCAAGACTGCTGAAGTTCAAAAGGATGTAGAGATTCTGTTTGAAGAAGGTTTTGGAGCCCAGGAGAAGATGGATCTGATGGAAGAAGCAAACAGGGCTAGAGATAAGAGAAGAGCAGAATTTCAGAAGCCTAGGAGAAAGAGAGCCACATACAACAAGTTGAAGCCTCAGCTGCTGATCAAAATGGATACCAAATATCCTCACATGGATAAATGGGTTCCAATCCAGCTGAATGACATATGGGAAGAGGCAAAGAGGGAGTTTGTCTATGATTACTATGTCATATGCAGATGGAATGAGGAAGACCCTAACTCCACTTTTACACAATTTATGATTGAATATCACAGGGAGCCCTATCAACAATTACTTGCAGCTGCAGACATTGCAAGAATTGAGCTTAATGCCCCTAAGCCAATCATCTACATGCCTCCCAATAAAGAAGGCTTCATAGACCAATCAAGGATCTTCCAAGAATTATTTGAGATCCTGAACCTGAATAGGATGGTGCTTGGGCCAAAGGGAACAAATCAAGAAGCCATGGAACTGAAGAAGAGGGTGTGGGCACAGTATGGGATGGTGCCACCTCCTGAAGATAACCTCTGAACTAGCTAAGTCTACTTGACCATTGTTTTGCCATAAGTGCTTAAATGGATGACTACTTGATCTTGGTTGCTATCTGGTTAATATGGTCATCTCTGGTGATTATGCTCAAGATTGCTGAAACATGTCTCTCCTGCTCTGATGATTATCTATTTGTTCTGATCATGTGTTTTGTTAGTTTAGTAATGCTCTGATCAATTGATATGTAATTCTCCTGATTCATGCTCTGATATGTTTATTTGACTATCTTCATGCCTGTAATGATCTATGAAATTATGAATGATAGTTGAATCTTTATGTGAATCAAGAAATAATATATCAATGTCTCAACATGCCTGACTCTAAACCTATATGCAATCAAAACAGTGATTACACTAACACATTCCTTTTCAGGAAATCTAACCTAAGTCACATCTACTGAAGATAAATGTAATAAGTGTAGTCAAGTCACCTTTGCATAGAATGTATAGGTTTTGGCATCATCAAAAATGGGGAAATTGTTGGTAATAAAATGAGAAGTTTTGATTAAGATACCAAAACCCCTTAAGACATGCCAAATGAATACGTCAGATTTGAATGAACATGTTCTAGGAATGTTAGAACATGTAGCTTAAGGCTAGTTGAGAAGCTGGAATGTTAGGCAACTCTTAGTATGTTAGATGCACAAGTTAAGGGGGAACACATGCCTAGAAGATCACATGGATCAAGTCTGCTCAAGGCTCAGAATCAAATTGACCTTAAGTTTGTTGATGGACAACTGTGTTGATCAAATCTACTCAGTTATAGAACAACCTATCTGAAGCTCACATGAACCAAATGCATCATGAAGACCAAGGCTACTGAAGCAGACATCTAAGTTCAGAAGGTTTGTCTAGCAAGAATGTCCCAGCACATTTGAACCAGAACAGTTTGAAGAACAAGCCCAACTGTGCTGATAAGATCAAGGCTACTGATCTAAGCCATAAATGATCAATGTTCATCAAGAGATACACATGTAAAGAGACAAGAGTCAAGTCATCTGAAGAGCATGCCAACATTGCTGAAAAGCAAACTCTGCTGATTTTGATAACCAGAATTGTCCAAGTGATAAGGAATGTTGTCCTTATCATAAGACCAATCATCAGAAGTGATGTCCATGTTTGATCAAGTGAATCTTGAAGTCAGACATTGGGAAGAGTGCTTCAAAGTCAAGACAAAGTGCTCACATTCGTTTACTTCCCAAATTAAGGACGTGTCACTTTCAAGAAACTGTCTTCCAGTTGCAGAGTTCAAGGAAGACATTTATAGACAATTGAGGTTGTCTTTCCAACGGGCAAATCCTCAATTTTGTTTATAAATATAGAAGTGTGGAGACCATTTGAAGGCATCCAACTACAATCCAACAACAAGCAAACTGAATCAACAATCCTGAGATCTTAAGGAAACTCAAAGCCTTCAAGCTTTCATAGAACATCCAAGTTTCCATAAACACTTCATTATAAGCTGAACCTCATTGTATATTCATACAAGCTTAGAGAGATATCCTATCCTTTTAAACTGAGCTCATTGTAAAGGATATCTCAAACTTAGTTGGAACCAAACTTCAACCCTTATACTTTTCCAAAAGAAAGTTAGAAGTTTGTTGTAGTAGAAGTGGTAGGAATTGAATGTTGAGAGAAGAACAGTTCAATTCTGAGTTGAGAAGAGGATACTAGGACTTTGATATCCTAGGGATCAAGGCACCAATGAGTGGTGTGGTTGATCAAGTGCACCTTGGCACTATAAAACAAGTAATTCCAAGAGATAAGGAATTATCCTGTTAAATCAGGGAAAGTGGATGTAGGAGCTTGAGCCTCTGAACCACTATAAACTCTTGTGTTGATTTACTTTCAAGTACTTACATTCATACAACACATCACAAAAACTGACCTTTCAAAGATACATACTTAAGACTGTGCAAAACAAGATTTGGACAAGTTCCCTGATAGACTGTGAAACTGTTAAGGTGATTTCAGAACTTAAAAGGAGTTTAAACTAAAGGGCCAGCCACTAATTCCGCACATATAACTCCCTTAGATAGTTATTCAACTAAGTACTCAATAGTACTTAGTAGTTTGATTATCTCTAAAGAGTTATTCATCTCAGAAGAGTTGTCTAGGACAACCTTGCTGAAGTCTGTCTTGGTTAAAGTTTGCAAAAGATTTGCATACAAGTGTATTCCCCCCTTCCTCCCCCCCCCCCCATACACTTGTTATATACTCCTTTCAGGACCAACAAAGATCCATACTGATATTCAGAGAGCTGACATTTTCACAAAACCTTTGGCTGAAACTAGATTTAGAGAGCTTTGCATAAGTTTAGGATTGATAGACGTGGATTCTGCATGTATATAGATCTATACTAACATTTCAGGTACTAAGCTGATACCAAGAACAGTACACCAGAAAAGGGTAATCCAGAAAGATAGACCATGTCAAGACCACTACATTCATTACAAACAGGTAAAATGGTACTACTAAGTTGCCTAATCCCGATGAGGAAGCTGGTAAAGCTGAGGGAATCGAGAATATACATTTAAGGGGGAATCTATGATTTCTTAAATATCCTTTCTGTTGACTCAGAGCACTAGTCACCTTAGAACAAACCTTGCAAGACCTATTCTTAAATTATTCTTTACTATTCTGTATTGTATTTCACCAATATTCGCACGAACTGACACTTCTACTAAGGTGAAACAGGCACAGAAGAGGAGTTCTCCACTGAAGAGGGAACTGATCTAATTATAGAATTAATATGTCTACAGAACTGATCTGATTACAGAATTAATCTGTCTACAGAACTGATCTGATTACAGAATTAATCTGTCTACAAAACTGATCTAATTACAGAATTGATCTGTCTACAGAGCTGATCTGATTACAGAGTTAATCTGTCTACAGAACTGATCTGACTACAGTACTGATCTGATCTAAGTACGGTGCTGATGTCAAAATGCCGAAAAAGTAATAATCAGACAAATTGGAGTACTAATCTGATGATTACTATGCTTGTAGATGTTGTTAATTCTTAAATGTCTTAACATTATCAACAACATCTTAATTTGACCTTCCGAGATTTTTTCTAAGTCTTTTCTGAAATGCTACATTAAATGTTGATCTAAATGTTGTCGCATTTCTGGCAGGATCTAGAAGCTTCTACAAGGATCTGGAACCTGGAAGATTCCAGAACATTGGAGAACATGCTAGAACAGCCTAGATACATTTGGAACGACCTGGAGCAGCCTAGAAGGATCTAGAAAGATCATGGAAGTAGTGGAAGTTGAGTTTCCTAAAAAATAGGACCTCAATGTGGAAGCCTCTAGAATTTCGTATCCCACACTATAAATACCCATTGAAGGCTTCATAATTCAGTGTGCTCTATTCGATCAATATCCTAGACCGAGCGTTCATCCCTGTTAGGAAATTGTGGCCAATAGTTCTACATTTTAGTTCATACGTTGTATACCACCCGTATGACTGTGTGTCTTCTTATCTATTGAGAGTGTAATCATTAGATAGACTAGGCATTTCGACAGTGTATAATTTATACACTTAGTTCGTTTTCTAGACTTGGCACCTGCCTCGTTTATAGTTGACTCAGAGCACTAGTCACCTTAGAAAAACCTTGCAAGACCTATTCTTAAATTATTCTTTACTATTCTGTATTGTATTTCACCAATATTCGCACGAACTGACACTTCTACTAAGGTGAAACAGGCACAGAAGAGGAGTTCTCCACTGAAGAGGGAACTGATCTAATTACAGAATTAATATGTCTACATAACTGATCTGATTACAGAATTAATCTGTCTACAGAACTGATCTGATTACAGAATTAATCTGTCTACAAAACTGATCTAATTACAGAAGATTAATAAGTTGACAGCAGAGAGTGCTTATGAACAAATAATGGAGCACACTATGTCAAAGATCTATGATCTTCACAGGTTACAAGAGAAAAAGCAATCTCAAAAATTGCATAACAGGTTAGAGCAACATTTCACACCCTTGAAGGAATGACAAGATGAAGCCAAAAAGGGGGTAGAAAAGATATTTAAAGTAATGGAGAAGACTCAGACACAACAAGCTCAGTTGGTTGTGAGTCAAGATGAGCTCAAGGAAAGTCAAGATGAGCTGAAACAAGAGATTTTCAATCTTAGTCAGAAAATCAAACTCAGAAAACAACAAGCTGTTGCTGGTAATCAAAGTATTGCTGTTACCAATGCTGAGAAAAACATTGCTGAATCTTCTTCTGGAAAAAGAAAGAGAAAGGTCATCTTAAGTGATGATGAAGCTGAAAAGGAACCTGAAGAGACTGGTAGGGTTACCAGATCTAGAAGCAAGTTGAAGCATGTAGTTACAAGTGATCAAAAGTGAAGAACAGATGGTTGAAGCTCAAAAGAAAATTGAGTTGCTGAGAAAGAAGCAAGCTGAAGCAGAACTGAAAAAGAAGAAACTAAAAGATGTTGAACCTTTAAGTAAAAGATTTGAGAATAGAGTTGCTGCTTTGAAAAGGAAGATGAAAGCTAAGAAGACTGGAAATTTCAAAGATGAAAATTTTGTTGATTTTATAGTTCGTCCAGAGGATATGGATTACTGGAATGATCTGAAGATAAAGTGGCAAATAGCAAATCATATTGTTAGGAAATTTGGATTTCATTCTAGCAAAGAAGCAGAGTATGATGATTTTCAAGATTTCATGAACAATATAGCAAGAGATTTCTAGGAAGATATCTTGTTAACTGCTGGTGCTGCTGATATTACAATTCTGTGTCCAGAAGAGCCTATTTGGGATCCTCCAAGACTAGAGAATGGAGAACCAGATTACAAGAAAATAGCTAACATCATTGAGAAGATCATTAAGGATGAAGGCATCACTGATGTTGGGATATGAATCCTTGAAACAATGTTCTAGTTGATGAAAGTATGTTTTGATGGCCAAAAGCAACTTAAAGTTAGTAATATATGTGGTTCTAAGTCATCTTAACTAAGTCATCTGAATATAAGCTTACTAATCTAATGAGAAACTTGAATTGAGATTACTGATCTTAATGCTAACTGAAGTAAGTTTACTGATCTTATTGAGTAATATTAAGAGTAAAATTAATGATCTTAACTGAGTTATCTGGAATAAGATTACTGATCTGAGTATGGAAACTGAGAATAATTTTAGTGATCTTATATGAGATATTTGAAATCTGAGTTACTGATCTTAGTACTTACTGATCTTATATGCTTACTGATCTTATATGTAAGTTACTGATCTTAAATGTTTACTGATCTTAGTATTTACTGATCTTATATGGAAGTTATTGAACTTACATGAGTTACTGATCTTATGAGTTACTGATCTTATTGGTTACTGATCTGATATATGAACTGTTAGGAACTAAGCTGATATTTTGTATTGTATAGACAGCTTATAGTGTAGGACTTAGATATACTCATCTGTATATAGTTCAGTTGATGTATAGATAGGTTTTATATATGTAAAGTTGTATTTTATTGTATTCAGCATTGTAAAAGTTCAGAACAGTAGATTAGAACTAGATTAGAAGAAGATCAGAAGACTAAAGAAGACTCAGAGGACTACTTCAGATTAAGAAGACTTCAAGAAGAGTTGAAGATAAGCTGAGAAGAAATCTGGAGAAGTTTTGAACAGTTTTAAGTTACTGTGCTGATTGAATCAGAAGAGTAAAAATCAGCAGAGTAAAATCCGAAGAGTAAGAATCAGAACAGTAAGTTACTGTGCTGATTTGGTGAAATTGAAGAATAAGTTTGGAAAGCTTATTTAAAGTATAACTGAAGATTTATTGAAGAGATGCTGACTTGGAAGTTGAAGGAAGTTACAAAGTCGGTTACAAGAAGAAGTTACAAAAACAGTTAAGAGTTAGTTGAGAGTTAGTTCACAAACTGCTAACTGTCATACTAAGTTCTATAAATACTGTGTAATCTCCTACTGCTGAAGACTACTGAGAAATTACTGATCTTAGAGAATTCAAGAGCAAGTCTACAAGAAGAACTCACATAGTTGAAGGAGATTAAAAAAGAAGAAGAAGCCACTGAATTGAAGAGAAGAATCAAAGGCTATTCAAAGAGAAGTTTTACTTTTCAAGTTTAAGTTTGTATTTTGTAAAACAAGTGTGCTAGTTACTTGTAGAATTACTAGTAGATCGAAGATATACCTGGTGGTATAATCGAAAAGATCAAAGTCTTAATCTTGGGACTTTAAGCCACAAGAAGCTCAAGAAGAGTAATAAAACTTCACAACTGGGATTGTGAGAGTGGATGTAGACATTTGTCGAACCACTATAAAATTCTGTGTTCTTTACTTTACTGTTTGTTATTTGTTTGAATTGTTTAATCAAGAACATTAAGAATTAACAAAGATAAAGATCTATAGAAAAGTTGAGTATAAAGTTGTTTGGGCTCATTAGTAATCTGATTAATTCCGCATTGTGTATTCTGATATATTGAAAGATTTTTGAAAAGTCTATTCACCCCTCCCCTCTAGACATTTTCACTAGCTTACTCAATATTCTTAACTCAACTTTGGGACCAACAAGTGGTATCAGAGCAGTAGTTCATTGGACTGCTGTTTCTTGATAACCTTACAGATCTTGAGGGATTCTTTACTGATCTTACTGTTATTTCTTGATATTTGTTACTATCTGAATACTTGAAATCTATCTGTTATACTACTGATCCTATTTGTCTAATATGGATGACACTAATGTGAACAAGCTGCCTAAGTTCAAGATTGCAGATTATGACTACTGGAAGCTTAGGATGGAGGCCATCTTTAGCTCGACCCATGATCTAATGGTGTCTGTGGTGACTGAAGGACCAATTGTCATCATGGTGGAAAACACTGCTGTTCTGGATCCATCAAAACCAGTTGGAGCACTGGTCCCTAAACCAAGGTCAGAACTGACTTCAGAAGAAATGAAACAAAACAATTTGGACAGTCTTGCCAAGAACTACATTTTACATACCTTACCAAATGAGTATCTTGGTAAAGTATTAAAATGTAAGACTGCAAATCAGATGTGGGACAAACTGGCTATTCTTTGTGAAGGTACTACACTGATCAAAGAAAGCAAGTTATCCACTGCTGTCCAAAAGTTTGAATCATTTAAGATGAAGCCAGGAGAATCAATTGATGAGTTGGATACTCGTTTTACCAAAATTATGAATGATCTTGATGTATTAGGAAAGACTTATACTGACAGAGAAGTTAACTTGAGAATCTTGAAAGCCTTGGATGAAAGGTGGAAAATGGTCAAGATGATCATTAAAACCACACAAGACATTGACTCTTGGCCAGCAGAAACTATGTTCCAAACACTTAAGGCACATGAGTTTGAGTTAGATGAAGAAGATCCTATTACTGTGATTCATAAGGATGAAGAAAGGAAAGCCAGAAGAGATCGAAAATATGCCAAGGGTAAGAAGGCAATGATGGCTTACAATGATTCTGATTCGGAATCAGAAGAGTTACCATCGTCTTCATCTGACTACCCCTCTAGCAATGAAGATGAAGCCTTAATAGCAGATGATGGACTGGTAATGATGGCCAAAATAAATGATGAGGTATCATCTGCTAACTCATTTCAATCTTGTGACAATTCTGACACTGATGAAAGTGATGCTGCTGTTAGCAGTGTAGGAAGTAGTCTTCATCATTCCCAAGGAGTGACTGAAGAGGACCTTCTACAAGCTAACAAAGCATTCATTGAAATTAGTGATGAGAATATATCTTTAAAGCAAGAAATCATTAAGCTAAAAGAAGCTCAGTCAAAAGTAGATCCTAATATAGCTGTCATAAATGCAAGGCTATCAGAAGAGTTGTCCCAACTCCAAGAAAAGTATGCATCCATTGACAAACTATATCAGGGTATGCTTAAAACTCAAGCCAAAGAGACTAATGAATTCAATGATTTAAAGATTAAATGTGAAAAACTTGAAGAGCGCAATAGATTCTTAGAATCTGAAGTAGTGAGCCTAGATCGAAAGCTATCTGGGATGATTAACTCTACTAAGATTAATCAAACTATCTCAGACAGATATAGAGCTCCAAATGATAAAAGAGGAATAGGTACTGATCTGCCTAGTCCATCTACTTCAGAATTTAAGAACACTAATGGAGCTAGTACAAGTTCTTTGCAACTAGATAAAGGAAAAGAACCTATGACTTATGATGATGATCCAAAACTCAAGGTACAGTCTAAATACATCCCTCCTACTACCAAGACTGGTAAAATGAAGAATGTATTAAGACCAGTACAGTCAAGACCATACCAGAAGAGTTATACTCCTCTGACCAGATCAGATCAGTCCTGGAATCAGAAGAGACAAACTCAGAACAGTAGGTCAAGACAAGCACAGGCAAGTTGGGAACAGCCTAGACCTCCTTTCATAAGGCAGTCTCAGCTGTATTCAACTAAACCTAGGAGATTTGTGCCTCATTATCATAACAAACCTGTTCTTTATCCTCCTCTTTTATCCTATGATGTCTATGGAGAGAAAAGACCAAAGCAAATTTATAAGCCTTATGGTCCACATGCTTTTAGACCATATTCAAATTATTACAGACATTCTGATCTTACTGAAAAATGGATAGAACCAAGGAAAGGCTATCTCAGAAAAATAGATCCTAAATCTGCTGATAATTCTGAGCTAGTTAATAAAGTACTGTTCTGTGATAAATTTGGAAGGAAACTGAAGAGGTCCCACTTATTCAAATCCTCAATGTTCATTTGGGTACCTCTCACTACTAACCCCCAAGGACCCCAATAAACAAGGGTACCTAAGTTATTAAGATCACTACCTTGCAGGATCGACTGGACTTATACAAGAAAGGTGGTTCAGTTGGTGAGACCTGGTACATAGACAGTGGGTGTTCACACCATATGACTGGTACCAAGGCCTTACTTACTGACTATCATGAGAAGGAAGGACCAAAAGTCATCTTTGGTGATAGCTCAATAGCAATCACAAAAGGATTTGGATTCATCAAGAATGGAGATGTTGAAATCCAAGATGTTTCCTATGTTGAAGGTTTGAAGTATAATTTGTTATCTGTATCTCAATTCTGTGACAGGGGATACAAAGTTCAGTTCAAAACCAGAAGATGTGAAATAATTGATAAAAGGACTCACAATGTTCTACTTGTTGGCACAAGACAAGGAAGTGTATACATTGTGAACTGGAATAGTTGTCCTAAGAATGCCTGTCTTATTACTAAGAGCCCTAAAGAAAACAGTTGGCTCTGGAATAAACGCCTCTGCCATCTAAACTTTAAGATAATCAACAAGATTGCTAGAGAACATCTTGTTGAGGGCATTCCTAATGAAATATATTCCAAATCACAAGTATGTGATTCCTGTCAAAAAGCATTTGACAAGTGCAGCCAGAACCCCTCAACAAAATGGTGTTGCAGAAAGGAGAAACAGAACACTAAAAGAAGCTTGCAGAGCCATGATTGCAGAATTCAACACACCTCAGAAATTTTGGGCAGAAGCTATTAACACAGCTTGCCACTCCCAAAATCGAAGTGCTCTTAATAAGGTGCATGGTAAAACACCTTATGAGGTATGGAAAGGTAGAAAACCAAGAGTTTCTTATTTTCATATCTTTGGATGTAAGTGTTTCATACATAACAATGGCAAAAGTAAACTAAATGCTTTTGATGCAAAAGCTGATGAAGGGATATTCTTAGGATACTCTTCTGTAAGCAAAGCATTTAGAGTGTTTAATTACTCTACCCTATGTGTGGAAGAAACACCCCATGTTGTCTTTAATGAGAATGTGCAGGACTCTGCTGATCATCAGCTCAGTAAGAAAATTGATAAACTAAAGCTTCAAATCAACAATGAAGATGATGATACAGGAATATATGAATCTGTACAAGCATATAATCCTTTCCTGAAAGTTCTAGATCAAGATTCTGATAAAGAAAAGGTAAAAGACAAAGGTGAGTCATCTAAAACTTCTGAAATACAAGAATTGAATGACTGCTCTCCTGTGAACAAATCTGCTGATATAAATGATAAATTGCATGATAAAAATGATGATACTGTTAAGAATAGAAGGACATGGAAGTCTGCTCATTCTACTGATCTGATTCTAGGTGATTCTAGTATAGGTGTTAAAACTAGAAAACAATTGTTTGATTCAAAGGAAGAACCTAGTAAGTCTTTATTTTGCTGGTGTTGTTTTCTATCATCTATTGAGCCTAAAACTGTGATTGAAGCTTTAAGTGATAGTAACTGGATTATAGCCATGCAGGAAGAACTAAATCAGTTCACTAGAAATGAAGTCTGGGAACTTGTTGATAGACCTAGTAATCATAATGTTGTAGGCACTAAGTGGATTTTCAAGAACAAACGGGATGAAAATGATCTTGTAGTTAGAAACAAAGCTAGATTAGTTGCTCAGGGCTACTCTCAAGCTGAGGGTATTGATTATGATGAAACTTTTGCTCCTGTAGCTAGACTAGAAGCTATAAGATTGTTCCTTGCTTATGCTGCACATATGAAATTTACTGTGTATCAAATGGATGTGAAAAGTGCATTTTTGAATGGTATACTTGCTGAAGAAGTTTATGTGGAACAACCACCTGGTTTTGAAGTGAATAGTCACCAAGTATACAGGTTAAAGAAAGCACTCTATGGATTGAAACAAGCCCCAAGAGCATGGTATGATACTCTTTCTTTATTCTTACTTGAAAATGGTTTTACAAAAGGCAAAGTTGATAGAACTTTGTTTAGAAGACAAGAAGGTAATGATATATTACTTGTTCAAATTTATGTGGATGATATTATCTTTGGATCACCCAACAAAAACTTGAGTGAAAGCTTTTCTACACTCATGCAAAGTAAATTTGAAATGTCTATGATGGGAGAAATGACATATTTTCTTGGTCTTCAAGTAAAACAAACTTCAGAAGGTATCTTTATAAATCAAGCAAAGTACACTAAGAATTTGCTAGATAAATTTGGTATTAAAACCTGTAAGACAGTTGGTGTGCCCATGCAACCTACATACAGAATGGATCCTGATGAAGGAGGTAAGTCTTCTGACCAACCTCACTATCGTGCTTTAATTGGCTCTCTACTCTATCTAACTGCCAGCAGACCTGATATTGCTTTTTCTGTTGGAGTATGTGCAAGATTTCAAGCAAACCCCAAGGAAAGTCATCTGGAAGGTGCTAAAAGGATATTGAAATATCTAAAGGGGACCATTAATCGAGGATTATGGTATCCTGCAGATGATGATATATCTTTAAGTGGTTATTCAGACTCGGACTTTGGAGGTTGCAAAATAGACAGAAAATCTACTTCAGGATCATGTCAATTCTTAGGAACTAAGCTCATTTCATGGTTTTCAAAGAAACAAACAAGTGTGGCAACTTCCACTACTGAAGCAGAATATATGGCTGCAGGTAGTTGTTGTAGTCAGCTTCTTTGGCTAATACAACAACTCAGAGACTACAATGTTGTAGAATCTAATGTACCTATATATTGTGATAGTAATAGTGCCATTGCCATCACTCAAAATCATGTTCTTCATACTAGATGCAAACATGTTGACATTAGGCATCATTTTATTAGGGATCATGTTGAAAAGAAGAATATTAGAATGGAAAAGATTCATACTGATATTCAAAGAGCTGATATTTTTACAAAACCATTGGCTGAAGTGAGATTCAGAGAATTGTGCATTAGTTTAGGATTGATAGATATGGATTCTGTTTGTATATAGAACTGTGCTAACATTTCAGGTACTAATCTTATACCAAGAAGAATATGAAGCAGAAATTAAGAAGAAGTACATCAAAACTCAAAATTCAGAAGAGACAATCCTATGTCAGATCACTAAAACAGGTAACAAGGTTACTAAAGTGACCTTCATCCCAATGAGGAAGCTGGTAAAGCTGAGGGACACTGAGAACACACATTAAGGGGGAATCTGTGATTTCTTAAAGATCCTTTTGTTGACTCAAATCACTAAGTCACTTTAGCATAAACCTTGATATGATCATTAAATTAAAACATATTGTTACTAATCTGTACTGTTTTACACTTATATCTCATGAACTAACACTTCTACCAAGGTGAAACAGGCACAGAAGAGGAATTCTCCATTGAAGGGGGAACTGATCTGATTACAGATTTGAAAAGTTTACTAATCTGATCTGATTACAGAACATAGCAGTCTACAGATATATTCTGATTAATAAATTGACTTGTCTACAGAATTGTACTGATTACAAAACTTATTTGTCTACAGTACTGATCTGATTACAATTTAGTTATTCTACAGAACTAATCTGATTACTGACTAATCTGTCTACAGAAAGACTTGTTTACTACTAATCTGTCTACAAGAAATCTACTAATCTGACACAGTACTGATCTGAGGATTACTGTGCTGATATCAAAAAGATGAAATCAGAAAATTTGGGTACTGATCTGAGGATTACTATGCTGACCCATCTACTAATCTGAAATCTACTGTGCTGATTCATCTACTGATCTGATTTCTAAAAAGGTTACTCAGCTGATCACAGTACTCAGCTGATCCAGATAAGTGATATTTTCTTTATATACTTGTAAGAAAATGAAGTGAAATAGTTTTGGAAACTACTGTGCTGATTTGCATCAGAAAAAGTCTTTTGGTTTAGATTACTCTAAGTAAAAAATTGTTCATATTTTTAGATTACTAATAGAAAAGATTAATACACTCTTCTATTTCTAAACCTAAAAATTGTGGTGTATTTATCAAACACAAGTTGACTCCAAAATTAAGAATGTTACTAGAATGTGAACAGTTATTGTTTAACTCGATTTTCGAGACTTAATCCCAACCATTCTTTGAGATAATCTAATTCAATCCTAGCCCTAGATTGGTTTTGAATTTAACAAAAACAATCACACTTCATCTTCTTCGTTCTTACGAGTTCATTTCTGAAAATTTCTTAACTTCATAACTTCTGAAAATCTGATTTCTACAAAATTCTCAAATGGCAACTATCAATATTATCAATGAAGCTAACCAAGTTGCAGGAACATTCGATTCGAATTTGTGGATTCGCAAGAAGGGCATTTTTGTGGAGAACGCTGTCTATTTCAATGGCCGACACAGTGCTGAAAATCAAGCCATTCTAACTATGTGTGAAGAGTGCGGGCTACGAAAATTTCTGGAATCATTTCCCATGAATGTCTATGAACCAGAAGCTGTGGAATTTTATTTACAACTTCAAGGTGATAAAAATGGTGTTCACTCCATGCTTGCTGGGCACAAGGTCACCATTACTAGGGACATCCTCGAAGTAATGTTGGATTTACCACAAGGTCCAGTGGATATTTTGACCTATAAAGCTGGTGAGGAAAAGGAGTGTGTGGGAAGATGGTCAGGTGTTGAAACAGAGACATTGACTAATCTGAAGAAGGATGTACTTCCTACTGGTCTGCAGTTCTTGATGGATATAGCTGGAAAGTGCTTGTTAGGGCAACATCATAGCCAGGATGCCTTATCGAGTTTCAAGATTAGAATTATGGCTGCAATCATCGACAGAGTGCAAGGTGATTGGCAATGATTCTTCTTGGAAAGGCTGCTGACTGAAAAGGAAAAAGTTTTGTTTGATGAAGATACAATGGAATTTTCAATTAAATCAAAATTAGGGTTTGGAAGCAAGCTGAGTTTCTTGCTGCCTCAGCTGGTGAAAAAGCCATATTGGAGTAATCCCAAGAAATTCCATCATGGGAAATTCTTGATGAAGAAGGAGTCTGTTCAGTTTGAACAAGAGAACCCCTTGGAACACTCTCAAGAGATTGAAGCAGAAGAGTCTGGAGCTTCAATGTTCCAATCTGAGGACAATCAGCCTGAAGTTAGATCAAAATCAAGGCATGATCCGAGCAGTATTAGACCAAGGAGAGGAAGGTCTGCTACAGCTGCCTCAGAACCAACAGTTCGATTTGTTGAAACTGTGGTGCAATCAAGCTCACATGAGCAAGAGGTTAGTGTTCCTAGTCCTGTTGCTGTTCATAAAAGGACTAAGACAAGGAGTGTTAGGAGGAAATTGATTGTTGTCTCCCCTACCCCTTCAAACTCTGAACCAAGCCAAACTGAAACCCAAAACCCTCAACCTTCATGTTCTGGAAGATCAGATCACTATTTATCTGAGACTCAGAACACTCCCCATTCATCACCTCAGCACACTAACTTTGAGCCTACCCCAATTTCTAGTCCTCAACATCAAACTTCACATCAACCTTCACCACATCAATCCCCAATACAGGTTCATGCTCACTCTACTGAACATGAATTTGAGCCTTCTACTGAACCAATTGATATTTCATCATCCCCTGAACCTGAATTTATTACTCATAAACCTGCTGATTTGATGGAGTACACTATCTGTGATAAAGAGGATAGAATCAGGATAGATTTGAGGATAGCTTTGTTAAAGCAATTTCCTGGATTGGATGAGAGCTCTGTTGAGTTTGAGAAACTCCTTAGGATAGGCACATGGGTGTATCTTAAAAGGAGTACTCTGAAGGAAAATTTAGCCATCATGGAAGGTATGGGAGGTGCTTCAATCTTTGATGATTGGGAATCAGAGCAGATGCAAGCAGCTGGTGTTAACTCTTTTCTTGAGTTAGTCACTCCAGAATCAGTGGTACTTCTTGTTGAGAGATTAACAGGAATCAAGTACACTGTTGAGAAGATTACAACTCCTAACTCTGATGAGGATTTGTTTAGTGAAGAGAAAGGTATTGATGAAACTGAAACTGCTGCTGAAGAAGATTTTATGGAAATTGATGAAGATATTGTCAATGCAACAGAGGTGTTTGAGAACACTGTTGTGATTGAAGAAACTGAAGTTGTTGAAAATCAGGATGTAAATGCTGAAGAGATGGAAAGCATTCCAATTCACTCTGCTGATCCTATTGTTCTTGAGGATGTGCAAGAACAGATCAGAACAGGTCCTATTGAGAAAGAATCTGAAAATTCTGACTTTGAAAGGTTGAAAAAGCAGAATGCAGAACTTCAAGCAAAGTTGGAAGCTGCTGTCCAGATGTTCCAAGAAGCTACTGAGAGAATGAACAAGATGCATTCTGAACACTCTTATGAGAAGGTAATGGAGCATACAATGTCCAAAATTTTTGACCTTCATAGAGTACAAGAGAAGAACCTGTCTCAGGTGTTGCATAAAAAGCTGGAGCAACATATATCTTCCTTAAAAGAGTGGCATGATGAAGCCAAAAAGGGGGAAGATAGGACAAGACAAGTGATGGAACAAACACAGTCACAACAAGCTCAGTTGGTTGTGAGTCAGGATGAATTAAGAGCTGAAATTGCAATGTTGAATGAAAAGATGAAACAAAGGAAGCAACAGAAGCAACAAGGTCAAGAGATTGTTGAGAAGAGACCTGATATTGCTGGAAGTTCAAGTCAGAAGAAGAGGAAGTTAGTCCTATCTGATGAAGAACAACAAGCAGAAAAGCTGGAAGAGTGACTAGATCAAAAAGCAAAATGAAAGCTGTTATGACAAGTGAAGAAGAAAACTTGAAAAAGAAGAAAGAAAAGGATGTCAAGTTCTTGAAGACAAGATTTGATAATCGAGTTACAGCTTTGAAGAGAAAGATGAATGCTCAAAAGAAAGCTGAAGGAAAACAGTTTGACAAAGATTTTCAAGATGAAAACTTTGTGGATTTCATTGTTTTAACAGAACATATGGAATACTGGAAAAATTTGAAGAAGAAATGGCAGATTGCTAACTTCATTGTGAAGAAGTTTGGTGATCATTCGAGCAAGGAAGCAGAATTTATTGACTTTGAAGAATTTATGCTGAATATTGATCAAGAGTTCTGGGAAGACATAGCACAAGTTGCTAATCGTGCTGGAACAAAGATTTTGTGTCCTGAAGAACCTAATTGGGAACCTCCAAGACTGGAAAGTGGAGAACCTGATTACAAAGAGATCAACAACATTATTGCTGAGATTATCAAGGAAGAAGGAATCACTGATCATCAACATATGATGGATATCAAGGCAAGAATGTATGTCGCATTCAGAATCTGAAGATGCAGAATGAAGATGAAGGACAAGCTCAGAAGATAACATTTCTATCCTTAATCTTTATTTCTATATTTTGTGATCATTTCATATTTTGTTAGTATGTGTAATATGTGAAATATCTAATCTGATTGTGAATATGATATGAATTTCTGAATTGATGAACTGTTATGATTGACTACATACTTAACTACTGATTTATTAACATTTAAGTAGTTTTGGCTTCATCAAAAAGGGGGAAATTGTTGGGATATGAATCCTTGAAACAATGTTCTAGTTGATGAAAGTATGTTTTGATGGCCAAAAGCAACTTAAAGTTAGTAATATATGTGGTTCTAAGTCATCTTAACTAAGTCATCTGAATATAAGCTTACTAATCTAATGAGAAACTTGAATTGAGATTACTGATCTTAATGCTAACTGAAGTAAGTTTACTGATCTTATTGAGTAATATTAAGAGTAAAATTACTGATCTTAACTGAGTTATCTGGAATAAGATTACTGATCTGAGTATGGAAACTGAGAATAATTTTAGTGATCTTATATGAGATATTTGAAATCTGAGTTACTGATCTTAGTACTTACTGATCTTATATGCTTACTGATCTTATATGTAAGTTACTGATCTTAAATGTTTACTGATCTTAGTATTTACTGATCTTATATGGAAGTTATTGAACTTACATGAGTTACTGATCTTATGAGTTACTGATCTTATTGGTTACTGATCTGATATATGAACTGTTAGGAACTAAGCTGATATTTTGTATTGTATAGACAGCTTATAGTGTAGGACTTAGATATACTCATCTGTATATAGTTCAGTTGATGTATAGATAGGTTTTATATATGTAAAGTTGTATTTTATTGTATTCAGCATTGTAAAAGTTCAGAACAGTAGATTAGAACTAGATTAGAAGAAGATCAGAAGACTAAAGAAGACTCAGAGGACTACTTCAGATTAAGAAGACTTCAAGAAGAGTTGAAGATAAGCTGAGAAGAAATCTGGAGAAGTTTTGAACAGTTTTAAGTTACTGTGCTGATTGAATCAGAAGAGTAAAAATCAGCAGAGTAAAATCCGAAGAGTAAGAATCAGAACAGTAAGTTATTGTGCTGATTTGGTGAAATTGAAGAACAAGTTTGGAAAGCTTATTTAAAGTATAACTGAAGATTTATTGAAGAGATGCTGACTTGGAAGTTGAAGGAAGTTACAAAGTCGGTTACAAGAAGAAGTTACAAAAACAGTTAAGAGTTAGTTCACAAACTGCTAACTGTCATACTAAGTTCTATAAATACTGTGTAATCTCCTACTGCTGAAGACTACTGAGAAATTACTGATCTTAGAGAATTCAAGAGCAAGTCTACAAGAAGAACTCACAGAGTTTAAGGAGATTAAAAAAGAAGAAGAAGCCACTGAATTGAAGAGAAGAATCAAAGGCTATTCAAAGAGAAGTTTTACTTTTCAATTTTAAGTTTGTATTTTGTAAAACAAGTGTGCTAATTACTTGTAGAATTACTAGTAGATCGAAGATATACCTGGTGGTATAATCGAAAAGATCAAAGTCTTAATTTTGGGACTTTAAGCCACAAGAAGCTCAAGAAGAGTAATAAAACTTCACAACTGGGATTGTGAGAGTGGATGTAGACATTTGTCGAACCACTATAAAATTCTGTGTTCTTTACTTTACTGTTTGTTATTTGTTTGAATTGTTTAATCAAGAACATTAAGAATTAACAAAGATAAAGATCTATAGAAAAGTTGAGTATAAAGTTGTTTGGGCTCATTAGTAATCTGATTAATTCCGCATTGTGTATTCTGATATATTGAAAGATTTTTGAAAAGTCTATTCACCCCTCCCCTCTAGACATTTTCACTAGCTTACTCAATATTCTTAACTCAACTTTGGGACCAACAACTGATCATCAACACATGATGGACATCAAGACAAGGTTGTATGTGGCATTCAGAATTGGACCTAAAGAATGAAGATGAAGGACAAGCTCACAAGATAACATTTCTTACCTTATCTTTATTTCTTTATTTCATATTTTCATATTTTGTAATTATGTGAATTATCTGATCTGATATGAATATGAATCTGGAATTTTGACTTGATGAACTGTTATGATTGACTACATACTTAACTACTGGTTTATTAACATTTAAGTAGTTTTGGCTTCATAAAAAATGAGGAAATTGTTGGGATATGAATCCTTGAAACAATATTCTAGTTGATGATTATATGTTTTGATGGTCAAAAGCAACTTAAAGTTAATGATATATGTGGTTGTAAGTCATCTTAACTAAGTCATCTTGATGAGTCATGAAAACTGAGTTTACTAACTTATATATGTTACTGATCTGATATATGAACTGTTAGGAACTAAGCTAATGTTTGTATTGTATAGACAACTTATAGTATAGGACTTAGATATACTCTTATGTATGTAGTTCAGTTGATGTATAGATAGGTTTTATATTTGTAAGTTTGTATTTTATTGTATTCAGCATTGTAAAGTTCAGAACAAGTAGATTAGAACAAGATCAGAAGATTAGAGAAGACTCAGAAGACTACTCGAGATTAAGAAGAGTTGAAATGAAGCTCAGAAATACAAGAGAAGTATTCTGAAGAAGCGCAGAACAAAAGTTGAGAACTGTGCTGACTGGCTCAGAACAGTAAAAGTCAGAACAGTAGTTTACTGTGCTGAATTGGTGTGATTGAAGAATAAGTTTGGAAAACTTATTTAAGGTGTAACTGAATATATTTGAAGATATGCTGACTTGGAATAAGTTGAAGGAAGTTACAAAGTCGGTTACAAAGGATAAGTTACAAAAATAGTTTTAGAGTTAGTTGAGAGTTAGTTTCACAAACTGCTAACTGTCAAACTAATGTCTATATATACTGTATGATCTTCTACTGGAAAGACTACTGATCTAAGAGAAATCAAAGAGAAATTAAGAGTCTACGAAGCATTCAAGAACTCACAGAGTTAAAGGAGATCAAATCAAGAGAAGAAGCCATCGTACTGAATTGAAGATTCAAAGGCTACATTCTAGAGAAGTTTTACTTTACTATTTTAGTTTGTGATTTGTTGTAAACAAGTGTGCTAGTTACTTGTGAAATTACTAGTGGATTGAAGATATACCTGGTGGTATAATCGAAAAGATATAAGTCTTAATCTTGGGACTTTAAGCCACAAGAAACTCAAGAAGGAAGAGTTAATAAAATATCACAACTGGAGTTGTAAGAGTGGATGTAGACATTTGTCGAACCACTATAAATCTTTTTGTGTTGATTTACTTACTGTTGATATTTGTTTAAACATACATATTAAAGATCTAAATCTAAGTTGAGTATAAAACTGAAACTGGAAGTACTGAGCTGACCCAGTAAGAGCAGTACTATTCAGAACACTATTCCGCATATAACTCTGATATTTTGAAAGATTTTTAAAAGTCTATTCACCCCTCCCCTCTAGACTTTTACTAGTTTAATCAATCTTAACTCAACTTTGGGACCAACAACCACCTCAAATATAAATCATACCAAATTTTAACTATTTCATAAAAATACTCCACAACAACTAGAAGTTTGATAAGTAAGTGAACTAGTTTAATAGGTTTTACTAAAATAACATACCAATAATTTGACATCCATCGCCTCTCCGCCTTTAGCTCCTCAATTTGAAATGTTAAAATGGAAGGGGGTGAGTATGCAAACACACTCAGTAGGACCGACTTTTCAAGGTTACATATAAAGAAATAGACAAACACCTTAATACAAAAAGAGTTGGTCTCCTATGCATAGTGTGCACCGTGCACACTAATGCACAAGTTAACTCTCTATGTATGAGTAAGGGCAAAAATATTGAACCAAGTTACTGCTGTCCAAGTGGTTTCAAACACCTTTCATACACTTTTCCATAATAATCACTTTTCAGTAATAAAATTACTACTTTTTAATAATAATAGTTACCACTTTTCAGTAACAAAATTACCACTTTTTAATATTAATAGTTACCACTTTTCAGTAACAAAATTATCAATTTTTAATAATAATAGTTACCACTTTCAGTAACAAAATTTCCACTTTTCACTATTAAAGATTACACTTTTCAGTAACAAAATTACCACTTTTCACTATTAAAGATTTAAAATATCATTTTTCAATAATAATAATAATAATAATAAAATTATGACTAAATAAAAGAGAGTAAAAAAAAAACCCTAATCACCAAACCTCACCATCAATGGCCGACATTAAATCCATTGAAGGAGCTGATATCCCTGAAAAACGCAAGCTCGATCCCCCAATTCGGTAAACAAATCCCTAGAAGAGGACAAGGGCGCCGATGATTCCAAAAAGAGGCAGAAATTTGAAATCTCATCTGGACCGATGATTTCAAAAAGAGGCAGAAATTCAAAATCTCATCTGAAGAAAATGACTCTTTATCACACGCCGCTGGTGTAAATGAAGCGAAATCCGATGAACATCCAAACGTCAAAGCGCTAGAAGAATGGGCCGAGATGGAGAGGGCCGGTGTGAAGAAAACGGTAGAAAAAAACAGTTAAAAAAAGCGTGTGCATGTGCAAAGTGTGCATTTGAGAATTTCTCATACAAAAATGGCTACATTGCCAAACTTAAACCTCGCCTCGTGTAATTTGTCATAGAGCACTGCAGGCCTTCCCAAAGCCCTTTTAATGACTTTAGTAATCCCGAGGACAACTCTTATGGTGCCGGACCCATGTGACGGTCCCTGGATATATATTAGATTTGGTAACATGGATTACATGGAACAAAGCACATAGACACACATCCATCATATCAAGTTTAAAACATTTAGTAATGACTAATTTAGCTTTAGTAGTTGTTGTAGTCAAAGAATGAAATAGAAGTCCCACCTCAAAATGTATGTCGTGGATGAATGGATGCAATAATATTATAACCTACCCCTTGCGATTATTATTACCTATCATAAAATTAAATCTACGTAGAAAATAAACTCACGTAATTTACAATCATATATATATATATATATATATACCGAAATAAGAATGAAGTCCCAAAGTCATATTTTGACTTTAGAAAACTAACCGCCAAAAACTCTAATCTAATTCGGAAATTCAATGATAACATAAAGCTATTAATTTAACACCTATGTATATTAACTATTTAACTAGAAAGTCAATACATTAATCTTTACTATTAATTTAAAATTGGCCACCATGAGATGCACTTTCTTTAATAGAAGGGACTATAATGAAAATTCCTAATTAAATCATATCTTAACTAAAGTTCATGAGATTATTAATTAAATTAGTTCTTTTAATGTATACATTAGGCTTGCGGCTCACATGACCCAACAAAACAACTAATTATTTCACAAATCCGTTGTTTTACACACTAACCTAGTTAATATAAAATATTTTAAATAAATATTAACTCCATGCATCCCTAGAAAGTCATAACAATCCTAATTTAATATTCTAAGTACTCTTATACACCAATGTGTACAACATAATCCAAACAAGAGGCCAAGAGGGTAAGAGGGAGACAATAAAGAATTACCTAAAAGCTAGTGTCAAAAAGTAATAATATTAGGTGAAGCAGGTGAAATAATCAAGAGATAGAGGATGAAGAATCTGAATATGAAACAGTGAAGTAAATAGTGAATATGTATGTTACCGTTTCTTTTCTCTGCAGACCGGCCGACAGAAAATTGGGTGTGAGAGCATCTCCAACGTTAAGGTTAAAATAAAATTTAACTTTAAAAATAGAGTTTCTCTCCCTCCAACCATACTCTATTTTGAAGATTTGAAATAGGGTTTTTAAATAGTAAACTTCATATATATTAAGTTTACTATTCAAAACTCTATATTTTATATCTACTATTTTATTATTCGTACTTTATTTTTTATATTTTTAATAATTATTTATGTATTGCTTAAAATTAATAATAATAATAATAAATGTGAAAAAGTAAAAAATAAATATATTATGAAAAAGTCTGTGGGCTAGCCCGCAGCCCGTTATGGGTTGAGTTGAGTATTTTTCAACCCGTCCCCGTCGTGGACCGGCCCGCCAAAATTCGCGAAATAATTGGTTGAGGTGGGTTATGGACCGCCCCGCCTCGTTAGTCCATTTTTACAGCTCTAATTGTTAATTAAATAAGAAAATTATTGATTAACTACTTAATTAGATTATTGTTGATTAAATTAAAAAATTATTTATTAATTAGTATTATATACTGTATTTATTAATTTAAATGTTTAAATTAAACAGACGAGTCAAAATGCTGGTGGTGATTCTGGTTCACTCGGGGCCTTGGGGTCATGCAGCCGGCCGAGGAGGAGTCGTCCTTCACTTAGACACGAGTTCGATGGTGCATTGTCCACCGTTGTCGTCGCCGCCCATTCCACCGTTGTCTCCACCGCCCATTCCATAGTCGTCGCTGCCGTCGTCGCCTCAATCGTCGGCACATGTAGATCCATCTCGTCAGTATCCCGTTGTTGCTCGGGATAATCGGACGTACATTTGGGTACAAAGTAGAATGTAAGTAATTACATAATTTAAATTTTTAATAATTAATAATGTTGCATTGTTTATTTATTTATAATGTGTTTTGTTTGTTAATTAATGTCATAGACTATTGCCTAGCAACGAGGTGTCCAGGTTTTGCACAATTGCTTTTACCTCTTTATCGATCAGTGTGGGTGCGATCACCTAGAAGAAGGTCCCAATATAAAAAAAAAGTAGACGTACTTCGAGGAGTTCCAAGTATTAATTAATTAATTAATGTTTAATATTTGTTCAATAATAAACAATTTATTATATGTGCAGAAAAAAGCCACTTGGGACCGGGAGATCTACTCGGACGAGGTTATCCTCAAGTTTTTCTATAAAGCGGCGCAAGAGCGGTATAAGGGTTTAATGTAGGTCTGGAGAATGCATGGCGTAAGGATGGTGTTGGGAATAAAATGAGATTTTGATTAAGACTTACACTACAAAAAAAACTTAATTTAGCGAGGGCCAGTAGTGAGGGGATTAAATCCCTCGCTAAATAGCAAGGGATTTAATGAGGGATACAATTGTCAAGGGATTCTGTGAGGGAGTGCATAACCCTCGCTAATTGCCGAGGGATAATGAAAACCCTCGCAAATAGCGAGGTAATTAGCAAGCAAATGGGCCATTGTATTATACCGAGCAAATGGGCCCTTACAAAGTTGCAACAACATTTAAAATTGCCTAGGAATGGTGGGCCCTTGCCATATCCCTCTCAAAACCTAATTTAAATGAAGCCCCTTCTTCCCAGCCTCTTCCTCAAAACTTAATACGCAGCGGCGCGCCGCTTTGTCTGGCCGGCCGCCGTCGTCTACAGATCGAAGCATCCATCAATTAAATCTTTTTCTCGATTTCTACAGTAAGTTTTCTTGTTTTAATGAATTGTTTACCTTTATAAATGGCTTCTGCATATTTCTTGAATTTAATCAAAATCAAAAGCAACCAAATTAAGAACAAGCTCAGATCATGAAGAAAGTAGACCTTGGCCGTTGCCACCGCCGATCTTCACCATTTTAAAGGCATGGGTTTCTCGATTTCTAATATTATTTTTTACGATTTCGAATCTAGGATTTCTCGATTTCTGGTATTATTTTTTACGATTTCGAATCTGATTGGCTTTGTGTTTCATTTTTTCCGATACGTTACAGATCGGCTCCTAAATGGCACCCAGATGATGAAAATATTTTTTTAAGTTCTTGTTCATTCTTTGTTCATAAACGTAGATTCGTGATGTTAGGAGTGTAAAAAATGTAAATTTTGGACTGAATTTTCTTATAAGATTTGTTTGGCAAAAAAATGGGGATTTGTGAAGATGTTTTTTTTGAGATGAAAAAGAAGCTGCCATGAATTTGTGTGGAATATTCTTGAAGAAGACAAGAATCAGACAACAATACAAGATGTTTACAGATCTGTTCATTTTTTTTTTTAATTTTGAAACTCATTTGTAAAAGTGCAAAGACTCCATTTTTTTAATTAAGAACAAGCTTAGCGAGTTGACAGACCTGGAATCGGGCGACGGTGAAATTTAGAAATTGATATGTGGGCCACTGTTTTCCTGGGTGGTTGTGGGCCACTTTCTATTTACCGCTAGTTAATTTCCTGGGGTGGCCCAAATGCGGAGTTCTAGTGTAATCGGATAAACCGAAATTTTCCTGGGCCTTACTTATTAAAATGACTAAATGGAGCTCCGTCTGGCGGAATGAGATCCGTGAGACGGTCTCACACAAGACCTCCCCTAATAATTAAACATAATTATTGGTATGCTATAGTGACAATTTTTAAACAAATTAAATAAATGTATTTAAGAAAGGAAG
This sequence comes from Galeopsis tetrahit, assembly GCA_963675135.1. Classification (NCBI taxonomy): domain Eukaryota; kingdom Viridiplantae; phylum Streptophyta; class Magnoliopsida; order Lamiales; family Lamiaceae; genus Galeopsis; species Galeopsis tetrahit. The sequence goes on from OY776125.1 coordinate 53,286,161, forward strand.
AAAAAACAGAAAATATATAATATATATATATATATATATTGTATTCAAAACATAAACAATAACTCTCCTAGCCAAATTGGCATCCTGGGGCACATATATCCACCAGGTAGCATGTTCGATTCAAGGGACCTCATATTTGGGCAATTGTTTTGTCAAATTAAATGGTTGATGGGCCTTGGCCCAATACACTCCAGCGGCCTAACTTCAACTAGTTTGGCCACATTATCAATTATATATATCCCACATCGAAGACATGATGAAGAATTCATCATTTTTTATATGCAACGCCTAACATTGCAGAACACGACATTACTTGAATAGGATCTGTTGCTGTCTTATGATTATATATGCTCATTACTGGACAATTATACAATCCAATAAGAGTGGGCTTGTGGGTTGGTTGTTGTGTAACCATGTTGGTGTCCAGGGTTCAATACCGGGATGTTGTTACTGGTGATGCTTGTGTAAGCATGTTGTGTGGTGTCCCATGGTTAGAACCTCTCTCCTTCGGGTCGGTAGCACATTTTCAATTTTTGTACCCTAGGGAATAAACCCTCACTATTTGCCAAGGGCAAAAATCCCTTGCTAAAATTACCTATACCTAGGGAACAAACCCTCACTATTTGCCAAGGGCAAAAATCCCTTGCTAAAATTACCTAGGGAACAAACCCTCACTATTTGCCAAGTTGCTAAAATTACCTATACCTAGGGAACAAACCCTCACTATTTGCCAAGGGCAAAAATCCCTTGCTAAAATTACCTAGGGAACAAACCCTCACTATTTGCCAAGGGCAAAAATCCCTTGCTAAAATTACCTAGGGAACAAACCCTCACTATTTGCCAAGGGCAAAAATCCCTTGCTAAAATTACCTAGGGAATAAACCCTCACTATTTGCCAAGGGCAAAAGTCCCTCACTAAATACCAACGGATATTATGCACTCCCTCGGCGTAAATTTACCGAGGAGGGTATTGGCAAGGGGTGTGTTCCCTCACTAAATCCCTCGGCATTTCGTTTAATGAGGGTTTTTCCCTCACTAAATCCCTTGCGAAATGGAATATTTTTTGTTGTGTTAAGACATGCCATGTAAAGATAAGTCAAATTTCAGATAATATGTTTCAGGAATGTTGGAATATATAGATCAGGCTAGTTGAACAGCTGACATGTTAGGCAGCTTATAGATGTTAGATGCACAAGTTGAGGGGGAACACAAGCTTAGAAGATCACAAGAATCAAGTTCCTCAAGGCTAAAAAATCAAAAGATCCCAACCTACTGATAGTCAAGTTTAGAAGTGCTCAACTGTGTTGATAGCAAAATCAGTAGAGTAAAAGAGACAACCTCTCTGATGGTTAATACAGAAAAATACATCAGTTGGACCAAGTCTACTGACATGTAAACAATCAAGATCAGAAGAGATGTCCAGCAGAGCTGATCAGCACACTAAATCAGAAATGTTCAAATCAAGTCTAAAGCAAGAGACAACTGTGCTGATAGGGTCAACTTCACAGATATGAAGGATATACACTTAGAAGTAACTCAAGATTGAATCAATAAATTTTAAAGAGCCAACTCAACTGAAGAAGTTTGTCAACACTGCTAATTGGCCAAGTCAGCTGAAGAAGATAAACTTGAGTACAAATCAGTCCTGATGATAAGGAAAGTTGTCCTTAATCATATATCAATGATCAGAAGGAATGTCTACTGTTTGACTGATGAATCTACAAGTCAGACATTGGGAAGAGTGCATACAAGTCAAGACAAGATGCTTGAATTCGTTTACTTCCTAAGTTAAAGACATGTCACTTTCAAGAACCTGTCCTCGAGATGCTAAGTTCAAGGAAGACAAATATAGACAATTTGAGGTTGTCTCTCCAACGAACAAATCCTCATTTTGCTCTATAAATACTGGAGTTTGGAAACCATTCAAGGCATCCAACTAGGCAAGGAAACTACAAGCTTTCAATGCACAAGCCTTCAAGCTCTAAAAGAATACATCATTCTTTAGTTTACAAACACTTCCAGTTCACATCTAAGCGAAACCTCATTCTATATCAATCAAGCTTAGAGATATATCATATCCTCAAACAGTACTTCATTGTAAAGGATATCTCACCCTAGTTGGAACAAACCTCAACCCTTAAACCTTTCAACGAAAGTTAGAAGAGTTGTTGTTGTAGAAGTGTGAGAACTAGAAATGTCAAGTGAAGAACAGTTTAGTTCAGAGTTGAGTGAGTACTAGGACTCAGAATTCATAGGGATCAAGGCACTAAGGAGTAGTGTGGTTGATCAGTGCACCTTGGCACTATAAAACAAGTTAATTCCAAGTGAAGGAATTATCCTGTTAAATCAGGGAAAGTGGATGTAGGAGCTTGTGTCTCTGAACCACTATAAACTCTTGTGTTATTTACATTCAAGTCATTTCATACAAGTAACACATACATACACTACACACAAATTGATCTTTAAAAGAAAATCATCATAGATTGTGCAAAACAGTTTTGGGACAAGTCCCCTGAAAAGTTGTTAAGTGATTTAATTAGATAGTTATTGAACTGATTACTTAATAGTTCTCAGTGGTTTAATTATCTGAACAAAGTTATACATACTCAGAGCAGTTGACCAGACAACTCTCCTGATAGCCCGATTTGTTTAAAGTGAAAAAGATTTGAATACACAAGTGCATTCCCCCCTCCCCATACACTTATGTCATACTCCTTTTAGGACCAACAAGCGGTATCAGAACAGGGGTTCAAAGACCACTGCTTCTGAAAATCCATTTTGATTTTCAAAAGTGGTCACTGAACTGATCTTTCTGAAAACTTTCATACTCTGTATCTAATCTCATATATCTGGAAATATGGTTCGAAACAACAATAACAATGCAGTGCCTGGAGATTTTGTGGAGACCATCAACAACATGGCTCCAAATCCAGTCAATCACATATCTAATCATAAGCTACCAATGTTCTCAATTGAGAACTATGACTTCTGGAAGATCAGGATGAGAGCTCATCTTGCATGTCTTCATGATGAGATGTTGAGAGTAATCACAAATGGACCTTTCACATTTACACAGGCAAATCCAAAGGTTACAGCTACTCAGAAAGCTGATCCAAGACAAGAAATCCCTAAAGATGAAGATGACCTAACTGTAGAAGAGAGAAGGAGGCACAACCTCAACTATCTTGCTATGAACACTCTCTATCAGACCATTCCAGATGCAGTAATGGGGAGAGTCTACCATTGCACAACAGCCAAAGAAATATGGGATACTCTTGCAGAAATGTGTGAGGGTACTGACAAAATCAAGGAGAACGAGCTCCAAGTTGTTGTGCAAAAATATGAACAATTCACAATGGAGTCAGATGAGCCCATTGGCAAATTTGCTGGTAGATTCACAGATATAATGAATGAGATATACTCATTGGGCAAGGTTTACTCCAAGAGAGAGGTGGTACTCAAAATTCTAAGAAGTCTCACTCCAAAGTGGGATGTATACTCTGTAATGATGCAGAACACCAAAGATCTCTCTACCATGCCCTTGCAACAAGTCTTCTCAGAGCTCAAAGCTTATGAGTTTGATCTCAACAGAAGAAAGCCAACTGAGGAACCTTCATTACCAACCAAAGGAGTGGCCTTCAAAGCCAAAACTGCAGAACCAGAAATGCAGACCACTCCAAGATCATCAAAGGCAGTTTCTAAAACTAAAATGAAGGAAGAACTAGCCCTCATGGCTAGAAGATTTGAAAAACTCAACTCAAGGTTTGGTAGATACAAAAAGTTCTACCAGGACAACAAGGTCAGGAGAAGGTACAACTCTTCTGAAGCCAAGGCTAAGGACAAAAAGCCTGAAGAAAGAAAATAAGAGGACAAGTACTCTGATAGGAGAAAGTCCAGCAGAGCTGAACCTTCATCATTCAGAAGGAAAGAGGATTCCAAGAAAGATGATGATGAAGACCTGTGCTACAATTGCCAAAAGAAGGGGCACTTTTAGTATGATTGCCCTGAGCTCAGCTCTAAGGAGAGGAAGGGGAGGCAAGCCAAAAGAGACGGGAGACTCAACAACAGAAAAGCCATGGTGGCTGGTGATGAGTCTCAAAGTGATGAAAGCGTCAACTCTTTTGATGATGGACTGTTCTCTAACATTGATGATGATGACATTTGCAACATTGCTATAGAAGATGATGAGGTATGTTCTTCATCTAGTTTATCATCAGTTCACTCACTAGAAACTAGTGAAGTCAACCTGAAACTATCCTTTGGAAAGTTAATGGAAGATTTCATTAGATTACATGAACTTCATGAAAATACTGAGAGAGAAAATGAAAACTTATATTCTGAAATTGCAAAACTCTCTCAAAATGAATTTGTAGTTGACATTAAATCTACTGAGTTGTATCAACAAATTGTGAGAGAGCTTGATGAAGTTTCTCTCAGGATAGTTGACCAACAAAAGCAGATTGATGAACAATTACTTATTCAGAAGAGAAAAGATTTTGATCTTAAGATCTTACAAGCTAAATTTGATAACATCTCTCATGAATATAATGTTCTTAAATTAAGTGAAGAGAGCCTGAAAGATAAGATGTCTGCAATGAATAAATCCTCTAAGGAAATAGAGGAAATTCAAAACTTCCAAAGACCTATGGCTCAAAAGAGTTTACTTGGTTATGATCCATTCAAATCTTCATCTTGTCTTGGTTTTGCTTCAACAAGTTACACTAAGAGAATCTTTGTCAAATCAGTAGCACAACAAGCTGAAAATGAATTAACTCAGCCAATGAACAAAGGAAAGTGCAAAATGACTAATGTGCCTACTCAAGTAATCCAAAGAACAAGGCCCATACCTAAGGAAGTGGCCAAAGTCTCTGATTACAAGAGAAATGGTGTTCAGTAGAGTAGATCCAATGGAAGGGCAACTCCCCTGAACAACATACAAAGAGGTTGTCCAAAGTATGTTCAGCCTAGGTCAACTCTTCTAAGGCAACCTCAGCTGAACAGACTTAAGAGCAACACTCTTGAAAGGCACAGTAAAATGAGACAACCAAAACCCTACATACTAAAGGGTAATGGTCATCCTAAAGCCCATCCTCAAAGATTTCATCAAGCTGCACAAAAGGCTCATAAGTTCAGGAGAAATGTCAACTCTCTTGATAATTACAGAGTAAACACTTTCACACATCCTTTCCCAAAGGCATTTAAGGGAAAAACTGTGTATGTTGATGAAATGGGGAATCAACTTAGCCACCTTGAATCAATCAGGGTTATTAGGCAACTTTGGGTTCCTAAAGAACAGCTAACCTCTCAGTTTCCAAAATTCAAAGGGTACCTAAATCTTGATCTTTGCAGGTACCAAAGGACCACAAGAAGATGAGGAGCTTGAACAAAAAGACAGCATGGTACTTGGACAGTGGATGTTCAAAGCACATGACTGGAAACAAAAGACTCCTCATTGAATTCATTGAACAAAAAGGTCCTAATGTCACATTTGGAGATAGCTCAAGGAAGAAGTCTATGTGGAACAACCCCCAGGGTTTGAAGAAGGAGATAAGGTGTACAAACTCAAGAAATCCCTTTATGAACTTAAGCAAGCTCCAAGAGCTTGGTATGACACCTTGTCACAATTTCTGTTAGACCATGGTTTTGTCAAAGGGACAGTAGACAAAACCTTGTTCAGAATTTGTGAAGGAGATGACATCCTACTTGTCCAAATATATGTGGATGACATCATATTTGGATCACCAAATGCGAAGCTTTGTGAGAAATTCTCAAAGCTCATGCAAAGCAAGTTTGAGATGTCAATGATGGGGCTGATAAATTTCTTCTTGGGACTTCAAGTTAAGCAATCAAAAGAAGGAATCTTCATCAACCAAGCCAAGTATACAAGATATATGATCAAAAAGTTTGGATGCTCAACAAACAAACCAATTAGGATCCCAATGAATACCAACTAAAAGATGGATCCAGATGAAAGTGGAGTTTCAACCAACTCTACTGAATACAGAGGAATCATTGGATCACTCTTGTATCTCACAGCCAATAAACCTGACACCACCTTTGTAGTAGGTGTATGTGCAAGGTTCCAAGCCAATCCAAAGAAGAGTCATCTAGAAGCTGCAAAGAGGATATTGAGATATCTCAAAGGCGCTGAAAATGTAGGCCTTTGGTATCCAGCAAATGACAACATAGAGCTCACTGGCTACTCAGATGCTGATTATGGAGGATGCAAAATTGATAGGAAATCCACTTTTGGAACATGTCAATTCTTGGGAAGCAAACTCATCTCTTGGTTCTCAAACAAACAAAACACTATGGCAACTTCAACTACTGAAGCTGAATATGTTGCAGCTGGAAGTTGTTGTGCTCAAATTCTTTGGTTGAAACAACAACTTAAAGACTACAATGTCAACTCTCCCGAAGTGCCAATATTCAGTGACAACAACAGTGCAATTGCAATCTCACAAAATCCAGTATTGCACACAAGATGCAAGCATGTGGACATCAAACATCACTTCATAAGGGATCATGTGGAGAAGAAAGATATCAAGCTGGTGAAAATTCACACAGATCACCAAAAGGCTGATATTCTAACCAAGCCTCTAGCTGAAGCAAGGTTTATGGAGCTTTCAGCAGAGTTGGGACTTCTTGATCCAGGAAAGATGGACAATCAAGCCTAATGGAGTTCAACAATCAAGGGGGAACTTGAAATGTTCTTCAGCAGACTTGGCCAAAAGACATCTCTGTCAATATTAAAGTCTACTGAATTTCAGAGGAGATGACCCAAAGAAGTTCAGAGAAGTTGGGCAGACCAATTTATTGCTCTGGGCCCACTTCAGGTGATTTGGGTCAGGGTAGTTGTCCATGTGGGGCCAGATAAGTTGAAATAGCTATCACAAACAAAATCTAGGGATGATAAGCACCTATTTTGGGTAATCATTACCTATTTCGATGGCTATCTCATTCCTCTTCAAGCCATCACCTTTTCAAGATTTAATTTGTCCCCTACCCAATATGTTCTTCCGAAGCATTTAATGCAAAAGATTTAATTCTTGTTTGCATTAACCTTTTAGCCCACAATCTACCTTGATAACTCCCACAAGCCTTAATAAGCCTTAACTTCTTATCCCAAATTCTTGAAAAACTATTTCATTGCATTCAATTTGAAACGGAGTCGTTGGATCAATCAATGACCAACTCCCCTAAATCAATCCTGGTCGTCCAGTTTTGATTTCCAATTTTAATAACCGTTGAATTACCTTAAGACTCACCAACTCAATGACATACATTCCTTTTGGAATATACACAAGTCTTAAGAAGCCCTAATTTCATTTCATTCTTTCCTACGCACATTGCAACTCTCAAAACCTAACCATAAACTTCAAACACTCCCAAGCTTTCTTACATTCTTCAATGGCATCCAAGATCAGATAAGACAAGCTTGTCAACTTCTCTGATGAGAAGCTGGACATTGATTTCTCCTACCTAAGCCACAAAAACAACCTAACCTTTGAACCCATCATATCCTTTGAAAGTAAACTTCCAGAGGTTACTCCAACCTTGAGATGGTTGAGAAGAGCTGGACTTCAAAAGTTCATGGAGACCAAGCCCAGTTCATGCCTTGAACAATACATGACCAAGTTCTTTGCATTCCTCAAATGGAACGGCAAAGCCACTGGCGGTGAAGTTCACACAAGGCTTACTTATGTTGATGAGGGCAAAGAAGAGGAATCTGCTCACAACTTCATCTTCTGAGAAGAAGACCTGGAAGATGCTTTTGGATTGCCCTCAGAAGGAAGGAATCCAGAAAGTTATGGTGCAGGACAAGAGCAAGAAATTGCCAATGAATGGTTAATCACCCCAGGACTACTTTCATCAACTCAACACAAGAACACTCTGAAACCAGTGTTTCAGACCCTTTTTGAGGTAGTTACTAAGAGTATTCTTAATAACACTGGAAGCTTAGAGCAAGTAAGCTATCGAAGAATAAGAATCATGGCTGCTGTTGTTGATGCAAGTGATAAAGGGATCAAATTCAACTGGAGAGATTTCATCATGGGTGAAATGATGAAGGAAAGGGCACACTTCAAAGTGGTGGTGGAAAGTAAGCTGAGATTTTGCACCAGGGCAAGTCTCCTAATAGAAAGATTTTCCCACTACTCACAAATGCAAACATTTGCCAAGCACTTCCAGCCCAGAAAGTTCTTTTAAGGAAATTGTCTAAAAAGACTTAAAAGACAAAAATGATGGTGGCCAAACCTGCTGAAGAAGAGGAGCAAAAGCAAAAAATGAAGCCTAGAAGAAAGGCTAGGGTGGTAAAGACAAGGAGAATAACTCAGATCATTTCTGAGGAGGACACAAACACTTCAACAGAGTTGGAGAAAGTTGCTAAAGAAGGTGTACAAGTGCCATCTGACTCAGAATAGTTAAGGGAAAAGTTCCATATGGCAGTAAAGAAGAGCAAGAAGGCATCTGCCTCTACGAAAAGGGACAGGGAAGTTGTCCAGGAGGAAAGTGGCAGCTTAAGGCCAAACAAGAGAAGGGTGAAAACTTCTGCAAAGATGCAGAGTTTGAAGGAGGAGGAGACCTTGAAGAAAGTGATCAAGGAAAGTAGAGCAGCAAGCAGATCAGGATCAAAATCCAGGTCCAAGACCAACTCTCCTGATTCTAGAACTCCAGAATCCAAACTCCCTAAAACCTAGCCATTTGAGCCCAACTCTCCTGATACTCACATAACCCTGAAAACCAACCCATCATTCCCTTAGATCTTACTAAGAGATATTCTCCAGAGGGAACAACTCAAAGAGGTCCAATTGACATCTTAGCTGATATTGGAGTAGATGAGTCTAGGCTGCAATCACCTCTTGATACAGATTTGCTAACGTACTCAAGATTCCTTGAGGTTGCAATGATGGAACCCACACCCATAAGCAAACTCCCTTCAGGAACATTGCTCTCAAAAGCACCTGAACTTACCCTTTCAGAGCCCAATGTCCCTGAACCCAACCCAGAAACCAACTCTCCTATAACCCAAAGTCATCAATCTGATGATGAGGAGGAGTATACCTATGGAGGTATGCTCAGAGGAGTAGCCAGGGCAAATGTGGACAACTTGTATCCCAACTTATCTGAATTCCCAAGGCTGCAGAAGCAATTCCATGATCTTAGAGCCTTAGTAGAGGTGAAGGATAAGACAATCATGGAGATTGCACAAATCATACAAGATAAAGGTGCAAGTTGGTGGCAGATAGAAGAAAACAGGCTTCTACACTTTGCTGGTGTTCAGAAGACAAGATTCCAGACTGATGAAGTTGTTTTTGCCAAGTTAGTGGAGACTAAGATTGCTGAAGAAAAAGACAGAATTTCCAAAGGGATCAAACACCCTGACAGCAGTTCTGATGATGATGATCCCACAAACCCCAACCCCCCTGCTCCTCAGAAGAGTCAGGTACATTATTTGACTTATGAAGGTGCAAAGGACTTTGAAACTTCAGAGGTGTTGGCCAGTGCTGGTAACACAGTCAAAGATACATCAGCCAAGGATGGTTCAATTGAGCCTGAGGCATAGCTGAATGATGTTGAGACTTCCATTGGTGAAGCTAGTCTGGTTAAAACCTCATCAGTGTTAGAGAAGTTGGACACTGACCATCTTTTAACCATTCAGGATGACTTAGTGGCCTTAGAATGCCCAAGCACTGTGATCTCCCAACAACTGCTCTCTATGGATCCTTGTGAGGATGTATATAAGTCAGGTTTAAGTTCTAGTGGAGTTGAAAAGGAAATTAGTACTGAAAAACTAGAGAGAGATAATGACGTGAGTGAGGTAGTTATCACTAAGGTGGTGAGTGCACCAACCAAATAGGGAGGGGAAGGTGTAAGTGAGGAAGGTCAGGTTATTCTTGAAGTCAAATCTGAACTTCAAGAATCCCTTGGTGAAAGAAGGCCTGATTTTCATGAAAGTGAGATTATTACTGAAATACATAGAGAAAAGAAATTAGTTGAAAATGAGGAGAAAGCTGTTGATGATTTAGAGCTTTGTGAAAAAGATTTCGAGGGTGTAGAGGGTGATTTTGCTAATAAATTTTTCTTGATCAAATTTTTGTTGTAGATGAATTTTTGCTGTAGATGAATTTTTATTGTAGATGAATTTACAGATACTCCTGTCCAAGCTGATGATGATCTCTCATCACTCAACCTTGCCAATGCTGCATTGGAGGTTCAATCAACAAAGTTGGACACTTTGGCCCAACAAGTGGGAAAAGCCCATGCTCATACTTCAGAGGCTCTGGATGAGCAAGGAAGAACTTTGGCTTCAGTGGAGATGAGGCTAACAGGCTTTGAAGATGTAGTACTGCCCACAATTGAAGCAAGAATCAGTGGAGTAGAGTCTGGGTTGCAGACCATCTTTACTGAAGTGCAAAAGGCCAAAGCAAGCATGGAGGAGTTCACCAAATCTGTAAAGAAGGATCAAAAGTTGCTATTGACCAACCACAACAAGAATGTTACTGCTCTCAAGTTAGTGGTCAAGTAAGCTTTGGGAAAGAAGACAACTCTTCAGAAGAAAAGGGCCGAGGAGATGATATTGGCCATGGTGAAAGAAGCCTCGGCCAAGTTCACTGAAGAAGTACTTTCCAAGATCTCTGAAGCTGCAGTGGCTAACCTCACTGAGCTTCTGAAGGCCAATTTGGATGCTTCACTCAAGGCCACCATGGAGGCATTTGTTGAACAAAAGATGAAACTTGTCCTTGCTTTTACCAGCATGAGCAATGACAGAATGCAAAACATTCATGATGAGAATGTTTACCTCCTTGAAGAGATCAAGTCCCTGAACCAGGCCCAATCACTAATGGCTACAAAAATGAGTGATCTCAAACCCCAATGTTTTGATGTTGCCAAAAAGGGAGAAAGAGAAAGAGCAAGAGCCAAAGGTGAATTGAAGATTGGTGGGAACAGTTCTGAACCCCAGTCCAAACTTCCTGAAGATAAAGGGAAAGGGAAGCAAGTGTTGAACATAGAGGATCTTGATGAGGAAGAGCAGCTAGCAATAGCAATGAAGTACTCTATGGCTTCAGTACAGGAAGAAGGTGCAAGATGGCAGCAAAGGCCAGGTGGTGAATCAGCAGGTTTGGACAAGCAAAATGAAGATGTCCAAGTAAGGGGGAAAGTGCAGAAAGCTAAGAAGAGCAAGAGAAGAGACCTTCATAGATTTCCCAAACAACCTGAACCTACCAGCTGAGTTTAGAACAGATGAGGAACCTAGTCCAAAGAAGAGAAAGACTGCTGAAGTTTAAGTGCCCAAGAGCCCTGAAAAGAAGAAAGCACCAGTCTTAGTTGATGACCCTTCAAAACTGTTTGAAGAAGGTTTTGGAAAGGATCCTGAAACTCAGCAAAAGTTGTCAATGATAAGAGCTAAGGAGAAGATGGAAGCTCTTATGGAAGCAAACAGAGCCAGAGACATCAGAAGAGAAAAGTTTGTGAAGCCAAGGAGGAAGAAGGCTTCTTATACTTAACTTAAGCCAAAGCTGCTGATCAGGATGGACACTATGTATCCCCACCTTGATAAATGGGTCCCAATCCAGCTGAATGATGAATGGGAGGAGGCCAAGAGAGAATTTGTTTATGACTTTTATGTCATAGGCAGATGGCTAAATGAAGATATTGAGAGTATTTTCACTCAATACATGTATGATAATCACATGGAACTTTACCAGAAACTCTTTGCTGCTACAGATATAGCAAGAGTAGAATTTAAAGCCCCTGGAGCCATCATCTACATGCCCCCAAAGTTTGATCATGGAGGCTACATTGATCAGCACAGAATCCTTCAAGAGTTCATTAATATACTGAAGTTGGAGAAACTGAAGGTTAGAACCAAGGGAACCAACAAGGAGATTATGGACCTGAAGAAGAGGGTCTGGACACAGTATGGGATGGTGCCACCTCCTGAAGATGATCTTTGAAACTGCTAAGTTTCCTTGTTCCCAATTGCTCATGGTTGTTGATATGTTTATGACTGTTTTTGCTCTGATTACATGCTCTGATTGGTTAATTAACTAACATCATGCTTTGTGATGCTCAAATGTTTATGAATGAAAAATTAACCATTTTGCTTCAAGAGATAACATCTCATTATCTCAACTTGCCTGACTTAACCTATATATGCTTAAACTGTGATTGTACTAACATTTTCTTTCAGGAAATTTGACCTAGTCATCTCTACTGAAGATATATGTAATAGTATAGTCAAGTCACCTTTGTATAGGTTTTGGCATCATAAAAAAAGGGGAAATTGTTGGGAATAAAATGAGATTTTGATTATGATACCAAAACCCCTTAAGACATGCCATATAAAGATAAGTCAAATTTCAGATAATATGTTTCAAGAATGTTGGAATATATAGATCAGGCTAGTTGAACAGCTGACATGTTAGGCAGCTTATAGATGTTAGATGCACAAGTTGAGGGGGAACACAAGCTTAGAAAATCACAAGAATCAAGTTCCTCAAGGCTAAAAAATCAGAAGATCTCAACCCTGCTGATAGTCAAGTTCAGAAGTGCTCAACTGTGCTGATAGCAAAATCAGCAGAGTAAAAGAGACAACCTCTCTTGTGGTTAATATAGAAGAATACATCAGTTGAACCAAGTCTACTGACATGTAAACAATCAAGATCAGAAGAGATGTCCAGCAGAGCTGATCAGCACACTAAATCAGAAATGTTCAAATCAAGTCTAAGGCAAGAGACAATTGTGCTGATAGGGTCAACTTCACTGATATGAAGGATATACACATAGAAGTAACTCAAGATTGAATCAGTAAAGTTTAAAGAGCCAACTCAACTGAGAAAGCTAGTCAACACTGTTGATAGGTCAAGTTAGCTGAAGGAGATAAGCTTGAGCACAGACCAGTCTTGATGATAAGGAAAGTTGTACTTAATCATATATCAATGATCAGAAAGAATGTTTATTGTTTGACTCCTGAATCTACAAGTCAGACATTGGGAAGAGTGCATACAAGCCAAGACAAGATGCTTGAAGTCGTTTACTGCCCAAGTTAAAGACATGTCACTTTCAAAAATCTGTCCTCAAGATGCTAAGTTCAAGGAAGACAAATATAGACAATTTGAGGTTGTCTCTCCAACGGACAAATCCTCATTTTGCTCTATAAATACTGGATTTTGGAAACCATTTAAGTCAAGGAAACTACAAGCTTTCAAAGCACAAGCCTTCAAGCTCTCAAAGAATACATCATTCTTTAGTTTCCAAACACTTCCAGTTCACATCTAAGCTAAACCTCATTATATATCAATCAAGCTTATAGAGATATCCTATCCTCAAACAGTACTTCATTGTAAAGGATATCTCACCCTAGTTGGAACTGTTGGTCCTTTTTTATGGGGTATATATCAGACGAGTTTCTGGAAAATCAGATGACTTGTTGACATCTGATATATAAGTTCAGGTGTATAAAACCAAACTAACTCTCTATACAGATGACTTTGTCAGCTGACTAACTAGGAGTCTAGAACTAGATCATCTACTGATTACATCAGGTGATAGAGAGGCGTGTGCGGAATTTGTAGTGTGCCCATTTTAAAGATTATACTCGTCTATACGGTCTATATGTAAATTAAAAACTTATTTCATGCACAAACACATTTTATGATATTAGAAGACTTGGTGTCTTCTGATTATGAACTTTCGAATAACAAAACAGATGAGTATATCAGCAAACTTGGTGTCTGCTGATATAAGACATTTCCCTTTTAAACTTTTATGCTAATGTAAATATGCATGCTAAAGAAGTAAATAACACATAGATTTATAGTGGTTCGGATCTCAATATCCTACATTCACTCTCACATCTCATTATGTGAAGTTAGCCTTCTTGAACACTTTAACGTCCCAAGAGGAGGACGGTTGATCAAAAGATCCTCAACTACTCTATGAGGATACGGATCTACTTGTTAGTTAGGTAACAAGTAACCTTTACAGTGATCTTCTTCTTGATTGTACCTAGTATGTATACCTCGGCCTATCTCCTAAATAGGTGTATAGAAGGGAGGACTCGAGAATGGCTAAGTATGAGAAATTCCCTTACAATCTGAGTTAGCCTAAAGCTAGGATTGATAATTTCTCTTCTAGGCTTAGGATGTATATATGACACTGCTGGCCTAGTTGAGTTCACTCACTGGGAGATTAAGAGTGTAAGGATACTTTGTTGGATATCTTCTATGAAGGTGTTGTTGAGCTCTTTTGATTTTCTAGACTTATAATATTTGCTCTGCCTTTGCATCATTTCTCACACACACTCTTGCCCACTTATGAGTTATGATTTGAACTCATATTTATAGATGAGATTTTGAGATGTTACCGTTGGAAGATTACTCCAAATCCCTGTATTTCAGGAAAGCAATCTTCAGGTAGGAGTCTATTAATTATTACCGTTGCCTAGTAATAATTAATGTTCCATTGACTTTTCAGTCCTTTGAGTATTGTGCCTTGTCAGGATCTAGATGTTTGTTGTCGTCTTCCCATAGGTCCACGTTAGCTCTGATAAGACTTCTCAATTCATAGAACAGAAGACTTCATCTCAGCTGATTTACTCATCTGATCTAGTGTCTTCTCTTTTGATCTTGACAATTAACATCTTTGATTGTTTCCTCAGCTGTATAGACTTGTCTGGCTAGTCAAGCAGACTTTGTCTCAACTGTTTTTGGCTTTACTCAGTTGATCTTGTTGACTCAGCTGATCTTGCCTCAGCTGAACATCAGGTGAGTTCCACTCATCTGATTTGCTCTTCTGGTCATCAGGTGAGTTCGACTCATCTGATTCTCTCTTCTGGTCTTCTGATCTTCTCTTCTTATTTTGAGCTTGTGCGCGTTTCTCCTCTATATCAACTAGCTTCCAATACTGCTGATATGACCAGATCATATTCTATTACAAGATGAATGATGAAGTTGTCTATACAATACAACTTATTCTATTACAAGTATATTTGGTTTATCAATACAAACATAAGGATATAAAATATCCCAACAGAAACAAACCTCAACCCTTAAACCTTTCAAGGAAAGTTAGAAGAGTTGTTGTTGTAGAAATGTGAGAACTAGAACTGTCAAGTGAAGAACAATTTAGTTTAGAGTTGAGTGAGTACTAGGACTCAGAATTCTTAGGGATCAAGGCACTAAGGAGTAGTGTGGTTGATCAGTGCACCTTGACACTATAAAACAAGTTAATTCCAAGTGAAGGAATTATCCTGTTAAATCAGGGAAAGTGGATGTAGGAGCTTGAGTCTCTGAACCACTATAAACTCTTGTGTTATTTACATTCAAGTCATTTAATACAAGTAACACATACATACCCTACACACAAATTGATCTTTAAAAGATAATCATCACAGATTGTGCAAAACAGTTTTGGGACAAGTCCCTTGAAAAGCTGTTAAGTGTTAAGAAAGTTTTCTAAATTAAAAGACAAAGTGGGATAGCTCAAGTGGTTAGAGCACCACTACATAGGCCTTAGGTCCTGGGTTCGAGTCATGGGGAGGGGAAAAAAGGGATGGGTATTTAACTTTCCATCAAAAAAAAAAAAAAAGTTTTCTAAATTAAAAGGAGTTTAAATATAAAGGGTCAACCATAATTCCACACATATAACTTAATTAGATAGTTATTCAACTGATTTCTTCATAGTTCTCAGTGGTTTAATTATCTGAACAAAGTTATACATACTCAGGGTAGTTGTCCAGACAACTCTCCTAATAGCCTGATTTGTTTAAAGTGAAAAAGATTTGCATACGCAAGTGCATTCCCCCCCCCCCATACACTTGTGTCATACTCCTTTTACGACCAACAGATGGGACCACGAAGAACTTGGGTAAGGACGCTGATGATGTGCTATCGTGGGATACGTTAATGGCGGCGTGGCTTGACGAGAAGTACATCCAGAATTGTTAGATTTCTCATGCCAATTGAATATCCAACGTCGGAGGCGTGATGTCAAGGCATCGGGGGATCCCGGCCCGTCTTCGAGCAATTACTTGCTCTCGTAAGTGTTCATAAATTTATTTAAAATTAATTTCTATTAATATATATATATAATACATAAATTGATACGTAATAGAAGTGAGAGACGGGGCGTGCGCCCACCCACTTGGACCGGCTGAACATTGCCCATCCGTTTGATCCCATCTCTATAAATAAAATAGATAAAATAGAGAATAAAATAAATATAGAAAAAATATAAAATAAGTGTGGTGAAATATATATATTTTTAAGGAAGGAAACATGTTTGTACGTTTTTTTTTTTTTATATATAAACATTGATCTTTAGAGGAGCGTACCTTTTTCCTTGACCTGAGTTTTGTCCCTAAAGAGAATTTTTCCAGGCAAGGTTTTAATGGCGTTTCGGCCTCCGGCTCGACATGTGAGCTTATGGTTCTAAATTTATTTTCTTTTATATTATCTACCTTTTATTGTAAAAAAGAAATGTAATATACTTTATGTGGACGCAGTGACGGAGCCAGAAATTTAGGATTGGAGAGTCTGATTAACATTACTATAATAACGTAATAGATAAAAGTTTCAGATTCACACAAGTCATAAGTGTTACTCAAAGTAATAATATTATACTTATTAAATAATTTCATTATAACATTGGTAATAGACTCATTCTATTAATTTAAATTGAACAAATTGACTTTCGTTATGTTTAGAATGAACATTTAATTGTTTCGATTCAGAAGAGATGAAACAATGTCAAAATTGCTAAAATATGATTATCATAAAACCAAAAAATAAATTAATAATAATTTTTTAAAGCAAATTCTTGTATGCCATTTGATATATATAATCGAATTTGTAATCCACATATTAAAATCATATCAAATTAAAATTGTAGTTCAATTACATCACACACTATGCAATTATGTGTGCATGGGAATGATTTTGTTTTTCCTTGCAAGAATAACATTCAAGTTTTGATTGAAAATAATCATACTTGTATGCGTTTAATTACATGTGCAATTAAACCACAATTTTTACTTGTTTCCAATTTAATTGATCAAAAATTATGTTGGGATATGAATCCTAGAACAAGTCCTAAATGATGAATAAAAGATAAAAGATAAAGTTTTGATAAGCCAAAAGTAGACTTGAATATTTTCTAAGTGTTGACTGATCTAGTTTAGTTAAGTTGAAGTCATCTTGTACAGATCAGTAGAATTCAAAAGACAAGTACTAGTTTTTAAAAGACAAGTATTATTGAAAGATAAGTACGATTTATAAGTACTTCAATTTTGTTATTCGTATATGTTAGATTGTTATTGAGCTATGAATAATTGTTGTATAGAGCTCATGATTTTAAATGTAATAGATAGATTCTGTGTATAGTTTTATAAGTTGACTAAGCTTTATAACAAAAAGCTTAATGTAATGTAATAGTCTTGTTAAGATTAGTTGATAGGACTAGATTAGTTCTATGTTGTAAGTCTGAAGAAGTCTACTGCACAAGTTAAGTTGAAGACGCAGTCTACTACTACTACACAAGACAGGAACGACTCAACAAGACAGGTCAACTTGAAGTTAGTTACAGAAACGCGTATTGAAGATACAGATTGAAGAATTAGTTAAGGAATAACTAATTAACTAGAGAAACGCGTAAAAGGATAAAAAATTTCAGTTACAAGTTAGTTTTCAAGAAAAGGTTGTTACACAACTGAAAGTTCTTGGAATTAGAATCTATGAATACCTCATGTTATTGATTCATTAAAGACTACTGAGATACTGTTAAAACTACTGAAAATACAGATACTGAAGAATTGTTCGAAGTTTCTCTCAGAGATTGAAGTTCAGAAAGTGAAGCTACACAAGTCAAGTGAAGAAATCAGAAGGCTACTACTGAACGAAGAGAAGTTTTTAATTTTCATTTACTGTTTCAAGTTGCTAGTTACTTGTAAAATAGCTAGTAAGATCGAAGATATATCTGGAGATATAATCGAGAAGATCTAAGTCTTATTTCTTGGGACTTAAAGTTACAAGAACATATTGCTCGATTGGAAGAGTTAATAAGAATTTCACAACTGGGTTTGTGAGAGTGGATGTAGACAAGTTGTCGAACCACTATAAATCTCGTGTTTGATTTACTTTACTGTTTTGTTTGTTTTCATTGATTAATTGTTTACTTGTTAAACATACATAACTGAACAAGACTAGTTGAGTATACATAAAACAGAGTTCTCGAAATAAGTTGAGTATAATCTTTAATTGGGCTCATTGTTAATTTCGTATTCCGCACATTGTAATTCTGATATATCGAAAGATTTTAGAAAAGTCTATTCACCCCCCTCTAGACATTTTCTTTAGCTTCCCTCGATATTAACTCAACTTAGGGACCTACAAGTGGTATCAGAGCAGTGGTTTACGAACTGCTGTTTCTTGATAACCAACTCAAGACTTGGGTGAAAATCTCAGTCCAAGATCATACTTGCTTACGTGTTCTTGTTCAATATTCTTGATATATTGTTTTCTTGTTCCCTGTTCTTGACTCATATACTTCTTGATCATAAAACTGATTAGCACCAGACTACTTGTTTAAACATGTCTCTTGAAATCAGCGCTAACAAGTTACCTAAGTTCCATGTTCAAGATTATGACTATTGGAAACTAAGGATGGAAGCCATCTTCAGTTCCACTCACGACTTAATGATCTCCGTCATCACTGAAGGTCCAATTGTGACCATGATCCCCAATATTGCTGCCCTTGACACAAATTAACCCGTGGGTACACTCGTCAAGAAACCAAGGTCAGAACTAACCTCAGAAGAAATGAGACAGAATAATTTGGACAGCTTGGCCAAGAATTACATCTTACACACTCTTCCTAATGAGTATCTGGGAAAAGTGTTAAAATGTAAAACTGCCAAAGAAATGTGGGATCGCTTAGCTATCATTTGTGAAGGGACATCCCTAATCAAAGAAAGCAAGCTTTCCACTGCAGTCCAAAGATTCGAATCATTTCATATGAAAGCTGGTGAAACAATAGACCAGTTGGATACTCGTTTTACCAAAATCATGAATGACTTGGAAGTCCTTGGTAAATCTTATACTCCACGTGAAATCAATCTTAGGATTCTCAAAAGCCTTGATAGTCGATGGAAAATGGTAAAAATGCTTGTTAAGAATACCCAAGATATAGACGTATGGACAGCAGAGACTATGTTTCAAACTCTAAAGGCTCATGAGTTTGATTTAGACGAAGATGAACCCATAGTAAGCAGTGACAGAGAACATGCTATATCTAAGAACGTTGCTTTTAAGGCTAGTTCGTCTAAGGTAGACAGGTCAAAGCCTAAGACTAGGTCTACTTCTGTGAAAGACGAGTTAGATACTGATCTTAGTCTGAAGGATCAGGTAAGCCTCATGGTTAGAAAGTTTGATAGGCTGAATAAACGTTTCGGAAGATATAAGAAGTTCTATAGAGAGCATAGAGGGTCTGCTTCTAAGAACTCGTCTGAGACCAGACGAGACCGAAACTCGTCCGAAAGGAGAGACGAAGTCTCGAAAGGTAACAGACAAGATAGAGAGTCTGATGGTAGGAAGATTACTCGTTCTGATAAACGCGATAAACGAAGGAACAACTCTCCTATTAAAAAGGCTACTAATGATCTATTGTGCTATAACTGTGAAAAGCCAGGTCACTACATATATGAATGTCCCGACCTGAGTACTGATGATCGAGAAGAACGCAAAGCAAGAAGGGAAAGAAGATACAACCGTGGTAAGAAGGCAATGATGGCCAATGATGACTTTGAGTCTGACTCAGACGAGTTGCCATCATCCTCATCTAGCTACCCGTCTGAACCAGATCACGATGAAGCTTTTATAGTAGATGATGGTCTATGCTGCATGGCTAAAATCGACCAAGAGGTATCATCTGCTACTTATTTTCAATCTTGTGATGAATCAGAATCTGATGAAAGTGATACTGCCAGTAGCAAAGTAGGGAGTAGCCTTCAGCACTCTACTAGTGCAGTTGAAGACGACCTCCTACTTGCCAACAAGGCAATCATTGAAGTCAGTGACGAAAACATCATTTTAAGACAAGAAATCATTAATCTTAAGGAAGCTCAGTCTAAAGTAGATCCTAATATAACAGTCCTAAATGAACGCTTGCAAGAAGAGTTAAGGCAACTTAAAGACAAGTGTGCATTGACAGACAAGTTGTATCAAGACCTACTTAAGACACATGCCACTGAGAAACATGATTTCAATGTTTTAAAAAGCAAGTGCAAAAAGCTTGAAGAACGTAATAAGTTCTTAGAAACCGAGGTTGTCACTCTAGACCTTAAACTTACTGACCTGGTTAACTCTTCAAAGGTTAACCTTGAATTGTCAGATATGTATAGGGCTCCTGCTGACAAGACAGGCATAGGTGCTGAGACATCAAGCTCGTTTACTCTAGTTGCTAAGAACCCTACTATTTTCATCTCAAGCTCTTTGACTAATGATAAAGAAAAAGAACCAATGATATACAATATTGATACTCCAACTAAAGGTACTGTACCGAAACAAGCTCGAGTTAACATTCCAATTACCAAAGGAGGTAAAAAGAATGGTAACAACAAGCCTGTTCAACCTAGAACTAATCTTCCAAGGACCACTAATCGTAGACGATACAACCAGGTCACATACGAGGATTGGTATCCCGAGGAGACTAGTACTAGACAAGTACAGACTAGACGACAAGAGTCTAGACCTCCTTTTATAAGGCAGTCTCAACTCTACTCGTCTAGACCTAGACAGGAAGGTCCAAAATATCGTACACAAGCTGTTCTATATCCTCCACCTTTGTCATATGATATCAAAGGAGAAGAAAGACCTAAACATGTCTATAAACCGTATGGACCTAATGCATTCAAACCCTACTCTGACTATCATAGACAAGGGCCTGCTCAAGTAGAGATCAAGTCGAAAGGCTATCTCCAAAGAGTAGACCCGAACTCGACTGATAGGCCAGATAAGGACAACAAGGTCTTATTTTGCAACAAATATGGTCGAAAGCTTAGAAGATCAAACTTGTTCAGGACTCCAATGTACATTTGGATTCCATTGAACTCGACTAACCCCCCAGGACCCCAATAAACAAGGAGGGCACCTAAATTATGAAATATCATCTAATGCAGGGTCGACTCGATCTATACAAGAAGGGTGGCTCAATAGGAGAAACTTGGTACATAGACAGTGGCTGTTCGCACCACATGACTGGTACCAAGACTCTCTTATCAAGCTACCATGAACAAGAAGGACCAAAAGTAATATTTGGTGATAGCTCCACTGTTGTTACCAAAGGATTCGGATACATTCGGAATGGAGACATAGAGATTCAAGATGTCTCATATGTAGAAGGCTTGAAATACAATTTACTCTCTGTTTCACAATTTTGTGATCGTGGATACAAGGTGCAGTTCAAGAGTCGGAAATGTGAAATCATTGACAAGAGAACACACACAGTCTTACTGGTCGGCATAAGACAAGGAAGTGTGTACATAGTGAACTGGAACAGTTGTCCGAGGGACACCTGTCTACTTACTAAGAATCCTAAAGAACTTGGCTGGCTCTGGCATAGACGCCTCTGTCATCTAAACTTTAAGGTTCTTAATAAGATAGCCAGAGACTACCTTGTGGAAGGCATTCCCAATGAAGTCTACTACAAGTCACATGTATGCACATCCTGTCAGAAAGGTAAACAGGTAAAAGGTTCCTTTAAATCTATTCCATCCCTCTCAACAAGTAGAGTTCTTGAACTTCTACATATGGACTTACATGGTCCAATAACTCCTCCAACTTTGAACGGTAGAAGGTACACACTCGTTGTGGTAGATGACTATTCTAAGTTCACTTGGGTAGTCTTCTTACACAAGAAGAGTGATACACAAACACTCTTACCTGATCTGTTGAAGAAGTTACAGGTTGAGAAGAATCAGTCAATTGTCAAGATCCGTAGTGACAAGGGTACTGAATTCATTAACTGCTATATTAAAGAATTTTGTTCTAAGCGTGGCATCCAGCACCTTACTAGTGCAGCAAGGACACCACAACAAAATGGAGTAGCAGAGCGAAGGAACAGAACTCTTAAGGAGGCCTGCAGGACCATGCTGACAGAGTATAATACGCCTCAAAAGTTTTGGGCAGAAGCTATCAATACTGCATGCCACTCACAAAATAGAAGTGCTATCAATAAAGCACTAGGTAAGACGCCCTATGAGGTATGGAAAGGTAGAAAACCCAGAGTTTCATATTTTCATATATTTGGTTGTAAGTGTTTCATCCATAACAATGGGAAAAGCAAGTTGAATGCATTCGATGCTAAAGCAGACGAGGGGATATTCTTAGGATACTCCTCGACTAGCAAAGCATTTAGAGTATTCAACTACTCAACCCTCTGTGTGGAAGAAACACCACATGTGGTTTTCGAAGAATCTCAACAGGACTCGTCTGCCAACAAGATCAGTGAGAAAGTTACTGAGCTAACTATCGAATCTGATAAAGATTCAGAGGTATATGAATCCGTCCAAGCATACAATCCATTCATGAAAGCCCTTGAAACTGATGACACGGAAAGGGTAAGTGCTCAAGGTAAGTTTACTAGACCAGTAGACATACCTGCTCTAGTTGACTCATCTACTCCAGGTAAATCTGTTGATGATATAAATGATGTTGACATGCACGATGCTATAACCGATCTAGATGATGATACTATGCTTACAAAGACTAGAAAAACATGGAAATCTGCTCATGATACTGAAAATATCATTGGTGACTCTACTATTGGTGTAAAGACTAGACGACAACTCTTTGAGTCACAAGAACAACCTAGTCCATCTCTGTTTTGATGGTGTTGTTTCCTCTCATCTATCGAGCCTAAAACCATTAAAGAGGCTTTAGCTGATAGTAATTGGATCATCGCTATGCAAGACGAGTTGAATCAGTTTGTTCGAAATGACGTCTGGGAACTTGTTGATAGACCTAAACATCATAATGTAGTTGGCACTCGATGGATTTTCAAGAATAAGAAAAATGAGAATGATGTAGTTGTTCGTAACAAGGCTAGACTAGTCGCCCAAGGCTATTCACAAGCTGAAGGCATAGATTATGATGAAACATATGCTCCTGTTGCTAGACTAGAAGCCATTCGATTGTTCCTTGCATATGCTGCTTACATGAAATTTACTGTATATCAAATGGATGTTAAAAGTGCATTTCTTAACAATATTCTTGCGGAAGAAGTGTATGTTGAACAACCCCCAGGTTTCGAAGTCAAAGGTAACCAGGTATACAAATTAAAGAAAGCCTTATATGGACTAAAGCAAGCTCCAAGAGCCTGGTACGATACTCTTTCTCAATTTCTATTAGAAAATGGTTTTACTAAGGGCAAGGTCGATAGAACCTTGTTCAGAAGACAAGAAGGGAAGGACATTTTACTCGTCCAAATTTACGTAGATGATATCATTTTTGGATCACCTAACAAAAAACTGAGTGAATGTTTTTCAACACTCATGCAAAGTAAATTTGAGATGTCTATGATGGGTGAAATGAATTACTTTCTTGGACTTCAAGTAAAACAGACCCCAGAAGGGATTTTCATAAATCAAGCAAAGTATACTCGTAATCTACTAGACAAGTATGGTATTAAGACATGTAAATCTTCTGGAGTACCTATGCAACCTACTTACAGGATGGATCCAGACGAGAATGGTAAATGTACTGATCAAACTCATTACCGTGGTCTTATTGGTTCATTACTCTACTTGACTGCTAGTAGACCTGATATTGCATTTTCTGTTGGTGTATGTGCTCGCTTTCAAGCTAATCCAAAAGAGAGTCATATGGAAACCACTAAAAGGATATTGAAATATTTGAAAGGAACTATCAATCGTGGTATATGGTATCCTTCAAATGATGATCTATCTCTAAGTGGCTACTCTGATTCTGATTTTGGTGGTTGTAGAATAGATAGGAAATCTACATCTGGTTCTTGTCAATTCTTAGGCACAAAACTCATTTCATGGTTTTCGAAAAAGCAGACAAGTGTTGCTACCTCTACTACTGAAGCCGAGTATATGGCTGCTGGTAGTTGTTGTAGTCAATTATTATGGCTTATTCAACAGCTTAGAGACTATAATATCTGTGAATCGAATGTTCCTATTTTCTGTGATAGTAACAGTGCTATTGCCATTACACAAAATCCTGTTTTGCACACACGCTGTAAGCATGTCGATGTGAAACATCATTTCATACGTGATCATGTAGAAAAGAAGGATATTCGCATGGAAAAGATTCATACTGATTTTCAAAGAGCTGATATTTTCACAAAACCATTAGCTGAGGCCCGATTTCGTGAATTATGCATTAGTCTAGGACTAATTGATCTTGATCCTACTAGTATGTAGAAATGTACTAACCAGACAGGTACAGTCCTAAGAAGAAAGGAGAAACAGACAAGTTACCACGAAAGGCACAGAGCACTCATCTACTCACTCAACAGACAGGTATACAAGGTCAGACAAGTTGACCAAACAACCCGATGAGGAAGCTGGTAAAGCTGAGGGTAATACTAAGGGAATATACATTTAAGGGGGAATCCTTGATTTCTTAAAGATCCTTATGTTGACTCTTTAGTTTGGTAACAGTCATCTTGTTTGAACCTTGATCATTGACTTAAATTGATATTCATTCTAATTATTCTACTCGACTATCTATCGCACAAAATAAGACAGGTACATAAAGTTGTTCGAAGTTCAGAATAGACACGCACAGTTGAAGGGGGAACTCGACTAGTACTCATAAGACTACTCGTCTTGTGAAAATTAAGTCTACTCGCCTTATGAAGCTTAGGCTTACTCATCTGTTCTGGATGGACTCGAACAGACAAGCTAAGTTTTCTTTGATTTAAATGTGTTAAGTGTTTGTGTTTATTCGAAACAAATTAAGGGTATTAAAGTAATTTGATAGTGTTAAAGTTTGAATATCCTAGAATTGGATTTATACACCCCTATTTAATGAAGTGTACACATTTATTTCGCGCCAAAATATGAAAATGTTAGGTCAGATGAGTACACTCCTCATTTTACCAATAAGAGAGGTGGATTTCAATTTTTACAAAAGCAAATCACATTTTCGTCTCGGTTCCGTAACCGAATGCCAAAGGTCTTGACCGTTGGATCTAATCCCTCGATCTTGACCGTTGGATCAAAAAAAAATTCAGTTTTAAACAAAACCCAACACTTGCACACATCTTGCCTCACGTTTTCATAACTCTTCTACTTGTCTTGTTAACAGTTGATTTCTTGCATAATCTACTTTCTTGTTCATTACAAATCATTTAACATGTCGATTCGATCTATTTTCGATGTAAGTACAAACATTCAGGCACCATTCGATCTCGGGAGATATATAAATGACAACAAGGTGCATGTTGAACCATCTCTGTTCTTCGAAGGAAATCACACGGCAGGAAATACAGAAATCTTGACCAAATGCACCAGATGCGGTCTAAAACCCTACCTAGAGGCGTTTCCTCAAGTTGTTTTGGAGGAAGAAGTTTTGGAATTCTATGCCAACGCCAACAGAAGAGGAGATGTTATCGAATCATTTATCGGTTCAAATCGAGTGGAAATCACTCGAGAAGCTCTATTTGAAAGATTGAAGCTGCCCATCGGAACGATTGATGTGGAAAAGTATGCTGAAGGACAGGAGATGAAGTATTTAAGCATCTTCTGTGGAAAGAAGATGAAACTGAAACCAGATGGTAAAGCTCCTACAGCCAAGAAGGGTGAACTCTTGGAAAAATATCGCACTCTGCTGGACATAGCAAGCAAGATGCTTCTATGTGCCACTGGGTCTCATGACTCAGTTACCCAAGCCAAAACAAGGATAATGGCAGCTATATATGATGGAATTACTGAGGGTAATTGGTTTAAACTGATAGCTGACAGGATGATGTACTTTGAAAGAAGTGTTAGAGTAGATGTTGATACTCGCAATTGGGTAGTATCACAGGCGGTTGGATATGGTAACAAGCTGAGCATCTTACTCCCACTATTGATGCCCAACAAGACTGATTGGAGCAAGGGAAAGCCCTTTCATCCTCTTAAGTTCTATTTAAAGAAAGAGGCACTGAAGAAGCAGGCTGCTGTAAGGCCAGCTGCCCCAAGGCAAGTTCAATTTGATGATTCAGAGGTGTTGCCGTATGCGGATTCGGAGAGTTCTTCACAAGCCGAGTCTGAGGAAGCAGAGTCCAGTGCAGACGACTCGGAGAAGACTCAGTCAGATGAAGAGTCAAATCATGAGAAGGAGTCGAGTGACCAAATTCCTGAAATGTACACTCTAGTGAGAGTTGAATCGCCTACTCGTCCAGTCGAGTCGAGTTCACAGGTTGGTACTTCTACTCACTCTGTTTCAATTCCTCTCTCTCTCCCATCTACTTCTATCCGAACCAAGGCTATATCACATCGATCTAGGCCTCGACCTGTACCCCCGACCTCACAAGTACTGGCAGCACGACCGCTGAGAGCCAGTCATCCCCTACACACTCCCAAAATTGACACAACTGATACTCCGACAGTTGTCACACCAAACCAAGACACATCAAAGCCCCAAGAAACCACCATCCATATTCCTTCTACCTCAACAGAAAATGTTGAAACCCCTCACCCATCTACGTCAGACAAGATGCCAGTTGCCACTGCAACAACTGAGACAGGGACCCCACCTGCTCAGACCCCGTCTGATGTTAGATTTAATTCCCTGGTTTACTATCCTATGTGTTTGAGGGAGAAGCGTATTCGATCTCGAATGACCAGAAATTTGAAGAGGACGCTCTCAACTCTCGAAGTGGACTATGAGTCAGAGCAGTTTGAGATTCTTCTTAGGATATGCACCTGGTTTGCACTGAAGAAATCCTCAACCGACGATCTTTTCGAAGTTATTCAAGGCATGGGTGGAATCTCCAATTTTATGGATTGGGAGATGGAACAGAAGGAAAATAGTGGTGTTAAAGATCATTCTGAATTATTCCTTCCAAAGGCCTTAGTTGATCTTATAAAGAGGCTATTGAATATTCCTGATGGGATTCTGGTAGAAGAGTTCTCGTCTGATATTGGAACTCAGACTGAGCTAGTGGAAGAAGAGAAGACAGAACTTGTCCATATTGCTGTTCAAACCTCAGAACCTTCTGAAGATGAGGCTGACAGTTCAGAAGAGGTTGATTCTTTTGACTTTGGAAAAGAGGATGATGACTTCATGGATGCAGTTATGTTTGATGAAGAGGAACTTGTGGAAAAAGTTCAAGACGATGTGGTTGGTGAAGCTCAGTTATCTCAAGGTTTTCCTATAGGCTATCTTGCCGAGCTGAAGACAGACTTGAAAGAAGTTGTTCATTCTGCGATAGAAGAGTTCTTGCACTCAAAAGTGAAAGATGTTTTGGTAGAACAGAATCAATCACTTGTAGACAGCTCAAGAGAATTGATTGTTGGAGAAGTCAACAAGATGGACTCAACTTTCAGAGCAGAGTTGTATGCTGAAGTTGAAAGGTTTATCCAGAATCAAGTGGATGTTTCTGAGAAGAGATCTATCTCTTTTGCTAGATCGTTAGCTGAAGAGTCAGGTAAAATGGAAAGACTCTACAGGGTGAAAATTGAGATTGCTGATGAGCAAAGGCGAGAAGCACAAGATCAGTTGGTGCGTTCTCAAGCTGTTTTATCTGATTTGACCAAGCAAAACACTCTTCTCCGACAGACTGCTACTCATTTCAAAGACGAGTTGGCCATTAACTCAAAGAAGCTTGAGTCTACTGCTGATCGTCTGGATAAGATAAGTCGGGATCACACTCATCAAAAGCAGATAGAGCTCGCTGCAGAAGCAATGAAGAATGCAGTAAAGGAAGAAATGACTCGCTTTACAAGCTTTTTCACTCTTAAGGCCCATGATGAAGCCAAAAAGGGGGAAGAGGTAAGTAAAGTAGGGCAAGTCAGCTTAGACAAGCTGAGTGCTGAACCTGAAGAGAAGGATGCTGCTACTGCTATGCAAGAGCTAAGGAGGCCTAAAAGGAGGCTGGTTAAAACTGCAGAGCTGGAGCAAGCTGAAGCTGATGAACTCAAAAGATTGGAGAAGGGCAAGAATGTTGCATCTCCAGAAGCTGAGATTCAGACCAGAAGGTCTAAAAGGAAGATAGTTTTTGAAGAAACTGAAGAGGTTGCTGCAGTTGAAAAGAAGCAAAGGATTGTTGATCCTAATGATGAAAGTCATTATGCTAGCAAGAAGAAAATTGAGAAACATATTGAAAGATTGCAGAAGCTGAAGACTGATGAAGAAGAAGTGGAAGACCAGTTCATTGATTATTTCATTGACAAAGAGCATCGTCAAGAATGGCTCAAGGTAAAGAGGCAATGGGAACTGGATCACTGGATTATTCGAAAGTATGGTGAGACTGAAAGTCCAAACGAGTTGTATGCCATGTTTGACAAATTCATGGAAGGACAAAACAAATTGCTTTGGAATTTGATTATGAGAATATCTGCTGCTGCAAATTTCAACATCTTAGTACCGACATTTCCAAAATGGAAGACTCCTATGACAAGCTCAGGAAAAAGAGTTGATCTTAACCAGATCAAGAAATTTGAAGAAGAGCTACTTGATAAAGAGAAGATTGAAGATGAAGACCATATCAGTATTATTCACAGGAGACTCCTAGATGCATTCTGTGTTCCAAACCCAGAAGGAGGTAATCTTTCAGATTAGTTTTTTTTGCTCTGATTACTTAGTTTTATTTTAATTAAGTATTTGTAATATCTACTGATCTTATTTCGAAATGAATGAAGAGATAAGTACTATTTTGATGTTTAATACAAGATAACTACTTAACTAGTTTACTATTATGAAAAGATTCAAGTAGTTTTGGCTTCATCAAAAAGGGGGAAATTGTTGGGATATGAATCCTAGAACAAGTCCTAAATGATGAATAAAAGATAAAAGATAAAGTTTTGATAAGCCAAAAGTAGACTTGAATATTTTCTAAGTGTTGACTGATCTAGTTTAGTTAAGTTGAAGTCATCTTGTACAGATCAGTAGAATTCAAAAGACAAGTACTAGTTTTTAAAAGACAAGTATTATTGAAAGATAAGTACGATTTATAAGTACTTCAATTTTGTTATTCGTATATGTTAGATTGTTATTGAGCTATGAATAATTGTTGTATAGAGCTCATGATTTTAAATGTAATAGATAGATTCTGTGTATAGTATTATAAGTTGACTAAGCTTTATAACAAAAAGCTTAATGTAATGTAATAGTCTTGTTAAGATTAGTTGATAGGACTAGATTAGTTCTATGTTGTAAGTCTGAAGAAGTCTACTGCACAAGTTAAGTTGAAGACGCAGTCTACTACTACTACACAAGACAGGAACGACTCAACAAGACAGGTCAACTTGAAGTTAGTTACAGAAACGCGTATTGAAGATACAGATTGAAGAATTAGTTAAGGAATAACTAATTAACTAGAGAAACGCGTAAAAGGATAAAAAATTTCAGTTACAAGTTAGTTTTCAAGAAAAGGTTGTTACACAACTGAAAGTTCTTGGAATTAGAATCTATGAATACCTCATGGTATTGATTCATTAAAGACTACTGAGATACTGTTAAAACTACTGAAAATACAGATACTGAAGAATTGTTCGAAGTTTCTCTCAGAGATTGAAGTTCAGAAAGTGAAGCTACACAAGTCAAGTGAAGAAATCAGAAGGCTACTACTGAACGAAGAGAAGTTTTTAATTTTCGTTTACTGTTTCAAGTTGCTAGTTACTTGTAAAATAGCTAGTAAGATCGAAGATATATCTGGAGATATAATCGAGAAGATCTAAGTCTTATTTCTTGGGACTTAAAGCGACAAGAACATATTGCTCGATTGGAAGAGTTAATAAGAATTTCACAACTGGGTTTGTGAGAGTGGATGTAGACAAGTTGTCGAACCACTATAAATCTCGTGTTTGATTTACTTTACTATTTTGTTTGTTTTCATTGATTAATTGTTTACTTGTTAAACATACATAACTGAACAAGACTAGTTGAGTATACATAAAACAGAGTTCTCGAAATAAGTTGAGTATAATCTTTAATTGGGCTCATTGTTAATTTCGTATTCCGCACATTGTAATTCTGATATATCGAAAGATTTTAGAAAAGTCTATTCACCCCCCTCTAGACATTTTCTTTAGCTTCCCTCGATATTAACTCAACTTAGGGACCTACAAATTATATTAAGGATATAATATATCCAAATCAATAAAACTGAATTGCATATATATACTCAATTACATTTAAGTATTTGCTTCACGTATAGAATTTAAGCAAACTTCTCACAATTCTTTCGACATTTAGAGTTACTTTGGGTGAAATACTAAAAAAAAAACAAATTTAATAAGGAAAACAAAACAATATTTTTGTTTATACTAGGTAAAATACTAAAAACAATTTTGAAAAGGAAAAGGAAAAAAAGGAATTAATGCAATTAGAAGGAATTGAAATATTGTTTGTTCGGCAGAAGTGAAATCCTCTTTGAAGGCCAGACCACTGTGACAACACTATATATAAAAAACAAAATGCAATATATATATATATATATAGTAAATAATTTAAAGAATTGGTGGGGGCTAACGTCCCTCGGTCTATGTGTGGACGGATGAAATTGATTCAAAAAAAAAAAAATGGACGGATCACGGATGAAGTATTTATGTTTGACATAGTATAAAGTAGTTCAAGCTCAATAGGTAAATATACGGAGTATGTAAAAATATCAAACTACTGTAGCTCAGTTCAATTAAAACTCGTTCCAAACCAACTTGTTTAATTATTACTCTCTCCGTCCTGAAATAACTTGCATAATTTGACCGACACGTTGTTTAAAAAAAGTGAATTTAGTGGTTGATAATGTAAGATAAATGAGGGGTATTTTAGATAATTTGATGATGTGTAAAGTGAAATGTATGGAGAAAAGGAGTGACAAATTTAAAAATAAAATTATATTGTGAGATTATTAATTTTGTGGAGTATTTACATATTAAGAGTGTGCAAGTAATTTTGGGACATACGAAAAGTGTGCAAGTAATCACGGGACGGAGGGAGTAGTAGTATGTAATAACAAATTCTAAAAATAATGGAGTATTTTGAATTAACTGGTTAAAAACTCATTTAAATTACAGTCGTACTTCAAGCTTCTCCGCCCTTCAGTCCTTCAACAAAATCACCTCATTTCACGAACTCCACGCATCCTCCGCCCCTCCCCATCCCGCCGCCGCCGCATTTACCGCCATCCACACCAAATTTGCCTCCGCAACTTCCTCAGCCCCACCTCAACTTCCGTTGGTTCTCCGCTGCAACATCCTAGCAGTTTTTGTTTCCATTTCGGTCGTCCCTTTTAAAAGATAGGTAAAGGTAAATGTATTTAATTTCTTGCTGTAGTTCTTTTTCCAGTTATACTGAGTTTGTTCAATTTTCTGTAATTGAATTACCTGGGTTCATAAATTTGTTTAGCCCTAAGATTTTGGTTACTCCTTGTTTGCCTATGTCTCATGCATCTCCCAGGACTCCACCTATTCATTGTTGCATGTCTTACCTGGGTGTATTAATGAATTAGGTTTTTTGTACATTTATATGCTCACCAACTGTTTGATGAGTTGTTAGCTTTAGAAAAAAAACCTTACCCAAACTTTACGCTCTGTGTTTTTCTTAATTCAATTTCCGAGACGCTGTAAGATTAATATGGGTAATCAACTAAAGAGTTTTACAGTTGGAAAGCCAGGAATCTTAGTATTATAAGCAACTGGTATGTGTTTTTGTATGGGAATGACTCCGATGGTAGAGAAACATTTAATTTTGATGTCCCTGTGTTGCATTAGTAAGCATGTAAACTCTATGTTCAATGTTTGTGTGTCAATAAATTCTATCCCATTGCTATTCTAGCTACTACCAATATTGAGTGATTAAATCAAATACTTTCTTTACTGGATGGAATATGGAAATGTGACGTCCAATAGGTAGTTACTCAGTTTGTTGTGAAATTTGTTGCACGAGTATATATGGTATAAGGGATACTATGAAGTATGAAGTAGATATATACTTATAGGCAAACCATGTGAGAAGGTTTACTTTCAAAACCTAAATTATTACAGTGTGTGCATATATGCTAATTTTGTAATGTGCTATTATTGTTTGATGAAGCTATAGCTTTGTAAGCATAATTAAGTCATAATTTGCAAGTTAGGGTCATGCAAAATTTATTTCTTAATTACCCCTGATTAACACGTGTTGTGTAGCTTTTTACCAGTTTTTGGTTGCAATTTATATGTATTGGGACTGATTAGACTTTGGCGCCATTTGGATAGCGTCTAAATATACAATTATCATTGAATATATTAAACCACTGTCATTAAATCTTTTCGGATTTTTCTTTTCTTAAGATTTTTGTCAATAACATTTCCTTTCATTAAGGACAAGGCTGAAATTGTTCAACATTCCTTTCAACCCACCGTTACTATGGGTATTATCTTTCTGATTTCTTGATTTGGTTATTTCTGCATTTATGTGTATTATGTATAAACAAGGACCTATTTAGGAGACATTGAATTGAATCATTTAAACCTATCTATATAACAGTAACACTGCAACCAAATAAGGAGAATACATTTCTTGCTGAAATGCAGTTTCCTATCTGTTGAATTTAACTGACATATTCTGTTATATCCTTGATTTTATTGTCTTATTCGTCTTCCCCAGTTCCCCCTCATGGCTGTGACAACGTTTGTACTCAACGCACTGAAATATAGGGTTTCTACTTGCAGCTGATATCCGAAAACAAATTCCTCTGGACGTTTCTCGAGTTCAGTTCCAGGTATAAATACTTGTTCTTTAAAATTGTGGTGTAATTAACTGAAACATTTATAATACTCGCATACATAGTTTGACGATCATGTAATTGTGTATATTAATTGAGTTTGTTATATTCTTGATTCTACTGCGTGAAATTAAGGTACTACCCAACTCAAGTTTACAACTATTTGGCATTATCAATGATTCAATCATGTATTGATGTTTATTTTGTAAGGTTGCAATTACTTGAAGGAATTTGACAGTAACTATTATTTCAGTAATTTATCCAAACCACCCCAAACATATTTAACAAATTAAAAATGGCTAAGTTCAATAATTGTCTTGGTATATCATCACAGCTATTTGGTGTATTCTGACAAGCATAATTGTTAAAGGCGCATGGGGCACCAGACTTTGTGCCTCTCCATGGCTGAGGCGGACGCATGTATTAAAAAACCTTTTTTTTTAATAGTAAAATAGTGTTATTAGGTCAGAATATATAACGGAATATTCTCCAAAAGATTCTACAAGATAATTTTGTAAACATATCTTTGTGATTTGATTTTGTTGTATCTTAGAAATTGTTAGACTTTCCGGGTATGTTTCTTTCGGGACTCACATGAATGGACTTAGAACTTTACGATCTTCGTCTTATACGAGTTAGGGATTTAGAATCTCAGATTTCAAATCCCACACTCAACCCACACCTAAGATTACCTTTAAACCTATTACTCCTCCGTCCCTGAAAATCTTGCGGTGTTTTTTGAGCACAAAGTTTAAGGAGAAAGTGTAATGATTAGAGTGTTGAAGGGTAATTTTGTAAAATTTTATATCTAAAGTAAATAAAGTAGTTGGATTGAGTGTATGATAGACCCCAAAAGTAACGACATGAAGGGTAAATATGTGTATATTGTGAGGGTGAGGATTGTGATGATTGTTTCCATTTAGGGTTATGCAAACTTTTGAATGACAAACTAAAAAAGCAAGTATGAAAACTTTTGAGGGACGGAGGGAGTATTAATTTTTCCAATACAATCTACTTTATACACTTTAAAATAACTCATCCATCAATTGATTTGATATGAAGTAAAAGTTCACCCTATCAAAATCCCAAAACACACACACCTTTACTATTCTTCAAAGGTATCAAATTCCAGGATTTCAAAATCATGACTTCTCCTGCACACCTAATTTCCAAAAGAAACATACCCAGACGTTTTACTTGGTCTCCAAGATGTGTACATTGGGTACGATTGGTACCAGTAGAAATATAACCAGATTTATCCCTATTCTCTTATAGAATATAAATAGTTAAATACACAGGTGTAAACCCTAAAATAGGGTTTCAGAATAATAAATTACACAGCCTGGCGGCCTCTTCTCCCGCTCCTCATTTCTTCTTCTTTTTCTTCTTCCCTTCCCTTCCACTCAACCAGCTCACAGTGAATTCTTTTCCTCTTTTAGACTTAGAGATCAAGAATAACTTGATTTGTGTCATTTATGTGCTTTTGAACTTCATAGTTTTTACGTGCTAATATGCTTAATTTAAGTTTATGTAGTGTTGCTATTAATTTTAGCCATAATGTGGCACTAGGGCGCACCCTTGCGTCTTGGTGCCTTAACAACAATGCTGACAAGAACTTATCATTTTCACCTAATGTATTCTTTTCACAATACTTTGTGAATATATTTACCAGTTGTCTACTAGTTCAACCCACCAATTTCAGTCATGCAAAGATAAATTAATTAATATGCCATTATATGCACTATTAATTGTTAATAAATTATAAATGATTAATAGTGTTGTCTTGGTTAAAATTGTGCTCAAACTTCTCACTTAAAAGCTCACTAGACTAGATAAATTTTTGGAGTTTTACATGAAGAAAAGATTAAAGACCTATTCTCATAGAAACACTAATCCATGTTGATATTGTCTTATATTAAGGACTACTCTTTAAAATGCCTTATTTTTTTATCCTTTCATTTTCCCCTTTTTTGGTCAATAGAAGGATGATGTACAACACTTGCAAATATGAAACCATATGTTCAACACTGGTTCGTGAGTCGTGACCACAAAAAAGACTGCTTTTGGCCAAATAATGACCTGCCATTCTTACGAATATGTGGTTATACATTCTCCATATATTGATATTCCTTTGAATGTAAGAGTTAGTTTATAGTAAAATTTCAAGTATTAAAGTCTATAGTTTCGTGATGCTTTACAATTTCAAATTGAGATGATTAAGAAAAAAAACAATTTTCAAATATATAGCATATTGTTTTGCGGCTTTTCCCCCAC
Organism: Galeopsis tetrahit; assembly: GCA_963675135.1. Lineage (NCBI taxonomy): Eukaryota > Viridiplantae > Streptophyta > Magnoliopsida > Lamiales > Lamiaceae > Galeopsis > Galeopsis tetrahit. The sequence continues at coordinate 53,321,372 of OY776125.1, forward strand.
GCATGCAAAAATTAAGCACTCCAACCTGGGTAACACCTCAATCATTGTGGTGCGCCCCCACTTGTATACTTAGGGCTCATTTGGTAGCCATGATTGGACCTTACCTTGGTAAGGTCCAATAATGTATTTGGTAGCAGTCTGTGAAGGCCAAGATAAATTCTAAGCTTGCCACAAAATCATGTTACCAGATCATTCCTAAAAGATCAGATTATTTCATCGATTTCTAATAGGGACATGGATATAATTGTCAAATACTAAGTTCCCCTTCTATATACTTGTTGCCCTAATTATTTTTGCAATTCATTTGAACAATTTCTAAACTTCAGATGGACGCTTCCTCTGCAATTCGTCGGAAAACAGGTAACAGCCATCACTATGGCCATTGGCCAATCAGCAGGCGAGTTCGGTAGAAGTTATCATGTTTTCGTTCTTGTTATACCATTTTCCATATTCATTGTACAACTTTGACAACATATGGGGCCATTTTTTGTGAGTTTTCTAAATGGTTATACTTATATCCCTCACATCTTTCTAGGTTTTGAAGCACGATTTGACGGTCAAGTGTACGTTGTGGGCTAATATCGACAGATCTCCCAACGAGGTACTCGTTTTAAAGGAAGCGACATAAATGCTAAATATGATTTTTTTAAATGCTAAATATGATTTTTTCATTCATCCCATTGTTTTTTAATTGCGAGTTTTCTTTACAATGATTAGGAGAGAGAAGAAAAATAACAGAAACTTAAAAAAACAAAAATAAATAGAGTCAAACTAGTAAGAGGCATTAAACAATTAATAACACTGTCAAAAACCCAGTCATCTCTAGTTCCCGAGGGTGGGACAGACAGCTGGTAGCCCTTCGAAAGTTACACATTTTGCCATTTTGGGTGTCCACCGAAAGTTACCCATTTCATATTTTGGCAAATGGAAGTTTAATCTAGACTACTTGAGGGAAGGAACCTAAGGATGGAGTTGATGCACCAACTGCTATACCAATTTCAGCACATCATAATCTTTAGTATGTTGAAGCTATATTAAGGTGGGGATGAAAAAATTGGAAAAGAAAGGCTTGTCGATATATTTAAGTAAATTGAGAATGAATGTAGCAATCTATGAAACATAAGGCTACTTATGTTCTGATGCTTGTATCTTTATCAGTATTCAATAACCAGATTTGTATTCGCCTGATTAAATTGTTTACCCATGGATTTTCACGGAACACTCTTATTCGTGTGATGTTGGATTCAAACTTATAATGGTGTAAAAATTTATGTTAAATCGTAAATTGCAAAAGAAAGGGTCTGCTGATAGAGCTGGGCAGGGAGGCGATACTAGTTATCAGGTAAGAGAGAGGCCTGGCCCGTAAGCTGGCCCCCTTAAAAAGCTATTACAACATAAGGAATTGTTACCCGCGATATGCCGACAACTTTCTACTGGGAATCGTGGGTGCCGTAGAGCTTCTCATAGAAATATGGTCTTGATGATTATTCTTAAAATATAATTGATGAAATATTTAATTTTCATTTTGTAATTGAGTCTTATGTGTTCAACTCCGTTGCATCCTTTGTTATTTCAGGCTAAATTTTTGGCAGTCCTGCTCATAGTTCCATGGGCTCTGGATTTCTTGGTTCATGATTATGTTCTTATGCCTTTTCTGGACAGGTACATATTGCCAAAGAACGGAGTAGTGGAGTTGATGCACCATCTTTGAGTTTATGCCTTTTCTGGACAGGTACATATTGTGTCCTAGTAGTGGAGTTGCATAACTCTTCACAATTCTATAACTGGAAAGTTGACATTACTACAATAAATCTTGGCAAAAATCTTGTATGAAACCGTTGTACGTACGGATCTGGATTTCACTTTCAAACAGCGAATATGCTATTGATTTTAGGGATGACAATAGGATAGAACGGGTCTAAACCCGGTCCTGCATGGGCCAGATCTGGACCTGGTTAAGCGGGTATGGCACGGGTCGTGGTTTTCACCGAACCTGCCCCGCCAACCCGTATCCAGACCCTCTCTATATAAATATAGTAATAATTAATATATATGTGTTTATTTATATAAACTCATATGCATACAATATATATGTTTGTGTAGAAATATTTCATAAGTTGTTTTTTAGTATAAGATGAATATGAAATGTTATTTTAAACAATTACAGTATATATTTTAATTTGAATTATTTAATGTCAAAATAAAAATATTATGTATATTAAAATGAATTTAAAAATTAAAAAAATTATGCAGGGCGGGTGGGTACGACCCGCCGGGTCTTCATGCGGGGCGGGTTCTAGGACAGGGCAAACCCGGCCCAGACCCATCCCGTTGCCATCCCTAATTGATTTGTACTGATTATTATGGCCAAATATACAGATTACTCTTTTTTTGACGAGTACAGATTACTTTTTTTAGCCACCTTGTGATGGAACCATTCAAAGCTCCCACGAAACGTGGACGGGGCGAAATAAAGGTAGTGTCGAGCAACAACCGAAGAGTGTGGACCAACTTAGAAGAGCAGGCTTTGATTATAGCACTCAAGGATCTAGTGACACACGGTTGGAAGAATGATAATGGGTTCCGAACTGGGTATCTAAACAAACTGGAAGATGCGATCAAGGCTGCTTTCCCAGGAACCGATTTGCGTGCGAACCCTAACATCACCTCGAAGCTCACAACGTGGAAGAAATCGTATGGATCACTAGTGACGGCTCTGCGAGACAATACAGGTGCTAGGTGGAACACTACTACGAACACTTTGGAGGTGACAAACGATCAATGGGAGGACATAGTGCGGGTAATCACTCAAACAAACACTACATTCTATTTCCATGAATTTAAAAACTATTAGCCAGAAAGTAAACTCTTTTTCAGTATTTCTTTTCTTCATCTGTCCTCCAAGTTATACTTTCTGCCAAAAAATGGGTCCTCAGGTAGATATTTTAATAAAATAATTGGTATGTCACCATATACTACAACTCTGAAAGGCCAAATTCATTATTAAATGAGTACGTATTTTCAGGAGGTTTATGAGCATTAATCAACACTTAATTAGGCCTTGCTACATATATGCATGTTGCAGCCATATATTATTACTAGACCTCGGATTAAGTTATTTGTGGCTTATAATTGATATCGTCAACTGTTTGAAAAATTGATGTTTTGACTAACATGATATATACAAGTATGATAATGGATTAAATGTGAGTTAGAAACTAAAGCTGAGAGCTGTGTAGTTGTCTTTGTGGCATGAAAATTAGCATATTTCTCGGGTGATGGATGAAAGAAAATATAGGGAGAGTCATTGTTAGTATTGTGTGTCTTTGCAGCAGGGAATTCTTTGCATTTATCTACTAGACCTGCTGTTAGTATTGTGCGTCTTTGCAGCAGCTAATTCTTTGTATTTGTCTACTATGATGAATTATTAAGTAAAATTTAATGCAGAAGGATCCCACGATGCGTAGGATGCGTACGAAGGAGTGGCACCTCTACAATGATTGGGTGGAAATATTTGGGAAAGGCCGTGCAACAGGAGAGGCAGCAGAAGATGTTACTATTGCTGTTGAAAAAACACGCAATCAACCAGAGTCCCCGATTGAGAAAGTTTCACAAGATTTCAACGATGATAACTTTGTCAATATGGAAGAACCGTCTCGTGCTTGCCCGGTAAACAGCCGTGTAAATGAGGACGATGGGGCCTACAGGTCGGCTCATACGACTGCGGTGCCTCAACCATCGGTGGACACTTCTTCGAAGAAGAAAAAACGAACTGAATCCAGTGAGCCTTCTATGGCATCACTTCTTGGGGATTTCAATCGCACAATCAGGGATTTCCTAGAGAAAATTGTGCATCGTATCGGACACGATCATGATATGGGTTTGGCACGACAAAAATTATTTGAGCAACTTGGCAACATTCCGTCCTTGTCTCTAGTTGACAAAATAGTCGTGTCTGAAATACTTGGTGCAAATCCTAATCAGCATGAAATCTTCATGGGGTATACAGATGAAGCCCGGGCTGTTTATTGTAGTCGTTTGCTGGAACGCGAAAGGAAGTAGAAAGATGGGTGTGCACATTGCTATATTTGTGAAGACATCTTTTTGCATGAATGGTTTATGAAATTTTAAGAGTCCACCGTTTTTAATATGCTTATGTAGATGTCATTTGCAAGTACCTTTATTGAAACGTTAGTGGCTTGTGAAGTATTTTTGGTTATTTAATTTGCTACGTATTGTGAATGATCTATTGTAGTTTGTGAATTTAAGAATTGATACATTCATAGATTGTATCAACTATCAAGACGTGTGATTTTTTTTAGGTTGCTTGTTTATGGATACTATATTGAATTTGTCTCGAATGCACTTGTGGGTGTTTGAATTTGGTAGTTTTTGCGATATTAATGACAAAGGAATATATATATATAGTGACGGAGCCAAAATAATTTTTTTGGGGACTCGATTATTATTAGGGCTCGTTTGCTTTACAGGTTGGGATAGATAAGGTATGATAGGATTAAATATGATTGCATTATTTTTGGAATTGAGATTTGTGTTTGAATTGATGGATTAAATTATCTCACCTTCTTTTTTGGACTAATTAACACCCAAATGTATGATTATCAAGGATAACAATCTCGGGCCAATTTTAATCACGGGCTAAATTCAAGTAAACCAAACATGGGAATTATAGGTATAAAACAATATATCCCATCTAATCTAATAAACCAAACATGCCCTTACTGTAAGAATGCAAAAATATCAAGGTTATTACTTAAAAGATGAACTAGATAGTACTGATCTTGCTCTTAAGGATTAGCTGAACTTAATGATAAAGAGGTTTGATAAACTTAACAAGCGTGTTATGGTAGATATAAGAGATTTTATAAGGAAACTCAGGGTTCTAGTAAAGGGACTCTTCTAAGACCAGAAGTGATCACAAATCTTCTGAAAGGAGAGATGAGGTCTCTACTGAGAATAGAAGAGATAGGAACTCTACTAATAGGAAGGATAAGAACTCTACTGATAGGAAGGATAGGAATCGATATCGTTCTCCTATTAAACGTTCTACTAATGATCATTTGTGCTATAACTGTGAAAAGACAGGTCATTACATCCATGAATGTCCTGATCTAAGTTCAGAGGACAGAGAAGAAAGACAAGCAAGAAGAGATCGCAGATTTGCCAAGGGTAAGAAGGCTATGGTGGCTTACAATGATTCTGAAACGTATTCAGATGAGTTGCCATCGTCTTCATCTGAGTACCCCTCTAGCAATGAGAAAGAAGCTTTCATTGCAGATGGTGGACTAGTCATGATGGCTAAAATCGAACAAGAGGTATCATCTGTCAATTCTTTCCAATCCTGTGATAATTCTGATTCTGATTCTCATGACACTGCTGATAGTAGTGTAGGGAGTAGTCTTCACCATTCCAATGAAGTGACTGAAGAAGACCTCCTACAAGCTAACAAAGCATTCATGGAAATCAGTGATGAGAATATATCTTTAAAACAAGAAATCATTAGTCTAAGAGAAGTTCAGTTACAAGTGGATCCTAATGTAGTTGTCATAAATGCACGACTATCAGAAGAGTTGTCTCAACTCCAAGAAAAGTATGTATCCATTGATAAACTATATAAGGATATGCTTAAAACCCAAGCCAAAGAGACAAATGAATTCAATGATTTAAAGATTAAATATGAAAAACTTGAAGAGCGCAATAGATTCTTAGAATCTGAAGTAGTGAGCTTAGATCTAAAGCTATCTGATATGATTAACTCTTCTAAGATTAATCAAACATTATCAGACAGATATAGAGCTCCAGATGATAAAAGAGGAATAGGTGCAACTGTGCCTAGTTCTCCTACTTCAGGCACTAAGAACACTAATGGAGCTAGTTCAAGTTCTTTGCAACTAGATAAAGGAAAAGAACCTATGACTTATGATAATGATCCAAAACCTAAAGTACAGTCTAAGTACATTCCTCCTACTACCAAGAATGATAAAAAGAAGAATGTATCAAGACCAGTACAGTCAAGACCATACCATAAGAGTTTTACTCCTCTGACCAGAGCAGAACAGTCCTGGTATTAGAAGAGACAAACTCAGAACAATAGGTCAAGACAAGCACATGCAAGTTGGGAACAGCCTAGACCTCCTTTTATAAGGCAGTCTCAGCTGTATTAAACTAAACCTAGGAAATTTGTGCCTCATTATCATAACAAACCTGTTATTTATCCTCCACCTTTATCTTATGATATCATTAGAGAGGAAAGACCAAAACGCATTTATAAGCCGTATGGTCCACAGGCTTTTAGGCCCTATTCAAACTATTACAGACATACTGATCTTACTGAAAAAGGGATAGAACCAAGGAAAGGCTATCTCAGAAAAATAGATCCTAAGTCTGTTGATAGCTCTGATAAGGTCAACCAAGTACTGTTTTGTGATAAATTTGGAAGAAAATTAAAGAGGTCTCGATTATTCAAAACCTCAATGTTTATTTGGGTACCTCTTACTACTAACACTCAAGGACCCCAATAAATAGTGGGTATCTAAATTGCATGTATATAAAGATCTGTACTAACTTTTCAGGTACTGAGCTAATACCAAGAACAGTACTCCAAGAAGGGTAATTCAGAAGAATAGACCATGTCAAAACCACTACATTTCATCACAATCAGGTAAAAAGGTTACTAAGGTGCCTAATCCCGATGAGGAAGCTGGTAAAGTTGAGGGAATTGAGAATATACATTTAAGGGGGAATCTGTGATTTCTTAAATATTCTTTCTATTGACTTAGAGCACTAGTCACCTTAGAACAAACCTTATAAATACCTATTTTATTTATTCTTTACTGATATATATTGTATTTCACCAACTTACATGAACTAACACTTCTACCAAGGTGAAACATGCACAGTAGAAGAGTTCTCTACTGAAGGGGGAACTGGTCTTAGTCATAGTACTGGTCTGATAGTACTGTGCTGATACTAAAAAATGATCTACACTTCGAGAAAGTAATATTAAAAAAGGTTGGAGAACTGATCTGATGTTACTGTGCTGACTTCAAGAAGTGATCTGATATTCAAGGAAGTTATACTCAGCTGATCACATTACTCAGCTGAATCCAGATAAGTAGTTCTTATAATAAAATTGTGATAAAAATGATGTAAAAATGTAACTGAAACAACTGTGCTGATAAAAATCAGCAGAGTATTTTTAACCTAACTTGGTGTTGTATCTACTAAACAATATACTCATGACCTTACCTAAACCTTGAAGGGTGAAATCATGCAACAACTGAAATCTTATTAGGAAGTTGTATGATGAAGCTAAAAAGGGGGAAGGAAAAGTTATAAATGTTATAGTCAAGAGAATCATTAAGAAGAAATGGCAGATTGCAAACTTCATAGTGAAGAAGTTTGGTAATCATCTGAACAAGGAAGCAGAATATTCAGATTTTGAAGATTTCATGATGAACATAGCCAGTGACTTCTGGGAAGATATGTTACTAACAACATGTGTTGTTGGTGTTACTATTTTATGTCCATAAGAACCTGTATGGGAACCTCCAAGACTGGAAAATGGTGAGCCAGATTATAAAGAGATTGGTAACATCATTGCTGAGATCATTAAGGATGAAGGCATCACTGATCATCAACATATGATGAATATCAAAACAAGGCTTTATGTTGCATTCAGAATCTGAAGATGAAGAAAGAAGATGAAGGACAAGCTTACAAGATAACATTTCTAACCCTAATATTTATTTATATATTTTCTGTTTATTTCATATTTTGTGATTATGTGTAATATGTGGATTATCTGATCTGATTATGAATATGATATGACTTCTTGAAATGATGAACTGTTATGATTGACTACATACTTAACTACTGATTTATTAACATTTAAGTAGTTTTGGCTTCATAAAAAATGGGGAAATTGTTGGGATATGAATCCTATAAACAATGTTCTAGTTGGTGATTGTATGTTTTGATGGCCAAAAGTAACTTAAAGTTAATGATATATGTGGTTGGAAGTCATCTTAACTAAGTCATCTTAAGAGATATTGGAATCTGAGTTTACTGATCTTATATATGTTTACTGATCTTAGTGTGTTACTGATCTGATATAAGAACTGTTAGGAACTAAGCAGATGTTTGTATTGTATAGACAGCTTATAGTATATGACTTAAATGTACTCATCTGTATATAGTTCATTTGATGTATAAATAGGTTTTATATATGTAAAGTTGTATTTTGTTGTATTCAGCATTGTAAAAGTTCAGAACAGTAGATTAGAACTAGATTAGAAGAAGATCAGAAGATTAAAGAAGACTCAGAAGACTACTTCAGAATAAGAAGACTTTGAAGAGTTGAAGAGAAGCTCAGAAGTTCAAGAGAAGTATTCTGGAGAAGTTAGAACAGTTTTGAAGAACTGTGCTGACTGGCTCAGAACAGTAAAGTCAGAACAGTAAGTTACTGTGCTGAGTTGGTGAGTTTGAAGAATAAGTTTGGAAAACTTATTTAAGGCGTAACTGAATATTATTGAAGATATGCTGACTTGAAGATAAGAAGATAAGTCGGTTAAAGAAGGAAGTTACAACAAGAAGCTGTTAAGAGTTAGTTGAGAGTTAGTTCATAAACTGTTAACTGTCATACTAGATCTTATAAATACTGAATGATCTCCTACTTGAAAAGACTACTGAAAAACTGAAGTGCAAAGAAGTATTCAAGCGAAGAACTCACAGAGTTGAAGAGATCAATAACTGAGAAGAAGCCACAGATCTGAAGAGAAGAAATCAGAGGCTAATCAAGAGGAGTTTTTACTTTTCATTTACAGTTTGTATTATGTAAACAAGTGTGCTAGTTACTTATAGAATTACTAGTCAATCGAAGATACACTTGGAAGTGTAATCGACAAGATCACAGTCTTAATCTTGGGACTTTAAGCCACAAGAAACTCAAGAAGGAAGAGTTAATAAAACATCACAACTGGGATTGTAAGAGTGGATGTAGACATTTGTCGAACCACTATAAATCTTGTGTTCTTTACTTTCTGTTGATATTTGTTTGAATTGTTTAACTAAGAACATTAAGGTTTACAAAGTAAAAGATCTAAATAAAAGTTGAGTATAAACTTAAACTGGAAAGTACTGATCTAACCCAGTAAGAACAGTACTATTAAGAACACATTTCCGCATAAAAACTCTGATATTTTGAAAGATTTTGAAAAGTCTATTCACCCCTCCCCTCTAGACTTTTCTTAGCTTAATAAATTTTAACACTCAACTTGGGACCAACAACACTAATAAGTGATTAAAATAATTACTCCCTCCGTCTCATTATTAATAGAACATTTACTGTTTGCACGGGTTTTAATGTAGAATTATTTATCAGTATTAAAGGTGATAAAGTTGACTTTTAGAAGAGATATTATGGGTATTTCAACTTTATTGGAGAGTGAATCTTTTGTTTGTGTGTAAAAAGTAATGGCATGGAGTGTAAATAAGTAGATGTTAAGGGAGATTTTTAAAGGAGATTGAAGTAGTTGGCAAATGTTCCAATAATAATGGGACAAAGATTTTTGACAAATGTTCCATTAATAGTGGGACGGAGGGAGTACTTTATAGCAGATTTGTAAAAGCACATGTAGACCTTCAATCAGATCCTATCAACTTCTCACTACAAGAATAAACAATTTTACAGTTTTATCCTTACAATTTTAACAATATTTTACATTTATCCATTTTATCCAAAAGATATGAGGATGTTGTTTCTTATCCACATTTGCAGAAATCATCTAACAGAACAAACCCATAGTACACAGTGAAGAATATATCCAACAAAGAATAAGCTTTCAGTGTGCAACCTGTAAACATATAGATCGCGAACATGGAGTCGAAGAAATGCTTCTTGATTTTTTTTATTCTCCAGAAAACACGGAAAACATTTTGAACCATATGGAATCTCCCCAAATATTTTTCTTTATCTTTACTTCTTTTTTCAAGAAATCAAACTCGATCAATTTATGTTTTAATTTGTTCACATCGTGGATTAATAGGTAGGTTAATAAAGAACTTTTGAGAGGGTTTCTACCTAAATAGGTTGTTGGAAGAACTAACAAGGTAATTGTTCTAGATCCTTCTTTTGTGTTAATGTAAATTGAAGTTATATTTATGTAGTTATGTTTTAGTTATTTTGTTAGTTTTTTTGGATTTCTACCTAGTGACCTGCCATTCGAGAGGGTTACAATGTTACATTGCTAATTCTTTTGTTAGTTCTTTAGAGAGGGTTTCTACCAAAATAAGTTTTTGTTAGTGACAAGGTAAACGTTGTTAGTTCTTTTGGGTTTACTTGCTATTGTTTTGTTTTACGTTGCTAATTACATAATGGAGTTATGTGATCACAAATGCCTTGGTCAAGAAATTTTGAAATTAACTTTCAAGTGCATTATTTGAACCATCTCAAAGCATCGAAACTAGTAGAGGTTGTAGTTTTGTCCCAGATTCTAGTGCAGATGCAAGTTGGGATCGTAGTGCTACAGAAGCATTTATTAGAATATGTGTCGAGTAGATACAAGCTGAAAATAGACCTGGTAAGTCATTTCAATAGAGCTGGTTGGGAAAATATTAGAAAGAAGTTTAAGGTAACTACAAACCGAGACTATACGAGAATGCAACTTAAAAATCGTTGGGATACTCAGAAGAAGGACTGGAATTTGTGGATGAACTTGTTAAGAAACTATACTGGACTAGGCTGGGATACTAGAAGGGGTATTCTGCAAGCAAGCAAATAATGGTGGGCTAAAAAATTACAAGTATACTTATGATAGTTTTTTGTTGTTCCATTAAATTTGATAATTTATTGACATATTTTGTTGTATTAATTTTATTTAATTTTCTTGTCGCAAATTCCTGAAGCAGCTAAGTTTCAATTTCAATGACCCTTGTTGGTTATTGAACAAGAAACATTATTTTCAGATGTTGTACCAACTGGAGTGAGTGCATGGACTCCAAGCTCTAGTTTGATGCCACCCTATTTGTTTGATGAGCCGAATGATAATGTTCAGGGACATAAGGCTGGAATTAATGAACTTCCAGAACTTGGTTTTGATCATGAAAAAAATCTTGATTTTAATCTTATCCAAATATTGGAAGCAAGGACACACAACCCACTAATGCAAGAAACGGTCAAAGTAGAAGTAACATGAGAATTAATAGTAGAATTACTGCCCGTATCAATAATAAGAAGCTGAAGAAAATCACATATGTTGATAAGATTGCTAGGTCCATTGATCGTATGGTTGATAAGTTTACATGTGGCTCTGTTTCATGCAATGGTTCCATGACATGTGTTGGGAACTACACAATCAAAGAATGCATAGATGTTGTATACAAAATGTCTGGAGTTCAAGAAAGTGATAGCTTGTGGATGTTAGTTGTTCGGTTGTTTTTAAAGCCTAGTGTGAGGGAGTTGTTCTTAGCACTTAGAAAAAATGAAGCATGTCTGAAGTGACTGCAAGAACAATATGTGAGAGTGATTAGTGTGAAAATTACTTGAAAATCATGTGTTTATTTTGTTCAATTTGATAGGATTCCGTGCATTATTTACACTAAATTGACTAATTTAATCACTGCCTCTTTAGTTATATACTTATATATATTACTCCCTCCGTCCTGGGATTATTTGCACGGTTTGATCGACACAATTTTTAAGAAAAGAAGATTTAGTAGTTAGTGATGTAAGATAAATGAGGGGTATTTTAGGTGATTTGATGAGGTGTAAAGTAAAATGTATGTAAAAAAAGAGTGACAATTTTAAAAATAAAATGATATTGAGAGGGTATTAATTTTGTGGGGTATTTCCATATTAAGAGTGTGCAAATAATTTTGGGACGTCCCAATAAAAAAAGTGTGCAAGTAATCACAGGCAAGGATGAAAATATCGCTATCGCAATAAATATCGCTATCGCAATAAATATCGCAACCTTAATTTTACGGATATATCGCGGGATATATCGATATCGCATATCGATATCGCAAAAAAATTGAAAAAATGACGGAAATCTTATTAAAATCTTGGAAATTTAACATGAAAATTTAGGGATTATTAAAACATACTATTATACATGTATTCCATTCAAAAATCATTAAAATTATAGGTTTAAAATAAACATATCGATAATAAATTATATAAATAATGGCTGACGAAAACTAATTCACAACATAATATCATATAGAATGATTAAATATACATGATGAAATACAATTAATATCAAAATGATGACATATGAGGTTCAAATATAGTAGGTGAAATGACATCTTTGTCCAAACAACATTGATAAAATACAATTAAATACTGACTGACGAAAATTAATTGACAACATAATACAATACAAAATGATTAAATAAATATACATGATAAAATACAATTAATATTAAAATAATACCATATGGGGTTCACAAATAGTAGGTGAAATGACATATTTGTCCAAACAACATTCATAATAACTCATCATATTATAGTAATTTAGGATATAGTTATGCACGTGTAATTCATATGTTTAAACAAAAACTACTAAATATATGAGGTGAATTGAGAATATATTCGCTTGCACTATTAAAAATAAAATAAAATATATAATTTTGTACATATAAAAATAAAATTTCAAATAAGTTTGCGATTTTTTCAGATTTTGCGATATTGTGCGATATCGTGCGATATATCCGCGATATTTCCCGATTCCCGTCCAATTTTACACTACGGTTGAACGATATCGATATCGACATCGATATTTAGCGATATTTTGCGATATATCTGCGATACTCGGGAAAAAATACATTAGACCCCAATATCCATATCGCAATATCCAAATTTGCGATATATCCGCGATATATCCACGATATTTCGCGATATTTTCATCCTTGATCACAGGACGGAGGGAGTATTTGATTTCTTATGTACAAAATGACAAACAATGAATCAGAAATCAGTTTGAATTCTCTAACCATGTCATCAAGTACTTATATTCTAGATGCATTGAGTGAGGAAGAGAGTGAGTATGTTACCTCAAGACATTTATGTGTTAATACAAAGCGTTTTGTGAGTGCTTTTCGCTTGGGACAACAATGTTTTATAAAGAAATATAAAAAAAAATAAAAAAACCATACCTTGTCTCCACAAGTCCCTCCACCCATCTTGCCGCCTTTTACTGCAAGTACGAGTTATATGCAAAAGTCACACAATCTAGCTACATATAAAGAAAAATAGATGATAAATGAATTCCACCAACCTCTAATAAATTCCGCCGAATGCATTCATGAATGTACTGATATGTCAATTCATGAATAATTTTAATATGTTTCCAAACACTCACTTAATGTAATAAATTTCACCTACTCAAAAATGAGTTTTGACCATCCATAAAAATGAGCTTAGCAATAGCTCCAGACAGTTTCCCCGTTAAGATTATAAAAAATGCTAAAATACTAATTCAAGAAAAAAAATGGAGAAAAGGGTTGCGAGTTTTTTATGGCTACGAAAGGGATAAAAATGGGGGAAATCAGAGACGGAGAGACGTTGGACCCAGAGGGGTCACTGGGCCCCCACTAATTTTTTAAATTATTTACTATATATATAATGCATTATGTTGGCCTAGTGGTCTGACCTTCAAAAGGATTTCACTTCTCCAAACAAACTAGATTTCGATTCCTTCTAATTGCATTTTTTCATTTTCCTTTTCAAAATTGTTTTTAGTATTTTACATAGTATAACCCAAAATATTTTTTGTTTTCTTTATTAAATTTGTTTTTAGTATTTCACCTAGAGTAACTCTAAATCTTGGTAGAATTGTGAAAAGTTTGCTTAAATTCTCTCGGTGAAGCAAATACTTAAATGTAATTGAATTTTATTGGTTTGAATTGGAAATAAGTAAAAATTGTGGTTTAATTGCACTCAATTGCACATGTAATTAATCGCACACAAGTGTGATTCTTTTCAATCAAAACTTAAATGTTATTCTTGCAAGGAAAAAAAAATCATTCTTTTGCACACTCAATTGCATAGTGTGTAATTGAACTACAATTTTAATTTGATCTGATTTTAATATGTGGATTAAAAATTCAATTGTATGTATATATGTGACTGCATACAAGAGTTTTCCTTAAAAATGATTATTAATTTATTTTTTGTTTTATGATAATCATATTTTAGCAATTTTGACACTGTTTCCTCTCTTCTAAACTAAAACAATTAAATGTTCATTCGAAACATAACGAAAATCAATTTGTTCAATTTAAATTAATAGAATGAGATTATTGACAATGTTATAATGAAATTATTTAATAAGTATAATATTATTACTTTGAGTAACACTTATGACTTGTGTGAGTCTGAAACTTTTATCTATCATGTTTTTATAGTAATGTTAATCGGACACCCAACCCTAAATTTCTGGCTCCGTCACTGGGGGAAAGGGTTGCGATTGGAAATGTGACAGGTATAACAGTCGTACTTGGGAATGAAGCAAGTGATCGGAGTAGGGGCAATTTCTTTAACCCCTATAGATGATGCGTAGTTGATGGAGCCACCATAGGGGGTGCACCCGTGCCTGCAATCACATGCATAGATAGATGCTCCTATCCCAGATTCAACCCCTCAGCCCATCGGTGTTCCCACCTACGGAGAAGCAGTCGGCGGCGGTGTTCCTCCTCCTGGCTCTTTCACTTGCTTTGAACTATCACGTTCAACACTCTCATACTCAAATCTTCAAATCTCACGTCTTAGATCAAATGTTCCCATAGACGACGCCAATTGATGCATCCAAAATAAATGCACAACAAAATGACTAAATTAGTCTTGAACAATTGGTAAAAATACGCCACACAACGACACCGTACGAGACTATGCTCCAGTACCTGCAAAACATGCCAGAAAGATCTTCGGTATGGGGACTCCGATACTCAAGCCAGAATAATGGTGATCTTAAGGAAGTTTCGAACGAGACTCAATCACGAACGAGAATGTCTTCTTCGCATGCAATGTAATGCTCAATATGTATGTATGAAAAAAGGTGTTTAGGTATCTACTATTTTTAGCAAAACGATAGTGTATAAGTGTGTGTAAGTTCTTATGCATAATAGATTTTGTAGGTGATAATGATGATAAAACGTATAAAATGTATCTGGGGGAGGAAATCACGTCTCATTTTTCTCGGACCTGACTTGGAACTTGTATGACGTGTCCCACAAATATCGGAGCTGACTGTGACTCAACCCTCTTCACCGGGGCTTAGGCCCGCTTATCTCGAAATTGGGTGTAACTGGCTCCCCAAAGACTCCGTCAGCCCCAATCTTTGGCTTGTCTATCTTATCCAAACTTGACCTCCTAGTTCAAACCTAAAAATGGGAAAACAAACAAGTTATTCATGCACACTCATTCTTCCAAAGTCTTCTCATTAATGGGCTTTCAGCCCATTCCCGTATGAGCTCGTCCAGAGGCGGGCCTTCAGGTCCGTTTCAGCTCATATACAACATGGATAAAGATAATATTACTCCCTTGTCAAAATTAAAGAATATTATAGTTATTTCAGCTTCACGTGTTATTTTCTCATAGGACAACACATTTTTTTCGCATCAAATACATTTTAACTTTTCATTATGGTCATCCATAACAGATGTCAAGCAGTTATAAAATCAATGAAAAATTAAAAAATATGTTACTTTTCTTCCATATAAAAATATCAAGTACTGAACTAAGAGGGAATAAATATATACACAAAACAATCATGACATCTTTTCCAGCTTCTGAACAACCCTCCACACGAAAAAGTGTAATAACAGACATATCAATATGTCCGAAAGTTAATGGAGCACTTCCACAATTCAAAGAGGTCTCTTCCCACCAAGTAATTTGGAACATAAATAAGACTCAACTAGTAAAAAGAGCCTGAAACAAATCAAACAAAACTGATTTACCTCAATGTTTATGTTTTTTTGTTCCCTTGGAGGATACTCCTTATCGTCAATAGGTAAAAGTTTTTTTTTTTTTTTTTAATTCCATTTGAAGATGCACCTTGGCAAGTTAGCGAGTAAATCTCATTTTGATAGAGTATAAATATGTGTAAATATTAATTTACTACCTATAACCTATAAATTTAGTGTTCCGTATAATACTTAAAACATAAACCTTGTCTACTGGTTATGATTTAATCAACTATTTTTGTAGCCAGTTTGATGCTTATAATTAAAGTTTTTTCAACATACGAATTTTCATACTCTACCGGCTAAATTATAGTAAACAATTTTAGGGGATGTTTGTTTTGAGATT
Organism: Galeopsis tetrahit; assembly: GCA_963675135.1. Taxonomy (NCBI): domain Eukaryota; kingdom Viridiplantae; phylum Streptophyta; class Magnoliopsida; order Lamiales; family Lamiaceae; genus Galeopsis; species Galeopsis tetrahit. The sequence continues at coordinate 53,337,705 of OY776125.1, forward strand.
TTGAGAATTTTGAAATCTAGTTTTTTTTTTTTTTTTTTTTTTTTTTTTTTTTATGTTTTGTGTTTGCTTTGGTATTTATAGTGTTGAATTTTGCAGGGTTTATAGCTATTTGTAGCATATAATTTTAAAATTCTAAATCTAAATTCTAAACTAAACATGAATGAAATTTCAAAATCCCAAAACAAACATTCTTTTAGAATTGTTACTCATACTAGTATACTCCGTAATATAAATGAGCATTGAGATTTACTTTTACACCCACATATAAATAATAATATAAAATTCGATGATAAATTTCTTATATAATCAACCATCAGTACACTTTACAACACTTTACAACGTACACATATTTAATGTAGGTGAGTTTCTTTTATTTATGGAAATGACTTGGGTGCAAATCCCTTAGGTGTCAAATGGTGTAAAACATACCTGAATTTAAATACTTCACCTGACTTGATAGATTCACCCGCTCCGCAGCATACACCTCCTGATCCACTAAATACACCACCAGCACCCCCAAAACCACTAAATTCACCCATGCACCTCCTGATCTACTAAATACACCACCTGCACCCCTAGAACCACTAAATTCACCCATACGCCTCCTAATCCACTAAATACACCACCTGCACCCCCAGAACCACTAAATTCACCCATAGACCTCCTAATCCACTAAATACGCCACCTGCACCCACATAACCACTAAATTCACCTACACACCTCCCGATCCACTAAATACACCACCTGTACCCCCAGAACCACTAAATTCACCCATACACTACCTGCACCCCAGAACCACTAAATTCACTCATACACCTCCCATCCCCAACCAACTCCTCCTCCTTCTCATCATTTTTTTAAAATTTAAAATTCACACAATTTAATTTCAAATTATTTAAGTATTATTAATTATTTAATATCATTGCCATACACTCTAACGAGCATTTCATCAATTAAAATTCACACAATTTAATTCCGCATTTCATATTTTTTTGTCTTCATCATTTTTTATTATTTAAAATTCACATAATTTAATTTCAAATTGCCATAATTTTATTTCTTTTTCACATTTTTTTTTCCACTGAAAATTTCAACATTTTTTATTATTTGAAATTCACATAATTTAATTCCAAATTATTTAATTTTTTTCACCGGACATTTCATCATTTTTTATTTAAGATTCAAATAATTTTATTCCAAATATGTGAATAGTATTACACAATTACACTTGACAATATTACATTATTGCACTTGCTAGTATTACAAAGTTAAAAACTAAATTTTATCATCATTCTCTTATTCTCTAACCACATTCTACTTTGCCATTGTCTTATTCTTCTTTCATATTTTTTTCCCTCATGGTTGCACATTCTTTTATTAGTATCACACCTGAATGATATAAAGTATAACGACATTACTTAACAATATTACACAATTAACTGTATTACGCAACTACACTTAAAAATTTTAACAAATAACAAACAAAATATCAAAGACAATAACACAAATTAAAACATAACAATATATTAATGGCAGTGTCATACAAAAAAACAAGACAGTATCATAAAAAATACAAGACGATATAACACAAAATATCAAAACAGTAACACACATTAATGCATATCAAAATCCCTAGTTGTAATTCTTTTGAAAATTAGAAACATAAGCTATTAAATTATTCTCTCTACCTCTCTTAAATATATAATAGTATAACAATTCATATGAGACAGTACTACACTATCACACTTAGCAGTATTATGTTATTATACTTGACAGTATTACATTCAACATGTAATACTATTTACCTTGTAATATGATACTGTTTAGCAAATATAGTAATACGGTCATACACTAAGACAAAATATTTGAATCAAGAAAACCCCCAAAGTGTAGAAAGTAATTTTTTTAGTTCCATAGCTTTCATTTTGCATATACAGTTCGAAAAAAAATCAATACAAATAACCTAGTATACCAATTTCTCCACAATTAACATCAAAATACTCGTACAATAGTAAAATAATTTTTTTTTCTAACAAAGCACTGAGATGTGTGCATATCTAACACCAAAAAATTAAGGGTTAATTGCAAATTAAATCACCACCTTTTACTGGATTGCAATTTAATCTAAACTTTTGAATAATTGCAAATAAAATCATCACCTTTAAATATTGTTGCAATTTAAACTTCTTAATAGTCTCATTTGTGCTCAAATCTAACGTGGTTGGCGGATGTGACACCTTCTTAATGAAACAACATTATTTTTTATTTCGATCTAATCTCGAAACGTCAAATTCGGGCACAAATGAGATTGTCTAGAAGTCTAAATTGCAACAATATTGAAAGATGATGATTTTATTTGCAATTATTCAAAAGTTTAGATTAAATTGCAATTTATCGAAAGGTGATGATTTAATTTGCAATTAACCCAAAAATTAATCCATAAGATCAACTGAAAAAATCGGAAAGAAAAACTCATTCTCATAAGTAAGAATATTGATAAATTACTTAAAAATGGGTACAAGAACTTTACAAAGCTCATACTTTAAAAAATTGAATCACAATTGAGTTGTTTAATTTGAGAATTTAGGGTTGTGTTTTCCCTTGTTATTGATTTGATAATTTTTTTTTCTTTTGAATTAAAGAGAATCAGATCGGAATATACCAAAACTTGATGCAAGTAGAATGAGAGGGGAGAGGAGTGACGACGAGTTTTCTCTAATTGTGGACTACGGTGTGTCGACGGTGTGGCGACAATACGTGGAGGTGAGAATTGTTATCCTGATACCTTGACAGAGAACGGGAGGAGTGATACTATTTTTATGAAGAGGAATAGATAAAAAGAAATCTAAATGAGTTGAGAAAAATAAAATATTAAATGGAGCAGGCATCGGCTTATAAAATGGAGTGGTTACCACTAAATGGGCATTTACACCATTTGTATGGGTGAATTTAGTGGTTCTAGGGGTGCAGGTAGTGTATTTAGTGGATCAGGAGGTGTATGTTGCGGAGTGGGGGTGGCTATCAAGTCAGGTGATGTATTTAGATTGAGATATGTTTTACACTAAATGACACATAAAAGATTTGTATGGGTGAATTTAGTGGTTCTAGGGGTGCAGGTGGTGTATTTAGTGGATCAGGACGTGTATGATGCGGACTAGGGGTGGATCTATCAAATCAGGTGGTGTATTTGGATTGAGTGGGGTAGATCTATCAAATAAGGTGGTGTATTTAGATTAAAATATGTTTTACACCATTTGACACATACACGATTTGTATGTGTGAATCTAGTGGTTTTGGAGGTGCAAGTGATGTATTTAGTGGATCAGGAGGTGTATGATGTGGAGTGGGGGTGGATATATCAAATCAGATGGTGTATTTGGATTGAAGTATGTTTTACGCCATTTGACATCTAAAGGATTTGTATATAAGTTTTTGTATTTATATATATACTCCCTTCTCGTGATTATTTGCACACTTTTTTTATTTAGACGTCTCAAGATTACTTGCACACTCTTAATATGGAAATACCCCATAAAATTAATACACTTCCAACATTATTTTATTTTCAAAATTATCACTCTTTTTACATAATTTTTACTTTACACCTCATCATATTTACTTTAGAACATCACCAAATTATCTAAAATACCCCTTATTTATCTTACATCACTAACCACTAAATTCACTTTTCTTAAAAATTGTGTCCATCAAACCATACAAGATAAAATATATATTTTGTTAGGGGCTGTACTTAGGAGTTGTGTGTTCGCATAAGCATAAGGCGTGGGACCCTGGATGAAGTTGAAAAGCAAGAAAAGTTGGGTGGATTATACCAAATCTGATCTAACCACCACACGCCTATCCTATGCGGCGACGTTTCCTTTCCCTTCCCTTTGCAAATGGCAATAATTGGATTCCCACTCAAACACCCAAACCCAACCCAAATTAATTACTTCCTCCCTCCCATATCTATTTGCGCCACAAAACCAACATCTATTCTTTTTTAAGAAAAAATGTATTTCCTTCATTTTCTACTTAATGATCTATTTTATCATTTTTTATGTCTCTTACTTAATAATTTATAAAAAAACATTTAGGGCATGTTTGTTTTAGAATTTTGAGAATTTTGAAATCCGAATTTCAAAATTTAGTGGATTTTAAAATCCTAATACTTTTTATGTTTTGTGTTTGTTATGGGATTTATGTAGGGTATGATTTAACTTTATAGAATAGGGTTATAGGTTTTATAGGTATTTATATAGGGTTGGTAAGTATTTATAGGGTTGACTTTTATAGGGTTTATAGGGTAGGATTTTGAAATCCTGAATCAAAATCTCAAACTGTAACGGGGTGAAGTTTCGAAATCCCAAATCCAGATTTCCCATCCCAAAACAAACATGCCCTTAAGTATCTACTCAAAAATGAATTCACCATTCATAAAGTTAAAAAGTTATTACTATCATCACATTTATTTTTCATAACACTAATAAATAATTTATATATTAAAACTCGTGAAAAAAAGGTTTGTGTAGAACAAAACAAATAAAATAAGTGTATGAAACGAAAAAAAGTAAAGGATAGAAAAGAAAAGAAATAGAATCACAAGACAAAAGAGCGTGACAGTCACGTGCAAATCCTTACGACCTTATCCTTTTTTTTTTTAAAAATAACCTTATCCTCTTCTCATAAAGAGAAAACAAAAAAAGTCCACAAATTCGCCCGATTATTCCCCAATTATCTGTTTGTGAAGAAATGTTTTGACCACCGATCATCTAGGCAAGGCTCGCCGGAGTTCCCTGGCGAGGAGATTGGGGGCGGAGAGGTGCGGGAGGTGTCCTTGTACGTTCAACATGTGCACCGTGGTCCGCCCTCCGAGGTGGCTCTGCAGGTACGCCGCGACGGACTCCGGCACCGAGTGGTCATTCGCCGTCTGAATAATGGAACAGGGCACCCTCACTAACCCTAAAACCCCTCTCAGATCGCAATTGAAAACAACTCGCGACACAAACAGAGTTATATCGGGCCTCATATTGAACAGAGTGCGGCTGAATTCCTGCACCGCCTCCGGCACATCCGCCCCCACCGCCAGCGGCGCAAACCCCTGCACCCACGCCTTGTAATTCGCCTCCATTGCTGCGAACACCTCCTCGATTTCACCCATCTCGAAACCCCCATGGTAATCCCCGTCGTTCAGGAACCTACACAGAGTAGAGTGCACAATTCATCAAAATCCATTCAATTTTTTCTTCTCAAATAAATTAGTCAATTAACCTTGGAGACGCGCCGATTAGGATGAGCTTAGTGAAGAGCTCCGGCCGGCGAATCGAGGCCAGAATTCCGATTGAGGCGGAGATCGAGTGGCCGACGAACGTGCAGCGCTGGATTCGTAGGGCCGCGAGGATGTTGATTAGGTCATCCACGTGAGCGTCGAGAGTTGTGTATCGCCGGAAATCGAAGTAATCGGGGTTTACAGTACCGGCGCAGACAAGGTCGTAGAGAACAATCCGGTGATCGCGCTTGAAGAAGGGGAGAATGCGCTTCCATGCCGATTGATCGGTGCCGAAGCCATGGGCGAGGACCAGAATCTTGTCGCCGGAGCCCTCCACTCGCACGTTCAACGCTTCCAACACACTGCCCCCCATTTTTCCTTTTTTTTTTTTGAAAACTTAATTCTTTTTTTATTTTTTTTATAGTATATTGTTAGTTTAATGCAATGGTGTATTGTATAGGGCGGGCTATTTATATTGGATAATAGGTTGCTTGGATGAGTTTTTGTTTATATGCTAAAGTCACTTGTAGTTTTTTGCATAAAAGGGTGACAGCTCAATCTCGGATGTGCATTTTTTTTGTGGTCATTGGGGTGACCATGTTGCATGCTTGTGATTGTGAAAGGCCTATCAAATTTTGGACCCTTCCAATCTAATATTTCTAAGGTTTAAAGACAATACTTCTATTCTATCCTTTCGTGAAAATTATCTAATTTTTCTTTTTTGTTTATCTCAAACTAGGTAACTTTGATAGGGACGAGGAAGTTTTTTATTTCACTAAATTTAGATTGCATTTCTATCTATGGAAAAATTCAAAATTGGAGAAGGTATTGTGTAAATTTTGTTAATCATGTACTTTGAATGGTATATAGTGACTAAGGTGCACATAATATATATATTTTTTTTGACAGGGTGCACATAATATATTACCATAATATATTACCTTAAATTTGATTGTGGAAGAGACAAATCTCACTTATTTTTTGCTACAAGTACAACATATCTCTTAAATGTAGGTTCACATCTATTTTTAATGATGTATTATTTATTTACTCTTTGTTTGGTACACTGTTGTAGTAGACTGGCACGTCAATTGTACGACTTTGTACGATGTTGACGACTTTTTATTGGTCCACTTCAGCGATGTAGTAGACTGACGTGTCAACCATTTAAGTAATGACTTTGATTTCAAAGTTGATGTCCTTCTTGCACATAGTGACGAAGCAAGAAATTTTATGAACGGGTCCAATCATCATTAATTGTATAGACGAAATAATATTATTCTTACCAAAATTTTCTATTATGATATTGTCAATACATCTTATTTCATTAATTTAAGTTGAACAAGTTGATTTCATTATGATTCGGTGAAATTTTAATTGTTTCAACTCATAATAGACGAAAAAGTGTTGAAAGTATTAAGATATAAATAATTATATTCATATCTTAAAAAAAAAAAAACAAATCATTTTATTTCTTTAGTTACAATCTAACCCCAACACTTGTTCCAATTTAAAATTGGAAGTATTTTATTAGTTGGACGATTAATGCGATGAATGTCTTAAAAATATAGTATTAAAATATTATTAGATACTTATAATATATTTCCTTCATTCCCCCAAATATTTTACATAAAAATTTATATGCAATATTGCATACATGTACATGCAATATTGACCAATTAAGGTAAATTAATTAAAATTCATGGGTCAAATGTAGGTCAATCTTAATTGAAATATTTATTTTCGTTCTCAAATATTATCTTAGATCAAAACTATGTTACTACAAAACCTAAATTTTGTCACTACAAGGCCAAAAGTGTATTACTACAAGTTAAAAAAAAATATTCTTGACACTTTTTTTTTTGGCAAAATTACTAAAATATTTTTGACTTATTCGGCTACTACATGACTAAAAAATGTTACTACAAGACGAAAATTTTATCACTATAAGGTCAAAAGTGTATTACTACATGTCAAAAAATATTCTGGACACTTAATTTTTTGGATCAATTTATCAGAATGATTTGACATGTAGTATTAAATTTTTAGCCTTATAGTGGTAATATTTTGGCCTTGTAGTAACAATATTTTGGTCATGTAGTAAACTACGTGTTTACGACCCGCAAATTTTCTGGGGCAACCCGAATCCAGGCGTATGACCCGTAAATTTTTTAAATTTATCTTAATTTGACTTTTGAGCTAAATGAACTTAGGGTTTTAACTGGTTTAATTGGGATGGAATGCATACAGTATGGAATATTTCACATAACATTAGGCCAATATTTTAGGAGAATGAAACAAATTTTTTAGGAAATAGTATTGAATGTGTTTTTGGTTGGGAAGATGTGTGAGAAAAAAAAAGGTTAATAGAAATAGAGAGTTCACATATTTGCAATTGTAAAAGTATTTGGTGGGACGTTTGAAAATGTAAAGTTTTTGGAAACACATAAGTAATAATTTTTACTCTCTATCCCATAATAATTTTTACACTTTTTGTTGGAATGCCTTGAACCCTACGACAGTGTCACACTCCGAAAAAAATGGTTGGGCCTACTTTTGAGGCCCAGTCTGTTAGAATTTATATTTATATTCCTATTTTGACCTAGTGTTATTCTGTACCCTGAAAACTATCTGAATAATATACGGATCCTCTCTTCTCTACCATGGACGTAGTTATCACATTGATAGTGAACCATGTAAATTTGTGTTCTCGTTTATTGTTTTATTTACCATTCTCACCTCAGTTATAACACTTTTCTTTTCAGGACGTCCTACAATAAATTTCATACTTTTAAAATGGAAATTATTTTATAAACTTTACTCTAACAATTTTACACAAAATGTTATTTCTTTTGGGCTGACACACACACAAGTTAACTCATTTCTTTACTTTATAGTTTATACATAAAAGTTTATAAAAGCGCCCCTCAAAACTTTAGCAAAATGTCATTAATTCTGAGCCCACACATACACACAAATCAACTCATTTATTTACTTTATACATAAATGCTTATAAAATTACTCCTCAAAACCCTCACTATTACACTTTCTTAATATGTGAGCTCATCTACATATAAAAGTTATTATGATACGAATGAAATATTACTTTAAAATGTATAAATGTGGAAATTTTTTACAACAATTCTCAACAAGAATCGAAACCTCGTTATAGAGTAACAAAATGACTCATATTATACTCCCTCCGTCCTTCGTTAAGTTAAATATTTATTGTTTGCATGAATTTTAAGAAATGTGTACTGAATGTGTAGTGAGGTGTTGAGATAGAGAGATATATGAAAGAGAAAAAGGTAGAGATACAAAAAACAGAAAGATAGAGAAAGATAATGGAGTGTTGACAAAAATGAAAATAAATAATTTAACAAGGGACGCCCCGTGAACAATGTATTTCATCACTGAATTGGTGAGTGGGGTAAAACTTGTATATATATTGATAATTACAAGTAACATATTTACACAATAAAAGGAAAAGATATTTACAAATAAACGTGATTACTAAATATAAGGAATGTTTGACTCATTCCTTAATATCCCCTTCAAGCGTTGCGTGGGATGAAGAAAAACACAAAGCTTTGAATGAAGAAACTCAAATGCTGGGCGAGGAAAGCTCTTCGTGAAGATGTCAGCCAATTGAAGGTGCGTGGGAACAAAACGGGTCGAGAGTTTGCCAGCCGTGACAAGCTCGCGAACAAAATGACAATTAATATCGATATGCTTATCCCTTTGTGTGCAACTGGATTCTGACTTAAGAAGAGAGCACTGTTGTAGTCCGAAAGAAGAACATGGCGAGCAGGTGAAGATACTCGAAGCTCGCGAAGAAGGCTAGTAAGCCAGACAACCTCAACAACAACATTTGCTAAGGCGCAATACTCCGATTCACAACCGGAGCGAGGAACAATTGACTAATTTTTAGCACTCCAAGAAACAAGGTTTCCACCCAAGAAGATGGAGCAACTATAAGTGGAACGCCGTTTTTCAATACATCGAGCCCAGTCAGCGTTAGAGTAGGCTACAACAGAGGAGTCTGGTCGGCGAGTGAAGGGGAGACCATAAGGTGCTGTTTGGTTAGGGATGGTGGTGGATGGGATGGGGATGGAGATTGGAAAAATATGGATGGGAGTAATCCATGAATAGTAATTGAATAAAAATTGTGTTTGGATTGAGATTGAAAAATAGGTGTGGATGGAGAACTTTATGTCAAATCAAGATGAGAGAGAATAAATGTGTGGAAGAAAGTAGGAGAGTGAATAAATGTGTGAAAGAAAAGTAGGAGAGAGAATAAATGTGTGGAAGAAAAGTAGGAGAAAGAATAAATGTGTGAAAGAAAAGTAGGACAGAGAATGGGTGATTAAAAGAAAAAAGAGTGATGTGATTGTATAAAAATAGGTATGTAGATGTATTACAGGGATGGATGGGTATTTGAATGGGTATTTGGATGGAGAGGGATGGGATGGGGGATGGCCCATCCAAATTCGGATGGGCCAATCCCAAACCAAACACACCCTAACTGATGGTGTGCTTGACATATCAGAGAATCCTTTTAACTGTCGAGAAGTGATCGACTGTGGGTGCATGGAGAAACTGACTGACATGATTCACCGAGAAGGAGAGATCAGTGCGAGTAATAGTGAGATACTGTAGGGCGCCCACCAAGGAGCGATAAAGAGTGGGATCCGAGAATGGGTCACCAGTGTTGACAAGAGTCACCCATGCAGCCAAGGGAGTGGAAATGGGCTTACAATCCAAAAGGTCTACTCGTTCAAGGATTTCCCGAGCATACTTGGATTGCCCAACGAATTGCCCCAAGGAGGTGTAGGAAATCTCCAACCCCAAGAAATAGTTGAGCCGACAAAGATCCTTGAGAGCGAACTCCTTGTTCGCCCGATGAATGAAGAGAACAAGTGTGGACGAGTTATTTCACGTGACAATGATGTCGTCCACGTACAAGTGAAGATAAAAACCCCGAAAGAAGTAAAACAACGAGGAGTTAGACTTGCACTCATGGAAACCAAGGCCGAGCAGGAAAGAGATGAACCGTTGGAACCAAGCGAGGGGGGGCCTAGCGAAGACTATACAGAGCCTTCTTCAATTTGTAGACATGATCTGGTGGCCGCCTTAACAACCGGACTGAAGGTATGAGAGAAATTTGTGCCAGGAATTTGGGTGAAACCCTGACCGACGAAGCGAGCTTTGTGTCGCTCGATTGAAACATCATATTTGAAGTTGGTTCGAAAAACCCACTTGGACCCAACGATGTTCGCATCCCGAGGACGATGAACGAGATCCCAAGTATTGTTGACGCGCAACACATCAATTTCCTCCTACATTGCGGCCAACCACTCGGGTGATTTGGCAGCAGAATTGAAACCTCGAGGCTCTGAGGAGGCGACGAGAGCAAAAATCAAGGCGATAGAGGCTAAGTTGACAGGATACTTAGGCTTAAAGGTCCCAGATTTTCCTCGAGTCACCATCGGGTGAGAAGAAAGTGGCCGCGGCACTAGAGTGTCAATGGTCGACAAGGGTTGCGCGGCCGGTGCATGAGGAGGAGGGGGCTCCTCGATTGGTGTAGGGAGAGGAGGCCGGTCCTCGCCAGGAGCACTGGTACATGCCGAGCAGGGAGGTATCGGCATAGGCAATGGGAGAGGTTTGGTGGTGATCGCCTCTGATCGCCCGGGCGAGGAAGCCGAGAAGTCCAAATCATAATCCAAGAAGGATGAGACAGCAGTAGTGGTCGACGAGGGCCGAGAAGGGTCATGAAAGGGGAAGCATGACTCATCAAACACAGTATATCGAGTAATGAAGACCCGAGAGGTGGTAGGATCAAAGCACCGAAAACCTTTATGCATGCTACTGTAGCCCATAAAGATGCATGGGTGACTCCGAGGAGATAGCTTGTTCAAGGCATAGTCACGGAAATACGGAAACACATGGCACCCGAATGGTTTGAAATTTCCATAATGAGGTACCGAGGCAAACAAGACCTAAAAAGGCGACCGACCATCCAGAACGGAAGAGGGAAGGCGATTGATGAGATGAACTTTTGCGGCAAAAACATCAAACCAAAATTTTATCGACGCATGAGCATGGAAGAGCATGGAGAGACCAGTTTCAGTGATATGATGATGCTTGCACTCAGAACGACCATTTTGTTGAGGCGTATAAGGGCACGAGATGCGATGCAAGATGCCATGTTTGGTCATGAACGAGCGAACATATTTATTAAAAAATTCGGTACCTCCATCACTCTGAAAGACCATAAGTCGAGATGAGAACTAGTAGCAGACAAGATGGTGAAAGGCGACAAGAACATCAAAAAACTCAGATTTTGCCCGAAGAGAATATATCTAAGAGAAACGAGAAAAGGCATCCATAAACACTTCATAATAGCAATAACTAGATAAAGCAGTAGTGGGGGCCGGGCCCCAAAGATCGCAATGAACTAAATCAAGCACATTAGATGCACGTTTCTCATCAATAATTAAAGACAAGTGTTTACTCTTGGCCAACAGACAAGAGGTGCAAATAACCGGGTTCGGTAAAATAGAATTAATGGATAAATGGCCTAAAGTACGGAAATTCTTAATCACATCAAACGGGACATGCCCCAAACAAGTATGCCATAAATCGAAGGAAGCTCTAGCGACCTTGGGCTTCAGAGCGGCGACTAGAGCCAGGAGTGCCTTGTCTAACACGTAAAAACCCTGTTCACAATGGCCCTGAGCCACCACCTTCTTGGTAGCCTGATTCTAAATTAGAAACCTCTTGTCAGAAAAGCAAACATCAACAGGAAAATCAGATGTGAGCTTGCTAATAGATAATAAGTTTTTGAAAATGTGGGGCACCATAAGAACATCCAAGAGATTAATATCTGTAGAGAGTGATTGGGAGCTGATATGAGAAATGCGTAAGGAAGTACCATTACCAATAACCACTGAACCATTACCAGTATAAGGAGCAAGAGAGTCCAGGTTTGAAACATTTGAGGTCATGTGGGCCTAGGCCCCAGATTCAACATACCAATCTGGGGTCGCTGCAGTGGGCGAGGAGACATTGCAGGCCGAGTGAAAACCTGAGCAAGGTTGGCGGATGAGTCCATGGATGGCCGAGCAGAGGTGCGAGTAGAATGACTGGAATCAGAGGGGCGAACAAAACGCTGAGGGGACTTGTTGGCATAATGCTCGCCACGACAGATTTGGCAGTGCGAGACGTAGGGCTGTCGTCCCCCGCGACCACCCTAGGAATCACCACGACCACCACGGTGAGAGTCAGAGGGGATACCGCCAGTATGGTCGCGAGACTATAAGCGAGTAGGGGGTTGGCCGCGAGCATAGAACACAACCGGTGAGGGATCAACTGGATCGACGGGCTTATTCATGATCTCAAAGGTGATTACCTGATGCAACAAATCTCGGAAATATGGGACGGGCGAGAAGGCCATCCGTGTGTCGGCAAAACCCTCAAATTTAGGACACAATCCTCGTAAAACTAGTGGGATATGTCAGAACTGTCCACGGGTTTTCCAGTAGCGGCCAATTGATCGCACAGGGCCTTGAAGTGACGACCATATTCGGACATAGAGAGGGAGTCACGTTTGAGCAAGAGAAGTTTCTCACGAAGCTGAGTGATGCGGGATCGGGAGGAATGACTGAAAGCATCCTCAAGAGCAAGCCATGTGTCACGGGCCATGTCACAGTCAAAGACTTCCGCCAAAGATTCTTCGATGAGGGAGGAGAGAAGAAGGGCGAGAACCTTCTGATCCTTCGATTTCCAGGTGGCGAAGGTGGGTCAGGTGGCAGCAGGAGCGGTGGATGTTCCGTCCACAAGGCCAAAAAGATCATTAGAGATGAGCATGGAGACAACCTGCTTCTTCCAAAGGAGATAGTTGGAGCAAGAGAGTTTCACGGTTACCATATGCATAAGGACATTCATGGGGATAGTGGAATCTGCCATGGTAGATAAAGTGTCGAGGGAAGAGTTGGTAAATCGGCTCGCCTAGCCCAGCCCATCGGGTCAAGCGATGTTTGTGGGCTGGGTTTGGCCGACCCATAAATTAGTTGAGCCTATAAAATGTGAGCCCAGCCTAGCCTGCTGGGCTAGCAGGCCGGCCCAGCCCATGAAAGAAGTTTAAAAAAAAATATTTTAGCAAAAATTATACTCCCTCCGTCCCACAACTGTTTGCACACTTTCCTTATTCGTCCGTCCCACAATTGTTTGCACACCCTAAAAAGGAAACTCCTTCATAAACTCCACCCTCACAATATTCACATATTTACACAAATTGCCATTACTTTTACTCTCTTTCCAATCACCTTTTTACTTTATTCATTTAACTTTACAAAATTACCCCTCAACACTCCACTCATTACACTTTTTTCTTAATAAGTGTGCCCACTTTGTGGTGCAAACACTTCCGGGACGGAGGGAGTATATATACATAAACCTTGTTATGTATTTGTCACATACTCACATATAATTTTTATTTATACAAATAATTATAATTAAAAATATGCAATACTAATGTATTAATTATACATAATTCATAAATGGTCATAACCACTATAACATTACACTATATAACAACTTCAGATAAAATTATAAATAATTCATAAGTTCAAATTTCAAAGTCAAAATAAAATAAAAACAAAATAATATTTAAATATAAGCTACTTTACTTATTTTAATTATCTATTTGCCTAAAGAAAAAATATTGATCGGGTCAAACAAGCTGCCCATGGGCCGCGGGCCAAATTCAGCCTAGCCCATTAGGCCCGTCGGAATGTTTGACTCATTCCTTAATAAATGTGATTCCTAAATATAAGGAATGTTTGACTCATTCCTTAATACGCCCAAAATAACAAAATAGATAACTTAACGAGGGACGAAAGGGTACATTGGAACCATTATGGGAACTCCGATCATTACAATATGTTAGAAATTAACATACATATGTAATATATATCTTGGGGCCCTATTCCCCCTGGTAAATGCTAGCTTCGTTAGTGCTTAGAACATAGGGTTGCCAAATAGACCAGGCCGGCTTGGCTCAAAATTGATCCATCGAGCCACATTTTTCTATTCGGTTGGGTCAATTCTACTGGATTTGAAAATATGAGACCCAGTCGGGCCCTAAGTGGGCTGTCTAGTCAGCGTGCAAAAATAGCCCATTTTTTTTATTTATAATTAAAAAATAAATAATAAAAAAACTTCATTTTTTATTTGTATATTCTCTAATGAGAGAGGGCACTCTGTAGCAAATAATTTTCACTATGGCCCTTAATTTTTTCAATAGTCATGGTCAATTCAAAATTGCTCAATTTTTTTGTCAAATAGTCCCTATTAAATGCAAAATTCAAATTTATAAGCTGCAATTTATCCATCATTAGAATATATATATATATATATATATATTCAACATTTACATATTGTCATTGGACATGATATTGTGGTGACCTTTCTAAAATACTCAAAATATAAACTTATCAAAGTGGCCTGATATTGTGGTGATTCGGGTGGAATTTGCATGATTTTAGGGTACATTTGAAGCTCACATTTCTTATAGTTTCATTGTTTTATTGATCAATTGTGGATACTTTGATATTATCGGGAGAAGTGTAGTGTTTTGTCATTTTTGTAGGAAAAATGAGGATTTCGGGAGCAAATCACATACTCATATCTCAATGAGTCTAAAAGAGGATTGGACCATTGGATTCGTCTCAAAAAATGGAGCGGAGTGAATAAAATAATCGAGTCAATCGGAGGTCGGAAACTCGAGATATGAAAAAATGAAGAAAAAGCCGAAAATTGGCCGAGTGAAACGACCCGGACACCATCCCGGCCCACGTACTTTGGCCGGGTGAAACGACCCTTCCAGAGTGAAACAACCCATTCATGCCAAAACTCGCCCAACTTGTCCCAGTTGACTCGTTTTCGGGGGGGGGGGGGGGTTTGTGTATTTTCTTCATTTTTGAAGGATCTGATTGCAACACACACCCCAAACCCTATCCCAAGACTATATATACCCTCATTTCAGTTTTTTGTCCATTCTTCACCAATTCTTGAAGCAAAAACCCACACACACTTGGAGGTGTTCTTCATTTTCTCATCAATTTTTTCATCTTTTGGAGTATGTTGGAGCCAAAGCTTTTGAATTTCTTCCTCCATCATCTACATAGACTAAGCTTTATCTTTCCTTTACTTTTTATTTCATTTTTTCATTTAATTTTGTAATAGTTAGGATTATGATTATGTTTGGCTAGAACTATTTTGGTTCTAGGGCTTTGTATATATTTAGATTGAAGTTTATGAATTAATTTCTTATTTTAAATGGTGTTTGTCTCTTATTGGTGTGTTTAATTCTTACATTAAAGCATGTTATTATTGGTCATGATAATGTATTTTATATATTTTTAATTGGGGTGAGATTGAAAGATTTATCCCATTAATTGAAAATGAGCATGCAACCCGATTAATTATTGAGAGTGAATTGAATGATCCTTGGACTAATTTAGGAGACACAATATTTGTGAGATAGAGATACAAACTTATATTATGTTTTCCTTTGAATTAATTAAATCGAGAGACTAATTAATTATTGTTTAGTGGCCAACCTTATATGAGGACAAACTTAATTGTAATTTGAATGAGTTGTTAACCATAGATGAATATCTTAATATTGTAAATACTGTACCTTGGAACCTACTTTCTCTTAATTGAGTTTCATTTGTATTTTCTCATATTTTTGTGATTTGCGTGAGCATATTTGATCGATTTTACTTATTACTTGTTTATTGTTTACTAGTGACAATTTGGTAGGCAATTAGGGGTAATCAAACACTTAACTTTCAATCACGTCTATTTAGAACTTAATCAACAAACTCCACTTTTGCACTCCCCCTCCTTGTGGGATCAATCTCGTACTTATTTCGCTACAATATACACCTTATACTTGCGGTCGTGTATTTTGGTGTTGTGAAATACGTGAACAAGTTTATGGCGTCGTTACTGGGGAGGGCATGGTAGTTCTAGAGTGGTGGTTGATAGAGTTTTAGTTTAGACACTTTACTTGCTTTCATATTTGCAAAATTTCATATAGGAGGGTTTACCGTCGCAGGGTTTTTAATGGGGCTCCGGCCTTATGAATGGTTTGTATTCTTGGGCTTCTAGGCGCTTTTTATATAAGACCAAAGTAATATTTGCAAAATTTCAAAAAACTATTTGTTTTAGTTATTTCCTATCTTGCTTGTGATACTCATTCTTCTTTGAAATCTTGTTTAGAAATGGCTTATGATCACCCGAGCTAGGAGAAATAAACAAGAGTTGCTACCCCTAGATCCGGAAATCGAAGCTCATTGTCGAAGGCAAAACACTGAAAGAAGAAAAAGGGAATTACAAGAGATGAATCGAGAGGAGAATCCGATTATAGAGGAAGTTAAAGAGGGAATGGGAGATAATGAAGACATTGGGGGAATTGGGGTGCCGATTGGTAATGGAGCTAACTGGCCGGAAAGGATATTGAGAGAATGACAATGTGGGAGGAAACAAAGGGTTGATTGAGAATGAGGAAAACCGCCCACAAAGAGTGTTGAAGGATCACTTTCGCCTAATACCCAGGTCATATAGAGGAGCAGGTAGAGAGCTCGTAGATGCTCATAACTTTGAGCTCAAACGGGCGTTGATCGTGATGATCCAAAACAATCAATTCGGTGGGCTTTAAAATGGGGATCTAAATCTCCACTTATCTCAATTCCTCAAGATAAGTGGAACGGTGAAGATCAATCGAGTACCTCAAGACTATATCCGGCTTAAATTGTTCTCATTTTTCCCTCCGAGATCGAGGAAAGCAATGGTACTTATCTCTCGACTTGAGGACTATTGAGAATTGGGACGACTTGGTGGATGCCTTCTTGATGAAATACTTTCCACAAAGTAAGACCATTCAAATTAGAGGAGAGATTTCATCATTTAGACAAGAGGAGGATGAATCCTTAGCCGAGGCAAGGGAAAGATTCAAGGATCTTGTGCGAAGTTGTCCACAACATGGATTCTCTTGGGACAAACAAATTTGCTATTTCTACAATGGGATGGATCACCGTACTAGAGGTATGGTATATGCATCGGCTGGAGGAGGCTCCTTGTTGGGAAAGACAATGGAGGAGGGATATGTGCTCTTGGAGGAGATGGTCAAGAATGGAAACCAATGGCCATCGGAAAGGAGACAAAACTGACGGATAGCCTAACCCAAGATTCGGAGACTCTTGCAAACTTGTCCAACAAAGTGGACAAGTTGACCTCTTTGATGACGGCTAAGGCATTAGTGGAGCCAAGCGATGCTTAATATGAAAAAGCCCACTATATGAACTATCAAATGGATCGAAATACCAAAGAGAGAAGTTAGAGTGAAAAACGTGGGAACAATCCTCGTCCTGACTCGAACCAATACCATCCCGGTCTAAGGCATCACATAAATTTCTCCTATGCCAACCCACGAAATGCCATCCAACCACCACCAAACTTCAGTGTAAGAGATGAAATTATTGTTGAGTTATCACCAAAGCTATCCCTAGAAGATATGTTTACCTATTTCATGGGGGAAACCAAGAAATTTATGGCAAAGACTTGGCAAAGGCTTGAAAAGAAGGGGAGATGATAGATAATATGGTGAGTAATGTGAAGGTTATTGAGAAGCAAGTAGGATAACTTGCTAACATTGTGGGATGTCAACATACGTCGGGCCAATTCCCTTCATCCACAGAGCTAAATCCCATAGAAAAATGCAAAGAGATCAATTTGAGGAGTGGGACGAACTATAAAGGGCCCAAAATGCCACAAGAAGAGGAAGAAGAGGTGACACCTGAAAATATTGACAAGAGAAAACAACAAGACGAGCAAGTGGGAAAAGAAAAAGATGCAAGAAGGGAAGAAGTAAAGGATGAGACTAAGAAGAATGAAGAGATCATCCCTTCACAAGACAAGGGCAAGCAAGTGGTACCTCTTCCATATCCCTAAAGATTGAAAAGAAGCTTATGGACAACAAGTTTGCCAAATTTGTGAAGATGTTCAAGAAGATTCACATCAACATTCCATTTGCCGAAGCCCTTGAGCAAATGCCCCATTACTCAAAATTCTTGAAGGAGATCATGTCAAATAAGAGAAAGATGGTTGAGTATGAAACGATCAACATCACCAAAGAATGTAGTGCAATCATCCAAGATAAGCTACCTCCTAAGCTAAGAGATCCCAGATCATTCACTCTACCTTATGTCATTAGAAATGGAGGTACATTCCGAGCCTTGTGTGACATAGGGGCAAGCATAAATTTCATGCCCATATCAATCTTCTAAACACTTGGTTTGGCAAAGTTGACACCCACTACGATGATTTTTCAATTGGCGGACCGTTCCATGACATATCCATTGGGCATAGTTGAATACGTGCTAATCAAGGTACATAAATTCATTTTTTCGGTGGATTTTGTGGTCTTGGATATAGAAGAAGACAAGGGAATTCTATTGATCTTAGGGAGGCCATTCTTAGCAACCGGAGGAGCGATTATTGATGTGAGGAAATGGGAACATGAGCTTCAAGTCAACAATAAAAAAAGTGATGTTCAACATCTACAAGGCCATCAAGTTTCGTGATGATGAAGATGAAGAGTATGAGTGCCCAAAGAGAGATTACAATCAAACACCCGTGAATGAGAAGATTGAAGAAGAATTCAAGATCAATTTTGTAGAAGAAAAATTCAAGGTGAAAAACAAAGATTTGGAGATGGGCAAGGAAGCCAAGTTTGTGAGAGTTTTTCTTAAAAACACCCCTAAATCAAGAAAAGTCACTAGTGCAAGTGTGGGAGTGAATGAAGCATTACGATATTATGAGAAGATGGAAGAACCAGATGGGCTAGCTTGTGGCTGCTTTAACGGATTCAAGAAAAATGGAGGGGTAAAGAAGTACAAGAACACGGATAATGATGGGGTGACTTGAAAAGATCATCTCAAGAGAATCTGTCCGGCATAGGACGTTAAAAATAACGCTACTTGGGAGGCAACCCAAGATTTTATTGCTTTCATGCACTTTATTTTTGCTTTATTTTTAGTAGTTGTTTGATAGCTTGGTTAATTTTGTAGATGTGGAGAGTGAACATGGTGGATCCAATTTCTTGGAGAATGGAGACAAGAATCAAAGTCAACCATGGAGATGGAGAGCAATGGATGCAATGGTGATCCTTAAGAGAAACTTTGGATGCGCAAGAATGGAGGTAACAAATTGTAGCCCAAAACTTAGAATTTAGAATTTTTACATAGTAAAATTCTATGTTTGGGGGAGTTATTTTTTTATTATTACTTTAGAAGTTTGTTACTCCTTTTACCGGTTTGTCATTCTACTTGAGTCACATTTTGCACCGACGCACGATTGAAACTTATGTGTTTAGATTGGTTGTGTTTACTTTGATCATATTATTGGTTAGTGAGTATTTTTGGTGAAATTTGAGTATTGGTAATCTTTGAAATCCATAGTTGAGGTATTGTGGTGATTTTGATTCCTTGAATGTGTGCATGATTGGTGATGGATTATGATGCTTATTTTTTATTTATCTTTGTTGGCTTTTGATGCTATAAGTGCATGATTTGTTGTTGTTGGGGAGATGATTGATGAATGTATGAGTTCTATTGAATGAGCCAATGATAATTGAGCCCTAAATCGAACATTAAGCCAGTTTAGTTCATTTGAAAGTGGATTGAGTCATTGCTAGTGATTCTAGAATTTGCCCAAGTTCTTGCTTGAGACCATGATTGTGTGAAACTTTGTGATGTTATTTAGGTCATCTTTCGTTCTAAAAAATTCACTTAGCCAAAATTTCCAAAAAACCAAAGTAATTTTCCGTAGTTAGCTCATTTGAGCTTGATTTCTCATGCTTCTTAGCAACCTGCAATGTTTAACTACTTAGATTTTTTAGCCTTTGATAACCATATCTAGTAGAGGATAAAAGAGAAAGCGGTAAAACATATTTAAGAAAGATTGGATTGAGTTGAGAAAAAAAGAAAGAGATGGAAAAAAGATCATGAGAAAATAAAACAAAGAAAATAAGGACAAAGATCCCCAAGAGCTTAAAAAGAAAAAAGAAAATTTGGCTAAAAAAGATGAGGTGATGAATGTATGTGAGGGAATGAAAATGAAAAGTGAGGATAAAAGTTGTAAACCTTGAGAGCAAAAGCACAAAATGTGAAATAACAATCTTTGTCCTTCACTAGACGAGTCACTTTATCCAAATTCATCCCAACTTGTCCAAAAAGCCAACGTTACGTCCACGATAAAGTCATATTGATCTCATTGTTGAACATTTGAATGGTGTAGAGAATAAAATTTGGGCAAGCTTATGGTGATTGCAAAGCATGACTTGGCAAAGCCCACCAAGGGTGTAGTCCATTAAACATAATATATAAGCCCTTTTGGTTTGATTGTAAACATTAAGTTATTTCTATTACACAAAGCCCAAGACATTCTACTACTATTCATCTTAGCTTCCTCAAGAAGTTTCTTGTAAAATTGATCATCTTCTTCATATTATTCATCATCGTTGACCATTTTGCATACGTTGAATACACGTAAAAACCATACAAATATATATGTTTGTTTAGTGCTTATAAAGTCCACATCCAGATCATCCATTTAAAAGCACGTACAACATGATCAACAAATTTGTAAACCTCTCCCAAGCTTCTTTGATATCTTCATTCACTCCTTGCTTAAATTGGGAGATATTTTGCTTTGCCTCCATGATCTTTGATGGTGGGTAATACTTCAAAAGGAAGCATTTCTTCAAGTCCTCTCACGTCCTTACTTCTCCGGCCGGAATGCTAGATTGCAACCATGCCTTTACTTTACCCGACAATGTGAATGGGAAGAGTCTCAACTTCGTAGCATCTTCCGACACTCCGTTTG
Source organism: Galeopsis tetrahit (assembly GCA_963675135.1). Classification (NCBI taxonomy): domain Eukaryota; kingdom Viridiplantae; phylum Streptophyta; class Magnoliopsida; order Lamiales; family Lamiaceae; genus Galeopsis; species Galeopsis tetrahit. The sequence goes on from OY776125.1 coordinate 53,358,931, forward strand.
CTTTAGAGTATCGGAGATCTCTAAGAATTGAGCAAGATGACCATTGGGATCTTCCTCAAATCCTTCATTCGTTCTCCCCTCGAATTGCTTCTCCCTCAACATCCGAAGTAAAAAGGCACTAATTTCATAGTTTTTTGCCTCCACTCTTGGCCTTGCCAATCCATCATAGTACTCTGTTGGTTGAGGCTCGAAATACTCCCTCATAGGCCTTCCTTAGTATGCATGACGAGGCTCCTCTAAATGTGGAGGAGGTGGAATTTACTCCTCTTGAATTTGGTGAGGTGGAGGATATTGGTAAGGAGGGTAAGGATGTTGGTATTGATGTGGTGGACGTGGTGGGTAGTAGGTTTGTTGCGGAGGTGGGTGGGGATAAGGATAATATCCTTGATATGGAGGATGGTTTTGAGGTGGATATTGTGGGTTAGGATTTTGAAGATTTGGTGGAGGGTTTTGAGGTGGATTACCTCCTTGTGGATTCTCTCTTTGAGGCTCCTCATCCCCTAGTGGTGGAGGATTCATGTTCTCTTGATGATCTTCCATCTCAAAATGCTCCTCTTCAACTCTTTGTCGGTTTCTACTTCGATTCCTTCTTTTTGCGTGAGCTTCGATCTCAAGATCCAACGGTTCTAAGTTTCCTCCACGTGATCTTCTTATCATACACCTACAAAAGAAAAGTATCAAAGCCCACAAAGTGAAACGAAAAACAAAATAATAAAAAAGAAATGCTACTATCAATAACACTTAACAAACTCTAAGTTTCACTAATGACACTCGCTTAGATCCCCGGTAGCGGTGCCTTTGACTTGTACCGTATTTAACACATTTTTAGAATATAACAATACAATCCCCACAAATGTAGGGGTTCGATTGTAGTACTTGTTGAGAATAAAATGAGATTTTGATTAAGATACCAAAACCCCTGATGATATGCCAAGATAGATAAGTCAAATTTTAGTAAGTATCTTTCAGGAATGTTGGAACATATAGATCATGCTAGTTGAACAATTGACATGTTAGGCAGCTCATATATGCTTAGATGCATAAGTTAAGGGGGAACACAAGCTTAGAAGATCACAAGAATCAAGTTCCTCAAAGGCTCAGAATCAGAAGACATCAACCCTACTGACAAGATTAATTAAAAGAGTTCAACACTGCTGATAGCAAGATTAGCAGAGTAGATCAGAAGAGAAAACCTCTCTGATAGTCCAATACTAGAAGATCACATCAATTAGACCAAGTCTACTGACAAGAACTCTACCAAGATCAGAAGAGAAGATCAACAGAGTTCATCAGCACACTAAAACAGAAATATTCAAAAACAGTCTAAGTCAAGAGACAACTATGCTGTTGAGGTCAACTTCACTGATGTGGAAGATATACACTTAGAAAGTAATCTCAAGATTGATCAGTGAAGATGAGAAGCCAACTCAACTGAAGAAGCTAGCCAACACTGCTGACAAGTCAAGTTAGCTGATGAGATAAACTTGAGCACAAATCAGTTCTAATGATAAGGAATGTTGTCCTTAAGTACGGAACAATGATCAGGAAGAATGACTTCAAGATTGACTGTTGAATCTACAAGTTAGACATTGGGAAGAGTGCATATAAGTCAAGACAAGAAGCTCTAGCCGTTTACTTCCCAAGTTGAAGACATGTCACTTTCAAGGAATCTGTACTCAAGATGCTAAGTTCAAGGAAGACAAAAATATACAATTTGAGGCTATCTCTCCAACGGACATAACCTCATTTTGCTCTATAAATACTGGAGTTTGGAGACCATTCAAGATATCCAACTAGTTGTGTGGAAACTACAAGCATTCAAAGCCTACAAGCCTTTAAGTTCAAACAAGAACATATCATTCTTAAGTTTCCATACACTTCCAGTTACCAACTAAGCTGAACCAATTGTAAATCATTCAAAGCTTAGAGATATATCCTATCCTTATATAGTTCTTCATTGTAAAGGATATCTCAATCTATTTGGAACCAACCTCAACCCTTAAACCTTTCAAGGAAAGTTAGAAGTGTTGTTGTAGAAGTGTGAGAACTAGAACTATCAAGAGAACTACATTTTAGTTCGAGTTGAGTGAGTACTAGGACTCAGAATTCCTAGGGATCAAGGCACTAAGGAGTAGTGTGGTTCATCAGTGCACTTTGACACTATAAAACAAGTTAATTCCAAGTGAAGGAATTATCCTGTTAAATCAGGGAAGTTGATGTAGGAGCTTGAGTCTCTGAACCACTATAAACTACTATGTTATTTACTTTCAAGTCATTTCATACAAGTAACACATTCATACACTGCACACAAATTTGTGTGCAAAAGATATTCAACACAAACTGTGCAAAACAGATTTGGGACAAGTTCCCTAATAACTGTTAAGTGTTAAGAAAGGTTTTCAGAATTTAAAGGAGTTTAAATACAAATGGCCAACCATAATTCCGCACATATAACTTACTTATATAGTTATTCAACTGATTACTTCATAGTTCTTAGTAGTTTGATTATCTGAACAAAGTTATTCATACTCAGAGAAGTTGTCCAGTCAACTCTCCTGCATACACAAGTGCATTACCCCCCCATACACTTGTGTCATACTCCTTTCAGGACCAACAGTACTCAAGTACGACCAAGTAGTTTTTTCGTTCCAAGGATCTAGTTGAGTGAAAGCGAATCCATAGATTTAAGAGTTTGCATGTTATTGTAGTAACGACACTTGTTTGTTTGGATTTTCGGAATTTATAATGAATGTATTAAACTAGATTAACAAATGAAATGACAAGTTATCTAACTTTCTTTTGAAAGTGCAAGAGAAGGGTATTGGCTCGGGTGTTTCCATTTTGTGGGTAATTCAATGAGTTAACGAACCAATTGCATGAATGAACCTATGGTTTTGGTTAAGCTAAAGGATATCACTCCTATGTGTAGACCAATCCTTCATGAGGCTTAGGTGAACATGTGCATTGATTAACAATGATAGAATCTAATCAAATACAATAAGCTCCTAAGATAGTGTCTCATAAACTCTATTAACACGGTTACTAATGCTTATGAGACTCCCTCTCACCAATCTCCTAGATGACCTCTATTCGATTAGTGTATATTGTTGTCGATCTAAGCAATCAACCCTCTCTCGGTTAAGCCAATTACTATTTGAATTCTAATCAACAAATCAAAGCTCACACCCACACTCTTAATCATGCAATCCAACCCTCGTTGTAATCAACACAACCAACAATGCTAGCTAATATGGTGAATTAATCAATTCAATCATGAAAATCACAACACTAGAAACATAAACACCAAAACCTAAGATAATCATGCAATTAATCCATAATTACACTAAACACCCATCAAAACATCCACACCCAAGGCAATGAGAACTTAGCCCATGGTTCTAGAAGAGAATCCCATGACTACAACAAAAATAAGCATCAAACTCATAGCAAAATAGTAAGAAATTGGAGAATTTAAGAAATTACCAAATTGAAATGCAAAAAAAAGTAATATCACCTTGATCATGGAATTGTAGGTACAAAACGATGTAATAGACAACGCCTGACGATAATCGTAACTTGATTTGAAGTAAAAACCACTATTTTATCTAATATAATGAAGAAATTAAACTAAATTGTGAAGAACACCTACAAGTATGTGAATGTTTGTGAGAATAACTTGTAAAGGAAGAGAACTCCTTTCTAAAACTCAAATGAGCTATATTTATAGTTTGCAAAGAAGTTTTGGACGAAATTTGCACTTAGGCCCCTCGAAAATGGAGAAAATGGGCCAAAACCACCGAGTAAGTAAGCGGCCCGGCCAGGCGGGAAAGTGGCCCGGTCGGGCGGAAGTTTCGACTTGAGTGGCATGGTGGTCGAGCAGGAAGTGGCCTGGTCGGGCGGAAGTTTCGACTTACTGTTCGTCCTCCATCTTCGTCCCTTCATATCTCGAGCTTCCGACCTCTGATTGACTTGATTCTTTTTTTCATTCCACTCCATTTTTTGAGAAGAATTCAATGGTACAATCCTATTTTCAGTCCAGTGAGATATATGCACGTGATTTGATCCTAAAAGCTTCATTTTTCCTAAACACATCACCAACACACTACCTTTCTCATTATTAAATCAAATCATCTACAATTGGCCAATATAATGTGAAAATACAAGAAATATAAGCTCTAAATATGCACTAAAGTCATGCAATTTACACTCGAATCATCCTCTTTAAATTTCAGGTTCAAAATCCTACAAACAACTCTTAAGGGGTCAGTCCATAACAAGTGGATGGTGAAATAAGTCCCCCAAATTAGTCGATCCTTGAACTGGATACCAATGCATAAAAAATATATATCGATAAAGGTAAATAAGTTAAGAGAAAGTCTCAAATATACCATACACACCAAACAATTTGGTGCACACTCTTTTTTTAATGCTTATTTCTACAGTTTTTTTCTCGTCCTTTCTTCTCATTCTTTCTTTCTTTCTTCTCTGTTCTCTCCTTTGAGCGCTCACCCTTCCTTCACAGTTCACACACCTCACGCATTTCACATGCTCGAAAAAAACACAGAGATGAAGAAGACCACTTCACATCTTCGTCTCCTTTATCATCCCTTTTTTTTTTCCTGCTATTCTTGTTGAACGCTGCAATTGATGTTAATTTGATGTTTTGTAGCTTTCTTTACTAAACTTTCTGTTAAGATTCTTTTTTAAAGAAAATAAGAAATTGTATGATTTGATGTGATAACTTTCTAAATATAGATTTAATTATTGATTAATTATTGGAGAAAACTCTTCATAATGGGAGAGGTGTTTTCGTTTTTATGTAGATTTAATTATTGATTAATTATTAGTTTTTACCCGTGCAATGCACGGGCTATTGAAATTTCATTTCTTGTAATTATACTCCAGATCTGTCGTCAATTTATTGTTTTTGCTTTTTAATTGCTATAAAAATAACAAAAAACATTAATTATGAAACAAATATTTACTTTCACAACTTAATATGTTTTGAAATATTATTGTTGACGGACAAAGTGAGTCATTAGAGGCATTTAATTTCCTCGCTAAAATCATGTGTTTCATTTTAAACGATTCAGAGATCTAATTAAACAATATATGAAGTTTAAGACATTTATTTTTTTCATCAAAATCATTCACCCAACATCAGAGGCTCCAACAAATTTTTTGTTATCCCTTCATAACCAATATTAGTAAAACTACATGAAGAGACCTATAAGAAATCAGACCCTTCGATTTGAACACTTTGTCGGGAAGATTAATTTGCGAGCTGCTATCACGAATGAACAGACAATATATGACCTAGGCTCTCATATGAATGAAAATTGCAAATCCTATTTTAAGATATATATGCAATTGAAAATGTACAAATTACAAAAATGCAAAAATTAAAAAAAAAAAATTAACGAAACACTGTTACACAAATTGCAAACGAAAATTACAAATTATAAATAAAGAAAATAGTCATGTATATCAATTTCATAAATTCAATGAACTCCACCTGTAGAGGTTTATATCTTTCATCATTGGAAGCAATTAACCAAATATGACAATATATTCCTGGCATGCTTTGCAAGGTAAAACAAATTCACAAGGCTAGGAGAAACATAGTTGGATTCAAAACTGTAGTGTATAATAAAATATTTTAATAAAATATAGGGTTACTTATTTAACTTACTGGCTTCCCCGTAGTTTTGCCATTGCTCAATCCATTCCACTAATTTTATGTGAATTAAGCTGCCAATATATATGAGGAGTCAGGATACCTCAAAGGTCACCTAGAAATAAAAAGGTAGACGAGAATTTAAGGTGAGCCTCTCCGTCTTTCTTTACTTGTAACAGTCATTTGTGTTCAAAATGACACGTGGCGAAAGCTAGAACACTCCAAATGACACGTGGCGCACACAGGAGAGTCACATCCTCCTTTTATTATATAAGATTGGTTAAGGATGAGTTGGTTTTGGACGGAAACGACATTGAATTGATTTCTTGATTTTATAAAAAAATGGTAATTGTTATTGAAAAGTGGTAATTTTGCTATTGAAAAGTGGTAACTATTATTATTTAAAAGTGGTAATTTTGTTACTGAAAAACGTAATTTCTTTTTTATTGAAAAATGACAATTTTGTTACTGAAATGTAGTATTCCGTAACTATTATTATTAAAAAGTGGAAACTATTATTAGTGAAAATTGGTAATATATATGCAACACTGAAAAATGATAAATTGTGAAAAGTGGTTATTTTAATTAATGTAAAGTGGTATTTTTAATTACTGTAAAGTGATACAGAGTATTTTTTTTAATAAAAATTGTATTTAAAAACTGTGAGAAGTGGTAATAATTGTAGTGTTGAAATTATTTTAATTAAAAATTGCGAAAAAATGAGATCAGTACAGTATATATGCACAGGAGACTTGAGTCTATGATCCAATTCAACCTGTAATCTTCATTTATCTGATATATTTTTGGCCTGTACAATAGGGTTTAAAAGTGCATTTCTATGCCATGCCTGATCATATCTGATATTCCAAGGGAACAATTTAAGAACATGTTTGAGTTGATAGGCCTGATGTGAAAAGATGATTTGGGAGGAAAACAAATTAAAATAAGAGAACTTCAAATCCACAAATTTTATTTTTTAAAAAACTAGAAAATGGGAAAATATGAGATTTATTAGAAAATATATAGACATAGGATTAATTGCGAGTAAATGGGAGTTTTGGTCCCACCAACCACGCCCTCTCAAATTTTTGGTCCCATGACTTTCACATTTAGTACTAATAGGTTAAATTTTATCACATTTGGAGGGAAATTTGGTATCAAAAAGGAGGGAAAATTGGTATAAAAAATGAGGGAAATTTTCTGCATCTATATATACACTCTCCAACCTCATTATTCTGCTTCATCTACACCCAAACCTAACAAAAACAAAAAATCCAAAAAATCCAAAAAATCATGTCCACATCCTCCACATCCAAGCCAAAAAATGTGCTATGCCATTGTGGAATACAGGTTCGTACGTGCATTTCCAAGCAAGAAAAAAACAAAGGTAGGATGTTTTATACCTGTTCCGATTCACTAAGTGGTGTTGGATGCTCGTTTTTTTGTTTGGGCTGATGAATTCGAAATCGCCGGGCAAGGAATATTTCCGGGCATGGTAAGGAGAATTGACTCACTCTTGCTTGAGAATGAAGACCTCATCAAACAACTCAATAATGCAAAACTAGCTGAGGAAATGTATAAGGACTTATCTGACCACCTAACATCAGAGGCAAACTTTCAAGATGGAAGAGTTCAAGAGCTAAAGAAGCAGAGGAACTTTCTTATCGTGGCCCTAATATTTTGTGTTCTACCATATACGCTCAAGTTTATAGCCTTTATGTAATCCTAAGTTTATCCTTCTAATATGTATTCCTAATTTCTGCTTTTATGCATGTAATGTACCACAACAACAGCCTTTATTCCAAGGCAATTTTCAATGAAAAATGTTGTTTATATATTAAATGAAGAAACATACAAATAACAATACCAATACCAACATGAAAATAACAAAAAACATGAAATTCCAATACCAACATGAAAATAGAGTCTCCATTAATAATACCAATACCAACATGAAAATAACAAAAAACAGAGGGCCCCCCACAATTCCAAATACAAATCCCACACAAATTCCAAATACCAATCTGACAAATTCCAACTAACAAACCAAAAGAACAAAGTCTCATAAAACCAAATATTTTCTAAAGCAAAACAGAGTCTCATAAACAAAACAAATAAACCAAAGTTTCCATCTAACTAATTTTTCTTTCCCTTCCCCTTACCTTTAGCCTTTTTGTCATTAGCAACCTCCACTAAGCTAGACATTGTAACAAACTTCTTACCTCTAGAAATTGTCACCCTCATTCCATCCTTGTTGGTTGTTGAACCACCACTGCCCCCCACATTCACATTACATCCAATGAATGTATTTGGACTAAAAGCCATTTTGTTGGATGGTGGAGGTTGCATACTTGTATCTCCAGAAGACACCAATCCTAAACCAATAAAATTTTGGGGATGAAAACCCATTGGTGCAGGTGTACTGGTTTTATCACCACTTGCAGTGCTTGAACCAACATTTTCTCCACTCATTATTTTCTGCAAATAAAATCATTGTTAGGACCAAATAAAATCACACAAGACCAAATTATAGCTTTATCTAGAATAATACCTTGCTAACCTTGCCCTTTGAAGACATTGATGCTGCATTTTTTTTTCCCCTAAATAATTAACAAAACATCATAATAATAAAAAATATTAGTAACAAATAGATATTCTAGTACAAAATATATGATTTTATGTAACAATTTATTTGTAACAAAATTGATAATTTGAATAAAATGTATAATAATTTGTAACGAAACTTTTGTTACCACTACTAAGATTATTGTAACCAAACAAGGTGTCGTTACAATTGTATTGATACCGAAATTGATATTTTGAATAAAATGTACAACAATTTGTAACGAAACTTTTGTTACCACTAGTAAGATTAATGTAACCAAACAAGGCGTCGTTACAATTGTATTGGTAACGAAATTGATTTTTTTTCGTTACTAGAACTTTTTGCAACGAGCTTTACAAGACCAACTTTTGTAACAAAATGTTTCGTTACAAAAGGTTTTTGTAACCAAAAATTGATTTTTTGTAACCATTTTTTTCGTTACAAAAAGTGCATTTTGTTGTAGTGTAATGAGATACATATTTGAGTCAAATTCATTAAACCATCTATATCAATAAATTAAAATTTACCATGATTTTTCTCCCTGCCCTAGTGCTTGGCCTAGTAGGCCTTATCTCATCACCACTCTCCTCTTCTGGCTCCATGATCTGATTTTTAAAATAAAATGTATAAAAATTGGAGGAATTGGAGAAATGTATAAAGAACAATATTCAAACAAATACAACACTTACAATATCTTGGTGGTCTTCTTGTGTGTCAATTGGAGGAATATCTTGTGTTTGTGTCATCTCTTCAGGTACTTCAGTAATGGACCTCTCTTCTTGTGCCATACTTGTTGAAGCACCCAATGCCCTTTCTTCTGCCTCAACCTCTGCCATAAAATCTTCAGCAATCTTCTTCCACTCACAAGTTTTTTCCATGTGACCCTCATCCTTACAAAACTTGCAAACAACCTTTCTCTTCTATTTTGGTAAGTCTTGCCCAATTTGACTCTGTCCACCTTACCCACCTTGACTTTGTTTCTTCTGCCTCTTCTGCTTTGGCATTACTTGCACACCTTTTCTCTTTTTTCCATTTCCACCTTCATTTGCTGCCATTCTTCTTTTTGTGGTAGGCCTACCACGCTTTTTCTTGCCAAAGTTTGGAGGCAGGGGTGGTATGTACCCTATTTTCTGCCAAAGCTCTTCTCCATTCATTGGGCTAATTGAAAACTGATACACAACTTCATATGTCTCAACAGAATAACAATGGTTTACATAACCTCAATCTCATGATTCTGAGATAGGATTGCACTTACAGCATGCTTGCAAGGTATACCAGACAACTCCCATCTTCTGCAATCACAAGTATGAGCCCTCAAATCCACTGCATATCTTGAACCATCAAAAACTGAAATCTCATAGTTGAAGTCATTTGACTTCACTGGAATACAATCCTTTGAAGCATCCATTTCTTTGTAGATGAGAGAAGTAATCCTTCCACAAGTTTTTCTGCCTTCCCACTTTCTCTCACATTTTTCTCTATTCTTCTGAATTTTTGTCATCATGTATTCTCTGATCCATTCTAGCATAGTCAATATTGGCTTCCTTCTTGCTTCTATGATCACAGAGTTAATGTTGGTCCTTGATGGAGTATGACACAAGTGTATGGGGGGGGGGGGAGGAATGCACTTGTGTATGCAAATTCTTCCTTTTTCTTCTTAAAAACAGTAGATTGGTTTGATCAGGAAGGTTGTCTGACAACTAGCCTGAGTGATCTTCAAAAGATACATGTCCTACTGAAAACTAGACAGTGATCAGTTGAATAAATATCTAAGAGATTTTCTAAGTGCGGAATGTGGTTGGCCTTTTCTTTGAAGAAATACTCCAAGTTAATTTCTGAAAACAAACAGTTAATCAGGGACTTTGCAAATGAATGATTGTTTGATAGCAAGTAGTTGGATGCTTGAATCCTTTGATCACCTCTGAATTTATAGGCAAATTTGATCAACTACCCGTTGGAGAGATAGCATTTCAAACTTGTCTATTTGCAGCACCATTGAAACGGTTATGAAGCTTGACATCCTATTATCCTCTGTGTAAAAGCTTCTTCAATGGTTGCTTGAATGAATGTGTTGACTTCTGAAAAATGCGGCTGAGATGACTTGTGTCAGTTTCCAAATTTGCACATTTCCCAAGGTTGATTTGTGGCAGACTCTACACTCAACCAACGGTCAGATGGGACAACTCCCCTGAACATTCCTGCTGCAAACTAGAATGTTCCAACATTCATTCAATACTTCAGTCTTTAATGCTTCTAAGTCTTCAATGCTCAGTTTAGGCTTGATGGCAATAAATGCTTCATTAAATATGTCTTCTGTGAGTATATCATTCAATGCACTTGATCATTAGCACTTCAATTGATTTGATACATTTCTTATCAATGCATGAAGCTTTGCCTTATCATTCTTGATCATTCAGCCATGTTGTCCACTTCAGTCAGCTTGTCTTGTGTACTCAGCAAACTTGTCCTATCATATTATTACTTAACAAGCTGCCTAACATTCCAGCTTTGGACAACTAACCTGAACTATAAATCTCACAACATTTCTGAGATTTAGACTTAGGCATTCTTACTTACTCAAGTATCCTGAGACAACTAGATTGATCTTACTTGAGTGTATCTCAACTAATCTGATCATCATCATTCAAGGGTTTTGGAATCTTTAATGAAAATCATTTTATTTCCCAACAATTTCCCCCTTTTTGATGATGCCAAAACCTATTACAAAGGGAACTTGACTTATACTAGACTATATCTTCAGGATGAGTGACCTGGTCATCTTTCCTGAAAGAAACTGTTAGCACAATAAATCAAGCATAGGTTATGTCAGGTTAGTTGAGATAATGAGTTGTTATCTCTGATAGAAAAGTAGTGATCCTTTCATATATAACATAGGTCATTACAATGCAGAAAATTAATCAAGGACTCACTAAACTGATACAGATGAAAACAAGATAACAACAAGCAATAAAATCATAAGGGAAAGAGTGAACTTATGCTTCAAAGAGTTCCATCATCCTGAGGAACAATTCCATACTGAGCCCAGACCCTCTTCTTCAGCTCCCAAATGTCCTGATTGGTTCCTTTGGGGCCAGGCTTCATCTTCTCCATCCTCATGATAGAGATGAACTCTTCCAAAATCTTCCCTTCATCAATCAAGTTCCCATTGAACTTGGGAGGCATGTACAGAATAGGACCAGGGGCCTTGAACTCCATTCTTGCCATATCAGCTGCTGCAAACAGCTTCTGGTACAAATCCCTGTGATTTTCAAACATAAACTACACAAATACCTCTTCAACATCTTCACCCAGCCATTTTCCAATGACATAAAAGTCATACACAAAACTCCTCTTGGCCTCCTCCCATGCATCGTTCAGTGGGATTGGCACCCACTTGTCATGGTGAGGGTACTGAGTGTCCCATCTTTGCAGCATCTGAGGCTTCAACCTTGTGTATGAAGCTCTCCTCCTTCTTGGAGCTTTGAAGTTGGCCCTTCTTTCATCCCTTACCTTGTTGGCCTCAACCAACTGTTCCATCTTCTCCTTTGCTCTCTGAAGAGCCAGTTTTTCCTGAGTTTCAGGATCCTTTCCAAATCCTTCTTCAAACAGCTTTGAAGGATCATCAGCAAGTTTGGGCATTCTGACTTCAGGCTCTGTGTCCTGTTCTTTTTCTCCAGCTTCTTCCTCTTGAATTTCAGGCAACCTGGCTGCTTTCTTCAGCCTCTTTGACTTCCTCAGTTGAGTTGTCTCTTCAGTTTGGAACTCAGATGGTAAGGTCAGGCTAGTTGGGAAATCTGTAAATGCTTGTTCCTTTCTCTTTCTTTCAGAGGCTCTGGTTACCTTCCCCCTCACTTCAACAATCTTCTACTTGGGGTCAAGGCCTGCAGATTCACCACCAGGTCACTGTTGCCTTCTGGCCTGACTTTCCATCACAGAAGCCATGGACTCCTTTAAAACAATCTGTATTTGCTCTTCTTCAGTCAGATCTTCAACATTCATTGGGCCTTTGCCTTTCCCAATGTCTTCTTCTTCCTCCTCTTCAACCTCAGGGACCTTTTCCTTTCCCTTGGATTCACCTATCCTCAAGGTTCCCTTTGCCCTAGCTCTCTCTCTTTCCCCCTTTTTGACATTATCAAAACATTGGGGCTTCAATTCACTCATAGTGAAAGAGAGATGTGAATGAGCATGAGTGAGGGACTTCAATTCTTGCAGCAAATAAACATTCTCATCATGAATGTTCTGCATCCTATCATCAGCCATACTCAAAAAGGCATGGACTGGCTTCATTTTCTGAGCAACAATAGCATCAAATGTGGCCTTCAAGGATTGATCAAGTTTGGCTTGCAGTTGGTCAGTGAGGTTGGACACAACTTGATCAGAGACCTTGGCCATAAGTTCCACTGTGAACTTCTCAGCAGCCTCCTTCACCATTGCAGCTTTTAGCTCCTCAGCTTTCCTTCTCTGAGCTGCTGTCCTTTGCCTCAAGGCATCCTTAATTGTTCTTTTTAGAGCCACAACATTGTGCTTGTAACTGTCCCTTAGGCTCTTCTGTTCTTGCTTCACAGATTTGGTGAATGTGGCCATAGCATCCTTAGCTTTTGTAACTTCTGTTGAAACTGTTTGCAGACCAGTTTCAACATCACTTATTCTTGCATCCAAGGTTGGCAAAATCACTTCTTCAGATCCAGTGAGCCTCATTTCCACAGAGGCTAGAGTTTTTCCTTGGCCATCAAGGGTGTTAACAGTTGCAGCATGTGCTTTCCTAACTTCTCTGACCAATGTGTCCAACTTCTCTGATTGCTCCTCAATAGAGGTTGCAGTCTGTGTAGCAAGTTGCAATCCAGCCTCAGTGGCATTGGCTTGCTCAAACTAGATTTTGTTCAGAGTGGACACATTTGCTGAGATTGCTTCAAGATCAATATCAGCATCAACTGGAATATCTGTGAGGGAAGCATCTGCAAAAATTTGTTCTATAGTGACAACAACTGAATCTGCAAAACTCAAAGTGTTAGTTAAATCACCCTCAACACCCTCTTTCTTTTCATCTCCCATAAGGTCTGATACATAAGCACCTTCTCTCTCATTTTCAACTAAATTCTTTTCTTCATTCATAGATAATGGACTCACATTCACTGGAGGATCAGGCCTCCTTTCACCAAGGGATTCATCAAGTTCAGATTTGACTTGAAGAATAGCCTGACTCTCATATTGGGCTTCACCCAATATTTCCACTTCATCTCCCTCTATTTGTGGTGCACTCATACTACCAGTAATCACACAATCACCACCCTCTCCCTCTGATTTTTCCAAACTATCATCATTTTCAACTCCTTCCTGTCCTAATCCTGACACCTCCATATCCTCAACAGGATCCACAGAGGGCAGTTGTTGGGAGATCACAGTGCTTGGGCATCCCAAGTCCACTGAGTCATCCTGAATGACTAAAGGCTGGTCAATGTCCAACTGTCCTGACATTGATGAGGCTTTAGTCAAACCAGCTTCTCCTATGGAAGTCTCAACATTGTCAAGCTTTGCCTCAGGCTCAGAAGAACCATCCTTGGCCAATGCATCTTGGACTGAGTCACCACCCTTGGTCAACTCCTCTGATTGATCAGAGTCCTTAATTGAATGATAGGTCAAGTAATGTACCTGAGCAGAATTGAGGCCAGGAGGGTTGGGATTGGTGTTGTCATCATCATCATCATTATCATCAGAGGTGCTGTCAGGATGCTTAACTCCTTGTGCAATCCTTTCTCTCTCAGCAAACACTTTTTCAGACACAATTGTGCAGAACAGGGCCTCAGTAGTCAGTACACTAGTTTTCTTTACATTTGCAAAATGTAAAAGCGTGTTCTCCTCCACCTGCCACCAGCTGGCACCTTTATCCGTGATAGCCTGAGCTATCTCCACAATAGTTCTATCTTTGATCTCCACAAGGGCTCTGAGATCATAGAATTGTTGCTGCAACCTTGGAAACTCCTTTAAACCAAGATAAAGCTCATCAACATTAGCCTTGGCAATCTGCCTTAGCATCCCCTCATAAGTATACTCTTCTCCATCATCATCAGAAGAGTTGTCTTGAGAATCGGGGGGTTGGATTGGGTATCAGGTAAGTTGGACTAGGGCTCAGATGGGTTGGGTTCAGATGGGTTGGGTTCAGAGGAACTTAAAACAATTTGGGACTCAGGTGCTTTAGAGAGCAATGTTCCTGAGGAGGTTATTGGAATGGCTTGAATGGGTGGGAGAGTAAATTGATCACCTTCTTGAAGAGCAGATTCAAGAAGTTTGGTGTAAGAGAGAAGTCTGGGATCAAGGGGGGAGAATGGCCTATCTTCAATATCAGCTAGGTCAGCCAATACATCAATGCCTGTCCTGTCAGGAGCACCTTCAGGAGAATAGACCTTCTTGGCCACAATGGGGGCATCTTTAGGAGTCTTGCACTCCTCTTCTTCAGGCTGTTGCTCATCATGGGTTGGTGATATTCTTTGAGATTGAATATCAGGAGAGTTGGCTCCAGGGCTTTTAGACTTTGACCTTGATTTGGAGTTAGACCTACTGGCTTGTCTTATCTCCTTGAAAAATTCCTTTCTTTGCTTCTCCTCCTCCATCAACTTTTGTTTTTCAGAAGTCTTAATTATCCTTCTCCTTCTTTCAGACATTGTTGTCTTATCAAGGTCTCTATACTCAGTTACAGATTCAGGCTGGAGAGGGACAATCTCTCTGAACTCTTCACTTTCTTCAGGGGGGTTGACTCCTTCTTTCTCAACTTTGTCAATCTCCTCAGAAGTGGCACCTCCACTTTTTGACTGACTTTCTGGTGAAGATTCACTGAGAATCTGCTTCATTTTCTTTATCTTTGGCTGAGATTTCTCTGTCTGAGCCTTCCTCTTCCTTGGAGAGGATATAGTAACCTTTGCAACTGTGAGTGTTTGCTTTGCTACTGCCCCTTGTTTCCTCTTTTCTGTCTTAGAGGACAGCTTTCTGAACATAATCTTGAGGGCTGGGAATGGCTTTGGTTTGAGTTGCAGGTGGGTATAATGAGCAAATCTTTCCAAGAGCAAGCTTGCTCTTGTCAGACAACCTTCCTGATCAAACCAATCTACTGTTTTTAAGAAGAAAAAGGAAGAATTTGCATACACAAGTGCATTCCCCCCCCCTCCCATACACTTGTGTCATACTCCATCAAGGACCAACATTTAAGTATCTCACACATGTTATTCACCAAAGTATCACATTTTGCAAAGGTGCTGAAATGTGACCTTGACCACTGAGAAGCTGGTTTCTCTTGAAGCCATTGAAAGCATCTGGCATCTATGTCTTTCAATTTTTTCATACATCTGTCAAAATATGAGATTGTTGTTGTCTTGTCAGCAAACCACAAAGCCTTTTTGAATGCATCACCTTTGAATCCTGCCTTTTTCATATTCCCATGCAAGTGCCTAACACAAAACCTGTTTTCCACACAAGGCAACACCTTCTCAAAAGCTGGGATCAATCCTTTTTGCTTGTCTGACATAAAGATGTATCCATCTTCCCTTCCTTCAATTAAGTCTTCTTTCAACAAGGTCAAGAACCATTCCCATGCTTCCTTAGTTTCTGATCCAACTACTGCATATGCCAATAAAAGAGGATCATTATTTGGATCAATGCGAACTGCAGTAAGCAACACACCTTGAGCAAGTCCCTTTAGGTGACAACCATAAACACCAATCCATGGTCTGCATCCAGCTTTGAAACCCATCTTCAATGCATTCAAGCACACATATAACTTTGAGAATCTATTACCAGTGGGTGTTTGATCCAATTTCAGTATGACTGTTGAACCAGGATTCTTCTCCCTTAAGGTGTTGTAGTAGTCCCACAATTTGTTGTATTGATCTGTGATTTGACCCTCAATTGCAAGCATTGCCTTCTTTTTTGCCCTGTATGCCTGATTGTGAGAGATGAAACATCCCAGTTTCTTCATTGCTTGATTTTTTAAGCCACTGACTTCTTTGTTTGGTTCTATCCTCAAATCTTCCTCATAAATCTTTGCCAACCATCCAGATTTCACATTCTTCACATGGTAACTCCTAGCACATCTGTGATCTGGATTGTATTGTCTTATTTGAAATTGTTCCTCACCTGCCATCTTCAGTGCATTAATGTGCCAATCACATCCCTCTGCCTTGCATCTTGCATAGATCCTCCTCCCATCATTCTTTGTTATTGCCAAGGTTCTCCTTGTTTTCACACTGTGGTAGGTAATTGAATCTTGGAATAACTTTTTTGTCCCAAATATTTGCTCAAGGAAGAAAGAAGGGTTTTCAACTTGAGATCTCCTGAAAACAAGATCTGGCCTATCACCATCTTCATCAGCTTCAGATTCCCAAAGACTGTCAAAATCAGATTCATTGTTTTGGTCAATTTCTTCCCCCTCACTTGATGAATCAGAATTAGAATGGTGGTCATCAATACCACCCCACTCAACTCCACTGTCAACATTCTCCTTATAAATGATATCATCTATCATTTCCTCATCACTTTCCTCTCTACCAATGAAATCAGAATCTTCATTAGAATCTGAGATATGCATATCCTCATTAGAGTAATCAATATGCATTCTTTGTTTTCCCTTGTTGATATCATGATCAACATTCTCCATAAGAGCTTCTCCATCACTACAAAGCTCCTTCTTCACTTCCAAAATGTGTTGAGTTTGAGCTTCATCATCAAATATGTCTTCATTTTGCTCAAAATTACCCCAGTCAAAATTACCCCACTCAAACTCCTTCTCAATTTCTTTCTCTGTATCTTCAGTCTGCACCTCAATCTCCTTCTCAATTTCTTTCTCTCTGTCTTCGTTCTGCACTTCAATTTGCACCTCAATTTGCCCCTCAATTTCTTTCTCTCTGTCTTCATTATACACCTCAATCTCCTTCTCAATTTCTTTCACTCTGTCTTCATTATGCACCTCAACTTGCCCCTCAATTTCTTTCACTCTGTCTTCATTATGCACCTCAACTTGCACCTCAGTTTCTTGGTCTTTGTCTTCATTTTGCACCTCAATCTGAACATCAAACAACTTCAACACCCCCTCCTCTACCACATCACCTTCATTGAAGAACTCTACCTCCCCTAAATAATCATCACATTCTTGTAGTATGTTTGTTTTTATGCCAACCAAGCACACTTCGAACACCCTAGTTTCAATGCCTAGGTTAAGTAACTTCTCTATGTCAAACATACCTAGAACTTCTTCTAATTTTCCCTGTTTGTTCTTCCCATAATATCTCTTATCCCCAATATAGCCTAGTTGCTCACATAACTTACCTATATAGCCAATATCTGCCCTAGTTCTATCCACAAAATCAAAAACACTCATTGTCCCACCATTATATACTAAATCTTCATTATCATTTGCACTAACATTTCCCCCATGTTGCAATACCATTGTATAATATTTCCTCATTCCAATGGCACCTACAAACATTTAAACGACAATTTTCACTAACATAAACAAAGATGCATGTGAATTCGACTATATAAAACCCAAAACACTAATGATATTTTTTCAAACAAAATAAACAATTATAGTGAATTTGAAAAATCAGAATCGATTTTACTAGTTACAGTGAAAACCCATCTAAAATCGACTCAAAACAACCACATTCACCACATTCGTTTACATTTAGTTACAGTGAAAACCCATCTAAAATCGACCCAAAACAACCACATTTAGTTCATTCGCAAGGACATACTACCAAGTAAGCAAAAATCGACCCAGAAACTTCATTCTTGAGCAAAAATCGTAACAAATGTTTGTAAGAACAAGAATGGTGGAAGTGAAATCGAAACTTACAATATGGGGGTACACCTTTCTTCATCTTACGCCTTTGTCGCAACATTTCGCGTTGATTACACACGAATTCGTTGTTTGGAATTTGGGGATTTTGAGTTTTCGACTTTGGGGATTTTTTGTTAACGTTGGGAAATTTTAGGGTTCTCGCACGATTTGGAAAATTTTGTTATGTGTTGACGTTGTCAAGTGTGAAAAATAACAATTGACGGCCACGTGATGGGCACGTGAGTCTATCCGTTAAAACTTAACGGGGCTGGGATGAAATTTCAAAATTTGCACAATACTGGGACCAAATGTGATAAAATTTAACCTATTGGTACTAAATGTGAAAGTCATGGGACCAAAAATTTGAGGGGGCGTGGTTGGTGGGACCAAAACGACAATTTTCTCATTAATTGCAGTATATATATATATATATATATATATTTCAACTGCATAAACTTTTTCTGAATTAACCGTAGCTTGTCCCTCAGTGGCCGATCCATATATGTCACTCTGTACGCAATATAATTTAAAATATATACTCTATATATATATATACTTTCCCCGATCAAATTTTATTATTCCCATTTTGTTTCTTTTTAATTTTATTATCTTTTAAAGAATAATATTATTCTAACACTACTTTATAATTACCCTCCGACTATGGATTATTCACTTAAATTGTCATTAATTTTATTCATAAATAATAATTTTATTTATAAGCGAATCCACGATATTGTAGCATACCCACAACATATATATTTTATATATAAATAAATCAATATTCATTAAAATGTGTGCTCGAATAAATGAGAGTAATGAATTTGGATGGAAAGAGCACATACTAATGTACAGTTACACCGTATAAAATATTAATTGTGTATACTTACACTGTAAAAGTGTACAAATGACTTCCTCTTTTTTTTTATTACTCCTCAAATCTCGTGATTACTTGAACAGTTTTCTTATTGAAACGTCTAAATATTACTTGTACACTTCTTACATGAATATAACTAATAAAATTAAAAATACTCTTACAATGACTTTTTATTTTCAAAATTCTCTTACTGTATCACCAAAAATACCTAATTTATTTGATTTCACATTCCATTTTTTTTTTAAATGGTCTGATCAAAGTTATCAGGGAGTGAAGGAAATATTATATTATACCTTGAAAAATGGTTCGATTCACGATTAGCACTTTCCCCAAATCGAAACTCAAAAAATGTCGTATTTGTATTTTGCAAATTAAAAAAAGAAGAAGAAGTTGAATTTGCATATTTGAGAAAATCTTTAATTATATCCAAGTAAACAATTGTTATCATGGACTACAGACAAAATAAATTTTGGTGACTATACGTCTGATAGGGTATACTGCAATATCGAAGAAGAATATGATAACAAGTCGAGTCAAGGGAATCCCTTTTTCAGCAGAACAGAATACGCCCAGGTAGTGCTCGACTGGTAACGGCGCTCTATCCCCAAAGGTAAAATGACTTCTATTTCGTACACAGTAGCACCACTGTATACGAAGCCTCGGCGAACGTACTAAGAGTACGAACTGAACACACACACGGAAGAAATATTCCGGAGGAAGTAAATCCGGCAGAGAGAGGAGAGGAGAGAAGAGCAGAAGGGGGCGAAAATCAGCGTAAAAAAAGGAGTGAGGGAAGAGTCTGTTTTTATAGACAGATCAAACCCTTGGAGGTTGCATGTCCTATATTTTCGGAAGACTTCCGATAATTAAGGAAGAAGTGGTAAGTGGTTCTTGACCACTACGTTTGAGTTTCAGAATATTTTCATTAATTCATTTCTCACTCATTAATTCCAACAATCCCCCACATGAGTGAAAATCATGTCTATACAACATCAGACTCAGTGGTCAGTTCGATTGAGATCTCCGTGCTTCCGGAAAAGTAGTTTTTGGCTTTGAACTTTCCGTAGCCAAACACTATCGGATAAACCGGTGGCTTAGTGGACGCAGTGCCTTGAACTAATCCTCCTTAGTGTATACCTAGTCAACAGTGTCAGCACACTTCAATCTCGTCTTCGTAACGTTCTCACGTTTTTGTCCGTTTTGGCCATTGACGTCATTTGTGTTCATAAATGTTTGGTCGAAGCGGCCCTTACTTCTCATTTATATAGGTAATCTCCTTTCGAGTATCCCGTTATACTCTACGAATCATTAAGAGTTGATGACTCACCCTTTACCACATCTTACGGGTCATTAACACTTGAAATTGTGCTGTCAGGAATAGTCAAGTTTTTCAAGTGTTGTATCACTAACTTCCACAATTTCGTTTTCCCAATGAGCCAAGTTCTTGGGATCTCCAGTCATCATGGTTGGGTTTCCACTGCTTTAGTTTTTCTTGTGGGTTTTAGACCCATTCCTTCTACCAGCTTGTTCAATTGATCTCGGTTTATACTCTTTGTGAGCGGATCCGCTATATTGTCCTTTGATTTCACATAATCAATGGACATTACTCCAGTTGAGATCAATTCTCCAACGGAGTTGTGTCAACGACGTATGTGTCTCGACTTTCCGTTGTACATGACATTCATAGCTCAGTCAATGGCAGCTTGACTGTCACAGTGTACCGTCACAGAAGGTACTGGTTTGTTCCAACATGGAATATCTTCCAGAAAGTTACGCAGCCATTCAGCCTCTACAGCGGCTAGGTCTAAAGCGATAAATTCTGATTCCATTGTGGAACGGGCAATACACGTTTGTTTCTTGGACCTCCACGACACTGCTGCTCCTCCAATAGTGAATACATATCCACTAGTGGATAACGAGTCTTTAGTGTCTGATATCCAATTTGCATCACTGTATCCTTCGACTACAGCTGGATGTCTCGTGTAGTGAAGCCCATAATCAAGGGTATACTTCATGTATCTTAATACCCTTTTCAGTGATTTCCAGTGCTCATGACATGGATTGTTCGTGTATTGACTCAGATTGTTTACCGAACATGCAAGATCAGGGCGTGTACAGTTCGGGATGTACATCAGACTTCCAATGATCCTTGCGTATTCCAGTTGAGCTATTGGTTCTCCTCTGTTCTTTTTCAAGTGAACATTCAGTTCTAGAGGAGTCTTAGCAGGTGGATCGTCAAAGGCATTAAATTGCTTTAGTGCCTTCTCCACATATTGAGATTGTGTCAAGGAAATTCCATCAGACGTTTTCTCTATCTTGATTCCAAGAATCACATCTGCTAATCCCATGTCTTTCATGTTAAAGTTTCTACTTAACATGTTCTTCGTATTAACTATGATATTGTGATTGTTACTCATGATTAACATGTCATCGACATATATGCATACGATAACAAATCCATTTGGTGTATCTTTCACATATACACACTTATCACATTCATTAATTCGAAACCCATTTGATAACATTGTATTGTCAAATTTTAAATGCCACTGTTTTGGAGCTTGCTTAAGTCCATACAGTGATCGAACGAGTTTGCACACCTTTTTCTCGTTTCCAGGAGCAACATATCCTTCAGATTGATCCATGTATATTTCAGCATCCATCTCACCATTAAGAAACACAGTTTTAACGTCCATTTGGTGTATTTCGAGATTGTGTAATGCAGCAATAGTGACTAATACACGAATGGAGGTGATTCTTGTTACTGGTGAATATGTATCGAAGAAATCATACCCTTCCTTTTGTTTAAAACCCTTTGCAACTAGACGAGCTTTGGATTTGTCAACAGGTCCATCTGCTTTGTACTTTCTTCTAAGGATCCACTTGCATCCTAAGGGCTTGCAACCTTTATGGAGATCAACCAGCTCCCATGTATGATTTAGCAGAATTGAATCATACTCACCTTTTATGGCTTCTTTCCAGAGAGGTGCATCTAGTCTTGCCATAACTTCTTTGATAGTTTTAGGTTCATCCTCCTCCAATACAAAAGTAATGAAGTCTAAACCAAAGTCTTTATCAATTCTAGCTCTCTTACTGCGTCTTTGTTCTTCACTCTCTTGAGTGGAAGGACCTGCAGTGTCATCTGTTGCTTCAAGAGTTCTCTTATTAGAACTCACTTCCTATTTTTTCCTTAAATGGAAAAATGTTTTCAAAGAACACAACGTTCCTTGACTGTATAGTAGTACCTTCTGTCATATCAGGTATTTCACATTTGTGAATCAGAAACCGATAGGCACTATTGTTTGAAGCATATCCTATAAAGATACAATCGACTGTTTTAAGGCCGATTTTAACTTGTTTAGGAAGTGGTACTTCAACCTTAGCCAAACACCCCCACACTTTGAGGTAATTGTATGAAGGTTTTCGTTTCCTCCATACTTCATAAGGAGTTTGATCTTTAGTTTTATGTGGTATCTTATTCAGAATGTGGTTAGCCGACAGAATGGCTTCCCCCCACAAGTTCTGAAGTAAACCAGAGCTGATTAACATAGCGTTCATCATCTCTTTCAGTGTTCGGTTTTTCCTTTTCCGCAACACCATTAAACTGAGGTGAGTAAGGGGCTGTCGTTTGATGAATTATTCCTGTTTCAACACATAATTGTTCAAACGGAGCTACGTACTCTCCACCTCTATCACTGCGAATTAATTTAATTCGAGTGTCTAATTGATTCTCCACTTCATTTTTATAACGTTTAAAAGCTTTTATAGCTTCGTGTTTACTTCTTAAAAGATAAACGTAGCAGAATCTTGTACAATCATCAATAAAATTAATAAAGTACTTTTTCACTCCTCGTGTGGAGCTTTTACTCGAATGTGATTTTTCAAGATGAACAAATCCACATAACTTGTGGAAAACATTCCACTGAATTCAACCATTTTAGGTTTTTCCATATTTAGCTTTAAGGTCACACCTTAGCTACCCCTTTTTCATTCAAAAATTTCGACGGAGACCTCTCTCCCTCACATTCAAATGTATCCATGTGAGGAGATGCATATCCCCACATTCGAGTTACTTGCCACTTTATTTGTGAATTTCTCTTATTCACCAAATTTAGACACAGCCTCAATACATTAAAAAAATCGAACGTTGATTTTTATTTTATTGGAATTATTTCCAACTTCAAAATTAATTTAATCTTTGGTCAACATACCAAAATTAAATTCAATTTCAAATGTGACTTTAATTGTCACCCGTGACTCGAGCATAATTTTCGATCAAATTATACTAGTCAAAAACTTTTGAACTAAATTCAAAACAAATTTATGCTCTCGAGCACAAATATTTAATTCCATATCAAAATATAATTTGATACTCCTTCTTTGAGCCCAAAAATTAATTCATTAATTTTTGTTGACAGTCTAAGATCCAATCAATTTGAATCAATCATGAATTGATGACTTACAACCAAAAATTCGATCCAAATTTGAATCAATCATGAATTGATGGCTTACAACCAAAAATTCGATCCAGATTTGAATCAATCATGAATTGATGGCTTACAACCAAAAATTCGATTCAAATCGTATACTGTAGTTGTGATAACTTCCCAGTATTGGACCAATTTTCAAATAATATATTATTTATTCAAAAATAGGAGAAATGACATCCTGTTTCAATTCTCTCTTTTAATTTGTGTGCAATTCCAATTTAATCCTCTTGATTAATTGATGTGATTAAATCCAATTTAATCCACTTGATTAATTGATGTAATTAATCAATTTATCACCACATCCTCTTGATTAATTGATGTAATTAATCAATTTTTCAGCACATGTGCAATTTTAATTTAATTGGATCTCAGAATCAGTCTTAGACCAACTTCCAGAACTTTAATCTGGAGCCTTAGACCAACTCTCACAACTTTAATCTGGAGCTTTAGACCAACTCCCAGAACTTTAATCTGGAGCTTTAGAGTTAATCTGGAGCACCAACCTTAGACCAACTCCCAGAACTTTAATTTGGAGCTTTAGACCAACTCCTAGAACTTTAATATGGAGCCTTAGATCAACTCCCTTTTCTATTCTCTGGATAATGATAATGGTGTTAATATATATCCATCCCAAGAGATAATTAATAATTAAATTTGGATATTACTCAGTAATTATCCAAAAGTTAATTAATCTTTATTCTGTAATTAATTGACAATGGTCAATTCTGTTCTCAGAATACTCGACCAATGCTCAATTAATTAATTAATATATCTCTGTAATTAATTAACAAAAATCAATTTTGTTCTCAGAATACTCGGCCCAAGCCGGAAGATGCGCCTCCTTGGGCCGGAAGATGCGCCTCCACCGAAGGCATGCTCCAATGAAGCGATGCTCCAATTCCGCTCCATCAGATTTCTCTCCATATATCAATCTCAACAGAAATTAATCACCAATTAAAATCTATTTTCTCTCTCTTTAAAATCTGTTTTCTCTCTCTCTCTCTTTCTAGATATCCAGAAGAGTGTGCTTTGATATTTATATATCGACCCAATAATTAATTAATCAATATACTGTCCAGTAATTAATTAAATTCAATAATTAATGATCAAATATTCGATATTGCAGCATATTAATTAGGTCCGAAAATAAATTTAATTAATTAAGTCCGAAAGTAGATTAATATTATTATGTTCTGCGATTGTTGGTGACTATACGCCTCATAGGGTATACTGCAATATCGAAGAAGAATATGATAACAAGTCGAGTCCAGAACATAATACGCCCAGGTAGTGCTCGACTGGTAACGACAAGAATATGATAACAAGTCGAGTCCAGAACATAATACGCCCAGGTAGTGCTCGACTGGTAACGACGCTCTGTCCCCAAAGGTAAAACGACTTCTACTTCGTACACAGTAGCACCACTGTATACGAAGCCTCGACGAACGTACTAAGAGTACGAACTGAACACACACACGGAAGAAATATTCCGGCGGAAGTAAATCCGGCAGAGAGAGGAGAGGAGAGAAGAGAGGAGAGCAGAAGGGGGCGAAAATCAGTGTAAAAAAAGGAATGAGGGAAGAGTCTGTATTTATAGACAGATCAAACCGTTGGAGGTTGCATGTCCTATATTTTCGAAAGTCTTCCGATAATTAAGGAAGAAGTGGTAAGTGGTTCTTGACCACCACGTTTAAGTTTCAGAATATTTTCATTAATTCATTTCTCACTCATTAATTCCAACAATAAATTCTATCACAATTTGATTTTGAGAAGGGTAGAATAGAATATTCAAAAGTTGTTATATTAACCATATTTTTTATGATAGATAATGAGCATGAGGGCAAAAGTAGAGGTGGTGATCATGAGGTGCCAATGACAATTGACAAGTAATAAAATATTGTACTCTCGATTCCAAATGAGATTTAATTTTTATTTATTTATTTCAAATTCGTTTTAATGCTTTAAAAATGGTAATTTTTGTCCTTAAAATTCTCACTTATTTATCTTCTATATCATCAATGTGTAATTTGATTCGGAACGGAAGAATTATTTAGAGTTTATTAACAATAGAAGGGAATAATTATTTAGAATTTATTAACAATAGGAGCTAAAATTCATACCCCTACAACAATTAAAACCAAAAAATTCTAATAAAGCAATTAAAGCCAAATTTCCACTTAATATACCTAATGTGCCCTTAAGAATTTTAAAACCATAAATACATATTAAGAATTTTAAAGTTAAAACGTTTCTACCTAATTAAATGAACATTCCAAATTAAATTACATTCATAATTAAAATTTAATATCTCTAACCTCTAACATAAATATAGGAACTCTTAGTTGACTCCTAATTTTCCAAAATTGAAAACGTTTCTACCTAATTAAATGCAGCATTCAAACAAACTTATCATTTCGAAATCTGTCCAATTCGAATTCGAAATTGAGGACACTTTTTTTTTTTTTGGATGTACAACTATACCTTTTATCTAAATAAATTTCGAATTTTAAATATTGAATTCCATTAAAATTATTAATATATAAATTTTTTAAATACAAATAAAGTCAAAATCTGTAAAAAAAAAATAAAATATATATATATATATATATCGAACATCCATTTATTATTTTTTCAAAATTCAAATATACTTCTGCATTTATGTTATTTGTTATTTTTACATATGCAATAAAATTTGCATGTTGTAATTGCATAAATATACTTCTGTATTTATGTTATTTATTATTTTTACATGCAACGAAAATTGCATGTTGTAATTACATAAATATACTTTTGTATTTATATTATTTATTATTTTTACAACCATTTCTACACATTACATTTTGAGATCAACATCAACATGCACTCGAAATTCCATCTAAGGTGATTGAATTTTATACATCCTGAATGCATTTTCGATTTCTACAAACTGCATTTTTTTATCACACTTCTGCATTAGTGTTGCCTGATGCAATTTCTAGGGCATTTTTTAGTATTGTTATTCAATATTAACTACATCTGTTATCTCATCTGTCAATTTTACAAACTGCCATCATACGACATATAATTGCATCATGTGAATTTTTATGTGTGCAACCCATTACACCAATACATTTCATTAACCTACTAATATCACTTCAAAATTATCAACCGTAAATTTGCCAAATAGATATAACAAACTTTTCATATAAAAAACAATGAAACTGCATAACCTCAGTCAACATTTTTTTCAAAACCAGAATTCAAAACAAATATCTTTCAAAGCAACCACAATTAATCCAAAAAACACAAACGATAACAACATGGAGTTCATTCAAAAACACAAACGATAACAACATGGAGTTCATTCATAGGTAATGAAAGAACCATATTAAATCCAATAAATACATAATCAAGCATAAACATACTTCAACAGTTTTAATATTAGGTACTAAGCGACACGACACACAATCTCTGCATATTCAATCCCACGTGGTTCGAATCGGATCAACAAATGTCTTTGCCATTCTGATACGCATCTTGCTTGCATCATCTCGACCAAACGCTGCATTCGTTGGCTCTGCCCCTCTAAAAAAAATCTCAATTAATGTGCAAACAACCACACCACAATCCAGCGTACCGTGTGTTTGTTGCATAAATTATTCCATATGCATTAGTTCATAGCAAATGCAAATTTATACTTTTACACAAATTACTGTAATTAAGAGCAATCTTACCGGAGTCTGAAGACATTATGACTTTCTTAATATCATTATCCACTGCATTTGACACAAATTTTTAATTTTAATTACAATGAATTATTTAAGAAAAGTATTCTAATTGCACAGTTACAGTAATGTAAAATTAATATGCTTATACAGTTACAATGAATTAGTTAATCACTGCAATACTCAAACCCATACCGATCGCTCACACATCGACACCGATTACACACCAAACAAATCAACATACTTATGCAGTTCATATACGCGTTATATACAATACTAAGAGGCGAAATGCTAACCTTCACCGTTTTCTACAGCCGTCGACTACTATTGTCTCCGCGAAAACTTTAATCGCCGTCGAATATTATGCACAGAAAACCCGTCTTCCTTTTTCGTAGGTTGAGTGCAATTTTGCTACAAGATTCTGTGAGATTGATTACAGTAAATGCACAAAACCCTTTAGGAAGGTATGGAATTAATTAAGGTAGATATCTTGGAATGCGGGGAAAGTTTTCAGCGTTTGGAATTTAAATTTTGATTTCATTTGACTAATTCTACATTATCAACTATAAGGCAATTCAAGGGTATATGTGTCACAAATTTTCAAAATTGGTTTTAATTGCTTTATTAAAAGTCAATTAGTTTAATTAGCTAAAATACTTAGTGGGGTGTCTTTATGTGCAACTTCCCCAATTATTTAATAATTAATAAGAGAGAAAAAGAGGAGACATCTAACATCACACAATTACTTCCAATTGCATGGTCCCTTTTGCACTTGATAGGTACCCCTAATTTTCTCATTTTGTAAATATTCACAAATATCCAAAACCATGCAAAAGACAAAAGAAAAGGCCTCTCTTTGTTTTCATGGAATATCATTTCACCACACAATGAAAAACTGAAAAGTGACAATAGGGTACTTCAGCATCAGATTCAATGGATGTACCCTTCACTCTTATTTTCCTAGTCACGAAAACGTGTACTATTTTATGCCTTCATAAACTTTTCTTGTCTTGGTGCAGTTTTCTTTTATCTAGTGAACTTGTTTAGTCAATTTTTACCCGTAATTGATAGTGTTCTAGTTCTTGGTGGATCTTTATATTTAATTCTATCTCTACTCTTCTTATTATGAAAATACCTTAGTTTAGAGAGAATAAAGATCTGAAATGTGTGAGTAAAGGTGCACTTGTCTTCTCAATCTTCTCACTATGGAATGAGATAACACTTCTGTTTTGAATTTAATTCAACGTGGATAAAAGATTTTGCTCAACTTTGTCTTTTGATCTTGTTTACCTCTTGTAACCCATTAAAAAAAAATCCCTTTCCACCTCTAAGTTTTTCATTTGTTTATTTTGAATGTCCGGATCTAAACTTTCCAAAAGTAAAATAAAATTGGCATCATCGATTATCTTTTTACCATTTCTATGTCTCTTTATCATAATAAATTATTACACATATAATATTATACTCCCTCCGTCCCACTATAAGTTTCACACTTTCCTTTTTTTGATGTCCCACAATAAGTTTTCCATTCCATTTTTAGTAAATATTTTCTCTCTCCCAATCACATCACTTATACTTTATCTATTATTTTATTATACTTCATCTCATACTAGTCTATTATTTTCTCTCTCACCATCATATCAATTGTACTACATCTATTATTATATCATATTCCTTAATAAAAAACAATCAAAAGAAATGAGAAGTTTATTCCGGGACGGAGTGAGTATTTCTTAATTTTTGTGAAAAAACAAAGAAGAAGTTTACTAGGAAAACGAAGAAAGTATAATAAAAAAAAAAATCAAACCATTTTGGAATTCAAATATTGTGCTGACTATCCTATACCGCACCAGACCTTTTTTTTCCTACTTTTACTACACCTGGACGCCCCACTTCCTCCCCCAATTCAAATAAATACGAACAATTGCTCCAGGATATTATATACAAGCCTCTATTATATATATAGATTCAGATTTTTTATTGAAGAAGAATCTAAGGTCATATGAGCACAATCCGCTCAAGAGATCGAAACCCCATTAAAAACCTTCTTGCGGAAATTCCTCCTTAGGAACAAAGCCGCAGTGAAGAAATATGGAACTTCTCTAAACATCATGTGAATCTATAGAATTCAAAATACAAATCTTTAAACAAAGAGTCCTTCAATTGATCAGGATCATCCAACCACTTGAAGGTCGTCTCCGCCATAGTTGCTTGCTTGTCAGCCGATGCATTACCTGTAACACCCGCAAAAATTTTCAATCACAATAAGTTATCAAAAATGCATAAGACAATATTTTTTTTAATATAAAAAAAAATTATAATATATGTTTATATATATTTGATTTAATTGAAATATTTATATATAATATTTTATTTAAATACAAAAATGCGTGCATATAATATATATATGTAAAATCAGATTTCATTATTAATTACTAGTATTATTATTTGAAAGTTTTATACGCCAAATCCTTTAGCCCAAGTTTCTCAAATTTTGTTATATCTAAATTCAAACTCCAGAGCCTATTTCTAGACTTCTAAATCCCAAAATCTTCTCAACAAATTCTATCTTAATTCTGCTCCTTTATTTTATTCTCGATAGTTAATCAAACCACCACAGAAATAAAAATTGTTTTTCCACTCGACTCAAACACACCCCACGTATATTCTTAATTTCGATCGAAAGGATGTCGTCACCGATAGAACGGAGTTTGTGGATTGGCCTAAAAGGGTGTTGTACGGCGTCTCCTTCCTCTCTTGGCTTGAAGCAATAGCAAATTCCTTCTTTTAAACACTGTATAAACCTCTTTCCTTTTTTCTAGATTTATTATTCTTTCACGCTTCCTATTCTCTTGATAATCTTAGGGTAATGAATTATATGTTTCTACGTCTTAGGCTGAAAAATAAAGATCACTAAACCCTAGACTGTATAAATACTTGCATGATAAACCTTGCTAATATTAAAACTCAGATGCTTGTTTTTCATAAATGGTGTTCTTTACAGTATATATCATTGGTTTAAAGCTTCTTCGAATTTCTCTCGTCAAGAATTGTATATGGCGCCTAAAAGGCCATATTTTAAGGGCTGGTTAACTAGCATTGACGTATTTCGAAAATTTCTTAATTTACTCAAATCTCTTAACAAATTTTAATAAGACAAATTTCTTGGTTTTTGTAATGATTTTCGGATTGGACAGTGGCATATATACATTCTCTATCCTTTAATATGTTAAGTGGCATGCGATACGTACACACGCATGTACATTCCTATATATAAAATGGATGTACTTTCATTTCATTTGAGTTGGAATAACATCTAGTAATCTGTATGTCCTTTAAGATAGGATATATAATTATAACTTTACTAGTTGTGATCTTAAGACACGTTATTATTATTTTAGGTGACGAGAGACGCTCGTGATAAGTCAAGCTAGATATTTTTGAGATTAATAAACACTTTAAGGTGGGATTTTCTTACTTACGTATTGACTTTGTCACCTTTAAATGTTATTTGTGAATTTAATTGTTGCTTAGCTACATGATCCTATGTTTATGATTATTATGGGTTATTTCGACGGAAAGGTCGTTATAGCTAGCGGGGACGACGGTCCGGGATGGTAAGATCCTTGGGGGCAACTCCATCGTATACAGATTGACCAATTTAATTGGTCAATATATGGAAGACTTATGTTATGGAAGACTTATGTTATGGAAGACTTATTTACGCATGTTTGTGAGTTTATGATTTTATTTGCATTGATATTTGATTGTGACAAAGAGGATCCCACTGAGCTAGTTGTTTGCTCACCCCAATAATCTTAATATTTTACAGATTGACGGAGTTGCGGTGGAGGGACAGTGGATGAGGATGTCTATGTTATGCAAAGTTTTCTTTATATTATTTTTCCTTGAATTTAGTTGCATCTCGAGTTAGACAAAAAAAAAAAAAAAAAATTCACTAATGCACTATTTTATTTCTTTGAAACAAGTATTTGAGTTTTATTAAATCTTCCGCTGCAAATCTTTTTATAAATTCGAAAATTCGAATTACATTAGCATTCAAAGTATGTTTTCATCTAGGCCCTAAAATCGGGATGTGACAGAGTGGTATCAGAGCAGGTCTACGTTCTTGTAGACTTGTAAAAAAAAAAGTTTTTGCAAAAGATCATGTATTATCTAGTATAAGTTGTGGCAAGTTTTTGCAAAAGATCATGTATTATCTAGTATAAGTTATGGCATCCACCACCGCCCACCGCTTCAACTCAAATATGGTATGATATGTAATTCATTTGATATTGATTATTGAGAGATGAACATATAGTACAAGGCTTAAGTGTTTATTTTATTTTCCAAGGAATGAGGAATTTCTAAAGATTTATAAAAGGAGATAATGACTTGTTACTATATTGAGAATGACCAGTAGAAATAGAAACGATGCCGCCACGTCGACAACCTATTCAAAATCAAGTGGAGGAAAACCAGAATCAAGCCAACAATGAGCCTCAGAACTTACGCACTAATGCTAGCATCGTGGAGCAGTTCCGTCGTTATAAACCACCTACCTTCAACGGACGTGATGGACCCACGACAGTCGAGGAGTGGTTACGAGCTCTTGAGAGCGTGTTTCGCCTTCTCGGATGCACAAACCATCAACGTGTGACTTGCGCTGAGTTCCAACTAGTGGAGGACGCTGACCATTGGTGGGAAGGCTACTGGAGATCAAGAACAGACGAAGAACGTAACATACTAGAATGGAATGGATTTAAGGAGATTGTCATCGAAAGGTTTTACCCCGAGATCTATCGGGAGTAGATGGAGTCGGAATTCTTTGAATTTCAACAGGGAGGCTTAACTATAGAGGAGTATGAGAGAGAGTTCAGTCAATTGGCCCGTTTTGCCTCACACATGGTAGATACCGAACGAAAGAAAGTCCAGAAATTCAAGAAGGGACTACGTCCTGAGATACGCAGTATCCTTGCTAGTCACGGGGACATGCCTTTTAGTAATCTGGTGAAGAGAGCAGTGGAAATTGCAGCAAGTCAACAACTTGACAAGAACAGTCGAAAGCCAACTGAAAATTTTGAAAAAAGAAAGAGAGAAGGACCAAGTGAAGGGGATCATGAAAGTAACAAGCGAGTAAGAGTTAATGGTGATGCAAGAGGTAATAAAATACCTGACAGACGTACTTGTCCGCAATGTGGAAAGAATCATAATGGTGAGTGTTTGTTGGGCCAAAATCGTTGTTACTGGTGCAAGGAACAAGGACATGTGATAGCTGAATGCCCAAAGACGAAACGTGGAGCTGGTGCAAAAGGACCAAATGCGGGAACCGGTGGTAGAGCTCGAACTTTTGCCATGGGAGAGCATAATCGAGGTACGTAACCAATTTCGAGGACGTAATTTATTTTAAGGAGGGTAGGATGTAACACCCGCAAAAATTTTCAATCACAATAAGTTATCAAAAATGCATAAGACAATATTTTTTTTAATATAAAAAAAATGATAATATATGTTTATATATATTTTATTTAATTGAAATATTTATATATAATATTTTATTTAAATACAAAAATGCGTGCATATAATATATATATATATATATATAAAATCAGATTTCATTATTAATTACTAGTATTTGAAAGTTTTATATGCCAAATCCTTTAAGCCCAAGTTTCTCAAATTTTGTTATATCTAAATTCAAACTCGAGAGCCTATTTCTAGGCTTCTAAATCCCAAAATCTTCTCAACAAATTCTATCTTAATTCTGCTCCTTTATTTTATTCTCGATAGTTAATCAAACCACCACAGAAATAAAAATTGTTTTTCCACTCGGCTCAAACACACCCCATGTATATTCTTAATTTCGATCGAAAGGATCTCGTCACCGATAGAACGGAGTTTGTGGATTGGCCTAAAAGGGTGTTGTACGGCGTCTCCCTCCTCTCTTGGCTTGAAGCAATAGCAAATTCCTTCTTTTAAACACGGTATAAACCTCTTTCCCTTTTTCTAGATTTATTATTCTTTCACGCTTCCTATTCTCTTGATAATCTTAGGGTAATGAATTATATGTTTCTACGTCTTAGGCTGAAAAATAAAGATCACTAAACCCTAGACTGTATAAATACTTGCATGATAAACCTTGCTAATATTAAAACTCAGATGCTTGTTTTTCATAAATGGTGTTCTTTACAGTATATATCATTGGTTTAAAGCTTCTTCGAATTTCTCTCGTCAAGAATTGTATATGGCGCCTAAAAGGCCATATTTTAAGGGCTGGTTAACTAGCATTGACGTATTTTGAAAATTTCTTAATTTACTCAAATCTCTTAACAAATTTTAATAAAGCAAATTTCTTGGTTTTTGTAATGATTTTCGGATTGGACAGTGGCATATATACATTCTCTATCCTTTAATATGTTAAGTGGCATGCGATACGTACACACACATGTACATTTCTATATATAAAATGGATGTACTTTCATTTCATTTGAGTTGTAATAACATCTAGTAATCTGTATGTCCTTTAAGATAGGATATATAATTATAACTTTACTAGTTGTGATCTTAAGACACGTTGTTATTATTATTTTAGGTGACGAGAGACGCTCGTGATAAATCAAGCTAGATATTTTTGAGATTAATCAACACTTTAAGGTGGGATTTTCGTACTTACGTATTCACTTTGTCACCTTTAAATGTTATTTGTGAATTTAATTGTTGCTTAGCTACATGATCCTATGTTTATGATTATTATGGGTTATTTCGACGGAAAGGTCGT
The DNA here is from genome assembly GCA_963675135.1 of Galeopsis tetrahit. Classification (NCBI taxonomy): domain Eukaryota; kingdom Viridiplantae; phylum Streptophyta; class Magnoliopsida; order Lamiales; family Lamiaceae; genus Galeopsis; species Galeopsis tetrahit. The sequence continues at coordinate 53,392,885 of OY776125.1, forward strand.
TATAGCTAGCGGGGACGATGGTCCGGGATGGTAAGATCCTTGGGGGCAACTTCACCGTATACAGATTGACCAATTTAATTGGTCAATATATGGAAGACTTATGTTATGAAAGACTTATGTTATGGAAGACTTATTTATGCATGTTTGTGAGTTTATGATTTTATTTGTATTGATATTTAATTGTGACAAAGAGGATCCCACAGAGCTAGTTGTTTGCTCACCCCAATAATCTTAATATTTTACAGATTGACGGAGTTGCGGTGGAGGGACGGTGGATGAGGATGTCTATGTTATGCAAAATTTTCTTTATATTATTTTTCCTTGAATTTAGTTGCATCTCGAGTTAGACAAAAAAAAAAAAAATCACTAATGCACTATTTTATTTCTTTGAAACAAGTATTTGAGTTTTATTAAATCTTCCGCTGCAAATCTTTTTATAAATTCGAAAATTCGAATTACATTAGCATTCAAAGTATGTTTTTATCTAGGCCCTAAAATCGGGATGTGACATTACCCTCTCTATATATGTGCGACACTGTCAAGTTCATTCCATCCAGCCGAGCCGTAGTATGCAGCCATAGAGCAGTAAATTTCCATGGAATGCGCAACAGTCTTCCTTGGAGAGCTTGTACGACATACTCCGAGTCCAATTCCAATCAAAGCGTCTTCCAGTTATTGTTAATCGCCAGCCTGATTGCATGCAGTGCCGTGAGAAGCTCGGCCTCAAACGCATATCCTCTGCCATATCTGAACGCAAAGGCCCCCATAAACGTACCACTGTTGTTTCGGAAAAGCTCCGCTCACGCCTAACGCCCTGGAGCCCCTGCTGCTAACCCGTCAACATTAACTTTCACCATGCCCGGGGGTGGGCACCTCCATCGAACATGAATAACTTGAGGGGCTTTTTGAGGACTGCAAATTTGTCGGAATTCTTTGATCACTCTAAAGTTTGCCGGCGAATTGAACATGCTACCCATTTTCTCGTTGTTCAACTCGCGCAATAATGCCTAGACTGAGGTGTAAACCCCTGTTGCTGAGATGACTTTGTTTTCGAAGATGGTTGTGTTTTTGTACGTCCATATTTGACAGATTAGCGTAACCCACACTAGTCTCCATAGCGCCAAAACTTGTGGACTGAAGTTCATCGCCAAAGCTTGGATGGTCCATGATAGAAATACCTCTTTGAGCCTTTACCGAACTTGAAACACCTCCAATAACTTACTAGCAGTGTATAAAAAAAATTCACAATAGCCGAATAGGTGGACAAGACTCTCTTCATCCGAACGGCATATAATGCACACACTCGGACCCTCAATTCCCACTAAGCGCAATCTGTCCCAAGATGGGAGTCCCCCATGAATTTACCCCAATTAACCTCAAGATAGTGAGGCCGAATTTGATCGTAGGCGATTGATGCCGTCAAGCAGCCTTGCGTCGAATGCGGCCAAACCCTGAAATCCTCTCCTAAGGCACACACCGTTTTAGCAATGTCCGCCACAATATTTGAGAAGTTCTCTACAAAATTTACCTCCAAATGCGCCACCCATCATTGCCTAAGTAATCTGAGATGGTATCCTGAAAATGTTTTCTTCTATTGTGAGGCATGCCAATGCGATCCGCAATGGTATACCCTAGCCAATTATCCAACCAATACTTCACCTTTGAATTTGCCCCCGACACCCATCGTGCATGCTCCACAACATCCGCCAACTGAGGTTTTAAACCTCTCCAGATCGAAAAAGATAGAGTGGTGGATCCAAAAATACCTGTTTGGCAGAAACGTTCTCTTAGAAAATCCATCGGCATCCCGGAGCTAGTGAGAATTTGCCACACTAACTTTCGGATATATGACTCATTAACGCAAACAATTGAGCGAATGCCCAGACCTCCTTTGGACTTCGGCGTGATATCCTTGGACCAAGCAACCGAGCACGACCCACGACGATTAATATCTCCTGTCCAAAAAAAATTACGCATTGCTCTGTCCACACGTGGCCATTTGTACACCATCATAGTATGTACCATGGAGGATGTGATTGACCAAACAGATGCTCCCCGCTAACGATAGCGACGATCCTTTCCAGGTACCAAATTTGCATAAAATCTTATCCATAATCGGCCTAAGGTACGCTGCCCTTGGAGCTCCTCTGAATATTGGCGCGCCCATGTAGATAAAGGGAAGGGATCCCATTTTCATGCCCAGCATTTCCCTAAGTTATCTATTGTTGTAGGTGACATACTTCCCAAAAAAAGCATTTGACTTATTCGAGTTAAAAATTTGGCCGGACATCTCCCCATAATTATCGAGCACCTCCCTAATCGATCGTATGATTGGTCAACTGGATAAAAGAAAATCAGAATGTTGTCTGCATAAATGAGTGAGACAGGGCATGACAGCCGCGATGGATGAAAGCCGGCTGTAGGGAACCTTTGTGCGCTTCCGCCTCTAATAGTTTAATAAGAACCTCCCCAGCAAAACAGTAGAGAAGAGATAACAATGGATCTCCCTGCCTTACCCCTCGAGTACAGTTGAAATAGCCATGAGGACTTCTATTGATAATTATAGATAGGCGAGCCGATTTCAGAATACAGCTGACTAGTTGGCAGAACTTGTTATGGAATCCCAATATCCTCATTACATCGAGCAAAAAACCCCAATGGACCGTGTAAAATGCCTTCCTGATATCAATTTTTAATGCAACATTTCCGTGAACCTGTGTTAGGTCAAGACAGTTGATCCTCTCCGAAGCCAACACGATCCTATGGTGGATATTGCAACCAGGTATGAAGCCAAACTAAAATGGCAAAAAGTTCTTTTCCAAGATCGGACCAAGCCGTGAGGTAAGAATCTTAGAGAAAGATTTGTAAATAAAGTTTCCCAACACAATAGGCCTGAAATCCTCGATCTTGTCATCCCCCTAACGCTTGGGAATGAGCGCAACAAAATTAGAGTTGAGACCGTGTGGCAGGAAATTAAATTTGAAGAAGTATTGCGCCACACGAATCACATCCGCCTCTATAATATCCCAAGCTGCTTGATAAAATACACCCCCAAAACCATCCGAGCCTGGTGCACTGTCGGCTGACAATCAAAGAACGCTCCCTTAATTTCGGCTATTGAAGGGACCTGCGAGAGGGTTTCATTTTGTGCATGGGTGACAAAAGGTTTACAGAATTGCTGTCAAAGATGTATTTTCTTCCTCTAGCCCAACAAAATGTGGCTCCGAAAATAGATTAGTGTAGAACCCCGTGATATGCGAAGCTATGGCCTTTTGATCGTGACAACGCTTGCTCTTAATACTCATAGATTCTAATGGAGCTCGAACCTTCCTTAATTGGTTGAGTTTGTGAAAATTTTTGGTGTTACGATCTGAAAGTGTGCGTGGTATCTAGTGTTTAAGTAAAGAGAGAAATGTTGCACAGAATGTTGAGATAAATAGTGCAACACTGACTCTAACAGAATATAAGAATATAGATCACACAGCGGAAGACTAAAACACTAAAACAATAAGAACACAATGGAATAATTTTAACATAGATTTTATTAATAACAAAACCTATGTTATGCCTTACGGCGAAAACGACTTAGCTTGTAAGTTACAAAAATATCGTGCGAAATGTCTCAGCAATTACTTCAACATTCCACAAACCGAAACTACAATCGAGGCAGGTGCCTGAATCTGTAAATAGACTTAAGTGTTTGATCACTGTGTAAATAACTAATCTGATCTATGATTCACTCTCAATCAATACAAGACTAAACTAAATACACGTGAAGGTATGGTATCCCTCGGTGTACAATAATACATTCTGGAATCTTCCAGGTTCCAAACTCTTGTAGAAGCTTCTAGAATCGTCCCTGAATGTGAGAGCATTTAGTCCAATATTTAATGTAACATTTCAGAAAAGACTTAGAATAAATCACGGAAGGTCAAATTAAGATGTTGTTGATAATGTTAAAGCATTTAAGAGTTAACAACGTCTACAATCTCCCCCAATTTGACCTTTCGACTACAACACACCTGATGCACATATATTTATATACACACTTCAGTAATATGTATTTAGGTGAGGTTAACATCAAGTCTAAATACAATACTTGTTGTAATCGTTGGATCAAATCAAAAGAAGATCAAGAACAATTTCACTAAGATCCGTGCCATAAGATCAAAGTAGTCTTATTCAAAACCAAAACAATTATAAACAATATACTCATTTACAAAACATATAACTTTACAAAAATAAAAGTTAAATCAGAGCATCATATAAGAATATGTACTAGATCAACCTAAGACTTATGTAAGACTCAAAAGAAATCAGAGCAATAATGGAGAAAAGAAAACAATCAGAAAACAATTTAAGCAAAGAGGCAGCAATCAATTATCATTAATGTAAACTAATTTAAGCAAGATGAATATAAACAACCTATCAACTAGAAATAAATAATATTGTATCAGAATAAAAAGAATTCAACTTAAACAAAACAGATTAACAAAGAACAAAAGTAGAACTGAAAATGGCATGAATTGCTATGGTAATAGCAGCAGCATCAAGGTCCTGCACATGTGCCATTCAAACTTCAGTACTCCCCCTGTCTTGCAGCATCTGTTCACTAGAGATCACCATAGAGGATTTCCATATCCTCATCATCTTCAGCAGCATCAACAAACTTATCTTCATCAACCTCAGGTTCTTCAACAAAACAAGTTGTAGAAAAGAGTGCAACAACATTGTCAGCAACAGCATTTCCACCATTCTCATGTACAACAACAGCATCAAGTACACCTTTACCTTCAGGATTCAACTCTTCAATAACAACTCCAGAAGCTCTAGCTGAAGTGGATGGTGGTACTCCCCCTCTTTGATAAATTGGAGCTCATCAATCTAGTCTTGTAAGTGCTGTAACTGCAATAATATAAAAGATCTGGGAACAGAGAGTGTGGGGTCAAAATTACCACCAATGTTCTCAGCATCTGGTGCAGCTGGTCTCTGTGCAGGTCTTGCCAGTGTGGGTTGAGGTTGAGCAGGAGCAGGTCTGTGAGAAGAACTTCTAGGATTGTTCAAGGGCAGATCAATCACTCTTTCACCAATGAGCAGAGCAGGTGAAATGGTTTATAAAGGAACCTTTCCTCTAAGGGTATGATTGGTATGTGGTAATAGATTCGGAATGGAATGAGCATTCATGAGTCTATTCCTAATCTCACGATTGGTATGTTTTTTTATTTGGAATTGCGATTCCACAGGGAATGGTGATTCCCAAAAATAAAGAATTGTGATTCCTCTCCATCCCCCTGTCTTTCCCCATTCCATTCTGTGTGGAATTAATTATTTTTTTATTTTTTAAAATAAAATCATCACTTATATTTTATTTTTACAAAATTATCCTTCCTAATAATTAAACAAGATATTCATTAATCACGATCTTTAATCAAAACCTTGAACCCTAATTCACGCAATGATTTTCATAAACCTAATTTTCTAATCTCTACAACCCAATTGCCGCTTCACGCAAGAAAAAAGATGTCAAGGAGTGAAGGACGTTGATTCTCTAAGAAAGAAGAACTAGACAAATGAATTAGAGAAATATCCAGAAGTTCTGTTCTATACTATATATCTGCGCGTATATATATATATATATATATATATATATAGTTTAATTGTGTTCATTCATGATTTGAAAAGATATAATATATATATATAACAATATATATGATATATGCATATATATATATATATATATATATATATATATATATACATGAATCGTTTCTTGATTGCAGAAGAAATTGTAAGATGTTCACTATTTTTTCTAAATTAAAAATTATTTATCTAAAATTTTATTATTATATTAATAATAGCATATTGACTAATTTAATATATTTTTATAAATATATATTGAAGGGTATTTTAGTCATTTAATATAAACCATGTACATTATTTTGCATCTCATTTATTATACCAATCATGAGAATGGAATCAATCAAGAAATGATTTTTCCATTCCTAGTTAATACCAATCATGAAAATTTCATTCAAACATTCATTCCATTCAGACCTTCATTCCATTCATGAGTTTATTCCATTCAGTCACAATTTCATTCAGTCATATCAATCATGCCCTAAGAACTTCAGTCTTCTTAGGGGTAAAACCATGCATCTTCAAGTATGAACATATAAGCACAGGGTATGGAAGGTTTCCTTTATCAGAAATTTCACCACTAAACTTCATCATGTGGTGAAATATGGTTAATCCCATATTAAACTTTTTCAAAACCACTATCCTATACAACAAGATTGCTTGATCTTTTGTCACTTTGGTTGAGTTGGTAGAGGGTATCCAGTTGTAAACTATTAACTTATGTAATACAGAATAAAGAGATGTGAGGTCCTTAGCAAGCATACCATTCTTCCATTTTGTTAACAACTCTTCAGTCATAGAAACAGTAACCACATCTAAATCGGGTTCATCATCATCAAGCACATGTTCTATTTCTAAGAAATCATTGATCAATTCTGGAGTAAATGGAACTCACCTCCCCCTAAATTATACATTCCCATACCAACGAGAACTACGTCTACCATTACTCTTCATCAGACATGCATAGAACTCATAAACTCAATCAGAAACAAATGTGTCACATAATATCAAAGTTTTCATCAACTTCCTATCTACTAAGAATTGAATCAAATTCTTACTTTCAAAATCAGCAATATGAATTTTCCTTTCCATCAACAATTTTCTCCTAGACAACTTAGTAATCTTATCTACTAAACCATCAATTTCATAATCAACATCAAGTTCAGAGTTACCTTCCACAAATTTTGCTTCCTCAAAGCTTGACTCATCATCCTTTTCAGAGCTGGGTTCAACATCTTTCTTAGAGCTGTTGTCAGATGCTTCACTGCTCGAATCATCTCCATCATCAGGTTCTGGTGCTGGAGCACTTGAATAAGCATTCCTCTTCAGGGCTTGCTAAATATCCCTGAGGCAAACCTCCATTTCAGAATCAGCTTCTGGTTTTTCAGGCATGGTTCGAACAACATCAATCATTGTCTTCCCCTTCCCCTTTGGATCAACCTTCTTCTTGATTGGCTTCTCAACCACCACCTTTTTTTCTTCAGATTCAGAGAACACTTGAATCGGTTCAGTAGCATCACCTCCTATCTTCTTCTTCTTCCTTAGTGAGTTTGAGTAGTCTACTTGAGTAAAAACTCAACCTGATCGTCTCCTTGGAACTAGACTTCTTTTTATCTTCCCTTTTTAGCATTCTTTCTAAAGGGAATAGGTTCATAGTCAGACTTTGAGATATCAGAATCAGTTTCACCTGATTATTCGAGTGCATCAACATCCTCCATATGAGCGTCCTCAGGTTCGGATGTCTCGGCATTCGAAGACTCCTTTGGCTCAGCAATAGGGGATTCTTCGATCTCCTTCTCATTCTCCCCCACAGAGGTAGCAGTCGGGGCCTCCGTTTCAGTATTAGGGCTCGCAATTTGGGGATTTTGAGCGGTGGACGAAGAGGGTGCAGTAGTGGTGACTTATTGGGTTCTCAGGTAGTGTGAGATATCTATAGACATATCTCCAATGGTGAGGATGGGTGAGTTTGTAGACCTCATAGATTGAGAGAAATTCTCAACCGCCTGGTTCAGTTCGGTGAGTGAGGCTCCAAGTAGAATGTGGATTGTTGTGGGAGTAGTTGGGATAGGTGCGACGGTTTCGGCAGTTGGGGGTGAATTCTCGTGTGAACTAGCCATGGAAGCTAGAGTATTTAGGTTGGAGAGGGATGGAGATGACGGTTGTGAGTTTGAATTCAGTGAGTTTGATTTTGGTGGGTTAGTTTCTTTGTTTCCTGCCATTATAAACTTCAAGAATTTGAAAGGATAGTTACACAAAAATCGAGATACACAAATAACTTTTAACAAATCTGGAAAACAAATACTCAACTTACTAAATTAAATACAAAGCTTCGATAATCACTAAATGAGGTTTATATAGAGAGATCTTAGTAGCTGGAATATGTATGTGGGATTAACTAAGGAAAATTCTACATAAAAAGATAATGCTCCACAAATTCAGCCACAAGTAAAAACATGGGTGAGTTAGTGGGATAAAACAGTTAATTAATTAAATTAGGAATATTATAGAATTAATAGAATTAAAAATGCGCATAATCTGAATAAAACTAAACGTGGTTAATATAATTAAAAATAAATTTCCACAATTAATTAAATAATTACAGCTTATAAAAATATAATCGAATCATGTAATGTTGTGCTCAAGGATTTGACATACACCTCAACATTGGTTTTTCATAAGTTTTACCTATCCAATGTAGCCAAAAAAAAATTTCGGTATTTTTTTTCTTTTCATTTCTTTTCTTCTTTTTTGTGCTACAACATCTAGTTTGTATTGATCCATTGTTCTTGTAGAGTACATCGTAGTGGCGAACTCCGTGCCCCATACTTACTTAATGGATTACAAACCTCTTGAAGGCATCGTAGTAGTGAACTCCGTGCTCCATAGTTACTCAGTGAATTGGTACATCTTTTAGTATGTTGTAACATTCTAATTTCTTCAAGCTTTTGAGAGGTGTAGAACATACCTATTTTTGCACTAACAAATTTCAGATTCAACAATATTTTACAAATGAATTATTCAACGAAAATAGGAAATAAATCAAATCTATAACAACTATACAACCTTAGGATGTTGTCCCAACTGCTACCACATTTGTGACAACATCCTCTCAAGGATTATTCAGATATTACACATACCAAGAGATTTCCTCAAAATATGAGAATCTCTCAAGGTCAATGGCCTTAATAAAAATATCAGCATTTTGATTTTCTGTAGGCACATATTCCAACTTAACTATGTTCTTCTCCACTAAATCTCTCATAAAGTGATGTATAATGCTAATGTGCATAATGAGTGAGTGTTGTACCAGATTTTTAGATATGTTTATGGCACTTGTGTTATCACAGAAAATTGTGAGGATATTATTTTCAATTCCATAGTCATGAAACATCTTACTTCCTGCATCCATGTATTCTGACTCAACAGTGGATTGAGAAACACAATTTTGTTTCTTGCTATGCCAAGACACAAGATTGTTTCCCATGTAGAAACATCCTACACTCGTACTCTTCCTGTCATCTATATCTCCAGCCCAATCCGCATCACTGTATTCAATCAATGTGTTGTTGGTGTCCTTAGTGTACCATATCCCCAGTTCACTTGTACCTGAAACATACTTGATAATTCTTTTCACTTCATTCAGGTGAGATTCCTTTGGATTAACTTGGTACCTGGCATAAACATACACACTATACATAATGTCAGGTCTACTATAGGTTAAATAAAGTAAACTACTTATCAAGGATCTATACAGTGTTGGATCAACATCCTTTCCAACATTGTCTTTGCAAAGTTTCAAAGTAGAACCCATAGGTGTTTTCATTACTCTTGAGTTTTCAATACCAAACCTCTTGACTAAGTTTTTAGCATACTTACCTTAAGAGAAGAAAATACCATCCTTACATTGCTTGATTTGAAGATCTAAAAAGTAATTCAAGTCTCCAACCATACTCTTCTCAAATGTTGGTATCATTGCTTCAACAAATTTGTTTAACATTTTTTTACAGGTTGAACCAAACACAATATCATCAACATATATTTGAGCAATAAGTAAATATTCTCCAATGTGCTTAATAAACAAAGTCATATCGGCTTCTCCTCTAATAAAACCATATTCTAAAAGAAAGTCCGTAAGCCTACCATACCATGCTCTAGGAGCTTGTTTTAGACCATACAATGCTTTCTTTAGTTTGTACATATGATTCGGGTATTGTGGATCTTCAAAACCTTTAGGCTGTTCTACATATGCTTCTTCATTTAAAATGTCATTTAGAAAAGCAGCTTTTACATCCATTTGCTGAAGTTTAATGTCAATAAAACATGCAATTACTAGCAATAATCTAATAGATTCTATCCTAGAAACGGGTGCAAAAGTTTCATCAAAATCAACACCTTCAACTTGGGTGTAACCTTGTGCAACTAACCTAGTGTTGGGATATGAATCCTGAAACAAGTCCTAGTTGAAAGAAGTAGTTTTGATAAGCTAAAAGTAGACTTGAATATATTTCTAAGTGTTGACTAATCTAGTTATGGAAGTCGTCTTGTGACAAGATCAGAAGAGTACAAAGGAAATGAAAAGAAAAGAAAAGACAAGTACGAATTATAAGTACTGAAATAAACTAAGTATTGAAGAAGTTTTATATAGGATTTATGATGAGCATATAATTGTTGTATAAAAGCTCATAGTTTATGTTCGTATTGATGTATAGTTTTAAGGAGACTAAGCTGGATTTATAAAGCTTAAAGTAATGTAATAGTCTTGATAGATTAGTTGATAGGACTAGTATAGTTCTACTGGAAGAAGACTACAAGACAAGAAGACTTGTGCAAGACAAGATTAGTGCTGAAGACTGAAGAAATATTCTAAGTGTCGAAGCAAGACAAGTCAAGTTCACGCAGAATGAAGATAAGTCGTATCTAGAAATGAAGATATGAAGAGTTAGTTATGAAATAACTAATCAACTGAAGAAACGCGTGAGAAGATAAGAAGAAACAATTAGAAGTTTATTGAAGGAAGTTATCAAGAAAAGTTTGTTGGATAACTAACTGTTCTTGATAAATGAAGTCTATAAATACATGAAGACATTCTACGTAGAAAACTACTGAAACTGTTACTACGAAATCAAGAGCATACATTTGAAGAATTCAAAGCAAGGAAAACTCACAGAGTTCAAGTAAGTTTGAAGTTGAAGCCAGAAGACAAGTTCATATTCAAAGAAGGCTAATACTGATAGAGAAGTTTTTTTTTTTTTTTTTTTTGTGTTTGTTGTTAATCAACTTTCTAGTTGCTTGTTAAATAGCTAGTTGTTAGATCGAAGAAGCACTTGGTAGTGTTATCGAAAAGATCGAAGTCTTAATCTTGGGACTTAAAGCCAAAAGAACACTCGAAGAGAAGAGTTAATAAAATTTCACGACTGGAATTGTGAGAGTGAATGTAGACAAGTTGTCGAACCACTAAAAATCTCGTGTTTGATTTACTTACTGTTTTATTTTGTGTTTGATTTATTATATTGTTAATTGATTAATCTGCATATAGACTAGACAAGATAAGTGTTCATCGAAATAGTTGAGTATAAAATCTTAAGGGCTCATTATTAATTATGATATTTCGCATTGTGTACTTTGATATTTTGAAAGATTTTTTAAAAGTCTATTCACCCCTCCCCTCTAGACTTTTATTAGCTTACTCAATCTTACACTCAAGTAGGGTCCTACAAGTGGTATGAGAGCAGTAGTTCTTTGGTCTGCTGTTTCTTGATCACCAAAAAGACTTTGAGGGAAGTCTTGTTTGTCCGTTTATACTTGATCATATCAGTTACTTGATATTTTTGTATCTTTGATCTGTCTGTTATATTCCTATTGATCTTCTTGAATCATGTCTATGGAAATAAACGCTAACAAATTGCCCAAGTTCTCAGTGCAGGACTATGATTACTGGAAACTGAGGATGGAAGTCATTTTCAGCTCGACTCACGATCTAATGATGTCCGTCATAAAAGAAGGATCGGTCGTTACTATGGTGCCAAACACTGTTTCACTGGAACCATCCAAGGCCGTTGGTGTACTCGTCCCCAAGCCAAGGTCAGAACTCACTTTAAAAGAAATGAGACAGAATAATCTGGATAGTTTAGCTAAGAACTATATTTTACATACCCTTCCCAATGAGTATCTGGGAAAAGTATTAAAATGTAAGTCTGCTAAAGACATGTGGGATTGACTTGCAATCCTTTGTGAAGGGACCTCCCTGATCAAGGAAAGTAAGTTGTCTACTGCTGTACAGAAATTCAAATCATTTAAGATGAAGGCTGGTGAAAATATAGACCAGTTAGATACTCGTTTTACACGTATCATTAATGATTTGGAAGTTTTAGGCAAAACTTATACTAATCGTGAAATCAATTTGAGAATTCTTAAGTCTCTGGACGATAGATGGAAGATGGTCAAGATGATCATCAAGAATACTCAGGACATTGATGAATGGTCTGCCGAAACAATGTTTCAAACACTCAAAGCACATGAGTTCGACTAGATGAGGATGATCCTGTAGCTAGTAGTGATAGAGAGAAAATTGTGTCTAAAAACAAGTCTAAGTCTGCTAGTATTAAAGACGAACTAGACATGTCTGATCTAAGTCTGAAAGATCAGATGAGTCTAATGGTAAAGAGGTTTGACAAACTTAATAAAAGATACGGTAGGTATAAGCGATTTTACAAGGACTCGTCTGAGAACATACGAGATATAAACTCATCCGAAAGGAGAGATGACATCTCGAAAGGGAACAGACGAGATAGGAATTCTGATGATAGAAAGGATAAACGTTCTTCTGATATGAGAGACAAGAAAAGGGATAACTCTCCTGTGAAAAAGTCTACTGATGATCCACTATGTTATAAATGTGAAAAACCAGGTCACTACATATATGAATGTCCAGACCTGAGCATAGATGATCGAGAGGAAAGAAAAGCCAAACGCGAACGAAGATACAACAGGGGTAAGAAGGCAATGTTGGCCAATGATGAATCTGAAACGGATTCAGATGAGTTGCCTTCGTCTTCATCTGGTTACACTTCTAGCAACGAAAGAGAAGCCTTCATAGCAGACGATAGCCTAATCCTTATGGCGAAAATCGAACAAGAGGTATAATCTACAACTTCTTTTCGTTCATGTGATGACTCAGATTCTGATGAAAGTGATACTGTTGATAGTGGAGTAGGGAGTAGTCTTCATCACTCAACTAGAGTAACTGAAGAATAACTCCTACTTGCTAACAAGACATTCATCGAAGTCAGTGATGAGAACATCACCTTAAAACAAGAAATCATTGATCTTAGAGTAGCTCAGTCTAAGGTAGATCCTAATATAACTGTTCTAAACAAACGCTTGACAGAAGAGTTGAATCAACTCAAAGACAAGTGTGCGTTAATAGATAAGTTGTATCAAGACTTACTAAAGACACATGCTACCGAAACTAATGAATTCAATGTTTTAAAGAACAAGTGCAAAAATCTTGAAGAGCGCAATAAGTTCTTAGAGACTGAAGTTGTAAATCTAGACCTTAAACTAGCTGACTTGGTTAATTCTTCGATAATTAATCAACAATTGTCAGATACGTATAGGGCTCCAGATGATAAGACTGAGTCAGGCGCAGATACACCCAACTCGCCTACTCAAATCATTAAGAACCCTACTGCTGCTAGTTCAAGTTCTTTGACACATGATAAAGGAAAAAGACCAATGAATTACGATATTGAAGCACTAATTCAAGGTAATGTACAAAGACAGACTAGAGTTAACACTCCGACTACCAAGGGTGGTAGAAAGAATTATAACGACAGACCTGTCTTGTCTAGACCAAATCTGAAGGGATCTAAAAATCGTGGACGACCAAACCAGGTCAGATACGAAGATTGGTATCCTCCTCTGACTAACACTAGACCAGTACAAACTCGTTGGAATGAGCCTAAACCTCCTTTCATAAGGCAGTCTCAGCTCTACTCAACTAGACCAAGAAATGTTGCTCCAAAATATCGTACTCAATCTGTCTTATATCCTCCACCTTTATCATATGACATTATTGGAGAGGAAAGACCTAAACGAGTCTATAAATCGTATGGCCCAATTGTATATAAGCCTTATTCGAACTATCAAAGACCTATGCCTACTCAAGTAGAGGTTAAGTCTAAAGGCTACCTCAAACGAGTAGACCCAAAGACTGATGATAGATCAGATAAGGATAACTGGGTATTATTGTGTAACAAACATGGTAGAAAATTGAAGAGGTCCAATTTGTTCAAAACTCCTATGTACATTTGGATTCCTTTAAACTCTACTAACCCTCCAGGACCCCAATAGACAAGGTGGGTACCTAAGTTATTAAATATCAACCATGCAGGGTCGACTTGACTTGTAACTGTACGAGAAACTTGGTACATCGATAGTGGTTGTTCGCACCACATGACGGGTACTAAGGCTGTTCTATCAAGCTACTACAAATAAGAATGACCCAAGGTGATCTTTTGTGATAGCTCAATGGTTGTTACAAAAGGTTTTGGTTACATCAGAAATGGAGATGTAGAAATACAAGACGTATCCCACGTTGAAGGATTGAGGTACAATTTATTATCCGTTTCTCAATTTTGTGATCGTCGTTATAAGGTACAATTCAAGAGTCGCAAATGTGAGATCATCGACAAGAGGACACACACTGTACTACTCGTTGGCATCAGACAAGGCAGCGTATACATCGTGCATTGGAATAGCTGTCCTAGGGATACTTGTCTTCTTAGTAAGAACCCTGAAGAGATCAGTTGGCTATGGCACAGACGCCTATGCCATATGAACTTTAAGGTGATTAATAAGATCGCAAAAGATTACCTCGTTGAAGGTATACCTAACGAAATCTATTTCAAGTCACATGTATGTGATGCTTGTCAGAAAGGTAAGCAGGTAAAAGGTTCTTTTAAATCTATTCCAACTCTCTCAACAAGTAGAGTTCTAGAACTACTACATATGGATCTTCATGGTCCAATTACTCCTCCAACCTTGAATGGTAGAAGGTACACGCTTGTTGTGGTAGACGACTATTCTAAGTTTACTTGGGTAGTCTTCTTACAAAAGAAGAGTGATACACAAACACTCCTACCTGATCTGTTGAAGAGGATTCAAGTTGAGAAGAGTTTTCCCATTATCAAAATTCGTAGTGATAAGGGAACTGAATTTATCAATAGCTATATCAAAGATTTTTGCTCTAAAAGTGGTATCCAGCACCTTACTAGTGCAACAATAACACCACCACAAAACGGAGTAGCTGAGCGTCGGAATAGAACGCTTAAAGAAGTCTGCAGGACTATGATAGCCGAGTATAATACTCCTCAAAAGTTTTGGGCAGAAGCAATTAATACAACATGCCACACCCAAAACAGAAGTGCAATCAACAAGGCACTAGGTAAGACACCATACGAGATATGGAAAGGTAGAAAGCCCAGAATTTCATATTTCCATATATTCGGATGTAAGTGTTTCATCCATAACTATGGGAAAAGTAAGTTGAATGCATTTGATGCTAAGGCAGACGAGGGGATATTCTTAGGATACTCCTCGACTAGCAAAGCATTCAGATTATTCAACTACTCTACTCTTTGTGTGGAAGAAATACCACATGTTATTTTCGATGAATCTCGACAGGACTCGTCTACCGACCAGATCAGTGAGAAAGTAAATGATCTAAAGATTCAATCTGACAAAGAAACATATGTGTACGAATTAGTTCAAGCCTATAATCCATTCCTGAAAGCCCTCGAGTCAGATGACAAGGTGAAGGTAAGTGACAAAGGTAAGTCCACTAGACCAGTTGACATGCCTGCTCTAGTTGACTCGTCCACTCCTGATAAATCTGCTAATATAGATGTTGTTGATATGAATGATGCTGTAGTTGACTTAGATGATGAAAGCGTGACTGTTAAGTCTAGAAAGACATGGAAATCTGCTCATAATACTGGTAATATCATTGGTGACTCTACTATTGGTGTAAAGACTAGACAACATCTCTTTGAATCGCAAGAACAGCCAAGTCCATCTCTGTTTTTCTGGTGTTATTTCCTTTCATCTATCGAGCCTAAAACCGTTAAAGAGGCATTAACCGATAGTAATTGGATCATCGCCATGCAAGACGAGTTGAACCAGTTTGTTCGAAATGACGTGTGGGAACTTATCGATAGACCAGTACACAATAATGTAGTTGGCACTCGATGGATTTAAAAAAATAAGAAATATGAGAATGATATAGTCGTAAGAAATAAGGCTAGACTAGTAGCCCAAGGCTATTCACAAGCCGAAGGCATAGACTATGATGAAACCTTCGCACCTGTTGCTAGACTAGAAGCTATTCGATTATTTCTTGCGTATGCTGCTTATATTAAGTTTACTGTATATCAAATGGATGTTAAAAGTGCATTTCTTAACGGTATTCTTGCGGAAGAAGTGTATGTAGAACAACCTCCAGGCTTCGAAGTGAAAGACAATTAAGTATACAGGTTGAAGAAAGCTTTGCATGGACTAAAGCAAGCTCCAAGAGCATGGTACGACACTCTCTCTCTCTTTCTATTAGAAAATGGTTTTACTAAGGGAAAGGTCGATAGAACCTTGTTCAGAAGACAAGAAGGGAAGGATACCCTACTTGTTCAAATTTACGTGGATGATATCATTTTTGGTTCACCCAACAAAAGCATGAGTGAGAGCTTTTCAAAGCTCATGCAAAGTAAATTTGAAATGTCCATGATGGGAGAAATGAATTACTTTCTTGGTCTTCAAGTAAAACAATCTGATGAAGGCATATTCATAAATCAAGCCAAGTATACTCGTAATCTACTTGATAAGTATGGCATCAAAACTTGTAAAACTGTTGGTGTACCAATGCTACCAGCCTACCGCATGGATCCTGATGAACGAGGTAAGTGCGTAGATCAATCATACTATCGTGGTCTAATTGGTCCATTACTCTACTTGACTGCTAGTAGGCCAGATATAACTTTTGCTGTTGGTGTGTGTGCATGATTTCAAGTAAACCCCAAGGAAAGTCACCTGGAATCTGCTAAAAGAATTTTAAAATATCTGAAAGGAACCATTAATCAGGTTTATGGTACCCTACAGATGATGATCTATTCTTAAGTGGATATTCAGACTCGGACTTTGGTGGTTGCAGAATAGATAGGAAATCTACATCTGGTTCATGTCAATTTCTTGGTTCTAAACTCATTTCATGGTTTTCAAAGAAACAGACAAGTGTAGCAACCTCTACTACTGAAGTAGAGTACATGGCTGCAGGTAGTTGTTGTAGTCAGCTATTATGGTTAATGCAACAACTCTGAGACTACAATATTGTAGAATCGAATGTACCTATATTCTGTGACAGTAATAGTGCTATTGCTATCACTCAAAATCCTGTTTTGCATACATGTTGTAAGCATGTAGATGTAAGACATCATTTCATACGTGATCATGTTGA
The DNA here is from genome assembly GCA_963675135.1 of Galeopsis tetrahit. Lineage (NCBI taxonomy): Eukaryota > Viridiplantae > Streptophyta > Magnoliopsida > Lamiales > Lamiaceae > Galeopsis > Galeopsis tetrahit. Next base: position 53,410,025 of record OY776125.1, read on the forward strand.
CAAAAAGAACATACGCATGGAAAAGATACACACTGACATCCAGAGAGCTGACATTCTTACAAAACCATTGGCTGAAGCACGATTTCAAGAGTTATGCATTAGTTTAGGATTGATTGATTTAGACCCTACTACTGCATAGTTCTGTACTAACAAGACAGGTACACAAAAGCAAAATCATTTGCAGGACAGATGAGTACAACATAGACAAGTCATACTACTTTCAGACTCGACTAGATCCAGGTATACAAGGTTAGACAAGATGACCAAACAACCCGATGAGGAAGCTCGTAAAGCTGAGGGTAATACTAGGAGAATATACATTTAAGGGGGAATCTATGATTTCTTAAATATCCTTATGTTGACTCTTAAGTTTGTTAAAAGTCATCTTGATCGACACCTCGATTACTGCATTTGATTGATATTCATGTTAATTATTCTACTCTACTACTCGTATCTACTCACACATGACGCAAAAGATGAGATAGGTACATGATGATGTTCGACAGTCAGACAGACAAACACAGTCGAAGGGGGAACTCGTCTAGTGCAACTGAAGTCTACTAATCTATTCTGATGAACTCGAACAGACCAGATAAGTTCTTATATGTGTATATTCACTAAGTAATTGGAATTTATTTAAGGGTATCAATGTAATTTTGTATTGCAAAAATTTGGAAACCCTAAACCTGGATTTATACACTCCATTTAAATGAGGTGTATACACCTAGTTCCCACCCAAACATACTGCATTAGGTTAGATGAGTACACTCTTCTTTTCTAACCAGTAGCAGAGGCGGATTCCAAAATTACAATACCAATTCGCATAATATCCTCGAAACCTCAACTGAATTCCAAAGGTCTACTTGTTACCGTTAAGATCGATTGGATCAATCCTGGCCACTTGTTTCAAAAACCCCAATTCCATAAAACCTTCCATTCCGAAAATTACTCCCCACGTTTTCATAATTGTTCTATTTCTCTAAACTTTCAATTTCTTGAGCCTACTATTCTACTGCTTGTTTGTTGTGTTTCATACCATTCTCGAATCAACAATGTCTATCATTTCGCTATTCGACTCTGAAACTAACATGTAAGCCAGGTTCAATGTCGGAAAGTTTGCGGCGGAAGGCAAGGTCCATGTGGAGAGTTGTCTGTTCTTCAAAGGAAGACATACTGATGACAACAGAGAGATCTTGTTGAAGTGCTATAATTGTGGGTTGAAGCCATTTTTGGAGTTGTATCCTGAAGTGGTGCTGGAAGAAGAGGTTCTGGAATTCTATGCATCTGCTACTCATAGAGGCGAATACATCGAATCCTTCATCAGTGGAAGGCGAGTGAAGGTGACTAGAGAAATGTTGGATGAGAAGTTACATTTAAATCCAGGTTCAATCGATGTGGAGATGTATGCAGCTGGCCAAGAGTTGAGATATTTAAGCATTTTCTATGGAAGAAAGCTCAAGTTGACTAGTGATGGAAGGCTCCCATCTGTAAAGAAGAAGCAAATATTGCCTAGACTCTACTGGACATCGCAAGCAAGATTTTGCTGGGTGTAACTGGAAGCTATATGTTACTCTTCAGAAGACGAGAGTTATGGCAGCAATTTATGATGGAATAACTGAAGGAAATTGACAAAAGCTGTTTATGGATCGACTAATGTACTTTTCTAAGTATGTTAATGTGGATGCTGATGTTGGTTAATGGACGGTGTCTGCTACCGTGAGTTTCGGAAACAAGTTGAGTGTTCTTCTACCCCACTTGTTGCCTACGAAGAAAAATTGGAGTAAGGGCAAGCCATTTCACCCTCTCAAATTTTATCTCAAAAAGGATGCACTAGATAGGCAAACTCATGGCAGATTGGCTGAGAAGAAGCAGATTCAGATCAATCCGAGAGATGCTATGATTGAAGCCGACTCTTCTAGTGAGGAAGAAGAGGCAAGCTGAGGAAGGTGGAACTAGTGGTGCACTAGTTGAGTATGTGTCGGATGAGGCAAAAATAGAGCCTATTGATGATTCTGAGGAAACATAATCAGATGAGTCTTCGGAAGAAGAGATGGAGACGGAAGAAGAATACCAGCTCAGAATAAGTCAAATTCCAAGAGGCGACTTGTCTGGTCCTCCTTCTCCTACTCGTCTGGTGGCCGAATCTTCAGCTTCGCCAGCTAAGAAGGCAAGAATTGTTAGTGATTCTACTTCCATTCCCTCTATATCCCCTTCATCTGTTCCAATCAAGAAAAAGGCAAGAACACTTCGTTCTCGTGCTAGACCAGACCCCTCAACCACTCCCAAATTTGTTCAACACTTGAGTTCTTTATTGACTCAAGATGCCCCAATTTTTATATCTATTGATTCTCCGTCAAAAGATATTCTTGTTCAATCCCCACCCAAACTCCAAGAAACCACCACCCAAATAACCCTACCCTCAACAGAAAATGTTGAACCTTCTAACCCATCTATTCTGGGAACCCCACTATCTGACACTTCAGCAACAGAGATTTGGACCCCCACTCACTCAGACCCCTCCCACAAATAGATTTCCCAACTTGGTTGATTATCCAATGTGCCCAAGGGAGAAGAGGCTCCGAGCACAGATGACCAAAAACCTGAAAAAGATGCTCCCGTCTGTTGAGATAGACACCAGTTCAAAAGCGTATGAGAAATTAATTCGTATCTGCACATGGGTTGCTTTGAGAGAAGGACCATGTGAAGACATGTATGAAGTTATAACTGGTATGGGCGAAATCTCCAATTTTCAAGACTGGGAACTTGAACAAAAGGAGATTAGTGGAGTCAAGAAGCATTCGGAGTTAAGGACTGCTGAAGCCTTAACTAATCTTGTGAAGAAAATGCTTGATATTCCAAATGATATTTTATCTTCAAGCAAGCCAAGTATTGGTATTCAATACTCAGAAGATGACTTCAAGGAAGATGAGCCGGAGTCGTCTGATCCGATTCTTGGCCTAGAGAATATATCTGATCAACTACGTGGAATTATCTTTGAATTCCAAGTGGAGCATGCACATGGCCCGAGGTGCAATGTTGGTCAAATAACCAGACAAGTGGAGAAGTATTTTCCTTCACAAACCTGTGCATACACTGCAAGGTTGGTTGAATTAGTGAAGAAAGAATGTGATGCAGCTGAGCGCAGAGCTAAGGATGCAAGGTTAGCAATTGTTCCTTACTCACCTCCGTTAAATTTGAAAGCAATAACTGGAAGTGTTGTACCAAAGGTAGTAGAAGACGAGGTCTTAACTACTGATCTGGATGACAAGTTGGTTGAAGTTACTGTTGCTGAAGAAGATGAGATGATGGAAGAAGCTGTTCTTGAAGAAGTTGTGCACACAACTCAATCCATTCCATCTGTATCAATTAAGAATTTGAAGAGCGACTTGAGACAAGTTGTTAAGTCTGCAATTGATGAATTTCTGAAGTCAGATGTTAAGAAAGCTCTGGAAGATCAGAACAGTTCTCTCGTGGCAAGTTCGAAAGAAATGATTCTGAATGAAGTGAATCAGCTGGATAATGATTTCAGACAAGAGATGTTCAATCAGCTTGAATTGTTCATACAAAATCAAGTTGAATATTCAGAAAAGAGCTCGGTTGACTTTGCTAGAGTTCTTACGAGAGAATCTAGAAAAATGGAAAGAGTTTACAGAGTTAAGATTGAAATCGCAGATGAGCAGAGAAGGGAAGCTCATGAACAATTGGAGAATGCACAAGCCCTTCTAACAGCAATGACTGAAGAGAATAGTTTGCTGAAGCTGACTGCCTACTCATTTCAAGAACGAATTCAATCTTACTTCGACAAAGCTTGAATACACTGCAGATCGTCTTGAGAAGCTGAGTCAAGATGATAATCATCATAAACAAATAGAGAAGGCTACTGATCTAATGAAGTTAGTTATTCAAGAGGAGATGACTCGTTTTACTTCACTTTTCACCCTCAAGGCAAGTGATGAAGCCAAAAAGGGGGAAGAGGTTGAAGTTCAGGAAGATGTTAAACTGCCAGAAGTTCAGAATGATGTTCAAACTCAAGAGACTAGTAGACTCAAAAGAAGACTAGTGAAGAAAGCAGAGTTAGAGGAGATCAGTGTTGAAGAGAAGTTGAGGTTATCCAAAGGCAAATCCGTAGTATCTGAAGAAGTTCAAGTCAAACCAAGGCATGTTAAAAGGAAGTTGGAAACTAAGAAAGAAGCTTTAGGTGAGATTCTTGTAGGATTTGATGATGAAAGTGTTGAAGAAATTCTGAAGAAGCAAAAAATAGAAGATGATCGATATGCTAACAAGAAAGTGTTAGGCAAACATATCAAGAGGCTGGAAGATTGCAAAGAAAATCCAGAAGTAATTGAGGAAGCTCTCATTGACAATTTCATAGATGCTGAACATAGAGAAATATGGAAAGTTGTCAAGAAGAAATGGGAGATTGCTCATTGGATTGTTCGTAAATATGGAGACTCTACAAGCAAAGATGATTTGTTCGTAAACTTTGAGAAGTTTATGGAAACAGAAGATGAGAACTTATGGAATCTCATTATGCGCATTGCTACTGCTGTTGGATATAACATTTTGAGTCCGTAATTTCCGTAATGGGTAACACCCATGTTAAGTTCAGGAAAAAGAGTTGACTTCAATGTCATTAAGAAGTTCGAAGAAGAATTGCTCGAAGAAGAGAAGATCGACAATGAAGATCATATATCTGATATTCATAGGCGTATTTTGGAAGCATTTCAAGTTCCAAATCCAGATGCTGACACTCCAAGTGGTGGAAGCATGGAATGAAGAATGTAAGTACTTTACTTATTTCAATTTATTTTGCTAAGTAATTGTAATCTATCTGATCTACTTTTATGAATGAAAAAGATGAAATATTTTGAGAAGATAACTACTTAACTAGTCTACTTACTTCAAATAATTCAAGTAGTTTTGGCTTCATCAAAAAGAGGGAAATTGTTGGGATATGAATCCTAAAACAAGTCCTAGTTGAAAGAAGTAGTTTTGATAAGCTAAAAGTAGACTTGAATATATTTCTAAGTGTTGACTGATCTAGTTATTGAAGTCGTCTTGTGACAAGAGCAGAAGAGTACAAATGAAATGAAAAGAAAAGAAAAGAGAAGTAAGAATTATAAGTACTGAAATAAACTAAGTATTGAAGAAGTTTTATATAGGATTTATGATGAGCATATAATTGTTATATAGAAGCTCATAGTTTATGTTCGTATTGATGTATAGTTTTAAGGAGACTAAGCTGGATTTATAAAGCTTAAAGTAATGTAATAGTCTTGATAGATTAGTTGATAGGACTAGTATAGTTCTACTGGAAGAAGACTATAAGACAAAAAGACTTGTGCAAGACAAGATTAGTGCTGAAGACTGAAGAAATATTCTAAGTGTCGAAGCAAGACAAGTCAAGTTCACGCAGAATGAAGATAAGTCGTATCTAGAAGTGAAGATATGAAGAGTTAGTTATGGAATAACTAATCAACTAAAGAAACGCGTGAGAAGATAAGAAGAAATAGTTAGAAGTTTATTGAAGGAAGTTATCAAGAAAAGTTTGTTGGATAACTAGCTGTTCTTGATAAATGAAGTCTATAAATACATGAAGACATTCTACGTTGAAGACTACTGAAACTGTTACTACGAAATCAAGAGCATACATTTGAAGAATTCAAAGCAAGGAAAACTCACAGAGTTCAAGAAAGTTTGAAGTTGAAGCCAGGAGACAAGTTCGTATTCAAAGAAGGCTACTACTGATAGAGAAGTTTTTTTTTTTTTTTTTGTGTTTGTTGTTAATTAAGTTGCTAGTTGCTTGTTAAATAGCTAGTTGTTAGATCGAAGAAGCACTTGGTAGTGTTATCGAAAAGATCGAAGTCTTAATCTTGGGACTTAAAGCCACAAGAACACTCGAAGAGAAGAGTTAATAAAATTTCACGACTGGAGTTGTGAGAGTGGATGTAGACAAGTTGTCGAACCACTATAAATCTTGTGTTTGATTTACTTACTGTTTTATTTTGTGTTTGATTGATTATATTGTTAATTGATTAATCTGAATATAGACTAGACAAGATAAGTGTTCATCGAAATAGTTGAGTATAAAATCTTAAGGGCTCATTATTAATTATGATATTTCGCATTGTGTACTTTGATATTTTGAAAGATTTTTTAAAAGTCTATTCACCTCTCCCCTCTAGACTTTTACTAGCTTACTCAATCTTATACTCAACTAGGGACCTACACCTAGCTTTGTTCCTAATAATGTTTCTAGACTCATCAAATTTATTCTTATAAATCCACTTTATTCCAATGACATAAGTATGACTAGGTCTTGGAACAAGTGTCCATACTTTACTTCTTTCAAACTGATTAAGTTCCTCATGCATAACATTTATCCAATTTTCATCAGTTAATGCTTCATTCACATTTTTAGGTTCAATTTCAAAATAGTAACATTCTGCATTCACAACATTGCAAATAGAAGACATGCAAATTGTTCTTACCACATCTACCTTATTTGATCTTACTTTTCCTCTTGTTTGCACTCCAACTGTAGCATCACCTATGATCTGGTCAGAAGGATGACTTTTCCCTATTCTTGAAGAAGGATTTATTTTGGGAAGATACTGATCATTCTGTGAAGTTACAACTGACTGTTCTATAGATGTTGCTCTAGATGTGTTAACATTTTGTGCAACATTTTCAGATTTCAGTGAATTCTCAGAATTGTGAGTCACTTATGATACATCTTCTTAATCTTTGTCATATGTAAGACCTTTATCATCATGGAACACAACATTAACAGATTCTTGAACAATGTTAGTCCTAAGGTTATAAACTCTATAAGCTTTACTATTTCTAGAATAGCCTAAAAAGAAACATTTATCACTTTTAGAATCAAACTTATGAAGTTGATCCCTATCATTCAAAATATAACACACACAACCAAATACATGAAAATATTTCACATTTTGTTTTCTAACATTAAGAATCTCATAAGGTGTTTGATTAGTGCTAGATCGAATATAAACTCTATTAATAATATGACATGTTGTATTTAATGCTTTAGCCCAAAATCTTTTAGAATGTGTTGGTCCCAAAGTTGAGTTAAGATTGATTAAGCTAGAAAAAGTCTAGAGGGGAGGGGTGAATAGACTTTTAAACATCTTTCAAAATATCAGAGTATAATGCGGAATTTAGAAGTTCTTATGTACTGTACTGTGCTTATTAAGCTTAGATCAGTACTTTCAGAAATATTGTGAGCTTTTAAGTTTATACTCAACTTTTGATTTTGAACTTTTACTTGGTAAACTTTACTATTCTTAGTATTAAGAAATTAAACAAATATCAAAACAATAAGTAAATCAACACACAAGATTTATAGTGGTTTGACAAATGTCTACATCCACTCTCACAACTCCAGTTGTGATGTTTTATTAACTCTTCCTTCTTGATTTTCTTGTGGCTTAAAGTTCCAAGACTAAGACTTTGATCTTTTCGATTATACCACCAGGTATATCTTCGATCGACTGGTAATTCTACAAATAACTAGCACACTTTGTAACTTACTCTTTAATTCCAAGTCAGCATATCTTCAAATATATTTAGTTACATTCCAACTAATAAGTTTTCCAAACTTATTCTGCTCAGCATAGTAAACTTACTCTTCTTAGTTTTATTGTTCTTAGTCAGTCAGCACAGTTCTCAACAACTGTTCTAAACATCTTCAGAATACTTCTCTTAAATCTCTGAGCTTCATTTCAACTCTTTTTGAAAGTCTTCTCATTCTGAAGTAGTCTTCTGAGTCTTCAATAGTCTTCTGATCTTGCTCTAATCTACTGTTTCGAACTTTACAATGCTGATTACAACAGAACACAAACTTTACAAATATAAAACCTATCTATACTACAACTGAACTACATACAGAAGAGTATATTTAAGTCCTATACTATAAGCTGTCTATACAATACAAACATCAGCTTAGTTCCTAACAGTTCATAATATATTCACACATTTCACACATAAGATTAGTAAACTCAGATTTCAATATCTCTTAAGATGACCTAGTTAAGATGGCTTCCAACCACATATATCATTAACTTTAAGTTGCTTTTGGCCATCAAAAGTCAATTTCATCAACTAGAACATTGTTTATAGGATTCATATCCCAACAATTTCCCCCTTTTTAATAAAGCCAAAACTACTTAAATGTTAATAAATCAGTAGTTAACTAATTAGTCAATCATAACAGTTCATCAATTCAAAATTCCAGATTCATATTCAGATAGGATCAGATAATTCACATATTACACATAATCACATAATATGAAATAAAGAAAAATATAGAAATAAAGATAAGGTAAAGAAATGTTATCTTGTGAGCTTGTCCTTTATCATCATTATTTAGGTCCAATTTTGAATGCCAAATACAGCCTTGCCTTGATGTCCATCATGTGTTGATGATCAGTGATACCTTCATCCTTAATGATCTTCTCAATGATGTTAGCAATCTCATTGTAATCTGGTTCTCCATTTTCTAATCTTGGAGGATCCCAAACAGGCTCTTTTGGACACAGAATCTTTATATCAGCAGCACCAGCAGTTAACAAGATGTCTTCCCAGAACTCTCTTGCTATATTGTTCATGAAATCTTGTAAATCATCATACTCTTCTTATTTGCTCGAATGAAATCCAAATTTCCTTACAATATGATTTGCTATTTGCCACTTTGTCTTAAGATCATTCCAGTAATCAAGATTATCTGGAAGAACTATAAAGTCAACAAAATTCTCATCTTTGAATTTTTTAGTCTTCCTAGCTTTCATTTTCCTTTTCAAAGATGCAACTCTTTTCTCAAATCTTTTACTCAAAGATTCAACATCTTTCATTTTCTTCTTTTTCAGCTATTCTTTAGCTTTCTTCTTCTTCACTAACTCACCTTTCTTCTGAGTTAACAACTTTTTATCAAATTCAGAAGTTTCAACCATCTGCTCTTTACTAGATTGAGCACTTGAAACCACATGGTTAAGCTTGCTTCTAGATATAGTTATCCTACCAGTCTTTTCAGGTTTTTGTTCAGCATCATCATCACTTAGAATGACTTTTCTCTTTCTTTTTCCTGAGCTTTCAGTAGCACTTTTCTCAGAAATTTTCTCGACAACAATTTCTTGAACAACTTGTTGTTGTTTCCTAAGTTGAACAACTGTAACAGCTTGTTGTTGTTTCCTAAGTTTGATTTTCTGATTCAAACTAACCAATAAAAAGGTATGGAATATAAAAGAAAAAATAAAACCTAAAACCATAAGCTCACAAGTCGAGCTAGAGGCCGGAATGTCGTTAAAACCTTGCTTGGGAAAACCCTCTTTAGGGACAAAACCCAGGCGAAGGAAAAAGGTAAACTCCTCTAACATTCAATGTCTGTAAAAGACAGTATACAAATCTTTATGCAAGAAAGTAAGTAAGAAATCTGGAGGGTATCCCCTCCAAATGTAGTTGATCTTCGTCTTGGCCACTGCGTCAGCCGCCTGGTTGTCCTCTCTAAAAGTGTGAGAATACCGAATGTGCATGTCTGTGGTATGAGGATGGACCTGACTCCAGAGACCCTGCAGACGCCAAGGAACAGAAGGAGTAGAGCTCATCAAAGTGCTAACTGTCAGACTGGAGTCCGACTCGATCCATAAGAACCGCCACCCTTGGGAATGTGCATACTGAATAGCAATGAGTGCCGCTGCTAACTCTGCCTCAAAAGGAATACCCCAACCAACCTCTTAGGCAATAGCAGCAACAAAGAACTCCCTGAAGTTCCTAAACACCGCCCCTGCATGCAAACTACCTAGAGAGGATGTTGCACTGCCGTCTGTGTTGATCTTGTACCAATCCGGATCCGGGGGGATCCATCTAACAGACGAACCCTGACGAGTCGGCTTGTGCCTGCCCAAGACACCAAGAGACCTGGCAATCAAGAGATCCCGAACTGAACTGTCAGAGTAACCCCGAGAGATGCTATTGGCTTCCCTAATACCAGCAACGATTTGCGCCATGCATCGTCTGACTGAAGGAGAGACCCCATCAAAGACCACCCTGTTCCGCAGAGCCCAAATAGCCCAAACTGTAGTGACAAATGCCGCTCTCCATAACTCCAAGGACTGCGGACCCAAACAAACTCTGGTAGCCCGGAGGAAGATATCAAGAAAGCTGATCCCCGTGTGGATCGTAACTCCAAAAAGCTGAGTCAGATGCTGAAGAATCTCTAGAGTGAATGGACAATGAGCTAACAAGTGGTCTAAAGACTCAGAGTCTCTACGACAGAGCATACACATCGAAGGACCGTGAATCCGAAATGAGACCAGCCAATCAGAAGTAGGAAGCTTGCCCCATATCGCTCTCCAAATAACCGTAGAACGACACATCGGAATGAAGGAACTCCAAATCCACGATGAGGGAGAGGAGATCTGATCATGTCATAGGCTACTGAAGAGGTTAGCTCCCTTGAGGTAGTACCTTCCCAAATACGTTTGTCAGGGCCATGAAGAACCCGAATCTGAAGGATATCTTTGACGATATCTGTGAAGTCCGTGACGAAGCACTCCTCAAAGTGCCAACAATCGTCATAGAAGAAGTCCCCAACCGTGCTCTTCAGGGTAGCAGCAAACCAATCCGGGAGGCCAATCTTATCAGAAATAGTGTAACCCAACCAGTTATCATGCCAAAAGCTGACTGTCCAACCCCTACCAATCAGCTACCTTGACCCATCAGATAGCCTCGAAACATGAGGACGAATCCCTGGCCCAATAGATGAGATCCTCCCATGGGGATGCAATCTGCCATCCGAGGAAAAGTGTCTCCTGTGAAGCAAAGCTGTATCTGGAGATCTGTGCTGAAGAATGTCCCAACTCAACTTACAGAGAAAGGAGGCATTCGCCAATCAAATGGAGCGAACCCCCATCCCTCCTTCTCCAAAGGGAGCACAAACCCTCTTCCACGAGACCGAACAAGAACCACTCTTACGATTGATGTCACCCTTCCAAAGAAAGTTGCGCATAGCAGATTCCACCTGGCGAAGTAGCGAACTGGGCCACTTGTAAACCATCATAGAGTGGACCATAGAACCCGTGATAACCGAGTTAATCAAGCATCGTCTCACTGCCAATGAAAGGGAGCTACCCTTCCAACGACTAAACTAAGCAATAACATCGTCTGCCACAGGCTGTAAATGAGCCTTCCTGGGGTAACCACGAAAGATCGGAACTCCTAGGTAGGTGAAAGGAAGGGAACCTTCTACGATGCCTGTGACCCTGTGCATCCGACGACGAAGTCTTTGGGGAACAGCACGCCCAAAGAAAGCCCTAGACTTCGAAGGACTATAGATCTGACCTGAAAGATGACCATACCCCTGTAAAACAGCATGTAGGTTCCTGATATTAGACTCTGTGGCCCTAACAAATATCATGATGTCGTCCGCATAGAAGAGATAACGAGGGATAAAACAGATGGGACGAAGACGACCTCTATCGATCTCCCAATCAATCCATCTCCCGAGCGCCTCCTCCGCAATACAAAAAAGCAATGGTGATATAGAATCTCCCTGACAAACACCCCTGGAGCAAGAAAAGTACCCCTTCGGCTCCCCATTGATGAGAACTGAAATCCTAGCCGAATCCAGGACTCCTCTCACCATAGAAATGAAAGTAGTACAGAAGCCCATCCTAGCTATGACAGCCTCTAGAAATCGCCAAGAGATGGTGTCAAACGCTTTGATCATATCAATCTTCAAGGTCATATACCCGTGAACTCTCGGGTAGTCCAGGGTATTAATGGCGTCAGATGCAAGAGCGATGCAGGTGTGAATCCGCTTGCCCGGGACGAAACCAAACTGATATGTAGAGAGACAACTACTAACAAAAGTGCCCAATCTCGAAGACAAAACTCTGGTCATGACCTTAAAGATGAAGTTACCCATCACAATCGGACGAAACTCCTCAACTTTACGGGCCCCTTCCGTCTTGGGAACAAGCGTCATGAAACAGGAGTTCAGCCCAGGAGGTAAAAGTCTGAAAATGAAGTAGTGTCTGACAGCATCGACCACCTCCTGGCCCACAATGTCCCAACATCCCTGGTAAAAGCAGCCCCCAAAGCCATCAGGACCCGAAACGCTCGAAGCATCCATATCAAAGACAGCCCTTCGAACCTCTTCCGTTGAAGGAGCACTCACAAGGAGACCATTATGGTCATTAGTCACAACGGATTCCATAAAGTTGTCCAGAATACTAGCATCGAAAGGAGACGAACGATCATCCGCAAACAACTGAGAAAAGTAAGTAACCATATGGGAACTGATGGTGTCCAAGTCCGAAGTAAGGATGTCGTCAATGAGCAAAGACGTGATACCCCCCTAGCTATCCTAGTATGCTGAGAAATGTGAAAGAATCTAGTGTTTCTATCTCCATCAGTCAACCACTGCAAACGATTCCTCTGAGTGTAGTATTCCTGCCTGGCCGTCAACAACCCATCAAGATCAACCTGAGCCTGAATCTCTTCTGCAAAGACGGCCTCAAAATCACCCTCCAACTCAATATGATGCTGAATATCAGCCAGGCGACGAGTGGCAGACTCGATCTAATTCAAACTAACAATTTCTTCTTTCAGCTCATCTTGACTTACAACTAACTTAGCTTGTTGAGATTGAGTTTGTTCCAAAACTTTCATCACTTTATCATCCCCTTTTTGGCTTCATCATGCCATTCCTTCAAGGGTGTCATATGGTGCTCCAACTTATTATGCAACTGTTGGTCCCAAGTTGAGTTAAGATTGATTAAGCTAGAAAAATTCTAGAGGGGAGGGGTGAATAGACTTTTTAAAATCTTTCAAAATATCAGAGTTTATAATGAGGAATAGCGTTCTGTAGTACTGTTCTTACTGAGTCAGCACTGTACTTACAGTTTCAAGTTTTATACTCAACTTTGATTTTGAACTTTTACTGTGTAAACTTTAATGTTCTTAGTTAAACAAGTCAAACAAATATCAAACAGAAAGTAAAGAACACAAGATTTATAATGGTTCGACAAATGTCTACATCCACTCTCACAACTCAAGTTGTGAAGTTTTATTAACTCTTCCTTCTTGAGTTTCTTGTGGCTTAAAGTCCCAAGATAAGACTTTGATCTTGTCGATTATACCTCCAGGTATATCTTCGATCTACTAGTAATTTCAAAAGTAACTAGCACACTTGTTTACAACAAATCACAAACAAATATAGTAAAGTAAACTTCTCTAGAATGTAGCCTTTGATTCTTCAATTCAGTACGAGGGCTTCTTCTCAGTTTGATCTCCTTAACTTTGTGAGTTCTTGAATACTTTGAATACTTTGATAGCTCTTGAATCAGTAAATATTCAGTAGTATTTTCAAGTAGAAGATCACACAGTATTTATAGAACTTAATATGACAGTTAGTAGTTTGTGAAACTAACTCTTAACCGTTTCTTGTTGTAACTTCCTTTTTGTAACCAAGTTAACTTATCTTCAAGTCAGCATATCTTCAAATATCTTTAATTACGCCTTAAATAAGTTTTCCAAACTTATTCTTCAATCACACCAACTCAGCACAGTAAACTACTGTTCTGACTTTTACTGTTCTAAGCCAGTCAGCACAGTTCTCAACAATTGTTCTGCGCTTCTTCAGAATACATCTCTTGTACTTCTAAGCTTCTCTTCAACTCTTCTTGAAAGTCTTCTTATTCTGAAGTAGTCTTCTGAGTCTTCATATATCTTCTGATCTTCTTCTAATCTACTGTTCTGAGCTTTTACAATGCTGAATACAATACAATACAACTTTACAAATATAAAACCTATATATACTTCAACTGAACTTTATACGGATGAGTACATCTAAATCCTATACTGTAAGTTGTCTATACAATACATTTATCAGCTTAGTTCCTAACAGTTCATATATCAGATCAGTAACACATAAGATCAGTAAACTCATATTCCAATATCTCTTATGATGACTTAGTTAAGATGACTTAGAACCACATATATCATTAACTTTAAGTGGCTTTTGGCCATCAAAACTCAATCTCATCAACTAGAACATTGTTTCAAGGATTCATATCCCAACAATTTCCCCCTTTTTGATGAAGCCAAAACTACTTAAATGTAAATAAATCAATAGTTAAGTAAATAGTTTATCATAACAGTTCGTCAATTCAAAAAGTCATATCATATTCATATAAGATCAGATAATTCACATATTACACATAATCACTGAATATGAAATATAGAAAAATAAAGAAAATAAAGATTAAGGTAAGAAATGTTATCTTGTGAGCTTAGTCCTTCATCTTTATACTTTAGATCCAATTCTGAATGCCAAGTAAAGCCTTGCCCTGATGTCCATCATGTGTTGATGATCAGTGATGCCTTCATCCTTGATGATCTTCTCAATGATATTACCAATCTCCTTGTAGTCAGGTTCTCCATTCTCAAGTCTTGGAGGTTCCCAGATTGGTTCTTCTGGACATAAGATCTTTATTTCAGCAGCAGCAGCCATTAATAACATGTCTTCCCAGAAGTCTTTTGCTATGTTGTTCATGAAATCTTGAAAGTCTTCAAACTCTGCTTCTCTGCTAGCATAAACGCCGAACTTCCTAACAATGAAATTAACAATCTGCCACTTTGTCTTCAGATCATTCCAATAACTCAGATTATCAGAATAAACAATAAAATCCATATAGTTCTCTTCTATGATTTTTCCAACAGATTTCTTTGATTTCATCTTCCTTTTCAAAAGCAGCAACTCTGTTTTCAAATCTCTTGCTTAATGGTTCAACATCTTTAAGCATTTTCTTTTTCAATTCTGCTTCAGCTCTCTTCTTTTTCATTAATTCTTGTTTCTTTTGTGCTTCAACCATCTCTTTCTCACTAGGTTGATCACTTGAAACAACATGTTTCAACTTGCTCCTTGATCTGGTAATTCTACCAGCCTCTTCAGTTTCCAATTCTTCTTCATCATCACTTAAGATGACTTTTCTTTTTCTTTTTCTTGAAGAAGATTCAGCAATATTCTTCTCAGCACTTTGAATATTACCAGCA
Organism: Galeopsis tetrahit; assembly: GCA_963675135.1. Classification (NCBI taxonomy): domain Eukaryota; kingdom Viridiplantae; phylum Streptophyta; class Magnoliopsida; order Lamiales; family Lamiaceae; genus Galeopsis; species Galeopsis tetrahit. The sequence goes on from OY776125.1 coordinate 53,425,103, forward strand.
GCTTGTTGCTTCCTAAGTTTGATTTTCTGGTTCAAACTTATGATCTCTTCTTTCAATTCATCCTGACTCACAACTAACTGAGCTTGTTGTTGTTGAGTTTGCTCCATTACTTTCTTCATCCTAACTTCCCCTTTTTTGGCTTCATCATGCCACTCCTTCAAGGGTGTCATGTGTTGCTCCAACTTGTTATGCAATTCCTGAGAAAGTTTCTTTTCTTGAAGCCTGTGCAGATCATAAATCTTGCTCATAGTATGCTCCATAACTCGATTATACGCACTCTCAGTAGTTAGCTTATTAAACTTTTCAGTAGCTTCCTGAAAATTCTTAACAGCAGCTTCCAACTTAGCTTGAAGTTCTTCATTCTGCTTTCTAAAAATTTCAAAGCTTGAGTCATCTAGAGCATTCTGAGTAGGAACTGTTCTTATAATCTCTTGAACAGTTTCAGGAACACCAACCTCTTTAGCAACAATTGGTGTGCTCTGCACCCCATCAACGAAAATCTCTTGCTCAATTACTTTAGTAGAGTCAAGTACTACTGTGTTTTCAAACACCTCAATAGCATCATCATTAACCTATGCAACTACCTCTTCCATTTGCACATCCAAATCTACATTATCAACATCAATATCAGCCTCTGCTGCAACTTCTTCAACTTCTTCAATATCCATGTTGATATCAGCATCACCATTTCCTTCACCTTGTTCAACATTTTCCACATGATAGGAAAATCCAGTAATTCTCTCAATTAGTTGAACAACATATTCTGGAGTTAACAACTCAGTAAAAGAGTTAACACCAGCTGCATTTTTCTGCTCTGGTTCCTAGTCATCAAAAACTGCAGAACCACCCATACCTTCCATTACCACCAACAACTCCTTCAAATCTACTCTCCTTAAGTATACCCATGTACCAATTCTAAGAAGTTGTTCAAAAACAATAGATCTATCATCCAAACCATGAAATTCATTCAAAAGAGCTAACCTCAACCTCCACTGCATCCTAATCTGTTCTTCTTTATCACAGATAGGGTAATCCATCAAACAAGCAAGTTTGGGATCAATGAATTCAGGTTCAGGAGAAGATGTAATATCAATGGGTTCAGAAGAAGGTTTAAACTCATGTTCAGTAGAGTGAGCATGAACCGGGGTAGGGGAATAATGTGAAGTGGTTTGATTTTGTGGACTAGTATGGGGAGTGATGTGGATAGAAGTGTTCTGAGGGGATGGGTAAGGACTGTTCTGACGAATGGGTGAGTAGTGTACTGACTCATCAGAACGGGTAGGCTGTTGATCAATAGGTTGGGCTGGGTTAGGATTAGAATTAGAAGGGGTAGAAGATATGGTTTTATGCTTCCTCCTAGGTCCAGTAATACCTCTACTTTTTGTTCTTTTGTAACTAACAATAAGGCTAGAATTACTTACCTCTTCCTCCGAGTTAGCTTTCTTCTCAACTTCTGCAACCGACTGTTCTGAATCTTCAGGAGTCAGCTTCCTAACCTTCTTGGCTTGTGATCTGTTAGGATCATGCCTTGCCTTAGATCGAACCTCAGGCACCTCGTCATCTGATCTATACATAGATCCACCTGATTCCTGCTGTCGTTGTTGTGGTTTTTGTCGTTGTTGAAGTTGTTCAAATTCCACGGATTCCTTTTTGAACAAAAACTTGCCCTGGTGAAATTTCTTATGCGGACTCCAATCAACTTTTCTCTCTGCTAGAGTTGGTAACAGAATACTCAGCTTATTACCAAAACTAAACATAGCTTTGATGGAGAACTTTTTTTTTCTTCATCAAACAACACCTTTTCTTTCTCACTCAACACCCTCTCGAGGAAAAACCCTTGCCAATCACCATCAACACGATCGATGATTGCAGCTATCACACGAATCTTCAAATTTGTAAGGGCATCTTGGCTATGATGTTTCCCTAACAAACCTTTACCGACAATGTCCATTAATAACCTTAAATCGGGTGGAAGAATAACCTTCTTGAGATTTTGCAGTGACTTGGGTTCAACTCCAGTCCATCTTCCAACACATTCATTTTCACGTCCTTCCATATAGCTCATAATATGAACTTGTCCTTCTGGTAAATCGAAAGCAATACCTAGACTCTCTCTTGTCAAAGAGACTCTGTGTCCTGAAAGCATTGACCGAACACCATTGATGCTATCACCTTGAAGTTGTAAATAGAATTCCATTGCCTCAGGTTCAAAAACCATCTTGGGTAATGATTCTAAAAACTTCCGCATGCCGCACTCTTCGCACATTGTAAGAATGGCTTGATTTTCTGCATTTTGCTTTCCGACGAAAAACACAGCGTTTTCAACAAATATGCCATTTTCTCTCAACCATTTCGTCGAATTTAAAGTACCTACAACTTCGTTAGAATGATTCATAACATCGATAATCCCCATTTGAAGAAATATGGAAAAGTAGACGGTAGAGTAGTAAAGTTTTGAGAAAGTTTCCAAGCTCGTAACTTCCAGAAATGTAAAATGAAGAAGATGAAGTGCGTAAGATCGTGGGTAATGAATTCAAAACAAATCTAGGGCTTGGATTGAATTAATTTCGCATGATGTGTGGTTTGGATTGAGTATTGAAAAGTGTAATTTAAAAGAACATTTCACATTCAAGAAGCCCTTTCCAATTTTTGGAGCCAACTTGTGATTGATAAATACACCAAAAAAAATTAGGTCAAAAATAGAGGAGTGTACTAATCTTCTCTATTGATAATCTAAAGTTGAACAGATCTTGACTTAGGATTTTCTAAGGCAAAATATTGTTCTGAAGTATATCAGCACTATAGTTTCCAAACATGTTTTACTTCAACTTTTCACTTTTATAAAATTGAATTACTTATCTGGATTCAACTGAGTACTGTGATCAGCTGAGTACAATTCTCGAGGATCAGATTAGTAGACGGGTCAGCACAGTAATCCTCATATCAGTTCCCCAACTTTTCTGATTTATACTTTCTCGATATTTTGAGCACATTTTTTGTATCAGCATAGTACTCTCAGATCAATACCGTGACTAGGATCAGTTCTGTAGACAGATTAACTCTGTAATCAAATCAGTTCTATAGACAGATTAACTTGTAATCAGAACAGTTCTGTAGGCAGATTAACTTGTAGTCAGAATAGTTCTGTAGACAGATTAACTTTGTAATCAGATCAGTTCTGTAGACATGTTAATGTTGTAATTAGATCAGTTCTGTAGACATGTTAATGCTGTAATCAGATCAGTTCCCCCTTCAATGGAGACCTCCTCTTCTGTGTCTATTTCACCTTGGTAAAAGTGTCAATTTCCCCCTTAAATGTATATTCTCAATTCCCTCAGCTTTACCAGCTTCCTCATAGGGTTTAGGCACCTTAGTAACCTTTTTACCTGATTGTGATGAAATGTAGTGATCTTGACATGGTCTATCTTTTGGATTATCCTTCTTGGTATACGGTTCTTGATATCAGCTCAGTACCTGAAATGTTAGTACAGATTTCTATATACATGCAGGATCCATGTCTATCAATCCTAAACTTATGCACAACTCTCTAAATTTAGTTTCAGCCAAATGTTTTGTGAAAATGTCAGCTCTCTGAATATCAGTATGGGTCTTTTCCATCCTAATGTTTTTCTTTTCAACATGATCCCTAATGAAATGATGCCTAACATCTACATGCTTGCATCTAGTATGTAAAACAGGATTTTGAGTGATGGCAATTGCACTATTGCTGTCACAGAATATAGGTACATTTGATTCCACAATGTTGTAGTCTCTAAGTTGTTGCATTATCCAAAGAAGCTGACTACAACAACTTCCTGCAGCCATATATTCTGCTTCAGTGGTAGATATTGCCACACTTGTTTGTTTCTTTGAAAACTATGATATGAGCTTAGAACCTAAGAATTGGCATGAACCAGAGGTAGATTTTCTATCTATCCTGCAACCACCAAAGTCAGAATCTGAATAACCAATTAGGGATAAATCATCATTTGTAGAATACCACAAACCTCTATTAATGGTACCTGACTTGAACGAATTTTTGGTCACTAAGTGTTGACTAACTACTTCCCCTCAAGCATAAGGGTTCGTAGTAGTAATGGAAGTATTCGACCAAGTAGTTTCGACCTAGGAGGTGAGTTTGTGCAATGGATCCCTAGAGTTTTGTGTTGTAATAACTAATGTAACTACGGTTTCGGGTTTTTGGATTTCTAAAATTAAACTAACTTACTACCGAGATGCAAGAAGATAAATCAAATACCAACCTACAAACTAACAAATAATTTAAAATTACTAAAAGTGAGCAAATGACCAAGAAGAGAGATTACCACTACTTGTAAAGGAAAATTACTATCAAAGCAAGAAATTGACAAATAAAACAAAGAACAACTACGAATATAATTCGAAGAAGTGCAAGGGTGAGAGAATGCTTCGGGTGTTCTCTACCTAGTGAAATCGAGAGGAATTGCTTTTACTTTGTTAATGCTTCAATTTGGTTTTGCTAAGAGCACCTAAATGCTAGGATGACAACGATTTCCCTTCGGGTAATATAGCCTTAATTCTAAGGTGTTCCCAAACCCGGTAATAAGGTTTTCTTCCTAATCCTCACCAACTACTCAAACAACCATTCAAGTAATTAATGTCCTTTAATGGGGTTCTAATACGATTAACTCTCTCTCGACGAATTAAAAGTATAACTAACACATTTGCATACCAACAACTCACACCATAAATATAGACATGTCCATGTAACTCTCGTCTACGCTAAACAAGCATCTAAATATGGATTAATAGAAGTTAACATACAAAGTACCAATAATACCCATTAAAAGAAGCAATCAACCTAATATCAACAATAATAAAGCTCAAACAATTCCAAACTTAATATTCACATGGTTTTAGAACACTTAAAGCATAAATAAACTTAGCCCATGGTGTTTTGAGAAACACCCATGGCCAAAACAATAACAAAAGAATGAAATAAACATGAAACTTGTGATTAAATAGCAAAAGAGAGTATAGTTTGAAGTCACCTTGATATTTCTTCTAATACCCAAACTATTACTGAAAGTGTGCTGGGGTGTATAAAAGTGTTTAAGTATAAGTAGATAAATGTTGCACAGAATGTTGAGACAAATAGTGCAACACTAACTCTAACAGAATATCAGAAATTAAGATACACAGCGGTTGACTTGAAACACTAAAAACAAACGAAACACAATGGAAATACTTTTAACATAGATTTTATAAATAAAAATCTATGTCTGCCTTATGGCGTAAAATCAATACTTATCTTCAAGTACAAATGTTGTGTGAAATGTTACAACAATAACTTTCACAACGAAACTATAAACGAGGCAGGTGCCAAGTCTAGAAAACGAACTAAGTGTATAAATTATACACTGTTGAAATGCCTAGTCTATCTAATGATTACACTCTCAATAGATAAGAAGACACACAGCCATACGGGTGGTATACAACGTATGAACTAAAAGGTAAAACTACTGGCCACAACTCCTAACAGGGATGAACGCTCGATCTAGGAGATTGATCGAGTAGAATACACTGAATTATGAAGCCTTCAATCAGTATTTATAGATGTGAGGTGCGAATTCTAAAGGCTTCCACATTGAGGTCCTATTTTTTAGGATCTCAACTTCCATGATCTTTCTAGATCCTTCTAGCATGCTCCAGGTCGTCCTAAATGGTTCCAAGGTGGTCTAGCACGTTCTGCAATGTTCTGAAATCTTCCAGGTTCCAGATCCTTGTAGAAGCTTCTAGATCCTGCCAGAAATACGACAACATTTAGATCAACATTTAATGTAGCATTTAAGAAAAGACTTAGAAAAAATCATGGAAGGTCAAATTAAGATGTTGTTGATAATGTTAAGGCATTTAAGAATTAACAACATCTACAATCTCCCCCAATTTGACCTTTCGACTACAACACACCTGATGCACATATATTTCTATACATACTCAGTTTTATGTACTTAGTTGAGGTTGACATCATTGCTAAGCACTAATCAAGACAATACCTGTTGTAACCGTTGGATCAAATCGAATGAAGATCAAAGATAATCTTACAATGATCTGTGCCATAAGATCAAGATAATTTTATCCAAAACAGATAAGTATAAAAAATACACTTATTCACAACATATAAACTTACTAAAATCATAAGTTAGATTGGAAGAGATAACTTAAGATTTAAGTATGACACAAAAAAACAGAAAACAGAGCAAAATCAAAATGAAATACAAAAGAACTACTAACAATCTAAACAAGACTTATATTATCAATAGGCAGTAAGCATATGAGAATTTTGAAAGATGTATACTTCAAATCTATTAAGGCAAACCATTTAAGCACTTAGACAGTAAGTAAAAAGCAAACAAATTTAAGCCAGTTGAATAATAAGGCAAGTTAGAAAGACAAAACAAACAACAACTAACAAAGACCTAAAATCAGCAAGCAGTGAGCAATTAAGAATAATTCTTTAAGGAAAACAGTTTAAGCAAACTGAAAATAGAGCAAAGTTAGGGATAAAACAAATACAATAAACAACTAACATATACACCATGCAGTAAGCAAATAATGATAAGTAAGAAAACAATTTAAGCATAGAAGCAGTAATTTGTTATCATAAATGCAAACAAATTAAGCAAGTTGAATAAAAGACAACCTATCAACTAGGAAGTAAAAACAAAGTCTGTAAATCAACTTAAACACAGTAACAACAATGCATAAGATCAAGGGAAGTATAAAAGGCACAAATACTTAAGAAACTAAACATGTGACATATATTGCTGTAATAACAGCTGCAACATCATGTTCCTGCTCATAATCACTTATAATGTTCAGCCCTCCCCCTGTCTTGTATCAACCTGTTCTGTTGTTACCATAACCTGTTTAGATGTCATAAAGAACATCCATACGTTCATCAGCATCAGCAAATTAATCCTCCTTCTCTTCAACAACATTGCACGTTGTAGCAAAGTGAACTACAACATCTGGTTCAGCAGTCTCTTCATGAATAGCATCAAGTACACAATCAACTTCCGATACATCTCCAGGGAGCTCTTCACTTCGAACCCCAGAAGTTGATGGTGTTTCTCCCCCTGTGGTAGTAGAAAGCGTCTATAACCACTGGACTTTAAGAAACTGAAGCCCATCAATAGAGTCCTGTAAACATTTCAGTTGAAGTAAAATAAAAGATCTGGAAACAGAAATATTTTGACCAATGTGACCGCCTATGTGTTCACATTCGGTGTAGCATTTCTCTATTCAGGTCTTGCTGGAGCTGGTCGAACTGGAATATGAGCATCTCTGTGATCAGAACCATCTGAATTTTGTAACAAAGCAAATCAACAGTCCTTTCACCAAGTAACAGAGCAGGTGAGATAGTCATCAAGGGTACCTTGCCTCTAATAACCTCAGTTTCCTTAGGTTTAAAAATTCATGCCTCTTGAGGTATGAACATATCAGCAAATGATAAGGTAAAATCCCTTTATAATAAATATCACAATAAACTGCACGTGGTGAAAATAGTTAAATCCATATTGAAATTCTTCAACATAGTCATCATATACAACAATATGGCTTGATCCGTAGTCACCTTAGTGGAATTTGTAAAGGGTATCCAATTGTAGACAATCAATTTATGGAGTACATAGTATAGAGATGTGAGATCTTTAGCAAGCATAACATTTTGTCTCCTAGTTAATCTACTCTAGTTATAGAAGTAGCAACCAACTTCAAATCAAGTTCATCTTCATCAATTACATGCTCTATCTCTAAGAGATCATTAATCAATTTCAGAGTAAATGAAACGGATCTCCCCCTAAATTGTACATTCCCATATCATTTAGAGCTACGTCTACCCGTACTCTTCTTAAGTCAAGCATAAAAATACATATACCCAATCAAACACAAAAGTATCACTCAAAGTTACAGCTTTCAACAATTCTCTTTCAATAAAAAATTGTATCAATCTTTTACTCTAAAAAACAGCGGTGCTAATTCTCTTTTCCTTTAAAAATTTTCATCTAGATAGCTTAGTGATTTTAGCAACTAACCTATCAGTTTCAGAATCATTATCAGGAAAATCAGCAATGTTAATTCTGTTTTCTATTAACAACTTTCATCAAGATAGCTTAGTGATTTTAGCAACTAACCTGTCAATCTAAGAATTGTTATCAGGAAAATCAGCAATGTTAATTCGGGTTTTTGGATTTCTAAAATTAAACTAACTTACTACCAAGATGCAAGAAGATAAATCAAATACCAACCTACAAACTAACAAATAATTTAAAATTACTAAAAGTGAGCAAATGACCAAGAAGAGAGATTACCACTACTTGTAAAGGAAAATTACTATCAAAGCAAGAAATTGACAAATAAAACAAAGAACAACTACGAATATAATTCGAAGAAGTGCAAGGGTGAGAGAATGCTTCGGGTGTTCTCTACCTAGTGAAATCGAGAGGAATTGCTTTTACTTTGTTAATGCTTCAATTTGGTTTAGCTAAGAGCACCTAAATGCTAGGATGACAACCATTTCCCTTCGGGTAATATAGCCTTAATTCTAAGGTGTTCCCAAACCCGGTAATAAGGTTTTCTTCCTAATCCTCACCAACTACTCAAACAACCATTCAAGTAATTAATGTCCTTTAATGGGGTTCTAATACGATTAACTCTCTCTCGACGAATTAAAAGTATAACTAACACATTTGCATACCAACAACTCACACCATAAATATAGACATGTCCATGTAACTCTCGTCTACGCTAAACATGCATCTAAATATGGATTAATAGAAGTTAACATACAAAGTACCAATAATACCCATTAAAAGAAGCAATGAACCTAATATGAACAATAACAAAGCTCAAACAATTCCAAACATAATATTCACATGGTTTTAGAACACCCAAAGCATAAATAAACTTAGCCCATGGTGTTTTGAGAAACACACATGGCCAAAACAATAACAAAGAATGAAATAAACATGAAACTTGTGATTAAATAGCAAAAGAGAGTATGGTTTGAAGTCACCTTGATATTTCTTCTAATACCCAAGCTAATACAAGAGAGTATAACCTTAATCTTCAAAAACCCAAGCTAACTATTCAACTTGGAAACTAATCAAAGAATTAAAAGTGCAATAAATGTTAAAACTATGCTAAGAGATGAACTAGGGTTTGAGTTTTTTGTAATAGAATGAGGCCAAGATCCTTTACAAACTGAGTTTTGAAGCTATTTAAAGCTTCCAAAAATGTGTGAGACGAAATTAGCATTTGGGTCCTTGAAGTTCTTCAAAATTCGCAAAAAACCCCGAAAATGTGAGTTCACTAGACTGCCAGTGTGAGGTGAAACGGTCGGTCGAGTGGGAAGAAGTTACAGAACCAAATGTGGTTCCAGAACTCACTCGACCGCCAGTTTGGGCTCACTCGACCGGCCGTGTGAGATGAACTTCACTCGACCACCCGTTTGGGCTCACTCGACCGGTCGAGTGAAGTGAAAAAGTTTGAAAGTTTCTGTAACTCGACTTCACTCGACCGCCAGTGTGGGCTCACTCGACCGCCCGTTTAGTTTCTGCATCTTTGGACTTTTTCTTCTATTTTTCTTGGCTTTCCTTGCTTGTCCTTCCACCGAACTTCAATTCCAATGCGCCAATGCTCGTTTTCCCTAAAAAATGGACTATTTCACCTTGTTTCCTACACTTTGAACAACTTTCTTGACAACAAGATTAGTAGCACCATTTCTATCAAATACGCACAAAATCACATCAAAATGCTACGATAATATAGCAATAATGAGCACAAAAACGAGCAATCTCACACCTAATCAACCCTTTAGATATTTCAATATCCTTTTAGTAGTTTCCACATGACTTTCTTTGGGATTGGCCTGAAATCTAGCACATACACCTACTGCAAATGCAATATCTGGCCTACTAGTAGTTAAATAGAGTAAAGAACCAATTAAAGCTCAATAATAGGATTGATCAGCACACTTACCTCGTTCATCTGGATCCATTTTGTATGCAGGTAGCATTAGTACTCCCACTGTTTTACAGGTCTTGATACCAAATTTGTCTTAAAGTTTCTTGTATATTCTGCTTGATTGATAAAAATACCTTCAGATGATTGTTTTACTTGTAAACCAAGGAAGTAAGTGTTGGTCCCAAGTTGAGTTAATAATATTGAGTAATCTGGTAAAAGTCTAGAGGGGAGGGGTGAATAAACTTTTAAAAATCTTTTAATATATCAGAATACGTAATGCGGAATTTAATCAAAGCAACAATGAGCCCAATCAAATTTATACTCAACTTATATTCGTAATTCGAACTTCTGTATGAACACTCTACTTGTCTTGTTTAGATAGGCAATTAATCAATTAAGAAATTAAACAAACAAGGAAGTAAATCAACACACAATGATTTTATAGTGGTTCGACAACTTGTCTACATCCACTCTCACAACTCCAGTCGTGAAATTTATTAACTCTTCCAATCGAGTAGTCTTGTGATTTTAAATCCCAAGATATAAGACTTAGATCTTCTCGAAAACACTACAAAGTGCCTCTTCGATCTAACTAGCTATTTTACAAGTAACTAGCAGCTTGAAAACAAAAACATAAAAGTAAACTTCTCTGTCTTCAGTAGTAGCCTTCTTGTTCTTCACTTGTCTTCTGGCTTCTTTCTGAATCTTCAAACTCTGAGAGTATTTGTTTTACTTGAATGTAGAATATTAATGCTTCAATAGTTTTTCAGTAGTCTCTAATGAATGAATATCTTGCGGTATTTATAAGCTTCCAATTCAAGAACTTTCAGTTGTGTAACCAACTTTTCTTGAAAACTAACTTGTAACTGATTCTTCTTATCCATCCACGCGTTTATTGTTGTTAATTAGTTATTTCTAACTAACTCTTCAATCCTTATCTTCAATATGCGTTTAAATAACTAACTTCAAGTTGACCCGTCTTGTTGAGTTGTGATCACACTTGTCTTGTGTAGACTTGTCTTCTCGTCTGGTCTTCTTGTGTGAACTTCTGTAGTAGACTATTCTAATCCTAACAAGACTATTACATTACTTTAAGCTCTTCTGAATTCTAAAGCTTAGTCAACTTATAAATTTATACAACGAATATTACATAGAAAACCATGAGCTTCTATACAATGTTTATCAAAGCTCAATAACAACTTAAACATTATGAATAACAAATATGAAGTACTTATAATTCGTACTTTATCTTTTAATAACACTTCTCTTTTATGTGAACTCTACTGGTCTGTTCAAGATGACTTCTTCTTAACTAGACTAGATTAGTCAACACTTAGAAAATATTCAAACTACTTTTGGCTTATCAAAACTTCATCTTTTATCTTTTCAATCACCAATTAGGACTTGTTCTAGGATTCATATCCCAACAATTTCCCCCTTTTTGATGAAGCCAAAACTACTTGAATCTTTTCTCATAAGAAGACTAGTTAAGTAGTTATCTTGTCTTAATCATCAAAGTAGTACTTATCTTTCATTCATTCAAAATAAGAACAGTAGATTACACATACTAAATCAAAAAAAAAATCTAAGAATCAGAGCAAAAAAAACTTAATCTGAGAGAGTACCTCCTTCTGGATTTGGAACACAGAATGCATCTAGGAGTCTCTTATGTATTACTCTGATATGATCTTCATCTTCAATCTTCTCCTTGTCAAGCAGCTCTTCTTCATATTTCTTGATCTGGTTAAGATCAACTCTTTTTCCTGAGCTGGTCATAGGACACTTCCATTTTGGAAAAATAGGAACTAGAATGTTGAAATTTGCACCAGCAGATATCCTTATGATTAGGTTCCATAGCAGCTTGTTCTGACCTTCCATGAATTTGTCAAACATTGAGTATAACTCATCTGGACTTTCAGCGTCACCATACTTCCTGATAATCCAATGATCAAGTTCCCGTTGTCTCTTTACTTTGAGCCATTCTTGACGATGCTCTTTGTCAATAAAGTAGTCAATGAACTGATCTTCCATTTCATCTTCATCTGCCTTCAGCTTCTTCAATCTCTCAATATGCTTTCCAACTTTCTTCTGACTTGCATAGTGAGCTTCATCATACGGATCAACAACCTTCTGCTTTTTCATTATTGTTGTTGTCTCAGCTTCTTTCGGCTCTTCAATAACAATAGCTTTTCTTTTTGACACTTGTCTAGTTTGAGCCTCTGCTTCAGGAGTAGCAACTCCCTTGCCTTTCTCCTTTTTCATCAACTCTTCTGCCTTAGCTAGCTCAAGATCCGCAGTTTTAACCAACTTGCCTTTGCCTCTCTTAGGCCTTCCAAGATCTTGCATCGCTTCAGCAACTTCCTTAGCTTCTGGTTCAGCACTAGATTTTGTGTTTCCGCCTTCAGCAACTTCAATTTCGACTCTACTCGTGTCTTCCTCCTTTTTGGCTTCATCAGTCGCCTTGAGAGAGAAAAGAGAAGTGAAACGAGTCATCTCTTCAAACATAACTTGCTTCATCAGGTTAGTTGCTTTCTCTATCTGCTTCTGGTGAGAGCCATCTTGACTCAACTTGTCTAGTTTGGTTGCCACTAACTCCAACTTCTGAGTAGATAAGTTCAACTCATTCTTGAAATGTGTTGCAGTCAGACGCAATTTCCTGTTTTCGTCAGTCATAGCAGTAATAAATTCTCTTGCCTGTGCAAGCTGATCATAAGCTTCCTTTCTTTGAACATCAGCAACCTCAATCTTAGCTCTGTAAACTCTTTCCATCTTCCTGGATTCAGTAGCTAAGACGCGAGCAAAATCAACTGAACTCTTCTCCGAATATTCAACTTGGTTCTGGAGAAATTCCTCGATCTGATTGAAAATTGCTTGCCTGAAATCATTGTCCAATTGATTAACTTCATTCATAATCATCTCTTTTGAACTTGTCACAAGGACACTGTTCTGTTCAACAAGAGTCTTCTTTAGCTCAGACTTGAGAAATTCATCAATAGATGACTTAATGACAACTTTCAAGTCTTCTTTCAACTCAACTAACGAAGCAGCTGGAATGGCTTGAGACGATTGTCCAACTTCTTCATGTGTAGCCTCTTCCATAATCACATCTTCAGCAAAAGATATAACTTCAACCAACTGACCTTCTGGAATAGTAGTTAAGACCTCGTCTTCCACCACTTCAGCTTCAAGAACACTTCCAGCAATGGCCTTTAGACTAGGTAATGGACAATAAGGTACCATAGCCAACTTAGCTTCCTTAGCCTTTCTTTCAGCATCAGCCAAATCCTTTTTCAATAAGGCGTGCAGTTTCTCCATGTATCCACAAATCTCAGTGGGAAGAAATAGATCAGTATAGCGATTGATAAAAGCAAAGTCTAACCTTGGACTGTTAGCATGTTCTACCTGGAATCTGAACACAATGCCTCTCAACTGGTCTGAGACATTGTCTAGCTCTATTACAGGATCAGTAGACTAGACCACCTCAGCTTGTTCAGTTTCAACCATCACAACATCATCTACAAAGTCAGTCTCTGAAACTTGAACACCCACATCAAATTGTGACTCTGAACTCAGCAGATCAGCAGAAATACCCAATAACTTCTTCGCAAGAGCAGTAATAGCATGGTTTGGGAATAGCTCCGAGTGGTCTCGAACACCACTATTCTCCTTCTGCTCCATTTCCCAATCCATGAAATTTGAAATTCCACCTTTTCCTAAGATGACTTCAAACAAGTCGTCTGTTGAAGACTTCTTCAATGCAACCCAAGTGCATATTCTTAGAAGCTTCTCAAACTGCTCTGACGCATAGTCAACTTCGATAGATGAGAGTTGCTTCTTCAAATTGTTACTCATCTTCGAACGGATCCTCTTCTCTCTTAAACTCATAGGATAATATACCAAGGTTTCGAATCTAACTTCAGACGGGTTCTGAGCAGGTGGGGTCCCTGTCTCAGCTGTTGTAGTGGCAACTGGTGTCTTGTCTGAAGTAGATGGGTTGATGGGTTCAACATATTCTGTTGAGGGTAGAGAGAGAGTTTGGTATGTGGTTTCTGGGGGATGTGATGTGTCTAGGTTTGGTGTGACAACTGTCGAAGTATCAGTTGTATCTTTTATAGGAGTGTTTTGGGGTTGACTGGCTCTCAGCGGTAATGCTGCCAGTACTTGTGAGGTTGAGGTTAAAGGTCTGGGTCTAGATCGATGTGATCTTGCCCTGGTTCGAACAGAAGAGAGAGAGAGAGAGGGGAATAGAAACAGATTGAGTAGAGGTACCAACCTGAGGACTTGACTCTTCTGGTGGAGTGGGCGACCCAACTCTCACTAGTTGATACAATTCAGGAATTTGAGCACGCGGCTCCCTCTCTTGTTCGGACTCCTCTTCCGACTGAGTCTCCTCCGAATCATCCAAACTAGACGAGACTTGAACAGCTTCCTTAGACTTTTCTTCAACTGACTCGTCTTCCGAAGAACCAGACGTGGCAGCATAAGGCAAGGCTTCCATGGGGTCAATCTGAGCTTGCCTAGGTGCAGCTGGTCTAGCAGCAACCTGCTTTCTCAAAGCCTCCTTCTTCAAATAGAACTTTAACGGATGGAATGGCTTACCTTTACTCCATTCGGTCTTGTTTGGCATCAACGAGGGAAGTAAAATACTTAGCTTGTTTCCATATCCAACAATATTTGACACCACCGAATTACATGTGTCAGTGTCAACTCGAACACTCTTTTCAAAATACATGATTCGATCTGCGATAAGCTTGAACCAACTTCCTTCGGTAATTCCATCATATATGGCAGCCATTACCCTTGCTTTACTCAGAGTGACAGAATCATGGGAACCAGTGGCACATAGCAAAATTTTGCTGGCTATGTCCAGTAGGGTTCGATACTTCTCTAGAAGTTCCATCCTCTTGATGGCAGGGAGCTTGACATCTGGTTTCAGCCTTAACTTCCTTCCACAAAATATACCCAAATATCTGGCTTCTTGCCCAGCTGCGTAGTTCTCCACATCAATAGTTCTAATGGGCAGCTTCAGATGCTCGAACATGACTTCTCGAGTGATTTCCACTCGATTTCTTCCAAGGAAGGATTCAATCACATCTCCTTGTCTGGTGGCGTTAGCACAGAACTCCAATACCTCCTCCTCCAAGACGACTTGAGGAAACGCCTCCAAATATGGTTTTAAACTACATCTCCAACATTTGGTCAAAATTTCTGAGTTTCCATCTGTGTGCTTGCCCTTAAAGAACACAGAAGGTTCAACATGCACTTTGTTTTCTGAAATAAATCTGCCTAGGTCGAACCTAGCTTGCATGTTAGTCCTAGATTCACAAGAAATTCAGATGCTTTGAGAGTAGTAGAGGTAAGAAAACGTGGGGCAAGACGTGTGTAGGTGTTGGGTTTTATTCAAAACTGAATTAGAGAATGAACGGCCATGATTTAAAGATATGATCCAACAGTGTGTCTTTTGGAATTCAGTTACGGAATCGAGAATATTACGTGATTTGATATTGTAAAATTTGAAATCCGCCTCTTCTATTAGTTAGGACAGGGGAGTGTACTCATCTGACCTAGCATAGTGGAGTAGGTTTCGAACTGGGTGTATACACCTCAATAAAATGGGAGTGTATAAATCCAATTCTAGGGTTTTCCAATTTTAGCATTATCGAATTACTATAATACCCTTAATTTGATTTGGTTAAACACTTAGAACATATAAATCAAAAGAACACTTATCTTGTCTGTTCGAGTCTATCCAGAACAGACGAGTAGACTCAAGTGCACAAGACGAGTTCCCCCTTCGACTGTGCTTGTCTATTCTGAATGTCGAACGACGTTCATGTACCTAACTTAGCTTATACAACGTATGATCGTAGGTACAAGTAGAGTAAAATAAATAAGATGAATATCAATATAAAGCAATGGTCAAGGTTTTAGAACAAGATGACTGTTAACAAACATAAGAGTCAACATAAGGATATTTAAGAAATCAAAGATTCCCCCTTGAATGTTTATTCCCTTAGTATTACCCTCAGCTTTACCAGCTTCCTCATCGGGTAGTTTGGTCATCTTGTCTGACCTTGTATACCTGTCTGTTGGGTTAATAGACGAGTGCTCTACTCTTTTGTGGTAATTTGTCTGTTTCTCCTTTCTTCTTAGGAATGTACCTGTCTGGTTAGTACATTGCTACATACTAGTATGGTCAAGATCAATTAGTCCTAGACTAATGCATAATTCACGAAAACGAGCCTCAGCTAATGGTTTTGTGAAAATATCAGCTCTTTGAAAATCAGTGTGAATCTTTTCCATGCGAATATCCTTCTTTTCTACATGATCACGTATGAAATGGTGTTTCACATCGACATGCTTACAACGTGTGTGCAGAACAGGATTTTGTGTAATGGCAATAGCACTGTTACTGTCACAGAATATGGGAACATTTGATTCACAAATATTATAATCTCTAAGCTGTTGAATAAGCCACAATAATTGACTACAACAACTACTAGCAGCCATGTACTCGGCTTCAGTAGTAGAGGTAGCAACACTTGTCTGCTTTTTCGAAAACCAAGAAATCAGTTTTGTGCCTAAGAATTGACAAGAACCAGAGTAGCCACTTAGGGATAAATCATCATTTGAAGGATACCATATACCACGATTGATGGTTCCTTTCAAATATTTCAGAATTCTTTTAGTGGTTTCCATATGACTCTCTTTTGGATTAGCTTGAAAACGAGCACATACGCCAACAAAGAATGCAATATCAGGTCTACTAGCAATCAAATATAGTAATGAACCAATAAGACCACGATAATGTGTTTGATCAGCACACTTACCATTCTCGTCTGGATCCATCCTGTAGGTAGGTTGCATAGGAACTCCAGAAGATTTACAAGTCTTAATACCACACTTGTCTAGTAGATTACGAGTATACTTTGCTTGATTTATGAAAATCCCATCAGGGGTTTGTTTTACTTGAAGTCCAAGAAAATAAGTCATCTCCCCCATCATTGACATTTCAATACTGATATTCAGAGAGCTGACATTTTCACAAAACCTTTGGCTGAAACTAGATTTAGAGAGCTTTGCATAAGTTTGGGATTGATAGACATGGATCATGCATGTATATAGAATTGTATTGACATTTCAGGTACTGTGCTGACACCAAGAACAGTACACCAGAGGGAAAATCTAGAAAAGATAAGACCATGTCAAGACCACTGCATCATAATCAGGTAAAAAGGTTACAAAGGTGCCTAATCCCGATGAGGAAGCTGGTAAGGCTGAGGGAATTGAGAATATACATTTAAGGGGGAATCTATGATTTCTTAAATATCCTTTCTGTTGACTCAGAGCACTAGTCACCTTAGAACAAACCTTGCAAGACCTAAATTTAGTTATTCTTTACTGATTATATACTGTATTTCACCAATTTTGCATAAACTGACACTTCTACCAAGGTGAAACGGGCACAGAAGAGGAGTTCTCCACTGAAGGGGGAACTGATCTGAGTCATAGTACTGATCTAATAGTATTGTACTGATAACAAAAAGATGCTCAAAATGAGGAAAAAAAAAGAGTAATAATCAGAAGAGTTGGAGTACTGATCTGATGATTACTGTGCTGACTCCAAGAACTGATTTGATCCTCAAAAGTGTACTCAGTTGATCAAAATACTCAGCTGAATCCAGATAAGTAACTTTCATTATTATAAAAGCAAGAAAATGAAGTGAAGTATGCTTGGAAACAAATGTGTTGATATACATCAGAACAGTATTTTGCCTTAGAAAATTTCTAAGTCAAGATCTGTTCAAAATTAGATTACTAATAGAGATGATTAATACACTCCTCTATTTTTGACCTAATTTTAAAGAGTATTTATCAATCACAGTCTGGCTCCAAAATTGGAAAAGGGTTTCTTGAATCTGGAACGTTTTTTTTAAATTCCCACATCTCAAGACTCAATCCATACCACACATCGTGCGAAATCAATTCAATCTTAGCTCTAGATACGCATTGAATTTGATATCCACGATCTCACCACTTCATCTTCCTCACTTTTACACTTCTGAAAATTTACGAACTTGGAAACTCTTCAAACTTTCCTATTCTATCTTCTACTTTTCTACACTTCGTTCAAATGGCTATTATCGATATTGTGAACGAAACTAACGAAGTTGTAGGTACCTTTAATGCGACAAAATGGATCAAAGAGAAGGGTATATTCGTAGAAAATGTTGTATATTTCGTCGGAAGGCAGAATGCTGAGAACCAGGCCATTCTGACAATGTGCGAAGAATGCGGCTTGAGGAAATTTCTAGAATCCTTTCCCAAGAAGGTTTTTGAACCTGAGGCAATGGAATTTTACCTGTAGCTCAATGGCGACAACAATGCAGTGAAATCGATTCTTTTAGGGAATAGAGTGTCCTTGACAAGAGATCTTCTAGCTATTGCTTTAAACCTACCCGACGGTCCCGTTCATATTATGAGCTATATGGAAGGATAAGAAAAGGCGTGTGTTGGTAGATGGACTGGAGTAGAACCAAAGACTTTGCAAAACCTAAAGAAATAGATTCTTCTAGTGCCCCTTCGATTATTAATGGATGTTGCTGGAAAATGTCTGTTAGGGCAACATTACAACAAAGATGCTCTTTCAAATCGAGTGATGGCTGCGATTATTGATCGAGTTGATGGAGATTGACAAGGATTCTTCCTTGAAAGGTTGTTGAGTGAGAAGGACAAAGTGTTGTTCAATGAGGATTCCAAGGAGTTTTCTATAAAAGTTATGCTTAGTTTTGGAAACAAATTAAGCATCCTACTGCCTACTCTTGCGAGCAGTAAGGTTGATTGGAATCAACACAAGAAATTCCATCAAGGCAAGTTCTTGTTCAAGAAGGAATCAATGGAATTTGAACAACAGAATCAACATCAAGAATCTGGTGGATCAATGTTTAAATCGGATGATGAGGAGCCTGAAATTAGATCAAAGGCGAGGCATGATTCAAGCAGATTGAGAGTCAAGAAGGATAAAAAGCTGACCCCAGAGCAGTCAGAACAATCAGTTGTGATTGTGGAGAAGGAGTCTGACTCGGAGAAAGAGGTAAGTACTTCCAGCCTTGTTGTTATTCACAAAAGAACAAAAGGTAGAGGTTTTACTAGACCTAGGAGAAAGTTAAACACACTTCTTCCACCCCTTCAAACTCTGATCCTATACCTGCCCAACCAATTAATCAACAACCTATCCATTCTGATGAATCAGTTCACTACTCACCTATTCATCAGAACTGTCATTATTCATCTCCCCAGAACACTACTTTTCAACATACTTCCCAAACTAGTCCTCAACGTGATCAATCCACTCCTGAACCAATTCATGTTCACTCTACTGAACCTAAATTTGAACCTTTTTCTGAACCCATCCATAACCATTCATCCCCTGAACCTGAAAACATTGAACCCAAACCTACTTGTTTAATGGATTATTCTATATGTGATAAACAAGAGCAAATTAGAATGAATCTGAGTAATGTCATTCTGAAGGAATTTCATAGTATAAATGATAATTCTACTATTTTTGAGCAACTTCTTAGGATTGGCACTTGGGTGTATCTAAGAAGAGTAGATTTGGATGAACTTTTGGTGGTTATGGAAGGTATGGGTGGTTCTGCAGTTTTTAGAAACTGGGAACAAGAGCAGAAAGAAGCTGCTGGTGTTAACTCTTTCACATAGCTGTTAACTCCAGAATCTGTAGTTCAAATGGTGGAAAGAATCACTGGTTTTTCATATTGTGTTGAGAACCTTGAGAAAGAAGAGAATATTGATACTGATGTCAACATGGATGAGCAATTTGATGAAGATTTTGCAGTTGCTAAAGACAATGCTACTGAGGTGTTTGAGAACACAGTAGTCATTGAGAATACTGAGGTATTAGAGGAACAACAAGTTTTGGTTGCTGATGAGGTAGAAAGCACACCAATCATTGCTGAAAATCTTATTGTTCCTGATGTTGTTCAAGAAGAAATAAGAACAGTTCCTACTGAAAAAGATCATGATAAATCAAGCTTTGAATCGTTGAAAAAGCTTAATGAAGAACTGCAAGATAAGTTGGAAGCTGCTGTGAAATAGTTTCAAGAAGCTACAGAGAAGATTACTAAGCTGACTGCAGAGAGTGCTTATGAACAAATAATGGAGCACACTATGTCAAAGATCTATGATCTTCACAGGTTGCAAGAAAAAAAGCTATCTCAAGAGTTGCATAACAAGTTAGAGCAACATTTGACACCCTTGAAGGAATGGCAAGATGAAGCCAAAAAGGGGAAAGAAAAGATAATCAAGGTAATGGAGCAGACTTAGACACAACAAGCTCAGTTGGTTGTGAGTCAAGATGAACTGAAAGAGGAAATTATCAGTTTAAATCAGAAAATCAAGCTCAGGAAACAACAAGTTGTTGTTGGTAATCAAAGTGTTGTTGTTACCAGTACTGAGAAAAATATTGTTGAATCTTCAAGGAAAAGAAAAGGAAAAGTCATTCTAAGTGATGATGAAGCTGAAAAGGAACCTGAAGAGACTGGTAGAGTAACCAGATCTAGAAGCAAGCTAAAGCATGTAGTTTCAAGTGATCAACCAAGTAAAGAACAGATGGTTGAAGCTGTTGAATCATGTAAAGCTAAGTTAGCTCAGAAGAAAGCTGAAGCAGAGCTGAAAAAGAAGAAACTGAAAGATGTTGAACCTTTGAGTAAAAGATTTGAGAATAGAGTTGCTGCTTTAAAAAAGATGATGAAAGCTAAGAAGACTGAAAATTTCAAAGATGAGAATTATGTTGACTTTATAGTTCTTCCAGAAAATCTTGATTACTGGAATGATCTGAAGATAAAGTGGCAAATAGCAAACCATATTGTAAGGAGGTTTGGATTTCATTCTAGCTGAGAAGCAGATTATGATAATTTTCAAGATTTCATGAACAACATAGCAAAAGAATTCTGGGAAGATATCTTGTTAACTGCTGGTGCTGCTGATATTACAATTTTGTGTCCAGAAGAGCCAGTATGGGAGCCTCCAAGACTAGAGAATGGAGAACCAGATTACAAGGAAATTGGTAACATCATTGAGAAGATCATTAAGGATGAAGGCATCACTGATCATCAACACATGATGGGTATCAAAACAAGGTCGTATGTGGCATTCAGAATTGAATCTAGAAACTAAAGATGAAGGACTAAGCTCACAAGATAACACTTCTTACCTTATCTTTATTTCTTTATTTCATATTGTCATATTTTGTAATATGTGAAATATCTGATCTTACATGAAAAATGGGAAAATGGGGAAATTGTTATGATTGACTACATACTTAACTGATGATTTATTAACATTTAAGTAGTTTTGGCTTCATCAAAAAGGGAGAAATTGTTGGGATATGAATCCTTGAAACAATGTTCTAGTCGATGATTATATGTTTTGATGGCCAAAACAAACTTAAAGTTAATGATATATGTGGTTGGAAGTCATCTTAACTAAGTCATCTTAAGAAGTTATGAAAACTGAGTTTACTGATCTTATATATGTTACTGATCTGATACGTGAATATATTATGAACTGTTAGGAACTAAGCTGATAATGTATTGTATAGACAGCTTATAGTATAGGACTTAGATATACTCTTATGTATGTAGTTCAGTTGATGTATAGATAGGTTTTATGTTTGTAAGTTTGTATTCTTCTGTAATCAGCATTGTAAAGTTCAGAACAGTAGATTAAAACAAGATCAGAAGATTAAAGAAGACTCAGAAGACTACTCTGAAACAAGAAGACTATCAAGTGTAAAGATGAAGCTCAGAAATACAAGAGAAGTATTCTGAAGAAGCGCAGAACAAAAGTTGAGAACTGTGCTGACTGGCCCAGAACAGTAGTTTATTGTGCTGAGTTGGTGTGATTGAAGAATAAGTTTGGAAAACTTATTTAAGGCGTAACTGAAGATATTAGAAGATATGCTGAATTGGAGATAAGAAGTTAAGTTGGTTACAAAAAGTAGTTACAAGAAACGGTTTTAAAGTTAGTTGAGAGTTAGTTTCACAAACTGTTAACTGACATACTAAAGTTTATAAATACTGTGTGATCTTCTACTGCAAAGACTACTGATCTAAGAGCATTCAAAAGCAATTAAAGTCTAAGAAGCATTCAAGAACTCACAGAGTTAAAGGAGATCAAATCAAGAGAAGAAGCCACCGTACTGAATTGAAGATTCAAAGGCTACATTCTAGAGAAGTTTTACTTTACTATTTTAGTTTGTGATTTGTTGTAAACAAGTGTGCTACTTACTTGTGAAATTACTAGTAGATCGAAGATATACCTGGTGGTATAATCGAAAAGATCAAAGTCTTAATCTTGGGACTTTAAGCCACAAGAAACTCAAGAAGGAAGAGTTAATAAAATATCACAACTGGAGTTGTGAGAGTGGATGTAGACATTTGTCGAACCACTATAAATCTTTGTGTGTTGATTTACTTACTGTTGATATTTGTTTAACATACATATTAAAGATCTAAATCTAAGTTGAGTATAAAACTGAAACTGGAAGTACTGATCTGACTCAGTAAAAGCAGTACTATTCAGAACACTATTCCGTATATAACTCTGACATATTGAAAGATTTTTAAAAGTCTATTCACCCCTCCCCTCTAGACTTTTACTAGCTTAATCAATCTTAACTCAACTTTGGGACCAACAGATTGCTTTAGAAATAATTTCGTGTCAGCCATTTTTTCGAGAAAGTTTTTATTAGACATTCATCTCTACTTTTACAAACGTGCTTGGACATATCAAAGGTTCTACCCCTATTTCAAATAGAACAAGCATTTCAAATGGAGTTTGAGGGTACATCGCCACTTTGAAGTTTTGAAAGGTATCACAGCCTTTTTTTTAGCAAAAAACATTCGGCATCAATTTTTGGGTTTACGCATATGATTTTTATGAAGGTTTGAAACAATGACCACCTGTGTTTCTTAGCTCTGTCTTCAGACGCGACAATGGCTCCACACAAGAGGTTAAAGAAATATCCTACAAGAGAGGCTGAAAAAGTGAGGAAATCTTTGAAAAAGAAGAAAACTGGTAAACTCTCATCCATTATTTGACTAATCTTTTAGGATAATTTTCATTTATTCCCGAACTTTGATCGTATTTTCTTCATTGGTTTGAAAATTCTGCCATATTTCATTTTTAGGGCTTCATTATGATATTTCTTGGTAACAGAGCATTAGTATGAACAGATGATTTTACATCATTTTTAGTAATTTTAGACCTCATTTAAGATCTGGCATAAAGGGTTCTACGTGCTAATTGGGAAAGAGAAATGTTTTAAGTGGTTTTACATTTCGCTAATCATGTTTTTTGTATTCGTTGGTTATGGAATGTTTTTTAAATATAATTGGGAAGGAACTCAGTATGCTTCTAATTGAGGATGCTTGTGCTTTTAGTTTCTTACATAGAAATTAGTTAAAAGTTGTGGGAGAAAAAAACTATTTACGTCCCATAACTTTTACCTCTTTTGAAAAACGTCTCAAAATAGTTAAAATTTTAATTTACATCCCGTAACTTTTTCAATTGCTTAATTTAAGTCCAATTTTCACTAGAAATCCTCAAATTTATGTTAATGGGACGTAAATTGAGCAATTAAAGAAGTTATGGGACGTAAATTAATTTTTTAATTAAAATGGGACGTTATGCGAAAAAGATAAAAATATTCAACAAATGTGTACAATTCACTATAAAATTAATGTAGTTTATGTTATACAATCAAATAGAAAAATAATTCATAAATTCACAAATTAATTAATTATTATACAAATCAATTAACTTACCTAATTCATTATTAGAAAAATTATTAACTTGCATAATTAGAAAAAAATTATAATTACAATATAAGTAATATAAAATAAATTATGAATATTAATTAAAATACTAAATAATATTTTAAAATATATGAAAATAAATTTAGAATAATATTTAAATAAGTAAATAATTTTTCATAATATCAAAAATAATATAATATCAAAAAAAAATTTAAAAATCAATTAACATACTTAAATAAATATAAATTTTATCTTTAAAATAATAAAAATCCCAAATAATTTTTTTTTTATTAAAATGGTCAAAAACTCTTATTAAAACTTAACAATTATTTTAATATTTTAAGTAAATACAAAATTTCATAAATATTTAAAATTCCCAAATAAATCAAAAAATATTCAAATATATCCAAAATTCCCAAATAAATCCAAAATTCTCACCCCTTACCCACGGTAATTGAAAGATGATGATGAACAATATACTTTTTAACAATTTGTTAATTTTTTTTTTCATTTTTATTATATAATTTTTAATTTGATATTAGTTCGTACAAAAATATGTGGACCGACTTTGTGTAATGCTTAGATTAATTTTTATATTTATTTGATTACTTTAAAATAAATAATTTTATAATATTTATATTGTAATTATGATTTTTTTCTAATTAGGTAAGTTAATAATTTTTCTAATAATAAATTAGGTAAGTTAATTGATTTTTATAATAATTAATTACTTTATGAATAAATAAATTATTTTTTATATTAAAATAAGTTAATTTATGAATAAATGAATTATTTTTTTTATTTGATTGTATAACATAAACTACATTAATTTTATAGTGAATTGTACACATTTGTTGAATATTTTTATCTTTTTCGCATAACGTCCCATTTTAATTAAAAATTTAATTTACGTCCCATAACTTCTTCAATTGCTCAATTTACGTCCCATTTACATAAATTTGGGGATTTTTAGCAAAAATTGGACGTAAATTAAGCAATTGAAAAAGTTATGGGACGTAAATTAAAATCTTATCTTCTTTGGGACGTTTTTCAAAAAAGGTAAAAGTTACGGGACGTAAATAATTTTTTTCTCAAAGTTGTGGTCTTTAATTTTAACACTTAGGAACGAGTAAAGAAAAGGTGGAAGACGAAGTTTTCACTGCTAGAAGGAAAGGTAATTGTAGAACCCTTAATCATCCATTTTTTTTGGTGTTGCATTTTTGCTAAAAAAAACATGTAGTCCATTAAATAACGATCGACCTACCATATTAGGGAAGAGATCTGTCAAGTGCCAAACCCAGTCCAGTGAATCCAAATCAGGTTTGAACTTACTTCCAGTGAATCCTCTTTAATACTCACATTGAATAAACATAAATGAAGTATCATTAATATCAAATATTGGCGCAGATAGTGAGTATTCAGAAGAAGTAAAGGAAAGACGTAAGAAATGAAGATATATTGAGTACTCAACATCTTCCGAATTATCAGAAAGTGAAGGTATGACATCTTATACTTACTTTTTTGAACTCCCTACGTCGTAAAATTTGTTTATCTTGTATATTAGACATTTGTTAATCATGTTATTTTCAAAAATTAGATTCTGATGAAATCAAAAGCGATGCTCTTGAGGACAATACATCCGATTACAGTATTGATGGTGTGGACTCTAAAAGTTATAGAAGGAGGATCAATCTTTCAAAACTAAAAAATATATTCGATTAGTTTTCTAAAAAATAATAAAATACTATTAACGTTGGTTAGAATGACATTGGTCTACAATTGATTATATGTGTTTTCCAGGTGCTGTTCAGGTTATCCCTGGGGAAACTTATTATCGTTCGAATCTTAGGACGTCAATAAAGGAAATAAATAGCGTCAAATTCTCTGAATCTCATATTAATTGGATAAAGAGAACCCCATTTTGGTTAATTTTCGAGAGCACATATGGAAATAGTGATAAGGGGTTACTAAAAAGGATGAGCAAAGTTGAGGACGATATTAGGCAGATCATCAGGTATTTCGATGAAGAAATAGGTTGTTTTTTCATAGGGAAAAAGATGCTGAAGTTGGAGAGGAGAGATGCCCAACTTATTCTTGGTATAAGTTGTGGAAAGAAACACATATCCTTGAAGAGTCCAGACTACAACCTGCCCCCATGGATTACAAGGTGTTTTCCTGAACAGACTGGGAAGCTTCCCGATAGTCAGTTAGTTCTCTACAAAAAACTTTTACTATCTAAGCTAAAGGAAGCTACAGCAAGGATTGATTCAGATAGCATTCAGGACGTTTCTAGCCTACTTAATTGCTATATGTTATCTATTTTCCTATGCCCGACTCAAAATTGTTCAGTTTCTCTGCACTTAAGTTGTTATTTTGAAGCTCTGTCCGAAGTTTGCACTTATGACTGGTCAACTATAATCGTTAAAATGTTGACGACACAACTAAAGAGTAGTAAGAACATGAAAGTCGGTGGATGTGTTGTTATGTTGCCTGTAAGAATCTGTCAAAAAAAGTGCATGCATTCATTTTTTAACCATTTTCATATTTTTTTAGAGGTACTAACTAATTCTTATGTTTTCTGTCTTTGCGAACATGCCTTCATTGTTCGGCCAATGGACAAATTTACAATCCCACGCTTCTTGAAATGGGACTTCCACAATTTGAGTAAGGAGATTCACAGGATCAAGCTTTCGAAGCAAGCCCAAGTGAGTATTCCAAACTGTTAAAGTCTTTGACCATTGTAAAACTAAAATTTAATTATGTTATGTTCAAATAATTTATAACACATGTTCAAATAGTAATGTTCAAAAAATGTATTCAGTTGTTCAGAATGAATCTATGCTCATTTTCAAATGTTACGCATTAGAATCAGCTAAATTGTTAATAGAAAATTAGAGCATTCATAGTGATATGGCTTCTTTTCATATAACCCATATGTGACTAAAGTTGGGAGGTATTAATCATATTGTTGTTTTTTCAAATTTCCAGATCCAAAAGGTGACGTTGAGAGCAACCTCTGATGAAAAGATTAAGATGAGGGAATTGATTGAATTTAGAGAACTTCAAAATTTGAATGAAAGTACGCAGCGCGAGGGGATGGGAAATGAGCATGAACACGTTAGCCCTGTTTTTTACCACTCTTGTAGTGTAAATGAAAGTGGGGAAAACGTTACCAATCACTCTACCTGTGAAGATGAGGCAGAACATCTTGAGAACATGGGAAATATGCGACAAACAAGTATCATTGTTATACAAACACCTTCTCCAAAAAAATGTTCTGTTGGAATGCAATTGCCAGTGGCCGAAGGCTTTAGTGTCAATCAGATATACAATGTTGCTAGTAGTGCATATCGGAGGGAAGAAGTGATAGTAAATGTGGAGAACATTTCAAAAAAAAATTGTAGAGCTATCATTCCTATACCCCTGCCCAATATATCCGTGTTGGAAGAGGTTATCCAGTGAATGAAAATAATGATGTCGATGAAGGAGAACATGCGATATGATAGGCTGTGAGGTTGAAGAAGTAATGGGAAAAAGTGAGAAGTCTACGTTGGATAGGATGTTAAAAAGTCCAGGTACTAATCGACCCCCAACTTCAGATATTGGCTCAGTACCAAAAAGTTGTCGCGCAGATGATGTCTGTAAAAACGTTGTGGTTGACAGACTGGATGCTGATACTCCCTCATGGAGTCTGGGAATGACTCAAGAATGCACACCTCAAAAATTAGCAACTCAAAGAATTAACCAAGTGATTACAGATCTAGCTTCAAGTGGTCATACGATTGTTGGTGGCGTAGTTCCAAGTTCGTGTGTGGTTGCTCGAACTCTTCTACCAGAGTTGGACAACAATGCTGATATGGATGAATTTGTAGATGTAAATGTCGAATCAGAGCAAGACAGCCTTTCGATATACAGTAGGTTGTTGGAGCTGGAAACCATAAATACTGCCTGGAATGCCACTTTTGTTCAAAAGGATGAGGTCATTCAGCAGTTATTGTTGGAAAAAGAACAGTTGGGTGTCCAACACACTGCATATGCTGAACCAACTCACACCCAGATATTTTCCAATCCTGATTGTATTGCTCAAATAGATGTTGCTGCAGATCTATTAATCGTGAACTCCAAGATTGCTGAGTTACTAAAGGAAAATGCTCTTTTGAAGGAAGAAATGTCCATTCTCTCGGAGAGAAACAAAGCGGGTGACACCGGTGACACTCCTCTAAATGATTGTAAGGGCAACCAATCAGATGTCACCCCAGGCGAAAAACGCAAGAGAGGTGGAAATCATTTTGATCCAAGTACTATAACAAGAGCAGTGAAACGGAGAACTGTTAAGGAAGACAGAAGAAGCAAGCATATCACACCACAGCCCACCACAAAAGAACTGATCATAATTGGTGAAAAAGATCAAGGAATGTTGAAAAACAAGCAAAAGGTTAACAGTGAAAAGACATTTGCCTTGAACGAAAAAATTACAGCGGTTAAGAATTTGAAGACACACATTAAGGAAAAGCTTTTGGATGACTGGGAATTCAAAGGCGAACAGTAATATATATTTTTTTATGTTCCGATTTCATTTTAATATAAGGAAAAGCTTTTATAAATTATCATTTTTTCAAGAAACTTGATCAGAACTCCGTATGTTATTTACTACCCAATTTCTGAACACAGTTACATCATTTGGAAGGGAATACAACGTACAGTGGAGGTTTCAGTTCTAAATATCAACGATGTCCTTGAAAATAGAAGGATTCCCTTTGAGGTAAGCTAGCACGATGTCCTATATTTTTTCGTTTCAAACAGTTATTCTTAAATAATACGTCCGTCTTCCTTCTTATCAAGTGATTGATGCTTGGGCCGATATATGTCATTCTATGCATTTTAAGCATAAACCCGGGGTTAAATTCACAGTCACCTTCACTGCGTTGTGTTGGGTAATTATAATTGCTATTTTTTTGTTACAATATATCATTCTTAATACTTAATTTAAGATCTCCTTCTCCTCAGACTTTAATAAACGATTATGCGGGCATAGAGGACAAAAATACAAAGATTTTGATTGACAACCGAATTGATGAGGCTTTATAGGCAGACTGGGTGCTCTTTCCGATACTTGGACGTGGGGGCGGATCAGATCATTGGACGCTTCTTAAACTAAACATGAAGAAAGGCGAGTGGCATTTTTTAAACTCTATGTCTCCAAGAACTATGGCTACTCTTGATCCCCATTTTATAGATACATTAGTAGTGGTAAGAGAGATTCAATACTCTTATTCTTTCAATTCTTCAATATGACTGATTTTGTACCTGACTTGCTTCTAATTATCTTGTAAAGGTTAAATACATTGACCACAAATTACGTGATGCATTTAAGAGGCTGGACCCCAATCATGCTTATATGAAGAAAGCGTTGCGGCACCCACAGCAAAATCCGGAGATACTCGACTGCGGGGTAATTGTCTGTTATCATATCGAGAACACTATGATTGGCAGGTCAAGCAAAAAGGGAGAATACTCAGTAACATGTGCTAGTAATTTTCGCAAGAGGATGGCAGAATTATTTATGGATCCGACTAGAACAAAAATCTAGTAGTTTTAATCTTTTTGTATCTAAACAAGGCATACCTAGATTATCCTTTTGAAACTGGACAAGACAATCTCTAGATCATGTAAACTCAATATGTCTTTTTTGTTTTTGCACAATTGGAACTGATAATCTTATCTATTTTTTGTTGGAGTGGCCTGGAGGAAGTAATGCATCTTTCTTGGGTTGGTCAGGTTGGTTGTTGATGAAATTCCCTTTTGTTTATATATTTCGTGGCATGTTCAAATATATATGCTATGAATTCAATTATTTTGTTGTGTAGTTCAAAATTAAAACATGTTTCATACCATGGCCATAAAAAGATCCCCAATATCAGTAGCAATTGGTTTGAACACATTTTTTTTAAGATGGCCGTTCCCGAAGTAATTCGACGAAGCATGGATCAATGTCATTTTCCGTTTTCAATCAAGAAAACAGAAAATTATGGATCAATGTCATTTTCTGTTTTCAATCAAGAAAAACAGAAAATTGGTTAGAGGGGAAAGAAGAGAACAATGTGTTGATGAATTTTCCATTTTGAATCAAGAAAAAAAGAAAATTGGTTAGAGGGTAAGAAGAGAACAATGTGTTGATGACATTTTAGCAATGATGAACTAGGCTTTAGGACTGCCACCCTTTAATATTGAGGGTTCAAAAACATTAATTTGATTTGAGGAGGTTGGTTACCCATGCAATCAAATTAATGCACGATTGTTGCCGAAAGGTATCATAAAAATATTAAAAATATTATTTCATTAATAAGAATATACCATTAAATTGATTGTAAGTTTTGACTCAAAAAAAATTGAATAAATCTGTCAGGAGTAGTTTAATGCAATTAAAGTCCATTATTCCTTGGCCGAACAATGCAACTCTTTATCCAATATTGAACAGAAAATTGATTATTAAAAAATAAATCAAACTTTAATTTGTGGACATATTAAAAAAATAAATTATTACACACTCGAATTTTTGTTTGTTTAAAAAATATGATGGTCATATTCAGAATCTACACTGTTTTTCCACATTTTTATTAAGACCATAATGAATATATTTTGAAGTTGACTTTTTGTTCAACAAATATGAGTCCAAACATGTCATTGTCTTAATTGAATGCATGTACTTGGTATTGGGGAAGTAGCCCTTTATAAAATCTTCAAACAGAGTATATCATTTTAAGTATTAGCTTGGTTAGAAAACAATGTCCAACCATTCAATACCCATTGAAATAACTCAAGAAATAGCATCCAGATTATCACCCCTAAATGTTATCCGTTTACAAACGGTTAACGTGTTTTGGAATGAAATGATACATTCTCCCAACTTTGTCAACTCTAACTTAGATCATATGATGAATCAAAACAGGTCGTTGTTAATACTTAACGAAGTGCTTTTATCTACACACGTAGCGTATGAAGTCACAAGTCCAACTTCTTACTCAAGGACACTGCTTGAAGATGACGAGGAAACTGAGGTCGTTGCACACTGTAGGGGGCTGGTATGTTCTGCTGATCGTTTTGATAATTTCTTCATTTTTAACCCAATTACTTTCGAGCGAAGAGATGTCTCGTCGATTGTCATAGAGTAGGTTGAAAAAGCCGAACTTGTAGACGCTTACTTTAGAATGGGGTACGTTTCTTCGTCAAACTCATACATGTTATTAAGATTGATTACGTTTCAAACCCCATAATCTAACACACAAATTGATGTATATTCAACCAAAACAAATGAGTGAAAAAGGCTTAATCTGTTTCCATTCGGTGTTCCGTCTGGAAAGTTTGGGGTTTGGGTGAGGGGAAGAATTCATGTTCATGTGTATATGTGTGGATCTCTAAGTACGGAGATTCGCACATATAAACCTGAAGACGAGTCATGGGGTCTTGTTAAACTGCCCCCTTCCGTAGAAACTTCGTCAAGATCATTGGAAATATCTGAATTGGATGACGACACACTCGCTGTATTTCCAGTCCATCATTCAAGAAGAATTTCATGCACTTTAAGATTTGGATTTTTCAAGGTTATGGGCTCAATGCAAGGTGGACTAGACTTAATATTGCTTTCAACGTTCTTGATGTTCTTCCTCATCCATTCATACTACAACCTTTGCTATTAATCAAGTCTGGTAACAAAAGGACATTGTTTAGGAAAGACCCAATTGGTGGATATGGTACATATGATATCGCCTTAAACATATGGGAAGATATCAATGCACAACCCGACATCATAATTAATGGAAATTGCGGGTTCTATAATGTGTGTGCGAGCTTAGTCGTCCCATGGAGACTTCTGCTCAACTTTCAAGATTACAAAATTTTTTATTTTGTCAAGTATGTCTAAGCCCATGAATTTTACTTTGTAGTTTTTCAATGAAAGCTTAGACATATCAAGTATACTGCTACCTATTTAACATATTTTTTGTAATTTTATAAACACTTTAGTGTGACAACTATGTTTTATGTCATTTCATCATTTTATCCTTCCTATTAATCAGGAATTAATTAAACAAGAATAATGGTACTCTTTAAATTAAATTAATGAATCAAAAATTTTGAATTTGAACATATATCCACAACTATTGAACAGTACAATGAGATTTCTTAACAGTACCCTTTACATTTTGAACTGTGATAAACAAAATGTGACTAAGCTTTTCCACTACTGCAACACCAGAAAAAATGACTGTTGGAAAATTAATTTTTTTACAACTCTTGACCATTAGAATATCTCTATATATACCTTCTATCAACAACAACTCAACACTACAAATTAATGTCTCAAAATAGTTCTTCAACTTCCAAAGTTCCTTATTT
This sequence comes from Galeopsis tetrahit, assembly GCA_963675135.1. Taxonomy (NCBI): domain Eukaryota; kingdom Viridiplantae; phylum Streptophyta; class Magnoliopsida; order Lamiales; family Lamiaceae; genus Galeopsis; species Galeopsis tetrahit. Next base: position 53,457,343 of record OY776125.1, read on the forward strand.
GAGGTACACCACATCTACATGCAGAAAATGTGGCTCCACAACGGTCCTAAGCATGGCTTCAACTCCTGCAAATCCTGGGAGGTTGTACCATAGGTGCGAAAAATATGTATTCTTGCATTGGGCTATTCCAACTAATGAAATTGAAGATCCCAGATCCTTCCAAGACCCATGGTTCAGAATGGGTTCTCAAGAGAACCTGAATTCCCCAGATAAATTCGTAGCTCAACCTACCACTGAGAAGAATTTGGACAAAATTACTCTTAACAAACTACTTTTGGTAAATTTGTTGATGATATTCATAGTACTCTTAGTGTCGATTTATATTGCTTTCATATTGCGGTTGGAGCGCTATTTGTAATGGTCTGAATTTAGAACAACTTTTCTTCAATTGGATGGGGCTCTTCTAGTTATGCAATGTAATATTTTTATGAATGAATCATTGTTAATGGAGAAACCATTGTTAGATAACTATTTTCATGAAAATGCAATCATCTGAATAAGCAAAATTCTGCAATTCAAAACAAATGCTCTGTTTTTCTCAAACCTAATATTTGGGATTTTCTAAACATTCAATTCAGATTTTTAAAAAATGTGATTTGGAATGCATCTTCATCGCAAGCATTAAATTAATTAAGATCAAATTCATAACAAAATACCTAAAAAGATCTGAAGCGGCGAACACGTATTTTCTTCATCTTCATACACGACTTCAAATTTTTTGGATGCATCTTCATCGAACGGGTTGTGGAGAACCTGCAATGATCTTCAAAAATTGGGCGATCGTATTCTTAATTTTTTACATGTTCTACGCCCGTCTTTCTTCGCCGACATCTTCTCGTCGGAAACAAATGGATTTCCATAAACTCCCCGTCGTTGTTATTCTTCATAGAGCAGTTCTCACGCGAGTTCTTCAGATGTATTGTACAGATTAAATGGAAAATTAGAAGGTGGGGATGGGAGTTGTTGTAGGAAGAAGTAGTAGGTGGGGAGGTGGGGGAGATAGGAAGAAGTAGTAGGTGGGTTGGTGACTTCTTATACGAAGAGGATACATTGGGAAACACAAAAGGGCATTGTTTCCCTTTTTCATTTTAAATTTTTTTATTAAAATTTAATTCAAGAAGAATGGTAGCTTTGTCATTTACATCCCCATTTTTTTATACGAAGAAGTGTTTTTTTTCTCTGTTGCTAGTTGCTATAGGAACTGCAACTCTGATCCTTAGGGTGATCTCCGTTTTTTTTTTATCATATTTTTTTCTTTTAAAAATTAAAAAAAAATGTAAAATATGTGTGACTCAATGGTGAAATCGAAGGTGATTCCGTGGTGACTTAGTGGTGGGTGTACAATTAAAATTTTAATTAATTGTATTTTAATTTAATTGATAATATATATATATATATATATATATATAAAATTGCGGGTGAACTTATGTAAAATGAGAGAGCAAATAATGGTGATCTGTTTGAAAACATAGAGCATAGCCATATCATCCAACCCATCTATAAAATTGGAATACACACAAGTATTTGCTCACGGAGTAATTATTTTCACAACAAAAAAAGAGATTGATATTGATATAAAATTTAGAGTTGTATTAAAAAATAAATAAAATGGTTTTAAAAGTATGTTTATGAATTTATTTCCAAATCATAAAAAGGTTAATATTAATATAAATTTTTAGATAAAATGTCATATTGTATTTATATTCTTATATTGACATAAAAAATATATATATAGTTGAATTATTATTATTAGATATATATATATTAATAAATATAAAAATATATTAATTATATTTATATGTACGGGATGGGTTGAAATTGCATCCCCCTAGTGTGAGGACTTTGGGTGAGTTTGGAGCTAAATGAATAAAACAATATAGAAGTGTTTGATCCCCTTTTTTTCAACTTATTATTTTTATTCATTTTTTATAAAATAGTACTATTTATACTACTTTATTTTTATTCTTCAATTATTACTTATTTACTCAAATTTTCAATCGTTTTATTAAAAAATAATTATGTTATTTATAATTGGACCTCACAATAACACATCATATCCCTAATTTATTTATTCTATACATAAATTAATTATTATTTATTAAAATTTGTGCTTAAAAAATGAGTATGTCAATTGTGTGTCAAACAAAATTGGTGAATATATTTTAATATTTTTAATAGAAGATTGGTGAATATATTTATTATTTTACCTCCCAGAAAGGAAAGGAGATGTGGGACCGATGAGCATGTCAAATTTGTTTGCAAACAAACGCGGGTGGTATCAGAAATTGGTCAGGGGAGTAATATTAATTCTTGACAATTTTAAATAAGAACACTCTTAAGTCTTAACATAAATTATTTCGTAAATTATTCTTGACAATATTAAAATCGTTGTGAAAGAAATTGAAATGAAATATTCTCCATTCTATAATAACTTTTATACGTAGATATAACGTATTATATTTTTATAATACATCCTTTGTTCCATATTAATTTAAATATTTATTAAAAATATTTGTCTCATACTTAAATAAATATTTCCTTATTTAGGAGAAATTTTTTTTTTACTTATTTAAATATCTCTCTCAAATAAATTTTATTACTTTTTTCATAATAATAAAAGATTTTATCTCCAATAAAGTAAAATACTCATAATATCATTCTCAAAAAGTAATATTATCACCTCTCATATTAATAAACAATTTTTACATTAAAACTTGTGCAAATATTAAATGTTCAAATAAATATGAAACTGGGAGAGTAATATGTAGGATTTAGAGGGTAATTTTATAAACTTTTTTGTATAAAGTAAATGAATAAGTTGACTTATGTGGATCTGTGAATCAAAAGATAATGACATTTTGTGAATTTTTTTAAATAGTATGAGGATGAATTAAATTTATAAAGGGGATGTTTCCTTTTGGTTTTAAAAATTAGGTTTTGGATTTCAAGATCCAAAACCCGTTTTATTTCGGGATTTAAAAATCGGTTTTCAAAATCCACTCAAAACCACCCTTATCAAACATATTGATTTGACATAAAGTTATATCTATATAATATTACTCCAATCATTATATTCTTTTTCAACAATAATATAATAATACTATAATAATATAATAATGTAATAATATAATAATACAATAATATAATACATTTAATCAACTAATCATTATAATCTCACCAAACAATAATATAATAATACAAACTCATTCAATCTTACAACTTGATTTGACATAAAGTTAAATCCTTCACTATTCCAAAACCCAAAAGAAACACCCATATTACTATTCATCGGGATTTTAAAAATCAGGATTTCAAAAATCAGGTTTTTAAAACCACCCAAAGCCCAAAAGAAACACCCCCAAAGAGTTTTTCATTTTAAAGATATAGACGTTCTTAAAAAAATGTAAAAATTATGATGAGACTTGAGGGAATATATTTTATGCTATAATCAATTAATTAAATTAATAAATTTCAATCCGTCAATTAATTAAATTAATAAAATTCAATCTGTTATTCCATTTCATGTGAGGAGGAATTATTTGCAAAATAGTACTCTTATTACGGATTGAAATTGTTAGGATTAATGCAATATTGGATGTCATCTAATATCTATCTATCAGAAGAGTTAGCTAGTGATCTGATCTTGGAGTTCAGCAAAGTTGGGTTAAGGTGTAATTCAACTGATAATGTTTAGTGGTCTTATCAGGAGTCAACTAATCTGAAATTAAGAGTTTGGACAACTCTGCTGAAGCAAGTCGTCTGAAGTCATTTCAGGAGAGTTGGGCCAAGTCTGCTTATCCCAAGTCTGCTGAGACAACTCCGCTGGGTCAAGTCTACTGAAATCTAGTTTTCAGAGTTAGTTAATTCAGTTATTTCTGTTAGTTAGTTAGTTGGTTAGTGGCGGTTATCCAATGCATTGTACATCTATAAATATACCATCTAGTGCATAGGTTGTAGGTTACTGAATTTGAGAGTTTTGAGAGATCAAGCTTAGTGAATATTGAGATTCGTGAAGAGAGTCTTCTATCCTCCGTGGACGTAGATCATTTGATCGAACCACGTAAATCCCGTGTTCTTTCTTTGAGTTCTTTATTCGTTTCAAATTCATTGCGTTTCTAGTTGTCTTGATTTATCATTTGTAAGGAGTTGCTTTGTGAATACAATTCAATAACAATTGGCGCCGTCTGTGGGAACCGAAGATAAAGTCAAGAATCAGAAATGGGCTCTGTGAAGTTGGAGATAGAGAAATTCAATGGTAAGACAGATTTTGGCTTATGGAAAGCCAAAATGAAGGCTCTGCTGTCACACCATGGGCTGAAAGAGGCCCTTACTCCTCTTGACCCTGCTGCATCCGATGCAGACCAGGCCAAGAAAGAAGAGCTTATGGAAAAAGCTTACAACATTGTTGTTCTGAGTTTGGGAGACAATGTGTTCAGGGAAGTTATGAAGGAGAAGGATGTTGTTGCTGTATTTGAGACCCTTGATGATCTGTATTTGACACAATCTTTGTCAAACTAGATGTTTATGGAGAGGAAGCTCAACAATTTCAAGATGACAGATGATAAGACCCTTGATGAGCAGTTAATAGAGTTCATGCAAGCTGTTGATGATCTTGAAAATGTTGGAGTTACCTTAGATGATCACAAGAAGTCTTTTCTACTTTTGGAGTCCTTACCACCTTCATATGATAGCTTCAAGGATGCTTTGCTGATTACCAAGGAGGGTAAGGCAAAATTCAAAGAAGTCTTGTCCATACTGAAGACCAAGAGTTTACATGTAGCAAACTCAACCAAGAAGACCAAGAACCAAGCTGAGGGTCTTAATATCAAACTCAAGAATGACAAGAAAGGATGGCAAGGCAAGAAGTTTCATGCCAAGCCTAATCAAAAGAAGAATGGGTTTGTATCCAAGAGCAGAGCTTGCTACAAATGCCATAAAGAAGGACATTTCTTTAAAGATTGTCCTGAGCATAAGAAGTCTACTGATCCTGCCAAAGCTGATGTAGCAGAGGCAAAAGGATATGATAGTGCAGAAGTCATGAGCATAACATATAGCAAACTTGTTAATGAATGGGTGTTGGATTCTGGATGTTCATTTCACATGTGTCCCACCAAATCTTGGTTTCAAAACCTGGAAATGATGGATGGTGGATCAGTTCTGTTGGGTAATGATGAAAGCTGCAATGTGAGAGGAATTGGCACTGTGAGGGTGAAGATGTTTAATGATAAACATGTGATCCTGACCAATGTCAGATTTGTTCCAGATTTGAAGAGAAACCTTATATCTCTTGGCACACTAAATGCTTTGGGTTATGAATTCAAGACTGAAAAAGGATGTTTGTTTGTCACCAAAGCTGATAGAATAGTGATGCAAGGGAAGAAGTCTAATGGTTTGGCATGAGTTCTGAAGATGCTATGCTTTAGCATAAGAGGCTGGCACATGTAGGAGAGAAAGGCCTGATGGAGTTATCCAAGAAGAGGGCTTTCCACCAGAAGACATTCAAAAGCCTGGAGTTCTGTGAGCAGTGCATTCTTGGCAAGGCCAAGAAGAAGTCATTCCAGAAGGGTGAGCATACTACAAAGGAGCTGCTGGATTATGTTCATTCAGATGTCTGGGGGCCATCAAGGACTGAAACCATTGGTGGAGGTAAGTATTTCATGTCAATTATAGATGACTATTCTAGAAAAGTTTGGGTGTTCATTCTCAAACAGAAGAGTGAGGCCTTTACAAAATTCAAAGAATGGCTACGTGAGATAGAGAACCAGAAAGGAAAGTCCTTAAAACATTTGAGGACAGATAATGGCCTTGAGTATCTATCAGCTGAGTTCAATGAATTTTGTAAAGAGAAGGGCATTACTAGACATAGAACTGTCCCTCTTAATCCACAGCAAAATGGATTAGCAGAGAGAATGAATAGAACTATTCTAGAACGGGTCAGATGCATGTTAGCTGATGCTAAATTACCTAAAAGCTTTTGGGGAGAAGCTGCATGTACTGCATGTTACTTGATAAACAAAACTCCCTCATATGTTTTAGAAGGTAAAACCCCAGATGAGATCTGGTATGGCAAGTTGTCTGATTATTCAAAACTTAAAGTGTTTGGATGTCAGGCATATGCACATATTATACAGGATAAGCTTGAGCCAAGGGCTCTGAGATGTATATTCATTGGCTATCCAATAGGTGTCAAGGGCTATAGACTGTGGTGCCTTGAACCTGGTCATAAGAAAGTGATAATCAGCAGAGATGTTGATTTTAATGAGAAGGTAATGGGATATCCTCATAATGGAAACTCCCATGACCTAGATGGAAGAATTGTAAATGAGTCAGAAGAGAGTTTCTCAGCTGAGGTGGAGTTTCCCACATCAGGAGAGTTGACCCCAGAGGAGGTGGACAACTTTGCTGATACAGGAGACAACACCCCTAATGAGGTTGTTCCAGAACAGGTTCCAAAAGATGATCCAGAAGATCATTCAGAAGATGAGGCCATGGAGGACAACCCTGCTGATCTGAGAAATTACAGCCTTGCAAGAGATAGGCTCAGGAGGCAGATTCATCCCCCATCTAGGTTTGGTCAAGCTGATCTTGTGTCATATGCTCTGATCACAGCAGAAGAGGTGGAGCATTATGAGCCAAGAAACTATAAGGAAGCTATCACCAGTCCTGAAAGAGAGCAGTGGATGACAGCCATGTCAGAAGAGTTGCAATCCTTAGAGAAGAATGAGACCTGGATCCTTGTGGAGAAGCCAGGCAACCAGAAGTTAGTCAGCTGTAGATGGCTGTTCAAGAAGAAGCTTGAAGTTGGGTTTGGTGGTGCTAGAGAGTAGATCAGATTCAAAGCTAGGTTGGTGGCAAGAGGATTCACACAAAGAGAAGGCATAGACTTCAATGAGGTATTCTCTCCTGTTGTTAAACACTGTTCAATAAGATTACTTTTGTCTAAGGTTGCTCAAGATGATCTTGAGTTACATCAGCTAGATGTTAAAACTGCATTCCTACATGGAGAACTAGCTGAAACAATATATATGCATCAACCAGAAGGGTTTATCATGCCTGAAACTGAAAGTAAGGTATGCTTGCTTAAGAAATCATTCTATGGGCTCAAGCAGAGTCCTAGACAATGGTATAGAAAGTTTGATGCATTCATGCTTTCTATTGGTTTCTTAAGAAGCAAATATGATGGATGTGTATATATTGGTAAACAAGATTATCCAGAGAGCACCTATCTACTGATCTATGTAGATGATATTTTTAATAGCTAGCAAGAGTATGAGAAAGATTACCCAGCTGAAGCAGCAGTTGAGTAGCAAGTTCGAGATGAAGGATTTGGGTGAAGCCAAGAGAATATTAGGCATGGATATTCTCAAAAACAGGAAAGCAGGGAAGCTGTTCTTGTCCCAGAAAGGTTACATCCAGAAGGTGTTGAGAAGATTCCTTATGCACCAGTCCAGACCTGTTAGTACTTCATTTGGCCAGCAATTCAAGTTGTCAGCCAAGCAATCTCCTCAAACAGCTGAAGAGAAGAAGCAGATGCTTACTGTTCCATATGCAAATGGAGTAGGAAGTCTCATGTATGCTATGGTTTGTAGCAGACCAGATCTTGCCTATGTTGTTAGTATGGTGAGTAGGTTCATGGGAAATCCAGGAAAGCTACATTGGGAAGCTTTAAAGTGGATTCTAAGATATCTGAATGGTTCAGAAGACTTAGGATTATTGTTTGAAAAATCAGCTGATACCAAGAGACCTTTAATTGGATTTGTTGATTCTGATTTTGCTGGAAACATAGATACAAGGAAGTCTTTATCTGGTTATGTGTTTACATTGTATGGCACTGCTATCACTTGGAGAGCAGCTTTACAATCTATGGTGAGCTTATCCACAATAGAAGCTGAATACATAGCATTGACAGAAGCTGTGAAGGAAGCAATGTGGTTGAAGGGCATTCTGAGAGATTTTAGCATATATCAGAAAAGTGTTCCTGTGCTGTGTGATAATCAAAGTACAATTCATCTAGCAAAACATCAAGTGTTTCATGAGAGGTCAAAGCACATTGATGTGAAGTTACATTTTGTTAGAGACATCTTGGAGAAGAGCATTGTTGAAGTTCAGAAGGTAGCTTCAGAAGAGAATGCAGCTGATATGTTAACTAAGGCATTACCAAGCAATAAGTTCAACCATTGCATGGAGTTGGTAAACCTTAGTACCTGGGATGTTCATTAAGAAGAGAATGAACAAACAGCCTTGAGGAGGGCTGGGAAGAAGGCAATCTTGCATTAAGGTGGAGAATTGTTAGGATTAATGCAATATTGGATGTCATCTAATATCTATCTATCAGAAGAGTTAGCTAGTGATCTGATCTTGGAGTTCAGCAAAGTTGGGTTAAGGTGTAATTCAACTGATAATGTTTAGTGGTCTTATTAGGAGTCAACTAATCTGAAATTAAGAGTTTGGACAAATCTGCTGAAGCAAGTCGTCTGAAGTCATTTCAGGAGAGTTGGGCCAAGTCTGCTAAGACAAGTCTGCTGAAGACAAGTCTGCTGAGACAACTCCGCTGGGTCAAGTCTACTGAAATCTAGTTTTCAGAGTTAGTTAATTCTGTTATTTCTGTTAGTTAGTTAGTTGGTTAGTGGCGGTTATCCAATGCATTGTACATCTATAAATATACCATCTAGTGCATAGGTTGTAGGTTACTGAATTTGAGAGTTTTGAGAGATCAAGCTTAGTGAATACTTGTAATCTGTAACTTTCATATTGAGATTAGTGAAGAGAGTCTTCTATCCTCCGTGGACGTAGATCATTTGATCGGACCACGTAAATCTCGTGTTCTTTCTTTGAGTTCTTTATTCGTTCCAAATTCATTGCGTTTCTAGTTGTCTTGATTTATCATTTGTAAGGAGTTGCTTTGTGAATACAATTCAATAACAGAAATAAAGCAAACTTTCACTCCTTTAACAATTTTTCTGAAACATGTTTAAATTTATACAATGTCACCACTTTTTTTCACACTAACTAAATACACTTTCTTTATTACTCTCTAATAAATTAGAAAAGATCGTACTACTGTCATCTAAACAATAATTTTATCACTTTAATACTATTTTAACAACTTCTCATTAAACTTGGTATAAATAGTAAGTATTGCATTAACCGATATATGGTATATTTTATTTTAATTAATAGTATAGTGTATATTTTAATTAATAATCATGATTCCAACATGATGATGGAAATGAAGAAATTATAGTAGTACAGTACTTGAAATTGTCAGAAGGGTGCATCATTTAAACTTAAAGTGAGTTGTATAAAATTCAACAACCAACAGTTGGAAAAATGCTTGTATTCAATAAATATTTTTAAAATATTTTCTTCGACTCTTGCATCATTATTTTCTAGCAACTGTCAAGGAGAAGCCCATATATTCCACGTCTAATGCATATATACACTTGAGTTCATTTAAAAAATGGATAGGATCAGAAATACAGATATAAAGTATCTAAAACGCAGATAACATTCACGTAAAACGATATAAGCCAAAATGGTAGCACATAAGTTACTTTGCCTTGAGATCTAGGGTTCAAATCTTGCATACTTTCCAATAAAACTCACTCAAAGATTCAAACACTAACATTCATTATTTGTCTTTATAGATCAATTTTTTTCAGCATATGGTTGTGGTACAAGTAGGGGTGGCCATTCATGTTCTCGTGATGTATTACTTATCAACGTGATAAGGCAACACGATAAAACTAAACACAAAGACAAGATGACAAAACAAAAAATTCACTATAAAATAAAATGCAAAATCTCCAATAAAACAATAAAATATCAAGTCAAATATATAATCGAAACTTATTTCCGAGTTTAAGGAATTGACTCGAACATGATAAAGTCAAATACTAACCTACACTTTCTACATCTTTTGCATATCGTGTTACTTTTTGTCGTATCCGAAATTGTCACCCCAATGTACAAAGAATAAAGAAACACTAGTTGGGCTATAAAGATTGTGTTATAGAACTGTATGAGAAGATGCAATGAGTAGTTCCATCAACAAGAAAATTGTTATCTTTTTTCACAAGCAAAATCAAAGGTGTTTTAGATGACCCCCTAGAACATTCAAGCAACCCCATTCACACAAATCTTTTACAAACTTTTTCTGTGTTGAAAAACATGCAACACAGATGTATCAAATCATAGAGACAGCTAGCTTCTTGAACCCCATTTCTCAAAAGCATCAAAAAGGTATCCCAAGCACACCCTCTAAAACCTAGGGTTGCATATGGGATGTATTGTAAGCTATAAACAAGAAAAAAAACAAAAGAAAATTGTAATGAAATTAATGTATGAAGAAAAACAATCCCTGTTAAACTGTGTTGTGGCCTCCTTATGAGCTCTGACTCTTGTGTTCAATCAACTCCCAATCAAGAATGACAAATCAGTGATACGAACTTGGTCAATCAAGAATTAGCAAAATCTCATTAGCCCACCAAATTACTGGGAAGAAGTTGTTTTCTTTTCATCACCTAACTCATCATTTTGATTGAACACAAGCCTCTTTCTTTTTGCACTTGGGACTGAAGAACTTCCATAGGGCATAATAGGTGGTGATAAATCAGGGGATTTAATACCTTTGCTTAGTTTCAATCTTTCAATCTCCATTTGCTGCAGCAAGTCATAGCAGGAAATGATGTTTTCCTGCAGGTAAAAAGTATTAATCAGAAAATGGAAGAATCCCATTAGAAATCAACAAGAAAAAATGGCTCACAGTGTTGAAAGAATGAATTGAATTTAAAGGGCTAATTCTCAATTCCAATGCATCTCTTGTCAACCCTTGATCCAATACAACCAATGTAGCTGCTGCTGCTATGACTGATTTTTTATACAACATTGTTTTGGCATCTGCATTACAAAAACTCAAACAAGATTCATCATAATCTCTGTTCTTGAATCAACAAGATTTGGGGGAAGGAATTACCTCTCATTGAACCTAATATAAGTTGCACAGTTGTTGAAAACGCATTTGGTGATACAGGGTTTTCATCAAACAGCTTATCTGCAAAGAAGTGAATGAAATCAAAAGGGATGATTGACCCCATTCTCCACTCCAATGTGTTCAATACAAGAAGCTCCATTCTCTGTATCACACTGCTGTCAAAGTAATAATCCTCCACACAAAACTCTGATAAAGGGGCCACTCTCTTTTCTTCCATTTTTGCAGCTAATGACAGACACGCCATTGACAACAACCTTATTGCCCATGGTTTCTCCACCTACATTCATCATCAAAATTTCAAGAAAATAAGGACCCACATTTGATTTGGGGAAACAAAAAATTCACTCACATCTCTTATCGAAAGAAATCTCTCAAGATATGAAACTGATACACAAGCAGTGCGGAATCCAAACCCAAGAAGCTCCCTCTTCTGCAAGCAACAAAGGGTTTTTTCTTTTTCACTTAATCTCACCAAAAAACATGAAACAAATCAAAAGAAAATGGGTTGAAAACAAACTCTGAGAATGTAGTCGATTCCATCCAAACGAATCCATGATTTTTGCAGTAAATCTTGAGGCCCCTTTTCGATTTCTTTATCAAGAAGCACTTTTATGTAGTCTTCATCATAAGCATCTACTAAAAATTGTTCATATTCAGCATTAAAACTCTCCGGATTTTCCTTACACAGTAGAAGAGAATCCATGGGAAATGTGGGTGTGAAATCTTTGAACAAGATAAATATAAGGAGAGAAATTGGTGCCGCCAAAACAAGCGGGATGATAATGATGGTGTCTTGTAATTAAAATGATTCTTCACAAATACTAATATAATGGAAGATTGGAAGTGAAGGGGTTATATTAGTTAGTTAATGTAAATCTAGAAGCAATCGATATTATATTATGGCCTGCCTTATTTAACTCAGAGTTACTACTACACAGTTTGATTCATCATTGGCTTTCAGTAGCCAGCCTTTTATTTTTTTCCCATTAAAATCACATGAATTTTACAACAAATTTGACCATTCATTTAGTAAATTGAATCAATAAACAAAATATATACCTACACATATATACACAAGAATCTATAAAATACATGAATTGCGTTTAAATATATATGCTATTGAAAAAATAAATACTTATATATATATATAAAAGAATGATATAGTGTTCAACTGTAGATTTTTTTTTTTTTGTCCACCACTTACGTGAATATGAATAAAATTATATTAAATATAAAAAAAAAATTATTAATTAATGTCACTTAACGTCTTAGGTAGACTGAGTACATCGAGTACATATAAATATTCGAGTTGACCTGGTCTTTTTTTTTTTTTTGGAAAATGTAAGTCATTATAACTAAAAAGTACAACATAGTTTTTAATGAAAAATGTAAATCATTATAAGTAAAGAGTGCAACACAATATTATTAAAAAATGCAAGTCAATATTACTGAAAAGTGTAACACAATCTGATGTGGCATTAGACTTTATGGAAATTCATGACCGAATCGCTAAACAAAGGGAATGACGGGAAATTGAATGGCATGATTGGAGGAACATTTAAGTCTGATTGTTAGTCTTTAATTTCTGCACTACAAGCCCACGATAGTGTTGGGCCTTAGACTAGGGTTTTTCGGCATTCCTATTTATAGTTGTTGCTTTCTTCATTGTACGGGTTGTTGAATTTTGAATAAAAACAGAAATAAAGTGAGATCATCGCCTAGTATACGTAGTATCAAGGTGTATATCTCTTTTGTTTTATCCTTCCGCTACGTCAGTTGGTATCAAGAGACAGGTACGATGCCTCCTCGCCGCCAACCCCCCTTGACGCCGCCGCCGATGCTCAACGCGATGCCGTTGCGGATTTGGGTCGTCAAGTGGCCGCCCTCACGGCGGGCCTCGAGGAGCTTCGCCAAGCTTTTGCCAACAACGTCCCGGCTGGACAGAACGGCCATCATCCGCCCGGACACCATCCCGAAGGACCCCGTCAGCGCCGCCAGCCCCCGAGGGCCCGCTCACCGGTACATCCCCCTTCGGATCCGGAGGACGATGATGAAACAATGTCGGACATCAACCCCTTCGCCCCCCTCGCCCGCGAGGAGACGATGATCGACGTTGGGAGAATGGTTTCAAACTAGAGATCCCTGAATTCACCGGTGGTCTCGACCCGTGTGACTTCTTGGATTGGATCACCACGGTGGAGGACATCTTGGATTTCAAGGGTGTCCCTGATAACCGCCGCGTTGCTTTGGTGGCGACCAGATTTCGCCAGAGAGCGTCTTCGTGGTGGCGACAGGTCAAACAAACACGACTGCGCGAAGGCAAGCCGCGCATTCTCTCGTGGGGAAAATTTCGCAAGCACATGGAACGCGAGTTTTTGCCCCACAACTATGCCAGCACACTATATCAGCGACTGCACTCTCTCCGACAGGGTTCACGCACCGTCGATGCCTATACAGAGGAGTTTTACCAGTATTTGTCCAGGATCGATGTCCGCGACTCGCAGCCGCAGTTGGTTTCCCGGTATTTAGGGGGTCTCAAACCGGCCATCCAAGAAACCCTAACCCTGCTCGCCCCACTTTCTGTCTCGGAGGCTCATCAACGTGTCCTCATTTAGGAACAGCAGCAGTCTCGTCGCCCTTCCGGAGCGGGAGGATTTTCTGCTCGCCCAACGTATCCTACGCCCTCATCGGCGCCACCGCCGCGAGCACCCCAGCCAGTGGCAGTTGCGGCAGCGACCGACGCTACCTCTTCATCGTTTCGCTGTTTTAGTTGTGGTGAAACCGGCCATCGCCGTTCGGCCTGCCCGCGGGCTCGCCAACGTGCTCTACTCATTGACGATTGGGAGACCTCGGGTTACGACGGTCCTCTTGTGTTCGATACTGAAATGCCGAGTGACCTACCGGAAGAACATGTGGATGGGGACGTTGGCCAACTCCTCGTCATCCGCCGCGCTTGTCTCACACCGAAGAGTTCCTCGCCGAATGACGAGCAGCGTAATCATATTTTTACTACTACCTGCACCATTGCCGGTAAAGTTTGTCGCTTCATTATTGATTCTGGTTCTTGTGAAAATGTTATTGCTGTCGATGCCGTTAGTAAATTGAACCTAACGACCACTCCACACCCCTCCCCGTATACTTTGGCCTGGATTCAACGGGGCAACTCCATCACGGTCGATCAGCGTGTATTGGTCCCCTTTTCCATTGGCAATAAGTACAAGGATTCGATTTGGTGCGACGTCGTACCGATGGACGCGTGTCACCTCTTGTTGGGACGGCCTTGGCAGTTTGATAGATCGGTCATACATGATGGTCGCCTGAACACTTACAGCTTTGCCTTCGACGGAGCCCGAATTGTACTACATTCGTCGACGCTCCCCCCTTCGTCGCCGAGCACAACAGTCTTGCTGCTGGACAAGACGGAGTTCCTACGGGAACTGGTCGCTGCACCTTGGTTACTATTGCTCGTCGGGGTGGAAAAGGCCGAACACCAAGCGCCCATTCCCCCTTCGGTGACTGCCCTACTTGCCGAATTCGCGGATGTATTCCCTTCGGAATTACCACATGGCTTACCACCCCTTCGGGACATACAACATCACATCGATCTGGTCCCGGACGCCTCTCTCCCGAACCGCCCTCACTATCGGATGAGCCCTACGGAGCACGAGGAACTTCGTAGACAGGTCGAGGACCTCATACGGAGAGGCACAGTCAGTTAGAGCTTAAGCCCATGTGCAGTCCCCGCCCTCCTTATTCCCAAAAAGGACGCATCGTGGAGAATGTGTGTGGACAGTCGAGCGATCAACAAGATCACTGTTCGTTACCGGTTTCCCATCCCCAGATTAGATGATCTTCTGGACCAACTGAGTGGTGCTTCTTACTTCAGCAAGCTCGATCTGCGAAGCGGGTATCACCAGATCCGTATTCGCCTAGGTGATGAGTGGAAAACGGCTTTCAAAACTAAAGAAGGCCTTTTCGAATGGTTAGTTATGCCATTTGGCCTCTCCAACGCCCCGAGCACTTTCATGAGGGTTATGAATCAGGCATTAAGGTCCTTGATTGGACAATGTGTGGTGGTGTACTTCGACGACATCCTGATATACAGCAAGACCATGACCGACCACCTAGGGCACCTGCGGGCAGTACTCCTCATTTTACGTACCGAGCAGTTTTATGCCTCTCCATCGAAATGCATTTTTGGGGTGACTTCTGTGTTATTCTTGGGCTACATCATCTCCTCCGAAGGCATTCAGGTAGATGACTCCAAAATTACAGCCATTCGGGAATGGGCTTCCTCGACGACCATCACTGAGGCGAGGAGTTTTCTGGGCCTAGCCTCTTTCTACCGCAGATTCATTGCCCACTTCAGTGCAATCACCGCACCGATCACGGACTGTATTGGGCGCAAGCCGTTTGTATGGACGCCGGCGGCGACACAAGCATTTTCCACTATCAAAAGCAAGTTGATCCAAGCCCCGATTCTACTCCTCCCGGACTTCGACCAGCCTTTTGAATTATCTTGTGATGCATCGAAGACTGGTATTGGTGCGGTCCTAAGCCAGCATGGTCGACCAGTGGCTTATTTCAGCGAAAAGCTTACGGGGGCTCGTGCTCGCTACAGTGTCTACGATGCCGAGTTCTACGCCGTGGTCCGAGCTGTCCGATACTGGCGCCACTACTTATTCCACAAAGAGTTTGTGCTTTACTCAGATCACGAAGCCTTGCGCCACCTCGCCACTCAATCCAATCTCTCTGCTCGCCATGCGACCTGGGTCACGTTCCTTCAGCAGTTTACTTTCGTGCTTAAACATCGCTCGGGCGCATCGAACAAAGTGGCAGACGCGTTGAGCCGACGAGCTCTTTTAATTTCGGACCTTCGGATACAGGTCCAGGGATTGGACATTATGGGCGAACAGTACGCGACGGATCCCTTCTTCGGCCATGTGGTCGCCAAACTGGCATCTGGCGACCATGAGGACTATGTAATCGTCGATGGGTTCTTATTCAAAGGCACGCGTTTATGTGTACCGGACACCAGCCTCCGCCTCATTAGCGAGCTACATAGTGCGGGTCATGTGGGACGTGATCGCTCAATCGAAAAGTGCAACACAGTTTTTAATGAAAAGTGTAAAACACTACAATTGAAAAGTGCAACATCATATAACTAAAAGATGCAATATAACATTACTAAAAAGTGTACGTCAATATAACTGAAAATATTACTGAAAAGTGTAAGTTATTTTTTTTTAAGTCAAAACTCCTTTATTTAATTGTCAAAACAGCTGCATACAATATCCGGAACGCCAACCACAAAAACTGGAGGGTCGATCCACACATGAGGGCTAGAAACAGTCCTAGCAGTTCTAGCAAGACGGTGAGCCTTTTCATTGGCTTCCCGATAGACAGACGAAACTGAACAAGATAAGAAAGTTAATGCTAAAGCGATACATGATTGAATAATATCTCCCAACACCGAGTTTGTGATCTCCCGATGCCTAAATGCATCGACCACCACCTTCGCATCCATCTCCATAATTACACGTTGATAACCGAGTTCCTTGATCCACGATAGTGCTTCATGTAATCCCATGGCTTCACCCACATCTGCAGCAAACACGCCTGGTACCAAAATTACTCTACAGCTCACAAATTGCCCCAATTCATAAAAAACGACAGCTCCTAAACCCATTTCGAGGGTATCTTTGAAGAATGCCGCATCTACATTGACCTTCACAAAGCCCTCCGGCGGATTGTGCCATGCTCTGCAAGGATTGATCGCCGGTGCCGAGGAGGATCGTGGCCTAGCCTGCGACCATTCAACAAGTATAGCAGCTTCCGAAGGCCTCTCTATCGAGGCTGTGTTACACGCTCCATTCCAAAATTTATCATTCCGCTCCTTCCAATGTCTCCATAACAACATAGCAAATAAAGCCATATCAGCCCCATCCAACTCACTCAACATCATAAAGACCAGCTCCACAAAAGATTTCACAGCAAACAACATTTGTCCCAATATAGGCCTGAACTTGGTGTGACGCCACAACTCCAATGCAGCCCGACAATCGATAAAAACATGTCATTCTGTTTCGTCGCAGTTAGAGCAGAAAACACATGCCTTGGTCCCTATAATCCTCCTGTTAAACAACCTCATACGCGTGGGCAAGTAGCCCTTACATAAACGCCATAGAAAATTTCGCACCTTAGGGGGTGTCGCTACCTTCCAAAGTGCCTTCCAATCCATTTGTGGTGCTGCCCCGTCTCCCTCACCATGAATAATTTTACTGAGTAAGCTCAATTTCTTGTAAAATGCCATGTCAAGCAATCCATTAAGCCCAAAGGGGAGATAGCAGTTCTCGCCACCCGTTCCACGTCCTCTGGGCTTAGGATGTCCCCTGGAAAATCAAGATCCCAGTTCCTCCTACCAGGTATGAATAGGTCCGCAACTCTCATGTCCTCCATCCCATCCATCATGGGCGACCGGATCCAGTAATCATTTTTATCATCCACCCAAGGATAATCCCACACTCGTATGTGAAGCCCCGACCCCACCTTCCATCTGGTGCCTCTGCGAACAAGATCCTGAGATTCCAGGATGCTCCGCCAAGTGAAACTCGGATTATTGCCCAGTCGAGCCGAGAGGAAATCTGTTTCGGGAAATATCTAGCCTTTAGAACTTGGCACACCAAAGCATCTGCATCAGTCAGAAGCCTCCAGCCCATCTTACCTAACATTGCTATGTTAAAAAGCTGCATTCTCCTAAAGCCCATTCCCCCCATCTCCTTCGGTAGACATAACGCCTCCCAATCTGTCCAGCGCATTCCCGACGAAGGTCCACCCGAACTCCACCAAAAAGAGTTTAACATGCGTTGAAGGTCCTCAATAAGAGTCTATGGGAGTAAGAAAATGCTCATGCAGTAAGCCGGAATGGCCTGCGCCGCTGCCTTTATAAGAATCTCCTTCCCCGCTTTTGAAATTTTCCTACTTCGCCAACCTTGCAGACGACTCCACAAACGGTTCTTAATATAGCCAAATATTGCTCTCTTTCCACTCCATATCAAAGACGGAAGGCCCAAGTATCTACCCTTATTAATTTTCCCATATACTCCAAGGATGTTACACACCAAGTTTTTCTGATCATTGCACACATTCTTACTGAAGAACGTACCAGATTTCTGGTAATTTATGGCCAGCCCGAACACTGATTCATATGTGTTCAGAATCTGTTTGAGCACTGCTGCCTCCTCACCGTAGCCCGAAAAAACAAGAGGTTATCGTCGGCGAAAAGAAAGTGAGATATACTAGGGGCTCGACGACAAATTTTATTGCCATGCAAACTTCCATCTCTATTGGAACGACGAATTAGAGTTGACAAACCCTCAGCACAAAGAATGAACAAATAGGGTGATAGGGGGTCACCCTGTCGAATACATCTTTGTAGAATGAACGAATACCGCACCGATCGAACACAAAGCATCATCCATCTGACACAGGTTTCATTGAAACCCAATCTCTCCAGAATTCTCTCCATATAGGCCCAATCGACTCTGTCACAAGCCTTACTAATATCAATTTTGAGTGCTAGGTCGCTTACCGTCCCCCGTCTGCTTTCTCTTCATCGCATGAACTGATTCAAAAGCAATCAGGATATTATCCTGAATAGCACGTCCACTTATAAAGGTTGATTGTGCCTTATCTATCAAGATAGGGGGTCACCCTGTCGAATACATCTCTGTAGAATAATCGGCCCCACCATATGCTCATTTACTTGGAACGAATACCGCACCGATCGAACACAAAGTATCATCCATCTGACACAGGTTTCATTGAAACCCAATCTCTCCAGAATTCTCTCCATATAGGCCCAATCGACTCTGCCATAAGCCTTACTAATATCAATTTTGAGTGCTAGGTCGCCTACCGTCCCCCGTCCGCTTTCTCTTCATCGCATGAACTGATTCAAAAGCTATCAGGATATTATCCTGAATAGCACGTCCACTTATAAAGGTTGATTGTGCCTTATCTATCAAGTTTGGCAAAACACTCTTCAATCTATTGCATAGAACTTTACAAATAATTTTGTAAACGACGTTACATAACGAGATGTGCCTGGGATCCTTCATATCCTTTGGGTTATCGCATTTGGGGATGAGTACCACATGCGTATCATTAAGCTCCTCCGGAAACTGAAATTGTGTAAGCCATGACACCCCTGAATCGTAGATATCCTGCCCTACCGTCCCCCAAAACTTCTGAAAGAAAGCCGGATTAAACCCATTAGGTCCCGGAGATTTATCCGGATGCATTTGAGAGATTGCGCGTTGAAACTCTTCGATTGTAAAACCTTGAGTAAGTTCTGCATTTTGTGTAGCCGTGATAATAGGCTCAAGATTATTCAGGACTAGGTCTAGTTCCGCAGCTGGGGCACTTGCTCTGAAAATATTCAAGAAATAGGTGTGAACAATTTCACACATTCCAGCATGGGTATCCACCAAATTCCTCTCATTATCATTAAGGCCCTTAATAGTATTAGCTTTCTTTCGTGCCGAGCCCGACTGATGAAAGAAGCGAGTGTTCATGTCCCCATCTTGAGCCAAAACATCTTAGCCCGTTGATTCCAAAAAGTTCCTTCATCAATAAGAAGTCGTGCTAGTTGCTTACGGGATTCCACATGGCGCGTCACCGAGGCAGCATCTGTTTGGTATTGCAATCTATTTATTTCTATCTCCAACTCTCTCTTCCTCTCCCTCATAACTTTATCCTTGTGGTTCCCCCATAAGCTGAGAGTCTCAGATGTTGCATTTAAGCGACAAGGCAAGTGGAAATCCTTGAATCCACTCCATGCACGTTGGACCACAGACGTCAGGTCCCTCTCCGAAAACCACTTGTTTTCAAAATGAAAACGCCTAAGCTTCTGTCTCCACACGATCGATTCGGTGACCAAAAGGATTGGGTTATGATCATTCACTGGCGCTACCAAGTTGTGTAATTTAGCCAGCGGGAATTTTGAATGCCATGCAGGTGTGGCGAGAGCACGATCAAGCCTCTCTTCAACACCGTGTGGGGAACCCCGACCCCTAGCCCAAGTAAACGGATAACCTATAAGACCCACATCCGTGAGGTTGCAATCCGCCACCGCCTCTCTAAAACCCCTGTACAACCATGCTGGGTTGTCCACATGGCTCTTTTTATCGGCCTCAAAGAGGAGATCATTGAAATCCCCAATACAAATCCACGAGAGGTTGTGTTGCCCGGCCAAACGTCGAAGAAGATTCCAAGATAACTATCTTTGAGACCTACTTGGATAGCCGTAAAAACCTGTTAAGCGCCAGTCCCCAATAGGATCTGAGACTACAACATCAATATGATTACTCGAATAAGACAAAACCATGCAAGTATTTGTATTTCTCCACAAAATAGATATGCCACCACTGTGGCCATTACAATGTATGGCTAAACTAGACTGGAAATTTAATCTAACTCGAAGATCCTCTAATTTACTAGGAAGCGATAAAGTTTCAAAAAGAAAAATTACATCAGGCCTACGAGTGCAGGATAACTCGTACAAGGCTAGAACCGTAGAAGGCTGGCCAAGCCCCCTACAGTTCCAACTTAAAACGATCATTGGTCCCGTCCGGCCCCGGAACTAGAGTCTGCCGATAAAAAATAGTTGTTAGGATCTTCATGCACCGTAGCCACAACCGCTACCTTGTCGCGTTTCCTCTTTCTTTCTTCCTCAGGGGTATAATTGTCCATTCCATCATAAAGTTGAATGGGTCCCTCCTCAAAAATTGGGTTGGTACGAAGTGGTATACGTGCCAAATTCAAATTCTGAGAAGTGTCAATTACAGTCAACTCCCTAGATTTAGGGTTGGCAATGGGACGGGTAAAAACCCGGACCCGCATGAAACCGGCCCGCACGGGACGGGTAAATACCCGGTCAAACGGGTTCCGGGGCGGGTAAATACCCGATCAACAAATACCCGCCGGGTATGGGACGGGTCCTGGGATTGTATGTACCCGACCCGTATATATATATATATATATATATATATATTAAAAAATATATTAATATAATAAATATATATTAATTATTAAAAAAAATTATATTTCACACTACGGACGCTGCGTGCCTCACTGCCTCTTCTCTTCCTCTTCAGACTTCAATTGATGTTTTACGGTAGTTTTAACTTTTAAGGGCAGATTGTAACTACTATTGTTTAAATTATTCTGTTTCAAATTATTGCATAAAGTTGTCTTGTTGTATTTGATAAGATTCTGAAATCCTCCTCCTGTTTTTTGTTCCAGAAGTTTTAAGTTTTTCTCACATTTTGTTCATGATTAACGGGATACAAGGAAGTTATTTCTTTGCTGGCATTTTACTTTGATTTTTATTTAAATAAAGTTAAAAAAAAAAAGGATTGCGGGGCGGGGCGGGTTTCAACGGGTTTTGAAGTGGGGCGGGGCGGGGCGGGTAACGGGTCCAAAAAAATTTGGCGGGGCGGGTCCTGGGATAGGCCATACCCGTCCCATACCCGCCCCGTTGCCAACCCTACCTAGATTCGCGTGGTTGTTCAGCGTTTGCATGATTCTCGGGACCGTTACAATTTCCAGCCGTTTTTTCCTCCACATTAACCTCCCCCCTTGAATCACGCCCCGAACTTCCGGAGCCACCTCCACCCGAATTTGTGCCACTTCCGGTCATCTTCCCCCCGGCGATCAAATGCCATAATCTCCGGTCCCTAGTTCCGGCTTACCACCTCACCCTCTTGTGCATTGAAAAGGACATCACACTGCCTCTCTACATGGCCAAGGCGCCCGCAAACAAAGCAAAACTAATTCAGCTTCTCATACCGAAAGTCGACCTGGAACGAAGCCCCATTGGGTTGCCTGATTTTCTTGAGACGCTTAAGAGGGGAGTCCACATCAACCTCCACTCTAACCCGCATATAAGTCATCCACACTGCGTTCTTGTTTGATTTATCGTACTCCATACATCGACCAATAAAATTCCCTAGTTGCTTGCCAATCGTCTCCGAAAAATAACCCATAGGAAGATCATGGATCTGAACCCAAAAGGGGATCTTAGAAAGCGGGACATGAAATGGATGCTCTCCCTTCCTCAAGTGATAGAGACATAGTAGATGCGGACCAAACGTCCATGGTGCCCCATCCAACACATTTTTCAGATCTAACGGGTGCATAAAGGAGAAAAGGTAACGATTCTCACCAATCGCGCGGATAGTAACACCCCTCTTTGTGCGCCATAAAGTGGTGATGCGAGTTTTCATTCCGTTGAAGTTGATTGAGTCTTCCGTGAGAAAACGCCCAACGAAGCAGTGATCTGACAGACCGTGAGAGTCTTCCTCGACTTCCGGTTCCAATAGCAGTTCCTCATCCTCCTCAAGGGACAAATCATTCAAGCGAGCCTCCATTCTGAGAGAAGCGGTATCAATATTCCACCAAGAAAGGGTATCAGACTCTCAAGCAAGGAGAGAAAAGTAAAAAAAAGTGTAAGTTATTATAACTAAAAAGTTTTAATAATAATAATAATAATAAAAAAGTTGACCTGGTCAATTCGAGTTCTTATATGAACTCGAGTCTACATGAGACCAACTCTACGTACATATATCTATAATATATTTAGATTATAAATATATATATATTATATAATATATATATTTAGCTAAATAATTATTTGTGATTATCCAAGTCATCATATTAACTTATTTAATTACTCTAAAATATGAAAAATATATAATTGATGTATATCAACCTCTTCCCATAAAATTAGGAAATAAAATATTCTAAATTTTTTTTAAAATTATTTTTAACGGGTTTTATTATTAGTATATAATTATTAAATATTACATGTTTAATTTATTTATTGTACTTTACTTAAAAAAAAATCATTCATTTATATATGTAATTTTTTTAATAACAAAAAATTAAAATTATAAAAAATAATGAATTAAAAAATAATAACTACATTAATTTACCTTAAAACCCTAAATTTTAAAATTCTAAACCTAAACTCTAAAAATTAAAATTAAAGTTATAAATTAAAAATAATGATTTTTTAGGGTTTATGGTTTTAGGGTTTAGAGGTTTAGGGTTTAGTAAATTAATGTAGTCATTATATTTTAAACCATTATTTTTAACTTTATTTTTTTGTTATTAAAAAAATAAAATATATAAATGAATGATTTTTTTTTCGTAAAGTACAATAAATAAATTCTACGTCTAATATTTAATAATCATGTAATACTAAAACCCGTTAAAATAGTCTTTAAAAAATCTTCAAATATTTTATTTTGATGGGTAGAGGTTGAGCAATTATATATTTTCCATATTTTTTTAGATTAATTAAATAAGTTAATATGATGACTTGGATAATGTCAAATCATCATTTGACTCCATCCATAATTAGGTTATTAATGAGCTCAATATCATATCTCTCTCTATATATATCAACACTTGCACACACAAAAAAAAAAAAAAATAGCGAGGACTTTTAATTCACCGCTAATCAACGAGAAATTTAGTGTGGAATTGAATTTCAGGAATTAGCGAGGAATTTGTCGAGGGCTTTTTTTTGCCCTCGTCAGGAATTTGACAAGGAAAATTAATAAATAATTTTAGAAAAAAAAACAAAAAGAATAGCGAGGGTTTATTCGCCCTAGTTAACTAGGGAGGATTTATTCGCCCTCGTTAATTAGCGAAGGATTTGGCGAAAAAAATTAATAATTTTTTTTAAAAAAAAAAGCGAGCGCTAAAATCCTAGGTAATTTTTTAATTTTAAATTTATATCAAATTAATATATATATATGTGTTACTTATAAAATGTGAAAAATTAAAACATTATTAAATTAAAAATATAATTTATAAAATTTTATAATTTTTATATTAAATACAAATATAATATGTACGTATTGACAATTATATAAAAATAAACAAATTTAAATTAAATAGATTAAAGAAAAAAAACATTAATTGTAAAAAAATATAATGAATGAAGCTCTTTGTTCAAACGGTAAGTCAAGCGCACATCACGCATGATAGGAGAATTAACTGGTCATTTATGTGGCCCAATGATAGGTGGTGCTTGATCAGGCATACGACCTGGGTTCAAAACTCAGGTCATGCATTTTAAATCAATGAAATTTTTTCGATTCAAGGTCTGAAAGATGAGTCAACTAACGATTTAAGGCCTAAAAGAAATTTTTTATCGATATAAGGCTCGATTTATATAAAACTATCAATTGAAGACTTAGATTTTAACACCGTTAACAATTAGTTATACAATACTAGCGTCCATGTAAGCGAAATGTTATCTTTCATACAATTTTTTTCATAACTAGATACATAATTTTATAAGGAAATTATTTTTGAGTCCGTATCAAAAAATAAAATAAATTGAGTCACACTTGCATTTGCATTCCGTTAAATAAAATGTTAACCGTGTTAAAATCCAAGCCTTCAATTGATAGTTTTATATAAATCGAGCCTTATATCGATAAAAATTTTCTTTTAGGCCTTAAATCGATAGTTGATCCATCTTTCAGGCCTTAAATCGGAAAAATTCCTAAATCAATTCATGTGTTAGCGAGGGTAAAAAAAGAGCCCTCACTACTAATTAGCAAGGGGTTTAGAGAGGAAAATTTATCAATTTAAAAAAATATAAAATTGCAAGGGCCAGATCCCTCTCTATTGAGCCCTCGTTATTAATTTACTGAGGGCTTAAACCCCTCGCTAAATCTCTCCACATTTAATTTAACGAGGGCTTTTTTCTCGCTAGAGCACTCGCAAAATCGATTCCTTTTTTTTTTTTTTTTGTATTGGCATGTTCTCAAATATACTAAAAACAAATATTTCACGTATCTCTCATTAGATTGTCCCTTTAACTTTAACACAAAATTTAATGCGAGTGTTGTTTATAATTGGATCGAATGTTGGGTTAAAAATTAAATTGGGTAAATTGAACATTAAAATTCAAGGTTGTGTTTGGATGGAGGGATTTAGGTATGAATTTTAAATCCATAATCTAAATCCACTCTACTTGTTTGGATTAAAAATGAATGAATGGATTTCAAATACTTAACACCTTTTTTTAGTTAAAATTGGGGGATTTTAAATACTCACTAAAATCATGTCATTTGAAATACCTCCTTAAACCTCAAATTCTCCCATCCAAACACAACCCAAGTGTATTTATATATATATATAGAGTAGTGATATAGAACCAACCATCTGATTTTTTATGTAACCAAATTAATGAGTTGTCACGCCAAGTCATTATCAATTATAATTTAAAATATGCAAATACTTATGTGTACCAGTTACATACATGTAATTGGATCCAATTTTCTATTTACCCTTCTTTTTTTTAATAAGTCCACACTCCCTTCTTTTAGGCACTTATGTGTACAAGTTATATACATGTAACTAAATCCAATTTTTTACATGAGTTATTAGTTATTTACCCTTTTTTTTTATTAATTTCACCCCCATTTTTTTAAAGAAAAATACATGTAAAAAACTATATTACCATTTTATCAATTAAATTAAAATACAACACATTAAAATTATAATTATACATCGACTATTGAGTCACCAATGAATCACCACGAAGTTAAATATTATTCTATTTTTTTAACTTTCAAAAAATTAAATATAAAAAAATAACGAATATAAAAAAAAATTGAATAAAAATATGAAACTCAAAAATAAAATTATGAAAATAAAAATTTCAGTTTTTTTTTTCAAAAAATTACCAAAATATAGAAAAAAAAATACAAAAAAATAGAAAAAAAAAAAACTAAAAAAATTCAATTTTTTTCTAATTTTGTATAAATGTATGAATATGACATGCTCATTTTCTAGCTTTAATCTGATTTATAATAACTAAAATTATTTTGTTATCTCTTCATTATTTCTACAATGATATCTGGTTTGTTACAAGTTTTTTAAAGTTGTAAATTATTTTTTAAGACTAATTAATAACATAATGTAATTGAAAAATAAAATTTATATTTAAAAACTTAAATGAGTGGAATTGGAAAAGAAACCAACATAATATTGCATCAACTTTATTATTTTCTTTGTCGTCATTGCCGTGTTGTTGCATTCATATGTTTATTGAGTG
The DNA here is from genome assembly GCA_963675135.1 of Galeopsis tetrahit. NCBI lineage: Eukaryota > Viridiplantae > Streptophyta > Magnoliopsida > Lamiales > Lamiaceae > Galeopsis > Galeopsis tetrahit. The sequence continues at coordinate 53,483,478 of OY776125.1, forward strand.
TGATCGTATCTATTAACTGAATTGTGTGTTCAGTGTGATTCATTCTCACTTTTGTTCTTCTTACTAGTTAGTTAATATCAATCTTTTAATATTGATATATTAATTTGCATGGTATGCCTGGAATCATGAATGTGTTAAGTTATGTATTTATTGTTAAATATAATATTAGTTTAAATACGATATAATATTAGTACGCCTATGGTATAGTACTAGTTAATATATTGTATAGTACTAGAAATTAATGTGGGTATAAAAATATTATTTAATATATGATCTAATACTATATAGTATGTGAATTAATACTATACTATATTTGAACTAGTACCATAGAGTATGTGAACTAATACTATACAATATGTGAAATGATATTATACTATATTTGAACTAGTACCATAAAGTATGTGAACTCGAAACTCGAAAATATTAGAACTTGTACCAATATAAACTAATATTATACTATATATGAACTAATACGTACAATACTGCATATTAACTAATAATATACTATAATACATATCAATTGTTATCATAACACTTATAAACTAAAAATTATATTTATAAAAAACTAAAATAAAGTGATTAAAAAATGAAAGTTCGAATGAAAAAAATAATTAAACAATGTAAAACGAAGTAAAATTTGTAAGGAATGAAGTAAAATTTTGAAAGGATAAGGTCAAAATTATACACCAATTAATTAAAGTAAAATAGTACAACTAGAATTGAACACTTGCACCTAAGAGAGATGAGAGTTTTATTTTTTTAAAAAAATTATTAATATACTATTTAATACTTAAAAAAACAATTAATATTATTTTTAAAATTTTCTTATTAGACTTTAAAATTTTAGAATAATTATTTGTGGCATAAAAAGAAATTACGTGAAAAGAATTATCATTTGAAACACAAATGATAAATAGGAAGAAAAATAAATTTAAAAAATAATACTCCCTCCGTCCCGGAGTAAGTTTCTCACTTCTTTTGGATGTTTAGATTAAGGAATGTGATAAAATAATAAATGTAGTACAAGAGATGTGATGGTGAGAGAGAAAATAATAAATTAGTATGAGATGAAGTATAATAAAATAATATATAAAGTATAAGTGATGTGATTGAGAGAGAGAAAATAATTTGTCAAAAATAGAATGGAAAACTTATTGTGGGACATCCAAAAAGGAAAAGTAGGAAACTTATAGTAGGACGGAGGGAGTATTAAAAATAGAAATATAAATATCAATTGGAGTGAAATAAAAAAATTAATGGAGTATTATTTTTTTAATGATAAAATTAAAAAAAAATTAATTGAAGTAAAATAAAGGCCCATAAAAATATGTGATAAATTGATATAGTAAATGAGTCATGTGTTATTTGTAATGGGTTATTGGATTGGATATAGTAAATGAGTCATGTGTTATTTGTAATGGGTTATTAGATCTAGTTACATACATGTAACTGGTACACAAGAGTGCAACCCTTTAAAATAATAATAAGATCATATTAATATATTTAAAAGATAAATACAAATTTTTTCCATTTAAATATATTTTTCTAATTTCTTATCTTTCACCTCAGGCCTACTTCGATTAATTCTCTTCGATTAATTTTATTGGAATAGAGTTCTCTCTTCCAAAATTCACCGAAAATCATGTATGTTCGTCGAAGGTGTTACATCGCAAGGGAGAGAAGGAAATTACGTTTCTTGATCTTTATTTTCAGCCTCTCATGTTCTTCATCGAAACACCTGATCATATAAACAAATATTTAAGGCAATGTTTTAATTTGAGATTTAAAAAATGAAATTTGAGAATTAAAAAAATATATATTTGTAGGTAAAGTCTAGTATGAACTCGAGTGCATGTTGTGCACCCTATAGTTCATGTGCACTTTTCAGTTTACTGACTTACACTTTTTGGTAAATGGTGTTGCACTTTTCAATTATTACTAAAAATATTATTATACAGTTTAATAATTGAAAAGTGCAACACCATTTACCAAAAAGTGTAAGTCAATAAACTGAAAAGTGCAACATGAACTAGAGTGCACAACATGCACTCGAGTCCATAGCAGACCAACCCATATTTGTATTAATCTAGAAGCAAAACAGACTAGTGCTCAATGCTCATTGTTAGCGCGCAGTACGCATATTGATAAGGACGATAAGATTCATGGTAATTGGTTTTGAAATGTTTTCTATTTTTAATTTACGACAAAATAAATCGAAGGTGCAGCGGGAGGTGGAATAAGAAATTAGAAAAACATATGTAAATAGAAAAGATTTATATTTACTTTTGAAATATATTAATATGGTCTTATTATTTATTTTAAATTATAATTGATAATAACTTTAGCGTGACAACTCATTAATCTAGTTTCATAAAATATTAGATGTTTCCATACAATTTAATGTTTTTTAAAATAAAAAGCATGATCAAATCATGAAATGTTTTTTTAGGAATAAGGACCTTCATATAAATAGGTTTTCAAAATGAATGTACGAAATTTATTTAGATTCATATATGCACATATACGATTTTGATATGAAACTAGATGATGTATTTTTTATGAAACTCATTAGTTACATAAAATATTATTGATATTCTTTAATGTACAAATAATATATGCATAAGATGAATTTCATAAGAAACTCATCATTGAGTTTCATATCATTAGTCATATACATACCCATATATACACAAATTGTTTGGATATTTATTGTCAATATGATATGTAAACGATGACAATGGCAAAGTCTAATGTAACCACCATATAATTGGTTTGTATTTTGTGTGTATTTTTAAATAATATTAGTAATTTTTAAAATTAAATATATTAGTTTTTCAATACTAGTTATTTCATTTAAAAGTATTAGTTGTATTGACTACTGATTTGTTGAGCCCAATTAAAGTTTTAGAATGTGTGGCTGGAGTGATTTCTAACTAGTCAACAATCAAACAAAATAATAATAATAAATGACAAGATTTGTGGAATTTATAAAAAAATCCCATTTTTGAAGTTTTTTGTGTATTGGTGATGATATAAACGTGATGTGCAATTTATCACTCAACCCCCTAATTCTAGAGTCAAGTATTTTTTTTTTTCATACTGGGTGTAGTGGTGCTGGTAGGTAAACTATGCCGATAAAATGAAAAATATGAAGAGATCTTTCTCGTTAGCGGGCACTCCTCAGGTGCTACACTGATATATAGTAATATTGCATTTTCTATACTATGCTAGGTATGACTTATAGTGTAATTTTGCATACCTTATATTGTAATACCACATGTTTTGTATATACTACGTCACAAAGTAGTGCTACGTACACGAAAAATATTGTAATTAATTTTACACAGTTTTATAGTGTAATACCATATACCATATTGTAATAATGTATGTCTTATAGTTTAACATTGTCCGACTTATATTGTGATATTATGTGAATGACATAGTGTAATAATGTTGGTAATATTACATATATGTTTTATATAAACTATATATGTTAAAAAGAAATACTACATGAAAAATATTATAGCATTGTTTGTCTAATTAATAGTGTAATATTGTATGGTTTATACTGTAATATTGCATACCTTATATGATAAAATAAAAATGTGTATAAGCCCGTTACGTATTTCATTTACTTTAATATATGACTAATGAGTTTATGGAGCTGCAATTTAATACGTAATATTTTAAAAAATGTATTATATGACTTAAATTTTAATTGAGCATTGTAATGAGACTGGCTGAGACATGACTCTCTCATATAACAATATTTCATGTTTTATATATAGTACGTTGCAATACCGACAAAAAATTGTGTGTGACTGTCTCATCATAAAATCATTATCACTTTTTAAACTTTCACCTCAAAATGTCGACACACTTTATATAGTATAGTTTTTGAAAAGTGATACAATTTTTCTAAAAAAAAGTTAACATTTAATTAAAGTAATACCGACCTCACAGAAACGGTCACACACAAGACTTGCTGTATAAAAAATAACCAACTCCTTTAAAGAGTGTACCCATATCAACATGTTGCAAGCATTCAAGTTGTAAGAATATCATTTAAGAAATATATAAGAGCATGCATGGGGGCGACTTGTTTAACCTGCAAACGAGAGGTGGGATTCGCTCCCTTCCCAAAATAAAGGAATATTATGCGTACAATATTTTACACAAGTTCAACACTTCTCCAACCAATATTAAATCATTTCACATAAAAAAATTGAGTAAAATTTCAACTGATAAAGTTTTGACCTATAAGAAATTCACATCTAGTTTTATATAAACTTCGTTCAATTTTTCAATGATTCAAAAATTGGATGAAAGTTTTTGCAAAAAAGATTTTAACATATTTTTGTATTTGAGGGACTAAATAGAGGCGGCATGATTCAACGAATATTAATAGGAACTATATATAAAATCACTTGTTTTAATGTTTGAATTTAGAATTATATGGCAGTTGTGATTGGTTATGAATAATGAAATTCTCCTCTACTATAATATGGTATGACTAGTCAAACAAGAACGTGGGCTGGACCATCATGGCGTCACTTCGCATACATAAGCACGCTATTTCTTTTTTATTCATATTTTGGTTTTCCACTATTTTTTCGTTAAATATGAATGTATTTCCCGACTAGCCAACTCCTCACTCTAGCTAAAATATGTTAGTATGTTTAATTAAAAGAGTACATGTAACTTTCCTGGAAAGTGTATGTCACTTTTTACAGGATGCACTTTTCGGTAATAAATAGTAAATAAATGTGTGTAAAACGTTGTAAAAATTTAAGTTATACATCTTTCGCTTCAAAAAATAAAAAATGTGCTTCATTAGACTGCTGTCATACTTAATAGTTGATTAAAATTTTCTAGTATAAAGGACGATTTGCAACTCTTTAACTGGAATTGAGTGCACGGTACATTCAAGTGCACAAGAACGATCATCATTCAGTCTTTAAATCAATTTAAGTATTTTTTTTTTCCATCTTCAAAAGGTTTGCTATGTAGTCATAATTTTGTATTGATTCCAAGGCTCAATTGGACTTATTTCTGCTTCTTTTTTTTTATTGTCCTACGTTATGGGTGCGGCCTTTTTCCTGTCATGAAACCCTCTTTTTTGTGTTGTTCTTTTGAGTTGAGCTCGATAGTCCTTAGAATCTGGTGTTTGGTGGAATTAAATTTTTTTTTTTTAACACGAGAATACCTTAATGTGGGGTTATCTCGATTTGTGAATAGAGATTTGGACGTCATTTAATTTTGACAAAATATACACTCATTTTTTCTCTTTTCATTATTAGAGGGAACAACGATACCGTGATAATTCGTATTGATTTAAAGGGTAAAGTCTAGTATGCACTCGAGTGCATGTTGTGCACCCTAGTCCATGTGTACTTTTCAGTTTTACTGACTTACACTTTTTAGTAAATGGTGTTGCACTTTTCAATTATTACTAAAAATATTATTATACAATTTAATAATTAAAAAGTGTAACACCATTTACCAAAAAGTGTAAGTCAGTAAACTGAAAAGTGCAACATGAACTAGGGTGCACAAACATGCACTCAAGTCCATAGCAGACCAACCCAATTTAAAGATCTTAAACTTAAAAGTTGTATTGTTATTTTATATGGATCTTATAAACCTTTCATATTGGCTTGTATTTAATAGATTTTGGTCAGCTTAACAACACATTTAACCTTAAATCGTCCCATGTCACAAATAATTTATCAAAAAACAATTTTTTCTGAAAAATTATATTAAGGGGTTTTGTTTGTGAAACTGAAAGAATTTTATCTCATCTAAAAGTCCGAACTTGTAGAGAGGATGGGATTCCTAACACTCCCCCTCACTCGTGGGCCGGATTAACACCTCTTACCATTTTTGGGGAGGAGGCCCATCGAGTGGACAATTTAAATGGGTGGAGTGCTTTCAACAGGAATCAGGTCATTTTTGCCCGGTTTGCTCTGATACCATGAAAGAATTCCGTCTTATCTAAAAATCGAACTTGTAAAGAGGGTGAGAATTAATTCTTGTATATTAATTCCTAACCCAAACCATTAATGCCTACTACTATATAATTAGCCAATAATAGACAATAATAAAAGATGCCATTTCACTGCTCGAAAAACAGACCATGTTTAAGTATACAAAAAATTAGCCAAAATAGCCCATTACACAATTACGGACAACTGTATAACGCAAGATCCAATACTTAATTTTTCTGTTACTTAAACAATTTTTTGTTTTTTAAATTAAAAGTAAAAACAAGTGAACTCAATCTTTATATGCGCTCTACTTATTTTAATCACCTGTTTTTTTTGTCTCTATTATCACAGAAGAATTCCTAAATCGTATTGGGTAGGTAAAAATAATGAATTCACACATGCACTACTTTAATAGACTGCAATAGGGTCCATCCAAAAAAAGAATCATCCGTCTTTGAAATGACTATTTTGTTTTAGTCATTGTATCAATCCTAAACAAGTACATTTGCTCATCTCTTGGATCTTGCAATTTGTGAGGCTGTAAATATATTGGTTCATTCCGAGATTCGATCGAAAATAGATGTATAATCGGACTTAAAATATTTTCTTATCAAATACAAAAAATATATTAATGGTCTGCATATCAAATAGCAATTTAATTTGGGTTAGTTTAGATATTCGAACCTAACTATAAATATATTTACCAAACGGCTCTTAAAATTTGTCCAACTATTCTATAAAATGTACTACCTCCAGCCTTTTCTAAAGTTTTCACCTTTTTTTTTTGTCCGTCTTAACTTAAAGTGTACATTTATATATTCGACAAAATTCACTATATATTTCTACGTTTTCTAATTCTTATATTTTTTTTGACTTTTTTCTCATTCCTACCTTTTTGTACATCAACTATCAACTATCCACTATCCATTAAATATTATATTTATGACTTGATGTAACAAGTTAATATTTGAAGAGTTTCTCTATGCACTCAATTTCATGATACAATTGAGCTACAATTTTAATTTAATTATAATGTTGGAGATTACAAATTTAATTGGACAGTTGAAATTATATTTAAATTACATAAAATCTAAATAAAATACATTTGTATCAATTGCATACAAGGAATTTGCACCTCTAAGTATGTACATATTTTAAGAAAATGGTGTAATGGTTATAGTTATTATGGGTAATTTTATAATTTTTTATAAATAAAGTACTAAAAAAAAGGTAGATTTTGGATATGAATTTCAATTATATTTGCAATGACTAATTAGCTAGCCCCACCAGCACACAAATCAAACATTCAAAACATACACAATAATTTTATCAACTCATTTTTCTCTCTTTAAACGAAACGAGCAAACCATTTTTTTATTGCAAGTTTTACAATGTTTGTCATATCAATTTAAACATATAACTGTATTTTGTTTTTTACTATTGTACATTATTTAATGTCATCATTTAAATTTTTAATTTTCATAGAATTTATATAATTAAAAAGGACTACAAGGGGTCTAATAATTAACTCTAACTCAAGTTTTGTAATTTTTAGGATTGGACAAAAACTTGTGTGCAATGCCGTTTTGTTTCCAAGTCCATTATTAATCATAAATTTATACTTCAGTATTTTTTTAATAAATTATTTTTAAAAAAAATTATTGAAAAATATTAGTAACAAAAAAAAAAACGATACATACAATTTACTTATTAATGAAGGGTGAACTTTTTAGTAAGAACGGATTTAAAACTTTGTTGCCAAATTAACAAAGTATTTATGAATAAGCCTGGGTCATAATTATTGTTGATGTTGAAATAAGTGTTTTGTATAATGATCCAACACTAACAGTCGAGTGTTGTAACTAATGTTCCCAACACTTATGACAACATTAGAATTTGCCCTTCCTTTTCTCACTAACTCCGATCTTACACTTGTTGTTTAGTAATGTCCCCAACGCAGTTAGAAGACGTGGGCAACACCAGGTCACACAGTTGTATGGGAGTGAGAAGTTACTAGGCATAAAATAACAAGTTCCTACATTCAAGAAGATGTGAAGAGAAGTTCATAACCACTTCATCTCACGGCTGTGATGATCATAGGAGTTGAATGCAGTTCGTCCATGATGCCTATAAACACCGTAGCTACCTCAACACAAGATAGACAAGAAGAAAAGTTAAATCTTGATTACTAGTCTATTGAATGCGTATATGCTTCTAGTTAGGAATATTATTGTTTCTTCTTGTAGATCTACACATTATTGTAAACCCGAATAGTATTGTGTTGATCATGGTCTTATTTACTAGGTTATATGCATAGATCAATGAGGGAGATAGTTTCAAAGGATCTAGTAAATTCTATACACTCATTTGAAGTGTTATTGTACTCCTCTAAGAGGTTGTAATCCGTTTCACATATTTTATATAGTAAAGAGCGTAGATTATTTTATAATCTACGCAAATTTTGAATATTTCCATTTTCCAAAGTGCATTTTAATTTCTGCTGCTTAATGTTGTCAGGATAGTGCCAACACAATTGACAGTACATCTGATTTCGCACGCACACACACTTTCAGTTGGTATCAGAGCCAACTACTTGATACACTAAGTAGAGATTCTGCTTAGAATGTCTGATTTTAAAATGGAGTATCCACTTTCACCCGCACTAAAGCCTCATATTTTAGATGGCACGAACTATGCTTTCTGGAAACCAAAGATGAGAATGTACATCAAGTTCATTGATGAAAGAGCCTAGAGGAGTGTTCTTGCTGGCTGGACTCAACCAAGAACCACGACAGATGAATACAATGAAGCTCGGATCAAGAGAGAGCTCGACTGGACAAACGATGAAATCACAGCTGCTAGTTACAATTCAAAGGCATTCACTTCAACAGATGGATCAATGTTCAAAATTATCTCAAGCTGCATATCTTCGAAGGATGCATGAGATCATTTGCAAGAACATTGTGAAGGATCAGATAGTATACGAAGGATGTTGGGAATAAAATAAGAATTTTGATTAAGATACCAAAACCCCTTAAGACATGCCAAATATATAAACCAATGTGATATGAACATGTTTCAGGAATGTTGGAACATTTAGTATAGGCTAGTTGAGAAGCTGGAATGTTAGGCAGCTCTTAGTGTATTTAGATGCACATATTGAGGGGGAACATATGCCTAGAAGATTACAAGAATCAACTCCCCTCAAGGCTCAGAGTCAATTTAACCTTAAGTCTGCTGAAGTACCTAATGGACAACTGTGCTGATCAAGTCAGCTCAGTAGTAGATCAACCTTTCTGAAGATCAATTTAATGGAATGCATCAACAAGACCAAGCCTACTGATGTATATATCAAAGAATCAGAAGGGATATCCAGTAGAGATGTCTCAGCACACTTGAACCAGAACAGTTCCAAGGAAAGGCCAACTGTGCTGATAAGGTCAAAGCTACTGAAATGGAACCACGAATGCTCAAGAACCATCCAGAGACATGCTATTAAAGAGATAGAGCCAAGTCATCTGAAAGAGCCTAGCCAACACTGTTGATAAGCAAAGTCTGCTGATATTGATAAGCAGAATTGTCCAGATGATAAGGAATGTTGTCCTAATCATAGGACCAATGATCAGAAGTGATGTCCATGTTTGATCAAGTGAATCTTCAAGTCAGACATTGGGAAGAGTGCTTCAAAGTCAAGACAAAGAGCAAACAACCGTTTACTTCCCAAATTAAGGACATGTCACTTTCAAGAAATTGTCTTCCAGTTGTAGAGCTCAAGGAAGACAAATATAGACATTTTGAGACTGTCTCTCGAACTAACATAACCTCAAATTGTTCTATAAATACATGAAGTGTGGAAACCATTGAAGTAACCAACTAACAAGCCAACTATCCTACACTGCTGAGGAAACTACAAAGCCTTAAGAATACTTCATTCTTAGTTTCCAGAAACACTTCATACCTAAGCTGAACCTTATTGAAACATCAATCAAAGCTTAGAGAGATATCCTACCCTATACATTGAGCTCATTGTAAAGGATATCTCAACCTAGTTGGAACCAACATCAACCCCCATACCTTTCCAAAAGAAAGATAGAAGGTTGTTGTAGTAGAAGTGTAAGGAACTCACTATTGAGAGAAGAACAGTAAGTTCCGAGTTGAGAGAGAGTACTAGGACTCTGATATCCTAGAGATCAAGGCACCAAGGAGTGGTGTGGTTGATCAAGTGCACATTGGCACTATAAAACAAATAATTCCAAGAGATAAGGAATTATCATGTTCAATCAGGGAAAGTGGATGTAGGAGCTTGAGTCTCTGAACCACTATAACTCTTGTGTTGATTTACTTTCAAGTTCTTTCATTCAACCAACACATTCATACACTGCACACAAACTGACCTTTCAGAGACATATACTTAAGACTGTGCAAAAACTGCTTTGAGACAAGTTCCCTGAAAATAAATAAAGTGTTAAGAAGATTTCAGTAATTAAAAGGAGTTTAAACCAAAGGGCCAACCACTATTACGCACATATAACTCATTTAGATAGTTATTCAACTAAGTACTCAATAATACTTAGTAGATTGATTATCTTCCAAGAGTTATTCATATCAGAAGAGTTGTCTAGGACAACCTTGCTGAAGTCTATTTTGGTTAAAGTTTGAAAAGATTTGCATACAAGTGTATTCCCCCCCCCCCATACACTTGTCATATACTCCTTTCAGGACCAACAAGTGGTATCAGAGCAGGGGTTCATAGACCACTGCTTCTGAAAATCCATTTTGATTTTCAAAACATATTCTTTTGTGGTCACTGAACTGATCTTTCTGAAATCTTATCATATCTGTGTCTAACCCCTTCTATTTGAGATATGGCAAACAACAACAATGCTGTTCCTCATGATGCTGTTCAAGGCATCAACAATATGGCTCCTGATCCAGTCAATCACATACCTCATCACAAGCTGCCCATGTTCTCAATTGAGAACTATGACTTCTGGAAAATCAGAATGAGAGCTCATCTTGCATGCCTCCACACTAAAATGCTAAGAGAGATTACAAGAGGACCTTTTGTATTCACTCAAGTTAATCCCAGAGTAACTGAAGCTCAAAGGGATGATGTAAGGGAGGAGATCCCTAAAGATGAAGATGATCTCACCACTGAAGAAAGAAGGAGAGATAATCTAAACTATCTTGCAATGAATACTCTCTACCAAACAATTCCAGATGCAGTAATGGGGAGAGTCTACCACTGCACAACAACCAAAGAAATTTGGGACACCCTTGCTGAAATGTGTGAGGGTACTGATAAAATCAAGGATAACAAGCTCCAAGTTGCTGTGCAGAAATTTGAACACTTCACAATGGAACCTGATGAGTCCATTGACAAGTTTGCTGGTAGATTCACTGATATTATGAATGAGATCAACTCATTGGGCAAGGTGTACTCCAACAGGGAAATTGCACTAAAGATTTTAAGGAGTCTCACTCAAAAGTGGGATGTATATTCTGTAATGAGGCAGAATACTAAAGATCTCTCCACCATGCCCATGCAACAAGTCTTCTCAGAACTCAAAGCTTATGAGTTTGACCTCAACAGAAGAAAGCCTGCTGAGGAATCTTCCTTACCAACTAAAGGAGTGGCATTCAAAGCCAAAGCTGCTGAACCAGAAATGCAGTCCACTCCAAGATCATCAAAGTCAGTCTCTAAGGCTGAAATGAAGGAAGAATTAGCCCTCATGTCTAGGAGGTTTGACAAACTCAACTCAAGGTTTGGTAGATACAAGAAATTCTACCAAGATAACAAGGTCAGGAGAAGGTACAACTCTCCTGAAGCCAAGGCTGAGGACAAAAGGCCTGAAGAAAGAAGATCAGAGGACAAGTACTCTGATAGGAGAAAGTCCAGCAGAGCTGAACCTTCATCATCTAGAAGAAGAGATGAATCAAGGAAAGATGATGATGAAGACCTGTGTTACAATTGAAAAAAGAAAGGGCATTTTCAGTATGATTGCTGGTCATGAGTCTGAATGTGCGGAAAGCTTCAACTCCTCTGATGATGGACTGTTCTCTAACAGTGATGATGATGATGTGTGCAACATGGCCATAGAAGATGATGAGGTATCTTCTACTTCTAGCTCACCATCAATCCAATCACAAAACACCAGTGAGATCAACTTGAAGCTTTTCTTTGGAAAATTGATGGAAGATTTCACTAGGTTGCAAGAATTTCATGATAACTGTGTGAGAGAAAATGAAAGGTTATCCATTGAACTTACAAAATCAGCTGAATTTGTGGTTGATGTCAAGTCTACTGAGTTGTATCAACAAGTTTTGAGAGAGATTGAGGAAGTTTCTCTCAGGATAGTTGACCAACAAAAGCAGATTGATGAGCAACTGCTTATTCAGAAGAGAAAAGATTTTGAACTTAAAATTCTTCAATCTAAATTTGATAACCTCTCACATGAATATGATATTTTTAAATCAAGTGAAGAGAGCCTGAGAATTAAGATGTCTGCTATGAATAAATCCTCTAAAGCAATAGAGGAAATTCAAAGCTTCCAAAGACCTATGGCTCAAAAGAGTGGATTGGGATATGATCCATTCGAATCTTTAACTTGTCTTAGTGTTACTTCAACAAGTAACACTAAGAGAGTCTTTGTTAGATCAGTGGCACAACAAGCTGAAAATGAATTAATTCAGCCACTGAACAAAGGAAAGGGCAAAATGCAAGTACTTCAGGGAAAAAGGCCCATACCTAAGGAAATGGTCAAAGCCCCTGAATACAAGAGAAATGTTGTTCAACAGAGTAGACCCAATGGAAAGGCAACTCATCTAAACAACATTCAGAGAGGTTGTCCAAGGTATGTTCAGCCTAGGCCAACTCCCCTGAGGAAACCTCAACTGAACAGACCTAAGGTCAACTATCCTTATGGGTACAATAAAATCAGACAACCAAAACCCTTCATGCCAAAGGGTAATGGTCATGAATATGCCCATCCTCAAAGATTCCCACATGATGCACAAAGAACTCATAAGTTCAGGAGAAATGTCAACTCTCCTGAAACTTACAGAGTCAACACTTTCACACATTTTTTCCCAAAGACATTTAAGGGAAAAAATGTGTATGTTGATGCTAGAGGAAAACAACTTAGCCACCTTGAATCAATCATGGTAATTAGGCAAGTTTGGGTTCCTAAAGGTACAGCTATGTTGGTCCTGAAAGGAGTATATAACAAGTGTATGGGGGGGGGGGAATACACTTATATGCAAATCTTTTTCAAACTTAACCAAATATGACTTCAGCAAGGTTGTCCTGGACAACTCTGCTGAGATGTATAACTTCTTAAAGATAACCAATCTACTAAGTACTATTGAGTACTTAGTTGAAGGACTATCTAAGTGAGTTATATGTGCGGAATTAGTGGTTGGCCCTTTAGTTCAAACTCCTTTGAATTCTGAAATCTCCTTAACAGTTTATCCAGTTCAGGGAACTTGTCCAAATCTAGTTTTTGCACAGTTTAGGATATGTCTTTGAAAGTCCAATTTGTGTGCTGTGTTGAATGAATGTAAGTACTTGAAAGTAAATCAACACAAGAGTTTATAGTGGTTCAGAGACTCAAGCTCCTACATCCACTTTCCCTGATTTAACAGGATAATTCCTTCACTCTTGGAATTAACTTGTTTTATAGTGCCAAGGTGCACTTGATCAACCACACCACTCCTTAGTGCCTTGATCCCTAGGATGTCAAGAGTCCTAGTACCCTTTCTCAACTCAGAACTGAACTGTTCTTCTCTCAACAGTTAGCTCCTTTCACTTCTACTACTATAACCTTCTAACTTTCTCTCTTGAAAGATATACAGGTTGAGTTTTGGTTCCAACTAATGAGATATCCTTTACAATGAGGTTCAGTGTATAAGGATATGATATCTCTCTAAGCTTTGGATATACAATGAGGTTCAGCTTAGAATGAAGTGTTTGAACACTAAGAATGTCTTTTGAGGACTTTGAAACTTCAGAATAATTTGATAGTTGGATGTTGTTGAGATAATGGATACTTCAAATGGTCTTCACACTTCTGTATTTATAGACAAATTTGAGGATTTGCCCGTTGGAGTGGCAGCCTCAAATATCTATAAATTTCTTCCTTTGAACTCTGCAACTGAAAGATAGATTCTTGATAGTGACATGTCCTTAATTTGGGAAATAAACGGCTGTAACAACTTTGTCTTGATTTTGCAGCACTTTTCCCAATGTCTGACTTTAAGATTCCCTTAGTCAAACATGGACATCTCTTCTTATCAATGATCCTGAGATAAGGACAACATTCCTTATCACTAGGACAATTCTGCTTATCAACTTCAGCAGATTCTGCTTATCAGCAGTGTTGGCATGCTCTTCAGATGACTTGGCTCTTTCCCTTTCCATGACTTCTTGGAGTGGTTCTTTGAGCATTCATGGCATTAGATAAGTGGACTTGACCTCATCAGCATAGTTGGCCTTGAACTTCAAAGCTTTGTTCTGGTTCAAATGTGCTGAGACAATCTTGCTGGACAACTCTGCTGAACTTGTCATTCATTGCAGTAGACTTGATCTTGATGATCTATTCCACTTAGTTGATCTTCAGATAGGTTGTTGCATACTGAGCTGACTTAGATTAACATAGTTGTCCTTCAGCAGACTTAAGGTCAATCCAAAACTTAGCCTTGAGGAGACTTAATCTATATAAGCTTCTAAGCATGTATTCCCTCTCAATTTGTGCATCTATAACTTCTAAGAGCTACCTAACATATCAGCTTCTCAACTAGCCTTAAGCAGCATGTTCCAACACTCCTGAAACATGTTCATGTATTCTGACTTTTCTCATTGGCATGTCTTAAAGGGGTTTTGGTATCAAGATCAAAACTCATTTTATTCCCAACAATTTCCCCCTTTTTGATGATGCCAAAACCTATACAATTTATGCAAAGGTGACTTGACTACACTTCTTACAATTTTCTTCAGTAGTGGTGACATAGGTCAAGTTTCCTGAAAGAAAATGTGTTAGTTTATTTTACTGTTTCCATTGCATATAGGTTGATAAGTCAGGCAAGTTGAGAACATGTAATGCTGTTTCTTGATTCAAAATAGATGTTCAACTATCATTCATTTAAGGATCATTACAGACATGTTGATAGTTGAATAAACATATCAGAGCATGAATCAGATAACATTACATAAGAGCAAAATCTAACTAACAACATGATCAGAGCAGATTTATGATTATCAGAGCAAACTACACATATCAGCAGGCTTGAGCAACTTTCAGCATAGATGATCATATCGACAAGTCAGCAACCAGGACAAGTATTTATCCATTTCAGCACATAAGGGTCAAGAGGACTTAGCCAATTTCAAAGGTTATCTTCAGGAGGTGGCACCATCCCATATTGTGCCCACACCCTCTTTTTTAACTCTATGGCCTCTTGATTTGTGCCCTTTGGTCCTAACACCATCTTGTTCAACTTCAGGATCTCAAAGAACTCCTGAAAGATCCTTGACTGATCAATGAAGCCTTCCTTCTTGGGAGGCATGTAGATGATAAGTTTAGGGGCTATGAGCTCAAATCTTGCAATATCAGCAGCTGCAACCAATTGTTGAAACAATTCCATGTAACACTCAATCATGAACTCAGTAAAGGTAGAATTGACATCCTTTCCATTCCACCTGTCAATGACATTGTAGTCATAGAAAAATTCCCTTTTGGCCTCTTCCCAAGAGTCATTCAGCTATATTGGTACCCATTTATCCAAGTGAGGATATTTGGTGTCCATTGGGATCAGCAGCTGTGGCTTCATCTTGTTATATGTTGCTCCTTTTCTTCTAGGCTTCTGAAAGTCAGCCCTTCTCTTGTCTCTTGCTCTGTTTGCTTCTTCAATTAGGTCCATGTTTTCTTGGGCTCTCATCATAGCCAGCTTTTGTTGTGTTTCAGGGTCCTTGCCTTTGTCTGATCCACCAATTTTCAAGGCACCCTTTTCCCTTGCTCTTTCTCTTTCCCCCTTTTTGGCAGCATCAAAGCACTGGGGCTTCAGCTCACTCATTGTGGTTGCCATGAGGGATTGAGCTTGGTTTAAGGACTTCATTTCCTCCAGCAGATATACATTCTCATCATGTATATTTTGCATTCTATCACTGCTCAAGCTTAGGAAAGCTAGAACAGGCTTCATCTTCTGCTCAACAACCTCTTCCATGGTTGTTCTGAGGGAGGCATCAAGGTTTGCCTCAGTAAGGTTGGCCACTGCACTTTCAGCAATTTTGGCCATCACTTCTTGGGAAAACTTTTCTGAGGCAGTCTTCACCATTGCTAGCCTCAACTCTTCAGCTCTCTTCTTCTAAATGGCTATTTTCTTGCCAAGTGCTTGCTTGACAGTCAACCTTAGAGCTTTGACATTGTAGTTGTGATTTTTCCTAAGTAGCTTCTGATCTTTCTTGACCTCTTTGGAGATGGATTCCATGCTTATCTTTGCTTTCTGGACTTCAGTGGAGATGGTTTGCAACCCAGATTCCACTCCACTGATTCTGGCTTCTATTGTGGGCAACACCACATCTTCAGATCCAGTTAGCCTCATCTCAACTGATGCTAAAGTTCTGCCTTGCTCATCCAAGACTCTTGAAGTTTCAGCATGAGCAGTTTGGACTTGATGAGCCAAGGAGTACAACTTTGCTGATTGTTCACCAAGAATAGCTTGGGCTGAGCTGGAATCCACCTGAATGTGTGCATCAGCGAGTAGGTCATCTGCAAAGATTTGGTCAAAAGAAATACCTGCAAGATCAGAGAGATCAAAGGGGTTAGAGAATAAACACTCATCACCCTCAGTATTTTTAGCATAAGACTCTGATACATCAACAGTCTTCTTCTCATTTTCAACTAATTTTTTACTTCCTTCTTTGATAATGTCCTCACACAAAGGAACAAGCCTCCTCTCCTCAAGGGATTCTTGAAGTTCAGATTTGACTTCAAGAATAACCTGTCCTTCCTCACTTATTCCACCCTCATTTGGTGGTACACTCACTATCCTAGTGATCACAACCTCTCTATCATCAACAACTCCCTCTGATTTTTCCACTATGTTTTCCTTTTCAACTCCTTCTCCTAGACCTGCAACATCTCCACCCTCAACAGGGTTCAAAGATGACAGTTGATGGGAGATCACAGTGCTTCTTTCAGCAACCACTGAGTCATCCTGAATGATTAAGGGATGATCAGTGTCCAACTCTGCTGACACTGAATAGGACTTAATCAAACCAGCTTCTAATATAGGAGCCTCAACATCTGTAAGCTCTGCCTTGGGTTCAGAAGAACCTTCATTGGCAGATGTGTCTTTGGCTGTGTCACCAGCTTTGGGCAACACCTCTGAAGAGACAGAGCCTTTCCTATGGTAGGTTAAGAGAGATGTTGAAAGCAATTGGGTTTCAGGAGGGTTGGGTTGAGAAGGTTTGGGAGGGTTTGAGGGGTCATCTTTGCCATCATCATCATTGGAGCTGCTATCAGGGTGTTTAATCCCTTTAGCCAGTCTCTCTTTTTCTTCAGCTATCTTGTCAGCTACTAACTTTGCAAACACTTCCTCATCAGTGAGGAATCTGGTCTTGTTAACTCCAGCAAAGTGAAGTAGTCTGCCCTCTTCTATCTGCCACCAATTTGCACCTTTGTCCTGAATGACTTGTGCAATCTCCATGATTGATTTTTCTTTGACATCCACCAACATTCTCAGATCATGAAATATTGGCTGAATTCTTGGAAATTTTGCAAGCTGTGGGTACAAGCTGTCCACAGTAGCCCTTGCTCCACCTCTGAGCATACTCTCATAAGTATAATCCTCCTCATCTCCACTTGAGTGGGGACTTTGGGTTATAGGAGATATGGCTCTGGTTTCAGGGATATTGGCTTGAAGAGTAGCTTCAGGAAGATTGAATTCAGGAGGGTTGGCTTCAGAAGGGTTGGGTGCAGTGAAAGGTGCTTCAGTTGCTTTTGAGAGCAATGGTTCTGAAGGGGTTTTGCTCAGAGGGGTTGGCTCTAGAAGTTCATGTTCTAAGGCTTGTGAATACTTGAGCATTGATGAATCAAGTGGAGACAAAAGTCTTGATTCATCCACAACAATATCTGCCAACACATCCATTGGCCCTCTTTGTGCACTCCCTTCTGGTGAATATCTCTTGGTAAGATCAACAGGGGTAATGGGTTGGTTTGTGGGGGTAATGTGGGTTTCAGGGGAGTTGGGTCTTGAGGTTGGGTTTCAGGGAGTTTGGACTCAGGGGTTCCAGAACCAGAAGAGTTGGTTCTAGACTTGGATTTGGTTCTACTCTCTGCCATACTTTCCAGAATCTTGTTAGTGGGCTTGGCTCTCCTCTTGCTAGCCCTACTGCTCCCACTTCCTTCTTCTTTCTTAGGGACAACTTCCCTGGGCCTCTTATCACCCTTCTTCTTCTGCCTTGTTTCATTATACTTCTGCCTTAACTCTTCTGAGTGATCCGAAGGGACTTGGACTCCCTCTTTAGCTACTTCTTCAATCTCAGTTGAAGCTCCTGAAGTTTCTTCTGAGGGAAGTTGAGACAACTTCTTTGTCTTAACAACTCTGGCCTTTGTCCTCTTCTTCATCTTTGGCTTCTTTTCAACCTCTTCTTCAGCAGGTTTGGCCAGTTGCATCCTCCTTTGCCTAGTCTTCTTACTCAACTTTCTGAACATCACTTTCTGGGCAGGGAGGGGCTTAGCAAATGTTTGCATCTCAGTGTAGTGAGCAAACTTCTCAATCAGTATGGTTGCCCTTGTGCAATACTTGAGTTTACTCTCCAGCACCACTTTGTTGTGGGTTCACTTTGAACTTTGCCTTTTCCTTCATTATTTTAGACAAGATGAAGGTTCTCTAATCAAATTTGATGCCCTTGTCACTGGCATCAATTACTGCAGCCATTATCTTTATCCTTGGAGCACTCACTTGCTCCAAACTGCCAGTATTGCTCAACAAGCTCTTGGTGATTACCTCAAATAAGTTAAGGAACTTGGGCTTGAGAGTCCTCTTATGCTGAGTAGAGGAGATTGGTCCTGGAACAAGGAGCCATTCCTGAGCAATTTCTTGCTCATGACCATTCCCATAGAACTCTGGATTCCTTCCTTCAGAAGGCAGTCCAAAAGCTGCTTCCACATCCTCTTCTGAGAATTTCACCCTGTGGAATCTCCTCTTCCTCTCCATCAGCTATGTATGACAACCTAGTTGTCACTTCTCCATCTTCAGGTTTGCCTCTCCATTTGAGAAAGGCAAAGAACTCAGCCATATAGATTTCAAGGCAAGAATCTGGTTTTTCTTGCATGAACTTTTGTAGACCTGCCCTTCTCAACCATCTCAAGGTTGGAGTAATTTCTGGATCATCACTTTCAAAAGAGATGATTAGCTCGAATATGAGGTTGTTCTTGTGACTGAGATAACCAAAGTCAAGGTCTAGATCCTTGTTGGTGAAATCTACAATCATTTCAGGTCTAGCTTTGGGAGCCATTGAAGAAACAGTAAGGTTTTTGAGAGAGTTTTGAGAAGATGAAAGCTAGGGTTTCAAGAAAGTTTGAATGCGTGGGGAAGAAATGAGTTTGTGGGCTTCTTAAGACTTGTGAATATTCCAAAAGGAATGTATGTCAATGAGTAGGTGTGTCTTAAGACAATTCAACGGTTTACAAATGAGGAAATCAATGTTGGACGACCAGGATTGATTTCAGAGGAGTTGGCCAGTTTTGATCCAACGGTTATTAACCAATGGAACAGTGGTAAACTGTTTTTATTCAAACGTGGGAAATAGTTTAATGTTAGTTTAAAGCTGGGGGGTTATCAAGGTAGATCATGTCTCAAATTTTTTAATGCAAACAAGAGTTAAATCTTGACATTTAATACATTGAAAGTGACTTTTTGGGTAGGGGACAAATTGAATCCTTGAAAACGTGATATCTTTAAAAGGAATGGGACAGTTATCAAAATAGGCAATGATTACCCAAACTAGGTGCTTATCAGACCAAGATTTGATTTGATAGCCAAGACAACTTATCTGACCCTACATGGACAAGTGTCCTGAAGTGTTGTGGACAAGTGTCCTGAATTTCCATGGACAAGTGTCCTGACCAATTTTCTGAGTTTCAGTAGACTTGACCAAGTGTGCTGAATATCACTTTCAGTTCCTCCTTGATTATTCAACTCCTTTGGACTTACTTGTCCAACTTCCCTGGATCAAGAAGTCCTAATTCTACTAATAATTCCAAGAATCTTGCTTCAGCAAGTGGTTTGGTCAAGATATCAGCTTTTTGGTGATCTGTATTGATTTTCACCAACTTGATGTCTTTCTTCTCCACATGGTCTCTGATGAAGTGGTGCTTGATATCCACATGCTTGCATCTTGTGTGCAAGACTGGATTCTGTGATATTGCAATAGCACTATTGTTGTCACAAAATATTGGCACTTCAGCAGAGTTGACATTGTAGTCCCTTAGTTGTTGTCTCAACCAAATGATTTGAGCACAACAACTTCCAGCTGCAACATACTCAGCTTCAGTGGTGGAAGTAGCCAATGTGTTCTGCTTCTTAGAGAACCAAGATATGAGCTTGTTCCCTAAGAATTGACATGTCCCTGAAGTGGACTTTCTGTCAATTCTACAGCCTCCATAATCAGCATCTGAGTAGCCAGTTAGCTCAATGTTGTCATCAGCAGGGTACCAAAGGCCAAGATTTTCAGTGCCTTTGATATACCTCAAGATCCTTTTGGCAGCCTCTAGATGGCTCTTCTTAGGATTGGCTTGAAACCTTACACAAACACCTACTGCAAAGGTGATGTCAGGTCTGCTGGCAGTGAGGTAGAGGAGTGAACCAATGATTCCTCTATATTCAGTAGAGTTGGTTGGAACACCACTCTCATCAGGATCCATCTTCCAATTTGTGTTCATGGGGATCTTTACTGGCTTGATGGTTGTACACCCAAATTTCTTGATCATCTCTCTGGTGTACTTTGCTTGATTGATGAAAATTCCTTCTTTTGATTGCTTGACTTGAAGACCCAAGAAGAAGTTCATCATCCCCATCATGGACATCTCAAACTTGCTTTGCATAATCTTTGAGAACTTTTCACATAGCTTTTCATTAGGGGATCCAAATATGATGTCATCAACATATATTTGGACAAGCAAGATATCATCTCCTTCAGTGATTCTGAAGAGAGTTCTGTCCACAGTTCCTTTGATAAAACCATGGTCCAAGAGGAACTATGACAGTGTGTCATACCAAGCTCTTGGGGCTTGCTTGAGTCCATATAGAGCTTTCTTCAATCTGTAGACTTGGTTTCCAATCTCAAAACCGGGTGGTTGCTCCACATACACTTCTTCCTTCAATACTCCATTCAAGAAGGCACTCTTGACATCCATTTGGTATACTTTGAACCTCTTGTGAGCTGCATAGGCTAGGAAGCGCCTTATTGCTTCTAGCCTTGCCACAGGTGCAAATGTTTCATCATAGTCAATGCCTTCTAATTGACAGTAACCTTTTGCCACCAATCTGGCTTTGTTTCTGACTATCACATCATTTTCATTCTTTTCGTTCTTGAACACCCACTTGGTTCCAATAACATCTTGATATGTAGGTCTATCCACCAGCTCCCATACATAATTTCTGGTGAATTGGTTAAGCTCTTCCTGCATTGCTGTGATCCAATTTGCATCTTGAAGTGCTTCCTCAATGTCACTTGGTTCCTGTTCTGATAGGAAACAGCAAAACAAAGAACTTTCACCATGAAATCTTCTAGTTTTGACTCCTACACTTGGATCACCAAGTATCAGATCAATAGGATGGTCAAATAACTATGTCCTTCTTTTTTTGATCCCTTCAGTAGAGTTGTCCTCTACTAAGGTTGAGTCACTAGCATCATAAAATTCAGGAAAGTTTAATGCAGGATCTAACTCAGGATCATATTCAGGGGTGTTGTCCTCAATGTCAGGGACATTGGTATTTTCAACATTAATGGTTCCCCCTTGAATATTGGATCCATTAACTACCTCAGCAGGGCCTGCATCTTCATTGGTAGTTGTTACCTGAGTGTGAACTGAGATTGGGTCATTCAGTTCACCATTTCCTTCAGTGGGGTTTGTCTCAGGTAGATTGCCTTCAGGATTATTGTCTAGTGTGATGTTTTCAGAAGGATTGGCTTGGACAACATCAATGAATATAATGTCTTTGTATTTTAGGCTCAAACTGGTTGTTCTTTGTGTGATTTCTTCAGTACCCAGGTTCTTATTCGTGATCTCAGAAGTAGATTCATCAAACACAACATGAGGTGTTTCTTCCACAATAAGGGTTTTACAGTTGTAGACCCTAAAAGCTCTACTGATTTGGGAATATCCAAGAAATATCCCCTCATCAGCTTTGCTGTCAAAGGCTTTCAACTGCTCTTTCCCATTGTTGTGAATGAAACACTTACAACCAAATATGTGAAAATAAGACACTTTAGGAAATCTTCCTTTCCAAAGTTCATAAGGGGTTTTGACCTGTCCCTTAGTGATCAAACATCTATTTTGAGTATAGCATGCAGTGTTAATAGCTTCAGCCCAAAACCTCTTAGTTAATCTTGAGTCAGCAATTAAAGTTCTAACAACTTCTTTTAAGGTTCTATTTCTTCTTTCTGCAACCCCATTCTGCTGAGGGGTCCTAGCTACTGAGGTTTCATGAGCTATTCCGTTTTGTGTGTTATACTCATTAATGTATGAGTTTATGAACTCAGTGCCTTTGTCAGATCTTATTTTAATTATATTAAGGCTTTTCTCATTATATAATCTCTTCAAAAGTTCAGGGAGTTTGACTTGTGTATCCTTCTTATTAAGGAGAAATACTACCCATGTGAACCTAGAGAAGTCATCTACTACAACCAATGTGTATTTTCTACCATTTATGCTTGCAGGGGTAATTGGTCCAAATAAGTCCATGTGTAGCAGTTCAAGTACCCTTTCAGTAGATATGACTGGTTTTCCTTTGAATGAGGCTTTAATCTGTTTTCCTTCTTGGCATGGTTTACAAACATGCTCTTTAATGAAGATATCATTAGGTAGTCCTTTAACTAATGCATTTCTAGCAAGTTTTTTCATTGATTTAAAGTTCAGGTGGTTTAGCCTTTTATGCCATAACCAACTTTGTTCATTTGAGCTCTTGGCAATGAAACATGCAGCATCAGTAGACTTGTCCCAGTCTGCAAAATACACATTTCCTTTTCTAGTTCCAGTCAGTAGAGTTTGTTGATTTCTATCTTTGATTAAGCATTTTCCACTTGAAAACTCAACTTTAAAACCTTTATCACAGAACTAACTTATGCTTAGGAGATTATATTTGAGACCAGCCACATAAGATACATTGGATACCTTGATATTACCAATTATCAAGGTACCATAACCTTTTGTTGTTGCTTCTGAGTTGTCGCCAAATATGACATTTGGGCATTCTTTTTTAGTGAAGTCAATGAGGAAGTCTTTGTTTCCAGTCATGTGCCTTGAGCATCCACTGTCAAGGTACCATGCTGACTTTTTGTTCATACTCCTCATCTTCTTGTGGCCCTTAGGTACCTGTAATTAGCAAGCTATATGTACCCTTTGAATTTTGGGTCCTGAGATGTTAGCTGTACCTTTAGGAACCCAAACTTGCCTAATTACCCTGATTGATTCAAGGTGGCTAAGTTGTTTTCCTCTAGCATCAACATATACTGTCTTTCTCTTAAATGCCTTTGGGAAAGAGTGTGTGAAAGTGTTGACTCTGTAAGTTTCAGGAGAGTTGTCAAGTCTCCTGAACTTATGAGTTCTTTGTGCTACTTGAGGAAATCTTTGAGGAAAGGCATATTTATGACCATTACCCTTTGGCATGAAGGGTTTTGGTTGTCTCATTTTATTTTGCCTTTGAGGATAGTTGTTCTTGGGTCTGTTCAGCTGAGGCTTCCTCAGTAGAGTTGGCCTAGGCTGATCAAACATTGGATAACTCCTCTGAACATTGTTCAGGAGAGTTGCCATTCCGTTGGGTCTACTCTGCTGACCAATATTCCTATTGTGTTTAGGGACTTTGGCCTTTTACTTAGGTTTGGGCCTAGTCTCCTGAATCATTGGAGTGGGCATCTCATGTATTTTGCCCTTTCCTTTGTTCAGTGGCTGAATTATTTCATTTTCAGCTTGTTGTGCCACTGATTTAACAAAGATTTTCTTAGTGTTACTTGTAGAAGCAACACTAAGACAAGGTGAATATTTAAATGGATCAAAATCTAATCCACTTCTTTGAGCCATAGGTCTTTGGTAACTTTGAATTTCCTCTATTGCTCTAGAGGATTTCTTCAAGGCAGACATCTTTAATCTCAGGATCTCTTCACTTGTTTTAAGAATGTGATACTCATGTGAGAGGTTTTCAAATTTTGCTTGAAGAATTTTAAGTTCAAAATCTTTTCTCTTCTGAGAAAGCAGTTGATCATCAATCTGCTTCTGTTGGTCAACTATCCTGAGATTTGCTTCCTCAAGCTCTCTCAAGACTTGTTGATACAATTCAGTGGATTTGACGTCAACTACTGTCTTAGTAGGTTTTGTAAGTTCAATTGAAAGCCTTTCATTTTCTCTCACACAGTTGTCATGAAATTCTTGTAACCTAGTGAAATCTTCCATCAACTTTCCAAAGGAAAGTTTCAGGTTGACTTCACTAGTATTCTGTGATAGAAATGATGGTGAGCTAGAAGTAGAGGATACCTCATCATCCTCTATGGCCATGTTGCATATATCATCATCATCACTGTTTGAGAACAGTCCATCATCAGAGGAGTTGAAGCTTTCAGCAGAATCAGATTCATCACCAACCATCATGGCTTTTCTATTGGTGAATTTTCTGTCTCTTTTTGCTTGCCTCTCCTTTCTCTCCTTTGAGCTGAGTTCAGGGCAGTCATACTGGAAGTGCCCTTTCTTCTTGCAGTTATAGCACAGATCCTCATCATCATCTTTCTTTGGATCATCTCTCCTTCTAGATGAGGAAGGTTCAACTCTGTTGGAC
The DNA here is from genome assembly GCA_963675135.1 of Galeopsis tetrahit. Lineage (NCBI taxonomy): Eukaryota > Viridiplantae > Streptophyta > Magnoliopsida > Lamiales > Lamiaceae > Galeopsis > Galeopsis tetrahit. The sequence goes on from OY776125.1 coordinate 53,508,518, forward strand.
TTTCTCCTATTAGAGTATTTTTGTCCTCTGATCTTTTCTCTTCAGGATTTTTATCCTCAGCCTGTGCTTCAGGAGAGTTGTACCTACTCCTGAATTTGTTGTCTTGGTAGAATTTCTTGTATCTACCAAACCTTGAGTTGAGTTTGTCAAACCTCCTAGCCATGAGGGCCATTTCTTCCTTCATTTCAGCCTTAGAGACTGACTTGAATGATCTTGGAGTGGACTGCTGATTCACGTATTCTACAACACTAGAATAAACGACCGCAAGTATACGACGTCTATCGTAGAAAAGTAAGTACGAGGTCGATCCCACGAGGAGGTATAGTAAAAAAGTGTAGTTTGTTGACGGAACTCTAAATAGACGGTGATCGATTAAGTGAATGGTGTGATTACCCCTAAGTTTTCCTACCAAGTTGTCACAAATAGACAATGAAAAGAGTAATATAGAATCGATCTAATAACATGCAAACCAAAGAAAGAGAGGGAGGTTCCAAGGCATATGTCACACTAAGGAGTCAATTTATGATTAAAAGACTAATTAAGTGATGATGTGTTGATTACTATAGGGTTGATCACGAAATAATGAATTAAAAGTTCTCTCGATCCAATTAATCCAAGAGAAAAATCACACAAACTAGTATCTCTACCTAGCATGCATAATAAACCTCAAAAAAGGTCCTAAGATCATCTAATACCCTCCCAATAATTGATCCTCTCTCGAGCTCACAATAATATTGGGTCGAATGCTTAAATACGATTAATGAAAAAGATTTCTCAATCCAATTTCAATTAATAATGAATCAAACACATTATCATGGCCATTGACAATATGTCTTGCAATGAAAGTTAAGCATTCAAATAGAAATAGCAACACAACCACCAAATAAACAAGAGATTAATTCATAAACATCATCCAAAGTATAAACATAGCCCTAGAACCAAAACTGTTTTAGCCAATAACTAGCATGATCAAATTAAAAAAATCCAAAGGAATAACTAAATAAAAAAAAAAAAAAAGAAGAAAGCTTAGTCTAAAATGTGGTAGAGAATGAAAATCCAAAGCTATTGCATCCTTCCTTGCTTGATTTGATGGAGAATTGAAGAAGAAATGACCCAATCACCTCCAATTGTGTGTAACTATGTATGGAATTTGAGAATTTAGGGGAGAATCTCTTGGGTTTTAAGAATGAGGCTTTATATAGTGTTGGGGTAGGGCTTGGGAATGAAAATTGCACATAAGTCCTTGGAAATTGGACAAAATATGCAAAAACCACCGAGAGCAGGGGTGACTCGGCCGAGTGGGACCACTCAGCCGAGTTGGGGTGCATTCCAGTGCCTAACTTTCGCCTCGGGACTCGGTCGAGTTGCCCCACTCGGTAGAGTGGTAAAAAGTTCCAGATTCCAAGTTTGCCTCGCGACTCGGCCGAGTTGTCCCACTCGGCTGAGTGCAATTAATTCCAGCGCCCAAACTTTGTTCAGCAGCTCAGCCGAGTCAGGGAGCTCTGCCGAGTGGCAAATCGTTCCAGATTCTGCCTTAATCAGGGGCTCGGCCGAGTTGACTCGATTCTTTAGGCTATTCCACTCCATTTTTCGAGACGAACCCAACGGTGCACTCTTCTTCCTGATCCAGTAAAGTATGGTTGGTGTTTTGCTCCAAATTCCATCGTATTTCCTACAAAATTGACAAAACACAACCTTTCCCTCATTTTGGCTGAAATCATCATAATCAATGCATAAATCAATGAAATCTCATAAAAAACATGCTTCAAATGTGCCTCTAAAATGTGTAAATTCCACCCGAATCAACTGCATCTCTGGTTCAGCAGCCTTGGCTTTGAATGCCACCCCTTTGGTTGGTAAGAAAGATTCCTGAGCTGGCTTCCTTATATTGAGGTCAAACTCATAAGCTTTGAGCTCTGAGAAGATTTTTTGCATGGGCATAGTGGAGAGATCCTTTGTGTTTTGCATCATTACTGAGTATACATCCCACTTTTGAGTGAGACTTCTTAGGATCTTGAGAGCAACTTCTCTTTTTGAATACACCTTGCCCAATGAATTGATTTCATTCATTATATCTGTGAATCTACCAACAAATTTATCAATGGATTCTTCAGACTCCATTGTGAATTGCTCAAATTTCTACACAACAACTTGGAGCTTATTCTCCTTGATTTTCGCAGTGCCCTCATATATTTCAGCAAGGGTGTCCCAAATTTCTTTAGCAGTTGTGCTGTGGTAGACTCTTCCCATTACTGCATCTGGAATATTCCGGTAAAGAGTGTTCATTGCAAGATAATTCAAATTATCTTTTCTTTTCTCCTCAGTGGTGAGATCATCTTCATCCTTGGGGATTTCTTCCCTTATATCTACTCTTTGTTCTTCAGTCATCCTAGGGTTGACTTGAGTGAACAAAAAATGTCCTCTTGTGATCACTCTCAACATATCATTGTGCAGGCATGCAAGATGAGCTCTCATTCTGATGTTACAGAAGTCATAGTTCTCAATTGAGAACATAGGCAATTTGTGATTGGATATATGGTTGATTGGATCAGTGGCCATGTTGTTGAGTCCTTGAACACCATCATGTGGAACAACATTGCTGTTGGTCATATCTCAAAAACAAGATGGGTTAGATACAAATATGATAGATTTCAGATAAAGATCAGTTCAGTGACCACAAAAATGTGTCTTTGAAAATCAAAATGGATTTTCAGAAGCAGTGGTCTTTGAACCCCTGCTCTGATACCACTTGTTGGTCCTGAAAGGAGTATATAACAAGTGTATGAGGGGGGGGGGGGAATACACTTGTATGCAAATCTTTTTTACTTTAAACAAATATGACTCCAGCAGGGTTGTCATGGACAACTCTGCTGATGTGATTAACTCTTGTCAGATAATCAACCTACTAAGTACTATGGAGTACTAAGTTAACTAACTATCTAATGGAGTTATGTGTGCGGAATTAGTGGTTGGCACTTTAGTTTCAAACTCCTTTAAGTTCTGAAATCCTTCACAGTTTCAGGGAACTTGTCCAAACTTTGTTTTACACAGTTTAGGATATGTATCTTTGAAAGTCCAGTTTGTGCAGTGTTGTATGTATGTAAATGCTTGGAAGTAAATCAACACAAGAGTTTATAGTGGTTCAGAGACTCAAGCTCCAACATCCACTTTCCCTGATTTAACAGGATAATTCCTTGACTCTTGGAATTAACTTGTTTTATAATGCCAAGGTGCACTTGATCAACCACACCACTCCTTGGTGCCTTGATCCCTAGGATGTCAAGAGTCCTAGTACCCTTTCTCAACTCAGAACTGAACTGTTCTTCTCTCAACAGTCAGCTCCTTTCACTTCTTCTACTACAACCTTCTAACTTTCTCTCTTGAAAGATATAAGGGTTGAGTTTTGGTTCCAACTAATGAGATATCCTTTACAATGAGGTTCAGTGTATAATGATAGGATATATCTCTATGCTTTGGATATACAATGAGGTTCAACTTAGAGTGAAGTGTTTGAAGACTAAGAATGTCTTTTGAGGACTTTGAAACTTCAGAATAATTTGATAGTTGGATGTTGTTGAGATAATGGATACTTCAAATGGTCTTCACACTTCTGTATTTATAGACAAATTTGAGGATTTGCCCGTTGGAGTGGCAGCCTCAAATATCTATAAATGTCTTCCTTTGAACTCTGCAACTGAAAGATAGATTCTTGATAGTGACATGTCCTTAATTTGGGAAATAAACGGCTGTAACAACTTTGTCTTGATTCTGCAGCACTTTTCCCAATGTCTGACTTTAAGATTCCCTTGGTCAAACATGGACATCTCTTCTTATCAATGATCCTGAGATAAGGACAACATTCCTTATCACTAGGACAATTCTGCTTATCAACTTCAGCAGATTCTGCTTATCAGCAGTGTTGGCATGCTCTTCAGATGACTTGGCTCTTTCCCTTTCCATGACTTCTTGGAGTGGTTCTTTGAGCATTCATGGCATTAGATAAGTGGACTTGACCTCATCAGCATAGTTGGCCTTGAACTTCAAAGCTTTGTTCTGGTTCAAATGTGTTGAGATAATCTTGCTGGACAACTCTTCTGAACTTGACATTCATTGCAGTAGACTTGTGTCATGAGCATAAGTTATGCATATGACCACATTTGGGTTTAGCCCATTATCTTCTAACCCATTTTATTATTTAGTTTCAATTGGGCTTTCGTATCTTGTATTTAAGCCCATTATCATTAGAAGGAAGCATAAAATATTCCTAAAATCTCCTCTCTCAATCTTCCCTTTCTCTCGCGTCTTTTTTTCCCCTTCTTTTACAAACATTCATCTTCTCAACCAATTCCTTCTTGGAAAATTATCATAAAATTATATGGATTACAAGAGTAGTGACGGAATCACTACAAATGGTATTCAGAGCCATCCATCCTTGGGCACGACAGAGGTGAGCGATTTATCAAGGGAGATTCTCAAATTTGGTTCTAATTTGCAAGACAAATTGGAGAAGGTAGATAGCAAACTCGACCATATTACAGAAATCCTAGCTTCAATGCAATTGCAGTTGTCAAAGATGAACAAAGGAAAAGGCATATTGGAGGAAGTATTGGAAGAAGAATCAGTAGCAGAAGAACCACATTCTAATGGTTTTGAGGAAATGAATTTCAAATCTAAAAAATCCTCAGAAGAATTGATCGCAGAAGAACAGACTTCTAATGGGTTTGAGGAAAAAGAAACATGCGATTTTTTATTTCCTAATTCCTCTGATTTTTCCGATATCCTAATTTATCGTCACCCGCAGAAAAAAGAAACTGGCGATTTCTTGTTTCCTCTGTTTTGGCCGATACCACCGATACCCTCATTTATCGTCACCCGCGGCAGAAACCTACTGAATCCACTCCAGCGGATACACCTACAACCTACCCATCACCATATTTTAGGGCCAGAGACCACTGCTTTGTTGATCACGACTATCGAAAAGAGGTATATGTACTACCTTTTGTTTTTGCTTCGATTACCAGCAATTATGTTAGGATTTTCTTTTCGATTTCGTACAGAACTCCATTATTAGATGTGAGTTATGATGAGTATTGGCCACCTCCTGTGATTTCATCGTTCTTTACCTATGATAATCCCTGTCGAAATTTGAGATTTAATATGCCTTCTAAAAATGGGTATATGTATGAGAAGATGGGATTGAGAATGGGTATGCTAAATAGTGTGGCATGTTGTTTTCACGAGGATAACAAGTTGGAATCAATGAAAAAAGAAGAACCATATGTAGTTTTGGTTCAGGGAGTGGTGACAAAAATGGGTACATAGGCATTAGTAGTGATGGAGGCTTCTTCTAATATGTTGGTTTTAAGGAGTTATGATGAGATTGGGTTTGATATTGTTGTTTTCACTTATTTGACTAAGGGTCATATTGATTTTAATGGAACAAAGAAAGAATATAAGTTAGAATGTAGGTGTTTTATATTTCTAGCAGCTGCAGTTAGAGTCTCTCTTATTAAGTTTGCAGGTTACCTTTTGGTGGTTTATAATAGTGAAGTAGAAGTTGGTGAGATTGGTGAGGATAAATATAGAGTTTCCGAGCCTTTAATTGCTACAGAGGCAGTTGTTGAATATGGAATTGGATGCCAACCAAGAACAAATTCCCACAAACTAAATGGAGGAAAAGAATCTCAATATGCTATTGTAGGTGCTCTTGCTTGTATGCTGAAGAAACCACCTCCTGTTCACCATGATATTTGCCACACAAAGGGATTGGTGTGCTTACTTGACAAAACTAGGAAGGTGCTCTTTACTGGGGACAATCTTGCAGTGGAAGACTTTAGGTTGAGCATAAGTGAACGATACATCAAGTTTTCAGTTGCTGAGCAATTGAACAAGGGGAATTTTGATTGGATACTACCTGGAACAAGGGAAATAATAAAATCTAATCATGGACAAAATAACATGGAAGGATTGATACTACTCTTAGATGCAATCAAAAAGGCTGAGTATACAGGTAAGATCAAAATTGGGATGCATGTTGCTTCTTTAGAGTTCTTGAATAAAGAAGTGAAATTTGATCTCAATTTCAAGAAACACGCGAACGATGGAGCTTTCAAAACTGAGCAATCAAATATGTTGCAACTAGCAATTTGGGAAGACATGAAGTTCCTATGCAACGAATTTCCGAAACTTGATCCTTGGGGACAAGGATCTAAAAAACGGGGGAGTATTGTCATGAGCATAAGTTATGGATATGACCACATTTGGGTTTAGCCCATTATCTTCTAACCCATTTTATTATTTAGTTTCAATTGGGCTTTCGTTTCTTGTATTTAAGCCCATTAGCATTAGGGTTATTTTTATGTTTAAATATGTAAAACAAAGGAGATAGAAGGAAGTAGAAAATATTCCTAAAATCTCTTCTCTCTCAATCTTCCCTCTCTCTCGCGTCTTTTTTTCCCCTTCTTTTACAAACATTCATCTTCTCAACCAATTCCTTCTTGGAAAATTATCATAAAATTATATGGATTACAAGAGTAGTGACAGAATCACTACAACTTGATCTTGATGATCTATTCCACTTAGTTGATCTTCAGATAGGTTGTTGCATACTGAGCTGACTTAGATCAGCATAGTTGTCCTTCAGCAGACTTAAGGTCAATCCAAAACTGAGCCTTGAGGGGACTTAATCTATATAAGATTCTAAGCATGTGTTCCCCCTCAATTTGTGCATCTATAACTTCTAAGAACTGCCTAACTGTTGGTCCCTGAGACGAGTGTAAGATCAGCTGACTTGATGTCTGCTGATGGTGTGGAAAATATACTAACTCTTCAAAGTAACTAGTCCGCTGATTTCACTAGGGGCCTAGGACTAGTTAGTCGGCTGATTAATTACCTATCGGAGTTAAGTGCGGAATTGTAGTGTGCCCATAAATATTATACTCGTCTATTTATTAAATACAGTGTGTAAAACATTTTATGCACAAATATGTATGAAAAGACTTGAAAAATAAAGTGCAGAATGTAAATAACACAGTAATTTATAGTGTTTCGGATATACGTTCCTACGTCCACTCTCACGTCCTAACGTGATGTTTAATCCCTTTAATTTACCAAAAATTACAAGGGCTTGTCCTTTATAGTCCCAAGGGTAGGACTTTGAGATCTGAGCCAGTTCCTTAACTGCTACGGTCTCCACAAGTGATTGGAAGCACTTGCACTTTAACAAGTGAGTTGCGAGCACTTGCACTCCACAAGTGATTATAGAGCACTTGTACTCTTTACAGTGACGAACACTCAACTTGGCTTCTAGGGGTTTATGGTAGAAGGTGGGTTTTGTGTATATGAACTAGGTGAGAATTTCCCTTACAATCTGTTTTAGCCTCATGCTAGGATTGGGAAATTCTCTCTAAGCTATGGATATATATGAGTGGCTGCACTGGCTTAGATGTTATGAGTTCACTCACTAGGGATGAGGTGATGCTTGTTGAATCTTCATGAACGATCTTCTTGAGCTCTTCTTATTTCTTGACTTTAAGAACTTTGCTCGACCTCTACATCTCACACCTCTTCACGTTCCCAATGATGTATGAGCTCATTTATATAGTGTTGATGTTTGAATGTTACCGTTGGATGATAGCAATTCAAATCTCCACTAATTGAGGAATTGGCAATCTCTTGATATGATATGATTGAATATTACCATTGTCATGTAATTTCAATCATATCTTTGACTTTCCTTTCTTGTGCGTATCTTGTCAATCCTTGACTTCAGCTCTGATTGGCCTTCCTTTAATTGGGTACTCATCTGATCTTTCTTTTAGGCTTCTGCTGTCTTTTACTCAGCTGCTGTCTTTACCCTGCTGTCTTTACTCAGCTGTCTTTACTCAGCTGCTGTCTCTTCTCAGCTGCTGTCTTTACTCAGCTGTCTTTACTCAGCTGCTTTACTCAGCTGTCTTTACTCAGCTGCTGTCTCTTCTCAGCTGCTGTCTTTACCCAGCTGCTTTACTCAGCTGTCTTTACTCAGCTGCTGTCTCTTCTCAGCTGCTGTCTCTTCTCAGCTGCCGTCTTTACTCAGCTGTCTTTACTCAGCTGCTGTAAGAAGACTTCTACTCAGCTTGCTCTTACTCTTCTTATCCTATAAGATGAGTTTAACTCATCTTATCAGGAGACTTCTGGTCTTGGTCTTCTCTTCTCTTCTTGAGCATTTGCATGTCTTCTCTTCTAACCAGAGTCCTATCTATTACAAGATGTATAATAAAGTTGTCTATACAATACAACTTATCCTATTACATGTTTGATTTGGTTTATCAAAACTAAACTAGGGATATTCATATCCCAACACTAACATATCAGCTTCTCAACTAGCCTTAAGCAACATGTTCCAACACTCCTGAAACATGTTCATGTATTCTGACTTTTCTAATTGGCATGTCTTAAAGGGGTTTTGGTATCAAGATCAAAACTAATTTTATTCCCAACAAGCTAACCTCTCAGGACCCAAAATTCAAAGGGTACCTAAAGCCTGAACTTTGCAGGTACCAAAGGGCCACAAGAAGCTGAGGAGCACGAACAAAAAGACAGCATGGTACTTGGACAGTGGATGTTCATGGCACATGACTGGAAACAAAAACCTCCTCACTGAATTCATTGAACAAGAAGGCCCTAATGTCACATTTGGAGACAGCTCACAAGTATCAACAAAAGGTTATGGTACCTTGATAATTGGTAATATCAAGGTATCCAATGTATCTTATGTGGCTGGTCTCAAATATAATCTCCTAAGTATAAGTCAGTTCCGTGATAAAGGATACAATGTTGAGTTCACTAGTAATAAATGCTTAATCAAAGATAAAACTCAACAAACATTACTGACTGGAACTAGAAAAGGAAATGTGTATTTTTTTTACTGGGACAAGTCTACTGATGCTACATGCTTTATTGCCAAAAGCTCAAATGAACAAAGTTGGTTGTGGCATAAAAGACTAAACCATCTGAACTTTAAATCCATGAACAAACTGGCTAGAAATGCATTAGTTAGAGGACTGCCTAATGAAGTTTTCATTAAAGAACATGTGTGTAAACCATGCCAAGAAGGAAAACAGATCAAAGCTTCATTTAAAGGCAAACCAGTCATCTCTACTGAAAGGGTACTTGAACTGTTACATATGGACTTATTTGGACCAATTACCCCTGCAAGCATAATTGGAAGAAAATACACATTGGTTGTTGTAGATGACTTCTCTAGGTTCACATGGGTAGTATTTCTCCTTAATAAGAAGGAAACTCAAGTCAAACTCCCTGAACTATTAAAGAGACTGTCAAATTAGAAAAGCCTTAATATAATCAAGATAAGATCTGATAAAGGCACTGAGTTTGATGAAGCTATCTTTGAGAACATGAATAAATCCCTGGAAACTGATGAAATCACACAAAGGACAACCAGACTAAGCCTAAAAGACAAAGATACTATGTTCATGAAAATTTTCCAGGCCAATCCTCCTGAAAACATTACACTGGACAACACTTTTAAAGGCAATCATCCTGAAACAAACCCCACTAAAGGAAATGATGAACTGAATGACCCAATCCCAGTTCATAATCAGGTAACAACTACCAATGAAGAAGCAGGCTCTGCTGAGGTAGTTAATGGATTAAATATTCAATGGGGAAACAATAATGTTGAAAATGCCAATGTCCCTGACATTGAGGACAACACCACTAAATATAATCCTGATTTAGATCCTGCATTAAATTTTCCTGAATTTTATGATGCTAGTGACTCAACCTTAGTAGAGGACAACTTTACTGAAGGGATCGGGAAAAGAAGGACTTGGTTAACTGACCATCCAACTGGCCTGATACTTGGTAATCCAAGTGTAGGAGTCAAAACTAGAAGATTTCATGGTGAAAGTACTCTGTTTTGTTGTTTTCTATCAGAACAAGAACCAAAGGATATTGATGAGCACTTCAAGATGCAAACTGGATTACAGCCATGCAAGAAGAGCTGAACCAGTTTACAAGAAATGATGTTTGGGAGCTGGTTGACAGACCATCATATCAAGATGTTATTAGAACCAAATGGGTGTTCAAGAACAAGAAGAATAGTGTGATAGTCAGAAACAAGGCCAGATTGGTGGCCAATGGTTATTATCAATCAGAGGGCATTGACTATGATGAGACTTTTGCCCCAGTGGCAAGGCTTGAAGCAATAAGGCTATTCCTAGCCTATGCTGCCCACAAGAGGTTCAAAGTCTATCAAATGGATGTCAAGAGTGCTTTCTTGAATGGAGTGCTAAAGGAAGAAGTCTATGTTGAGCAACCCCCAAGTTTTGAAGAAGGAAACCAAGTTTACAAACTGAAGAAAGATCTTTATGGACTTAAGCAAGCTCCAAGAGCTTGGTATGATACCCTGTCACATTTCTTATTGGATCATGGTTTTGTCAAAGGGACAGTGGACATAACCTTGTTCAGAATCTGTGAGGGAGATAACATCTTGCTTGTCCAAATATGTGTTGATGACATTATATTTGGATCACCCAATGAGAAGCTTTGTGAAAAGTTCTCAAAGCTAATGCAAAGCAAGTTTGAGATGTCGATGATGGGGCTGATGAATTTCTTCTTGGGTCTTCAAGTCAAGAAATCTGAAGAAGGAATCTTCATCAATCAAGCTAAGTACACCAGAGAAATGATCAAAAAGTTTGGGTGTGCTACCAGCAAACAAGTGAGAATTCCAATGAACACAAATTGGAAGATGGATCCTGATGAGAGTGGTGTTCCAACTAACTCTACTGAGTATAGAGGAATCATTGGTTCTCTCCTCCATCTCACAACTAGCAGGCCTGACATCACCTTTGCAGTAGGTGTATGTGCAAGGTTCCAAGCCAATCATAAGAAGAGCCATCTAGAGGCTGCTAAAAGGATTTTGAGGTATCTCAAAGGCACTGAGAACATAGGCCTCTAGTACCCTGCTGATGACAATATTGAGTTAACTGACTACTCAGATGCTGATTATTGAGGATGCAGAATTGATAGAAAGTCCACATCAGGAACATGCCAATTTTTGGGAAACAAGCTCATTTCTTGGTGCTCAAAGAAGCAAAACACTGTGGCCACTTCCACTACTGAAGCTGAATATGTTGCAGCTGGAAGTTGTTGTACTCAAATACTTTGGTTGAGACAACAACTTAAAGACTACACTGTCAACTCCACTGAAGTGCCAATTTTCTGTGATAACAACAGTGCTATTGCAATTTCACAAAATCCAGTGTTACACACAAGATGCAAGCACGTGGAAATAAAACATCACTTCATAAGAGATCATGTGGAGAAGAAAGACATCAAATTGGTGAAAATCCACACAGATCACCAAAAGGCTGACATTTTGACCAAACCTCTTGCTGAAGCAAGGTTCATGGAACTTTCAGCAGAGTTGGGACTTCTTGATCCAGGAAAGATGGACAAGTAAGTCCAAATGAAGTTTATCAATCAAGGGGGAACTAAGAGGATCTACAGCAGACTTGGGTAAAGTCTACTGAATCTCAGAAGAGTTGACTCAAATTTCTTCAGAGAAGTTGGGTAGAGCTTACTTCAGGACACTTGTCCATAAAGGTTCAGGACACTTGTCCATGTGGGGTCAGATAAGTTGGTTTGGCTATCAAACAAAATCTTGGTCTGATAAGCACCTATTTTGGGTAATCGTTGCCTATTGTGTTGGCTGTCCCATTCCTCTTAAAGTCATCACCTTTACAAAGATTTAATTTGTCCCCTACCCAAAAAGTCACTTTCAATGCATTTAATGCAAATATTTAACTCTTGTTTGCATTAAACAATTATAGCCCACTATCTTCCTTGATAACCCCCCAGCCTTTAACAAACCTTAACTCCATCCCACGTTTTGATAAAAACAGTTTTCAAAACTGATTTATTAATTTCAGCCGTTGGATCAAATTTTGGCCAACTCCCCTGAATTAATTCTGGCCATTCAAATCTGATTTGCTCTTTTGCCAACCTTTGAATTGCCTTAAGACTTACCTACTCAATGACAAACATTCCTTTTGGAATATACTCTAAGTCTTAAGAAGCCCACAAACTCTCATTTCTTCCCACACATTCTATCATCTTTGAAACCCTAATTTTCTAAAATCTCTCTCAAGCTTTCCACTGTTTCATCAATGCCACCCAAAGTTAGACAGGAAATGATTGTTGATTTCACCAACAAGGATCTAGACCTTGATTTCTCTTATCTCAGCCACAAAAACAACCTCATAATTGAACCCATCATCTCTTTTGAGAATGAAGCCCTAGAAATCACCCCTACCTTGAGATGGCTAAGAAGGTCTGGCCTTCAGAAATTCATGCAAAACAATCCCAGTTCTTATTTGGAGCAATATATGGCAGAGTTCTTTGCCTTTCTCAAGTGGAAAGGCAAGGCAACTAGAGGAGAAGTGTCAACAAGGTTGACATATGTGAGTGAAGGCGATGAAGAGGAGAAGTCTCACAGGGTCAAGTTCACTGAAGAGGACCTTGAAGATGCTTATGGATTACCTTCAGAAGGAAAGAATCCAGAATCCTATGGAGCAGGGCATGAGCAAGAGATGGCTCAAGAATGGCTCATTACTCCAGAACCAATCTTCTCCACGCAGCACAAAAACACACTCAAACCTGAGTTCTTCGCACTATTTGAGGTGGTTACAAAAAGTATTATGAGCAATACTGGGAGCTTGGAACAAGTGAGTTCACCAAGAATCAGAATAATGGCTGCAATAATTGATCCTAGTGACAAGGGCATCAAGTTCAATTGGAGGGATTTCATAATGGGAGAGTTGATGAAAGAAAAAGCCAAGTTCAAAGTGAAATCACACATGAAAGTGGTTTTGGAAGGAAAGCTGAAGTACTGCACCTGGGCAACTCTGCTGATAGAGAGATTCTCCAATTACACAGAGATGCAGACTTTTGCAAAGCCTCTTCCAGCCCAGAAAATTATGTTCAAAAAACATTCTAAGAAATCTGAACAAAGGAAGCAGCAGATGGCCAAACCTGCTGAGGAAAAAGTGGAAAATAAGCCCAAGATGAAGCCTAGGACAAAGGCAAGGGCTGTAAAGACAAGAAAACTATCCAAAATCTCTTCAAAAGAGAATTATGGTGCTTCAACAGAAGTGGATGAAGTTGTTGCTAAAGGTGTGAGTGTGCCATCAGATTCAGAAGAGATAAGGGAAAAGTTTCCAATGGTGGTCAAGAAGAAAAAGGTTGAGGAGAGGGTCAGGGAAGTTGTCCCTGAAGAGGGCAGTGGGAGCTCAAGAGTAAGTAAGAGAAGGGCCAAGCCTTCTAAGAAAATGCAAGAGTTGCAGGAGGTGCAGACTTTGCAACTAGCTCTAAGAGAAAGTAGAGCTGAGAGCAGATCCAAATCAAAGACTAAGTCTAAGTCTAACTCTCCTGATGCTGGCACCCCTGAATCCAGATTTCAGGATAAGCAACACTCAGAGCCCAACTCTCCTGATACCCACAAAACCCCTGAAAACCAACCCATTACCCCCTTGAATCTCACAAAGAGATATTCTCCTGAAGGAGCTGCTCTAAGAGGGCCCATTGATGTGCTTGTTGATATTGCAGTTGATGAGTTAAGACTACTATCACCCCTTGACTCATTTATGCTCAACTACTCTAAACTTTTAGAAGCTGCCCTATTAGAGCCAACTCCCCTAAGCAAAACCCCTTCAGGACCATTTCTCTCAACAGCACCTGAACAACCCATTGTTGAACCCCAACCCTTTTGAAGCCAATATTCCTGAAGCAAATCTTCATGCCAACCCTACTGAACCCAGAGCCAACTCCCCTATAACCCAAAGTCCCCAATCTAGTGGAGATGAGGAGGAGTATACCTATGAAGGTATGCTCAGAGGTGGAGCCAAGGCTACTGTAGATAGTTTGTATCCCATCCTTGCTGAATTCCCAAGACTACAAAGGAATTTCCATGATTTAAGGGCTTTAGTTGAAGTAAAAGACAAAACCATCATGGAAATTTCCCAAGTCATTCAGGATAAGGGAGCAAACTGGTGGCAGATTGAGGAAAGTAGGCTGCTACACTTTGCTGGAGTAACAAAGACAAGATTCCTGACTGAAGAGGAAGTATTTGCAAAGTTAGTAGCAGACAAGGTTGCTGAAGAAAAAGAAAGACTTGAAAAAGGGATCAAACACCCTAAAAGCAGCTCAAGTGATGATGACAATGATGATCCCACAAATCCCAACCCCCTGGTCCCAAACAGCCAACCATCCATTACCTAACCTACCGTAGGAGGGGCTCTGTATCCTTAGAGGTGTTGACAAAGGATGGTAACACAACCAAATATGCATCAGCCAATGAAGGTTCTTCCGAACCTAAGGCACAACTTGATGATGTTGAGGTTTCCTCATCAGTGTCAACAGAGTTGGAGACTGACCAGCTCTTAACCATTCAGGATGACTCAGTGGCTTTAGAACCAAGCATTGTGATCTCCCAACAACTGCCTTCTTTGAACCCTATTGAGGGTAAAGAAGCTGCAGGTTTAGGTGGTGGAGTTGAAAAGGATGAAATAGTCAAAAAATCAGAGGGGGTTGAGGAGGAGAGAGATGTGATCATCATTAAGTGTACCACAAATAGAGGGTGATATAAGTGAGGAGGGGCAGGCTATTCTTGAAGTCAAATCTGAACTTCAAGAATCCCTTGATGAAAGGAGGCCTGGCCCTGAGTGTGAGACTATTAACAAAGAAGGGAGAAAAGAACAACTTGAAAATGAGAAGAAGACTGCTGATGTATCAGAGTCTTATGTAAAAGAATTTGAGGGTGATGAGAGTATTTTTGCTAACAAGTTTGATTTTTCTGACATTGCAGGTGTTACATTTGATCAAATTTTTGCTGATGAACTTTTTACAGATGCTCCTGTACAAGTTGATACAAGTATAGCTCAAACCATCCTTGGAGAGAAATCAACAAAGTTGGACACCTTGGTTCAATAAGTGGAATCTGCCCATGTTGAAACTTCAGAAGCATTGGATGAGCAAGGCAGAACTTTGGCATTAGTAGAGATGAGGCAAACTGGTTCTGAAGAAGTGGTGTTACCCACTATTGAGGCAAGAATCAGTGGAGTAGAGTCTGGATTGCAAACAATCTCTACTGAAGTTCAAAAAGCCAAAGCCAGCATGGAATCCTTCACCAAGGAGGTCAGGAAAGATCATAAATTGCTTATGGAAAACCACAATAAAAATGTGAAGGCTCTCCAATTGGTTGTCAAACAAGCTATAGGCAAGAAGAGTGCCCTTTAGAAGAAAAGGGAAGAGGAGATGGGGATGGCTATGGTAAAAGAAGCTTCAGCAAATTTCACTCAAAAAGTGATGGCCAAGATTGCTGAATCTGCAGTGGCCAACCTCACTGATCTACTCAAGTCCAGTTTGGATGCATCCCTGAAGACAACTATGGAGCAAGTTGTTGAGCAGAAAATGAAGCCTGTTCTTGCTTTCCTAAGCTTGAGCAGTGACAGGATGCAAAATATACATGATGAGAATGTATATTTGCTTGAGGAGATGAAATCACTGAACCAGGCACAGTCCCTGATGGCCTCCACCATGAGTAATCTCAAGCCCCAGTGCTTTGATGCTGCCAAAAAGGGGGAAAGAGAAAGAGCAAGGGCAAAAGGTGCCTTGACAATTGGAGAGGGAAGCAAGGGAAAAGAGCAAGTGCCTGAGCCCAAAGGAAAAGGGAAAGCAATTCTGAATTTGGAAGACTTGGATGAGGATGAGCAAGTGGCTATTGCTCTGAAAAATTCTATGGCCTCAGCTCAGGAAGAAGGAGCAAGACTTCAGCAAAGGCCTGGAGGTAAATCAGCAGGGTTGGACAAGACTGCTGAAGGTGTTCAAACAAGAGGACAAATCAAGAAGGCCAAGAAAAACAAGAGGAAAGTAGAAACCTTAACTGATTTTCCTAACAGCCTAGAGCTTCCTGCTGAATTCAGAGTGATTGAAGAGCCCACTACAAAGAAGGCCAAAGCTCCTGAAATTGAAGAATCTGCTGAAACTGCCAAGTCTACTAAAGCTACAACTGTTGAAACTGCCAAGTCTACTGAAGCTACAACTGCTGAAACTGGTAAACCTGCTAAAACTGGTAAACCTGCTGAAACTCAAGAAGATGTTGAGAAGCTATTTGAAGAAGGCTTTGGAGCTGAACCAAAGAAGAGAGCTCCAGTTCTTGCAGATGATCCATCCAAGCTTTTTGAGGAAGGCTTTGGAAAAGATGTTGAAACTCAGCAAAAGTTGTCTATGATGAGAGCCTAAGAGAAAATGGAGCAATTGATGGAAGCTAACAGGGCAAGAGACAAGAGGAGAGAAAACTTTCAGAAGCCTAAGAGAAAGAGGGCTACTTACAACATGCTAAAGCCTCAGCTGCTGATTCGAATGGATACCAAATATCCACACATGGATAAATGGGTCCCCATTCAACTGAATGATGATTGGGAGGAAGCCAAGAGGGAGTTTGTCTATGACTTCTATGTCATAGGCAGATGGATTGGAGAAGATTTAGAATCCATCTTTACTCAATTTATGTTTGATAATCACAGAGAGCTTTATCAGAAACTACTTGCTGCTACAGATATAGCAAGGATTGAGTTCAAAACTCCTGGCCCAATCATCTACATACCTCCTAAGGTGCAGGGTTACATTGATCAATCAGCCATCTTCAATAAATTATGTCAGATTTTTAAAATGGAAAAGATGAAGCTTGGACCTAAGGGAACCAACCAAGAGGCAATGGAGTTGAAGAAGAGGGTTTGGGCACAATATGGAATGGTGCCACCCCCTGAAGATAACCTCTGAATCTGCTAAGTCTTCATGTCCCTTATCTGTCCATGTCTGCTGAATTGAATGCTTACCTGTCCCTTATCTTTCATTCAACCAACACATTCATACACTGCACACAAACTGACCTTTTAGAGACATATACTTAAGACTGTGAAAAAACTGCTTTGGGACAAGTTCCCTGAAAATAGATAAAGTGTTTAGAAGATTTCAGAGATTAAAATGAGTTTATACCAAAGGGCCAACCACTATTCCGCACATATAACTCATTTAGATAGTTATTCAACTAAGTACTCAATAGTACTTAGTAGATTGATTATCTTCCAAGAGTTATTCATATTAGAAGAGTTGTCTAGGACAACCTTGCTGAAGTCTGTTATGGTTAAATTTTGAAAAGATTTGCATACAAGTGTATTCCCCCCCCCCCCAATACACTTGTTATATACTCCTTTCAGGACCAACAAAGGACCAGACTTCATATGCTTGGAACCAAGTTTGAGAATTTGAGGATGAAAGATGATGAAACCATTTCATCTTACAATAAAAGGTTATTAATGTCTTAAGTCAAAATTAGTTGATTGGTATTTTGAAAACTTATAAAATGAATATTTCTGAAAGTTCTTACAATAAAAGGTTATTAATGAGGAGATCCAATATCCAATACAAGGTTAGTACATAAAATTCTTATATCTGTTCCTAAACATTTTGATCCTTAGATATGTGCTATAGAAGAAGCTAAGGATATTAATGTCTTAAGTCAAAATTAGTTGATTGGTATTTTGAAAACTTATAAAATGAATATTTCTGAAAAGACTGATAATGATAAGAAAGTTCTTGTTTTCAAAGGTGATGCCTCATCATCTGCATCAAGTCTCCTTATGTTACTGAAATCGAATCTGGTGAAGATGAAATTGAGGAATGTTTCAATAATCCTGATTACATGGCCTTCATAACTAAACAATTCAAAACTTTCTTAAGTAACAAAAACAACAAGTTTAAAGATAATATTAAACCTAAGGTTCAGATTAATAACACTCAACAATTTCTTGTTAGAAATGTTGGAGAAATTGGTTAGAAATTGATTAATTTTAATTAATTAATTGATTTTAAAATGAGAGTGGAGAACACTCATCGTTGACCAATTTATTGAGGGCTATAAATGTAATTTCAATAAAATTAAATGGCATAAAATCGCTCTACTCTCAGAGTAGATGATCGTAGTGTATTTAAAATCTCAAAACCGAATTTCGTTGAGTGAGAAATTAATTCACGAAGTTGAAACGTCAAATAATACACTTTATGGGATAAAATGTTACATCATGATAATTGTCCCACATTGAAACTTTAAATGTTTAATGGGACTAATTACTCCCTATAAATAGGAGGATGTTACAATGGTTCAAATAATAATGACTAAGGAGCAATCCAATAGTTTATACGAATGCACGTGTGTGCTCGTTCGGTTGAGCTTGGCCTAATCCTGGGCTCGTGACTCGTGGACTTTAAATTTGGGCTTTAGACCCATCTATAATTTTGGAACTTGAATATTCGGGCTTGACTCATATAAATCAAGTTTCCAGAAATTTGTAACTCAATTCGAAATTGGGTTAACCCAAATAAATTTAAAGTCTAATTTGAATATTACGAATTGTGATGAACTTGGACATTTGGGTGTCCAGGTTCATAGACGTTTCAGTAATGAATTTGTAACCGCAAGCAGTTACAAAACCATGAATGTCATAATTAAATCTTGTAACAGCAAGGCGTTACAAATAGCATAAATGCCATAATGAATGTGGAGACCCCTCACATGTTGGAACATGTCTATAAATAGGGTGCATGTTTCATGTTGCAAAACACACTTGCATACTCACACAAAGAGACACAACACTTGATTTTCTAGAAAAAATCATAACATCATACATAGTTAAATTGAACATATAGAGTGCAGTCCAGTTTTCGTGTCGATTCGGTTCGTTGGAACTCTATACATTGTGGTGTTGCTCGTATAGAGGCGAAACTCATTTTACCTTTCAAAACGTTACGTCAAACCATGTGCATTAGCCGGAACGTATTCATTTTGCTTGAAAAGGGTTTTCTTGACTCGACTTTAACTTTGTTCTTATTGTTCGTGAGATGTGGTCGTTGCTGTTGATTTCGAGAACCTACCTGTTTTGGGAAGATGCTAAAGGAGAAAAGCTTCTAAAATAGGAAAATCGAAGACCGTGTGTAAATATTATTTTAATTGTATTTACAATTTTTTTATTTATTTCTGTCAATTTTGTAAAGTCATTGTTGGGTGCTCAAAAATTTCCAACAATTGCAAAACGAATATTGTACTCGTAGCAATGGCTAACGACGGAGATAACTGAAAGTGTGCTGGGGTGTATGAAGTGTTTAAGTATAAGTAGATAAATGTTGCACAAAATGTTGAGACAAATAGTGCAACACTGACTCTAACAGAATATCAGAAATTTAGATACTCAGCGGAAGACTTGAAACACTAAAAACAAACAAGACACAATGAAAATATTTTTAACATAGATTTTATAAATAAAAATCTATGTCTGCCTTATGGCGTAAATCTATACTTATCTTCAAGTACAAATGTTGTGTGAAATGTTACAACAATAACCTTCACAACGAAACTTAAAACGAGGCAGGTGCCAAGTTTTGAAAATGATCTAAGTGTATAAGATTACACACTGTCGAAATGCCTAGTCTATCTATGATTACACTCTCAATAGATAACAAGACACACAACCATATGGGTGGGATACTTCGTATGATCTAAAATGTAAAACTATTGGCCACAAATCCTAACAGGGATGAACGCTCGGTCTAGGATATTGCTCGAATAGAATACACTGAATTATGAAGCCTTCAATCGGTATTTATAGATGTGAGGTGCGAATTCTAGAGGCTTCCACATTGAGGTCCTGTTTTTTAGGAGCTCAACTTCCATGATCTTTCTAGATCCTTCTTGTATGCTCCAGGTCGTTCTAAATGGTTACAGGCTGTTCTAGCATGTTCTCCAATGTTCTGGAATCTTCCAGGTTCCAGATCCTTGTAGAAGTTTCTAGATCCTGCCAGAAATGCGACAACATTTAGATCAACATTTAATGTAGCATTTCAGAAAAGACTTAGAAAAAATCTCGGAAAGTCAAATTAAGATGTTGTTGAGAATGTTAAGGCATTTAAGGATTAACAACATCTACAATAACGATAATAACGTTATAATTAGAAGGGTTCCTCTGGGAGGATCCACCCGTGGTTGATAAAAAAAAACGACACGGATAATGCTAAACATGTTGTTTACGACCAATGGGTCGTTGTGACTTTATGAGTCGTAACTATGTCCTATAAGGTCTAGTTGACGCACTATATAAGTCTATTGCTCGGTTTGTACTTCTAAAAAGTTGTGAGGCAATTTGGAAAGAAAGTACAAAATCTTAGATACCAGATCGAAGAAGTTCGTGGTATGAGTCTTTAAGACTTGATTGTGAAACTCCAGATTGAAGAATACTATCGGAGAATGGTCAAATGCTATAATAATAATAGCATATGAATAAAATTACATTTACGGTTAATTATGTAATTAAATGTTCCTCTTTATAGCGTTTGAGATTTTTGTAAATCTAAAGCTATAAAAAGATTAATAAATTATAATTTATTAATATTTCAAATATCAATAAACCTAAAGGGTGAATGATATGTGTGGAAGTTTAAAATTGATAAAAATTGTCATTTAATTTTGAAAGGAACATTAGACCTCTACACTTAAGTCACATAGACGTATGTGATTTGAAGTTTGTGCAATTAGAGGTGGGTTTGTAAATATCTCAAAATGTGGGGGTATTTAAAATGTTTTGTCTCAAGCAGATCTGCTACAAAAGGCTTAAAACCGAGATAAAACAAATGTGCTAGAAGGAATGAGTCCAAAAATCCACAAATAAAAACGTAAACAGTGGTAACCCAACCATGTTGACTGGAGATCCCAAGATCTTGGTTCAATGGGAAAACTAAGCTGTGAATGTTTGTTGGAAACACTTGGTATTCACGACTATTCCTTGGAGAGCACAACACCAAGTGTCGAAACCCGTAAGATTGTGGTAAAGGTTAAGTCTTTGAGTTTTAATGATTCCTAACGCCTCGAGGAGGTTGAGTATGACGGGATACTCTAACGGAGATCACCTATATAAGTGAGAAGTGAGGCCCGCTTCGACCAACACTTATTAAATTAAAGGATGTCCATGGCCAAAACAGACAAAAACGAGAGAACGAAAAGACATTGAGGTTTTATTGTGTCTACGTTGTTGTCTCGGTACACACCAAGGAGGAATTGTTCAAGGCATTGTGTCCACTAAGTCACTGGTGTACTCAATAGTGTTTGACTACGGAAGGTTCGAAGCCACAAGCTACCTATCTGGATGCAATAGTGTCTCTCGAGAACTGGATTGCAAGTCTGCATAATTATAGGTGTAATTTCCACTCATGTGGGGGATTGTTGGAGAAATTGGTTAGAAATTGATTAATTTTAATTAATTAATTGATTTTAAAATGAGAGTAGAGAACACTCGTCGTTGACCAATTTAATGAGGGCTATAAATGTAATTTCAAGAAAATTAAATGGCATAAAATCGTTCTACTCTCGGAGTAGATGATCGTAGTGTATTTAAAATCTCAAAACCGAATTTCGATGAGTGAGAAATTAATTCACGAAGTTGAAACCTCAAATAATACACTTTATGGGATAAAGTGCTACATCATGATAATTGTCCCACATTGAAACTTTAAATGTTTAATGGGGCTAATTAATCCTATAAATAGGAGGATGTTACAATGGTTCAAATAATAATGACTAAGGAGCAATCCAATAGTTTATACGGATGCACGTGTGTGCTCGTCCGGTTGAGCTTGGGCCTAATCCTGGGCTCGTGACTCGTGGACTTTAAATTTGGGCTTTAGACCCATCTATAATTTTGGAACTTGAATATTTGGGCTTGGCTCATACAAATCAAGTTTCCAAAAAGTTGAAACTCAATTCGAAATTAGGTTAACCCGAATAAATTTAAAGTTGAATTTGAACCATGATGAATTTAGACGTCTGGGATGTCTAAATACATTGGTATTACGAATTGTGATGAACTTGGACATTTGGGTGTCCAGGTTCATAGACGTTTCAGTAATGAATTTGTAACCGCAAGGAGTTACAAAACCATGAATGTCATAATTAAATCTTGTAACCGCAGGGCGTTACAAATAACATAAATGCCATAATGAATGTGGAGACCCCTCACATGTTGGAACATACCTATAAATAGGGTGAATGTTTCATGTTGTGAAACACACTTTCATACTCACACAAAGAGACACAACACTTGATTTTCTAGAAAAAATCATAACATCATACATACTTGCATTGAACATATAAAGTGCAGTCCAGTTTTCGTGTCGATTCAGTTTGTTGGAACTCTATACGTTGTGGTGCTACTCGTATAGAGGCGAAAGTCGTTTTACCTTTTAAAACGTTACGTTAAACCGTGAGCACTAGCCGTGATGTATTCGTTTTGCGGGAAAAGAGTTTTCACTACAAAGAACACCTCAATTAACAACCAATTAGAGACCGTAAAAATGGTCTCTAAACGCATTAGAGACCGTTTTGAGACCGTGTTTGGTTGGTCACTATTAGGTTCGTTTTAAATATTTTGAGACCGTTTTCATGTATCGGTCTCAAATTATAGACCGGTTTTTTTAGGTCTCTAAATTGTAGCGGTCTACAAATGGTCTCAAACAATTGGTCGGCCCTAACTTTTTTCGGGCCCTGAGACGGTCTCAAAACGGTCTTGTTGGTCCTTGGTGGAGTATAACACAAGTGTATGGGGGGGGGGAATGCACTTGTGTATGCAAATTCTTTTCTTTTTAACAAACTGGTCTTATCAGGCAAGTTGTCTCACAACAAGCCTGAATGTGAACTTTGATAGATACTTGTCCTACTGATTACTATTAAGTGATCAGTTGGATAAATATCTAAAAGAGTTGCTAAGTGCGGAATGTGGTTGACCTTTGACTCAAAGAAATACTCCAAGTTGATTTCTGAAAAACACAGTTATCAGGGACTTTGTCCAAAACTGTTTTTCTTAGCTTACTGAGTTTTGTTCTTTAAAATATGTTTGAATATAAGTGCAATAAAGAGTGCAGTAAGTAAATGGCACACAAGTTTATAGTGGTTCAGAGACTCGAGCTCCTACATCCACTTTTCCTGATTGAACAGGATAATTCCTTCACAATGGAATTAACTTGTTTTATAGTGCCAAGGTGCACTGATCAACAACACTCTCTTAGTGTTTTGATCCCAAGGATAATCTGAGTCCTAGTGCTCAATTTCTCTGAGTTAAGACTGTTTTCACAATGACAGTCCTTAACTCCTCACTTTTACAACAAACGCTCTCTTCACTAAATGAGATAAGGGTTTGAGGTTTGGTTCCAACTAATAGAGATATCCTTTACAATAAGAACAGTGTAAAGGCTTAGGATATCTCAGTGCTAAGCTTTGGATATTTTACAAAGATTGGCTTAGCTAATTGAAGTGATTCAGGAAACTTGGGATTCTGAAGAACAGCTTGGTTTCCTTTGAAAGCTTGATGATAGTTTGATAGCTTGTAGTTGGATGTTGAATCCTTTTGATCACTTCTGTATTTATAGGCAATTTTGAGCAGCTAACCGTTGGAGGGATAGCAATTCAAACTTGTCTATTTGCAGCACCATTGAAATGGCTATGAAGCTTGGTAACCTTTTATCCACTGTGTAAAAGGCTTCTTCAATGGTTGCTTGAATGAATGTGTTGACTTCTGAAAAATGCGGCTGAGAAGACTTGTGTCAGATTCCAAATATGCACATTTCTCAAGGTTGATTTGTAGCAGAAGCTACACTCAACCAATGGTCAGATGGGACAAGCTCCCTGAACATTCCTGCTGCAATTTAGAATGTTCCAACATTCATTCAATGCTTCACTCTTTCATGCTTAAAGTCTTCAATGCTTGGTTCAGGCATGATTGGCAATAAATGCTTCATTAAATGTGTCTTCTGTGAGCTTTGGCATTCAATGCTCTTGATCATTTGCACTTTAATTGTTCTGATCATTTGCATTTATGAGCATTACCTTAACACTCTTGATCTCTTCAGCTCAGTTGTCCACTTGGTCAGCTTGTCTTGCAAGTTCAGCAACTTTGGCCTAGACACTTAATTCATATCAAGCTGCCTAACATTCAGCCTTGGACAACTATCCTGAACTCTAAAATCTCACAACATTTCTGAGATTTTTAACTTAAGCATTCTACTTACTTAAGTGTTCTGAGACAACTTGTCTAAACTAGACTTGAGTAGAGGTCTTGAATTCAACTCTTGCCATCTCAGCTGCTGCAAACAGCTTTTGGTAGAGGTCCCTATGGTTCTCAAACATAAACTGCACAAAGACTTCATCCACACTCTCTTCAAGCCACTTCCCAATAACATAAAAGTCATATACAAAACTTCTCTTGGCCTCCTCCCATGCATCATTCAGTGAGATTGGAACCCACTTATCATGGTGAGGGTACTGAGTGTCCCATCTTTGCAGCATTTGTGGTTTGAGCCTTCTGTAAGAAGCCCTCCTTCTTGGAGCTTTGAAGTTTGCCCTTCTTTCATCTCTTGCCTTGTTGGCCTCAACCAACTGATCCATTCTCTCTTTAGCTCTTTGAAGAGCTAGCTTCTCATGTGTCTCTGGATCTTTTCCAAATCCTTCTTCAAACAGCTTAGAAGGATCATCAGCAAGTTTGGGCACACTAACTTTAGGCTCTTTGTCCTGTACTTCTTCTTCAACTTCTTCTTCTTCAATAACTGGCAGCTTGACTGCTTTCTTCAACCTCTTGGATTTCCATACTGGAGTTGTTTCTTCAGACTGAAATTCTGATGGCAGAGTCAGGCTAGTTGGGAATTCATTGAATGCTTGCAATTCCTTCCTCTTTCTTTCAGATGCTCTTGTCACTTTCCCCCTTACTTCAGCAGCCTTCTCCTTGGGGTCAAGTCCTGCAGACTCACCACCAGGCCTCTGAAGCCTCCTTGCTTGACTTTCCATGGCTGACATCATAGATTCTTTGACAGCAATCTGAATTTGCTCTTCCTCAGTCAAGTTTTCAATATTCATTGGGCCTTTGCCTTTCCCAATGTCTTCTACTACCTCCTCCTCTACATCAGGGACCTTCTCCTTTCCTTTGGATTCACCAATCACCAAGGTTCCCTCTCCCCTAGCTCTCTCTCTCTTTCCCCCTTTTTGGCATTATCAAAACATTGGGGCTTCAACTCACTCATTGAGACTGAGAGATGTGAGTGGGCTTGAGTGAGGGACTTCAACTCCTGCAGCAAATAAACATTCTTATCATGAATGTTTTGCATCTTGTCATCTGCCATGCTTAAGAATGTGTGAACAGGTTTCATCTTTTGAGCAACAATGGCATCCAAAGTGGCTTTCAGTGATTGATCAAGTTTGGCCTGAAGTTGATCAGTGAGGTTGGCCACAACTTGATCAGACACTTTGGCCATAAGTTCAACAATGAACTTCTCTGCAGCCTCTTTCACCATTGCAGCTTTCAATTCTTCAGCCTTCTTCCTTTGAGCAGCTGTTCTTTGCCTCAAGGCATCCTTTATTGTCCTTCTTAGAGCTCTCACATTGTCCTTGTAGAGATTCTTGAGGTCATGCTGCTCTTTCTTCACAGATTTTGTGAACTTCACCATCTCATCCTTTGCCTTTGTTACTTCTGTTGAAACTGTTTGCAGTCCAGTTTCAACTCCACAAATTATTGCATCTAATGTGGGCAGGATCACCTATTCTGAGCCAGTTAGCCTCATCTCCACAGAGGCTAAAGTTTTGCCTTGGCCATCTAGAGTATCCATTGTTGCAGCATGAGCCTTCCCAACTTCCCTGACCAGTGTATCCAACTTTACTGATTGTTCTTCAATGATAGATGCAGTTTGAGTAGCAATCTGAAAACCAGCCTCAGTGGTGTTGGCTTGTTCAAAGTACATCTTATTCAATGTGGACACATTTCCTAAAACTGCTTCAAGGTCAATGTCAGCATCAACTGGGATATCTGTAAGGGAAGCATCTGCAAAAATTTGCTCAATTGTGACAACTACTGAATCTGCAAAACTAAGAGTGTTAGTAAAAACTCCCTCAACACCCTCATTCTTTTTATCTCCCAATAGGCCTGATTCATCAGCACATATACTCTCATTTTCAACTAATTTCTTTTCTTCAGTAGCAACAGATAAACTCACATTCACTGGAGAATCAGGCCTCCTTTCACCAAGGGATTCATCAAGTTCAGATTTCACTTGAAGAATAGCCTGACTCTCATATTGGGCTGCACCCAATATTTCTACTTCTCTTCCTCTATAATTGGTGCACTCAGGGAACCAGTAATCACACAATCATCCTCACCATCTCCCTCTGATTTTTCATCACTATCAGCCTTTTCAACTCCTTCCATTCCTAAACTTGACACCTCCATATCCTCAACAGGATCCACAGAGGGCAGTTGTTGGGAGATCACAGTGCTTGGGCATCCCAAAGCCACTGAGTCATCCTGAATGACTAAAGGCTGGTCAATGTCCAACTGTCCTGACATTGATGAGGCTTTAGCCAAACTAGCTTCTCCCATGGAAGTCTCAACATTGTCAAGCTGTGCCTCAGGTTCAGGAGAACCATCCTTGGCCAATGCATCGTGGACTGAGTCACCATCTTTGGTCAACTCCTCTGAATGATCAAAGTCCTTAACAGAATGATAGGTCAAGTAATGTACCTGAGCAGAGTTGAGGCCAGGAGGATTGGGATTGGTGTTTTCATCATCATCATCATTATCATCATCAGATGGGCTATCGGGATGCTTGATTCCTTGTGCAATTCTTTCTCTTTCAGCAAGCACCTTCTCATGAACAATGGTGCAAAATAAGGCCTCAGTGGTTAACACACTGGTCTTCTTTACATTTGCAAAATGTAATAGCCTATTTTCTTCAACCTGCCACCATCTAGCTCCCTTATCCTTGATAGCTTGAGCTATCTCCACAATTGTTCTATCCTTGATCTCAACAAGTGCCCTGAGATCATAGAACTGTTGTTGCAGCCTAGGATATGCCTTCAATCCTGGATATAATTCATCCACATTGGCTCTTGCAATCTGCCTCAACATCCCTTCATAGGTGTACTCTTCACCACTATCTTCTTCATCAGAAGAGTTGGTTTGGGATTCAGGAGGGTTGGATTTGGATTCAGGTAAATTGGGCTGGGGCTCAGATAGATTGGGTTCAGAAGCATTGAGTTCAGAAAAGCTTAAGACAAGTTGGGATTCAGGTGCTTTTGAGAGCAATGTTCCTGAAGAGGTAATTGGAATGGCTGGAATGGGTGGGAGGACAACTTGATCACCTTCTTGAAGAACAGTTTCAAGAAGTTTGGTGTAGGAGAGTAATCTGGGATCAAGTGGGGAGAATGGCCTATCCTCAAGATTGACTAAATCAGCCAGCACATTAATACCTGATCTGTCGGGGGCACCTTCAGGAGAGTAAACCTTCTTTGCAATAATTGGGGAATCTTCAGGAGTCTTGCACTCCTCTTCTTCATGCCTTGATGGAGATATTCTTCTAGACTGAATATCAGGAGAGTTGGTTTCAGGGCTGTTGGGCTTTGACTTGGACTTGGAGTTAGACCTACTTGCTTGTCTAATCTCTTTGAAGAACTCTTTCTTCTTCTTCTCCTCTTCCATCAACTTCTGCTTCTCAGAAGTTTTGATAATTCTTCTCCTTCTCTCAGACCTTGTGGGCTTATCAAGGTCCCTGTACTCTGTTACAGTTTCAGGCTGTAGGGGAACAACCTCTCTGAGTTCCTCACCCTCTTCAGGAGGGTTGACTCCTTCATCAGCAACCTTTTCAATCTCCTCATAAGTGGCTCCTCCACTTCTTGACTGGCTTTCTAGGGAAGATTCACTCAGAATCTTGTTCATCCTATTCATCTTTGGCTGTGCTTTTGGTGGTTGAGCTTTTCTTTTTCTTGGAGAGGCTCTGGTTGCTGGTACAACAACACCTGCTTTCTTTGAAGCTGCATCCTGCTTCCTCTTTTCTGTCTTAGAAGACAGCTTCCTAAACATCACCTTTTGAGCTGGAAAAGGCTTTGGCTTGGCTTGGAGGTGAGTATAATGTGCAAATCTTTCTAAGAGCAAGCTAGCTCTTGTGCAAAACTGGAGTCTCCCATCAACTACCACCTTGTGGTGCTTCACCTCCTTGAATTTAAACTTTTCATTCATCATCTTGTCAAGAATGAAGTTTTTCCAGTTGAACTTGACTCTCTTCTCAGCAGAGTCAATCACAGCAGCCATCACTCTTAACTTAGGCATACTGATTTGTTCAACACTCCCAGAGTGGCTCAACAAACTCTTCAGCACACAATCAAACAAGTGCCTGTAAACTGGTTTCAAGGTGTTCTTGTTTTGAGCACTTACAAGTTTCTTGGGTTCTATCATCCATGGATAGTAGAACTCCTGATCATCTCCTTCTTTGTACATCTCTAGATTTTGGCCTTCTGATGGTAGCCCAAAGCTAGCATCCAGATCCTCAGCAGTGAAGATGATGGTGTGTTGGCTTTCTTCATTTTCATCCTCCTCAGCATATGTCAGCTTGGTGCACACATCACCCTTTTTGCCCTTCCATCTGAGATGGGCAAAGAACTCTGCCATGAAAGGATTCAGGCAGGAATCAGGCTTGGTGCCAAGAAATTTCTCAAGCCCTGCCTCCCTTAGCCATTGGAGGACTTGATGAACTTCTGTGTCTGGGTTGTCAAAAGCTACCAACTTTTCAAACCAAAGAGAATTTGGGTTGCTAAGATAGGAGAAATCAATGTACAAAGATGAGTCATTGAAATCTACAAGTTCTTCTCTCTTAATTTTGGGAGCCATGAATGATTTTGAGAGATAGAAAGGATTTTTGAGAAAAATTGCAGGTTTTGAGAGGTTTTCAAAAGCTTGTGGGTTTGGAAATATGAGTGCTTAAGGAGGAAAGTAAAAATCGAGGAGTTTATATATGAAGGGAATTTATTAACTGTTGGTTAATAGATAATGACAGTGGGTAAAAGTTAAAACCAATTGGATAATGTGGAGTAGTGGGCATTAGGCGGTTTGATGAAGTTTTACTGCAAATCAATGGCCTTGATGATGGCTCAAGAATTCATGAAATCTTAATTAAGATTTCGCATTAAATGCTGATTTGCCATTTTGGGGGCAAAAATCTTAATAGCACACGCCATCCTAAAATGGCCTACTCTTAGACCAAGAAACCTTTTAAATGTCTAATCAATGCTAAAAATAGCAATAATTATCCAATTTTACTCGGACAAGCATCCTGAGATATGTTTTGACTTCTGTAAGGTCAATATGTCTGACCAACATTCCTGAGTGGGTCCCAAAGTTGCTGAGTGGGTCCCACTAAGACAAACATCCTGACCAACATTGTTGAATGCACTGGGGACAACTTTGCTGATTTTCCCTTTTTGACAGATTGCTTCAGTAAGGTTGGTCAACCTTGCTGAAGTTCAATTTAATGAACTTCCCCCTTCTTATGAGTTTTCTTCCTTCATTCCTCCATCTTCCCTGGATCAAGTAAGCCTAATTCAGCTGATAGTTCCAAGAACCTTGCTTCAGCTAGTGGCTTAATCAAGATATCAGCTTTTTGCTTATCAGTGTGAATTTTGACAAGTTTGATATCTTTCTTTTCCACATGATCCCTTATGAAGTGATGCTTGATATCCACATGCTTGCATCTGGTGTGGAGCACTGGATTCTGTGAGATAGCAATTGCACTATTGTTGTCACAGAATATTGGCACTTCATTTGTGATGACTTTGTAATCTCTTAGTTGCTGCTTGAGCCAAAGTATCTGAGCACAGCAACTTCCAGCTCCTACATATTCTGCTTCAGTTGTTGAAGTGGCAACTGTATTTTGCTTCTTGGAGAACCATGAGATAAGCTTGCTGCCCAAGAATTGACATGTTCCTGAGGTGGATTTTCTGTCAATTCTATAGCCTCCATAATCTGCATCTGAATATCCAGTGAGCTCAATGTTGTCATCAGCTGGATACCATAATCCAAGATTCTCAGATCCCTTGAGATATCTTAGGATTCTCTTGGCAGCATCAAGATGGCTCTTCTTTGGATTTGCTTGAAATCTTGCACAAACTCCAACTGCAAATGTGATATCAGGCCTACTTGCAGTGAGATATAGCAAGGATCCTATGATTCCTCTGTAGGTAGTGGAGTTTGTTGATTCTCCACTTTCATCAGGATCCATTTTCCAATTGGTATTCATAGGAATTCTGACTGGTTTGCTTGAAACACATCCAAATTTCTTGATCATGTCCCTTGTATACTTGGCCTGATTGATGAATATTCCTTTCTTAGATTGAGTGACTTGAAGTCCTAAGAAGAAATTCATCAATCCCATCATGGAGATCCAAATATAATGTCATCCACATAGATTTGGACTAACAGAATATCATCTCCTTCACAGATTCTGAACAAAGTTCTGTCAACAGTGCCTTTGACAAAACCATGATCTAGAAGAAACTGTGATAAGGTGTCATACCAAGCTCTTGGAGCTTGTTTTAAGCCATAGAGGGCTTTCTTCAATTTGTACACCTTGTCTCCATCTTCAAAGCCTGGGGGCTGTTCAACATATACTTCTTCTTTGAGCACCCCATTGAGAAATGCACTCTTCACATCCATTTGATACACCTTGAATCTCATGTGAGCTGCATATGCCAAGAAGAGTCTGATTGCCTCAAGTCTGGCCACTGGAGCAAAGGTCTCATCATAATCAATCCCTTCAGATTGACAATATCCTTTGGCCACCAGTCTTGCTTTGTTCCTCACAATGATGTCATTTTCATTTTTCTTATTTTTGAACACCCATTTGGTTCCAATGACATCCTGATGAGTTGGTCTATCCACCAGCTCCCATACTTCATTTCTGGTAAACTGGTTCAGCTCTTCTTGCATGGCTATGATCCAGTTGGTGTCCTGTAGTGCTTCCTCAATATCTTTTGGTTCCTGTTCTGAAAGGAAACAACAAAACAAAGCACTTTCTCCATGAAATCTTCTAGTTTTGATCCCTTCACTTGGATTTCCAAGGATCAGGCTAGTTGGATGGTCATGCAACCAAGTCCTTCTAGACCTGATCCCTTCACGAGGATTGTCCTCATCTGAAGTTGGATCACTAGATTCATTAAATTCAGGAAAGTTAATTGAAGGATCTAGTTCAGGATCATATTCAGGGGTATTGTCCTCATTGTCAGATAAGTTGACATTTTCATTTGTTCCCCCTTGAATATTGGATCCATTAACTACCTCAGCATTGTCTGCTTCTTCATTGGTAGTTGTTACCTGGTTTTGAACTGGGATGGGGTCAGTCAGTTCAATTTCTCCTTCAGGTTGGTTGTCCTCTGGTTGATTGCCATCAGGTAGATTGTCTAGTTTTTGATTTTCATGAAGTTCAGGCTGGGCAACATCTACAAACACTGTTTCCTTGCTTTGAAGCCTTAATCTGGTTGTTCTTTGTGTTATCTCATCAATATTCAGGTTTCTATCCCTGAACTCATTAACAGATTCATCAAACACAACATGAGGTGTTTCTTCGACAATAAGGGTTTTGCAATTGTAAACTCTGTAAGCCTTGCTGATTTGTGAATATCCAAAAAATATTCCTTCATCAGCTTTGCTGTCAAAAGCTTTCAATTGTTCTTTCCCATTATTATGAATGAAACACTTACAACCAAATATATGGAAATAAGCAACAGTGGGCAGTCTACCTTTCCATATTTGATATGGAGTTTTACCTTGTCCTTTGGTGATTAAGGACCTGTTTTGAGTGTGACATGCAGTGCTAATGGCTTCCGCCCAGAACCTTTTAGGCAGTTTGGATTCAGCAATCAATGTTCTTGCTGCCTCTTTCAAGGTTCTGTTTCTTCTTTCAGCAACCCCATTTTGTTGAGGTGTTCTTGCTGCTGAAGTCTCATGAGTGATGTCATTCTTGCTGCAGTACTCATTGATGTATGAGTTTATGAATTCAGTGCCTTTGTCTGATCTGATCTTGACAATCCTTAGGCCCTTTTCATTACTCAATCTCATCATCAATTCAGGTAGCTTGACTTGGGTCTCCTTTTTGTTCAGCAAGAATACTACCCAAGTGTACCTGGAAAAATCATCAACAACAACTAATGCATATTTTCTTCCATTCAAACTTACTGGGATAATTGGACCAAATAAGTCCATATGTAGTAGTTGTAGAACTCTTTCAGTTGAGATGACAGGCTTCCCTTTGAATGAAGCTTTGATCTTTTTTCCTTCCTGACATGGCTGGCATATATGTTCTTTGGTGAACACTTGATTAGGCAGCCCTTTAACTAGAGAGTTTCTTGCAATCTTGTTGATGGTTTTGAAGTTTAGATGATTCAATCTCTTGTGCCACAACCAGCTTTGCTCACTTGTGCTTTTGGCAACAAGACAAACTGCTTCAGGGGTTTTGCTCCAATCTGCAAAATAGACATTTCCATTTCTCACCCCTGTTAGTAGCACCTGTTGTGTTGAATTATTTTTGATAATACATTCATTTGGTGCAAATTCAACACTATATCCTTTATCACATATTTGACTTATAGACAGCAAGTTGTATTTTAGGCCTAGGACATAAGAGACATCAGTAATTTTGACACTACCAATGCTTAATGTACCATAACCTCTTGTGATTCCTTGAGAGCTGTCTCCAAAGGTTACTGAGGGATCATCTTTTTCAATGAAGTCTGAGAGAAGCTTTTTATTCCTAGTCATGTGTCTTGAACATCCACTGTCCAAGTACCATGCTGTTTTCTTGTTGATGCTTCTCTTGTTTTTGTGGTCCTTGCAGCCCTGCAAAGTCAAAATTTAGGTACCCTTTGAGTGTTGGGTCCTAGAGGGTTAGCTGTACCTTTTGGAACCCAAATCTGCCTAATTACTCTGATTGACTCAAAGTGACTGACTTGGTTTCCATTTACATCTACATACACAGTTTGACCCTTAAATGCCTTGGGTGATTTCTGTGTATAAGTGTTGGCCTTGTAAGGTTCACGAGAGTTGGTGAATTTCTTTGGGACATTCCTCCTGAGGTTACTAAACCTAGGTGCAGCTTGGTAAGACCTTTGAGTATAGGGTTTTGGATGGCCTTTTCCTTTTGGCATGTAAGGTCCAGGCATCCTGAAGGTTTTATACCTGTCAGAGGGAATTGGCCTTAATCCATTCAGTTGAGGTTGCCTCATTTGAGTTGGCCTTTTCTGAACAGATTTTGGACAACTCTTCTGATGAGGATTCAGATAGGTTGACCTACCATTGGTTCTACCTCTCTGAACCTCATTCCTCTTATAAGCAATGCCTTTAACCTTTTCCATAGGTATGGGTTTAGGTACATTGTTTACTTGAGTTGGTATAAAAATTCATTTACCCTTATCCTTGACCAATGGTTGATTTACCTCCATTTCATTTTGATGTGCCACTGATCTTACAAAAGTCATCTTAGAATTGCTTGATGAAGCAATACTAAAACCAGGTGAGGGTTCAAATGGATTATAGCCTAATCCACCTTTTTGAGCAAATGGTCTTTGAAACCTTTGAATTTCTTCTATTGCTTTAGCAGATTTATTCAAGGCAGACATCTTTATTTTTAAGCTCCCCTCACTTAATTTAAGAGTATCAAATTCACTGGAGAGATTGTCAAATTTAGCTTGGAGGATTCTAAGATCAAAATCCTTTTTCCTCAAGGCCAGTTCTTGTTCATCAATCAACTTTTGTTGTTCAGTGACTTTGAGAGACATTTCATCATGTTCTCTCACAGTCTGCTGATACAACTCAGTTGATTTAATGTCAAACTCTGGTTCAGGAAGGTTGGGAGTTTGAACTTTAGAATTCAAGAGCTCATTTTATCTCAGTGCCATATTACATACCTCTTGTATCCTGGTGAAATCCTCAAGTAACTTCCCAAAGTTAAGTTTCAAGTGGATTTCACTGGACTCATGTGTGTTAATGGAAGAGTTGGAAGATGAACATACCTATTCATTCTCAAATGCCATTTGACAGTCATCATCACTGTCACTGTTGGAGAATAGTTCATCATGAGAAGAGTAAACACTCTCTTCACTTGCTGATTCCCCAGCCACCATGGCTTTCCTGTTGCTTAGCCTCTTGTCTCTCTTGTTCTGCCTTTCTTTTCTTTCTTTGGCAGTTAGGTCAGGACAGTCATACTGAAAGTGACCCTTTTTCTGGCAGTTGTAACACACATCTTCATCATCATTCTTCTTGCTTGAGGACTCCTTCCTCCTTGATGATGATGGTTCAGCTTTGCTGTACTTCTTTTTGTCAGCATATATGTCTTCTTCCTTCTCATCAGAGACTTTGTCCTCTGATTTGTTGTCAGGAGAGCTGAATCTCCTTCTGGTTCTGTTGTCTTGGTAGAATTTTTTGTATCTACCAAATCTGGAGTTGAGCTTCTCAAATCTCCTAGCCATGAGTGCCATTTCCTCCTTCATTTCAGATTTTGAAACATTTTGAGAAGATCTTTGAGTGTTCTTCTTTTCTGTTTCAGCAGCTTTGAAGGCAACACCTTTGCTTGAGAAGGATGGCTCATCTTGCACTTTCATTCTGTTCAGATCAAACTCATATGCTTTGAGTTCAGAGAACACCTGCTGCATGGGCATGTTGTCAAGATTGCTGGTGTTCTGCATCATGACTGAATATATGTCCCATTTGGATGTGAGACTTCTTAGAATTTTTAGAGCAACTTCTCTTTTGGCATAGAACTTGCCCAGAGAATTCATCTCATTCATGATGTTAGTGAATCTGCCATCAAGATGATCAATAGTCTCATTGGGCTCCATAGTGAATTGCTCATACTTTTGGATGACCACTTGAAGTTTATTTTCTTTGATCTTTTGGGTACCTTCACACATAAGTGCTAGGGTATCCCAGATCTCCTTTGCTGTGGTGCAGTGATACACTCTTCCCATCACTGCATCTGGAATAGTCTGATACAAAGTGTTCATAGGAATGTAGTTCAGATTGTGTCTTTTTCTTTCTTCTGCTGTCAGCTCATCCTCATCTTTTGGCAATAGCTCCCTTGGGTCTGCTTTTTGAGCATCAGTGACCTTGGGGTTGAGCTTGGTGAAGGTGAATGGTCCTCTGGTGATGACTTTAAGAATTTCATCATACTGGCAAGCAAGATGTGCTCTCATCCTGATCTTCCAGAAATCATAGTTCTCAATTGAGAACATTGGCAGTTTGTGATGAGAAATATGATTGAGTTGGTTTGGACCCATGTTGTTGATGGTGTTGACAACATCTCCTGGAACTGCATTGTTAGCCATTTCTACAGAAATAGGATACGATACACACAAATAAGTTTTTCAGAAGTTTGGATCAGTTTAGTGACCACAGAAATGATATGATTTTGAGAATCAGTTGAATGTTCAGAAGCAGTGGTCTATGAACCCCTGCTCTGATACCACTTGTTGGTCCTTGGTGGAGTATAACACAAGTGTATTGGGGGGGGGAATGCACTTGTGTATGCAAATTCTTTTCTTTTTAACAAATTGGTCTTATCAGGCAAGTTGTCTCACAACAAGCCTGAATGTGAACTTTGATAGATACTTATCCTACTGATTACTATTAATTGATCAGTTGGCTAAATATCTAAAAGAGTTGCTAAGTGCGGAATGTGGTTGGCCTTTGACTCAAAGAAATACTCCAAGTTGATTTCTGAAAAACACAGTTATCAAGGACTTTGTCCAAAACTGTTTTTCTTAGCTTACTGAGTTTTGTTCTTTAAAATATGTTTGAATATAAGTGCAATAAAGAGTGCAGTAAGTAAATGGCACACAAGTTTATAGTGGTTCAGAGACTCAAGCTCCTACATCCACTTTCCCTGATTGAACGGGATAATTCCTTCACAATGGAATTAGCTTGATTTATAGTGCCAAGGTGCACTGATCAACAACACTCTCTTAGTGTTTTGATCCCTAGGATAATCTGAGTCCTAGTGCTCAATTTCTCTGAGTTAAGACTGTTTTCACAATGACAGTCCTTAACTCCTCACTTTTACAACAAACACTCTCTTCACTAAATGAGATAAGGGTTTGAGGTTTGGTTCCAACTAATAGAGATATCCTTTACAATAAGAACAGTGTAAAGGCTTAGGATATCTCAGTGCTAAGCTTTGGATATTTTACAAAGATTGTCTTAGCTAATTGAAGTGATTCAAGAAACTTGGGATTCTGAAGAACAGCTTGGTTTCCTTTGAAAGCTTGATGATAGTTTGATAGCTTGTAGTTGGATGTTGAATCCTTTTGATCACTTCTGTATTTATAGGCAATTTTGAGCAGCTAACCGTTGGAGGGATAGCAATTCAAACTTGTCTATTTGCAGCACCATTGAAATGGCTATGAAGCTTGGTAACCTTTTATCCACTGTGTAAAAGGCTTCTTCAATGGTTGCTTGAATGAATGTGTTGACTTCTGAAAAATGCGGCTGAGAAGACTTGTGTCAGATTCCAAATATGCACATTTCCCAAGGTTTATTTGTGGCAGAAGCTACACTCAACCAATGGTCAGATGGGACAAGCTCCCTGAACATTCCTGCTGCAATTTAGAATGTTCCAACATTCATTCAATGCTTCACTCTTTATTGCTTCAAGTCTTCAATGCTTGGTTCAGGCATGATTGGCAATAAATGCTTCATTGAATGTGTCTTCTGTGAGCTTTGGCATTCAATGCTCTTGATCATTTGCACTTTAATTGTTCTGATCATTTGCATTTATTAGAATTACCTTAACACTCTTGATCTCTTCAGCTTAGTTGTCCACTTGGTCAGCTTGTCTTGCAAGTTCAGCAACTTTGGCCTAGAGACTTAATTCATATCAAGCTGCCTAACATTCAGCCTTGGACAACTATCCTGAACTCTAAAATCTCACAACATTTCTGATATTTTTAACTTAAACATTCTACTTACTCAAGTGTTCTGAGACAACTTGTCTGAACTAGACTTAAGCATATCTCAACTAATCTGAACATCATCAATCAGGGGTTTTGGTATCTAAATCAAAATCATTTTATTCCCAACAAGTCTTTAATTTAGTGACCGCCACATTCGGTCTCGAACCCCGACCCACGCGGTCGAACTAAACACACACCTGACCCGAACCGAACCCACACCCGCCCTGACCCCCGACTCGAACCCACACCCGCCCTGACCCGAACCCACACCCGACCCCATACCCACCCACACCCACTTTATTTAAATGACCATTTATTTGGTCTTGGTGGGAATTGATCCCGGGTGGATGGGTGCCCATTACTGGGCACCCACCACTTTGACAAGTAATTGTCTCGTGTAATTTTTAAAATTAATTATATATATATTAATTAATTTCTTTATTATATACTCCCTCCATCCCACTATAAATCCCACAATGAGTTTCTCATTCAATTTTTTTTTTCATATTATTTTTTCTCTTCTCCTTCTCTTTCTCAATCACATCACTTATATTTTATTTATAATTTTATTATATTTAATCTCATACTCATCTAATATTTTTTTCTCATCAATTTATTTCTCTCATCTTTTAATATTCTAGTATCAATTCTTTCAAACATAATCTCAAAATAGAAAAACTCAAAAATTACCTTAACTTAAATTCGGTGAAGACGATTGATAACCAACAGGCGGCGGCAAAGAGGCGGCCTCAGCGATATCTTCTTAAGAACAGGGACGAGATTAGAGTCGTCGCGGCTAGAGCCGGCACTTTAGGCCCGATCCGATGGGCTGACTCGGTCAACCCGAAACATAGTATTGGTTGTTGGGCTCTAAAATTAGAGGCTCATATAGAACTGGGCCTATTTGGCCTGACCCGATGGAACCGGTGGGTCCTAATGGGCTACGCTGAATTTGGCCAGCGACAGCCCGTTTGGCCCGATCAATATATATTTTTTAAACAAATAGATAATTAAAATAATTAAAGTGTTTTATATTTAAATATTATTGTGTTTTTATTTTATTTTGACTTTGAAATTTGAACTTGTGAATTATTTATAATTTTATTTGAAGTTGTTATAGAGTGTAATGTTATACTGATTATGACCGTTTATGAATTATGTATAGTTAATACTTTAGTATTGCATATTTTTAATTATTATTAATTGTATAAATAAAAATTATATGTGAGTATGTGACCAATACAACATTTATATATATAATTTTTGCTAAAAATATTTTTTTTTAAATTATTTCATGGGCTGGGCCGGCCCGCTAGTCTAGTGGCCTAGGATGGGCTAAGTTGGACTCACATTTTATAGGCCTGACAAATTCATGGGCTGGCCTGACCCAACCCACGAACATCGCTTGGCCAGATGGGCCGGGCCGGACGACCCAATTTGCTAGCTCTAGTCGCTGCAAGAGAGAATCGTGAGGGCCGTGAGAAATTGCATAGGGTGAAAGTGAAAGAGGCGGTACAAATGAACTAGGGTTTATAGACGGGTTACAAACGGGTTTATAAACGGGTTAGAGACCGTATTCACAAAACGGTCTCTAAATGAGCGGGTAAAAATGGCGGTCAAAATAAAATTTGGGCATTGGAATTCTTAATACCAATTAAAGACCGCTAATGCGGTCTCAAAACAAAATTTAAAATCAAAATTTAATTTCGGGTTAGAGACCGCCAATACGGTCTCTAAACGGTCTGAATACATAAAATTAAAGACTGGAATGAAAGCGGTCTCAAAATTCGTAATTTTTTCAAAATGGTCTCAAATCAGTCTTTATTTGAGATCGTTTTATAACGGTCTCAAAACTTTGGTCTCTAATTTAGGCATTTTTTGTAGTGTTTCTTGACTCGACTTTAACTTTGTTCCTTTTGTTCGTGAGATGGGGTCGTTGTTGTTGATTTCGAGAACCTGTCTGTTTTGGGAAGGTGCTAAAGGAGAAAAGCTTCTAAAAGAGAAAAATCGAAGACCGTGTGTAAATATTATTTTAATTGTATTTATATTTTTTTTATTTATTTCTGTCAATTTTCTAAAGTCATTGTTGGGTGCTAAAAAATTTCCAACAAGGAAGAATACTTTCAATCAATCCAGACAATTGGAAAGAGGTAACAAGTTTAGATCTGATCAAGAATATAGGAAGAATGTTAAATGTGATGCATGTTCTGGATATGGTCATTATGCTAATGAATGTGTCAACACCTTACTAAAAAAGAAGCTTAATTTCAGTGCTACATTATGAGTCTGATGTTGAGAACGATCCTGAAAAAAATATTGAAAAAGTTTTCTCTGCAAGGATAGAATGTGACGATACTTTTGATGATGATCTGGATGATTATTACGATGTGAGGACAAATGAGCAATCATTTGAACAATCACTGACTAATAGTACTCCAGAATTTAATTGTTTCACAAGTTATGTCTTAGACACACGTACCTCAAGCATAGCAGGACTATCCAGAAGTTATGCTGATATTCAAGAACTATCCAAAACTGTTTCTAAATTAGAAAGTCTTTTAACAAAAAAAGATAAAAAAAAATTCTAAACTGAAAGAAAGACTAGATGTGACTGTTCTTGATTTTAAGAAATATTCTTATGAAAATTCTTTAACTAATGAAAAGTTTTTTAAGATATCTTCTGAAACTGAAAAACTTAATCATATAATTAAGTCTCTGAATTTTGAAAACTCTGATTTAAGAGAATCTATTATCAAGCTTGAAGGCATTCTGACAAGGAAGGATATTGAAATCTCTAAACTTGAA
This sequence comes from Galeopsis tetrahit, assembly GCA_963675135.1. Lineage (NCBI taxonomy): Eukaryota > Viridiplantae > Streptophyta > Magnoliopsida > Lamiales > Lamiaceae > Galeopsis > Galeopsis tetrahit. The sequence continues at coordinate 53,548,233 of OY776125.1, forward strand.
GAAAGATTGAAAGAAGCCTCACTGAGTTTTAAAAGATTTTCTTAAGGAAAGATGAAACTGGAAGAGTCTCTAATGACTAACAACTCAAGGAAAACGGGTATTGGGTATCAAGGTAAAAATTCCATATTTTTTGAAAATAAGTAACCTACTGTGTTTGTAAAAGTTGAAGTAAATTACAACCCTAGTGTTTCTGCTAAAACTCAGATAAGTGTAAAAGATTTGGTATGCCATTATTGTTTTAAGAAAGGTGACAAAAGTCCTCAATGTTTGAGGAGAAAAAATCATTTGAAAACTTTTGTATTGCCTAACATGACTCAACATTTGAAACAACATGGTCATAAATCTGTATGGATTTCAAAAGAAAATACTTGTAATATTGTTCATATGTCTCTGAAAGCGTGTATTCCTGGATTATGGTACTTTGACAGTGGTTGTTCCAAACACATGATAAGTCAATTTGATTATCTATCTAATTATACAGCTTATGATGGTAGTAATGTCACTTATGGTGGTGGATCTAAAGGAAAAATCATTGGTAGAGGGACATTAAATGTTCCTGGTTTTCCTAAGTTATCCAATGTTTTGCATGTTGATGGATTACTAGCCAATCTTATAAGCATCAGTCAATTATGTGATGATGATTTGCATGTTAAATTTGACAAAAAATCATGTTATGTGTTAGATAAAGACTCTGAATGTATCATGATGAGAAATAGATATGCTGATAATTGCTATCTAATTGAATCTAAATATACATGTAATAATGTTAAACTTGATGAGAGCACTTTATGGCATCATAAACTTGGACATGTTAATTACAAATAGATTGAAAAACTGATTAGATTGAAAGCTGTTACAGGTCTACCAATCTGGCGTTAACAGATAAAAAGGTGTGTGGACCTTGTCAAAAAGGCAAACAAGTAAAAGTGTCTTACAAAATGTTGGGACACTGCTCAACTAAACATTGCTTCGAAATACTTCACATGGATCTTATGGGTCCTTTGTAAATAAAAAGTTTTGGAGGTAAAAGATATTCTTTAGTAGTGGTTGATGACTGCTCTAGATTCACTTGGATTAAATTCTTAAAAGATAAATCTGAAACCCTCTCTATCTTTAAATTATGTACAAAAGGTTCAAAAATGTTTTCAATTCCAAAGTTTGCAGATTTAGGTTTGATCATGAAAGAGAATTTGAGAATAGTTCATTTACTGAGTTTTGTGAGTCAAAGGGGATTGTACAAGAGTTTTCATCTCCTAAAACTCCTCAACAAAATGGCATAGCTGAAAGGAAAAACAAAACTCTTCAAGAAATGGCTAGAGTTATGTTATGTTCTAAGAATTTATCTAAAATATTTTGGGCTGAAGCTCTAAACACTGCTTGTCATATTTCAAATAGAGTTTATATTAGGACAAATTCTACTAGAACTCCTTATGAAATTCTGAACAATAGGAAGCCTAATCTTAAATATTTTCATGTCTTTGGCTGTGTTTGTTACATCTTAAATGATAGGAATCAGTTGCACAAGTTTGATTCAAAGAGTGACAAAGGATTCTTCATTGGTTACTCTAGAAACAACAAAGTCTATAGAATATACAACTTTAGGACTGATGTTGTACAAGAATCAGTAAATGTTGTTTTTGATGATGATACAAGTATTACAGGAAAAAGCATTGAAGATGAAGACATTTCAGACTTAATTGATGTTCCAATCAATACTGAAAAAGTTGAACAGGTTCAAATGTTGAAAAGAGTGATGACACACTAGAAGAAACATCTGAGGATACAGATCCAGAAAATCTGTATAATCTTCAGAAGATACATTTTATAAGAATTCAGAAGTATCACCCACATGATCAAATCATTGGTGAACAATCCACAGGTGTTCAAACCAGAAGAAGGATGGGTATGAACTCAAAGGATGTGGTAAGGTCTATTTGTATGCCATCTATGTGCAATAAGGTAAACCGTGAATGCTATCACTCTATGATTGAACCTAAAAATGTTAAAGAAGCATTAAATGATGAGAATTGGGTTGAAGCCATTCATGAAGAACTAAATCAATTTGTTAGGAATGATGTTTGGACTTTAGTTCCTAGGCCAGAACACATAAATGTTATAGGAACTAAATAGATCTTTAAGAGGTGAAGCAGATAGAACACTTTTTATTAAACGTGAGAGCAATGCTATTATGATTGTTCAAATCTATGTTGATGATATAGTATTTGATTCTACATGTGATAACATGCTCAAACTGTTTATAAATGAAATGACATCTACATTTGAAATGTCCACGGTTGGTGATCTAAATTACTTCTTAGGACTGCAAATTAAACAGCAAAAGGATGGCATTTTCATTTCACAAAGTAAATATGCTAGAAATCTAGTGAAAATGTTTGGTTTAGAGAATGCTAAACACATGAAGACACCTATGGGATCAACTCAAAAACCGAGTAAAGATAATGTTGGCCAGAGTGTTGACCCAACATTATACAGATCAATGATAGACAGTCTCCTTTATTTGAGTTCCAGTAGGCCTGATATTATGTTCAGTGTATGCCTATGTACTAGATATCAATCTAAACATAAAGAATCACATATAAATGATGTCAAAAGAATCATTAAATATGTTGCAGGATCAAGTGATTTAGGTATTCGGTATAGCAAAGAAATAAATTGTACCTTAATTTGGTATAGTGGTGCAAATTGGGCAGGTGATTGTGATGACAGAAAAAGCACAAGTGGTGGTTGCTTTTACATGGGGAACAACTTGATCACTTGGCACAGTAGAAAATAAAACTTTGTATCTCAATCCACAGCTGAATCAGAATACATTGCAGCAGGGAGTTGTTGTACTCGATTATTATGGTTGCAAAAAATGTTTCATGATTATGGCTTAACTAGTGATGTATTAACTGTGTACTGTGATAATACAAGTGCTATAAATATCTCTAAAAATTCAGTGCAACATTCATTAACAAAGCATATAAGTATTAGACATCACTTTATTAGAGATCTTGTTGAAAAGGAAGTTGTTAAGTTAGAGTATATTTCTACTGAAAAACAATTGGCTAATATATTCACTAAAGCCCTTGATGATAAGAGGTTTTCTTCCCTTAATTCGAAAATCTCTTGGTTTATATAATATCTGGAAATATAATCAAAGGTGTTGTATCAAATGCGGTAGCATTTGAGACAACACTAAGATATATCTCTTATTTGTTTCCTTGTTATAACTTTCGTAATTGTTGAATTTAATTTAATTCCTTATGATTGTATTTGATTTCTGAGTGACTTGTGAAAAATACAAAAAGGGCCTATACATCTCTCAAATGCTGAAAAAGAAAATCACTTATTAGATGTTTTATAAATCACCGAGTAACTATGGGACACGGATCTCGCTACTACGATGATCTCTTTTCAAAAGGTGATATAAATTGCATCAATATATTCACAAATTCATTGAGTATCTATGGGGCACGGAGTTTGCTACTACGATATACTCTTTTCAAAAGATGAATCAATGTGAAGTGTGATATAAAGAAAAGAAAATGGTGCAACACATATGAAGTAAATTCATGTGTTGACATGTATAGAATGCCAACAATAGTAACAACACTTGTACACTCAGATTTAAATTTCGATTATTTAGGAATTTGTTATTTTTTATATTTATTAACGTTATACTCTGAAATAAATTAATTGACTTAGTCTTTTTTATTTTTTTCAGCTATTATTTAAACTTGTTTTTTATTAATTATTTTCAGATTATTCCAGTTACACACGATTATATAAGTGGGGAAGTTTATCCCACTACATCACTCTCCATCTCTCCAGAATCGTGTTCTTACTCCTTCATACATTTCTCTATAAAATGAGTCTCCATGAGAGTGTTTCTAAATAACTTACAAGCTTTGTTAATACACTTAAGCACGATAATTATAGAATTAATTTATAACACTCAATTTTATTTGCAGGCATTGTCACATCACTTAAAAGGCAAATTCAATTTTATCTTGAATTGAGAATTCGAAAGGTTTTTGTTGCTAAATTATTGCCTTGATTTGTGTATACAGGTGTTATGTCAAAGAACAACCAAGTTGTTATATCAAAGAACAATCAAACTCCTGTTGCACAATCGGCTTCCAGCCCTAACTCTCAATCTCAAAATCCTCTCAACTTGCTCGCAAAAATGGCATCATCCAACACCTCAAGCAAATCTCACTCTCCTAACTCACCCAACTTTACTGTCAGAACCATGGAAGTTCCTTATGAAGATGCTCAACCTTCCACAAATTTGGTACCTCTCCAAATCGTACCATACAGTCCGTTGGACATTCGCTCTAAAATCGCGAATGCCAATGCCGAAGCCTCGGCTGTAAAATCTACTTCTAACCCTCAAAATGAGCAATCATCTGAAACTCCCACTCTTTAAATCACTTATGTTACTCTCCATTTTCAATTAGGCACTCCTTTTGAAACTTTGAAGGATGCCTACGAAGCCCTAAGTCGCAAAACAGGGCACCCTGTTATTGTGCTCGAGGGAGAAACCTTGGATAATGCCATGTTCAAGGGTGATGCTCCACCAACTCAAGATGTGGACATGCAAGATCGATTGGACTCTTCAGATGAAGAAGTGTTGGCTGCAAAATTTGAAAGACTTCACAGACACAGAAAGGGGAAGAAGAAAGTTATTGTACCTACTGCAAGAAAATGTCCAGGTGGTAAGAGAAAGTCTCAAAGAAACCTTGGTAAGATTTTTGATTACTCTGGAAAGGGGAAGAAGCCCAGAACGGATGGAAATGCCTCTGATCCTATTGTAGTTTCTGACTCTGAGCTAGAACCTGAAATAGAGCCTGAACAGGTCCCAGTCCAAGATGAAGTTAATGAGGCTGGTGTGGATGAAGTGGCAGAAGACATTGAAGAACAGAATGAGGAAAGTGATTACACTCCAAGGGTTCGGACCAGAAGATAAAAAAGACTCTGAAAGACTGCTAGTGTTGCCTCTCCGATGGCAACACGCGGACCTTCAGACCCTGAATCATCATCTAGTTCAACAGAAGATGAAAATGAGGTATTATTTTCTTCTGATGATAGAAACAGTGACTCTGATGAAGAATATCATGATAATACTAGTGTGTAGTATAAAACTATAAGGAGTAAACAAATTTTGAGTGAAAGACTGATCAAAGTGCCTGATTTTGAAGAAATGAACCTGTTAGATTGGTTTAGAGAAAGGTCTTTATTGAATGCTCTACAATTTGTCTGTCCTTATATTGTTGATTGGATATATGAGTTCTGTGCAAATGTTACTAAACACACTAGATATCCCAACTCTACTAGATATGGGCACATTTGGTTTAGGGAAAATAAGATAATGATCACTCCTAGATTGATAAACATTATGCTAAAAACCAAAATTATGGAAGATCCAGTTGTCACTGATCATGATGTTATGATAAGTATACTGATAGGGGGTAATCACAAAATGGAGACAAAGGATTCTTGCCTCTAAATTGACAAGTCTATATTCTGTGCTGCATAAATTGGTTTGCTTTAACTGGTTGCCAATAACAAACAACACTACCCTTACACTTGAGCAGACTGTACTTATGTACAAGGTAGGCCACCTGAAGAGATTTAACCTAGGACGGGTTATCTTCAATAACATGATGACCTTCAAGTGTAATATGACTAGTAGGGGTATACTTCCATACCCTTGTTTGTTGTATAAGTTTCTGGTGGATAAAGCTTTTGAAAGATCAGATAAGGAGGTTATCAGTAATTACATCACAGGGTTCAGTATATCAAATCAGTTCAGGGTTGCAGGAGATAAGGTTGTGGACCTTCCACTTAGAAGAAATGATGAAGAAGCATATCCCAGTTCTGTCCCCAGTGATGCTCAGAATGATCCCATTCATTCCACAACACTGCCTCCAGAAGGAGTTGTCTCCTCTGTATATATCTATCATCTCATTATATCTTGAGGCAAATTGACATTTTGTAGGAATCAATCACCAACTTACAAAGTTCAGTGGAGGATCTTCTTATCCAAAAAATAATTTGGATGAATCTTCTTTCCACCTCAACAGGGGGAGTAGCTAATGGTTCTCACAATCAACAACCAACTAACACTGTTCCTCCTACTGTAGATGAACAACTTGTTGTTCCTGACAGAGATGATGGTAATGCTGCTGACATTGGAATGAGGGAGAACAATGCTGAACAAGAGGGAGAAGACCAAGACATCCAAGATCTTTATAGTGATCTGGATGGATGAAGAGCTTGAAGACTGGGGTAGCTTACATTATGAGGGAGTTTGTGCAGAATATGGAGATGCAGCTGATATGAATCAGCCAATCCTTCCCACAATGTTATTCCAGTTCTTCTTGGTTGTAAAGCTCTGTACTTATGTTTATTTTTAATTCCTTAAACTCTGTTATTTACTTTTTGTAAATACTTATGATTTTCCTTATGTACAAGTTATTTAAATCTAAACAAGTTAATTGGTTTAAATGTTGTTTTTATTAATTTGATCTAATGCAAATGCTACTTCAATTTTTTTAAATATCAATTGTGTTAAACTCTTAGTCAATATTTCTGTTGTGTGAACATCAATAGTGTTGATGTAGAAAGGTCAAATTGGAGGAGATTGTTGATGATGAAATAAGTGTTTTGTATAATGATCCAACACTAACAGCCGAGTGTTGTAACTAATGTTCCCAACACTTATGACAATATCAGAATTTGCTTCCTTTTCTCACTAACTCTGATCTTACACTTGTTGTTTAGTAATGTCTCTAATGCAGTTAGAAGACGTGGGCAACACCAGGTCACACAGTTGTATGGGAGTGAGAAGTTACTAGGCATAAGATAACAAGTTCCTACATTCAAGGAGATGTGAAGAGAAGTTCATAACCGCTTGATCTCACGGCTGTGATGATCATAGGAGTTGAAGACAGTTCGTCCATGATGCCTATAAATATCGTAGCTGCCTCAACACAAGATAGAAAAGAAGAAAAGCTAAATCTCGATTACTAGTCTATTGAATGCGTATACGCTTCTAGTTAGGAAAATTGTTGTTTCTTCTTGTAGATCTACACATTATTGTAAACCCGAATAGTAGTGTGTTGATCATGGTCTTATTTACTAGGTTATATGCATAGATCTATGAGGAAGATAGTTTCATAGGATCTAGTAAATTATATACACTCATTTGAAGTGTTATTGAACACCTCTAAGAGGTTGTAATCCGTTTCACATATTTTATATAGTGAACAACGTAGATTATTTTATAATCTACGCAAATTTTGAATACTTCCATTTTTCAAAGTGCATTTTAATTTCCGCTGCTTAATGTTATCAGGATAGTGCCAACACAACTGACAACACCTCTAATTTCGCACGCAATCTTTACTAATTGCATCAATTTTTAAAGGTAATTTATCATTTTTATTTGAAAGAATATTATTATTAAAAAAGTGATAAAATTTTAGTTAAAAAGTGGTAATATTTTTATCAAAAATGATTATCACTTTTTGGATAAACATTATCACTTTTCAATTCTGAGTCAATAAATGAGATTATATGTTCTTGAACATGATTATTAATTGAGTTAGTTTTCAGAGTTAATTGTTGTCACTTTTTACTTGATATAATTATTTCTATATTCAAAAGGTGATAATGATTTCACCAAAAGTGATTATCATTTTTTATTTAAATATTATGACTTTTTATTTAAATAGTATTACTTTTTAGTTATGAGTTAATGAATGAGATTATATGTTAGTAGTGAACATGAGTATCTTTACTAATTGTTTTAGTTTTTAGAGTTAATTATTACCACTTTTTACTTGATGGAATATTTTCAAAAAGTGATAATATTCAAATTAAAAGTGATAAATATAAGTAAAAAGTACTCCCTCCGTCCCAAGATTACTTGCACGGTTTGACCGGCACGTTGTTTAAGAAAAATGAATTTAGTGGTTGATGATGTAAGATAAAGGAGGGGTATTTTAGGTAATTTGATGATGTGTAAAGTGGATTTGATGATGTGTAAAGTGAAATGTATGGAAAAAATGAGTGGCAAATTTGAAAATAAAATGATGTTGTGAGGTTATTAATTTTGTGGGATATTTCCATATTAAGAGTGTGCAAGTAATTTTGGGACGTCCCAATAAGGAAAGTGTGCAAGTAATTTTGGGACGTCCCAATAAGAAAAATGTGCAAGTAATCACGGGAAGGAGGGAGTAATATTTAATTGATAAGATATCATTATTTTGCATTAGTTCAATTAATAAATACATACAAATATTATTTCTATTTTACTTTTAACATAATTATCCACTATCTAATTTTATTTTTGTGATGGGATTGGAAACTAAACTGCATTGCTAATGTGTTGCGTCGGTAGTTGAAGTGGGGGAAGGTGGTTCGGCCCAACTTTTGGAGGAACACTTATATGAAATATTTCATATGAAATATTAGTATATTTAAGGAAGGGTAAAAAAATTATGAATTTTTTGCGGGCATGATCGGGTCAAACGGATATTTCTAAAAAAATCGCGTAAAAATCGTGTAGAAGGCTAACAAAAAAAGGGTTACAGGTCTTTGTTATTATATATGAATGTAATTATATGTTACTGTAAGGTAAATATATATTACTATAAGTACAAATAACACATAACTTGATTTTTCACATGAAATATTAGTACAATTAATTTAAAGAAAGATAAAAAACTTGTAGATTTTTTGCAAGTCATACCAAATTAAACGGATCTTTAAAAAAAAAATCACTCAAAAGACAAACAAAAAAATGGGTTACTGGTCTGTATTACTAACTTACTGTAAAGGTAATTATACAGTATGTTACTGTACATGACAATATGTGTTACTATAAGAACAAGTAACACATAATGTGTTACTGTATGAATAAAATGTCATTAATTAATGTGTGTTACTGTATGAATAAAATGTCATTAATTAATGTGTGAATGAAATACTCAGTTTGTCACTCAGTTTGTCACATCCCGATTTTAGGGGCCTGGATGAAAACACCATATTTTTACTTTTTGAAGGCCAATTAAATAAAATACTGTCTTATCTTGATTTTCAAAAGACATATCTAGATAAATTTAACAATTTAAAAAAATATTGGCAGCGGAAGTAAATATTAAAATAATGACAATTTTCAAAATCTAAGACCAATCACTCGAAAATAAATTAATTTACTTTAAAGGTAAATATAATTTTTTTAATACAATCAAAAGATGTGAATTTTTATTAAACGAAATACTCTAAATAACATACGATCGAACTAATTAAATCATAGTTTTAAAATAATATTTACTTTCTTGACACGCATCCACACCGTCCCTCCACTGCGACTCCTCTTTATTTTAATCTGAAAAAAGTGTTAATATGATTGGGGTGAGCAAAACAACTAGCTCAGTGGGATCCCCTTTGTCACAGTTAAATATCAATGCAAATAAAATCATACACTCACAAACATGCGTACATAAGTCTTCCATAACATAAGTCTTCCATATATTGACCAATTAAATTGGCCAATCTGTATACGGTGGAGTTGCCCCCAAGGATCTTACCATCCCGGACCGTCGTCCCCGCTAGCTATAACGACCTTTCCGTCGAAATAACCCATAATAATCATAAACATAGGATCATGTAGCTAAGCAACAATTAAATTCACAAATAACATTTAAAGGTGACAAAGTGAATACATAGTAAGAAAATCCCACCTCGGTTTTATGTCGTGGATGCCATGAAAATAATTTTAATCCTTGATGATGTTGACTTCCATGAATCGAGAGTAAAAGAAATAAAACTACAATTTTTTTGTAAAAATTTTGTATGCGTGCTTTTTATTTTACAAATAGTGTCTCTATTTATAGGAGGAAAATAGGTTTTCTTGTGAGATAAATTAGGAATTTACAACTATATGAAAATCTGAAAATTTGATTACGGAATAGTATAGTTTAATTTCGAAATTTATGGAATTATAAAATAAGGCTCAGAGATTATCTCCAAATTTTATTTCAAACAACTTAATTTGAAATGATATGTGGCGTGGGAAAATTCATATATATTCACACACATATATATAATATATCTTATTAAATTTCTGGAATACTTAAATAAGGAAAATATATATATAATTTAATAATAATGGTGGTGATAATAACTAAGAAAACAAAAACGGGGAACCAACGTTTAAATTCTGGTTATGTTTTGAAACTAAATCATATGACAATTGTGATTTTATTTTATTTTAAATAAAATATGTATTTTGCTTGATGTTCGGAAGTTTTTAAACAACTTACCATTCTTTTTAATTGGCAATGAAATTATAGAATTCAAATAAAAAAATTAAGATATAAGAATAATTTTTTAAAACGTGAAATCTCTTATTTAAAATTAAAGAAAATAAATATTTAAATATATTTTTAAAATAACTAATTTAAGAATTTTAGGGGTGTTACATTCTTCCCCTCTTAAAATATTTTCGCCCTCGAAAATCATAATTTGTTATAAAAGATGCATGCATGCGTTGAAATTTTAAATAGTTATGTAGCGAATGCACTTAATATCATGACTTTTTTAATATCACTTTGAACTTGTAACTTAAAACGTACATAGCATATGTATCATATATCATGTGATCATCTTTCCATGATCCATAGCAATAAGTCTAATTAAATTTCATAATATACCTTATTGGAGTCGAAGCGGTGGACGGTGGTCGATGTCATAAGTTACTCAACAATGCATGATTTAAATTCTTTTTAAAAAAAATTATGTACGTGAATCGAAAATAATAATTTTTTTTTTAACAAGTCTACAAGAACGTAGACCTGCTCTGATACCATTCTGTCACATCCCGATTTTAGGGGCCTGGATGAAAACACCATATTTTTACTTTTTGAAGGCCAATTAAATAAAATACTGTCTTATCTTGATTTTCAAAAGACATATCTAGATAAATTTAACAATTTAAAAAAATATTGGCAGCGGAAGTAAATATTAAAATAATGACAATTTTCAAAATCTAAGACCAATCACTCGAAAATAAATTAATTTACTTTAAAGGTAAATATAATTTTTTTAATACAATCAAAAGATGTGAATTTTTATTAAACGAAATACTCTAAATAACATACGATCGAACTAATTAAATCATAGTTTTAAAATAATATTTACTTTCTTGACACGCATCCACACCGTCCCTCCACTGCAACTCCTCTTTATTTTAATCTGAAAAAAGTGTTAATATGATTGGGGTGAGCAAAAAAACTAGCTCAGTGGGATCCCCTTTGTCACAGTTAAATATCAATGCAAATAAAATCATACACTCACAAACATGCGTACATAAGTCTTCCATAACATAAGTCTTCCATATATTGACCAATTAAATTGGCCAATCTGTATACGGTGGAGTTGCCCCCAAGGATCTTACCATCCCGGACCGTCGTCCCCGCTAGCTATAACGACCTTTCCGTCGAAATAACCCATAATAATCATAAACATAGGATCATGTAGCTAAGCAACAATTAAATTCACAAATAACATTTAAAGGTGACAAAGTGAATACATAGTAAGAAAATCCCACCTCGGTTTTATGTCGTGGATGCCATGAAAATAATTTTAATCCTTGATGATGTTGACTTCCATGAATCGAGAGTAAAAGAAATAAAACTACAATTTTTTTGTAAAAATTTTGTATGCGTGCTTTTTATTTTACAAATAGTGTCTCTATTTATAGGAGGAAAATAGGTTTTCTTGTGAGATAAATTAGGAATTTACAACTATATGAAAATCTGAAAATTTGATTACGGAATAGTATAGTTTAATTTCGAAATTTATGGAATTATAAAATAAGGCTCAGAGATTATCTCCAAATTTTATTTCAAACAACTTAATTTGAAATGATATGTGGCGTGGGAAAATTCATATATATTCACACACATATATATAATATATCTTATTAAATTTCTGGAATACTTAAATAAGGAAAATATATATATAATTTAATAATAATGGTGGTGATAATAACTAAGAAAACAAAAACGGGGAACCAACGTTTAAATTCTGGTTATGTTTTGAAACTAAATCATATGACAATTGTGATTTTATTTTATTTTAAATAAAATATGTATTTTGCTTGATGTTCGGAAGTTTTTAAACAACTTACCATTCTTTTTAATTGGCAATGAAATTATAGAATTCAAATAAAAAAATTAAGATATAAGAATAATTTATAAATTTTTTAAAACGTGAAATCTCTTATTTAAAATTAAAGAAAATAAATATTTAAATATATTTTTAAAATAACTAATTTAAGAATTTTAGGGGTGTTACACAGTTCATCCAAAAATAAAAATATCATGACAAAAGACACCCTGTAGGTGGGCCACAAAGACCACCAAAGTTGAGCCGATCAGTCGAGCACGTGTGGCCTTTTAAAGAGTGTACCCTTAATTCATAGTTGAACTCCCATCACACTTCAATATTAATAAACCCTTCAAAAGTTTTGTAGGATATCTATGTGGTACATGTGACTCTTCACATTCCCACTCACAAACTTACAATAAATGTTGAAACCTTTTAACTTCTTTAATTAATTTCTCACTCACCTAAACTCGATTTTGAAATATTAAATATATCACGGAGTAGATCAATTATGTCACGTTTAATTATTTAATAATTAACGTTTTGTCCATCTAATTAATTTAATTAGACGAGGGTATCAAAACTCAATTAATCCCATCAATTCTAACAAATTTATCTACTACAATTAAAATATAAACATTTAAAATCACGGATTAACGAATGATGATGCTAAGACGAGGTTAAAGGACACATAAAAATATTATTGATGCTATCAAGATGAGTGAAAATACTAATGAAAAAAGGTTTTTGAGGTTTAAAAATACGGAGTATTAATTATAAAAAAAAAAATTGAGTCATTTTAACTCGGTGGCCTAACAGCCCGTTTAGGGCCAGACTGGACTGAGAAATTGAAGACCCGACGGAAATTAGATTGGGTCTCGACCCGACCCGCAATATGCATGCCCCGATCAGGCTTGTTTGACATGAACCTTTTCCTTTTGTTTCATATTTCAGATTCCAAAAGAAAGCATATAAAACAGCACTATACTTGGTGTTTGGGTTAGATAAACTTATTTCTTTGCTTTGTAAAAGAATTTACCTTTAATTTTCCCAATAAAAAATGTAGTTTACGTGAAACCCACTTAAAATGTAGCTTTTACAAATCTAAATCTAAATTATTTAGTAAAGAAGAAGCATCATTTTCCTCTGTTTGCAGAAATTGTCCAAAACATGCAGAAAATAAATTAATTAATTATAAAGTGGAAAATCACCTCGTTCTTGCAAAAGAATTCTGGTAAAATTGAGAATAGCAGAGAAGACAAGATGGAATAAAGATCAAGGAATTCTGTGCCAGTCAACACTTTGACTGAATTCTCATTAACCACTTTTCATCTTCTATTTTTTAATATAATACGTAGTATTTTGTTTTTCTATTTCTCATTTTAGTTTTTGTTTATGATTTTATACGCACTTCATTCTAATGAAAGCTACCTATGAACTTTGGATATGAAGATTAAGAAATATTTTAGAATAAGTTAATGTATTAAATGTGATGTAATTGAGAGGAGAATATAATGAAAAATGAGATGTGAGTAATTTGAAGAAAAAAAAATGAATATTTTTTATTGGAACGGACGAAAATAGAAAGTTGTGTAGCTTTCCGTGGAACGGAGGAAGTATTTCATACTTCGTCCACCAATTCTATTTTCACCTTTTCTTAATAATCTGTCCACTACATTTATTCTCATAAAGTTTATGAAAAATGTCAATTTTATCTTCCTTCAACCACCACTTATATTCAATTGTAACTACAAATAATTATTTTATGACATTAAACTTCATAATGCCCTATAATACCATTTTTTTTTAGAACTTGTGTCAAAAAGTATAAGTATATAATGGAGAGAGAGAGAGTACAATCATACAATTAGGGTGAATACATTTTGTATCCCTTAAGTTGTACTAGTTTGTATTTTTATCCTCTTCGACTCTACGTTTTTTGACTTTTGAAATTAATCTTTTATATTTACGAAACTTATTTTTTATACGTCCTTTTACTGACAAACATATATAGACTGGACACTTATGACCTTCGTTGTCGTTTTCTGAATTTTTAGCAATTATCAAAATTGCACTGTTACACAGGTCGGATGAGTTACCTATATTTTCTAGTAATTATCCTTTCCGTTCCACCTTTGGTTCTCTTTGCATTGACTAAGACACGGAATTTTGTAAATATTAATGATTAAAAGTGGAACAACTTACGAGATAAAAATGCATTTTTTTTTTGTTTGAAGTCTTGTATTGAGATCAAGGAGGTAAATTTCAGGGGACCAATCGCACAGTCCACTAGCGATGGCCTCACTTAAATATACATATATTTACTCTTCATGTCATTATTTTTGGGGCCATTATATATATATTTTTTCCAACTACTTTATTTATTTTATGTATAAAAATAATATAATTATTATATTTTTTTTCTTAAACTCTTTTTTTTTTTTTTGAGTATTTTTTCTTAAACTCTATGCCCAAAAAATAATGCAAACTTTTCCGAAAGAATAATATATATGGGGGTATAATAAAGGGACTTTAACGTTGAGAATCATTTTGCATGGAGTCGTCCTTTCAGCCTTTCCTATATGCATATGTGGCCTCTGCCATTCTCTTCTTTCATATTTTCCCCTGAAAAAATGCCACTCAAATTAAAGAGAAAAGTGAAGTTTGGCAGTTGGCGATTCAAATTCCCTTGCGATCGAGATTAATCTTTTCTCACATTCTCATTAGTCATTACTCGAGAAGTTTATCTTCTGTACTTTCTTCGTCCATAAAAAAGAATATGTCTTCTTGACTTAGCACAAGTTTTAAAAATAATTCATAGTTTAATGTATAAAGTAGATATATATGTGGAGTAAAGAGTAAAAGTATTATCCGTAGATCTGAACATACTTTTGATGGACGGATGTAGACTGTTTTAATCACCCTTGCGTGCACTAAAATGTAAAGTGATTTGATTATATTGTTAAAATTAAAATCCAATTGGACAATCACTTAAAATCTAATTGCATGTATACATCCAATTACGTACCAATTATTTTTTTTATCTAGTCAATAGTAATAACATTATTGATAAACATACATCCAATTACGTACCAATTATTTTACACAAAACCAGTCTGTTGTATAATAGATCTTTTTTTTTAATTTACATTAAATACTCATCCATTTTCCCCTCCCAATGACTCGAACCCACAATCTAAAGCCTAGGTAGTGGTGCTCTAACCACTTGAGCTATCCAACTTCGTCATTGTATAATAGATCTGGTTTACGTAAAACTTTAATTTTATCAATTGACTAGATAAAAAAATCGACTTACATTTGTATAATTGATAAAATTAATGTTTTCTATGTATTACTTCGTATTATGTAATTTAAGAGGTATTTTTTAAAATTGTTTTGTGGTATGATGATTTTTTATTAAATCCATAAAATCTAATAAAACACCACGAAAAAAAATACTCATTTAAGGAGGAAAAAAATATCGGTCAACAATTTAGCGAAGGCCAAATGTCATCGGCGTTTTTCTCCTCTGCATAATCGTGATGCCCACATTACACTACATGAAAAAAATGCTTATATTGTCACGATATAAAATAAATATTATAAAAAGTATTATGTAGTCACATTATATTTTATAGTGTATTAATATGTGTTCTATAAAGACACTAAATATATATTAATTATTTTTTACTCTAATAAAATCTATTCACCCATAAAAAATTTTAAATTTAATTTATCTTCATAAAATATTACTCCGTATTGTCTTAATCTTAATATTCTATATATTTTTTTCAATTTAGGAGGGTGTATTCTTTTTTTTTTTTTTTTTGACGGGATTTAGGAGGATGTATTCAATTGAGATTCTATTGGATTTTTTGAATTATTTGGATATTTTTGGATTTTTTTTTAATTTATATGGATTTTCATAGACTTGACAGGATTGTGAAATATATTTTTCTATTAATTTATATAGAATCTCATAAACTCGATATTGATACAAAGAGTTTTTTTTTAATGTGAAGTGAAAGTGTGTGTGTATGGTATCGAGTGTTTAAGTGAAAAACAGAATAATGTTGCACAGAATGTTGAGACAAATAGTGCAACACTGACTCTAACAGAATATCAGAAATAATGACACACAGCGGAAGACTTGAAACACTAAAAACAAACGAGACACAATATTTTCACATAGATTTTATAAATAAAAATCTATGTGAGCCTTACATACTTATCTTCAAGTACAAATGTTGTGTGAAATTTTACTACAATAACTTTCACAACTGAAACTACAAACATGGCAGGTGCCTTGTTTTGAAAACGAACTAAGTATATAAAGTATACACTGTCGAAATGCTAGTCTATCTATGATTACACTCTCAATAGATAAGAAAAGCACACAATCATACGGGTGGGATACTTCGTATGAACTAAATGGTATAATTATAGGGGCCACAATTTCCTAACAGGATGAACACTAGTCTAGGATATTGATCGAGTAGTACACACTGAATTATGGAGCCTTCCTTTTGTATTTATATAGAGAAAAACGAATTCTATAGGCTTCCATATAAGATCCTATTTTTTAGGATATCAACTTCCATGATCCTTCTAAATCTTTCCACAATGTTCCAGGTCGTTCTAAGCTGCTTCCAGGCTCTTCTAACACGTTCTCCTATGTTCTGGAATCTTCTAGGTTCCAAACTCTTGTAGAACCTTCTAAATCTGGTTCCAGGCTCTTCTAGCACGTTCTCCTATGTTCTGGAATCTTCCAGGTTCCAAACTCTTGTAGAACCTTCTAGATCGCCACCTAAATGTGATAGCATTTAGCTCAACATTTAATGTAACATTTCTGAAAAGACTTAGAAAAAATCAAGGAAGGTCAAATTAAGATGTTGTTGATAATGTTAAAGCATTTAAGAGTTAACAACATCTACATGAAGTGTTTTTTAAAAAAATTAATATTATATATATATTATATAAAATATTTTACCAATAATATATATATATATATAAATAAAGCATTTTACCAATAAAATATATATATATATATATATATAAAGTTTATATATTAATTCGGGCGGGTCGAATACCCGCTCGCGGGTAGGGTGGGTATCCACGGGTCGAGGTCGGGTCAATATTGTCATTACTACTTCTGATCTTTCGTTTTCAGAGTTCTCTGAGAGAATCCGTTGAAATCTCTTATTTTTAGAAGAGATTTTGGATAGTGCAATTTATTTATATTTTTGGGGAGAATCCAACAAAATTCATAGAGTATTAAAATCCATAGACTGTTGAATACCTAAAGATTTTTAAAGACATTTTAAAATCCGTATTGAATACCTCAAAATTTTAAAAGACTTTTTAAAATCCGATTTGAATACTCCCAAACTTTGAAAGTTCAAAAAAATCATATATAATTCACAACCAATACACCCCCTTAATTTATCTCTATAAAATATTACTAATTTTAATTTTAATATTCTATATTCTATATTTTATAAATATTTTATAAAGAATAAAAAATGCATTAAAATCTCTCCCAACCATTATACTCCGTAGAACATAAAACAATTAATTAATACCCCACTCATTCCAAAGACTCCGGGAAGAATTCGATTCTTCTTAAAGTGAGAAGAATCATTATAATCTCACAAATATATAATATATTAAAATTAAGATTACGAGTGTCTCATTATAATCTCACAAATATAAAATATTATAATTAAAATTACGAGTGTCTCACAAATATAAAATATTTAGATTAAGATCATCTAATAATATTTGATAGAGATAAATTAAATTATAAGTGAATATATTTTGTTGGAATAAAAATAATTAAATATATATGGATAAAATAGTGTCATTATCAATGAATATATAATATTATGAGTGTCTCACAAATATATAATATTAAGATTAAGATCGTATAATAATATTTGATAGAGATAAATTAAATTAAATTAAAAAGAATTGAGATGCTTGTTAGCTCGGCTCGTTAGTTCAATTCGAATTAACTATCAAGTTGACTCGATATAATTTTTAAAAAAAATTATTAGGCTCATTAAACTCAACTTACTTGGCTCATTAAATTCTTTTAATTACAAATCGAGTCGAACTCATTTTTTTTACTCATTAATGTAATTGAACCGAGCTAGCTAAACTTGACAAGAGCTCAAGCCAAGCTCAAATAACAACTTTAGTCAAATAACAACTTTACGTCAAGTGATTAAAAAGTTGAATTTATAGGATTATTTTTTATAGCAAACTTGGTGATCACATGAAATTGATGATATGTTTGGTGATCAAATATATACTCTCTAATGTCTGCTCATAAAATTTTCATTTTTCCTGACTCGTCCCTCTATAAATTTTTCATACATTTTTTACAAATATTTTTTTAACCTTTTATTCTTATCATTTTATATCTTACTTTTTCTCTCTCCTTTTCAATCACATTACTTACATTATATTTATTATTTAATCACTTTATTTATAAACAAATAGAGAGAGTAATATTGCTTCATTTAATAGTCCGTATATAATCTTTACATATTCATTTTGATAAATATCTTTTAATAACATCATTTGTATTTAATTTAATCTATGTAAAAATTTAAGTGAACGATGGGAGTAATATGTTTTGAGAGTGATAAATTGTTGATGGCCCACAAAAGATGATAAATTAATGGTGGGAAACTGCATTGCAGGAGGTTGCAGGTAAGTACCAGTTAATATTAATTTGCTGACAGAAATACCTCAAAACTTCGCTAACTCCCACACCCACCAAAACTCCCAATCTTACCTTGTACCTTTTCTTACAAAAAACAAACACAGGAAGAGAGAGAAAGGGTAGTTTAGTAAATAAGACGAAAGTTGGTTTCCCAAAGTTTTGACTACACCTCAGCGTGCACACATGCCTAGCTTAATTTTCTTCTCACCCCACCTCAACCTTTAATTTATTTACGTAGTTAGGGTGTCGTAACGTGTTAGGGTGTCGTAACGTGTCGTAATGACTACCGTAGTCAGTTAATTTAAGCCATTAAAAATCAAATCTAAAGGTTTAGATTTGATGACCTATTACCTTTTATAAATTTTACGATATGTATTGTCGTAATGTGTTGTAATGTGTCATAAATTTATATTTTCTATTAAATTAAATTAATTAAAATATATTATTGTAAATTTACATTTTTATCCTTATACAATAAAATAATTTATTATTTTTTTGTTAATGTAATTAAAATATGTAATCTTAAAATTACATATTTACCCTTATGATATTAATAAAATTAATAACAAAAAATAAATCAAATCAATTTATTAACAATAAAACAAACCAAATCAGTGAGAAAAACTAATTCTTGCTTCAAACATTTGCTTCAAACCTTCTAATGACGATTGAGAGCTTCAAATTAAATTAATTTGGGGAGAAATAAGTCATTCTCAAACATCTTAAGAATTGTGCCGACTAATTGGAACTGGGGAAGAAAAAAGGGTGATACTTGGGTACACTCGCATGTACCGTACCCCTTATTTTAATTTTAATTATTTATTTATATTTTATCTGCATCCATTAATTTAATGAGTTCACCCCCAAATTATATTTTTATAGTAGTTATCTGCACACACTCATTTTATGAGTTCACTCCCACACCATTTTTTTACAACAATTATCTACACCCCCTAATTTTATGAGTTCACCCCAAATCATTTTTTATCATAGTTATCTGCACCCATTCATTTTATGAGTTCACCCTCAAATCATTTCTTTTTTACAACGGTTATCTACATCCGCTCATTTTATGAGTTCACCCCCAAATTATTTTTTTACCAAAGTTATCTGCACCCGCTCATTTTATGATTTCACCCCCAAATTATTTTTATACCATAGTTATCCGCACCCGCTCATTTTATGAATTCACCCCAAAATATTTTTTAAAAAATAATTACATTTAAAAGACTATATAATTTTTTATTAATTAACACAATATAATAAAATCAACCCTAATTTATACATTTACAATCTACAGCCGAGTCATTGCCGAGTTACCGTCGATTCACCACCAAATCACTCATATTTTTAGAAAAAAATTGTAAAAACATAATTAAAAAAAACTATCGAGATTAGGCAAAAATTCCGATTCTTTTCTTTTTAATTTTTCTTCCCATTTTCAATTTTTATTCCAAACTTTTCATTTCTTCGTTTTTTTTGTTTCCTACTTTTTTTTCATTAGTATATTTTTTAATTTTAATACAAAATAATATTATATGTATGATTTTATTATAATCCCTCCGTCCCAGTGAAAGCTCCTCATGAGCTTCAGACACAGAGGTTAAAAAATATGATATAATAAGTGGATGTATGAGAGGTGATGTGATTGAGAGAGAGAAAAATATAATGAAATATGAGAGGGAATAGTTTGGCAAAAAAGGAATGGGTAGCTTTCAATAGGAAGGAGGGAGTAGTCGGTAATACAACAAGTAATAACCAGTAATACCATAAACAGTAATCAGTAATACCATTATCAATAATTAGTAATACCACGAACATTAATCAGTAAAATTTTATACAATAACAAATAATTCCACACATCTAATTATATTCAATAATACAAAAAATAATTATCAATAATATCATGAACAGTAAGTAGTAAGACCATGAACATTGAATAGTAATATCTCATACAATAACAAATAATTGCACAAATCTAATTATATTCAATAATACCAAAAACAATTATCAGTAATACCATAAACAATAATATGTAATACCATAAAAATAATAATAATCAGTAATAAATAATTTCACATAATCAATAATACCACGATTAATAATCAATAATCATTAATATTAATTCAATGGTGTATTAATAGTAATACCGCAATCAATAACTTGTAATACCAGTATCAATAATACCAATAACAATAATACCATAAAAAAAGTGGAGAGAGTGCAGATCGGGGTGTACTAAAGAAAATAGAGGGTGCACATTACCAAGCCCAATTGAAGGGAGCCCTAGCCCAATGGGAGAGCACCCTAGGTCAGCAGTCGTCGCTTGAGATTTCATCAGCAAGGTCACCGGCTCCGAGTGTCGTCCGATCAGAGATTCATCAGCAACATATTCACAGTCCTCCATCGGGCCGTCGTCAACCGGAGGAAGAGGCTGCGCAAGAGCAGGGTGAAGAAGACGGATGAAGCAATGTAGCTTCGATTTGGACAGAGATGAACGACGAGAGAGAGACAGCGTCGATCCGAGTGTTGCAGGCGAGCGCCGTTGATGTAGGAGAAGCTCCTGGATCGCGAACGCAAGAGAGATTGATTGAAGCAGTCGCGTCGGTGGTCGAAATGAGGAGAGGATTTCGGCTGCCTTGGATCGTGGCCGAGATGGAAGATTATATCTATTATTATGGAAGTGAAGAATCGCGATTGCGATTCGAGGATGGGTCTCGGGCTTCATCGGCCGAGACCGAAGCGCCGCCGTCGAGGGGGTGGTCGGGCATAGTGGTGGCTGGGTCATCCGCCGACATGCATGAATTTCCGGCAGGTCCTTTACTCATCAAATTAAAATTAAAATTTAGGTGCACCGCCGATCGAATATAATAAAATTATACCTATAATATTATTTTGTATTAAAATTTTAAAAATGCACATGCAAAAAATGGAAAAGAAAGACAGAAAAATTTAAAAAGAAAAAAAAACAAGGAAATAAAAAATTTGGAAAGAAAATTGAAAATGGGAAGAAAAAAGAAAAAGAGGAGGGGGAAGAAAAATTAAAAAGAAAAAAATCGATATTTGTGGCTAATTTCGATAGTTTTTTATTAATTATATTTTTACGTTTTTTTTAAATATGGGTGATTTGGTGGTGAATCGATTTTTAGAGTTTATTTTATTATATTTTGTGTAAATTAATAAAAGGATAATATAGTCTTTTAAATGTGATTATTTTTTAAAAAATATTTTGGGGTGCACTAATAAAATGTGCGAGTGCAGATAACCGTGGTAAAATAATAATTTGGGGGTGAACTCATAAAATGAGCGAGTGCAGATGATTGTGGTAAAAAAATAATTTGGGGGTGAACTCATAAAATGAGCGGGTGTAGATAACTGTTGTAAAATAGAAATGATTTGGGGGTGAACTCATTAAATGAGCAGGTGCAGATAATTGTAGTAAAAACATGATTAGGGAGTGAATTCATTAAATTAGCGGGTGTAGATAATTGTAGTAAAAATATGATTAGGGGGTGCACTCATTAAATTAGTGGGTGCAGGTAAAATATAAATAAAATTTAAAAAGAAAGGGTAGAGCAGTAATTTTACTTAATATATATATATATATATTAAAAAAAAATTAAATAAAAGAAGGGTAATATAGTAAATAACAAAATAAAATTTAAATAATGCTAAAAATAACTTAAACATGTATAACAGGTAGCAGGTTGTTACGAAGTTTACGACGCCACATGGCGCGATTCGACAAAGTGACTGTGTAGTCACTTTGTAAAATGTGACTACTGTAAGAATTGCCCTACTTTTAATATTTATTTTTAAATATTTCATTTAAACGATTAAATCCTTTCTGAGCAAGTGAGAATGGGCTTATTATGGGGTGTTTTCAAACACTACAAACAGCTTCTAGAATCACTTTTTTTAAAGTTGCCCTCTCACAACTTTTACTTTTCAGAAGTACTTTTAAGCTGTTTATAGAGTTTGCAAACACCCCCTTATTTGTCTAGCAACTAATATTTGTATGCATCTAGATAGTTTTACTAATAATGTAACTACTCCTTTTTTAAGTTGTAACAAAACTTTACAAAATTACAAATTAAAACTCTACTTATTATCACATTATTTTAATATGTATTTTCATCTATTTATAAAAGTTATTGAAAAGCAGAAGAAGTAATATTAAAGAATATAAAATAGAGGGTATGCAAATATTTTGAACAATAAAGACAATAAAAGATACGGTATATAAAAGAAAAAGAAAACCTAAAATCATAAGTTCACAAGTCGAGTCAGAGGTCGGAGTGACGTTAAACATTGCATGGGAAAACCCTCATTAGGGACAAAACCCGAGGTCAAGGGAAAAGGTGCCCTTCTCTAAATAACAAAGTCTAAAGTAGAATAGTGAAAGTAAGATAAATACAAGTGTTCCGTGATAATACCCTCAATTCGTGTCATCCAGCATATTCGACCAACGATTGTGAAGGGACACCTGCATGAACTCTGAAGTGCTAGAGCCGACTGATCCATCTGGCGGATGCTAAGGCAGACCCTTCCCAGACCAACGCTTGGTGTGTTGGACAACACCCGCAAGCTCAGTCAAACTGGAATCTTCTACAATAATGATGCATTGGTTGTATCCCTAAGGGAGTTATAATTTGGGACACTTGTCCTCTGTTCAACTCATCAAAGTGAGCAACCGTAGAAGCATGTGTGAAGTCATGATTGGCCCGTTCCCGAAGGTGGGCAAGAGGCTCACGAGTCTTCTTAATAGTACGCTTCGACTGGAAAAACACCCCAGTGGCGGCCTTCCGGGCTGCCATGACCAAAGGCGGAGCCACCCGTGTGAAAGGTTGATACGTGAAGGTCGACACCCCAATAGGGTCCGGGTGACCCCCTTCATCTTGTAAAGCGTCCTCCAACATCAACTGTTCTTCAGAAGTTCAGTTACTGATATGTGATGTGACTAAGTTCTCCTCTGAGAGCGCCCAAAAAGTGTTGTCCAATGAAATTGAGTAGGTAGTCCCCATAGTCGGATCTTGTTGATCCTCTATTGCATGGTCCTCCTCTCCCAAGTGGGCCTTCCCTTCCAAGTGGGCCTCCAGAGGCGGGGTAGTAGTAACTATAGCGGAAGTGGGGTCAATAGTGTGTATAAGGGAAAGAGAGGCCACAATGCTCTTCTCGCCCTAGCGACGACGAGACCGAGTACGATGACGATCTCTCCTCCTCTGGTCTTCCTGATCATCCTGAACCTGACGATCCTGCTTCTTCCGGTCCTGGTGACCCTGTCCCTCACGGTTCTAATGACCCTGTTCCTCCCCCATCGACTTCCTGTAGACAGGCAAAGAGTGTCCAATAATGTGACAATGTGTGCAAAACTCTGGGAGCTTCTTATAGAAGACCGCAACAAACGAGCAATGACTCGCACGCTAGTACGTAATATGGTCCTGAGTGGCCTTATGCATATCGATCTCAATCAGCAGACGAACATAGTACCCCATGACACGCTTCAGAGTTCTGTCGTCGATCTTGATCAAGGTACCCAAAGATGAGTTCAATGCCTCCAAAGCAATCGGGTCTCAATGTTCCCTAGGAAGGTCAGCAAGCCTAACCCAAACTTGAGCTATGCTGGAACGTATGTTGTTCGGGTTGAAGTCTGGAACCCATCTATAAAGGTGAATAACCCCTAGTTTCAGCTGCCACGAGCGTCGTCTAAAGATACAATCCTTATCCACTTCACAACTAATATTGATTTTGAAGTAGCCTTCGCTCAATGATACCACACCGAGGATATACCGTCGAGTATAGCCTGAAGACGCACGTGATCAAACGGGTCCCCAGACTGAATAATAACCCGACCAATAAGATAATGAGCACAAACAATCACCCCTCTCTGATAGACATCCTGATGCAGCGGAGTATAGCCAAAAGGGGCGTGTACACTATCCAGATGTTGATACAATGAAGATACCGTCGTGATAGAGAGAAGGAGCAATTCCTTTAATTTTCTAAAATTTTCAATCAACTCCACAAAATACAAGCAAGGCCTCTATATATACATAGCAGGCTCAACTAACTGCTAAGAAAACTACTAACAGGCGCTAAACAGGAAGAATTGCTAAAGGAATAAAAGAAATGTACTAAAACTGAAGCCGACTCATAAAGTGTTAACTATTAGTTGCATCTTCATCATTCTCCTCCTCTTCAAAACGATTCGCCCTCGAATCATCGTCAGTTGCATCTTCGTCTGAATTATAACCACAGAACGGGACTAAATGTTTAACGTTGAAAACATCACTTGTACGAATATGCGGTGGTAGGCGAAGACGGTATGCATTCGGATTTATTTTCTGAAGTACCTCACAAGGACCAATTTTCCGTGACGCCAATTTAGTATACTCTCGTGGAGGAAAACGGTCCTAAGTTAGCACAGCCCAGACAAAGTCACCCTCTTCGAATTGAACATCACGTATGTGAGCGTCTGCCGCGGCCTTATACTTTGAAGTAGAAGTCGTCAATCGGTTCTGCGTGACAGTGTGAAGGCGCTGTAGATCCGCGATCATGTCCTTAGCTCTCCGATCCCCACTGGTCGTCGATGGAAGGGCTATCAAATCAATAGGTGCACGCCGAATGCAGCCATAAACTATTTGGAACGGACAGGAACCTGTATAGGGCTGAAAATCAAACCAAGCTATTCGATACTCGATTCGAGATCGTTCGGTAAAAGCTCGTTTGAACTCGGTTCGACATAGATATCAAACAAGCTTGAACATATATTTACGTTCGGTATGGTCCAAAGCTCGGCTCGAGCTCGAGCTCGATAAGTAAAAAAAGATAAATTTAGTGTAAAAATGTCAAACTACTCGAGCTCGGCTCGTGTTCGGCTCGAATAAAGCTCGTTCAAGCTCGGCTCGTTTAGTTATCAAACAAGCTCAAACACTAATTTCAAAGCTCGATAATATTTCAAACAAGCTTGAACAGCATCGCGTTCGGCTCGGCTCGACTCATTTACAGCCCTAAACCTGTACTGCGATTTATAGCAATGTTATGAGCAAATTCTGCTTGCGATAATTTCGAATCCCAGGCTTTAATATTGTCTCCTATAAGGCAGCGATGGAGATTTCCCAACGAACGGTTGACCACCTCTGTTTGTCCGTCGGTTTGCGGATGATAAGCGCTACTAAAATTTAGCTCCGTGTTCGCCATACGCCACAAAGTTCTCCAAAAGTGGCTAATGAATCGGGTGTCTCTGTCCGAAACGATGGACGATGGGAGGCCGTGTAACCTGTAAATTTCACGAAAAAATAATTGGGCAACATTAACGACATCAACAATACGTTTGCAAGGAATAAAGTGGACCATTTTTTAGAAACGATCGACAACAACAAAAATAGAGTCATTGCCATGCTGGGTACGGGGTAACCCAAGAACAAAATCCATGCTAACGGCTGTCCATGGGAAGTGGGCGATAAAGGCCTGCGTTAGAAGCGGTCCCTTTCGCTGTTTGACATATTCTACATCTGGCGACATATCGTTCAACGTCGCGCCGAACTGTTGGCCAAAAGAAACGTCGGGAGACAAGCTCACACGATCTGTCGCGACTAACGTGTCTAGTGGAGTGTGTGTCGGCCACAATCTTGGCGCGGAGGCTGTAATCGGGAATGCAGAGTCTAGTCCCTTTAAAAAGGAATCCATCGGAGATGAGGTAGTCGTTGTGTGGGGGAATATTCTGAAAAATAGAAGAGAAAAATTTATCAGTCGCGTACAAATTTTTAAATGAGTCAAAACCAACAATAGAAATTTTAAAGTCAGCAAGGAGGCAGTGACGGCGACTCAAAGCATCAACCACTTTGTTGGTGGCGCCCGATTGATGTCGGATGACGAATGTAAATTGTTGAAGGTATGACGACCACTTCGCGTGGCGAGCAGAAAGGGAGTCCTGTGTGGCCAGATGTTTAAGGGCCTCATGGTCGGTGAATAAGATGAATTCGCGGTGAAACAAGTAGTGGCGCCAATGTTGAATAGCTCGGACGACCGCATAGAACTCGGTGTGGTGTGTGCTATACTTTGCCCGAGGACCTGTGAGTTTTTCGCTGATATAAGCGATTGGGCGTGTTCCTTGGCTAAGGACAGCGCCTATTCCGACCTTCGAGGCGTCGCAATGTAGCTGAAACGGTGTCTCGAAATCTGGTAATAGGAGTACATGTGCGTTGGTAAGTTTTCTTTTGATTGTCTGGAATGCTAGGTCGGCCTCCGGGGTCCACAAGAAAGTTTTTCCGTGCATCACGTCCGTCAGCGGTGCCATAATAGAGCTGAAATGCAGAATAAATCGGCGGTAGAAGGATGCAAGGCCGTGGAAACTTCGGGTTTCCGTTATTGTCGTTGGAACGGGCCATTCACGGATTACAGCTACCTTATCTTCATCAACACGAATACCATCGGCTGTTATGTTATAACCCAAAAATAGAATTGATGTTGTGCAGAACGTGCACTTAGAGGGAGTCGCATAGAATTTCTCCTGGCGAAGTATAAGGAGGACCGATCGGATATGGGCTAGGTGTTCAGATTCATTCTTACTATAGATCAAGATATCGTCGAAGTAGATGACCACACAAGAACCTATTAACGGGCGCAGGGCTTGATTCATAATGCGCATAAAGGTGCTCGGAGCATTCAATAAGCCAAACGACATAACAAGCCACTCAAAAAGGCCTTCGCGGGTTTTAAACGCCGTCTTCCATTCATCGCCTGGACGAATACGGATTTGGTGGTACCCGCTCTTAAGGTCCAACTTACTAAAGATCACAGCGCCACTAAGTTGGTCGAGGAGGTCATCCAGGCGTGGAATAGGGAATCGGTAGCGGACGGTGATTTTGTTAATTGCTCGGCTATCGACACACATCCGCCAATCACCCGTTTTCTTGGGGATGAGGAGGGCAGGAACCGCACAAGGACTTAAGCTTTCTCGGACGTGACCTTTTTTTAGCAAGGCCTCCACTTATCGCCGTAGTTCCTCGTGCTCGGCTGGGCTCATTCGGTAGTGAGGGCGGTTTGGAAGGGGGGCTCCCGGAATGAGATCGATATGGTGTTGTATTTCACGTAGCGACGGAAGTCCAGGAGGTAAATCATCTGAGAATATGTCTTTGAATTCCTGGATCAAAGAAACAACAGTACTGGGTAAGATAGAATGATGAGAACTAACATGGGGTAAAATTAAGAGAGTATAAGGTGTAGTAGTCATCTCCCGTGCGAAGTCACGATGTGACAAGTATAAGATAGATGGGGCAGCGACGCTAGGCTGGACAGAATGGGGAATCGACGGTAACAAGGCGATCTTCATGTCTAAGAAATTAAATGAATATGTATTACAGCGCCCATCATGAATGACGCTTCGATCAAATTTCCACGGACGACCTAAGAGCAGATGGCAAGCGTCCAGCGGAACTACGTCGCACCATACCGAATCCATGTATTTATCCCCGATTGAGAAGTTAACCAAAACCCGATGGTTTACAGTGACATTGGTACCCTTTTGGAGCCAAAAAAGGTTGTACGGGGAGGGGTGTGGCTCAGATGGAAGGGCAAGTTTCGTGACCGCGTCCGAAGAAATGACATTTTCACACGCAACCGAGTCGATTATGAATCGGCACACTTTGGTGTTGATCGTACAAGGAGATTCGAAAAGGCAGTTACGTTGTTCGATGGGATCGGGTAGGCGAGGGGTAAGGCAGGCACGTCGGAGAATAAGTGTCGGGCCTTGGTCGCTTGCAAGAAACTTCTCGGCGCATGAATCTAAAGGATCTTCATCATAGATGGGCAATGTTGGGAATAAAATGAGCTATGTTTTGATTGAATACCAAAAACCCCCTGAGACATGCCTAAGTTATAAATGAATATGTTCTAGAAATGTTAGAACATATAGCATAAGGCTAGATGAGAAGCTGAATTGTTAGGCAGCTCTTAGACAATTAGATGCACAATTTGAGGGGGAACCTATGCTTTGAAGATGATCAAGATCAAGTCCCCCCAAGGCTCAAATTCTGGAACAATCACTTAAGAGTAAGAACACTCTATGAAATCTAAGATGCTCTTATCAGGAGAGTTGTCCACAGAAGATGTTCTTATACAAAAACAAGATTGTAAAGCTCAAAAGGACAAGTCAAATGAAGATGATTTTATCAGGAGAGTTGTCCAGAGAAAATGTTCATAAAGCTCTGATCAGGAGAGTTGTCCAAAGAAGCTAGCCATATGCAAGAACAAACCTACCTAGCTCAAAAGGACAAGACTACTCAAAGGTTTTGGTCAGGAGAGTTGTCCAGATAAGCCAACTCTAAAGTAGAAAGTGCTCTGATACAAAAAAGACCAACCATGCTGATCAGAAGAGTTGTCCAGAGGAGTTGTCTCAGCTAAATTGATCAAGATGAAGTGCTCTGAAAGCCTGAAGACAACTATGCTGAAGAGATTGAGACAACATGTCCCTAAAGGTCCTCAAAGGAATGAGCTAAGACCATACACAAGAGAAATAAAGGGAATGAGCCAAGTCATCTGAAGAAGAGCAAGCCAACCATGCTGAAAAGCAAAACTACTGATAGTGATAAGGAGAGTTGTCCAGATGATAAGGAATGTTGTCCTATCATTGGATCAACCTTCAGAAGCCATGTCCAAGTCCTAACAAGAAGTCAAACATTGGGAAAAGTGCTGCAGAATGAAGACAAAACTGTTACAGCCGTTTATTACCCAAATGAGGACATGTCACTATCAAGAATCTGTCTTCCAGTTTGAAGAACTCAAGGAAGACATTTATAGCAATTTGGGGCTGCCTCTCCAACGGGCAAATCCTCCATTTTGTCTATAAATACAGAAGTGTGAAGACCATTTGAAAGCACCTCAACCTTGACAAGAAAATCCAACAATCCTACAAGTTGACAAGTGCTCTCAAGCTTTCAAAGAGACTATCTTAGTCTTTATACACTTCTTCTAAGCTGAACTCAATTGTATACTTATACACAAGCTTAGAGAGATATCCTATCCTTATACACTGATCTTCATTGTAAAGGATATCTCATTAGTTGGAACCTTACTTCAATCCTTACCCCTTTCAAGAGTGAAAGTGAGAAGATTGTTGTAGTAGAAGTGGTAGGAGCTGACTGTTGAGAGAAGAACAGTTCAGTTCTGAGTTGAGAAGAGGGTACTAGGACTCTAGACATCCTAGGGATCAATTCACCAAGGAGTGGTGTTCTTGATCAAGTGCACCTTGGCACTATAAAACAAGTTAATTCCAAGAGTGAAGGAATTATCCTGTTAAATCAGGGAAAGTGGATGTAGGAGCTTGAGTCTCTGAACCACTATAAACTCTTGTGTTGATTTACTTTACAAGTACTTACATTCCTTCAACACTGCACACAAAACTGATCTTTCAAAGATACATATTCAAAGACTGTGAAAAACTGATTTGGACAAGTTCCCTGAAGCTAAACTGAACTGTGTTGCATTGACTAAGTGATTTCAGAAATTAAAGGAGTCTAAACTTAAAGGGCCAACCATAATTCCGCATATATAACTCCCCTAGATAGTCAATCAACTAAGTACTCAATAGTACTTAGTAGTCTGATTATCTCAGAAGAGTTAATCTTCTTCAGCAGAGTTGTCCAAGACAACCTTGCTGACTTCTGGTTTGATCAAAGTTAGAAAAGAATTGCATACAAGTGTATTCCCCCCCCCCCATACACTTGTTATATACTCCTTTCAGGACCAACAAGTGGTATCAGAGCAGGGGTTCAAAGACCACTGCTTCTGAAAATCCATCTTGATTTTCAAAACTCTCACATTTGTGTGGTCACTGAACTGATCTCTTTCTGAAATCCATCATTTAGTAACTAACTGATTATTTGTGAGATATGGCCAACAACAATGCTGTTCCTCCACCTGCTGTTCAAGGATTAGACAACATGGCCACAAATCCAGTCAATCACATTTCTCATCACAAACTGCCCATGTTTTCAATAGACAATTATGAATTCTGGAAAATTAGAATGAGGGCTCATCTTGCATCTCTTCATACAGACATGTTAAGAGTAATCACAAGAGGACCTTTTGTGTTTACTCAAACTAACCCCAGGGTAACAGATGCACAAAAAGCTGATGTAAGGGAACTGATTCCCAAGGATGAGGATGACTTCACTGCTGATGAAAAGAGGAAAGATAATCTGAAGTATCTTGCCATGAATACCCTTTATCAAACAATTCCAGATGCAATCATGGGAAGAGTCTACCACTGCACAACAGCCAAAGAAATTTGGGATACCCTTGCTGAAATGTGTGAGGGCACTGAAAAAATCAAGGAGAACAAGCTCCAAGTTGCTGTGCAGAAGTTTGAACAATTCTCAATGGAGTCTGAAGAGTCCATTGACAAATTTGCTGGTAGATTCACTGATGTGATGAATGAAATAAACTCATTGGGCAAGGTCTACACCAAGAGAGAGGTTGGATTAAAGATTTTGAGAAGTCTCACTCAAAAGTGGGATGTCTATGCTGTGATGATGCAGAATACCAAAGATCTTTCCACTATGCCCATGCAACAAATATTCTCAGAACTTAAAGCCTATGAGTTTGACCTCAATAGAAGAAAGCCTGTTGAGGAACCTTCAAATCCTACCAAGGGAGTGGCATTCAAAGCCAAAGTTGCTGAACCAGAAATGCAACCCACTCCCAGATCATCAAAGTCAGTCTCTAAGACTGAAATGAAGGAAGAACTAGCCTTGATGGCTAGAAGGTTTGACAAGCTCAACACAAGGTTTGGTAGATACAAGAAATTCTACCAAGACAACAAATTCAGGAGAAGATACAACTCCCCTGAAGATCAGGCTGAGGACAAAAAGCCTGAAGAGAAAAGATCAGAGGACAAGTCCTCTGATAGGAGAAGATCCAGTAGAGCTGAACCCTCATCATCTAAAAGAAGAGATGAATCCAAGAAGGATGATGATGAAGATCTGTGTTACAACTGCAAAAAGAAAGGGCACTTCCAATATGACTGCCCTGAATTGAGCTCTAAAGAAAGAAGAGAGAGACAAGCTAAAAGAGACAGAAAGTTCACCAATAGAAAGGCCATGATGGCTGGTGAAGAATCTGATAGTGCTGAAAGCTTCAACTCTTCTGATGGACTATTCTCCAACAGTGATGATGAAGATGATGTTTGCAACATGGCTCTTGAGGATGATGAGGTATCCTCTACTTCTAGTTCACCATCATTCATCTCACAAAACACTAGTAAGGTTAACCTGAAACTTTCCTTGGGAAAGTTGATGGAAGATTTCACTAGATTACAAGAATTTCATGATAATTGTGTGAAAGAAAATGAAAGATTGGCTATTGCACTTTCTAAAAACTCTGAGGTAGCTGTTGATGTCAAGTCTACTGAGTTGTATCAACAAGCCTTGAGAAAGCTTGAGGAAGCAAATCTCAGGATAGTTGACCAACAAAAGGAGATTGATGATCAACTTCTCTCTCAGAAGAGAAAAGAATTTGAACTTAAAATCCTAAATGCCAAATTTGAAAATCTCTCACATGAGTATGATATTCTTAAATCAAGTGAAGAGAGCCTGAAATTAAAGATGTCTGCTTTGAACAAATCCTCTAGAGCAATAGAGGAAATTCAAAGTTATCAAAGACCTATGGCTCAAAGAAGTGGATTAGGTTTTGATCCATTTGAATCTTCACCTTGTCTTAGTGTTGCATCCACAAGTAACACTAAGAGAATCTTTGTTAAGTCAGTGGCACAACAAGCTGAAAATGAAGTAATTCAGCCACTGAACAAAGGAAAGGGCAAATTGAATGAAATGCCTACTCAAGTGATTCAGGAGAATAGGCCAAAACCTAAGGAAATGGCCAAAGCTCCTGAACACAAGAGGAATATTGGTCAGCAGAGTAGACCCAATGGCAGGGCAACTCTCCTGAACAATGTTCAGAGGAATTATCCAAGGTATAATCAGCCTAGGCCAACTCATCTGAGAAAGCCTCAGCTGAATAGACCTAAGGAAAACCATCCTCTAAGGCAGAATAAAATGAGACAACCAAAACCCCTCATGCCAAAGGGTAATGGTCATAAGAAAACCTTTCCTCAAAGATTTCAACAAGCTGCACAAAGAACTCTTAAATTCAGAAGAATGGACAACTCATCTGAAATTTACAGAGTTAACACATTCACACATACTTTCCCAAAGGCATTTAAGGGAAGGATAGTGTATGTTGATGCACTAAGAAATCAACTTAGCCACCTTGAATCAATCAGGGTTATTAGGCAAGTTTGGGTTCCCAAAGGTACAGCTAACCTCTCAGGACCCAAAAACTCAAAGGGTACCTAAATCTATCTAATTGCAGGTACCATTGGGCCACAAGAAGAGGAGCATGAACAAAAAGACAGCATGGTACCTTGACAGTGGATGCTCAAGGCACATGACTGGAAACAAGGAACTCCTCTCTGATTTTATTGAAAAAGAAGGCCCAAATGTCACCTTTGGAGACAGCTCACAAGCAACAACAAAAGGTTATGGTACTTTGATGATTGGTAACATCAAAGTAACCAATGTATCTTATGTAGCTGGTCTCAAATATAACCTCCTGAGTATCAGTCAATTCTGTGATAAAGATTTTAATGTTGAGTTCTCAAGTGGAAAGTGTCTAATTAAAGATAAAACTCAACAAACTCTATTGACTGGAACTAGGAAGGGAAATGTGTATTTTGCAGACTGGGACAAGTCTACTGATGCTGCATGTTTTATTGCTAAAAGTTCTAGTGAACAAAGTTGGTTATGGCATAAAAGGCTAAACCACCTGAACTTCAAATCTATGAATAAACTTGCTAGAAATGCATTAGTTAAAGGACTACCTAATGAGGTTTTCATTAAAGAACATGTGTGTAAACCATGTCAAGAAGGAAAACAGATTAAAGCCTCATTCAAAGGAAAACCAGTCATATCCACTGAAAGGGTACTTGAACTTCTACATATGGATCTGTTTGGACCAATTACCCCTTCAAGCATAAATGGTAGAAAATACACATTAGTGGTAGTAGATGACTTCTCTAGGTTCACATGGGTAGTATTTCTCCTTAATAAGAAGGAAACACAAGTCAAACTACCTGAACTTCTCAAGAGATTGTCAAATGAGAAAAACCTTAGCATTATCAAGATAAGATCTGATAAAGGCACTGAGTTCATTAATTCATACATCAATGAGTACTGCACATCAAATGGAATAGCTCATGAAACCTCAGCAGCTAGAACTCCCCAACAAAATGGAGTTGCAGAAAGAAGGAATAGAACTTTAAAAGAAGCTGCTAGAACTCTAATTGCTGACTCAAATTTACCTAAGAGGTTTTGGGCTGAAGCTATAAACATTGCATGCCATACTCAAAATAGATGTTTGATCACTAAGGGGCAAGGCAAAACCCCCTATGAACTATGGAAAGGAAGAATGCCTAAAGTGTCATACTTTCATATATTTGGTTGTAAATGTTTCATTCACAATAATGGGAAAGAACAGTTGAAAGCCTTTGACAGCAAAGCTGATGAGGGAGTATTCCTTGGATACTCTCAAATCAGCAGAGCTTTCAGAGTCTACAACAAGAAATCCCTTATAGTGGAAGAAACACCTCATGTTGTGTTTGATGAATCTATCTTTGAGATCAGGAATGACCATTTGGAACCTGAAGAAATCACACAGAGGACAACCAGATTAAGCCTAAAAGACAAAGACACTGAATTCATAGATGTTGTCCAACCCAATCTACCTGAACACACAATACTGGACAACCATCCTGAAGGCAACCTTCCTGAAACAAATCCCACAGATGGAAATGGTGAACTGAATGAACCAATCCCAGTTCACATCCAGGTAACAACTACCAATGAAGAAGCAGTTCCTGCTGAGGTAGTCAATGGATCAAATAATCAAGGGGGAACTCAAAATGTTGAAAATGCCAATGTCCCTGACATTGAGGACAACATCCCTGATTATGATCCTGAATTAGATCCTGCATTAAATTATCCTGAATTCTATGATCAAAATGACTCAACTTCAGTAGAGGACAACTCTACTGAAGAGATCAGAAAAAGAAGGACTTGGTTATCTGACCATCCTACTGATCTAATACTTGGTGACCCAAGTATTGGAGTCAAAACAAGAAGATTCCATGGTGAAAGTGCTCTTTTCTGTTGTTTCTTGTCAGAACAAGAACCAAGTGATGTTGAGGAAGCACTTCAAGATGCCAATTGGATCACAGCCATGCAGGAAGAACTAAACCAATTCACCAGAAATGAAGTATGGGAGCTGGTGGATAGACCTTCACATCAAGATGTTATTGGAACAAAGTGGGTGTTCAAGAACAAGAAGAATGAAAATGATGTGATTGTCAGAAACAAAGCAAGACTAGTGGCAAAAGGATACTGCCAACATGAAGGCATTGACTATGATGAGACATTTGCACCTGTGGCAAGGCTAGAAGCAATAAGGCTCTTTCTAGCCTATGCAGCCCACAAGAGGTTCAAAGTATACCAAATGGATGTCAAGAGTGCCTTTCTGAATGGAGTCTTGAAAGAAGAAGTCTATGTGGAGCAACCACCAGGTTTTGAAGTTGGAAACCAAGTTTACAGACTCAAAAAGGCTCTATATGGACTCAAACAAGCCCCTAGGGCTTGGTATGATACACTGTCACAATTCCTCTTGGATCATGGATTCACCAAGGGAACTGTGGACAGAACTCTCTTCAGAATCTCTGAAGGAGAGGACATCTTGCTTGTCCAAATTTATGTGGATGACATAATTTTTGGATCTCCTAATGAGAAGCTGTGTGAGAAATTCTCCAAGCTCATGCAAAGCAAATTTGAGATGTCAATGATGGGGTTGATGAACTTCTTTTTGGGTCTACAAGTCAAGCAATCTAAAGAAGGAATCTTCATCAACCAAGCTAAGTACACCAGAGAGATGATCAAAAAGTTTGGGTGTACAACTAGCAAGCCAGTAAGGATCCCAATGAACACAAATTGGAAGATGGATCCTGATGAGAGTGGTATTCCAACCAACTCTACTGAGTATAGAGGAATAATTGGTTCACTCCTCTATCTCACTGCCAGCAGACCTGATATCACCTTTGCAGTAGGTGTTTGTGCCAGATTTCAAGCAAATCCTAAGAAAAGCCACCTTGAGGCTGCAAAGAGGATTTTGAGGTACCTCAAAGGCACTGAGAATCTAGGCCTTTGGTACCCTGCTGATGACAATATTGAGCTAACTGGCTACTCAGATGCTGATTATGGAGGATGTAGGATTGACAGAAAGTCCACTTCAGGGACTTGTCAATTCTTAGGCAACAAGCTTATTTCATGGTTCTCCAAGAAGCAGAACACAGTGGCCACTTCCACCACTGAAGCTGAATATGTTGCTGCTGGAAGTTGTTGTGCTCAAATCCTATGGTTAAGACAACAACTAAGAGACTACAAAGTCAACTCTACTGAAGTGCCAATATTTTGTGATAACAATAGTGCCATTGCTATATCACAAAATCCTGTCTTACACACAAGATGCAAGCATGTGGACATCAAGCACCACTTCATTAGAGACCATGTGGAGAAGAAGGATATCAAGCTAGTGAAAATTCACACAGACCATCAAAAAGCTGATATATTAACCAAGCCACTTGCAGAGGCAAGATTTCTGGAGCTATCAGCAGAGTTGGGATTACTTGATCCAGGGAAGTTGGACAAATAAGTCCAAAGAAGCTCATTGATTAAGGGGGAAACAAAATCAAACTTCAGCAGACTTGGTCAAGTCTACTGAAATTCAGAAACATGACCTTACCTCTTCAGGACACTTGTCCATTAACATTCAGGACCTTTGTCCACCTTTCTTCAGGACACTTGTCCATGTAGGGTCAGATAAGTTGTCCTGGCTATCAAACAAATTCCTTGGTTTGATAAGCACCTATTTTTGGTGATCAATACCTATTTCGAAATCTGTCCCTTTGAAATACAGTTTTCACCTTTTTGGGATTTAATTTGTCTCCCACCCAAAAGGTCACTTTCCATGCATTAAATGCCAAGATATAACTCTTGTTTGCATTAAACTTTTTGGGACATGATCTATCTCGAAAAATCCCCAGCCTTAAACAAACATTTAAAACCACCCACGTTTTGAATAAAACAGTTATTTCACTGTTTCATTGGTTTTTGACCATTGGATCAAAAATGGACAACTCCCCTGAAATCAATCCTAGCCGTCCATTTTGGATTTCCATTTTTGTCCACCTTTGAATTGTATCAAGACCTTACCAACTCATTGACAAACATTCTCTTTAGAATATTCACAAGTCTTAAGATACCCACAAACACTTCTTCCCCAAGCATTCGAAACCCTAACTCAAAAGTTCTTCAAACTCTCTCACTCTTCATCAAACTTTTTTCTGCCAATTTCAAATGGCCCCCAAGGTTAGACCTGAGATGCTTGTTGATTTCTCCAACAAGGATCTAGACCTAGATTTTGCCTATCTAAGCAACAAAACCAATCTTCACTTTGAGCCTATTATTTCTTTTGAAAGTGAAGAACCTGAGATTACTCCAACCCTAAGATGGTTGAGAAGAGCTGGTCTCCAAAAGTTCTTGGAAGAAAGACCAAGCTCTTGCTTGGAGAGTTACATGGCAGAATTCTTTGCCTTCCTGAAGTGGAGAGGCAAACCTGAAGATGGAGAAGTCTCAACCAGGTTAGCTTACACTGCAGAAGGAGAGGAGGAGGAGAGATTCCACAGAGTGAAATTCTCCTCAGAGGATCTGGAAGGAGCCTTTGGATTACCTTATGAGGGAAGGAATCCAGAAGTGTATGGCACTGGACATGAAGAGGAAATAGCCCAAGAGTGGTTATTAATTCCAGGCCCTCTCTCCTCAACTCAAAACAAGAAAACTCTCAAGCCAGAGTTTCTCAATCTGTTTGAGGTAGTTGCTAAGAGCCTCCTCAGCAACACTGGAAGCCTAGAGCAGGTCAGCCAGCCAAGGATCAGAATCATGGCTGCCATTATTGATGCCAGTGATAAGGGCATCAAGTTTGATTGGAGGACCTTCATCATGTCTGAGATGATGAAGGAGAAGGCTAAATTTAAAGTGAAAGCCCACAACAAGGTGGTGCTAGAAGGGAAAATCAAGTATTGCACCAGGGCAAGCTTGTTGATTGAGAGGTTTTCCCACTATTCCCAGATGCAGACCTTTGCAAAGCCCCTCCCAGCCCAAAAGATCCTGTTCAGAAAGCTCAGTAAGAAAACTGAGAAAAGAAGGATGCTACTGGCCAAGCCTGCTGAAGAACAGGAGGAAGAGAAGCCTAAGATGAAAAAGAGGACAAAGGCCAGGGCTGTAAAGACAAGGAAAATGTCTCAGAGAATCTCAGAAGAGAACTCAGATGCTTCAGCTGAAATTGAAGAAGCTGCTAGAGAAGGTGTACAAGTGCCATCTGATCATTCAGAAGAACTCAGGCAAAAGTACAATGAGACTAGACAAAAGTCTAAGGGTGATAAGAGAATCAGGGAAGTTGTCCCTGAGAAGGAAGGAAGTGGAAGTAGCAGGGCCAGCAAGAGAAGGGCCAAACCTACTGAAAAGGTGTTGGAGCTGCAAGAAGAGAGGTCTCTTCAATTGGCTCTAAGGGAAAGCAGAGCTGAAAGCAGGGCCAAATCCATGTCAAGGACCAATTCATCTGGTTCTGGAACTCCAGAATCCAAAGTCCCTGAAGGTCAACCCATAGAGGCCAACCTCCCTGAAACTCTATATCTTGAGCCCAACTCCCCTGAAACCCATGTTACCCCTTCCAACCAACCCATTACCCCTGTAAATCTCACTAAGAGATACTCTCCTGAAGGGAATGAACAAAGAAGTGGCATAGATGTGCTTGCTGACTTAGCAGTAGATGAGACAAGACTCCTGTCTCCCCTTGACTCATCCATGCTCAACTATTCAAAGCTCTTAGAGCATGCACTTCATGAGCCAACCCCCCCTGAGTAAAGCCCCTTCAGATTCATTGCTCTCTAAAGCAACTGAAGATCCTTCTACTGTACCCAACCCATCTGAGGCCAAGATCCCTGAACTTAATCTCCCTAAAGCCACATTAGGAGAACCCAGAGCCAACTCCCCTATAACCCAAAGTCCCCATTCAAGTGGAGATGAGGAGGAGTATACTTTTGAAAGTATGCTCAGAGGAGGAGCCAAGGCTACTGTGGATAGTTTGTATCCACAACTTGCTGAATTTCCAAGAATTCAGAAGGTCTTTCATGATTTGAGGATGCTTGTTGATGTAAAAGATAAATCTATGATGGAGATATCACAAGTCATCCAAGATAAAGGTGCAAACTGGTGGCAAATAGAGGAGAACAGATTGCTACACTTTGCTGGAGTTTCAAAGACAAGATTCCTCATTGATGAGGAGATTTTTGCAAAGTTGGTAGCCAATAAGATTGAAGAGGAGAAAGAAAGAAAAGCCAAGGGAATCAAACACCCTGACAGTGGTTCTAATGATAATGATTCCCCTGATGATCCCTCAAACCCTTCAAATCCCAACCCTCCTGAAACCCCTCAAGCCAACCTCCCTGACCCTTTCAACCCAAGTCTTCTGTAGCAGATAGACTTTCCAATCCTCCCAAAACCTATCATAGGAAAGGCTCTGTACCTTCAGGGGTGTTGACCAAGGGTGGTAACACAACCAAAGACACATCTGCCAATGAAGGTTCTTCTGAACCCAAGGCACAGCCTACAGATGTTGAGGTTCCTGTACTAGAGGCTAGTTTGATTAAGGCCTATTCAGTGTCAGAAGAGTTGGACATTGATCAGCCCTTAATCATTCAGGATGACTCAGTGGCTGCTGATATGAGCACTGTGATCTCCCCACAACTGCCATCTCTGAACCTTGATGAAGGTGGAGATGTTGCAGGTTTAGGAGAAGGAGTTGAAAAGGAAAGATTAGTTGAAAAATCAGAGGGAGTTGAGGATGAAAGAGAGGTAGTCATCACTAAGATAGTGAGTGTACCACCAAATGAGGGTGGAATAAGTGAGGAAGGACAGGTTATTCTTGAAGTCAAATCTG
The DNA here is from genome assembly GCA_963675135.1 of Galeopsis tetrahit. Taxonomy (NCBI): domain Eukaryota; kingdom Viridiplantae; phylum Streptophyta; class Magnoliopsida; order Lamiales; family Lamiaceae; genus Galeopsis; species Galeopsis tetrahit. The sequence continues at coordinate 53,588,245 of OY776125.1, forward strand.
AACTTCAAGAATCCCTTGATGAGAGGAGGCCTGATTCCTTGAGTGAGATCATTATTACAGAAGGGAGAAAAGAAAAAGTTGAAAATGAGAAGAAGACTGCTGATGTATCAGAGTCTTATGCAAAAGAAATTGAGGGTGATGAGTGCTTATTTCCTAACTTGTTTGATTTATCTGATGTTGCAGGTATATCTCTTGACCAAATTTTTGCAGATGAGTTCCTCACAGATGCCCCTATCCAAGTTGACACAGGCTCAGCTCAAGCCTTACTTGGAATGCAATCAGAGAAGTTGGACTCCTTGGCTCATCAAGTCCAATCTGCTCATGCTAAAACTTCAGGAGCATTGAATGAGCAAGGAAGGACTCTAGCATCTGTAGAAATGAGGCTCACTGGCTCTGAAGATGTTGTGCTCCCAACTCTTGAGGCAAGAATCAGTGGTGTAGAATCTGGTCTCCAAACCATCTCCACTGAAGTTCAAAGTGCCAAATCAACCATGGAAGCCATCTCAGAGGAGGTCAAGAAAGAACAGAAGCTGCTGAGAGACAATCACAATGCTAATGTCAAAGCTCTCAGGCTAACTGTCAAGCAAGCTCTTGGAAAGAAGACAGCACTACAAAAGAGAAGAGCTGAAGAGCAAAGGCTAGCTATGGTCAAAGCTGCCTCAGAAAAATTTTCCCAAGAAGTGTTGGCCAACATTGCTGAAGGTGCAGTGGCCAACCTCACTGAGCTCTTAAAAGACAAACTGGATACATCTCTCAAAGCAACCTTGGAGGAGGTTGTCCAACAAAAGATGAAGCCTGTTCTAGCCTTCCTTAGCTTGAGCAGTGATAGGATGCAAAATATACATGATGAGAATGTATATCTGTTGGAAGAGATGAAGTCCCTAAACCAGGCCCAATCCCTGATGGCCTCAACCATGAGTGACCTAAAGCCCCAGTGCTTTGATGCTGCCAAAAAGGGGGAAAGGGAAAGAGCTAGAGCAAAAGGTGCCTTGGTGATTGGGAGTCCAGTGAAAGGGAAAGACAAAGTCCCTGAAGGAAAGGGAAAAGAGCCAGAAATGCTGAACTTGGAAGATTTGGATGAAGAGGAGCAGTTAGCATTGGCATTGAAGAATTCAATGGCCTCAGCTCAAGAAGAAAGGGCAAGGAAACAGCAAAGACCAGGTGGTGAAGTGTCAGGTTTGGACAAAGATGCTGAAGGTGTCCAAACCAGAGGAAAGATCAAGAAGGCCCAAGGAAAGAAGAGACAAATTGAGAAATTCACTGACTTTCCTAGCAGCCTTGATCTTCCACCTGAATTCAGAATTGATGAGGATGAGCCTACATCAAAGAAAGCCAAAACTGCTGAAGAGCCCAAATCCACTGAAGAGGACAAATCTTCTGAAACTGGAAAAACTGCTGAAGGTACCAAGTCCTCTGAAGACATTGAAGAGTTGTTTGCTGAAGGATTTGGACCTGAACCTAAGAAGAAGACAACAGTCCTAGCTCTTGATCCATCAAAACTGTTTCATGAAGGATATGGCAAAGATCCTGAAACACAACAAAAACTGGCCATGATGAGGGCCCAAGAGAAAATGGATCTGATGGAAGAAGCCAACAGAGCAAGAGATGAAAGAAGAGCAAACTTTCAGAAACCAAGAAGGAGAAGAGCAACATACAGCAAGATGAAGCCTCAGCTTCTAATCCCAATGGACACCAAATATCCACACTTGGATAAATGGGTGCCAATTCAACTGAATGACACATGGGAAGAAGCCAAAAGGGAGTTTGTCTATGACTATTATGTCATTGACAGATGGAATGGAGGAGATGCAAACTCTGCCTTCACTGAGTTCATGTTGGAATACTACAGAGAGTTGTATCAACAACTACTTGCAGCTGCTGACATTGCAAGATTTGAACTCACAGCTCCCAAGCCAATCATTTACATGCCTCCAAAGCTTGAAGGATGGATTGACCAAGCAAGAATTCTGAGGGAATTCACTGAGATCCTTAAGCTGAACAAGATGGCTCTTGGACCTAAGGGAACCAACCAAGAAGCCATGGCACTAAAAAGAAGAGTGTGGGCACAGTATGGAATGCTGCCACCTCCTGAGGATGATCTTTGAAATGGCTAAGTCTTCTGACCTTACTTGAATGATCAACTATGCTGAAATATGGTCAAGTTTGCTGATGTGTTAATCTGTTCGCTCTGATCTGATTATGGATTGCTCTGATACAAGATTGGTGCTCTGATTTTTGTGCTTATGCTCTGATATGCTTAGTAGAGTTAGAATATAATGCTCTATTGTATTTAGTGTTGATGATTCATGCTCTGATATGTTAAATTCAACTATCAACATGCCTGTAATGATCTCTTATATGAATGATAGTTGAACTACTTTTGAATCAAGATACACTTTTACAGAAAATCTCTCTATGCCTATCTTGAAACCTACTTGCAACAAAAACAGTGAATACACTAACACATTATTTTTCAGGAATATTGACCTCAGTCATGTCTTCTGAAGATACATGAAATAGGTGTAGACAAGTCACTTTTGCTTAAGTTGTATAGGTTTTGGCATCATCAAAAAGGGGGAAATTGTTGGGAATAAAATGAGCTATGTTTTGATTGAATACCAAAAACCCCCTGAGACATGCCTAAGTTATAAATGAATATGTTCTAGAAATGTTAGAACATATAGCATAAGGCTAGATGAGAAGCTGAATTGTTAGGCAGCTCTTAGACAATTAGATGCACAATTTGAGGGGGAACCTATGCTTTGAAGATGATCAAGATCAAGTCCCCCCAAGGCTCAAATTCTGGAACAATCACTTAAGAGTAAGAACACTCTATGAAATCTAAGATGCTCTTATCAGGAGAGTTGTCCACAGAAGATGTTCTTATACAAAAACAAGATTGTAAAGCTCAAAAGGACAAGTCAAATGAAGATGATTTTATCAGGAGAGTTGTCCAGAGAAAATGTTCATAAAGCTCTGATCAGGAGAGTTGTCCAAAGAAGCTAGCCATATGCAAGAACAAACCTACCTAGCTCAAAAGGACAAGACTACTCAAAGGTTTTGGTCAGGAGAGTTGTCCAGATAAGCCAACTCTAAAGTAGAAAGTGCTCTGATACAAAAAAGACCAACCATGCTGATCAGAAGAGTTGTCCAGAGGAGTTGTCTCAGCTAAATTGATCAAGATGAAGTGCTCTGAAAGCCTGAAGACAACTATGCTGAAGAGATTGAGACAACATGTCCCTAAAGGTCCTCAAAGGAATGAGCTAAGACCATACACAAGAGAAATAAAGGGAATGAGCCAAGTCATCTGAAGAAGAGCAAGCCAACCATGCTGAAAAGCAAAACTACTGATAGTGATAAGGAGAGTTGTCCAGATGATAAGGAATGTTGTCCTATCATTGGATCAACCTTCAGAAGCCATGTCCAAGTCCTAACAAGAAGTCAAACATTGGGAAAAGTGCTGCAGAATGAAGACAAAACTGTTACAGCCGTTTATTACCCAAATGAGGACATGTCACTATCAAGAATCTGTCTTCCAGTTTGAAGAACTCAAGGAAGACATTTATAGCAATTTGGGGCTGCCTCTCCAACGGGCAAATCCTCCATTTTGTCTATAAATACAGAAGTGTGAAGACCATTTGAAAGCACCTCAACCTTGACAAGAAAATCCAACAATCCTACAAGTTGACAAGTGCTCTCAAGCTTTCAAAGAGACTATCTTAGTCTTTATACACTTCTTCTAAGCTGAACTCAATTGTATACTTATACACAAGCTTAGAGAGATATCCTATCCTTATACACTGATCTTCATTGTAAAGGATATCTCATTAGTTGGAACCTTACTTCAATCCTTACCCCTTTCAAGAGTGAAAGTGAGAAGATTGTTGTAGTAGAAGTGGTAGGAGCTGACTGTTGAGAGAAGAACAGTTCAGTTCTGAGTTGAGAAGAGGGTACTAGGACTCTAGACATCCTAGGGATCAATTCACCAAGGAGTGGTGTTCTTGATCAAGTGCACCTTGGCACTATAAAACAAGTTAATTCCAAGAGTGAAGGAATTATCCTGTTAAATCAGGGAAAGTGGATGTAGGAGCTTGAGTCTCTGAACCACTATAAACTCTTGTGTTGATTTACTTTACAAGTACTTACATTCCTTCAACACTGCACACAAAACTGATCTTTCAAAGATACATATTCAAAGACTGTGAAAAACTGATTTGGACAAGTTCCCTGAAGCTAAACTGAACTGTGTTGCATTGACTAAGTGATTTCAGAAATTAAAGGAGTCTAAACTTAAAGGGCCAACCATAATTCCGCATATATAACTCCCCTAGATAGTCAATCAACTAAGTACTCAATAGTACTTAGTAGTCTGATTATCTCAGAAGAGTTAATCTTCTTCAGCAGAGTTGTCCAAGACAACCTTGCTGACTTCTGGTTTGATCAAAGTTAGAAAAGAATTGCATACAAGTGTATTCCCCCCCCCCCATACACTTGTTATATACTCCTTTCAGGACCAACATAATATACAACGAGTTGATATCTTTACTAAACCTTTGGCTGAAGAAATATTAAGAGATTTGTGCATTAGCTTAGGATTACTTGACTTAGACCCTGCTTGTGCATAGAACTGTACTAACCTTTCAGGTAGATATTCCAAAAAGAAAAGAGCACACAAAGTCAAACAAGATGAGTCAGACAGACCAAGACAAGTAGACATATACCACCTGATCACCTACCTAAGTTGTCTAACAAGTAACAAGGTCACCAGATGACAAAACAAAATGAGAAAGCTGGTAAAGCTGAGGGTAAAAGGAGAATATACAATTAAGGGGGAATCTATGATTTCTTAAAGATCCTTATGTTAAAACTCCATAACAGATTAGTCATCCTGCTGTTACCTTGGTTAAAATTCACGATGCTCATTATATTTATTCTACTCTACTTCTAGTACATATATACTAACACTTCTACTGAGGTGAATAGGTACTAGAAGACAATATGCTCATCAGACGAGTAAGCACAACTGAAGGGGGAACTCAGCTGGTACAAGACTTGTTACTCAGCTGTTCTAATTAACACAACTGACCAGATAAGATGTGTTGGTCCTTGATGGAGTATGACACAAGTTTATGGGGGGGGGAATGCACTTGTGTATGCAAATTCTTCTTTTTCTTCTTTAAAAACAGTAGATGGTTTGATCAGGAAGGTTGTCTTGACAACTTGCCTGAGAGATCTTCCAAAGATAACTGTCCTACTGAAAACTAGACAGTGATCAGTTGAATAGATATCTAAGAGATTTTCTAAGTGCGGAATGTGGTTGGCCTTTTCTTTGAAGAAATACTCCAAGTTAATTTCTGAAAGCAAACAGTGAATCAGGGACTTTGTCCAAAATAGTTTTTCTTATCTTACTGAATTGTCTCCTTTGAAAATGAGTGATTGAGAGAAAAGCAATGCAAACAATAGAATGAAAGCAGTAAGTAAATGGCACAGTAGTTTATAGTGGTTCAGAGTCTCAATACTCCTACATCCACTTTCCCTGATTGAATATGATAATTCCTTAACAATGGAATTAGCTTGTTTTATAGTGCCAAGGTGCACTGATCAACAACACTCTCTTAGTGCTTTGATCCCTAGGATAATCTGAGTCCTAGTGCTCAATCTCTCTGAGTTAAGACTGTGTTTCTCAATAACAGTCCTTAACTCCTCACTTCTACAACAAACACTCCTTCACTAAATGAGGTAAGGGTTTGAGGTTTGGTTCCAACTAGTAGAGATATCCTTTACAATAAGAACAGTGTAAAGGCTTAGGATATCTCAATGCTAAGCTTGGGATAAGAATTAGCTTAGCTATTTGAAGTGATCAGGAAACTTGGGATTCTTAAGAACAACTTTGGTTTCCTTTGAATGCTTGATGATAGTTTGATAGCAAGTAGTTGGATGCTTGAATCCTTTGATCACTTCTGAATTTATAGGCAAATTTGATCAACTATCCGTTGGAGAGATAGCATTTCAAACTTGTCTATTTGCACCACCATTGAAACGGTTATGAAGCTTGACATCCTATTATCCATTGTGTAAAGGCTTCTTCAATGGTTGCATGAATGAATGTGTTGACTTCTGAAAAATGCGGCTGAGATGACTTGTGCCAGTTTCCAAATATGCACATTTCCCAAGGTTGATTTGTGGCAGACTCTACACTCAACCAACGGTCAGATGGGACAACTCCCCTGAACATTCCTGCTGCAAACTAGAATGTTCCAACATTCATTCAATGCTTCAGTCGTTAATGCTTCTAAGACTTCAATGCTTAGTTCAGGCTTAATGGCAATAAATGCTTCATTAAATATGTCTTTTGTGACCATAGCATTCAATGCTCTTGATCATTGGCACCTCAATTGATCTGAAACAGTTCTTATCAGTGCATGAAGCTTTGCCTTATCACTCTTTGATCTTTCAGCCATGTTATCCACTTCAGTCAGCTTGTCTTGTATACTCAGCAAACTTGTTAGTCAACTAAAACTTAACAAGCTGCCTAACATTTCAGCTTTGGACAACTACCCTGAACTATAAGTCTCACAACATTTCTGAGATTTAGACTTAGGCATTTTTACTGTCTCAACTAACCTGAGACAACTAGACTGATACTTTTCAAGACTGTATCTCAACTAATCTGATCATCATCAATCAGGGGTTTTGGTATCTTAATCAAAATCATTTTATTTCCCAACAATTTCCCCCTTTTTGATGATGCCAAAACCTATTACAAAGGGAACTTGACTTAGACTATATCTTTAGGATGAGTGATCTGGTCATCTTTCCTGAAACAAACTGTTAGCACAAATAAATCAAGTATATAGGTCATGTCAGGTTAGTTGAGATAATGAGTTGTTATCTCTTGATAGAAAAGTAGTGATCCTTTCATATATTTCATGAGGCATTACAAAACAGAAAATTAGAAGGACTCACTAACTGATACAGACATAATATCATCAAAACAACAAAAAAACATAATAATAAGGGAAGGGGTGAACTTATGCTTCAAAGAGTTCTATCATCCTGAGGAGCAATTCCATACTGAGCCCAGACCCTCTTCTTCAGCTCCCAAATGTCCTGATTGGTTCCTTTGGGGCCAGGCTTCATCTTCTCCATCCTCATGATTGAGATGAACTCCTCCAGAATCTTCCCTTCATCAATTAAGTTCCCATTGAACTTGGGAGGCATGTACAGAATAGGACCGGGGGCTTTTAATTCTATCCTTGCCATGTTAGCTGCTGCAAACAGCTTCTAGTATAGATCCCTATGGTTTTCAAACATGAACTGCACAAATACCTCATCAACATTTTCACTAAGCCACTTTCCTATGACATAGAAGTCATATACAAAGCTTCTTTTGGCCTCCTCCCATGCATCATTCAGTGCGATTGGCACCCACTTGTCATGGTGAGGGTACTGAGTGTCCCATCTTTGCAGCATCTGAGGCTTGAGTCTTTTGTAAGATGCCCTTCTTCTTGGATCTTTAAAGTTTGCCCTTCTTTCATCTCTTGCTTTGTTGGCCTCAACCAACTGATCCATCTTCTCCTTAGCTCTCTGAAGAGCCAGCTTTTCCTGAGTTTCAGGATCCTTTCCAAATCCTTCCTCAAACAGCTTTGAAGGATCATCATCAAGTTTGGGCATTCTGACTTTAGGCTCTTTATCCTGTTCTTCTTCTCCTGCTTCTTCTTCTTGGATTTCAGGCAACTTGGCTGCTTTCTTCAGCCTCTTTGACTTTCTCAGTGGAGTTGACTCTTCAGATTGAAATTCAGATGGTAGAGTCAGGCTGGTTGGGAATTCAGTAAAGGCTTGTTCCTTTCTCTTTCTTTCAGAGGCCCTGGTCACCTTCCCCCTTACTTCAATAATCTTTTCTTTGGGGTCAAGGCCTGCAGATTCACCACCAGGTCTCTGTTGCCTTCTAGCCTGACTTTCCATTGCAGAAGCCATGGATTCCTTTACTGCAATCTGAATTTGCTCTTCCTCAGTTAGATCTTCAATGTTCATTGGGCCTTTGCCTTTCCCAATGTCTTCTTCTTCCTTTTCCTCAACCTCAGGGACCTTTTCCTTTCCCTTGGATTCACCTATCCTCAAGGTTCCCTTTGCTCTAGCTCTCTCTCTTTCCCCCTTTTTGGCATTATCAAAACATTGGGGCTTCAAGTCACTGATAGTGAAAGATAGATGGGAATGAGAATGAGTGAGAGACTTCAGCTCTTGCAGCAAATAAACATTTTCATCATGGATGTTTTGCATCCTATCATCTGCCATACTTAGAAAGGTATGAACTGTCTTCATTTTCTGAGCAACAATAGCATCAAGTGTGGCCTTCAAGGATTGATCAAGTTTAGCCTGCAGTTGCTCAGTGAGATTGGACACAACTTGATCAGAGACCTTAGCCATAAGTTCCACTGTGAACTTCTCAACAGCCTCCTTCACCAATGCAGCTTTTAACTCCTCAGCCTTCCTCCTTTGAGCTGCTGTTCTCTGTCTCAAGGCATCCTTAATTGTTCTCTTTAGAGCCAGTACATTGTGCTTGTAGAGATCCTTTAGACCTTGCTGCTCCTTTTTCACAGTTTTTGTGAATTTTGCCATTGCATCCTTAGCCTTGGTAACTTCTGTTGAAACTGTTTGCAGTCCAGTTTCAACACCACTAATTCTGGAATCCAATGTTGGCAAAACCACTTCTTCTCAGCCAGTGAGCCTCATCTCCACAGAGGCTAGAGTTTTTCCTTGGCCATCAAGGGTGTCAACAGTTTCAGCATGTGCCTTCCCAACTTCCCTGACCAATGTGTCCAATTTCCCTGATTGCTCCTCAATGGAGGTTGCAGTTTGTGTAGCAAGTTGCAATCCAGATTTAGTGGCATTGGCTTGCTCAAAGTAGATTTTATTCAGAGTGGACACATTTGCTGAGATGGCTTCAAGATCAATATCAGCATCAACTGGGATATCTGTGAGGGAAGCATCTGCAAAAATTTGTTCTATAGTGACAACAACTGAATCTGCAAAACTCAAAGTGTTAGTTAAATCACCCTCAACACCCTCTTTCTTTTCATCTCCCTTAAGGTCTGATACATCAGCACCTTCTCTCTCATTTTCAACTACATTCTTTTCTTCTTTTATTGATGATGGACTCATATTCACTGGAGAATCAGGCCTCCTTTCACCAAGGGATTCATCAAGTTCAGATTTGACTTGAAGAATAGCCTGACTCTCATATTGGGCTGCACCCAATATTTCAACTTCATCTCCCTCTAATTGTGGTGCACTTATGCTACCAGTAATCACACAATCACCACCATCTCCCTCTGATTTTTCAATACTATCATCCTTTTCAACTCCTTCTTGACCTAATCCTGACACCTCCATATCCTCAACAGGATCCACAGAGGGCAGTTGTTGGGAGATCACAGTGCTTGGGCATCCCAAGTCCACTGAGTCATCCTGAATGACTAAAGGCTGGTCAATGTCCAATTTTCCTGACATTGATGAGGCTTTAGTCAAACCAGCTTCTCCTATGGAAGTCTCAACATTGGTAAGCTTTGCCTCAGGCTCAGAAGAACCACCCTTGGCCAATGCATCTTGGACTGAGTCACCACCCTTGGTCAACTCCTCTGATTGATCAGAGTCCTTAATTGAATGATAGGTCAAGTAATGTACCTGAGCAGATTTGAGGCCAGGAGGATTGGGATTGGTGTTGTCATCATCATCATCATCATTATCATCTGAAGTGCTGTCAGGGTGTCTGATCCCCTTTGCTATTCTTTCCCTTTCAGCAAACACTTTCTCAGATACAATTGTGCAGAACAAGGCTTCAGTAGTCAGTACACTTGTCTTCTTTACATTTGCAAAATATAGAAGCCTGTTCTCTTCCACCTGCCACCAGCTAGCACCTTTATCTTTGATAGCCTGAGCTATCTCCACAATGGTTCTATCTTTGATCTCCACAAGGGCTCTGAGATCATAGAATTGTTGCTGCAACCTTGGAAATTCCTTCAAACTAGGATAAAGCTCATCAACATTAGCCTTGGCAATCTGCCTCAGCATCCCTTCATAAGTATACTATTCTCCATCATCATCAGAAGAGTTGTCTTGAGACTCAGTGGGGTTGGATTGGGCTTCAGGAAGTTGAAGTTGTGATTCAGAAAGGTTGGGTTCAGGAAGGTTGGACTGGGGTTCAGATGGGTTGGGTTCAGAAGAACTTAAGATAATTTGGGACTCAGGTTCTTTAGAGAGCAATGTTCCTGAGGAGGTTATTGGAATGGCTTGAATGGGTGGGAGAGTACATTGATCACCTTCTTGAAGAGCAGTTTCAAGAAGTTTGGTATAGGATAGAAGTCTGGGGTCAAGGGAGGAGAATGGCCTATCTTCAATATCAGCTAGGTCAGCCAATACATCAATGCCTGTCCTGTCAGGAGCACCTTCAGGAGAATAGACCTTCTTGGCCACAATGGGGGCATCCTCAGGAGTCTTGCACTCCTCCTCTTCAGGCTGTTGCTCAGCATGTGATGGTGATATTCTTTGAGATTGAATATCAGGAGAGTTGGCTCTAGGGCTCTTAGACTTGGACCTTGACTTGGAGTTAGACCTACTGGCTTGTCTAATCTCCTTGAAGAATTCTTTCCTATGTTTCTCCTCCTCCATCAGCTTCTGCTTCTCAGATGTTTTGATTATCCTTCTCCTTCTTTCAGACCTTGTTGGCTTATCAAGGTCTCTATACTCAGTTATAGATTCAGGCTGGAGAGGGACAACTTCCCTGATCTCTTCTCCCTCTTCAGGAGGATTGACTCCTTCTTCCTCAACTCTATCAATCTCCTCAGAAGTGGCACCTCCACTTCCAGACTGGCTTTCTGGTGAGGATTCACTGAGAATCTGCTTCATTTTCTTTATCTTTGGCTGAGGTTTCTCTGTCTGAGCCTTCCTCTTCCTTGAAGAAGATCTAGCAACCTTTGCAACTGTGAGTGCTTGCTTTGTTACTGCCTCTTGCTTCCTCTTTTCTGTCTTAGATGACAACTTTTTGAACATGATTTTGAGGGTTGGGAATGGCTTTTTTTGGTTTGAGTTGCAGGTGGGTATAATGAGCAAATCTTTCCAAGAGCAAGCTTGCTCTTGTGCAGTATTGAAGCTTTCCGTCCACCTCAACCTTGTGGTGCTTTACCTCCTTGAATTTGTACTTTTCATTCATCATTTTTCCAAGAATGAAAGTCTTCTAATCAAATTTGACTCCTCTCTCAGCAGAGTCAATTACAGCAGCCATTACCCTCAGTTTTGGCAAGCTAATTTGCTCAACACTCCCAGAGTGACTTAGCACACTTTTTACCACAACATCAAATAGGTGCTCATATAGTGGTTTCAAGGTTTTCTTGTTTTGGCCACCTACCAGCTTCTTAGGAACTTTCATCCATGGATTTGAAAACTCCTGCTCCTCTCCCTCTCTGTATAATTCTGGGTTCAGGCCTTCTGAGGGCAGCCAAAAGCTGGCATCAAGATCCTCAGAAGTGAAGATGATGGTGTGTTGACTTTCTTCTTCTTCTTCATCTTCTTCAGCATAAGTCAACTTGGTGCACACATCACCTTTCTTGCCCTTCCATCTTAGATGGGCAAAGAACTCAGCCATGAATGGGTTGAAGCAAGAATCAGGCTTGGTGCCTAAGAATTTTTCGAGCCCTGCCTCCCTAAGCCATTGGAGGACTGGATGAATATCTATATTAGGGCTGTCGAAGGCTACCAACTTCTCAAACCATAGAGAATTGATGTTGCTTAGATAAGTAAAATCAATGTCCAGAGATGGATCATTGAAGTTTACTAACTCTTCTTTTTTCAGTTTGGGAGCCATGGATAATTTTTTGAGTTTGGAGAATAAAGAAAATTGCAGGTTTTGAGAGGTTTTTCAAAAAGCTTAAGGGTTAGAAATTTTTGTGCGTAGGAAATGAGGGCAAAAACTGAAGGTTTTTGTTGGGATGTAAATTCACCCTAAGCCCCAATTGATGTAAGAATAGTTTTGATGGCCAAAACACTTAGAGATTATAAATGTAATAGGATCAGCTGACTTTGTATAGAACAGCTTAGACTAGTCTTGTGTGATCAACTGTATAGATATCAGTTGATTAGCACAGTCCCGTCTTACATGCGCTCCCTCAAGATGAGAAGAGTAGAAGATATGAAGACTAGAAGATCCTTGAAGGCCAGTTAAGTAAGGTGCTTGTATACCTACTTATCTGATGGAGTCCAAGATTGAAGACGGTCTAAAGCAGCACAAAGAATTCACAGATCAGACGAGTGCTACTCGACTGATATCAGAAGACAGAAGACCTAAGGCCAGAAGAGTAGTCAGAAGACTAGTAGTACAGATCAGAAGACTATGTACTCTTCTAGGACTCGGCTGATTCCCAAAGTCATCTTGCAATTCAAATGAAGACTTACCTTATTTAGAAGATTGACATGATCCCAGGATTGGAGCAATCAAGCAGCTGGAATCAAGCCAATATGGAAAGATTGCCCCAACGGCTAGTCAACTCCAACGGCTAGTTGCAAGCAATCACCATTATAAATACAAGAGGATGAGAAATCACAAGTACGAGATCACAACAAGAGAATTCAACAAGCTAAGCAAGCAATCAAGCAAAAGCCATACTGTTCTAAGAATTCTCCAAGAGCCCAGAAAGCCTTAGAATACTTTTAGCTCTTAAGTGATTTCTATCCAACCCATAAGAACCTGAAACCTGTTCATATTGTATATTAATTGTTTTAGGCATAGTGGTTAAGCAATTTATAAGCTTGAACCATTAGTTGGATACACTTCAAAAACCCCAAACCCTCACCGAAAGGTTAAAGTGTTTGAACCCCTCAAAGTGCAAGTGCTTACAATCACTTGTGGAGACCGTAGCTGTTAGGACGGCTCAGATCTCAAAGTCCTATCCTTGGGACTATAAAGGTCAAGACCCTTGTAATTTGCGGTAAATTAAAGGGATTAAACATCACGTTAGGACGTGAGAGTGGACGTAGGATCGTATATCCGAACCACTATAAACCTGGTGTTATTTATATTTCTGCACTTTACATTTCTGTCTCTCCATATATATTTTATATAGTGCATACTGTGTTTTCAACATTCTTCAACTAAGGCCACAACTTTCAAACCAGCATCAGCTGAGTACTTTCATTAAGTAAAAACAAGTTAACACTTTCATAAGAAACAAAAGAACGAGTCTAAACAAGGCCTACCATAATTCCGCATATAATCTCTTCATTCAGATCACTATAGTCATCTGGACCAGCAGACTTGCAGTCCAGCTGACATAGCAATCAGAAGAGGTTCCCAACTCTCTTGAAAAAGTTTTAAAATCTATTCACCCCTCCCCTCTAGACTTTATTCTCATTCACTACTCGTTCAGGGACCAACAGTTTTTATATGCAGGGTTTTTGTTAACCGTTGGACAAAAGGAATTGAGGGTGGACAAATCATAAAACCAAATGGATAAAGTGGGGTTGTGGGCTGTGAAACGGTTAGATGAAGGTTTAAGGTTAATCAATGGCTTTGATGATGGCACAGTAATTAATGCAATCTTAAAGGAGATTTTTGCATTAAATGCTGATTTGCCATATTGGGGGCAAAAACCTTAATATCACACGCCATCCTAAAATGGCCTACTCTTAGCCCAAGAATTCTTTTAAATGTCCAATCAATGCTAAAAATAGCAATCATCACCCTATTACCTTGGACAATCATCCTGAGATGTGTTTTGACTACTGTTTTGGTCAAAAATGCTGACCAATATTCCTGAGTGGGTCCCAATTATGCTGACTGGGTCCCACAAGGTCAATCACCCTGATCAACCTTGCTAAAGGTGATATGGACAACTCTACTGAGTTTTTCTTAAAGCCAGAAATCTTCAGTGAGGTTGGTCAACTTTGCTGAAGTTCATCTTTATGAACTTCCCCCTTCATTTGAGCATCCTTCTTCATTTCTCCACCTTGCCTGGATCAAGTAAGCCCAACTCAGCTGAGAGTTCCAAGAACCTTGCTTCAGCTAAGGGCTTTGTCAAAATATCAGCCTTTTGCTTATTAGTGTGAATTTTGAAACGCTTGATATCTTTCTTCTCCACATGATCCCTAATGAGATGATGCTTGATATCAACATGTTTGCATCTGGTGTGGAGCACTGGATTCTGTGAAATACAAATTGCACTATTGTTATCACAGAATATGGGAACTTCATTTGTGATGACTTTGTAATCTCTGAGTTGCTGTCTGAGCCAAAGTATCTGTGCACAGCATCTCCCAGCTTCTACATATTCTGCTTAAGTTGTTGATGTGGCAACTGTATTCTGCTTCTCTGAGAACCATGAGATCAGCTTGCTGCCCAAGAATTGACATGTACTAGAGGTGGATTTTCTGTCAATTCTACATCCTCCATAATCCGCATCTGAATATCCAGTGAGCTCAATGTTATCATCTGCTGGATACCATAGCCCAAGATTCTCAGTTCCCTTGAGATATCTTAGAATCCTCTTGGCAGCTTCAAGATGACTCTTCTTTGGATTTGCTTGAAATCTGGCACATACTCCAACTGCAAATGTGATGTCAGGCCTGCTTGCAGTGAGATAGAGTAGAGATCCAATGATGCCTCTGTATTCAGTGGAGTTGGTAGATGCTCCACTTTCATCAGGATCCATCTTCCAGTTAGTATTCATGGGAATTCTAACAGGTTTGCTTGAAGCACATCCAAATTTCTTGATCATGTGATCCACATAGCTTCTCATTTGGAGATCCAAATATAATGTCATCCGCATAGATTTGGACTAACAAAATATCTTCTCCTTCACAGATTCTGAACAAGGTTATGTCAACAGTGCCTTTGACAAAACCATGATCTAGGAGGAACTGTGATAAGGTGTCATACCAAGCTCTTGGAGTTTGCTTTAAGCCATAGAGGGCTTTCTTCAATCTGTACACCTTATCCCCTTCTTGAAAGCCTGGGGGTTGTTCAACATATACTTCTTCTTTCAGTACCCCATTGAGAAATGCACTCTTCACATCCATTTGATATACTTTGAACCTCATGTGAGTTGCATATGCTAAGAAGAGTCTGATTGCCTCAAGTCTGGCCACTGGTGCAAATGTTTCATCATAATCAATCCCTTCTGATTGACAGTATCCTTTGGCCACCAGTCTTGCTTTGTTTCTCACAATGATGTCATTTTCATTCTTCTTATTTTTGAATACCCATTTGGTTCCAATGACATCTTGATGAGTCGGCCTTTCCACCAGTTCCCATACTTCATTCCTGGTAAACTGGTTCAACTCTTCTTGCATGGCAATAATCCAGTTGGTGTCTTGAAGTTCTTCCTCAATGTTCTTTGGTTCCTGTTCTGAAAGAAAACAACAAAACAAAGCACTTTCTCCATGAAATCTTCTAGTTTTGATCCCATCACTTGGATTACCAAGTATCAGGCTAGTTGGGTGGTCATGCAACCAAGTCCTTCTAGATCTGATCCCTTCAGAAGGATTGTCCTCTTCTGAGGTTGGATCACTAGATTCATTAAATTCAGGAAAGTTTATTGAAGGATCAAGTTCAGGATCATATTCAGGGGTATTGTCCTCATTGTCAGACAAGTTGACATTTTCATTGGTTCCCCCTTTAATATTGGATCCATTTACTACCTCGGCATTGCCTGCTTCTTCATTGGTAGTTGTTACCTGATTTTGAACTGGGATGGAGTCAGTCAGTTCAATTTCTCCTTCAGGTTGGTTGTCCTCTGGTTGATTGTCATCAGGTAGGTTGTCCAGTTTCTGATTTTCATGGAGTTCAGGCTGGGCAACATCTACAAACACTGTTTCCTTGCTTTGAAGCCTCAATCTGGTTGTTCTTTGTGTTATCTCATCAATATTCAGGTTTCTATCCCTGAACTCGTTAATAGATTCATCAAACACAACATGAGGTGTTTCTTCCACAACAAGGGTTTTACAATTGTAGACTCTATAAGCTTTGCTGATTTGTGAATATCCAACAAATATTCCTTCATCAGCTTTGCTGTCAAAAGTTTTCAATTGCTCTTTCCCATTATTGTGAATGAAACACTTGCAACCAAATATATGAAAATAGGCAACAGTGGGCAATCTACCTTTCCATATTTCATATGGAGTGTTACCTTGTCCTTTAGTGATTAAGGACCTGTTTTGAGTGTGGCATGCAGTGTTGATGGCTTCAGCCCAGAACCTTTTAGGCAATTTGGTTTCAGCAATTAGTGTTCTTGCTGCTTCTTTCAAGGTTCTGTTCCTTCTTTCAGCAACACCATTTTGTTGAGGTGTTCTTGCTGCTGAAGTCTCATGTGTGATGCCATTCTTGCTGCAGTACTCATTGATGTATGAGTTTATGAATTATGTGCCTTTGTCTGATCTGATCTTGACAATGCTTAGGCCCTTTTCATTGCTCAATCTCATCATCAATTCAGGTAGCTTGACTTGGGTTTCCTTTTTGTTCAGGAGAAATACCACCCAAGTGTACCTGGAAAAATCATCAACAACAACTAGGGCATATTTTCTTCCATTAATACTTACTGGGATAATTGGACCAAATAAATCCATATGCAATAGTTGAAGGACTCTCTCAGTTGAAATGACAGGTTTTCCTTTGAATGAAACTTTGATCTGTTTTCCTTCCTGACATGGCTGGCATACATGTTCCTTAGAGAACACTTGATTTGGCAGCCCTTTCACTAGAGAGTTCCTTGCCAGTTTGTTGATGGTTTTGAAGTTCAGGTGATTCAGTCTTTTTTGCCACAACCAACTCTGCTCATTTGTGCTTTTGGCAACAAGACAGACTGCTTCAGGGGTTTTGCTCCAATCTGCAAAATAGACATTGCCCTTTCTCACCCCTGTTAGTAGCACCTGTTGTGTTGATTTGTTTTTGATAATACATTCATTTGGTACAAATTCAACACTATATCCTTTATCACAAATCTGACTTATAGATAGCAAGTTATATTTTAGGCCTAGAACATATGAAACATCAGTAATTTTTACACTACCAATATTTAATGTACCATAACCTCTTGTGATTCCTTGAGAGATATCTCCAAAGGTTACTGAAGGACCATTTTTTTCAATGAACTCTAAGAGAAGCTCCTTGTTTCCAGTCATGTGTCTTGAACATCCACTGTCCAAGTACCATGCTGTTTTCTTGTTGATGCTTCTCCTCTTCTTGTGGTCCTTGCAGTCCTGCAAAGTCAGACTTTAGGTACCCTTTGAATGTTGGGTCCTAGGGGGTTAGCTGTACCTTTTGGAACCCAAATCTACCTAATTACTCTGATTGATTCAAAGTGACTGACTTGGTTCCCATTTACATCTACATACACAGTCCTACCCTGAAATGCCTTAGGTGGTTTCTGTGCATGGGTGTTAGCCTTGTAATGTTCAGGAGTGTTGGTGAGTTTCTTTGGGACATGTCTCCTGAAGTTACTAGACTTAGGTGCAGCTTGGTAAGACCTTTGTGGATAGGAGCTTGGATGGCCTTTTCCCTTTGGCATGAAAAGTTCAGGCTTCTTGAAGCTGTTATACCTGTCAGTGGGGTTGGGCCTTAATCTGTCCAGTTGAGGTTGCCTCATTTGAGTTGGCCTCTTCTGAACAGTTTTTGGACAACTCCATTGATGAGTGTTCAGTTGGGTTGGCCTTCCATTGGTTCTCCCCGTCTGAACCTCATTCCTCTTGTATACAATGTTCTTAACCTTTTCCTTAGGTTTGGGTCTAGAAGCATTGTTTACTTGAGTAGGTATAACAGTTTCTTTACCCTTACCCTTGATCAGTGGCTGATTCACTTCCATTTCATTTTCTTTTTGCTGAGCCACTGACTTTACAAAGATCATTTTAGTATTGCTTGTTGAAGCAATGCTAAGACCAGGTGAGGGTTCAAATGGATTATAGCCTAATCCACTTCTTTGAGCCGTTGGTCTTCGAAACCCTTGAATTTCCTCTATTGCCTTAGCAGATTTGTTCAAGGCAGACATTTTCAGTTTCAGGCTCCCCTCACTTAATTTAAGAGTATCAAATTCATTTGAGAGATTATCAAATTTAGCTTGAAGAGTCCTAAGGTCAAAATCCTTTTTCTTCAGAACCAGATTTTGTTCATCAATCAACTTTTGTTGTCCAGAGACTTTGAGAGACAATTCACTGTGTTCTCTCACAATCTGTTGATACAACTCAGTTGATCTAATGTCAACCTCTGATTCAGGAAGGTTGGTGATTTTCACTTTAGATCTCAACTGTTCATTTTCTCTTAATGCCATATTGCATACTTCTTGCATTCTGGTGAAATCTTCCAATAACTTTCCAAAATTAAAGTGGATTTCACTAGATTCATGTGTGTTATTAGAAGAGTTGGAGGATGAACATACCTCTTCATTTTCAAAGGCCATTTGACAGTCTTCTTCACTGTCACTGTTGGAGAACAACCCATCATCAGATGAGTACACACTTTCTTCACTTGCTGATTCTCCTGCTATCATAGCCTTCCTGTTGTTCAGCCTTTTGTCTCTTTTGTTCTGCCTCTCTTTCCTTTCCTTTGAACTGAGGTCAGGACAATCATACTGAAAGTGACCCTTTTTCTGGCAGTTGTAACACACATCTTCATCATCATTTTTCTTGCTTGAGGACTCCTTCCTCCTGGATGATGATGGTTCACCTTTGCTGTACTTCTTTTTGTCAGCATACTTGTCAGCCTTCTTTTCATCAGAGAGTTTGTCCTCTGATTTGCTGTCAGGAGAACTGTATCTTCTCCTGGTCCTGTTGTCTTGGTAGAACTTTTTGTATCTACTAAATCTGGAGTTGAGCTTTTCAAATCTCCTTGCCATGAGTGCTAACTCCTCCTTCATCTCAGTCTTGGAGACAGTTTGAGATGTTTTCTGTGCATTCTTCTTTTCTGACTCAGCAGCCTTGAATGCAACACCTTTGCTTGAGGAGGATGGCTCTTCATGTACTTTCTTCCTGTTTAGATCAAACTCATATGCTTTGAGTTCAGAGAACACCTGATGCATAGGCATGTTGTCAAGATTGCTGGTGTTCTGCATCATGACTGAATATATGTCCCATTTGGATGTGAGACTTCTTAGAATTTTCAGTGCAACTTCTCTTTTGGCATATAACTTGCCTATAGAATTCATCTCATTCATGATGTCAGTGAATCTGCCATCAAGATGATCAATGGTTTCATTGGGATCCATAGTGAATTGCTCATACTTTTGGATGACCACTTGAAGTTTGTTTTCTTTGATCTTTTGGGTACCTTCACACATAAGTGCTAGGGTCTCCCATATCTCTTTTGCTGTGGTGCACTGATACACTCTTCCCATCACTGCATCTGGAATAGTCTGGTACAAGGTGTTCATGGCAATGTAGTTCAGATTGTGCCTTTTTCTTTCTTCTGCTGTCAGTTCATCCTCATCTTTTGGCAATAGCTCCCTTGGTTCTGCTTTCTGAGCATCAGTGACCTTGGGATTTAGCTTGGTGAAGGTGAATGGTCCTCTGGTGATGACTTTGAGCATTTCATCATGCTGGCAGGCAAGATGTGCTCCCATCCAGATCTTCCAGAAATCATAGTTCTCAATTGAGAACATTGGCAGTTTATGATGTGAAATATGGTTCACTTGATTTGGACCCATGTTGTTGATGGTATTGACAGCATCTCCTGGAACTGCATTGTTAGCCATTTCTATAGAAATAGGTTAGATAACACAAATAGGTTTTTCAGAAATTTGGATCAGTTCAGTGACCACAGAAAAGATGTGATTTGAAAATCAGTTGGATTTTCAGAGGCAGTGGTCTTTGAACCCCTGCTCTGATACCACTTGTTGGTCCTTGATGGAGTATGACACAAGTGTATGGGGGGGGGGGGGAATGCACTTGTGTATGCAAATTCTTCTTTTTCTTCTTTAAAAACAGTAGATGGTTTGATTAGGAAGGTTGTCTTGACAACTTGCCTGAGAGATCTTCCAAAGATAACTGTCCTACTGAAAACTAGACAGTGATCAGTTGAATAGATATCTAAGAGATTTTCTAAGTGCGGGATGTGGTTGGCCTTTTCTTTGAAGAAATACTCCAAGTTAATTTCTGAAAGCAAACAGTGAATTAGGGACTTTGTCCAAAACAGTTTTTCTTATCTTACTGAATTGTCTCCTTTGAAAATGAGTGATTGAGAGAAAAGCAATGCAAACAATAGAATGAAAGCAGTAAGTAAATGGCACAGTAGTTTATAGTGGTTCAGAGTCTCAATACTCCTACATCCACTTTCCCTGATTGAACAGGATAATTCCTTAACAATGGAATTAGCTTGTTTTATATTGCCAAGGTGCACTGATCAACAACACTCTCTTAGTGCTTTGATCCCTAGGATAATCTGAGTCCTAGTGCTCAATCTCTCTGAGTTAAGACTGTGTTTCTCAATAACAGTCCTTAACTCCTCACTTCTACAACAAACACTCCTTCACTAAATGAGGTAAGGGTTTGAGGTTTGGTTCCAACTAGTAGAGATATCCTTTACAATAAAAATAGTGTAAAGGCTTAGGATATCTCAATGCTAAGCTTGGGATAAGAATTGGCTTAGCTATTTGAAGTGATCAGGAAACTTGGGATTCTTAAGAACAGCTTTGGTTTCCTTTGAATGCTTGATGATAGTTTGATAGCAAGTAGTTGGATGCTTGAATCCTTTGATCACTTCTGAATTTATAGGCAAATTTGATCAACTATCCGTTGGAGAGATAGCATTTCAAACTTGTCTATTTGCACCACCATTGAAACGGTTATGAAGCTTGACATCCTATTATCCACTGTGTAAAGGCTTCTTCAATGGTTGCTTGAATGAATGTGTTGACTTCTGAAAAATGCGGCTGAGATGACTTGTGTCAGTTTCCAAATATGCACATTTCTCAAGGTTGATTTGTGGCAGACTCTACACTCAACCAACGGTCAGATGGGACAACTCCCCAGAACATTCCTGCTGCAAACTAGAATGTTCCAACATTCATTCAATGCTTCAGTCTTTAATGCTTCTAAGACTTCAATGCTTAGTTCAGGCTTGATGGCAATAAATGCTTCATTAAATATGTCTTTTGTGACCATAGCATTCAATGCTTTTGATCATTGGCACTTCAATTGATCTGAAACAGTTCTTATCAGTGCATGAAGCTTTGCCTTATCACTCTTTGATCTTTCAGCCATGTTATCCACTTCAGTCAGCTTGTCTTGTATACTCAGCAAACTTGTCATGTCAACTAAGACTTAACAAGCTGCCTAACATTTCAGATTTGGACAACTACCCTGAACTATAAGTCTCACAACATTTCTGAGATTTAGACTTAGGCATTTTTACTGTCTCAACTATCCTGAGACAACTACACTGATACTTTTCAAGACTGTATCTCAACTAATCTGATCATCATCAATCAGGGGTTTTGGTATCTTAATCAAAATCATTTTATTTCCCAACAAGATGATATTTATATTTCATATTTGACTAAGTATTTCATTAAAATAAGGGTATAATGGTAATTTGATTTGGAATTATGAAAATCGAGTACTGGATTTATACACCCCATTTAATGAGGTGCAAACACCAGTTTCCCGTCTAAATTCTTTGTTACTAGGGCAGATTAATACACTCCCCTGGTCTTAGCCAATAGAATGGACGAATTTCAAAATTCACAAAGTCAAATAACATAATATTCTTAATTACAACAATGAATTCCAAAGGTCTTCTTCCCACTGTTCGATCAATATACACTGATCTCTTCATTCAAAAACCAGTCTCTACATAAAACCTCTCTTCTCATAAATTACTCCCCACGATTTCCATTAAACTCTGAAATTCACTCATTTGTTTGTGCTATACAGTCTACTGTTACATTCATCACTCTGCACTAACATTTGAAAAATGACAGTTGCTATTACCTTTGATCCCGACACCAACATGCAAGCAAGGTTCGATGTTGCAAGATGGGTTGCTGATGCAAAAGTGAATACTGAAACCTCGGTGTTCTTTAAGGGAAGGCACTCGGATGGAAATAAGGAGATTCTGATTAAATGTTATCGGTGTAGTTTGAAACCATTTCTGGAAGCTGTTCCGGAAACCGTTTTTGAAGAAGAAGTATTAGAGTTCTATACTCTAGCTACCTTCAGAGGAGATTATGTGGAAGCCTTTGTTGGCAACAAAAGGCTTAAGGTTATAAGAGAGTTCTTGGATGAAGAAATTGGGTTGAGAAGAGGATCGGTAAATGTTGAGCAGTACGCTGCTGGTAATGAACACAGATATATGGAGTTGTTCACATGAAGGAAATTGAAATTGAAAGAGAGCAAACCACCTGCTCTGAAGAAAAATCAGTTATTGCCCAAATTCAAAACCCTACTAGACATTGCAAGCAAGATGTTGCTTGGTGTCACCGGAAGCTTCAATGTTGTTACTTTGCAGAAGATGTATTTTTCGAAATATGTCAAAGTAGATGCTAATGCAAGAGAATGGGTTCTCGCTGCTTCTGTGAGTTTTGGGAACAAGCTCAGTGTTTTGTTGCCCAAATTAATGCCTACTAAGTCGCATTGGAGTAAAGGCAAGCAATTCCATTTCTCCAAACATTATCTGAAGAAAGATGCAATTGAAAGGCAAACTCAGCAAAAGAAAGCAGAGAGACAGATTGTTATCAATTCAAAAGATGCCATGATTGAAACGAACCCATCTGGTGACGAAGCAGGTTCGGATGAAGGAGAAGATGATGATAACCAAGAAGCTGGACCTAGTTAACCACTGGTTCAATACAACTCAAACGATGCAATGATTGAACCAGAGGAGGATTCTAAAGAAATTGAGTCAGATTCAGAGGACTCTACCCTACCGATGGAAACTAAAGAAGAGTGTTAAGCCATAAAGAGGTTCACCCAGCCAATAAGACAAGAACGGTTAGTAATCTTATCATTTCTGTACCCATCTTGTCTCCCACTTCTACCCCAATCCAGACCACGGCTAGAACCAAGTGTCCCAAGCCCAGTCCCCAAACTCCCCCAATATTTGAACAACACCTTAGTGCATTACTTCACACATACACTACTATATATTCTTCAGCTAATACTCCGACGGCTAATTCCGCAAACCAAGCCACATTAGAGCCCTCATAAACCACCACCCAAATATTGGTCTTACCCTCAACAGAATATGTTGAACCTAATTACCTTACTACTTCTGCCACTCTAATAGCTGACACTTCAGCTGAGTTGAGGACCCTACTCACTCAAACCCCCCAACCAAACTAGTTTCCAACTATGGTGAATTATCCAATGTGCATGCGAGAGAAGAGGCTTTGAATTTGTGCAAAAATGACTAAGGATTTGAAGAAAATTTACCATCAGTCGAGATCGATACAAGCTCTAAGGCTTATGAAATATTGATCAAAATATGTACTTGGGTCGCATTGAGAGATGGACTTGTTGAAGACATGTTCGAGGTGATTGTTGGAATGGGAGGAGTTGCTAATTTCCAAGATTGGGAAATGGAGCAGATGGAGGTTAGTGGAGTAAAGAAGTTTGATGATCTGTTGCCTGCAGAAGCTCTATTAGCACTGGTAAAGAGAATGTTGAATTTACCAGAAGTTGTTTCTAAGGAAATTGTTGAGAACAAATCTGAGAAGATTGCTGAAGAGATTGAGCCATTTGTTGCTCAAATAGAAAAGATGAGTGATGGAATTGAAGTGCCAGAAGAGATGATAGTGGAAGCATAACCAGAAGTGTTGGAGTGTTCTGATCCAATGATTGACTTGGAAAATCCACCTGATCAGCTAAGAGGATTAGTTTTTGAACTAGTTAAGCTCCTCTTGCATTGCTATAATCCAGTTGCTATCTTGTAAGGCTTTTTATATTGTTTTGAGTTTTATAGATGATATAAAATAACACAAAAAAAACATAGAAGGTTGGTCTGTATTGGGAAATATTTGTCTTCTGGCCTTAACACCTGCTTGTGCATCTCCTATGATCAGATCAAATGATTGATCTGTTTTCCAATTCCTTCTTGGATTTGCACTTACATTAGGTGAGTTATGGTCCTCATCTGGTTCTGTTTTACCAGAGACATTTCTATGATCTTGATGATCCTCGATCATCTGCATCGGCTTGAGTATAAAAAAGATCATTTCCCCTTTTATTTGTAAACTTTGTTTCCAATCTGGGGGTTTCATGATCAGTTTGAGTCTGTGATCTGGTTGCTAGTCATCTGATTTGATCCTCTTCTGATTCTTCAAAGATAGGATCATAAACCTTAACATAATCGACCTCGTCTGATTTTGACTTAGACTTGATGATCAATTTTCTCATCTTTTCCACAGTTGTATCTATGTCAACTGTATTCTCAAAATTAATTACAAACTTCTAACAAATGACTTGAGCTTTTTTCATCTGATTTGGCTATCAGTTGACTTATACCTTATCTGAAATAATTAATGTCAAATGATTTAAATCATACTCAGACGAATTGGCTCCATAAAATTATATGAGATGACTTCCAATTAAGTGAGATGACCTATCAGCTGAGACGACCAACTCACTCAGCTGCTTTGACAACTTCAGATGATTTATCCGCTCACAGTACTGACGTTGTCTAGCTAACACAGTTATCTTCTTCTCATGTAATAGAACCAGCTTATTAACATTTAATCCGACTATTTAGAGACGGTTGTATCCGCATCTAATTCGTATCTAAAACTCTTGAAACTAAAAGTCGTATCTAATCAGTTTATAATGAGAGACTGTTTTATTTTCGGTTTCAAATCTCGATTTTTAACAAATTCGTATCTATTACAGACGGATTAGGTGTTCATCTCAAAATTTCGGTATCAAAATCAGGCTTTTTTTGTAGTGAATTTTCATTAGCACTAATTATAAACTAGACAATTGTTTCTACAGAATGGTACACACATAATCGTACACACTTCGTTATATATTTATAAAATTATACTCCCTCCGTCCCATAGGAATTTGCACACTTTCCATATATGGATGTCCCATAGCAATTTGCACACTCCATAAAAGGAAATATCTTCACAACCCTCACCCTTGAAATATACTCATATTTACCCATATGCCATTACTTTTCCACACTCAATCATTATACATTTTCTTACACATTTCTTAAAATGTGTGCCGGTCAAAGGGTGCAAGTTCCTCCGGGACGGAGGGAGTACTACTTTTGTTCATAAATAAAAAATGGTTAAATATTACACTATGCTTGTACACGATTAAATGGTGTTTTTATCCATTTTTTACACCAATTTTTCTAATTGTACCCTCCTTTAAATTTTAGAAGGTTCTCAAAAAAATTTAATTTACCTTTATTAATTAATCATCTCTCATCAATTAACTAAATATAATTTTCTTTATGAAAAGTTAAAATCATGAAAATTGTGTCAAAATATAAAAGAAAAAAAAGAAAAAAAATCATTCATTTATGAATGGAGAAAATACTAATTAATCATTTATAAAGGATTCCATAAATAATATTAGTACCCTAGCATTAATGATAAAAAATTGACGATCCTAAATAATATTATCAAGAATGATAAAAAAATTGACGATCCTAAATAATATTATCAACAATGTCATCAATTTCAATTTGTGCACTCTGACCAAGACTTTGAATTTATATTGAAAATATCAATTATGTGAAATGAAGACACGTACGTGATGGGCTATGCATGGAGGAGCATATTGATTGATATGATATTATGTAACTAGGGTAAGGGTTACTCTGGTTAAGATGAATGCATGTTATCTATATATATAACTAACCTCCTATAGTGTAAATGAAAAAAATAATTACATTTTTGTAAATTTGAGAATATTATGGAGGTGAAGTATATAAAAAAGTTTCTATTTTAAGGGTATTTTTAAGGGTGTGAAAGTAATAGTGAAACGTCTTAAAAGAAAAAATGTGAAAATAATTACGAAGAATCACAACCTCTGAATCACGCCCACACCCATTTAAAATTTTTATTTAATGAGTCTTCTCCCCTAAGGAGTAGAAGCGATAATGGATCCACTAATGAGTCATCTCTCAACTAGTTCAGACTTAAGAAATGAAATAATTCTTTGAATTAGTTAGTTATCTAAGGTAGGGTATATATGTTAATCTATTAAGTTACAAGCATGTTACCGACGGGTTCTCTCTCTATATATATAACCGGCCTAGCTCCTCCTATAATCCCGTTTATTCTTCCTCCCCCGCCTCATCATGTTTGCGTTCGGCGCCCTTCTTCGCTCCAATTGTCATCCATTAAAGTAATCATAACTTTTCTTACTTTCAATTCTTATCCATATTCTTTTAATTTATATTCTTTACCCTTAAATAATCGTTTAGTTTATTTTAACTTCATATATATTCTTTTGAATGTTAAAAATTTATCTAATAATAGATTGTCTTCTCATATTATGCAGGTGGAAACGTACTTAATAATCATCATCATCACCATCATCATGGAGGATAAGAAGAGTATCTTGTTCCGATCAACAAAGATTTTTCTTGATTGGGAGGGTGCCATAAAATAATTTTATCCTAATTATCATGATCTTTCACCTCGTCCTCTATCTCGGTGGTGACACTACTTTATAAAGTAGTTTATCCGTGTTTTGTTATCGTCACCATTATGTTGTCGAGTCGATGTATTTTCTTTTTTCTTGTTATTGTTTATGTCGTGTCATGTCATGGGAATAATAATATTTACAAGTATTACCAATACACGAATTTCTTCCCTACTGTATTATTTTAATCTATCGTATTAAACTGTTCTTTTCTAAAGCCTCGGAACTTTAAAAGAGATCTTGTGGATGTATGCAAACATAAATTAATTTTAATTCTGAAATTAGTGTGTTTTTTTAGGTCAAAAATTAATATGGATACTAAGATGTGTTTAGTCTTTCAAATTCTCTAGATTAGATAGTCAGGGACTAGTGCACGAGTTCGAGAAAATAAAAAATTTCATCGAGAATCACAGGAGATATTAAAACGGCTTTGGCAAGGCTCGCGGTGCTCGATCAATTCAAAATGTATGTGTGAAATGTTCTCATGTTTGCATTGATGAGTTTAACTATTTGTTTGATATTTTACTGTGAACATTTAGTCCTCACTGAGTGTGCTTGCATTACTACCCCTTCATTTTTACAGATTAAGGAGATGATGGCGAGGCTTCACCTCTGAGTGTGCTTGCATATATACTCACCCCTTCATCTTAACATTACAGATTAAGTAGCTGATGGCGATGAAAAGTGATGGATGATAAATCAACGTATTTACCATTCAGTTGATATTTTAAATTTCTTTTGAGATGTTATTTATTTATTAGGTGGATCTTCTGTTGTTATTCAAGTAATTTTATTGTTAAATAAATTCGTAAATCTTTTTTTTTAGATTAAAATTTTAATTCGTGTTTTTTTGTTATGAAATTTTCAAGTATTTTCGTAAAATTTACTTTTATGAAAATTGGGGCGTAATAATTGTGTATTAATCGATGGCCACATCTCAGGCTTTTTGTATAAAATATTAACTTTTTCAAAATAATTTAATAAAATATTGGTGTTCGGGGGAAATTTAATAAAATAAATTGGAGCGCGCCCTTTGAATCATTCTGACACTTCCTAACGATTCTTGCAGAAATATACAGAAATCAGAGGAAGGCGCCGTTGGAAACGGCGCCCTCTGAATAATCTGACACAAAATAGAAAAGTTAATATTTATTTAAACAAGTCCATGATTTTTAAAAAGTTAATATTTATTTAGAAAAGTTATGTGTTTGACATAGTCAAAATAAAATTTGATCCAAATTAAAATAAATTTAAATAAAAATTGGATTTTAATAATTTTTAGGCCTATATTATTTTAATTTGGATCAAATTTTATTTTGACTATGTCAAACACATAACTTTTCTAAATAAATATTAACTTTTTAAAAATTATGGACTTTTTTAAATAAATATTAACTTTTTAAAAATAATTTAATTAAATATTAGCGGCCTCATCTCTAATGGCGCCCTTCTCTGATCTCTGCTCTGATCTCTGTATGGAAGTGTCAGATTATTCAGAGGGTGCCGTTTCTAACGGCGCTTCAATTTATTTTATTAAATAGCCCCCGAACACCAATATTTTATTAAATTATTTTGAAAAAGTTAATATATTATTAAAAAGGCCCATCCACTCGATAGTACCTACAGCTTTTATGTCTGTTGTTGGTCCTTTCCCCTGCTTCAATTAATTTTCAATAATGTGAATTATATATTTTAGTAAGAGATAGATTAAAATATTTGATATGACTCAGATGATTGATGCGTCAATTGAAATTTTTTATTTTTAAAAACGATTTCGAATCTGATTATATACATTGATTTATGTGAATGAGATTTGCTACAAATATCTTGCAATATTTATATATGTGAATGAGATTTGCTACAAATATCTTGCAATATGTATATGTACAGTATATGTATATTTTCTTTAGGAGAATATGTATATGTATATTCAAATTCATGCATAGCTTTATTTCGGGATTTTTTTTTCTTTCACTCTAACTTTAGGGGTAGTAAAAAGAAGATCGTGTAGTCTCATACTTTATTTTTCCGTAATTTTAGGTTCAATTAGTTCGATTGACCCAATTTTGGGCTATTTTCGCAAGTGAATGTCACGTGAGGCTCATTTTTCAGGCTAAATTTTGTGGAGGTAGCAAAAAGAGAACCACAACTTTACGAACTGAAAAAATTAGACCGGTAAAATTTATTTTTCGCAATTTCAGACCCAATTAACTTGACTGACCCAATTTCAAGCTAATTTAGCAAATGATTGCATACCCAACAACCGCTTCACATTCACTCGTACCCTTATGATATCGCTGCACATCCGTCGACCATCCAACTACAAAGTACATCCTCACATTCACTCTTACACTAAAATATGGTAAAGTATTATATGTTTGTACATGATTAAATGGTGTTTTAAACTTTTTTACAACAATTTTTTTTTTTTTTAATTTTAACCTCCTTAAAATTTTAGGAAGTACTTCAAAATTTTATTTTTCCTTTGATAATTAATCACCTATCATTAATTAACAAAATTTATGTAAAGTTAATTAAAATTATGGAAGGGTACAAAATATTCATTAATTAAGGGCTGTGTCAAAATATGCTCTTCTTAATTATTTTTTTAATAAAAAATTATTTATTTATAAACAAAAGAATACTTATTTATCTTTATATAGGATCCCATAAATAATATTATCAAGAATTATAAAAAAATTTGATGACCATAAATAATATTATCAAGAATGATAAAAAAAATGGGGAACTTACAGCCAAGGTCATATTTTTGGGTTTTATAGCAGCCTAGATATATTTCTCTAAAAATAACAGCTAGGTACACAAAATTAATGAAATTACCAATTTTACCCTTCTCCTCACTTCGAATCAATTGAAAGCTCAACACTGTAGACTGTCTTGTCCAACACCCCTGCGTTCATCTATTTCGCTTCACAATATCTGATTTGAAGATTCACTTGATCAAACATGGACATCACTTCTAATCATTGGTCCTATGATAAGGACAACTTTCCTTATCAACTGGACAGACCTGCTTATCTGATTTCAGCAGATATGGCTTATCAACAGTGTTGGCTTGGCTCTTTCAGATGACTTGGCCCTTTGTCTTCACTGATCTTTACTTGATGGTTCTTGAGCATTTATGCCTTCATATCAGTGGGTTTGATCCTATGAGCACAGTTGGCCTTTGCCTTAGAATGATTCAGGTTTTACTGTGCTTGGTCAATCCTGCTGGACATCTCCTCTGAGCTCTTGATATGTACATCAGTAGACTTGAGCTACATGATGTGTTCTTCTCATTTGATCATCAGGGAGGTTGTCTTTCTACTGAGCGGACTTGATCAGCACAGTTGGTCATTAGGCATTTCAGCAGACTTGGGATCAATTTGATTATGAGCCTTGAGGGGACTTGATTCTTGTAATCTTATTAGTATGTGTTCCCCCTCAACTTGTGCATCTAAATACACTAAGAGCTACCTAACACATCAACTTCTCAACTTGCCTATACTACATGTTCCAACAGTCTTGAAACATGTTCATATCATATTGACTTGTCTATTTGGCATGTCTCAAGGGGTTTGGTATCTTAATCAAAATTCTCATTTTATTCCCAAAAATTTCCCCCTTTTTGATGATTCCAAAACCTATACATTATCTATGCAAAGGTGACCTGACTATACTTATTACATATAACTTCAGTAGATGTGACTAAGGTCAAATTTCCTAAAAGAACATGTTAGTATAATCAAAGTTTAAGTGCATATAGGTTTAAGTCAGGCATGTTGAGACAATGAGATGTTATCTCTTGATTCAAAAATTATTCAACTATCATTCATATAATTTGATCATTACATTGCATGTTGATAGTCAAATAACTAATTAGAGCATGTGATAAAGCAATTACATAAGCATAAACATAAACATAGGCACATTAGCAGACAAGAGCAGGTATTCAACATAGTTATCCATTATCAGCAGCCATGAGCAAACAATCATCCATTTCAGCAGTTTTGGGCAAAATAAGGAACAAGGAAACTTAGTAGTTTCAGAGATCATCTTCAGGAGGTGGCACCATCCCATACTGTGCCCAGACCCTCTTCTTCAGGTCCATGGCCTCCTTGTTGGTTACCTTGGGTCCAAGTTTCATCTTTTCCATCTTCAAAATCTGGAAGAATTCTTGGAAAATTTGAGACTGATCAATGTAGCCCTGCTATTTTGGAGGCATGTAAATGATTGGACCAAGAGCTTTGAACTCAATTCTTGATATATCTGTAGCAGCAAGAAGTTTTTGATAAAGTTCCCTGTGGTTATCAAACATGAATTGAGTAAAGATGGATTCAAGATCTTCTTCCATCCATCTGCCTCTGACATAGAAGTCATAGACAAACTCCCTCTTAACTTCCTCCCAATCATCATTCAGCTGAATTGGGACCCATTTATCCATGTGTGGATATTTGGTATCCATCTGTATCAGCAGCTGAGGCTTCAACTTGTTGTAGGTTAATAAAATATCATGAACTGGTGTTTATGAGAGTGGATGTAGACAAGTTATCGAACCACTATAAATCTTGTGTTTGATTTACTTACTGTTTTATATTTGTTAAGTTCTTAGAAGAATTCGTATAATAAACTAGATTGAGAAATCTTGTTGAATAGATGAGTTACTTGCAGAATAGACTAGTAAAGTTCATAATTAAAGAGTCCAGTATAATCTTGTTAAGGGCTCATCAATCTGATATTCCGCATACTAATCTCTGATATTTTAGAAAACTTTGGAAAGTCTATTCACCAATCCTCTAGACTTTTAGACTCGTTCTAATCTTAAAACTCAACTTTGGGACCAACAAGTGGTATCAGAGCAGTGGTTCGTAAACTTTAAGGGAAAGTCTTGTTGTCCACTAAGAATAGATTCGTAAACTTTTACTTGATATTCAGTTTCAGTACTATCTTTGATCTATTTACTATATCTGATCTTATTTGTCTTCAAACATGGATACTAATGCTACCAAACTGCCAAAGTTCTCTGTTTTAGACTACGACTATTGGAAATTGTGTATGGAGGCAATTTTCAGCTCTACTCATGATCTTATGGTGTTTGTCGTCAAAGATTGTCTGATCGTTACCATGACTCCAAACACGGCTACCCTGGATCCTTCTAAATCAGTTGGGGTAATGGTACCAAAACCCAGGTCAGAACTTTCTACCGATGAATTGAAGCAGAATAATATGGATAGCATAGCTAAAAACTTCATTTTACATACCTTGCCTAATGAGTATCTAGGCAAAGTATTAAAATGCAAGTCAGCTAAGGAAATGTGGGATAGATTAGTCGTTCTTTGTGAAGGCACTAGCATGATCAAGGAAAGTAAACTATCAACTGTCGTCCAAAATTTTGAGCCATTTAAGATGAAATCTGGCGAATCTATTGACCAGTTGGATACTCACTTTACGCGTATAATGAATGATTTAGAAGTTCTTGGTAAAAAGTACACCCTAGAGAGATCAACCTCAGGATTCCTAACTCTTTATATGAGAGGTGGAAGATGGTCAAGATTATAATAAAGACCACACAGGATATAGACACCTGGTCAGCAGAAACCCTCTTCCAAACCTTAAAAGCCCATGAGTTTGAACTCAATGAAGAAGATGCATTAGCTGGTAGTGATAAGGACAAGACAACCTCTAAGAATGTTGCCTTTAAGGCTTCTTCCTCTAAAAACTCTAGAACCTCTAAGTCAAAACCTTCTAGTATTAGAGATGAGTTAGAGAAGTCTGATCTTAGCCTGAAGGAATAGATGAGTCTGATGATTAAGTGTTTTGATAAGTTGAACAAGAGATATGGTAGATATAAGAGATTTTATAAGGATTATAAGGGTTCCGATAACAAGGACTCTTCTATGACCAGAAGAGATCGCACCTCTTCTGAAAGAATGGATGAGGTCTCCAATGAGAACAGAAGAGGTAGGAGCTCATCAGACAAGAAGTATAGAACCCCTTCGGATAGACAAGATAGGAAGTATGATCACTCTCCTATTAAAAAGTCTACTAATGATTCTTTATGCTACAATTCTGATAAGCCATGTCACTACATTTATGAGTGCCCTGACCTAAGCTCTGAGGACAGAGAAGAAAGAAAAGCAAAACGTGATCGAAGATATGCAAGAGATAAGAAGGCATTGTTGGCTAGCAATGAGTCTGATTCGGATTTAGATGAGTTACCATCGTCTTCTTCTGATTACCTCTTTAGAAACGAAAATGAAGTGGTTCTCGATGATGGTATTGCACAGATAGCCAAAACAGAACTCGAGGTATCGTCTGTTACTTCTTTTTGTTCATGTGATAGTTCTGATTCTAATGTAAGTGACACTACTGATAGTGGAGTAGACAGTATTCATCATTATTCCATTGGAGTGACTGAAGAAGACTTCCTACTTTCTAACAAAGAATTCATGGACGTTAGTGATGAGAACATATCTTTAAAAGTAGATCCTAGTATAGTTACCATGAATGAACGTTTGTCTGAACAGTTGTCTCAACTCAAAGACAAGTACGCATCCATAGATAAACTATATCAGGATATGCTTAAGACTCAAGCCAAAGAGACCAATGAATTTAATGGTTTAAAGACCGAGAGTGAAAAACTCGAAGAGCGCAATAGATTCTTGGAGACTGAAGTACTAAATCTGGACCTAAAGCTAGTTGACATGATTAACTCGTCTAAGATTAATCAACAACTGTCATATAGGTATAGGGCACCAGATGATAAGACAGGGTTGGGTGCTAAAGTACCTAGCTCGTCTACTCCAGTAGACAAGAACACTAATGGTGCTAGTTCAATTTCTTTACTTATAGATAAAGGCAAGAAAGAGATGGAATACGATAATGGTACTACTCCCAAAGGTACTGTACCAGTACAGTCTAGAAACAACACTCTCATTACCAAGAATGGTAAGAAGAACGTTGTTAACAGACCAATACAGTCTAGACCAAATCAATAGAGGTATACTAATCTGGTCAGACTAGATCAGGTTAGGTACCAGTAGAGGTATCCTCAGCAGACTAGGCCTAGACCTCCTTTCATAAGGCATTTTCAGATGTACTCATCCAGACCTAGGAAATATGAACCACAACGTCGTATTCAACCTATTCTCTATCCTCCACCATTATCTTATGACATTATTAATGAGGATAGACCACGTCAAGCTTATAAGAACTATCAAAGACCAATTATGAATGTTTACAATGAGGTTGAAACCAGACGAGGTCTCAACTGTTTAAAACACCTATGTATATTTGGGTTCCTCTTAATGCTACTAATACACAAGGACCCCAATAAATAGTGGGTACCTAAATTATTAAATCACCAAATGCAGGGTCGAGTTGATCTTTATAGGAAAGGTGGGTTAGTGGGTGAAACTTGGTATATAGACAGTGGTTGTTCGCACCACATGACTAGTACCAAAGAATTACTCACTAACTACCGAGAGAAGGAAGGCCCTAAAGTGATCTTTGGTGATAGTTCCCTGGCTACAACAAAAGGCTTTGGAACGATAAGGAATGGCGACGTAGAGATTCAAGACGTCTCAAACGTTGAAGGTTTGAAGTACAATTTATTATCTGTTTCACAATTTTGTGACAGAGGTTACAAAGTGCAGTTCAAAAGCACAAAGTGTGCAATCTTTGATAAAAGAACATACACTACTCTACTTGTCGGCATTAGACAAGGCAGCATGTATATAGTGATCGAATTGGAATAGTTGTCTGAGGGACGCTTGCCTTCTTACTAAAAGTCCTAAAGAAATCAGTTGGCTATGGCACAGACCCCTATGCCACATGAATTTTAAGATTATTAATAAGATCGCAAGAGATTACCTTATTGAAGGTTTGCCCAACGAGATCTATTACAAATCACAAATATGCGATGCTTGTCAGAAAGGTAAATAGGTGAAGGTATCTTTTAAGTCAATTCCTACTCTCTCAACTAGTACAGTCTTAGAACTCTTACATATGGATCTTCATGGTCCTAGTAAACCTCCAACTTTGAATGGTAGGAGATACACTCTAGTTGTTGTAGACGACTATTCTAAGTTCACTTGGATAGTCTTCTTACACAAGAAGAGTGACACTCAAACTCAATTTCCAGAATTGTTGAAAAGGTTACAAGTTGAGAAGGGTCAGTCCATTATCAAGATCAAAAGTGATAAGGGAACTGAGTTTATCAATTCCCACATTAATGATTATTGTACTAAAGCTAGCATTCAGCACTTGACTAGTGCAGCTAGGACTCCGCAACAGAACGGTGTTGCTGAAAGAAGGAATCGTACTCTTAAAGAGGCTAGTCGAGCCACGTTAGCAGAGTTCAACAATCCTCAAAAGTTTTGGGCAGAGGCAATCAACACTGTTTGCCACACCCAGAACAGAAGTACTCTACATAAGGTTCATGGTAAGACACCTTATGAGGTATGAAAAGGTAGAAAACCACGTCTCTCATACTTTCATATTTTTTGATGTAAATGTTTCATTCATAACAATGGAAAGAGCAAGTTGAATGTATTCGATGCCAAAGCAGATGAGGGGATATTCTTAGGATACTCCTCTACTAGCAAGACATTTAGAGTATTCAACTACTCTACTCTTTGTGTAGAAGAGACACCACACGTTATTTTCGATGAATCTATACAGGACTCGACTACTCACCAAATCAGTAAGAAAGTGGAGGAATTAAAACTTTAACCCGATGACAAATCAAACGTGTATGAATCTGTACAAGCCTACTAGAACATTCAATATGCCTGCTTTAGTTGACTCATCTCCCTCTATAGACAAATCTGCTAGCATAGATGGTGTAGATATACATGATGTTGTAGATGATTTAGATGATGAGAGCGTTCCTATTAATAGTAGAAATACCTGGAAATCTGCCCACTCAACTGATCTTATTTTAGGGGATTCCAGTAGAGGTGTCAAGACTAGACGACAAATCTTTGAATCGCAAGAAAGAACTAGTCAATCTCTCTTTTCCTGGTGTTGTTTTCTCTCTTCTATTGAGCCTAAGACTGCGAAAGAAGCCTTGGCTGATAGCAATTAGGTAATAGCCATGCAAGATGAGCTGAATCAGTTCACTCGAAATGATGTTTGGGAGCTTGTCGATAGACAAGATAGGCATAATGTGGTAGGCACTAAGTGGATTTTTAAGAACAAAAAGGATGAGAATGATCTTGTTGTAAGGAATAGGGCTAGATTAGTTGCACAAGGCTACTCTCAAGCAGAGGGTATAGATTATGATGAAACATTCGCACCTGTTGCACGATTAGAAGCTATTCGATTATTCCTTGCCTATGTTGCTCATATGAAATTCATTGTTTTTCAAATGGATGTAAAGAGTGCTTTTCTTAACGGTATACTTGTTGAGGAAGTTTATGTAGAAAAACCTCCTGGTTTCAAAGTCAAAGGAAATCAAGTGTACAGATTGAAGAAGGCTATTTATGGTTTGAAGCAAGCCCCACATGCCTGGTATGACACTCTATCACTCTTTCTATTGGAAAATGGTTTTACTAAGGGCAAAGTAGATCGTACTTTGTTCAGAAGACAAGAAGGGAAAGACATCTTACTTGTCCAAATTTATGTGGATGATATCATCTTTGGTTCACCCAACAAAGCATGAGTGAGAGTTTCTCGAAACTCATGCAGAGTAAATTTGACATGTCTATGATGGGTGAGATGACCTACTTTCTTGGTCTTCAAGTAAAACAATCCACAAAAGACATATTCATAAATCAAGCAAAATACACATGCAATCTATTGGATAAATTTGGTATTAAGACCTGCAAAACTGTTGGAGTTCCTATGCAACCAACCTATCGCATGGATCCAGAAGAGCGAGGTAAATGTGTCGATCAATTCTATTATCGTGCACTAATTGGCCCTTTGTTATATTTGACCGCACCTGACATAACATTCGCAATGGGTGTTTGTGCTCGGTTTCAGGCCGACCCCAAAGAAATTCATCTGGAAACAACAAAAAGGATCTTGAAATATCCAAAGGGGACCGTTAATTGAGGATTATGGTATCCTTCAGATGATGATCTCGTCCTTAGTGGTTATTCAGATTCGGACTTTGGAGGTTGCAGGATAGATAGAAAGTCAACATCAGGATCATGTCAGTTCTTAGGTTATAAGCTCATTTCATGGTTTTCCAAGAAACAGACGAGTCTAGCAACCTCTACTACTGAAGCAGAATACATGACTGCAAGTAGTTGTTGTAGTCAGGTACTATGGCTTATGCAACAACTTAGAGACTACAACATTGTAGAATATAATGTACCAATATTCTGTGATAGCAATAGTGTCATTGCTATAACTCAAAATCCTATT
This sequence comes from Galeopsis tetrahit, assembly GCA_963675135.1. Lineage (NCBI taxonomy): Eukaryota > Viridiplantae > Streptophyta > Magnoliopsida > Lamiales > Lamiaceae > Galeopsis > Galeopsis tetrahit. The sequence goes on from OY776125.1 coordinate 53,625,244, forward strand.
TTACATACAAGGTGCAAGCATATAGATGTTAGGCATCATGTTGAAAAGAAAAAACATCTGCATGGAAAAGATACATACTAATATACAACTAGTTGATATCTTTACTAAACCTTTGGCTGAAGAAAGATTAAGATATTTGTGCATTAGCTTAGGATTACTTGACTTAGACCCTGCTTGTGCATAGAACTGTACTAACCTTTCAGGTAGATATTCCAAAAAGAAAAGAGCACACAAAGTCAAACAAGATGAGTCAGACAGACCAAGACAAGTAGACATATACCACCAGATCACCTACCTAAGTTGTCTAATAGGTAACAAGGTCACCAGGTGACAAAACAAAATGAGGAAGCTGGTAAAGCTGAGGGTAAAAGGAGAATATACAATTAAGGGGGAATCTATGATTTCTTAAATATCCTTATGTTAAAACTCCATAACAGATTAGTCATCCTGCTGTTACCTTGGTTAAAATTCACGATGCTCATTATATTAATTCTACTCTACTTCTAGTACATATATACTACCACTTCTACTGAGGTGAATAGGTACTAGAAGACAATATGCTCATCAGACGAGTAAGCACAGCTGAAGGGGGAACTCAGCTGGTACAAGACTTGTTACTCAGCTGTTCTAATTAACACAACTGACCAGATAAGATGATATCTATATTTCATATTTGACTAAGTATTTCATTAAAATAAGGGTATAATGGTAATTTGATTTGGAATTATGAAAATCGAGTACTAGATTTATACACCCCATTTAATGAGGTGCAAACACCAGTTTCCCGTCTAAATTCTTTGTTACTAGGGCAGATTAATACACTCCCCTGGTCTTAGCCAATAGAATGGACGAATTTCAAAATTCACAAAGTCAAATAACATAATATTCTTAATTACAACAATGAATTCCAAAGGTCTTCTTCCCACTGTTCGATCAATCTACACTGATCTCTTCATTCAAAAACCAGTCTCTACATAAAATCTCTCTTCTCATAAATTACTCCCCACGATTTCCATTAAACTCTGAAATTCACTCATTTGTTTGTGCTATACAGTCTACTGTTACATTCATCACTCTGCACTAACATTTGAAAAATGACAGTTGCTATTACCTTTGATCCCGACACCAACATGCAAGCAAGGTTCGATGCTGCAAGATGGGTTGCTGATGCAAAAGTGAATACTAAAATCTCGGTGTTCTTTAAGGGAAGGCACTCGGATGGAAATAAGGAGATTCTGATTAAATGTTATCGGTGTAGTTTGAAACCATTTCTGGAAGCTGTTCCAGAAACCGTTTTTGAAGAAGAAGTATTAGAGTTCTATACTCTAGCTACCTTCAGAGGAGATTATGTGGAAGCCTTTGTTGGCAACAAAAGGCTTAAGGTTATAAGAGAGTTCTTGGATGAAGAAATTGGGTTGAGAAGAGGATCGGTAAATGTTGAGCAGTACGCTGCTGGTAATGAACACAGATATATGGAGTTGTTCACAGGAAGGAAATTGAAATTGAAAGAGAGCAAACCACCTGCTCTGAAGAAAAATCAGTTATTGCCCAAATTCAAAACCCTACTAGACATTTCAAGCAAGATGTTGCTTGGTGTCACCGGAAGCTTCAATGTTGTTACTTTGTAGAAGATGTATTTTTCGAAATATGTCAAAGTAGATGTTGATGCAAGAGAATGGGTTCTCGCTGCTTCTGTGAGTTTTGGGAACAAGCTCAGTGTTTTGTTGCCCAAATTAATGCCTACTAAGTCGCATTGGAGTAAAGGCAAGCAATTCCATTTCTCCAAACATTATCTGAAGAAAGATGCAATTGAAAGGCAAACTCAGCAAAAGAAAGCAAAGAGACAGATTGTTATCAATTCAAAAGATGCCATGATTGAAACGAACCCATCTGGTGACGAAGCAGGTTTGGATGAAGGAGAAGATGATGATAACCAAGAAGTTGGACCTAGTTAACCACTGGTTCAATACAACTCAAACGATGCAATGATTGAACCAGAGGAGGATTCTAAAGAAACTGAGTACGATTCAGAGGACTTTACCCTACCGATGGAAACTAAAGAAGAGTGTTAAGCCAGAAAGAGGTTCACACAGCCAATAAGACAAGAACGGTTAGTAATCCTATCATTTCTGTACCCATCTTGTATCCCACTTCTATCCCAATCCAGAACGGTTAGTAATCCTATCAGTCGAGATCGGTACAAGCTCTAAGGCTTATGAAATATTGATCAAAATATGTACTTGGGTCGCATTGAGAGATGGACCTGTTGAAGACGTGTTCGAGGTGATTGTTGGAATGGGAGAAGTTGCTAATTTCCAAGATTGGGAAATGGAGCAGATGGAGGTTAGTGGAGTAAAGAAGTTTGCTGATCTATTGCATGTAGAAGCTCTATCAGCACTGGTAAAGAGAATGTTGAATTTACCAGAAATTATTTCTAAGGAAATTGCTGAGAACAAATCTGAGAAGATTGCTGAAGGGATTGAGCCATCTGTTGCTCAAATAGAAAAGATGAGTGATGGAATTGAAGTGCCAGAAGAGATGATAGTGGAAGCATAACCAGAAGTGTTGGAGTGTTCTGATCCAATGATTGACTTCGAAAATCCACCTGATCAGCTAAGAGGATTAGTTTTTGAACTAGTTAAGCTCCTCTTGCATTGCTATAATCCAGTTGTTATCTTGTAAGACTTTTTATATTGTTTTGAGTTTTATAGATGATATAAAATAACACAAACAAAACATAGAAGGTTGGTCTGTATTGGGAAATATTTGTCTTCTGGCATTAACACCTGCTTGTGCATCTCCTATGATCAGATCAAATGAGTGATCTGTTTTCCAATTCCTTCTTGGATTTGCACTTACATCAGGTGAGTTATGGTCCTCATCTGGTTCTGTTTTACCAGAGACATTTCTATGATCTTGATGATCCTCGATCATCTACATCGTCTTGAGTATAAAAAAGATCATTTCCCCTTTTATTTGTAAACTTTGTTTCCAATCTGGGGGTTTCATGATCAGTTTGAGTCTGTGATCTGGTTGCTAGTCATCTGATTTGATCCTCTTCCGATTCTTCAAAGATAGGATCATAAACCTTAACATAATCGACCTCGGCTGATTTTGACTTAGACTTGATGATCAATTTTCTCATCTTTTCCACAGTTGTATCTATGTCAACTGTATTCTCAAAATTAATTACAAACTTCTAACAAATGACTTGAGCTTTTTTCATCTGGTTTGGCTATCAGTTGACTTATATCTTATCTGAAATAATTAATATCAAATGATTTAAATCATACTCAGACGAATTGGCTCCATAAAATTATATGAGATGACTTCCAATTAGGTGAGATGACCTATCAGCTGAGACGACCAACTCACTCAGCTGCTTTGACAACTTCAGATGATTTATCCACTCACAGTAGTGACGTTGTCTAGCTAACACAGTTATCTTCTTCTCATGTAATAGAACCAGCTTATTAACATTTAATCCGACTATTTAGAGACGGTGGTATCTGTATCTAATTCGTATCTAAAACTCTTGAAACTAAAAGTCGTATCTAATCAGTTTATAATGAGAGACTGTTTTATTTTCGGTTTCAAATCTCGATTTTTAACAAATCCGTATCTATTACAGACGGATTAGGTGTTCGTCTCAAAATTTCGGTATCAAAATCAGGCTTTTTTTGTAGTGAATTTTAATTAGCACTAATTATAAACTAGACAATTGTTTCTACAGAATGGTACACACATAATCGTACACACTTCGTTATATATTTATAAAATTATACTCCCTCCGTCCCACAGGAATTTGCACACTTTACATATATGGATGTCCCATACCAATTTGTACACTCCATAAAAGGAAATATCTTCACAACCCTCACCCTTGAAATATACTCACCTTTTCTTACACATTTCTTAAAATGTTTGCCGGTCAAAGGGTGCAAGTTCCTTCGGGACGGAGGGAGTACTACTTTTGTTCATAAATAAAAAATGGATAAATATTACACTATGCCTTTTTTTTTTTATGGAAAGTTAAATACCCATCCCTTTTTTCCCCTCCCCATGACTCGAACCCAGAACCTAAGGCCTAGGTAGTGGTGCTCTAACCACTTGAGCTATCCCACTTTGTCAATATTACACTATGCTTGTACACGATTAAATGGTGTTTTTATTCTTTTTTTACACCAATTTTTCTAATTGTACCCTCCTTTAAATTTTAGAAGGTTCTAAAAAAATTTAATTTACCTTTATTAATTAATTATCTCTCATCAATTAACTAAATATAATTTTCTTTATGAAAAGTTAAAATCATGAAAATTGTGTCAAAATATAAAAAGAAAAAGAAAAAAAATCATTCATTTATGAATGGAGAAAATACTAATTAATCATTTATAAAGGATTCCATAAATAATATTAGTACCCTAGCATTAATGATAAAAAATTGACGATCCTAAATAATATTATCAAGAATGATAAAAAAATGAGAAATTTCATTTTACGTCCTGTAACTTAGGCCTAATCCAGTTTATATCCTTTAAGTTTTCACTTTTTCAATTTACGTTCTAGGGTGTCCAATTTATGTCCTTTTAAGTCCAATTTATGTCCTTTTCGCCGGAAAATTGGAATTCCGGTCAAATAGTCCAATTTATGTCCTTTAAGTTTGAAAATTAGAAATTAATAATTAAAAAATTCTGAAAAAAATTAAAAATATCATTAAAATTTATAAACGGTGTAAAATAAAAATAAAAAATTCTTAAAAAAATTAAAAAATCTACAATTCAAAAAATTTGAAAAATTTGTAAATTAAAAATAAAAAATTTCTAAAAATCTCATAAAAACATAAAATTCTAAATAAAAAAAATCTATAAATTAAAAATTTTCAGATTTTTAAAATAAAATTAAAAATTATACAATTCTAAAAACCTCATTAAAATGAATTTGACACGGTTCTACAATACATCAAGGCGTGGAATCCAAAAAAAATTAGGAGTTCGAGAAAAACTTTAATGGCGCATGAGTTCGAATCAAGTCTGATTTTTATTATTATTATTTGGTTTTTAGAATTTTTAATATTTAATCTACACATTTTTTAAAAATAAAAGAGATTTTTAGAATTTATAATGAAATTTTTAGAATTTTTAATAAGATTTTTGAATTTCTTAATTTTAAGTTAAACATTTTTTATTTTTTCAATTGTAAAATTTTTTATTTTTATTTTTATTTTACACATTTTATAATTTTTAATGAGATTTTAAAAAATTAAATAAGATATTTTGAATTTTATTTTACTCATTTTATATTTTTTAATTTTAATAATGTTTTCGGATTTTCTAAAGATATTTTTAGAAAAATTATTTATTAAAATTTAAAAAATTTCAAACTTAATGGACGTAAATTGGACTATTTGGCCGGAATCCCAATTTATTCCTCACATTCCGGTGAGTTTGAAAATTTTCCGGTAAAAAGGACGTAAATTGGACCAAAAAGGACGTAAATCGAAAAAGTGAAAACTTAAAGGATATAAATTGGATTGGGCCTAAGTTACAGGACGTAAAATGAATTTTTCTCTAAAAAAATTAACGTTCCTAAATAATATTATCAACAATGTCATCAATTTCAATTTGTGCACTCTGACCAAGACTTTGAATTTATATTGAAAATATCAATTATGTGAAATGAAGACACGTACGTGATGGGCTATGCATGGAGGAGCATATTGATTGATATGATATTATGTAACTAGGGTAAGGGTTACTCTGGTTAAGATGAATGCATGTTATCTATATATATAACTAACCTCCTATAGTGTAAATGAAAAAAATAATGACATTTGTGTAAATTTGAGAATATTATGGAGGTGAAGTATATAAAAAAGTTTCTATTTTAAGGGTGTTTTTAAGGGTGTGAAAGTAATAGTGAAACGTCTTAAAAGAAAAAATGTGAAAATAATTACGAAGAATCACGACCTCTGAATCACGCCCACACCCATTTAAAATTTTCATTTAATGAGTCTTCTCCCCTAAGGAGTAGAAGTGATAATCAATCCACTAATGAGTCATCTCTCAACTAGTTCAGACTTAAGAAATGAAATAATTCTTTGAATTAGTTAGTTATCTAAGGTAGGGTATATATGTTAATCTATTAAGTTACAAGCATGTTACCGACGGGTTCTCTCTCTATATATATAACCGGCCTAGCTCCTCCTATAATCCCGTTTATTCTTCCTCCCCCGCCTCATCATGTTTGCGTTCGGCGCCCTTCTTCGCTCCAATTGTCATCCATTAAAGTAATCATAACTTCTCTTACTTTCAATTCTTATCCATATTCTTTTAATTTATATTCTTTACCTTTAAATAATCATTTAGTTTATTTTAACTTCATGCATATTCTTTTGAATGTTAAAAATTTATCTAATAATAGATTGTCTTCTCATATTATGCAGGTGGAAACGTACTTAATAATCATCATCATCACCATCATCATGGAGGATAAGAAGAGTATCTTGTTCCGATCAACAAAGATTTTTCTTGATTGGAAGGGTGCCATAAAATAATTTTATCCTAATTATCATGATCTTTCACCTCGTCCTCTATCTCGGTGGTGACACTAAGAATTGGGCTTCTAAAAAGAATAAATGGTGGATCAAGCCCAAATTAAAAGGCTCAAAATTTATGGGCTAAAGCTTACATGCATAAAAGGTTCGGCTTTGGTTTCTTGGTCCACTTTGGCTACTCAGGAACAAGTTTGGAAAGGATGGTAGGCTTTCATGGCCAAGAAAAAATATAGGCCAAATAAAAAAAAATCTGGACTTAAGTCAATTAAACAAAAAATTATTGAACTTTAAGTTTAAGAAATTTCGTGCTTCATTCACTCCAAGGCATAAATCGTCCGTGAACAAAGCACGAGGGGGCATTTGTAAGCACATTAAAATTGCACCCAATTAAACGGTGACACATGGACAAATATATATTAAAATCAAATTAATTTACTATATCTATTTGAGAATTTAATTAAATTAATTCTCGAATTAAAGAGTTAAATTAGTGATATTTAATATATACGATACAAGCCGGTCAAATTATACGAGTATTGAAATACTCGTAATTGGTGAGAATAGATTTGACTTACCATATACGGAGGAAATCAAATCACACATCTTCAAAAAAGGAAGATAATTAAATTAAATCAATCAAGCCAATCAAATCGGCATCATCCTGTAAGAAGGCGCCACATGGCACGGTAATGCGTCGGAATCTTTACTCCCTCACCCTATAAATAGGGTCCTCCCTCATTCATTTCAGAAAACACACACAAAAGCATTTTCAAGACTCTAGAATTCTCTATAGAGATTCAAGGCGTTCTTGAGCATTCGAAGGAGCTTCAAAGACATTCTTCACCCAAATCATCTGAAGACGACGTTTGATCCGAGATTAAGGTATTAAACCCGTCACATCGACGTTCTTCTCAAAGGTGTTCTTCGCGGACTCATTGAAAATTCAAAGGTGTTCTTCGTGGACTCTTGAAGTTTCGAAGACGTTCTTCGTTGGCTCTTGAAGATTCAAAGGCGTTCTTCATCGCATTCGAAGGCGTTCGTCCAAAACTCCCCAAATCAGCGTTTAATCCAAAACAAGACGTCAAGTCCTTGGATTAACATTACAAATCATCAAATTCAATCGTGGTCAAGATCGAAGCGAAGATCACGCCCCAAAAATCATCCAAGTCAAAGTCAAGATTCGAAGAGAAGAATCAGAGGAATTAAATTAGAGATTGTAAATCCACAAATTTCTCGGTTTAATCCGAAGTAAATAAAATTGTATTTCAAATTCGTGTTTTTATTAATTTCACGAAATTTGTTGTTACAACTATGAAACTGAAACGATTTTGATAGGTGGGGAAATGTTAGAAATAGCAAACAGAGATGCCCAATGTATTTTTGGTATTATAGGTGGTAGAGAGAAAATACCATTAAAAGATACGGTCGTGGAATTGCCAGATTGGGTTAAGCGGTGTTTTAAACATGAACTGGCAGCAGAAGGAAAGAATGTTGCTGGTAATAAGCTAGTTATGTACAGGAAGCTAAAACTTTGCAAGACCGAAGCTGTTATGAAGGATGCAGAATTAGTGCATAGAGCAACAGACGTAGCAAGACTGTTAATTTGTTATATGTTGGCTATAATGTTTTATACTAACAAGAACTGTTCTGTTTCTCTCCACATTACTTGTTACCTAGAAAATTTTGACAAAATTTGTGAATATGACTGGTCTAATCTGATTGTTGAGATGTTGAAGAAGCAATTGAAAACAAGCAAAAATTTTGTAAATATGCTTCCAGTACGCTTTATTTAGAAAAAATTCTTTAAATGTACAGAGCTTATTGGTAGATTTTATGACTTATACGTTATATAATTTCCCCCTTTTTTATATACTACATTGCATAAAAGTACTGGATGTACGAGCATGTAGCATTGTTGAAGGCAGACCGAAGTGTTCAGATACCCAAGTATCGAAAATGGGATTTGTCCAAATTAAGTAAGCTGATCAAGAATCGAAGTGGGCAAAGAAAGTTGAGGTTCTGGTTTTAATTATACGTGTTTTCGTATTAGGTATTATTCAGTAGACTGTCCTTAAGATTCTCATTGTGTGTCCATGTATTATAATACAGATTAGAAAGAAAACATTGAAAGCTACGTCTAAGGAGAAGGAAACATTTAGACAAATGCTCAGATTTAGAGAGGTTGATGTAAGAACGCATACTGGTGTTGAAGATGATGGGTTTAAGGAGCCGTACAACAACGGCGGAGAAGATTTAACGGATTTAAAGGCTGGTAGAGGCGATGAGAATGCACTGTCAGACAACTGTGGAATACTGAAGAGAGAACACAAGCCAAAGTAGTTTCAGACCAGATTGCGCGTGTAATGATAGACTTGCAGTCAAGTATAGATAGAGATGGTATATATAATGGAGAGGCTAGAGAGGATGCAGATAATGGGGAAAGGGTTGATAGTGCCGGTTGTAATAACATTAAGGATTATAGTAACATACATACTGGTAGCTGTCATGAAGAGAAGCAAAATTTTGATCCAGATAGATTTTACGAAGATCTGCATTCAAAAGAACAGGCTATTCAGTTAAAGTTGAAAGAGATGGAGTGTGACTTGATGATGAAGGATAAAAAGATGGTTGAGCTGGAGTTGGCTGTGAGTAAATTGAAACAAGAAGCTGAGGATGACTTGATGATGAAAGACAAAAAGATAATCGAGCTGGAGTTGGCGGTGGGTGAATTGAAACAAAAAGCTGAGAGTGAATTGATGATGAAAGATGAAAAGATACTTGAGCTGGAGTTGGCAGTGAGTAAATTGAAACAAGAAGCCAACATGAATTCCCATATAAGGACACAACCACAGGAATCCCATGATGAAGATGAAAAGAATATTGGATATACTATTTCCAATGACATTGATCAAGTGGTGGGGGACAACAGTATGGCTGAAACAAATGACAATGGATCAACAGGAATGATACCCGAAGTGAATTCCTGTAAGGAGTTGGTGAAATTTATTGACATACAAGCTGAACATTTGAAAAGGGCAGCCAAGCATCCTAGTCCAAGCACAATCACCAGAGTTGTTAAGCGTAGAACCCAAAAAGACGGGAGGAAAGCAAAGAAAGGCACTCCTGATCCCACAACAAAAGTGGTTCTAATTGAGGATGATGATGTAGATGGCAAGATTGCAACTGAGACTGTGTCGGAGGATCAAGATGGAAAGAAACTAAGAATAAATAAGAGTTCACCTGTATACAAGAACATGAACAAACATGTGAAGCAGTATCTTATTGATCTGCTGGATTTGAAGGGACAAAGGTAATCACTAAATGAACAACTTAAGGGTCATAAGACATTTTAAAATTCAGCATTTGATGATACTCTATCCCTTCATTTTTATTTTTCTTTTTGGCTTATAAAATACCTTATTCATTTTGCAGGTGTGTTGTTTGGATTGGGGAAGAGTTATATTCAGCAATTACGGTAGGTGAGTTGGTGTAAGTAATTAACAGAAAAGGTTTGACTGACAAGGTACGGAGATAGTGTAGTTAATTATTTATTAAGATTCTGTTTTAAAGAATAGAAGATATTCAAATCCATAATTATATGTTCAGAATGATTTTTTAAATGTTCATTTGACACAACATATGTTCGATGAAAAAATAAAACAATCGTCTTCACAACGACATGCTTGGTATTAATCTGCATATGAGAATTTATAAATTATATATTTTTGAATGTCTTTTTGTTTTTTGTATGAAGCTTGTATAATAAATACACATTGCTAAGCCCCTAATTCCTGCATATTATCAGTAGTTGATTGCAGGCCGAGGTCCGAATCCGCATAAGAAGAGTAACCTAAAAAAATTGATTGATGACCAACTAGCGTTGTCCCTGAAAGCTAACTATTTGATTTTTCCAATTAATGGAACCGCTGGAAAAGGAAAAAATGCAGTACCCTACCACTGGACAATGTTAAGACTGGACATGAATACCGGAGTATGGCGTTTCCTCAATTCAATTTGAAGTAAGACAAGAAACAGCAAAGATGTGCATGTCGGTAAATACAAATGAACATGTCAATTCAAAATTTAATGAGATGTCGAATGATACAACAACTAACTGTTGGTTGTTCGGATGTGTAGGCAGAATATGTAGGAGAAAAGTTGGTTGAAATAATGAAAAAGACGAACCCCGGTCACCCAATAGTGAAAAAGGGTACTAAAATGCCCGTGTCGGAGAACAGTTTACAGCAGGTACCAGGAAGTTTGGATTGTGGTGTAGTCGTCTGCTATCATATGGAGAACACAATGTTGGGTAAGCCGTTAGACAAGGGTACTTTCGATTCGAAAACTGCAGACCATTATTGGAAAAAAAATGATCGAATGTTTTGTACAAGCATCTACGGAACAAAGAAAGAATACGTGAGAATGTGTGTCATGTTTAAACAATTAATAGCATATCCGGATATACAATTAGTTGTTGTATGTGAGAATTTTATTTAATGCATAATGTATTCACAACTATAGATTTACATATGTATGCGTTACAGAACAATTTTTCATGAGAAACTTAGTGTTGCTGGGATAACAGAATCATACACTCTCAATAGTGTAAGGATGTCACATAGAATTTGGAGATTTGTAGTATATGTTCCGATTTTTCATGACATATTCAGAATTGAAACACGTATGTTTAAAAACAACAGAACATGTGTTTCACCCAAACTCGTACATCAATACAGTGTATGTTCATATTACTGTCAGGATTATATAATCATGTTCAATTTTAAGCTCAAAATGTTCATATTTACATGATAATTGTTCAATTATTTACAGTAACCACAGTTACCATATTAACGTATAGTGATATACTTCCTAAACAAAAGAAAATTAAGAAGGAAAAGAATAAAATAAAATAATGAAATGCATAATAATAATGTAATATGTATGTAGAACAAGAAGTATATTCTCTACAACATCACAATACAAAAATGGAATGTTCTACGAAGTTTGTAAAAGAGTTGTTGTTCAGGTTCGAATACATAATCAAATGAACAGCACAAAAATATGTATGATCAATAACATTACCGTTTTCTCCATTGGATCATGAACATCAATTTTATACATTCGCATATATTACAACATTGTATGCGTAACAAAGTATATTAGAATGTATATATGATTATTAAATTAAATGACACTATTTCAATATTTGCATAAAAGAAAGGCTCATCCATTTAAACCCCACACAGAGGCATGTCTCTGAAGGATAGACTACAAACTCTGAAACCATAACAAACTTAATGAATACGCACATTTGATTCGGAAAATGCAACGTAACTACCGAATACGACAACCAAATATTCGGGTTTAACAAATATTATATTTCATGTTCAAATAAATAATGTAGTACACAATCTGAACTGATGTATATTCAGTAAGACTACCCATTTTCAAATAACAATAAAACATGAATGTTACATTACTCTATCGTCCATGAGAATATACCTAATATGTATAATATACACCATAAAATATCCAATATATTCGTTTTCTACAATACAAGATGTTAGATCAACGTCATTAATGTTACACCAACGATGCAACTTAATTAAGAACCCTAAGGTAACAAACCCCAAAAAACCTGAAACCCTAAACCCTAAAGCCTGATCCCTAAACCCTAGACCTTAAACCCTAAACTCTGGACCCTAAACCCTAAACACTAGACCCTAAAACCTAAACCATAAACCATAAACCCTAAACCCTAAACCCTAAACCTAGACCATAGACCCTTGACCTTAGACCCATAGGCCCTAAACCATACACCCTAAACCCTAAACTCTAAACCCTAAACCCTAAACAATGAACCCATAAACCCTAAACCCTAAAATTGTAAAAATAGTCGTAAGTAGAAAGTTTTGTGCGTATGGTGTAGGGCTTGGTGTTCGAGGTTTATGGTTTAGATTATAGGGTATAGGATATCCCATGTCTAACCTATACCCGGTTGTTTGGTAAATTTAACGTACAATCCGAATAAGACTCTAGTATTACAATGAAATAAAAAAACATATTATACATATACAAATGAAAAAATGAAGTGTTCAATTTGAAAAGATATATGGTCAAAAAAATGTACAATATGTTCGACAACCTCATCCTCATGAAATCATGATTTTCATCCCAAACCATACAACAAAATATTGTAATTTTTGTCGTTATATTCAAGCATAAGAAACAACATTAATAAGAATCAACATAAGCTACAAAATTATCTGTGAATGTCGAAATAAAATAACTAAGTAATTTATGTGTGGAGAAAATATTTAAACACATAACCCATAGACTACAACAATTAAAATAAAAAAATGTATGTATGTATAAAAAAAAAAAACAGAGGAGAAAGAAAAAGATTGATAAAACTAAAATTCAAAAAAAATTAAACACACCAGATTATGTTTGATGTATACCCATATGCGTTTTCAAAAATTAAAATTAATAAAAAAAAATATATTCTCCAAATTTGTATCCTATACTAATGGACGCGACTTTTCATATTCCACAGAAGGGAATGTAATTAAAAAAAAAAACAAAATTACAACGGCATCAGGGTTGAAGCGTTTCCACATGTAATCTGAAAAGTCACAACCGTGGGGAAAATATGTATAAAACTGTTCATATTCCTTAAGAAAAAATTCAGAAAACATTTGGTTTTGGTTAAATTACACTTGTCCATTACTGTAATATCATAGAAAAAGGTAGTAAAAGTATATCAAGAAAGCAGCAATTGCGGATCAAGTGACTCGACAGAACCGAACGGATGAGATCCAAATACCTGATGAAATCATGGAGGACGGACTAACGACGTTACCAAGCAAAAACGTTGGGCAACTCAGACTCGTACAACAACAATGGAATGAATGGATGTCAACAAAAGTGTTTGCGTTCAAACATCTGGCTGAAATGAAGAAGCAGATTCGAAATAAGAAATTTTTAGATTTTGATGAAACGCCACCACATCTAGTATACAAATACAGCCCACCATCAACGACTGACAACAAGAGGGATATAGATGAGGTTGTCGAAAGAGGATGCCCAGCGCTGGCAACATGTGATGGAATGATATGTACATCAACCATGGACGACAAGTTGTTGCTCGTTAATCCAACTACGGGAAAAAATTTCGAAGTTCCGCCTGAAAAAGTTGTTTTTCCGGAGGGAACCGTTTGGGCATACTCGTTTTTTGGTCTGGGATTCAACTATGCGTTAGACGAGTACAACCTGATGAGGATTTCAATATTCGACTATTCCGAAAAACTCAAAACTGAAGTGAAGGTGTTCCATGTAGAACAGAAGGTATGGAAGAAAGTAGCTGATTTTCCCATGAACTACCCATTCAAGAAGCCTGGGATATTCGTAAGAGGGAGGCTTTTTTGGGAGACTTCTACACAGTGGGATGAATCATCACTCGTAAATTTTAATCTTGAGGATGAGACATGGGGCGGTATAAAAGTACTAAGGGATGCTGATAAATTCTTTCGGGTCAACAGATTGGATGACAATACGCTGGGTCTTTTCCCCCACATTTGTGTTAATGAGTACACATTTTGGCTGCTACGTGGTGGCCGTTCAGATGAGTCGTGGAAAAAGTTTACTATAAAAAATAATACAATCACAAGCGACGTAAGAATATTTAGAATCCAACCTTTGTGGATGCTGACACCTTGTGGGAAGAAGGTGATGTTCAGGAAGGAACCAATACGTGATTTCTTCTCATATGACCTAATCGAAGACACTGTGGACAATGTAGATGGTGAAGAGATTGTGGAAGGATACTGCACAATGATTAAAGTTGTCGAATAAATTTGCCAACCAAGTGGAGTATATTAGGAAGTACAGTTTTGTAGATAATAATTGGATGTGATATAAACAACTCAAAGATTATTGTATTTTAGTTTGTTAGAACTAGTATTGCTGGTTCTAATATGACATCTTGTGGAGTGTAACTCATGTAATGTAATCATCTAATAGACTATATATAAATATATGCAAAAAAACATACAATTATTCAAGACCTGTCGTCTCCATCCAGTTACAACAACGAGATTTGTTATATGTGAATAGACAGCGCAATACGGATTCGTGTCTTAAGTGTGGGTAATAAAACGTGGATAAAATTGAGTTGAATTTTGCTAACCAAAAAATTGAGAAGGACTATTGTCATAGTATGTTTCATGCTAGTTGGATAACAGTTTTATGTATAACAAATAACGCAGTGTACGGATCGAATAAGTAAGGTGTACCATAATCAATAATGAAACATACAGAAGACAAGCAACTACATTCATAAGACTTATATATACAACACAGAAAATAATTGTTAACAAGGTCCTTGCATACCGTCCAACAGATTACAAAATCATCGTAGCCATACAACCATGGTAAGATCACAAAAAGAACCCATCTAGTACATCAACATTCCCAATTAAAAAATAGCCAACTACAACGCAAAAGACGACAAACGATACGACATAGCTAGAACCAGACTATCCACAAAATGAACTAAGCTAACGTACCACAAATCCACCCACCTACACGTAGTGTCTAGGATCAATGAAGGTCTGGACAACACTAACGAGCCTACAGTAGCCAATCACGAATATGTCATCCGGAACAAACAACTCCCACCACATTCCAGTGTCCAAATCAAAGCAACCAAATGTGCCCACTGGATCATTTCTAACAAGAATCTGTCATTCTCCCGGCATTAAAAAGAACAGAGGCTGGGGAAGGAAAGGATGCACGATTGTTTCCAAATCATTAAATCTCATGGTGTATTTAGACCATAACTCATTCTCACCGTAGCCAGTGAGAATATGAAAATCCCACTCCCTGTTCTCACTAGTGACATGTTTGAATGGGCATACAACAAAGGAATCATCATTCAACACACCTATATCAAAAAGCCCAGTTGCAGTTGGCGTGCCCCAGGTGTCATAAGTTACAACAGGCGAGTCTATGGCCCTCCAGGTTTCAGTCATAATGTCAAAGATACCTATTTGTTTCTCAACACTATCCCCCTTATATACTGAAAAATGAATTCCGTTCCTAACCCAAGCAGAAAACTTATTTATAGGATTACCTAATGGAAACGGTGGTAAAACCTTCCAGGATTGAGTGTGCGTAGAGAATAATCGAACCTTCGACGACGGTTCTTTTCCTTGAAAGATCACAACCCTCATTATGATGTACGCATCTCTGCTGGCTTCATACCCCATGAGAAAGTACGTGTTTGACCACTCCGACCCGACATCCCAATTGATTGTTGGGGCATGGATTTCAGCTCTAACCCTTGTTAAAGGGTTAATGAGATAGAAGCTGTCCGTGGCCGAAGCAACGCATACGAGACCATGGCAGTCAGCCAATATCTCGTAGTTTGCAGCGTCCTGTCTGAGTACACGCCTGTAAATCGACGAACCTGGGAACAGCTGCTTGTAGGACAGTGGAGAGGAAACAATATTACTCTCAAACATTGTGGAATACCGATTCTCCTCACGCATTTGTTTGTATATGCATCTGGCAAGAAGAGGTTCAGAGAGGATGGAGTTCAATCGGGGACTGACCACTCTGGCTCTCGCGACCTCTTTGAATGACAGCCGAGAAACGATATCGATCCACAATTCTGGGAGAAGGTCACTAAATACATCAACCTCGGCATCTTGGTGTTTTCCATCAACAGTTGAATCAAAAACAGATTCGTCGGTTTGATCTATTTCCGCCATTGCTAAAACATCAACATCCTGGTGTTGGCCATCAACAATTGATTCATCAACAGCTTCATCGATTTGATAAATTTCCGCCAGCGTGAAAACCTCAGCATCCTGGTGGTGGCCGTCAACAGTTGTTTCATCAACAGCTTCGTCGATTTGATGTATTACCGCCATTGTTAAAACCTGAATTTTGTGTGATATGTTTGGAGTTGATTTTGTTAATGGATTAGTATAGCCGATGAGTGTATAATGGGTTTTGTGAAGTAAAGTAATGATGCGACAGTGGCATGTCTCATCGATTATGTGTATAGGGTGTAAGAAGATTATAGTTATAGGAGTATGTTAGAGTTGAAAAATCAGTATTTTTGGCAGATATTGCTTATTTGAAAAGTAATTGTGAAATTGCGTCATGTACAATTGAAATCGGCTAGATTCAAGTGGAATTAATGGGATGATATGTAAATAACCTCGATAATGGACAAATAAAATGAACAGTTCAATAACTCTTTGTTTGCAAATATAAGAGAAATAAATGAAAAGTAATGATGACCAAAAAATAAAATAAAAACACACACAATTTATAGTGGGGATGTTTTAAACATCTTAATTATGTAATGCAATTATTACACGGAACGGGGGAATTAGAGGTAAAATTTTACGTTGTGCTAATAATGTAATTTTAGTACGTAGGAAAAATGTATAATCCCAAAAAAATGAAATTTTAGGATTACTCTGAATGCATCTGGTGAAAATGTTAATCATAAAAAAACATACCGTTATAGGATTACTCCGATTGAACTTGATTTAAAATTATAACTCTACAATTACTAATAAATGATTACCACGTTTTTTATTAATTGAATCATATGCAAATGTAGTTTATAAAAATTATGTGGGTTGTGGGAGACTCGAACATGATCATAAAAAATGAGTGAGTCACTGTTAGTTAAACATTAAACCGGACAAAACCATCACGTGACCTTAAAAAGGATTTATAGTAGTCGAACAAACCAAATTCATTTTTATTTCAACTGTATAAAGGTTGAGTAGTAAGAAAAAAAGAAGTTCAATCACGACACAGTAGTGTATGACAAATAGTCCCCTGATTAAAATCCTTTATAAATGTGTTACAAATACACGTTACCGAAACATAGTAACAGCATTAAGCATCGATCATTTAACATTAATACAAGTATATAAATGGGAAACGACTATCTCCGGATGAAGGGTCTATGTTGAAGATATTTGTACAAATTATACTGGATTTTATGTTTAAATCAAAAAATGTTAACGAAACCAAAAAAATAAAAAATAAAAGAAGACGTAATGAAAAATATGAACACAACGACACCGTATTTGGATATACGAGTTATAGAATTACTGTAACCAATGCTGCAGCGAAAAAACGGAACAAATAAAAAAGAAAAAATGAACAAGACGTTTGATATTCTGACTTTAAAATATTTGCAAAAAGTTCAAAGAAGCAAGTAGCAAATCAATCAATCCGCACGTCATTTGAGATAACAATTAAACAAGGCAATTAATGTAAAGTAGAGTCTCAACAGCAACGGCGTAGAGTAATCATTTTCCATCTTCTCTTGTTGCTTTTTAGATATTCAGAAAAAACTGTTCGAAGGAAAAAAAACTGCATCAGCCGCACGTTTCAAGCCTGTGTCAAAATCGTGGTACGAAATCATTTCGTCAAAAAGGTTTGGAGACGTGAACTACATCAACTTGAGAAATCTAAACAGATTTTTCACAAAGTTTGTGCCGGTGAATGTAGCGGTAAACCTAGTGTACGAGAAAACAGAGGACGGGAACGAAGAATACAGAAGGGTGCTTTTTCAAGGAGGTGATGAAGGAGTGATAGTTGTTGCGTGTAGGGGACTGATTTATTTAACATCGCCAAGTGATCGGCTATTCATCGTAAACCCTTGTTCAGGGTGTTGGGATATGAATCTGTGAAACAATGTTCTAATTGATGTGTATGTTTTGATGACCAAAAGCAACTTAAGGATAATG
This sequence comes from Galeopsis tetrahit, assembly GCA_963675135.1. NCBI lineage: Eukaryota > Viridiplantae > Streptophyta > Magnoliopsida > Lamiales > Lamiaceae > Galeopsis > Galeopsis tetrahit. The sequence continues at coordinate 53,643,580 of OY776125.1, forward strand.
GTATATGTGATTATATGTTGATATAAAAGTTCTATATAAGACAAGATTACTGATCTTAGTGTGGAAACTGAGAATAATTTTAGTGATCTTATGTATTCTGAGTTACTGATCTTGTATACTTACTGATCTTATATGCTTACTGATTTTATATGTAAGTTACTGATCTTAGGTGTTTACTGATCTTATTGGTTACTGATCTGATGTATGAACTGTTAGGAACTAAGCTGATGTTTTGTATTGTATAGACAGCTTATAGTATAGGACTTAGATGTACTCATCTGTATATATAGTTCAGTTGATGTATAGATAGGTTTTGTAATTGTAAAGTTGTATTCTATTGTAATCAGCATTGTAAAGTTCAGAACAGTAGATTAGGAATAGATTAGAAGAAGATCAGAAGACTAATGAAGACTCAGAAGACTACTTCAGATTAAGAAGACTTCAAGAAGAGTTGAAGAGAAGCTTAGAAGAATTCTGAAGAAGTACAGAACAGTTTTGGAGAACTGTGCTTACTGACTAAGAACAGTAAAACTAAGAAGAGTAGTTTACTGTGCTGAGTTAGTATGATTGAAGAATAAGTTTGGAAAACTTATTTAAGGCGTAACTGAAGATTTATTAAAGAAGAGCTGACTTGGAAGTTGAAGGAAGTTACAAAGTCGGTTACAAGAAGAAGTTACAAAAACAGTTTTAGAGTTAGTTGAGAGTTACTTCACAAACTGCTAACTGTCATACTAAGTTCTATAAATACTGTATGATCTCCTACTTGAAGAGACTACTGCTACTACTGAACAATTACTGATCTTAGAAGAAATCAAGAGCAAGTCTACAAGCAAGAACTCACAGAGTTAAGGAAATCAAACTAAGGAGAAGCCACTGAATTGAAGAGAAGAATCAAAGGCTACATTTCAGAGAAGTTTTACTTTTCATTTTAAGTTTGTATTGTTGTAAACAAGTGTGCTAGTTACTTGTAGAATTACTAGTAGATCGAAGATATACCTGGAGGTATAATCGATAAGATCACAGTCTTAATCTTGAGACTTTAAGCCACAAGAAACTCAAGAAGGAAGAGTTAATAAAACATCACAACTGGGATTGTGAGAGTGGATGTAGACTTTTTGGTCGAACCACTATAAATTCTGTGTTCTTTACTTTTCTGTTTGTTATTTGTTTGAATTGTTTAACTAAGAACATTAAGATTTACAAAGATAAAGATCTAAGTAAAAGTTGAGTATAAACTAGTAAGGCCCATATTGTTTTGAAAGTACTGATCTGAGCTAAGTAAGCACAGTACAGTACATAAGAAGACTAAATTCCGCATTGCATATTCTGATATTTTGAAAGAATTTTAAAAGTCTATTCACCCCTCCCCTCTAGACTTTTACTAGCTTAATCAATCTTAACTCAACTTTGGGACCAACACAGGGGAAAAGGTAGAGGTAATTAATAACGAAATCAAATGGGATAACGAGGCAGATTGGGCAACTGCACACTTCTCTATGTCATACGATTCCATCGTTGAATCATATGTTGTTGTAAGGGTTGTGCATTATAGAAGTAGCATATGTACATCCAAAGTAAGTGTTTACTCAACACATACAAAGAGATGGGTGGAAATGTCGAATGTGCCGAATAGTGTGTTAGATTATGAGTACTTAGTGTGGGTAAGGAATCTGCTTCACTTCAAGACCTACAAGTCAAGTCCAATAATGTCGTAGATATCGACATTCAATTTGGGTACTGGATGTTGGATAAATATAGAATTGCCTATGAAAAAAACATTGAATAGTTGGGGATTCTGGATCTGGCAAGGAATATGGAAAATGGGGGCACTGGATGAAGATACGCTGGTTGTTGCACCTGTGTTAACGATGGATTCCAATAACTACGAGTTTGAATTCTACACACTAGAAGTGGAGGTAACGACGTGTGGAAGAATTATAAAATCGTTTTCAACCCTTGTGTATGTATGCCACAAGAATTTACACCACAACCACTGTTCTTGATAAAGCCACATAATTCGAAGATCATGTTTAGAAGGAATCCAATTGGTACATTGTTCAAATACGATTTAGTCACAGGAGAGTGTGAGGATGTGTTAGATGAAAACGAGCTTGTACATCATGGAGATGGGAAACTGCTAAACATCGGGATGAGTATAATGCATCCTCAAAACTACATGCAGTGATCGCAGTGTGCAGGTGATGATATTTTCCAAAAAACGGATCGTTTTGTAAGCTTACAGTTCAAATGAATGTGGTTATTCTATGCGTCTGTTTTAATTGATGATTGTTTTAAATTATGTAATCTGTTTTAATGTAGTCGATTGTTCGAATGCAACAAAGCCTGCCAATTAGTATTCTCATCGTGGGTGCAGGTGTAGTTTGTTTGTTGATAAAGTGCGTTATTTTACATAACAATGGTTAATGGTTACTAGGTACATTACGTTTAAATATCGGATACTAAAACAAAATATTGATTGGTTTAGGAACAATCATCATAAAAACATGAACATAGTACAAAATATAAACAAGGAAACTGGTTATTAGTGAAGAAAATTAGAGTGCTTCATAGACAAGTCATAAGATAGAAATGTTAGAATACGGGTCTAACACAAAGTTTAGTAAGATTACATTATCTTGAATGCAATAAACAAGCATATAACCAGGACAAATGACACAATTAGTAGGATGCAGAGAAGCATGTTATGAACTTCTTGGCCACCACTGACATGACAAACTTTTTCTGGAAACGCAGCGAAGGCTGGAAGGGAAGTTTCATGTAGAGTTTGGGAAAGAGAAGTGGATTCCCCAATCTGGGAAACACTACCAGCACGAGCGTCCCTCGTATTACAGATCCCACCTTGAACTTCAGTACTCCGAGAACACCAATGCGAAAAACCATGGGTGCTGCATCTGTAATAGAACTTTCCAGGGTTCGCATCATACTTAGATCTCCGTATATGCGCAGGTGCACCACAGTTTCGACATGAGGACACGCCAAACAAGGCAACCAAGTCAGTTGGAGGAGAAGAAGTGTTATCAGACATTTGATAATGAATATATGAATGTATAGAATGCTATTGTATGAGTATGGGACATTTATAGGCATATAGCAACGGTCATAAACGGCTAAACCCATAATATTTCAACTTATAACGGCTATATATTAAATTCAGAAGAGAGAGTAGTTTATTCAAATCGTCGTCGTATAATGTTTAATAGTGTGTTACGAATGTTCAAGTTAATAAATTATATGCACATACTTGTATTGCTAAAAAAACTACCAAGAAAGCATTAGAAACAACCAAATGCATCAGGGCGCATCGGAGGGTACAATGTCTGTCATTACCTTGGAACAAGATAATTGAAATGTAGGAAATGGAACTACGTACGATTACAACAAGAAATAAGGCAAAATGACATATAATTGTGGTAAGAGCAGCAGAATGACATTCAATTTGATTCATGTGATAACAATTAAGCAAGAATAGGCGTATTTGGGGGGGTAATAACATGTGAGTAAAAACGCAGAAACAGTGCAATTGAAAATATACATACAAAAAATAGGACATAAAACATGCACTCACAAATACCAGAAACAAATAAATGCGTGAAGCATAGTGTACTACATTTATTTTTCATCTGGCTGGGACATTACATGACAAAGTATCGTGATTGTCGTACTTGTAACAAATATAACAAAACCGCTTGATTTTCTTCCCGAGCTCAACATACGACAAAATCCTTTTCTTCTTAGGACGACCTGGGGGACGATTCAACAGTGGAGGTAATATGTGATCATCAAGAAGTAGAGGTTGACCTTCATATTTTTCTGTTTCAGGGATGGGATGAATATCATGACTGTATGTCTGCATATACATTGTGGTGAAGAAAAATTTGTCTACGTATTGAAGCACACTTCTACTGGAACTCCGAATGACAGCAACAGCATGAGAGCAAGGGAAACCTCGAACCTCCCATTGACAACACGAACAATGTTTGGTACGTAGATCAACCAGTGTACTTGGGATAGAACTAAGTTCAAACTGTCCACTAGAACACATGACAACCTTCCAAGTCCGAGATTTGTTTGTGAGATGATTGCACCACGATTCCTTAACTGGACAGAGTACCATTTCGTGCATGTGTCCCTCCGCTGAAGGTGCATCTGACTGAGTGCTGTAAAATAATCAAATAAAGTTAAATTTCATAAACAATCGAAAATCGATTCTGTATCTGATTATGAAAGAACTAGGGGAACTACCTATTCGAATAGAGTCGATCATGTAGGTTATTGGCAAACTTCTAAAGTCAGTAATCCAGCTATTAAATGATTCAGCGGCGTTTGACGTCATTTCCCCGTAACGGGTAAGTATGGGAGAGTGTGCGACGACCCATTTGTCATAAGGAAGACCTTCAAGCCATTTCTCGACAGTATCACCACCGACCGTCTTGAAGATTGAAAGCTTCTCATTAAATAAACGAATATTCGGAGCATATGCACAATCCCTAAAATATTCAGACATGCTTTTCCTCTTAGTGTTTGTCCAACCCTTCTTGAATCTAGACTTGAGGTTATTAGTAAGATGGAACAAACAATAGAAATGCACAGGAGCGTCGAATACAATAGGAAAAGCAGCCATTAAACCTAAATTTCGATAAGACATGTAAAACACCTGGTCTGGGTGTTCTAGATTGTCTCGGCACATCTCAAGAAACCATGTCCAATTTTCGATATTCTCCGAAGATACAACTGAAACTGCAACGGGGAACAAACCTGCGATACGTGAAAAAAGTTTAAAAACAAATAAGTAAAAAATAGAGAGACACTGAAATGAAATAAATAATAACACGTCCAAACAATAGTAATTTAGCATATGCAAAATCATACCATTGTTTCCGTCCTTGGCAATGGCAGATAAGAGAGTACCTTTAGAGCGTCCTTTCATAAACGTACCATCTATAAAGAGCATCGGCCGACAAGATTTAAATCCATCAAGACATCCTTTGAAAGAGACAAACAAACGCTCAAACCGATTGAACGATCCATTGTTTTCTAGGAAAACAACACTTCCAGGGTTTGTACGTTGAATTACATCACAATACCATCGAAGCTGATTGTAGGAGTCTTCATAAGAGCCAAAAATATAATCCCTAGCATGCTCTACAGTACGCCACGCCTTATAATATAAAATGTTCAAACCATACCCATCGCCTAATATATGAATAACATCTTTACTAGTGGCATTCGGAGTAGTCCGAACCTTTTGAACAACAAAATCAGACATCAACTTTGGAGTCATACGTTTCATGACCTTATTTGACGAATTAACATTACAATTATGGATAAAATAGCCATCTGTAATACGTAAAATACCTGAAGAAGTGGTAGTGATTCCCTTAATACACCAATTACAATCATAACCTGGGTGATCACACTCAACTCTAATATACTTTCTATCATTCCTAATATATTTATAAACAAACCCAGCCACAGTAGCATACTTAATTAACGCTTTCCTGAACTCGACAACACCACCTTAAAAAATAGAACCAACGCATAAACCAATAAACTTTTCAGGCCATGAATCCGAAAGTAAAGGTTTCCTTATGGTTTTTGGACATATATCATATGAAGGAAGATCGGAATGCGAATTTTGATTTTCTTGGGAACCTAATTTGGAACTAGGATTCTTAATAGATCGAAAAACTATTCTACCTTTATGAGACAATGTTTCTAGAACAGGAACAGATGATGAGCAGGGTATATTAGATGTAATATTTGATATTACATAACCTTGACTATTTTAAAAACAAACGTTAGGAACATCGATCTCTTGAGATACAGGATCACAACGTATTTTGGAAGAACAAACAGAAACACATTTCAAGGTGTTCGACAAAGCATATGAAAACATATTTTTCAGATCATCGTCGCATCCCAACAAACAGTTAACTATATTTCCACCCGACCAACTAAATTCCAAGTTTTCGAAAATACCTTGAATTCGGGACCAATCTTGTTGAATTTTTGTCATGAAATCAACAAATGATGTGTTTGAACGAATAGACACGAGCTTGCAATGGCTGTTAAATTTTACACACACAGCGACGGATTGCTCCATTAGGTATAGTGATGAATTCAAATTTGAAATTTGAATGAAAGCTTTTGATAATGGCGATGTAAGGATTGAATCACGCTTCCTTGATTTGATGGCCACCTGGTAATGGCGAAAAGAGGGAGTACAAATTTTTTTGGCAGAATGATTTGACTGCAAGTGGGGGAAAAGAGAGGCGCGTGGATTGTGGACAAAATTGAAAATGAAGGGTAAAATGGTCTCAAATGACCTTAGTTGCATTTTTTTAATATTTTCGTCTAGATTGCTATATATTTGTAAAACATGTACCCAACTTTAGTTAATCTCTAAAAAAATCGATGATCCTAAATAATATTATCAAGAATGATAGAAAAATAGTCATCCTATCCTTTTATGTCTACTTCAATTTTCAATAATGTGCATTATATATTTTAGTACTCCGTAAGAGATAACTACAATATTAGATACGACTCGATCATATGATTGCTGTCATTTGAATTTTTTATTTTTAAATGAGATTTTTAAAGAATTTATAGAGAGGTAGAGAATTTTCTAATAATTCCCTTTACTGTCTTTACCTTTGCTTTGGCAAATTCAGGATTTTGAGATTGGGGGTACGACCATTAATATGTAATTTTTAAATACTTTTACATGATATTCATTATCTTATATTTAATGCGAATATAATCAAATTAAATATGTAAATATATTGAGCGTTTTCACAAGTCTTTAACAAATTAATAAACTACATGCAAAAAAATGATAGACCATTTTATATTCCTTAAAATAACTTAGTGAATCACCTAGATTTTACTCTCACAAAACAATTTTTATGTCAACTCTAATGAATACTTAACAACTTTTACAAAATACTTGTATAAATGAATGATCAAGTAATAGTCAAGCAAATATTAAACAACTAAGCACGTAAGTAAGCAAGTAAATACAGAAAGTAAATGACACAATATGTATAGTGGTTCGGAGGCTAAACTGCTCTTACGTCCACTCTCCTAATTTAATAGGATAATTCTTTAATCTCTCAGAATTAACTTATTTTTACAGTCTCAAGGTGCACTCTCTTCTTCTTCTTCTTCTTCTTCTTCTCCTCCTCCTCCTCCTCCACCTCCTCCTCCTCCTCCTCCTCCTCCTCCTCCTCTTCTTCTTCTTCTTCTCTTCTCTTAATTTTTTATAATCTTCTCTCGTTGCAATACTCTCAAACTACTACGAACTCCACAATACTCTCAAAGTGCAAAGTGAAAGTAGAGTTTTGTTATTGGTTACCAACTTAGTGTGATATCCGTTAAAATTAAGAACAAATGTAAAGGCTTAGAATATCACTTTCTAGACTTTGGATAATAGTGTAAAAGTGACAAGTGGGAACTATGATTAACAACTATTTGCACACTTTATTTATTCATCTGTTCCACAATTGTTTGCACAACCTTAAAAAAGAAATTCCTTTATAAAACCCACTCTAACAATATTCACATATTTATACCAAATGCTATTACTTTTACACTCATTTCAACCACTCTCTCTATTTTATTAATTTAACTTTACAAAAGAGAAAAAATTATTTTACGTCCTGTAACTTAGGCCTAATCCAATTTATATCCTTTAAGTTTTCACTTTTTCGATTTACGTCCCTTTTGGTCCAGTTTACGTCCTTTTCGCCGGAAAAATTTCAAACTCACCGGAATGTGAGGAATAAATTGGGATTCCGGCCAAATAGTCCAATTTACGTCCTTTAAGTTTGAAATTTTTAAAATTTAATAAATAAATTTTCTAAAAATATCTTTAAAATTTTTAAAATATTATTAAAAATCTGAAAACATCATTAAAATTAAAAACTATAAAATGTGAAAAATAAAATTCAAAATACCTTATTTAATTTTTTTAAAAATCTCATTAAATATTATAAAATGTGTAAAATAAAAATAAAAATAAAAAATCTTACAATTCAAAAAATCGAAAATGTTTAACTTAAAATTAAGAAATTCAAAAATCACATTAAAAATTCTAAAAACCGAATAAGAATAATAAAAAATATTAAAAAATTTAAAAACCGAATAAGAATAATAAAAAATATTAATATGTCATTAAAAACACGACTTGATTCAGACTCATCCGCCATTAAAGTTTTTCTTGAACTCCTTATTTTTTTTTGTATTCCACGCCTTGATTGATTGTATAACTGTGTCAAATTCATTTTAATGAAGATTATAGAATTGTATAATTTTTAATTTTATTCTAAAAAATTTTAAAATTTTAATTTATAGATTTTTTATATTTAGAATTTTATGTTTTTATGAGATTTATAGAAATTTTTTATTTTTAATTTCCAATATTTCAAATTTTTAGAATTGTAGATTTTTTTATTTTTTTAAAAAAAAATTTGAATTTTTTATTTTTATTTTACACAATTTATAAATTTTAATGATATTTTTAGTTTTTAATGAGATATTTAATTTTTTAAAGAATTTTTTAATTATTAATTTTTAGTTTTCAAACTTAAAGGACGTAAATTGGACTATTTGACCGGAATTCCAATTTTCCGGCGAAAAGGACATAAATTGGACACCTTAGAACGTAAATTGAAAAAGTGAAAACTTAAAGGATATAAACTGGATTACACCTAAGTTATAGGACGTAAAATGAAATTATCTCCTTTACAAAATTACATCTCAGCGCTCCACTCATTACACTTTTTTTCTTAAAAAATATATCCATCTTGTGGTGCAAACACTTATATATAGGATGGAGGGAGTATAAAAAAGGGAAAAAAAATATTTATTATTTATTTTTTGATAAAATTCTTGAAATAAAAAATAATAATAATAAGGGGTGGGGTACAGTTGTACTCCGTGTTCCTCTATTGGGTCTACCACTGATCATTTGGGAAGAAAGACTATCGAGTGGACAATTTAAATGAATATGTAAATTTTTTAGGGACAAACTAAAAATAATGTTGATGGAAACTTTTAAGAGTGTATTAATTAAAACATGATATTATTGGTTTGTATCTCAATAATACCTAAACTAAATTTTATAATTGATGGCGACACTCACTCAATAATACCTACTACACTTCCTCTCCATCCATTTTTGTCTGATGATGGCCAATTTCCCCTGCTTCAATTTTCAATAATGTGAATTATATATTAATTTTAGTAAGAGATAGATTACAATATTTGATACGACTGATCAGATGATTGCTGTCATTTGAATTATTTATTTATTAAAATAGATTTCGAATATGATTATGATATTATGAACTAGAGTTCATTAGCTAAGTTACATGTAATCTATATATATAACCAACCCTCCCACCATTATTTCACTCATCACTCACTACATTCATACAATTTTATCTATAATCTTTTCCTACTCAAATATCTCACCATGTTTTCCTTCGGCGCCTTTGTTCACTCCAACCATGCACTAAAGTAATCTTCTTACTTCCATTTTCTTTATTTTAATTTATATTCTTTACACTTATATATAATCATGTAGTATTTTTTAACTAAAGATTCTTTTAAATGTTTAAAACTAACCCTAAATAGTTTTCTATATTTTTTGTATTAATAAAAGACAATCTTTTAATTTTCTTCTCTAATTTATTATGCAGATGGAAACGTACTTAATAATCATTACTATGGAGGATAAGGAGGAAGAATATCTTGTTTAATTGACAACGATCCTTCTTTGTTGTCAAAAGAGGGTGTCATGAAAATTCATCTTTCACCTTGTCCTCTACCTCGGTGGTGGTGCTACTTTATAAAGTGGTTTATCTGTTTTTTTTTTATTGTCATGTCGTTAAGTCATCTATTTTAATGTCTTTTTTTTGTTATTGTTTATGTCATGTTATATGAATAATAATATTTGCGGGTCCCACCACCACGCAAATTTCAAATCTTATCTGTGTTAATTAATTATTCTTCCTATTTCATTGTTTTTTTTTTCAGCTTTATTAGTTAGTACTATTGTTGTTTCTGTTATTTCCATTGTTATATTTTAGTAAAAATTAGTATATATGTCATCGATTTTTTTTTTTTGGAAGAAAAAAGATTGTATTACCGAAGTACCGGTCAGGGGTACTAGAAAAGATGGAACAGTTTGGGGATTACATAAATCAACCAGATCCACTCATTATAAGTATACTAACCTAGGATTCACACACCAATCATGAAAATTGAAAGAATTACATTTTTTGTAATTATAAACCAAACTCCACGTCAAAGTTCTACCTTCATCAAAAATCTTATCCGATTCGGCATTCTCGTTTGAGAACACCTTGTTGTTTCATGCTCTCCATAGGGACCAAACAAAATTACACCACAAGCATTCTAAAAAGAATTTCAATCGGTTGGCTCCAAATAAGGTGATAAACAGAGGTTTTTAACAGCTGTAAATTGGTAACGACAACCGCTGTGGTACAAAGCGCTATAAAAGGGGGCACTGATAGACAGCGGTTATTAACTGCTGTCATATCTATATTCATTAGCGGTTATTAACCGCTGTTATTTCTTCAAAATCGATATTGTATGTACTCAATTTTAACCCCTTACAATATTTACAACAATGGTTTTATTAGCTATGACAGCGGTTTTTAACTGTTGTTATTCTTTCAAAACCGATGTTGTATTAATACTTATACGACGATTTTATTAGCTACGACAGTGGTTTTTAAACGCTTTTGTTATAAATATACAATATATTAAAAAAAAATATATAAAATTTTAATTTTTTAAATTCATAAAAATAAATACAAATTTTCAAAAAACAAAAAAACACTAGTCAACAATTGATAAATTGGGGATGACATTAAAAGTCACTACAATATCAATCAATCATCATAATTAATGTTCAATGCACAACACATCCATTAATTTATATATATAAATTCTACGCACAATACATCCATTTATATATATGAATGTATACTGATGGATATACTAATCAGTGTTTTCATAACCGAACCGGAGATGAAACCGGATTAGGCACCGGTTCACGGTCCAACCGGTAAAATGATTTTATATGTATTTTTTTTATATTTTTATTACATTAAAAAATACATTTATAAAATTATATTAAATTAAAATATTCCTAGCATGAACAATTTTTTTAGGCATTTATAATTATATATTTTGTTTAAAATATTGTTAAAATAATAATTTTTTATTCTTTGAAATAATGGAATTCATTATTAATTCCCACATCTAATAAAAAGTATAAGAAATATAGGAGAAAATAAATAAACATAAGAAATTTGCATCTCACATCGAAAAGGTAGTAGATAGAATATGAGAGGAAATCATTATAAAAACAATAGTGTTAGTAACAAATAAACATATGAATTTTATTACATCCCACATCGAAAAAGTGGAAGAAGTGTGAGAAAAAAATATTATAAAAGTAGTAGTGTTATAGTAACAAACAAGCATAAAACTTTATGTCCCACATCGAATAAAAAGTAAAAGAAATATAGGAGAAAGCAAATAAACATAAGATTTTTTTATCCCACATCGTATAAGGAATAAATGAAATATGAGAAGAAATCACTATAAATGTAATAGTGTTAGTAATAAAGAAACATATGAATTTTATGATGTCCCACATCAAAAAAGTGGAAGAAGTGTGTGGAACAAATATTATAAAAGTAGTGGTGTTATTGTAACACACAAGCTTAAATTTTTTTGTCCCACATCGAATAAGTGGAAGAAGTGTGTGAAATAAATATTATAAAAGTAGTAGTGTTATTAGTAACATACAAGCTTAAATTTTTTTGTCTCACATCGAATAAGTAGTGGAAGAAACATGAGAGGAAAACATTATAAAGGGGGTCAGTTACCTAATTTGTTATAAAGGGGGACGGTTACCTAATTTGAAAATATAAAAAAAGTTAAAAATTAAAAAAAAAAATAGTTGAACTGGTCAGATCGGTTTTTGACCGGTTCAACCGATTTTTGATTGGTTAAACTAGTAAAACGGATTTTAAGGCTCTTTCGGACCGGTACCGTGACCGGTTCATGGTGGTCTGGTCCGGTTTTAAAATCATTGATACAAATGATCAAATCCCCCTCATGCGTATATAATGTTCTTGGGGCTCAAGGGCATGTGAAAGAATGTCGCCTCCTTCCTTCAACTTTGTATTCATCACCATGGATCCTTTTTCTTATCATTTATAAAATCAACATGTAATTGCATAAAAAAATGTAATGCACATAATTTTGTTATGAACTTAAAATAAATACAAGTAACTTTACTTACAATTCTTTTTGTTTTTTCTTCTAGTTCATCCCCTTTAAACTCTTCATCTTTATTCTTATTTCCTTGAAGCCAAATAGTGGCTCTATCTATGTCATTATCTCTGAATATTAATGATTCCTTCATGAAGAGACAACAATCATTATAAATTGATGAGAGTACTTAATTAGCATGCAATAAAATAATTGTTTTAATTACTTACATTTTTCGCAACACAACGCGCCTAACATTTTTGAGAAAGGTTATGAAGGAATTTGTTTTTTAATGCAAGTTCTCTATTTTGGCTACTCAACTTCTAAAGTCCAAAATTAATCACTAAGTAAAAAAAAGACCAACCAATCAATTATAAGAGTCCCATCTACTTTTAAGATACATGAAAGCCTAATGTAACTAAATAAGCTAGGGAACATATATATTAATTAAGTATATGTACAAATATTTTAATAAATACCAGAAACACAAAACGACTAGCTAAAAGCAAACAAAAACAGATAAAAACTATAAATGATCAAGTTTGGTGGTTTCCAAATTCAAAGGGGTTTTTTATCTATGTTTGTTAATTGAAAATTAGTCTTCTAATTTTGAATTTAAAAGATTTGAAGATTTGTGATAATTTGGGGATAAATTTTCTTTTCGAATGAAATGTTTATAATATATATTTATATATTAAAAAATATATTTAAAAATAATACCAAACCTGATTATATATATTATCTCACATCCTAATCTCTTTTATAATTATATCTCATACAATATATTTATAACTATAAGCTCTAAACTACTCCCTCCAGAAAGTAATTCATTTCTTTTTTTTTTTTTTTTTTGAATGAAAATAGTTAATTTTAATTTTACCAAATATCTGTCATTTAAAAAAAAAAAAAAAAAGGTATGAACTAACTTTTCACTCTAAAACAAGGACTCTTACAATTTTATTTTACAATAAAGATAATTAACGATCAACGAAAGCTTTAAGAATAAATTATAAATAACAACTCAATTGAATTTAAAATATTTAAGAAACAACCACACGTCTCAATTGATTTTCCTAAATGATTGTCATCCACCGCTCCTCCTCGCCACCAGCTCCTTAATCTGAAATATTTAGGATATTATAATTTTTCTTTTGACATAATATATAAATTAATTATTTATTGAATTAATTTCTATTTTTCTTATTATAAAATTTCTGGATATTACATTCTACCCCACTTAATAAAATTTCGTCCTCGAAATTCAGCATTATAATCGTGACATAACATAACAACACATCATATTGAAAACATTAGCATTAGTATAGTAATATATAGCATGTAAATTTCGCATAGCAAATCGAAATATGGAATTATAATAATATGTACCTTAAGGAGCTTGAGCTGGAGCAGTGAGGCGGTGATGGACGACATAACTTTTTTTTTTCTAAAATTTTACTCATTCATAAATACTCCCTCCGTCCGCCTATAAGTGTTACGTTACTTTTTGGCACAGAGATTAAGAAAAGTGATTAAATAATAGATATAGTACAAGTGATGTGATTGAGAGGGGAGAGAGATAGAGAGAAAAAGTAAGATATAAAGTGAAGTGTAAGAAAAAGTACTTACCAAAAAAGGTATGGGAAGCTTATAGGCGGACGGACCAAAATGGTAAAATGAGAAGCTTATAGGCGGACGGAGGGAGTATATTTTTAACTTACTCTACTCAAAATATATAATTTTTGCAAGTCTATAAGAACGTAGACCCGCTCTAATACCCCTCTGTCACGCCCCAAATTTCAAAATAGTAAATTTTAATTTTACTAAATAATTGTCAATTTAAAAAAAAAAAAAAAGGGTATGAACTAACTTTTCACTTCAAAACAACAACTCTTAGGGCATGATTGGTATGATGGAATAAATTTAAGGGTGAATGGAATGAACTTAATAATGGAATGAGGTCGGAATGGAATGGGGTCTGAATGACCATTCCCATGATTGGTATTGATTTAGAATGGAAAAATAATTCCTTGATTAATTCCATTCTCATGATTGGTATACTAAAATGAAATGCAAAATAATGTATATATTTTATCTTAAATGACTAAAATACCCTTCAATATTTTTTTTATAAAATGATTAAAATATAGGAAAAGTATCATTTTTATCACTCATGTATATCTCTTTTCTAAATTTTAGTGGTAATTACATTATAACATAATTCCATTAATTTAGAAAAGGATAAATACAAAGAAAAGAATGTAAAAATAATTAAAAATTAAGTAAATTAAATTAAAAAAAAAAAACACGGTTCTTCTTCTCTCCCAATAATTTGCCGTCATCTCCCACCTTTCTGCCGCCGACCTTCATGTCGTCCCCGACTCCCATATTTAATTCAGATTTGAGGATTTTTTTTTTAATGAAAACCAGTTTATATTTATAGAGGACATTGATTGTTCAATTAATTTAACAAACATGAACAAGGGTGACGACGTCTTCTCTTTGCACATATATTGAGAGAAAAAATAATACAGATTTTATTTTCTCAGCGTCTTCTCTCTTGAATTAGTGTTGAAGAATGTTGAATAATAAACTGCGTATTTAATTGTGAATTATGATTGGAGAAGTGGATTATTAATAGTTGAAAAGGATAATTATGTAAAAATAAAATTTGAAAGATTATTTTAAAAAATAAAATAAAATATAATTTGATTCCACACAAAATGGAATGGGGAAAGACAGGGGATGGAGAGAAATCATAATTCTTTATTTTTGGGAATCACCATTCCTTAAGGAATTGGTATTCCACGTAAAAAAATATACCAATCGTGAGATTAGGAATTGGCCCATGAATGCTCATTTCATTCCAAGCTTATTACCGCATACCAATCATGCCCTTACAATTTTATTTTACAATAAAGATAATAACGATCAGCGAAAACTTAAGAATAAATTATAACAACTCAATTGAATTTAAAATATTTAGGAAACAACCACACGTCTCAATTGATTTTTTCCAAATGATTGTCATCCACCGCTCCTCCTCGCCACCAGCCAGTTCCTCCACAAAAAAAGTGCTTAAAGGCGAGGGGGAATGCAACAGATTCCCCTTTGCTAATCATAAAGGTAACGGCAAAGGCAACGAATTTCCCTCATTGCCAATATCATAAAGGTAACGGCAAAGGCAACGGATTTCCCTCATTGCCAATATGCTCGTTGCCATTTTATAGGTAACAAATTTGGGGAAACCGTTGCCTTTTTGCAAGGGCAGGTGGCAGTTGCCTTTTGGCAAGCGTGTCAGTCGTTGCCTCTCACCGCTGGGCCACACAAATTCACGATTTTCGCGAGTAGCGGGGTTTGAACACGCGACCTCTCGGTCACGAAGGCTTTTGGGCGCCCCCTATGTGCCGTTTAGGCTAGAAGCTTTAGTCGACATATTGTGAATGCAATTAATATATATACAATTTAATTAATTCTAACTTTAATGGTTGTTTATTAAATTGTCAAAGCATATCATATTTATTTCTAAATGAGAATTAACTAAATTATGTGTTTCAAATTAAATAATTTAATTAGGGTGATTAAAAATATCAATTCACACTATTTAAATTTATTTTAATCTTCAATTTACAACATTTAAATTCATTCTAATTTTCAATTCACAACAATATCATTACATACAACATTGAGTATAATTATTTTCACTTATACATTTAAATTTATTCTAATCACATCATTTAAATTCATTCTAATTTTCAATTCACAACAATATAATGACATACAACATTAAATATAATTATTTTCACTTATCCATTTAAAAATATCAATTCACTTATCCATTTAATTAAAAATATTTTCATCTATTATAAAATCATTCTCAAGTTCATTTTCAATTAAAATAACATCACAAACAACATTAATTATAATCATTAGCATGTTCACGTCAATTAAAATAACAACATTAATTATAATTTCTTAGTTGTTTAATTGGTTTATATTTTCCTTGTTTTTAATATTTCTCCTCCTCTAGTTTACTAGATGTGAGTTTTTTCACGTCTTTGTGCGGTTTTGTTTGTATTTCTGCATGGTCTTGTGGGTTGATGTTGATTTATTACTGAAATTTTGGTGCTTGGTGGATCTTTGTCCTTTTTCTTTTATGTGATTTTTTTAACACGAGAATACCTTAGATTGAAATATTTGTATCGTATTGAGAATAAAGATCTAGACGTATTTGTGGACAAGAGTTACAATTGTCTCCACTTCCTCATGACTAAAAAGGAGCAGCGTTATCAAGTTGATCCGTTTCGAATTGAATTTCTTGTGCGTTAAAATATATTAATATTGTAACCTTTAAAAAAATTGTCTTACGAGGGTGTGGGTTGAAAACAATTTCTTCCCCTTATTGTCATATCATCAATTTTAGTCTATACCTCTTTTTTATCAATTACAATTTCCATTAATCAACTTATTTCCATAATTTTCACTTTTTATTAAATTTAGCATATTTTTTTCCTTTTAATCAAATCATGCTCATACTTCTCATTTTTATCAAATTTAACACACACTCCTATTCATTGCATAAAAAAAAACCACGTACTCCTATTTTTCATGTTTTACCAATTGTAGCACATACTCCGCATTATTTATCAATTAATTTTAAAAATTAAATAAATTAGAGTGTATATTAAAAAAATAAGAAAATATCTAATATTTAAGATTAAGAAAAAATATCTTAAGTATGTTTAAATTAAAAAAAAAATCAATTTAAAATCTATAAATATAATTTTTTTTAAGTTTAGAATTAAAATTATTGAATTAAAAGGATATTTAAAAATATGGTTCTTTTTAATTATATTAATTGAAATAATTGTATATTTTTATATTTATTCTAGAAATAATTTTTTATATTTTTCAGAATAAAAAATATTGTATAATTTTTTATTTTATAAAAGTAAGATATTTTTTTTAACTAATTTTATCATATTTATAAAAAGTATGGATGCATAAATTGAATAAGAGACAAAAAAAAGTGCTAAATTTGATAAAAAGTAAAAAGTATAAGTTTACTTTGTTAAAGAGAAAATATGTACTAAATTAAAAAAAAAATATATAATCTGATTAAAACAAATAATGTGTTAGATTTAATTAAAAGTTTAACAAATGAGTAAAAATTGATCTTTATTATTTGGTCAAATGTTAATTATGGATTTTCAGGATAATACAGGAAAAAAACACTGCCCTTGCCATTTAGCGAGTGGGGTCCGTTGCCATTCCGCAACGGGCCCACTCCCGTCGCCTTTTGGCGAGTGCAACTCACGCTGTTGCCTTTTACGTTGCCAAAAGGAAAGGGCGTCCACATCCGTCGCCTTTTTTCTGTCCATTGCCAATTGGCAACGATACACTGCCCTGGCTAAAATCCGTTGCCTTTTGGCCAATTTTTTGTAGTGAAGCAATTAAATTACCACAAACGTAAACATGCATTTAATGTATTTTCACTTCTCAACTTCTCATTTTAGAAGACCTACTTCTCAACTTCTCGTTTATAAAGGTCATAAGACCTGTATTTCTCAACTTCTCGTTTATAAAGGTCATAAGACATGTACTTCTCAACTTCTCGTTTATAAAGGTCATAAGATCGACCTGTACTTCTCATACATAATTCACATTAGTATCAATAAAATTACAAATTGCATTTAATAATGACAAACAATTAAGATAGAAATCTCCACCTCAATAGATGAACATATACGTGATATGTGGAAGCATCGTATGAATTATTTCTCGTAATTCTCATCGCCTAGCCATTTGATATATGGAATAACAAATAATATAATTTCTTTTAAACTATACTCAATATAAATAATATTTGATATAGAATTGGTTCATATACTTCACACTTGTGTACACACCAAACATATATATAGCCTCAGTGATTAGTGAGGGATGTAAATATATGCATATTAAACTGACGAACCGTTACAATTATTATATCATTTTAATTTAATTCTTATAACTATAAAAAGAAAAAGTACGCATGGGAAGAAGGGGAGTCCAAACAATAACAAAAATGTATGTAATGTATAATGGTGTTAACACCTATATTTTATATGAAATTCAGTTAATACAATTACTTGTATTAAAGATATACACGCATATATCTATATATTATATATTATAATTTTTCTTTTGACATAATGTATAAATTAATTATTTATTGTATTAATTTCTTTTTATTATTATAAAATTTCTGGATATTACACTCACCCTACGTACCTTTTCTTAGTTAATATTATATTTCTTAATTAATTTGCAAAAAGTTATAAATTGACAACTTCGAGTGAAATATTGAGGGAGTATTTATTTAATATTTACTTCACAAAGCAAATGATTTCCAGCTCTATACTGAAAACTCAAACTCTAGTGGGTGAATAGACAAGAAATTCGGGCTTATCATGCATTGTGATAAATTAGTATAAAAAACTGAGTGAGAACTCACATAAAACACCTTGTGTGCGTTGACATTCCATGCAAAACTAAAAACAAAATAGATGAAGGAACACAATAGCTAGCGGAAGATAAGTAAAACAACTGAAGCCTCTGTTTGTGACAAATAGCAGTGCACTAAGTAGACTATAGACTGGCCTAATAATCATCAAGATACCAAAAATATGAATGACTACACTCAAGTAACAATACGTGTGTGATATTCAAAGAAAAATATTCACAAACACATTTTAAATTCGAAGAACTTCCCTTACTAAATCATAACACAACTAGGGAAATCAGACATTTGCACTAGAACAAGAGAGAGAAATGCAAACAAAAAGAACCTTGATATACAACTTATTTTGATTCATCAAATTCATCATTTAAGGTAGTACTAAAATTCAATTTTTGCTTAAGTCTCGTATTGACACATTAATTTGCATAATGACCATATCCAAAATATGCATTAAAATGATTTTTTATATTAATGATCATACCTTGGTTTACCTCCACTTTTTGATAACTTTGGTTGAAATTTGACTTTTCCTTCTTTTTTTTCTGGTGGGTGTCTTGATGTGTTATTTTGGATCTTTGGTACATCATGACCTGTAAGTACAGTCCTCCAAGCACGTTCATCAATCGACTTGATATACATGCACATCTTAGGCTTTAAATATGAATAATATGTTCGGGTGGCCTAAGTGTTGTGGATATGTGATGTGTTCCCATTGCTAACATATACTAAAACACACTAAAAATAAGGATCTAAACCTAGTGTCGTCAGATGTTGACTCCGATACCATCCGAAAGTGTGCTTACTAGTGTTTAAGTGAAAAACAGAACAATGTTACACTGAATGTTGAGAGATATAGTGTAACACAGAAATTACAGAAATGAATAGACACAACGGAAGACTAAAACACTAAAAACATGAAGACAATGTAAATAACTTTTACATAGATTTTAATTTAAAATCTATGCGTGAGCCTCATAGCTAAACTTCCACTAATCAATGAGTGAATACAAATGTCGTGTGAACAAATATTCACAACGGAAACAAGACTCGCTAATTTATCAAGTCTAAATATGTCTTAAGTGTAAAACACTAACAAAACCTAATCCAACTTTATGATCTCTTTATCTATAGAAGTGTAGAAAAGTCTATGTTGTACAGGAAGTTGGGACACTTTGGCACAACGACATGAACATGCTAATGACAATTAATTTCTAATAGGATAAACGCTAGTTCATGACTTAAAGAATAGCATACGAGAATCTGATGAAGAAGAAGTAATAATCACGATAATGTCTAAGTAGGATGAACGCTCCACATAGACATTATATGATTACTCTTAATTCTCCATGCTGAATAATGAAGCCTTCCTTGTGTATTTATAGATGGAAAAACGAATTCTAGAAGCTTCATAATTCAGATCCTATTATTTAGGATCTCATCCCTTCTTTTTAGCCCACACTTCATTCCAATGAATTCTAGCACCTTCCATTCTATTCTGGACGTTTCTCCTTACAGCCTCCTAATCTACAACATTCTGAAGGTTGCATTTAGTTCGAAGGCCCCCCATGATCCCTCTCAAACATGTACAACAACAGTTTTGACTGATGCACGTTTGAGGAAATATTTGGGATCGGCACCTAAACTGATCTTAGAAGAAGATGTGGCTAACTTCTACATCTACCTTTCTGAGAGAAAAGATGGTGGCCTCACAACGTTTATTGGGAAGAACATGATCAAAATCTACGAGAATTTCTGGAGGAGAAATTCGTAGATTTGGTAGTTGGCAGTCTGAAGAAGCCAATGCTCAAGAAGTGATATCGAGATATGTTCGATATCACAAGCAAGGTTCTGATGGGACATCATTCAAGCTTGGACGGTGTTACTTTGCCCAAGATCAGAGTGATGATGGCGATACTGGATAGGGCTAAGATCAAGTGGCCGAGATTCTTTATGACATAGTATGCTCAGGAGGCGGCCAAAATTACTCAAGGTGCAAATGGTCGTTTTTTACCAAATTCCAATTTATATTACTACACTAAGATCAACATGTTCTTGGTTCATCTTCTACTTGGGAAGAAGAACTAGGGAAAGAGCAAGAATTTCCACTACTCCAAGTGGATGTTGACTGCTGAGAAGGCGAACAACGCTAAAGCTGCCTAGAAGAGAAAAGTTGTTGATATTCATGCACTGGTTTAGCCCTCTAAGAAGCTCAAGTTAAAGTCCAAGGTGGTTCGATCACCTGCTGCTACTGATCCAGTCAAGTCCACATCATCTGAAGCAGCTAAGGCACCAAAACCAGCATCAGCTCCCATTCCACCCAAGCCAACCGAAACTATAACTAAAGTAAATCGAAAACTTGCCTTAGACTCCTCTTCTATCCCTCTAAACATTGCACCTCTCTCTTCTAAACCCCATCTCCCAAATCTTCCCAACCATCAACTGATATTCCATCAAATGATATACTTTCTATCCATTCTCCACCCCCCCAACTCACCATCTATCCCTTGAAGATTTGGCAAGGGTTGAAGAATTTGTTCTTATCAAAACTGTTGCTATAAGGAAAAGCAACATATGCTTGACCTTCCTTCTACTAAAAAGATTGAAGATCCTGAAGACAATGTTCCAATTGCTCTAAGAAAGAAGACTACGTCTGAAGAGGAACAACGTCTAAAGGAATTAAAGAGAAAGTAAGCTGCTCCGTTGGACTCAACCTTCAAAAGAAGAGACACTCTTAAGAAGAAGAAGAAGGCAGATCCAACACCAGAAGAAGGTATCGAAGATGATGTAGTAGATGAAGAACCTCTACCAGACCTCACAGACAAGCAAATCGATGAGTTCATTGACCCCATTCATAATCTCAGATGGCTAAATCTGAAGAGCCAATGACAGATAATTTATTATCTAGCTTATCGATGGGAAGATCTGGACAGAGAGACGACCTTCCAATACTTTGAAGCATTGAAGACTAAGAAGGATGAAGAATTCTAAAAGATTTTTATCCAATCAGCTGTGGATAATAATATCAACATTATCCTGCCAGAGTTCCCTTGCTTGAGAGCACCTGAAACAACATCTGGCAAGCCTGACTTAAGAGAAGTCGAGCTTCTTATCATGAACATAGGTATGGAAGAGAGGATATTCGACAAGGAAAGCACAAGAGAGCTGAAAGCCAGAGTATATCGAGCATATCAATTCTAAAGATCTGATGAAGATACCTCCTTACTTGTATTTGTAATATCTTTTCACATCTTCACCAATACAAGTACTTATCTTTTCAACTTCTAGACAACATCTCATTGTCTTCATCAAAAGCATCATTGTTTTATTTCTTTATTGTTACTAATACATTTTGATTACAAATTCTTCCTATCTGATTTGATAACTTAGATAAGTTATTTTAGCTACATCAAAAGGGGGAAATTGTTGGGATATTCATCGTACCCCTAATCAGATTAGAGTATTTATATTTAGTTTTGATGGCCAAAACCAGACCAGCTGTTCTATACAGCTTAGTAGATAGGTTAGAGTTATAATTTGTAATGTAGTGATAGGTTACCTAAGCTGTTGTATACAACTTAGTAGATAAGAATAGAAGTATAAGTCTTAGTCTGTGGGATCAGCTGTATGTATATCAGTTGATCGTTAAACACGCGCTCGCTCCAGACTTAAAGAGTAGAAGACTAAAGACTAGAAGACACTTGAAGTTTATTAGTGGAATCAAATTGAGAGGTTCTTGTATACTTTATCAGCTGATATTAACTACATGAGATCAGCCGATTAGAAGACCCCAACTGATATGAACTTTACCAGATCATGTCAAAGGCTTAAAGAACATTAAAGACTGTTGATCTGATTGACCAGATAACATAATGCATTAATGAAAGAAGAGGCAATCATAACAGATGCGAAAGAGAATGTCGGACTAACATTTGACAAACTTAAACAGAAGACAAGACTGCAAGTCTAACAACTCAGCTGACGTGGACCAATAAGAAGAATGCAACACATCTATTGAGTTGACTTGGACCAGGGATATAGAGATCTTCTCAGTGCCGTACAAATAATTTAATGCACATTCCCTTTTAAGGTAATGTCGTACCATAATATCAGGAGACATCCAATTTATGAAGATCTCACCCTCAAAACAGAAGATTGTCTCAAACGGCTATTTCTCACCAACGGCTAGTTCGTACAAGAAATCCTCTATAAATTACGGAAACTCTCACGCAAGAACTCTATCAGCACACTCAAGCATTCTGAATCCTACTTTGAGTTCTTTAGAGCCTGAATTTATTTTCTATCCTTAGCTCTAAGTTTCCGATCCTAAGCTTGAATTTACGGTGCACATTTTTTTAGGGGCTTACAAGGCGGTGCAATTAAATCGGGTCAACTATCGATAGAAATTTTTGTAGGGAACCAAAATTTGAACTCCCGACGGAATAATCCGTCGGCAATCGGGCCAAAAATGGCATCATTTAACCTTCAACTTAGGTTCCGTCGGGATTTCCATCGGTAAATGCTAACGGAAGTTAAAATCCTTCGGGAATTCAGTTGACTTTGCAGATTTCGAGATTATGTCGGAATATCGTCGGTACGGCCGACGAAATCGATTCTGTCGGTAACTTTTTATCTTGAAAACATTTTTTGTAGTGTAAATTGGGCAAACATAAATCAAAGAAATCGATCTATGTCCCAAATGTTGTAGTTTTACCTGATATAGTGTAACATTCTTCCATTATCACGTTTTTACAGCCAAGAGAGCATAAGAGAAGCCACAGTGAATTGTTATTGCCATGGAGACTTGGATCAATAGGTATAATTAAGCTACAAATCTTGAGAAGTTGCCAGAAATTAGTATTTGCTTGCATCTTCTTCATATGAACGCTGAGAATTAATGTATGTGCCTTTATTCAACATTACCAAGTCTGCAATTGTAGATGGTTCTTGAATATTTGAAGCATTTTGTTAACTTTGTTATCTTGTTAAGCTTAAATGTAATTTTTAATTGTAATATTCAAAAGTGTAATCGTTGTTACTTAAAAGTGTGGTTCTTTCTTATTGAAAAATGGTAATTGTTGTTACTTAAAAGTGTAGTTATTTCTTATTGAAAAGTGGTAATTGTTGTTACTGAAAAATGGTAATTTTAATATTGAAAAGTGTAATTGTTGTTAGTCAAAAGTGCAGTTATTTCTTATTGAAAAGTGACAATTGTTGTTAATGAAAATTGTAGTTCTTTCTTATTGAAAAGTGGTAATTGTTGTTACTGAAAAGTGGTAATTTTGTTACTAAAAAGTGTAGTTCTTTATTATTAAAAGTGGTAATTTTGTTATTGAAAAGTGTAGTTCTTTATTATTGAAAAGTGGTAATTATTTGTATAGTTTAATACTGAAAAGTGGTATTTTTTAATACCGAAAAGTGATAAATTGTTTACTGAAAAGTGGTAACTATTATTAGTGAAAAATGTAACTCTTGTTATATATATTGAATAGTGGTAATTATTATTAGTGAAAAATGGTAATCTTTAATACTGAAAAGTGGTAATCTTTAATATTGAAAAATGATAACTATTATTAGTGAATAATTGTAACTATTATTAGTGAAAAGTGGTATTATTTAATACTGAAAAGTGATTATTTAATTGTAGTGCTAAAATTATTTTAGTGGTAATTATTATTAGTGAAAAGTGGTAATCTTTAATACTGAAGAGTGGTAATTATTATTTTTATTTTTTTGGAAAAAACTATATATTAATTAGAAATTAAGTACAAGGGGTACTCAACTCTTACAATGTTTCAAAAGTACAAAATGAAAATTACATCGTACAATAATTTATCAACCCTCCTCAATACATATTAGTGGGTTCCTCATTCAATCCTCCTTGTTGTAATGGTTTCTGCGTTTCCTATGATTTGAATCCATCTCCATATTTTGGCACAACAAGATTCGAAGCTTTCCTCAAGACAAGGGTGGGTGTTCTTGAAAATTACTGAGTTTCTGCATGCCCATATCTCCCATAAAAATCCCAGCCAAATAGAAATCCAAAATTTTGCACGTATCCTTCTTGGTTTGAAACTGACAAACATTCTAAAATTACTCTTCGTCTTACAATGACCTGTTGTTCTAATTTCCAGCCAAAACCAGAGCTTCCCCCAAAGAGAATACGAGAAGGAGCATTCTCCGAACAAATGGTTCTCACTTTCCTCTTCGTGACAACATAAATTGCATTAAGTATTACCGTATTTGATGCCCCTCTTTGCTAAGTTACTTTTCGTAGATGTTCTTCCAATAAATACTTTCCATGCCAGAATTTTTGCCTTTCCAGGTGCTACTGCCTTCCATAAAGGCGTCCATAATTTCTCGTCGTCTTTAGTGGTGGTGCCTTCCTCATCCGTAAGCTTGTGGTATGCTGAAGCGACATTATATTCTCCATTGATATGTTGAATGTGTCTGCTACGTGTTATGTTCCATATATATATGTTATTCCATGTTATGAAATCAGATACTCATGGACTAGTTCACGAGTTCGGGACCATAAAAGTTGTCGTAGAGAATCACTAGAGTCATTAAAACGGCTTTTGCAAGGCTCACAGTGCTCAGTCAATTCAGAATGTGGCAATGTTCTCATGTTTGCATTGATGAGTTTAACTATCTATTTGATATTTAACTGTTAACAGTTGGTCCCGCTAAGTTTGCTTGCATTACTCACCCCTTCATTTTAACATTACAGATTAAAGAGGTGACGACTAGGAGAAACGGTGGATGATAATTAATCAACATATTTATCATTTAGTTAAAATCAATTAAGCTAGTTCATTTCTCTACTAAACTTTTTATGAGATATCGAAACTTGATTCAGTTGATATTTTAGATTTCTTTTAAAATTCTATTTATTCATTTTAGATTTCTTTTTGAGATGCTATTTATCCATTCAAGTATTTTTGTCGTTAAATAAATTTGTAAATCTCGCTTTTTAGATTTAAATTTCAGTTACTGCTCTCTATTTTGAAGTTGTCAAGTATTTTCTAAAATTTACTTTTATAAAAATTGAGCGTATTAAGTGTATTAATTAATTATAATTGATATCCACACTCCCTCAATAATACCTACACTCCCTCAATTAATATGTCTGTTTTTGCCTTATGGCCTTCTTCCCTGCTTCAATTAATTTTCAATAATGTGAATTATATATTTTAGTAACTCCTGGCGCTCCCGATGCTGCTTAGTCTACGTTCACTTTAACAACATTTGTTGCCGGCCGCTTCCATTTCACTGTCACTATTGATGGTGCCTTCCTGGGATTCCCTTTGATGCGGAATGCCTTAAGTACCCCAAGATCAAACACCGTGTTATGCATCGTGCCCATTTTTTCTATGGAAGTTTCGCCAATTAGAGCCCAGACTCCTACTCGGGTCATTTCTGGCGTCGGACATCTATTATTAAAGATTGCTTCATTTTTGTAGTGCCATACCTGCCATATTAAGGATATTAGAGCCAATCTCCAGAGGTCCGTGATTTGTGGACTGAATGTGACCCTCATTGCTTGCAAAAACCAATCGAGAAAACCCATGTCCGTGTTAATTCTCACTTCGAAAATGCTTGTGAACTTATTCATTGTATGGGTGAAGTGCACACAACTACTGAAGAGATGATCAATACTCTCTTCTCCTGCCTTGCAAAGTGCACAGATCCCTGGACCCATGATACCCAAATTGCGGATGTGGTCCCACGTGGGCAGTCTTCCCTGGATTAGCCTCCATGTCACCATTGATCGTCTCGGTGGGATGAACGATGCCCATATCCAGACTCCCCAGCTGACTGTTAGGAATATTGGGCGAATCTGCTCGTAAGCAATCTTAGCGGTTAAATTACCATGTGTAGAGGTTGGGCAAATTTGTTCATCCCCATATGTAGCGCATATGTAGTTTGCAATATCCGAAGTGATGTCTGGACATTGTCTCACGAAGTCCGCGTCTAGCCGCCATTTCCCGTTCTCCATGTAGTCTGAAATGTGGTAATTGTAAGATGATCTAACCGAGTTTGGCATATTTAGTCGATCAGCTATAGTGTAACCTAACCAATTATCCGTCCAGAATTTTATAGACTCCCCTTTGCCAAAAATCCACCTAGCTTTTGCTGAAACGTGAAGTAGGTGAGGCAACTGTAGCCTCTCGTATTCTTCCTTGTGGCAGGAAGCGCTTCTTTAAGAAGCACATTGGTTGGCTCGAATCTGTCAATATATTCCAAGATAATTTTCGAAGATAGGCTGCATTCGCACATTCAATTGACCGAACTCCGAAGCCTCCCTCTCTTTTTGGAGCAATCGTCTTTGCCCAAGAAACCGAGCAATATCCCCTTTTGTCAATCTCGCCCGTCCAAATAAAATTTCTCATTGCACATTCAATTTTCTGAAGCATACTCTTCGGCCATTTGTAAACCATCATTGTATGCAGTAGTGATGATGTAATTACATGGTTTACTAAGCATACCCTGCCTGCAAGTGACAAGGTTGATCCCTTCCATGCCGAGAATTTAGCAATGAATCTATCCGAAACCTCTCGCATGTGTCTCGCCTTTAGGGTGCCCATGAATAGTGGTGTGCCAAGATATGAAAATGGGAGAGAGCCAGCGGACATTCCCAGCAGCTGGCGCACATAAGCTTTGTTGTTATTGCTCACATATTTCCCAAAGTAGACGGAAGATTTGTTCGGATTGAAAATTTGGCCTGATAATTCACCATAGCCTTGTAAGATTTCTTTTACTGTCCTTATGCTCCTTCTTATTGCGCGACAAAAAATTAGAATATCATCGGCATACAATAGTGACACTGGGCACTCCAATCCTCGACGGATGAACGCCGGTTGTAGCTGGCCATATTCCATAATGTCCCACGCTGCTTGGAAGAAATGACCATCAAACCCATCGGGTCCAGGGGCACTATCCGCTGACAAGATGAAGATTACCGAGCGTATTTCAATTGGGGTAGGGATAACGACTAAAGTCTCATTCTGTTCTTGAGTGAGCTTTGCCGAGAAAATTCCATTAAGTGTCGCGAAGTCATTATTTGTTGTAAGGCCAGTAGCAGTGAATAGATTCTTGTAGAAATGTGCTCTGGTATAGCCTTTTGATCATAGCACCTAGCTCCATTTATGTTTAAGTATTCCATTGGCCGACGAACCTTCCTTAGTTGGTTCATCATGTGGAAAAATTTGGTGTTTCGATCCCACTTAGCCAAGTGATCCGATTTTTTTATGCAACTAATGTTTGTTGTTGCTTCAATATCTTATGTAGGGCTATTGTTGCCCCAATCTCTTCCTTAACCGTTTCTGCAGAATAACCCTCCATTCCAATTCTGCATTGGAGCAATAAGAGACGTTGTTTGGCTTCATCATCACGACAATGAATTTATGGAATACTTCAGTATTCCACCTCCTCAAGATACCTTTTACTTGCTTCAGTTTCAATCGGACCAGCGAAATTGGGTCCGGGGCTGGAACAAATATTTGCCAGGAGTTTTGTATCACTTCAAAACATCTTAAACCGCTCAACCACATTTTCTGAAAACGGAAAGGGGATGCCTGCGGGCGATAGCCCAAAGTACAATCTAATAAGATTGGGTAATGATCCGAGGAGGCTCTTGGGAGTGCCGAAACCGAGACTGCAGACCAGATTTCCATGAAATCTGTAGATTCCAAAACTCTGTCCAGGCGTGAAGCCACCACCCTGCCATCCTTCTGGCGCACCGTCCACGTAAACTTTGGACCTGCTGTGTTCAGGTCTAGAAAACCTCCATCCGCCACAAATTCTCGGAATTCTCGGCATGCAGTTGAGTTTGGGCTGGAGAGGCCCGTATGTTCATGAGCACCCATTACTGCGTTGAAGTCCCCAATCAAACACAACGAAGTCAGTTGTAGTGCCAATATGTCTTGCCATAACGTCCGCCGACTATTCGGATTCGACGCTGCATGTACCATGCCCATGTGAAAAGTGGAATTGTGCATTGTCGTGCGGAGCATAATAACCTGCTCCGAAGAGAAGATCAAAGTTGTGTGCTGCGCAAGAAAAGCTTTACAAAACACCCAAATATTCGGTCGCATTCCATCTCGTTGATTTTCACAACAAAAAATGAGGCCCAAAGAATTCCAATATCTCATGTCGATGCTGGAAAGACATACCTTTGGCTCCACTACTATCAAAAAGTTAATATAACGAGTGCTACAATGACTTCTAAGAAGGTTTTGAGAATCAGGATTCCCAACACCTTGGATATTCCAGAATAGTACTATCATTGATAACCACTATCATAACCGTGCTTCGACGGCTCTTGATCAAAATCGGATTCCTCAAAATCCGAGGTTTCTACATCTCCCCATCGTCCGTAAGCAGCATTTGCCATACTTCTAGATTTTGGGGACTTTGAGCGCTCCACTGGGGTAATTTTTGCGTTAGGGAATTTAGATATCTCATGTTCCATTGCCTCTCTAATGGCCTTTTCCAGTAGATTTGTTAAATCTGTTGCTAATTTCGGTTCCTCTAGCACACACCGACTGACTTAAGACGCGGCAGATGGCCATCAATATTCGTAGTGGCCGATGTTTCCATACTGTTTCCATCCTCGTACGAAGCATCGGGGAGATGTTCCCTATTCTCAGATGCCCCGTCAAGAGGGCCAAAGTTGTTATCATGTATCGGATCAGTCGAAGGCATTTGTTCAGCTGGACGAGGTCGTCGTCGATGTTTTTGGGGTCGTTTTTTCTTGAAGCCATCCATTTTACGTTGTTTCAGCGGCATCAGCTCGTTTACTCCCCTTGACGATTGGTCAGCCAGCGGGCGTTTAGTGCAAATGTCCCATGAATGTACAATTATTGAGCAATGCCGACAGTAGGCCGGTGGGTTTTCATATTTGAAGTATGCAAAAATTGCATGTCCATTCCTTTCAATCTGAATTCTCTCAAGGTGTTTTTTTTAGAAGTCAATCTCAACCAGTACCCGAATGAAATGGCCCATTGTACCATCAAGGGAGCGCGCATCAATTTGTATCGGGGTCCCCAAGGAGTGAGCCATCCCAGTGATCAACGATTCTGTCCAATATTCGAAAGGCAATTCATAAATCCGCACCCACACTTGTGCCAAGGAGGTATTGGCCTTATATGGGTTAAAGTTTTTAACCCACTTTGATATCCTGAAAACCCCTGGATTCAGTGACCAGGTTGAATGTCCTATTTCTAGATCTCGATCCTCCTCTCTGTCGAAGCCGACGTTAAAATAACCAAGTCCGAGCGGAATTAATCGCTAAGAACCCCTAACTGATGTGGATAGAGACGAAGGACCCATTAGATATAATGATCTAAGAACCCAACGTATAAATTAAGTAGCGGATCTTCCAAAATCGAGATTTGAATTGATCTTACTTAGAGCATAAAAACCTTTACCCGTTGGCTATAGAAGAGCCAAGAACCTTGGTATGATTGAACGCCACAAGATCTTGCTCAAGATTCTTGATAAGTTCTCAAATAAATTAACCTCACAGAGAGAATAAGCAAACAAAAACTTGTAATTTCGTATTAAACTTGGTGTCCCTTCCCAAAGGAATACAAGGCCTATTTATAGGCTAGAAAGTAACTCCTAAGAGTAAATACATTCATAACCTACACCTATGGTCTTAAAAGGCCACTAAAGATTCAATTCAAAGCTAAAAATGTAACTCCTAACTCTTTGAATTTCCTAGAAAATGTAAATAATCTAAATAACTAATAATAATAAAAATAAAACAATAATTCTGATGGGCTTCATGTGTGCCACGTTTTTGAAGGCCCGTGCACTTAGAATTATGTCTTTTAGCCCAAATTAGCTTCATGACATCTCTTTATTCGTAGTCCAGCCCAATAACATTCACTACTAGGCCTTCTTCGGGCTTGTCTTGCACATTTTCTCTCATTTCAGCAACTAAGCGCATCAAAGCCTCATTTATCTTCTTAGCTCTTGCCCTTGTAATCGGCCCATCATGTATGATCAAAGGATTCTTTTTGTTTTCATGACTTTGCACTGGTGGATCCTCATCATTCCCTTCTTCTTCAAAAGGATTCGTCCTCGAATCTACATCATCAGAATAGGGAGAAAGATCAGTAACATTGAAAGTTGCACTTACATTATACTCACCAGGAAGGTCAAGTTTGTATGCATTGTCATTGACTCGTGCAATCACTTGAAATGGACCATCTCCTCTTGGCTGTAATTTTGACTTTCTCTTGCTTGGAAATCTCTCCTTCCTCAAGTGTAACCATACCCAATCACCGGGCTCAAAGATGACTCGTTTACGACCTTTGTTAGCTTGCTTGACATATTGCTCAGTTCTTTTCTCAATATTGAGTTTCACTCTTTCATGCAACTTTTTAATCATCTCGGCCTTTGCTTTTCCATCTAGACTCGCACGTTCTTCAATGGGAATTGGTACTAGATCAAGTGGAGTTATTGGATTAAATCCATAAACAACCTCAAAAGGAGAATGATTAGTAGCAGAATGAACACTTCTATTATAAGCAAATTCAGCAAACGACAAACAATCTTCCCAATTTTTTAAGTTCTTTTGAATCAAAACTCTATGTAATTGAGACAAAGTTCTATTAACGACTTCAGTTTGTCCATCCGTTTGAGGATGACAAGTAGTAGAAAACAGAAGTTTTGTACCCAATTTATTCCACAAAACACGCCAAAAGTGACTTAAAAATTTTACATCTCTATCACTCACAATGGTTTTTGGAATTCCATGCAAACGAACAATTTCCTTAAAGAATAAATCAGCAATATGAGGTTGCATCATTAGTCTTATTACATGGAATGAAATGTGCCATTTTTGAAAATCTATCAACCACCACAAAAACAGAATCTTTACCTTTCCTTGATTTTGGCAAACCCAAAACAAAGTCCATGGATATGTCTACCCAAGGTTCATTCGGTATAGGTAATGGCGTGTACAATCCATGCGGGTGAGCTCTTGACTTAGCCTGCTTACAAGTTATGCATCGTTCACAAATTCTTTCAACATCAACACGCATTTTTGGCCAATAGAAATGATCACACAAGATACCCAAAGTTTCATGTACTCCAAAATGTCCCATTAGACCTCCCCCATGTGCTTCCCTAACAAGAAACTCACGCATAGAACATTTAGGAATGCATAATTTACTTTCACGACATAAATATCCCTCATGCCTATAGAATTTCTCAAATGCAGCATGCTCACAAGCCAAATATATGGATGCAAAATCAGAATCATCAACATACATTTCCTTGATAGATTCAAAACCAAGAAGCTTAGAGCTCAAAGTAGTGATCAAAGTATACCTTCTAGATAATGCATCAGCCACAATGTTCTCTTTCCCCTTTTTGTACTTAATTACATATGGAAAAGATTCAATGAATTCTACCCACTTAGCATGCCTCTTACTAAGCATACCTTGTCCCTTAAGGTATTTGAGAGATTCATGATCCGTATGGATAACAAATTCTCGAGACCACAAGTAATGTTGCTGTTGGTCCCAAAGTTGAGTTAAGATTGAGTAAGCTAAGAAAGTCTAGAGGGGAGGGGTGAATAGACTTTCAAAAATCTTTCAAAATATCAGAGTTTATAATGCGGAATAGTGTT
This sequence comes from Galeopsis tetrahit, assembly GCA_963675135.1. Lineage (NCBI taxonomy): Eukaryota > Viridiplantae > Streptophyta > Magnoliopsida > Lamiales > Lamiaceae > Galeopsis > Galeopsis tetrahit. The sequence goes on from OY776125.1 coordinate 53,676,057, forward strand.
CTGAATAGTACTGTTCTTACTGAGTTAGATCAGTACTTCCAGTTTTAGTTTATACTCAACTTTTAATCAGATCTTTACTTAGTAAATTCTACTGTTCTTGTTTAAACAAATATCAAACAAATATCAAACTGAAAAATAAAGAACACAGAATTTTATAGTGGTTCGACCAATAAGTCTACATCCACTCTCACAATCCCAGTTGTGATGTTTTATTACTCTTCCTTCTTGAGTTTCTTGTGGCTTAAAGTCCCAAGATTAAGACTGTGATCTTATCGATTACACTTCCAAGTGTATCTTCGATCTACTAGTAATTCTACAAGTAACTAGCACACTTGTTTTACAAAACACAAACTTAAAACTGAAAAGTAAAACTTCTCTTTGTAGCCTTTGATTTCTTTTCTTCAATTCAGTGGCTTCTCCTTAGTTTGATTTCCTTAACTCTGTGAGTTCTTGCTTGTAGACTTGCTGTTGAATTCTTCTAAGATCAGTAATTGTTCAGTAGTAGCAGTCTTTCAGTCTTTTCAGTAGACTCTTCAAGTAGGAGATCATACAGTATTTATAGAACTTAGTATGACAGTTAGCAGTTTGTGAACTAACTCTCAACTAACTCTAAAACTGTTTTTGTAACTTCTTCTTGTAACCGACTTTGTAACTTCCTTCTTATTCCAAGTCAGCATATCTTCAAATATATCTTCAGTTACTCTTTAAAATAAGTTTTCCAAACTTATTCTTCAAATTCACCAAATCAGCACAGTAACTTACTGTTCTGATTTTTACTCTTCTGATTTTTACTCTTCTGAATCAGTCAGCACAGTAACCAAAAACTGTTATAACTTCTCCAGAATTCTTCTAAGCTTTTCTTCAACTCTTCTTTGAAGTCTTCTTATTCTGAAGTAGTCTTCTGAGTCTTCAATAGTCTTCTGATCTTCTTCTAATCTAGTGTTCTAAACTTACTGTTCTAAACTTTTACAATGCTGAATACAATAGAATACAACTTTACATATATAAAATCTATCTATACATCAACTGAACTATATACAGATGAGTACAACTAAGTCCTATACTATAAGCTGTCTATACAATACAAAACATCAGCTTAGTTCCTAACAGTTCATATATCAGATCAGTAAATAAAATAAGACCAGTAACTATATAAGATCAGTAAACTCAGATAAGATCAGTAACTTAGATTTCAAATATCTCATTAACATCAATATTCTTATTCTCAGATTCCACTAAGATCAGTAATCTTATTTTCAATACTTCTTAATAAGATCAGTAAACTTATTTCAGATGACTCAGTTAAGATCAGTAAGCTTATTTCAGATGACTTAGTTAAGATGACTTAGAACCACATATATCACTAACTTTAAGTTGATTTTGGCCATCAAAACATACAATCATGAATTAGAACATTGTTTCAAGGATTCATATCCCAACAATTTCCCCCTTTTTGATGAAGCCAAAACTACTTAAATGTTAATAAATCAGTAGTTAAGTATGCAGTCAATCAGTAGTTAAGTATGTAGTCAATCATAACAGTTCATCATTTCACAATTCCAGATTTATATTCATAATCAGATTTAGATCAGATAATGCACATATTACACATACTAACAAAATATGATATAAACAGAAAATATAAAGATTAAGGTTAGAAATGTTATCTTGTGAGCTTGTCCTTCATCTTCTTTATGTATCTTCAGATTCTGAATGCAACATAAAGCCTTGCTTTGATATCCATCATATGTTGATGATCAGTTATTCCTTCTTCTTTAATAATCTCAGCAATTATGTTACTAATCTCTTTGTAATCTGGTTCTTCATTCTCTAGTCTTGGAGGTTCCCAATTTGGTTCTTCAGGACATAAGATCTTTGTTCCAGCACGAGCAGCAACTTGTGCTATGTCTTCCCAAAAATCTTTATCTATGTTCAGCATGAACTCTTCAAAATCAGCAAATTCAGCTTCTTTGCTTGAATGATCACCAAACTTCCTCACAATAAAGTTTGCAATCTGCCACTTCTTCTTCAGATTCTTCCAATATTCCATATTTTCAGTTAGAACAATAAAATCCACAAAATTCTCATCTTGAAATTTTTTGTCAAACTCTCTTCCTTCAGCTTTTCTCTGAGCATTCAATTTCCTTCTCAAAGCTGCAACTCGATTATCAAATCTTGTTTTCAAAAACTTAACATCCTTATCTTTCTTCTTCTTTAACTCTGCTTCTTCACTTGAAACACCAATTTTCAACTTGCTTCTGGATCTGGTAACTCTACCAGTTTCCTCTTCTTAGTTCTTCTTCATCAGACAATATTAATTTCCTCTTTTTCTGACTAGAACTTCCAGCAGCATCAGTTTTCTTTTTCTCAACAACTTCTTCAGCTTGTTGTTTCTGTTGCTTTCTGAGTTTGAATTTCTCATTCAGACTTGCAATTTCTTCCTTCAACTCATCTTGACTCACAACTAGTTGAGCTTGTTGTGACTGAGTTTGCTCCATTATTCATTTTATCCTGTCTTCCCCCTTTTTGGCTTCATCATGCCACTCTTTCAAGGGAGTCAAGTGTTGTTCCATCTTAGCATGCAACACCTGAGATAAATTCTTTTCTTGCAGTCTATGAAGATCATAGATTTTAGACATCGTATGCTCCATAATTCTTTCATAAGAATTTTCAGAATTCATCTTATTCATTCTTTCAGTAGCTTCTTGGAACATCTTCACAGCATCTTCCAACTTTGCTTGAAGCTCTGCATTCTGCTTTTTCAACATTTCAAAGCTTGAGTTATCAGATACCTTTTCAACAGGAACTGTTCTGATCTGTTCCTGCACATCTTCAGGAATGATAGGATCAGCAGACTGAAATGGAATGCTTTCCATCTCTTCAGCATCCAAAACTTGGTTTCCAACAACTTCTGTATCTTCAATCACAACAGTGTTCTCAAACACCTCTGTTGTGTTGTCAACAGCTTAATCAACTTCCATAAAATCCTCTTCAACAGCATTCTCAGCTTCATCAGCAACCTTATCTTCACTTACCATAATAACATCATCATTTTCATTTGCAGGAGTAGTAGCAACATTTTCCACGGAATATTTAAATCCTGTCAATCTTTCAACAAGTTGTACTACTGACTCAGGGGTTACTAGCTCAAGAAATGAGTTAACACCAGCTGCATGCATCTGCTCTGCTTCCCAATCATCAAAGATTGAAGCACCACCCATACCTTCCATAACAACTAAATTCTCTTTGAGAGCACTCCTCTTAAGATACACCCATGTGCCTATCCTAAGAAGTTTCTCAAACTCAACTGAGCTTTCATCCAATCCAGGAAACTGCTTCAACAAAGCCAATCTTAAATCTATCATGATTCTATCTTCCTTATCACAGAGGCTATAACTTCAGGTTCAGGGGATGATGAAATGTCAATTGGTACAGTAGAAGGCTCAAATTCATGTTCAGTAGAGTGATCATGAACTTGTATTGGGGAATGATGTGGTGAAGGTTGATGTTGAGGACTTGAAATAGGAGTAGGATCAAAATTAGTGTTCTGAGGGAATGAATGGGGAGTGTTCTGAGACATAGAAAAGTAGTGAGCTGATTGTCCAGAACATGATGGTTGAGGGTTAAGAGGTTCAGCTGGGCTTGAATCAGAATTTGAAGGGGTAGGAGAGACATCAACAAGCTTCCTCCTAGCACTTCTCCTCTTGGTTCTCTTATGTAAAGCAACAGGACTAGAATTACTAACCTCTTGCTCTTCAGAGCTTGCATGCACCACAGTCTCAACAAACCTGACTGTTGGCTCTGAGGCAGCTGTAGCAGACCTCCCTCTCCTTGGTCTAATACTGCTCGGATCATGCCTCGCCTTCGATCTAATCTCTGGTTGATTATCATCAGATCGGTACATTGAAGCTCCAGACTCTTGTGCTTCAGGCTCTTGAGGTTGCTCCAAAGGATTCTCTTGTTCAAATCGAACAGACTCCTTCTTCATCAAGAATTTTCCATGATGGAATTTCTTGGGATTACTCCAGTACGCCTTTTTGACAACCAACTGGGGCAACAAAATACTCAATTTGTTCCCGAACCCTAATTTCGATTTAATCGAAAATTCCATTGTATCCTCATCGAACAAGGCTTTGTCTTTCTCATTTAACAGTCTTTCTAAGAAAAATCCTTGCCAATCACCTTGAACTCTGTCAATGATTGCAGCCATAATTCGGATTTTTGAACTTGATAGAGCATCCTGACTGTGATGTTGCCCTAACAAACATTTTCCGGCTATGTCCATAAGAAACTGCAGACCAGTAGGAAGAACGTCTTTCTTAAGATGGCTTAGAGACTCAGGTTCTTCACCAGTCCATCTTCCTACGCATTCTTTCTCTTCTCCTGCTTTGTAGGATAAAATATTTACAGGGCCTTGAGGTAAATCCAACATCACTTCCAGGATTTCCCTTGTAATTGCCACCTTGTGCCCAGAAAGCATGGAGTGGACACCATTGTTATCTCCTTTAAGCTGTAGATAAAATTCCATCGCCTCTGGTTTGAATACATTCATAGGAGATGACTCAAGAAATTTCCTCAGCCCGCACTCTTCGCACATTGTCAGAATTGCTTGATTTTCAGCATTGTGTCGGACATTGAAATATACAACATTTTCTACAAAAATGCCCTTTTCACGAACCCAGAAATCCGAATCAAAAGTTCCTGCAACTTCGTTAGATTCACTGATAATATTGATAGTTGCCATTTTAGGTTTTTGTAGAAAATAGATTTTTGCAGTAATTTTGAGTTTATGAGCTTTCCAGAAATGAACTCGTAAGAAAGAAGACGATGAAGAGTGATCGTGTTTTGTCAAATTCAAAACCAATCTATGGCTAGGATTGAATTTGATTATTACAAAGAATGGTTGAGATTAAGTCTCGAAATTCGTGTTTAACAAGAACTGTTCATATTCTAGTACCATTCTTAATTTTGGAGCCAATTTGTGTTTGATAAATACACCAACAAAAGTTAGGTCAACAATAGAGGAGTGTACTAATCTTCTCTATTAGTAATCTAAAATTTGAGCAGTTTTTTACTTAGAATTATTCTAAGGCAAAAGACTGTTCTGATGCATATCAGCACAGTAGTTTCCAACACTATTTTAACACTATTTTACTTCATTTTCTTACTTGTATATAAAGAAAATTTCACTTATGTGGATCAGCTGAGTACTGTGATCAGCTGAGTAAACCTTTTTCGAAATCAGATCAGTAGATGAATCAGCACAGTAGTGTTCAGATCAGTACCCAATTTTCCTGATTTCACCTTTTTGATATCAGCACAGTAATCCTCAGATCAGTACTGTGTCAGATTAGTAGAATTATGTAAATAGATTAGTAGTAATCAAATCTTTCTGTAGACAGATTAGTCAGTAATCAGATTAGTTCTGTAGAATAACTGAATTGTAATCAGATCAGTATTGTAGACAAAGAAGCTTTGTAATCAGTACAGTTCTGTAGACAAGTCAATGTATTAATCAGAATATATCTGTAGACTGATATAGCCTGTAATCAGATCAGATTAGTAGATTTTTCAAATCTGTAATCAGATTAGTTCCCCCTTCAATGGAGAATTCCTCTTATGTGCCTGTTTCACCTTGGTAGAAGTGTTAGTACATTATATATAAATGTAAAACAGTACATATTAGTAAAAATATGTTTAATTTAATGATCACATCAAGGTTTTTGCTAAAGTGACTTAGTGTTCTGAGTCAACAAAAGGATCTTTAAAAAATCACAGATTCCCCCTTAATGTGTGTTCTCAGTGTCCCTCAGCTTTACCAGCTTCCTCATCGGGATGAAGGTCACTTTAGTAACCTTGTTACCTGTTTTAAATGTAGTGGTCTGATATAGGGTTGTCTCTTCTGAATTTTAGGCATTTGATGTACTGCTCATATTCCTCTTGGTATAAAATCAGTACCTGAAATGTTAGTACAGTTCTATATACATATAGAATCCATATCTATCAATCCTAGGCTAATGCATAACTCTCTGAATCTCACTTCAGCCAATGGTTTTGTAAAAATGTCAGCTCTTAGAATAATAGTATGAATCTTTTCCATCCTAATATTTTTCTTTTCAACATGATCCCTAATAAAATGATGCCTAATGTCAACATGCTTGCATCTAGTATGTAGAACGGGATTTTGTGTTATGGCAATGGCACTATTACTGTCACAATATATAGGTACATTAGATTCTACAATATTGTAGTCTCTGAGTTGTTGTATTAGCCAAAGAAGCTGACTACAACAACTTCCTGCAGCCATATATTCTGCTTCAGTAGTAGAAGTTGCCACACTTGTTTGTTTCTTTGAAAACCATGAAATGAGCTTAGTTCCTAAGAATTGACATGAACCTGAAGTAGATTTTCTATCTATTTTGCAACCTCCAAAGTCCGAGTCTGAATAACCACTTAAAGATATATCATCATCTGCAGGATACCATAATCCTCGATTAATGGTCCCCTTTAGATATTTCAATATCCTTTTGGCAGCTTCCAGATGACTTTCTTTGGGGTTTGCTTGAAATCTTGCACATACACCAACAGAAAAAGCAATATCAGGTCTGCTGGCAGTTAGATAGAGTAGAGAGCCAATCAAAGCACGATAATGAGGTTGGTCAGAAGACTTACCTCTTTCATCAGGATCCATTCTGTATGTAGGTTGCATGGGCACACCAACTGTCTTACAGGTTTTAATACCAAATTTATCTAGCAAATTCTTAGTATATTTTGCTTGATTTATGAAGATACCTTCTGGAGTTTGTTTTACTTGAAGACCAAGAAAATATGTCATTTCTCCTATCATAGACATTTCAAATTTACTTTGCATGAGTGTAGAAAAGCTTCCACTCAAGATTTTGTTGGGTGATCCAAAAATAATATCATCCACATAAATTTGAACAAGTAATATATCATTACCTTCTTGTCTTCGAAACAAAGTTCTATCAACCTTGCCTTTTGTAAAACCATTTTCAAGTAAGAATAGAGAAAGTGTATCATACCAGGCTCTTGGGGCTTGTTTCAATCCATAGAGTGCTTTCTTTAACCTTTGTCTATTACCTTTTCTTTTTCAGAATCTTGATCTAGGACTTTCAGGAAAGGATTGTATGCTTGTACAGATTCATATATTTCTGCATCATCATCTTCATTGTTGGTTTGGAGCTTTAGATTGTCAATTTTCTTACTGAGCTGATGATCAGCAGAATCCTGCGCATTCTCATCAAAGACTACATGGGGTGTTTCTTCCACACATAGGGTAGAGTAATTAAACACTCTAAATGCTTTGCTTACAGAAGAGTATCCTAAGAATATCCCTTCATCAGCTTTTGCATCAAAGGCATTTAGTTTACTTTTGCCATTGTTATGAATGAAACACTTACATTCAAAGATATGAAAATAAGAAACTCTAGGTTTTCTGCCTTTCCATACCTCATAAGGTGTTTTACCATGCACCTTATTAAGAGCACTTCGATTTTGGGAGTGGCAAGCTGTATTAATAGCTTCTGCCCAAAACTTCTGAGGTGTGTTGAATTCTGCAATCATGGCTCTGCATGCTTCTTTTAGTGTTCTGTTTCTCCTTTCTGCAACACCATTTTGTTGAGGGGTTCTGGCTGCACTTGTTAGATGCTGTATGCCAGACTTAGAATAATAGTCAGAGATGTAACAATTAATAAACTCAGTCCCCTTGTCACTCCTGATTTTGACAATGGGATGACATTTTTCAACCTGCAACCTCTTCAATAGATCTGGAAGTAGTGTTTGTGTATCACTCTTTTTGTGTAGAAAGACTACCCAAGTAAACTTAGAGTAATCATCTACTACAACTAGAGTATACCTTCTTCCATTCAATGTAGGAGGGTTGATAGGACCATGAAGATCCATATGCAAGAGTTCTAAGACTCTGCTTGTTGAAAGAGTTGGAATGGACTTAAATGAAACCTTTACCTGTTTACCTTTTTTACAAGAGTCACATACTTGTGATTTGGAATAGATTTCATTAGGAATGCCCTCAACAAGATGTTCTCTAGCAATCTTGTTGATTATCTTAAAGTTCAGGTGGTAGAGGCGTTTATGCCAGAGCCAACTGTTTTCTTTAGGACTCTTAGTAATAAGACAAACATTCTTGGGACAACTATTCCAATTCACAATGTATACACTTCCTTGTCTTGTGCCAACAAGTAGAACATTGTGAGTCCTTTTGTCTATTATTTCACATCTTCTTGTTTTGAACTGAACTTTGTATCCCCTGTCACAGAATTGAGATACAGATAACAAATTATATTTCAAACCTTCAACATAGGAGACATCTTGGATTTCAACATATCCATTCTTGATGAATCCAAATCCTTTTGTGATTGCCATGGAGCTGTCTCCAAAGATGACTTTTGGTCCTTCCTTTTCATGATAGTCAGTAAGTAAGGCCTTGGTACCAGTCATGTGGTGTGAACACCCACTGTCTATGTACCAGGTCTCACAAACTGAACCACCTTTCTTGTACAAGTCCAGTCGATCCTGCAAGGTAGTGATTTTAATAATTTAGGTACCCTAGTTTATAGGGGTCCTTGGGGGTTAGTAGTGAGAGGTACCCAAATGAACATTGAGGATTTGAATAAATGGGACCTCTTCAGTTTCCTTCCAAATTTATCACAAAATAGTACTTTGTTAACCAATTCAAAATTATCAGCAGACTTAGGATCTATTTTTCTGAGATAGCCTTTCCTTGGTTCTATCCCTTTTTCAGTAAGATCAGTATGCCTGTAATAGTTTGAATATGGTCTGAAAGCATGTGGACCATAAGGCTTATAGAAGTGTTTTGGTCTTTCCTCTCCAATGGTATCATAAGATAAAGGTGGAGGATAAAGAACAGGTTTGTTATGATAATGAGGCACAAATCTCCTAGGTTTAGTTGAATACAGCTGAGACTGCCTTATAAAAGAAGGTCTAGGCTGTTCCCAACTTGCCTGTGCTTGTCTTGACCTACTGTTCTGAGTTTGTCTCTTCTGATACCAGGACTGATCTGATCTGGTCAGAGGAGTATAATTCTTCTGGTATGGTCTAGACTGTACTGGTCTTAATACATTCTTCATTTTACCATTCTTGGTAGTAGGAGGGATGTATTTAGACTGTACTTTGAGTTTTGGATCATCATCATAAATCATAGGTTCTTTTCCTTTATCTAGTTGTAAAGAACTTGAAGTAGCTCCATTAGTGTTCTTAAATTCTGAAGTAGAGGAACTAGGCAGATCAGTACCTATTCCACTTTTATCATTTGGAGCTCTATATCTATCTGAGATAGTTTGATTAATCTTGGTAGAGTTAATCATCCCAGATAGCTTTCGATCTAGGCTCACTACTTCAGATTCTAAGAATCTATTGCGCTCTTCAAGTTTTTCACATTTAATCTTTAAATCATTGAATTCATTAGTCTCTTTGGCTTGAGTTTTAAGCATACCCTGATATAGTTTATCAATAGATGCATACTTTTCTTGGAGTTGGGATAACTCTTCTGATAGCCTTGCATTTATGACAGCTATATTAGGATCCACTTTTGACTGAGCTTCTTTCAGATTAATGATTTCTTGCTTTAAAGATATATTCTCATCACTAATTTCAATGAATGCTTTGTTAGCTTGTAGAAGGTCTTCTTCAGTCACTCCTTGGGAATGATGAAGACTACTCCCTACACTGCTATCAGCAGCATCACTTTCATCAGTGTCAGAATTTTTGGCCATCATTACCAGTCCATCATCTGCTATGAAGGCTTCATCTTCATTGCTAGAGGGGTATTCAGATGAAGACGATGGCAACTCTTCTGATTCTGAATCAGATTCATTGTATGCCATCATTGCCTTCTTACCCTTGGCATATTTTCGATCTCTTCTGGCTTTCCTTTCTTCTCGATCTTCAGAACTCAGATCAGGACATTCATAAGCATAATGACCTGGCTTATCACAATTATAGCAAACAGGATTGTTAGAAGTTCTCTTAGGAGGTGAATGATTTCGGTTCCTGTCATGCGTCAATTGAGTTCCTGTCTTTCTTATCAGAATACTTTCTATCCCTCTTATCAGATGAGTTCCTATCTCTCCTGTTCTCATTAGAGATCTCATCCCTTCTTTCAGAAGAGTTTTGATCCCTTCTGTTCACAGAAGAGTCCCTGTTACTAGAACCCTTGGTTTACTTATAGAATCTCTTGTATCTACCATATCTCTTATTTAGTCTATCAAATCTTTTGATCATAAGGCTCATCTGATCTTTCAGACTAAGATCAGAACTATCTAGTTCATCTTTTATGCTTGAGGCCTTAGACTTAGATGATCTAGACCCCTTAGAGGTAGAGGCTTTAAAAGATATGTCCTTAGAGGCATCCTTATCCTTATGAATCACAGTAATAGGATCTTCTTCATCTAACTCAAACTCATGTGCCTTAAGGGTTTGGAACATAGTTTCTGCTGGCCAAGAATCAATGTCTTGTGTGGTTTTAATGATCATCTTGACCATTTTCCACCTTTCATCCAAAGCTTTCAAGATTCTCAAGTTAACTTCTCTTTCAGTATAAGTCTTTCCTAACACATCAAGATCATTCATGATTTTGGTAAATCGAGTATCTAATTCATCAATTGATTCACCTGGCTTTATCTTAAATGTTTCAAACCTTTGGACAGCTGTGGATAATTTGCTTTCTTTGATCAGAGTAGTACCTTCACAAAGAATAGCCAATTTGTCCCACATTTGCTTTGCAGTCTTACATTTTAACACTTTACCAAGATACTCATTTGGCAAGGTGTGTAAAATATAATTCTTAGCAAGACTATCCAAATTGTTTTGTCTCATTTCTTCAGAAGTCAGTTCTGGCCTTGGTTTAGGGACCAGTGCTCCAACTGGTTGAGAAGGATCCAGAACAGCAGTGTTGTCCACCATGGTGACAATTGGTCCTTCAGTCACCACAGACACCATCAGATCATGTGTTGAGCTAAAGATGGCCTCCATCCTAAGCTTCCAGTAGTCATAATCTGCAATCTTGAACTTAGGCAGTTTGTTCACATTAGTGTCATCCATGTTTGATTAGTCAAATAGGATCAGTAGTATAGCAGATAGTTTTCTAATATTCAGATAGTGACAGATATCAAGAAATAGTAGCAAGATCAGTAAGATTTCCCTCAAGATCTACAAGGTTTATCAAGAAACAGCAGTCCAAAGAACTACTGCTCTGATACCACTTGTTGGTCCCAAAGTTGAGTTAAGATTGAGTAAGCTAAGAAAGTCTAGAGGGGAGGGGTGAATAGACTTTCAAACTGTCCTTAAAGAATAAATCAGCAATATGAGGTTGCATCATTAGTCTTATTACATGGAATGAAATGTGCCATTTTTGAAAATCTATCAACCACCACAAAAACAGAATCTTTACCTTTCCTTTATTTTGGCAAACCCAAAACAAAGTCCATGGATATGTCTACCCAAGGTTCATTCGGTATAGGTAATGGCGTGTACAATCCATGCGGGTGAGCTCTTGACTTAGCCTGCTTACAAGTTATGCATCGTTCACAAATTCTTTCAACATCAACACGCATTTTTGGCCAATAGAAATGATCACACAAGATACCCAAAGTTTCATGTACTCCAAAATGTCCCATTAGACCTCCCCCATGTGCTTCCCTAACAAGAAACTCACGCATAGAACATTTAGGAATGCATAATTTACTTTCACGACATAAATATCCCTCATGCCTATAGAATTTCTCAAATGCAGCATGCTCACAAGCCAAATATATGGATGCAAAATCAGAATCATCAACATACATTTCCTTGATAGATTCAAAACCAAGAAGCTTAGAGCTCAAAGTAGTGATCAAAGTATACCTTCTAGATAATGCATCAGCCACAATGTTCTCTTTCCCCTTTTTGTACTTAATTACATATGGAAAAGATTCAATGAATTCTACCCACTTAGCATGCCTCTTACTAAGCATACCTTGTCCCTTAAGGTATTTGAGAGATTCATGATCCGTATGGATAACAAATTCTCGAGACCACAAGTAATGTTGCTGTTGGTCCCAAAGTTGAGTTAAGATTGAGTAAGCTAAGAAAGTCTAGAGGGGAGGGGTGAATAGACTTTCAAAAATCTTTCAAAATATCAGAGTTTATAATGCGGAATAGTGTTCTGAATAGTACTGTTCTTACTGAGTTAGATCAGTACTTCCAGTTTTAGTTTATACTCAACTTTTAATCAGATCTTTACTTAGTAAATTCTACTGTTCTTGTTTAAACAAATATCAAACAAATATCAAACTGAAAAATAAAGAACACAGAATTTTATAGTGGTTCGACCAATAAGTCTACATCCACTCTCACAATCCCAGTTGTGATGTTTTATTACTCTTCCTTCTTGAGTTTCTTGTGGCTTAAAGTCCCAAGATTAAGACTGTGATCTTATCGATTACACTTCCAAGTGTATCTTCGATCTACTAGTAATTCTACAAGTAACTAGCACACTTGTTTTACAAAACACAAACTTAAAACTGAAAAGTAAAACTTCTCTTTGAGTAGCCTTTGATTTCTTCTCTTCAATTCAGTGGCTTCTCCTTAGTTTGATTTCCTTAACTCTGTGAGTTCTTGCTTGTAGACTTGCTCTTGAATTCTTCTAAGATCAGTAATTGTTCAGTAGTAGCAGTCTTTCAATCTTTTCAGTAGACTCTTCAAGTAGGAGATCGTACAGTATTTATAGAACTTAGTATGACAGTTAGCAGTTTGTGAACTAACTCTCAACTAACTCTAAAACTGTTTTTGTAACTTCTTCTTGTAACCGACTTTGTAACTTCCTTCTTATTCCAAGTCAGCATATCTTCAAATATATCTTCAGTTACTCTTTAAAATAAGTTTTCCAAACTTATTCTTCAAATTCACCAAATCAGCACAGTAACTTACTGTTCTGATTTTTACTCTTCTGATTTACACTCTTCTGAATCAGTCAGCACAGTAACCAAAAACTGTTATAACTTCTCCAGAATTCTTCTAAGCTTTTCTTCAACTCTTCTTTGAAGTCTTCTTATTCTGAAGTAGTCTTCTGAGTCTTCAATAGTCTTCTGATCTTCTTCTAATCTAGTGTTCTAAACTTACTGTTCTAAACTTTTACAATGCTGAATACAATAGAATACAACTTTACATATATAAAACCTATCTATACATCAACTGAACTATATACAGATGAGTACAACTAAGTCATATACTATAAGTTGTCTATACAATACAAAACATCAGCTTAGTTCCTAACAGTTCATATATCAGATCAGTAACTATATAAGATCAGTAAACTCAGATAAGATCAGTAACTTAGATTTCAAATATCTCATTAACATCAATATTCTTATTCTCAGATTCCACTAAGATCAGTAATCTTATTTTCAATACTTCTTAATAAGATCAGTAAACTTATTTCAGATGACTCAGTTAAGATCAGTACGTTTATTTCAGATGACTTAGTTAAGATGACTTAGAACCACATATATCACTAATTTTAAGTTGCTTTTGGCCATCAAAACATACAATCATCAATTAGAACATTGTTTCAAGGATTCATATCCCAACAGTTGCCATGTTTCTAATGCCCTCACCAAAGCATACAACTCCTTGTCGTAAGTTGGATAGTTCAATTCAGCTCCCTTCAACTTCTCACTTGAGTAAGCAATCGGCTTTCCATCCTGCATTAAAACAGCACCTATACCTACTCCAGATGCATCACATTCAAGTTCAAAGCTTTTATTAAAGTCAGGTAATGCAAGAATTGGAGCAGTAGTGAGTTTTTCTTTCAAAAGATTAAATGCATGCTCTTGCTTTTCTCCCCAATGAAAACCAACTTGTTTTTTTACAATGTCATTTAGTGGTGCGGCAATGGTGTTAAAATCTCTAACAAATCGTCGATAGAAACTAGCAAGACCATGAAAACTTCTTACTTGAGCAATATTAGTAGGAACTGGCCAATCTAGAATAGCCTTGACTTTATCCCTTTCCATTTCAATCCCATTAACACTTATCACAAAACCAAGAAAAACAACTTTATCCGTGCAAATTGAACACTTCTTAAGATTAGCATACAAAGATTCTTTTCTTAAAGCTTCTAACACTTTATGCACATGACTAAGATGTTCTTCCATACTTTTGCTATAGATAAGGATATCATCAAAGTACACAACCACGAATTTTCCAATAAAATCACGCAAAACATGGTTCATTAATCGCATGAAAGTACTTGGTGCATTTGTTAAGCCAAACGGCATTACCAACCACTCATATAAACCATGTTTTGTTTTGAAAGCAGTTTTCCATTCATCTCCTTCTTTGATCCTTATTTGATGATAACCACTTTTCAAATCAATTTTAGAAAATAACACAGCCCCATGCAATTCATCAAGCATATCATCTAACCTAGGGATATGATAGCGATACTTTACCGTGATTTTGTTGACGGCGCGACAATCTGTGCACATCCTCCACGTTCCATCCTTCTTTGGTACTAGAATCACCGGTACAGCACACGGACTCAAGCTTTCTTGAACCTTTCCGTTAGTCATCAACTCCTCTACTTGCCTTTGGATTTCTTTTGTTTCCTCCGGGTTAGCTCTATAAGCGGGTCGATTTGGAAGTGTTGCACCCGGAACGAAATCAATCTGATGTTCGATGCCCCTTAATGGTGGTAAACCATTCGGTTCCTCCTCCGGAAAGACATCTTCATAATCTTGCAAAAGAGACACAAAAGAACTAGGCAAAGAAGATGTTAATTCGTTAGTGCTTAAAAAAGTTTCCTTATGTACCAACACCAATACACTCATTTTTTCAACAAAAGCTCTCTTTAGTTCACTCCCTCTTGCAAAGAACTTCTCTCTTTTTTTGTCCTCACTTCCATCCACTTTTTTTTCTCCCTCGGAAACACTCAAATCAGCCCTCTTATTTTTTTCTCCACTCTTTTTTTTGTCATCTCTTTTTTTCTTCAATCTCACGTGCTCTCCTTGATCGAGACATTTTGATTTGATCCTCAAGAACCTGTTGTGGAGTTAAAGATACAAGCATGATTTTCTTATTTTGATGCTTCAATGTGAATTGATTATGAAAATCTTGTGTTCATTTAGATTTACAGTTCTTTACATTTCATATATTTTTCAAAAGGATTTTCTTATAATCAGTTAGATTGGAAATCGTATTGACTAGACGAGACGACCCAAGAACTTGTTGATTTACAAGAAGTGTTTTTATCATAATCAAAAGTTGAGTATAAATAATTGTTAAGGGATCATTCATATTGATAATTCGCATAATAATTATTAGTGGTGATAACTTGATTGTTTATTTAGTAGACTGGTTTTACTAGCTTACTAACTAGACAAGTTGAGTTGACAAACTAAGTTGACATAAGAACATACTCTGATTAAATTTTAGAAAAGTTTTTAAAAGTCTATTCACCCCTCCCCTCTAAACTTTTAGCTTCGTTCTATTCTTAACACGCTCTTTGGGATCAACATTTGAGATGCAAAGTAAGTAATGACTTTATCAAATGACTTGATGCCGTCTGATTATGGAAACTTTACTTATGATTTTGACTCTTTTAAAGATATGCTTATCAATGAAAATATGTATGAACAATTGATAATCAATAAGCAATAAATAAAGCAAGTAAATAACACAAATATTTATACAAGTTCGGATCCCTATCCTACGTCCTCTCTCACAGCCTAGTTGTGAAATTTCAATTCATTTCACAAAAGTCCTTGTTATACTTTATAGTTCTAAGAGAATACTTTGAACTTGATACACTCTCTTAGTATAATTGGTTCTACTTGTTATTGTAGGAACAAGTACTTTTAAAAGGTACCCCTAAAAAAAAGTACTTTTAAAAGGTAGTTATATAAACAATAAACTTAAACTTCTAGGGCCCAATTTGGTAGCTAAGTGAACTTAACTTGAGATAATTTGACTAGGCATGTTAAAATCAAGTTAACTACACTTGATATAAATAAGAGATAATTTACTATTAGGCACAGGGTTTTACAAACTATAGCAACTAGACATAGAGGAAAAAAAATGTTGCAACCACACACAAAACATTATACGAAATGTCTAAAATAACCTTACATCCCATTTGGTAAAGTACCATGAACAGTAAAAAAAAGTACTTTTTGTCTGCCTCAAACACAGTACTCATACGCTAGGTGCTGTACATTTAACATGAGAGAGAGAGAGTGTGGAGACTGGATGAAAAAACTCCATTGAAGCCGGTAATGAAAAAACTCCATTGAAGTCGGTTGGAAGAAATTTGATAGATGAAGAAACATTATAACCTCTCCCAAGGAGTTTTTTCGAAGTTTTTAGTAAAACTCCATCATATATAGAAATCGGAAACTGCATCTCCGGAACATTTTCCGCTTAGTAGTTCAAGAAAACTCACCCAAAACGATTTTTGTGAGGTGTATCGTTCCGTGGCGGAATGTGCTCTGTTTAAAAAATGAACGACGTCACACAGAGCCACTGCATCACACTTTTTTGTTCTATGAAATTAAATTGCAATTTCTAAAAGAAAAAACAAAATCAATCCGCATTGATGTTTACTCTAAATCCTAGTAATAATAAAAAATCAATAGAAATTATAACAAGAGGGACTCACTGTAACACACAAAGTAGGAGGGATTGTTGCAATTAGACACATAGCAAATTTTTTATAGCAAGTGGGCACAAAATTGGTGTTGAATGGTCCAATATACCCCCATTCTTTCCAAAGCATTGAGTGTGGTACTGTTTCTGAAAAAGCATTCTGCCTACGTGTGTCACATAAATACTTTTACTACTTTTTAATTTTTAATTCATTGTTACTACTTTGGAGAACTACCTTCTTGGCTTCTTCTACTTTGCTTTTCCATCATTTTCTTTTGATTCTTCTTTCTTCCACAGCTACACACGGTGTGGAGAAGCGATGTAGAACCATCATGCGGTGTTCTCTGACGTGGAGAGCCACTTAACGACGAAGAGCAAGAGAAGCGGCGCCGCCGTGAGGACCCAGACCCTCGTCGTAGGAGAAAGATCGAAATTCCAACCACAATTAAGAGGACGGGCACGGCAAAGGGATGGAATCTTTCGAATTCCACAAAGACGAGTACTATGTTTTAAGACCTCCGGTGAATGTGATAGTCGGGCCGGTTAAAGGCGCCAGATGTGGAGGAGGAAAAATCTGATTCATCGGAGAAGTTGTGTTGCTAGGGAAATGGAGAAAGGGCCGGAGGGATTGAGGGAAAATGATTGTCCTTTCTCTCTCTTACAAGTTGATGACATAAATTTCTTGTTAAATTTAACCGGGCCTTGCTTTAAGTCCAAACATTAGCACCCCTATTCCTGTTGGTTTGCTGTGTTGTGTCGCGTACACCACTGGCTCGATGAAAGGTTCGAGAGAGTTGTGATTTTTTGGTTTTAATTTTCAATGAGAAATCCATTTCGCTTAATTTCCGATGCTTGGATATATTAATAGGAAACCTTACTTGCCACTATAATTGATGGAACTTTTTGTTCAAGACTTGAAAACTGCATGTTATAAAATTTCAAGATACCTCTTGATCTAAAAACAAAAACTATAAGAGCAGAAGTATCTAAGAAAGTGATGGTTACCCTGTCGAATGAAAACAAGGTTTTCGTTATAGCATGTCCTTTTGTGTTATCTTTAGAAATATATGGGTGGATACTGCGTACATTCTTATTGCTTGCTTCATCTGTAGTTGATGCTTCCATCTTTGTACTTGATGCTTTTGGTGAGAACTTTAGGTGCGAGCAGGAAAAATATTATAGCATTTGCTGGCTTCTACAGAGAGTTAGCAAGTGCAAGTCTTTCAGTCCCTGTACATCGACTATTGTGGAAAAAGGAGTGATGCTCCTGCTCAACCCTTATATCCCAAAGTTGTATCAGTTTTTGGATATGCGAATCAATATTTGAGGTGATATCTCCTCAAACCCGCTCACTACTTTTACATATAATGATGCTTTCACGAGGCAATTGAGCTGAATAGTTTCTGTGAATGCGTGGATATGCCTTCTTGATTGTGTGTGTATTAGACAATTTTGTTGATAATATGTTACCTTGATCTCAGATTTTCGAACATATAATTTTCATGTCAACTAAATTCTTTGGATTTTTTGGATTCTTAATTTGTGATTAATTTGATGCTCCTTGGATTTCTGTACCTCTGTTCTTACTTAGTATGCTATGTGTTTGATAAATTTACACCAAACTTCATTTGATTGAAGTAGGATTTTATGCGTTTGTTAAATTGAGATTTAGATGTAAAGAGAATTTTGATTTTGATGATCACAACTACGTGCTACTACCTAATCCATTAAGTAAAATTATGATGGCCAAGTTTTACTTTTACTATTTAATGACTTGTCTTGCTAGGTATTTATGATCATAGTGATGGGGATCTTTATTTTCGATCTCCTAGCATTGTATCAACATCCCAAATCTGATTAGTACAATATTGTCGACTTTGGTTTGAGCGCGTTTGCTTCTGTTTTTTGGACCCCCAAACAGCCTCTTATTAATTATTATTGTCCCCTTTTGTTGCACAATATAATAAATGCTGTGCAAAATGGAAATTATTGCATATATGGGGAGAAGAATGTTAACCTTGAAGAATATATAATTTGCAAAAATTTGTGATGGATTAGCAAAAAACAATGATATCTCGATATAAGGTTACTTGTTGTCATGGATGATTAAGTTTTGGAGCATTATGTATTAGACATGGGATATTATTTCATTATCTCTAAAAATAATATTCCCAGCCATCTCGGCCATCTTGCTGAAATTGAGAGATTTGTTGCCTCTTTGATGAATTCTTATGTAAATATGCCTTGAGAAGTTGTGGGTGGGCATGCCTGTGTAATTTGATATTGCACTCCTCCTTGAATACTGCTTGCGAATTCCATTAACTTCATATATGAATATCTCTATCCCTGTTTTGATGTATTGTGTTATATGCTCACTACATGCTTGATGAAATGCTCAAGAGAGTTGTGAATCTTTGATGATATTCGCATTAATAATTATTTATTAATTATACTCTGAAAATAAGTCAAACATACATTAAGATTGGCAGTGATGTTCATCTCTGTGATGAATGTGTAGCAAAATATTGGAAAAGCATGTATCAAAACCTTTGCACAAATTGTTGTTTAACCTTTTTGTTGTGAGACGTGTTGTTGAGAGGTTGGGAGCAAAAATCCTCAGAGGAGAAATCTCGAGAATATTGTGAACTCTCTCGTGAAGAGGGATGTCAGATTCATCGCTGAAGAAGGAAAAGGTAACTCAGAAGAAGAATATATCCAATCCCTTGTTCGCAAGGGTGTTCACGCAAAGATCCTGGACCTGATGTGAGAAATGGAGAAGAAAAGAATCCAGATTCTAAGGAAGAGGTTTTAGGAGATAAGGAAAGTATGATAGAAGAAGAGATGAAGAGGGAAATCGAGAGGAAGGTACAAGATAATGAAGAAAGGCGACAAATAAGTGACTCGCCTCTGGATTATAAGTAAGCTAAGCATATCATTGTTAGAGGAGATCTGGCAAGTTTCATTATTGAAATTTCATTTGATTATTCTGAATACTGTTTTTAGCTATTCTTAATCTTGTAATAACTTGTACTTTGGAGATCTCAATGAGATAGGGAACTGATGAGAGCAGTCTCTCTTTTCCACTACTTCGGAGCAACATATATGAAAATGAGCAAACTCTCCGAGGAGTATAAACAACTCATATAAGAGTATAAAATAGAACTCTGAATGAGCAAGTACTGCTCCTTATATTCGGAGTATAAATAACTCCCCGAGGAGTATAAACAACTCATATAAGAGTATAAAATATGACTCTGAATGAGCAAGTGCTGCTCCTTATATTCGGAGTATAAATAACTCCCCGAGGAGTATAAACAACTCATATAAGAGTATAAAATATGACTCTGAATGAACAAGTGCTGCTCCTTATATTCGGAGTATAAATAACTCCCCGAGGAGTATAAACAACTCATATAAGAGTATAAAATATAACTTTGAAGGAACAAGTGTTGTTCCCCATATGTGAAGTATGAACGAGAAGAGATCCCTAACCGGGATCAGAACCCAAGATATAGGTCTAAAAACATAAATATTTTCAAGAGAAAATATTGAGAAACAGAGATCCCTATTCGGGATCAGAACCCAAGATCTGGGTCTGAAACATTAAATATTTTCAAGAGAAAATATTAAGAAATTGAGATCCCTGACCGGGATCAGAACCCAAGATGTGGGTCTGAAATATTAAATATTTTCAAGAGAAAATATTAAGAAGTGGAGATCCCTAACCGGGATCAGAACTCAAAGATTTGAGATCGGGATCTGAAAAATTATTTATTTACTTGGAAAAATTTTCAATTTTTTCTGAGGATGAGAAGAGAACTCAGGACCTGAGTCCGAGATCAGAAATATTAAGAAACTGAGATCTCAGAACCCAAGATTTGGGTCTGAAACATTAAATATTTTCAAGAGAAAATATTGAGAAGAAGAGATCCCTAACCGGGATCAGAACCTAAGATGTGGGTCTAAAAACATAAATATTTTCAAGAGAAAATATTGAGAAACAAAGATCCCTATTCGGGATCAGAACCCAAGATGTGGGTCTAAAAACATAAATATTTTCAAGAGAAAATATTGAGAAACAGAGATCCCTATTCGGGATCAGAACCCAAGATGTGGGTCTAAAAACATAAATATTTTCAAGAGAAAATATTGAGAAACAGAGATCCCTATTCGGGATCAGAACCCAAGATGTGGGTCTAAAAACATAAATATTTTCAAGAGAAAATATTGAGAAGCTAAAGGATCCGTGATCAGGATCAGAACCCAGGATGTGGGTTCAAGATGTTAAGATATTTTCAAGAGAAAATATTGAGAAACTGAAAGATTCGTGACCAGGATCAAAATCCAAGATGTTAAAATATTTTCAAGAGAAAATATTGAGAAGCTAAAGGATCCGTGATCAGGAGCAGAACCAAGGATGTGGGTTCAAGATGTTAAGATATTTTCAAGAGAAAATATTGAGAAGTTGAAAGATCCGTGATCAGGATCAGAATTCAAGATGTGGGTTCAAAATGTTAAAATATTTTCAAGAAAAAATATTGAGAAGCTAAAGGATCCGTGATCAGGATCAGAACCCAGGATGTGGGTTCAAAATGTTAAGGTATTTTCAAGAGAAAATATTGAGAAGCTGAAAGATTCGTGATCAGGATCAGAATCCAAGATGTGGGTTCAAGATGTTAAAATATTTTCAAGAGAAAATATTGAGAAGATAAAGGATCCGGGATCAGGATCAGAACCCAAGATGTGGGTTCAAGATGTCAAGATATTTCCAAGGGAAAATATTGAGAAGCTAAGAGATCCGTGATCAGGATCAGAACTAGAGAACTCGAGATTTGAGTTCAGGATTTGAAAAATATTTTCAAAAGAAAATATTGTGAAGTAAAGAGATCCGTGATCAGGATCAAAACCCAAGATGTGGGTCCAAAGCGTTAAATATTTCCAAGAGAAAATGTTATGAAGAAGAGATCTGTGATTAGAATCAGAACCCAAGATGGGAATTCGAAAAGACTATATTCTTAACTATTTCGGCAAAGAGGTGTCATAGTCAAGAATAGGGGGGAGTGGATGATGTGACATAATGGTGCAGGTCCAGAAAAAAAATAGCTACTAACCGAGACCAAAATAAAAGCTGATCACTTCCTTCTAGGATCAAGACTAGAAAAGTCTCTACCCATGATATAGGTCATGATCTGATCAGATCCCTCCAAGATTTGATCTGATACTAATACCCTCATCTCGGACATGACCAGATCTTATGGACATGGACGGGAGAGTAAGGTCGTCGTTCGGTCTTCCTCACGTAATCAGGGCCAGGACGACAAATTGTCTCGATTGACAAGGAGAAGCAAGCAATCTTGGTATGTCAGAATATCTCTGCAAATGTGTGCGCACCACTTAAAATAATCAAAGTGTGCCAGAGTCGTACTATGACGTGGCACTATTTGTAACAAACCCTAGAAAGCATAATTACTATTCTACCCCTCAGGTACAAGATTATATAAGTCATCTCTCTCATTGTTATGTTTTCTAAGCTCACTCTCATAAAAATACATTTTATCTCTCTATTATTCATCATCTTCCTCAACTGACTTGAGTGTCGGAGGTCCGTCGCCGGACACCCCTCCGGCCCGGTTTTCGTGCAGGTCCCGGGAGCAATCGTCATCCTCCATCCTTATCAATCATTTAAGGACTCCTAAGGAGCTCATTTAGGCATTTCTTGTTATAATCATTCTTTGATTGAATCCTTATCAATCACTCCTACGGATTTGATAAGGTCTCATCAATGATCATGATGCTAAGATGTAGAGATGGCTATTGCTATTGCTTATGGTATTTTTCATTATTTTTTTTAGTATGGTTGAGAGTATTTTACTCAAGCTAAAGTATCATGCATATAATTCAGTCAAAGTATCATATACTCCACTATATATATTTTTTATTCGTGCATTTTTTCCAATTTACAGTTATTTACATAATTTAGTGAAAGGTCTTAGAATTGGAACTGCAGTAGATAACTAGCTTATTATGGTTACATTGTTTCCTTTGATTTTATCTGATATGTTATTTTATTCATAGGCCCATATAAACTTAGAATTGGAACTACGTACTAGTAGAATTAGCTTACTATGGTAGCATTGTTTCCTTTGGTTATTGTTTTTGTTTGATTTCTTGAGGGCATATCTTAGACTATGATTAAAGCCACAGTTTAGTGGGATTCATGTTACAGAACTCTACACTTTCTTTGTTGTTATCATTTCATGATATAAGAATGTGAGTGATTTATTTTCAACTTTGTGATCTATATTTATATTACAGTTTTTATTATTATAAATAATTTTCTTATTTTGTTTGTTACTTGTTGTCCGAGACTGTCTGATGGTTCAATAAAAATACACACTGATGTGGCATTATGGTGCCACATCCTGAAAGGATTAGTTCCTAGGTCATTCCAGAATGAGTGATGATCACCTCCTCATAAGACCAGAAAAGGATTTGCCCCTGATAAGAATCACGACCTGATCAGATCTCCTAAAGACCTGATCTGGTGACTGGTACCTCTGTCCAGGACCAAGAAGATGAACGATCTCTATTAATAAGGAGAAGTAACGAATCTCAGTGTGTCAAAGTATCTCTGCGAATCCCTGCAAATGTAGGCGCATTATCTGAATAATTAGTTATGCGTCAGATAGGACAGTGACGTGGCACTGTGAGCAACAAACCCTAGAAGTCAAATTACTCCCTTACCCCTCTAAAGCAAGGTATAAAAGGTACCCCATTTCATTTTTTCAAAGGTTAAGTCACTTTTTCCATTACTACTCACTCAAAATACGAAATACTCTATTTTTTATCATCTTCTTCATCAAACCCAACTGACTTGAGCGTCGGAGGTCCGTCGCCGGACACCCCTCCGGCTCGGTTTGTGTGCAGGTCCTCACATTCAGCAAAGGCGTGCATTATCATTAAATATTCAGGGATTTTCGAAGGATCTATTTAGGTAATACTTATTCCAATCTCTCTTTGACTGTGTTCTTTATCATTCACTTGGGTGAATTCGATAAAGTCACATCAAATGGCGCCGTCTGTGGGAAAATCTGACTAAGGCGTGAGGTTTTTCGTTTATTCAAGCTTTTTCTGAAAATAGTTGAAGAGAAATCAATCTCTCAACCTGCTGATAAAAACCCACAGTCATGGGATCTGTTCATATATGATTGTGAGGATATTAAACTTGTTTCATGATTTTATCTATTTAGCGATGGAGAATCAAGTGCAAAAGAACTTGAATAAGGACTTTGAGGGCGTGGCCACCGACCCGGCCAACGTCACTGATCCAACTATTGTTGTTGAATCGGCTAGTGAGGTTAGGGTGGAAAATGCTACCGTAGGCCAGAGAGGGGAAATGCCAAATCCATCTCCCTCTTCTGGGCATGTTGATCACTGCTGCGGTGGATGAGGCACTAGCTCGGAGAGGAGTGCCAGCCCAAGGTACCCCCATCACTCCTCCGACGATGAACATACGGGAACAACTCCCTCACGGAGGTGTTCCTCCTCCCCCAGTTCAGAGGGATCCGGCATTGGAAGAGCAGACGGAGGTGCTGGTTGCAGCCACTGACAGGGCTGCGAGGAAGAGAAAGGAGAGGGTCGTGCTCCCCATGAGTGGTGAAGAGGAGGACAGTTCAGGAGAGGAGTATGTCCAATCCTCAGCTCGGGAGAGCATTAACACTGAGATTGTGGCATTGAGAAAAGAGATGGAAGAGATGAAGGGAATGTATGAGAAAAATGCTATGAGTGGAAATAAGGCAGTGGGATCTCCATTTGTATCTGAGATCTTAATGGATCCGCTTCCTAAGAACTTTAAAACACTCTCTTATGAGTATGATGGTACTACCGACCCTCAGGAGCACCTCCTTCGCTTCCAGAACGGAGCTCTCCTCCATCAATATACGGACGGGGTCAAATGCCGAGTGTTCTTGACGACCTTGACCAAAGCGGCCCAGCAATGGTTCGCACAGCTATCTCCCAATTCCATAAGTTCCTTTACTGAGATGAGCTCTCTTTTCTTGCACCAGTTCGCAAGTGCTCGAAGACAGCTCAGGACGTCTTTGTCACTGATGAGCCTTAAGCAAAGAACTGGAGAAAGCTTAAGGACCTTTCTTGGAAGATTCAATGTAGTTGCGTTAGAAGTGCCCAATGCAACAGGGGAAGTGAAAATTAATGCTCTTACTCAAGGTTTGATAGAAGGAGATCTGTTTAAATCCTTGGCTAAGCGCCCTCCACTAACGTTTGACGAGCTCTTGGCCAGAGCGGAGAAGTATATCAATCTGGAAGAAATCCAGCACACTAAGAAAGGAGAAATAAGAAGCTCTTACCCTAAGAGAGAAGGTAGTGGAGACAAGAGACGTAAGTATGAAGACAAAGATGTTAAGGTTGAGACCAGACATTTTCGAAACCATACGCCTCTGACCAAACAACCCTCGGAGTTACTGAAGGTGATGCAGGACCAGCCGGGATTTAAGTTCCCGTACTCAGCTCGGGGTGGTCCTAAAAACCCTAGATTTGATCGATATTGTAGGTACCACAATGAGTACGGTCACGATACAGACCAGTGTCGTCATCTCAGAGATGCGATCGAGAGAATGATACGAGAAGGACAATTAGCTGAGTATGTGAGAGCTGAAAGAGATAAGAGTTATGGACAGAGGGACGATAAAGGTAAAGGGAAGGAGCCGCAGGAGCCACCTAAAGGAGGAGGTGCACCCCCGAAGAGGGGTAACATCTCCATGATTGCGGGAGGACCTACCGATGGTGATTCAAACAGAGCACGAAAGGCCTTTGTGAGGGAGGCAAGAACTTGGGGGTCTAAGGTGCATAGTGTATCAGACCTCAACACAGCACCAAATATCCAGTTTGGTCCTGCTGATGGAGGAGGTGCCTTCCAGCCACATAATGATGCACTGGTAATCACAACTGAGATAGGAGGATACGATGTGGCGAGGGTATTCATTGATACAGGAAGTTCCTGCGACATCCTGTTCAAAGAATGCTTTGACAAGATGGACCTGAATGTGAAAGTCATGCCGGTTAAGACAGCTCTATATGGGTTCACCGGAGGAGCTATCCAACCCTGGGGGCAGGTTACTCTGCAACTGCGGATAGGGGAGCAGCCACGGCAGAGGGTGAGAATGGTGGAGTTCCTGATTGTGGATGCACCTTCTTCCTACAACGTGATCTTAGGACGACCATCATTGAATTCATTGCAAGCAGTGGTGTCCACCTATTACATGAAAATGAAGTTCCCAGTGGGAGATGAAGTAGGGGAAGTTCTTGGAGATCAGGTCAGCTCCCGGAGATGTTATGTAGATACTGTGAATCAGGCGGATAAGGTGTTTAAGAAAGATCAGGGGAGAGGAGATGATCCTGCGGGAAAAAGGATGAGAGAAGAAGAGATGATGGAAGAGGACCCTTACTTACAGGTCAGACCTGAGGAAGAGACTATGGCAGTCGAATTGTTACCTCACAAGATAGGTTGCGCGACTAAAATTGGAACTCAGATGAGTCATGAGGTAGCTCACAAGTTAATTCAGTGTCTCAGAGCTAATTCTGATATCTTTGCATTTCATTCGGCTGATCTCACGGGGATAGATCCCTCCTTGGCCATGCACAGCCTAAATGTGAGTCCCCAAGTGAAACCGGTGAAGCAGAAGTGGAGGAGGTTTGGTCCAGAAAAGGATAAGATTATCATTGAGGAAGTGGATAAACTGTTAGTGGCGAAACACATCGTGGAGATCCAGTTCCCGGAGTGGCTCTCCAATGTAGTAATGGTTTCTAAGGGAGCTGGAAAATGGAGGATGTGCATAGACTTCAGAGATCTCAACAAAGCTTGCCCAAAAGATCACTATCCACTACCTCGGATAGATCAACTAGTGGATTCTACGTCAGGATGTGAGTTACTCTCTATGATGGACGCTTATCAGGGGTATCATCAGATCAAGATGGACCACAGGGATGTAGCAAAAACCAGCTTTGTAGTATGTTGTGGAACATACGGATACACAGATATGCCCTTTGGTTTGAAAAATGCAGGAGCTACGTACCAGAGAATGGTGGACTCGATCTTTCGAGATCAGATAGGGAGAAATGTGGAAGTATACGTAGACGATATGTTGGTGAAGAGTTTAAAGGAGAAAGATCACGTGAAAGATCTGGAAGAGACCTTTGAGGTGATTAGATCAAGTGGTATGAAGCTTAATCCCGCGAAGTGTGCCTTTGGGGTTCAGTCGGGAAAATTCTTGGGGTACATGGTCACCCCAAGAGGAATTGAGGTGAACAAGGAGAAAGTAAAAGCTGTTCTAGAAATGCAAGAGCCCAGGAACATAAGAGAGATACAGAGGCTGAATGGTCGTGTAGCAGCCCTCAGTCGTTTTATCTCCAGATCAGCGGAAAGGAGTTTACCTTTCTTCAAAGTCTTGAGGAAAGGATCCAAATTCGAATGGAGCGAGGAGTGTAGAAAAGCATTCCAAGAACTGAAAGATCATCTGTCGACATTACCCTTGCTCACTAAGCCCATCTCGGGAGAGATCCTGTTCTTGTACTTCTCTGTCGGAGAACACTCCCTAAGCTTTGTTCTCCTAAGAGAAGAAGGGGGTCATCAAAGGCCAATATACTATGTGAGTAAGATGCTCCAAGGTCCTGAAGAGAGGTACTCAGAAATGGAGAAGTCAGCATTGGCGGTAATGGTGACGGCAAGGAGACTGAGACCGTATTTCTTAGCTCACAAAGTAATGGTGAGAACGAATTTGCCTCTAAGGCAGATCATAGGGAGACCTGATCTGTCAGGACGCATGGTGAAATGGGCAGTAGAAATAAGCGAATACGACATAGAATTTGAGCCGAGAACTGCTATTAAAGCTCAGGCCTTGGCGGATTTCATCCAAGAAACGACAAGGAACACGGGGTTGGAGGAATGGATAGTCTTTGTGGATGGATCCTCTACCATGATGGGAAGTGGAGCTGGAGTAATGATCATTACACCCACAGGAGAAGAACTGCAATTTGCCATCAAATTTGGTTTCAAAGCTTCAAACAATGAGTCGGAGTATGAGGCCCTGGTCAGGGGAATGAGGATGTTAGCAGATCTGGGGGCTCAGAAAGTGAAGATTTTCTCAGATTCCCAGTTAGTGGCTCAACAAGTAGCTGGATCATACGAGAAAAAGGATGAAAAGATGATCAAGTATGTTAAAATGGTGGAAAGCATCAGATCAAAATTTGTGGAGTTCTCTTTGGAACAAATACCAAGGGCAAAAAATGTCAAGGCTGATTATTTAGCAAAACTAGCCAGTTCAGTGGAAGAAGGAGCTAGAGGCCAGATCACTCTATTAACAACAGACAATAGAATGATAGATTTGGAGGTGTTCTCAGTGGAAGAAGAAGCAGAGAATGGAGATTGGAGAATCCCCATTATTCACTATTTGAAAACAGGACAGAGGCTGGATCGACCTGGAGCTCCTAAGAGGACAATATTTGCGAGGTACTGCATGATAGGAGATGATTTGTACAAGAGATCATTCTCACAACCATATTTAAAGTGCATAACTGATGAAGAGGGGAATTACGTCATCCGAGAAATCCATGAAGGATGCGGAGGAAGCCATACAGGATTCAGAGACGTGGTTAGAAGAATTCTGAGAGCTGGGTATTATTGGCCTAAAATGCTCAGAGAAGCCAAGGAGCTGATACGGAAGTGCGATAAGTACCAAAAGCATGGTCCACTTATCCATGTTCCAGGAGAAGAAATGGGGGCTATGTACTCCCCATGTCCTTTTGATAAATGGGGGATTGACATCGTAGGAAAATTCCCTGAAGCCTCAGGGAAGAGATGCTTTCTGATTGTTGCTGTAGATTATTTCAGCAAATGGGTAGAGGCTGAGGCAGTAACTACGATTGACGAGAACAACATTCAAAAGTTCCTGTGGAAGAATATTTGTTGCAGGTTTGGGATCCCCAGAATCCTTGTTTCAGACAATGGAACTCAGTTCAGTGGCAAGGCTATCAGGAGCTGGTGTGAAAAGATGAAAATCACACAGAGATTCACATCTGTAGCACATCCCCAGGCTAATGGTCAAGTGGAAGTAACCAATAGAACCATAGTTGAAGGGATTAAAGCTAGATTGGAAAAGAAGAAAGGGAGTTGGCCGGAGGAGCTGGATTCTGTTCTCTGGTCCTACAGAACCAGTCCTAAAACAGCTACTGGAGAGACACCCTTCAACCTGGTGTATGGAGCAGCCGCAGTGATCCCAGTGGAAATTGGATCTGAATCTCATCGAATCATGTCCTATGATGAGAATCAGAACTCAGCCTTAATGAAGGAGAATCTGGATCTGGTGGGGGAAGAAAGGGAGATCGCACGCCTCAGGGCCGAGGTATACAAGAGCCAGATCAAAACTGGGTATAATAAACGAGTAAAAACGCGAAAGTTTGATCAAGGGGACATGGTCCTCAGAAGGGTTGATGCACTCAAACCAGTGAAGAAGTTAGAACCAAATTGGGAAGGGCCATTCATAGTGAAAGAAGTACTGAAGGGAGGAGCATACAAATTAATGAAAGAGGATGGAAAGGAAGTAGCACGTCCTTGGAACATAAGCAAACTCAAGAAATATTACTGCTGAAGAAACAGGCAAGATCTGAAGTCTTTACTTTTGTCGTTCTTTCTATTTCATGAACTGTATAACATATCCAGGGCATGAAATATCTTTGTAATAGCTTGCACTTTGAAAATTTCAATGAAACAAGGAGCTGGTGACAGCAGTTCCTTTTTATCTTATTATTACTTGATTATTCTGATGATCCAAGCTATGCAAGATTTGAATGAACTCCCCGAGGAGTATAAACAACTCATATAAGAGTATAAAATACGACTCTGAATGAGCAAGAGCTGCTCCTTATATTCGGAGTATAAATAACTCCCCGAGGAGTATAAACAACTCATATAAGAGTATAAAATATGACTCTGAATGAGCAAGAGCTGCTCCTTATATTCGGAGTATAAATAACTCCCCGAGGAGTATAAACAACTCATATAAGAGTATAAAATATGACTCTGAATGAGCAAGAAATGCTCCTTACATTCGGAGTATAAATAACTCCCCGAGGAGTATAAACAACTCATATAAGAGTATAAAATATGACTCTGAATGAGCATGAGCTGCTCCTTATATTCGGAGTATAAATAACTCCCCGAGGAGTATAAACAACTCATATAAGAGTATAAAATATGACTCTGAATGAGCAAGAATTGCTCCTTACATTCGGAGTATAAATAACTCCCCGAGGAGTATAAACAATTCACAAAAGAGTATAAAATGTGATGCCAAAGAAATAATTGATACTCCTCGAATCCAGGGGTGAGAAGAGATCTCAGGACCTGAGTCCGGGACCAGAAACATTTTACTTAGAAAAATTTCAATTTTTTCTGAGGATGAGAAGAGATCTCAGGACCTGAGTCCGAGATCAGAAACATTTTATTTACTTAGAAAAATTTCAATTTTTTCTGAGGATGAGAAGAGATCTCAGGACCTGAGTCCGAGATCAGAAACATTTTATTTACTTAGAAAAATTTCAATTTTTTCTGAGGATGAGAAGAGATCTCAGGACCTGAGTCCGGGATCAGAAACATTCTATTTACTTAGAAAATTTTCAATTTTTTCTGAGGATGAGAAGAGATCTCAGGACCTGAGTCCGGGATCAGAAACATTCTATTTACTTAGAAAAATTTCAATTTTTTCTGAGGATGAGAAGAGATCTCAGGACCTGAGTCCGGGATCAGAAACATTCTACTTACTTAGAAAAATTTCAATTTTTTCCGAGGCAACCTCAAGCAATACAATGCATAAATATATTAAAAACAGAAGCAGCTTCGATAGATAAAGTGCACATCAAAAGAAAAACCATGTCCAAGTACAGAAGAAGGAAAGGCAAAAGGTAAAGAGTACGTCAACAAAAACAACAAAGTTTGATGATAAAAAAGAGCATGCAAGCTCTCAAATATAGAAAAACATTAAATCTGGGCATCAGAAGCAGGGGCAGTCTCTTCCTCAGAGTTAAGGTGCTCTAGATCTGGAACGTTGGATCCTTCCAAAGGAGGAAGATTAGGCAGAGGGTCAGAGGAAGGAGGGCCCTGATGAGAAGGAAAGACGTTGTAGAGCAGCGACGGAGCAACAGGCATCTCAGGACCTAACTCCTTCTCAAAGGCCAATTTCAAAGCCGCCTTATGAATAACAGGCAGCCACCACTCCTGATCAGATCCTGCATTGAGATCTCCACGGAAAAAAGGAGAAGGAGTTAAACTCTTGAGAATTGGTGCAGTATCAATAGAAGGCTTAAAACCCTGCTCCTTCACTTGGGCTATGGCGCACTTAACCCCGTGGGTTATAAAGTGACCAATGTGGGGATTCATATCTCTGACATAGTGGGGGCTACATTGATATGCTTCGATTAGTCCCGAGTGAAGATCCTGGAGAAACTCCTGGCCGATGGAGGTCGTTAACAACCTCCTACGGCAATCCTCAATACCCCGTTTCTGACCCTGAGTAAAGGCTTCCTCCAGAGCCTTCTCATCACGAATCTCCAAAGCTTTTTCGTACTGAGCCTTCAAAGCTGACACCTCCTCTTGATGTTGGGAGACTAGATCAGAACGAGCCTTATCTGCTAGTTCCCAGTTTTCTTCTACCTTCTTCTGCAAATCGGCATTGCGAATGGTGAGCAGATTAAGATCTGCCACAGCCTTCTGAACCTCCTCGTCCTTCTTAGACAGCTCCAAGTGAAGAAGTTTCATATCCTTGTTAGTATGCTCTTTCTCGGCCTTGTCCAGCAGGATCCCTTGAACAGTCATAAGCTGAAAGAAAACTATTAAAACGACTAAGGAAGAAAAGAGGAAAGAAAGCAACACCTGGGAAAAATAAATTACCTGGGTACACAACTCAGAAGAAGTCTCCCAAAGTTGGGAAGTAGAGTGTTCAAAGAACCGATGCTTATCATCGGTGGTAGGGATCAACTTGAGAAAGGCAGCACTTTCTTCACCTCTTAATTCAGAAACAGGTTTGGGGATCTCCAGAATGAAAAGGTCCTTGGCGGATCTTCGGGGAACAGCACCATCTGAGCGGGTACGATGGGACTTAGACTTTTTAGAAGGAATCTTATCACTATCTCCCAGAGCAGGTCGTTTGTGAACAGGAGGGGGCATACTAGCAGTAGTGCTCCGGAGGATCCTATCAGTAGGAGGAACATATGATTCTCCAGGAACAGATAGCACTGGAGGTAAAGAAGCCGATAGGGGAGCAACATTAGTTAGCTCAGCTGCCGAAGCGGGAGCTGCCGAAGAAGTTTCTGTGGTGGCAACCTCTTCGTCCTCAACATCCACCAGATCTAGCTTGACGGAACTGAAAGCAAAGTCCATCTCTGAGAAATAAAAAAGAAGGATAGGTCAGAATAAATACAGAAAGGGTTAAAGAAAGATAAAAATAAGAAAAAGAAGATGACTTTACCGGCTCTGGGGGAAAGTTCCGCTCCAGAGCTGTCAAGACCAAAGTGGATTAACACCCCGCGATCTCGAACAAGATAGTTTATTTTGAAAAGACCATTCTTCTTATCAAGGACATGGTCCTCTAAACAGCCCATGATCCTTAGATCCCTTTGAGAAACGATAGTGTTAGGAATAATAGGATAAGAGGGATTGGTCTGCAGCCACTCGTTACTAGGAAAGGGCCATCCCCCACTCTTTGGGGTGACCCAGAAGTATTTCTTTTTCCAACCCACCTCAAGACTAGGAGGTTTCTTTATGAAATTAGGGGGACCACCAACCCGAGAACTGAAGTAGAAAAAGCCCTCTTTTAGCTTAATCTCATGGCAGGACACAAACATCTCAGCACTAGGATTACCCCCATAATGCCTCAAGAGAATATAGAATGAAAGACAGGTTCTTATGGATGAGGGATTAACTTGAGCTACCGAAATGTTGAAAAGACGGCATACATCCGCAAGGTAGGGACAAATGGGGAAGCGAACCCCACAATCTATATGCGCCCTGAAGAAAGGTAAGGAAGGGGGACAAAAGAAATTGGGTCTCTCTTCTGGAAGAGCCATGTCGAAAATAAAATCCGAAGGACTATGGCACCTCCTTTTTATCTCCCTAAGTTCAGCAGGAGTAAGGGTGGACCCGAAAGCAACCATATCCAGTAACTCATCGGAAGTATCTTTCGGAATAGCTAACTTCCGGGGACGACAAGACATTAAAGAATGAGAAGAAAGGGAGGATGAAGATGGAGCCGATACAGATGGTGGAGGCCTCACCCGAGATCTAGGGTATTGATCGGATAGTACATCCGTATGGCCGGATGAGTAAAGCTGGTCTGGAGTTAGGTTTCGAGAGCCATGGTGGCGAGATTCCGGGCAAGCATTTTCTCCTTCAGTCGAGAAAGAAGAGGAACCAGATGCGGAAGGAGATAGGCTAGCCATTCGAAAGGGGAAGAAAGAGAATAAAGAAAATAGAAATCAATACCTGGAAACTGGAAGCGGCAGCACCGGAACGGAAAATTCGTCAGACAAAAGAAGATTTCCCACCGGAATGTTAAGAAATGATTTCTGTGAGGTATGGAAGTTTTCCCCAAATCGGAAGTAAAAAGGGAAAAGAGGGGGATAAATATCCCTTTTTACAATAAAGGGCGATGGGACAATTGCTTGAGTAGGTGAATGACGCGTGTAAGGCTGGGATAAGGGGAGATGAAAGGTTAAAGTTTTGAAGAACGGTTCAGATTAAAGGTAAATATGCCCTAGAAAATGAGCGGGAAATCCGAGAATTCGAAAAGACTTTATTCTTAACTATTTCGGCAAAGAACTGTCATAGTCAAGAATAGGGGGGAGTGGATGATGTGGCATTATGGTGCCACGTCCTGAAAGGATTAGTTCCTAGGTCATTCCAAAATGAGTGATGATCACCTCCTCATAAGATCAGAAAAGGATTTGCCCCTGATAAGAATCACGACCTGATCAGATCTCCTAAAGACCTGATCTGGTGACTGGTACCTCTGTCCAGGACCAAGAAGATGAACGATCTCTATTAATAAGGAGAAGTAACGAATCTCAGTGTGTCAGAGTATCTCTGCGAATCCCTGCAAATGTAGGCGCATTATCTGAATAATTAGTTATGCGTCAGATAGGACAGTGACGTGGCACTGTGAGCAACAAACCCTAGAAGTCAAATTACTCCCTTACCCCTCTAAAGCAAGGTATAAAAGGTACTCCATTTCATTTTTTCAAAGGTTAAGTCACTTTTTCCATTACTACTCACTCAAAATACGAAATACTCTGTTTTTTATCATCTTCTTCATCAAACCCAACTGACTTGAGCGTCGGAGGTCCGTCGCCGGACACCCCTCCGGCTCGGTTTGTGTGCAGGTCCTCACATTCAGCAAAGGCGTGCATTATCATTAAATATTCAGGGATTTTCGAAGGATCTATTTAGGTAATACTTATTCCAATCTCTCTTTGACTGTGTTCTTTATCATTCACTTGGGTGAATTCGATAAAGTCACATCACACACTAAAGCCAATTTGGACCATCTTTGAACAAGACTGCCGAAGAAGATTGCATGCTTCAAAATCAAAATCATCTTAACATTGGATCCCCAATGAATCCATGGGGCTGGAAATCAAATAATTGTGGTGTGTTCTAAGATTTTAATATCGTTACCAAAATTTGAGGAGGAACTACACGAAAGAGGTGCATAATTAGGTTAGGGGTTAATTGGTACAAAGCATTAATCCAAAGGAATTGACAAAAGGCAAGCTCGAAAGGTAACTAGAGGTGAAATGTGTTCTGATTCCTAATTCACTTGCTCTAGCTCAATTTGAATATCAAAGGAAATAATTTTTCAATACATGACATATAATTAATGCCTACCTGGTTTTGTTATTGTGTCAAATTAGTTATGAATAAGATAGCAACAGTAGCATCTCAATTAAAAAAAAATCAATTTTGCAAACCATAAATGGTTGAACAAGTTCTCTGGCATATTACCTTCTTTCTTATAAATGTTTAAATTTCCAAATTTATACAACATTCTCAGGCTTCGCTCCGTTTGGATGGAGGGATTTGATCTATGAATTTCAAATTCATCATTCAAATTCCCTCCCATTGTTTGGATTAAAAATGAAATGAATGGATTTAAAATCCTAAGCATATTTTTTTTAAGTTAAAATTGAGAGGATTTTAAATTCTCTCTAAAACAATGTCATTTGAAATCCATTTATTTTCAAAACCTTTCATTTGAAATATCTCCTCAAATCAAATCCCTCCATTCAAACACAACCTCATAGTTTTTCATTTCGTATATAAATGGTTCTTCTCTAAACATGGTACATATGTATTTTATTCAAGTTTAAGCAAATAATATTTAACTATTCATATATTTTTTAAACTTCAAGGTTGCAATTGCATGGACTAAAAACTAGTAATAAAAAATTTGACGATCCTAATATTATCATCAATTTCAATTTGTGCACTCTGACCAAGACTTTGAATTTGTATTGAAAATATCAATTATGTGAACCGAAGACACGTACGTGATGGGCTATGCATGGAGGAGCATATTGTTTGATTATTTACGTCCCCACAACTTTTATCTTTTTTTAATTTACGTTCAATTTTTTCCAATTGCTTAATTTACGTTCAATTTTTTCCTAAAATGGTTAAAATTTTAATTTATGTCCCATACTTTTTCCAATTGCTTAATTTACGTTCAATTTTTCCTGAAAATCCCCAAATTTATGTAAATGGGACGTAAATTGAGCAATTAAAGAACTTATGGAACGTAAATTAAATTTTTAATTAAAGTAGGACGTTATACGAAAAAGATAAAAATATTCAACAAATGTGTACAATTTACTATAAAATTAATGTAGTTTATGTAATACAATCAAATAAAAAAATAATTCATAAATTAATTAACTATTATAAAAATCAATTAACTTATATACCTAATTCATTATTAGAAAAAATTATTAACTTACCTAATTAAAAAAAATTATAATTACAATATAAGTATTATAAAATAAATTTTGAATATTAATTAAAATACTAAATAATATTTTAAAATATATGAAAATAAATTAGAATAATATTTAAATAAGTAAATAATTTTTCATAATATCAAAAATCTCAAATAATTTTTTTTATTAAAATTATCAAAAACTCTTATTAAAACTTCACAATTATTTTAATATCTTAAATAAATAAAAAAATCCACAAATATTTAAAATCCTCAAATAAATCAAAAAATACTCTAATATATCCAAAATTCACATCTCTTACCCACGGTAATTGAAAGATGATGATGAACATTATATTTTTTAACAATTTGTTAATTTTATTGTTTTCATTTTTATTATTCAATTTTTTATTTGATATTAGTTCGTACAAAAATATGTGGATCCACTTTGGGTAATACTTAGATAATTTTTTATATTTATTTGATTACTTTAAAATAATTAATAATTTTATAATAGTAATTATAATTTTTTTCTAATTAGGCAAATTAATAATTTTTCTAATAATGAATTAGGCAAGTTAATTAATTTTTATAATAATTAATTAATTTATGAATAAATGAATTATTTTTTTATATTAAAATAATTTAATTTATGATTAGGCAAATTAATAATTTTTTATAATTAGGCAAATTAATAATTTTTCTAATAATGAATTAGGCAAGTTAATTGATTTTTATAATAATTAATTAATTTATGAATAAATAAATTATTTTTTTATATTAAAATAATTTAATTTATGAATAAATGAATTATTTTTTTATTTAATTGTATAACATAAACTACATTAATTTTATAATGAATTTGAATATCTTTATCTTTTATGCATAACGTCCCATTTTAATTAAAAATTTAATTTATGTCTCATAACTTCATTAATTGCTCAATTTACGTCTCATTTACATAAATTTGGGGATTTCCAACTAAAATTGAACGTAAATTATAAACAATTGAAAAGGTTATGGGACGTAAATTAAAATTTTAACTATTTTGGGACGTTTTTCAAAAAAGGTAAAAATTACAGGAACGTAAATAGTTTTTTTCTCTGATTATGATATTATGTAACTAGGGTTAGGGTTACTCTGGTTAAGATGCATGCATGTTATCTATCTCTCTCTCTATATATATATATAACTAACGTACTCTCCTATCATTATTTCACTCATCATGTGAATGGAGAAAAAATAATGACATTTGTCTAAATTTGAAAATATTGTGAGGATGGAGTATATAAAAAATTTTATATTTTAAGGGTGTGAAAGTAATAGTGAAATGTCTTAAAAAAAAGGTGTGAAAATAATTACGAGACAGGGAAAGTAATTCTTTGATGTTATTACAACCTCAGACTCACGTCCACACCCATTTAAAATTTTCATTAATGAGTCTTCTCCCCTAGGGAGTAGAAGTGATAATCGATCCACGAATGAGTCATCTCTCAACAAGCTCAGACTTAAGAAATGAACTAATTCTTTAAAATAGTTAGTTAAGGTAGGGTATATATGTTAATCTCATTAAGTTACAAGCATGTTAATCCCATCCATATATACTTCCATGAGTTCCATCTATATATATTATCTATTCGTACTTCCTGAATCTGAAATGTTAAATGTATGGTATGAGCAAAATCACTAGCTCAGTGAAGTCACTTTGACAATATTAAATACGACATACAAATAAAATGTATAATCACATATAACCATGTAATTCACAGAAAGTCGGTATGCATACTTTTCATCATACTTTTGATTAATTATTAATTACGTTTTACGGTTATCCCAAGGATCTCTTTTCAGTTCCGGGCCTCTTTTAAGCCCCTGACCTTTCATAAACTTTTACATTAAATATTCACTCACATTGAAGTCATATCATATTGCACATAAACAAATTGTTGAGAATATTATGGGATTTTAATGTTATCACCTCATTAAAATTTGGCCTCCCGAATTCAAACGTCCGAGAAACTTGGGAGTAAGTTCAATCTACTATTTATTATCCAAATTTGATTTGTTAATAATTTTATATATATTATATATATATATATATATATATATATACTTATACGTACACATATATACATACTTAAATATTAGTAAAATTTATCTAATATTAATCTAAATGAATTTTATTAAAAAATCGTATGGCAATTAATATTTATATATATTGAAAATAATATGTTACATGTTTTATAGTAATTGAAATTCGGGGGTATCACATCCTTCCCTCCTTAAATTATTTTCGTCCTCGAAAATCAGAATATATTTAATAAAATAAGTATGCACATGGAACATAATCATAACATAGTCTTGTCTCGTAACATAGAATGAAATTTATAATGTACATACCTTGTGGAGTTAAAGTGGAAGGCGGTGGTGATTGATGACTTTACTTTGAAAAAAATATATATATATTTTTTGTAAATAAATACACCTTAAATTATTTTGACTCTTAAGATTTTTATTTTAACAAGTCTACAAGAACGTTCTGCTCTGATACCACTCTGCCACGCCCCATTTTTCATAAAAAGAGATTTTGCGAAAATACTTAACAAACTCAAAATATAGGGCATGAATTGAAATTTTAATACAAAAAAGTGGACCATAAATTTATTTAATAATAAAATTATTTGAATAACATCGGAAGCCTCGAGACATTAAACAACATCTCAAAATGAATTTTAATTTAAAAACCTAAATATTAATACACTTGACCTTTAATTGCTTAAATTCATAAAATAAAATATGACGATTTGACATCCACCGCCTCACCTCGCCATCAACTCATCAACCTGAATCTGAAATGTTAAATGTATGGTGTTGGTCCTTGATGGAGTATGACACAAGTGTATGGGAGGGGGCCGGGGGAATGCACTTGTGTATGCAAATTCTTCATTTTCTTCTTTAAAAACAGTAGATTGGTTGATCAGGAAGGTTGTCTGACAACTAGCCTGAGTGATCTTCCAAAGATAACTGTCCTACTGAAAACTAGACAGTGATCAGTTGAATAGATATCTAAGTGAATTACTACGTGCGGAATGTGGTTGGCCTTTTCTTTGAAGAGATACTCCAAGTTAATTTCTGAAAACAAACAGTTAATCAGGGACTTTGTCCAAAACAGTTTTTCTAATCTTACTGAATTATTTCCTTTGAAAATGAATGATTGAGTAAAGCAATGCAAATAATAGAATGAAAGCAGTAAGTAAATGGCACAGTAGTTTATAGTGGTTCAGAGTCTCAATACTCCTACATCCACTTTCCTGATTGAACAGGATAATTCCTTAACAATGAAATTAGCTTGTTTTATAGTGCCAAGGTGCACTGATCAACAACACTCTCTTAGTGCTTTGATCCCTAGGATAATCTGAGTCCTAGTGCTCAATCTCTCTGAGTTAAGACTGTGTTTCTCAATAACAGTCCTTAACTTCTCACTTCTACAACAAACACTTCTTCACTAAATGAGGTAAGGGTTTGAGGTTTGGTTCCAACTAGTAGAGATATCCTTTACAATAAGAACAGTGTAAAGGCTTAGGATATCTCAATGCTAAGCTTGGGATATTACAAGAATTGGCTTAGCTATTTGAAGTGATCAGGAAACTTGGGATTCTTAAAAATAGCTTTGGTTTCCTTTGAATGCTTGATGATAGTTTGATAGCAAGTAGTTGGATGCTTGAATCCTTTGATCACCTCTGAATTTATAGGCAAATTTGATCAACTATCCGTTGAATAGATAGCATTTCAAACTTGTCTATTTGCAGCACCATTGAAACGGTTGTGAAGCTTGACATCCTATTATCCACTGTGTAAAAGCTTCTTCAATGGTTGCTTGAATGAATGTGTTGACTTCCGAAAAATGCGGCTGAGATAACTTGTGTCAGTTTCCAAATTTGCACATTTCCCAAGGTTGATTTGTGGCAGACTCTACACTCAACCAACGGTCAGATGGGACAACTCCCCTGAACATTCCTGCTGCAAACTAGAATGTTCCAACATTCATTCAATACTTCAGTCTTCAATGCTTCTAAGTCTTCAATGCTAATTTCAGGCTTGATGGCAATAAATGTTTCATTAAATATGTCTTCTGTGAGTATAGCATTCAATGCTCTTGATCATTAGCACTTCAATTGATCTGAAACAGTTCTTATCAGTGCATGAAGCTTTGCCTTATCACTCTTTGATCTTTCAGCCATGTTGTCCACTTCAGTCAGCTTGTCTTGTATATTCAGTAAACTTGTCCAATCACATTAAAACTTAACAAGCTGCCTAACATTTCAGCTTTAGACAACTATCCTGGACTATTAATCTCACAACATTTCTGAGATCTTAGACTTAAGCAATTTTACTTACTCAAGTATCCTGAGACAACTAGCCTGATCTATACTTGAGCATATCTCAACTAATCTGATCATCATCAATCAGGGGTTTTGGTATCTATATCAAAATCATTTTATTCCCAACAATTTCCCCCTTTTTGATGATGCCAAAACCTATTACAAAGGGAACTTGACTTATATTAAGCTCTGTCTTCAGGATAGATGACCTGGTCAGTTTTCCTGAAACAAACTGTTAGCACAAATAATAAATCAAGTAAATAGGTCATGTCAGGATAGTTGAGATAATGAGTTGTTATCTCTTGATAGAAATATAGTGATCCTTTCATATATGTCATAGATCATTACAATGCAGAAAAAGACAACAAAGGACTCACTAACTGATACAGGTAGAACAAGATAACAACAAGGATAAAAATCATAGATAGGAAGGGAAGGAATGAACTTATGCTTCAAAGAGTTTCATCATCCTGAGGAGCAATTCCATACTGAGCCCAGACCCTCTTCTTCAGCTCCCAAATGTCCTGATTGGTTCCTTTGGGGCCAGGCTTCATCTTTTCCATCCTCATGATTGAGATGAACTCCTCCAGAATCTTCCCTTCATCAATTAAGTTCCCATTGAACTTGGGAGGCATGTACAGAATAGGACTAGGGGCCTTGAACTCAATTCTTGCCATATGAGCTGCTGCAAACAGCTTCTGGTATACATCCCTATGGTTTTCAAACATGAACTGCACAAATACCTCATCAACATTTTCACCCAGCCATTTGCCAATGACATAGAAGTCATACACAAAACTTCTTTTGGCCTACCCCCATGCATCATTCAGTGAGATTGGCACCCACTTGTCATGGTGAGGGTACTGAGTGTCCCATCTTTGCAGCATCTGAGGCTTCAACCTTGTGTATGAAGCTCTCCTCTTTCTTGGAGCTTTGAAGTTGGCCCTTCTTTCATCTCTTGCCTTGTTGGCCTCAACCAACTGTTCCATTTTCTCCTTTGCTCTCTGAAGAGCCAGCTTTTCCTGAGTTTCAGGATCATTTCCAAATCCTTCTTCAAACAGCTTTGAAGGATCATCAGCAAGTTTGGGCATTCTGACATCAGGCTCTTTGTCCTGTTCTTCTTCTTCCGCTTCTTCTTCTTGGATTTCAGGCAACTTAGCTGCTTTCTTCAGCCTCTTTGACTTTCTCAGTGGAGTTGACTCTTCAGATTGAAACTCAGAGGGTAGAGTCAGGCTGGTTGGGAATTCAGTGAAGGCTTGTTCCTTTCTCTTTCTTTTAGAGGCCCTGGTCACCTTCCGCCTTACTTCAACAATCTTCTCCTTGGGGTCAAGGCCTGCAGATTCACCACCATGTCTCTGTTGCCTTCTAGCCTGACTTTCCATTGCAGAAGCCATGGATTCCTTTACAGCAATCTGAATTTGTTCTTCCTCAGTTAGATCTTCAATGTTCATTGGGCCTTTGCCTTTCCCAATGTCTTCTTCTTCCTCTTCCTCAACCTCAAGGACCTTTTCCTTTCCCTTGGATTCACCTATCTTCAAGGTTCCCTTTGCCCTAGCTCTCTCTCTTTCCCCCTTTTTGGCATTATCAAAACATTGGGGCTTCAAGTCACTGATAGTGACAGAGAGATGGGAATGAGAATGAGTGAGAGACTTCAGCTCTTGCAGCAAATAAACATTTTCATCATGGATGTTTTGCATCCTATCATCTACCATACTCAGAAAGGTATGAACTGGCTTCATTTTTTTAGCAACAATAGCATCAAGTGTGGCCTTCAAGGATTGATCAAGTTTGGCCTGCAGTTGCTCAGTGAGATTGGATACAACTTGATCAAAGACCTTGGCCATAAGTTCCATTGTGAACTTCTTAGCAGCCTCCTTCACCATTGTAACTTTTAACTCCTCAGCCTTCCTCCTTTGAGCTGCCGTTCTCTGCCTCAAGGCATCCTTAATTGTTCTCTTTAGAGCCAATACATTGTGCTTGTAGAGATCCTTTAAACCTTGTTGCTCATTTTTCACAGTTTTTGTGAATTTTGCCATTGCATCCTTAGCCTTGGCAACTTCTGTTGAAACTGTTTGCAGTCCAGTCTCAACACCACTAATTCTGGCATCCAAGGTTGGCAAAATCACTTCTTCTGAGCCAGTGAGCCTCATCTCCACAGAGGCTAGAGTTTTTCCTTGGCCATCAAGGGTGTCAACAGTTTCAGCATGTGCCTTCCCAACTTCCCTGACCAATGTGTCCAACTTCTCTGATTGCTCCTCAATGGAGGATGCAGTTTGTGTAGCAAGTTGCAGTCCAGCCTCAGTGGCATTGGCTTGCTCAAAGTAAATTTTGTTCAGAGTGGACACATTTGCTGAGATGGCTTCAAGATCAATATCAGCATCAACTAGGATATCTGTGAGGGAAGCATCTGCAAAAATTTGTTCTATAGTGACAGCAACTGAATCTGCAAAACTCAAAGTGTTAGTTAAATCACCCTCAACACCCTCTTTCTTTTCATCTCCCTTATGGTCTGATACATCAGCACCTTCTCTCTCATTTTCAACTAAATTCTTTTCTTCTTTTATTGATGATGGACTCACATTCACTGGAGAATCAGGCCTCCTTTCACCAAGGGATTCATCAAGTTTAGATTTGACTTGAAGAATAGCCTGACTCTCATATTGGGCTGCACCCAATATTTCAACTTCATCTCCCTCTAATTGTGGTGCACTCATACTACCAATAATCACACACTCACCACCTTCTCCCTTTGATTTTTCAATACTATCATCCTTTTCAATTTCTTCTTGACCTAATCCTGACACCTCCATATCCTCAACAGGATCCACAGAGGGTAGTTGTTGGGAGATCACAGTGCTTGGGCATCCCAAGTCCACTGAGTCATCCTGAATGACTAAAGGCTGGTTAATGTCCAACTTTCCTGACATTGATGAGGCTTTAGTCAAACCAGCTTCTCCTATGGAAGTCTCAACATTGTCAAGCTTTGCCTCAGGCTCAGAAGAACCATCCTTGGCCAATGCATCTTGGACTGAGTCACCACCCTTGGTCAACTCCTCTGATTGATCAGAGTCCTTAATTGAATGATAGGTCAAGTAATGTACCTGAGCAGAATTGAGGCCAGGAGGGTTGGGATTGGTGTTGTCATCATCATCATCATCATTATCATTATCATCTGAAGTGCTGTCAGGGTGTCTGATCCCCTTTGCTATTCTTTCTCTTTCAGCAAACACTTTCTCAGATACAATTGTGCAGAACAAGGCTTCAGTAGTCAGTACACTTGTCTTCTTTACATTTGCAAAATGTAGAAGCCTGTTCTCTTCCACCTGCCACCAGCTAGAACCTTTATCTTTGATAGCCTGAGCTATCTCCACAATGGTTCTATCTTTGATCTCCACAAGGGCTCTGAGATCATAGAATTGTTGCTGCAGCCTTGGAAACTCCTTCAAACCAGGATAAAGTTCATCAACATTAACCTTGGCAATCTGCCTCAGCATCCCTTCATAAGTGTACTCTTCTCCATCATCATCAGAAGAGTTGTCTTGAGACTCGGGGGGGTTGTATTGGGCTTCAGGAAGGTTGGACTGGGGTTCAGATGGGTTGGGTTCAGATGAACTTAAAACAATTTGGGACTCAGGAGCTGTAGAGAGCAATGTTCCTGAGGAGGTTATTGGAA
The DNA here is from genome assembly GCA_963675135.1 of Galeopsis tetrahit. Lineage (NCBI taxonomy): Eukaryota > Viridiplantae > Streptophyta > Magnoliopsida > Lamiales > Lamiaceae > Galeopsis > Galeopsis tetrahit. The sequence continues at coordinate 53,719,829 of OY776125.1, forward strand.
TGGCTTGAATGGGTGGGAGAGTAAATTGATCACCTTCTTGAAGAGCAGTTTCAAGAAGTTTGGTGTAGGATAGAAGTCTGGGGTCAAGGGGGGAGAATGGCCTATCTTCAATATCAGCTAGGTCAGCCAATACATCAATGCCTGTCCTGTCAGGAGCACCTTCAGGAGAGTAGACCTTCTTGGCCACAATGGGGGCATCCTCAGGAGTCTTGCACTCCTCTTATTCCTCATGTGAAGGTGATATTCTTTGGGATTGAATATCAGGCCAGTTGGCTCCAGGGCTCTTAGACTTGGACCTTGACTTGGAGTTAGACCTACTGGCTTGTCTAATCTCCTTGAAAAATTCTTTCCTTTGTTTCTCCTCCTCCATCAACTTCTGCTTCTCAGAAGTTTTGATTATCCTTCTTCTTCTTTCAGATCTTGTTGGCTTCTCAAGATCCCTGTACTCAGTTACAGTCTCAGGTTGAAGAGGGACAACTTCCCTGATTTCTTCTCCCTCTTCAAGAGGATTGACTCCTTCTTCCTCAACTCTATCAATCTCCTCAGAAGTGGCACCTCCACTTCCAGACTGGCTTTCTGGTGAGGATTCACTGAGAATCTGCTTCATTTTCTTTATCTTTGGCTGAGATTTCTCTGTCTGAGCCTTCCTCTTCCTTGGAGAAGATCTAGCAACCTTTGCAACTGTGAGTGCTTGCTTTGTTACTGCCCCTTGCTTCCTCTTTTTTGTCTTAGAGGACAACTTTCTGAACATGATCTTGAGGGCTGGGAATGGCTTTGGTTTGGGTTGCAGGTGGGTATAATGAACAAATCTTTCCAAGAGCAAGCTTGCTTTTGTGCAGTATTGAAGCTTTCCTTCCACCACAACCTTGTGGTGCTTCACCTCTTTGAATTTGTACTTTTCATTCATCATTTTTCCAAGAATGAAAGTCTTCCAATCAAATTTGACTCCTCTCTCAGCAGAGTCAATTACAGCAGCCATTACCCTCAGTTTTGGCAAGCTAATTTGCTCAACACTCCCAGAGTGACTTAGCACACTTTTTACCACAACATCAAATAGGTGCTCATATAGTGGTTTCAAGTTTTTCTTGTTTTGGCCACCTACCAGCTTCTTAGGAACTTTCATCCATGGATTTGAAAACTCCTGCTCCTCTCCCTCTCTGTATAATTCTGGGTTCAGGCCTTCTGAGGGCAGCCCAAAGCAGGCATCAAGATCCTCAGTTGTGAAGATAATGGTGTGTTGACTTTCTTCTTCTTCATCTTCTTCAGCGTAAGTCAACTAGGTGCACACATCACCTTTCTTGCCCTTCCATTTTAGATGGGCAAAGAACTCAGCCATGAATGGGTTGAGGCAAGAATCAGGCTTGGTGCCTAAGAATTTATCGAGCCCTGCCTCCCTAAGCCATTGGAGGACTGGATGAATATCTTTATCAGGGCTGTCAAAGGGTACCAACTTCTCAAACCATAGAGAATTGATATTGCTCATATAAGTAAAATCAATGTCCAGAGATGGATCATTGAAGTTTACTAACTCTTCTTTTTTCAGTTTGGGAGCCATGGATAATTTTTTTGAGTTTGGAGAATAGAGAAAATTGTAGGTTTTGAGAGGTTTTTCAAAAAGCTTAAGGGTTAGAAATTTTTGTGCGTAGGAAATGAGGGCAAAAACGGAAGGTTTTTATATGCAGGGTTTTTGTTAACCGTTGGACAAAAGGAATTGAGGGTGGACAAATCATAAAACCAAATGGATAAAGTAGGGTTGTGGGCTGTGAAACGGTTAGATGAAGGTTTAAGGTTAATCAATGGCTTTGATGATGGCATAGTAATTAATGTAATCTTAAAGGAGATTTTTGCATTAAATGCTGATTTGCCATTTTGGGGGCAAAAACCTTAATATCACACGCCATCCTAAAATGGCCTACTCTTAGCCCAAGAATTCTTTTAAATATCCAATCAATGCTAAAAATAGCAATTATCACCCTATTACCTTGGACAAACATCCTGAGATGTGTTTTGACTACTATTTTGATCAAAAATGCTGACCAATATTCCTGAGTGGGTCCCAATTATGCTGACTGGGTCCCACATGGTCAATCACCCTGATCAACCTTGTTGAAGGTGTTATGGACAACTCTATTGAGTTTTTCTTAAAGCCAGAAATCTTCAGTGAGGTTGGTCAACTTTGCTGAAGTTCATCTTTATGAACTTTCCCCTTCATTTGAGCATCCTTCTTCATTTCTCCACCTTGCCTGGATCAAGTAAGCCCAATTCAGCTGAGAGTTCCAAGAATCTTGCTTAAGCTAAGGGCTTTGTCAAAATATCAGCATTTTGCTTATCAGTGTGAATTTTGACAAGCTTGATATATTTCTTCTCCACATGATCCCTAATGAAATGATGCTTGATATCAACATGTTTGCATCTGGTGTGGAGCACTGGATTCTGTGAAATAGCAATTGCACTATTGTTATCACAGAATATGGGAACTTCATTTGTGATGACTTTGTAATCTCTGAGTTGCTATCTGAGCCAAAGTATCTGTGCACAGCAACTCCCAGTTGCTACATATTCTGCTTCAGTTGTTGATGTGGCAACTGTATTCTGCTTCTTTGAAAACCATGAGATCAGCTTGCTGCCCAAGAATTTACATGTACCAGAGGTGGATTTCCTGTCAATTCTACATCATCCATAATCTGCATCTGAATATCCAGTGAGCTCAATGTTATCATCTGCTGGATACCATAGCCCAAGATTCTCAGTTCCCTTGAGATATCTTAGAATCCTCTTGGCAGCTTCAAGATGACTCTTCTTTGGATTTGCTTGAAATCTGGCACATACTCCAACTGCAAATGTGATGTCAGGCCTACTTGTAGTGAGATAGAGTAGAGATCCAATGATGCCTCTGTATTCAGTGGAGTTGGTAGATACTCCACTTTCATCAGGATCCATCTTCCAGTTAGTATCCATGGGAATTCTAACAGGTTTGCTTGAAGCACATCCAAATTTCTTGATCATGTCCCTTGTATACTTGGCCTGATTGATGAATATTCCATTCTTTGATTGAGAGACTTGAAGTCCTAGAAAGAAATTCATCAATCCCATCATGGACATCTCAAATTTGCTCTGCATGAGTTTGGAGAATTTCTCACATAGCTTCTCATTTGGAGATCCAAATATAATGTCATCCACATATATTTGGACTAACAAGATATCATCTCCTTCACAGATTCTGAACAAGGTTCTGTCAACAGTGCCTTTAACAAAACCATGATCTAGGAGGAACTGTGATAAGGTGTCATACCAAGCTCTTGGAGCTTGCTTTAAGCCATAGAGGGCTTTCTTCAATCTGTACACCTTATCTCCTTCTTCAAAGCCTGGGGGCTGTTCAACATATACTTCTTCATTCAGTACCCCATTGAGAAATGCACTCTTCACATCCATTTGATATACTTTGAACCTCATGTGAGCTGCATATGCTAAGAAGAGTCTGATTGCCTCAAGTCTGGCCACTGGTGCAAATGTTTCATCATAATCAATCCCTTCAGATTGACAGTATCCTTTGGCCACCAGTTTTGCTTTGTTTCTCACAATGATGTCATTTTCAATCTTCTTATTTTTGAAAACCTATTTGGTTCCAATGACATCTTGATGAGTTGGCCTTTCCACCAGTTCCCACACTTCATTCCTGGTAAACTGATTCAGCTCTTCTTGCATGGTAATAATCCAGTTGGTGTCTTGAAGTGCTTCCTCAATGTTCTTTGGTTCCTGTTCTGAAAGAAAACAACAAAACAAAGCACTTTCTCCATGAAATCTTCTAGTTTTGATCCCATCACTTGGATTACCAAGTATCAGGCTAGTTGGGTGGTCATGCAACCAAGTCCTTCTAGACCTGATCCCTTCAGAAGGATTGTCCTCTTCTGAGGTTGGATCACTAGATTCATTAAATTCAGGAAAGTTTATTGAAGGATCAAGTTCAGGATCATATTCAGGGGTATTGTCCTCATTGACAGACAAGTTGACATTTTCATTGGTTCCCCCTTGAATATTGGATCCATTTACTACATCAGCATTGCCTGCTTCTTCATTGGTAGTTGTTACCTGGTTTTGAACTGGGATGGAGTCAGTCAGTTCAATTTCTCCTTCAGGTTGGTTGTCCTCTGGTTGATTGCCATCAGTAGAATTATCCAGTTTTTTATTGTCATCAAGATCAGGCTGGGCAACATCTACAAACACTGTTTCTTTGCTTTGAAGCCTCGATCTGGTTGTTCTTTGTGTTATCTCATCAATATTCAGGTTTCTTTCCCTGAACTCATTAATAGATTCATCAAACACAACATGAGGTGTTTCTTCCACAACAAGGGTTTTACAATTGTAGACTCTATAAGCTTTGCTGATTTGTGAATATCCAACAAATATTCCTTCATCAGCTTTGCTGTCAAAAGCTTTCAATTGCTCTTTCCCATTATTTTGAATGAAACACTTGCAACCAAATATATGAACATAGGCAACAGTGGGCAATCTACCTTTCCATAGTTCATATGGAGTTTTACATTGTCCTTTAGTGATTAAGGACCTGTTTTGAGTGTGGCATGCAGTGCTGATGGCTTCAGCCCAGAACCCTTTAGGCAATTTGGATTCAGCAATTAGTGTTCTTGCTTCTTCTTTCAAGGTTCTGTTCCTTCTTCCAGCGACACCATTTTGTTGAGTTGTTCTTGCTGCTGAAGTCTCATGTGTGATGCCATTCTTGCTGCAGTACTCATTGATGTATGAGTTTATGAATTCTGTGCCTTTTTCTGATCTGATCTTGATAATGCTTAGGCTATTTTCATTGCTCAATCTCATCATCAATTCAGGTAACTTGACTTGAGTCTCGTTTTTGTTCAGGAGAAATACCACCCAAGTGTACCTGGAAAAATCATCAACAACAACTAGAGCATGTTTTCTTCCATTGATACTTACTGGGATAATTGGACCAAATAAATCCATATGCAATAGTTGAAGGACTCTCTCAGTTGAAATGACAGGTTTTCCTTTGAATGAAACTTTGATCTGCTTTCCTTCCTGACATGGCTGGCATACATGTTCCTTAGAGAACACTTGATTTGGCAACCCTTTCACTAGAGAGTTCCTTGCCAGTTTGTTGATGGTTTTGAAGTTCAGGTGATTCAGTCTTTTGTGCCACAGCCAGCTCTGCTCATTTGTGCTTTTGGCAACAAGACAGGCTGCTTCAGGGGTTTTGCTCCAATCTGCAAAATAGACATTTCCCTTTCTCACCCCTGTTAGTAGCACCTGTTGTGTTGATTTGTCTTTGATAATGCATTCATTAGGTGCAAATTCAACACTGTATCCTTTGTCACAAATCTGACTTGTAGATAGCAAGTTATATTTTAGGCCTAGAACATATGAAACATCAGTAATTTTTACACTACCAATATTTAATGTACCATAACCTCTTGTGATTCCTTGAGAGCTATCTCCAAAGGTTACTGAAGGACCATCTTTTTCAATGAACTCTGAGAGAAGCTCCTTGTTTCCAGTCATGTGTCTTGAAAATCCACTGTCCAAGTACCATGCTGTTTTCTTGTTGATGCTTCTCCTCTTCTTGTGGTCCTTGCAATCCTGCAAAGTCAGACTTTAGGTACCCTTTGAATGTTGGGTCCTAATTACTCTGATTGACTCAAAGTGACTGACTTGGTTTCCATTTACATCTACATACACAGTCCTACCTTGAAATGCCTTAGGTGGTTTCTGTGCATGGGTGTTAGCCTTGTAAGGTTCAGGAGGATTGGTGAATTTCTTTGGGACATGTTTCCTGAAATTACTAGACTTAGGTGCAGCTTGGTAAAACCTTTGAGGATAGGAGCTAGGATGGCCTTTTCCCTTAGGCATGAAGGGTCCAGGCTTCCTGAAGCTGTTATACCTGTCAGTGGGATTGGGCCTTAATCTGTCCAGTTGAGGTTGCCTCATTTGAGTTGGCCTCTTCTGAACAGTTTTTGGACAATTCCACTGATGAGTGTTCAGTTGGGTTGACCTTCCATTGGTTCTCCCCTTCTGAACCTCATTCCTCTTGTATACAATGTTCATAGCCTTTTCTTTAGGTTTGGGTTTAGGAACATTGTTTACTTGAGTAGGTATAAGAGTTTCTTTACCCTTACCCTTGATCAGTGGCTGGTTTACTTCCATTTCTTTTTCTTTTTGCTGAGCCACTGACCTTACAAAGATCATCTTATTATTGCTTATTGAAGCAATGCTAAGACCAGGTGAGGGTTCAAATGGATTATAGCCTAATCCACTTCTTTGAGCCATTGGTCTTTGAAACCCTTGAATTTCCTCTATTGCCTTAGCAGATTTGTTCAAGGCAGACATTTTTAGTTTCAGGCTCCCCTCACTTAATTTAAGAGTATCAAATTCATTAGAGAGATTATCAAATTTAGCTTGAAGAGTTCTAAGGTCAAAATCCTTTTTCTTCAGAACCAGATTTTGTTCATCAATCAACTTTTGTTGTTCAGAGACTTTGAGAGACATTTCACCATGTTCTCTCACAATCTGCTGATACAACTCAGTTGATCTAATGTCAACCTCAGATTCAGGAAGATTGGTGATTTTGACTTTAGATCTCAACTGTTCATTTTCTCTCAATGCTATATTGCATATTTTTGCATTCTGGTGAAATCTTCCAACAACTTTTCAAAGTTAAAGTGGATTTCACTAGATTCATGTGTGTTATTAGAAGAGTTAGAAGATGAACATACCTCTTCATTTTTAAAGGCCATTTGACAGTCTTCTTCACTGTCACTGTTGGAGAACAACCCATCATCAGATGAGTACACACTTTCTTCACTTGCTGATTCTCCAGCTATCATAGCCTTCCTGTTGTTAAGCCTTTTGTCTCTTTTGTTCTGCCTTTCTTTCCTTTCCTTTGAACTTAGGTCAGGACAATCATACTGAAAGTGACCCTTTTTCTGGCAGTTGTAACACACATCTTCATCATCATTTTTCTTGCTTGAGGACTCCTTCCTCCTGGATGATGATGGTTCACCTTTGTTGTACTTCTTTTTGTCAGCATACTTGTCAGCCTTCTTTTCATCAGAGAGTTTGTCCTATGATTTGTTGTCAGGAGAACTGAATCTTCTCCTGGTCCTGTTGTCTTGGTAGAACTTTTTGTATCTACCAAATTTGGAGTTGAGCTTTTCAAATCTCCTTGCCGTGAGTGCCAATTCCTCCTTCATCTCAGTCTTGGAGACAGTTTGAGATGCTTTCTGTGCATTCTTCTTTTCTGACTCAGCGGCCTTGAATGCAACACCTTTGCTTGAGGAGGATGGCTCTTCATGTACTTTCTTCATGTTCAGATCAAACTCATATGCTTTGAGTTCAGAGAACACCTGCTGCATAGGCATGTTGTCAAGATTGCTGGTGTTCTGCATCATGACTGAATATATGTCCCATTTGGATGTAAGACTTCTTAGAATTTTCAGTGCAACTTCTCTTTTGGCATAGAATTTGCCTAGAGAGTTCATCTCATTCATGATGTCAGTGAATCTGCCATCAAGATGATCATTAGTTTCATTTGGCTCCATAGTGAATTGTTCATACATTTGGATGGCCACTTGAAGCTTGTTTTCTTTGATCTTTTGGGTACCTTCAAACATAAGTGCTAGGGTATCCCAGATCTCTTTTGCTGTGGTGCAGTGATACACTCTTCCCATCACTGCATCTGGAATAGTTTGGTACAAGGTGTTCATGGCAATGTAGTTCAAATTGTGCCTTTTTCTCTCTTCTGCTGTCAGTTCATCCTCATCCTTTGGCAATAGCTCCCTAGGGTCTGCTTTCTGAGCATCAGTGACCTTGGGATTTAGCTTGGTGAAGGTGAATGGTCCTCTGGTGATGACTTTGAGCATTTCATCATGCTGGCAGGCAAGATGTGCTCTCATCCTGATCTTCCAGAAATCATAGTTCTCAATTGAGAACATTGGCAATTTATGATGTGAAATATGATTCACTTGATTTGGACCCATGTTGTTGATGGTATTGACAGCATCTCCTGGAACTGCATTGTTAGCCATTTCAATAGAAATAGGTTAGATAAACACAAACAAGTTTTTCAGAAATTTGGATCAGTTTAGTGACCACAGAAATGATGTGATTTGAAAATCAGTTAGATTTTCAGAGGCAGTGGTCTTTGTACCCCTGCTCTGATACCACTTGTTGGTCCTTGATGGAGTATGACACAAGTGTATGGGGGGGGAAATGCACTTGTGTATGCAAATTCTTCATTTTCTTCTTTAAAAACAGTAGATTGGTTTGATCAGGAAGGTTGTCTGACAACTAGCCTGAGTGATTTTCCAAAGATAACTGTCCTACTGAAAACTAGACAGTGATCAGTTGAATAGATATCTAAGTGAATTACTAAGTGCGGAATGTGGTTGGCCTTTTCTTTGAAGAGATACTCCAAGTTAATTTCTGAAAACAAACAGTTAATCAGGTACTTTGTCCAAAACAGTTTTTCTAATCTTACTGAATTATTTCCTTTGAAAATGAATGATTGAGTAAAGCAATGCAAATAATAGAATGAAAGCAGTAAGTAAATGGCACAGTAGTTTATAGTGGTTCAGAGTCTCAATACTCCTACATCCACTTTCCCTGATTGAACAGGATAATTCTTTAACAATGGAATTAGCTTGTTTTATAGTGCCAAGGTGCACTGATCAACAACACTCTCTTAGTGCTTTGATCCCTAGGATAATCTGAGTCCTAGTGCTCAATCTCTCTGAGTTAAGACTGTGTTTCTCAATAACAGTCCTTAACTTCTCACTTCTACAACAAACACTCCTTCACTAAATGAGGTAAGGGTTTGAGGTTTGGTTCCAACTAGTAGAGATGTCCTTTACAATAAGAACAGTGTAAAGGCTTAGGATATCTCAATGCTAAGCTTGGGATATTACAAGAATTGGCTTAGCTATTTGAAGTGATCAAGAAACTTGGGATTCTTAAGAATAACTTTGGTTTCCTTTGAATGCTTGATGATAGTTTGATAGCAAGTAGTTGGATGCTTGAATCCTTTGATCACCTCTGAATTTATAGGCAAATTTGATCAACTATCCGTTGGAGAGATAGCATTTCAAACTTGTCTATTTGCAGCACCATTGAAACGGTTGTGAAGCTTGACGTCCTATTATCCACTGTGTAAAAGCTTCTTCAATGGTTGCTTGAATGAATGTGTTGACTTGTGTCAGTTTCCAAATTTGCACATTTTCCAAGGTTGATTTGTGGCAGACTCTACACTCAACCAACGGTCAGATGGGACAACTCCCCTGAACATTCCTGCTGCAAACTAGAATGTTCCAACATTCATTCAATACTTCAGTCTTCAATGCTTCTAAGTCTTCAATGCTAATTTCAAGCTTGATGGCAATAAATGCTTCATTAAATATGTCTTCTGTGAGTATAGCATTCAATGCTCTTGATCATTAGCACTTCAATTGATCTGAAACAGTTCTTATCAATGCATGAAGCTTTGCCTTATCACTCTTTGATCTTTCAGCCATGTTGTCCACTTCAGTCAGCTTGTCTTGTATATTCAGTAAACTTATCCAATCACATTAAAACTTAACAAGCTGCCTAACATTTCAACTTTAGACAACTATCCTGAACTATTAATCTCACAACATTTCTGAGATCTTAGACTTAAGCAATTTTACTTACTCAAGTATCCTGAGACAACTAGCCTGATCTATACTTGAGCATATCTCAACTAATCTGATCATCATCAATCAGGGGTTTTGGTATCTATATCAAAATCATTTTATTCCCAACATATGGTGTGAGCAAAATCACTAGCTCAGTGAAGTCACTTTGACAATATTAAATACGACATACAAATAAAATGTATAATCACATATAACCATGTAATTCATAGAAAGTCACATGCACACTTTTCATCATACTTTTGATTAATTATTAATTACGTTTCACCGTTATCCCAATGATCTCTTTTCAGTCCCGGGCCTCTTTTAAGCCCTGGCCTTTCATAAACTTTTACATTAAATATTCACTCACATTGAAGCCATATCATATTGCACATAAACAAATTATTCACATGAAGATGAAGCAGTTAATAAAGGCAAAGAAACCACACCTGAAATTAATGAGTGAAACTGAAATTAATGAGTGAAACTGAAGGAGATAACGCAGTGACTTTTCTGATATTATTATGAATTGATACGTGAGAAAATACCGAATAAATAATGTATATAAATATATAGGAGAAGATGATGGAATTTGTTGAGAATATTATGGGATTTTAATGTTATCACCTCATTAAAATTTGGCCTCCCGAATTCAAACGTCCGAGAAGCTTGGGAGTAAGTTCAATCTAGTATTTATTATCCAAATTTGATTTGTTAATAATTTTATATATTATATATATATATATATACTTATACGTACACATATATACATACTTAAATATTAGTAAAATTTATCTAATATTAGGGGGTGTATTGGTTGTGGATTCTATAGTAATATTAGGGTGTGTATTGGTTGTAAATTCTATAGGATTTTTTTGGACTTTCAAAGTTTTGGGGTATTCAATTCGGATTTTAAAAAGTCTTTAAAAATTTTGAGGTATTCAATACGGATTTTAAAAAGTCTTTAAAAATCTTTAGGTATTCAATAGTCTATGAATTTTAATACTCTATGGATTTTGTTGGATTCTCCTCCAAAAATATAAATAAATTGCATTATCCAAAATATCTTCTAAAAACAAGAGATTTCAACGGATTCTCTCAGAGAACTCTGAAGACTCAAGATCAGAAGTAGGAATGACAATATTGACCCGACCCTCGGGTACCCACCCCACCCGCGAGCTTTGGGTCAGGTCAGATTAGCCCCGTATTGTGTATGACTCGGGTTTGGGTCTTATGTCCGACCCGCGGGTCTCCGCCCCGCCCCTAATTAATATATAAACTTTATATATATATTATTGGTAAAATAAATTATATATATATATATATTTTTTATTGGTAAAATATTTTATATAATATATAATATTAATTTAAAAAAAATTTAAAATTAACTCTTTAAATCCATGTAAATCAATAAAAAAAGTCAGTCAAATCTGTATGGACTCTATGAATTTTATAAATCTACGTACTTTTTAAAGTCTAAAAAATTCAATAGAATCTCAATTGAATACACCCTCCTTAATCTAAATGAATTTTATTAAAAAATCGTATGGCAATTAATATTTATATATATTCAAAATAATATGTTACATGTTTTATAGTAATTGAAATTCTGGGGTATCACAGCTCCAATTGTCATCTATTAAAGTAATCATAACTTCTCGTACTTTCAATTCTTATCCATATTCTTTTAATTTATATTGTTTACCCTTATAATTGTTTAGTTTATTTTAACATCATGCATATTCTTTTGAATGTTTAAAATTAATTTATCTAATCTAATACTCCGTTCATCCATGAAAAGTAGTCTCATTAGAGTGGGGCACATATTTTAAGAAAAATGTAGATAAAGTAAGGGTATTGTAGGGTATTGTGGGGTCCATTATGAATAAAGTGATTGTTTGTGAATAAAGTTGATGGCAAATTGAGTAATTAAGTGATGTTTGAAGGGTGATAGTTTTCAAAAGGGGTATGAGACTACATTTTGTAGATAAAGAATATAGGGCAAATGGGACTACTTTTCGTGGACGGAGGGAGTAATAGATTGTCTTCTCATATTATATGGGTGGAAACGTACTTAATAACCATCATCATCAACGTCACCATGGAGGATAAGAAGGGTATCTTATTCGATCAACAAAGATTTTCTTGGTTGGGAGGGTGCCATGAAATAATTTTATCCTAATTATCATCATCTTTCACCTCGTCCTCTATCTCGGTGGTGACACTACTTTATAAAGTAGTTTATTCATGTTTTGTTATCGTCACCATCATGTCGTCGAGTCGATGTATTTTAATGTATTTTTCTTGTTATTGTTTATATCGTGTCATATCATGTGAATAATAATATTTACAAGTATCACCAATACACGAATTTCTTCCCTACTGCTTTAGCTAAATTTACGATATGGAGTATTTTATTTTAATTTATCATATTAAACTGTTCTTTTCTAAAGCCTCGAACTTTAAAAGAGATCTTGTGGCTGTATGCTAACATAAATTAATTTTAATTCTGAAATTAGTGTGTTTTTTTAGTCTAAAAATTAATTTGGATACTAAGATGTGTTTAGTCTTTCAAACTCTCTAGATTAGACAGCCAGGGACTAGTTCACGAGTTCGAGACTATAAAAGTTGTCATCGAGAATCACCAGAGACATTAAAACGACTTTGGCAAGTGATGGAGATAAGATTGTATTTTAATTATTTAGTATTATTTATATTTTATATAGTGTTAGAGCTTTGTTTAGGTTTTGATTAATTATTAGTGGACCGGGCTTTTAGGGCTTACACGCCTAAAATCCTAGTTTAACTATTATAAATACGAGTCTCAAGAACATTGTAAGGGGAGTTGATTTGAATAGAAAAATATTGGGTTTTATCCCTTTTGACGTGTTTTATTTGTGTTCTTCCAGTATTCATTTTGAATCAATGGATTTTCACTTTTAATCTCGTTTACGTATATTTCGGGTATTTGTAGAATCAACGGATTTACGTGTGTATCGTGCCTCCGTCTGCATCAGTTGGTATCAGAGCCATAACGATTCCGTGGGGTTTATCGTTTATCAACGATGAAGCAAAATTACGATACGGAGGATAAATTTGATTTTCTCTGGTTTCAATTGGCCGCCACCGTCGATGGAATTTTCGACAGCTACAGCCAACGAGACGAACTTGCCGCACTGGAAACGCCAGCGCCACTACCATCTCCAGTTTTGGCAGCCCTTGTCGCCGCCGCCACAGTGCCGCCCCCCTTTCCAGAAACTCATTCCACCAGTTTCACATCTCTACACAACCAACGGATTCAGTCGACGACTTTCATCGTACATGTTCAGCCCGTGGAAGATGTTAACCAAGTTGGGCCAACTAATATTTTGGGAGAATTTGGTCATGTATTTTATGAGGGAAATAGTGGACCTAGAGTTAGTAATAATTGTTTTTTAATTACTAATGATAGTTATTTTGGCACTTCTCTTAAGCCAACATTTGCTTATAGTCTCAAGACCTTGGGCAACGTACGAACTGCAGATATTTTTGACGTCAAATTTCCTGAGGCCGTTAATTAATTTTGCTTTCTCTAAAGATGATCCCGTCGTGGTTTTTTTTTTTTTTCATACTGCTAGAGATAAGATTCATGCAAATTCGAGGACGAATCTTTTCGAAGAGGGAGAGAATGATGGAGATAAGATTGTATTTTAATTATTTAGTATTATTTATATTTTATATAGTGTTAGAGCTTTGTTTAGGTTTTGATTAATTATTAGTGGACCGGGCTTTTAGGGCTTACACGCCTAAAATCCTAGTTTAACTATTATAAATACGAGTCTCAAGAACATTGTAAGGGGAGTTGATTTGAATAGAAAAATATTGGGTTTTATCCCTTTTGACGTGTTTTATTTGTGTTCTTCCAGTATTCATTTTGAATCAATGAATTTTCACTTTTAATCTCGTTTACGTATATTCCGGGTATTCGTAGAATCAACGGATTTATGTGTGTATCGTGCTTCCGTCTGCATCAGCAAGGCTCGCAGTGCTCGCTCAATTCAAATTGTGGCAATGTTCTCATGTTTGCATTGATGAGTTTAACTATTTATTTGATATTTTACTGTGAACATTGGGTCCCCGTCGAGTGTGCTTGCATTACTCACCCCTTCATTTTTACAGATTAAGGAGCTGATGGCGAGGTGAAGCCACTGAGTGTGCTTGCATATATACTCACCCCTTCATCTTAACATTACAGATTAAGTAGCTGATGGCGATGAGAAGTGGTCAATGATAAATCAACGTATTTACCATTTAGTTGATATTTTAGATTTCTTTTGAGATGCTATTTATTTATTAAGTCTTCTATTGTTATTCAAGTAATTTTATTGTTAAATAAATTCGTAAATTTTGTTTTAAAATTTCAGTTCGTGCTTTTTTATTTTGAAAATTTCAAGTATTTTTACAAAATTTACTTTTATGAAAATTGGGGCGTAATTGTATTAATCGATGGCGACATTTACTCGATAATGGCTGTACACTTCCTCTCCATCCTTTTATGTATGTTGTTGGCCTTTCCCACTGCTTCAATTAATTTTCAATAATGTGAAATATATTTTAGTAACAGATAGATTAAAATATTTGATATGACTCAGATGATTGATGTCATTCGAATTTTTTATTTTTAAAAACGATTTCAAATCTGATTATTTACATTGATTTATGTGAATGAGATTTGCTACAAATATCTTGCAATATGTATATGTATATTTTTTTTAGGGGAATATGTATATGTATATTCAAATTCATGCATAGCTAATTTATTTCGGGATTTTTTTTCCAGTCACCCTAACTTTAGGGGTAGTAAAAAGAGGATCGTGTAGTCTCACAATTTATTTTTCCATAATTTTAGGTCCAATTAGTTCGATTTCAATTGACTCAATTTCGGGCTATTTTCGCAGTTGAATATCACGTGAGGCTCATTTTTCGGGCTAAAATTTTAGGGAGGTAGCAGAAAGAGTACCACAACTTTATGAACTGAAAAAATTAAACCCGTAAAATTTATTTTTCACAATTTCAGACCCAATTAACTTGACTGACCCAATTTTTAGGCTAATTTAGCAAATGATGTACGTCCATGTTTTGTTCTAATTTCGCATACCCAACAACTGCTTTACATTCACTCCTACCCTTATGCTATCACCGCACATCCGTCGATCATCCAACTACAAAGTACATCCTCACGACACAACGCAATTCCAAAAAATTATGACTAGTACTCTTGCACTAAAATATGGTAAAGTATTACTCCCTCTGTCCACCAAAACTGTGTTCACTTTTTTTTATATATGGTTTTAAAAAAATCATATTTTATTTATAAAGAATATATTTGGGATAACAAGTAAAAAATATATTTGTTAGATACTCAATCTTGTTATTAAAGTAAAAAAAATATTCAAAAGTGAACTATTTAAATAGAATAAACGTATTTTTTGTGAACCTAAAAAAACAAGTAAGCACACTTTTGGTGGACGGAGGGAGTATATGTTTGTACATGATTAAATGGTGTTTTAAACTTTTTTACACCAGATTTTTTTAATTTTACCCTTCTTAAAATTTTAGAAAGTACTTCAAAATTTTATTTTTCCTTTGATAATTAATCACCTCTCATTAATTAACAAAATATAATTTTCTTTATGAAAAGTTAATTAAAAGTATGAAAGGGTAAAAGAATATTCATTAATTAAGTGCAACTATGTCAAAATATGCTCTTCTTAATTATTTTTAATAAAAAAAAGTCATTTATTTATAAACTAGAGAATACTAATTGATCCTTTATATAGGATCCCATAAATAATATTATCAAGAATGATAAAAAAAAATAGTCATCAATTTATATGATCCCATAAATAATATTATCAAGAATTATATCAAGAATGATAAAAAAAATCGATAATCCTAAATAATATTATCAAGAATGATAGAAAAATAGTCATCCTACAGTACTTCCTCTCCATCCTTTTATGTCTGCTTAAATTTTCAATAATGTGTATTATATATTTTAGTAAGAGATAGATTACAATATTTGATACAACTCAGATGATTGTTGTCGTCATTTGAATTTTTTATTTTTAAATGAGATTTTTAAAGAATTCCGTCTCATCTCCCTAACTGTCTTTATCCTTTACATTGATGGACTCAAGAATTTGAGATTGGAGGTACAATCAATATTAATATGTAATTTTAAATATTTTTACATGATATTCATTATCTTATATTTAATGAGAATATAATCAAATTGAATATGTAAATAGATAAGATGTTATATGGAGTTCAAATCATTTTCTAATTTAACTAGAAAATACACGTGTGTGCGTTTTCCAAACTTTTTCGAACAATAGACATACAATACACAAAGTCAAATAAGTTGTTCAAATGTCAAGTCCTATGAAAATAGCTTTTGAGCGTTTTCACAAGTATTTAACAAGTAAACAGACTATATGCGGAAATATGAGATGCCATTTTATACTACTTAAAATAACTTAGTGAATCACCTAGATTTTACTCACACAAAACAATTACTATGTCAACTCTAATGAATACTTAATTGACTGTTTTTATAGAATGCTTTTATATATGTAAATGAATGATCAACTAATAGTCAAGCAAATATTAAACAAGTAAGCAAGTAAATGTAGAAAGTAAATGACACAAGATGTATAGTGGTTTGGAGGCTAAACTGCTCATACGTCCACTCTCCTAATTTAAAAGGATAATTCTTTAATCTCTCGGAATTAACTTGTTTTTACGGTGCCAAGGTGCACTCTCTTCTTCTTCTTCCCTTGATTTCTTACAATTAACCTTCTCTCGATGCAATACTCTCAAACTACTACGAACTCCACAATACTCTCAAATATCTCTCAAAGTACGTGAAAGTAGGATTTTATTCTTGGTTACCAACTTAGTGTGATATCATTTACAATTAAGAACAAATGTAAAGACTTAAGATATCACTTTCCAGGCTTTGGATAATAGTGTAAACTGCCTAGTGAAAACTATGGTTAAACCATATCTCAACAGTAATACATAATAAAATTGGACACAAAAAATTCTAAAAACTTGGTTTATTGAAATTTTATCGTAAATTCAGTATCAGTGTTTAGTATAAGAAATAATAATATTATTTAGAATACATATATAGTGTAATTGTTTAGTGATTTCAGAAAAATTACATACAAAATTAAGCATTTTTTAAATGGTGATAATTTCATACGCAAAGAGTGATGTTTTAAATGCTATAGGTGATATTTTGAAGAAAAGAATTTACAAAATCCTTATTTATAGGAGATCTATCCATAAAATACAATCTTATATTTATATATAAACAACAATTGTATATTAATTATATTATTTGATGTTTTTATTGTTTAGTTTTATTTTTATTTTTTACAACTTAATTTTTTTACAACACACTTTTTAATTTTTCTTAATTTAATTGAAAGTTAATTGATCTTTCATTATAACTCATTCTTTTAGGTTAATAAAAGTTTATTATTCTACAAAGTTATTTTCTTAGTCATTTTATCCAATTTTTAGGTCCAATTGAGTTTCCTTCTTCTACTAAGATCATACTCCCTCCATTTCACAACTATTTGTCTACTATCTTTATTCGTCCGTTCCACAATTGTTTGCATGCCCTTAAAAAAGAAATTCCTTCATAAAACCCACTCTAACAATATTTACATATTTACACAAAATAATGTTATTATTTTTACACTCATTCCAACCACTCTCTTTACTTTATTAATTTAATTTTACAAAATTACTTCTCAACACTCCACTCATTACACTTTTTTCTTAAAAAGTGTGCCCGTCTTGTGGTGCAAACACTTATGGGATGAAGGGAGTATAAAATTAGGAAAAATATATATATATATATATTTTTTTGATAAAATGCTTGAAATAAAAAAAAATAGGGGTGGGGGTACAGTTGTACTCCATTTCTCTCTATTGGGTCTGTCACTAATCATTTAGAAAGAAGGACCATCGAATGGACAATTTAAATGTACATGTATGCAATTTTTTTACGGACAAATTAAAAAGGAAAGTGAAAACTTTTAAGAGTGTATTAATTAAAACCTGAGATTATTGGTTGGTATCTCAATAATACCTAACTTAATTACTTGGGTTGGGTGTATTAATTTTATAATGTGGCGACACTCACTAAATAATACCTACACTTCCTCTCCATCCTTTTTTGTCTTATATTGGCCAATTTTCCCCTGCTTCAGTTTTCAATAATGTGAATTATATATTAATTTTAGTAAGAGAGATTACAATATTTGCTACTGATCAGATGATCGAGATTGCTGTCATTTCAATTTTTTATTTTTTAAAATAAATTTCGAATATGATTATATCAATTATGTAATTATTTATAAGAAATGAAGACACCGAAATGAAGACACCTCTTCCGTATGAATCAAAGTTATAGATTACAATCACTCAATTCTCAAAAACTTTGTACAAAAACTTATATGCAATATTGACTAATTAAGTCAATTGGACTGAAAATATTGACTTATTAAGTCAATGGACTGAAAATATATATTATTGGGCCACCATTAATTCATTTGAGTTAATTCTTAATTTATTTGTCATCTGACCCGCTTGTGTTCTAATTTTGACAAAAAAATTTACCCCGTTTATTTTGTCAATTTCTGTAATTTTTTTATCTTTTATTTTATTGCCGAACGCGGAATATTAAATGTAGTAATTCAAATCGTAATATGTAGTAACACACATTATTTTATGTAGTAATAACACAAACTATTTTATATAATAATACAAATTCTTTTATTTAGTAACCCGTTTTTTTCTAGTGTTTTTGTTAATGTAGTAACTCACATTATAATACGTAGTAACATATACTATTGCATGTAGTAAACACAATAACCATGTTGTAATGCAAATCATTCGATAAAGTTACATATAGTAACAAACGCATATTCAATGTAGTAATTCAAACTGAAGTATGTAGTAACATATAATTTTTTATATAGTAATACCGATTCTTTTATGTAGTATTTTTTTCCAAATTTTTTATTGAATATGTAACTCACATTATAACATATAGTAACATATATTATTGCATGTAGTAATATAAAATAAACTCGATCCATAATAATAATTAAAGAATATTTAAAGAAATAGAAAATATTTAAAGATTAAGACTGTCGTATATTGCAGCGTTCGGCCGCGGCCTTGGGTGGCCGAAAACTGCTCGGAGAAGACGACTAAGTACAATTTCTTCTAGTGTGTGTATTTATAAAAAATATTTCTGCTAGTGGGTGTATTTATAAAAAACATAGGTGTGAATTGAACTGTCAGTGGATGTATTTATAAAAAATGTGAGTGTGAATGACTGAAATGCATATATGCAATATTTCACAGAAGACTAGCCAAAACTTTAACAAGATCGATCTCAACACCATTAACATGTCCCACATAACCCAGTACAATCAACCTGTATATATATATGTATAATGCTCCGTGAACAACTAATAATCAACTTTTGAAAACTGGAATCAAAGCAGATTACTTGAACTTTTCGTAGCTGATTTGGCTATTACCTGATTTAAACTCAGCTGAGATAAGATCATATGACTTAGATCAGACTCAGATAAGTTGACTTCACAATTAAAATTAGATGAGATGACCTCCAATCAGATGAGATGACCTATCAGTTGAGATGACCAATTCACTAAGCCTCTACAAGAAAAAAGACTTTTTACCACATAACTTTTATCACATTATAAAATAAATGTTGTAAAACGTATTATCTAACCACATTAAAAAATTTAGTGTGTTAATATGTGTATTTTTAAAGACATTGAATAATAAGTGTGTGGATATATATTCAATTACCACACACAATAATAAACATTGTCTATTGTCACACTTCTATTAACACACTAAAAATAGATGTCTTTATAAGTACCTTTTAAATACATTATATTTTAAATGTGTTAATAAGTATTTATTTACCAAAGTAAAAAAAATAAGTTGTGTTAATATTAACTATAATGCCACATTATTATGTTAGAATTATAAAAAAATTCAAATTATATTAATTTTTTAATTTTATTTTATATTGGCTGATAAATAATATTTTAAAAAATATAAATAACGATTTTATTTAATGAAATTTATTTTTTACTTAGATGAAAATTTTATATTCATAAATTGTAAAATTTTAAGAATAAATAAAATTAATTCGAAATTTTAATCAACAAAAATTATGCGTTTTTTTCTTTCTAAAATCTGGTATACACACACTTTTTCTAAAATAAATGTTAAATTAAATTAATAGGCACACAATATACGATTTTTCAAATTATTTATAATATATTTATATTTATGTATTTTTTAATAATAAATAACTTGTAGTAGAATGGCAAAGTCTAATCTTGAGATCCAACAGGTACATGGTCGAGTCCTTCAAGTTGCAATTGGTGTAATTTTTAATTTTAATTAATATATAAATGTAGATTTTAGAGTGTGATAACATCTATAATAAGTAAAATGTGATTATAGATATTTTATTATAACATTTTGTACACAATTAAATGGTGTTCTAAACTTTTTTACACGTCTTATTTTAATTTTACCCTCCTTTATGAAAAGTTAAAATCATGAAAGGGTAAAAAAAAATTCATTAATTTCTAAGGGTAATTGTGTCAAAATATGTTCTTCTTTATTACTCCCCCGTCTCAGAATTTCTTTCACATGTGACTGACACACAAAATAAGAAAGTGAATTTAATGGGAATTTTTTATTTTACCATCCTTTATGAAAAGTTAAAATTATGAAAGGATAAAAAAATATTATTTAATTTATAAGGGTAAGTGTGTCAAAATATGTTCTTCTTAATTACTCCCTCCGTCTCAGAATTTCTTTCACATGTGACTGACACACAAAATAAAAAAAGTAAATTTAATGAGAATTTTTAATTTTACCCTCCTTTATGAAAAGTTAAAATCATGAAAGGGTAAAAAAATATTCATTAATTTATAAGGGTAATTGTGTCAAAATATGCTCTTCTTAATTACTCCCCCGTCTCAGAATTTCTTTCACATGTGAAGCACACAAAATAAGAAAAGTGAATTTAGTGGAAATTTTGAGAGATAATTGATTTTGTAAACCTTTATGTATAAAGTAAAGAAATGAGTTGACTTGTGTATTAGTGGAGAAAAAATAATGACATTTGTGTAAAATTGAAAATATAGTGAGGGTGGAGTTTATAAAGAGTTTCCATTTTTTAAAAAGGTGTTAAAGTTATTTTAAAACGTTCCAAAACAGAACGTGTGAAAGTAATTGTGAAACGGGGGAAATTATTTTTAATAAAAAAATAGTCATTTATTTATGACCGAGAGAATACTAATTTATCCTTTATATATGAGATACCATAAATAATATTATCAAGAATAATAAAAAATACTAGTCATCAATTTTTTTATCCTTTATATATGATCCCATAAATAACATTATCAAGAATGATAAAAAAATTGATGATCCTAAATAATATTATCAAGAATGATAAAAAATATTCATCAAATTCAATTTGTGCTACCGACATGTTACATATATTATGAAATATTATGTAACTAGAGTTAATTAGCTAGCTAGGGTTAGAGTTACTCTGGTTAAGATACATGCATGTTATCTATATATATAACCAACCCTCCTACCATTATTTCACTCACTCACTACATTCATACAATTTTATCTATAATCTTTTCCTACTCCAATATCTCACCATGTTTTCTTTCGGCGCCTTTGTTCACTCCAACCATGCACTAAAGTAATCACCGTATCTTCTTATTTTCATATTCTTTATTTTAATTTATATTCTTTACACTTATATATAATTAATCATGTAGTATATATAGTTTAACTAAATATTCTTTTAATATGTTTAAAATACATCCACTTAATTGGAAACTTTTTTTTTTTGACGGGAACTTAATTGGAAACTAACCCTAAATAGTTTTCTAGGTTTTTTGTATTAATAAAACACTGTCTTAATTTTCTTCTCTAATTAATTTTGCAGATGGAAACGTACTTAATAATCATTACTATGGAGGATAAGGAGGAAGAATATCTTGTTTAACCGACAGAGATCCTTCTTTGTTGGGAAGAGACAGTGCAATGAAAATTCATCTTTCACCTTGTCCTCTACCTCGGTGGTAGTTTATCTATTTGTTTGTTATTGTTATGTCGTTAAGTCATCTATTTTAATTATTTTTTATTATTGTTTATGTCATGTTATATGAATAATAATATTTGTGGGTCCCACCACCACGTAAATTCCAAATCTTATTTGTGTTTATTAATTATTCTTCCTATTTCATTGTTTTTTTTTTCAGCTTTATTAGTAGTACTATTGTTGTTTTTGTTATTTCCATTTGTTAAATTTTAGTAAAAATTAGTATGTGTCATCGATTTTTTATTTTGGAAGAAAAAAGATTGTATTATTGGAGTACCAGGGGTACTCGAAAAGATGGAACAATTTGGGGATTAAATGAATTCAGATCCACTCATTATAAGTATTTCTAGTTTAGGATTCGCACACCAATCATATAAATTGAAAGAAGTACATTTTTTGCAATTATAAACCAAACTCCACATCAAAGTTCTAACTTCATCAAAAAATCTTCTCCGATTTGGCATTCTTTGAGAACGCCTTGTTGTTTCGTGCTCTCCATAGGGACCAAACAAAACTACACTACAAGCATTCTAAAAAGAATTTCAATCGGTTGGCTTCAAGATCCACAATATATGTTGAAGGAGGTGTGTTGTTGGATTCACACGTGCATGGTTGTAGGGGATCCTCCATAGTATTAAATGATCCATAAGTGAACAAGACTGATAATTAAAACAAATTTATTTACACCTTCAAGATGTAACTAATTAAGCATGCATGATACATGCATAATATATACTCCCTTTGTACAATTTTATAATTTTCAATTGGGCAATAACACTAGGTCATTTCACCTAGTATTTTAATAAAAAAATATATTTCTATTTCTAGTTACATAAAAGATCATTTATATAAGCAATTTTACATTTTTAACCTTCTTATATATTAATGTAAACAATACATTAGTCAACTACAATCGTGTGCCAATTTTAAAAAATGGGTTGGTCTAGTATATATGCACTCGAGTGCATGTTGTGCACCCTAGTCCATGTTGCATTTTTCAGTTTTACTGACTTACACTTTTCGGTAAATGGTGTTGCACTTTTCAATTATTAAACTGTATAATAATATTTTTAGTATAATAATTGAAAAGTGCAACACCATTTACTAAAAAGTGTAAGTCAGTAAAACTGAAAAGTGCAACATGGACTAGGGTGCACAACATGCACTCGAGTGCATACTAGACTTTATGTTAAAAAATTATATCAATAATCGATAATCACGCTCAATTTTATACAAACATACCATCTTACACACTTTTCCAAAATTGAAATTAACAAAACCCCAAATCGAGCTAGAGTTTTTTCCACACTGCATCTTGCTGCGAGAGTTTGCCACCGTCATCGTCATTCTCAACTCAACCGATTTGCATCAAAGGTATGCGCTGGACGGAAATATGTAGAGATTTTTAACAGATTTTACATTTTTTATTTTAACTAAATACCTTATATACTGTATCAGTTTCGTAGGATTCTTACCAATTTGTTTAGGTATATTCAAGCTCTATAAAAATGACTTCTGCAATAGATTCGTATATATATTATGCATATTTATTTTTCATGAGTTCTTGATGTATGATGCAAGATTTGCGTTTTTTTTTTGGTTCAGAATCTGGTATCAATATTGTATTTGTTTTTGGGTTGTTAAAACTTTTTTTTTTTTGTTTCAAGATTGTCCATTTCATCTTATTATAAATTTGCCTACTTCTATTTTTTTGGGTAAGACAGTAGTATATACAGGTATGGCTAGGGATAAGCGAAAAGGCATTCGTATTGAGGAAGAAGATAGAGCCAATAGCTGGCAAAATGAATAGAAGTAGGCAGATTCGAGTATCAATGAGAACTAGCAGAGGTAATTCGAAGATAATGAGTCTTTTTCCATTAAAGTTATGAATTATAATGTGTTGTCAGCATAAATGTATAAGATTTGGTTAAATATTTTTGATTTTGTACGAGATGAATCTAACATTATAATTATATGATGTCACATACACTTAACTTTTGTATTTATGTCACACCATAAATGTTCAATGATATAATATATTTAACAACATAAACTTTGAAAAATAATACACATACTATCTACATTATGGCTATTATATACAATAATTGTGTAAAGGGTGGTAGGATGAGTGCTGATATGCAGATGAGAAACTGAAAGAATGTTGCATCTATATGAGGTTGTTACATATATATGTATAATATGAAAAATAATCGGCATTGCTGCAGCTTTGACATCATATTGTGCTGAATTGTGCAGTGTTGGATTTTTTCAGTGGACTGATCAACCTCTGTGTGAAAGAGGAAGGAATATTATACCTGGCTTGTTAAAAAAATTAAACGAAGAGCGATCAAAGATAAGTGAACTGGAAGAAAAATTCAAGTGTTTTCATCAGACGAATATGCAACTCGAGGATGACATTAGGTCGTTCAAAGAAGTCAATTTGAATAACAGTGCATCAGATAAAGTTCAAATTACAATTATGCATATTTTGAAATATGCAATAGTATTGTTTATTGGTTGGATATTCAAGAATATACTTTGTAACAGCGCATATGACTCGGCAATTGATGGGCGCTTAATGTTAGTATAATTTCATATTATGATATTGGTTTTTAATAGAACATTTGTAAGGTGACCTATGTGATTATTTTTGCAGCTTGAAAAAGTGAAGTGGTTATTGCATTTGCACGAATATGTGGTGAATACTGTATAAAACTAAAAAATTGCAGATATGCGTAACATATGTAATAACAGTATCATTTTAGGCAATACGTATGCATCACCTTTTGCATTGTGCATTCCCATCTGCATATAGTTTGCTTTATATATTAAATAAACATTTAGATTACAAAACTAAAAATCCAAAAAAAACCATTTCATGTCATATCTACTGGAAAACACATTACAACTTACTATAGAACTACATATGCCTAGTAACTTTTTGGGAATGGGGAAACTAGACTAGGCAATATACTATACGTACGCTCGACATCTGAGGCTTCATTCAGCCAATCCAACGCATTAAATTCTCTCTTTTCGATGTCATAAGAGCAAAACTTTCCACTTGTCTCCTCCTTAAACATGATAATCGTCTTAGTGCAATTCAAAAAGCACATCGGGTTGATGTTGAACATATACGGTAACCATTCTTCCTTGAATATTGTTAGGCTTGACCACGTACACCCATCACTCATATAAGTTAATATGTGCATCTGAAGAAAATACATGCTTACTCCATTCTCTTCGGGGCTAAGTTTGCTAGAATAAACAACAATACTAGACTCGTCCAATGCACGAAATCCTACATGCCTTGTTGGGAGTATAAACTCGAGAAGATCTATCAATTCATAAGCAGAGTGCTTCGTTTCAAATGACGTCAGTTTATATACTCCCCCATCAAATTTAACTTGCTAGTGAAATCGACCACCAACATAAAACTCGTTTGCAATAGGGGATTTTTCGTACGGATATGGTGGAACAAATGACCAAACATTTGAATTACAAGAATATAACTTCACCTCATACTGATAGCCATCTACAAACTAAAATCTAGTTATTCTTAATATTTTAAAATCATTACATTCACTGTCAAAGCCTAAAGAAAAATAAACTAATGCTTCGCGAAATGAAGGAGGTATTAAAATATGATCATTTCGAATAATAAATGTTTCATTTGTAGATGGATTAACCAGAGAATATTGATCATCGGTGTTGCAAAAGAGCATTAACCCATTGTACGTCCCAAGTATTTCATAGTCTTCATCTCCAAATCGTACGAACCTTCGGTACGATGGAACTGTAAGGGGGACGAACTCATAAAATGTATATAGTGTAGTTGAATAAATGATATATTTGTATAAATAAATGGGTTGTTTAAATGGTATATTAACTAATTCCTTACAGAGACATCATAAGTTTTGATAAATATAACAAAATACAAGTCTGGACAACAGTACGGTATATCTAAATAATGTCATGATTCTTAATGATAAAATACTTAACAACATTTAACTTGTAGAAAAATAACAAAATAACAAAATATTAAAGTAAAACACATGTGTTATTATTCATATATTAAAGTAAATACTATTGTCAAATTAGTAGAAAATTGTGGGATTAAAACAACTGTGTTATTATTCAAATATAATAGAACTAAATCTAGTCATCTAGATTTGTCCTATCTATGCCGAACACGTGCGAACACGTTAACAGGTCGTGTCTGCCTTTATTTCCACACTTGTTGCATTCGACGTCATCTCGCCATACTTTTTTGTATGCGGTGAATGATATACAACCCATTTTGAATACGGAATATCTTGCAACCAATCCTCTACAATTCTACCTCCAACCTCTTTGAAATTCACGAGTTTTTCGTTGAATATGCAGCTCGTTGGAGCATAAACACACTGCTTGAAAAGATCTGTCATATTCTCGCGATGCTGAGTGTTCCATCCTCCGCCATACATTTCCTTAAGGTTAGTTAGAAGATGATACAAACAGTAGAAGTGGGCGGGTTGTTCCCATACGTCATAGAACGCTGACATCAGTCCCGTGTTTCTGTCTGAAATGTATATGATTTGTTTAGCATGATGGATATTGTCCTTGATCTTCCTTAGAAACAATGCCCAATTATCCCGGAAACAGACCTAAATCAAAAATAATAATAATGATTTTGGTTGAATGTTGGGGTAGAGCTTCCACAATAATTCATAAAACACGAAATAACTAACAAAACTTTTGATATAATGAGCACTGCTTATTAAAATAAAAATTTTAAAAAATAAAGTTTTTTCGGAACTACCAAATCATTCAATTAAATAACTAAATTAATAGCTAAAAGAATCTACCATTTTATAGAAATAACCATTCAATGAATTTATAAGATGAACACAACTCATAAAATATGTAATGAATATTTCCTTAATTTATTATATAATAATGTATATAGAAACCATCTTTTCCGAATATAGAATGTAGAATTCTATCATACCACTTACATCACTATCAGACTCTAACGACATGATTGGTATGATGGAATGATATTAGGGTTGAATGAAATTAATTCAAGAATGGAATGATAATTAGAAAGTAATGAAATAAGAATGGTAATTCTTATGATTGGTATTGAGAAGGAATGAAAAATATATTCCTTATATGATTCTAATCTCATGATTGGTATGCTACAATGAAATGTAAGTAATTTTTAAATTTTATCTTAAATGACTAAATTATCCTTGAACATGTATTATTTTTAAAAACATATAAATTAATTAAAAACTATGTAAATTTTTAATAATTTCGCAAAACTTAAAATTCCTACGGAGTATTCTTTTTTACATATTCTTCTATGTAAATTATTTTATATTTTATTATAAAGTTATTTTTTAGCTTCAAATTATAATTAGTTGTTAAATAATTTCAATTAATAAATAAATCAATTACAATTTTTTTATAACAAGTAAAGTAAATCATTAAAATAATTAGGATTGAGGATAATTATGTAAACTTAAAAAATTAATGAATATAAATTAGTCAAAATAATTAAAAATATCCTCAAATAATATTTTATCAAGGAATGAAATAGATAAAACTGTGGGGAGGGAAGGAATCACTATTCTTAATTTTTTGGGAATAATCATTCCATATGGAATGAATATTCAATACAATAAAACTTACCAATCATAGGATTAGGAATATAATTAAAAATGCACATTCCATTCCTACTTCTTCCTTCGTAGCAATCATGCCGTAAATAATAGTTCTTGACACACCCAACTAAATACATAATTGAGTAATTACCTTTTGATAAATTGGGTCATTTGTAGTTGATTACGTCTGTTATACTGTGGAAT
The DNA here is from genome assembly GCA_963675135.1 of Galeopsis tetrahit. Lineage (NCBI taxonomy): Eukaryota > Viridiplantae > Streptophyta > Magnoliopsida > Lamiales > Lamiaceae > Galeopsis > Galeopsis tetrahit. The sequence goes on from OY776125.1 coordinate 53,747,602, forward strand.
GTTGTTTCAACATTTATCCGGACAAGCTTGCATCTACCATCGAAATTGATTTTCAGAATTAGAGGACTCTCCATTTCTGGGGAAAAGAAGGTAAACAAAAATCTGAAATTCTCGAAAACACAGAATAAGGACAATTTTTTAATATTGGAATGATATCAGTAGAATCTTAATCCTAATTAATCTCTAAATATTGAAATACTTATGATATGGAAGGCAAAATCGGAGGATTGATGTCGACGATGCATTGATTCCCACGATCTGCAACGTCGATCGAGATTCTATGTAAATTTGGTAACTTGTTGTAAAAGGAATGTAAAACGTTTCAATTCACAATTACTAAAATTGATGGATTTATGGAGCCACTGAATTAATTATATTTTTTTTTATAAGGATAAGGCATTATAGGGTATCCAAATCAAATAGTGACCTTAATTGTTTTAACTAAATTTTTTGTTTTAAATTGTTTAAGGTCTTATAGAGTGACTCTAAATGTATTTATTCCCTTTTCAATTTTCCTTTTCAATTTTCTTTTTTATCTGTCCAATTTTATAATTATCCTTTCCTAAAAAAAAATATTACTCCCACTCACCATTTTATTTCTATTTTATCTACCCACTCAATCTTCCACTTTTTACATGAACAATCAATTTTTCTTAAAATACGTGTCCAACTCAAATGGACATTAAAAAATTGGACAGAGGGTATATATCAATATAATAATAACACTACAGAATAATAACACTACATTATAAAATTGCTATGAATTTGCGACGAAAATGGTCAAACTGACGAAGTCAACAAAATTTGCTACAGAATTAAAAGGCCGCGATGATTTTTCAATTCGTCTCAAATTTACAAAGGATTTTGCCTCAATTTTTTTTTCCAACGAATTACAACAATTAGGCCAGAATTTTAAACGTGAAGTGTAGCTCGGCTTAACCTATTCTCGCCTCTACTTAAACCAGAGGTGCCGACGAAGTCATTTAGCGAGTGTGTTGTGACTTGAAGAAACGCAAATGGAAGAAGAAAGAGTTTTTCTTTTCTTTTTTAACGTTTTTTTTTAGCTTCAGCATATATAGTATATGCCAAAGTCTCACCGTTGATCGTTGACTTTTATTTATTTATTTTTTTATATAATTTTTTTTTTCTGAAAAATGTAGGTCACTATAACTAAAAGTGCAACACAGTTTTTAACGAAAAATGTAAGTCGTTATAACTAAAAAATGCAATACAATAAAGTGTAAGTTATTATAACTGAAAAGCGCAACACAATATTATTAAAAAGTGCAAGTCAGTATCACAATTTTTAATGAAAAGTGTAAGTCAGTATAACTGAAAAATGCAACACAATATTATTAAAAAGTGTTAATCAGTATCACAATTTTTAATGAAAAATGTAAGTTATTATAACTGAAAAGTGCAATATAACATTACGTGCATGGTTGTAGGGGATCCTCCATAGTATTAAATGAGCCATAAGTGAACAAGACTGATAATTAAAACAAATTTATTTACACCTTCAAGATGTAACTAATTAAGTACATGCATAATATATACTCCCTTTGTCCAATCTTATAATTTTCAGTTTTCCTTTTTATCTATTCAATTTTATAATTATCCTTTCCTAAAAAAAATATTACTCTCACTCACTATTTTATTTCTATTTTATCTTCCCACTCAAACTTTCACTTTTTACATGAACAATCAATTTTTCTTAAAATACGTGTCCAACTCAAATGGACATTCAAAAATTGGACGGAGGGAATATAATAATAACACTACATTATAAAATTGCTACGAATTTGCGACGAAAATTGTCAAACTGACGAAGTCAACAAAATTTGCTAAAAAATGCAATACAATATTAACGAAAAGTGTAAGTTTTTATAACTGAAAAATGCAACACAATATTATTAAAAAGTGCAAGTCAGTATCACAATTTTTAATAAAAAATGTAAGTTATTATAACTGAAAAATGCAATATAACATTACCTAAAAGTATAACTCACTATAAATAAAAATATTATTAAAAAAAATGTAAGTCACAACAATTGAAAGGGGTAAAAAAAAAAAAACCAATAAAATAAATAAATAAAAGTAACGGCCAACTGAGTTTATTTTAAGTTTTTAACTGCATGCATATTCTTTTGAATCTTTTAAATATATCTAATTAATTGTAATCTAACACTGAATAGTTTCTTAGACTTAATGTTGAAAACATTACGCTTGGTATGGTACTGCAATATCGAAATATAAGGATCAGAAAATCGAGTCAAGGGAAACCTTTTTCCCGTAGAACAGAATACACCCAGGTAGTGCTCGACTGGTTCGGCGTTCCGTTCCCAAAGGTAAAATGACTTCTACTTCGTAAACAGTAGCATCACTGTCGACGAAGCCTCAACGAACGTACGACGTGTATGAACTGAACACACACGAAAAAATTCCGGCAACAACAAGAACAATGTATTCTTATGGGAGATATACACTGCAGCAGAGATGAGAGAATTATGAGCGATTTTTAATGAGGGAATAGTCTGTATTTATAGACTGAGAATACCTTGGAGGGAGGTTGGAGAGAATTGCGCTGCATTCACGCACAACGTGGAAAGGTGGTTCTTGGCTACCAAGTCTGAGAATCCAAATTAATTTCTCACTCATTAATTCCAACAATCCCCCACATGAGTGAAAATTGTGTCTATACAACATCAGACTCAATGTTCAATTCGATTGAGATCTCCGTGCATCCGGAAAAGTAGTTTTTGACTTTGAACTTTCCGTAGCCAAACATTATCGGGTACACCGGCGGCTTAGTGGACGCAGTGCCTTAAACTAATCCTCCATAGTGTATACCTAATCAACAGTGTCAGCACACTTCAATCTCGTCTTCGTAACGTTCTCACGTTTTTGTCCGTTTTGGCCATGGACGTCCTTTGTGTTCATAAATGTTTGGTCGAAGCGGCCCTCACTTCTCATTTATATAGGTAATCTCCTTTCGAGTATCCCGTTCTATAAAAGTAATAAAATACTTTTTCCCTCCTCTAGTTTGTACAAATTTCAAGTCACATACATCCGTGTGAATTAATTCTAGAGGGGCAGTGTTCCTTTCAACTGTTTTAAATGGTAGTTTGGTCATTTTTGCTTCCGTGCATATTTCACATCATTTGGATGTATCAACGTTGTCAATTTTAAGTAAATCGAGATTTACTAAACGTTTTATGGATTTTAAATTCACAAGTCCTAATCTAAAATGCCATAAAGAGGAACACTCAACGATATAAGCAGAAGTAGAAGAAATTTCATTAATAACTTGTTTGCCTTTGGGGCTTAAACCATTGTGCTTAATTTAAATAAACCATTCTCGAGATAACCCTTCCCGAGAAAATGACCAAACTTACTTAGAACTATCTTATCAAACTCAAAGACTAGTCTAAATTGACTGTTAACTAGAAGAGACCCCGAAATCAGATTCTTCCGGATGTCTGGGACATGCAGCACGTTCTTCAAGGTTAGCTCTTTTCCAGATGTCAGCTTCAGCACCACTGACCCAGTTCCAGCCATTTCAGATGAGGCTTGGTTGCCCATAAACAACTTTCTCCCATCAGTAGGAGAATAGTTAGAGAATGCAGACCTCTCCGAGCAAACGTAGCAGGTGGCACCAGTGTCCACAAACCACTCCTTCTTATTGTCCACAATGTTGACTTCCGTCACCACTGCAGACATGTCCAAATCAGTAAGGTTCACAGAATCTTGTGCTTTCTGCTTGCCTTTTCCCTTGTCGTCACGACGGGGTTGACGACACTCACTAGACTTGTGGTTTGGTTTCCCACACTTGTAGCAATTTCCAGCGAATTTCTGCTTAGGGGCAGGACCCTTCCCCTTCACAAACTTCGTTGTGTTGGCAGCAGACTCGTTTGTACGTTTCCTTTTCTTTGATGGACCCTCTTGTTCCATCAAGTTAACATTGGCTTCAATCTGAAGGGCAGGTCCCTTCCTTTCTATTTTTTTGTTGTCCTCTTCAATTCTCAGACAAACAATTAGATCCTCTAAGCTCATCTCCTTTCGTTTGTGCTTGAGGTAAGATTTGAAATCCTTCCAAGTTGAAGGCAATTTCTCGACTACAGAAGCTACCAGAAAAGCATCTGGCAGAAGCATGTCTTCAGCAGCTATCTTATGGAAAATAATCTGCAGTTTCTGGACGTGATCCACTACAGATTTGTTATCCTCCATCTTAAAATCGTACAGTTGTGCAACGATGAATTTCTCCAGTCCTGCACCTTCAGTTCTGTACTTCTTCTCCAAGGACTCCCACAGCTCCTTGGCAGATTTTATGTCACAGTAGACACTGTAGAGGGCATCAGACAGTCCTCCAATTATGTGGTTTCTACACAGATAATCACCACTTGACCACTGATCATAAAAGATCCTTTCCTGCTGACTGGCATTTGCCTCAGGCTGTGTAGGTTTATTTCCAGTAAAAAACTTATCTATTCCAAGCATGGTCAGATAAAACAGCATCTTACTCTACCACCTTTTGAATTCAGTCCCTGAGAACTTCTCAGCCTCGACCCAAGTGCAGAGAAGGTAAAAATCTGATCCCCGAAGGGATTCTGGAAAGGAGGAGTTCTTTCAAAGGGACTGCCTCCGTTTCTGACCTTGTCAGTAGAGTCGTTCTGTCTTCCTAGATATTTCACACTAGAGTTGTGTGAAACTGATCGAGCAGGAGACTTTTCGTTATTGACATTGTTGCCAATATCCTCAGCAGTGTTTTCAGCACCGTGAACGACCTTTGTATCAGTGGGGTCAACATCCATGTTATCATTCGATTTCGACATTGCAGTGTATTAATTAAGTCCGAAAATAGATTAAAATATTATGTTCTGCGATCGTTGGAAACATTACGCCTGGTATGGTACTGCAATATCGAAATATAAGGATCAGAAAGTTGAGTTAAGGGAAACCCTTTTCCCGCAGAACAGAATACACCCAGGTAGTGCTCGACTGGTTCGGCGTTCCGTTCCCAAAGGTAAAACGACTTCTACTTCGTAAACAGTAGCACCACTATAGACGAAGCCTCAACGAACGTACGACGTGTACGAACTGAACACATACAGAAAAATTCCGGCAACAACAAGAACAGTGTTTTCTTATGGGAGATATACACTGTAGCAGAGAGGAGAGAATTATGAGCGATTTTTAATGAGGGAAGAGTCTGTATTTATAGACTAAGAATACCAGGGAGGGAGGTTGGAGAGAATTGCGTTGCATTCACGCACAATGTGGAAAGGTGGTTCTTGGCCACCAAGTCTGAGAATCCAAATTAATTTCTCACTCATTAATTCCAACACTTAATTTATGAGTGTGAGTAATAATAGATTATCTTCATGCCATGGACGATAAGAAGGGTATCTTTTCCAAATTAGCAAAGGTCCTTCTTTGGGTGACATGAAAGAATTCCATCCTAATTATTGTTGGTCCCAAGTTGAGTGTTAAGATTGATTAAGCTAGGAAAAGTCTAGAGGGGAGGGGTGAATAGACTTTTCAAAATATTTCAAAATATCAGAGTTTAATGCGGAAATGTGTTCTGAATAGTACTGTTCTTACTGAGTTAGATCAGTACTTTCCAGTTTCAGTTTTACACTCAACTTTTACTTAGATCTTTTACTTTGTAAACCTTAATGTTCTTAGTAAAACAATTCAAACAAATATCAAACAGAAATTAAAGAACACAAGATTTATAATGGTTCGACAAATGTCTACATCCACTCTCACAACTCTAGTTGTGAAGTCTTATTAACTCTTCCTTCTTGAGTTTCTTGTGTCTTAAAGCCCCAAGATTAAGACTGTGATCTTTTCGATTATACCTCCAGGTATATCTTCGATCTACTAGTAATTCTACAATTAACTAGCACACTTGTTTACACAATACAAACTTTAAAATGAAAAGTAAAACTTCTCTGAAATGTAGCCTTTGATTCTTCTCTTCAATTCAGTGGCTTCTTCTCAGTTTGATCTCCTTAACTCTGTGAGTTCTTGAATGCTTAGAATACTTTGATTGCTCTTAGATCAGTAGTCTTTCAGTAGTCTTAGCAGTAGAAGATCACACAATATTTATAGACATTAGTATGACAGTTAGCAGTTTGTAAAACTAACTCTCAACTAACTCTAAAACTGTTTCTTGTTGTAACTTCTTTTTTGTAACCGACTTTGTAACTTCCTTCAACTTTATCCAAGTCAGCATATCTTCAATATATCTTCAGTTACGCCTTAAATAAGTTTTTCAAACTTATTCTTCAATCATACTAACTCAGCACAGTAAACTACTCTTCTTAGTTTTACTGTTCTTAGTCAGTAAGCACAGTTCTCCAAAACTGTTCTAACTTCTCCAAAATTCTTCTCTCATACTTCTAAGCTTCTCTTCAACTCTTCAAAGCCTTCTTATTCTGAAGTAGTCTTCTGAGTCTTCAATAGTCTTCTGATCAAGTTCTAGTCTACTGTTCTAAACTATTACAATGCTGATTACAATAAAATACAACTTTACCAATATAAAACCTATTTATACATCAACTGAACTACATACGGATGAGTATATCTAAGTCCTATACTATAAACTGTCTATACAATACATTTATCAGCTTAGTTCCTAACAGTTCATATATCAGATCAGTAACACACTAAGATTAGTAAACTCAGATTCCAATATCTCTTATGATGACTTAGAGGATTCATATCCCAACAATTTGCTTTTGGCCATCAAAACTCAATTTCATCAACTAGAATATTGTTTCAAGGATTCATATCCCAACAATTTCCCCCTTTTTGATGAAGCCAAAACTACTTAAATGTTAATAAATCAGTAGTCAATCATAACAGCTCATCAAGTCAAAATTCATATTCATATTCATAATCAGATCAGTTAATGCACATATTACACATAATCATAAAATATTAAATATAGAAATAAAGAAAATAAAGATTAAGGTAAGAAATGTTATCTTGTGAGCTTAGTCCTTCATCTTCATTCTTCAAATTCTGAATGCCAAATAAAGTCTTGTCTTGATGTCCATCATGTGTTGATGATCAGTGATGCCTTCATCGTTAATGATCTTCTCAATGATGTTACCAACTTCTTTGTAGTCTGGTTCTCCATTCTCAAGCCTTGGAGGATCCCAGATTGGTTCTTCTGGACACAAGATTTTATTTTCAGCAGCAGCAGTAGTAATTAAGATATCTTCCCAAAAATCTCTTGCTATGTTCATCATGAACTCTTCGAAATCAGCAAATTCTGTTTCTCTGCTAGAATGATCACCAAACTTCTTCACAATGAAGTTAGCAATCTGCCATCTTTTCTTTAAACTATTCCAGAAATCCATACTCTCTGGTAAAACTATGAACTCAACAAAATTTTCATCTTTGATATTCTTATCAATTATCTTTCCAGCAGCTTTCTTCTAAGCTTTCATCTTTCTTTTCAAAGCAGCAACTCTGTTATCAAACCTTTTACTCAATGGTTCAACATTTTTCAACTTTTTCTTTTTCAACTCAGTTTCAGCTCTTTTCTTTTTCATTAATTCCAGCTTCTTCTGAGCTTTAGCCATTTCTTATTCTATAGGCGTGCTACTTGAAACAACATGTTTCAACTTGCTCCTTGATCTGGTAACTCTACCAGTCTCTTCAGCTTCTTGCTCTTCTTCATCACTTAAGATCAATTTTCTCTTTCTCTTTGAAGAAGAATCAGTCTTAGCAATATTCTCTTCAGCACTTGCTATTGCTACCTCTTGAGCAACAATTTGTTGTTTCCTTAACTTGATTTTCAGATTCAAGCTTATGATCTCTTCTTTCAACTCATTTTGACTTTCCATGAGTTCTTCCTGACTCACAACTAACTCAGCTTGTTGTGTTTGAGTCTGCTCCGTCACTCTTATTATGTTCTCTTCCCCCTTTTTGGCTTCATCCCGCCACCTTTGCATGGGAATGAGATGTTCTTCCAATTTCTTATGTAAATCAGCTGAGAGCTTCTTCTCTTGCAATCTATGCAGATCATAGATCTTTGACATTATATGCTCCATTACTTGCTCATAAGAATTCGCAGATGTCAACTTTGCAAGCTTCTCAGTTGCTTCCTGAAATTGTTTCAGAGTGGTTTCCATCTTGGCTTGTAACTCTTCATTATGCTTTTTCAACATTTCAAAGTCAGAGTTCTCTTGAGCTGTCTTAGCAGGAACTGCTCTTACTTCTTCTTGAACATCTTCAAGAACATGCATGATTTGCTTTCCCAGGAATTAATTAAATGGAAAGAAGAAAAATCACAAGGATTGAACTCAAACATCTTCCTGAAAGCATGCATTATTGCCCAAGAAATATTGTCAGGCCGGGCTCCCAGTAAATTCGTTGTTGAAATTCAAGTGCGTTTCAATTGGGGGTAAAAGTTTCATGAAAGCCCGGCCACCTAAAAAAATATGGGTTCGGATTCGATGAGTTGAACGATGATTACAAACTGTTTGGAATGGTAATCCAGGTTAAAGCAAGCTAGGGGTGAACCAATTTGTGGCCGGGAAGTTATTGATGTAAAGGATGTTTATCCATTTGATGATCAGGACATGTGCATGGGCATGTATGTTGGTGGAAAGCTTCATTGGAGCAAGATGTAGGGCTATGCAATATATATATAGTTTCGTTCGATTTGAATATCCATGTGTATGGAGTAGTTCGTGGTTGAGGGATGCCTTAGTGCGCATTTTCTTCGTCCAGACAGTGGCTTGGACGTTTGGCTTATAGAGGATAGAGTATGGGGTGGAAGAGTACATCCTGGGAGAAAGTGGCAACTATTCCATTCTGTGATCAATATCCTAATAATAGATAGATGTGAAATCCCAACCCCACTTGCCATAGGTGGTCCAAATGGGAAAATTTTACTGAAATGGAATTCTGTGACCAATATCTCTCTCTTTCTTACTCTGATACCAATACATCCGTATGTTTATTCAGCCATTTCTTCTAACTGAGTGTTTAATTTCAAAGATACAAATTTATAGTCAGTTACAGTGGTAGTTCTCACCATGGCTGCACTCCCTTTTACCAGCTGGAAAAAGGAAATAAAACAAAATTGCATTTACGTCCAAAAACTTGAAAAGAAAATCTAGTCTGCTGGTCAAAGGCAACTTTTGTATATAAATCAATCAAGCTACAAGTCGAATAGACATTTCGACAAACACATACAAGGCATAAACACAACGTCAGGAATAAACAACTCTCCACCCTTTTCAAGGCAAGCTTTATCTCTCTTTCTCCCTCCCTACCGAGATAGAATGCTTCTTCCCGCTGTATCATTCCACTGAGTTGGCTTCTTATGAAATAGATCATGAACCACTTTCCGGTTCTTAGAGGGTGTTTGGCTCAACTTATTTTAAATTGCTTATAAGCTATAACATCTTATAAGCTCTTAAAACACGGTTCTTAGAGGATGTTTGGCTCAACTTATTTTAAATTGCTTATAAGCTATAACATCTTATAAGCTCTTAAAACAACTTATAAGATGTAATTTTTAAGTAGCTTATAAGTTATAAAAGTGTTTGTTCTTAGCATTGATTTTTTTCTTTTTTAAACCAAGAGTACAATCTTAAATTCTTTTGGGCTGTTGTTGTATTTCAGAATTGGGGTCTTTCTTTCTGCAAAAATGAAAATTCCAGTTTAGTTAAAAAAAAAAAAAAGGAAAATTGTTGGGTTTTGCTTTAATTTTGTTCGTTTGCATTTTGTTTGGATTAATGAGTTCGAAATGATTAATTTTAATATTTTACTATAATTTTGTGAGTTTGCATTTGTTTTCGTTTGCTTTTTTTTTTTTTTTTACTATGCGTGAAATGGAATGGATGGGTGCATTTGTCCTTTTTTTTAAAAAAGAAATTCAGCAAAGGGTATATTGAACATTCCACTACTCTTTAGTTTGAATTTTTTTTACGTGGTGTCCTCAACAACCCTATGTGTGTTTAACTATGGCCCATTGAAAATTGGGCTTGGCCCATAAAATTACTGGCCTAAGGGGCAATAACAAGCTGGCCATTAGAGCTTAGGAACGTTTATATATACCTCCATAAAATATTAGATACACCACTAAAAGTTCTAGTGCACACGATATATATGGAAGGTGAGTACAGTTTTGATAGATAAACAAATATAAAAAGTGAGCAAAATTTTAATAGACGAACGTTGTGATGGTGAACTATTTAATTATGAGGGTGCAAATAATCGTGGCCTTATAAGAAACAAAATTTAGCCCAACAGAAAAAAGGCCACGAATAAACCCATAGAAAATGACAATAAGAAGAGAGGTCTAATGGGAAGGCCCAAAGAATGTGAATTCTGACTCAAAAGGTAAAAATTGGTGAAGTTTTTAGGGATTGCAGATTTTTTATTCGAATAAGTTGGATTGATTTTGAATTTGGCCCAAACGAATTAATTACACATACTGATTTTGATTCAATAAGTAACTTTTTTAAATTGTTATTTTATCTGTAATATTAGGGTCACCAAACAGGTAAACAAGCATGTGATTTTTTTTTTTTTTTGTAATATGTGACATTTTTTATATCAATATAAGGGGGTGTATTCAATTGGGATTTGATGTGGACAAAATGTGTCGTCCTATGAGAAAATGACACATGGCGTCCGGATGAGTTATATCCGCTGAGGTTTGGATATGATTACACAATTATTCATTTATTATATCGATTATTATGATGCCTATCATTGGCATATTAATATTGGACACTTGAGATAATGGATTGGGCTTAGTTCAGGCCCAAACCCACAGAGATTGAGACCACTGAGCCAGATAAAGACGAGAATCGGCCCTAAGATGAACAGGTCACAAGCCTTTCACCTTTTCAGGGGAATTGTTGGGCTTGGACCTATATTTTCGGAGTTCAAACCTAAAGGTTCTCGAGGACCTACAGGTCCTGGAGAGCCAAATCGCGGAACTTGCGCATCAAGCATAAACCCCAATTCGTGGGTAAAGGGCGTGTAGAGACATCACACGTACCCCGCTTTTCTCGGAGCTCGGACGAGCTAATGGAGACAGACTTGGCCTTGGACAAACCCACTAAGCCCACTACTGTGGCAGTTGAGAGAAAGAGAGGAAGTGGACAACCCTTCCCCAAAGGTACTATTTATCCGCCCCTTCGCGGGCTATTTGAGATATCTAACTACATAACCAGAAACCTAATATTCTGATACACTTATTCACCGGAAAGTTCACTGACATACTTTCCAGTGCACTGATATAAGCTAAAATACACCTGAATTACTCCTGAGAAACAGGAATCCTATATTGATATTATTGAGGGGCTTTCTCCGATATAGACTGCCCTTTACTTTTTCCTTGAGATCGCCAGTTCTGACTTGAGCGTCAGAGGACCCACGCCGGAGATCTCTCCGGCGGGCTTTTTGCAGGTGTCGAAGCCTTTTGGAGACCAAGAGCTCAGCTATAATCCAGCATGTGATCGTCTAATCCCAAGTGCGAGATTGTCAATCGTTGTGCATTCTTTTTTTACGCATCAATTAGCGTTGTCTGTGGGAATCTTGAGCTAAGGTGTGAGAGATTCGATTATTGATTATGGGAGGCGAACGGGATACTTCCCAAAAACGAAAGATAGGAAAGGGGTGCCTCCGCCCCCCGCTCCGACCGAAATTGGAACCTCAACGGGAGGAGGAATTCCCCCACCAGCATCGTTGGTAGGTTTGTCCGCAAATAGAGGAAAAGGTCCTGCTTCCACACCTTTTCCGCCTAACATTACAACAGGTCTTGCCACCGGTGGGAGTACGCTTGCAGAATTGGCTCCGTCCCCCACACTTATAGGGTCTCAAACTTTGCTAGAAGGGGCTGGAGACACTGCCCCCATTCTGCCTGGAGATGTTGCTGGTACATCTGGCACGTCCAGAGATGAGCCGATAGTCTGAGCGCCCTCTGTTGCTACAGGTGCTGAGATGATGATTGTGACCACCGAGCAACTAAATGCCCTAGTCGCACGAGCTGTGGAGAGGATGATGGCCACCCAAGGAGTACCGGTCCCAACTGTACTCCTGCGACATGTAGATGTTGAAGGTCCTCGAGGACCTAGAGTCTCTCAAGTCCCTTCAAGAGATATTGGAGGCCAGAGAGAGAGGGAAGAGAAAGTTTCGTCAAAGGAAAAACGAAGTGTTCCTGCCCGGAATGAAAGAATAGAACAGAACCCCAACGTGGGGCGAGCTGAAGCCCCAGAGATCGAATAGAGTACTGACGACACCTACCCAGGTGCTATGAGATAGCAGCTGTAGGCCTTGTAGAAGGAGTTGAAGGCCATGAGGAAACACATGACAAGCCACGTAAGTAAACCTATCCTTACTACTGGCTGTCAGTTTTCAGATGAGATATTACATGATGAGTTGCCCTCTAATTTCAAATCTTTGAATTTTGAATACGATGGAACGACAGACCTTTACGAGGACCTCGTGAGGTTCGAGAACGCAGCCCTCTTGCACCGGTACGGAGAGGGTGTGAAATGTAGAGTTTTCTTGACAACTCTAGCAAAAGCAGCTCAACAATGGTTCACCCAGCTAGAACCAGGTGCAATCAGCTCATGGGCTGGATTTAGTAAACTTTTTTTGCACCAGTTCGCCAGCGCAAGAAAACAGCCCCGAGCTACTTTGACCCTGTTCAACCTCAGGCAAGGAGAGAGTGAAAGCCTAAGAGCCTTTTCTGAAAAGGTTCAACCAGGCTGCTTTAGAGGCGCCAGCGGCCTTGCAGAAGGTCAAGATTAACGCCCTGATCAACGGGCTGAGAGACGGAGACCTATTTTCTTCGTTGGCAAAGAAACTGGTGCAGACCTTTGACGAGTTACTGTACCGAGCTGAGAAATACCTCACTCTTGAAGAAGTAAGGACCGCTAAGAGGTTAAAGGCGAAGTTATCTGGAAATGAGAAAACCAAGGATCCAATGGCAAAGGGAGGCAACCCAAAATCGTCCAAGAAAACTGGAGTTTCTGGAACTGCTTGAACCTGTCGAAGTGATATACACCCCTAAAGCTTGAACCTGCCGGAGTGCTCAAAGTAGCGTGAGATCATCCCGAGATGAAATATCCCCCTTCACGAGATAGAGGGCCTCGGAGGGCCAGATCTGATAAATTATATCGTTTCCATAATGATTATGGACATGACACGAATAACTGCTTTCATCTTAGAGATGAAATAGAAATATTGATCCAGGCGGGTCATTTGAAAGAATTCGTCTACCGAGATAGACAGGGCCCTCGAGGGCAGAAGAGGAAAGAGTTTGAATGGAGGCAGGACGATAAAGAAAAGGAACCTCGAGTTAATGCAGAGGATCAACCTCCTCAACCCCAAAAGCGAGGTTTGATCCAGATGATCATAGGGGGTCCTGCTGACGGAGACTCCTTTAGACAAAGGAAACAAAGTGTTCGAACCCTGAGGGACAAACATCCGAAAGGAGATAAGGAGGTGGGGCATGTGAAGACTACCCCCGACATTAAATTCGCTCCTGAAGATGTAGGAGAGACTCAAGCATATCATAATGATGCCTTGATGATAAAGGTGGATATCGCGGGTTATGATGTAGCTCGAGTATTTGTCGATATTAGGAGCTCATCAGACATAATGTTCCTCGAGTATTTTAGAAAGATGGACCTGAACGCGAAACTAAAGCCCATCGAGACGTCTCTCTATGGATTTACTGGAGGGGCTATCCAGCCTTTAGGATCAGTGACGTTGCAGGTAGGACTGTGAGATACCCCAGCTAGACGAGTAATGATGGTCGACTTCCTCATTGTGGACTTTCCGTCTTCGTACAATGTGATAATGGGAAGGCCCAACTTGAACTTATTCCAGGCTATCGTGTCAACCTTCCATATGAAGATGAAATTCCCAGCACCTGGAGGTACTGGGGAGGTTCGAAGTGATCAATACCAGGCCCGCAAATGCTACGTGGAGTCTGTTAGGATGGCTGATAAAGCCGTAACCCGAGATTTGGGAAGAATTAAAGGGGACGACCCCGAACTGAAAAAGCAGAAAGTTGCTGGGGAAGCTGCAGAGCCACCCAAGATCCAAGCTCATGAACGTGGAGTTGTACCCTGGGAGGATAGGATTCACAACAAAGATAGTGGTTAAAATGGAACCCGGAGTAGCTGTAGTGGTAATCCGTACATTGAGAATAAATGCAGACATATTCGCCTGTTCTTCCTCTGATATGATAGGAATACCCCCGGAAGTGGCCATGCACCACCTCAGCGTGGATCCTAAAGCCAAGCCAGTTAAGCAGACGTTTAGAAACTTTGGCTCTGAGAAGAATGCGATCATAAAAGCAAAGATCGAGAAACTGCTAGAAGCTGGATATGTTCGCCGAGTTTAGTTTCCTGAATGGCTCACCAATGCTGTATTGGTATCAAAAGGAGCTGGAAAATGGAGGATGTGTATAGACTTTCGGGACTTGAATAAAGCCTGCCCGAAAGATCATTATCCTTTGCCACGAATCGATCAATTGGTGGATGCAACTTCGGGATTCGAGTTGCTGAGTATGATGGATGCTTACCAAGGATATCACCAGATACAATTGAATCCAGCAGACATCCCTAAGGTATGCTTCATCGCTACGTGTGGTACATTCGGTTATATTAGAATGTCGTTTGGACTGATCAATGCAGGAGCCACGTATCAACGGATGGTTGATGCAGTATTCCATGACCATATCGATCGGAATATGGAGATTTACGTAGATGACATGCTAGCCAAGAGCGCTAAAGCTGAAGGTCATGTCGAGGACTTTGAGGAAATATTCCAGGTGATAAGAAAGAATGGCATTAAGCTCAATCTAGCAAAATGCTCATTCGGTGTGAGATCAGGGAGGTTTTTGGGTTACATGGTAACTCAAAGAGGCATTGAAGTCAACCCTGCTAAAGTGAAGGCTATACTGGATATGCAGCCCCCGAGGAATCTGAAAGAGTTGTAGACCTTGAACGGTCGAATCGCAGCATTGAGCAGGTTTATCGCTATATATGTAGAGAAAAGCCACCATTTCTTTAGGACCTTGAGGAAAGGATCCAGATTTGAGTGGGATGAACAGTGCTAGAAGGCGTTTGAGGAGCTCAAGCTCCACCTATCTCAGCTCCCGAAGCTGACCAAACCTTCACCAGACGATACACTCTTTTTGTACCTGTCTTTAGGGGAACATTCCTTGAGTACTGCATTGATGAAGGAGGATGGATCAGTCCAGCACCCGATCTACTATGTCAGTAAGATCATCCAGGGTGTAGAGGTCCGTTATTCAGAGATTGAGAAAGCGGCCTTGGCTGTGGTAATAACAACCCAGAGGTTAAGGTCCTATTTCTTATCATATAAGATTATTGATCGTACTAATTACCCTTTGAGGCAGGTAATTGGTATAGCAGATTTATCTGGACGCATGGTCAGATGGGTCATAGAGCTGCAGGAATACAGCGTTGAATTCGAGCCTCGAAAGGCGATTAAAGCTCAAGCTCTATCAGATTTCATTCAAGAATCTACCAGACTTGAGGAGATGGAAGGCTGGAAAGTCTATGTCGATGGTTTTGTATCAATGAATGGATGCGGGGCCGGAGTCCTGATGATTGACCCACACGGGTTAGAAATGCAGTTTGCCATTAAATTTCAATTCAAGACCTCCAACAATGGAGCTGAATATGAGGCACTAATACGAGGAGCAGAAATGGCTGCAGAGCTGGGAGCCCAGAAGGTCACCCTTTTCTCTGATTCACAGTTGATCGTGCAACAGGTCAATGGAGAATACCTGGCAAAAGAAGAAAGGATGATTGCATACCTGGAACGAGTCAAGAACTTGAGAAGCAAATTCCATGTATTCAAGGTGCTCCAAATTCCCAGAGAGGAAAACATGGCAGCAGATAGCTTATCCAAACTTGCCAGCTCTACTGAGTTCGAGGGGCAATGGAAGATAACACTTGTCGTGGCAGAAAGAGAGGCCACTGAACCCATCATTGGGGCTATCGAAGAAGGCGAGGATTGGAGAAAAGAAATCCTAGAGGAGCTGAACAGAGAACCAGCTCCTAAAGCATCTCGAGAAGCTCGAGCCATGAGATTGAGATATTTCATTTTGGGGGGTCGATTATACAAACGATCACTCACCCACCCCTACCTGAGGTGTCTCTCAAAGAACGATGGACACTATGTGATATGACAAATCCACGAAGGATGTGCGGCTAGCCACGAAGGTTACAAGGCCACTGTGAAAAAAACATTGAGAGTTGGGTTCTACTGGCCCACTATGACTCGAGATGCTCGAGATTTTGTAAAAAGATGTGAGAAATTCCAGAGAAATGGCCCCCTGATATGGGTCCCTGCTGAAGAAATGAGAGACATGTATTCGCCTTGTCCCTTTGCAAAGTGGGGGGTAGACCTCGTGGGACCCTTTCCACCGGCACAAGGCAAACGACGATTATTGATCGTAGCTATTGATTAATTTAGTAAGTGGGTAGAAGCAGCACCCCTTGCTAAGATTGAGGAGGAAAACGTGATTCGTTTCCTCGGAAAATACATTTGCTGCAGATTCGGAATTCCTCGAATTCTAGTGTCTGACAACGGGACACAATTCAATGGAGCGTTGATCCGGTCTTGATGTCTAGACCAGAAGATCACACAGAGATTTACCTCAGTGGCCCATCCCCAAGCGAATGGCCAAGTGGAGGTGATAAATCAAACAATTGTAGATGGAATCCGAACCCGGCTCACGAGAGAAGGAGGAAATTGGATTGATGAGCTCGACTCGGTTCTATGGTCATATAGAACGAGCCCCAGAGCAGCTACTAGAGAAACCCCTTTCCAGCTTGTTTATGGTACTACGACTGTAATACCACCAAAGATTGTGATAGAATCTCACAAGATTGCTCAGTTTAATGAGAACCAAAATGAGGAGCTAATGAGAGAAGCTCTGGATTTACTTGAAGAAAAAAGAGAGAAGGCCCGATTGCAGGCAGAGAAATATATAAGCAGAATACGAGCTGCGTACAACAAGAGAGTGACCCCGAGGTCATTCGAAGCTGGAGACTTAGTCCTTCGAAGGGCTGATGCACTCAAACACACTGGAAAGCTCGAACCCAACTAGGAGGGACCATACCGAGTTATCCAGGTATTGAGAGGGGGAGCATACCGACTCCAGGGCATGCAAGGGAACGAGATAGCCCGTCCTTGGAATGTGTGTCACCTGAAGAAATTCTTTATTTAAGAGAGCATGACTTGCTTTATTTCAATTCTTAGAATAGAATTTGATTTCCTTATGAACATTGTATCTGAGGCGCTTCACCGGAGCTCTTTTTCCCTCCTCATGGGTTTCCCCTAGGGTTTTACTGTAAGGAGGTTTTTAATGAGACCAGCATAGGTTGTCTATGGCCTATGTTGACATACGTTAATAATCAATGAAGCTTTCTTTTCGAAAATATTATATCTTCGGAATATTGATTATTATGAGCTTTCTGATTGACAAGCTGAGGTCTATACGACCATTCGAAACTCAGATACATAAAAATCTGGATAAAACTCCTCGAGTCCCTGTAGGACCTCGAGAACCTCCAGCCAAAACAAAGCTAAATTCCTTGATTGTCCAATCGAGATCAAGGCTACCCTGAATTTGACGCCCCTTGCGGGTCAGAATTGACGTCCTTAAATGGATTTGATTTGGACATCCTTAAATGGATCTGATTTTGACGTCCTTAAACGGATTTGAATTTGACGTCCCTCACGGGTCTGAACTGACGCCCCTCGCGGGTCTGAAATGACGTCCTTAAATGGATTTGAATTGATGCCCTTCGCGGGTCTGAAATGACGTCCTTAGATGGATTTGAAGTGACGCCCCTCGCGGGTCTGAAATGACGTCCTTAAATGGATCTGACTTTGACGTCCTTAAATGGATTTGATTTCGACGTCCTTAAATGGATTTGAACTTGATGCCCCTCGCGGGTCTGAACTGACGTCCTTAAATGGATCTGAACTTAACGCCCCTTGTGGGTATGAACTCGACGCCCCTCGCGGGTCCGAATTTAACATCCTTAAATGGATTCGAATTAGTATCCTCTGATGGATCTAAACTAACATCCTTAAATGGATTCGAATTAGCATCCTCATATGGATCTAAACTAACATCCTTAAATGGATTCGAATTAGCATCCTCAGACGGATCTAAACTAACATCCTCAAATGGATTCGAATTAGCATCCTTAACGGATCTGAAGCTGGCATCCTTCTCGGATCTGAGAATCAACACCTCGAAAAGGTATGATATTCAACACCTCGAAAAGGTACGGCTTGACACCCTTAAATGATATGACTTGGGCATCCTTACAGGGTGCAGTGGGAGGCTAACGCCCCTGAAAATCCTGGTCTAGACCTCAAACCCATCGAGGACCTCCAGATGCATGAGAAACATACGCCAATTTCCAAAGGCATGTTGTTAACTAGCAAACACATCCAGCCCGAGCAACTGGAACAAAGAATGAAGTGAGAGACACTTCAGATTGAATCACAGCTTGAGCAGCTGGAACAAAGAATGAAGTGAGAGACACTTCAAATTGAATTACAACTTGAGCAGTTGGACGGAAATAAGATATACTCCGGATTTGAGTCTTTCACGATAGACTTCGAGGCTTGAGGGGGGTGAACGAGCATTATACATAACCCTTCGAAAGACAACAAGCCACAAAATCAACCAAGTAAGTGAGAAGTGCTACTTTTTACTTCTACTCTACTTACATCTTTGAATAGTGATATATTTTGAATCATTGTTTAAAACCTTGAAGCTTACATGTGCTAGCACTACGGAGATGTTTTAAGAAAAACTATGAGATATAGTTGACTTACTTAAAACATTTTTGCTGAGATACTGAAATTTTATCATAGAGCTGGTCAAATTAACAATTATTTGGCAAGCAAGATATATATATGCAACTGTGATTGCAGGCATTTATATGAGCAGAGAATGCATATAAATCAGATGAGCAAATATGAGATTACGAGGCGCGAAGACCTCCAACATTCATAATCAAAACGGGGGATGTGAAAATTCCCCACCATTCAAAGAGGCAGGAAAGCCTCACCAAAACGGGAGCACAAACAGCTCCAAAACCACCACAAGGTTATGAAAAACCTTGGAAATTGTTTAAAATTACAAGCAAAAAGAAAGATATTGTTTGTGATACTGCAGAAAATAAAATGCATGATAGAGAGTAAGTCTTCAGGACTTAGGGGAGTGTTCAACCGCAACCTCATCCACCTTAGCTTGATCGCTCGATCCACCTCCTTCCTCCCTGTTCTCCTCGTGATTCGTGGCAGCTTCAGATCAGGGGCTGGAAGAAGGCACCACCAGTGGATATTCTGGAAACTCCATGGCTTTCAGATCCTCAAGCTTCACATTCGAACTCTGCAGGTCCTGAACAGCCTTCCTCATAATAGGCAGCCACCAGGGAGTGGTAATTAGTGCATTGGGATCGCCCGAGAATGTCGGAGGAGGAGTTAGGCCATCCAAGAGGGTGTCCCTATTATATGCTCCGTCGAAGTCCTCCGCCTAGTTCTGAGCAATAACCTTATCAAACCTATGATCCATGAAATGGGGGATGTAACGTCCCATGGCGCCCAAAAAGCTGGAGCTTCTGAGATAAGCGTCCAGCCAGCCCGTATGAAGAGTATTTAAGAACTCCTGCCCTGCAGGAGATACAAAGAGAGAATCGATGCAGATTCTTACCCCAGAGGAGGGAAGTTCTTGCTCTTGCTTCTGAATCTTTGAACGAAGGAGTTGGACTTATTGGGTGAGGGCACGAGCCTAATCCTTGACCTTATCCCTTTCTTGCCTCATAGCTACAAGTTGGCCTCTGAGATCCTCAGTATGGGAGCATTCCTGAGTTATCCGAGCCTGGAACACCTCATTCTGCTGAACAGAGCTAAGGTTATGCTCGAAAAGACCGGAAAAGAGGAGGCCGAACTGAAAACGTTGAAAGAAAGTTATGCAAAGACAAAGTGAAGAAACTTTGTAAATAACTAAGGCATGAACCTACCTGAGAGAAGGAATGGGCTGCCTGAATCATCCTGTCCTGAGTAGGAAGGCTCGTTAGAGAACGAATGGCATTCGAAGAAAGGTACCGGTATATGAACTGGGAAACAACATCGGAGCTGGCATCAATCTCGGGATCGAGGTCGATGGGTGTTGGCGGAGACATGACCTGCTTTCCCTTAATCTTTTTTCTGGAGGTACCGATGTTGGGGGGAGCAGGATCTCGCGTACTTGCTATTTTGCCTGAGGAGGATCGAGTCCTCTTTGAAATTGAACTGGGAGCTGGAGGCGCAGGTGCTTCTGGTGCTACGGCCTTTGAAGAACTTTCGAATACACGGCACGTTTGAGTCGAGCTTGTAGGAGCAAGATCATGAGTGACTTGAGACAGCCAGTCCATATCTGAAAAGGAAACACTAGCACTCGTTAACTTAAAACAATTATGAGTTAACGTGGAGAGGAAGCTAGAAGACCACGAATTACCATCGGTGGGTCCAAGGGAGAATTCATGGGTGCTGAAACCAAAGTGGGATAATGCTCGTGGATTGTTACAAATTGGAGAAACATCAAAAGGCTTATGGGTTTGGGCATGTGCATTGAGATTGAGCATGACCGACATGTTAAGGGATGAACCAGAAGTGGGATGAGGGCCTCGAACCCTAGGATTCTCATAGACCCACCTAGCATGCGGAAAAGGCCATGGAGAAGAGGGAGTCACAAAAAACCAATTATTTCTCCACTCCAAATTCCCATCCGGAGGTTTCTCCATGAAAACACAGACGCGTTTGACATGACCACAGATGTAGAAGAAACCGTCTAAAAGCTTACAACTGAACTGACTCTGAAAATGTTCGGCAGTGGGTTCTTCCCAATTTCCCTTGATTAGGGAATAATACCCAATCATCATCCTAAGGGCGTTGGGAGTGGACTGATTCAGTGGAATGCGAAATAGAGTGGAAACTCGACACAAAAAATCGGGCACGGGAAACCTAAGACCTGCTTGTATTTGAGCATCCCAAAAGGCTAAAGTGGGAGTAAGAGTGAAATTCGGTCTTTCATCCCTGTGAGGGATCCTCACCGAGAAAGAGGAAGGAAAAACGTTAAGATGGCGATACGATCTTAACATAGTAGGGATTATTTGAGAAGACCCCGATGCATGCTCCGCCAAGTGAAGGTTAGTAATCGGAAAGTGTAAAACGGGCGCAGAACTAGAGTTACTAGTGGATAGAGCCTCTATAGATTCACGACCGGAAGAGATAGACATTGGGAGTTTGAGAGCCCTAGAGTCTAGAAGATAAAAATAAGGTACAAAGAAAATACCTGAATCGAGTGGCCGGAGAAGAAATTGCAGAAGGGATTTCCAACGGGCCGGAATGCTTGGATGCTGATGATAAGTTCAAGCAGAAAAGAAACTGTGAAATGCGTAAATGACTTGGAGAAAGAGTCATATATTCGAAAATCAAGATGGAAAAATTGAACGATCAAGATCGCTCAGAAAAAGATTCGGATGGGCCAAATGAACGGCCCAGATTAAAGCCTTATTTACTCCCTGGAATTTTTTAGAGGATCGAGGTAATGTAAAGGCTAAAGAGAGAGAAGAGCCTTAATGATGATAGCGTGTACCAAGACGCCCGATTTGATTGGGCGGTTACAAAGAATCATGCGAAATTCGAAGAGACCCTTAAGTGGGACACGGTTCGAGACTTAGACGAAATTAAATCTGGATTCAAGTCCGAATAACCTCTAGTACCTCGAGGTACATGATATTTCGAAACGATGAAATCGGAATTTGACACTCACATAGAGTATGTTCCAAAATCTGACGCTTATGAAAAGGTTTGATACGATATTCGAGAATTACTCAATACAGGCTCGAGCCTAAGTATTCTCGAGGACCTCGAGGTCCTAAAAATGCAGAAATGTCGAATGATTCCCCTAATGAGGGTTTGATATGACGCCCTTGATAAAGGTCTGATTTTAAATGTTACACTCACGGAATATGTCTCTTGATATTTGAAGCAGGATTTGCTCGGATTCGAATTTCAAACCATACCTAGAGCCCCGAGGCCCTACAGGTACTGGAGATATAAAGATCAATTAGACATCTGAGCTACTCTCATAAGTGGGACCCACTTTACGAGAGTAGGGGGAGTGGTTGATGTGGACAAAATGTGTCGTCCTATGAGAAAATGACATGTGGCGTCCAGATGAGTTATATCCGCTGAGGTTTGGATATGATTACACAATTATTCATTTACTTATATTGATTATTATGATGACTATCATTGGCATATTGATATTGGACACTTGAGATAATAGATTGGGCTTAGTTCAGGCCCAAACCCATAGAGATTGAGACCACTAGGCCAGATAAAGACGAGAATCGGCCCTAAGATGAACAGGTCACAAGCTTTCCACATTTTTAGGGGAATTGTTGGGCTTGGACCTATATTTCCGGAGTTCAAACCTGGAGGTTCTCGAGGACCTCCAGGTCCTGGAGAGCCAAATCGCGGAACTTGCGCATCAAACATAAACCCCACTTCGTGGGTAAAGGGCGTGCAGAGACATCGCACGTACCCCACTTTTCTCGGAGCTCGGACGAGCTAATGGAGGCAGAATTGGCCTTGGACAAACCCACTAAGCCCACTACTATGGCAGTTGAGAGAAAGAGGGGAAGTGGACAACCCTTCCCCAAAGGTACTATTTATACGCCCCTTCGCGGGCTATTTGAGATATCTAACTACATAACCAGAAACCTAATATTCTGGTACACTTATCCACCGGAAAGTTCCCTGACATACTTTCTGGTGCACTGATATAAGCTGAAATACACCTGAATTACTCCTGAGTAGTGCTGTTATTCGAACCGAGCCTTAACGAGACTCGACTCGACTCGTTAAGGCTCGATAAGGCTCGACTCGTTTAGCTTAATGAGCCAAGCTCGAGCTCGTTAAATACTCGATTTACTAACGAGCCAGCTCGAGCTCGACTTGTTAGGCTCGATAACTAAATTTTTGTAAAAATTTCCATTAGGCTCGGCTCGACTCGAAGGCTCGTTAAGCTCGTTAGACTCGTTAACGAGTCGAGCCGAGCTCAATTTTTAACTCGGTAATGTTATCGAGCCGAGCTCGGCTCGGCTCGATAAGAGCTCGAGTCGAGCTCGAACCTCAAATACTCGGCTCGACTCGGCTCGAATAACAGCTCTACTCCTGAGAAACAAGAATCCTATATTGATATTATTGAGGGTCTTTCTCCGATATAGATTGCCCTTTACTTTTTCCTTGAGATCGCCGGTTCTGACTTGAGCGTCGGAGGACCCACGCCGGAGATCTCTCTAACGGGTTTTTTGCAGGTGTCGAAGCCTTTTGGAGACCAAGAGCTCAGCTATAATCCAGCCTGTGATCGGCTAATCCCAGGTGCGAGATTATCAATCGTTGTGCGTTCTTTTTTGACACATCAGGATTATATTGGATTTTTTTTTGGATTTTTAAAAGTCTGTGGATTTAGAAAATTCATTGAGTTCATGCAGAGTTTGACTGATTTTTTTTTATTGATTTATATGGATTTTCATAGACTTGACAAGATTGTGAAATATACTTTTTTTATTGATTTACATAGATTTTCATAAACTCTGGCGCTGAAATGAAAATGTATATGGAACACACTTGTATATGCCTAAGTATTATGCCCAAACCCGCCCGGCGCCCCGTACGGGTCCTAGGTAGTTACCCCGTGCCCCGACCCGTTTATTCATATCATGTTGAATTTATTTAAGTTGTTTCTCACATTTAAAAATAATATTTTTCATGCATATATACATTGAAACAATTCACAAAAAATATATATATACTATATAAAGTTTATATCATAATTTAAGTCAGATCGGATACTCGTGGGTCGGACATAAGACCCAGACCCAGTTTGTTCACATACGGGGCGGGGCATACCCGACTCGTTCTCAATGCGGGGCGGATCCGACCTAACCCAAAGCTCACAGGGCGGGACGGGTACCCGCGGGTTGGGTCAATATTGTCATCCCTACTTTTGATCTTTTGTCTTCAGAGTTCTCTGAGAGAGAATTCGTTCAAATCTCTAGTTTTTAGAAGAGATTTTGGATAGTGCAATTTATTTATATTTTTGGAGGAGAATCCAACAAAATTCATAGAGTAATAAAAACTATAAACCGTTGAATACCCAAAGATTTTTTAAGACCTTTTCAAATCCGTATTGAATACCTCAGAATTTTTAAAGACTTTTGAAAATGCGAATTGAATATCCTCAGACTTTGAAAGTCTAAAAAAATCCTACAAAATCCACAACCAATAAGACTTATTTATATTTATTAATTTAGAAAATTATGAATATTAATTAAAATACTAGTAGTTTAAAATATTGAAAATAATATTTAAATTAATAAATAATTTTAAAAATATTACTCCCTCCGTCCCGAAATAATTAACTTTCATATGTAGGTGGACACGTAAATTAAGAAAGTGTAATAATGAGTGGAGTTTTGAAGGGTAATTTTGTAAAACTTTATGTATAAAGTAAATAAAGAGTTGACTTTTGTGTATGTGTGGAGAAAAAGTAATGTCATTTGTGTAAAATTGATGATATTGTGAGGGTGGAGTTTATATAAAGTGTTTTCCATTTTAAGGGTGTGAAAGTTATTGTGGGACATACTAGAAACTATAAAAGTTATTGTGGGACGGAGGGAGTATTTAGTATTTTAATTACAAATTTAGGACAATTAATTTCATAAATTTATTAGGAAAATCTACTAATCTATCAACAAATATAGTCAATTAACATAATAATTTAATTAACTGTAAAATATTAATTATGGGTTTTTAAATTGTAAAAGGAAAGAATTTTGGTTTGACTATATGCACCTCCATTTCGGAGAGATGCACGCCCCCGATAGATGCACCCCCAAAAATTTGTTTAAAAAAATGCACCCTCCCTTCAAATTGTTCAAAATACCCTTCTCTCATAAAAGTCAATTTACTACCCACACACCCCCAAAACCTAATTTCTCCTCCATCTTCTTCTCCCCTCCCGAAATCACTCCACCACCTACTGCCGATGCCGGCAACACCCTCCCTCGCCCCCACCCTTGCAGCCTCTGCCACCCTCCTCCGCGTTTCTTCAAAAAAAAAAAAAAAAAGAATAAAAATAAAATTATGCCGCCGCCGGAATTGCCCCACCACCCCGATCTCTTCTCTCCCCCTCCATTTCCCCCCGCCCCACCACCCCGATCTGTAAAAAAAAAATTGCAGCGGCGGCCCTCTCTTCTCTCCCCTCTCCCCTCCATTCCCCGCCCCCCCCCCACACCCTCTACCATGGCGCCCCCGCCCCACCAGCACGATATGTAAAAAAAAAAAAAAACAGCTTTCAGCGGCCGCGCGACCGCCCCTACCTCTCTCTTCTCTCCCTCTCTTCACTGGCGTTGGCCCACGCCGCTCTGTCCACGGCGTTAGCCCACCCCGGTTCGCCGGCATAAAACACTAGGTTTTTTTTTTCGAACTTCTAATGTCGACCATGTATTATTTCGTCGACAAAATGTTGTCGACGAGAGTGTATATGGTCAACATTACAGTGTCGATCGACCTTTTTTGGTTGACCATATATCGTCCCGTCGACAAAATGTGGTCGACGGGAAGATATATGGTCGGCACTGGTTTGACGAATTTCTTTAAAAAAATTGTTAGTTTTCAAAGTTTTGATAATGGTGTTTGTTAATGGGTTTGATAATGGTTATTTGTGGATGAATATTGTTGATTTTTTGAAATTTTTTATTTTTTTTTATTTCTTGTTACCGGAAAAAGTGGTGACGGTGGCCGAAAATTTGGTTTAGGAATAAGGTGAAAGAAATGATAGTGGGGGTGCATCTAGTACGTTGTATTTTTTAATGAAGGGTATTATTTTATTAATAAATTGAAAGGGTGAGTGCATCTCTCCAAAATGGAGGTGCATATAGTCAGACCCAAAGAATTTATATGTGCCCTGCCAGATTGGAATTGCCATGGGGTGGGCTAATATTATGAATGGGCCAATATTATGAATGAGTCGTGAGAGAAGAATGAATGCATAAAGCTGATTTTTTATTTATTTTTCACTGAATGAAAATTCTAAAATTGGAGGTATAGTTGTACCTCATGTCACTTTTAGTTCCGCCACTAGGATACAGTTAGAAAATGACCACAATGTTTCGTATGTGAATATATAAATT
This sequence comes from Galeopsis tetrahit, assembly GCA_963675135.1. Classification (NCBI taxonomy): domain Eukaryota; kingdom Viridiplantae; phylum Streptophyta; class Magnoliopsida; order Lamiales; family Lamiaceae; genus Galeopsis; species Galeopsis tetrahit. Next base: position 53,773,902 of record OY776125.1, read on the forward strand.
GAAGAATGAAGAAGGCAAGTCTTTTATATATATATATATATTGAAGGGTGGTGACATCCAGGATATCCAGAAAATGGTATTTTAGTCATTTTCTGTTTTAAGTTGTGTTAAAATGATAAATATACTTTTAATGAAAAATAAGTGTAGAATATATATTTTTCGAATTAAATATTAAAATTGAACACACTTCTCTCTCTTTGTTTATATTTTCAAACTTCATCTTTTACCGGAAAAAAAAAAAAAAAAAACTTCATCTTCTTCATATTTCAGAATGTTTAGCACAACGGGAATAAAGGTTGAGAAATATTACGTAGTCTTCAAAGGCGTACGAGTAGGGATATATAATAGTTGGAGTGAATGTGCTCCACATGTCCTCGGATTCAAATGATTTATGTACAGATCTTTCCGGACTGAAGAAGAGGCTACGATTCATACACTATGTATATTCAGTCGTATGGAGATGAATCAAATTCGAATCTTGGACTAAATTTGAAAGAAGATGAAATGAAGGAGGCCTCAAGTTCTTATCAGCCGAAAAGACCTAGGAATGAAGTTATGCAATATTATCAGTCTTTATTCATGCTAGACTTTTGTTTTTCTGCTTAATTTGTTTCTGGAATCATCGGTGATTTTGCAAGCATGTTTTTTTGGTGTTCATTCTACGTACCATTGTAACAAGTAATCATCATTTGATTCATTTCAATATATATGTTTTTTTTTTTTTAATTATATGGTTTTCATGTTGTATTTTATTTTTGACTTTATGTTTTGTAATAATTTCTAGAATGAATTGAATGGGTATTTTTACCTTGTCTAAGTCAAATGTAATTTATTTCATGATGCAGATTTCCTAATCGAATTGATATTTTTACAAGACAAATTCAATTTGTTATGGTTTAATTTAGGTTTCCTTTGATGAGCATTGGAAATTTAATAAGACAAGTTGAATTTTTCTAAATGAAAAAGCTTTACTTTTGGAATTGGTATTTAGATTTTCTTTTGGAATTGATTTCCTTAGGGCTAAGGCCTAAGGGTGATTTAGATGTCCCTGTGGAATTGGTACGTATTTTCATAAGACAAGTTGAATTCTCCTAAATGTAGTCGAAATAAATTTTAATCTCTATTATGAAATTTGTAGGTATTTAATTTTCCTTTGAAGAGCTAGTGGTATTGTTTATATTACAAAGTCAAGTTAGTGGTGATAGTGGTGTTGTTTATTTTACAAAGTCAAGTTAGTGGTGGTAGTTGTGTTGTATTGGTTTAATTAAAAGTTAAATTTTATTAAACTTATTAAAAAATGATAATTTATGTGATTTAGTTTCATTAATGTATATATATTGGTGTTGTTTATTTAAAAAAATATAATAAAGTGAATTAATAACTAAAATTTTATTATATTCGATTGGAAAATGGGGAAGATTACATTCAAAAAAAAAAAAAAATAAGCTTAAACACCTAAATTGTAAATACTAAGCATTGTTCTCATCAACCGAATTTTCTTGGTCTCGAACGGTTGAATCAGGAAGCACAATGACTGGAATTTTCTTGACCCTATGTGCTTCAACAAAGAACTTGTGGTGTGTACTGAACCAACAATCTTTTCATGAAAAACTTCACTTCCACTACAAGAAAACTGCAATTTAATCGCTAAACTAGCAACAAATTATTTTATTTTGTTGTTGATAATCAGAAGAACAATGAAAATTATTTTCGTCGCTAGTATTTTGCTATGAAAAAGGAAATTTTTGTGGCAAATTTTGTGGATTTAATTTTGGCGACGAAATGAAAATATTTCATCACAACACTAACAAAAAATATTTTATTTTGTTGTTAATAATCAGAACAGCCATAAAAATTATATTTCATTGCTAAAATATTAGCGACGAAATACACATTTTTATGGCTAATTTTGTGGATTTAATTTTTGCGACGAAATTAAAATATTTCATCGCTAAACTAGCAAAAAATTATTTTATTTTATTGTTAATAATCAGAACAACAATGAAAATTATATTTCGTCGCTAATATTTTGCTATGAAAAAAAAGATTGTGGCTAGTTTCTTAGAAATAATATTTGCGACGAAATTAAAATATTTTACCGTTATACTAACAACAATTTTTATTATTTTGTTGTTAATAACCAGAACTACAACGAAAATTATATTCGTCGCTAATATTTTGCAATGAAATATAAAATTTTGGTGCTAATTTCTTGGGATTAATATTTGTGACGAAACTAAAACATTTAATGGCTACACTAGCAACAAATTGTTTTATTTTGTTGTTAATAATCAGGACAACAATGAAAATTATATTTAGTCGCTATTATTTTGCGATGAAATAGATTTTTTGTGGCTAATTTCTTGGAATTAAAATTTGCAACGAAATAAAAATATTGCATCGCTACACTTGCAACAAATATTTTATTTTGTTGTTAATAATAAGAACAACAATGAAAATTATATTTCATCACTAATATTTTAGCTACAAAATTGAAATTTGCATGACTAATTTTGTGGATTTAATATTTGCGAGAAAATTAAAATATTTCATCACTATATTAGCAACACAACATTTTATTTTGTTTTGTTTAATTTATTTTGGGGTATAATTGTTTGATTTCATTCTATATAATTTGTTTTATGTTTTTCTATTTTCTTGATACTCCCTCCGTCCGCCTATAAGTTTCCCATTTTACCATTTTTATCCGTCCGCCTATAAACTTCCCATACCTTTTTTGGTAAGTATTTTTTCTTACACTTCACTTTACATCTTACTTTTTCTCTATCTCTCTCCTCTCTCAATCACATCACTTGTATTATATCTATTATTTAATCACTTTTCTTAATCTTTGTGCCAAAAAGTAACGTGAAGCTTATAGGCAGACGGAGGGAGTATCATTGATTATTTGTTATTCCTACTAAGCATGAGGGAAGAGTACTACTTCAACTATGCATATTAAATCTAGAAAATCGGTTTAAATGTTTAATAATTCTGTAAATTTTCTGTCTTATAAATTAGTGTGGATGTTTATAAAAATCTTATATAATAAAAGGAGGAAAGTTCTCTCCTAAGCTTGACACGTGGCTATTCAGATATTGACACGTGGATTCTATTCTTGCCACCTCATTGCCACGTAATTATTTGACAGAAGCGTTTATCTTCCACCGATGACTATTCACAAGGATTTAAGGAGGAAGATATAAAGAAACGCCTTTCGTTTCGTATTCTATACATAAAAAAAAATCAGGAAGCTGAATGGATTTTAGCCTATAAACACACAATTAGAAGCATCGGTGGTGTTTAGTTTGTTGTTGCTTTTGGCCGTGACGACGTTAGTCTTGAAGTCGGTAGTTCTGCATTTTATATTCACGCGAACAGAGAAATTTCAAGTGTTCGTGAGTTTTCTGTTTCTAACTTCTTGTATATTCACCCTTTTGTTTAACAAATGAACGAGAATGCAGATGTGGCCAGATCTGATGAAAAAAGGACGAAGGAGTGGATGTGATTCAAACTTTTGTTTTCTAACATGTGATTTTTTTTTTTCATTTCTTCAATTGCACTCTCCATCTCTCTTTAGGATCATTCCTTACTTTAATAATCGGCATTGTTGCCAATGATTGAACGTGAATTTAGTTCAATTGTCGTCTCACCGATAATTTTGCAGTATGATTGATTTTGATGGAAGGAAAGATTTGATGAAATTGGCTGGGGAAGTAGGGTTCATCTTCGAATAGGCCTTACGTCTTGGGTTCTGTTTTTATTCAAAAGTGAGATAGGTTGCAACCAATTAATTAAGTTGAATTTGTGTTCACAATTTTCATTGTTGTAATACAAGTTCGATTGCTATTTAATTTATTTTAGCGAACTTTGGTTCTTTACTGATTTATTTTACAAGTTCGGATCGCATTCTTTTGGCTAACGCAACATATCTAAGTATTTTGGTTGTACATTACAAGAATAGGGAGATGAAAAGACTTTCAGAAGAATATGAAGAATAGGGAGATGAAGAGACTCTCATAAGAATAATAATAGAAGACTCTCAAGACTGACCATCTGTTCTCATCAACTTTAATTTATGTTTATCCTTAATATTCACAGAATCATGTTCTTGCTTCATTTGACATTGATCTTGTCTATTGCTGTAGTAAAAGCCCACAAAGGCGACAGTAAAATACGCTACAAGATTAGTGGAATGTATTTGTGTATGGTCAGTGAGTAATGATTGTAATTGCAGTGAAAATTAAACTTGATGGGCTCAATGGAGGAAAAGCTCGATTCTTATGAGAGTTGTTGATAATGTATGCTTCGTAAACAGGCAATGCAATGGATATTGCTGAGCGTCTTGGCCGCGAAGCCGAGCGCAGTGGCTGCCCTTCCGTGTCTGTTCTCTCCATGGATGAAGTTCAACCTGTATGTGTCTACCTCTCATTTGGAAATGAATCATGATTTATTCCTTGGATACTTTATTTGTCATATTGTAATATTGTGCATATTGCATTTGTCAAGCACTTGCAAGATCGTATTTTTCCCTTCTTCAAAAAGTTAGAATTAGACTTGCTTTCTCTTAGAAATTATAATCTGTTTTATTTTTTGTTTCAGAGAGATTTACTAACTAAGGAATCTGTGATATTTGTGGTGTCAACCACAGGTCAAGGGGACAATTCAGAGATCCCATGAAGATTTATGATATAAAATATTTCATGATGTTAATATTACTTGAGATTGCAAGTACCTTCTGCTAAAACTTTGGTGCACTCCTCTTTCCATTCATCTACCAAGCATGTCTCCCCTTTACACGTTTGCTGAATTTCAAATTTTTTTTTTTTGAATAATTTTCTGTTTAGCTGATTTGATTGTTATCAGGGTTGGATGGCAGGATACATATTGGGCAAAAAAAAGGCTACTAGGGTGAAAAAGGCTACTAAGGTTGCTCTTATAAATTATAATATAATAGGGTGTGGAAGAATATTGTTCGAAAAAAGGGACCTGGTTATAGATGCCACTTGTACACACTTTCTATGCAAAGATTAATTGTTGATGATAAACGCTAAGGCCACGTTTACGCCATGGACCTCGAGAAAGATGATTTAGAAATAACTTCATCTTTGCTGCTATTCCTTTCTCACTTCCTATGAAGTGCTGCTATTTAGTATATCTTCTTTCTCAAACACCTGGTGTGCATCATGTTGCTAAAATTTGAATAATTTATTTTATACTTCTATATTACTGTATTAAACTAAGACTGCCAACACCTCCAACAATATTTGACTTCATAAATGCATTTTAGGACTTCGATTATGTGTATATTGATGCCATAATTAAGTAGATTAATGGTTTTGTGCTAAAAAAGACTGGCCTTTGAAACCAACAGGGAAATCAATCATTCTCTCATTTATAAGTGTGTTATGTTTAGTTTGGAATAAAACTTCATATGTAATGTAATACTGGTTTTCACTTGATTGGTTTTAGTTTTATTATGCAAAATGCACGGGTACATCATTTCTAAATTGATAACAATCTAATTCCTGATTTTGCTTCACTTGGCAGTTTTGAGAATCAGAAACTGATCGAGACCCCTGCTTCTGTCGTTGTTGCTCGCCGCCTATAATCATCCATTGTTGTAGCTATAGAAGAGCGATACCAATCGAGATGTTAATCTGTTGTGAGAAACAGATGCAACCAAAGCACGGAAAGGTATGGTTGCCTCACCAAATTCATTAACTAATGTGACTTTGATTCAAAATTTTCGAGTTATGTATTGGTGTGTGTTTGCTTTCCATTAAAGCTTTATATTCTATTTTTTGTCTAGCTAATGAAATTTTTGGAATTGGATCCAGGTCATTTCGGTGCAGTCTTCTCTTCGCAACTGCAGCTCCAGGAAACTTTCTTGCATCAATGGAACCAATCTGTCAATCCCACCAAGGAAAAGTGAATTGAAAGTAGCTACAATTGTCATGTTTCTTCTGACATTGATGCTGATGAATAAATCTCGATCCATTTTAAGAGTTATGTATTGCCAGCTGTGGACGAGCTGAGCCACATTTTGTTCCAAAGTCCTTTGGATTGCGAAAACAGTGTCTCTTTCTGGAACGTCAACTAATTGCACCTTCCAGGCAGTGATCACACCGAATCTGGCACCTCCACCACCTCTGATGGCCCATAATAGATCTTCTCCCATTGATTTTCTGTCAAGAATTCTTCCATTAACTTCGATTATTCTTGCATCAATTACATGATGCAGCTAGGCCATATTTTCTGAGCATATAGCCATAGCCTCCGCCGCTAAAGTGCCCACCAACACCAACAGTTTGGCAAATACCGCTTAGAAACCCGGGAGACGGGCTTTTTTCGGCAATCATGTAGTATAAAGAGGCGAGGGTTGCACCAGCTTCCACCCATGGAGTTTTGAGCTCAGCGTTGATTATTATTTCACTAAATTTGATCAAATCTATGATCACAAATGGGATTTGTGACACGTAAGATAGTCCCTCTAAGTCGTGCCCTCCACTTCGTATTCTAATTTGCAAGTCGTTTCGTTTAGCGCAGAGTATGATTGCTGGGATTTGGGTTTATAATTTGCAAGTCGTGCTCGGGTGTTATGATAAATTTGGGTTTAGGGGTAGAGCGTAGAGGATGAGGAGAATCTGAGGTTCTGGAGGGTGTAGCGCAAGACCGACAAGTAAGATGAGTTGATTGGAGAGTAAACGACGTTGGAAATAAAGGAATAATTATGGAATTCCTGCGAAAAATGAGTAGTAGAATGGATATGAGAGAAGAAATCCAATGAATCTTCATGATGTGAGGTCAGTCAGTAAAAAAAGTGTATCAATTAGTGTTGTGAAGTGTTGCTCAACATCAACTTGGTTTTAACCTTGCTTTGAATTAATTTGTACGTATACTATTTCTCACTTTATTTCTCTTTTAATGACTAATTTATTTGTTACTTTATATGCAAAGTTATGATAAAAGTTACTTTATTTGTTACTTTAAATATGATTTTAAGTTACTCCTTATTTACTCTTGTGAGATTTTATTGATGTTTTGTCTGTGATGTGCGTGAAGGAATTTAATGAATCTGGAGGAAATAATTTTGAAACATGAAGATAAATATAAAAGCTTGTAAAGAGAAGTCTTGTATTGGTGACAAGTAGGATGAGTACGGAATGATAGTCTTTGATATCTGTACATAGGCTTTCTTTTCTTTCTTTCTCTTTTTGTATCCATATAAACCACCTTTTTAATGTTTAATGTTGAATTTTGGTACTTATCTTTACTCTGTGCTTCATGCCCTCCCAAATTAATTATACAACCTGTTGCTTGTATGAGAAACTAAAAAAGGTTTATGTAGGGGAGAAACTGTGGTATGTTTATATAATTGAACAAAGCTACGAGTATATGTTTATCAATCTCATTGACCTACTGTAGATGAAGAAACTATGGGTTTATCAAATTTGAGATTGATAAGAATGTTGCAGACTCGTGGAGATGAAAGTAATCACCAAAAGGAAACTTTGTTACAAAGGAGGTCTATGAATAATTGCATAAACAAAATTCGAGCGAAGCTATTAAGAAGGACAAAAAGGAATAATACACGCAGGTTTGGAATAATTTTGCCCCAAGAAAAGTTTTATCTCATGCATGGGGAGTGGCAAAAGAAAGACTATATCGTCAAAAACCAATCTACAAAGATGAGGCATTTCACTTCCAAACAACGACATAACATGCACTTTATGTGGAATACAAAAGGAATCAGTGAGGCGTTTATTTTTTCAATGCCATGTATCTCATCAAGTGTGGATGAAGAGCTTTAAATGGCACAGAGTGTAGATCGTGATAAATCGAATTCGGAGTGTAGATCGTGATAAATCCAAATTTGATACTGAATCTAATGTCATGCAAACAATAGCCTAAGTGTCAAATTAATGGGAAGAAGAGGATGACATGTTTTTGGGAGTGCATTTTGTGGTTCATATGTAGAAAATATCATACCTTTTGAAACAATATAAATTCTAAAACAGGGTTGTTGTTGAACTTAAATCCCGACTTTGGAGCAGGTTTACGGTTAAGTATACTACAAAGCTATGAGATATTTCTTTTGAAGATTGAATAATTAGACCATGTTTTTAATTTTCAAAGATTGGGATTTGTAATTGCATATGCCTTATACTTAATTTTGTCTATTAATATAAATGTTTGTTTTACTATTCAGAAAAGAAAAAAAATTACAACAGACCCGTGCATCGCACGGGTAAAAACCAGTATTTATAAATATGACGATGCAAATGAAGATGGACATAAAGATGAGATGATGAAAATTGGATGTAATATTTATTATTTTATTGAGCACAAGTGTGGGCTTACAGGGCTAGGGCTCATAAACCCTTTCTTGCATTCATCAATAGGGCCCTGGTTGGTCACTTTTTTGGGTCGGGATCGAATCGATAAGAATAGTTAGAGTAACATTGATTTTTTACAATTGAAATTATTTTAAAAATTACAAAAAAAAATATATATATATATATATAATTGTTACAAGTTAAAAATTAATCAATTAATATATGTGAAATAAATTACTTAAATGAGTAAAATTAACTAAACTAGTAACAATTGAATACGTATATAATTAATATTAAAAACTAAACAAAAGAGATGTCTGCCCGAGTGGTGGTCGCCCAGCTATGGGCGCCCGCCACCCATCCACCCGGGATCAATTCCCACAAAGACCAAATAAATAGTCATTTAAATAAAATGGGGGAGGGGGTTGGGTGCGGGTTGGGTGTGTTGGGTTGGGTCGGGCTGGGTGTGGATGCGGATTGGGTTGGTCGAGTGTGGATGGGGGTTGGGTGCGGATCAGGTTGGGTTGGTCGAGTGTGGAAGTGGGTTTAGAGAACTATTCGTAAATTTGATATCCATAGATAAATATTAGTGACAAAAATATGGGTTCCATCGCTAACATTTGCAACGAAATTAAAATATTTATCGCAAAAAAATTAGCCACTTTCGTCGCTAATGTGAGTTAGCGATGAAATAATTTCGTCGCAGGATTTGTTGCTATACACTCGTCGCTAACGTGTTTGCGATAAAACTCGTATTTTCGTCGCTAAAATTTTGCGATGAAACTCAATTTTTCATCGCTAATATTTGCGACAAAATTAATGTTTTTGTCACAAACACGTTACCAACGAGTGTATAGCATCAAATCCCGCGTAAAAAATATTAGAATTAGAGACAATTTTTTCGCTGCTAAATTGCAGTTTTCTTGTAGTGATTCATGATTTAGATTATTCCATCATACAAGTCAATTTTTATCTATAATAAATTATTAAATGTGTTAATATAATTTTCTAAATTTTATCTAAAATAAATGAACAATTTTGTATTTTTTAATGTTTGAATTTAATTTTTAAAATTACCGTATAATATTCCATCATACAAGTCAATTTCCACCCAATTCGCATTCACCCCATTAATTCCACCCTAAATTAATTCCATCATACATACACTCCACCCCAAATTAATTCCATCGTACATACACTGAACCCTAAACTCTCTCTTTATTCGAATTTCAAACATGCTTATCACAAGATCAACATCAAGAAAATTATGATTTACCATTGGAAACAACCCTGAAGAGATCGACAATAAAATTCGGCATAATCCACATAGATTTTTTACAGTCATATGCAACACAAATGAATGCCACAATCATTTGGTATTTTATTTCGTATATATTTCTAGTGTTATTTAATTTTGAAGGTTTTCTTAACATAGATTTGTTACTTGTTATTTTCAGCACCTACTGAAGAATACTCGTGACATGTTGCGGGTCGAGGGGACGATGATCACAGTTTATGCAGGGTACTCGGGAATTCAGTTTGAGTGCAGGTACAAATTTCATCGTGTTGAGACAGGAATTAGGGGGATAGGGATGGCAATTTCAACCCGCCACGTGCCATTTGGGTCACCCCGCCCTGGACCCTTATTGAAATGGAGCGGGACCGGGTATCACCCTCGACCCGTGCCCCAGACCCGTGGCCCATTTTTATATTTATTTTTTATATATATTATACATATAAATATAATATATTTATATATTTTGCATGTAAAATGTTTATTAATATATATAACATATATATAACAATAATTCAAATTCATATATATATTTTTAGGTTACTATAAATTGATAAAATATAATATCAAATACAATATGATATGTCAATTAAAAATTTATATCAATATTAACCTCTTTATAATGTGAAAATAAATTTATAAACATGCTTCTTAGACTATTTTATTTATTTTTTAATACAAATCTAAATTTTTTGTTATAAATTTAAAAAAATATTTTTTAAAATGTATAACTGGTCGCCCCGCCCCGTGACCCGAGCGTGTCAGCCGGACCCGTAGTAAAAAGGGTCGGGTCGGGTATTTAGGTACCTGGCCCGACCCGGTCCATTGCCATCCCTATAGGGGGATTAGTCGATTGACGAGTGGTTGGACCTCACTTGCAGATACATTGAGAATTAGCCAAAGAGATACTCTTCACTTTGAGCGTGATGTTCAGGTTCCGTGCAAATTTTATTTTTCTGTCGTTAAACATGACAAATCTATTAAGGTGGAGTACAAGGATTGGATTTAAGAAGGTTTAAGTTTAGTATTTACTATATTTTCAATATCTATGTTTAATATTTACTGGATTTAAGGGTTTAGGGTTGGACTTGTTTATGATTGGACTTAATATTATGTATTTTGGTGTTGGACTTAATATTATGTATTTTGTTGTTCGATTTAATATTATGTATTTTGTTGTTCGACTTAATATATGAATTTTGGATATTATGCTTATAATTTATGTTGCTTAATATAATTTATGATTGGGTAAAAATTGCTAGTAAACTAGTCGTTGGAACGACTTGTTTACGTGCTAAAAATGATTTCGGGAATCCGACGTTCTTATATTGAGAAGTTAGAGCAACATACGAATGGAGAATCCTGATCTGTATTCTTTTCCCATTATTTTTCATAATGTTGGTTGTAGTACTACAAGAGTGCATAAAATACATCGAAGATTATCCGAAATCTTCAAGGAAATTGTTTGATAGTGTAGCTGAAAAGATCTTTCTAGAATAACCATTGTAGTTGGTTTATTAGACTTACAATAGTTTTTTCTGATTACCTGAACTACTTTGGTTTTTTTTTTTTTTTTTAAAACTTATGACATGATTCTGTTTTATTATGTTTATGTTGATAAATGCTTAAGCATGCAGTTTCATGTTGTTGAGTAGAAGTTTTAGCTATTTTTTGGATTAAATGCTATGACTAATTTTGTTCATGTTTTAGAGTTGAATCTGTTAAATGAGGATATCTAGTGAGATTGATGATTAATAACTCTAAGTTATTTTTTGTCATTAAATTTTGTATCAAAATTTTCAAATGTCAACTAGTTTAACATTGAACACAGTGATACATATATGGACATTTTTTTTTTAAATCACTTGTATTATAAATCAGACTATGACTACAAAAGCTATCATTGCTGAGGTAAATCAATTTGAAAAACTCAATGACGATAATTATGAGAGGCGGCGTCATGATATTTTGAATGTTCTTGGAGAACATGATGTATTGGATGCCATTAGCCAAATTGTGGAAAATTCGGAGGTTGGGATGAAGACTCAAATTAGAGAGGATTAAGAGGGTTACCAAACTTGGAACAAAATATATATATCAATAGTTCGTGACATACTAATTAATCAACTCAGTCAATGAAGACATGACACATAATTGTGAGTTATATCATAATGTCTATGATATTTAGGTATATCTAAAGAAAAGGTATGGTAATTCTTCGTCTTCAGGGGTACATAAAATTCGGGATCTAATCTAGTCACTTCCAGAAAAATGGAAACAATTAAGGTCAACAAGACTCTTGATGAAAGTGCCAAAACTTTCTCTTATACAACTCATAACGTAGATTTGAAAGATGAGAGACTTAAAACAACAAAGTCTTCATCAAATGTTACGTTTACTGAGTCCATATATATATCTAGAGGCTTCGACTTCTAAACGGAAAAGGATATGGGAGGAAAGTAAAAAAGGCAAGAGGTCTCGAAATGGATGTACTTCTATTGCTCTTGAAGTTAATCATAATTCTAGGATGAATAAGAAAAAGAGTTACTTCATCTGTCCCACAAGTGTTTGCACCACAAAATGGGCACAATTTTTAAGAAAAAAGTGTAATGAGTGGAGTGTTGAGGGGTAATTTTGTAAAGTTATATGCATAAAGTAAAAAAGTGATTGAAAAGAGAGTAAAAGTAATGACATTTTGTGTAAATATGTGAATATTGGGAATAAAATGAGATTTTGATTAAGATACCAAAACCCCTGATGATATGCCAAGATATATAAGTCAAATTTATCTAGTATGTTTCAAGACTGTTGGAACATATAGATTAGGTTAGTTGAACATCTGATGTGTTAGGCAGCTTATAGATGTTAAGATACATAAGTTGAGGGAGAACACAAGCTTAGAAGATAATTTGGATCAAGTTCCCTAAGGCTCAGACTCAGAAGCTAATAAGATAAGATCATATGAGTTCAACACTACTGATAGCAAACTCAGAAGAGTAGATCAGAAGAGTGAACCTTCTGACATGAACTCTATCAAGATCAGAAAAGGAGACCAGCAGAGTAAATCAGCACACAAATCAGAAGAGTACAAATACAGTCTAAGTCAAGAGACAACTATGCTGATAGAGTCATCTTCACTAATATGAAGGTTATGGATCAAAGCATAACTCAAGTTTGATTCAGTGAAGATGAGAAGCCAACTCAACTAAAGATGCTAGCCAACACTGTTGATAAGCCAAGTCAGCTGAAGAGATAAGTGTGAGCACAAATCTGTCCTGATGATAAGGAATGTTGTCCTTAATCATGATTCAAAGATCAAGAAGAATGTCTTCTATATTGACTGCTGAATATACAACTCAGACATTGGGAAGAGTACAAACAAGTCAAGACAAAGAGCTCTAGTCGTTTACTTCCCAAGTTGAAGACATATCACCATCACAGATTCTGTCCTCAAGATGCAAAGTCCAAAGAAGATGGAAATAGACAATTTGAGGCTGTCTCTCCAACGGACACATCCTCACTTTGCTCTATATATAAATACTGATGTTTGGAAAATATTGAAAGCATCCAACTAGTCAAGGAAACTACAAGCTCTCTAAAATACAAACTTTCAAGCTTTAACAAGAATACTTCATTCTTAGTTTCCTAAACACTTCAGTACCCATCTAAGCTGAACTTCATTGTATATCAATCAAGCTTAGTGAGATATTATATCCTTATACAATACTTAATTGTAAAGGATATCTCACCATAGTTGGAACTAACCTCAACCCTTAAACCTTTCAAGGAAAGTTAGAAGTGTTGTTGTAGAAGTGTGAGAACTAGAATTGTCAAGTGAAGAACGGTTTAGTTCGAGTTGAGTGAGTACCAGGACTCAGAATTCTTAGGGATCAAGGCACTAAGGAGTAGTGTGGTTTATCAGTGCACCTTGGCACTATAAAACAAGTTAATTCCAAGTGAAGAAATTATCCTGTTAAATCAGGGAAGTGGATGTAGGAGCTTGAGTGTCTAAACCACTATATACCACTGTGTTATTTACTTACTGCCATTTCATACAAGTAACACATTCATACACTGCACACAAAGTTGATTTTCAAAAGATATATTCCACAAACTGTGCAAAAAAGATTTGGGACAAGTTCCCTGAAAACTGTTAATTGTTAAGAAAGTTTTTTCAGAACTTAAAAGAGTTTAAATATAAAGGGCCAACCATAATTCCACACATATAACTTACTTAGATAGTTATTCAACTGAATACTTCATAGTTCTCAGTAGTTTGAATATCTAATCAAAGTAGTTATACATACCCAGAGAAGTTGACTAGTCATCTCTCCTGATAGCCTGTATGTTTTAAAATAATTGCCCTCCCCCTCAGAGAAGTGCATTCCCCCCCCCCCCCAATACAATTGCCTGTCTTTGGAAGATCAGGATGAGAGCTCATCTTGCCTGTCTTTATGATGAGATGCCGAGGGTCATCACTAAGGGACCATTTACATTCACCAAGGCAAATCCAAAGATAACAGCTGCACAAAAAGCTGATCCCAGAGAGCTACTGCCTAAGGATGAAGATGACTTCACAGCTAAAGAGAGAAAGAGGCACAATCTTAATTTTCTGGCCATGAACACTCTCTATCAGACCATTCAAGAAGCTGTAATGGGAAGAGTCTACCATTGCACAACAACCAAAGAGATTTGGGATACTATTGCAATTATGTATGACGGTACAGATAAAATCAAGAAGAACAAGCTCCAAGTTGTTGTACAAAAATATGAACAATTCACAACGGAATCAAATGAGTCCATTGACAAACTTGCTGGTAGATTCACATACATAATGAATGAGATAAACTCATTGGGCAATGTTTACTCCAAGAGAGAGGTGGCACTCAAAATCCTAAGAAGTCTCACTCCAAAGTGGGATGTATACTCTGTGATGATGCAGAACACCAAAGATTTCTCTACCATGCCCATGCAACAAGTCTTCTCAGAACTCAAAGCCTATGAGTTTGATCTCAACAGAAGGAAGTCATGTGAGGAACCTAAAGTGCAAACCACTCTAAGATCATCAAAGTCAGTTTCTAAAACTAAAATGAAGAAAGAGCTATCCCTCATAGCTAGAAGATTTGAAAACCTCAACTCCAGATTTGGTAGATACAAAAAGTTCTACCAAGACAACAAGGTCAGGAGAAGGTACAACTCTTCTGAAGCCAAGGTCGAGGACAAAAGGCCCGAAGAAAGAAGATCAGAGGACAAGTACTCTGATAGGAGAAAGTCCAGTAGAGCTGAACCTTCATCATCTAGAGGAAAAGAAGAACCCAAGAAAGATGATGATGAAGACCTGTGCTTCTATTGCCAAAATAAAGGGCACTTTCAGTATGACTGCCCTGAACTCAGCTCGAAAGAGAGAAAAGACAGGCAAGCTAAAAGAGATAGGAGACTCAACAAAAGAAAAGCCATGGTGGCTGGTGATGAGTCTCAAAGTGATGAAAGCTTCAACTCCTCTAATGATGGACTGTTCTCTGACAGTGATGATGATGATGATGATGTGTGCAACGTGGCAATAGAAGATGGTGAGGTATATTCCTCATCTAGTTCATCATCAATTCATTCACTAGAAACTAGTGATGTCAACTTGAAACTATCCTTTGGAAAGTTGATGGAAGATTTCACTAGACTACAAGAACTTCATGATAGCACTGTAAGAGAGAATGAGGTATTGTATTCTGAAGTTGCAAAACCCTATCAAGCTGAATCTGTAGTTGACATCAAGTCTACTGAGTTGTATCAACAGATTGTGAGAGAACTTGATGAAGTCTCTCTCAGGATAGTTGACCAACAAAAGCAGATTGATGAACAACTACTTGTTCAGAAGAGAAAATATTTTGAGCTTAAGATCATACAAGCTAAATTTGAAAATCTCTCTCATGAATATAATGTTCTTAAATTAAGTGAAGAGAGCCTGAAAAATAAGATGTCTATAATGAAATCCTCTAAGGCAATAGAGGAAATTCAAAGCTTTCAAAGACCTATGGCTCAAAAGAGTGGACTTGGTTATGATCCATTCGAATCTTCACCTTGTCTTAGTGTTGCATCAACAAGTAACACTAAGAAAATCTTTGTTAAATCAGTGGCACAACAAGCTGAAAATGAATTAATTCAGCCACTAAACAAAGGTAAGGGTAAAATGAATGATGTGCATACTCAAATAGTCAACAGACCAAGGCCCATACCTAAGGAAATGGCTAAAGTCTAAGACTACAAGAGAAATGGTGTTCAGCAGAGTAGACCCAATGGAAGGACAACTCATCTGAACAACATACATAGAGGTTGTCTAAAGTATGTTCCGCCAATGCCAACTGTCATGAGGCAACCTCAGCTAGACAAACCTAGGATCAACTCTCTTAAAGGGCACAATAAAATGAGACAACCAAAACCCTTCATGCCAAAGGGTAATAGTCATCTTAATGCCCATCCTCAAAGATTTCATCAAGCTACACAAAGGCCTAATAAGACCAGGAGAAATGTCCACTCTCCTGATACTTACAGGGTTAACACATTCACACATTCTTTCCCAAAGGCATTTAAGGGAAAAACTGTGTATGTTGATGAAAAAGGAAAGCAACTTAGCCACCTCGAATCAATCAGGGTTATTAGACAAGTTTGAGTTCCTAAAGGAACAACTAACCTCCCAGGACCCAAAATTCAAAGGGTACCTAAAGCTTAATCTTTGCAGGTACCAAAGGACCACAAGAAGATGAGGAGTTTGAACAAAAAGACAGCATGATACTTGGACAGTGGATGTTCAAGACATATGCCTGGAAACAAATCACTCCTCACTGACTTTATTGAACAAGAAGGTCCTAATGTCACTTTTGGAGACAGCTCCCAAGCCACTACCAAAGGTGATAATACATTAATCATTGGTAATGTTAAGGTAACCAATGTATCATATGTGGCTGGTCTCAAATATAATCTGCTAAGCATAAGTCAGTTCTGTGATAAAGGATATAATGTTGAGTTCTCATGTGATAAGTGTTTGATCAAGAACAAAATAACTCAACAAACTCTACTAGGTGGCATAAGAAAAGGGAATGAATATTTTGTTGACTGGAACCTCTCTACTGATGCTACATGTTTCATTGCTAAGAGCTCAAATGAGCAGAGTTGGTTATGGCATAAGAGGTTAAACCACCTGAACTTTAAACCCATTGACAAATTAGCAAGTAATGCATTAGTAAAAGGATTGCCAAATGAAGTTTTCATAAAATAACATGTGTGTAAACCATGTTAGGAAGGAAAACAAATATAAGCTTCATTTAAAGGCAAACCAGTCATCTCTACTGACAGGGTACTTCAAATTTTGCATATGGACTTATTTGGACCAGTTACCCCTGCTAGTATAAATGGAAGAAAATATACATTAGTTGTAGTAGATGACTTCTCTAGATTTACTTGGGTAGTATTTCTCCTTAATAAGAAGCAAACACAAGTCAAACTCCCTGAGCTAATGAATAGACTGTCAAATGAGAAAAGCCTTAGTATTATCAAGATCAGATCTGATAAAGGCACTGAGTTCATAAATTCCTACATTGATGAGTATTGCATTGAACATGGAATGGCCCATGAAACTTCAGTTGCTAGAACCCCACAACAGAATGGGGTCGCTGAAAGAAGAAATAGAACTCTTAAAGAGGTTGCTAGAACCTTAATTGCTGAATTAAAACTGCCTAGGAGATTTTGGGCTGAAGCTATAAACACTGCATGTTATACTCATAATATATGTCTAATCACTAAAGGTCAAGGAAAGACCCAATATGAACTCTGGTAAGGAAGATTGCCTAAAGTATCTTATTTTCACATTTTTGGTTGTAAGTGTTTCATGCACAACAATGAGAAAGAACAATTGAAAGCTTTTGACAGCAAAGCTGATGAAGGAATATTTCTTGGATATTCCCAAATTAGTGTAACTTTCAGAGTCTACAATTGTAAATCCCTTCTTGTGGAAGAAACGCCTCATGTTGTGTTTGATAAAGCTATTTTTTAGAACAGGGATAAATCCTTGGATTTAGAAGACATTACACAAAGAACAAACAGACTAAGTTTACAGGAAAAAGATACTCTATTCACTGAAGTTGTCTAGCCAAATCTTGTTGAAAATCTTACAATTGACAACCCCCCTGATGGCAATCTACCTGAAGCAAACCCCACTGAAGGAAATGATGACAACTACCAATGACGAAGCAGGCCCTGCTGAGGTAGTTAATGGATCCCCTATTCAAGGGGGAATTGATAATGTTGAAAATATCAATGTCTTTGACATTGATGACAACTCCCCTTGTTGGTCCTGAAAGGAGTATATAACAAGTGTATGGGGGGGGGGGGAATACACTTGTATGCAAATTCTTTTCAAACTTGATCAAACCAGAGTTCAGCAATGTTGTCCTGGACAACTCTGCTGATGAGATTAACTCTTCTAAGATAATCAAACTACTAAGTACTATTGAGTACTTAGTTGAATAACTATCTAAGGGAGTTATATGTGCGGAATTAGTGGTTGACCCTTTAGTTTAAACTCCTTTTATATTCTAAAATCACCTTAACAGTTTATCACAGTCTATCAGGGAACTTGTCCAAATCGGGTTTTGCACACTTTGTGAAATGTATCTTTGAAAGTCCAGTTTGTGTGCAGTGTTGAATGTATGTAAAGTGCTTTGAATGTAAATCAACACAAAGATTTATAGTGGTTCAGAGACTCAAGCTCCTACATCCACTTTCCCTGATTTAACAGGATAATTCTTTCACTCTTGGAATTAACTTGTTTTATAGTGCCAAGGTGCACTTGATCAAGAACACCACTCCTTGGTGCTTTGATCCCTAGGATGTCTAGAGTCCTAGTACCCTTTCTCAACTCAGAACTGAACTGTTCTTCTCTCAACAGTTAGTTCCTTCCACTTCTACTACTACAACCTTCTCACTTTCTCACTTGAAAGGTATAAGGGTTGAAGTAAGGTTCCAACTAATGAGATATCCTTTACAATGAAGGTCAGTGTATAAGGATAGGATATCTCTCTAAGCTTTGTATGAATGTACAATGAAGTTCAGCTTAGATGAAGTGTTTGAAGACTAAGAATGTCTCTTTGAAAGCTTGAAAGGACTTATCAACTTGTAGGATAGTTGGATGTGTTGAGGTCTAGTTGATACTTTCAAAAGGTCTTCACACTTCTGTATTTATAGACAAATTTGAGGATTTGCCCGTTGGAGAGGCAGTCCCAAATTGCTATAAATGTCTTCCTTGAGTTCTTCAAACTGGAAGACAGATTCTGATAGTGACATGTCCTTGTTTTGGGAAATAAACGGATGTAACAACTTTGTCTTCATTCTGAGCACTTTTCCCAATGTCTGACTTCAAGATTCACTTGGTCAAACATGGACATCTCTTCTTATCAACATTCCTGAGATAAGGACAAGCTTCCTTATCACTTGGACAACTCTGCTTATCAGATTCAGTAGAGTTCACTTTATCAGAAGTGTTGGCTCTTTAGCTATTCAGATGATTTTGGCTCTTTCTCTTTCCATGACTTCTTAGAGTAGCTCTTTGTGTATATGTCTTGGAGAGATGAACTTGACCTCTTCAGCATAGTTGTCTTTGAGACAGATTCTGGTTCAAGTGTACTGAGACAACTCTTCTGAACCATTCTAGGTTGGACAATTCTTCTGAGCTTTGTGATGCAGTAGATTGGTGCTTTGATGTTGCATCTTAACTCATGTTTGACATTGATTCAGTTGTCTTTTGACTGAATATACTTGATCAGCATACTTGTCCTTCAGCAGTCTTGAGGTCATTCCAGAAACTGAGCCTTGAGGGGACTATTGCAGATTTAAGTTATTAAGTAAGTGTTCCCCCTCAACTAGTGCATCTATTAATCTAAGAGCTGCCTAACACATCAGCTTTTCTACTTGTCTTAGTCTACATATTCCAACAGTCCAGAAACATGTTCATTCAATTTTGACTTATCTACTTGGCATGTCTCAGGGGGTTTTGGTATCATAATCAAAACTCATTTTATTCCCAACAATTTCTCCCTTTTTGATGATGCCAAAACCTATACAATCTATGCAAAGGTGATTTGATTATACTTATTACATTTTACTTCAGTGAAGGTGATAGGAGTTAAGTTCCCTGAAAGAAAATGTGTTAGTGCATTTTTCTGTTTTTCAGTGCATAGAGGTTAATAAGTCAGACAAGTTGTAATTAGGTAATGTTTGATTCAAAATGTGTTCAACTATCATTCAAATAAGAGATCATTACAGGCATGTTGATAGTTGAACAAACATATCAGAGCATGAACATTACACCAGAGCATAAAATTTCTAAATTACATATTCAGAGTAATAAACTATCTATTGATCAGAGCAACATTGAGTGAGATAGTCTATCAAAGCATAGATCCTTAAGTATCAGTGCAAACAGTCATCAGGGCAAAGCACATCAGCAAACTAGATCAATTTCAGCATAGATGACCAATTTTAGTAAATTATCAGTCAAAACATTCAGAACAGCAGATAGGGGTCAAGAGGACTTAGCCAATTCAGAGATTGTCTTCAGGAGGTGGCACCATCCCATATTGTGCCCACACCATTTTCTTCAATTCCATGGCCTTTTGGTTTGTGCCCTTTAGTCCAAGCACCATTTTGTTCAATTTCAGGATTTCAAAGAACTCCTGAAGGATTTTGTTCTGATCAATCCATCCTTCCAGCTTTGGAGGCATGTATATGATTTGCTTTGGGGCAGTGAGTTCAAATCTTGCAATGTCAACAGCTGCAAGCAATTGCTGATATAATTCTCTGTGATATTATATCATGAACTCAACAAAGGTGGAGTTTGCATCTTTTCCATTCCATCCGTCAATGACATAGTAGTCATAGACAAACTCCCTTTTGGCCTCTTCCCATGAGTTATTCAGCTGTATGGGCACCCATTTATCCAAGTGAGGGTATTTGGTGTCCATGGGGATCAGTAGATGTGGCTTTAGTTTACTGTAGGCTGCTCTCCTTCTTCTTGGCTTTTGAAAGTCAGCCCTTCTCTTATCTCTTGCTCTGTTGGCTTTCTCCATCAAATCCATTCTTTCTTGGGCCCTCATCATGGCCAGCTTCTGTTGTGTTTCAGGGTCTTTGCCATACCCTTATTGGAACAACTTTGATGGATCATTTGTTGGCACAATTGTCTTCTTCTTTGGTTGAGGTCCAAAGCCTTCTTCATACAACTCTTCTATGTTTTCAACAGCTTTGGCACCTTCAGTAGACTTAGTCTCAGCAGACTTGTCAGTTTCAGAAGACTTTGCTTTTTCAGCAATCTTGGTCATTTTAGCAGATTTGACCTTTTCAGCATCCTTATGCTTCTCAGCAGTCTTGCTCTTCTTGGAGATAGGCTCTTCTTCCTCAATTCTGAACTCAAGAGAAAGTTCTAGACTGTTGGGAAAATCAGTGAATGTTTCAGCCTTTCTTTTGTTTCCCTTGGCCATCTTTATTTGTCCTCTAGTTTGGACACCTTCAACAACTTTGTCCAAACCAGATCCTTCTCCTCCTGGCCTCTGCTGAAGCCTAGCTCTCTCTTATTGTGCTGATGCAATAGATGCCTTCATTGCTATGGCTAACTGCTCTTCTTCATCAAGATCTTCCAAGTTCAGCACTGTTTGCTTCTTGCCTTTGTCTTCAGCAGCTTTTTCCTTGCCCTTCTCTGAATCACCAATTATCAAGGCACCTTTGGCCCTTGCTCTTTCCCTTTCCCCCTTTTTGACAGCATCAAAGCACTAAGGCTTGAGCTCACTCATGGTTGTTGCCATCAAGGATTGGGCTAGGTTCAGGGATTTCATCTCTTCTAGCAGATATACATTCTCATCATGTATATTCTGCATTATATCACTGCTCAAGCTAAGGAAAGCTAGAACAGGCTTCATCTTTTGCTCAACAACCTCTTCCAAGGTTGCTTTCAGAGATGCATCCAGCTGGGCTTTTAGGAACTCTGTAAGATTGGTTACAGCACTTTCAGCAATGTTGGCCATCACTTCTTAGGAAAACTTCTCTGAAGCAGCTTTCACCATGGCCAGCCTTAACTCTTCTGCCCTTCATTGGCAGATGTGTCCTTGGCTGTGTCACCAGCTCTGGTCAACAACTCTGAAGATACAGAGCCTTTCCTATGATATGTGACAAAAGGATCTGAGAACTTGCTGGATTCAGAAGGTTTGGGTTGGGAAGATTCAGGGAGAATGGTCTGGGAGGGTTCAGGAGGGTTGTCTTGAGGAGGTTTAGAGGGGTTTGATGGATCATCTTTGCCATCATCACTTGAGCTGCTATCAGGGTGCTTGATCCCTTTAACAAGCCTCTCTTTCTCCTCAGCAATTCTATCAACAACCAACTTGGCTAACACTTCCTCATTAGTGAGGAATCTTATTTTGTTTACTCCAGCAAAATGGAGTAATCTGCCCTCTTCAATTTGCCACCAGTTGGCACCTTTGTCATGAATGACTTGTGCAATTTCCATTATGGACTTATCTTTCACTTCTACCAGCATCCTCAGATCATGAAATGTAGCTTGAAGTCTTAGAAACTCTGCAAGCTGAGGATATAAGCTGTTCACAGTAGCCCTTGCTCCTCCTCTGAGCATACTTTCATAAGTATACTCCTCCTCATTCTCATTTGATTGAGAACTTTGGGCTATAGGGGAGTTGGCTCTGGTTTCAGGAATTGCAGCTTCAGGTAGGTTTAGTTCAGGAGGGTTAGCTTCAGAAGGGTTGAGCTCTATAGAAGGTACTTCAGTTGCTTTTGAGAGCAATGGATCTGAAGGGGCTTTACTAAGAGAGGTTGGCTCATGAAGTGCTGTTTCTAAACGCTTTGAATAATTAAGCATAGATGAGTCAAGGGGAGACAGGAGTCTTATCTCATCTACAGCTAAATCTGCTAGCATATTAATCCCATTTCTTTGCACACTCCCTTCTGGAGAATATCTCTTTGTAAGATTAACAGGGGTGATAGGTTGACTAGAAGGAGTAATATGGGTTTCAGGGGAGTTGGGTTCAGGATTTTGGGTTTTAGGAAGGTTGGCTTCTAAGGGTAGGGCTTCAGGGACTTTGGACTCTGGGGTTCCAGAACCAGAAGAGTTGGTCCTGGACTTAGATTTGGTCCTGCTTTCTGCCCTGCTCTCCCTTAGAGCTACTTAGAGAGATCTTTCCTCCTGAAGTTCCAGCACCTTTTCAGTAGGCTTGATTCTTCTCTTGCTTGCTCTACTGCTCCCACTTCCTTCTTTCTCAGGGACAACTTCCCTGGGTCTTTTATCACCCTTCTTCTTTTGCCTTATCTCATTGTATTTCTGCCTCAGCTCTTCTGAGTGGTCAGAAGGCACTTGCACTCCCTCTTCTGCCACTTCATCAACTTCAATTGATGCTCCTGAGGCTTCTTTTGTTAGAACTTGAGACATTTTCTTAGTTTTGACAGCCCTGGCATTTGTTCTTTTCTTCATTTTGGGCTTCTCCTCAACCTCTTCAGCAGGTTTGGCCAGTTGCAGTCTTCTTTGTTCAGTTTTCTTGCTCAGTTTCCTGAACAAGATTTTCTGGGTAGGGAGGGGTTTGGCAAAGGTTTGCATCTCAGAATAGTGAGCAAACTTCTCAATCAACAGGTTTGCCCTTGTGCAATATTTGAGTTTGGCTTCCAACACAACCTTTTGGTGAGCCTTCACCTTGAACTTTGCCTTCTCCTTCATCATTTCAGACAAGATGAAGGTCCTCCAATCAAACTTGATGCCCTTGTCACTGGCATCAATCACTGCAGCCATAATTCTTATTCTTGGAGCACTTACTTGTTCCAAACTGCCGGTGTTGCTCATGAGGCTCTTGGTTATTACCTCAAATAAGTTGAGGAACTTGGCTTTGAGAGTCCTCTTGTGTTGAGTAGATGAGATTGGTCCTGGAATAATGAGCCAATCTTGTGCAATCTCTTCCTCATGGCCATTGCCATAGAATTCTGGATTCCTCCCTTCAGAGGGCAATCCAAAAGCAGCATCTACATCATCCTCAGAGGATTTCACTCTGTGGAATCTTTCTTCCTCTTCTCCTTCTGCCCTGTAAGATAGCCTTGTGGTGACCTCACCATCTTTTGGCTTTCCTCTCCATTTTAGAAAAGCAAAGAACTCAGCCATGTAGGATTCAAGGCAGGATTCAAAGCAAAGAAATCACTCCAAACAATCTCAGCCATTTTTGTTCTAACTTTGGGAGCCATTAAAGAGAAGTGAAGGATTTTGAGAGAGTGTTTGAGAGAGTAAGAAAACTAGGGTTTCAAGAGAATTTTTAATGCGTGGGGAAGAATGAATTGTTGTATGGCTTCTTAAGACTTGTGAATATTCCAAAAGGAATGTATGTCAATGAGTAGGTGAGTCTTAAGGTAATTCAACGGTTTACAAATGAGGAAATCAAGTTTGGACGGCCAAGATCAGTTTCAGGGAGTTGACCAGTTTTGATCCAATGGTAAAAAATCAATGAAACAGTGAAAAACTGTTTTATTCAAAACGTGGGAGGAGTTTAATGTTTGTTTAAAGCTGGGGGGTTATCAAGGTAGATCATGTCTCAAATTGTTTAATGCAAACAATAGTTAAATCTTGGCATTTAATGCATTGAAAACTACTTTTTGGGTAAGGGACAAATTGAATCCTTGAAAATGTGATATCTTTAAAAGGAATGGGACAGTTATTGAAATAGGCAATGGTTACCCAAAATAGGTGCTTATCAAACCAAGATTTGGTTTGATAGCCGAGACAACTTATCTGACCCTACATGGACAAGTGTCCTGAAGAGATGTGGACAACTGTCCTGAATTTCAATGGACAAGTGTCCTGAACATTTGAGGTCATCTCTTCTGAATTTCAGTAGACTTGACCAAGTCTGCTGAATTTGATTTCAGTTTCCCCTTGATTAATAAACTCCTTTGGATTTATTTGTCCAACTTTCCTGGATCAAGAAGACCCAACTCTGCTGATAATTCTAAGAATCTTGCCTCTGCGAGTGGTTTTGTCAAAATATCAGCCTTTTGATGATCTGTATGGATTTTTACTAGCTTGATATCCTTCTTCTCCACATGGTCTCTAATGAAGTGATGTTTGATGTCCACATGCTTGCATCTAGTGTGTAGAACTGGATTCTGAGATATTGCAATAGCACTGTTGTTGTCACAGAAAATTGGCACTTCAGTAGAGTTGACATTGTAGTCTCTTAATTGTTGTCTCAGCCAAAGGATCTGAGCACAACAACTTCCAGCTGCAACATATTCAGCTTCAGTGGTGGAGGTTGCTACTGTGTTCTGCTTTTTAGAGAACCAAAAGATGAGCTTGTTCCCTAAGAATTGACATGTCCCTGAAGTGGACTTTCTGTCAATTCTACATCCTCCATAGTCAGCATCTGAGTAGCCAGTGAGCTCAATGTTGTCATCAGCAGGATACCAAAGGCCTAAATTTTCAGTGCCTTTGAGATACCTCAATATCCTCTTAGCAGCCTCTAGATGGCTTTTCTTAGGATTTGCTTGAAACCTAGCACAAACACCTACTGCAAAGGTGATGTCAGGTCTGCTGGCAGTAAGATAGAGGAGTGAACCAATGATTCCTCTATATTCAGTAGAGTTGGTTGGAACACCACTCTCATCTGGATCCATTTTCCAATTTGTGTTCATGGGGATCCTTACTGGCTTGCTGGTTGTACACCCAAATTTCTTGATCATTTCCCTTGTGTACTTTGCTTGGTTGATGAAAATTCCTTCCTTTGATTGCTTGACTTGTAAGCCCAAGAAAAAGTTCATCATTCCCATCATTGACATCTCAAACTTGCTTTGCATGAGCTTTGAGAACTTCTCACACAGCTTCTCATTGGGGGATCCAAATATGATGTCATCCACATATATTTGGACAAGCAAGATGTCCTCTCCTTCAGTGATTTTGAAGAGAGTTCTGTCCACAGTTCCCTTGATAAATCCATGATCCAAGAGGAATTGTGACAGTGTGTCATACCAGGCTCTTGGAGCTTGCTTGAGTCCATATAGAGCTTTCTTCAGTCTATAAACTTGGTTTCCAACTTCAAAACCAGGTGGTTGCTCCACATAGACTTCTTCTTTCAAAACTCCATTCAAGAAGGCACTCTTGTAATCCATTTGGTACACTTTGAACCTCATGTGGGCTGCATAGGCTAAGAAAAGCCTTATTGCTTCTAGCCTTGCCACAGGTGCAAAGGTCTCATCATAATCAATGCCTTCTGATTGACAGTAGCCTTTTGCCACTAGTCTGGCTTTGTTTCTGACAATCACATCATTCTCATTCTTCTTGTTCTTGAACACCCACTTGGTTCCAATAACATCTTGATGTGAAGGTCTATCCACCAGCTCCCATACATCATTTCTGGTGAATTAGTTCAGTTCTTCCTGCATAGCTGTGATCCAGTTTGCATCTTGAAGTGCTTCCTCAATGTCACTTGGTTCTTGTTCTGATAGGAAACAACAAAATAAAGCACTTTCACCATGAAACCTTCTGGTTGTGACTCCTATACTTGGATCACCAAGTATCAGATCAGTAGGATGGTCAGACAACCAAGTCCTTCTTTTTCTGATCCCTTCAGTAGAGTTGTCCTCTACTAAGGTTGAGTCACCAGTATTATAGAATTCAGGATAATTGAATGCAGGATCTAATTCTGGATCATATTCAGGGATGTTGTCCTCGATGTCATGGACATTGGCATTTTCAACATTTATGGTTCCCCCTGGAATATTTGATCCATTAACTACCTCAGCAGAGCCTGCTTCTTTGTTGGTAGTTGTTACCTGAGTGTGAACTGGGATTGGGTCATTCAGTTCACCATTTCCTTCAATGGGGTTTGCTTCAGGATGGTTGCCTTCAGGATTGTTGTCCAGTATTATGTTTTCAGGAAGATTGGCTTGGACAACATCTATGAATACAGTGTCCTTGTCTTTTAGGCTCAATCTGGTTGTTCTTTGTGTGATTTCTTCAGTGTCCAAGTTTTTGTTCCTGGCCTCGAAAATAGATTCATCAAACACAACATGAGGTGTTTCCTCCACAATTAGGGTTTTGCAGTTGTACACTCTGAAAGCTCTACTGATTTGGGAATATCCAGGAAATATCCCCTCATCAGCCTTGCTGTCAAAAGCTTTCAACTGCTCTTTCCCATTGTTGTGAATGAAACACTTACAACCAAATATGTGGAAATATGACACTTTAGGCAGTCTTCCTTTCCAGAGTTCATAGGGGGTTTTGCCTTGACCCTTAGTGATCAAACATCTGTTCTGAGTATAGCTTACAGTGTTTATAGCTTCAGCCCAAAACCTCTTAGGTAGATTAGAGTTAGCAATTAAGGTTCTAGCAGCTTCTTTTAGAGTTATATTCCTTCTTTCTGCAACTCCATTCTGCTGAGGAGTTCTAGCTGCTGAGGTTTCATGAGCTATCCCATTTTGTGTGCAATACTCATTGATGTATGAGTTTATGAACTCAGTGCCTTTATCAGATCTTATCTTGATTATATTAAGGCTCTTTTCATTTGACAGTCTCTTTAGTAGTTCAGGGAGTTTGACTTGTGTTTCCTTCTTATTAAGGAGAAATACTACCCAAGTGAACCTAGAGAAGTCATCTACTACCACCAATGTGTATTTTCTACCATTTATGCTTGCAGGGGTAATTGGTCCAAATAAGTCCATGTGTAAAAGTTCAAGTACCCTTTCAGTAGAGATGACTAGTTTTCCTTTGAATGAGGCTTTAATCTGTTTCCCTTCTTGGCATGGTTTACAAACATACTCTTTAATGAAAACCTTATTAGGTAGTCCTTTAACTAATGCATTTCTAGCAAGTTTGTTCATTGACTTAAAATTCAGGTGGTTTAGCCTCTTATTCCATAACCAACTTTGTTCATTTGAGCTCTTAGCAATGAAACATGCAGCATCAGTAGACTTGTCCCAGTCAGCAAAATACACATTTCCCTTTCTAGTTCCAGTCAGTAGAGTTTGTTCAATTCTATCTTTAATTAAACATTTTCCACTAGAGAAATCAACATTAAAGCCTTTATCATAGAACTGACTTATGCTTAGTAAATTGTATTTGAGACCAGCCACATAAGATACACTGGATACCTTGATATTACCAATGATCAAGGTACCATAACCTTTTGTTACTGCTTGTGAGCTGTCTCCAAAGGTGACATTTGGGCCTTCTTTTTCAGTGAAATCAGTGAGGAGTTCTTTGTTTATACTCATGTGCCTTGAGCATCCACTATCAAGGTACCATGCTGACTTTTTGTTCAAACTCCTCATCTTCTTATGGCCCTTAGGTACCTGCAATTAGCAAGCTTTAGGTACCCTTTGAATTTTGGGTCTTGAGAGGTTAGCTGTACCTTTAGGAACCCAAACTTGCCTAATTACCCTGATTGATTCAAGGTGGCTAAGTTGTTTTCCTTTAGCATCAACATACACTGTCTTTCCCTTAAATGCCTTTGGGAAAGTATGTGAGAAAGTGTTAACTCTGTAAGTTTCAGGAGATTTGTCAAATCTCCTGAACTTGTGAGTTCTTAGTGCTACTTGAGGAAATCTTTGAGGGAAGGCATATTTATGACCATTACCCTTTGGCATGAAGGGTTTTGGTTGTCTCATTTTATTTTGCCTTTGAGGATAGTTGTCCTTAGGTCTATTCAGCTTAGGTTTTCTCAGTAGAGTTGGCCTATGCTGATTAAACCTTGGATAACTCCTCTGAACATTGTTCAGGAGAGTTGCCCTTCCATTGGGTCTACTCTGCTGACCAACATTCCTCTTGTGTTCAGGAGCTTTGACCTTTTCCTTAGGTTTTGGCCTAGTCTCCTGAACCACTAGAGTTGGCATCTCATTCATTTTGCCATTCACTTTGTTCAGTGGCTGAATTACTTCAATTTCAGCTTGTTGTGCCACTGATTTAACAAAGATTTTCTTAGTGTTATTTGTGGAAGCAACACTAAGACAAGGTGAGGATTCAAATGGATCAAAACCTAATCCACTTCTTTGAGCCATAGGTCTTTGATAACTTTGAATTTCCTCTATTGCTCTAAAAGATTTGTTCAAAGCAGACATCTTTAATTTCAGGCTCTCTTCACTTGATTTAAGAATGTCATACTCATGTGAGAGGTTTTCAAATTTTGCTTGAAGAATTTTTAGTTCAAAATCTTTTCTCTTCTGAGAGAGTGGTTGATCATCAATCTGTCTTTGTTGGTCAACTATCCTGAGATTTGCTTCCTCAAGCTCTCTCACGACTTGTTGATACAACTCAGTAGTTTTAATATCAACTACTGTCTCAGCAGGTTTTGAAAGCTCAATTGAAAGCCTTTCATTTTCTCTCACACAGTTGTCATGAAATTCTTGTAACCTAGTGAAATCTTCCATTAACTTTCCAAAGGAAAGTTTCAAGTTGACTTCACTGGTGTTCTGTGATAGAAATGATGGTGAGCTAGAAGTAGAGGATACCTCATCATCCTCAATGGCCATGTTGCACACATCATCATCATCATCACTGTTTGAGAACAGTCAATCAGAAGAGTTGAAGCTTTCAGCACTATCAGATTCATCACCAGCCATCATGGCTTTTCTGTTGGTGAATTTTCTATCTCTTTTGGCTTGCCTCTCTCTTCTCTCCTTGGAGCTGAGTTCAGGGCAATCATACTGGAAGGGCCCTTTCTTCTTGCAGTTGTAACACAGATCCTCATCATCATCTTTCTTAGCATCATCTCTTCTTCTAGATGACGAGGGTTCAGCTCTGTTGGACTTTCTCCTATCAGAGGACTTGTCCTTTGATCTTTTCTCTTCAGGCTTCTTGTCCTCAGTCTGTGCTTCAGGAGAGTTGTACCTTCTCCTGAATTTGTTGTCTTGGTAGAATTTCTTGTATCTACCAAACCTTGAGTTAAGTTTATCAAACCTCCTAGCCATGAGGGTCATCTCTTCCTTCATTTCAGCCTTAGAGACTGACTTTGATGGTCTTGGAGTGGGCTGCATTTCTGGTTCGGCAGTTTTGGCTTTGAATGCCACTCCCTTGGTTGGTAGAGAAGGATCCTCAGTTGGCTTCCTTCTGTTGAGATCAAACTCATAGGCTTTAAGTTCAGAGAAGATTTTTTGCATGGGCATGGTGGAGAGATCCTTCGTGTTCTGCATCATTACAGCATAATCATCCCACTTTTGAGTGAGACTTCTCAAGATCTTCAATCTAACTTCTCTCTTGGAGTACACCTTGAACAAGGAGTTGATTTCATTCATCACATCAGTGAATCTACCAACAAACTTGTCAATGGACTCATCTGACTCCATTGTGAATTGTTCAAACTTCTGCACAGCCACTTGGAGCTTGTTCTCCGTTATCTTTTATGTGCCCTCACACATTTCAGCAAGAGTATCCCAAATTTCTTTGGCTGTTGTGCAGTGGTAAACTCTTCCCATGATTGCATCTGGAATTGTTTGATAGAGGGTATTACATCCCTTTTCTCCTCTGAGGTGAAGTCATCTTCATCTTTAGGAATTACATCCCTTGTGTCTGCTCTTTGATCATCAGTCAATCTGGGGTTGAGCTGAGTGAACACATAGGGTCCTCTTGTAATCACCCTCAACATGTCAGTATGAAGAGATGCAAGATGAGCTCTCATTCTGATTTTCCAGAAATCATAATTGTCAATTGAGAACATGGGAAATTTGTGATGTGATATATGGTTGACTGGATTGGTGGCCATATTGTTCAGTCCCTGAACAGCAGGAGGTGGAACAACATTGTTGTCGGCCATATCTCAAAATAAGATGGGTTAAATACAGGTATATGAGATTTCAGATAAGATCAGTTTAGTGACTACACCAAATATGTGATTTTGAAAATCAAGATGGATTTTCAGAAGCAGTGGTCTTTGAACCCCTGCTCTGATACCACTTGTTGGTCCTGAAAGGAGTATATAACAAGTGTATGGGGGGGGGGAATACACTTGTATGCAAATTCTTTTCAAACTTGATCAAACCAGAGTTCAGCAATGTTGTCCTGGACAACTCTGCTGATGAGATTAACTCTTCTAAGATAATCAAACTACTAAGTACTATTGAGTTCTTAGTTGAATAACTATCTAAGGGAGTTATATGTGCGGAATTAGTGGTTGGCCTTTTAGTTTAAACTCCTTTTATATTCTGAAATCACCTTAACAGTTTATCACAGTCTATCAGGGAACTTGTCCAAATCAGGTTTTGCACACTTTGTGAAATGTATCTTTGAAAGTCCAGTTTGTGTGCAGTGTTGAATGTATGTAAAGTGCTTTGAATGTAAATCAACACAAAGATTTATAGTGGTTCAGAGACTCAAGCTCCTACATCCACTTTCCCTGATTTAACAGGATAATTCCTTCACTCTTGGAATTAACTTGTTTTATAGTGCCAAGGTGCACTTGATCAAGAACACCACTCCTTGGTGCTTTGATCCCTAGGATGTCTAGAGTCCTAGTACCCTTTCTCAACTCAGAACTGAACTGTTCTTCTCTCAACAATTAGTTCCTTCCACTTCTACTACTACAACCTTCTCACTTTCTCACTTGAAAGGTATAAGGGTTGAAGTAAGGTTCCAACTAATGAGATATCCTTTACAATGAAGGTCAGTGTATAAGGATATGATATCTCTCTAAGCTTTGTATGAATGTACAATGAAGTTCAGCTTAGATGAAGTGTTTGAAGACTAAGAATGTCTCTTTGAAAGCTTGAAAGCACTTATCAAATTGTAAGATAGTTGGATGTGTTGAGGTCTAGTTGATACTTTCAAAAGGTCTTCACACTTCTGTATTTATAGACAAATTTGAGGATTTGCCCGTTGGAGAGGCAGTCCCAAATTGCTATAAATGTCTTCCTTGAGTTCTTCAAACTGGAAGACAGATTCTGATAGTGACATGTCCTTGTTTTGGGAAATAAACGGCTGTAACAACTTTGTCTTCATTCCGAGCACTTTTCTCAATGTCTGACTTCAAGATTCACTTGGTCAAACATGGACATCTCTTCTTATCAACATTCCTGAGATAAGGACAAGCTTCCTTATCACTTGGACAACTCTGCTTATCAGATTCAGCAGAGTTCACTTTATCAGAAGTGTTGGCTCTTTAGCTATTCAGATGATTTTGGCTCTTTCTCTTTCCATGACTTCTTAGAGTAGCTCTTTGTGTATATGTCTTGGAGAGATGAACTTGACCTCTTCAGCATAGTTGTCTTTGAGACAGATTCTGGTTCAAGTGTACTGAGACAACTCTTCTGAACCATTCTAGGTTGGACAATTCTTCTGAGCTTTGTGATGCAGTAGATTGGTGCTTTGATGTTGCATCTTAACTCATGTTTGACATTGATTCAGTTGTCTTTTGACTGAATATACTTGATCAGCATACTTGTCCTTCAGCAGTCTTGAGGTCATTCCAGAAACTGAGCCTTGAGGGGACTATTGCAGATTTAAGCTATTAAGTAAGTGTTCCCCCTCAACTAGTGCATCTATTAATCTAAGAGCTTCCTAACACATCAGTTTTTCTACTTGTCTTAGTCTACATATTCCAACAGTCCAGAAACATGTTCATTCAATTTTGACTTATCTACTTGGCATGTCTCAGGTGGTTTTGGTATCAAAATCAAAACTCATTTTATTCCCAACACCCCTGAATATGATCCTGAACTTGATCCTTCATTAAACTTTCCTAAATTCTATGAACCTAGTGACTCAACCTTAGTAGAGGACAGCTCTACTGAAGGGATCAGGCAAAGAAGGAGTTGGTTATCTGACCACCCAACTGACCTGATACTTGGAAATCCAAGTGCTGGAATCAAAACTAGAAGGTTTCATAGTGAAAGTGCTTTGTTTTGTTGTTTCTCATTAGAATAGGAACCCCAAGACATTGAAGAAGCACGATGCAAACTGGATCACAGCCATGAAAGAGGAGCTGAACCAGTTTACAAGATTGGTGGCCAAAGGATACTGCCAATCACATCAAGATGTTATTAGAACCAAGTGGGTGTTCAAGAACAAGAAAAATGAGATTGATATGATTGTAAGGAACAAAGCCAGATTGGTGGCCAAAGGATACTGCCAATCAGAAGGCATATATTATGATGAGACATTTGCACCAGTGGCAAGACTTGAGGCAATAAGGTTATTTTTAGCAAATGGATGTCAAGAGTGCTTTTCTGAATGGAGTACTCAAATAAGAAGTCTATGTAGAGAAACCCCCAGGGTTTGAAGAAGGAGATAAGGTGTACAGACTGAAGAGAGCCCTTTATAGACTTAAGCAAGCTCCAAGAGCTTGGTATGACACCTTGTCACAATTTATGTTGGATCATGGTTTTGTCAAAGGGACAGTAGACAAAACCTTGTTCAGAATTTTTGAAGGAGATGACATCTTGCTTGTCCAAATATATGTGGATGATATCATATTTGGATCTCCAAATGAGAAGCTTTGTGAGAAATTCTCAAAGCTCATGCAAAGAAAGTTTGAGATGTCAATAATCTGTCTGATGAATTTCTTCTTGGGACTTCAAGTCAAACAATTTAAAGAAGGAATTTTCATCAACCAAGCCAAGTACACAAGAGATATGATCAAAAAGTTTGGATGTTCAACAAGCAAATCTGTAAGAATCCCAATGAACACCAACTGGAAGATGGATCCAGATGAGAATGGAGTTTCAACCAAATCCACTGAATACAGAGGAATTATTGGATCACTCTTGTATCTCACAGCCAGTAGACCTGACATCACCTTTGCAGTAGGTGTATGTGCAAGGTTCCAAGCCAATCCTAAGAAGAGTCATTTAGAAGCTGCAAAGAGGATATTGAGATATCTCAAAGGCACTAAAAATGTAGGCCTTTAGTATCCATCAGATGACAACATAGAGCTCACTGTTTACTCAGAGCGGATTATGGAGGATGCAGAATTGATAGAAAGTCCACCTCAGGAACATGTCAGTTCTTGGGAAGCAAGCTCATTTCTTTATTTTCAAAGAAACAAAACACTATGGCAACTTCAACTACTGAAGCTGAGTAAGTAGCAGCTGGAAGTTGTTGTGCTCAAATCTTGTGGCTGAGACAACAACTAATAGATTACAATATCAACTCTACTAAAGTGCTAATATTTTGTGACAGCAACAATGCAATTGCCATCTCACAAAATCCAGTGTTACACACAAGATGCAAGCATGTGGACATTAAACATCACTTCATAAGAGATCATATGGAAAAGAAGGACATCAAATTGGTGAAAATCCACACGGATCACCAAAAAGCTGATATCTTAACCAAGCCTCTAGCTAAAACAAGATTTATGGAATTATCAGCAGAGTTGGGACTTCTTGATCCAGGAAAGATGGACAGTTAAGTCTAAAGGAGTTCAAGGAATAAGGGGGAACATGAAATGTTCATCAGGAGACTTGGGCAAGAAACACCTCTAACAGAATTAAAGTCAACATTACTTCACAAAAGATGACCCAAAGAAGTACAAAGAAGTTAGGCCGACCAATTTATTGTTCTGGGCCCACTTCAGGTATTTTGGGTCAGGGTAGTTGTCCATGTGGGACCAGATAAGTTGGAATGGTTTTCACTTGAGAAATCTTAGGATGATAAACACCGATTTTGGGTAATCATTGCCTATTTCGATGGCTGTCCCATTCCTTTTCAAATATTTAATTTGTCCTCTACCCAATAAGTCTCTTTCAAGCATTTAATGCAAAAGATATCCACTTTTGTTTGCATTAACCTTTTAACCCGCAATCTACCTTGATAACTCCCACAAGCATTAAAAAGCCTTAACTTCTATCCCCACGATTTGAATACAAATTGTTCCATTGATTCAGTTTAAATTTGAACCGTTGGATCATTTGATGACCAACTCCCCTTAATCAATCCTGGTCGTCCAGAATTGATTTCCCAAAGTATCAACCTTTGAATTGCCTTAAGACTCACCAACTCAATGACAAACATTCCTTTTGGAATATACACAGGTCTTAAGAAGCCCTAATCAAATTCATTCTTTCCCACGCAAACAACTCTTCACTCCAAAGTTCCTACTCAAGTTTTTCAAACTCTCTCAAGCTTTCTTACTCAGTAATGGCACCCAAAATCCGACAAGAAAAACTTGTAAACTTCTCTGATGAGAGGCTAGATGTTTATTTTTCCTACCTAAGCCACAAGAACAACCTATCTTTTGAACCTATTGTCTCTTTTGAGAGTGAAAAGCCTGAAATCACCCCAGTTCTAAGATGGTTGAGACGGGCAGTACTTTAGAAGTTTATGGAAACCAAGCCCACTTCATGCTTGGAACAATATATGGCTAAGTTCTTTGCTTTTCTCAGATGGAAAGGAAAGGCAATTGGTGGAGAAGTTAGAACCAAGTTGACCTATGTGGATGAAGGTCAAGAAGAAGAGTCCTCTCATGACATCACATTTTCTGAGAAGGATCTTGAAGCTGCTTTTGGATTGCCTTCAGAGGGAAGGAATCTAGAAACATATGGAGTTGGACATGAGCAAGCCATAGCTGATGAATGGCTCATCAATCCTGTACCCCTTGCATCTGCCAAACATAAAAACACACTAAAGCCTGTGTTTCAGACTATATTTGAAGTGGTTACTAAGAGCATTCTTAGTAACACTGGAAGCTTGGAGAAGATAAGCCTTCCAAGATTCAGGATAATGGTTGCAGTAGTTGATGCAAGTGATAAAGGCATCAGATTTAATTGGAGGGACTTCATCTTGGGAGAGATGATGAACGAAAAGTATAAGTTCATGGTGAAAGTTCACATCAAGGTGGTGGTGGAAAGAAAACTGAGATATTGCACAAGGGCAAGTCTGCTGATTGAGAGATTCTCTCATTATTCACAGATGCAAACATTTGCAAAGCCCCTTCCAGCCCAAAAGATCCTATTCAGGAAGCTGTCCAAGAAAACTGAGAAAAGGAAGATGGTGGTGGCCAAACCTGCTGAAGAAGAGGAGCAGAAACCACCAATGAAGCCTAGAAGAAAGGCTAGGGCTGTGAAGACAAGGAAACTGAAGTAGATTATCTCAGATGAAGAGTCTGATACTTCAGCAGAGTTGGAGAAAGTTGCTGAAGAGGGAGTTAATGTCCCATCTGACTCAGAAGAGTTAAAGGAAAAGTTTCCTATGGCTGTGAAGAAGCATAAGGAGGTGGCTTCTTTAAGAAAGAGGGTCAGGGAGGTTGTCCAGGTGGAGGAAGTGACTCCCAGGTCAAGCAAAAGGATGGTGAAGACTTCAGAGAAGATGAAAAATCTAAGAGAGGAGGAAACTCTGAAGAAAGCTATCAAGGAGAGTAGAGCTTCAAGTGGATCAAGATCCAAATTCAACTCTCATGAAACCAAAACTCCTGAATCCAAATATCCCGAAAACCAGCCTTTTGAAACCAACTCCCCTGATACCCATAGGACCTCAGAAAACCAACACATCATCCCAATTGTCCTTGAGAAAAGATATTCTCCAAAAGGGACTGCTCAAAGAGGATCAATAGACATCCTGGCTGACATTGCAGTGGATGAGTCTAGGTTGAAATCCTCTCTTGATGCAGAATTGCTATCATATTCCAAGTTCCTTGAAATGGCCATCATAGAACCAACCCCTAGAATTAAGAGCCCATCAGGATCATTGCTCTCAAAAGCACCTGATTCCAACCCTTCTGAACCCAATATCCCTGAATCCACTCAAAATCCCAACTTACCTGAAACAGAGGCCAACTCTCCTATAACCCAAGTCATCATTCGGATGATGATGAGGAGGAGTATACCTATGAGGGTATGCTCAGAGGAGTAGGAAGGGTTAATGTGGACAACCTGCACCCGAACTTGTCTCAATATCTAAGATTACACAAGCAATTTCATGATTTGAGAGCTTTGGTGGAGATAAAGGATAAAACCATCATGGAGATTGCGCAAGCCATTCAAGACAATGGTGCAAGTTGATAGTAAATAGAAGAAAACAGACTTCTACACTTTGCTGGTGTTCAGAAGACAAGAAATCTCATTAATGAAGCTGTTTTTGCCAACTTGGTGGAGTTGAAGATTGTAGAGGAGATTGAAAGAATTGCCAAAGGGATCAAACACCCTGACAGCAGTTCTAATGACGTTGATGATGATCCATCTGACCCTAAGCCCCCTAGCTCCGAAGATGTTGAGGTACATGTTACAACTCAAGAAGGTGCAAAGGACTCTGAACATTCAGAGGTTTTGGCATCAGTGGAGGATGCCAAGACAGTCAAAGATGCATCAGCCAATGAAGGTTCTTTTGCGCCTGAGGCATAGCTAAATGATGTTGAGACTTCCATAGGAGAAGCTATTTTGCCAAAGTGTCAACAGAGTTGGACACAGAGGTACTTCCTTCCATTCAGGCTGACTCATTGGATTTGGGATGCCCAAACACTGTGATCACCTCACAGCTGCCTTCTATGAATCCTTTTGAGGATGTAGAAGTTTCAAGTTTAGGAGATGGAGTTGAAAAGGAAACTAGCAATGAAAAACTAGAGGGAGGTGTTGGTGAGGCTGAAGTAGAAATCACTAAGATAGTGAGTGCACGAAGGTTAGGTTATTATTGAAGTCAAATCTGAACTTGAAGAATCGCTTGGTGAAAGGAGGCCTGATTTTCATGACTGTGAGATTATCATTGATGAAAGTGTTGAAAAGAATAGAGTTGAAAAATGAGAAGAAAGCTGCTGAAGAGTCAGAGCTTTGTGAAAAAGATTTTGAGGGTGTTGAGGGTGATTTACCTAACAAGTTTTTCTTTGCAGATAATGTAGGTATCACTCTTGATCAAATATTTGCTGCAGATGTATTCACAGATGCTCCAATTCAGGCTGATGAGGACCTATCGACCTTCAAATTCCCTTCTGATGCAATTGAGGTCCATTCAGCAAAGTTGGACAATTTGGCCAAACAAGTGGGACAGGCTCATGCACACACTTCAGAGGCTCTGGATGAGCAAGGGAGAACCCTGACCTCAGTAGAGATGAGGTTGACAGGATCTGAAGATGTGGTGTTGCCCAGAATTGAAACAAGAATCAGTAGAGTTGAATCTGGGCTGCAGACCATCTCTTCGTATGTACAGAAGGCCAAGTCAACTATGGAAGAGTTTACAAAATCTGTGAAAAAGGAGCACAAGCTGCTTATGAACAACCAAAATAAAAATGTCACTGTTCTCAAACTAGTGGTTAAGCAAGCTTTAGGGAAAAAGACTGCACTTCAGAGGAAGAGAGCTGAAGAACTTAGATAGGCAATGGTGAAGGAGGCCTCAACTAAGTTCACACATGATGTATTGGCCAAGATTTCTGAAGCAGTAGTGGCCAACCTTACTGAACTTCTCAAAGCCAAGTTAGATGAGACTCTAAAGGCTACCATGGAGGTTGTAGTAGAGCAGAAGATGAAACATGTTCTTGCTTTTGTCAGCATGAGCAATGACAAAATGCAAAACATCCATGATTAGGATGTCTATCTCTTAGATGAGATCAAATCCCTGAATCAGGCACAAGCTCTGCTGTCCACAACAATGAGTGATCTCAAGCCCCAATGTTTTGATGTTGCCAAAAGGGGGGAAAGAGAAAGAGTAAGAGCCAAAGGTGACTTGAAGATTGGAAGCAATAGTTCTGATCCTAAGTCCAAACTGCCTGAAGTTGAAGGAAAAGGGAAGCAAGTGATGAGCATAGAGGATTTGACAGAAGAAGAACAACTTGTTATAGTTGTAAAGAACTTTATGGCATCAGTACAAGAAGAAGGAGCAAGATGGCAACAAAGGCCAGGAGGAGAATCAGCAGGCTTGGATAAGGAAGAAGAAGATATCCAAGTGAGGTGGAAAGTGAAGAAGGTGAAGAAGAGCAAGAGAAGAGAGGAAATTTTCACTAATTTCCCAACAAGCCTAAGCCTGTCAGCTGAGTTTAGAATTGATGATGAGCCCAATCCTAAGAAGAGCAAGACTGCTGAAGATGAAGTGGCAAAGAGCCCTGAAAGAAAGAGAGCACCAGTCTTAGTTGATGATCCTTCAAAGCTGTTTGAAGAAGGTTTTGGGAAGGACCCTGAAACTCAGCAGAAGCTGTCAATGGAAAGAGCCAAGGAGAAGATAGAGGCTCTTATGGAAGCAAACAGAGCAAGAGACAAGAGAAGGGAGCAGTTTGTGAAGCCAAGGCGAAAGAGAGCTTCATACACTCAGCTGAAGCCCAAACTGTTGGTCAGGATGGACACCAAGTATCTCCATCTTGACACATGGGTACCAATCTCACTGAATGATGAATGGAAGGAAGCCATGGGAGAATTTCTTTATGACTTCTATGTCATAGGGAGATGGCTTGATGAATATGTGGAGAGTATTTTTACTCAATTTATGTATGATAACCACAGAGATCTTTATCAGAAACTCTTTGCTGCTGCAGAAATGGCAAGAGTTGAATTCAAAGCTCCTGGACCAATTCTCTACATGCCCCCAAAGTTCAGTGGAGTATTCATTGATCAGTATAAGATCCTGCAAGAGTTCATTGACATAATGAAGATTGAGAAGCTGAAGGCAGGACCTAAGGGAACCAACAAGGAGATCATGGACTTGAAAAGAAGAGTGTGGGCACAATATGGAATGGTGCCACCAGCTAAAGATGATCTTTGAAACTCATAAGTTTCCTTGTTCTCATATGTTTTCCATTATGCTCTGATCATGAATCACATGCTCTGATTGGTTAATTTGACTATCATCATCCTATGTAATGCTTAATCTTATCAATGAAAAGTTGACCATTTTGCTTCAAGAGATAACATCTCATTATCTCAACTTGCCTGACTTAACCTATATGTGTTTGAACTATTATTGTGCTAACATTTTCTTTTAGGAAATTTGACTTA
The DNA here is from genome assembly GCA_963675135.1 of Galeopsis tetrahit. Lineage (NCBI taxonomy): Eukaryota > Viridiplantae > Streptophyta > Magnoliopsida > Lamiales > Lamiaceae > Galeopsis > Galeopsis tetrahit. The sequence continues at coordinate 53,813,448 of OY776125.1, forward strand.
GCCATCTCTACTGAAGATCTGTAATAGTACAGTCAAGTAACCATTGTATAGGTTTTGGCATCATAAAAAGGGGGAAATTGTTGGGAATAAAATGAGATTTTGATTAAGATACCAAAACCCCTGATGATATGCCAAGATATATAAGTCAAATTTATCTAGTATGTTTCAGGACTGTTGGAACATATAGATTAGGTTAGTTGAACGGCTGATATGTTAGGCAGCTTATAGATGTTAAGATACATAAGTTGAGGGGGAACACAAGCTTAGAAGATCGTTTGGATCAAGTTCCCTAAGGCTCATAATCAGAAGACCTCAACCCTGTTGATAAGACAAGATCAGATGAGTTCAACACTACTGATAGCAAAATCAGAAGAGTCAAACCTTCTGATTGATCAAGCTTAAAGAAGATCACAACCATTGAACCAAGTTTACTGACATGAACTATATCAAGATCAGAAGAGGAGACCAGCTGAGTAAATCAGCACACAAATCAGAAGAGTACAAATACAGTCTAAGTCATGAGATAACTATGTTGATAGAGTCAACTTCACAAATATGAAGGTTATGGATCAAAGCATAACTCAAGTTTGATTCAGTGAAGATGAGAAGCCAACTCAACTAAAGATGATAGCCAATACTACTAATAAGCCAAGTCAGCTGAAAAGATAAGTGTGAGCACATATCTGTCCTAATGATAAGGAATGTTGTCCTTAATCATGATTCAAAGATCAGGAAGAATGTCTTCTATATTGACTACTGAATATACAACTTAGACATTGGAAAAAGTGCAAACAAGTCAAGACAAAGAGCTCTAGCCGTTTACTTCCCAAGTTGAAGACATGTCACCATCACATATTGTGTCCTCAAGATGCATAGTTCAAAGAAGATGAAAATAGACAATTTGAGGTTGTCTCTCCAACAGACACATCCTCACTTTGCTCTATAAATACTGAAGTTTGGAAACCATTGAAAGCATCCAACTAGTCAAGGAAACTACAAGCTCTCTAGAATACAAGCTTTCAAGCTTTAACAAGAATACTTCATTCTTAGTTTCCTAAACACTTAAGTACCCATCTAAGCTGAACTTCATTGTATATCAATCAAGCTTAGAGAGATATCATATCCTTATACAAAACTTAATTTTAAAGGATATCTCACCATAGTTGGAACCAACCTCAACCCTTAAACCTTTCAAGGAAAGTTAGAAGTGTTGTTGTAGAAGTGTGAGAACTAGAATTGTCAAGTGAAGAACAGTTTAGTTCGAGTTGAGTGAGTACTAGGACTCATAATTCCTAGGGATCAAGGCACTAAGGAGTAGTGTGGTTGATCAGTGCACCTTGGCACTATAAAACAAGTTAATTCCAAGTGAAGGAATTGTCCTGTTAAATCAGGGAAGTGGATGCAGGAGCTTGAGTCTCTAAACCACTATAAACCACTGTGTTATTTACTTACTGCCAGTACATACAAGTAACACATTCATACACTGCACACAAAGTTGATTTTCAAAAGATATATTCCACAAACTGTGCAAAACAGATTTGGGACAAGTCCCCTGAAAACTGTTAAGTGTTCAGAAAGTTTTTTCAGAACTTAAAGGAGTTTAAATATAAATGGTCAACCATAATTCCGCACATATAACTTACTTAGATAGTTATTCAACCGAATACTTCATAATTCCCAGTAGTTTGATTATCTAATCAAAGTTGTTATACATACTCAGAGAAGTTGGCTAGACAACTCTCCTGATAGCCTGTTTGTTTTAAAAGAAAAATAATTTGCATAAACAAGTGCATTCTCCCCCTCCCTCCATACACTTGTGTCATACTCTTTTCAAGACCAACAATGAATATTGTGAGGGTGGAGTTTATGAAGAGTTTCCTTTTATGGGTGTGCAAATAATCGTGGGACGGACAAATAAGGTAAGTGTGCAAACAGTTGTGGGACGGAGGGAGTATGTTATAAAAAAAATGGATAAGAGTATGATGACATGTTATAGATGCTGCAAGCCTGGTCATTTTTTCCATGAAAGCCCTAAATCCAAGAGGAACAAGGTGATTCTTCTATTTTTTGTTGTTTGAGCATAATTGTCTCTAGTACTGTATTTCCTAACTGGATCTTATCCGTGTGAATTATAAATTCAAGAACGACAGACAACTTATAAGTTGAGACTATGGAGCATTTTTGTCGAGTTCTAAAAAGGGGACAAAATGGATTTACGCGGTGAATTTAACTCAAGTTGAAGTGAATGAATTTTCAAACCTGAGATGACAATGATCATGCATGATTTCCTATTTTCTCCAGAGATAAATTAAAATCTCACCTATATTTTTATTTATCTATGTTATGGGATATGATTTTCTATTAATTTTAAACATGATTTGGTGATAAGCATTAACAATATAGTATGATATTGTATGTTTTTTTCTAAAAAGTTTTATATGGTTATGATTTGTGATTAAGAAAACAACTATTTTAGTTTTATGAAGCTAAATGAGTGTTTGTTCCTTTGGCAATACTTAAGTTATTGATGAAACTAAATTGGCTAGATTAAGTCATGTAGTGTAAGATTAGGAGATCTGACTTGTGAAAGAATGACTATGGTGTTCATCTTTATAAGTTGAGTTTTTAACACGTAAACATTGTCTTACTCATAAGTGACTGAAAAACCATTTGATTAAACTATTATTATTAATTCTTCAAACATATATTTTGTTCTGATAAATGTGATTTCGCAAATGTCAAATAACGTGGAGTTGATTGTTTTCACTACTTTCGTTGAGCTTGTCCATATTATTTCTCAAAATCTAAGACATTTGGATTGTTTTAGACATTACCTAATAGAGGTTGAGAGTAAAAAGTACGACTTTAAAGATTTTAAGAACCTATAGAGTGTGAATGTTTATCGAACAGTTCAAGGATCTGTATAATGAAAATGACATAATCCTACAATTATTAAATTCTTATACACTGTAACACAAATGTGTGATTGTAAGGAGGAATGAACGTTGTTGGATATGATGAGATCCATGATGACAAATTTTAACTATCTTTGGGAGATGAGTTAATAATTGTCATTTTTTAAATAAAGTTATTCATAGTTATTTACTTCAACTCCGTTAGAATTCTGAACGAGTGGAATATCTGTTCATGAGTAACTTTTGTATTTGAATGTCCGCAACTTATATACTTGATTCTACGTGTCAGCATGAAAATTTGGGTCAGAGGGTTTAAAAATGTATCTTCATAAAAATATTGTGTTAAACCTGAGGAATACATGTTGATCGAAGATCGAAGAGTTGGGAGTGTGACATGAGATAGAATCACATATCATTTTTCTGAAAAATGAATTTTCTAGTATTAAAAGCATTTGGTATGCTCAATCATTTTCGTGATTGAAATAATCACTATATATCAGATTCAAGTGGGAGTGATTTACTTAATGTAATATTTGATAGAAGGTTACCCATTATAGATTAGATGGATCTTGATGAGTGTAATTATCTAGAGAAGCTGTCACAAAGTTTCAATCTGAAAATTCAAGAAAACGTATGTCTAAGAGACATATATTGAAGGATATGTCTTCTATGTATCTTCATAAAATGAGATAAATTTTTAGTGAATGAGAAAGAGTCTACAAAAGTTTAAGAGGTTCTAGGTACATAAGAACCAACTCAATGTTTGAACAATATTATAGGTATCATCGAATTTCTTTTTTCATGTAGATTTAAAATAAGACATCGTTCATATTTGAAGCACTTTTAGTATATTTTCTGAAACTTAAGGTAGAACTTTTCAATTCTTCCTTTAGTTTACACATTTAACTTCAAGCTTTGTCACTGTTCATCTCAAATCCTCATTCTCTTTGTTCAAGGATTTTAGAACAAGTTATTATTCCCTCCGTCCTAATATAGATTCATCATTTGTCGAAAATGGATGTTTCAAATTAGATTCATTATTTCTTATTTTAAAAATAAAATATTTTTTCATTTTAAAACATACCTTTCAATCTTTTTAAAATTACACCACATGTCATTATTTTATTACTCATAATATTTTACTCCCTCTGTCCCACAATTGTTTGCACTCTTTCCTTATTCGTCCGTCCCACAATTGTTTGCACTACCCAAAAAGGAAACTTTTTTATAAATCCCACCCTCACAATATTCACATATTTACACAAAATGCCATTACTTTTACCCTCAATCCAATCATTCACTTTACTTTATTCATAAAAGTTTACAAAATTACCCCTCAACTCTCCACTCATTACACCTTTTTCTTAGTTTGCGTGCCCCATTTTTGGTGCAAACAATCCTGGGACGGAGGGAGTATTATTTATTTTATTTTTTAAAAGACTTTCATATCTTCTATTTTTTTAATATTAATAAATAATTTTTACATTAAACTACGCGTATACTAAAGATGTCTATCGGGCTGGCCCTAGCCCTACAGGATCAGGGGCTAAACGGGCTAATGCCTTAACCGGTTCATACTTAACGGTCCTACAATTGTTGGAACCTAACACTAACCCTAACCCTAGCGGGACACGGGCCACTAACGGGCTACAACAATTTATTTTTAAAAAATTAAAGGTTCTAATTGACACGTCCAACAAGCAAAAAAAATAGAAAAATATATAATTAGTTAATGATCTGTAAATGATAAAATAAAAGTATGATTGAAACACAATTCTAGAACTCATTCCTTAATATGGCCAAATAAATATCATAATCTAATTAAAAAAAATTGAAATATTGACTAATGAATGGTAATGAGTGTTTAATGCTTATGAGCATGTTTGCTTCATGGATTGGAATAAGATGGGTTTAGATGGTGGGTTGGCTATATAAACCCAAGGGAGAGGCTAGATAAACCCAAGGGAGAGGCTAGGTTGTCTAAACCCATGGAATTTAGTTTATGAAAATCGGGTCAAATTATAAACCCGGGTCAAGGTCAAGGTGTTTAAAGTTATGAGAAACAAACATGGGTGAAGATGGGTTTAACTATCAAACTCATTACTAAACCCCCTAAACCCATGAAGCAAACATGCCCTATATGTATTGTATTTGACCAAAAATTTGTTCGTAAGTTATCCATTAAAAAAAAAAAAAGTAACTTCGCGGGCTAATCGATCCAGATAAAAAAATCCCGAATTTAAATGAGTTTACAATTCATGAATTAACTCTACATTTTTTAAATTTAAACGGTCAGTCCGATTAGTCGGACCCGACATAGCTAGCGTATACAATGGAAGATGAATCTAAATTGAAAGGGAGGGTGTATTTATTATGTAAAAGTAAAACGATTGTCCACCGACTAACTACCATTTTCCTTTATTTCGTAAAGGCACCCTGTTTGCAAATGGAAGGTAATGAAGAGGCCACGTGTACTAGTCTTCTGAATTTGTACTTGTAGTAATGTAATTCCCTATATTGAGGGGTACGTGTGAATGCATGAGATTGACATATTCTATATATAAATATGGTGGTGGTGTTATACAATCATGCCACGACGTGCCTAGCGGTAGTGGTGCATCATTCAATCATAACTATGTTTGCTGCACATGTCATTTCACGTTGTAATAAAATAATCTCCTTAAATCTAGTTTGTGTAAAGCTGTTTAAAATCACATACTCCCCCTCCGGAAATTACTTGCACAGTTTGATCCAAGGGCAGACCTATGTGATGGCTGGGACGGACTGTAACCCGCCCAGCCATCTAGATTTTTTTTTTTTTTTAATTATGTGTATATTTAAAAATAAAATAAAAAATTGATCATCAAATAATTTGTTGCTTAAAAATAGGAAGAAAGTTGACTTATATTTATCTGCTTCCACTAAACATTAAATCAAAAAACAAAATTAAAATAATCTTTTAAATTTTATACAGGGTTAGTTTAGTGAGGTCCATAAATTATATGATAAACATATTCAATTCTTTAAACCAATTAAATCAAAAGGTACAATATCACGGGTATATTTGTTTTGAGAATTTTCACATAAAATTAAAATAATCATAAAATACTTAAATTCCAAAATAAATATATACTATTATAAATATTAAAATTTAAAATTCACTCGATTTTATAGGTATTTATATATATGGTTGATAGATATTTATAGAGTTAACTTTTATAGATATAATACTCGGATTCTAGAATTTCAAAGTAAAATCAGTGTTAAATTTTAAAATCTCAAATTCGAAAACAAACATAACCTTAATTTGATGATAACCTCAAATTTTAATAAGAGTGTAAGCATTTTTTTTAGCCCTAGCCCACCCTATTTTATAATTCTGGTTCCGCCCTTGGTTTGACCGGCACGTTGTTTAAAAAAAGTGAATTTAGTGGTTGATGATGTAAGACAAAGGATGGATATTTTAGGTAATTTGATGATGTGTAAAGTGAAATGTATGGAAAAAAGGAGTGACAAATTTGAAAATAAAATGATGTTGTGAAATTATTAATTTTGTGGAGTATTTCATATTAAGAGTGTTCAAGTAATTTTGGGACGTCTCAATAAGGAAAGTGTGCAAGTAATCACGACACGGAGGGAGTATTACTGTATTAGAGGTGGTAATTTTTTATTTTTTTTTATACAATTAGATTTATACACGTCGTACCACTTGAAAAATGGATTTCATCGTTCAAATCAAACTTCGAATTTAAAAAAGTAAAAAAAAAAAAAAATAGAATTTAATCCAAAATGGATAAACGGACAATAGATCGTCGACTAACCCACCTAGACGCCAACTTTTACAACAGAGGCATAGAAGATAGTATGATTTAAGATTTCATATAAATGTAGCCAAATTCAAATATAACATTTTTTTACTTAAAATCAAGTAATAAATTTATTTAACCGTACAAGTTTTTTTTTTTTTTTTAAAGTCTCAGTTATTCGATCCAAAAATCCACTAATTTCGAAACAAGTTTCTAATGTTTCAAAAGTAATACAATCTTATCTTAGGAGTATTATATGTATCTTACAATCGGTAATGCAGGCTTTGTCCTAACGTATAATGAACAATACTTCAAATACTATTGAATCATTGATCCAACGTATGTATGAACTTTCATTTATATAAATGTGTTTCACTTTAGTGTATTTTCTCTATACAAAATGCAATGTGCATCACTCAACTAATCAATTAAATTAATAAAAAAATTACGAACATTGGAGTATCATTTTAATTAAAAATAAATAAAAATATTTAATTATAAAATGATATATATAGTTATCAAATAGGTCGGACATGGCTAGATCAGGCTCGTCGATTCGACTTGTGGCTTGTTGAAGGACGTGTGCTTCTCTTGGATTTGGTCGAACTGAGTTGGACCGGACTGCTTTGGGCTGGCGTTGGCCCCATTGGGCTTTCACTCAAGCCCATCCCGATTGTTACTGGGCCTCGAAATATGTGACCCAGTCTAGCTAGGGAAAGAACTTTTGAAATACTTTTTTATATTCTTTAAAAAATACTATTCCATCTGTCCCTTATTTAAGAAATCATAATTTTTGGGCACGTGTTTTAATGTATAAATTGCTTATTAGTATTATGAGAGATAAAGTGTGGATTGTAAAATTTTTTTTAACTTTATTGTAATATTGTGATGTTTTGAGGAGATATAGTTAAAATGTTGTTTTGCTATTTTAAGTATGAGTCATTAAGGGACGCCAAAAATAGCAAAATTGATCATTAAGTAGGCCATCACGGAGGAAGTGCAAAAAAATTTCGGTAATTTTATAATTTTTTTTCTTAAAAATTAAATAATTTATCTAATTCACCATAATTAAATATTTTATCTAATAATAAAGTGCGATATCTATCACAAAACAAAATATGGTGTCTAACTTTTAATTTATTTTTTATTGTAAAATAGAGCGAACGGTCTATCTCACAATAGAAAAACAATTAAAAAAAAAACTCATTTTACATAATGGTGACCCTAATTATAGGTTGTATGAATAGAATTCCGATTGACACTCTCATACAAGCTGTGATTCTCTAACGATAGTAATTTTAAGTGGTTTTAAAAATTTTGTATTTAAATCCTGAATTTTTAAATTTGAATGTATAGCAATATGTGTATTTTAGTTTCAAATAGAAAAAAATTTAACTTTATATTAAATACGAGTAAATAATATCCATACAACAAAATTCAAAGTGAATATTAATATTAAATTATTGAATATTATTTAATTACATAAATTATAATTTACGAGACAAGGTTAGTTGTATTAAAATTTGTAATAGAAAATTATAAATGTTGTATAGGTAACTTTTTAATACTCCCTCCGTCCCGGTATAAGTTTCCCCTTTCTTTTGGGTGTTTTGATTAAGGAATATGATAAAATAATAGATGTTGGGTGTTTTGATTAAGGAATATGATAAAATAATAGATGTAGTACAAGTGATGTGATGGTGAGAGAGAAAATAATAGATTAGTATGAGATGAAGTATAATAAAATAATAGATAAAGTATAAGTGATGTGATTGGAAGAGAGAAAATAATTTGCCAAAAATGGAATGGAAAACTTATAGTGGGACGTCCAAAAAAGAAAAGTGAGAAACTTATAGTGAGACGGAGGGAGTATAAAACTTTAAATTCCAAAATAAAATCCTTGTAGAATCTTAGAATAGAATCCAAATAAAAGTGACAAAAATTAGCCTTTAATGCTAAAAATGAAAGAAAAAACAAATTACACTCGAGAAACAAGAAAAAAAAAAACACAAATCTCTTTACACAGGTCCAAAGCAAAAAAAAAAAAAAAAAAAAAGAAAAACAAAGGCAATTCTGAAAGTGAGAATTATAAGTATAAACCATTTTTTAAAAGACCAAGATCAAAACCGAAGCGCACTCGTACAAATTTACAAGGTTTTTGTTTGTTTGTTTTCACAAGTCTCAGCATTGTGTATATACAATTTAGTCCCTAAAACAACCCCCCTTCATGGCTCATGAAAGTTGTCGTCAGTGTTGTCCTTGTCTCTATCTTGTTTGTCCTCTAGTGCCATTTTCTTTGTGTGGGGTGGGGGATGCATGATACATGTGGGAGCAAGGGGAAGAAAACGACATTATGACAAGGCCTTTGCAGCGCCGTTGCTGGATCTTGGCTGCCTTAGAAGTTCAATCAGTGCCTCCGCCTGTTCCAAATTTCACAAAAACCATTACTACTCTTATTCCCTACTACTTACATAATTAATTAACTAATTAAATTAACAATCTAATCATCTATGGTATGTTTGTTCTCAGATTTTAAAATTCGAATTACAATCAAAATAATGACTTGTATGTTCCGTGTTTGTTTTTATTTTTAGGAATTTATAGGATTGACTTTTATAGATTTTTTAGTATTAATGTTTCATTTGTTCAAATCTCATTTACTATCTGGTGCTTAAATTTATACTCTATCTTTACTGTTACATTAATATTTTCACTCTCAAAATAGAGAAAGTAAAGAATTTATGTATGTACTCCTGAAACATCAGGTCAAACCGGTGTTACAAAACAAAGTCACCCAATAGCCAAATCATTATATATAGTGTTTATTTTAAAATAAAAATAGTGGAACCAACAAAATAAAGTCTTAACAATTTAAACGTGTTCTCTTATGTAAAGAAAAAAAACAAAAATTTCAATATCTAGAAACTTAGAAAGCAACAAATTTATACGCATTTTCTAAACGTTGAAAAGTAGTTATGTTTATGGCTATTTTCAGGTCAACTTTGCACTCTACGCGGCATTCATACCCCATAATACATACATACCATACACGTTTGTTTTAGTGTTTCACTATCTGTATCAAAGCCTCAAAATATTGAAGGCGACACATATTAAAAATTTAACGTTTGAAACAGAAAATTGATCCACTCCTTGATAAAAAAAAAAAAAAAATACAAACGACCTGAACTTTAAATTTTAGAAACGACATACGCACCCTTTATTTTATCTTTGTGATTAAACACGTGTCCCTATTTTCCAGCCACATTCTAATTTTCATATCAGTAATAAATCATAGAAAAGAAAAAAAAAAGATAGTGGCATAGTGCATGACATTTCTTAAATAAAAAAATGGCAACTAAATTGTGAATTTATCACCAATTTACCCTTATTTCATCCTTAAGTGGACTATATGAAAACACATGCACAAAACAAGAGGGCTGTCAATTTAATGAAATGTTTTTAATTCGTGACGCTAAACAATATTATTGGTTAAGATTCGACTAATGGTCTATTACGGAGGAGAGAAAACTAATCCTACCTAAACCCTACGCTTTCAGATAATAATTTTTCAAGAGTTAACTTTAATTTATTGATAATTAGGTGAAGACAACTTGTCAGTGATTCGCCCTACCATATGACATCATTAACAACCAATACTAATCTGTTTTAATTATTTTTTAACCAATTATTAATCAGACCACATTCAATACCTTTTGTACTCGACTATAAAAATCCTATGAACATTAATTGACAACCCACCACATAATAATAGTATAATATTCTAACCTTGATAATTATCGCACAAGACCTTCTTTTTTTTTTTTTTTGGAAAGTTCAACTCTACTAATTTGGCCTAAATTACAACATTGAATAAGCTTAATTACTAATATTATAGTCAATTCATGGAAAGTTCAACTCTACTAATTTGGCCTAAAGTTCAACCCACCACATAATAACACATTTGCCAGATTTTCTTATTTTGATCATTTCTTCCAACCCTTGTTTTGTTAATTATAGTCAATTCATGGGACCAAAAACACTTGTGAAACCATTACCACTATTCAAATTGCAACATTTTTCTAATGATACTACATTTAACACATAGTTTACGCATATTTTTTTTAAAGTAATACTCACCCGATCCCACGTAGTACTGAACACTTGTCAATATCATTACTTTGGAGCTGCCCATACACATACACTCAATCTAATTGTGAAAATACCTATGAGACTTTTAAATTTTTGCCTAAAAATGTTTTATGCAGTTTTTAGGAGTGATAACACTTGTCTTGAAAAGTAACACCTCTTTCAAGTATTTGGCATCTAATTTAGCTCAAACCAGCTAGCTAACAAGATGACCAGAATTGCCCTAATAAGAAAAACAATACTAAAGCCAAAATCGTAAAATTTCACAAAGATGAGCATATTTTTCTTCACTATTTAGGCAAATAAAAAAAAAGGTTACCTTCTGTTTGGCGCGACTGGTCCCAGTTTGCGACAAAGCCACCAAGGGGGGTATGGCTCCTTCGCGGGCCACCATAGTACGATAGGCCAAACAATCCTCACACAAGTGCAACAGAATCGCAACCGCAATCTCCTTCTGCCGATGCGTCCCCACCTCCACTATCTCCACCAGTACCGGAATTCCGCCTTCATCCACCACCGCCGCCCTGGCCTCCGCCACTGACACCAACAAACTCATCACGAACGCTGATTTATCCACCATATTCGACCCCAAATCCGCCATTGTTTCCACCAACGGCTTCATTATACCGGCCTGAACCGCCCTCATCTTATTCTCCTTCACCGAGCAGAGTGAATAGAGTGCCGTACACGCGTCTTTCTTCCCTCGGATATTCCCCTGCTCGAGTAAATTCACCAGCGGCGGAATCGCGCCGGATCGGCCGATCGCGATTTTATTTTCCTCGATTTGCGATAGGCGGAGGAGCGCACAGGCGGCGTTCTCTCTCGCCGTGGAGGTTCCGACTCTGAGAGCGCGTACCAACGGTTTGATTGCGCCGGAGAAGGCGATTTCCTCCTTGTTCTCATCGCACAAGGAGAGATTCAAAATCGCCGTAACGCCGTACTCTTGTAACTGAGGATCGTTGGAGGAGACGATTGAAATGAGCGGTTTGATCGCTCCGGCTTTGGCGATTTTGATTCGATTCTCCGGTTTATTCTTGGCGAGGAGGCGAATTTCCATGGCGGCTTGTTTCTGCACATCAATATTGTCGGAGTCGAGGTCGGAAACAAGGTGGGAAATGACGTCGTCGGAATTGTCAGAGGCGCAAGAGAGGAAGAGGCGGCGGCTCTGCGAGGAGGTGGTGGGGAATTCGCCGGATCTGTCGCTGTTGCAGTCGCTGAAGGCGGAGGAGGAAGAATCATTGATGCTGAGATCGCTGAATTTTCGGCCCATGTAAGTGAAGTTGGATTGAACAGATTCCGTATCCATGATTTCAGATCATCTCCCGCAGAATTTGAGGGTTTGGGGTTTGACTTTATTGGAAACGCGAACGACAGCGTTTTGGACAAGAGGTGTGATTTTTTGAAGCGTGAAAGAAGGAAGAAGGGAGGAATATAAACTGAGGGGGTTGAAGAAGGGCCACGTGGAGGAGTCGTACAGAATCCCAGTCGGGACAGCACGTGTGAGCTGTCTCTGCTTTTGACGCGTGCGGAGAAGCTTCGCCTTTCCATAAACCTTTTCCTCTTTATCCTTTATTAATTACTCTAATTACTTCCTCAAATAATATTTGTATAATTAGTTGGTATTTTGTGTTTGGTGTGAATTGTGCACACTAATTTATTTTGCACTTATTTTTTAAGTTCTATTTTTTTCTACTAACACTTTTATAGTTAATTAGTACTCCCTCCGTTCCATACTTGAAGCTACATTTTACCATTTTGGGTGTTCCATACTTGAAGCTACATTACCTAAAATAGCAAAAACACATTTAAACACTCTCCTTAAAACATCACAATATTACAACAAATGTCACTACTTTATTACACTAAAAAGTAACTTTATTACTATTTATAAAGTTGAAAAGTCTTTACTACCCCCACTTTATCTTACACAATACTAATAAACAACTCATTTATTAAAACCCGTGCCAATTTGGTTTGTAGCTTCAAGTATGGGACGGAGGGAGTATAAAAGTTAAATTGTACTGCTAATTTTTTTCTATTAACAAATATTTTTAAATAATTAATACTAACACTTTTTAGTATAAAAACTAAAATCTGTCACTAAACCTCTTATAATTAATGACAATATTTTTCATTAAAAAAACTAAAAGAGTAGATTGTGTTTTTGTCCCATCAAACCATGTACTCATTGGGATTTGACCACTGGATTTTGGATTTGGCCCCACTCGATTTTTTATGTAGAATTGGTCTCATACGAAATTTTATTGCAAACTTAGTCCTAAAATCCGTTAAAATTTAACGGAGGGTGTGCCACGTGCGATTCATGTGGCCGTTAAGTGTATTTTTTTTTTTTTGCAGACTTGGTCCCATACTATGCAAACTTGGTCCCAAACGTTATGAAAAATGCAAAATTAACCATCTTATTCATAACGTTGAAAATATCAAGTACCTTAACTTTGTGGAGATATCAATGGATATTTCGGTATCGAATATTAATATCGATAAATTTTAAAATTTATGAAAATTTAATAACAAAATTTTAATACAAAAATTTAACAAAACAATTTGAACATAATTTACATTCGTGATGAATTTACTTTTAACACATAAATTAACAAAAAAAAAATTACATTAGTGATAAATTTACATAAAATATCATATACGATGTTATCGAGCTTATATAAAATTTATCAACATTTTTTTAATATTCTCTCGATACTTTAATTAATGATATTATACTCGATATTATTATTACATAACGATATTTTCAATTCTTTTAAAAATATCGTGGAATATCATTCTTTCCAATATCGATATCGGTGACCACCAAAATTGGATACGTTGAAAAAATTTAACAAAAATAAATGACGTAGGCCCACGGTCATTTCCCAAAATAAAAAATAATAATGAATAATAGTAATGATAATCAAGGTTGAAAATATCGCTATGTGTAGAAATATCGATACTTCAAAATTTTGAAAATATCAATCGATATATCGATCAAATATCTATAATCGTAAATTTTAAAAATCATGAAAATTTAATAACAAATGTTTAATATCTAAAATTCAACAAAATAATTTGAACAAATTTTACATTTGTGATAAATTTACATTAAATATAGACTAATATACAATGTTATTTTATATGATATTTATCGACACTTTTTCAAACAAATAAAATCGATATTTATCAATATTTTCAGTTTTGAACAACGAGGCGCTTGATATTGTTATTGCATATTGATATTGAGAAAAATGATATTACACAATATTTTCTTAAAAAATCGATAAATATCGGTACCCAATAATAATATCGAGCCTAATATCGGTAAAGTATTGAGAGAATATTGAAAAAAAATTCTTGAAAAAATATCGATAAATATCACATAAGATAACATTGCGTAGTATATTATTCTATATTTTACGTAAATTTATCACAGATGTAAATTTGTTCAAATTGGTTTGTTAAATTTATGTATTAAAATTTTGTTATGAAATTTTCATAATTTTTTTGTCAATTTGATATTAATATTTTCACAAATTTATGGTCATATTTTCAATGATACATAATTTTCAACCTTGGAAAAAAACAAATGTGATATAAGCCAAATTCTTATGTACACGCGAGTGTACGGTACCCCCTACCCATTTGTAGCCAATTTCTTAATTTGGGTTTTAATCCTGACCCGGTTATCCGACCTTGTTTCAATTAGGTCATTTGCAACTCCCTTCTCTCACACTGGTTTGATTTCCGACGTTGAAGAGGTGTGATTTCCGACTTCTCTCTACAACGACGGCGGACGACGTTGAGGCGGTAGGCGCTGAGCAATTAGGTCATTTGCAACTCTCCCTTTGGGTTTCTTTCATACCACTCGTGCGATTTCCGACCTCTCTTCTACGGCGATGGCGGACAGCACGATTTAGGCGATTTTAGGGCTTCGATTTTGCGATTTCTCTTTAGTGACTTTCGGCGGCGATTTCATCTTGGGCGGTGGCGATTTCTAGGGCTAGGCGGGTAGGCGGCTACAGTCAAAAGGAAAAGGCCAGCAATTTCCTAATAACTATTCAACGCAATAAAGACTTATTAAGTTAGTATTCTAATTACGTATTTGTATGTGAAAATCATGAACTTCTAAGATCCATGCCTAAATCATGAATTTGAATTAGATTACATTAATTTAATTTACACCCCCTCCCAAATCTAGTGTTGGCAACATGTAGTTAGTAGTTTTGGTCATTCTTTGGCATTATGGAACTGATACAATCGAACTAATTAATAACATGGTTTTTAGAATAGAAATAGAAAACCAGTACAGTAAATATATTATTACTACTTTGCTTTTAAAAATCCATGTTAATCTCCTTGTAACACTGCAATCTTGAATAATTGTTGGGATATGAATCCTAGAACAAGTCCTAAATGGTGAATATAAGATAAAAAAGATAAGTTTTGATAAGCCAAAAGAAGACTTGAATATTTTCTAAGTGTTGATTGATCTAGTCTAGTTGAGTTGAAGTTATCTTATACAGATCAGTAGAGTTCACAAGACTAGTAATAGTTTCAAAAGATAAGTATGAAAGAAAAAGACAAGTACAGTGTATAAGTACTTTGTATACGTGATAGGTTTTTATTGAGCTATTCAAGATGTATAGAAGCTCATGTTTTTATATATGTAATGTATAGAATCGTTGTATAGTTATAAGTTGACTAAGCTTGTGTTATAAAAGCTTAATGTAATGTAATAGTCTTGTTAGGTTAGATGATAGACTAGATTAGTTCTATTGGAAGCCTACTGCACAAGTCAAGTAGAAGACGCAGACTACTACTACTGGACAAGACAGGTGCGCTACTACACAAAGACAAGTTAATTTGAAGTTAGTTACAGAAATGCGTATTGAAGATGAAATTGAAGAATTAGTTATGGAATAACTAATTAACGGAAGAAACGCGTGGAAGAATAAAAGAATCAGTTACAAAGTTAGTTTTCAAGAAAGGTTGTTACACAACTGAAAGTTCTTGGATTTGAAGTCTATAAATACCCCAAGGTATTCATTGGTTAAAGACTACTGAAATATTGATACTACAACATATTGAAGCATTATTGAAGTTTACTCTCAGAGTTGATTGAAGTTCAGAAAGTGAAGCCAGAAGACAAGTGAAGAATCAAGAAGGCTACTACTGAAGATCAGAGAAGTTTTTAGTTTTTGTTTTGTTACTTTTCAAGGTGCTAGATACTTGTAAAATTTCTAGTAAGATCGTAGACATATCTGGAGGTATAGTCTGTTGAAGATCTAAGTCTTCTTCTTGGGACTTTAAAGACAGGAACATACACTTGTACTCGATTGGAAGAGTTTAGTGGAAACATCACAACTGGGTTTGTGAGAGTGGATGTAGACAAGTTGTCGAACCACTATAAATCTTGTGTTTGATTTACTTTACAGTTTTGATTGTTTAAATTGCTTAATTGTTTTAACTACTTAACTAAACTAGACTAGTAGAAGTATAGAACAGAGTTCTCGGAAATAAGTTGAGTATAATCCTGAATTGGGCTCATTGATAATTTCGTATTCCGCATATTGTACTTTGATATTTCGAAAGATTTTTGAAAAGTCTATTCACCCCCCTCTAGACATTTTCACTAGCTTACTCGTTATTAACTCAACTTGGGACCAACAAGTGGTATCAGAGCAGTAGTTTACGAACTGCTGTTTCTTGATAACCGACTCAAGACTTAGGGTGAAGTCTTGGTCCTTGACTGTTCTTGTATACGTGGTCTTGATCATATTCTTGTATCATCTGTTTTTCGTGCTCCCTGTTCTTGACTTATCTGTTGTTCTCGATCATAACTCTACTTAGCACTTATTTCTTGAAATCATGTCTCTTGAGATCAGCGCCAACAAACTACCTAAGTTCCAGGTACAGGATTACGACTATTGGAAGCTAAGGATGGAAGCCATCTTCAGCTCCACTCACGACTTAATGATCTCCGTCGTCACTGAAGGTCCAATTGTGACCATGATCCCCAACACTGCTGCCCTTGATCCAAATCAGCCAGTGGGTACTCTCGTCAAGAAACCAAGGTCAGAACTAACCTCTGAAGAAATGAGACAGAATAATTTGGATAGCTTGGCCAAGAATTACATCTTACACACTCTTCCTAATGAGTATCTGGGAAAAGTGTTAAAATGTAAAACTGCCAAAGAAATGTGGGATCGCTTAGCTATCATTTGTGAAGGGACATCCCTAATCAAAGAAAGCAAGCTTTCTACTGCAGTCCAAAGATTCGAATCATTTCATATGAAAGCTGGTGAAACAATAGACCAGCTGGATACTCGTTTTACCAAAATCATGAATGACTTGGAAGTCCTTGGTAAATCTTATACTCCTCGTGAAATCAATCCTAGGATTCTAAAAAGCCTTGATAGTCGATGGAAGATGGTAAAAATGCTTGTTAAGAATACCCAAGATATAGACGTATGGACAGCAGAGACTATGTTTCAAACTCTAAAGGCTCATGAGTTTGATCTAGACGAAGATGAACCCATAGTAAGTAGTGACAGAGAACATGCTGTATCTAAGAACGTTGCTTTTAAGGCTAGTTCGTCTAAGATAGACAGGTCTAAGACTAAGACTAGGTCTGCTTCTGTTAAAGACGAGATAGATACTGATCTTAGTCTGAAGGATCAGGTAAGCCTCATGGTTAGAAAGTTTGATAGGCTGAATAAACGTTTCGGAAGATATAAGAAGTTCTATAGAGAGCATAGAGGGTCTGCTTCTAAGAACTCGTCTGAGACCAGACGAGACCGAAACTCGTCCGAAAGGAGAGACGAAGTCTCGAAAGGTAACAGACAAGATAGAGAGTCTGATGGTAGGAAGATTACTCGTTCTGATAGACGTAATAAACGAAGGAACAACTCTCCTATTAAAAAGGCTACTAATGATCTTGTGTGCTATAACTGTGAGAAACCAGGTCACTACATATATGAATGTCCAGACCTGAGTACTGATGATCGAGAAGAACGCAAAGCACGAAGGGAAAGACGATACAACCGTGGTAAAAAGGCAATGATGGCCAATGATGACTCTGACTCTGACTCAGACGAGTTGCCATCATCCTCATCTAGCTACCCGTCTGAACCAGATCACGATGAAGCATTCATAGTTGATGATGGTCTATGCTTCATGGCTAAAATCGACCAAGAGGTATCATCTGCTACATCCTTTCAATCTTGTGATGAATCAGAAACTGATGAAAGTGACACTGCCAGTAGCCAAGTAGGGAGTAGTCTTCAGCACTCTACTAGTGCAGTTGAAGACGACCTCCTACTTGGCAACAAGGCATTCATTGAAGTCAGTGACGAAAACATCATTTTAAGACAAGAAATCATTGATCTTAAGGAAGCTCAGTCTAAAGTAGATCCTAATATAACAGTCCTAAATGAACGCTTGCAAGAAGAGTTGAGACAACTCAGAGAAAAGTGTGCATTGACAGACAAGTTGTATCAAGACCTACTTAAGACACACGCTACTGAGAAACATGAATTCAATGTTTTACAAAGTAAACTCAAAAAACTTGAAGAACGTAATAAGTTCTTAGAAACCGAGGTTGTCACATTAGACCTTAAACTTACTGACCTGGTTAACTCGTCTAAGGTTAACCTTGAACTGTCAGATAGGTATAGGGCTCCTGTTGACAAGACAGGCATAGGTGCTGAGACACCCAGCTCGTCTACTCAAGTTCCTAAGAACCCTACTATTTTCATCTCAAGCTCTTTGACTAATGATAAAGGAAAAGAACCATTGATATACGATATTGACACTCCATCAAAAGGTACTGTACCAAAACAAGCTCAAGTTAACATTCCAATTACCAAAGGTGGTAAAAAGAAAGTTAACAACAAGCCTGTTCCGTTTAAGACAAGTCAACAAAGGACTAGGAATCGTGGACGATCAAATCAGGTCAGATACGAGGATTGGTACCCTGAGGAGACTAGTACTAGACAAGTACAGACTAGTCGACAAGAGTCTAGACCTCCTTTCATAAGGCAGTCTCAACTCTACTCGTCTAGACCTAGACAGGAAGGTCCAAAATATCGTATACAACCTGTTCTATATACTCCACCTTTGTCATATGATATCGAAGGAGAAGAAAGACCTAAACATGTCTATAAACCGTATGGACCTAATGCATACAAACCCTACTCTGACTATCATAGACAAGTGCCTGCTCAAGTAGAGATTAAGTCAAAAGGCTATCTCCAAAGAGTAGACCCGAACTCGACTGATAGGCCAGATAAGGACAACAAGGTCTTATTTTGCAACAAATATGGTCGAAAGCTTAGAAGGTCAAACTTGTTCAGGACTCCAATGTACATTTGGATTCCATTGAACTCGACTAACCCCCAAGGACCCCAATAAACAAGGAGGGTACCTAAATTATGTATTATCATCTATTGCAGGGTCGACTCGATCTATACAAGAAAGGTGGCTCAATAGGAGAAACTTGGTACATAGACAGTGGCTGTTCGCACCACATGACTGGTACCAAGACTCTCTTATCAAGCTACCATGAGCAAGACGGACCAAAAGTGATATTTGGTGATAGCTCCATTGCTGTTACTAAAGGATTTGGTTACGTTCGGAATGGAGACATAGAGATTCAAGATGTTTCTTATGTTGAAGGCTTGAAATACAATTTACTCTCTGTTTCACAATTTTGTGATCGTGGATACAAGGTGCAGTTCAAGAGCCAGAAATGTGAAATCATTGACAAAAGAACTCACACAGTCTTACTGGTCGGCATTAGACAAGGAAGTGTGTACATAGTAAACTGGAACAGTTGTCCGAGGGACACCTGTCTACTTACTAAGAATCCTAAAGAACTTGGCTGGCTCTGGCATAGACGCCTTTGTCATCTAAACTTTAAGGTTCTTAATAAGATAGCCAGAGACTACCTTGTGGAAGGTATTCCCAATGAAGTCTACTATAAGTCACATGTATGCACGTCCTGTCAAAAAGGTAAACAGGTAAAGGGTTCTTTTAAATCTATTCCATCCCTCTCAACCAGTAGAGTTCTTGAACTTCTACATATGGACTTACATGGCCCAATAACTCCTCCAACTTTGAACGGTAGAAGGTACACACTTGTTGTGGTAGACGACTATTCTAAGTTCACTTGGGTAGTCTTCTTACACAAGAAAAGTGATACACAAACACTTTTGCCTGATCTATTGAAGAAGTTACAGGTTGAGAAGAATCAGTCAATTGTCAAGATCCGTAGTGACAAGGGTACTGAATTTATTAACTGCTATATTAAAGAATTTTGTTCTAAGCGTGGCATCCAGCACCTTACTAGTGCAGCAAGGACACCACAACAAAATGGAGTAGCAGAACGAAGGAACAGAACTCTTAAGGAGGCCTGCAGGACCATGTTGACAGAGTATAATACGCCTCAGAAATTTTGGGCAGAAGCTATCAACACTGCATGCCACTCACAAAATAGAAGTGCTATCAATAAAGCACTAGGTAAGACGCCCTATGAGGTATGGAAAGGTAGAAAACCCAGAGTTTCATATTTTCATATATTTGGATGCAAGTGTTTCATCCATAACAATGGGAAAAGCAAGTTGAATGCATTCGATGCTAAAGCAGACGAGGGGATATTCTTAGGATACTCCTCGACTAGCAAAACATTTAGAGTATTCAACTACTCAACCCTTTGTGTGGAAGAAACACCACATGTGGTTTTCGAAGAATCTCAACAGGACTCGTCTGCCAACAAGATCAGTGAGAAAGTTACTGAGCTAACTGTCGAATCTGACAAAGACTCAGAGGTATATGAATCCGTTCAAGCTTACAATCCATTTATAAAAGCTCTCGAGTCAGACGACCAGAAGAAGGTGAGTACTCAAGGTAACTCTACTAGACCAGTTGACATGCCTAAACTAGTCGACTCGTCTACTCCCATTAAATCTTCTGCTGATAATGATGTTGACATGCATGATGCTGTACATGATATAGATGATAGTATTATTTTTAAGAATAGAAATACATGGAAATCAGCGCATAATACTGAAAATATTATTGGTGACTCTACTGTTGGTGTTAAGACTAGACGACAACTCTTTGAGTCGCAAGAACAATCTAGTCCATCTCTGTTTTGCTGGTGTTGTTTCCTCTCATCTATCGAGCCAAAAACCATTAATGAGGCATTGGCTGATAGTAATTGGATCATTGCTATGCAAGACGAGTTGAATCAGTTTGTTCGAAACGACGTCTGGGAACTTGTCGATAGACCAAAACATCATAATGTAGTTGGCACTCGATGGATTTTCAAGAATAAGAAAGATGAGAATGATGTAGTTGTTCGTAATAAGGCTAGACTAGTTGCCCAAGGCTATTCACAAGCTGAAGGCATAGACTATGATGAAACATATGCTCCTGTTGCCAGACTAGAAGCCATTCGATTGTTCCTTGCATATGCTGCTTACATGAAATTTACTGTATATCAAATGGATGTTAAAAGTGCATTTCTTAACGGTATTCTTGCGGAAGAAGTATATGTTGAACAACCCCCAGGTTTCGAAGTCAAAGGTAATCAGGTATACAAATTAAAGAAGGCCTTATATGGACTAAAGCAAGCTCCAAGAGCCTGGTACGATACTCTTTCTCAATTTCTATTAGAAAATGGTTTTACTAAAGGCAAGGTAGACAGAACCTTGTTTAGAAGACAAGAAGGGAAAGACATTTTACTCGTCCAAATTTACGTAGATGACATCATTTTTGGTTCACCTAACAAAGAGCTGAGTGAAAGTTTCTCAACACTCATGCAAAGTAAATTTGAGATGTCTATGATGGGTGAAATGAATTACTTTCTTGGACTTCAAGTAAAACAGACCCCTGAAGGGATTTTCATAAATCAAGCAAAGTATACTAGAAATCTTCTAGATAAGTATGGTATTAAGACATGCAAGTCTGCTGGCGTACCTATGCTACCTACATACAGAATGGACCCAGACGAACAAGGTAAGTGTACTGATCAAACTCATTACCGTGGTCTAATTGGTTCATTACTGTACTTGACTGCTAGTAGACCTGATATTGCATTTTCTGTTGGTGTATGTGCTCGCTTTCAAGCTAATCCAAAAGAGAGTCACATGGAAACCACTAAAAGGATTCTGAAATATTTGAAAGGAACCATCAATCGTGGTATATGGTATCCTTCAAATGATGATTTATCTCTAAGTGGCTACTCTGATTCTGATTTTGGTGGCTGTAGAATAGATAGGAAATCTACATCTGGTTCTTGTCAATTCTTAGGCACAAAACTCATTTCATGGTTTTCGAAAAAGCAGACAAGTGTTGCTACCTCTACTACTGAAGCCGAGTACATGGCTGCTGGTAGTTGTTGTAGTCAGTTATTATGGCTTATTCAACAGCTTAGAGATTATAATATTTGTGAATCAAATGTTCCTATATTCTGTGATAGTAATAGTGCGATTGCCATTACACAAAATCCTGTTCTGCACACACGTTGTAAGCATGTTGATGTGAAACACCATTTCATACGTGATCATGTAGAAAAGAAGGATATTCGCATGGAAAAGATTCATACGGATTTTCAAAGAGCTGATATTTTCACAAAACCATTAGCTGAGGCACGATTTCGTGAATTATGCATTAGTTTAGGGCTAATTGATCTAGACCCTACTTGCCTATAGCTGTGTACTAACCAGACAGGTACATCAAACGAAGTATGGAGACAAGAAATAGACTAGAGCACTCGTCTACTCACGCAACAGACAGGTATACAAGGCTAGACAAGGTGACCAGACAACCCGATGAGGAAGCTGGTAAAGCTGAGGGTAATACTAAGGGAATAAACATTTAAGGGGGAATCTATGATTTCTTAAATATCCTTATGTTGACTCTTATGTTAGTCAATAGTCATCTTGTTCGAAACCTTGATTGTTGCTTTAGATTGATATTCATCATATTTATTGTTACTTTACTTGTACCATCAATTACACGTTGAATGTGATAAGATAGGTAAATGAAGTCGTTCGATGTTCAGAATAGACATGCACAGACGAAGGGGGAACTCGTCTTGTGTACTTAAGTCAACTCGTCTGGTGAAGCTTGAGTCTACTCGTCTGTTCTGGATGGACTCGAACAGACAAGCTAAGTTTTTTTTAAATGCTAAGTGTTTAATCAAAACGGATTAAGGATATTATAGTAATTAGGTATTGATAGAATTTGAAAACCCTTGAATTAGATTTATACACTCTCATTTGATGTGGTGTATACATCCAGTTCTCACTCATCTACACTAGGACAGATGAGTTCACTCCTCTATTCTAACTAAGAAGGGGCGGATTTCAAAGTTTACAATATCAAATTACATAATACTCTCGGTTCCGTAACCGAATGCCAAAGGTCTTAACCGTCTTGATCAAAACCCAAGTTCTCACATGACTTAGTCACAATTTTTCTAACTTCTTTTCCTCTCAAGAAGATTTTTCTCTCACTATTCTCAAGCAATCCAGTTACTGATTTTTTGAGATGTCTATTCGATCTATCTTCGATCTAAGAACCAACATGCAGGTCACATTCGACCTAGGCCGGTACATCTCCGATAACAAAGTAAATGTTGAACCATCTGTGTTCTTCAAAGGCAATCACTCAGACGACGATGCTGAGATTCTGGCTAAATGCACTCGATGTGGGCTCAAACCTTATCTAGAATCATTTCCTCAAGTGGTCTTGGAGGAGGAGGTGCTAGAGTTCTATGCCAACGTCATCAGACAAGGTGATATTCTTGAATCCTTCATTGGTGAAGATCGTGTGCAAATCACTCCAGAAACGATGTTCAACCATCTACAGTTGCCCACCGGAACAATTGACATTGATAATTATGCTCTTGGACAAGAAATTCGATACTTGAGCATCTTCTGTGGCAAGAAGCTGAAACAGAAATCAGATGGCAAGTATGCTCCAGTCAAGAAGGGTGATCTTCTTAAGAAATATCGCACCTTATTGGATATTGCCAGCAAAATCTTGTTAAGTTCGACTGGTTCTCATGACTCTGTGACCTTTATGAAGGCAAGGGTTATGGCTGTCATTTTTGATGGTATCACTGAATGCAATTGGTTCAAGCTAATTGCAGATCGAATTATGTATTTTGAACGCAGTGTTCGAGTAGATGACAATACTCGGAATTGGGTGGTGTCTACTGCCGTTGGATATGGCAATAAGCTAAGTATCCTACTTCCTCTTCTTATGCCAAACAAGACGAAATGGAGTAAAGGAAAGCCGTTCCATCCTTTGAAGTTTTACTTGAAAAAGGGGGCAGTGAGGAAACAAGCTGCGGCTAGGCCATCTGCACCTAGGCAAGCCAGAATTGACCCCATGGAAGCTTTGCCGTATGCTGGTGCGTCTGGATCTTTAGAAGATGAGTCCACTGAAGACAAGTCAATAGAAGCTACACAAGACTCATCTGGTGCAGAAGACTCAGAGAAGACTCAGTCAGAGGAAGAGTCGACTCAAGAGCAGGAGTCGAGTGAACAAATACCTGAGATGTACACTCTCGTGAGAGTTGATTCGCCTACTCGTCCAGACGAGTTGAGTACACAGGTTGGTACTTCTACTCAATCTGTTTTATTTCCTCTCTCTCTCCCGTCTACTTCTGTTCGAACCAAGGCTAGATCACACCGATCTAGGCCTAGACCTATTCCCTCAACCTCACAAGTGCTGACAGCATATCCGCTGAGAGCCAGCCTACCCGAAAACACTCCCAAATTAGATACAACTGATACTCCTACAGTTGTCATACCAAACCAAGCCATATCAAAGCCCATTGAAACCAGTGCTTTCACACCCTCTCCCTCACCAGAATATGGTGAACCCCTCAACCCATCTACTGCAGACAAGACGCCAGTTGCCACTGCAACAACTGAGTTAGAGACCCCATCTACTCAGGACCCGTCTGCTGTTAGATTTGATTCCCTGGTTTACTATCCTATGTGTTTGAGAGAGAAGCGTATTCGATCTCGAATGACCAGAAATCTGAAGAGGACGCTCTCAACTATCGAAGTCGACTATGAGTTAGAGCAGTTTGAAATTCTTGTAAGGATATGCACCTGGTTTGCTCTTAAGAAGTCCTCCACTGATGACCTGTTCGAAGTTATTCAAGGAATGGGAGGAATCTCCAATTTTATGGATTGGGAGATGGAACAGAAAGAAAACAGTGGTGTAAAGGATCATTCAGAATTATTTCCGCCAAGAGCCTTGGTTGATCTTGTAAAAAGGCTATTAAAAATTCCTGATGGAATCCTGGTTGAAGAGTTCTCGTCTGATATTGGGACTCAGACTGAGCTAGTGGAAGAGGAGAAGACATAACTTGTTGATGTTGCTGTTCAAACATCTGAACCTTCTGAAGATGAGGCTGACAGTTCGGAAGAGGTTGATTCTTTTGACTTTGGGAAAGAAGATGATGAATTCCTGGATGCTGTTATGTTTAATGAAGATGAACTTATTGAGAAAGATCAAGAGAAGGGTGTTGCTGAAGCTCAGTTATCTACTCAAGGTTTGTCTGAAAGATATCTCACTGAGTTGAAGTCAGACTTGAAAGATGTTGTTCATTCTGCAATAGACGAGTTTTTACACTAAAAAATGAAGGATGTTTTGATAGAACAGAATAAATCACTCGTTGACAGTTCTAGAGAATTATTTATTGAAGAGGTCAACAAGATGGATTCTACTTTCAGAGCGGAGTTGACTGCAGAAGTTGAAAGATTTTTACAGAAACAAGTTGAAGTTTCTGAGAAGAGGTCTATCTCATTTGCTAGATCGTTGGCTGAAGAATCTGGCAAAATGGAACGTCTTTACCGAGTTAAGATTGAGATAGCGGATGAGCAGAGGAGAGAAGCACAATCTCAGTTGGTGCGTTCTCAAGCTGTTCTCACCGAGCTAACAAAGCAGAACACTCTTCTACGTCAGTCAGCTACTTATTTCAAAGATGAGTTGGTCATTAACTCACAGAAGTTAGAATCTGCTGCTGATCGCCTGGACAAGATGAGTCGGGATCAAACACATCAAAGGCAGATAGAGCTAGCTGCTGAAGCTATGAAGGAAGCGCTAAAGGAAGAAATGACTCGCTTTACAAGTCTTTTCACTCTTAAGGCTCATGATGAAGCCAAAAAGGGGGAAGAAGCAAGTAGAGTAGGGCAGGTCAGCTTATCTAAGCTGAGTGCTGAACCAGAAGAAAAGGATGCTGCAACTGCTATGCAAGAGCTAAGGAGGCCTAAAAGGAGGCTAGTAAAAACTGCAGAGCTAGAGCAAGTTGAAGCTGATGAAATAAAAAGATTGGAGAAAGGTAAGAATGTTGCATCTCCAGAAACTGAAATTCAGACTAGAAGGTCTAAAAGGAAGATAATGTTTGAAGAAATAGAAGGAGTTGCTGCAGTTGAGAAGAAGCAGAAGATTGTTGATCCTAATGATGAAAGTCGTTATGCAAGCAAGAAGAAAATAGAAAAACATATTGAAAGACTGCAAAAGCTAAAGGTGAATGAAGAAGAGATGGAAGATCAGTTCATTGACTACTTCATTGACAAAGAGCATCGACAAGAATGGCTCAAAGTGAAGAGGCAATGGGAACTTGATCATTGGATTATTCGAAAATATGGTGAGTCTGAAAGTCCAGATGAGTTATATGTCATGTTTGACAAATTCATGGAAGGACAGAATAAATTACTTTGGAATTTGGTCATGAGGATATCAGCCGCTGCAAATTTCAACATTTTGATACCGACCTTTCCAAGATGGAAGACTCCTATGACAAGTTCAGGAAAAAGAGTTGATATTAATCAAATCAAGAAGTTTGAAGAAGAACTGCTAGACGAAGAGAAGATTGAAGATGAAGATCAGGTCAGTCTAATTCACAAGAGACTCCTAGATGCATTTTGTGTTCCAAACCCGGAAGGAGGTACTCTTTCAGATTCGTTTTTTGTTTGATTCGTTTTTTTAATATTTTTGTTATTCAAAGTATGTGTAATCTACTGATCTATTTCTGAATGAATGAAAAGATAAAGTACTATTTGATGTTTAAGACAAGGTAACTACTTAACTAGTCTACTTATGAGAAAAGATTCAAGTAGTTTTGGCTTCATCAAAAAGGGGGAAATTGTTGGGATATGAATCCTAGAACAAGTCCTAAATGGTGAATATAAGATAAAAAAGATAAGTTTTGATAAGCCAAAAGAAGACTTGAATATTTTCTAAGTGTTGATTGATCTAGTCTAGTTGAGTTGAAGTTATCTTATACAGATCAGTAGAGTTCACAAGACTAGTAATAGTTTCAAAAGATAAGTATGAAAGAAAAAGACAAGTACAGTGTATAAGTACTTTGTATACGTGATAGGTTTTTATTGAGCTATTCAAGATGTATAGAAGCTCATGTTTTTATATATGTAATGTATAGAATCGTTGTATAATTATAAGTTGACTAAGCTTGTGTTATAAAAGCTTAATGTAATGTAATAGTCTTGTTAGGTTAGATGATAGACTAGATTAGTTCTATTGGAAGCCTACTGCACAAGTCAAGTAGAAGACGCAGACTACTACTACTGGACAAGACAGGTGCGCTACTACACAAAGACAAGTTAATTTGAAGTTAGTTACAGAAATGCGTATTGAAGATGAAATTGAAGAATTAGTTATGGAATAACTAATTAACGGAAGAAACGCGTGGAAGAATAAAAGAATCAGTTACAAAGTTAGTTTTCAAGAAAGGTTGTTACACAACTGAAAGTTCTTGGATTTGAAGTCTATAAATACCCCAAGGTATTCATTGGTTAAAGACTACTGAAATATTGATACTACAACATATTGAAGCATTATTGAAGTTTACTCTCAGAGTTGATTGAAGTTCAGAAAGTGAAGCCAGAAGACAAGTGAAGAATCAAGAAGGCTACTACTGAAGATCAGCGAAGTTTTTAGTTTTTGTTTTGTTACTTTTCAAGGTGCTAGATACTTGTAAAATTTCTAGTAAGATCGTAGACATATCTGGAGGTATAGTCTGTTGAAGATCTAAGTCTTCTTCTTGGGACTTTAAAGACAGGAACATACACTTGTACTCGATTGGAAGAGTTTAGTGGAAACATCACAACTGGGTTTGTGAGAGTGGATGTAGACAAGTTGTCGAACCACTATAAATCTTGTGTTTGATTTACTTTACAGTTTTGATTGTTTAAATTGCTTAATTGTTTTAACTACTTAACTAAACTAGACTAGTAGAAGTATAGAACAGAGTTCTCGAAAATAAGTTGAGTATAATCCTGAATTGGGCTCATTGATAATTTCGTATTCCGCATATTGTACTTTGATATTTCGAAAGATTTTTGAAAAGTCTATTCACCCCCCTCTAGACATTTTCACTAGCTTACTCGTTATTAACTCAACTTGGGACCAACAATAATGATGTAAATGAATGTGTATATTAATGCACTTCTCATACGTTTTCTTTGTCACTTGGACATTACATAAGAGGATATGTGCATCTGTATGTTAATTGTCTGGTTGATTATGCTAGCTCGTCTGGCATGTCCTACTTGGAATTCTTGGAAGATATGGTGGAGTATAAATATATTAACTTGTGTCATTTTTTTGTGTCTTTAGGTTTATCATAAAAAGAACTAAACAGATGGTACCCAAAGGTATGGGCCAGGAAAGAAGAAGAATAATATCGCTCTTCGAACAAGATGCGTGATGATTTGGGAAGAAGAAAAAAGAAACTTTGATCATGTTATTTTGTTGAAAAGAATTGATTTTTTTTTTTTTTTTACATTATTTTTGTTTAGGGATTAATGCTACCAAAATAATATCAAGTAACATCATATGCTTAATTCAGTTTTTAATGTCAAATTATGGTATTAATTACATTATTTAATATTTGTGTTAATAAAGAAACAAGTAATACAAATGTCAATATCCAGTAATACCACACAGTGTATTCACTAATACTAGATGTAATAACCAATAATACAAGGTGTCTAATATGATGTTTAAAACTTTAAATTACAGTGTTTAATGTTTCCGCTAAAAATCAATATTCAATTACAGTATTTAATATTTGTGTTAATAAAGAAATAATTAATACAAATATCAATATCAATATCCAGTAATACCACACAGTGTATTCACTAATACCACATGTAATAACAGTATTACAAGATGTCTAATATGATGTTTAAAACTTTAAATTACGTAGTTTAATGTTTCCACTACAAGATCAATATATAGTAAAATTAAAATTACAGTGTGAATAAATAAATAAGTAATACAAATATCGATGTCCAGTAATACCACAAAGTGTATTTAGTAATACTACGTGTAATAACCAGTAATACAAGATATCTGATATGATGTTTCATGTTTTTGCCACAAAATAACAATGTCCAATAATACCATATGCAATACGCAAAACAATCATCAACTATATTAACTGGGGATTCAGTGTTTTAGAACCAAACTAGTTCATTTGTGATGATTTGATGTATTTGCCTTATTTTTTTTATTTTTTTTATTTTTTTTGTGTGTGGAGACTACTCTTGATCCTTTTACTTCTTCCTTTTGTTAATGAGCGCATTGGATCCAAAACCGTGTTGGATGATTCTAGATGAGGCACTTCATGTTCTAGTAAGCAGATGATTGTGTTGTAAATCATGTTTCACAACTTCAAATCTTTCATTTTTATTTTTTCTGATCAACATTGATGCTTTGCAACCCGTTCTTGTAATTCCAACATCCTTCTTCTTCACAGATGTACCGGCTCCAAGACTTTTTTCATTTTTTCGTCTCAATCCTTGACAAGAACACACAAACAATTTGGACAACACAACCTTATTATTTATTGCTTGTAGAAAATCTTGTTGTTGATTTTCGTATGCTAAACCCCAATGAACAAACATGGTAACGATACAAATCATACATTTCCTCCACTGTTTCTTTCTCCACACCAAGTAGAGAACCACTAATATCATTAACATCATCATCGTTTTCTGATTTATATGTAAAAAAAAAAATCAATACAATAATAATATGTTATTCTATTGTAAGTACGATTTACATTTTATAGTTTTTGTACCTGTGTTTGATATCTCAACATTCTCTTCAACGTTTCACTCCATTGTTCATTACAATCCTATACTTCTTCATCTTGAAGAGAAACATCTTAAATTTCATATATCTTTCCACCTATAAATTAAACTGATTTCAGTAATACCAGAGCTTATATCCAGGAATACCACATGTCTCACGTCTTTCACTTTCACGCTCTATTTTTTAAAAAAAATTTAATTTTTTATTACTTGGGCCTTTGACCCGGATTTGTCCCACCCTTGACCCATATTCCATTTTTATGATGTATGCATGGTACACCCGAGGGCACCTAAGTGTGACCCGTGATATAATAGTTTTAAATCGTGTGGGACCAAAATGACTAAAATTTGCCAAGGTTAACTAGCAAATTCAAAACAGTAGGTTTATATCGTGTGAGAGCAAAAGTGAAACGAGTGTTAGTTTAGACGGCTAAATTAATGGCGGGATAAAAAATGCATAAAAAAATCTAGTGGGACCAACTTCAAAACCCAGTGGTCAAATCCCAACCAACCCATGGAATAATTTGCATAGTTTGATTGGCACGTTGTTTAAGAAAAGTGAATTTAGTGGTTGATGATGTAAAATAAATGAGGGGTATTTTAGGTAATTTGATGATGTGTAAAGTGAAATGTATGGAAAAAATGAGTGACAAATTTGAAAATAAAATGATGTTGTGAGGTTATTAATTTTGTGGGGTATTTCCATATTAAGAGTGTACAAGTAATTTTGGGACGTCCCAATAAAGAAAGTGTGCAAGTAGTCACGGGACGGAGGGAGTATTAAGTACTGACACTTTTCAATAATTAATGCTCACACTCTTCAATAAATGATAATATCACTCTTCAATATAAAAATTAAAATGTGCCACTCACTAATTCATTTAAGTAATATTCACACTCTTTAGTAATTAGTACTAGCACTTTTTAGTAATTAATGCTAACACTTTTGAGAAATTAATGCTAGCACTCTTCAATACTCCCTCCGTCCCAGGATTTTGTGCATGGTTTGACCGGCACGGAAATTAAGAAAATGGAATATAGTGATGTGTATGGTAGAATAAAGAAGGGGTATTATTGGTAATTCATTGACTAAAGTGGGTGGAGATTTGACTAAAGTTATAAATTGAGTTAAGTTGTGGTCCCAAGTAAAATAAATGAGGGGTAATATTGGTAAAAATTATGTGAGTTATTTCCTTTTTTAGAGTGTGCAAATAATGTTGGGACGCCCGTTAAGGAAAGTGTGCAAATAATCACGGGGCGGAGGGAGTAAATAATACTAGCATTTTTAGTATAAAACTAAAATGTGTCACAAATCATAACTAAAACGTGTCACTCACTATAACTGAAACTTGTCATTCTCTATAATTGAAAAGTGTCACTTGAAATAACTAAAACGTGTAGTATAATATTATTGAAATGTGTTACTCGTTACAACTGAAACGTGTTGTCTAATATTACTGAAATGTGCTACTCGTTACAACTGAAGATGTTGGGAATAAAATGAGATTTTGATTAAGATACCAAAACCCGTTAAGACATGTCATATAAGATAAGTCAAATTTCAGTGAATATGTTTCAGGAATGATGAAACATATAGATCAGGCTAGTTGAACAAGCTGACATGTTAGGCAGCTTATAGATGATTAGATGCATAAGTTGAGGGGGAACACAAGCTTAGAAGATTACAAGAATCAAGTTCTCTCAAGGCTCAGAAGTATCAGATCCCAACCCTGCTGATGGTCAAATGCCCAACTGTGCTGATAGCAAAATCAGCTCAGTAAAGAAGACAACAAGTTCTTTGATAGAGATATCAAAAGAACACATCATTTGGACCAAGTCTACTGACATGTATACTATTCAAGATCAGAAGAGATGTCCAGCAGAGTTGATCAACACACTAAACTGGAAGTGTTCACATCAAGTCTAAGTTAAGAGACAATTGTGCTGATAGGATCAAATCCACTGATATGGAAGAATGCATACTTAGAAGCTATCAATTACGATCAGTGAAGATGAGGAGCTAACTCAAGTGAAAGAATCAAGCCAACACAGCTGATAGGCCAAGCCAGTTGAAAGTGATAACACTACAAGAAAACTGATTTTTAGTAACAAAATCCTCTCACTATTGCTTCTCTAGCTAAAAGTCTACGGTGACAGGAAATTGAGAATATTAATGACAGGACCTGTCACTAAAAGTCAATTCCTATCATTAAAGTTTTTTAGTTAGAGAAGCTATAATGACAGGATTTCTGTCACTAAAAGTCAATTTTCTTGTAGTGTAAGCAGATCAGTCCTGATGATAAGGAAAGTTGTCCCTTATCATGGATCAATGATCAGAAGGAATGTCCATTGTTTGTCTACTGAATCTTCAAATCAGACATTGGGAAGAGTGAATCAAAGTCAAGACAAAGAGCTTCAAGCCGTTTACTTCCCAAATCAAGGACATGTCACTTTCAAAAAATCTGTCTTCAAATTGCAAAGTTCAAGGAAGAAAAATATAGACAATTTGAGGTTGTCTCTCCAATGGACAAATCCTCACAATTGCTCTATAAATACTGGAGTATGGAAACCATTCAAGTGTGGAAACTACAAGCATTCAAAGCCTACAAGTCTTAAGCTCATTCAAAGAATACATCATTCTTAGAGTTTCCATACACTTCTAGTTACCAACTAAGTTGAACATACTGTAAATCATTCAAAGCTTAGAGAGATACCATATCCTTATACTGTACTTCATTGTATAGGATATCTCTCCATGGTTGGAACCAACATCAACCCTTTAACCTTTCTAGGAAAACAAGAAGAGTTGTTGTAGAAGTGTGAGAACTAGAACTGTCAAGTGAAGAACAATTTAGTTCAAAGTTGAGAGTGAGTACTAGGACTCAGAATTCCTAGGGATCAAGGCACTAAGGATTAGTGTGGTTGATTAGTGCACCTTGGCACTATAAAACAAGTTAATTCCAAGTGAATGAATTATCCTGTTAAATCAGGGAAAGTTGACGTATGAGCTTGAGTCTCTGAACCACTATAAACCTATTGTATTATTTACTTTCAAGTAATTTCATACAAGTAACACATCCATACACTGCACACAAACTGATCTTCAAAAGATATACATCACAAGTTGTGCACAACAGATTTGGGACAAGTCCCCTGAAAACTGTTGAAGTGTTAAGAAAGATTTCAGAATTAAAAGGAGTTTAAATATAAAGGGCCAACCATAATTCTGCACATATAACTTACTTAGATAGTTATTCAACTGAGTACATCATAGTTCTCAGTAGTTTGATTATTTGAACAAAGTTATACATACTCAGAGAAGTTGTCTAAGACAACTCTACTGATAGCTTGATTTGTTTAAATTGAAAACGATTTGCATACACAAGTCCATTCCCGCCTCCCATACACTTGTGTCATACTCCTTTCAAGACCAACAGAATAAAATGAATATTAAAAAATTCAGGACGGGGAAAAGGGGAAACCAAAATGAGGGAAGAAATACAATGAAGCGGTGGACGAAAATGAAATCCTCTACAGCCCTGAAGAACAACAGTGCCAAAGCAGAAGAGAGGATGAAAGAGTATCGAAATAAGCGGAGTCGACTTGGACACTTGGGAAAAAATTGGGCTAGTATGGTATGAACCGAATGCGAACACGATGAAGAGGCTAAAGAAATTGGAAAGACGAGACAGAAAAATGGTGAATAATGTAGTTAAGAGTAGGCTAAGAGAAGTTGAAGCTACTGAATGCCGACATGGTGGAATGGAATAAGAGGGTGTTTGGGAGCCTAGAAAGAAGGATTGAAGGCAAAAAAAATATGATAGTGAGACTCGATGTTATTGTTGACACAGTCAGCCTAGATGAAGTGGAAGCGGAAGATCGGAGGGTGGCTTTTGAGGATGTTGGTCCTTTATGGAGTATGCCACAAGTGTATGGGGGGGGGGGGGAATGCACTTGTGTATGCAAATTTTTCTTTTTCAAACAGTTAACCTATCAGGAGAGTTGTCTGACAACTTCTCTGAGTGAACAACTTTTAATAGATAATTAACCTACTGAAAACTATGAGGTAATCTTTTGGACAACTATCTAATATAGTTATTAAGTGCGGAATGTGGTTGACCTTTTCTTTGAAAATACTCCTTGATTAGTTTCTGAAAAACAACAGTTATCAAGGACTTTGTCCAAAATTGTTTTGCTTAAGTTTACTGAATTCAAATCTTTTCTGTAAAGTTTTGTGTGCAATGTGTGTAAAGGAAATAATGCAATAAGTAAATGACACAACAAGTTATAGTGGTTCAGAGGCTCAAGCTCCTACATCCACTTTCCCTGATTGAATAGGATAATTCCTTAACTCCTGGAATTAACTTGTTTTATAGTGCCAATGTGCACTGATCAACAACACTATCTTAGTGCTTTGATCCCTAGGATAATCTGAGTCCTAGTATTCAATTTCTCTGAGTTAAAGTTGTGTTTTCTCTTAACAACTCTTAACTCCTCACTTCTACAACAAACACTACTTCACTTAAGAGGTAAGGGTTTGAGGTTTGGTTCCAACTAAGTGTGGTATCCTTTACAATAAGAA
Source organism: Galeopsis tetrahit (assembly GCA_963675135.1). Classification (NCBI taxonomy): domain Eukaryota; kingdom Viridiplantae; phylum Streptophyta; class Magnoliopsida; order Lamiales; family Lamiaceae; genus Galeopsis; species Galeopsis tetrahit. Next base: position 53,848,054 of record OY776125.1, read on the forward strand.
CAGTGTAAAGATTTAGGATATCTCTTTGCTAAGCTTGGATTTTACAAGGCTGGCTTAGCTAGAAGTGATCAGGAAACTTGGGATTCTAAGTTGTAAGCTTTATTTCCTTGAATGCTTGATAGTAGTTTGATAGCAGATTGTTGGATGCTTGAATCCTTAGATTACTTCTGTATTTATAGATCAATTTGATCATCTATCCGTTGGAGAGACAGACATTCAAATTGTCTATTTATAGCTCCATTGAAACGGCTATAAGAGCATCATTCTTTTATCCACTGTGTATAGAAGGTTCTTCAATGGTTGCTTGAATGAATGGTGTTGACTTCTGAAAAATGCGGTTGTGCAGACTTGTGTCAGTTTCTATGCTTGCACATTTTCCAAGAATGATTGTGTTAGAACTTGTACTTCACCAACGGCCAGATTGGACAAGTTCTCTGAACATCTTTTGCTGCAGATGGAATGTTCTTCAGTTCATTCAAGTCTTCAGTCTTTAATGCTTCTAAGTCTTCAATGCACATTCAGGCTTTATGGCTTTAATACTTCTTTAATGTTGTATTCTTTAGGTAGAAGCCTTTAATGCACTTGATCTTCAATACATCAACATGATCTGATATTGCTCTTATCACAGTAGATTTAGTAGCAGATCAAATGCTTTGTTTGAGCTTTGTGCATTCAGCCAAGTTGTCCTCTTTAGGGGCTTTGTCTTCACGTGTTCAGTACACTTGAGTTCTAAAAATAAAACCAAATAAGCTGCCTAACATTCCAGCTTGGACAACTATCCTGAAATTCTAGACTTGGACAAATTCTGTACTGTCTCAACTATCCTGAGATTCTAGACATGGACAAAATCTGTATTGTCTCAACTATCCTGAGACAAGTAAGCTGACTTATCTTTCTCAACTAATCTGACCATCATAATTCAGGGGTTTTGGTATCTTAATCCAAATCAATTCATTTCCCAACAGAGGACCTCATGGGGGACCTTCAATTGAAGAATAACCAACTAGTACATACGAAAAGGATAAATTGGTTAAAAGAGGGGGTAGGGGGATATGAACTCAAAGTTATTTCACTTAGTGGTTAATGCCAGACTAAAGGGAAACAATATAAAGGGGTTGTTTGTAAATGGGAGATTGTCTAAGGATGTCAGGGAGGTGAATCAAAGGTTTTTTTTCCTTCTTTAAGGAGCACTTCAAGTCCGAAAAGGTCATAAGGCCGCGTATACCTCTTGGAATGGCCAGCAAGAAGCTCGATGAATGTGACAATGCATTCCTTTCAACCAGCTTTACCGAGGACGAAATAAAGATTGTTGTTTGGAACTGTAAAGCGGATAAAAGCCCGAGCCTGGACGACTTTTCAATGGGATTATTTAAGAATAGTTGGGACCTTGTGAAGGAAGAAGTTATCAAGATGATGGGGGAATGTCATAGACATGGAAAATTGGTGAAAGAGATCAATCATTCTTGTTGGTACCTATAAATGAGTTTGAATGCTGGACAAAGTCTAGAGGGGGGGGGGGGGTGAATACACTTTGTAACTTTAAAACTTTTTCGTGTAAGATCAGATGAGACAACAAATAAGCTATATGCTTTGTCGTCTGATGTACATAATATTATATGATCGAGTGCGAGTGTAAAATAGTAAGGATAGATAACTAACATACTGATTGTTTGTAAGCTAATCAGTTGGACAACTATCTACTGAGCTGCTAGTGTGGAAATGTGTAGGCCCTGCATATTTAAACTTGTGGGTTGAATGAAAACCTTTTAACATAGAATGACTTTGATATTAAGACATATGACTATATCAGCTGACTTGATGTATGCTGATTATGGAAATAACACTTGTGAGTTTTGACTATTTTGAAAACTTATGTAATGAAGTATAACCAAATGAATAACAAAAGATATACAATAAAAAATAAAGAACACATAATTTGTAGTTGATGCGGCTAAAATGTGTCGTCCTATGAGATAATGAAATGTGGAATACATGGGTAATATTATCATATGTTATTCGTCCATTTATTCCTTTAATTATGTGTAAATTATGTGATTCAGGCCCATACTATGATAAGTAGGGCCCACGAAGATTGATACCCCGATTACGGGCCATATTATATAGGTTGGGACATCCCTTGGGCCTCCAGGCCCAGACCCACATCTTAACAGGTTTATAAAGAACCGGGCCTAAGCCCAGCTGAACGAGTCCGATCAAGTCAGGGCCCAAGAGGACTCCTTGACTTGCGCCTGAATTATCGGAGCTGAATTCCAGTAGAGAAAATCGTGGGGTTGTTGCCCACTAAGAAGATAATGTATGACTGGCCAAGTGGGCCAGGATCAAGGCCTTACTGACCAGATCAAGGGAGACTTCATCCACCTCCCTAGAAATCTGGGATCAATGGTTGAATAGAGGAATAGAGGGAGACGATTATCCTTTGCCCAAAGGTACCTTTATAAATACTCCATGCATCCCTTTCTTATATTTTTTACGTAACATTCACACTTGAGCACACTTCACACGCGTGCATACATACTTGAGCATATTGTTGCATTGTGGAGGACATTTTTAACTCCGGTTGACTGTCTTCCGAACACCTTTTCTTTGGTGGTCACCGATTTTCTGACTGGAGCGTCGGAGTCCCCGCGCCGGAGACCTCTCCGGTGTGTTATGCAGGTCATACGGAGCTACGTGGCAGCACTATGACGAGTTAATTACCACCGGTGGCCCAAGGGCAATTTGGTAATTTATTGAGCATTCAAACCTGACGCATCAGTAGTGGTTAAGACAACTTGTCCTACGTCCACTCTCACATTTCTAATTGTGAAGTTAATTCCTTATAAATAAGGTCCTTGCTACTTTTAAGTCCCAAGAGAAGACTTTTGACCTCGATACATCACCTGAGTGCATTGGGTCTACTTGTTAGGTTCGAGAACAAGTACTTTTACATTTTTCTAGTTGCAAAAATAAACTAACTTTCTAGGATTAAGGAGGTATGGTTTGGGTTTATAGAATATACCAACTGTGTGTTTAACTAAGAGGTTCAAAGCCACACTTTCTAAGTTTAAGATAATATTTGGAATACATGCTTAGATATAGGAAACTTAGAGCTATTGAATACTTAGATCTATTCTGGCTCTTAAGAACTCGAAAGGATTCAGTGAACTTGTGGTGGACTTGATGTCAGCTTATGAGAGTTCTTGCTTGTAAAGTTTCTGTAAGTTGTTACAGGAACAACCTTCTTTTATTTATAGAGGATTGGAGCACAAACTAGCTGTTGCAGCCAAATCTCCTATGTATGTGTTGATATCTTCATTGATTTGATCTTTCATTGAATTCAGGTACATACATTCCTTACATGAACAACTTCTTGTATTTATAGAGGATTAATTGTTGTTATATGATCTTTAGAACCCTAGTCCAAGTCAACTAAATAGTTGTGTTGACATCTTCTAATTGGTCCACGTCAGCTGAGTTGGTTAGACTTGTAGTCTTGTGTTCTGATAAGTCTGTCGGATGGGATACAACATTCTCTTGTCTTCTTAAGGTTGTTGCCTTCTTTAATGCATGCTATCAGCTGACTCTATCTGTTGAGTAGCTCTTCTGAAACTTTAAGGCTTCTTAGACAAGAACTGTTGGAGTCCATATCAGCTGACATCTTCTAGTCGGCTGATCTCATGTAGCTAATATCATTTGACTAAGGCATACAAGGACCTTGTCATCTGATTTCACTAATGGACTTCCTCGTCTTCTAATCTTCAGTCTTCTACTCTTTAAATCTTGAGCATGCGCGTGTTTAACCTAATGTTGGCGATCATGAGTTAGATATCCCTTGTGCCATTTCTTCCATGTCGAGTCTGAGGTAGCTTCCAGCAAGGAAAATCAGGCAGAAGGATATTGATGTTGTTATCTGTAGTTGATAGGATGACAATCATCCAGAATTCATCGTCGTTCTCTTGCATGAATTTGTCAAAGTATTGGAAAGCTAACTCATCTTTGAGTTCTCCGTATCTGCTAGAAAGATAGTAGATAATTTGCCATTTTTTCTTCAGTACGAGCCACCTTAGCTTGTGTTCATCGTCGATGAATTCTTCAATGACACTATCTTTCAGCTCTGGCTCTTCTTCTGATGTTTCCTCTTCTGCTACCGGTTCAGGGCTCTTCTTTCTCTTCTTTTGATTCCTCTTTATAGTATAAGAACCCTTCTTCGTAGCAACTTCCTTTCTTTTCTTTTGCCTATAGCGAATCTCCTCTTCTGATAGAGGTTTCTTCTTTGGAGGTGAAGGAGATTTGTTTCTAGTTGAAATTGAAACTTCCTCCTCAGCTGTTTCCCGAATGGGTGGAATAGTTAGGATAACTTGCTTCTCTCTAGATTGAGCTTTGGCAAGGAAAAATTCCTCTACCTCAGCTAAATCAGAGTCAAACAAATTAAGCGTTGAAACAAATGAGAGGTCTTGTGTTGTTCCCCCTTGACTGATGATGGTCTTCACTTTCACTTCTGCAGTTACCAATCTCCTGGCTAACTCAGCTTGAGCCTCTTCTGCTCTCTTGGCCTGCTCTTCTGCTGCAGCCATCTGTTCGGATAACTTGGCCTTAGCCTCATCTTCCCCATTTGTTGCATCATCAAGGTGGAGAGTGAGAACTTCGGTAAGTGCTCCGAATTCTTCTTTGAGAGTTTGAGTGAAGTCGTGTAGCACAACAATTGAATCTTCACGGAGACGGTGAGTAGCAGACGCAGCTACTTCCTCGTGCTATCTTGTTCGCATCTTGGACAGAAGACAAGGTTGAAAGATTATCATTCAGTTCAGTGATAAGATCTTGAAATTTGGTTTCCTTGATCTCAGTCTTAAAGGTGTGATCCATATTAGTGCAAGTCTTCACTAGATTTTCAGCATGGTGATTCATGAAATATGAAACTTCTTTCATTATGGCACCACTGCGATCGTTTGCAATGTACCGATTCATACAAAGTCTGATAGATTTGTAGATGGTCTCCTCGTCTGATTCTTCTCTTTTGAAAATATGAAGATTGAGATCGTTGAATTGAGGAGTCAAATTATCAAAGTCATGATGAGATAAGTCAGCTAACATCTGACTCAGAAGAGTAGAACTTCTTATTTTCGGTTGGCAGGCCAGGATGTACATCATCAGTCGACTATCCTTATCAGGTCTGATGTAAACTTGGTCGAACTGAGGTGTAAATGGAGCTTCAATTTCAGATGCCTTGGAAAGTAGATTCCATTCTTCCCATTCCGCCTCAGTCATAATAGGAGCTGAATATGGAGTGGGAAGGCGAGCAGCTTGAAAGGAGCTGAATATGGACCATCTACAAGTCTGATAGATTTGTAGATGGTCTCCTCGTCTGATTCTTCTCTTTTGAAAATATGAAGATTGATATCGTTGAATTGAGGAGTCAAATTATCAAAGTCATGATGAGATAAGTCAGCTAACATCTGACTCAGAAGAGTAGAACTTCTTATTTTCGGTTGGCAGGCCAGGATGTACATCATCAGTCGACTATCCTTATCAGGTCTGATGTAAACTTGGTCGAACTGAGGTGTAAATGGAGCTTCAATTTCAGATGCCTTGGAAAGTAGATTCCATTCTTCCCATTCCGCCTCAGTCATAATAGGAGCTGAATATGGAGTGGGAAGGCGAGCAGCTTGAAAGGAGGATGCAGGTGCAGCTGATGTTGCAAGGGCAAGTTGTTTGCCAGCCTCGTCTGATTCCAAAGACTTGAATTCTTCAACTCGCTCTTCAAGGGTCTTGTTCATTCCAAAGGCACAAGAGTTTTGAACTACGTTGCCATCTGGCATTAGAATGATATCATTTCCTTCTTAAAAAACAATCTTCTCCTCAGCTCTGGGAGCTGGCTGTTCAATACTTTTAGATCCCTGAGCCTTTGAGATCTGGGATTGTGAAGGCTCAGCTGTTGCAATTTCTTGCAACTGATCGAATTGAACATTGGACGGTGCCTCAACTGATATAATGATTGTTTCCATCACCAAGTCACTTACAACTTTAAGCATTGATGCCTCTGAGTCTAAGGACTCATCTTGGGTATTGACCTCAGCTGTTTGCACAACATCAGTCTCTAACTCAGCTGATTGGTCAGCTTATTTGCCAGACCGTGTAGCTGTACTCCCAACTACATCAGTTGCGGGATCTGTTGATCCTCCATCAGCTAATCCTCCCAACTACCTTGTGAAAGATCTTCGTCGTTGTATTTCTCTCCCTCAGCTACGGACCTTGGTATATCATCACTGTGATCATTGATAGCCTTAGCAATCTCATGAACTTGTGGTTTCGGAAGTTGTCCAAGCTTCCTAGCAACAAGTGTAAAGAGTGCATCATTAGATGCTAGATCGAAGAGATCTTTGATTTCAGCAGCCTCTTGCTGCTCCAACTCCCAATCGAAGAAGTTGTCTAGGCCACCCTTCTCCTCGATGACAAACACAATCTTATGGATACTGCCTCTCCTTAGCTGCCTCCAAGTCCAGATGCGAAGGACAGACTCAAAAACTCTTTCGTCCGGCATCAGCTCAGGGAAATCAGCCTTGAGCATTGCACCAATTTTGATGCGCATCAACTGCTCAGTCCGGCCGATTGGGTAGTTTGAGAGATTAGGGCTATATGGAGTGGGTGTGGAAGTTGGTTTGTTTGTTGTCTCAACTGGATCTGGTCGAGCAACATCATATGTGGTTTCGATGTTGGTGGGAGATGAGGGTGTGGAAGTTTCAGCATAAGTCTTGGCGACCTCAGCTGCTACTTCCAAAGGATTAAGAATAGGGGCTAGGGGGTCAACATAAATAGTGTGTGTTGTGGGTTGGTTTATTTCATCAACTGTAGAGGTATCAACTGATTGGGCTTGTTCTGTTTGGCTTGGCTCAGGAAAGCTTTTAAGTTGGGGTGGGGGAAAATGGATAGAAGGTAAGGCTAATTGGACATAAATTTCTTCAAATTTGCAAGCTTTTAACTCAGAAATTTGGGGTCCAAGAACTCTTTCAGGCCTTCCATCTCGTGAATTTTATTTGCAACTTTTAATATTGAAATGTGTTTCATATTGAACATATTGTAATATGCTTCTAAAAGGCTCGTATGTCTCACATATTTACTTAAAAGGTCAGGTCAATGCTATAAAAAAAAGCCTATCATAGATAATAGGTCAGGCTTATGCCCAATATTTATAAATCAGACACAAAGTTTTTCACGTAAAGTCTAGCCTAATTAATTAGCCCAAGTAATAATTAAGGAATATTCACAATTAATATATTAATCCAATTGACATATTTATTGTATTTTATAACGTCTACTAATATACATATTACCTATATAATAATATGAAGAAGAGAAAATTTGGGAGGGGCCATGGTCACTCCAAGGGGTATGTAGTTCCGTCCCTAAATGTTGGGTTTCCAATTGTCTCTCGAGAAGTCAGTCATTACAAAATTACCCTTTAACACTCATTCAATAATTTACTTTACTTTATGCATAAAAACTTACAAAATTATCCCTAAACACTCCACTCATTACACTTTTTTCTTAGTTTGTGTGCCCATAAACTGGTGCAAACATTTCTGAGACGGAGGGAATATATTTTTTTTAGTTTCATGAAGGGATAGAAAATCATTTATTGTTAAATGTTACTCCCTCTGTCTAGTTTTATAATTACCACTTTCCTAAAACGGAAATATTACTCCCACCCACTACTTTATTTCTACTTATCCCTCTGCTCAATCGTTCACTTTTTATATAAATAATCATATTTTCTTAAAACCGGTGTCCAATCTAAATGAGAGTATAAAATTGGACGGAGGGAGTACTTTCTAAATGCTTGAAGGATTTTTTTATTAGTGCAAAAGTTAGTTATTGTTATTAATGCAAGGGTTTTTCTACGATTATTCGGATTCAGGAGCAATGTAGTGTGGGCGATTCTCACATTTGGTTGGTGTGATTTACACCTTGAGTATGTGCGATTCTCACATAGTCCAACAGAAACAAAATTTCTTCCTCCTCTAGCGAAAAAGCATGGTGAAATTTCAATTTCTACCAAAAAATTGACAGTCCTCTTGGCGTCCAATATTTAAATTGAATGAGGGCTTTCGTTCTACTTGTCAAGATTTTTCTACTACTATCGGAATCGAGTCAATTGGCACAGCGCTGCGACGATGATGAGCTAAAATAGTGACTGGTTTTTCATCGTTGAACGTTTATTTTCAAGCCACCGTAGGCCAGTCCACGCCGTTGTGTATCCGTCTACCTTAACCACGCTTAAGTGCTGCCATCCTTTGGTCCATCTCGACCAGAAAACTACAGTAAAAAGGCGGGCATAAGCCTTCTCCTTAGTCAACACCTCAGTGTGTCTCCCACGCCATCGTGGTTAACCTACGCCTTAGTGCGTCCTTCCGCCCCATAGTGCAGTTCATGACTCCGGGTTCTTTTGATCAATTCAAGTGAATTTCAAACATCGGAGTGGAGGGAATTCCAAGATTCCAACACTCTCCATGAATACTGTAAGTTGGAATGCGCAAGGTTTGAAGGGTATGAATGCATTCCATAAGCTAAAGCGATTGATCGCAATGAATAAACCATTTATCTTGTTTGTGATGGAATCCAAACTTTCTGCTATTGTAGTACAAGTCTGGAAATCTATGTTTCGTTTCACTTACTGATTTACAGTTGATGCACTTGGTACTAGTGGTGGCTTGATTTTATTTGCTAATGAAGATGTACAAGTTTCTTTGGGCTCTTACTCTCTTGGACACATTGATGCTACTTTGACTTACAAGGGTTTGAGTTACTATTATACGGGCTTTCAAGGACACCCAAATGTGAATCAACGTCATCTATCTTGGGAACTTCTCAAAAAAATTGAAAAAATGCATGTTCCAAATCGAGCTTGGGTAGTATGTGGGGATTTCAACGAAATCCTTACAAGTGATGAAAAATGGGGAGGCAACCTAAGTAGTATTCTAAGAAATCATATGCATTGGTTTAGAGAGACTCTAAATGACTTGGATTTGCATGATTTGGGCTTCTCAGGCCCTATATATACGTGGACTAATAATATAAGATGACCAAATCTCATTAGAGAACGACTAGATAGGTTCGTTGCTAATATGAGATGGATGGACACTTTTGCACATTATACAGTGAAGAACTCACAATGGTTTGGATCTGATCATAGGGTTGTCTGTCTGAGACTTACATACTCTCAATTTGAATGGAAACACACATCGAGGGAGGGATTTAAGTTCGAGGATTCCTGGCTATAGGAACCAACACTTAATGACGAAGTGGTGGGGGCTTGGGAATTGGATGATGCCAACATGACACTACCAACTCGTCTACAACATTTTGGAGCTAAATTAAGCAAGTGGGCAAAGATAAAGGTTGACAATATTGATAGGAGAATAAAACGGGTCAATAACAAACTATATGAGAAGGAGATGAAAAAGTGACTAGAGAAGGAGCTAGAAAAGTTATATTCCCAGGAAGAAGAATTTTAGCAACAGAGATCATGAATGCATTGGATCACAAGTGGAGACAAGAACATACTATACTTTCATAGGAGAGCAATATAAAGATAGACAAGAAATGCAATTTTGGAACTAAAAGATGATGAGGGACGATGGCGTACTACACAGGAGGATATTAACAACTTACTCTCAGACTTCTATGGGGATTTGTTTGCTACTACGAGTGCATACATTGGCTATGACGCAACAAAAGCCGAACTGGTTTTTCGGCACTCAAACTAAACATGAGTAAAGCTTATAACCGGATTGAGTGGAAATTCCTTCAGCAACAGATGCTTAGGTTGGGATTCTCTCATAGAGTTTTCAGCCTAATGCTACGGTGTATCACAACGGTGAGCTATGCTTTTCATGTCAACAATACAATACTAGGAGATGTGATACCAACAAGAGGACTGAGACAGTGAGATCCTTTATCTACATTTTTGTTTAGTATCTCGGAAGGGGTGAAGAGAGGGGATTTGGAGGGCATTAAGGTGGCAAGAGGAGCGCCAATGATTACATGTCTGCTTTTTGTTGATGATAGTGTGGTGTTTTTTAAAGCAATGAAGGAAAATGGCCAGGAGTTACGACGCATCCTATGGGAGTATGAACATGCATCAGGACAAATGATCAATTATGAGCAATCGACAATCATTTTCAGCCCAAATATAGATAGTCGAGGCAAGCTTGAAGTGACGAACATTCTAAATGTTAAAATGTCACAAGGTCATCTGATTTATCTAGGGTTACAAACTTTCTCACTCACAGTTAAGAAGATCCAATTCCCATATCTGGTCGATAGAATGAGAAACAAGATAAACGACTGGAAATTAAAATAAGGAATTTTCTGAGGGGGCAGGGAGGTTTTGATTAAATCGGTGTTGTAGGCAATTGTACATATTTCATGCAGTGTTTTAAGATTCCAATGCAAATTTGTAACCAGATGGAATCTCTTATGACTAACTTTTGGTGGGGAAGAAAGGAAGTACATAACAAAATTCATTGGGAGAGTTGGGAAACATTGTGTAAACCAAAAGAGGAAGGATGAATGGGCTTCAGACGGATGTTACAGTTCAATCAAGCACTTCTAGCAAAACAGGTATGGAGAAAGATCGATGCCCCAACCTCACTTGTGGGTCGAGTATTCAAAGAAATGTACTTCAAACACTCGGACATAATGGAGGCAAATATATGCAACAATTCTTCTTTTATCTGGAGATCATTGTGTTCAATCAATGATGTACTAAACTGAGGATTACGATGGATGGTGGGAAACGGAAACACAATAAAACTGTATAAACATGCTTGGGTGCAAGGTTTAGTGAGTGGGAGAATTACCTCGAGAATTGCAGCAACAAACAATCATTCTTTTTTTCTTATAGAAGAAAGAGAATGGAACGAGGAGCTAGTCAGAATGGCTTTCTTGCCTTTTGAAGGTGAAGCCATATTGAGAACGGCGGTGGGAGGGATCGAGGATGAAGATAAGCGATTTTAGGAAAAGGACACATTCGGTAAATACACGGTTCAGAGTTGCTATATAGACATTTTGGAAGAAGAGCAACGTGTCAGAAAGGAAGCAACGACATTCAACACCGACAGGAGCAGTCAATGGTGGAAAAAAATGTGGGGGTTACAACTACCCCCAAAGGTGAGAATATTTGGATGAAAAATGTGCATGGACTTCATTGCAACTGAAGGAAATCTAGCTAGGAGGCATATGCCTCGGGATCCATCATGTGGAGTGTGTGGAGCGACCAACCCAAACTCAATGCATGCAATTTTTTATGTCTAGGAGTTAGACAGGTTTGAAAAAAGTACGGGATGGGGAAACAATTAAAAGAAGAAAGGTATTTACCTACACTTGATTTTCTATCCTATCTTCAATGCACACCAAAGGGTTGTTACTCAATGAAATAGTTATGGTAGCATGGGGTGTATGGAGAGAGAGATGTGCAATTATTCATGACATTAGACGACGTGGACACTACATCAATAGTAATGTGGGGGACAAAACTCTTCATTACTTGGAAACATATCAGAATGTTAAGGCCCGGGAGAAGAATGGAACGAATTCGAATAAGACCTCCGAAAATATTGGGGAAACAGATTACATGGAGGACAACTTAAATGTTGGTGGGGATTGCACATGGATACACTTAATTCTAGTCGGGAACATTTTAAGCAGCATGGTAGAAGAGTAGAAACAAAATGGAGGACAACTTGGAACTTGGTGTGGCATTTCACAATTTGGAATATTTGGATTGGGAGGAATGGGACGATGTTCAGAGGTTCAAGCTTCAAAGAAGACAAGTTAGTCAAGAATATAAAAATTGCGTCATTTAGATGGTTGAAAGCAAAATCAATGTTGCACTCTTGCTATTCTTTCAAAGTTAGGATAGGGAACCTATTTTATGTGTGAGATAGCAGTTATATTTTTATTGTTGTAATTTGCTTATGATTGTGGTTGGGTATTTCTTATACCCATGAATACAAAATGAATGCGCTTATTTTTCAAATGATTCATATAGTCAAGTGTACCCATTCCAAATTTGAGTCAAATTAAATGATCGGCGGCGGCTAGTATGTCTCGTGGTAACAAAAATGTATTTTTCGGGGGATATCAAGGTTCGGTCTTTGGTTCATATTGGTGGTCTAAATTCTTATGACCGAATTGTTCTGGCCCCTGTGAACATCTATTTTTGAGTGTATTATTGTCAAGATTTCATCTCAAATCGAGCTGCAGTTCTTCTTTCCCTTCAAACCTAGCTACTGCCCTAAGTAAGCTCCTACTGCTATTGACCGACCCTATGAGCTCCTGAGCTAACAATGAAAAAAAAAATATATTATATAATATTAGTATGGGTATCGAGTATGTATGTGACGTCCTTCCTGCACATACAATCACGTGACTGAGTGTAGTAATTATCTAATATATTGAAATACATTGACAAATTAACTTTTATATATTAAAAAATATAGTTATTAATATTAATTTTTAATATATATATAATACTAAATTTTATATGAAATTATCTATTAATTTAACGGTGCGGTCGGTGCAGTTAATCATTAAAAATTTAGATTGCACCGTTATAGCGGTGCGGTTTAGTTTAATTATTTAAACCACGGTTTAAAACGGTTTTTTAAAGTAACGGTGCGGTTCGATCGATTTTAGCGATTTTTTTAAATTTTATGATCACCCCTACTATCCCCTATCTAAAAAATTATCATCTACCTTTACTTACCTTCCTCTATTAATTTCATTTCCTTCAAATTCAATTCATATATATTATCTTCCCCAGTTTGATCTTAAACAATAATTAAGAATCTCAACCTAACGAAGAAGACTCCATGAGATGGCTTCAACAAAATTATTTAAAATTAAGGCCCAACTTATACGACGTATTGATGAATGTCAGTTTGCTCAATAGAACCCTTTGTTGATGAAGAAGGGGTTTTGAAACTTACATTATTTAAGTATTTTAATTAAAGGCGAAGTGCGATTGCATACAAAAGGTAAATGATCTATCAATTATTAATTGGACGCTTGATATTAGACAGGACGAAACTCTTGTCTCATGATAGAAAATTCCTATTTAACTGTGGGGAACTATTAGAAAATTACCCATTATTTAAAAATAATTTATGTTCGAAAAAATTTAAAATAACCTTTCCCGAAATGTTTACGGGGAATCTTGGGCACATGGTTTTAAAAAAAAAGTGTAATGATGAGAGTGTTGAGAGGTAATTTTGTAAACTTTTATATATAAAGTAAATAAAGTAGGTGGATTGAGTGTATGGTGGGACCCAAAAGTAATGGCATGAGGGATAAATATATATCCCCTATTATACTAATAGGGAGTTGAGTTTGCTTACGTGTCGTCTTCTGATTAATTTTTCCTACGTCGTCTTCTGGTTGAATTTGCCTAAATTATCAATATCAATTATGTAATACCAATTTCAATGATCTATTTTACATAAATAATTCAATATCAATCAAAATCATTCAAATTTGTAATGGTACTTGTTGATGTTGATATAAGTGTTTTGTTTAATGATCCAACCCTAACAGCCGAGTGTTGTGTTTAATGTTCCCAACACTTATGACAACGTCAGAATTTGCCCTTCCTTTTCTCACTAACTCCGATATTACACTTCTTGTTCAATAATGTCCCCAGAGCAGTTAGAAGACGTGGGCAACACCAAGTCATGCCACTGCGTGGGAGTGAGAAGTTATTGGACATGATATAAAAAGTCCTACATTCAAGGAGTAGTGGAGAGAAGTTTCTTAACCGCTTGATCTCACGTCTGTGATGATCATAGGAGTTGAAGGCAGTTCGTCCATGAAGCCTATAAATACCGTAGCTGCCTCAACACAAGATACACAAGAAAAAAAGCTAAAATCGATCACTAGTCTATAGAACACTTTATTAGTTAGAAAATCTTTGTTTCTTCTTGTAGTTCTTCACATTATTGTAAACCCGAATAATAGTGTGTTTGAACATAATCTTATTTACTAGGTTATATGCATAGATCTATGAGGGAGATAGTTTCATAGGATCTAGTAAATCATTTACACTTTCGTAGTGTTATTGTACACCTCTAAGAGGTTGTAATTTGTTTCACATATTTTTATATAGTGAACAACGTATATTATTTTATAATCTACGCAAATTTTGAATACTTCCATTTTCACTACGTGCAATTTAATTTCCGCTGCATAGTGTTGTCTGGACAGTGCCAACACGACAGACAACATCTCTAATTTCGCACGCACACGCACTTTCAGTTGGTATCAGAGCCAACTACTTGATACACTAAGTAGAGATTCTGCTTAGAGTGTGTAAATCTGAAATGGAGTATCTTCTTTCACCCGCACTAAAGCCTCTTGTTCTAGATGGCACGAATTATGCTTTCTGGAAACCAAAGATGAGAATGTACATCAAATCCATTGATGAATGAGCATGGAGGAGTGTTCTTGCTGGTTGGACTCAACCAAGAACCACGGCGGATGAAGACAATGAAGCTCGGATCAAGAGAGAGCTAGACTGGACAAATGATGAAATAACAGCTGCAAGTTACAATTCAAAGGCGTTGAATGCAATTTTCACCTCAACTGATGCCTTAATGTTCAAAATCATATCAAACTGCATATCTTCGAAGGATGCATGTGATCGATTGCAAGAGTATTGTGAAGGATCAGATAGTGTAAGAAGAACCAGACTTCGTATGCTTGGAACCAAGTTCGAGAATCTGAAACCATTTCATCTTACAATGAAAACCTGACTGAGATTTCAAATGAATCTCATTCTCTTGGAGATCCAATATCCAATACAAGGTTAGTACATAAAATTCTTAGATCAGTTCCTAAACGTTTTGAACCTAAGATATGTGCTATAGAAGAAGCTAAGGATACTGATGTGTTAAGTCAAAATGAATTGATTGGTATTTTGAAAACTTATGAAATGAACATTTCTGAAAAGACTGATAATGAAAAGAAAGTGCTTGTTTTCAAAGGTGATGCCTCATCATCTGCATCATCAGGTTCTGGAAAGTCTCCTTATGTTACTGAAATAGATTCTGATGAAGATGATATTGAGGAATATCTTAACAATCCTGATTACATAGCATTCATTACTAAACAGTTTAAGACATTCATGAGAATCAAGAACAACAAGTTTAAGGATAACATACAACCTAAGGTCCAGATTAATAACACTCAACAATTGCTTGTTAGGAAGAACACTTTTAATCCTTCTAAACCATTAGAAAGAGGTAACAGGTTTAGATCTGATCAAGACTATATGAAGAATGTTAAATGTGATGCATGTTCTGGATATGGTCATTATGTTAATGAATGTGCCAACACTATCCTAAAAAAGAAACTTAATTTCAGTGCTACTTTAAGTGATGAGTCTGATGTTGAACATGATCCTGAAAAAGACCTTGAAAAAGCTTTCTCTGCAAGAATTAAATATGATGATCTGGATGATTATTACGATGTGAGGACAAATGAGCCATCATTTGGGAAATCACTGAATAATAATGCTCCAGAATTTAACTGTTTCACAAGTTATGTCACAGAAACAGGTACATCAAGTAAAACAAGTTTATCCAGGAGAGATGCTGACATTCAAGACTTGACTAATACTGTTTTTAAACTTGAAAGTCTTTTAACAAAAAGGGATAAAGAAATTTCTAAACTTAAAGAAAGACTAGAAGTGTCTGTTCTTGATTTTAAGAAATATTCTTATGAGAACCCTTTAACCAATGAGAAAGTTTTCAAAATATCTTCTGAAACTGAGAAACTTAATCACACAATTAAGTCTCTGAACTTTGAAAATTCTGACCTAAGAGAATCAATTACCAAGCTTGAAAGTATATTAACAAGAAACGATATTGAGATATCTAAACTTGAAGATAGGTTGAAGGAAGACTCATTGAGCTTTAAAAGATTTTCTAAAGGAAAGATGAAACTGGAAGACTCTATTATTGGCTACCAAGGTAAAAATTCCAAGAAGTCTGAACCTAAGAAACCTACTATGTTTGTAAAAGCTGAAGTGAATTACAATCCTAGTATTTCTGTTATGTCTCAGATCAATATAAAAGATGTGGTTTGCCATTACTGTTTGAAAAAGGGTCATAAAAGTCCTCAATGTCTGAAGAAGAAAAATCATCTGAAAATTTATGTATTGCCTGAAATGACTCAACATTCAAGATCACATAGTAATAACTCTGCATGGATTCCAAAAGAAAATACATCTTGTAATATTTTTCATATGTCTCTAAAAGCATGTATTCCTAGATTATGGTACTTTGATAGTGGTTGTTCTAAACACATGATAGGTCAACTTGATTATCTTTCTGATTATACAGCTTATAATGGTGGTAATGTCACTTATGGTGGTGGATCTAAAGGAAAAATCATTGGTAGACGGACATTAAATGTCCTTGGTTTTCCTAAACTATCCAATGTTCTGCATGTTGATGGATTACTGGCCAATCTCATAAGCATTAGTCAATTATGTGATGATGATTTGCATGTTAAATTTGACAAAAAATCATGTTATGTGTTAAACAAAGATTCTGAATGTATCATGATGGGAAACAGATCTGCTGATAATTGTTATCTCATTGAATCTAAACTTACATGTAATAAGGCTAAAGTTGATGATAGTACATTATGACATCATAAACTTGGACATGCTAATTACAGACAACTTCATAAACTTGTTAGATTGAAAGCAGTTACAGGTTTGCCAGATCTAAAATTTTCAGATAAAAAAGTATGTGGACCTTGTAAAAAAGGCAAACAGGTTAAAGTATCTCACAAAATGTTGGGACACTGCTCAACCAAACACTACTTCGAATTGCTTCACATGGATCTTATGGGTCCTATGGAAACATAAAGTATTGGAGGTAAAATATATTCGTTAGTTGTGCTTGATGACTATTCCAGATTCACTTGGATTGAATTCTTAAAAGATAAATCTGAAACTTTTTCCATTTTCAAAATTTTGTACAAAATATTTAAGAATGTTTTTAATTCCAAAGTGTGCAGAATCAAGTCTGATCATGGAAGGGAATTTGAAAATAGTTCTTTTAGTGAGTTTTGTGAATCTAAAGGAATAATAATACAAGAGTTTTCATCACCTAAAACCCCTCAACAAAATGGCATAGCAGAAAGGAAGAATAGAACACTTCAAGAAATGGCTAGAGTCATGCTATGTTCTAAGAATCTATCCAAAAGATTTTGGGCTGAAGCTCTTAACACCGCTTGTCATATTGCAAATAGAGTTTACATCAGAACAGATTCTACTAGAACTCCATATGAAATTCAGAACAATAGAAAGCCTAACCTTAAATATTTCCATGTTTTTGGTTGTGTTTGTTACATCTTGTTGGGATATGAATCCTAAAGACAAGTTCTATTTGATGATGAGATGAGTTTTGATAAGCCAAAAAGAGAACTTGAATATATTTCTAAGTGTTGACTGATCTAGTTATGGAAGTCATCTTATGAGACAAGATCAGACGAGTACTGAGTAATATTGAAATAAACTAAGTGTTGAAAAGAACAGATTATTATAGGATTTTATGATAAGCTATAATTGTTGTATATAAGCTTATGTATATGTTTATTGATGTAATAGTTTATAGGATGACTAAGCTATTTTATAAAGCTTAAAGTAATGTAATAGTCTAGATAGATTAGGTGATAGGACAAACCAAGTTCTACAAGAAGAGAAGTCTATATGAAGAGAAGACTTGTGCAAGACAAGACAAGTGCTGAGAAGCTGAAATATTCTAAGTGTCGAAAGAAGACAAGTCAAGTTCACGTAAAATGAAGATATGATTGATCGTATATTAAAGATATGAAGTCTGTTACGTATCATAACAGAACAACCGACGTTTTAGAAAATACATATCAAGAAGAAGCGGTTATGAAGTTAGTTATCAAGAAAGGTTGTTGGATAACAAACTTATCTTGAAGAAGTGAAGTATATAAATACGTGAAGACATTCAAGCGTTAAAGACTACTGAAACTGCAAATACTGAGCATATACTGAAGAATTCAAAAGCAAGGAAACTCACAGAGTTCGAAGCGAAGTTTGAAGAAAGAAGGAAGCCCAGAAAAGACAAGTTCAAAGAGAAGAAGAAGGCTTACAAAATAGAGAAGTTTTTCTTTATTGTTTTAGTTTGATTAAGCTTGCTAGTTGCTTATTACATCACTAGTTATTAGATCGAAGATATACCTGGTGGTATAATCGAAAAGATCGAAGTCTTATTTCTTGGGACTTAAAGCCACAAGACAAGTTAATAAAATTTTACGACTGGAGTTGTGAGAGTGGACGTAGACAAGTTGTCGAACCACTATAAATCTTGTGTTTATTTGATTGATTACTTGAATTGATTAATTGACATATCTGCAGAATAGACAAGTATAGTGTTCATCGTGTATAGTTGAGTATAATTGAAAGGGCTCATAAACTGATATTCCGCATATACAATCTCTGATATTTTGAAAGATTTTAAAAGTCTATTCACCTCTCCCTTCTAGACTTTTCTAGTTTACTCAATCTTAAAACTCAACTTGTGACCAACAAGTGGTATCAGAGCAGTGGTTCAATAGGACCGCTGTTTCTTGATTATTTAAAAGACTTTTGAGGGAAAAGTCTTGGTGTTCCTGTGAATAGATCTGTATATCTTACTTGTCATATATCTTTGATCAATTTGTCATATATCTACTGAATTCTTTCCTCATGGCTATGGAAATCAATGCTAACAAGTTACCCCAGTTTTCTGTGCAAGATTATGATTACTGAAAACTCCGAATGGAAGCCATATTCATTTCTACGCATGATCTGATGGTGTCTGTCATCCAGGAGGGACCAATCACAACAATGACGCTCAACACTGCTACTATCGAGCCATCCAAAGTTGTAGGCGTACTCGTGCCTAAACCCAGGTCTAATCTCATCTCTAAAGAATTACATTTTACATACTCTTCCTAATGAGTATCTAGGCAAAGTATTGAAATGTAAGACTTCTATGATCTCCTACTTGAAGAGACTACTGCTACTACTGAACAATTACTGATCATAAAGCATTCAAAAGCAATCTAAGTCTACAGAGCATTAAAGAACTCACAGAGCTGAAGAGATCAAGAACTAAGGAGAAGCCACTGAATTGAAGAGAAGAAATCAAAGGCTATTCAAAGAGAAGTTTTACTTTTCAGTTTTTAAGTTTGTATTGTTGTAAACAAGTGTGCTAGTTACTTGTAGAATTACTAGTAGATCGAATATACACTTGGAAGTGTAATCGATAAGATCACAGTCTTAGTCTTGGGACTTTAAGCCACAAGAAACTCAAGGAAGAGTAATAAAACATCACAACTGGGATTGTGAGAGTGGATGTAGACTCATTGGTCGAACCACTATAAAATTCTGTGTTCTTTATATTTTCTGTTTAATATTTGTTTAACCAAGAACAGTAGAATTTACTAAGTAAAGATCTGATTAAAAGTTGAGTATAAAACTAAAACTGGAAGTACTGATCTGACTCACTAAGAACAGTACTATTCAGAACACTATTCCGCATTATAAACTCTGATATTTTGAAAGATTTTTGAAAGTCTATTCACCCCTCCCCTCTAGACTTTCTTAGCTTACTCAATCTTAACTCAACTTGGGACCAACAAGTGGTATCAGAGCAGTAGTTCTTTGGACTGCTGTTTTGTTGATAACCTTGTAGATCTTGAGGGAAATCTCACTGATCTTGCTACTATTTCTTGATATCTATCACTATCTGAATACTTGAAATTTATCTGCTATACTACTGATCCTATTTGTCTAATCAAACATGGATGACACTAATGTGAACAAACTTCCTAAGTTCAAGATTGCAGATTATGACTACTGGAAGCTTAGGATGGAGGCCATCTTTAGCTCAACACATGATCTGATGGTGTCTGTGGTGACTGAAGGACCAATTGTCACCATGGTGGAAAACACTGCTGTTCTGGATCCTTCTAAACCAGTTGGAGCACTGGTCCCTAAACCAAGGTCAGAACTGACTTCTGAAGAAATTAGACAAAACAATTTGGATAGTCTTGCTAAGAATTATATTTTACACACCTTGCCAAATGAGTATCTTGGCAAAGTGTTAAAATGTAAGACTGCAAAGCAAATGTGGGACAAATTGGCTATTCTTTGTGAAGGTACTACACTGATCAAAGAAAGCAAATTATCCACAGCTGTCCAAAGGTTTGAAACATTTAAGATGAAGCCAGGTGAATCAATTGATGAATTGGATACTCGATTTACCAAAATCATGAATGATCTTGATGTGTTAGGAAAGACTTATACTGAAAGAGAAGTTAACTTGAGAATCTTGAAAGCTTTGGATGAAAGGTGGAAAATGGTCAAGATGATCATTAAAACCACACAAGACATTGATTCTTGGCCAGCAGAAACTATGTTCCAAACCCTTAAGGCACATGAGTTTGAGTTAGATGAGGAAGATCCTATTACTGTTATTCATAAGGATAAGGATGCCTCTAAGGACATAGCTTTTAAAGCCTCTACCTCTAAGGGGTCTAGATCATCTAAGTCTAAGACCTCAAGCATAAAAGATGAACTAGATAGTTCTGATCTTAATCTGAAAGATCAGATGAGCCTTATGATCAAAAGATTTGATAGACTAAATAAGAGGTATGGTAGATACAAGAGATTCTATAAGGAAACCAAGGGTTCTAGTAACAGGGACTCTTCTGTGAACAGAAGGGATCAAAACTCTTCTGAAAGAAGGGATGAGATCTCTAATGAGAACAGGAGAGATAGGAACTCATCCGATAAGAGGGATAGAAAGTATTCTGATAAGAAAGACAGGAACTCAATTGACAAGCATGACAGGAACCGAAATCATTCACCTCCTAAGAGAACTTCTAACAATCCTGTTTGCTATAATTGTGATAAGCCAGTTCATTATGCTTATGAATGTCCTGATCTGAGTTCTGAAGATCGAGAAGAAAGGAAAGCCCGAAGAGATCGAAAATATGCCAAGGGTAAGAAGGCAATGATGGCATACAATGATTCTGATTCAGAATCAGAAGAGTTGCCATCGTCTTCATCTGAATACCCCTCTAGCAATGAAAATGAAGCCTTCATAGTAGATGATGGACTGGTAATGATGGCCAAAATAAATGATGAGGTATCATCTGCTAACTCTTTTCAATCTTGTAAAAATTCTGACACTGATGAAAGTGATGCTGCTGATAGCAGTATAGGAAGTAGTCTTCATCATTCCCAATGAGTGACTGAAGAAGACCTTCTACAAGCTAACAAAGCATTCATTGAAATTAGTGATGAGAATATATCTTTAAAGCAAGAAATCATTAATCTGAAAGAAGCTCAGTTGAAAGTGGATCCTAATATAATTGTCATAAATGCAAGACTATCAGAAGAGTTGTCCCAACTCCAAGAAAAGAATGCATCCATTGACAAACTATATCAGGGTATGCTTAAAACTCAAGCCAAAGAGACTAATGAATTCAATGAGTTAAAGATTAAATGTGAAAAACTTGAAGAGCGCAATAGATTCTTAGAATCTGAAGTAGTGAGCCTAGATCGAAAGCTATCTGGGATGATTAACTCTACCAAGATTAATCAAACAATCTCAGACAGATATAGAGCTCCAAATGATAAAAGTGGGATAGGTACTGATCTGCCTAGTTCCTCTACTTCAGAAGTTAAGAACACTAATGGAGCTAGTTCAAGTTATTTGCAACTAGATAAAGGAAAAGAACCTATGACTTATGATGATGATCCAAAACTCAAAGTACAGTCTAAATACATCCCTCCTACTACCAAGAATGGTAAAATGAAGAATGTATTAAGACCAGTACAGTCAAGACCATACCAGAAGAGTTATACTCCTCTGACCAGATCAAATCAGTCCTGGTATCAGAAGAGACAAACTCAGAACAGTAGGTCAAGACAAGCACAGGCAAGTTGGGAACATCCTAGACCTCCTTTCATAAGGCAGTCTCAGCTGTATTCAACTAAACCTAGGAGATTTGTGCCTCATTATCATAACAAACCTGTTCTTTATCCTCCACCTTTATCTTATGACATCATTGGTGAGGAAAGACCAAAACGCATCTATAAGCCGTATGGTCCACATGCTTTCAGACCATATTCAAACTATTACAGACATACTGATCTTACTGAAAAAGGGATAGAACCAAGGAAAGGCTATCTCAGAAAAATAGATCTTAAGTCTGCTGATAATTCTGAATTGGTTAACAAAGTACTTTTTGTGATAAATTTGGAAGGAAACTGAAGAGGTCCCATTTATTCAAATCCTCAATGTTCATTTGGGTACCTCTCACTACTAACCCCCAAGGACCCCAATAAACTAGGGTACCTAAATTATTAAGATCACTACCTTGCAGGATCGACTGGACTTATACAAGAAAGGTGGTTCAATTGGTGAGACCTGGTACATAGACAGTGGGTGTTCACACCACATGACTGGTACCAAGGCCTTGCTTACTGACTATCATGAGAAGGAAGGACCAAAAGTCATCTTTGGAGACAGCTCCATGGCAATCACAAAAGGATTTGGATTCATCAAGAATGGAGATGTTGAAATCCAAGATGTCTCCTATGTTGAAGGTTTGAAATATAATTTGTTATCTGTATCTCAATTCTGTGACAGGGGATACAAAGTTCAGTTCAAAACCAGAAGATGTGAAATAATAGACAAAAGGACTCACAATGTTCTACTTGTTGGAACAAGACAAGGAAGTGTATACATTGTGAATTGGAATAGTTGTCCTAAGAATACTTGTCTTACTACTAAGAGTCCTAAAGAAAACAGTTGGCTATGGCATAAACGCCTCTGCCATCTGAACTTTAAGATAATCAACAAGATTGCTAGAGAACATCTTGTTGAGGGCATTCCCAATGAAATCTATTCCAAATCACAAATGTGTGACTCCTGTCAAAAAGGTAAACAGGTAAAGGTTTCATTTAAGTCCATTCCAACTCTTTCAACAAGCAGAGTTTTAGAACTCTTGCATATGGATCTTCACGGTCCTATCAAACCTCCTACACTGAATGGAAGAAGGTATACTCTGGTTGTAGTAGATGATTATTCTAAGTTTACTTGGGTAGTCTTTCTACACAAAAAGAGTGATACACAAACACTACTTCCAGATCTATTAAAGAGGTTGCAGGTTGAAAAGGGTCAACCCATTGTCAAGATAAGAAGTGACAAGGGGACTGAGTTTATTAACTGTTACATCTCTGACTATTGTTCTAAGTCTGGCATACAGCATTTGACAAGTGCAGCCAGAACCCCTCAACAAAATGGTGTTGCAGAAAGGAGAAACAGAACACTAAAAGAAGCATGCAGAGCCATGATTGCAGAATTCAACACACCTCAGAAGTTTTGGGCCGAAGCCATTAACACAGCTTGCCACTCCCAAAATCGAAGTGCTCTTAATAAGGTGCATGGTAAAACACCTTATGAGGTATGGAAAGGCAGAAAACCTAGAGTTTCTTATTTTCATATCTTTGGATGTAAGTGTTTCATTCATAACAATGGCAAAAGTAAGCTAAATGCCTTTGATGCAAAAGCTGATGAAGGGATATTCTTAGGATACTCTTCAGTAAGCAAAGCATTTAGAGTATTTAATTACTCTACCCTATGTGTGGAAGAAACACCCCATGTAGTCTTTGATGAGAATGTGCAGGACTCTGCTGATCATCAGCTCAGTAAGAAAATTGACAATCTAAAGCTCCAAACCAACAATGATGATGATGATGCAGAAATATATGAATCTGTACAAGCATATAATCCTTTCCTGAAAGTCCTAGATCAAGATTCTGATAAAGAAAAGGTAAAAGACAAAGGTGAGTCATCTAAAACTTCTGATATACCAGAATTGAATGACTGCTCTCCTATGAACAAATCTGCTGATATAAATGATACTGATCTGCATGATGTTTTGCATAATATAAATGATGATAGCATTTCTGTTAAGAATAGAAGGACATGGAAGTCTGCTCATTCTACTGATCTGATTCTAGGTGATTCTAGTAAAGGTGTTAAAACTAGAAAACAACTGTTTGATTCCCAGGAAGAACCTAGTAAGTCTCTATTTTGCTGGTGTTGTTTTCTATCATCTATTGAGCCTAAAACTGTGATTGAAGCTTTAAGTGATAGTTACTGGATTATAGCCATGCAAGAAGAACTTAATCAGTTCACTAGAAATGAAGTTTGGGAACTTGTTGATAGACCTAGTGATCATAATGTTGTAGGAACTAAGTGGATTTTCAAGAACAAAAAGGATGAAAATGATCTTGTAGTTAGAAATAAGGCTAGATTAGTTGCTCAGGGCTACTCTCAAGCTGAGGGTATTAATTATGATGAAACTTTTGCTCCTGTAGCTAGACTAGAAGCTATAAGATTGTTCCTTGCTTATGCTGCACATATGAAATTCATTGTGTATCAAATGGATGTGAAAAGTGCATTTTTGAATGGTATACTTGCTGAAGAAGTTTATGTGGAACAACCACCTGGTTTTGAAGTGAATAGTCACCAAGTATACAGGTTAAAGAAAGCACTATATGGATTGAAACAAGCCCCAAGAGCCTGGTATGATACACTTTCTCTATTCTTACTTGAAAATGGTTTTACAAAAGGCAAAGTTGATAGAACCTTGTTTCGAAGAGGCAGCAAGAACACTAATTGCTGAATCCAAATTGCCTAAAGGGTTCTGGGCTGAAGCCATCAGCACTGCATGCCACACTCAAAACAGGTCCTTAATCACAAAAGGTCAAGGTAAAACTCCATATGAGCTATGGAAAGGTAGATTGCCCACTGTTGCCTATTTTCATATATTTGGTTGCAAGTGTTTCATTCACAGCAATGGGAAAGAGCAATTGAAAGCTTTTGACAACAAAGCTGATGAGGGAATATTTGTTGGATATTCACAAGTCAGCAAAGCTTACAGAGTTTACAATTGCAAAACCCTTGTTGTGGAAGAAACACCGCATGTTGTGTTTGATGAAATTGTTAATGAGTTCAGGGACAGAAACCTGAATATTGATGAGATAACACAAAGAACAACTAGATTAAGGCTTCAAAGCAAGGAAACAGTGTTTGTAGATGTTGCCCAGCCTGATCTCCATAAAAATCAGAAACTAGACAACCTACCTGAGGGTGATCAACCAGAGGACAACCAACCTGAAGGAGAAATTGAACTGACTGACCCCATCCCAGTTCAAAACCAGGTAACAACTACCAATGAAGGTAGTCAGTGGATCCAATATTCAAGGGGGAACCAATGAAAATGTCAACCTTCCTGACATTGAGGATAATAACCCTGAATATGATCCTGAACTTGATCCTTCAATTAATTTCCCTGAATTTAATGAGACTAGTGATCCAACCTCAGATGAGGACAATCCTCCTGAAGGGATCAGGTCTAGAAGGACTTGGTTGCATGACCACCCAACTAGCCTGATACTTGGTAATCCAAGTGAAGGGATCAAAACTAGAAGATTTCATGGAGAAAGTGCTTTTTTTTGTTGTTTCCTTTCAGAACAGGAACCAAAAGATATTGAGGAAGCACTTCAAGACACCAACTGGATTATTGCCATGCAAGAAGAGCTGAACCAGTTTACCAGAAATGAAGTGTGGGAATTGGTGGATAGGCCAACTCATCAAGATGTCATAGGAACCAAATGGGTGTTCAAAAACAAGAAAAATGAAAATGACATCATTGTGAGAAACAAAGCAAGACTGGTGGCCAAAGGATACTGTCAATCTGAGGGGATTGATTATGATGAGACATTTTCTCCTGTGGCCAGACTTGAGGCAATCACACTCTTCTTGGCATATGCAGCTCATAAAAGATTCAAGGTGTATCAAATGGATGTGAAGAGTGCATTTCTCAATGGGGTACTTAAAGAAGAAGTGTATGTTGAACAGCCCCCAGGCTTTGAAGAAGGAGACAAGGTGTACAGATTAAAGAAAGCTCTATATAGATTGAAGCAATCTCCAAGAGTTTGGTATGACACCTTATCACAGTTCCTACTAGATCATGGTTTTGTCAAAGGCACTGTTGACAGAACTTTGTTCAGAATCTGTGAAGGAGATGATATTTTGTTAGTCCAAATCTATGTGGATGACATTATATTTGGATCTTCAAATGAGAAATTGTGTGAGAAATACTCTAAACTCATGCAAAGCAAATTTGAGATGTCCATGATGGGATTGATGAATTTCTTTCTAGGACTTCAAGTTACTCAATCAAAGAAAGGAATATTCATCAATCAGGCCAAATACACAAGGGACATGATCAAAAAATTTTGATGTGCTACAAGCAAGCCAGTCAGAATTCCTATGAATACAAACTGGAAAATGGATCCTGATGAAAGTGGAGTATCCACCAACTCCACTGAATATAGAGGCATCATTGGATCCCTACTATATCTCACTACAAGCAGACCTGACATCACATTTGCAGTTGGAGTGTGTGCCAGATTTCAAGCAAATCCAAAGAAGAGTCACCTTGAAGCTGCCAAGAGAATTCTAAGATATCTCAAGGGATCTGAGAATCTTGGACTATGGTATCCAGCTGATGATAACATTGAGCTCACTGGATACTCAGATGCTGATTATGGAGGTTGTAGAATTGACAGAAAATCCACCTCTGGAACATGTCAATTCTTGGGCAGCAAACTAGGTTCTCAAAGAAGCAGAACACAGTGGCAACATCAACCACTGAAGCAGAATATGTAGCAGCTGGAAGTTGCTGTGCTCAGATACGTTGTCTCAGACAACAACTCAGAGACTACAAAGTCATCACTAATGAAGTTCCCATATTCTGTGACAACAATAGTGCTATTACTATCTTACAGAATCCAGTGCTTCACACCAGATGCAAACATGTTGATATCAAGAATCATTTCATAAGGGATCATGTGGAGAAGAAAGATATCAAGCTTGTCAAAATTCACACTGATAAGCAAAAGGCTGATATCTTGACAAAGCCATTAGCTGAAGCAAGATTTCTGGAACTTTCAGCTGAATTGGGCTTACTTGATCCAGGGAAGATGGAAAAATGAAGAAAGAAGCTCAAATGAAGGGGGAAGTTCATTAAGTTGAACTTCAGCAAAGTTGACCAACCTCACTGAAATTATAAGCCTGAAAGAAAGTACTCAGTGGAGTTGTCCATATAACCTTCAGCAATGTTGGTCAGGATGATTGACCATGTGGGACCCAGTCAGCAACATTGGGACCCACTCAGGTATGTTGGTCAGATATTTTGACCAAAATAGAGGTCAAAACATTTATCAGGACGTTTGTCCAAGGTGATAAGTTGATAAGTGTTATTTTTAGCATTGATTTGACATTTAAAAGAATTCTTGGGCTAAGAGTAGTCTATTTTTATGATGGCGTGTGCTATTAAGGTTTTAGCCCCCAAATGGCAAATCTGCATTTAATGCAAAATCTCATTAAAGATTGCATTAATTATTGTGCTATTGATCAAAGCCATTGATTATCATTTAACCTACATCTAACCGTTCCTAAGCCACTACCCCACTCTATCCACTTGGTCTTAGGATTAATCCACCCACATTTGTTATTATCCAACGGTTAATAAAATCACTAGATATAAAAACCCTCAGTTTTTACCCTCATTTCTCACGCACCCATACTTTCAAACCCTTAAGCAAAATTCTGAAAAACCTCTCAAACCTTCAAACCACTCACACTCTCAACCATCCATGGCCCCCAAAATCAAAAGAGAGGAACTTGTAAACTTCAATGATCCATCCTTGGATATTGATTTTGCTTATCTTAGCAATATAAACTCATTATGGTTCGAAAAGATAGTGGCCTTTGACAGCTCTGATGAGGAAGTTCTCCTTGTGCTACAATGGTTGAAGGATGCAGGGCTTGAGCAGTTTTTAGGCACCAAACCTGATTCATGCCTCAACCCCTACATGGTTGAATTCTTTGCATATCTAAGGTGGAAGGGAAAAAAATGTGATATCTGCACCAAACTTACTTATGCAGAAGAAGGAGAAGAGGAGGAATCCCAACACACCATCATCTTCACCTCAGAGGACTTGGATGCAAGCTTTGGGTTACCATCTGAAGGACTCAACCCTGAAGCCTACAGAGAAGGAGAGGAGCAGGAGTTCTCCAACCCATGGATGAAAGTCCCCAAGAAACTGGTAGGTGCTCTAAACAAAAAGACCTTGAAACTAAAGTATGAGCACTTATTTGATATTGTGGTGAAAAGTTTGCTGAGCCATTCTGGAAGTGTAGAGCAAATAAGTTTGCCAAAATTGAGAGTAATGGCAGCTGTAATTGACTCTGCTGAAAGAGGAGTCAAGTTTGATTGGAAAACTTTCATTCTGTGAAAGATGATGAATGAGAAGTACAAGTTCAAGGAGATGAAGCACCACAAAGTTGTGGTTGATGGAAAGCTTCAGTATTACAGAAGAGCAAGCTTGCTCTTGGAAAGATTTGCCCACTACACCCACCTT
This sequence comes from Galeopsis tetrahit, assembly GCA_963675135.1. NCBI lineage: Eukaryota > Viridiplantae > Streptophyta > Magnoliopsida > Lamiales > Lamiaceae > Galeopsis > Galeopsis tetrahit. Next base: position 53,876,645 of record OY776125.1, read on the forward strand.
CAAGCTAAACCAAAACCTTTTCCAGCCCAAAAGGTGATGTACAGGAAATTGTCCACCAAGACAGAAAAGAGGAAGCAGGGAGCTGCAGCAAAGCAGGATCTAACAGTTGCACGTGTTACCAGATCTTCTCCAAGGAAAAGAAAGGCTCAGACAGCTAAAACTCAGCCTAAGATGTAGAAAATAAAGCTGATTCTAAGTGAATCATCTCGAGAGAGTCATTCCAAGAGTGGAAACTCTATTTCTGAAAAGATTGACAGAGTAGAGCAAGAAGGGGTCAACCTTCCTGAAGCAGAAGAAGAACTCAGGGTGATTGTCCCCTTGCAGCCTGAAGTGTTCAGTGAGTTCAGGGATCATGAGAAGCCTACAAGGGCTGAAAGAAGAAGGAGGATCATCAAAACTTCTAAGAAGTAGAGGTTAATTGAGGAGGAAAAACAGAAAAAGGAGTTTTTCAAGGAAATTAGACAAGCAATTAGGTCTAATTCCAAAACAAGGTCCAAGTCCAAGAGCCCTGGAGCCAACTCTCCTGATATTCAATCCCAGAGAATATCACCAACACATGATGAACCAAAGCCTGAAGAAGAGGAGTGCAAGACTCCTGAAGATGCTCCAATCATGGCTAAGAAGACCTATTCTCCTGAAGGTGCTCCTGACAGGGTAGGCATTGATGTCTTAGCTGATCTTGCTGATATAGAAGACAGGCCATTCTCCCCCCTTGATCCCAGACTTATTTCATACACCAAACTACTTGAAACTGCTCTTCAAGAAGGTGATCAACTTACTTTACCACCCATTCAAGCCATCCCTTTGAACCTTCCAATAACCTCCTCAGAAACATTGCTCTCTACAGCACCTGAGACCCAAATCATTCCCAAATCCTCTAAACCCAACCCATCTGAACCTCAACTTAATCTTCCTGAAGCCCAATCCAACCCTTCTGAATCACAAGACAACTCCTCTGATGACAATGATGATGAGGAAACAGAGGAGAACACATATGAAGGCATTCTAAGGCAGATTGCCAGGGCAAATGTTGATCAACTTTATCCAGGGTTGAAAGATTACCCCAGGTTACAACAGCAGTTCTATGATCTCAGAGCACTTGTTGAGATCAAAGATAGAACAATGGTGGAAATAGCTCAGGCTATCAAGGATAAAGGTGCTAACTGGTGGCAGGTTGAAGAGAACAGGCTGTTGCATTTTGCAAATGTTAAGAAATCCAGTGTGTTGACCACTAAGGCCCTGTTCTGCACCATTCTCCATGAAAAGGTGCTTGCTGAGAGAGAAAGGATAGCTAAAGGAATTAAGCATCCTGACAGCACCTCAGATGATGCTAATGATGATGATGACACAACCAACCCCAACCCTCCTGGATCCAATCTTGCTCAGGTACATTACTTGACTTATCATTCAATTCAGGACTCTAATAAATCAGAGGAGTTGACCAAGACTGGTGACTTAGTCCAAGATACATTGGCCAAGGATGGTTCTTCTGAGCCTGAGGCAAAGCTTGACAATGTTGAGACTTCCATAGGAGAAGCTGGTTTGACTAAAGCCTCATCAGTGTCAGAAAAGTTGGACACTGACCAGCCTTTAGTCATTCGGGATGACTCAGTGGACTTGGGAAGCCCAAGCACTGCCCTCTGTGGATCCTGTTGAGGATATGGAGGTGTCAGGTTTAGGAAATGAAGGAGTTGAAAAGGAGAATAGTAATAAAAATTCAGAGGGAGAAGAAGGTGACTGTGTGATTACAGGTAGCAAGAGTGCACCACCACAAGAGGGAGAGGAAAGTGAAATGTTGGGTAAAGCCCAACATGAGAGTCAGGCTATTCTTCTAGTCAAATCTGAACTTGATGAATCCCTTGGTGAAAGGAGGCCTGATTCTCCAGTGAATGTGAGTCCATCTATTGAAAATGAAGAAAAAAAAATAGTTGAAAATGAGAGCAAAGGTGCTGATGTATCAGACCTTTTGGGAGATGAAAAGAAAGAGGGTGTTGAGGATGATTTACCTAACCCTTTATGTTTTGCAGATTCTGTAGCTGTCACCATTGAACAAATTTTTGCAGATGCTTCCCTTACAGATATTCCAGTCAACACTGATGTTGACCTTGAAGCAATCACAACTAACATGTCCACATTAAACAAGATCTACTTTGAACAAGCTAATGCAACAGAAGCTGGGCAGCAATTTGCTTCACAGACTGCAACTTCCATTGAGGAGCAGTCAGAGAAGTTGGACATCTTAGTCAGGGAAGTTGGGAAGGCTCATGCAGAAACTACAGACACTCTTGATGGTCAAGGGAAGACTCTAGCCTCTGTGAAGATGAGGCTCACAGGTTCTGAGGAAGTAGTATTGCCAACCCTAGATGCCAGAATCAGTGGAGTTGAGACTGGTCTGCAAACAGTCTCAACTGAAGTCACAAAAGTCAAAGATGCAATGACCAAGTTTACAAGAACTTTGAAGAAGGAGCAAAAGGGCCTCAGAGAAAGCTACAAGAACAATGTTTTAGCATTGAAAAGTACAATCAAGGATGCCTTGAGGCAAAGGACAGCAGCTTAGAGAAAGAAAGCTGAAGAGCTTAAAGCTGCAATGGTGAAAGAGGCTGCTGAAAAGTTATGGCCAAGGTTTCTGATCAAGTTGTGGCCAATCTCACTGACCAGTTGCAGGCCAAGCTTGATCAATCCTTGAAGGCCACACTTGATGAAATTGTTGCCCAAAAGATGAAGCCAGTTCATGTCTTTCTCAGCATGGCAGATGATAGGATGCAAAACATCCATGATGAAAATGTCTATCTGCTGCAAGAACTGAAGTCTCTCACTCATGCTCATTTCAACCTCTCTATTACAATGAGTGAGTTAAAGCCCCAATGTTTTGATAATGCCAAAAAGGGGGAAAGAGAGAGATCAATGGCAAAGGGAACCTTGGAGATTGGAGAGCCTAAGGGAAAGGACAACCAGCCTGAGATTGAGAAGGAGGAAGACATTGGAAAAGGCAAGGGGCCTATGAATGTTGAAGACCTAACTGAAGAGGAGCAGATCCAGATTGCAGTGAAGAAATCTATGGCTTTTGTCATAGAGGATCAGGCTAGATGGCAACAGAGACCTGGAGGTGAATCTACAGGCCTAGACCCCAAAGAGAAGGTGATTGAAGTAAGGGGGAAGGTTACTAGAGCATCTGCAAGAAAAAGAAATGAACAGACCTTCACTGACTTCCCAACCAGCCTGACTTTACCATCTGAGTTCCAAGCTGAAGAGGAAATTCAAGTAAGAAAGTCAAAGAAGCTGAGGAAAGCAGCCAAGTTGCCTGGAATTCAGGAAGAGGAAACTAAAGAAGTGGAAGAGGACAAGGAGCCTGAAGTAAGACAGCCCAAGCTTGCTAATGACCCCTCAAAGCTGTTTGAGGAGGGATTTGGAAAGGATCTAGAAACACAAGAGAAGCTGGCTCTTCAGAGAGCTAAGGAAAGAATGGATCAGTTGGTTGAGGCCAACAAAGCAAGAGATGAGAAAAGGGCAAATTTCAAAGCTCCAAGGAGAAGGGCTTCTTACAGAAGGTTGAAGCCTCAGTTGCTTCAAAGATGGGACACGCAATACCCTCATCATGACAAATGGGTACCAATTCAATTAAATGATGCATGGGAGAAGGCCAAGAGGAGTTTTGTTTATGACTTCTATGTCATAGGAAAGTGGCTAGGTGAAGATGTTGAAGAAGTGTTTGGCCAGTTCATGTTTGAGAATCACAGTGACTTATACCAGAAGCTGTTTGCAGTAGCTGACATTGCAAGGATAGAATTCAAAGCCCCTGGTCCCATACTGTACATGCCTCCCAAGTTCAATGGGAACATGATTGATGAAGGGAAAATCTTGGAGGAATTTATTTCCATCATGAAGATGGAAAAGATGAAGCCTGGCCCCAGAGGAACAAATCAGGAGATTTGGGAGCTGAAGAAGAGAGTCTAGGCTCAATATGGGATTGCTCCTCAAGATGATGGTTCTCTCTGAAGAATAAGTCACTTTTTCCCTTTCTATCTATGATTTTAATTTGTTGTTATTTCTATCTGTCTGTCTTGTTTTAGCATAGTGAGTCCTTTTGATTTTCCAGCATTGTAATGCCCCATGATATATATTAAAGGATCACTATTTTCATCAGAGATAATAACTCATTATCTCAACTAACCTGACATAACCTATATACTTGATTTATGTTTGTGCTAACATTTTATTTCAGGAGAATTGACCAGATCATACATCCTGAAGACAAAATTTAGTATAAGTCAAGTTCCCTTTGTAATAGGTTTTGGCATCATCAAAAAGGGGGAAATTGTTGGGAAATAAATTGATTTTGATTAAGATACCAAAACCCCTGATTGATGATGATCAGATTAGTTGAGATACATTTAAGTATGCATCACTCTAGTTGTCTCAGGATAGTTGAGACAGTAAAAATTGCCTAAGTCTAAATCTCAGAAATGTTGTGAGATTTATAGATTAGGGTAGTTGTCCAAAGCTGGAATGTTAGGCAGCTTTTTAAGGTTTAGTGTATTAGGACAAGTCTGCTGATGCCACAGAGATAAGCTTGCTGAAAAGGACAACTTAGCTGATAATCAAAGATGCAAATACTGATAAGAGTTATGTCAGATCAGTCTTAAGGCATGAAGATCAAGAGCATTGAATGATGCACACAAAAGACAAATTAAATGAAGCATTTAATGCAATCAAGCCTGAACAAAAGCATTGAAGACTTAGAAGCATTAAAGACTGGATAATTGAATGAATGGAAGAACATTCCAACTGCAGCAGGAATGTTCAGGGCACTTGTCCCATCTGACCGTTGGTAGAGTGTAAAGTCTGCCACAATCAACCTTGGGAAATGTGCAAATTTGGAAACTGACACAAGTCATAACAGCCGCATTTTTTAGAAGTCAACACATTCATTCAAACAACCATTGAAGAGTCTTTTACACAGTGGATAATAGAAGGTTGGCTTCCATAGCCGTTTCAATGGAGCTGCAAATAGACAATTTGAAATGCTATCTCTCCAACGGATAGTTGATCAAATTGCTCTATAAATTCAGAAGTGATCAAAGGATTCAAGCATCCAACTATCTGCTATCAAACTATCATCAAGCAATCAAAGGAAACCAAAGTTGTTCTTCACAATCCCAAGTTTCCTGATCACTTCAAAAGCTAAGCCTTTCTTGTAATATTCAAAGCTTAGCATTGAGATATCCTAAGCCTTTACATTATTCTTATTGTAAAGGATATCTCTATTAGTTGGAACCAAAACCTCAAACCCTTACCTCATTGAGTGAAGTAGAGTTTGTTGTAGAAGTGAGGAGTTAAGGATTGTTAAGTGAAAATACAGTCTTAACTCAGATAGATTGAGTACTAGGACTCAGATTATCCTAGGGATCAAAGCACTAAGTTAGTGTTGTTGATCAGTGCACCTTGGCACTATAAAATAAGTTAATTCCATGTGTTAAGGAATTATCCTGTTCAATCAGGGAAAGTGGATGTAGGAACTTGAGACTTTGAACCACTATAAATTGCTGTGTCATTTACTTACTGCACTCATTTTATTACTTACATTACTTGCAATAATCATTCTTAAAAGAAGTAAGTTCAGCAAAGTTAAGAAAAACTGTTTTGGACAAAGTCCCTGATCAACTATTTGTTTTCAGAAATTAACTTGGAGTATTTTTTTCAAATAAAAGGCCAATCACATTCCGCACTTAGCAACTCTTTTAGATATTTATCCAACTGAACACTTCATAGTTTACAGTAGGACAAGTATCTATTGAAGCATTCACTCAGGCTAGTTGTCGGACAACCTCCCTGATAGGACCAAACTGTTTTAAAAAAGAAAGAATGTGTATACACAAGTGCATTCCCCCCCCCCCCCATACACTTGTGTCATACTCCACCAAGGACCAACAACGCAAGTCATATACACCAATGCGTGTGTATCTTAATCAAAAGTCTTCTCTTGGGACTATAAAGTTAGCAATACGTCTTCTCTTGGGACGTTAAAGTGAGCAAGGAATTTAATATCACGATGAGTCGTGACTCATGAGAGTGGATGTAGGACAAGTTGGTCCGAACCCCTATAAATTTATGTGTCATTTACTGCTTTAGCATGCATATTTCATATCGCACAGCATGTTTTAAAAGAGGTTTTTGTATCAGCTAATACCAAATCAGCTGATACACTCTTATTTACTCGCTAGTCATGGCTCGTCGTTCTGAGTCTGAAAACATATTATGGAGAAAAATCTGGCACCAGAGTCATGAGTTCGGTCTGTTTTAAGAAGTCATATGTATCAGCTAATCATGCATGAAATTATTTACAAAGGTTTTTATTAACCAGTAGACGAGTATAATCTTTAAAAATTGGACACACTACAATTCCGCACGCTTCTCTATCAGCTGATACAATCAACAAACTAGTTAGTTCTAGGCTCCTAACGAATCAGCTGACAATTAATACTCCCTCCGTCCAATTTCATTATTCTCACTTTCCTTTTTTAGTTGTCCAATTTTATTATGCCCATACCCTCTTTGGATTCATACTACTTTATCTCCACCCTCCTACCATCACTTATTTACCCACTTTGTCATTCACTTTATTCATAAGCAATCATTTATTTACAAATGGACCCCACAATACCCCATCATACCCTCAACTTATCTACTTTATCAATAAACTAATCAATATTCATTAAAACTCGTGCCTGAAGAAGTGGGCATAATAAAATTGGACGGATAAAGTATATTATATGTGAGCTTGTTAGTGTATAATTTAAATTTGATTTATTTAAATTTTACTGTTGTCCCTCCCCTGATTTATTTGAAATGATTTATTTAAATTCGTAGCAGTTTCTGATACTGTTGTCGCAGTAGGAAAGGTAGTGTGGAAGCCCCGAAGTCGCCCTCAGACATGGTTCCACACATTACCTTTCCTACTGCGACAACAGTATCAGAAACTGCTACGAATGCTTCCAAAGTTCGCAATGGAATTCCCGCACTAGTACTGTATTTATTCGCCCCGACTCCATTGAGAAATTCAGTACCTTCACATCGGCCCTCACCAAAGACTGCTTTGATAAGTTTGCCCAATACCACTTCTTTAACGAGTTTGCCAACAGAGATGCACCCGGGGAGTGACCCGTCATTATTCCTCTCAAGGTTTTTTATAATCTATAAAATTCTCACTAAACTCCCTTTAAATCTCACTGTATAATAAATGAAATGGTGTTAAAATTTACCATTAGTCACTATTAGACAAACGTAGAACTTAAAATATATTCCCCCTTCGTGATGACTTGCATACCTTAACAAGTCCAATTGTTAAGAAAGAAATGTGAATTTTTAGTGATATGTGAGGTCAAATAAATGAGTATTTTGAGTGATTTGGCTATGAGTTGGAATAATTAAAATTAATTTTCTTTAAAACATAACAAAACTCGTTAAATTTAAATTAATAAAATGAGGTCTATTGAAAATTTTATAATAAATTTTTGTTTGTAGGTATAATATTATTTTGTATTTATAGTAATGCAAATCGGACACCCAATCTAAAATTTATGCGTCCGTCACGGTTTGCCGATTACCATTAATTATTTTTTAACATTAATTTTACTAGTTTTATGTCGGTGTAATCAGTTGTAAAACTCAAATAAAGAAAAAGAAACTCACATGCAATTAGAAATGCAGAAAGATTCAACGGCTTTAATTTAGACCAAATTTCAACTACAAATATTTCAATAAAGTCCCCAATTATATATGATAAATGCTAAATTTGATATCGACAATGCAATTTTTTATTTGTAGAAAGAAAAAAAATGAAAGGTTACATCCATTGACATCTACAAACAAACAGATCTAGAAATTAGAAAAGTAAGGCCACAATTTTACAAAGCAAGACATAAAACAAACAAATAATCATTTTTGTTGCAGAAATAGTCATGTACGTTAAATAATTAATGAATTTCGCTAGTAGATAAAAGTTGGAGGGAAAGAACTTCTAAGGCATAATATTTTGGAGGGAAATATATGACTCATTTACTTAAACAAACACACAAATTTTAAAAAATATATATCAAACCAACTTTCTCATTGCACAAAAATCAAATAAGTTTGAGAATTACACAAAAACTACCTAATAAGTTCACCATTACAAAGCACTAATAGACCTACCAAAACACTAACATAAGCAAAAGTTCCACCAATTAAATAATGAACTTTTTATTTAAGCTCTTTTGGATCTTCCTCATCAAATTGATCAGCTCTGAAAGCTTGTAAGCAAGGCTTATGACGGTCCTACGCTAACACGACTAAATACAAAGAAAAGATTAAGTGTGGATGATAGTGTTAAGAAACCAAGTTCGTCCCTATTATCATCCATCAACAATCATGAAATTGACACATTTATTTCTTATGAAATAGTAATTAAATATTTGATTATTCATCAATGACACGTATTTTGTAATACTTCCCTCTCAAGTATAGGAGGATCCTTATAATATTAGTAAGTGCTCGGTTTAGTATCAATCCACATGACTAGACTGTTCGTGTATCCTTAATGTTATGTGTTACTACTTGAATATAATGAAAAGTCATGGTTTATGCAATGAAATGTAAATGCAACTTAAATGGAAAAACTATTGATTAACTAGAACTAATGTGGTATGATAAGTATCAAGTGATGAGAGGTAGTGTTCGGGTGTTCGTCATTGTGTGAAAATAGTGTTAAAGCTCAACTTATATGTGTAATTTGTATGTTGGTGCTTGGTAAAAGCAATCACTAATGCATATATCTCATAAGGCACCTAGGATCAGGAGGAAGAATAAACACGTTCTTGCCCGGGTAATCACACAATTAGGGGGTTCTACTCTATCTAAATTAAGCTAATTTAATCTCTAATCATGCTTTTCCACTTGAATACTAGAAATCAAGCTCCTATGGTATTCTCACCAATTACCTAAACTCACATTCAAACAATTAATGTAGATTAATGGGGTTCTTATGAAAATTACCCAACTCTCATTGCGATAATCCAATATTAACTCAATCCACTCGTCCTCAACCCTCGATTATATCAAGACTAACCAACTCCTGTTGCACTAATCGAGCTTCAACATATAATCTACTAATTGAATTCAACCAAATTATCATTTAAAACTCATAAACCTAACCAATACACCTTCCAATGGAATTACACAATCAAGCTAATAACACAAATTTCATCACAATTCAAAACATCCAAACACGAATATGCTTAGCTCGTGGCTAAATTAACAAAATAAATGAATAAACTAAGGAGAATTGACATACCCATGCTTGATAATAACAAAATACTAGAATAAAATTAAGATATCACCTCTTTAATAGCAAATAAAAGACAAAACCTTGAAATGCTTCAATAATCTTCTTGAATCCTTACTTGAAATGAAATTACAACTATTTTGCATGCTATTCTATGATAATCTACTCAAGTTTATGGATTAAACTAGCTAATTTTGGTGAAAATGAAGAAAAATAGTTTTTGGTGAGCTTGGGGACCTTCAATAGTTATTTCCCCTTAAAAAAAACGAACATATGAGAGATTTTATACCCTTCCCAACAAGTTTGACACATGTCCCTAGGTCAAATGGGGAAGAAAAGTGAAATTTTGATGTGACTCGGCCGAGTTAGGGGGCTCAGTTGAGCTGCCTTTAAGAAAAACGTGGATACGACTTTAAGATTCAAGAGCTCGGCTAAGTCAGCCTCATTTTCATCGTTTTGGTGGCTTGACCAAGCACTCTTGATTGCCCACTTCCTGTGACAAGGTCTTCGTGCTCGAGCCTTGGGCTCAATCGAGCCATTTTTTGTTCACGGGCTGACTTGACCGAGTTGGTGACTCGACTGTGTCATATTTGTATCTTGTTTTGTGCATAACTTTTGATCCGGAACTACGATCGGCTTGATTCTTATTTCATTACCACCCTCTCTTTCATATCTTTCATGTGATGTACTCTTTGGATTGATCCACAATCATGCGACTCTTGCAAGCATAGAATGATCGCGTATCAAAATTTCGACAATTAAACCACAATCATACGATTCTTGCAAGCATAGAACGACATTTAAAGCATAATGCATCCACAAATTCGAGCAATCTCACGATAAATCAATAAATCAGAAAAATCCCCAATTCAGAGACCGTACAATTTTTTCAAGTAACCAAGATGTAGAGCAAGAGATACTTAATATGTGGTGTGAGAGATACTTACTATATATGTAGATCAGAAAAATCCCCAATTTAGAAAAAATCCCAAAAATCAATTTCAGAAAAAAAAAAAAACCCTCAAATATCGATTTAAAAAATCCTATGGTGTGAGAGATACTTACTTTGTGGAGGAGATTAGGCAGCCCTAGTATCCCCTGCCGCAAAGTGAATGCTGCCGCAAAGTGAATGCTAACTTCGTAACTTATATATTAAGGATATTCAAATAAATTGATTTGATCTTTTATTTGACCATACAATATTGTAAATCTTGTAATTAATTATGTCATATATTTCTCCTCAATCTTAGGGATTACATTCCTAGATTTAATACCTCTTTGTACGTTTAAATATATGTAATTCTCTATAAAATCAATATCACAAAATATTATCTTATATTGTATCAAGAGAGCCTCTCTCTAACGACAACCCTAAATCTGCAGTGCCGCTATATATATATATATATATATATTATTCTTACAGCTTTATCCTCCATCACTTCCATAGCTTTTGATAAATCTACCACCCCAACTAATCCTGCATACGTCACCCCTCCCGATCTCGCATCTGCCTCTATTAACCCATTGATCCCCCCACCCCACCCTCATGTCATTATAATTTCAGCCCATCACCATATTCTAGTGAAACTCACAACGATGAACTACACCTCCTAGCGCACGAATTTCATAGCGATTCAGAAAGGCCATAACATTGTCAAGCATATTGACAAACACGAATCATGCCCGGCTGATGACGATGCAGCCTTTCCTCGCTGGTTTCAGCAGGATCAATTGAGCATTGCTGCAATATTTGCATCGACCTCTCCTGAAATTCTTCCCGCTGTGTCGACATCCACTACACCAGCCGATGATTGGGCTATTATTGCCCAGATGTTTGTAGGTACCTCTCGCTTACGGGTGAACTGATTAAAAAGTGATCTGATCTGCGCTAACATTAGTGATCGCAACATCACTGATTTCATGCATTATATGAAAGCCAAAGCCGATGAACTAGCTTTAATTGATGAACCAGTCTGTATAGACGATATAACTATGTTTGTTCTCAATGGCTTACCTCCCTCATTCCGTGAAATTGTGAGGGCAATCAGTGCCCGTGACACTCCCTACTGCTTCGAAGAACTCCAAGATAAATTGTTTAAGCATGAACTCTATCTCAAATCTCTTGAGTCAACGAATTCCATCCTAGTTGCTACTGCAAATTCAGCACAGCACTCCAGGAGGCGCACACTACAAATTCTCTTCACACCCAAAATCACAGTTACTCATCCAACCATGGGAGAGGTCGCAACAATTCCTCTCATCGTAATTCTCAGAATCGTGGCCAGCAGCAGCCTAGTGGCTCAGATAACAACCATTGTCTGCTAACTATGTGGCTTCAAAGGTCACATTGCCCCTTATTGTCGCAAGCCTCAACCCACTGCCCATGTAGCTCAGTCGCCTATTCATTCGGCCTCCCAAGGTTCGTGGCTCGTTGATTTGAGGGCATCACATAATCTCACCAGTGATCTTGTTAATATGACCATCCATTCAGAATATGATAGCACTGACGAACTCCACATCGCCGATGGCACCGGCCTCTCAATCACCCATACTAGTACATCTTCTCTACAATTTCCATCACGTAACTTTATTTTGTCAGATGTTTTATGTGTACCTATTGCAAAACAAAACTTATTGTACATGCATCAGTTTACTAAGGCTAATGGTGTATCTGTGGAATTCTTTCTGTCTTATTTGACAATCAAGGATCAACGAACAGGGGTTTCACTAGCCAGTGGTCTATGTAAGGATGGTGTATATCACATCCGTCCTCCTTCATATTATTTGCAGTCATTGTCCAAATTTGCAACTCTTGGTATTAGGGCGTCACCAAATACTTGGCATGCTCGATTTGGGCATCCTTCCTTGAACACTAGTTTTGATATTATTAGTCATTTTAAATTACCAGTTTTTGGACCCTGAACGAGTAGTGAATGGGTTTAAAGTCTAGAGGGGAGGGGTGAATAGACTTTAAAACTTTTTCTAAACAGAGTTGTAAGTTACTCAACGTATACTTAGTCTGCTGGATTAGCTAGTCTATTGATCAAATATGAGTTTTGCGGAACGTATGGTTCCTTTGTTTAGAATCGTTCGTATCATAAAAAACCTTTCTTAGCCAAAATAAAGTACTCAGCTGACTTGTAGTCTACTGGTTTTGAAATTGTTCTTATATGGGCTCTTTTCAAAATCACTTTTAAAGCAGGATGCAGTATGAATAAATGATAAGTAAGAATGTTGAAATGAAATAAACTGGAGAGTAAATAACACCAGGAGTTATAGTGGTTTGGATATCAGATCCTACGTCCACTCTCACGATCCAATCGTGATATTAATCCTTTAATCACCAAATCAAAGGTCTTGTCCTTTTGAGTCTCAAGAGGAGGACTTTGAGCTCTGAGCAATCACCAAATTTTTACGGTCTCCACAAGTGTTTGAGAGCACTTGTACTCTTTACAAGTTTAACAACTTAGACCTTATACTGGTTAGAGTGTTTGGATTGGGGTTGTTTGATTTATCTCAAACTTATGGTTCAAGCAACAGATTGCTTAACCACTATGCCTAATCCAAATGATATATCTAATGAATAGCGTGGTTCAGTTTCTTGTTGGTGAGGAAACTAGTGATTTGAAATAGGCTTTGAAGAACTTCTCTTGAATGATCTTAGCTTGTGGTCAACTGGGTGTGTTCTTCGTTTTAACTTGATAATTGCATATAGTTTATGTGATCTTCACGAATGAAGATGGTCCTGTATTTATAAGGTTTAATCTTCAATCAACTAGCCGTTTGGAGAAACTAGCGGTTGTGATTACCCTTGATTGCAGCGTGATCTCTTGATTTTACCATGATTGATATTGATTCCACCAAATCCAGAACTTGCCTTCTTTGGATATGGAAAGTCAATTGCTCGAGATTTACACTTAGTCTTTCATGCAGATTTTCAGTCGGCTGGTCTTGTACCCTTCTGATCTTAGTACTCTTCTGGTCTGATGACTCGTCTTGTCTAGTACTCTTCTGATCTTAGTACTTAACTATTCTGATCTTGTAGGTGCAGTAGCTTATCGGTCATAAAGTAGTCTTATGATCTTCTTTTAATAGCAGTTAAGTCCAACTCATCTAATCTTGTCCATGTCTTCTCTTCTTGTCTTGATTCTTTCTAAGCTTAGAGAGCTCGATCAGTAAACATCATTTAGAAGTCCATATGAGCTAATATACATACAGTTGATCTCACAAAGACTAAACTATGAATCTATAAGTTGTTCTATACATCTCAGCTTATCTTATTAGATGACTAAATAAACTATTAAATGTTTCGGCCATAAAAAATATTACATCATAATCACATCAAAACCTATGGGTTGGGTTCATATCCCAACAATTTCCCTTTTTTTATGAAACCATAACCACTTAATCTAATCTTTCCAACTTAACAAGTAAGATAAATTAAAGCAGTTTATAAAGTAAGTATTGGTCCCAAGTTGAGTTTAAGATTAGAATAAGCCTGAAAAATCTAGAGGGGGGTGAATAGACTTTTAAAACTTTTCCTAAAATATCAGAGTTATATGCGAAATTTAGTGTTCTTAAGTAGTACTGTGCTTATAACAAATCAGCTTAGTACTCCTTAGTTTTAATGTGAGCCTTTACAATTTATACTCAACTTTTTTAGTATGAATTTTACTCAGTGAACTATATTGTTCTTAGTATGAAGTAATTCGTTTACTTAACAATATTTCTCAATCTAGTTGTTTATACAAATTCTTTAAGAACTATAAGAATATAAAACAGTATGTAAATGAACACAGAATTTATAGTGGTTCGACAAATGTCTACATCCACTCTCACAATCCCAATTGTGATGTTTTATTAACTCCTTGAGTTTCTTGTGGTTTTAAGTACCAAGACTAAGACTTCGATCTTATCGATTATACCACCAGGTATATATTCGATCTAACAACTAGTAATTCAGTCAAGAAACTACCACGCTTATTTACAAAATAAAAACACAAACTAAAAAGTAAAACTTCTCTTTGAGTATAGCCTTTGAATCTTCTTCTTCATAACTGGGCTTCTTGTTTGATCTTCTTCAAACTCTGTGAGTTTCTTGAATGCTTCTAAGAATTGTATTGCTCTTTGAATGCTCGCACTTTCAGTAATCAGTAGTCTTTTTAGTAGAAGATCCCACAATATTTATAGAACTTAGTTAGGTAGTTAGCAGTTTGTGAAACTAACTTCAACTAACTCTTAACCGCTTCTTGTAACTTATCCTTGTAACCGACTTTTGTAACTTCCAATAACTAACTTCGATTTTCTTTAAGTCAGTCTTCATATCTTCAAATATATATTCAGTTACTTCTTCAACTAATAAGTTTTCCAAACTTATTCTTCAACCTTAACTTCAGCACAGTAAAATACTCTTCTCAGTATTTATTATACTTATGTACTCTGCTCAAGTACTCTTCTTATCTTCAGTACTTAGCTTCTTTATAATACTTCTTCAATACTTCAATCTACTCTTCTTAAGTTTAGTCTTCTTGCTCCAGAGTAGTCTTCTCAGGTTGTAGTCTTCTGATCTGATTTCTAGTCTTCTGATCTAACTAACTATGCTGATTAGAATACAATACAAACTTACAAATATGAAACATATCAATACTTTATCTGAACTACATATAGAAGAGTATTTCTAAGTCTTATACTATAAGTTGTCTATACAATTCATCATCAGCTTAGTTCCTAACAGTTAGAATATATTTATCATATAAGATCAGTAATCTCAGTTCTTAAGACTTCTTAAGATGACTTAGTTAGGATGACTTCTTCCACATATATTATTAACTTTAAGTTGCTTTTGGCCATCAAAACTTATAATCATCAATTAGGTGTCTTCATGTGTTTGGAATTTTCTAAACCAAACCTTTTTACTAAGTTTCTGGCATACTTACTTTGAGAAATAAAAATGCCATTTTTTTGTTGTTTAATCTAAAGTCCTAGAAAGTAGTTTAAATCACCAACCATGGACATTTCAAAGGTAGATTCCATTTCATTCACAAATTGTTTAAGCATATTATGACATGTGGATCCAAACATTATATCATCAACATAGATTTGAGCAATCATAACATCATTTTTGTCATGTTTAATGAACAGTGTTCTATTAGCCTCACCTCTAACAAATCCAAATTCAATCAAGAACTCAGCTAGTCTTTCATACCATGCTCTAGGTGCTTGTTTCAAACCATATAAAGCCTTTTTCAATTTAAATACATGATCAGGAAATTCAGGGTTTTCAAAATCTTTTGGTTGTTCTACATATGCTTTTTCCATGAGAATACCATTTAAAAAAGTAAATTTAACATCAATTTGATGTAACTTTATATCAATATAGCAGGCAATAGAAAGTAAAAATCTAATAGATTCTATTCTAGCAACAGGATCAAATGTTTCATCAAAGTCTACACCTTCTACTTGAGTGTAACCTTGAGCTACCAACCTAGCTTTGTTTCTAATAATGTTCCCTATCTCATCAGTTTTATTTTTAAAGATCCATTTAGTTCCTATAACATTTACATGTTCTGGCCTAGGAACTAAATCCAAATATCATTTCTTACAAACTGATTTATTTCCTCATGTATAACTTCAACCCAATTTTTATCATTTAAGGCTTCTTTAATAGTTTAGGTTCAATCATAGAATGATAGTATCCATGTGTTACCTTGTTACACATTGATGACATACAAATAGATCTTACCACATCCTTAGAATTCATACCCATCCTTCTTCTGGTTTGAACACCAGTGGATTGTTCACAAATAATTTGATCTTGTGGATGATTCTTCTAAACTCTGATGAATGGAGTTTTCTAAAGATTATTCAGATTTTTTGGATTTGTGTTCTCAAATGATTCTTCTGGTGTGTCATCATTTTGACCATCATTCTTAGTTTGTTCAACTTTTTTAGTACTGATTGGAACATCAATCAAGTCCGAAATATCATCCTCTTCTATGCTCTTTCCAGTATCAGTCTCATCATCAAAGACAATATTTACTGATTCTTGAACAGTATCAGTCCTGAAATTATAAATTTTGTAAGCTTTGCTATTTCTAGAATAACCAAGGAAGAATCCTTTGTCACTCTTAAAATCAAATTTATGCACGTGATCCTTGTCATTTAAGATATAGCAAACAGATCCAAAGACATGAAAGTACTTAAAATTGGGCTTTCTATTATTCAGAATTTCATAAGGAGTTTTAGTAGCATCTATTCTAATATAAACTCTATTTGAAATATAACAAGCAGTATTTAAAACTTCAGCCCAAAATCTTTTTGAAAGATTTTTAGAACACAACATTACTCTAGCTATTTTTGAAGGGTTATGTTTTTCCTTTCAGCAATGCCATTTTGTTGAGGAGTTTTTGGAGATGAAAGTTCGTGTTTTATTCCTTTAGATTCACAAAATTTGGCAAATGAACTATTTTCAAATTCTCTTCCAAGGTCTGATCTAATTCTACAAACTTTTGAATTCAAAACAGTTTTGAATCTTTTGTACAGAATTTTGAAAATAAAGAATATTTCAGATTTGTCTTTTAAAAATTCAATCCAAGTAAATCTAGAATAGTCATCAACTACAACTAGAGAATACATTTTTCATCAATACTTTTTGTTTCCATAGGACCCATAAGATCCATATGACGTAACTCAAAGCAGTATTTAGTTGAGCAATGTCCTAACATTTTATGAGACAATTTTACTTGTTTTCCTTTTTTACAAGGTCCACATACCTTGTTATCTGTTAAGCTCAACTTTGGTAAACATGTAACAGCTTTCAATCTGATTAATTTAGCAATTTGTCTGTAGTTAGCATGTCCAAGTTTATGATGCCACATAACTCATTCATTGCTTTTCACACTATTGCGCTTCATTTTTTATTCAATCAAGTAATAGTTATCAGCAGATCTATTTCCCATCATAATGCATTCAGAATCTTTATCTAAAACATAGTAGGATTTTTTGTCGAATTTAACATGTAAATCATCATCACATAATTGACTGATGTTAATGAAGTTAGCAAGTAATCCATCAACATACAAAACATTTCACAATTTTGGAAATCCAGGAACATTTAATGTTCCTTTACCAATTATTCTTCCTTTAGATCCACCACCATAAGTGACTAGGGGTGTAAACGAGCCGAGTCGAGCCGAGTAGTGCTGAGCTCGAAACTCGACTCGATTGTTATACTCAAAGCTCGAAACTCGACTCGACTCGGTCGAGCCTAAAATTTTGAAGATCGAGCTCGACTCGACTAGGCTCGATTACCTATATAATTTTCAAAATTAATTTTAAAACATATTTTTTTCTAAAATAAACTCGAGCTCGACTCGGCTCGGCTCGACTCGACTCGATTACTCGTATATAAATATAAATTATATATTAATGGCAAAATAGTAAATATTGTTCAAGCTCGATTAGGCTCGCGAGCCTTTCGAGCCGAGTATTTCTGAGCTCGAACTCGAACTCGGTAGCTACTCGAGTAGCTCGAAACTCGACTCGATTAACTTCGAGTCGATTTTGATCTTTTTTCGAGTCGAGCACGAGTAGCTCGCGAGTAGGCTCGACTCACTTACACCCCTATAAGTGACATTACCACCACCATAAGCTTTATAGTCATAAAGATAATCAATTTGACCTATCATATGTTTAGAACAGCCACTATCAAAATACCATAAACTAGGAACATATGCTTTCAAAGACGTATGAACAGCATTGCAAGTAGTATTTTCTTTTGAAATCCATGCAGAGTTTTGAAAATGTTGTTTTGAATGTTGCATCGTTTTATTAGATTTCGAAGCAATCATGTCATTTTTCTTTTTCAGACATTATGGACTAATATGTCATTTCTTAAAACAGTAATGGCATAAGAATTCTTTTGCACTAACTTTAGTATTTGCAGAGAATTCATTTCCTGTTCCAACTTCAGCTTTGATGAACACAATAGATTTCTTGTCACTAGTAGAGTTGTGACTTTTACCTTGATAACCAATACCTGTTTGTCTTGAATTGTTAGTCAATAATGACTCATCCGGTTTCATCTTTCCTTCTGAATATCTTTTGAAGTTCAATGAAGCTTCCTTCAACTTTTCTTCAAGTTTAGACACTTCAAAGTCCTTTTTGATTAAAATTCTTTAAATTTTAGTGATTGACTCTCTCAAGTCAGGGTTTTCAAATGATAGAGACTTAATAAGCATGATTAAGCTTCTCATTTTCAGTAGAGATTTTGAACGATTCTTCATTGGTTAAAGGATTGTCATAGGAATATTTGTTGAAGTCCAGAATGGAGACATCTAATCTGTCTTTAAGTTTAGAAATTTCAAAATCATTTTTAGTCAACATACTCTCTAGTTTAGAAATAGGTTTAGTTAAGTCGTTGATATCAACATCATTTCTAGATGGACCTGATTTACTTAATGTACCTATCTCAGAAACAAAACTAGTAAAACAATTAAATTTTGAATCATTGATTCTTCAAATGATGGCTCATTTGGTCTCACATCATAATAATCATCAAGATCATCATCAAAAATATCATTGTATTCTATCCTTGTTGAAAAAACTTTTTCAACATCTTTTTCAGGATCATTCTCAACATCATACTCATCACTTAAAGTAGCACTGAAATTAAGTTTATTTTTAAGTAAGGTGTTGGCACATTCATTAGCAAAATGACTGTATCCAGAACATGCATCACATTTAACATTCTTCCTGTATTCTTGATCAGAACTAAACTTGTTACCTTTCTCCAATTATCTAGATTGATTAAAGGTATTTTTTCTAACAGGCAATTGTTGAGTATTATTGATCTGAACCTTAGGTTGAACATTATCCTTAAACTTGTTGTTTTTGTTTTTTAGAATAGTTTTAAATTGTATGTTGAAACATTCCTCTAACTCATCATCTGATTCAATTTCAGTAACATAAGGAGTTTTTTCAGAACTTCAGAACTGAATGAAGAGGCATCACCTTTGAAAACAAGAACTTAGTTATCATTTTCAGTCTTTTCAGAAATGTTCATTTCATAAGTTTTCAAAATACTAACCAATTCATTTTGACTAAAAACATCAGTATCTTTTGCTTCTTCTATAGCACATATCTTAGGATCAAAACGTTTAGGAACAGATCTAAGAATTTTATGTACTAACTTTGTATTAGATATTTGATCACCAAGTGAGTGAGCTTCATTTGCAATTTCAGTCAATCTTTCATTGTAGGTTGAGATGGTTCCATCTTTTCTTTCATCCTCAAATTTTCAAATTTGATTCCTTCGCACTCTGTATGGTCCTTCGCACTCTGTCCTATCCTTCACAATGTTCTTGCAGTCGATCCCATGATCTTGAACATTGAGGCATCAGTTGAGGTGAAGATAACATTCAACACCTGTAAATTGTAACTTGCAGTTGTGATTTCATCGTCTGTCCAGTCGAGTTCTCTCTTAACTCGAGATTCATTGTCATCATCCGTCGTAGTTCGTGGTTGAGTACAACCAGTAAAAACACTCCTCCAGGATTGTTCATTAATGGATTTGATGTACATCCTCATCTTCGGTTTCCAGAATGCATAATTAGTGCCATCTAGAATAGGAGACTTGAGTGCGGGTGAAAGTGGATATTCCATTTGTAATCACACACTCTAAGCAGAATCTCTACTTAGTGTATCAAGTAGTTGGCTCTGATACCAACTGTTGGGATATGAATCCTTGAAATAATGTTCTAGTTGATGAAAGCATATTTTGATGGCCAAAAGCAACTTAAAGTTAGTGATATATGTGGTTCTAAGTCATCTTAACTAAGTCATCTGTATATAACCTTACTAATCTGATGAGAAACTTGAATTGAGATTACTGATCTTAATGATATCTAAAATAAGTTTACTGATCTTATGTAGTAATATTAAGAATAAAATTACTGATCTTAACTGAGTCATATAAAGTAAGATTACTGATCTGAGTATTGAAACTGAGAATAATTTTAGTGATCTTATATGAGATATTTGAAATCTGAGTTACTGATCTGATATACTTATTGATCTTATATGCTTACTGGTCTTATATATAAGTTACTGATCTTAAGTGTTTACTGATCTTAGTATTTACTGATCTTATATGGAAGTTATTGGACTTACATGAGTTACTGATCTTATTGTTTACTGATCTGATATATGAACTGTTAGGAACTAAGCTGATGTTTTGTATTGTATAGACAGCTTATAGTGTAGGACTTAGATATACTCATCTGTATATAGTTCAGTTGATGTATAGATAGGTTTTATATTTGTAAGTTTGTATTTTATTATATTCAGCAGTGTAAAAGTTCAGAACTGTAAGTTTAGAACTAGATTAGAAGAAGATCAGAAGACTAATGAAGACTCAGAGGACTACTTCAGAATAAGAAGACTTCAAGAAGAGTTGAAGAAGAGCTTAGAAGAATTCTGGAGAAGTTTAAACAGTTTTAAGTTACTGTGCTGACTGGCTCAGCAGAGTAAAATCCGAACAGTAAAATCCGAAGAGTAAAAATCAGAACAGTAAGTTACTGTGCTGATTTGGTGAAATTGAAGAATAAGTTTGGAAAACTTATTTAAAGTGTAACTGAAGATATATTGAAGATATGCTGACTTGGAAGTTGAAGGAAGTTACAAAGTCGGTTACAAGAAGAAGTTACAAAAACAGTTTTAGAGTTAGTTGAAAGTTAGTTCACAAACTGCTAACTGTCATACTAAGTTCTATAAATACTGTGTGATCTCATACTGCTAAAGACTACTGAACATATACTGATCATAAAGCATTCACAAGCAATCTAAGTCTACAGAGCATTGAAGAACTCACAGAGTTGAAGAGATCAAGAATCAAGGAGAAGCCACTGAATTGAAGAGAAGAAATCAAAGGCTACTCAAAGAGAAGTTTTACTTTTCAAGTTTAAGTTTGTGTTTTGTAAAACAAGTGTGTTAGTTACTTGTAGAATTACTAGTAGATCGAAGATATACCTGGAGGTATAATCGATAAGATCACAGTCTTAATCTTGGGACTTTAAGCCACAAGAAACTCAAGAAGGAAGAGTTATAAAACTTCACAACTGGGATTGTGAGAGTGGATGTAGACATTTGTCGAACCACTATAAAATCTTGTGTTCTTTACATTTTATGTTTGATATTTGTGTTAATTGTTTAACTAAGAACATTAAGAATTAACAAAGATAAAGATCTAAAGAAAAGTTGAGTATAAACTAGTAAGGCCCATATTATTCTGAAAGTACTGATCTGAGCTGAGTAAGCATAGTACAGTACATAAGAAGACTAAATTCCGCATTGCATATTCTGATATTTTGAAAGATTTTTGAAAGTCTATTCACCCCTCCCCTCTAGACTTTCTTAGCTTACTCAATCTTAACTCAACTTTGGGACCAACAAGTGGTATCAGAGCAGTAGTTCTTTGGACTGATGTTTCTTGATAACCTTGCAGGGAAAACTTACTGATCTTGCTATTCTTTCTTGATATCTGTCACTATATGAATACTTGAAATCTATCTGCTATACTACTGATCCTATTTGTCTAATCAAACATGGATGACACTAATGTGAACAAACTGCCTAAGTTCAAGATTGCAGATTATGACTACTGGAAGCTTAGGATGGAGGCCATCTTTAGCTCAACCCATGATCTAATGGTGTCTGTGGTGACTGAAGGACCAATTGTCATCATGGTGGAAAACACTGCTATTCTGGATCCATCTAAACCAGTTGGAGCACTGGTCCCTAAACCAAGGTCAGAACTGACTTCGGAAGAAATGAAACAAAACAATTTGGACAGTCTTGCCAAGAACTACATTCTACACACCTTACCAAATGAGTATCTTGGTAAAGTGCTAAAATGTAAGACTGTAAAACAAATGTGGGACAAACTGGCTATTCTTTGTGAAGGTACTACACTGATCAAAGAAAGCAAGTTATCCACTGCTGTCCAAAGGTTTGAATCATTTAAGATGAAGCCAGGAGAATCAATTGATGAATTGGATACTCGATTTACCAAAATTATGAATGATCTTGAGGTGTTAGGAAAAACTTATACTGAAAGAGAGATTAACCTGAGAATCTTGAAAGCATTGGATGAAAGGTGGAAATGGTCAAGATGATCATTAAAACCACACAAGACATTGATTCTTGGCCAGCAGAAACTATGTTCCAAACACTTAAGGCACATGAGTTTGAGTTAGATGAAGAAGATCCTATTACTGTGATTCATAAGGATATGGATGCCTCTAAGGACATAGCTTTTAAAGCCTCTACCTCTAAGGGGTCTAGATCATCTAAGTCTAAGGCCTCAAGCATAAAGGATGAACTAGATAGTTCTGATCTTAGTCTGAAAGATCAGATGAGCCTTATGATCAAAAGATTTGATAAACTGAATAAGAGGCATGGTAGGTACAAGAGATTCTATAAGGAAACTAAGGGTTCTAATAACAGGGACTCTTCTGTGAACAGAAGGGATCAAAACTCTTCTGAAAGAAGGGATGAGATCTCTAATGAGAACAGGAGATATAGGAACTCATCTGAAAAGAGAGATAGGAAGTATTCTGATAAGAAGGATAGGAACTCTATTGACAAGCATGACAGGAACCGAAATCACTCATCTCCTAAGAGAACTTCTAACAATCCTGTTTGCTATAATTGTGATAAGGCAGGTCATTATGCTTATGAATGTCCTGATCTGAGTTCTGAAGATAGAGAAGAAAGGAAAGCCAGAAGAGATCGAAAATATGCCAAGGGTAAGAAGGCAATGATGGCTTACAATGATTCTGATTCGGAATCAGAAGAGTTGTCATCGTCTTCATCTGAATGCCCCTCTAGCAATGAAGATGAAGCCTTCATAGCAGATGATGGACTGGTAATGATGGCCAAAATAAATGATGAGGTATCATCTGCTAACTCTTTTCAATCTTGTAACAATTCTGACACTGATGAAAGTGATGCTGCTGTTAGCAGTGTAGGAAGTAGTCTTCATCATTCCCAAGGAGTGACTGAAGAAGACCTTCTACAAGCTAACAAAGCATTCATTGAAATTAGTGATGAGAATATATCTTTAAAGCAAGAAATCATTAAGCTAAAAGAAGCTCAGTCAAAAGTAGATCCTAATATAGCTGTCATAAATGCAAGGCTATCAGAAGAGTTGTCCCAACTCCAAGAAAAGTATGCATCCATTGACAAACTATATCAGGGTATGCTTAAAACTCAAGCCAAAGAGACTAATGAATTCAATGATTTAAAGATCAAGTGTGAAAAACTTGAAGAGCGCAATAGATTCTTAGAATCTGAAGTAGTGAGCCTAGATCGAAAGCTATCTGGGATGATTAACTCCACTAGGATTAATCAAACTATCTCAGACAGATATAGAGCTCCAAATGATAAAAGTGGAATAGGTACTGATCTGCCTAGTTCCTCTACTTCAGAATTTAAGAACACTAATGGAGCTAGTTCAAGTTCTTTGCAACTAGATAAAGGAAAAGAACCTATGACTTATGATGATGATCCAAAACTCAAAGTACAGTCTAAATACATCCCTCCTACTACCAAGAATGGTAAAATGAAGAATGTATTAAGACCAGTACAGTCAAGACCATACCAGAAGAGTTATACTCCTCTGACCAGATCAGATCAGTCCTGGAATCAGAAGAGACAAACTCAGAACAGTAGGTCAAGACAAGCACAGGCAAGTTGGGAACAGCCTAGACCTCCTTTTATAAGGCAGTCTCAGTTGTATTCAACTAAACCTAGGAGATTTGTGCCTCATTATCATAACAAACCTGTTCTATATCCTCCTCATTTATCCTATGATATCTATGGAGAGGAAAGACCAAAGCAAATGTATAAGCCTTATGGTCCACATGCTTTTAGACCATATTCAAACTATTACAGACATACTGATCTTACTGAAAAAGGGATAGAACCAAGGAAAGGCTATCTCAGAAAAATAGATCCTAAGTCTGCTGATAATTCTGAACTGGTTAATAAAGTACTGTTCTGTGATAAATTTGGAAGGAAACTGAAGAGGTCCCACTTATTCAAATCCTCAATGTTCATTTGGGTACCTCTCACTACTAACCCCCAAGGACCCCAATAAACTAGGGTACCTAAATTATTAAGATCACTACCTTGCAGGATCGATTGGACTTATATAAGAAAGGTGGTTCAGTTGGTGAGACCTGGTACATAGACAGTGGGTGTTCACACCACATGACTGGTACCAAGGCCTTACTTACTGACTATCATGAGAAGGAAGGACCAAAAGTCATCTTTGGTGATAGCTCAATAGCAATCACAAAAGGATTTGGATTCATCAAGAATGGAGATGTTGAAATCTAAGATGTCTCCTATGTTGAAGGTTTGAAGTATAATTTGTTATCTGTATCTCAATTCTGTGACAGGGGATACAAGGTTCAGTTCAAAACCAGAAGATGTGAAATAATAGATAAAAGGACTCACAATGTTCTACTTGTTGGCACAAGACAAGGAAGTGTATACATTGTGAATTGGAATAGTTGTCCTAAGAATGTCTGTCTTATTACTAAGATTCCTAAAGAAAACAGTTGGCTCTGGCATAAACGCCTCTGCCATCTGAACTTTAAGATAATCAACAAGATTGCTAGAGAACATCTTGTTGAGGGCATTCCTAATGAAATCTATTCCAAATCACAAGTATGTGATTCCTGTCAAAAAGGTAAACAGGTAAAGGTTTCATTTAAGTCCATTCCAACTCTTTTTCAACAAGCAGAGTGTTAGAACTCTTGCATATGGATCTTCATGGTCCTATCAACCCTCCTACATTGAATGGAAGAAGGTATACTCTAGTTGTAGTAGATGATTACTCTAAGTTTACTTGGGTAGTCTTTCTACACAAAAAGAGTGATACACTAACACTACTTCCAGATCTATTGAAGAGGTTGCAGGTTGAAAAAGGTCATCCCATTGTCAAGATTAGGACTGACAAGGGGACTGAATTTATTAATTGTTACATCTCTGACTACTGTTCTAAGTCTGGCATACAGCATCTAACAAGTGCAGCCAGAACCCCTCAACAAAATGGTGTTGCAGAAAGGAGAAACAGAACACTAAAAGAAGCTTGCAGAGCCATGATTGCAGAATTCAACACACCTCAGAAATTTTGGGCAGAAGCTATTAACACAGCTTGCCACTCCCAAAATCGAAGTGCTCTTAATAAGGTGCATGGTAAAACACCTTATGAGGTATGGAAAGGCAGAAAACCAAGAGTTTCTTATTTTCATATCTTTGGATGTAAATGTTTCATACATAACAATGGCAAAAGTAAATTAAATGCTTTTGATGCAAAAGCTGATGAAGGAATATTCTTAGGATACTCTTCTGTAAGCAAAGCATTTAGAGTGTTTAATTACTCTACCCTATGTGTGGAAGAAACACCCCATGTAGTCTTTGATGAGTATGTGCAGGACTCTGCTGATCATCAGCTCAGTAAGAAAATTGACAATTTAAAGCCTCAAACCAACAATGATGATGATGATGCAGAAATATATGAATCTGTACAAGCATATAATCCCTTCCTGAAAGTCTTAGATCAAGATTCTGATCAAGAAAAGGTAAAAGACAAAGGTGAGTCATCTAAATCTTCTGATATGCAAGAATTGAGTGACTGCTCCCCTTTGAACAAGTCTGCTGATATGAATGATACTGATCTGCATGATGATTTACATGATATAAATGATGATAGCATTTCTGTTAAGAATAGAAGGACATGGAAGTCTGCTCATTCTACTGATCTGATTCTAGTAAAGGTGTCAAAACTAGAAAACAATTGTTTTATTCCAAGGAAGAACCTAGTAAGTCTCTATTTTGCTGGTGTTGTTTTCTATCATCTATTGAGCCTAAAACTGTGATTGAAGCTCTAAGTGATAGTAACTGGATTGTAGCCATGCAGGAAGAACTTAATCAGTTCACTAGAAATGAAGTATGGGAACTTGTTGATAGACCTAGTAATCATAATATTGTAGGCACTAAGTGGATTTTCAAGAACAAAAGGGATGAAAATGATCTTGTTGTTAGAAATAAAGCTAGATTAGTTGCTCAGGGCTACTCTCAAGCTGAAGGTATTGATTATGATGAAACTTTTGCCCCTGTAGCTAGACTAGAAGCTATAAGATTGTTCCTTGCTTATGCTGCACATATGAAATTTACTGTGTATCAAATGGATGTGAAAAGTGCATTTTTGAATGGTATACTTGCTGAAGAAGTTTATGTGGAACAACCACCTGGTTTTGAAGTGAATAGTCACCAAGTATACAGGTTAAAGAAAGCACTCTATGGATTGAAACAAGCCCCAAGAGCATGGTATGATACTCTTTCTCTATTCCTACTTGAAAATGGTTTTACAAAAGGCAAGGTTGATAGAACTTTGTTTAGAAGACAAGAAGGTAATGATATATTACTTGTTCAAATTTATGTGGATGATATTATTTTTGGATCACCCAACAAAACCTTGAGTGAAAGCTTTTCTACACTCATGCAAAGTAAATTTGAAATGTCTATGATGGGAGAAATGACATATTTTCTTGGTCTTCAAGTAAAACAAACTTCAGAAGGTATCTTTATAAATCAAGCAAAATACACTAAGAATTTGCTAGACAAATTTGGTATTAAAACCTGTAAAACAGTTGGTGTGCCTATGCAACCTACATACAGAATGGATCCTGATGAAGGAGGTAAGTCTTCTGACCAATCTCACTATCGTGCTTTAATTGGCTCTCTACTCTATCTAACTGCCAGCAGACCTGATATTGCTTTTTCTGTTGGAGTATGTGCAAGATTTCAAGCAAACCCCAAGGAAAGTCATCTGGAAGCTGCCAAAAGGATATTGAAATATCTAAAGGGGACCATTAATCGAGGATTATGGTATCCTGCAGATGATGATATATCTTTAAGTGGTTATTCAGACTCAGACTTTGGAGGTTGCAAAATAGATAGAAAATCTACTTCAGGATCATGTCAATTCTTAGGAACTAAGCTCATTTCATGGTTTTCAAAGAAACAAACAAGTGTGACAACTTCTACTACTGAAGCAGAATATATGGCTGCAGGTAGTTGTTGTAGTCAGCTTCTTTGGCTAATACAACAACTCAGAGACTACAATGTTGTAGAATCTAATGTACCTATATATTGTGACAGTAATAGTGCCATTGCCATCACTCAAAATCCTGTTCTACATACTAGATGCAAACATGTTGACATTAGGCATCATTTTATTAGGGATCATGTTGAAAAGAAGAATATTAGGATGGAAAAGATTCATACTGATATTCAAAGAGCTGACATTTTTACAAAACCATTGGCTGAAGTGAGATTCAGAGAATTATGCATTAGTTTAGGATTGATAGATATGGATTCTGTGTGTATATAGAACTGTGCTAACATTTCAGGTACTGATCTTATACCAAGAGGAATATGAAGCAGAAACTAAGAGCAGTACATCAAAACTCAACATTCAGAAGAGACAACCCTATGACAGATCACTACATTTAAAACAGGTAACAAGGTTACTAAAGTGACCTTAATCCCGATGAGGAAGCTGGTAAAGCTGAGGGACACTGAGAACACACATTAAGGGGGAATCTGTGATTTCTTAAAGATCCTTTTGTTGACTCAGATCACTAAGTCACTTTAGCATAAACCTTGATGTGATCATTAGATTAAACACATTGTTACTGATCTGTACTGTAATTCACCAATTATCTCATGAACTGACACTTCTACCAAGGTGAAACAGGCACAGAAGAGGAATTCTCCACTGAAGGGGGAACTGATCTGATTACAGATTTGGAAAGTCTACTAATCTGATCTGATTACAGAATATAGCAGTCTACAGATATATTCTGATTAATAAATTGACTTGTCTACAGAACTGTACTGATTACAAAGCTTATTTGTCTACAGTATTGATCTGATTACAATTCAGTTATTCTACAGAACTAATCTGATTACTGACTAATCTGTCTACAGAAAGATTTGTTTACTACTAATCTGTCTACAAGAAATCTACTGATCTGACACAGTACTGATCTGAGGATTACTGTGCTGATATCAAAAAGGTGAAATCAGGAAAATTGGGTACTGATCTGAACACTACTGTGCTGACCCATCTACTGATCTGAAATCTACTGTGCTGATTCATCTACTGATCTGATTTCTAAAGAGGTTACTCAGCTGATCACAGTACTCAGCTGATCCAGATAAGTGAAATTGTCTTTATATGTAAGTAAGAAAATGAAGAGAAAAGGTTTTGGAAACTACTGTGCTGATTTGCATTAGAACAGTCTTTTGGTTTAGAATACTCTAAGTCAAAAATTGTTCAATTTTAGATTACTAATAGAGTAGATTAATACACTCCTCTATTTCTAACCTAAAAATTGTGGTGTATGTATCAAACACAGATTGGCTCCAAAAATTAAGGGTGGTACTAGAATATGGACAGTTTATTTTTTAAAACACGAATTTCGAGACCTAATCTAAACCATTCCTTGTGATAATCAAATTCAATCCTAGCCCTAGATTGGTTTTGAATTTGACAAAAACGATCACTCTTCATCGTCTTTCTTACGAAGTTCATTTCTGGAAAACTCATAACTTCATAACTACTGAAAAATCTGGTTTCTACAAAATTCTACAAATGGCAACTATCAATATCATCAGTGAAACTAACGAAGTTGCAGGAACATTTTATTCGAATTTCTGGATTCGCAAAAAGGGCATTTTTGTGGAAAATGCTGTATATTTCAATGGCCGACACAGTGCTGAGAATCAAGCCATTCTGACTATGTGCGAAGAGTGTGGGCTAAGGAAATTTCTGGAATCATCTCCCCTGAATGTCTATGAACCAGAAGCTATGGAATTTTATTTGCAACTCCAAGGTGATAAAAATGGTGTCCACTCCATGCTTTCTGGGCACAAGGTCACTATTACTAGGGAAATCCTAGAAGTGATGTTGGATTTACCGCAAGGCCCGGTGGATATTTTGAATTACAAAGCTGGAGAAGAGAAGGAATGTGTAGGAAGATGGTCAGGTGTTGAAACAGAGTCCTTGACTAATCTGAAGAAGGACGTTCTTCCTACAGGTCTTCAATTTTTGATGGACATAGCAGGAAAATGCTTGTTAGGGCAACATCATAGCCAGGATGCCTTATCAAGTTTCAAGATTAGAATTATGGCTGCAATCATCGACAGAGTTCATGGTGATTGGCAAGGATTCTTCTTGGAAAGGCTGCTGACTGAAAAAGAAAAAGTTTTGTTCAATGAGGATACCATGGAATTTTCGATTAAATTGAAATTAGGGTTTGGAAGCAAGCTGAGTTTCTTGTTGCCTCAGTTGGTTAAGAAGCCATATTGGAGTAATACCAAGAAATTCCATCATGGAAAATTCTTGATGAAGAAGGAGTCTGTTCAGTTTGAACAAGAAAACCCTTTGGAACAACCTCAAGAGCTTGAAGCACAAGCATCTGGAGATTCAATGTACCGATCTGATGACAATCAACCTGAGATTAGATCAAAGGCGAGGCATGATCCGAGCAGTATTAGACCAAGGAGAGGAAGGTCTGCTACAGCTGCCTCAGAGCCAACAGTCAGATTTGTGGAGACTGTGGTACAATCAAGCTCAGAAGAGCAAGAGGTTAGTGTTCCTAGTTCTATTGGTGTGCATAAAAGAACTAAGACAAGAAGTGCTAGGAGGAAGTTAATTGTTGTCTCTCCTACCCCTTCAAACTCTGAACCAAGCCAAGTTGAACCCCAAAACCCTCAACCTTCATGTTCTGGTCAATCAGAACACTATTTTTCTGTGACTCAGAACACTCCCCATTCATCCCCTCAGAACAATAATTTTCAATCTACTCCTATTTCTAGTCCTCAACATCAAACTTCACATCAACCTTCACCACATCAATCCCCAACACAGGTTCATGCTCACTCTAGTGAACATGAATTTGAGCCTTCTACTGTACCAATTGACATTTCATCATCCCTTGAACCTGAATTTATAACTCCTAAACCTGCTGATTTAATGGAATACACTATCTGTGATAAAGAGGATAGAATCAGAATAGATTTGAGGATAGCTTTGTTGAAGCAATTTCCTGGGTTGGATGAAAGCTCAGTTGAGTTTGAGAAACTCCTTAGGATAGGCACATGGGTGTATCTTAAGAGGAGTACTTTAAAAGAGAATTTGGCTATTATGGAAGGTATAGGAGGTGCTTCAATATTTGATGATTGGGAAGCAGAACAGATGCAAGCAGCTGGTGTTAACTCTTTTCTTGAGTTAGTTACTCTAGAATCTGTAGTTCATCTTGTTGAGAGATTAACTGGAATCAAGTACACTGTTGAAAAGGTTGCAACTCCTGATACAGATGAAGATTTGTTTGTGGAAAGTGAAGAGAAAGGTGTTGATGAAGCTGAGAATGCTGCTGAAAAGGATTTTATGGAAATTGATGAAGATGTTGACAATGCAACAGAAGTGTTTGAGAACACTGTTGTGATTGAAGAAATAGAAGCTTTGGAGAATCAAGATGTAAATGCTGAAGAGATGGAAAGCATTCCAATTCATTCTACTGATCCTATCATTCCTGAGGATGTACAGGAAGAGATCAGAACAGTTCCTGTTGAGAAGGAAGCTGATAATTCAAGCTTTGAGATGTTGAAAAAGCAGAATGCAGAACTTCAAGCTAAATTGGAAGATGCTGTGAAGATGTTTAAAGAAGCTACTAACAGAATGAATAAAATGCTTGCTGAAAATTCGATTGACAGAGTCATGGAGCATACAATGGCTAAGATTTATGATCTCCACAGACTTCAAGAGAAGAACTTATCTAAAGTGTTGCATGACAGGATGGAACAACACTTGACTCCTTTGAAAGAGTGGCATGATGAAGCCAAAAAGGGGGAAGATAAGATAAGAAAAGTAATGGAGCAAACTCAGTCACAACAAGCTCAGTTGGTTGTAAGTCAGGATGAATTGAAAGAAGAAATTGCTATTTTGAATGAAAAGCTGAAACTAAGGAAGCAACAGAAACAGCAAGGTCAAGAAATTGTTGAGAAAGGACCTGATATTGCTGGAAGTTCTAGTCAGAAGAAGAGGAAGTTAGTCTTGTCTGATGAAGAACAACAAGAAGAAGAAGCTGGAAGAATTACCAGATCAAAAAGCAAGATGAAAGCTGTTATTTCAAGTGAAGAAGCAAAGTTGAAAAAGAAGAAAGAAAAGGATGTCAAGTTCTTGAAAACAAGATTTGATAATCGAGTTACAGCTTTGAAGAGAAAGATGAATGCTCAAAAGAAAGCTGAAGGAAAAGAGTTTGATAAAGATTTTCAAGATGAAAACTTTGTGGATTTCATTGTTTTGACAGAACATATGGAATACTGGAAGAATTTGAAGAAGAAATGGCAGATTGCTAACTTCATTGTGAAGAAGTTTGGTGATCATTCGAGCAAAGAAGAGGAATTTGCTGATTTTGAAGAATTCATGCTGAATATTGATCAAGAGTTTTGGGAGGACATAGTTCAAGTTGCTAATCGAGCTGGAACAAAAATATTGTGTCCTGAAGAACCTAATTGGGAACCTCCAAGACTGGAAAATGGAGAACCTGATTACAAAGAGATCAACAACATTATTGCTGAGATTATTAAAGAAGAAGGAATAACATATGATGGATATCAAAGCAAGGATGTATGTTGCATTCAGAATCTGAAGATACAGAATGAAGATGAAGGACAAGCTCAGAAGATAACATTTCTTATCCTTAGTCTTATTTCTATATTTTGTGCATATTTTGTTAGTATGTGTAATATGTGAAATATCTGATCTGATTGTGAATATGATATGAATTCTGAAATGATGAACTGTTATGATAGACTACATACTTAACTACTGATTTATTAACATTTAAGTAGTTTTGGCTTCATCAAAAAGGGGGAAATTGTTGGGATATGAATCCTTGAAACAATGTTCTAGTTGATGAAAGTATGTTTTGATAGCCAAAAGCAACTTAAAGTTAGTGATATATGTGGTTCTAAGTCATCTTAACTAAGTCATCTGTATATAAGCTTACTAATCTGATGAGAAACTTGAATTGAGATTACTGATCTTAATGATATCTAAAATAAGTTTACTGATCTTATGTAGTAATATTAAGAATAAAATTACTGATCTTAACTGAGTCATATAAAGTAAGATTACTGATCTGAGTATTGAAACTGAGAATAATTTTAGTGATCTTATATGAGATATTTGAAATCTGAGTTACTGATCTGATATACTTATTGATCTTATATGCTTACTGGTCTTATATGTAAGTTACTGATCTTAAGTGTTTACTGATCTTAGTATTTACTGATCTTATATGGAAGTTATCGGACTTACATGAGTTACTGATCTTATTGTTTACTGATCTGATATATGAACTGTTAGGAACTAAGCTGATGTTTGGTATTGTATAGACAGCTTATAGTGTAGGACTTAGATATACTCATCTGTATATAGTTCAGTTGATGTATAGATAGGTTTTATATTTGTAAGTTTGTATTTTATTATATTCAGCAGTGTAAAAGTTCAGAACTGTAAGTTTAGAACTAGATTAGAAGAAGATCAGAAGACTAATGAAGACTCAGAGGACTACTTCAGAATAAGAAGACTTCAAGAAGAGTTGAAGAAGAGCTTAGAAGAATTCTGGAGAAGTTTAAACAGTTTTAAGTTACTGTGCTGACTGGCTCAGCAGAGTAAAATCCGAACAGTAAAATCCGAAGAGTAAAAATCAGAACAGTAAGTTACTGTGCTGATTTGGTGAAATTGAAGAATAAGTTTGGAAAACTTATTTAAAGTGTAACTGAAGATATATTGAAGATATGCTGACTTGGAAGTTGAAGGAAGTTACAAAGTCGGTTACAAGAAGAAGTTACAAAAACAGTTTTAGAGTTAGTTGAAAGTTAGTTCACAAACTGCTAACTGTCATACTAAGTTCTATAAATACTGTGTGATCTCATACTGCTAAAGACTACTGAACATATACTGATCATAAAGCATTCACAAGCAATCTAAGTCTACAGAGCATTGAAGAACTCACAGAGTTGAAGAGATCAAGAATCAAGGAGAAGCCACTGAATTGAAGAGAATAAATCAAAGGCTACTCAAAGAGGAGTTTTACTTTTCAAGTTTAAGTTTGTGTTTTGTAAAACAAGTGTGCTAGTTACTTGTAGAATTACTAGTAGATCGAAGATATACCTGGAGGTATAATCGATAAGATCACAGTCTTAATCTTGGGACTTTAAGCCACAAGAAACTCAAGAAGGAAGAGTTATAAAACTTCACAACTGGGATTGTGAGAGTGGATGTAGACATTTGTCGAACCACTATAAAATCTTGTGTTCTTTACATTTTATGTTTGATATTTGTGTTAATTGTTTAACTAAGAACATTAAGAATTAACAAAGATAAAGATCTAAAGAAAAGTTGAGTATAAACTAGTAAGGCCCATATTATTCTGAAAGTACTGATCTGAGCTGAGTAAGCACAGTACAGTACATAAGAAGACTAAATTCCGCATTGCATATTCTGATATTTTGAAAGATTTTTGAAAGTCTATTCACCCCTCCCCTCTAGACTTTCTTAGCTTACTCAATCTTAACTCAACTTTGGGACCAACACCAACTAAAAGTGTGTGCGCGTGCGAAATCAGAGGTGTTGTCAACATGTTGGAACTATCTAAACAACATTAAGCAGCGGAAAATAAAAAGCAATTTGCAAATGGAAATATTCAAAAATTGTGTAGATTATAAATAATCTACACAGATCACTATATATTAAATAAGTGACAAAATGTCTACAACCTCTTAGAGGTTTGGAAAACTTCAACTTAAATAAGTTTGGAAAACCTACTTCGATTCTATGAAGCTATCTCACTCATATATCTATACATATAATATAGTAGATATGGAAATGATAAATACACTAATTGTTCGGGTAACAATAATCTATCAATCTACAAGAAGAAACAATGATATTCCTAATTAGAAGCGAAAATGCATTCGACAGTATAATATTCTAAGTTAGCTTCTCTTCTTGTCTTTTTTGTGTTGAGGCAGCATCCCTATTTATAGACTTCAATACACGAACTCCTCTCAACTCCCTTAGATCAATTCTACCTTGATAACGTGTAACTTCTTCCCTCAACTCCTTGATGTAGGAACTTGTTATTTCATACTCAGTAACTTCTCACTCCTATGCAACTACATGACTTTGGTGTTATCCACATCTTCTAACTGCAATAGGGACATTATGAGCAACAAGTGTAAGATTGGAGTTAGTGAGAAAAGAAAGGACAAATACTGATGTTGTCGTAAGTGTTGGTAAACTTTAGTTACAACATTGGACGAATATTGTCCTGTGTGTTTGATCATTATAGAAGACACTTATTTCAATATCAAAATAACCTATCAGATAACAAATTATTTCTAACACTAAATTACATATGTTTTGGCCATCAAAACTTAAACATACTTGAAAGTGTGTGTAGGGTAGTATCTAGTGTTTAAGTGAAAAACATAACAATGTTACACTGATTGTTGAGACAAATAGTGTAGCATTAACTCTTACAGAATATAAAGAAATAGACACGGCGGAAGACTAAACAATAAAACACAACAAGAACACAATGGAATAATTTTAACATAGATTTTATTAATAACAAAACCTATGTTATGCCTTACGGCGAAAACAACTTACTTTGTAAGTTTACTAAAAATATCGTGTGAAATGTCTCAGCAATTACTTCAACATTCCGCAAACCGAAACTACAATCGATGCAGGTGCCTGAATCCGTAAAGAGACTTAAGTGTAAGAACATTGTCTAAAGAACTAATCTGATCTATGATGCACTCTCAATCGATACAAGACTAGAACTAAATACACGGGAAGGTATGGTATCCCTCGGTGTATATTAAAAGATACAACTATTGACCATAACTCTTAACAGGAATAAACGCTCAAGATAAGTGTTACTCGAATAGTGCATGCTTTGGAACGAAAGTCTCCAGCGGTATTTATAGAGAAATGGCCGAGTTCTAGATCCTTACATATGAGATCCTATTTTTTAGGAACTCAACTTCCATGATCTCTCTAGATCCTTCTTCCATCTTCCAGGTTGTTCTAAGATGCACCGGACTCTTCTAGCACGTTCTCCAACATTCTGGAATCTTCCAGGTTCCAGGCTCTTGTAGAAGCTTCTAGAATCATACCTGAATGTGAGAGCATTTAGTCCAACATGTTGGGAATAAAATGAGAATTTTTATTAAGATACCAAAACCCCTTAAGACATGCCAATTAGACAAGTCAATATGAAATGAACATGTTTCAGGATTGTTGGAACATGTAGTATATGCTAGTTGAGAAGCTGAAGTGTTAGGCACCTCTTAGTGTATTTAGATGCACAAGTTGAGGGGGAACACATGCTTGAAATAATACATGAGTCAAGTCCCCTCAAGGCCCAGAATCAAATTAATCCCAAGTCTGCTGAAGTACACAGCTAACCAACTGTGTTGATCAAGTCAGCTCAGTAATGTATCAATCTCTCTAAGGATCAATGCATCATCAAGACCAAGTTTACTAAAGTATATGTCAAAGACTCAGAAGAGATGACCAGTAGAAATGTCTCAGCACACTTGAACCAGAACAAGTTCTAAGGCAGAAGGCCAACTATGCTAATAGGATCAAAACACTGAAATGGAACCTTGAATACTCAAGAAACATCACGAAATGTGCTATGAAAGAGAATGAGCCAAGTCATCTGAAAGAGCTAAGCCAACACTGTTGATAAGCCAGGTATGCTGAAAACAGATAAGCAGATCTGTCCAGATGATAAGGAAAGTTGTCCTTATCATAAGACCAATAATCAGAAGTGATGTCCATGTTTGATCAAGTGAATCTTCAAGTCAGGCATTGGGAAGAGTGCTTCAAAGTGAAGACAAAGTGCTTACAACCGTTTACTTCCCAAATTAAGGACATGTCACTTTCAAGAAACTGTCTTCCAGTTGCAAAGTTCAAGGAAGACAAATATAGGCATTTTGAGGTTGTCTCTCCAACGGACATATCCTCAAAATGTTCTATAAATACAGAAGTGTGGAAACCATTTGAAGGCATCCAACTAACACAACAATCCTGAGATTCAAAGGAAACTCAAAGTCTTCAAGCTTTCATAGAACATTATCAGTTTCCAGAAACACTTCTTCTAAGCTGAACTTCATTGTAAAACATTCAAAGCTTAGAAAGATATCATATCCTATACACTGACCTCATTGTAAAGGATATCTCACCTAGTTGGAACCAACATCAACCCTTATACCTTTCCAAGAAAGTTAGAAGGTTGTTGTAGTAGAAGTGTAAGGAATTGACTGTTGAGAGAAGAATAGGTCAATTCTGAGTTGAGAAGAGAGTACTGGGACTCTAATATCCTAGGGATCAAGGCACCAAGAAGCGGTGTGGTTGATCAGTGCACCTTGGCACTATAAAACAAGTAATTCCAAGAGATAATGAATTATCCTGTTCAATCCGGGAAAGTAGATGTAGGAGCTTGAGTCTCTGAACCACTATAAACCTTTGTGTTGTTTACTTTCAAGAATTACCCTTCAAACACACATTCATACACTGCACACAAACTGATCTTCAAAGACATACATACAAGATTGTGCAAAACTGCTTTGGGACAAGTTCCCTGAAAACCAGTTAAGTGTTAAGCAAAGAATTTCAGAATTAAAAGGAGTCTAAACATAAGGGTCAACCGTAATTCCGCACTTATAACGTAATTAGATAGTTATTCAACTAAGTACTCAATAGTGCTTAGTAGTTTGATTATCTTTTGAAAGTTATACATATCAGAAGAGTTGTCCAAGACAACCTTGCTGAAAGCCTGATTTGCTTAAGTTTGAAAAAGATTTGCATACAAGTGTATTCCCCCCCCCCCCCCCACATACACTTGTTATATACTCCTTTCAGGACCAACACAACATTTAATGTAACATTTCATAAAGGACTTAGAATAAATCAATAAAGGTCAAATTAAGATGTTGTTGATAATGTCAAAGCATTTAAGAGTTAACAACATCTACAATCTCCCCCAATTTGACCTTTCGACTACAACACACCTGATGCACATATATTTCTATACACACGTCAGTAATATGTATTTAGGTGAGGTTAACATCTACTCTAAATACTAGTCAATACAATACTTGTTGTAACCGTTGGATCAAATCAAAAGAAGACCAAGAATAATTTTACTAAGATTTGTGCCATAAGATCAAAGTAATCTTATTCAAAACCAAAACAAGTATAAATAGTACACTTGTTTACAAAACATATAATTTTACAAAACTCAAAGATTAAATCATAGCATTATATGAGAGTATATACTAGATTAACCTAAGACTTATGTAAGACTCAAAACAAATCATAGCAAGGACTAAAAAAATAAAAAATTAGAACAAAAGAAATAATAAAGAATAATTAACTAAGATTAAATCCCTATGCAGTAAGCAAATAAAATTTTATTCTTTGACAAACAATTTTAAGCCTTCTATAACAGTAAGCCAAATAAGAATACAATTTTTTTAAGACAAACAAGTTTAAGCATATTGGATATAAATCAGAGTTGAACAAAAACACAAAAATAAAAAATACAAAACAAGACATATTCATCATGCAGTAAACATTTAATGATAAGAAAACAAATTAAGCAAAAAGCAGTAATCAAATATCATTAATGCAAACTAATTAAGCAAAATAAATATAAACATCCTATCAACTAGAAATAAATAAATATTGTATCAGAATTATAAGAATTTAACTTAAACATAACAGAATAACAAAAACAAAAGTAGGACTGAAAATTGCATGAATTGCTATGGTAATAGCAGCAGCATCAAGCTCCTGCACATGTGTCATTTGAACTTCAGTACTCCCCCTGTCTTGCAGCATCTGTTCTAGATATCACCATAAAGGATTTCCATATCCTCATCATCTTCAGCAGCATCAGCAAACTTATCTTCATCAACCTCTGGTTCTTCAACATAAGAAGTTCCAGCAAAGAGTGCAACAACATTGTCAGCAGCACCAGCATTCCCTCCATTCTCATGTACAGCAGCAGTATCAGGTACACCTCCAGCATCAGGATTCAACTCTTCAATAACAACTCCAAAAGCTCTAGCTGAAGTGGATGGTGGTACTCCCCCTGTTGTAGTGGAAAGTAGTTTGGTCCACTTATCTTTGATGAATTGGAGCTCATCAATCTGGTCCTGTGAGTGTTGTAACTGCAATAATATAAAAGATCTGGGAACAGAGAATTGGGGGTCAGAATTACCACCAATGTTCTCAGCATCTGGTGCAGCATTAGGTGCAACTGGTCTCTGTGCAAGTCTAGCTGGTGTGGGTTGAGGTTGAGCAGGAGCAGGTTTGTGAGAAGAACTTCCAGGATTGTGCTAGGGCAAATCAATTACTCTTTCACCAATGAGCAGAGTAGGTGAAATGGTATATAAAGGAACCTTTCCTCTAAGAACTTCAGTCTTCTTAGGGGTAAAACCATGCATATTCAAGTATGAACATATAAGCACAGGGTATGGAAGGTTTCCTTTATCAGAAATGTCACCACTAAACTTCATCATGTGGTGGAAAATAGTCAATCCCAAGTTAAACTTCTTTAGAACCACTATCCAATAAAGCAAGATTGCTTGATCCTTTGTGACTTTGGTTGAGTTGGTAGAGGGTATCCAGTTATAAACAATCAACTTATGCAATACAAAATAAAGAGATGTGGGGTCTTTAGCAAGCATTTCATTCTTCCACTTAGTCAATAAACCACCAGTCATAGAAACAGTAACCACATCTAAATCAGGTTCATCATCATCAAGCACTTGTTCTATTTCTAAGAAATCATTAATCAATTCTGGGGTGAATGGAACAGACCTCCCCCTAAACTGTACATTCCCATACCAACGGGAACTCCTCCTACCATTACTCTTCCTCAAACAAGCATAGAATTCATACACCCAATCAGAAACAAATGTGTTACACAATGTCAGAGCTTTCATCAACTTTCTATCCTCTAAGAATTGAATCAAATTCTTACTCTCAAAATCAGAAACATGAATTCTCCTTTCCATTAACAATTTTCTCCTAGATAACTTGGTAATCTTATCAACTAAGCCATCAATATCAGAATCAGGTTCAGAATTTCCTTCCTCAGAACTGGATTCTTTATCCTTCTCAGAGCTGGATTCAGCTTCTTTTTCAGAGCTTTCCTCTGATCCTTCACTGCTGGAATCACCTCCATCATCAGGTTCTGGTACTGGAGCACTTGATTCAGCATGTGAGGCAGCATTCTTCTTCGGAGCTTGTTGAATTTCCCTGAGGCAGACCTCCATTTCAGAATCAGAATCAGCTTATAGTTCTGCAGGCATAGTTTGAATTGCATCGACCTTAGCTTTCCCTTTCCCCTTTGGATCAGCCTTCTTCTTGGTTGGCTTCTCAATCACCACATGTTCTTCATCAGATTCAGAAAATACATGAATTGGTTCAGCAACATCACCACTTATCTTGTTCTTCTTTCTCAAAGACTCTGAGTAGTCTACTTGAGTAAAAACTCGACCTGATCGTCTCCTTGGAACTGGACTCCTCTTTTTTATCCCTTTTTCAACATTCTTCTTGAAGGGAATCGGTTCAGAGTCAGACTTTGAGATGTCTGAGTCAGTTTCATCTAATTTTTCGAGCGCTTCAGCATCCTCCATGTGAGCGTCCTCTGTTTCGGATGTCTTCGCATTCGAAGGCTCCTTTGACTCAGCAGCAGGGGATTCTTCGATCTCCTTTTCATTCTCCCCCATAGAGGCAGCAGTCGGGGCCTCAATTTCAACATTAGGGCTTGCAATTGGGGCTTTTCAGCTGTGGATGAAGAAGGTGCAGTTGTGGTGACTTCTTGGGTGCGCAAGTAGTGTGAGATGTCAATAGACATGTGTCCAATGGTGAGGATGTGTGAGTTTGCAGACCTCATCGATTGAGAAAAATTCTCAACCGCCTGGTTCAATTCTGAGAGTGAAGCTCTGAGTGGGATGTGGATTGTTGTTGTGGGAGTAGCTGGAATGGGAGTGACGATTTTAGTAGTTGGGGGTGAGTTCTCGTGTGAAGCGGCCATGGAAGCTAATGTATTAAGGTTTGAGGGAGATGGAGATGGTGATTGTGAATTCAAATTTGGTGAGTTTGGTTTCTATGAGGTAGTTTCTATTTTGTCTACCATTTAACTCAAGAATGCGAAAAGAATCAACACAAAAATCGAGACACACAATTAGCTTATAACAAATACTCAACTTACTCAAATAATTTTGAAGCTTAGAAAATCATAAAATTGGAGTATTTATAGAGAGAACTAGCAGTTGGAAGTTATGCGTGAGATAAAAAAAAAAAACTAAGGAAAATTCAAGAATTTTTTCGATAATGCTCCACAAATTCAGCCACAAGTAAAATCATGGGTGAGTTAGTGGGGTAAAATCTTAATTAATTAATTAAATTAAGAAAGTTCTAGAATTAATTAAATTAAAATGCGTATAATATGAATAAAAATAAAAGTAGTTAGTATAATTAGAAATAAATAAAATAAATTCTCACAATTAATTAAATAATAACAACTTATAAAAATATAATCGAATCATGTAATGTTGTACTCAAGGATTTGACATATACCTCAACATTGGTTTGTCACAGGTTTTACATATCCAATGTAGCCAATTTTTTCAGCATTTTTCTTTTCATTTCATTTCTTCTTTTTGTGTTACAACATCTAGTTCGTATTGATCCATTATTCATGTAGAGTACATCGTAGTAGCGAACTTCGTGCCCCATACTTACTTAATGGATTACAAACCTCTTGATGTTTTTACCAAAATTCACCTTTTGAAAAGAAGACATCGTAGTAGTGAACTCCCTGCTCCATAGTTACTCAGTGAATTGGTACATCTTTTAGTATGCTATAACATTCTCATTTTTCAAGCTTTTGAGAAGTGTAGAACATGCCTATTTTTTCACAAACAAATTTCAGATTCAAGAATATTTTACAAAGGAATTATTCAACGAAAATAAGAAATAAATCAAATCTATAACAACTATACCACCTTAAGCTGTTGTCCCAAATGCTACCGCATTTGTGACATCATCCTCTCAAGGATTATTCAGATATTACACATACCCCGAGATTTTCTAAAAAATGAGAATCTCTCAAGGTCAAGAGCCTTAGTAAAAATATCAGCATTTTGATTTTCAGTAGGCACATATTCCAACTTAACTATATTTTTATCCACTAAATCTCTCATAAAATGATGTCTAATGCTAATGTGCTTAGTGAGTGAGTGTTGTACCGGATTTTTAGATATGTTTATGGCACTTGTGTTATCACAGAAAATTGTGAGGATATCATTTTCAATTCCATAGTCATGAAACATCTTACTTAACCACAATAGTTGTGTGCAACAACTTCCTGCAGCTATGTATTCTGACTCAGCAGTGGATTGAGAAACACAATTTTGTTTCTTGCTATGCCAAGACACAAGATTGTTTCCCATGTAGAAACATCCTCCACTCGTACTCTTTCTGTCATCTATATCTCCAACCCAATCCGCATCACTGTATCCAATCAACGTGTTGTTGGTGTCTTTAGTGTACCATATCCCTAGTTCACTTGTACCTGAAACATACTTGATAATTCTTTTCACTGCATTCAGGTGAGATTCCTTTGGATTAGCTTGGTACCTAGCACAAACACACACACTATACATAATGTCAGGTCTACTAGAGGTTAAATAAAGTAAACTACCTATCATGGATCTATACAATGTTGGATCAACATTATTTCCAACATTGTCTTTGCAAAGTTTCAAAGTAGAATCCATAGGTGTTTTCATTACTTTTGAGCTTTCAAGACCAAACTGTTTGACTAAATTTTTAGCATACTTACCTTGAGAGAAGGAAATACCATAGAACACCAAAATCGTAAGTTTTATTGTTTGTTACTTTATATTTTTTAATAATCTAGTTTTGTTATCTTAAATTTCTTATGGCATATATTATTAATGTAATTTTTATTTTTCTTTGGAAATTGTGTTTATAAAAGAAACCAATATAAGAAATTAAAAATCGTGGAAACGTTCTTGTAGATAACATTTGTTGCACGTTTGTATATTTTTCTATTTTTAAAGAATTTTAATTCACTCTTGCTCTTAAGTATGCAACATACATATATACATGAATATGCAGATTTAGAAAGATAAACACTTACTTTAAAAAGAAACCGGCATTGGATATAGCACTCTTAATATATAATTCTTTTATATTAATATATAATTCTTTTATATTACACTAATTAATTACTCCTACCATCACAACATTATAAAGACTAAAATTAAATAATAAAATAAAGTTAACAATTAATTAAATGCGCACAATTCACTATTGATAATATAATAATATAAGTAATAAATTATGATAAGGAATTAACTTTTGTCAATTGAAATTTTTTTATCAGTAAAATGAAATTTTATTTCAAATGAATTTCGACTATAAGGAATAACCAAACTTCATCTCAAGAGATTGTTAGAAAAAAAAAAATGAGGTGTATGTGTAGACGAAGATTAAATGTTGACACAGACTTAAACACGAAAGTCGAGGCTAGAGTTTGACTCTATCTCCGTAAGACGTTATTGCCCCGTACACAGGTGCAATACGGATCACTGGCAACCGTCCCCAAGATACAACGACTTAAAACTTCACGACTGTTGCACTACAAATCGGAAGCTATCGGCGAATCGCAAAATGGATATCCGGAACTTCCGATAAAACTCTAATGCAAGGACTTAGAATGCTAGAATGTTTTGGAGGATAAGAATGCAAGAAAGCTTTTTGGCTTGAGTGATTTTGGAATGCAAATGTGGGGATCTATTTATAGACTTCCAAGAGTCTTTATGATAATAGTTGTGACTCTTCATAATAATCTCTTCTTTCCAAAAGTTACAACCTTTGGAAATAAACAATTATTCACCAAAAGGTATGTCTTTTAAATTAATGCAATAATTCTAAAAGACACCACCTTTAAATTAATGAAATAATTCTAAAGGACACAACCTTTGGAATATAATCATTTCACCAAAAGACATGACATTTCATATCTATATATATAGGTCACAATCCATTACTATTATCATATAATAATAAATACATTCAACAATATTTATTCACTCATTAAATGACCAACTTTAATATTAATTTCTCATTCACCCAAAATTTGGTTTTGAGAAATCAAATCAACTAATTCCATTTACGCAAAACGGATTATAAAATTGTCACTTAATGTTTTATAAAATGTGGTCAAAACCAACATTTTCCAACAATCCCCCACATGAATGAAATTAATGCATATGACTCCCTATGAAAGTTCCGGAACCGTTACTGCATCGGGATAGGTAGCTTCAGGCTTTGAACCTTCCCTAGTAAAATGCCATCGGATTTACTTGCCACTTAGTGAACACGATGTCTTGAAGTGGTTGGCGTTTTGTGTAAACCAAGACAATGACATATACACAGCAACGACTCTGATACCCTTTGGTTCTCACGTTGTGTCCATTTCGGCCTTGGACCATATCTTGGATTCATAAGTGTGTTTTCATTTATAGCGGCCCCACTTCACACTTATATAGGTGATCTCCTATCAAGAGTACCCTGCAATACTCCACCCTTGGGATATAGGAATCATTAAAAGCTGTTAAGCTTAACCTCACCACACGTCGGCAGGTTTTCTACACTGGAGGGTGTAAGGTTGCACTTGAAGGGAGTCGAGAATGGGTTTCTTTAGTTTTCTCA
Organism: Galeopsis tetrahit; assembly: GCA_963675135.1. NCBI lineage: Eukaryota > Viridiplantae > Streptophyta > Magnoliopsida > Lamiales > Lamiaceae > Galeopsis > Galeopsis tetrahit. The sequence goes on from OY776125.1 coordinate 53,920,945, forward strand.
AGTGCACATCTGAGTGCTTCATAACTTAGTTATCTCGTTGAACCAAGTTCTTGGGATCCTCCAGTCAGCATGGACGAGTTACCGCTATGAACGCCCTTTAATGTGTGGGTTTTAACCCCATTCCCCTTACCGCACTATACATTTGATCTCGGTTAATGCCTTTTGTAAGCGGATCCGCAATATTTTCTTTTGACTTCATATAGTTAATGGAGATTACTCCACTTGAGATCAAATGTCTAACGGTGTTGTGTCTCCGACGAATGTGTCGAGATTTACCGTTATACATATTACTTTGTGCCCTCCCAATAGCCGACATGCTATCACAGTGTATCATCACTGGAGGCACTGGTTTGTTCCAACCGGGAATATCCTCTAAGAAGTTTCGAAGCCATTCTGCTTCTTCACCAGCCTTGTCCAATGCAATAAACTCTGATTCCATTGTTGAACGAGCTATGCAAGTTTGTTTAGAGGATTTCCATGACACTGCTCCTCCACCTATAGTGAATACATATCCACTAGTGGACTTGGAGTCTTTTGAATCAGATATCCAATTAGCATCAGTGTATCCTTCCAACACTGCTGGATATTTTGTATACAAGATTCCAAAACTTAGCGTATGTTTCAAATACCTAAGGACTCTCATCAGAGCCTTCCAATGAATCTTGTTGGGGTTGCTCGTGAATCTACTGAGCTTACTGACTGAGTATGCTATATCAGGTCGTGTACAATTCGTTAAGTACATCAGACTTCCGATAATTCTAGCATACTTATGTTGATCCACTGGGTCTCCCTTATTTTTGGCTAAGTGCACATTTGGATCCACGGGAGTGTTAGACGGGGGAACGTCAAAGACATCAAATTTTCTAAGCACATTCTCAACATAATGAGCTTGTGTTAGAACAATTCCGTCAGGAGTTCTAGAGATCTTTATCCCTAGTATGACGTCTGCTAGACCCATATCTTTCATGTCAAAATTTCGTTTCAACATGTTCTTAGTTTTCATGATTATATCATGATTGCTTCCCGTTATTAGCATGTCATCTACGTACAGACATACTATCACATATTCTTCGTGTGTGCCCTTAATGTAAACACATTTGTCACACTCATTCGTTTTGAAGCCATTTGATAACATCACTGTATCAAATTTCGCATGCCATTGGAGAGGTGCTTGTTTTAGTCCGTACAAGGACTTAACAAGTTTACACACCTTGTTCTCCTGACCAGGTATAACAAACCCTTCAGGTTGTTCCATGTATATCTCCTCATCTAATTCCCCATTTAGGAATGCCGTTTTTACATCCATTTGGTGTATCTCAAGGTTGTGCAATGCAGCAATAGCAATGAGCACTCTAATGGATGTAATTCTCGTTACAGGAGAATACGTGTCGAAAAAATCGTATCCCTCCTTTTGTTTGAACCCTTTTGCTACTAAACGAGCTTTGTACTTATCAATTGATCCATCAGCCTTATATTTTCTCTTTAGGATCCATTTGCATCCTAAAGTTTTACAACCTGGTGGAAGATCAACTATCTCCCAAGTATGATTGTGCATGATAGACTCAATTTCGCTGTTTATAGCCTCTTTCCAGAGAGGAGCATCTGGACTAGACAGTGCCTCTTGAACTGTCCGAGGTTCATTTTCCATCATGTATGATAGAAAATCTGGCCCAAAGGACTTTTCCTTTCTGGCCCTTTTACTGCGTCTTGGTTCTTCATCAACCTTAGGTTCCGCATTAACCTCTGGTGAACCAATTGCAGTTTCATAATTTCTCTTATGTGAATTTACTTCTTCCCTTTGGTTCTTAGGGAATATGTTCTCGAAGAACACAACATTTCTTGACTCGATAGTCATTCCTACGTTCATCTCCGGAACGTTTGATTTGTGCACCAGGAATCGATATGCACTACTATTATGTGCATACCCAATGAAGATGCAACCAACCGTTTTTGGTCCTATTTTTACTTGTTTTGGCTTAGGTACTTCAACCTTAGCCAAACACCCCCACACTTTAAGGTAATTGTAGGATGGGATTCTACCCTTCCATAATTCATATGGAGTTTTATCCAATTTCTTGTGTGGTAACTTATTAAGAATATAGTTGGCTGAAAGTATGGCTTCCCCCCACATGTTCTGGGGTAAGCCCGAACTAATCAACATAGCGTTCATCATCTCTTTCAGGGTTCTATTCTTGCGTTCTGCAACGCCATTTGATTGAGGTGAGTATGGTGCCGTTGTTTGATGAATGATGCCATTTTGGGAGCAAAATTCTTCAAACGGTGCAACATATTCTCCACCTCTATCACTTCGAATCATTTTGATTCGCTTGCTAAGTTGATTTTCAGCCTCATTCTTATAAACTTTAAAAGCTTCAATTGCTTCGTCTTTGCTCTTCAAGAGGTATACATAACAGTATCTTGTGCAATCATCAATAAACGTTATGAAGTAATTTTTACCACCTCTAGTTTGCACAAACTTTAAATCACATATATCTGTATGGATAAGTTCTAAAGGTGTAGTACTTCTTTCCACCGAATGGAATGCTGATTTGGCCATTTTTGCCTCAACACAGATCTCACACTTTTGTGAATCAAATTCCATTTTGGGGAGTAAATCTAAATCCACTAAACGTTTTAGGGCATTTTGATTTACATGTCCTAATCTACCATGCCATAAATTAGAACACTCAAGCAAGTAATTAATATCACTATTATTAATACTGCGTTTAATGTCACGCTTGACAGTTAGTACATTCATTTTGAAAAGGCCCTTCTCAAGGTACCCTTTCCCAATAAATTGACCACATTTGGTCAGTACAAATTTATCAGCTTCAAAAACTAATTTAAATCCGGCTTTGTTCAACAATGAGCCGGAGATTAAGTTCTTTCGAATGTCTGGGACATGCAACACATCGACAAGAGTTAGTTCTTTTCCTGAGGTCATTTTCAGTACCACTCTCCCCAATCCGACCACGTTCGATGTAGCAGAGTTTCCCATGAAGAGTTTTCTGCCATTGATCGCTTGATAGGATGAGAACATTTCCTTGTCTGAACAGATATGACGGGTAGCACCAGTGTCTACCCACCATTCCCTCGGGTTATCCACTAAGTTTGCTTCGAACACGACAGCGGATAGATCTAATTCAGACATTTCTTCAGGCAGGGATTTGTGTTCCACAATATTAGCCTGATTCTGGTTGGCATTCGCGTTGGCCTTCTTTGGCTGGCGACATTCACTTGCCTTGTGTCCGGGCTTATCACAATTATAATCGTTACCTTTGAACCTTTTTGCGTTCTGAGGTTTCTGTTGTTTGTCAACGCGTCTGCGCTTTTTGCCTCTTCCGGACTCAGCTAGGTTCACTTTCGCCTCTTCACTACTCTTATCGCTTTTGCCCTCGGATTTTCGGTTATCTTCCTCAATCCTTAGTCTCACGATCAAGTCCTCAAGACCCATTTCCTTGCGCTTGTGCTTGAGGTAGTTCTTGAAGTCCTTCCACAGAGGCGGTAACTTCTCTATTATAGCAGCTACTTGAAAGGATTCAGACAATTGCATATCCTCGGCATGAATCTCATGTAGGATCAACTGCAATTCTCGAACCTGTTCTAAAACAGTTTTCGAGTCAACCATTTTGAAGTCGAGGAACCGTCCGATAATGAATTTCTTCAATCCGGCATCCTCCGTTTTGTACTTCTTTTCCAAAGACTGCCACAATTCTTTGGCTGTCTTGAAGGTGGCATAGACACTGTACAATGAGTCGTCTAGCCCATTCAGAATGTAGTTACGACACAGGAAGTCACTGTGATTCCATGCGTCAAGAGCAGTCAACCTCTGTTGGTCGTTGTCATCCTCCTCTACAGTAGGAGGATCTTCTTTCAAGAACCGTGCAAGGTTCAGGGTAGTCAGATAGAACAACATTTTCTGTTGCCATCTTTTGAAATCATTACCGACAAATTTCGGTGGTTTCTCAGAGTGAATATGAGAAGTAGGAGCAACAGAAATAGTAGAAGTAGACATCTTCGAATACACAAAAATAACGTCTTACGATTGTTAGAAAAAAAAAATGAGGTGTATGTGTAGACGAAGATTAAATGTTGACACAGACTTAAACACGAAAGTCGAGGCTAGAGTTTGATTCTATCTCCGTAAGACGTTATTGCCCCGTACACAGGTGCAATACGGATCACTGGCAACCGTCCCCAAGATACAACGACTTAAAACTTCACGACTGTTGCACTACAAATCGGAAGCTATCGGCGAATCGCAAAATGGATATCCGGAACTTCCGATAAAACTCTAATGCAAGGACTTAGAATGCTATAATGTTTTGGAGGATAAGAATGCAAGAAAGCTTTTTGGCTTGAGTGATTTTGGAATGCAAATGTGGGGATCTATTTATAGACTTCCAAGAGTCTTTATGATAATAGTTGTGACTCTTCATAATAATCTCTTCTTTCCAAAAGTTACAACCTTTGGAAATAAACAATTATTCACCAAAAGGTATGTCTTTTAAATTAATGCAATAATTCTAAAAGACACCACCTTTAAATTAATGAAATAATTCTAAAGGACACAACCTTTGGAATATAATCATTTCACCAAAAGACATGACATTTCATATCTATATCTATAGGTCACAATCCATTACTATTATCATATAATAATAAATACATTCAACAATATTTATTCACTCATTAAATGACCAACTTTAATATTAATTTCTCATTCACCCAAAATTTGGTTTTGAGAAATCAAATCAACTAATTCCATTTACGGAAAAAGGATTATAAAATTGTCACTTAATGTTTTATAAAATGTGGTCAAAACCAACATTTTCCAACAGAGATTACAACTGTAATTTCAGTACAGAAGAAAAAGAACACCATAGTTATCAATTTCGTTCTAAAGTGCATCTAGGATCATTTCTCCACTCGAAAGATATGTTATTATGCATGGGCTCCTTCACTATAATTCATCCCCATAACCTACTTTTAATTTCTTCAACAACATTCTCCATTGCAAAGTTTGAGTTAATGAATCCATTTCCACCCCAAAAAACAATTAATGCAAATTCATATCTTACCGTGAATCAAATTCCATATGATGTAGAAAATTCTCGTTTACCTGTTGAGAATATCAACGGATTCAAAATACAAATTCAAGTAAATTGAATAAAATTCATGTATCCCAAAAAATATCAAATGAAACGCACTCTATTAATTCTTCTCCAGTCTCGAATCGACAGAAATAATCATTAAATCGTCATTAGGTATTAGTATCACATTTAAATATTTTTATAAATACTCTCTTCATCCCAATTTTATTTCATCATTCAATATATACGCATAGTTTAATGCAAAATTTGTTTATTAGTATTAAATGAGATAAAGTAAAGAGTATGAAAATCTTTTGAGTAATAAAGTAAGTAATAAAATATTGTGAGTAATAAAGTAATGGCATGTAGTGTAATTTTACATTTTATTTTATTTTTTGTAAATAATGAAATCTAAATTGAGTTTTTTTTTTTTTTTTTTGATGGAATCTAAATTGAGTTAGAGAAGTATTATAAATTAGATAATTAAGATATTTTCAACATGTTACAGATATATAATGAAATTTGATCATATTTAATATTGAGGAATGTACTTTACATTAATTAGTAATATATTTATATTAATATTCAAATAAAGGATATATTTTACCTTAATTCAAATAAGATATATTTGTATGTATGTACCATATGTGGCTTTGATATATAGAATTATGTATTAACATAAGTTACATAACTATAGAATTATGTATTAACATAATAGACTATCAACCTAATTTTATGTAGTTTTGAATTTTACTAATTCTGCATGTACTATATACATATAAATTATAATCCATCCACTATATACATATAATCTTTCTGTTGTACACTCTCAATATGAAAATACTCCAAAAATTAATATTCTTTCAATATCATTTTATTTTTGAAATTGTCACTAATCTTTTACCTAAATTTTATTTTACACCTTATCAAATTCACTTTACACCTCACTAAATTACCTAAAATATCCCTCGTTTATCTTACATCACCCACTATTAAATCTCATTTTATAAAAAAGTGTGTGCAAGTCATCTCGAGACGGAGAAAGTATTATTTACTGTAATAAATAATCAAAAAATTATTTTTGGGGAAAAAATAATCAGAAATTTAATTAAGGCGTTCGACCATGATTATGTAAAACATAGAAACCCAAATAGATGAAAGGGGTGAACTCGAAGTCTTTTTCTTTTTTATTCTTAGCTTTTAATTTGCCGAATAAATGAAAAGAGGGAGTTTGGAGAGGATTGTGCGTAATACAAAACGGGTAAATCGCATTTATGGTCCCACAAGAATTCCCTCCCACGAATTTGGTCCTTTTATAAGCAATTTTGGTCCCATGTAATTTTTCCATCCAATTTTAATGCATCCAATTTTAACGGATGAAAAGAAGTGATTGACACGCGCCTGTCAGTTTCAAATATATTTTTTAAAATACGAGTATTAAAATTGTAAAGTGCAAATCTAAAATTATTAAAATAAAAACATGCATTTGTCCTCTGCGCATATCCCTAGCCCCTCCGACAAAGTGGGATAGCTCAAGTGGTTAGAGCACCACTACCGCCTTAGGTCCATTTAACTAAACGTTCAGAGACTACCGCCTTAGGTCCTGGAGTCATGGGGAGGGAAAAAAAAGGAATGGATATTTAACTTCCATAAAAAAAAAAATCCGTAGCCCCTCCTCCCTCCATACAACCACCGCCTCGTCTAAGTGCCAGGAAATAAACCCCCTTATCAATTTCATATTACGACAACTAATTTTTTGCGATTTTAAGTGTGAAATTTAGTGTTTGTGTTTTGGGCGGGGCTGGTGGAGTGCATTGAGGCGGTGACCGCAGTGGTGTTTTCATGATTTTTCAATGATCTTGAAAAAGAAGATTTTGGGCTCTAAGGCTCCTATATATTTGTTCTGTTTTTCCATTTGTTGGGGCTGGTGGCATCGGTGACCACCATGGATGCGTAGTCCGAATTCAGCGATTTTGAGACAAAGACTCAAGTAGATTTATATATTTAAACCAGATGCAGACATTTGGTTTTGAAATGACTAATTATTTTTTGTTTTTTTTTTTTTTTGAGAGATTGATTTTTTATTTTTTCAGGTGACAGCAAGGCGGCGATGAGAATTGGAAAGAGGTGGCGGCGATGAAAACGGAGACGACAGTGAGATGAACTTGGGGGAGGTAGATGAGATATACATATTTTTTATATTATTATTATTATCGTTAATTTTAAAATTTTATGGAATTTGTAATTTTTAATTTGAATTCTTCAAAATTTACATAAAAAAAACCTATTACTGATATTTTTTGAATCTATTTGTTAATTTTTTACGATTTTTTTTTTTTTGAGGGGAATTTTTTACGATTTTATATATAAATAAAAATGTACATCTAAAAGTTATATTTTGTATTTTGAATAATATGCAGGCTCTATACATATAATTTTTTTATTTAATTTTCAAATCCTCATATATTATTGCTCCATAATTTAAAAAAAAAAACTTTTTGTAATTTAAATTATATACAGATTATATATATTTTAATTTTTTTGGATTTTACATAAAACTAGTGTGAAAGTTTTAACTTTTGTATTCTTTTTAATTATATTGAAATTATGTATAATATTTTATACGGAGTAATTAATTTGTAATTTATGAATTCATTAATTACATAATTAATTTATTTTTACAATAAATTTTGAAAATTAACGAAAACCGTTAAAAACTTAACGGTTGGGACCGTTTTTGTAAAAAATGGTACCAAAAAAAATATGGGACCAAAATTGTTTTTTGAAAAATTCTCATGGACCAAAATTGCAATTTATCCAACTTGGACTCCCCATCCCATTTATTTTAAAAAGTGAAGTTTATGACGAAACACTTTCTCTCTCTAAATATTTAATAAGGTTTCTCTCTCAACTTTAATACTTCACCGACCACTTTTTTTCTTCAATAAAACGTGTTTTATGCTTCTTCTTTTTTTTTTTTTTCTTGAGAAAGCATCAACGTTGTTCAACCCCATAATACAGGTTACGAGTAAAATGCGCTTTTGGTCCCACCATACACGGGCACTCATAATTTTGGTCCCAACACTTTTAATTTTGATCCCGAAAGTGAAAAATTTGACACATTGGGTCCCAAAGTCAGTTGACCTTAGTCAACCGTTAGTCAAACTTGACACCCCCGTTCGATGAGTACACACCCTATGAAAGTACAAAAATACCCTTATCCACCATAAAACCCTAATTCATTCATTAACACCCCCAATTTACTCATCTTCTTCCTTCTTCGCCTCCCCCACTCTTCGTTCGCCGACTGTTCGCCGCCTCCCCCAAGCCTCGCCGCTCCTCCGCGTTTGGCCACGCCGCCCTCCGCCGTCGATCTTCACAGAAAAGGTATTACCCCTTTCAAATTTATCTCCTCCGCCTTCACTCGCCCCCCTCCCTAAATCTGTCGATCTTCCTCCGCCGTTGATCTTCACAGAAAAGGTAGGTGTAGCATTCTAATCTCTCTCGTCATCGTGTTCAGGTGATGATGATTGAGTGATTTTCACTGATAATGATGATCCTGAGGAGGAGTTGGCCCCTGAAATTCCTCCTCCTCCAGAAATTAAGAAACAGGTCATTTATACATTTATACTTTGTTTGGGAGTTAAGAAATTAAGAAACAGGAGTTGGCCCCTTGTGGATGATATATTTTGTTCTTAATGTGGATGATATATTTTGTTTGGGAGTTTTTTATATTTGTTCTTTGGAAAAAAAATCATTTTGGATTAAATGGACTTGAGAGTTACGAGTATATTTCCGGCGTGAATGTGGCTAGAGAAATGGTGGTGACGATGGAGGCGATTCTGTAATGAAATGGGAGGTGGGTGTACTAATCACGGAAAATTTATTTAATTTTAGCTAAGGGGTAGATTTGGCTTTCAAAAAAATTCTCAATGGGTGTCCTCAATAAAGTCGTGTGTGCGTATAACCATGTGACACGCATGTGACTCGTTCCGTCAACATTTAACGTGCGTGGGACTAAATGTGTTAGAATTTCCGATTTTGGGACCCAATGTGTCAAATTTTTCACTTTCGGGACCAAAATTAAAAGTGTTGGGACAGAAATCATGAGTGCCCGTGTATGGTGGGACCAAAAGCGCATTTTCCTCTTTAGGTTACACATAAACAGCAGGAAAAAACAATAATATGAGAACAAAAAATAAAGGCTAATAGATGCAGCAGCAGTAGACAACCCTTCCAACTTAATCATTCACAGCAGAACCATAGCAATGAGACTTAGAATTTGTATGGGATGCAAGCAATTGGTTTGACTTTGAATCCCAGTAATGGAGCGATATAGACATGTGGAACGGTTCAAAACCGCAGATTTCAGTTAAAAATTGACGGTTACGGTTTAGGGAAATCGGCAACCGTAACCGAACCGCCGAACTGCGGTTACGGTTTTTGAACCAGCGGTTTAGTTATAACTAAACCGCCGGTTCGTCGGTTCTTCTGTTTTCTCCGTTTTTGCTCTTTTTCACTCTGTTTTTCCTCGTTTTTTATTCGTTTTAACTCCTATTTTAGAAAATACATTACTAGAATTTAATAAAAATTATATAACTTAAATTTATACATAGAAAATAGAAGAATTGTGTATTAAAAAAAAACCACCCAAACTGGCGGTTAACCACCAAAACCGGCGGTTTGCGGTTTGTCAAAATATAAAACTGAAACTGAACCGCTAGGGCTGACAATTTTCGACACGACACGATAGCACAATACGAATCCGACACGAAAATTGCGGGTTAGTGTTTGGCCTTATCGGGTTCGTGTCGTTATCGGATCGATCTGATAACGACACGAAAAATTCGTGTCAGGTTCGTGTCAACCCGTTAAGCACGATAAAATTAACAGGTAACCCATTAACCTGTTAACAACCCGTTAACCTGTTATTTACCTAATATGACACGACATGATAATGTCACGTATCTGATAATAACACGATAATGACACGATAATTTTTTATATTTATATAAATATATTATTTTTTATATATTTAATACAATTTTAAATTATTTTATTTTCTTATCGTGTCGTTATCGTGTTACGTGTCGTTATCGTGTCACGTCGACACAAAAATGATCGTGTTGTGTCATGTCGACACGAAAATTATCGTGTTCGTGTCGACACAGATCCTTATCGTGTCGTGTTCATGTTTGACTTTATCATGTCGTGTTACTATCGTGTCGACACGAAACATGACACAATATCACGATTTGCCAGCCCTACGAATCGCCATTTTTCAGTTACAGTTCGATTTTTAAACGGTAACCGACAGTTTACCAAACTGGTAGTTAAAACCGCCAGTTTGGCTAGTTCGACGGTTTTCCGATTGGATTTTGCCCATGTCTAGAGCCATACACAACAAGAGACGAAAAAAATATATTTTTTTATAAATATACCCCACCACGATTGAAATCATATGTTCCACCTTTCATGTTCCACATTTTGTTCCATTATATGGATGATTGACACGTGTCATATTAAAAAATAATCAACATCCTATAATATTGGGGGCAACACGTGTTAAAGATCCAGCAGAGTGGAACACCAATGGAACATGAAAAGTGGAACAAATGAATTCACACCAATGGAACATGAAAAGTGGAACAAAGGAATTCAACCGCTCTTGTATTTATACTCTACACAAATACTTTCTCCGTTCTTTACTTAAAGACACAACTTTTGATGAATTATTTATTAATATTATGAGAGATAAAAGTAGAAGTAGAAAGACTTTTCAACTTTATAAATAGTAAAGATGTTTTTTTAGTGTAGATAAAGTGATGACATTTGATGTAATATTGAGATATTTTGAAAGGATGGTTAAAATGCTCTTTTACTATTTTAAGTATGTATCATTAAGTAAGGAACACTCAAAATGACAAAATGAGTCATCAAGTAGAGGACGGAGGGAGTAATATTTTTTGAAACATGTATATAAAAAAACAAACAGACTTTACATGAAAGGATGGAGTATTAAGTGTGAGGTTTTCTTAAAATGTTACTCTTGAATTTCTAAAACATGAAGTAATTTTTGAGACAAACCTCTTATTCTAAAATAGAGGGAGAGAGTATTAATAACCTAATATTTTAAACCAAATGTGGCATCTGACATCATTTAGTAGCCATACAAGAAATTTAGCAGTAGCCTGCGTGTTTTGGCAGACAACTAGGAAACAAACAAACAACATTTGACACTTTCGCCCAATTACTAAAGGGAAGGAAGGGTCTCATCATTCTACAATCCTAGTTCCATTTATAACTTAATTTTACAAGTTGATTTCCTGCAATTCTTTTTACATTACTATTCACACACCCTCAATATAAAAATAACAAATAAAATTAATACCTTCAAAATTAACACTCATTTTGAACCCACATTTTAACTAAATCTCATCTACACCTAACTAAATCATTCAAAATATCCATCCTTTATTTAACCCCACACAACACTAAAGTTATTTTTCTAATTTGTGTCTCACACACTACCTGTCCAATTTTATTTTTTTACTCTTCTACGTAAAGCATACTTTTTTTCTTCAAGTCGAAGATACAAATAATAATAATAATCAAGAAAAGGATAAATCAGGGAGAATGGAAATGACAAAAAGAAATTTGGAGAAAGGTAGAAGAAAAGAAAGTAGAAAAATTGAAATAAAGAGGCAACTTCATAAAGGCTTGCACAGAGAAGATAAATTTTCACCTTTAAACTTATCTGGGCCACAATGGTCCCCCCAACTTGCTTGATGGATTTTTCTGAAGAAGCATGATACAAGGGCAATATATGTCTGCATCTTAAGTAAGACATTAATAAGGTAGACAAGGTCTGTAATATATATTGAAACCAAGTTATAAACTTGTAGCATACACACGACCAGACCAAACGACATCAAGAATGAGAGCCAACAACAAGCAATATCATTGCTTCTCTACCCTCGTCTCTAATATTTATTTAAACGATGAACAACCAAACTTTGCCACTTATGAAACAAGATAATATTTCTCTTATAGCTACAATTTAAGTCCTATTCTCTTTTAGCCAAAATAAATCATCCTCTCTAAGTAGGTTTTGAGGAGTCGGGCTTTCGGGGTTCTTGGCTAGAAAAGAATAGAATTTAAGTAGGTTTTCTCTCTAACAGCTAAGCGACGATATAATATACTATGTGCAAGTAGAAAGGGAAGGGAAGGGGCAAGAAATAAATCAAACTTAATCACTCCAGTTGTCCTGGTCAACAGCTGCAGCCTTCTCATTCCTCCATTCATCCTGCATTTGACAAAATGTAAGGTTTCAGTTTGCATTAGTGCTTTGTAAAGCACCAGTACATACACATTCAGTTTCAAAAGTGTACCACTTCATCCATATCGAGTTTGTATGGAGACCACACGAGAATTTGCCTATCATTTCCACCAGTGTACAACTCCTACAAGAGCCAGACACCAGTTGATTAGATCCTGAGAGGTTGCCTAGGAAAGGGAATATCATTTTTAGTCCCTGAAGTTCACCTTTTTCACTCACTATTAAGTTACGGTCTTGAAAGTACATTTTACTCCCACATTTGGTTCCACGTCTGCTGAGTGACGGAAACAACTATTTTGGGGTGCTAAATGCAACATTTAAAAGTTTTTTATAATTAAATTTAACTACAAAAATTTTAAATAATTACATTTAGCACCACTCAAATAGTTGATTCCGTCAACCAACTAATGGTCAACTATCGATGGAACCAAATGTGAATAAAAGTGTACTTTCAGAACCAAACATGATAGTGAGTGACCAAAAATGATATTAACCCTTAGGAAAAAGTATAAACTTTAGGGACCAAAACTGATATTAATTAACCCTTAGGAAATGGTAATAGAATGACCCCTTTCCTGCTAATTATACCCAAGAGACAGAAACAGAGACTAACCTGATCCATTGCATTGTACCAACAGCAGTTGACATTCTCATAGTGGCCACGAAAACTACACTTTGTTTGGCCAGACCAAATGTCAAAGACCTAAAACATTGAAAAAAATAAGAAAACTGTTCATAATATGCTTAAAAAAGGTGAATTGGCAAGTAAGAAGGAATGAATAAGACTGTGCCTTCACAGTGCTCATGCATGGAACGAAAGCAAGAGTTGAATCCTGGGAGGCAGCCATTTGTATAGCCTTGCTGTTTTGTAGACGTGTCGTTTCGAAGTTTACAAGTGTATTGCACCCAGATTCTATATCCCACAATCTCAACCTAGAATCAGACCCTGAAAATAAGAAGAGCATCATGAAATGTCCTAATAAAATAAAAGATGGTGAAAATGTCCTAATCAAAAGTTTATGTTTTAACAGTCAGAGCAATGAAGATTGTGGCTACTACATAAACAAAATACTCTAGTCAGTTGTGCTACATTCGAAACTAGAACCACTGAAAGATGGCAAGATGCAATCCTGTTTTCTAAACAGGAAGACATACCACTATTGTTATCATGAAGACTGATGCAACATAAATACTGACCTCTTGGGAAAAGTCCAACTTACTGTAACCGCATTGAATTAAGGGTTGGAAAAAACAAACAAATGTATATTTTGTTCTTTGCATATCAAAAGACTAGAAACTAAATTGAAAAGGCATGGCAAAACAGGTGCGAAAGCAATTTAATTCATTAGACCAGTACATATGGTTAGCTAAGTAGTCAATATTTTTTAATTATGACCATCAAGCAGATAAATACGCAAAAAATTCTTAAATCAAAATCGCGAACTCAAAAAGATTAGCTTTGTACCAGACAGATAATAAAATGCATTTTATTTTGGGTTAATTGCATAAAAAAGCACGACTTTTTTAAAAAAAAAAACAATTACATTGTATGTTTTTTAAATTTGGTATTCGATGCACGGACTTTCGAATTATTACAATTCTACCACATGACAATTCTTCTCACATGGCAGTGTGATATTGCAAAAAATTAAAAGGTAGTGATTAAATTGAAACAATAACAAAAAGTCCTGAATTTGGTTGCAATTCAAAAAAGGTTTTGGCTGCCACATCAGCATAAGTTGTCGGAAGATAGTCATATGATACAATTGCAAATTTTAAAATTTCGTGTATCAAATTGCAAAATTTAAATTACACATGTTTTAATTGAAAAATCGTGAAAAGGTCATGATTTTTAATGCAATTAACCTTTATTTAATCCTAGCATTCGGGAACAAGAAAGTAGTCATGAAACCATTTCAGCACCTATTTCACGCAAACCAAAATTAAAGCAAAATACACGAGTCCAATAATAATCGAATGAAAAACAAACAACAATATGACTCTTAAATGTGAAGCAAAGCCAACCTGCACTTAAAAGATACATTCCATCTTCAGTCACCTTTAATCCAGTCACAACACCATAATGGCCTGTGGCACGATCATGACTAGATAACATTCCAGGATGTGATCTTTGCTTCGCAGTTTTCATTTGACTCGAAGACCTACCAACTGAATGGGGCTTTAAAGTGTGCCCATTAGCTGATTTTCTTTGAGGTACTCGGACCTTTCCAGAAGAACTTTGGCCTGTTAATGAAGATTTCTGCAGACGCATTGACAGTACTATGAGGAACTAACATACTGTTGTTAAAGAGGGATATGCCTGACCAAGTGCCCTGTCCAAAAATGCATAAAAAATGGCATGTATGTGTTGCTTCTCAAATGATCAATTTAGATGCCTCAAGCATATATAACGGTGTTATAACTAAAACGGAAGTAAAGAAACCAGGAAAAGGGTAGATGTTCCATCATGAGTCAAACATTTCTCCAGTGTTATAACTAAAATTTCCACATTATGAACAAGTCCTATTAAATATTCAAATTAGTCACAGGGATGTAGGACATTGACAGCATTAAAAATGTTAGCCAACTAGCACATAGGCAGGCATTTATAAATAGTATCTCGTACATCAACTGTTAAGCAATCATAGCATCGTTGGATATTGGAAATACACCACTAACTGCTACATTAAATCAGGAAATATATAAATTATTCTTTACATTGATTGTTAAGAAAATTAATGGTAGGAAATTGGAACCTTATTTGTTGTAGGATGTAGGACATGGACATCATTAAAAATGTTAGGCAAATGAGTCAAAAAATTCTACACTGTTATTAATTAAAATTTCCACATTATGAACAAGTCCTATTTAAAGATTCAAATTAGTCACAGGGATGTAGGCCATGGACAGCATTAAAAATACAACTAGCACATAAGCAGGAATTTATAAATAGTATCTCGTACATCAACTGGTAAGCAATCATAGCATTGTTGGAAATTGGAAATAGCCCACTAACTGCATACATTAAATCAGGAAATATATAAATTATTTCTTGCATTGATTGCTAGGAAAATGAATGGTAGGAAATTGGAACCTTATTTGTTGTAGGACGCACCAGGATAGGTGGACGTCTTCCAAACTGAGAATGGGATTGATCCAAAACGCGAAAACATCCAGCTTTCCTGATGTCCCAAAATCGTATAGCACCATCACATCCTCCAGTTACTAAAACCCACTCGCTAGAAGTAGACCACTCCAATGACATTACTCCATCTGTTTAAAAAAAATATTCAAAAGACTGCGATAAAGATTTGCCAAATTGTGACAAAATAAATTGATTACGAGTATGGATACTACATTCAGAATGAAAGAACTGAGAGACAACTGACAACCACAAGATGCGGGTTCATTCTTACTTGGCGTGTGACAAACGAAGTTTCTATGTTTAGAAGAACATGGTTTTAAAAATGAGTAATAAAAAAAATACATCACAGAATGTTACACTTGCATGGAAGATAATGAATCACCCTAAGCGTACCACGATGACCAGACAAAGTATGAGAAAATGCACCAGTTCCCATATCACATAATCGAACTTGGACATCTTCAGTTCCAGCAGCAATTAACATGTGAGATCTTGCAATAGAAGACATGGCATTTCTATAAACCTTTCCAGGCATTTTAAAGTTCATCACAACCTGTATAAAACATTTTTAGAAATATAAAATGGTGAGAACTTGGAAATATTAAAAAAATGAGCCTGCTGAGGAACGATATTTTACTTGTGTCGTATTTGTGTCCCAAACATTAATATGATGATCATATGAACCCGTGACAAACATCCCCGTGTCAATTGGATACCAGATGGCTGACGATATAGCATATTTATGGCCATGCTCATGCTGCTTGTTGATAGTTAACAATGACTTGTGCTTTGAAATTAGGCCACAGCCCTCGTAATCTGTTGCACGCTGAATATCATAAACTGCAACTGTTGCATCTGATGCACCGGCCAAGAGATATCTACTCTCTGTCAAATCAACCTGATCTTGAGATCACAATGAGCCCAAGAAAGACTTCTTAAGATAACATGTATTGCAATTTGACCAAATAGAAAACAAATAGTGATACTCAAGCTAAAATATAGGTAAGAGAGAGAGCATCATCTAAAGAACAACAAGAATAGCGCGAATTCAGCATCCATGCTACCTATATAACAGACTGGCTACAGAGTACCAATTATGCAACATTAAAAAAGGAATCAACTTCCTACAAGATTAAAATAAAAAGCAAAACCTAAAAACGTTAATAAACTGGAAGAATTAACAGAAAACGAGAAGGAGGAGGAACGTGAAGGACCTGAAGTGAGTTAACTGAGCCGCGGTGAGAGGAGACTATTTCCTTGCAATTGGAGAGCTGAATGGATGAAACCCTAGATCTGGAAACGCGACTGCTGAACAAATTAGGGCGGAGGTTCCCGAGCTCTCTCTCTCTAGTCTCCTTCCACATCGTCCTCGCATCTTTGATCTTTATCCTCCCCCCACTCACGCCAATTCTACCGCCTCCGATTCTCACAACCAAGATGCTCACGCAAACTATGGATTGATTGATTATACACACAGATTTAGATGGTGGATTCAGCTATGCGATAATGCAATCAAGTTGAATTTGAGAGATGATTCCTATCTTCTTTCGAAATCTTTATCTTATGCGCAACTTGTTCGTCTTACGAATAACAAATGATCTCCTTGTATTTTGTGACGGCCCGTGAGGCTTAAGGATCATCATTCATCAATTTAAAATATTTCTATTTTTTCATTTTCTTAAATTCGTTCTTTAAAAACCTTTTTTTCTATAACTCTTCATTCCTGATTCTCATCTAAAAGTTTGAACTTATAAAAAGGTGGAAAAGGAAAAAAAATATTAGTAAAAGAAAAGGGAAGGAAAAACTAGAAAAAAAAATTTCACCAAATGCCTGAGATTATCCCTTTATGTTTATGGGCTAGTCTTGTATGAAATATTGCATATATGCATTTCAGTTATTCACACATATGTTCTTTATAAATACACCCACAAACTTAATTCACACACACATTTTTTATAAATACACCAACAAACTTAATTCACACACACATTTTTTATAAATACACCCACTGACAGTTTAATTCGAAATTTTTAATCCGTTCATTTTACTCGTTTCTGTGATTTTTTTATCTTTTATTTTATTGTCGACCGCGGGATATTAAATGTAGTAATTCAAATTTTAATATGTAGTAATACACATTATTTTATGTAGTAATAACACAAACTATTTATATAATAATACAAATTCTTTTATTTAGTAACACGTTTTTTCTAGTGTTTTTATTGATGTAGTAACTCACATTATAATATGTAGTAACATACATTATCGAATGTAGTAAACACAATAATCATGTTGTAATACAAAATGTTTTATTGTAGGATGATGTGAAAAATATTAGATCATTTGATAAAGTTACATATAGTAACAAAAGTCTATTCAATGTAGTAATTCAAACTGTAGTATGTAGTAACATATAATTTTTTATTTAGTAAAACAAATTATTACATGTAGTAATAACACTATTTTATATAGTAATACGAATTCTTTATATATATATATATATATATATTTTTTTATTGATTAAGTAACCCACACTGTAATATATAGTAACATATATTATTGCATGTAGTATGATATATTATTGCACGTAATACAAAATAATATTGATCCATAATAATTAGTATTAAAGAATATTTAAAAAATATAAAATATTTAAGGATTAAGGTCATCGTAAATTGTAGCGTCCAACCGCGGCATGTGGTGACCGAAAACTGCTCGGAGAAGACGACCATGTTCAATTTCTGTCAGTGGGTGCATTTATAAAAAATGTGTGTATGAATTAAGCTTGTGGGTGTATTTATAAAAAATGTGTGTGTGAATTAAGCTTTTGGGTGTATTTATAAAAAATGTGTGTGAATTAAACTTATGGGTGTATTTATAAAGAACATGTGTGTGAATGACTGAAATGCATGTATGCAATATTGCATATAAGTTTTTGTGTATGTTTATTATCAAATAGGTATATTTTAGTTTATTGTTATTTAAATTAATTTTATGATAATTCTTCTACTTTATTTTATGTATTGTGTAGGCATGTTACGCGTGTAGGAGTAGTCGAGTAGGTAGCATAAGCAAACTAATGAAATTTTCAATATTAATGTATTTAAATTTTGAATTATAGTTCTATATTAATGTTCATTAATCTGTGGATTTGATTAAGAATTTAGAAGATTAAAACATAAGTTTCAATTCCTGAATATTGTACATGTTGTTAACTCTTAAATGCCTTAACATTATCAACAAACAATATCTTAATTTGACCTTCCGAGATTTTTTTTAAGTCCTTTCTAAAGTGTTGCATTAAATGTTGATCTAAATGTTGTCGCATTTCTGGCAGGATCTAGAAGCTTCTACAAGGATCTGGAACCTGGAAGATTCCAAAACATTGCAGAACGTGCTAGAAGAGCTAGAAGAGGCTGGAAGCAGTTTAGAACGACCTGGAACATGCAAGAAGGATATAGAAAGATCATGGAAGTTGAGTTCCTAAAAAATAGGATCTCAAAGATGGAAGCCTCTAGAATTCGTACTCCACTTCTATAAATACCGAAGGAAGGCTCCACAATTCAGTGTATTTTATTCGATCAATATCCTAGACTAGTGTTCATCCTGTTAGGAAATTATGGCCCCAATAGCTATACCATTTAGTTCATACGAAATATCCCACTCGTATGGCTGTGTGCTTTTCTTATCTATTGAGAGTGTAATCATAGATAGACTAGCATTTCGACAGTGTATATTTTACACTTAGTTCGTTTTCAAAACAGGGCACCTGCCTCGTTTATAGTTTTAGTTGTGAAGGTTATTGTTGTAACATTTCACACAACATTTGTACTTGAAGATAAGTATTGATATTTCGCCGTAAGGCTAACATAGATTTTTATTTATAAAATCTATGTTAAAAATATTTCCATTGTGTCTCGTTTGTTTTTAGTGTTTCAAGTCTTCCGCTGTGTATCTTTATTTCTGATATTCTGTTAGAGTCAGTGTTGTACAATTTGTCTCAACATTTAGTACAACATTAATCTACTTTTACTTAAACACTATACCAGAACACACTTTCAGTTGGTATCAGAGCTGATACCTGACAACACTAGGTTCGATCCTTGTTATAAGTGTGTTTTTAATTTTTGTTAGCAATGGAAACACATCACATATCCACGGCACTTAGCCCACCCGTATTAGGTGGTTCGAATTATGCTTATTGGAAGCCTAAGATGCGTATGTACATCAAGTCGATTGATGAACGTGCTTGGAGGACTGTACTTACAGGTTGGGAAGCTCCAAAGAGACCAGCTAGCTATTTTTACCTCTGTTGATGTTTCTATGTTTAAAATTATATCTAATTGTTCTACTTCTAAAGATGCATAGGACAGGTTGCAAGAGCATTGTGAAGGTTCAGACAGTGTTCGAAGGACTAAGCTTCGAATGTTGGGAACAAAATTTGAGAATCTCCGAATGAAGGAAGATGAAACAATTTCATCATACAATGAAAGGTTAAGTGAGATAATCAATGAATCACATTCTCTTGGTGACCCTATTTCTAATGTTAGAGTAGTTCACAAGATATTAAAATTTGTTCCTAAAAGATTTGATGCTAAAATTTGTGTTATTGAAGAGGCAAAAGATACGGATAAGTTAAGTCAAAATGAATTAGTGAGTATTCTTAGAACCTATGAAATAAACACTAATCAAGTTGATGAAACTAATAATGATGATAAGAAAGTTGTTGTTTTTAAAGGGGAAACATCAAACAAATCTGAGTATTAACCTATCATAACTGAAGTTGATTCAGATGAAGAATTGCTTGATGAATGCCTCAACAATACTAACAACATTGTCTTGCTCACTAAACACTTTAATAAATTTCTTAAGAAATCTGTGAACAAATCTAGAAACATTCAGCCTAAAATTCAAATCAACACATCAACACCTCAACCAGAAAGGAGAAAGGGTCAATTCGCACCAAAACCATCAAAGAGTGAAGGTAAACCAAGGTATGATCCTGAATTTCGAAAATCAGTTCAAATGCAATGCTTGTTCTGGATATGGCCATTATGCAAATGAATGTGCCAATACTAGACTTAAGCAAAAACTGAATTTTAGTGCTACATTGAGTGATGAATCTGATGATGATGATCTTGATGAGTCAAATGATAATGAATATTCTCATTTTACCAGAATTGATTATAATGATTCCTCAGATGATGATCTTGATGAAACATATTTTGATGTTGTACCTGATGCTTCAACATCTACAGCAACATCAGAACAGAGTCACCCAGATTTGAACTGTTTTAATGGTGTGGTTGATGATGCAGGAAAAAGGATTGATGACAATGCATACCAAAAGTTATTAGATGATTGGAACAATCAGAAACTAACTCTTAATTCCTTGAATAAAGAGAATGAGGATCTGAAAGACACAATCACCAAGCTAGAAGTTATTCTTACCAAATGAGATCTGGAAATGTGTAACTTAAAGGAGAAACTGATAAATTCCACTTTATGTTTCAAAAAATATTCCAAGAGTGCTTCTGAGGTAAATAATGCTATAGCTACTGGTAAGTCTAATAATCATGGTTTAGGTTATGATGGTGTAACTGCTTCTATTTTTGAAAATTTTAGAAAACCTGTGAAATTTGTGAAGGCAAATGTTAACACATCTGATGTACAATCAGATCCTCACAAGGTTAAAAGAAAGTATATATGTCATTACTGTTTCAAAGTTGGTCATATTCGTCCTTACTTTATAAAACGGTTCGAAGAACTGAAAAATTTGAAAATGCTGCATAAAAAACTGTCACCTCCTGGTAAACAGTTTCTGAAATCTGCATGGAAACCAAAAGCTACCTGTAATGTTGTTCATACCTCCTTAAAAGCATGTATACCTGATCTATGGTATTTTGATAGTGGTTGTTCTAAACATATGACACGTCGAATAGACTTCTTATCTGATTATGTGACATTGAATGGTGGTAGTGTTTCATATGGTGGTGGTTCAAAAGGACAAATTATTGGTAAAGGAACTTTGAATGTTGAAGGTTTTCCTAAGCTTAAAAATGTCTTGCATGTTGATGGCTTACTTGCAAATCTGATTAGCATTAGTCAACTTTGTGATGATAATTTGCATGTGAAATTTGACAAAGATTCATGTTATGTTCCTAATAAAGATGAAGTTTGTGTCATGACTGGTACTAGGTCAACTGATAATTGTTATCTTATTGGAACAAATATGTGTAACTTGTCAAAACATGATGAAAATATTCTATGGCATCAAAGATTGCGACATGCAAATTACAGAGCAATGAAAAGGTTAATCAAAGCAGATGCAGTAAATGGAATGTCAAAACTGAAGTTTCACAATCCCACTGTATGTGGACCATGCCAAAAAGGTAAGCAGGTAAGAATGCCACATAAAATGCTATCACATTGTTCTACACATCGATGCTTTGAATTACTACACATGGATTTGATGAGTCCTATGGAAACTGAAAGTATTGGAGGAAAGAGGTATTCCTTAGTTGTGGTAGATGATTTTTCTAGATTTACCTGGGTAGAGTCCTTGAGAGACAAAACTGAAGCATTTGCTGCATTTAAAATTCTTTATAAGAGGTTCAAAAATGTGTTTAACTTGAAAGTTGGCCGTATTAGAACTGATTATGGTAGGAAATTTGAAAACAACATGTTTAATGATTTTTGTGATAAAAAGGGTATCTTACAAGAATATTTGTTGGTCCTGAAAGGAGTATATAACAAGTGTATGGGGGGGGGGGGGGAATACACTTGTATGCAAATCTTTTTCAAACTTAACTAAAACTGGCTTTAGCAAGGTTATCTTGGACAACTCTTCTGATATGTATAACTCTTAAAAGATAATCAAACTACTAAGTACTATTGAGTACTGAGTTAAATAACTATCTAAATGAGTTATATGTGCGGAATAGTGGTTGGCCTTTTAGTTTAAACTCCTTTTAAGTTCTGAAACCTTCTTAACACTTAATTTGTTTATCAGGGGACGTCCCAATACAGTTTTGCACAGTCTTAAGTATGTGTCTTTGAAAGGTCAGTTTATGTGCAGTGTTTGAATGTGTTGTTTGAATGTAAGTACTTGAAAGTAAATCAACACAAGAGTTATAGTGGTTCAGAGACTCAAGCTCCTACATCCACTTTCCCTGATTTAACAGGATAATTCATTATCTCTTGGAATTACTTGTTTTACAGTGCCAAGGTGCACTTGATCAACCACACCATTCCTTGGTGCATTGATCCCTAGGATATCAGAGTCCTAGTACTCTTTCTCAACTCAGAACTTACTGTTCTTCTCTCAACAGTAGGTTCTTTACACTTCTACTACAACAACCTTCTATCTCTCTTTTGGAAAGGTATAAGGGTTGATGTTGGTTCCAACTAGGTTGAGATATCCTTTACAATGAGCTTTGTGTAAAAGGATAGGATATCTCTCTAAGCTTTGTATAGATATACAATGAGGTTCAGCTTAGGTTGAAGTGTTTGAAAGACTAAGAATGTCTTTTGAGGACTATGAAAGGTTTATGAGCTTGTAGCTTCAGAATTGTTGATCACTAGTTGGTTGCCTTCAATGGTCTCCACACTTCTGTATTTATAGAGGAATTTTGAGGATTTGTCCGTTGGATAGACAGCCTCAAAATGCCTATATTTGTCTTCCTTGAACTCTGCAACTAGAAGACAGATTCTTGAAAGTGACATGTCCTTAATTTGGGAAGTAAACGGCTGTAAGCACTTTGTCTTGACTTTGAAGCACTCTTCCCAATGTCTGACTTCAAGATTCACTTGATCAAACGTGGACATCACTTCTGATGATTGGTCCTATGATAAGGACAACATTCCTTATCACTTGGACTGTTCTGCTTATCACTTTCAGCAGAATTGCTTATCAGCAATGTTGGCTAGGCTCTTCAGATGACTTGGCTCTTTCTCTTTTAAGTCATGCCTCTTGATGGTTCTTGATCATTCATGACATCATAGTGGTTTTGACCTTATCCGCACAGTTGATCCTTACTTTGAACTGATCTGGTTCAATTGTGCTGAGATAACTCTGTTGTTCATCTCTTCTAAGCTTTGGCATATACATTAGTAGACTTGGTCTTGATGATGTACTCCATTCAAGTGGTCTTCAGATAGATTGCTACATTACTGAGCTGACTTGATCAGCACAGTTGTCCATTAGGTACCTTCAGCAGACTTAAGGTCAAATTGATTCTGAGCCTTGAGGGGACTTGATTCTTGTAATATTCTAGGCATATGTTCCCCCTCAACTTGTGCATCTAAATGTACTAAGAGCTGCCTAACATTTCAGCTTCTCAACTAGCCTATACTACATGTTCCAACATTCCTGAAACATGTTCATTTCATTTTGACTTATCTAAATGGCATGTCTTAAAGGGGTTTTGGTATCTTAATCAAAACTTCTCATTTTATTCCCAACAATTTCCCCCTTTTTGATGATGCCAAAACCTATACAGTCTATGCAAAGGTGACTTGACTACACTTATTACATATAACTTCAGTAGATGTGACTAAGGTTAAATTTCCTAAAAGAAACATGTTAGTGTAATCACAGTTTAAGTGCATATAGGTGTAAGTCAGGCAAGTTGAGACAATGAGATGTTATCTCTTGATTCACATAATTATTCAACTATCATTCATATAATCATTGGCATTATAAGCATGATGATAGTCAAACAAACTTATCAGAGCATGAATCAGAGAAATTACAGAGATACATCATTTGATCAGAGCAAACATATGATCATGTGCATAAGGAAACATGTGATCAGAGAAAAACATGAATCAGCAGACTTTGACCAGTTTTCAGCAGAGATGACCAAATCATCAATATCAGCAGCCAAGAGCAAATATTCATTCAATTAAGTACTTAAGGCAATTAAAGGTCAGGAGAACTTAGCAGGTTCAGAGATTGTCTTCAGGAGGTGGCACCATTCCATATTGTGCCCAAACTCTCTTCTTCAGCTCCATTACCTATTGGTTAGTTCCCTTGGGCCCAAGCACCATCCTATTCAGCTTCAGAATCTAGAAGAACTCTTGAAATATTTGTGATTGGTCAATGAAGCCATCTTTCTTGGGGGGCATGTAAATGATTGGTTCAGGGGCTTTGAACTCAATTCTTGCCATATCTGCAGCAGCAAGAAGTTGTTGGTAGAGTTCCCTATGATAGTCAATCATGAACTGAGTGAAAGTGGAGTTGGGATCTTCTTCCATCCATCTGCCTATGACATAGTAATCATAGACAAACCCCCTCTTGGCCTCCTCCCAATTATCATTTAGCTGGATTGGAACCCATCTATCCATGTGGGGATATTTGGTGTCCATCTGAATTAGCAACTGGGGCTTCAGTTTGTTGTAGGTAACCCTCTTCCTTCTTGGCTTCTGGAAATCTGCTCTTCTTTTGTCCCTAGCCCTGCTGGCTTCCATCAGTTGATCCATTTTCTTTTGAGCTCTCATCATGGACAACTTTTGCTGAGTTTCAGCATCTTTGCCATAGCCTTCCACAAAGAGCTTGGATGGATCATTTGCCAGCACTGGAGTCTTTTTCTTGGGTTCAGCTCCAAAACCTTCTTCAAACAATATCTCAACATCCTCTTGAGTTTCAGCAGGCTTGGGGCTTTTTGTAGACTCAGTTTCAACAGTCTTGTTAATCTCAGCAGATTTGTTTTCTTCAGCAGTCTTGTCCTTTTCAGCAGCTTTGACCTTCTTAGAAGTAGGCACTTCTTCTTCTACTCTGAATTCAACAGGTAGATCTAAGTTGTTGGGAAAGTCAGTGAATGTTTCAACTTTTCTCTTATTTCCCTTAGCCTTCTTGATTTGTCCTCTGGTCTGGACACCTTCAACAGTTTTGTCCAGTCCTGACACTTCTCCTCCAGGTCTTTGCTGAAGTCTTGCTCCTTCTTCCTGAGCAGATGACACTGAGTTTTTCAGAGCAATAGCCAATTACTCATCCCCATCCAAATCTTCCAGGTTTTGGACTGCTTTTCCTTTCCCTTTGGCTTCAGGCTCTTTGTCTTTTCCTTTGCTTCCTTCTCCAATTGTCAAGGCACCTTTTGCCCTTGCTCTTTCTCTTTCCCCCATTTTGGCAGCATCAAAACACTGGGGCTTGAGATCACTCATAGTTGATGCCATAAGGGACTGAGCTAGGTTTAGTGACTTCATCTCCTCAAGCAGATATACATTCTCATCATGTATGTTCTGCATTCTGTCACTACTCAAGCTTAAGAAGTCAAGAACATGCTTCATTTTCTGCTCTACAACCTGCTCCATGGTTGTCTTGAGGGATGCATCAAGGGTAGCCTTAAGGAAATCAGTGAGGTTGGCCACTACAGATTCAGCAATCTTGGCCATCACCTCCTGAGTGAACTTTTCTGAGGCTGCTTTGACCATAGCTAGCCTCATCTCCTCTGCCCTTTTCTTCTGAAGGGCACTCTTCTTGCCTATTGCTTGATTGACAACCAGTTTCAGAGCCTTTACATTTTTGTTGTGGTTGTTAAAGAGTGATGCGGCCTAAAATTGTCACCTCAGGAGATGTCGACACGTGTATAGAGGACAAGATTTATGAGGAGATAGATATGTGAAGAGAACTCCTCCAGATATAAAATCCCTTCGGATGTCCCTCCGGAGGGAGCTCCACCTAAGGGTCTCGGGGGAGAAATATCAGGAAGACCAGGCTCTGAGGGAAACTGATCGGCTTGGGTTTCCGGAGAGGTTTCCTATAAAAGGGGATGAGAGCGGATAAAGGAAGACTAATTCTTCCTTTACTCAAACGGTTAGAACTTAGTAGGCAAAGTGGCTGCGATTCTTCAGGAGGCGGAGATTCGCAGACTCATTCAAGGAGAGAGGAAGGGCCTATCCGAGAAAGGGGGAAAACCTAATTTCCCTTCAATAGAACTCCTCTATAAATAGCCGAGCCCAGGTACGTTAACGGGTTACGATCTTTAAAAACTACTCAATCTTATTATACTTCTTCTATAAAGCTACTGAATCTCTTCTCCGAGAACCCTATCATTAAAAAGAGGATCCCTAAGTCCTCATTATTGACTGAATCACACATATTGACTTGAGCGTCGGAGTGTTCGCGCCGGACTCCCCTCCGGCGTGTCTTTTGCAGGTTCTTGGAGGATTCTTCTAAAGGAAGCTTTAGACCCGGATTCTTCATATACCGGTTCAGGAATCTGGATATCTAACGTTGAAGATATCTAGCCTATCCGTGCAAATTTTGGCACAACAACTGGCGCCGTCTGTGGGAACGTCTAAGAGATCTTCTCACGAAATTTTTACTTGTTTTGAACGATGGGTGGAGGAAACAATACAATCACGCCTACTCCAGGGAAGAAGACTCTTCCGGGGGATGTCCCTCCCCTACCATCTGATCCAGCATCGAAGGGAAGCCGCGGAAAGGACCCTATGTATGTCCCTTCTGGATCGAATCTGCCAATAGCCCCGACCACCACGCCAATCCCGGGCCTAGGTGACGGAATGACGAAGAATGCTGAAACCTCAGAGGTCCGGGCCTCAGGTTCTCAACGTGGGGATGCTCTGAGCGCAGAACCATTCCTGGTTTCTCCAGATCAATTAAACGCCCTCATTGACCGAGCTGTGGAAAGATCTTTCGCAGCCCAAGGAGGTCGAGTCCCGAGAACTGTACAAGTGAATGCGGAGACGCTTACTCCGAGACTTCAAGACGAGGCCCCTGGGGCCTCCCAAGCACTTTCTAAGGAAGAGGGAGTACGAGTAGAAGGAGATGAGAAAGTGCCCTCTCGGGCAGAAAGAAGTATCCCCCCTCGGGGTGCAAGAAGGAATACAGACTTGATGTTCCGAGAGATAGACCCCCCCGAAGGAGAAGAGAGTACAGATGACACCTATCCGAGCCCAGTCAGCGACCAACTACAGGCCCTACAGAAGGAAATGAAAGATATGAGGAAGCAGATGAGTAATCGAACGAATAGGTCCGCCTATGTTACTAGATGTCAGTTTTCTTCTAACATATTACAGGATGAGTTTCCATTTAACTTCAAACCCCTCAACTTCGAGTACGATGGCACCGCAGACCCATACGAGCACCTGGTAAGATTTGAGAATGCAGCCCTGCTACATCGATATGGGGAAGGGGTCAAATGTAGGGTGTTCTTGACTACATTGGCTAAGGTGGCACAACAGTGGTTCGCCCAGCTTGAACCCAATACCATTCGATCATGGGAGGAGTTCAGCGAATTATTCCTCCATCAGTTTGCGAGCGCCCGAAGGCAGCCGCGGGCCACGTTAACCCTCTTCAATATGAGGCAAGGAGAAAACGAGAGTTTGAGAGCTTTTCTCCGGAGATTCAATCAGGCAGCTCTGGAGGTCCCTACCGCCTCTCCAGAGGTGAAGATCAACGCCCTAACCAATGGGTTGCGCGACGGAGATTTCTTTTCCTCCTTGGCCAAGAAGCCAGTCCAGAACTTTGACGAGTTATTACACAAAGCGGAGAAATACCTCACCTTGGAGAAGGTTCGTAAAGCCAAGAGACTAGAAGTTAGACCACAGGACCGGGAGAGAAGGAGGGAACCATCCTCAAGACGATCCAGTCCAGAGGTCCCTCGGGGTTCCGGGCCATCGGTAAATTCTAACCCCTCTGGGGGTCCCCGTTCGGGCCCTCGAGGAAGGTTCGAGAAGTATACACCTCTAAGGATAGAGCCTGCTGAAGTACTGGAGATAGCAGGCGATCACCCCGATTTGAAATTCCCCCACTCCAGAGGTAGGGGCCCTCAGAAACCAAAATCGGATCGATTCTGCAGATTCCATAACGAATATGGACATGACACGAACCAATGCTATCACCTGAAGGATGAAATCGAGAGGATGATCCAAGCGGGACATCTGAAAGAATTTATATTCCGAGATAGGCAGGGCCCTCGAGGGCAGAAGCGGAAGAAACACGACAGGAAGCCGGAGGAAAAGAAACCCAAAGAGGCAGCCGAGGACATGCCCCCTCCGCCGCCAAAAAGAGGAGTAATTCACATAATCATGGGGGTCCCGCGGACGGAGATTCTTTTCGAAAGAGAAAACAAAGTGTTCGAGCCTTGAGGGCTGGACAGGGAAGCCAACTGAAGGAGGTAGGGCGCTTGGCAGAGACACTCAATATCAAATTCGGGCCAGAGGACGTAAGGGAAATTAAAGAGAATCACAATGATGCCTTGGTGATCACTACTGATATAGCAGGATTTGATGTCGCCCGAATCTTTGTAGACACGGGGAGCTCGGCCGATATTATGTTTTTTGAATGTTTTAAAAGGATGGAGCTGAATGTGAAGTTGCGACCGGTAGATACCTCCTTGTACGGTTTCTCCGGAGGGGCCATCCAGCCCCTAGGGTCTGTAATGTTGCAGGTAGGATTGGGAGATGCTCCAACCCGGAAGGTCCACGTAGTAGAATTCCTCATAGTGGATATCCCCTCATCATATAACGTGGTGATGGGAAGACCTAGCCTGAATCTTTTCCAAACGGTCATCTCCACATTCCATATGAAAATGAAGTTCCCCACGGCTGGAGGAGTAGGGGAAGTAAGAGGAGACTAGTATCAAGCACGGAAGTGCTACGCAGAGTCTGTGAAGATGGCAAATAGAGCCTTGACCAGGGGACTGGAAAGATCGAAGGAGGATGACCCCGAACTGAAGAAGAAGAAAATGGAAGGGATCACACCCGAACAGGTGAACGTTAAGACAGATGAAGAGCTGATGAATGTGGAGCTCTTTCCTGGAAAAGTTGGCTTCGCCACCAAGATAGGGACCCAACTGGGACCCGAAATGACGGAAAAGGTAATCTCTACATTACGTCGAAATTCTGATATATTTGCATTTTCTCCAGCTGACATGATAGGTATTCCCCCGGAGATAGCCATACATTGCCTTAATGTCGACCCAAAAGCAAGGCCAGTAAAACAAAAGCTACAGAATTTTGGTATTGAGAAGAACAATATAGTGAAAGAAGAGGTTGAGAAGTTATTGGAAGCAGGACATATCGTGAAAGTACAATTCCCGGAATGGCTCTCCAATGCGGTGTTAGTATCTAAGGGAGCCGGGAAATGGAGGATGTGTATTGACTTCAGAGACCTCAACAAAGCATGCCCTAAGGATCATTACCCGCTGCCGAGAATAGACCAATTAGTGGATGCGACCTCAGGCTTTGAGCTATTGAGCATGATGGATGCGTATCAAGGTTACCACCAAATCCAGCTAAACCCCTCAGATGTCCCTAAGGTGTGCTTCATAGCAGCGTGTGGAACGTTTGGTTATGTCAGAATGCCCTTCGGGTTAATCAATGCTGGTGCAACGTATCAGAGGATGGTTGATGTTGTCTTTCGAGGGCAGATAGGGAGAAACATGGAAATTTACGTAGATGATATGTTGGCCAAGAGCGTGAAAGCAGAAAAGCATGTGGAGGACCTAGAGGAGATCTTCCAGGTTATTCGAGAGAATGGTATCAAATTGAACCCGGCCAAATGCTATTTCGGGGTGAAGTCGGGGAAGTTCCTGGGATACATGGTTACTCAAAGAGGGATAGAGGTGAACCCAGCTAAAGTAAAGGTTGTACTAGATATGCAGCCACCAAGGAACGTGAAGGAGCTCCAGACGTTAAATGGAAGAATCACGGCGTTGAGTAGATTCATAGCTAGGTCTGCTGAGAAGAGTCACCCCTTCTTCAAAATCCTGAAAAAGGGAGCCAAGTTCGAGTGGAACGAGACATGCCAGAGGGCCTTTGAAGATCTAAAACAGCACCTGTCCCAGTTGCCGAAGCTGATCAAACCCTCCCCTGGAGATACTCTCATCTTGTATCTCTCCGTAGGGGAATTCTCGCTAAGCACAGCTCTGGTAAAAGAAGAAGGACCCATCCAGCACCCTATCTATTACGTTAGTAAGGTCATTCAAGGGGCTGAAACTCGATACTTAGAAATTGAGAAGGCTGCTCTAGCCGTAGTATTTACAGCGCGGAGATTGCGCCCGTATTTTCTTTCCTATAAAATATTGGTCCGCACTAATTACTCATTGAAACAGGTTATCGGCCGAGCAGACCTCTCTGGAAGGATGGTGAAATGGGCAATAGAGCTCCAGGAATACGATGTGGACTTTGAGCCACGGAGGGCCATAAAATCCCAGGCTTTGTTTGACTTTATCTAAGAATCCACCAAACCAGAAGAAACAGAAGGATGGAAAGTATATGTGGATGGTTCAGTAACCCTGAGTGGATGCGGAGCAGGCATATTGCTGATGAACCCCCAAGGAGAGTCCCTACAGTTTGCAGTGCGATTCCAATTTATGACTTCAAACAATAGAGCGGAGTATGAAGCTCTGATCAGAGGAATGGAGATGGCGGCCGAGTTGGGAGCTCTAAAGGTAATCTTATATTCCGATTCCCAATTGGTGGTTCAACAGGTAAATGGAGAATATGCAGCCAAAGACAACAGAATGGCTGCTTACCTGGAACGGGCTAAAGAAATAATGGGTAAATTCCTAGACTGCAAGGTGATCCAAGTTCCTCGAGAAGAAAATGCACAGGCTGATAGCCTCTCCAAACTTGCCAGTTCCACTGAATTTGAGGGACGGGGAACGGGGTGACCTTGGTGGTAGCAGAAAAGGAGGTTATTGGGAGCCCCATTGGCTCCATTGAAGAAGGAGACGATTGGAGGAAAGATATCTGGACAGAGCTCACCCGAGGAGCAGATACCCCCACTACCCGAGAGGCCCGAGCTCTCAGGATCAAATATTGCATTATCGGAGGATATCTATACAAGAAGTCGTTTACCCAACCATACTTGAGGTGCATATCAACCCGAGAGGCAGCTTATACGCTCAAAGAGATTTACGAAGGCCAGGCAGCCAGCCATGAAGGGTACAAAACAATGGTAAAGAAAGCCTTGAGGGTTGGGTTATACTGGCCCTCCATGACAAGAGATGCCAAAGAATTCGTGAAGAAATGCACGAAATGCCAAAGGAATGGCCCCCTGATCAGGACCCCTGCAGAGGAGATGGGGGCTATGCACTCTCCGTGTCCTTTCGCCAAATGGGGAGTGGACCTGGTGGGACCCTTTCCTCCAGCTTTAGGAGGAAGAAAATTCTTGATAGTAGCAGTGGATTATTTTAGTAAGTGGGTTGAGGCCGCCCCCTTAGCTACAATAGATGAGGAGAACGTGATCAGATTCTTGAGGAGACAGATCTGCTGCAGGTTCGGAGTACCTAGGATACTGGTCTCCGACAATGGGACACAGTTCAACGGAGAAAATGTACGAAGATGGTGTGCAAGGCTAAACATAGTGCAAAGATTCACTTCCGTAGCTCATCCCCGGGCTAACGGTTAGGTGGAAGTTACCAATCGAACCATAGTAGATGGTATCCGGACAAGACTGACGAAAATAGGTGGGGGATGGGTGAACGAGTTAGACAATGTATTGTGGTCTTATAGGACCAGTCCAAAGACAGCAACTGGAGAGTCCCCTTTTCAGTTGGTATATGGGGCCGCGGCAGTAAT
This sequence comes from Galeopsis tetrahit, assembly GCA_963675135.1. NCBI lineage: Eukaryota > Viridiplantae > Streptophyta > Magnoliopsida > Lamiales > Lamiaceae > Galeopsis > Galeopsis tetrahit. The sequence continues at coordinate 53,953,073 of OY776125.1, forward strand.
ACCTCTAGAGGCCGTATTGCAATCCCACCGAATTGCCCGATTTGAAGAACATCAAAATGAGAAACTAATGAGAGAAGCTTTAGATTTAGTGGAGGAAGAAAGAGAGATGGCTCGAGTACGCACTGAAAGATACAAGAGTCGAATCAAAACTGCATATGACCGAAGGGTGATCCCGAGGTCCTTTAGAGTGGGAGACCTGGTGCTGAGAAGAGCGGATGCACTAAAGAACACAGGGAAGCTGGAGCCCAACTGGGAAGGCCCATACAGAGTCACGGAGGTACTGAAGGGAGGAGCCTATAGATTGCAGAGCATGGAGGGGGTCAATATAGCTAGACCCTGGAATATTTGTCACTTGAAGAGATTTTTTGTCTGAAGAAAACGTAAGGTTTTGAGACCATTCGTGAATTGATATTGATTCTTGTTTTTACTTAACGTATTTAATAGCTTCACCGGAGCTCTTTTTCCCTCTTTTCGGGTTTCCCCATGGGGTTTTTCCGTAGAGAGGTTTTTAATGAGGCCGGCATAGGTTATCTATCGCCTATGTTGAGAACTAATAATTTATCAATGAAGCTCCTTCCCTTTTTGAAGAATTATGCAGAGTTATTATGCTTAGATTATGTTCTTTTCATGTTAATGTGTGAATGTGAATCCTGAAAATAAGAGACCCAAAGTGGGTTACTTGAAAATAAAAGGAAAGATTTTACAAATTAAAATCTTTTAAGAATAAGAGTGAGAGACACTCAGAAGCCTAGAGGCCGAGGAGAGTTAGAGAGCCCCTCACTATACTCGAGACCCAAGTGGGTTACTTGAAAATGAAAGAAAAGATTTTACAAATTAAAATCTTTTAAGAATAAGAGTGAGAGACACTCAGAGGCCTAGAGGCCGAGGAGAGTTAGAGAGCCCCTCACTATACTCGAGACCCAAGTGGGTTACTTGAAAATGAAAGAAAAGATTTTACAAACTAAAATCTTCTAAGAATAAGAGTGAGAGACACTCAGAGGCCTAGAGGCCGAGGAGAGTTAGAGAGCCCCTCACTATACTCGAGACCCAAGTGGGTTACTTGAAAATGAAAGAAAAGATTTTACAAACTAAAATCTTTTAAGAATAAGAGTGAGAGACACTGAGAGGCCTAGAGGCCGAGGAGAGTTAGAGAGCCCCTCACTATACTCGAGACCCAAGTGGGTTACTTGAAAATGAAAGAAAAGATTTTACAAACTAAAATCTTTTAAGAATAAGAGTGAGAGACACTCAGAGGCCGAGGAGAGTTAGAGAGCTCCTCACTATGCTCGAGACCCAAGTGGGTTACTTGAAAATGAAAGAAAAGATTGTACAAATCAAAATCTTTTAAGAATAAGAATAAAAGATACTTAGAGGCCTAAAGGCCGAGAAGAGTTAGAGAGCTCCTCACTATGTTCGAGGCCCAAAGGGGTTAGTTAATGAAAGAAAGGTTTTATGAATCAAAATCTTCTAAGAAGTAGTGTGAGAGACACTCAGAGGCCTAGAGGCCAAGGAAAGCTGGAGAGCATCTCCCCATGATCAAGACCTAAGAGGTTTACTTAGAAAACAAACATTTTCATGAACCGAAATCATTTGCCAAGATTCTACCTAAAGAAGGAAAGAAAAGATAGACAGAAGCCGAAGACAACCTCCTCGAGCCACCTGAAATTAGAGGTGGTTTTTCGAATCTTTTGAGAAGATCCCTTGAAGGTTATGTAACCAGGAGAAAATAAGGGTGCAACCTACAAGACCAATAAGGGGAAGGGAAAGAGCACACTTCAACCTTGTTCTTTACTGGCCTTATAGGCTTCCCTTGCAAGCAAAAAGGAAAAAACATGCCAACAAACAGATAGTATTGATGCGGCCTAAAAATGTCATCCGATAAGAAGTCGACACGTGTATGGAGGATAGGATAAAAGTGGAAGTATTGTATTATGGAATACTCTCTGGATAAAGAATCTCTCCTGGAGGTCCCTCCGGAGGGAGCTCCACCCGGAAAGAAACATCAGGAAGACTCGATCTTGATATGAATTGGTGAACCGAGAATATAGGAGATCTCCACATAAATCGGACTAAGACTGACCAAAGAAAGATTCTTCCCTCCTTCATTTTAGTGGAAGGAGTCCACTAGGGGGACTGGCCCCGGTCTTTCCGGAAGTGGAAGGGTAGAGGACTTTGTCAACTCAGCAGGCTAAGTCCAAGGAGTAGCTCCGAGATAGGAGGAAACTTTAACTTCCTCTTAAGAGGAAGTCCTCTATAAATAGGTAAAGCAAGATACATTTCGAGGTTAGACTTTTTACTCTTACAAGACTGAATATATTTCTTATTATTATACATTGCGAGATCCTTTGAGAGCTTGATTTGATAAATCAAGGACTTTGAAGTCCTTGTGATATACGAAGATTCTTATACTGACTTGAGCGTCGAAGCGTCCGCACCGGAGCCCCCTCCGGTGTGTCTTTTGCAGGTCCTTGGAGGATCATTCCAGCGGAAGCAGTGTACCCAAATCAAGTCTAAGCACTCGGGAATTTGGATATCTGATCCCGAGGATATATAATCCGACCGTGCAATTTTTGGCACATCAAGTATGAAGCTACCACAATTACCACAAAAAGCCCCCACATATCCAGGAGTGTGGGGTCCCCTACAGAGTATAAGAAAAACAAAGTATCATGAGCAGAAATTAAAAGAGTGTATCAAAAGAAAGGTAAAATGTTTGTTATGACCATAGAAACATGAATTTTAAGCTGCCTTTTCAACAGCAGTTCCTTCAACCACAGCCCCCTCGGCGGCAACTTCCTCAACAGCGGTAGGGCCGCTAGACCCTCCACCCTCCTCTGGGCCCTCTTCTCCTTCGGGGGTAGCTTCAGCATCCTTTCCATCACCTGCTTTCACCTCATCTTCGGGAGCAGAGGCATAAGGATAAACTAATTGTTCCAAAGGCTCCAGCTCGTCCATGCCCACCTTGGCCGCCTGCAAATTGGCAATAGCCTGACCCATTCCAGGTAACCACCAAGGATTGTCAGCACTTTCTGTCGGATCCTCTAAGAATTTGGGAGGAGGAGCAAGCTTGTCCAGACGGAAAGCACAAGAGTAGGTCCCATCGAATCCTGGGGCTGAGTGCTCGGCCACGGCATTGCTGAAACCATGATCGATGAAGTGAGGAATGTGGGGCCCCATAGCACACAGGAAGATGGAACTCTTCAAGAAGCTAGACAGCCATTGAGTATGGAGAGTCTCCAGAAATTCTTGACCTAAAGGAGAGGCAAACAGAGATTTGATGCAGGCCTGTACTCCAACATCTGGCAGCTCGCGCTCCATTCGCTTCATCTCATTCTCCACCTGCTTCATCTACCCTTCCATTCGTTCTACCTCTCCTTCAAAATGCCTAGTCTTAGCCGCCTCTTGCTTACTTTGAGCCCAGAGGATAGGCAGCTCCTCAGCCAGAGCTTAAGCCCGCTTTTGAGCATTGTCTCTCTCCGCAGTGGCACTCTTGAGAGTCCGTTGAGATGAGGACGCCTCAGCCCGAAGGAGTTCATTCTCAGCAACCATTTCAATGGTCTGGTCGAATATCTTAGTATAGATAAGTCCGAACTGCATGACAAGAAAAGATAATATTTCAGACATGAAGAAATTAGATGACCGTAAGGATAAATGGATATACCTTAGAAAACAGGTGAGCACCATGGAGTAACAGATCCTCAGGAAGAGGCTTGCAAGAGAGCGTATTGGAAGAAGGAGGAGGACATCGGCTGATGAGACGTTGGAGAGGTTCGTAGGAAGCAGGAAGGGAGGCCTCCTTCTCAGGAGCGGCACAAACAGTCTTTCCTTTCTTCTTCTTAGAGGTGACAGAGTCGAGCATGGAAGCATTGGCAGCCGAACGGGTTCTCTTGGAAACAGAACCGGGGACTTGAGCGGAAGAACTAGGAACAGCAGGAGCCTTGGTAGAACTCTCTGGAACTGGAATCTTCACTGAGTTTTCAGGAACCACAGCTGGAGAAGGAGAAGCCTCAGGAGGGTTATTAGCAGGGGTGACCGTAGGTGCCTTTACTACTCCTAGGGCAGGAGCATCCCATGAAATGTGAGTCAACCAACTCATACCTGCAAAGCACCAAGAAACATTCAGGAAAATAATCATGTAGGAAGAGCGAAACAAGAGAGTAAGGATTCTTTTTATCGTCATGAGGCTCTAAAGGAAAATCCTGAGGGCAAAATCCAAAATGGGAGAGGATACGGGGGTTATTGCAGATACCAATGATATCAAAGAAATCGCGTAGGTGAACATGACCATTGAGGCCAGTCATAACAATATGATTTGAGGCGGAATAAGCTTTTAGAGGAGGAGGAGGAATTCCGGGATTATGATATAACCAACCTTCGTGGGGAAATGGCCAATTCGAGGATTTGGTCACAAAAATATAGTAATCTCTCCAAGACGATTCTTCTTCGTGAAGTTTTTTCATGAACTTACAAGCACGGGACCTCCTCCCACAAACGTAGAAGAAGCCGTCGCTCAGCTTACAAGAGTGTTGGCTCAGAAATAATTCAGCGGAAGGCTCCCTACCGTTCCCCTTCACCAAGATATAAAATCTGATCATAGTACGGATGGCGTTGGGAGTGAACTGATTAAGAGGAATTTGCATGCGGGTAGATATTGAGGCTAAATAAGGATGGATAGGAAATCGAAGACCAGCCCTAATCTGGGCTTCGAAGAAAGCTAAGGTTCGAGGTCCTGAGAAATTAGGGCGTTCATCCGGATGAGGGATTCGGGGGATGTACTCTAGGGGAAAGATTTGGGCTTGGATGAGACTATCCAGGTGGGTTTCATCGATTAGAGAAGAGGTCGAAATCTTATCCCTCAGTTGAGGATCCTCTATTGGAAACAGTACCGACTCGGGAGGACTCGGTTTGAAGGATTCGAACGGGGTTGCCTCGCCGGAAGACATTGACAAAGTAGTGCTAAAAAAGAAAAGGAGGTAGAGGATAGCTAGGTTACCTTGTTGGAAGAAGTACGAAGTCAGACGGGGTGACCGGTGACGATGAGACCTGGGGAGGAAGACGCCCGAGAAGAGAAGAAAAAATATAGCGGGGAAACTTTCGAGAAGATGAAACTTGAAAGAAGGATGCGTGAAGTGAGTAGGAAAAGGGGGTAGAATCGAGGTTTCTCCTCGAGAAAGTAGCAAGAGAGAGAAAATTGCAACTGTGTAGGACCCAGGCACAAAAGTCGAAGCGTTTTTTTGAGCTTTGGGAGGGAAAATTCTGGAAGGTACGTATTTTCGAAATCTCTCTCCGGACGAAAGTTAGAACATGTCTCTCCAGAAGTGCCCTTTATTCCAGATTCCCTTGAACTTTTTACTCTCACAAATATATAATCACTTTATGAGAGTAGGGGGAGTAGATGATGCGGCCTAAAATTGTCACCTCAGGAGATGTCGACACGTGTATAGAGGACAAGATTTATGAGGAGATAGATATGTGAAGAGAACTCCTCCAGATATAAAATCCCTTCGGATGTCCCTCCGGAGGGAGCTCCACCTAAGGGTCTCGGGGGAGAAATATCAGGAAGACCAGGCTCTGAGGGAAACTGATCAGCCTGGGTTTCCGGAGAGGTTTCCTATAAAAGGGGATGAGAGCGGATAAAGGAAGACTAATTCTTCCTTTACTCAAACGGCTAGAACTTAATAGGCAAAGTGGTTGCGATTCTTCAGGAGGTGGAGATTCGCAGACTTATTCAAGGAGAGAGGAAGGGCCTATCTGAGAAAGGGGGAAAACCTAATTTCCCTTCAATAGAACTCCTCTATAAATAGCCGAGCCCAGGTACGTTAACGGGTTATGATCTCTAAAAACTACTCAATCTTATTATACTTCTTCTATAAAGCTCCTGAATCTCTTCTCCGAGAACCCTATCATTAAAAAGAGGACCCCTAAGTCCTCATTATTGACTGAATCACACATATTGACTTGAGCGTCAGAGTGTTCGCGCCGGACTCCCCTCCGGCGTGTCTTTTGCAGATTCTTCTAAAGGAAGCTTTAGACCCGGATTCTTCATATACCGGTTCAAGAATCTGGATATCTGACGTGGAAGATATCTAGCCTATCCGTGCAAATTTTGGCACAACAAAGAGCAATTTCTGATCTTTTCTGACCTCCTTGGTGAAGGACTCCATGCTTTCCTTAGCTTTCTGAACTTCAGTGGAGATAGTTTGCAAACCAGATTCTACTCCACTGATCCTTGCTTCAATGGTGGGTAACACCACTTCTTCAGAGCCAGTCAGCCTCATCTCTACTGATGCCAATGTTCTACCATGCTCATCCAAGGCCTCTGAAGTCTCAGCATGGGCAGTTTCCACTTGATGGACCAAGGTGTCCAACTTTGCTGATTGCTTTCCAAGGATAGTTTGAACCATATTTGTATCAACCTGTACAGGGGCATCTGTAAACACATCATCAACAAAGATTTGATCAAGGTTTACACCTGCAAAGTCAGAAAAATCAAACTTGTTAGCAAAAATGCACTCATCACCCTCATATTCTTTTGCGTAAGACGCTGATACATTAGCAGTCTTCTTCTCATTTTCTTCCTTCATTAATAATTTCCTCACACTCAGGGTCAGGCCTCCTCTCCTCAAGGGTTTCTTGAAGTTCAGATTTGACTTCAAGAATAACCTGCCCCTCCTCACTTATATCACCCCCATTTTGTGGTACACTCACTATCCTAGTGATGATCACATCTCTCTCATCCTCTACTCCCTCTGATTGTTTGACTAAATCATCCTTTTCAACTCCACCACTTAATCCTCCAGCTTCTTCACCCTCAATAGGGTTCAAAGAAGGCAGTTGTTGGGAGATCACAATGTTTGGTTCTAAAGCCACTGAGTCATCCTGAATGGTTAAGAGCTGGTCAGTGTACAACTCTCCTGACACTGACGAGGTCTTAACTAAACCAGCTTCTAGTGGGGAGGCCTCAACATCATTAAGTTTTGCCTAAGGTTCAGAAGAACCCTCATTGGCTGATGCATCTTTGGATGTGTTACCATCTTTGGTCAACACCTCTGAAGAGACAGAGCCCCTCCTATGGTAGGTAAGGTAATGGATGATAGGCTATTTGGGACCAGGGGGGTTGGGATCAGTGGGATCATCACTGTCATCATCATTTGAGCTTCTTTCAGGGTGTTTCATCCCTTTGGCAATTATGTCCTTCTCTTCAGCAATTTTGTCTGCTACTAGCTTTGCAAAGACTTCCTCATCAATCAGGAATCTTGTCTTGTTCACTCCAGCAAAGTGTAGCAGCCTACTCTCTTCAATTTGCCACCAGTTTGCTCTCTTATCTTGTATAACTTGGGAAATCTCCATGATGGTCTTATCTTTAACATCAACTAGAGCTCTCAAATCATGGAACTGCCTTTGTAATCTTGGGAATTCAGCAAGATTGGGATACAAACTATCCACAGTAGCTCTGGCTCCACCTCTGAGCATACCTTCATAGGTATACTCATCCTCATCTCCACTAGATTGGGGACTTTGGGTTATAGGGGAGTTGGCTCTGGGTTCAGAAGGGTTGGCTTCAGGAAGGTTGGGTTCATCAATGGTTTTGTTGGTCCTGAAAGGAGTATATAACAAGTGTATGGGGGGGGGGGAATACACTTGTATGCAAATCTTTTCAACTTATGATCAAACCAGAGCTCAGCAAGGTTGTCTTGGACAACTCTGCTGAAGATGATTAACTCTTCTAAGATAATCAAACCACTAAGTACTATTGAGTACTTAGTTGAATAACTATCTAGGGGAGTTATATGTGCGGAATAGTGGTTGGCCCTTTAAGTTTAGACTCCTTTAGTTTCTGAAATCACTTGGTTAATACAATACAGTCCAGTTTTCAGGGAACTTGTCCAAAATAGTTTTTGCACAATCTTTGAATATGTATCTTTGAAAGATCAGTTTTGTGTGCAGTGTTGAATGAATGTAAGTACTTTGTAAAGCAAATCAACACAGGAGGTTATAGTGGTTAAGAGACTCAAGCTCCTACATCCACTTTCCCTGATTTAACAGGATAATTCCTTCACTCTTGGAATTAACTTGTTTTATAGTGCCAAGGTGCACTTGATCAATAACACCACTCCTTGGTGAATTGATCCCTAGGATGTCTAGAGTCCTAGTACCCTCTTCTCAACTCAGAACTGAACTGTTCTTCTCTCAACAGTCAGCTCCTACCACTTCTACTACTACAACCTTCTCACTTTCTCACTTGAAAGAGGTAAGGATTGAAGTAAGGTTCCAACTAATGAGATATCCCTTACAATGAGGATCAGTGTATAAGGATTAGGATATCTCTCTAAGCTTTGTATGGATATACAGTAAGTTCAACTTAGAAGAAGTGTTTGAAGATTAAGATAGTCTTTGAAAGCTTTGAGAGCACTTTGTCTTGTAGGATAGTTGGATATTCTTGTCAAGGTTGAGGTGCTTCAAATAGTCTTCACACTTTTGTATTTATAGACAAAATGGAGGATTTGCCCGTTGGAGAGGCAGCCCCAAATTGCTATAAATGTCTTCCTTGAGTTCTTCAAACTGGAAGACAGATTCTTGATAGTGACATGTCCTCATTTGGGTAATAAACGGCTTGTAAGACTTTGTCTTCTTTATGTAGCACTTTTCCCAATGTTTGACTTCTTGTTAGGACTTGGACATGGCTTCTAAAGATTGAACTAATGATAGGACAACATTCCTTATCAAATGGACAACTCTCCTTATCACTGTTGGGATATGAATCCTATAAACAATGTTCTAATTGATGAAAGTATGTTTTGATGGCCAAAAGCAACTTAAAGTTAGTGATATATGTGGTTCTAAGTCATCTTAACTAAGTCATCTGAATCTAAGCTTACTAATCTGATGAGAAATTTAAATTGAGATTACTGATCTTAATGCTAACTGAAGTAAGTTTACTGATCTTATTTAGTAATATTAAGAATAAAATTACTGATCTTAACTGAGTCATTTGAAATAAGATTACTGATCTGAGTTTGGAAACTGAGAATAATTTTAGTGATCTTATATAAGATATTTGAAATCTGAGTTACTGATCTGATATACTTATTGATCTTATATGCTTACTGACCTTAAGTGTTTACTGATCTTAGTATTTACTGATCTTATATGGAAGTTATTGGACTTACATGAGTTACTGATCTTATTGTTTACTGATCTGATATATGAACTGTTAGGAACTAAGCTGATGTTTTGTATTGTATAGACAGCTTATAGTGTAGGACTTAGATATACTCATCTGTATATAGTTCAGTTGATGTATAGATAGGTTTTATATATGTAAAGTTGTATGTTATTGTATTCAGCAATGTAAAGTTCAGAACAGTAGATTAGAACTAGAATAGAAGAAGATCAGAAGACTAATGAAGACTCAGAGGACTACTTCAGAATAAGAAGACTTCAAGAAGAGTTGAAGATAAGCTCAGAAGAAATCTGGAGAAGTTTTGAACAGTTTTAAGTTACTGTGCTGACTGACTCAACAGAGTAAAATCCGAAGAGTAAAAATCAGAGCAGTAAGTTACTGTGCTGATTTGGTGAATTTGAAGAATAAGTTTGGAAAGCTTATTTAAAGTGTAACTGAAGATATTTGAAGATATGCTGACTTGGAATAAGAAGGAAGTTACAAAGTCGGTTACAAGAAGAAGTTACAAAAACAGTTTTAGAGTTAGTTGAAAGTTAGTTCACAAACTGCTAACTGTCATACTAAGTTCTATAAATACTGTGTGATCTCATACTGCTAAAGACTACTGAACATATACTGATCTTAAAGCATTTTACAAGCAATCTAAGTCTACAGAGCATTGAAGAACTCACAGAGTTGAAGAGATCAAGAATCAAGGAGAAGCCACTGAATTGAAGAGAAGAATCAAAGGCTACTCAAAGAGAAGTTTTACTTTTCAAGTTTAAGTTTGTATTTTATAAAACAAGTGTGCTAGTTACTTGTAGAATTACTAGTAGATCGAAGATATACCTGGAGGTATAATCGATAAGATCACAGTCTTAATCTTGGGACTTTAAGCCACAAGAAACTCAAGAAGGAAGAGTTATAAAACTTCACAACTGGGATTGTGAGAGTGGATGTAGACATTTGTCGAACCACTATAAAATCTTGTGTTCTTTACATTTTATGTTTGATATTTGTGTTAATTGTTTAACTAAGAACATTAAGAATTAACAAAGATAAAGATCTAAAGAAAAGTTGAGTATAAACTAGTAAGGCCCATATTATTCTGAAAGTACTGATCTGAGCTGAGTAAGCACAGTACAGTACATAAGAAGACTAAATTCCGCATTGCATATTCTGATATTTTGAAAGATTTTTGAAAGTCTATTCACCCCTCCCCTCTAGACTTTCTTAGCTTACTCAATCTTAACTCAACTTTGGGACCAACAAGTGGTATCAGAGCAGTAGTTCTTTGGACTGCTGTTTCTTGATAACCTTACAGATCTTGAGGGATATCTTACTGATCTTGCTGTTATTTCTTGATATTTGTCACTATCTGAATACTTGAAATCTATCTGCTATACTACTGATCCTATTTGTCTAAACAAACATGGATGACACTAATGTGAACAAGCTGCCTAAGTTCAAGATTGCAGATTATGACTACTGGAAGCTTAGGATGGAGGTCATCTTTAGCTCAACCCATGATTTAATGGTGTCTGTGGTGACTGAAGGACCAATTGTCATCATGGTGGAAAATACTGCAGTTCTGGATCCATCCAAACCAGTTGGTGCACTGGTCCCTAAACCAAGGTCAGAACTGACTTCGGAAGAAATGAAACAAAACAATTTGGACAGTCTTGCCAAGAACTACATTTTACATACCTTACCAAATGAGTATCTTGGTAAAGTACTAAAATGTAAGACTGCAAAACAGATGTGGGACAAACTGGCTATTCTTTGTGAAGGTACTACACTGATCAAAGAAAGCAAGTTATCCACTGCTGTCCAAAGGTTTGAATCATTTAAGATGAAGCCAGGAGAATCAATTGATGAGTTGGATACTCGATTTACCAAAATTATGAATGATCTTGATGTATTAGGAAAGACTTATACTAACAGAGAAGTTAACCTGAGAATCTTGAAAGCCTTGGATGAAAGGTGGAAAATGGTCAAGATGATCATTAAAACCACACAAGACATTGATTCTTGGCCAGCAGAAACTATGTTCCAAACACTTAAGGCACATGAGTTTGAGTTAGATGAAGAAGATCCTATTACTGTGATTCATAAGGATAAGGATGCCTCTAAGGACATAGCCTTTAAAGCCTCTACCTCTAAGGGGTCTAGATCATCTAAGTCTAAGGCATCAAGCATAAAAGATGAACTAGATAGTTCTGATCTTAGTCTGAAAGATCAGATGAGCCTTATGATCAAAAGATTTGATAAACTGAATAAGAGGTATGGTAGGTACAAGAGATTCTATAAGGAAACTAAGGGTTCTAATAACAGGGACTCTTCTGTGAACAGAAGGGATCAAAACTCTTCTGAAAGAAGGGATGAGATCTCTAATGAGAACAGGAGAGATAGGAACTCATCTGATAAGAGGGATAGAAAGTATTCTGATAAGAAAGACAGGAACTCTATTGACAAGCATGACAGGAACCGAAAACATTCTCCTCCTAAAAGAACTTCTAACAATCCTGTTTGCTATAATTGTGATAAGCCAGGTCATTATGCTTATGAATGTCCTGATCTGAGTTCTGAAGATCAAGAATCAAGGAGAAGCCACTGAATTGAAGAGAAGAATCAAAGGCTACTCAAAGAGAAGTTTTACTTTTCAAGTTTAAGTTTGTATTTTGTAAAACAAGTGTGCTAGTTACTTGTAGAATTACTAGTAGATCGAAGATATACCTGGTGGTATAATCGATAAGATCACAGTCTTAATCTTGGGACTTTAAGCCACAAGAAACTCAAAGAAGAGTAATAAAACTTCACAACTGGGATTGTGAGAGTGGATGTAGACATTTGTCGAACCACTATAAAATTCTGTGTTCTTTACATTTACTGTTTGATATTTGTGTTAATTGTTTAACTAAGAACATTAAGAATTAACAAAGATAAAGATCTAAAGAAAAGTTGAGTATAAACTAGTAAGGCCCATATTATTCTGAAAGTACTGATCTGAGCTGAGTAAGCACAGTACAGTACATAAGAAGACTAAATTCCGCATTGCATATTCTGATATTTTGAAAGATTTTTGAAAGTCTATTCACCCCTCCCCTCTAGACTTTCTTAGCTTACTCAATCTTAACTCAACTTTGGGACCAACAATCACTATCAGCATTTTTGCTTATCAGCAAAGTTGGCTTGCTCTTCATCAGATGACTTGGCTCTTTCCTTTTTCTTCACTTCAATGTGATCTTTGTATTGAGATTCTTTAGGGAATAGTTGCCTCTAACTCTTCAGCATGGTTGACCTTTTGTTCTGGTTCAGGCTTGCTGAGACAACTCTTCTGGGACAACTCTCCTGATCAGCATGTTTGGCCTTTTAGCTTCAGAGCTGTTGATCTTACAGAGTTCACTTCTCTGGACAACTCTCCTGATCAGAGTTTTAGACTAATCTTGTCCTTTTGATCTTTGCAATCTTCTTCTTGCATAGAAATAACTCTTCTGGACAATTCTCCTGATCAAGGCCTTTGGTTTTCTATGGAGTATGCTTGTCCTTAGTGTTTGTTCCAGATTTTGAGCCTTGAGGGGACTTGATCTTGATCATCTTCAAAGCATGGGTTCCCCCTCACTATGTGCATCTAGTCATCTAAGAGCTGCCTAACATATCAGCTTCTCATCTAGCCTTATGCTATGTGTTCTAACAATCTTAGAACACAATCATCTTGACTTAGGCATGTCTCAGGGGGTTTTGGTATTTAATCAAAACATGTATCATTTTATTCCCAACAATTTCCCCCTTTTTGATGATGCCAAATCCTACACATTCTATGCAAAAGTGACTTGTCTATACCTATTACATATATCTTCAGAAGACATGACTAAGGTCAATTATTCCTGAAAAGACAATGTGTTAGTGTATTCACTGTTTTTGTTGCAAGTAGGTTTCAAGGATAGGCATAGAGAGATATCTGTAATAATGTATCTTGATTCAAAAAGTGTTCAACTATCATTTATATAAAAGTCATTACAGGCATGTTGATAGTTGAAGGTAACTTATCAGAGCATGAAATCAAGACAATATTACAAGATGAACATTTCAATACATACTAAACATAGGATCAGAGCAAAACAAACTTCTTCAAGTATCAGAGCTAATACAAAATATTCCAGATATCAAAATGGAACACATCAATTCTTGTATCAGAGCAATCCAAGACATGTTAGAGTAAACAGCATATCAATGCACATCACATCAGCAGGCTTGTCCAAATTTCAGCAGATTTGACCATATAGCAAAAATATCTTCAGATAAGATAGTTTTCTATCCAGGAAGAGTCAGAAGACTTAGCCATTTAAAGATCATCCTCAGGAGGTGGGTTCATCCCATATTGTGCCCACACTCTCTTCTTGAGTTCCATGGCTTCCTGGTTGGTTCCTTTGGGTCCAAGGGTCATCTTGTTCAGCTTCAGAATTTCTGTGAACTCCCTTAGGATCCTTGCTTGGTCAATCCATCCATCAAGCTTTGGAGGCATGTAGATAATAGGCTTGGGAGCATTGAATTCAATTCTTGCAATGTCAGCAGCTGCAAGTAGTTGTTGATACAACTCTCTGTAGTATTCTATCATGAACTCAGCAAAGGCAGAGTTGGCATCTCCACCATTCCATCTGTCAATGACATAGAAATCATAGACAAACTCCCTTTTTGCCTCTTCCCATGTATCGTTAAGCTGAATTGGCACCCATTTATCCAAGTGTGGATATTTGGTGTCCATTGGGACCAAAAGCTGAGGCTTCATCTTGCTGTAAGTTGCTCTCCTTCTTCTTGGTTTCTGAAAGTTAGCTCTTCTCTTGTCTCTTGCTCTTTGTGCTTCTTCTAACAGATCCATTTTCTCTTGGGCCTTCATCATGGCCAATTTTTGTTGTGTTTCAGGGTCTTTGCCATACCCTTCATGAAACAGCTTTGATGGATCATTCAGTACTACAATCTTTGTCTTCTTGGGTCCAGGTCCAAAGCCTTCTTCATATAGAGCTTCCACATCTTCAGTAGCTTTGGCACCTTCAGCAATGTTGACCATTTCAGAAGATTTGTCCTTCTTAGCAGCTTTGGGCTCTTCAGCTTTGGCTTTCTTTGATGTAGGCTCATCCTCATCAATTCTGAACTCAGGTGGAAGATCAAGGCTGTTAGGAAAGTCAGTGAATGTCTCAGCTTGTCTTTTCTTTCCTTTTGCCCTCTTGATCTTTCCTCTAGTTTGGACACCTTCAGCATCTTTGTCCAAACCAGACACCTCACCACCTGGTCTCTGCTGTAGCCTCATCCTTTCTTCTTGTGCTGATGCCATTGAATTCTTCAATGCAAGTGCTAGTTGCTCTTCTTCATCCAATTCTTCCAAGTTTAGCACTGCAGGTTCTTTTCCTTTTGCTTCAGCAGTTTTGTCTTTTCCCTTGTCTGAGCCTCCAATCACCAAGGCACCTTTTGCTCTAGCTCTTTCCCTTTCCCCCTTTTTGGCAGCATCAAAACACTGGGGTTTTAGCTCACTCATAGTTGTGGCCATTAGGGATTGGGCCTGGTTCAGGGACTTCATCTCCTCCAACAAATATACATTTTCATCATGTATATTCTGCATCCTATCACTGCTCAAGCTAAGGAAAGCTAGAACAGGCTTCATTGTTTGTTGAACAACCTCCTCTAAGGTTGTTTTCAGGGATGCATCAAGTTGGGTTTTGAGGAACTCAGTGAGGTTGGCCACTGCACCTTCAGCAATGTTGGCCAATACCTCTTGGGAAAACTTTTCAGAGGCTGCTTTCACCATTGCTAGCCTTTGCTCTTCAGCTCTTCTCTTTTGTAATGCAGTCTTCTGTCCAAGAGCTTGCTTGACAGTTAGCCTGAGAGCCTTGACATTGGCATTATGATTGTCTCTCAGCAGCTTTTGCTCTTTCTTGACCTCCTCTGAGATGGCTTCCATGGTGGATTTGGCATTTTGTACTTCAGTGGAAATGGTTTGGAGGCCAGTTTCCACACCACTAATCCTTGCTTCCAGAGTTGGTAGCACAACATCTTCAGAGCCAGTGAGCCTCATTTCTACAGAGGCTAGAGTCCTTCCTTGCTCATTCAATGCTCCTGAAGTTTCAGCATGAGCAGATTGGACTTGATGAGCCAATGAGTCCAATTTCTCTGATTGCATTCCAAGTAAGGCTTGAGCTGAGTCTGTATCTACTTGGATAGGGGCATCTGTTAAGAACTCATCTGCAAAAATTTGGTCAAGAGAAATACCTGCAACATTAGACAGATCAAATAGGTTAGGAAATAGACACTCATCACCCTCAATTTCTTTTATATAAGACTCTGATACATCAGCAGCCTTCTTCTCATTTTCAACTTTTTCTTTTCTCCCTTCTTTAATAATTTCCTCACTTAAAGGAACAGGCCTCCTCTCATCAAGGGATTCCTGAAGTTCAGATTTGACTTCAAGAATAGCCTGCCCTTCCTCACTTATATCACCCTCATTTGATGGTACACTCACTATTCTAGTGATCACCACATCTCTCTCATCTACTACTCCCTCTGGTTTTTCCACTATCTTCTCCTTTTCAACTACTTCTCCTAAACCTGCAACATCTCCACCTTCAACAATGTTCAAAGATGGCAGTTGTGGGGAGATCACAATGCTTATTTCAACAGCCACTGAGTCATCCTGAATGATTAAGGGCTGATCAGTGTCCAGCTCATCTGACACTGAATAGGCCTTAACCAAACCAGCCTCTAAAATAGGAACCTCCACATCTTTAGGCTGTGCCTTAGGTTCAGAAGAACCTTCATTGGCAGATGTGTCTTTGGTTGTGTTACCATCCTTGGTCAACACCTCTGAAGATACAGAGCCTTTCCTATGATAGGTCTTAGGAGGATTGGATAGTCTTTCTGACACAGAAGGCATAGGTAGATTGACTTGAGGGGTTTCAGGAGGGTTGGGTTTTGAAGGGTTTGAGGGTTCATCAGGGGAATCATCATCATTGGAGCTACTGTCAGGGTGTTTGATTCCCTTAGATTTCCTTTCTTTCTCCTCCTTAATCTTATCAGCTACCAGCTTTGCAAAAATTTCCTCATCAATGAGAAATCTTATCTTTGAAACTCCAGCAAAGTTTAGCAATCTGTTCTCCTCTATTTGCCACCAGTTTGCACCCTTATCTTGGATGACTTGTGATATCTCCATCATAGACTTGTCTTTTACATCAACAAGCATCCTTAGATCATGAAGTGTCTTCTGAATTCTTGGAAATTCGGCAAGTTGTGGATACAAACTGTCCACTGTGGCCTTAGCTCCTCCTCTGAGCATACTTTCATAAGTATACTCCTCCTCATTCTCACTAGATGGAGAACTTTGGGCTATAGGGGAGTTGGCTGTGGTTTCATTAATTGCAGCTTCAGGCAAGTTAAGTTCAGGAGGGTTGGCTTCAGAAGGATTAGGCTCAAATGAAGGTACTTCAGTTGCTTTAGAGAGCAATGAATATGAAGGGGCTTTGCTCAGGGGGGTTGGCTCATTGAGTGCATGTTCTAAGAGCTTTGAATAATTGAGCATGGATGAGTTAAGGGGAGACATGAGTCTTGTCTCATCTACTGCTAAATCTGCAAGCACATCAATGCCACTTCTTTGCACACTCCCTTCTGGAGAATATCTCTTAGTGAGATCTACAGGGGTAACGGGTTGGTTGGGAGGGGTAATGTGGGTTTCAGGGGAGTTGGGCTCAGGGTACTGAATTTCAGGGATGTTGGCCTCTTTAGGTTGACCTTCAGGGACTTTGGATTCTGGAGTTCCAGATCCAGATGAGCTAGTCCTTGACTTGGATTTGGTCCTGCTTTCAGCTTTGCTCTCTCTTAGAGCCAATTGTAGAGACCTCTCTTCCTGCAGCTCCAACACTTTCTTAGTAGGCTTGGCCCTTCTCTTGCTAGTCCTACTGCTCCCACTTCCTTCACCTTCCTTTTCAGGGACAACTTCCCTGATCCTCTTATCTCCTTTCTTCTTTTGCCTTGTCTCATTATACTTCAGCCTCAACTCTTCTGAGTGGTCAGAAGGCACACTTACTCCCTCTTCTGCCACTTCATCAACTTCAGCTGATGCTCCTGAGGCTTCTCTTGAAGACAATTGAGACATTTTCCTTGTTTTGACAGCCCTGACCTTGGTTCTCTTCTTCATCTTAGGCTTTTCTTCAACCTGTTCTTCAGCAGGTTTGGCCATAAGCATCCTCCTTTTCTCAGTTTTCTTGCTGAGCTTCCTGAACAGGATCTTTTGGGCTGGGAGGGGCTTTGCAAATGTTTGCATCTGAGAGTAATGGGAGAATCTCTCAATTAACAAGCTTGCCCTGGTGCAATACTTGAGTTTCCCTTCTAGCACAACCTTGTTGTGAGCTCTCACTTTAAATTTAGCCTTTTCCTTCATCATCTCAGACATAATGAAGGTCCTCCAATCAAATTTGATGCCTTTGTCACTAGCATCAATCACAGCAGCCATGATTCTGATTCTTGGATGGCTGACCTACTCCAAGCTTCCAGTGTTGCTCAAGAGACTCTTAGCAACTACCTCAAAAAGGTTGAGAAATTCTGGCTTGAGAGTCTTCTTGTTTTGTGTTGAAGAGATGGGGCCTGGAACCAATAGCCATTCTTGAGCTATTTCATCTTCATGCCCAGTACCATAAACTTCTGGATTCCTTCCCTCATAAGGCAATCCAAAAGCTCCTTCAAGATCTTCTGAGGAGAATTTCACTCTATGAAATCTCTCTTCTTCCTCTCCTTCTGCAATATATGACAATCTTGTGGAAACTTCACCATCTGCAGGTTCACCTCTCCACTTGAGAAAGGCAAAGAATTCAGTCATGTAACTTTCCAAGCATGAACTTGGTCTTTCTTCCATGAACTTTTGCAAACCAGCTCTTCTCAGCCATCTTAGAGTTGGTGTAATTTCAGGATCTTCACTCTCAAAAGATACTATGGGCTCAAAATGAAGATTATTTTTGTTGCTCAAGTATCCAAAATCAAGGTCTAAAGCCTTGTTGGAGAAATCAATAATCATCTCTGGTCTGACCTTGGGGGCCATTAGAGAGTTACAGAGAAAAGTTTGGGAAAGATTGAGAGAGTTTGAAGAAAATTTGAGTTAGGGTTTCGAATACTTGGGGAAGAAGTGTTTGTGGGGGATCTTAAGACTTGTGAATATTCTAAAAAGAATGTTTGTCAATGAGTTGGTGAAGTCTTGATGCAATTCAAAGGTGAACAAAAATGGAAATCCAAAATGAACGACTAGGATTGATTTCAGGGGAGTTGTCCATTTTTGATCCAATGGTCAAAATTCAATGTAACAGTGAAAAAACTGTTTTATTCAAAACGTGGGTGGAGTTTAATGTTTGTTTAAGGCTGGGGGTTTTCCGAGATAGATCATGTCCCAAAAAGTTTAATGCAAACAAGAGTTAAATCTTGGCATTTAATGCATGGAAAGTGACATTTTGGGTGGGAGACAAATTAAATCCCAGAAAGGTGAAAACTGTATTTTCAATGGGACAGATTTCGAAATAGACAATGATCACCTAAAATAGGTGCTTATCAAACCAAGATTTGGTTTGATAGCCAGGACAACTTATCTGACCCTACATGGACAAGTGTCCTGAAGAGCTGTGGACAAGTGTCCTGAATTTCAAGGGACAAGTGTCCTGAAGAAGTAAGGTCAACTTTTCTGAGTTTCAGTAGACTTGACCAAGTCTGCTGAAGTTTGAATTTATTTCCCCCTTAATGAATAAACTCCTTTGGACTTATTTGTCCAACTTCCCTGGATCAAGAAGACCCAACTCTGCTGATAATTCCAGAAATCTTGCCTCTGCAAGTGGCTTTGTCAATATATCAGCTTTTTGATGATCTGTGTGGATCTTCACCAACTTAATATCCTTCTTCTCCACATGATCTTTAATGAAGTGATGCTTGATGTCCACATGTTTGCATCTTGTGTGCAATACAGGATTTTGTGATATGACAATTGCACTGTTATTATCACAGAATATTGGCACTTCAGTAGAGTTGACTTTGTAGTCTCTGAGTTGTTGTCTCAGCCAAAGGATTTGAGCACAACAACTTCCAGCAGCAACATATTCAGCCTCAGTGGTGGAAGTAGCCACTATAGTTTGCTTCTTGGAAAACCAAGATATGAGTTTGTTGCCTAGGAATTGACAAGTCCCTGAAGTGGACTTTCTGTCAATTCTGCATCCTCCATAATCAGCATCTGAGTAGCCAGTTAACTCAATGTTGTCATCAGCAGGGTACCAAAGGCCTAGATTCTCAGTGCCTTTGAGATACCTCAAGATCCTCTTTGCAGCCTCAAGGTGGCTTTTCTTAGGATTTGCTTGAAACCTTGCACAAACACCTACTGCAAAGGTGATGTCAGGCCTGCTGGCAGTGAGATAGAGGAGTGATCCAATGATTCCTCTATACTCAGTGGAGTTGGTTGGAACACCACTTTCATCAGGATCCATCTTCCAATTAGTATTCATTGGGATCCTCACTGGCTTGCTTGATGTACACCCAAACTTCTTGATCATCTCTCTGGTGTACTTAGCTTGGTTGATGAGGATTCCTTCTTTTGATTGCTTGACTTGTAGACCCAAAAAGAAGTTCATCAACCCCATCATGGACATCTCAAACTTGTTTTGCATGAGCTTGGAGAATTTCTCACACAGCTTCTCATTAGGAGATCCAAAAATTATGTCATCTACATAAATTTGGACAAGCAAGATGTCCTCTCCTTCAGAGATTCTGAAGAGAGTTCTGTCCACAGTTCCCTTGGTGAATCCATGATCCAATAGGAATTGTGACAGTGTGTCATACCAAGCCCTAGGGGCCTGCTTGAGTCCATATAGAGCCTTCTTTAGCCTGTATACTTGGTTTCCAATCTCAAAACCTGGTGGTTGCTCCACATAGACTTCTTCTTTCAAGACTCCATTCAGAAAGGCACTCTTGACATCCATTTGATATACTTTGAACCTCTTGTGGGCTGCATAGGCTAGGAAGAGCCTTATTGCTTCTAGCCTTGCCACAAGTGCAAAGGTCTCATCATAGTCAATGCCTTCATGCTGGCAGTAACCTTTTGCCACTGGTCTTGCTTTGTTTCTGACAATCACATCATTTTCATTCTTCTTGTTCTTGAATACCCACTTGGTTCCAATAACATCTTGATGTGAAGGTCTATCAACCAGCTCCCATACTTCATTTCTGGTGAATTGGTTGAGCTCTTCCTGCATTGCTGTAATCCAATTGGCATCCTGAAGTGCTTCATCAATGTCTTTTGGTTCCTGTTCTGACAAGAAACAACAAAACATAGCACTTTCACCATGTAAACTTTTGGTTTTGACTCCTATACTTGGGTCACCAAGTATCAGATCAGGAGGATGGTCATTTAACCAAGTCCTTCTTTTTCTGATCCCTTCAGTAGAGTTGTCCTCTACTGAGGTTGAGTCATTTTGATTATAGAATTCAGGATAATTTAGAGCAGGATCTAATTCAGGATCATAATCAGGGGTGTTGTCCTCAATGTCAGGGACATTGGTATTTTCAACATTTTGAGTTCCCTCTTGATTATTTGACCCATTAACTACCTCAGCAGGAACTGCTTCTTCATTGGTAGTTGTTACCTGGATGTGAACTGGGATTGGCTCATTCAGTTCACCATTTCCATCAGTGGGGTTTGTCTCAGGAAGGTTGCCTTCAGGATTGTTGTCCAATGTGGTATGTTCAGGTAGATTGGCTTGGACAACATCTATGAATTCAGTGTCTTTGTCTTTTAGGCTCAATCTGGTTGTCCTCTGTGTGATTTCTTCAGGTTCCAAACTATCATTCCTGATCTCAAAGATAGACTCATCAAACACAACATGAGGTGTTTCTTCCACAATAAGGGTTTTCTTGTTGTAGACTCTGAAAGCTCTACTGATTTGAGAATATCCAAGGAATACTCCCTCATCAGCTTTACTATCAAAGGCTTTCAATTGTTCTTTCCCATTATTGTGTATGAAACACTTACAACCAAAAATGTGAAAGTATGACACTTTAGGTATTCTTCCTTTCCAGAGTTCATAGGGGGTTTTGCCTTGCCCCTTAGTGATCAAACATCTATTTTGAGTATGACATGCTGTGTTTATGGCTTCAGCCCAAAACCTCTTAGGTAAATTAGAATCTGCAATTAAGGTTCTAGCAGCTTCTTTTAAGGTTCTATTCCTTCTTTCTGCAACTCCATTTTGTTGGGGAGTTCTAGCTGCTGAGGTTTCATGAGCTATTCCATTAGATGTGCAATACTCATTGATGTATGAATTTATGAACTCAGTGCCTTTATCAGATCTTATCTTGATAATGTTAAGGCTTTTCTCATTTGACAGTCTCTTAAGGAGTTCAGGTAGTTTGACTTGTGTTTCCTTCTTATTAAGGAGAAATACTACCCATGTGAACCTAGAGAAGTCATCTACTACAACCAATGTGTATTTTCTACCATTTATACTTGAAGGGGTGATTGGTCCAAAAAGATCCATATGTAGAAGTTCAAGTACCCTTTCAGTAGAAATGACTGGTTTACCTTTGAATGAGGCTTTAATCTGTTTTCCCTCTTGACATGGCTTACACACATGTTCTTTTATGAAAACCTCATTAGGTAGTCCTTTAACTAATGCATTTCTAGCAAGTTTGTTCATTGATTTGAAGTTCAGATGGTTTAGCCTCTTATGCCATAACCAGCTTTGTTCACTAGTGCTCTTAGCAATGAAACATGCAGCATCAGTAGACTTGTCCCAGTCTGCAAAATACACATTTCCCTTCCTAGTTCCAGTCAATAGAGTTTGTTGAGTTTTATCCTTAATTAAGCATTTTCCACTTGAGAACTCAACTTTAAAATCTTTATCACAGAATTGATTGATACTTAGGAGATTATATTTGAGACCAGCTACATAAGATACATTGGTTACTTTGATGTTACCAATCATCAAGGTACCATAACCTTTTGTTGTTGCTTGTGAGCTGTCTCCAAAAGTGACATTTGGGCCTTCTTTTTCAATAAAATCAGTGAGGAGTTCCCTGTTTCCAGTCATGTGCCTTGAGCATCCACTGTCAAGGTACCATGCTGTCTTTTTGTTCACACTCCTCTTCTTGTGGCCCAATGGTACCTGCAATTAGATAGGTTTAGGTACCCTTTGAGTTTTGGGTCCTGAGAGGTTAGTTGTACCTTTTGGAACCCAAACTTGCCTAATCACCCTGATTGATTCAAGGTGGTTAAGTTGTTTTCCTTGTGCATCAACATACACTTTCTTTCCTTTAAATGCCTTGGGGAAAGTATGTGTGACTGTGTTAACTCTGTAAGTTTCAGGGGAGTTGTCAACTCTCCTGAACTTATGAGTTCTTTGTGCAGCTTGATGAAATCTTTGAGGAAAGGCATTTTTATGACCATTACCCTTTGGCATGAAGGGTTTTGGTTGTCTCATTTTATTCTGCCTTTGAGGATAGTTTTCCTTAGTTCTATTCAGCTGAGGCTTTCTCAGATGAGTTGGCCTAGGCTTATTATACCTTGGATAACTCCTCTAAACATTATTCAGTAGAGTTGCCCTCCCATTGGGTCTACTCTGCTGACCAACATTCCTCTTGTGTTCAGGAGCCTTGACCTTTTCCAAAGGTTTAGGCCTAGTCTCCTGAGCCACTAGAGTAGGCATTTCATTCATTTTGCCCTTTCCTTTGTTCAGTGGCTGAGTTATTTCATTTTCAGCTTGTTGTGCCACTGATTTAACAAAGATTTTCTTAGTGTTACTTGTAGAGGCAACACTAAGACAATGTGAAGATTCAAATGGATCAAAACCCAATCCACTTCTTTGAGCCATAGGTCTTTGATAACTCTGAATTTCCTCTATTGCTCTAGAGGATTTGTTCAAAGCAGACATCTTTAGTTTCAGGCTCTCTTCACTTGATTTAAGAATATCATACTCATGTGAGAGATTTTCAAACTCGGCATTTAGAATTTTTAGTTCAAAGTCTTTTCGCTTCTGAGAAAGTAGTTGATCATCAATCTCCTTTTGTTGGTCAACTATCCTGAGATTTGCTTCCTTAAGCTCTCTCAAGACTTGTTGATACAATTCAGTAGATTTGACATCAACAGCTACCTCAGAGTTTTTGGTAAGTTCAATAGCCAATCTTTCATTTTCTCTCACACAGTTATCATGAAATTCTTGTAATCTAGTGAAATCTTCCATCAACTTCCCAAAGGAAAGTTTCAAGTTGACTTCACTAGTGTTCTGTGATAAAAATGATGGTGAGCTAGAAGTGGAGGATACCTCATCATCCTCAAGAGCCATGTTGCACACATCATCATCATCACTGTTTGAGAACAGTCCATCTGAAGAGTTGAAGCTTTCAGCACTATCAGATTCTTCACCAGCCATCATGGCTTTTCTATTGGTGAACTTTCTGTCTCTTTTAGCTTGTCTTTCTCTTCTTTCTTTAGAGCTCAGTTCAGGGCAGTCATACTGGAAGTGCCCTTTCTTTTTGCAATTGTAGCACAGGTCTTCATCATCATCCTTCTTGGATTCATCTCTTCCTTTTGATGATGAGGGGTCAGCTCTACTGGACCTTCTCCTATCAGAGTACTTGTCCTCGGATCTTTTCTCTTCAGGCTTTTTGTCCTTGGCCTGATCTTCAGGGGAGTTGTATCTTCTCCTGAATTTGTTGTCTTGGTAGAATTTCTTGTATCTACCAAACCTTGTGTTGAGCTTGTCAAACCTTCTAGCCATCAAGGCTAGTTCTTCCTTCATTTCAGTCTTTGAAACTGACTTTGATGATTTGGGAGTGGGTTGCATTTCAGGTTCAGCAACTTTGGCTTTGAATGCCACTCCCTTAGTAGGATTTGAAGGTTCCTCATCAGGCTTTCTTCTGTTGAGATCGAACTCATAGGCTTTGAGTTCTGAGAAGATTTGTTGCATGGGCATGGAGGAGAGATCCTTGGTATTCTGCATCATCACAGCATAGACATCCCACTTTTGAGTGAGGCTTCTCAAGATCTTCAATGAGTTGATTTCATTCATCACATCAGTGAATCTACCAGCAAATTTATCAATGGATTCATCAGCTTCCATTGTGAATTGCTCAAACTTTTGCACAGCAACTTGGAGCTTGTTCTCCTTGATCTTTTCTGTACCCTCACACATTTCAGCAAGGGTATCCCAAATTTCTTTGGCTGTGGTGCAGTGGTAGACTCTTCCCATGATTGCATCTGGAATTGTTTGATAGAGGGTGTTCATTGCAAGATAATTCAAGTTATCCTTCCTCTTTTCATCAGCAGTGAAGTCATCTTCATCTTTGGGAATCAGTTCCCTTACATCTGCTCTTTGCTCATCTGTCAATCTGGGGTTAGTTTGAGTAAATACAAAAGGACCTCTTGTAATTACTCTCAAGGTATCAGTATGAAGAGAAGCAAGATGAGCTCTCATTCTAATTTTCTAGAAATCATAATTTTCTATTGAGAACATGGGTAGTTTATGATGTGAAATGTGGTTGACTGGATTTGTGGCCATGTTGTCCAATCCTTGAACAGTAGGTGGAGGAACATCATTGTTGTTGGCCATATCTCAAGAATAAGCAGTTAGTCAACTAGTAAAGGATTTCAGATAGAGATCAGCTCAGTGACCACACAAATATGTGAGTTTTGAAAATCAAGATGGATTTTCAGAAGCAGTGGTCTTTGAACCCCTGCTCTGATACCACTTGTTGGTCCTGAAAGGAGTATATAACAAGTGTATGGGGGGGAGGGGAGAATACACTTGTATGCAAATCTTTTCAACTTATGATCAAACCAGAGCTCAGCAAGGTTGTCTTGGACAACTCTGCTGAAGATGATTAACTCTTCTAAGATAATCAAACCACTAAGTACTATTGAGTACTTAGTTGAATAACTATCTAGGGGAGTTATATGTGCGGAATAGTGGTTGGCCCTTTAAGTTTAGACTCCTTTAGTTTCTGAAATCACTTGGTTAATACAATATAGTCCAGTTTTCAGGGAACTTGTCCAAAATAGTTTTTGCACAATCTTTGAATATGTATCTTTGAAAGATCATTTTTGTGTGCAGTGTTGAATGAATGTAAGTACTTTGTAAAGCAAATCAACACAGGAGGTTATAGTGGTTCAGAGACTCAAGCTCCTACATCCACTTTCCCTGATTTAACAGGATAATTCCTTCACTCTTGGAATTAACTTGTTTTATAGTGCCAAGGTGCACTTGATCAATAACACCACTCCTTGGTGAATTGATCTCTAGGATGTCTAGAGTCCTAGTACCCTCTTCTCAACTCAGAACTGAACTGTTCTTCTCTCAACAGTCAGCTCCTACCACTTCTACTACTACAACCTTCTCACTTTCTCACTTGAAAGAGGTAAGGATTGAAGTAAGGTTCCAACTAATGAGATATCCCTTACAATGAGGATCAGTGTATAAGGATTAGGATATCTCTCTAAGCTTTGTATGGATATACAGTAAGTTCAGCTTAGAAGAAGTGTTTGAAGACTAAGATAGTCTTTGAAAGCTTTGAGAGCACTTTGTCTTGTAGGATAGTTGTATATTCTTGTCAAGGTTGAGGTGCTTCAAATAGTCTTCACACTTTTGTATTTATAGACAAAATGGAGGATTTGCCCGTTGGAGAGGCATCCCCAAATTGCTATAAATGTCTTCCTTGAGTTCTTCAAACTGGAAGACAGATTCTTGATAGTGACATGTCCTCATTTGGGTAATAAACGGCTTGTAAGACTTTGTCTTCTTTCTGCAGCACTTTTCCCAATGTTTGACTTCTTGTTAGGACTTGGACATGGCTTCTGAAGATTGAACTAATGATAGGACAACATTCCTTATCAAATGGACAACTCTCCTTATCACTATCAGCATTTTTGCTTATCAGCAAAGTTGGCTTGCTCTTCATCAGATGACTTGGCTCTTTCCCTTTTCTTCACTTCAATGTGATCTTTGTATTGAGATTCTTTAGGGAATAGTTGCCTCTAACTCTTCAGCATGGTTGACCTTTTGTTCTGGTTCAGGCTTGCTGAGACAACTCTTCTGGGACAACTCTCCTGATCAGCATGTTTGGCCTTTTAGCTTCAGGCTGTTGATCTTACAGAGTTCACTTCTCTGGACAACTCTCCTGATCAGAGTTTTTGACTAATCTTGTCCTTTTGAGCTTTGCAATCTTCTTCTTGCATAGAAATAACTCTTCTGGACAATTCTCCTGATCAAGGCCTTTGGTTTTCTATGGAGTATGCTTGTCCTTAGTGTTTGTTCCAGATTTTGAGCCTTGAGGGGACTTGATCTTGATCATCTTCAAAGCATGGGTTCCCCCTCACTATGTGCATCTAGTCATCTAAGAGCTGCCTAACATATCAGCTTCTCATCTAGCCTTATGCTATGTGTTCTAACAATCTTAGAACACAATCATCTTGACTTAGGCATGTCTCAGGGGGTTTTGGTATTTAATCAAAACATGTATCATTTTATTCCCAACAGGTTTCTTCAGTTGCTTTTGAGAGCAAAGGTTCTGAAGTGGTCTTGCTCTGGGGAGTTGGCTCAAATAGGGCAACTTCTTAGAACTTAGAGTAATTCAGCATGGATGAGTCAAGGGGTGATAGTAATCTTGACTTATCTACTGCAATGTCAGCTAGCACATCTATGGGCCCTCTTTGTGCAGCTCCCTCAGGAGAATATCTCTTTGATAGGTTCAGAGGGATGATGGGTTGGTCTTGTGGGGTTATGTGGGTTTCAGGGGAGTTGGGCTCTTGGTTTTGGGTTTCAGGAAGCTTGGATTCTGGAGTTCCAGTTTCAGGGGAGTTGGATTTGGACTTTGACTTAGATTTTGTTCTACTCTCAGTTCTACTTTCCCTTAGAGCTATTTGCAAAGTCTGCTCCTCCTGAAGTTCTAGCATCTTTTCAGAAGGCTTGGCCCTTCTCTTACTAGCTCTTGAGCTTCCACTCCCTTCTTCATCTGGGACAACTTCCCTGATCCTCTTCACACTTTTCTTCTTCTTCACCACCATTGGAAACCTTTCCCTTATCTCCTTAGAGTCTGAGGGCACTTGCACTCCTTCAGCAACAACTTCATCCACCTCTACTGAAGCACCGAAATTCTCTTCTGAAGGGATTTGGGATAATTTCTTTGTCTTTACAGCCCTAGCCTTTGTCCTGGGCTTCATCTTGGGTTTCTTCTCAACCTCCTCTTCAGCAGGTTTGGCCATCTGTTGTCTCCTTTGTTCAGACTTTTTGGACAGCTTTCTGAACATGATTTTTTGGGCTGGAAGGGGCTTGGCAAAGGTCTGCATTTCTGAATAATGAGAGAACCTCTCAATCAGCAGACTTGCCCTTGTGTAATACTTCAATTTGCCCTCCAACACTACTTTCATGTGTGCTTTCACCTTGAACTTGGCTTTCTCCTTCATCATCTCTCCCATGATGAAGTCTCTCCAGTTGAATTTGATGCCCTTGTCACTAGCATCAATCACAGTAGCATGATCCTTATCCTGGGTGCACTCACTTGTTCTAAGCTTCCAGTATTGCTTAGAAGACTCTTTGTCACCACTTCAAATAAGGTTAAGAACTTAGGTTTGAGTGTGTTCTTGTGTTGGGTTGAGGAGATGGGACCTGGAATGAGAATCCATTCTTGAGATATTTCTTGCTCATGCCCTGTGCCATACACTTCTGGATTCCTTCCTTCTGAGGGCAATCCAAAGGCACCTTCTAAGTCCTCTTCAGTGAACTTGACTCTATGAGATTTCTCCTCTTCATCACCTTCAGCAACATATGACAACCTTGTTGTCACTTCACCTTCTGTTGCCTTGCCTTTCCACTTGAGAAAAGCAAAGAATTATGCCATATATTGCTCTAGATAAGAACTGGGCTTGTCTTGCATAAACTTCTGAAGGCCATCTCTTCTCAGCCATCTTAAGGTGGGGGTGACTTCTGGAGCTTCACTCTCAAAAGAGATTATTGGTTCAAAGATAAGGTTATTTTTGTGACTGAGATAGTTGAAATGAGGTCTAGTTCCTTGTTGTTGAAGTCAACAATTATCTCTTGCCTAACCTTGGGTGCCATTGATAAAACATTGGAAAAAGCTTGAGAGTGTTTGGAAAATTAGGGTTTCAAGAAAGATAGAATGCGTGGGGAAGAACTGAAAGTTTGTGGGCTTCTTAAGACTTGGAGTATATTCCAAAATGAATGTTTGTCATTGAGTAGGTAAGTCTTAAGGTAATTCAACGGTTGGCAAAAGAGGAAATCATATTTTGAATGGCCAGGATTAATTTAGGGGAGTTGGCCAAAATTTGATCCAAAGGTTGAAATTAATGAAACAGTTTTGAAAACTGTTTTTATTTGAAACGTGGGAAGGAGTTAAGGTTTGTTAATGGCTGGGGGTTTTCAAGGTAGATAGTGGCTTGAAATGTTTAATGCAAACAAGAGTTAAATCTTGGCATTTAATGCATTGAAAATGACTTTTTGGGTAGGAGACAAATTAAATCTTTTTAAAGGTGATGGCTTAAAGAGGAATGGGACAGCCATCAAAGTAGGCAATGATTACCCAAAATAGGTGCTTATCAGACCAAGATTTGGTTTGATAGTCAAGACAACTTATCTGACCCCACATGGACAAGTGTCCTGAATTTCCATGGACAAGTGTCCTGAAGTGAGCTCTGCTCAACTTCTCTGAAGAGATTTGAGTCAACTCTTCTGAGATTCAGTAGACTTTGCCCAAGTCTGCTGAATATCACTTTTAGTTCCCCTTTGACTCTTGAACTCCATTGGGCTTACTTGTCCATCTTTCCTAGATCAAGAAGTCCCAACTCTGCTGAAAGTTCCAAGAACCTTGCTTCAGCAAGTGGCTTTGTCAAAATATCAGCCTTTTGGTGATCTGTGTGAATTTTCACCAACTTAATGTCCTTCTTCTCCACACGGTCTCCTATGAAATGATGCTTGATGTCCACATGCTTGCATCTTACGTGTAACACTGGATTTTGTGATATTGCAATGGCGTTGTTGTTATCACAGATATTTGGCACTTCAGTAGAGTTGACATTGTAGTCTCTAAGTTGTTGTCTCAGCTAAAGGATTTGAGCACAACAACTTCCAGCTGCAACATATTCAGCTTCAGTGGTGGAAGTGGCCATAGTGTTTGCTTCTTTGAGAACCAAGAGATGAGCTTGTTTCCCAAAAATTGACATGTTCCTGAAGTGGACTTCCTATCAATTCTGCATCCTCCATAATCAGCATCTGAGTAGCCAGTTAACTCAATGTTGTCATCAGCAGGGTACCAAAGGCCTATGTTTTCAGTGCCTTTGAGATACCTCAATATCCTTTTGGCAGCCTCTAGATGGCTCTTCTTAGGATTGGCTTGAAACCTTGCACATACACCTACTGCAGAGGTGATGTCAGGCCTGCTAGCAGTGAGATAGAGGAGGGAACCAATGATTCCTCTATACTCAATAGAGTTAGTTGGAACACCACTCTCATCTGGATCCATTTTCCAGTTTGTGTTCATTGGGATTCTTACTGGCTTGCTAGTGGCACACCCAAATTTTTTTATCATTTCTCTGGTGTACTTAGCTTGATTGATGAAGATTCCTTCTTTTGATTGCTTGATTTGAAGACCCAAGAAGAAATTCATCATTCTCATCATTGACATCTCAAAATTGCTTTGCATGAGCTTTGAGAACTTTTCACATAGCTTCTCATTGGGGGATCCAAATATGATGTCATCAACATATATTTGGACAAGCAAGATGTCATCTCCTTCACAGATTTTGAACAAAGTTTTTTCTACTGTCCCTTTGACAAAACCATGATCCAATAAGAATTGTGACAGAGTATCATACCAAGCCCTAAGGGCTTGCTTAAGTCCATAGAGAGCTTTCTTCAGTCTGTAAACTTGGTTTCCTTCTTCAAAACCAGGGGGTTGCTCTACAAAGACTTCTTCCTTCAATACTCCATTCAAGAAGGCACTCTTGACATCTATTTGATGGACTTTGAACCTTTTGTGGGCAGCATAGGCTAGGAATAGCCTTATTGCTTCAAGTCTTGCCACTGGTGCAAATGTCTCATCATAGTCAATGCCTTATGATAGACAATAACCCTTGGCCACCAATCTGGCCTTGTTTCTGACTATCACATCATTCTCATTCTTCTTGTTCTTGAACACCCATTTGGTTCCAATAACATCTTGATGTGATGGTCTGTCAACCAACTCCCAAACATCATTCCTTGTAAACTGGTTCAGATCTTCTTGCATGGCTGTAATCCAGTTTGCATCTTGAAGTGCTTCATCAATATCTTTTGGTTCCTGTTTTGATAGGAAACAAAAAAACAAAGCACTTTCACCATGAAACCTTCTAGTTTTGACTCCTACACTTGGATCACCAAGTATCAGGTCAGTTGGATGGTCAGTTAACCAAGTCCTTCTTTTCCTGATCCCTTCAGTAGAGTTGTCCTCTACTAAGGTTGAGTCACTAGCATCATAAAATTTTAGGGAAATTCAATGCAGGATCTAAATCAGGATTATATTCAGGGGTGTTGTCCTCAATGTTAGGGACATTGGCATTTTCAACATTATTGTTTCCCCCTTGAATATTTGATCTATTAACTACCTCAGCAGGGCCTGCTTCTTCATTGGTAGTTGTTACCTGATTGTGAACTGGGATTGGGTCATTCAGTTCACCATTTTTTCAATGGGGTTTGCCTCAGGGGTGTTGTCCAGTCTAGTGATTTCAGGAGGATTGGCCTGGACAACATCTATGAACATAGTATATTTGTCTTTTAAGCTCAGTCTAGTTGTCCTTTGTGTGATTTCATTAGTATCCAGGTTCTTATTCCTGATCTCAAGGATAGATTCATCAAACACAACATGAGGTGTTTCTTCCACAATGAGGGTTTTACAGTTGTAAACTCTAAAGGCTCTACTGATTTGGAAATATCCAAGAAATATCCCCTCATCAGCTTTGCTATCAAAAGCTTTCAATTGCTCTTTCTCATTGTTGTGAATGAAACACTTACAACCAAATATGTGAAAGTAAGATACTTTAGGCAATCTTCCTTTCTAGAGTTCATAAGGGGTTTTGCCTTGTCCCTTAGTAATCAAACATTTATTCTGAGTATAGCATGCAGTGTTTATAGCTTCAGCCCAAAACCTTTTAGGTAGATTTGAATCAGCAATTAAGGTTCTAGTAGCCTCTTTAAGAGTTCTATTTCTTCTTTCAGCTACCCCATTCTGCTGAGGGGTTCTAGCTGCTGAAGTTTCATGGGCTATTCCATTTTCAGTGCAATACTCATTGATGTATGAATTAATGAACTCAGTGCCTCTATCAGATCTTATCTTCATTATGTTAAGGCTTTTCTCATTTGATAGTCTCTTTAATAGTTTAGGGAGTTTTACTTGTGTTTCTTTCTTATTGAGGAGAAATACTACCCATGTGAACCTAGAGAAGTCATCTACTACAAACAATGTGTATTTTCTTCCATTTATGCTTGCAGGGGTAATTGGTCCAAATAAGTCCATATGTAACAGTTCAAGTACCCCTTTCAGTAGAGATGACTGGTTTGCCTTTAAATGAAGTTTTAATCTGTTTTCCTTCTTGACATGGTTTACAAATATGTTCTTTGATGAAAACTTCATTAGACAATCCTTTAACTAATGCATTTCTAGCCAGCTTGTTCATGGATTTAAAGTTCAGATGGTTTAGCCTTTTATGCCATAACCAACTTTGTTCATTTGAGCTTTTGGCAATTAAACATGCAGCATCAGTAGACTTGTCCCAGTCAGCAAAATACACATTTCCTTTTCTAGTTCCAGTCAGTAAAGTTTGTTGAATTTTATCTTTGATTAAGCATTTTCCACTAGTGAACTCAACATTGTATCCTTTATCACATAACTGACTTATGCTTAGAAGATTGTATTTGAGACCAGCCACATAAGACACATTGGATACCTTGATATTACCAATTATCAAGGTACCATAACCTTTTGTAGTTGCTTGTGAGTTGTCTCCAAATGTGACATTGGGGCCTTCTTTTTCAGTAAATTCAGTGATGAGGTCTTTGTTTCCAGTCATGTGCCTTGAACATCCACTGTCCAAGTACCATGCTGGCTTTTTGTTCATGCTCCTCAGCTTCTTGTGGCCCTTTGGTACCTGCAATGATCAAGCTAGGTACCCTTTGAATTTTGTGTCCTAAGAGGTTAGTTGTACCTTTAGGAACCCAAACTTGCCTAATTACCCTGATTGATTCAAGGTGGCTAAGTTGTTTTCCTCTAGCATCAACATACACAGTTTTTCCCTTAAATGCCTTTGGGAAAGAATGTGTGAATGTGTTAACTCTGTAAGTTTCAGGAGAGTTGTCATTTCTCCTGAACTTATGAGTTCTTTGTGCTACTTGAGGGAATCTTTAAGGATATGCATATTGATGACCATTACCCTTTGGCATGAAGGGTTTTGGTTGTCTCATTTTATTGTGCCCATAAGGAGAGTTGACCTTAGGTCTGTTCAGCTGAGGTTTCCTCAGTGGAGTTGGCCTAGGCTGAACATACCTGGGACAACATCTCTGAATGTTGTTCAGATGAATTACCCTTCCATTGGGTCTACTCTACTAAACACTATTTCTCCTGTATTCAGGGATTTTGGCCATTTCCTTAGGTATGGGCCTTTTTCCCTGAAATACTTGAGTGGGCACTTCTTGCGTTTTTCCCTTTCCTTTGTTCAGTAGCTGAATTAATTCATTTTCAGCTTGTTGTGCCACTGACTTAACAAAGACTCTTTTAGTGTTACTTGTTGAAGCAACACTAAGACAAGGTGAAGATTCGAATGGATCAAATCCCAACCCACTCTTTTGAGCCATAGGTCTTTGGAAGCTTTGAATTTCCTCTATTGCTCTAAATGATTTATTCATTGCAAACATCTTAATTTTCATGCTCTCTTCACTTGATTTGAGAATATCATACTAATGTGAGAGGTTTTCAAATTTGGCTTGAAGAATTTTAAGTTCAAAATCTTTTCTCTTATGAATAAGCAGTTGATCATCAATCTGCTTTTGTTGGTCAACTATCCTGAGAGAAGCTTCCTCAAGCTCTCTCAAGACTTGTTGATACAACTCAGTAGACTTGATATCAACTACAGATTCAGAAGGTTTTTCAAGTTCAATTGATAACCTTTCATTTTCTCTCACACAGTTATCATGAAATTCTTGCAACTTAGTGAAATCTTCCATCAACTTTCCAAAAGAAAGTTTCAGGTTGACATCACTAGTATTTTGTGATAGAAATGATGGTGAGCTAGAAGTAGAAGATACCTCATCATCTTCTATGGCCATGTTGCACACATCATCATCATCACTATTTGAGAATAGTCCATCAATAGAAGAGTTGAAGCTTTCAGCACTTTCAGACTCATCACCAGCCATCATGGCTTTTCTATTGGTGAACTTTTTGTCTCTTTTAGCTTGCCTCTCCTTTCTTTCCTTTGAGCTGAGTTCAGGGCAGTCATATTGAAAATGCCCTTTCTTCTTGCAGTTGTAGCACAAGTCTTCATCATCATCCTTTTTAGATTCATCTCTTCTTCTGGATGATGAAGGTTCAACTCTGCTAGACTTTCTCCTATCAGAGTACTTGTCCGCTGATCTTCTTTCTTCAGGCCTTTTGTCCTCAGCCTTGGATTCAGGAGAGTTGTACCTTCTCCTGACTTTGTTGTCTTGGTAGAATTTCTTGTATCTACCAAACCTTTAGTTGAGTTTGTCAAACCTCCTTGCCATGAGGGTCATTTCTTCCTTCATCTCAACCTTGGAGACTGACTTTGATGATCTTGGAGTGGACTGCATTTCTGGTTCAGCAGCTTTGGCTTTGAAGGCCACTCCTTTGGTTGGTAAGGAAGGTTCATCAGCATGCTTTCTTCTGTTGAGGTCTAACTCATAAGCTTTGAGTTTTGAGAAGATTTGTTGCATGGGCATTATTTTTGTGACCTTATTTTTGTGAGGTCAATCGTTGCCTGGGTTTTTGTGAGGTTCAAATCCTCCAAAGCATCTCTAAATAACTCCATTTGTGTGAAAGATCTAGTAAGGTTATTTTCATCCCCTATCTTCTCAGTGTTAGTAAGAATTTCATTGAAGTCCCCTCCCACTTACCACTCCCCTTGGTTCCTCGGGTGAGTACTTCTAACACGTCTAAGTAAATTCCATGAAAAATGTGTAACAAGATTTTCATAAAAACCGGTAAAGCGCCAAAAGAAAGAATAATCTGAATACATAAAATAAGTTTTTTTAGAATGTGACACATAAATGGTGTTACTTCCTATCTAATACTCCCTATAAAAGTTGTTCATTTACTTTTTACACATTGATTAAAGAATATTCCCTACAGTCCTACGCAAGTTGTTCATTTACTTTTTACAAATTGATTAAGAAATATTTTCTCCGTCCCACATCAACTTTTATTGGTAGGTGTGCACACATATTAATAAAATGTAGTGATGGGTAGGATTTTGAGGGGTAATTTTGTAAATTTTTTATTTATAAAGTAAAAAAAATGAGTTGACTTGTGTATATGTGTGGGGACAAAAGTAATGATATTTTATGTAAAATTATGAATATTGTAATGGTGTAGACGTAGTCAAAAGAAAAGTATGTAATTTGTACATGATTTTTCTAGATGGAAAATTTTAAAATAAGAATATATTTGTGTTGAAAATCTTGTTTGAGATTATTATTTTCTAGAACCGTTTGTTATTACAGATTATTACTACGTTTTACATCTAAAAGCTTTGAATATCCAGAAGGAAGAATATGCAGAAATTGTGTTGATAACTTCGGGCTCATCTCTTGTAACCAAAAAAGATAGTGAAACTAGGTATGAATAGACCTATTATTCAAGTTGAGCCGAGTAATTGAAGTTCAACCTCGACTTGACTCGTAAGCGAGTCCAACGGGCCTGTCAAGTCAGGTAGAGTCTAACGTGAAAGAAAAATTCCAGATATTGAGATTTACGAGTCAAGCTCAAGCCCACTTGTTAGTAAATCAAATATCTAAAGAGCTCGACTCGTTTATCTATACTTCAGGCTCATTTCTTACAACCAAAAGGATAATTAAATTGGGTACGAGGGATGAAAGGCACGACATATTTGTAAAAACTTGGATAAACAATATACATAGAACACAAGAAAATGGACGCAAAATCCCTATAAATAAAATTAAAGGAACACAAGAATGTGCATAAAAATTACATCAACAAATATTAAAACAAGAAAAGAGCAGAGCAGCTTCATCAGAAACAGCAAATATTTTATTCTCCAACTTCTTTTGTTGCAGCATACAGTATACCTTGCAGCTTCTGTCCTGCAAAATAGCAGCAACAAAAAGACCATATAACCCCCACAATCATACTCCCAACACATCACTGTAGATCCTAACAACCAGATTAATAATCGGCAAGAAAAACAGGAATCGAAGTTACACTCGGATAAATGCTAGAACTTGAGACGAAATTTAAAAAAAAAAAATCCCCTTTTTCCGCAAGAAAAACCTCAATAGAACAAGTCCACTAAGCATGTACACATTTTCTGGCAAGCTACAAAATGTAAAGGTAAATGAATAATTTCAGAATCTCGATGCAAAGTTACAGATGACCTAGAACCCAATCTTAGAATGCTAGCTTCGCAACCGTTTTATCTGACTCCCTTCTTCAGTTGATTCCTGCACGGTTTAAACAAAAAACAGGGTTGAATTTACAAATCAGGGAAGGAAAGAGATAACTTCATTTTTTATTCTCAAATTTAACCCTTATTTCACTTGGGTCCCCCCATTTCACTCACTATCAAGTTTGGTCTTGGAAGTTTACTTATACTCCCACATTTGGTCCCACCATCTGTTGACTAACGGAATCAACTATTGGGGGACGAAAAACGTAATGGGGTGCTAAATTTAATTATTTATTTTCAAATAATTACATTTTGCAGCCCCAAATAGTTGGTTCAGTCGCCGACGCGGGACCACATGTGGGTGCAAGAGTGTACTTCTAGTACCAAACTTAATAGTGAGTGAAAATGGAGGACCAAAACTGAAATAGGGGTCAAGTTTGGGAACGAAAAATTATACTAACCCTCGGGAAAATAACCAGAGTAAGTGAAATTACCGATTCATCCTTTCTAAAATCTTCAGATGAAACCCCATGGGAGTCGGATCTACATTTAGCATGCACTATAGGACCTAACTGCGACCTGTCCATTCCTACCGTTGTCCCACCACTCGGTTCATACATATACACAGCTCCCCTATACATCCATTCTTCCGTCTCATCACTATAAAAATCATCAAAGGGCTCCCCACATAGGGCACAAGCATTCTGCTCTTCATCAGCAGGAACAGCCAATTCTTCATCCTCATCCTTTTCCACAGTGTTCTCAGCAGGTAGAAAACCGGGAACTGCCTCATTTCCCATGGCTTCTGATCCCGTTAGCCACATGTTCACACTCACAAACCACTTGGGGGATGGTTTCGTCTTTCGGTTCTTTAATGTTCGGTTCTTGTTAACATGCCAATCCATATGCTTGCTGTGATCTTCTTGGCCTTTAAATCGAAGGCCACAAGTTGTACATTGTCTCGGGAGATCAGCATACAGGGAATTGATTACGTATTCTTGGCGCACCTTAAGACGCTCTTGATCAAAATCCACTCCAGCAGAATCCTATGATAAGGCATCCAAGTGGAAGGGAACAAAAAAAAGGTGTCACACAAAATACAATAGGACACAAATCGCCATGCGACTTTGGCCGTGTCCAATTCAGTCCCGTATGTTTTTGGTCATTTTTGTCTCAATTTTGGTTGTTTTCAACCAAAATTGTTGAAAAAAGTAATAACATACATGACTAAAATTGGACACCAAAAAGGACCATAATTGACGCCAAAAGAACCAAACTTAAAAAAGAAAAAACATACAGGATTAAAATTGGACACGGCCAAAGTGACGATTTATGATATTATCTCAGACGAAACACATACCTGCTTTGTTATAGATATTAACCCTTGGGCCATTAAAGAACTAAATAACCCTGAAAGGGCACCCCCACCGGAAGGGTTAGGACCAGCTTGGCCAACATTTTGACCAATAGGTAATGCCTGATTTGTGCCTGGAAAAGGACCCCTGAGTAGAGGCTGTGCGGTTGCCCCAGGTACATGAAATGACATATTTGGGCCATTGGGAATTGGCAAAGATTGCACACCTGGAACTAAATTAGATGGATTAGGGCCCCTAGGAGGACCCCGCCCTTGTGCCAAGTATCCATAATTCAGAGATGGTACCATATTTACAGGAATCATCCCGGGCCGATAACTAGAAATTTGGGGCACGGTCACCTGTTGCATGCTTCTAGTGCTGCCCGGGTCAGGATGAATTTGATCGGTATCAAAATTACCAAATTGACCTCTGAATGGCATTTGCATGGGAGGAATGTGTGAATTCTGAAAATTCGGAGGGTGCCATGTTTTTGTTAAATGTGGTGCATCAGCTAATCGAATCTCAGAAGCTGGTGAGTCATGCGTGGAACTAAATGTTGAAACACCACTAGAAGGCCCACCAACCTTCCCATCTATATTTGAGAAATTGCCAATGAATTGGGGTTTTTGCTCGCCAGCAGATGAAAACATTCTATTTTGATCAAAAGAACCACCTAGTTTTGCATTAAAATGGCTCTGAGACTGCTGAGGTGGTAAAATCAAGGGTTCTTGGGTAAAGGGAGTATGGCTCGTCAAATCACTGGGGCCAGCAAGCTTAGAAATTGATCCATGTCCCGGCTGTGAATAAAAGACAACGAAAAATACATAATATTAAGACAGTTCTTCTAAAATGAATTTGAGTTAATTTTGCATCTGTGATTAACGTTTAATACTGGGAAAAAGATATACTTTTATAATACTGGTATATAATACTCATTGATTCTTCACTTTTCTTGGCAGACTCACAAAAAACTGTGTAGACATTATGGAACACAATGCCAATTCTTAGTAAAATAGACAGAACAATAAGCGGAATTGCAAATCTAAATTTACAATACTAGAGTATAATACTCATTGTATATGAGCATAGTAGGAAATTAGGAATTCGACTTGTTTAATTTGCTATTGACTTTATCAAGTATGGTCATGCTTAATAATAAATGAGAACTATGATTAGCAAAATTAGCAGAGATTGAGAAAAGCATTGAACTTCCAAATTATATCATAGCAGACAACAAATTAGAAAAGTTACAAAGACTAATAAAAGATAGGCATACTGTGACCTGAGAAACAGGGAAAATTGAAGAAAAAAACCCTGGTAACATTGATGATATTATGAAAAATGTCCTGTAACTTTTGAGGAAAATGTCTAGTAACATTAAATTTCTTGATAAAATGCCCCACAACCAGCTGTACCCAGTTTATCAACTGGGATAGGCTGACGTGGCAATTTAAGAATAAGCCACGTTGAGCAATAACTTGATACAACGGGTCAATGGGAATTTTTACCAACTTTTATAAAAGTTACAAGGAATTTTCACATAATTCAAATGACACGGAGCATTTTCATAAATATCATCAAAGTACAGGGATTTTTTTTTTTTTCAATTTACCCTGAGAAACAACTCCAATATAGAAGAATGTAAAAGAAGAATTAAACATAACTCACCAATCGAGCAGCATGGTTTGAAGTAAAGCCATGTCTTGCTGTCAAGTTACCAGGAGATAAATATATATCATTAGACTGCTTTCGATCTGCTAAATTTGGGGCCATATCATCCCAATCGAATTCTTCCTCTTCAGTATTTTGCCATGTCCTGATAGATACCTTCTTCTCACCACCATTTGTATCCAACTCCTCAGCTGTATGATGTTTACTTTTCAAATGTTTTTCTCGTTCATCTATTCCATAGGCACTGATCAAAGCTCTAGGCCCTCGAAGATCAAGATCACTTTCATATTTATATGCAGAAGATGCTTTTGGCTGTGGTTTGGGATTTCCTTGCCAATTTCTTTTTTCTCCACTCACTTTGCTAAGTCCATAATCGATTCCTGGACGAGATGGGGATGCCCTGAGAGCAACTCTCTTTGAGGAAGTGTCCATATTAAACTCATCGAGCGAAGGTGATAATGATCCAGAAGGCCCGAGTCCATAAGGAGATGAGGACCTTGTTATCCTAGCAGTTGATGGGAGAGATTTTTTCACATCAAGACTAGAAGTTGTAATGCCTGCACGACCAGTTGAGCTCACTCCTTCAGTTCCAAACTGCAAATTAAATATCTTGGAATTATGAGAAACATACTCACTATGTCCCATGGAAGGTTCCTAATAGATTTGCTTCAGTTCTAAAAATTCCTTCAACTACCAGTTACATAAATTTCAGCATTAAAAAAACTAGAATATATATTAGGGAAAAGAGTTTTTTAGTCCTGTAAGTTACCCTTATTTTTTATTCTAGTTCTGTCAACTTTCAAGAATTGAAAATAGCCCTGTAACTTTCAATTTCTTAACATTTTTGTCCAGTGACCGGCTGTATGAGGTGAAGCATTTGGTTGACCAATCAGACTGCCACGTACGTCAACGGATGTTTTCACCTCCTACAGCCGGTTACAGGACCAAAATTTCAAAAAAATAGGAAGTTACCAGACTGTTTTTAATTCGTGAAAGTCGATGGGACTGAAACCAAAATTGAGATAACTTACAGGACAAGAAAAAACTATTTAATCTATAGATTATTTACACCAAAAATGTTAGCAAAGTCGCAAAGTCTAGATATGTAAGATCGGTCTCTCTTGTATAAGTATGTCTCAAAAATATCATAAAAATATGTCAGCATGTTGTTGGAATAAAATAAACGTAACACGACACCTAAAAGAAAAAGAATAAAAAAGGGCAAGACAAGACATAGAGTTGCCTTAGGAGGAAAGCAAAGTCTTACGTAACAGAACATATGGAAACATAATAACCAAGTTGACTGTAAATCTAAGTTGTAAAGAAATTATAACTTTTGTTCATAAACTTTAGCATCCAGCTAACAGGCAGCACGTAATGTAAGATTTTTATAACAACAAATGTAGTTATAGATGTAAATTGGCCCAATAGAATCAAAACTTTCTTGTAATTCCTCCAACTCTGAGCAATACATGATATACTTAATCTTGTCCGTAGTGGTAAGAATGGGAGATATGCTTTAAAAAAGGCATGATATTTATCACTCCATCTCTCAATATCATTTTAAAATCAGGGCATGCCAATACATGCAAGAAAGATTAATGTATCTAGAGTAGCCCACCTTCACAATACAGAATGGATGAGCAAGGTCAGCTTGCCTCCACCTCATGCACAATATAATTGTCCCTTTTTTAGTGATTGCTCAATATCGGTTTTCATAATTTACATTTATGCTTAACTTCAAACCACTAAGGGTATGTATGATTTGGAATTTGAAAACTAGATTTGGGATTTCGAAATCTAAATCCGGTTCTACTTTAGGATGTTAGAATCCAGTTTTCAAAAAACTGTTGTGTTTTCTAGTTTCTTTTCATTGTAACAGATATTTTTTTTGTGATTTTCTGGATAATTGTATGAACACTTGAAGTTAGCTTGGGAAAGGGGAGATAATATTGGAGAAGAGAGAGAGAGAGAGAGAGAGTAGAATAGGGTTAATTTTTCTGATACCATTCATACTGCCAGAATTGGCATAAGTAACAACCATTGGGACCGTATTAAAGAAAGGTATTGTAAAAAAGTAAATAAGGCAGGAAGGCAAGATATGCATTCAGTACAAAGAATTGAGAATTAGCTACATACAGGATCTCCAGTTGAATGCCCAAACTGATGTTGTGCTTCCAAATATTTTGGGTTTATGTGTATCCCATGTGTTGGACGTGGTGATTCAGAAGCTCTTGAAGAATTCAAACCAGAAGATCGACCATTTACAGAAGGGGAAAACTGTAACTGTGTCTCAATCTTAAGAAGCACTGGCGGCGGGAATACTGCTGACCATGTACGGAAAAGATGGCGCATTGACTGTTGCATATTGGGGTGGCCTTGGGCATAGGCCTCACAAAAAACCTTTATCAAGTGAAAATGAGCAATAACAAGTATGTTAAAAACTGCTCAACAATGTGTAAGGCAGTGATAATTAACATATATTTAAATTGTTCCAACCTCAGGTAAGCGAGCAGAGAAGAATTTAATGTATTCCTTGCCAATGTTCTTCACGATGCTATCCAAAAGATATAAAGAAGGCAGTTTTTGGTCAACAGAAACCTGGAAAAGCCATTATCAAAGAATTAAGTCAACAATCAAGCATAATGATTGTAACCCAAATACAGAATTAAAAACGGATACCAGCAAGATTAGAAGACAAAAACTGCAGAATCCACATTCATTTTTTATGAAAGTAACATTTTTTTTGAGAACAAAGAACACAAAATAAATATGTGGCTGGCAAAGCTTCAGGAAAAAATGTTGTATTCTTGAAATACTATGCAGGTAAACCGTCAAGATGATTCAACTCAGTTACTCCCCTCTACAACCAATTGAATTATTACATAATTGGAGGGGGGGGAGAGAGAGGAGAACAGTATGAAACCACTTTCCAGACAGAAATTTTAGAAAGAGAAAGGTATTTGCTCTTACAATATACTCCTAAGATAAAGTGTAAAATTGAAGGACTGATACTTATGTTGCAATCAAACAAAAGTGGATTAAATTTTAAAAAATAACCAAATGATGAAATTTTTATATTTACAAGGTTACGTTAAGTTTGCCAGGAAGATCCTAATTCAGTGCAGAAATTGCCACAAGGGATACAATTGCATAACAATGTAAATAAAGTATAGTAATAAGATATTAAGAAATGGAATAAACCATTAGAGAAGCTATGAGCAGATAAGAAAACCCACACATAAAGAAACATTGCTAGATCTGTGCCACAGGGGATAAACAAACAAACAAGAACATTGCTTGGCATGCAAGCTTATTGAAACGCTGGCGTCTCTTTGATTTCAACTTGCACTTCAACAAACTTGTATTTTTCTTGAGAAAACCAGAAAATCTTAATTTTAGAATTAAGAGATTCCAAGATACAGAAGGGTGGATTCATATTAAATTTGTAAGTTTTTATGTCACCAAGTTACTCAGAGGTTGAGCTTTTAGCAGCTTGGTTTGTGAGGTCTTTTAGAGTCCCCCCTTACATTTACTAATACTACTATTGTTTTCAAATTCACATGTTTATTCCAATAACCACATATTTCAAAATTTTCTTTGCTTTAATCCATATGTGATGATCACCATGCTCACAATTGACATGAACACCCAAATAAAAGGGAAAATTTGTTTAAAAAAAAAAAAAAGCAAAGAAAAAAGAAGAGAAATGAATGAAAGATACTTCAATTTCAATCAACTTTCTGCACTACAGCTTCAATTGCAACAAGTACAATACAATTGAAATAACTAAATCAACAAATTACAAGACCAACCAAAGCCGTCGAGAATCCAAGAGTGACCCTAAGTGCTATACCTCAATAATCCGAGAACAAATGGCACCGGCAATGCCCTCACCATGTGCCCTCTGCTCTCCTGCAATTATAGTGAGATCAGTGATGATGGGCTTCGAATTGACAATGAGCTCCGACAACACAATCTCATAAATCCGCACAATTTCATCTGTATTCAAGGGCAAAACCGCCGCACCACCGAAAACCCTAAGTTCATCTTCTCTCTCCTTCACCAATGCCCTAAATCTATCATGAATCAACGGCGGCAGGGGCTTCACCCCAACGCTGTCGTTTTGAATTGAAGGAGGCTTGTGAAACCCGCCGCTGCTCAGAGGAATAGGGTTCTGAAATCTTGAACTACGGTCCATTAACTTGCGGGTTGGGGACAAAATCAAAATTAGGGTTTTGAACTAACGTAACAGAAAAACCCACAAAATTACCCAAAAATAGCCCCAATTTAATATCAAACGTATAACCAGGCGCTTATTCGACGCGTTTTCCCATGGCAAGTGATTGCGGAATAGATAAAAAGTAACCCAATCGTAGGATAAGGAAAGATGTAGGATAAGGAAAGATGGATGATGTAACAGACAAATAGATTGCGGAAGTGTTGGTTCACGGCGACGGCAGATTAGCGCCGGCAAAAGGTTGAGATCTGCGGCAAACCGCCGATGCAATAGAACGAGGAAGGGGATTGGGAACGGGGTTTGTGAGGGGAGAAAAAGTTCTTGTACGTATTTTTTTTAGAAGTTCATTGGCATATTAAAAGTTGTTACGGCTTAAAAATCGACATATGTAATTAAAATAAACATTGAAAGTAGGTAATAATCTTATCAATTAATGAATATATTTTAAAAAAATTAATAAGATAGATGTATGAAATTTTATTTTTGTTATTGAAGAAGAAAATGAAGATTGGTTACAAAAATAATAATAATAGAAATAGAAAATGTAGAATTGATTAACCATTAAAATTTGAAAATAACTTTTGAAAAAGACAAAAACTTGTGTGAGACCGTCTCACGGATCTCATTCTGTGAGGCGGATCTTTTTAAAACCATTAATCCATTAAACAAGCCCACTAACTATCCTCGATCATTTCAGCCCAGCCCTCCCTCCCTCCCTCCCTCCCCCAATCTCCCGCATAACAAAACCATGTCTCAAGCCCACCCATAAATGTTGTTAATAAATTAAATTAACCATAAATCTATATTTTTATAAACTAATTAAAACTAATTGTATTTTTAATTTAAAAAATATTAATAAAAAATTAATACATACATTTTATAGAATTTTTTTAATAGGAAGTGATTAAAAATTCTACTACCCAATTGACAACAAGAATTTAAGACTAAGAACTGTAAAGACACGATTATTGTCACTTTACGTTTATTGTCACTTTTACTTAATAGAATATCACTATTTAAAAAGTGATAAAATTTAGTTAAATAGTGATAATGTTTTTATCAAAAAAAGTGACTATCACTTTTTACTTAACCATTATCATTTTTTACTTAAACATAATTACTTTTCAATTCTAAGTTAATAAATGAGATTATATATTAGTGGACGTGATTATCTTTATTAATTGTATTAGTTTTATGAGTTATTGTCTCTTTTATTTAATAGAATATAAGATTTTTATAAAAAAATGATTATATTTTTTACTTAAATATTATATTTTTTTCATTCTCATGAATTGAATTATATGTTAGTGGACATGATTATCTTTATTAATTATATCAATATTTTGTGTTAATTATCCTTTTGTTTTTTACATCATAATATTATTATAAGTGATAATTTTTAGTTGAAAAGTGATAATATTTTTATCAAAAGTGACCATCACTTTTTAAATAAACATTATCACTTTTTCATTTAAATTAATGAATTAGATTATTTGCTAGTGGATAATCTTCACCAATTACATCAATTTTTCATATTATTGGTTACTTGATGAATATCACTATAAAAATGTGATGTATCACCTTTAATTTAAAATAATATTATATAAAAAAACGAAAAAAAAAATGGAAATATCAATAATCTTGATCAAAATATGGAGTATAAAATAAAAGTGACTAACTGACTATCACTTTTTCCATACACATTGTCACTTTTCACACTTGA
The DNA here is from genome assembly GCA_963675135.1 of Galeopsis tetrahit. Classification (NCBI taxonomy): domain Eukaryota; kingdom Viridiplantae; phylum Streptophyta; class Magnoliopsida; order Lamiales; family Lamiaceae; genus Galeopsis; species Galeopsis tetrahit. The sequence goes on from OY776125.1 coordinate 53,997,905, forward strand.
GTTAATGAATAAGATTGTATTTTACTTGACACTATTACTAATTTTGTGTTAGTTTTCAGAATTAATTGTTTTCTCTTTTTACTTCATATAATTTCATAAATTTGATGAGTAGGCGTTTTTTGTTCGACAAATTCCATAAATTTTAGTTTATGGATGAATGAGATTATATGTTAGTAGATATAATTATATAATTATTTTTATTAATTGCATCAATTTTTTGAGTTTAATTACTGTCATTTTTATTTAGAAAAATATCATTATTCAAAAAGTGATAAAGTTTGGTTGAATAGTGATAACATTTTTATTAAAAGTGATTATCACTTTTTGCATAAACATTGTCATTTTTTACATATGAGTTAATGAATGAGATTATATTCTACTGTGCATGATTACTAATTTGTGTTAATTTTCAAAGTTAATTGTTATCTCTTTTTAATTGATAGAATTATTTATATTCAAAAAGTGATAAAAGTTTAGTTAAAAGTGATAATAATTTTACAAAAAGTGACTATTACTTTTTACAATATTATCACTTTTTGAATAAACATGATCATTTTTTAGTTTTGAGTTAATGAAAGAGATTATAAGGTAGTGTACACGAGTATCTTTACTAATTGTTTTAATTTTTAGAGTTAATTGTTGTCAGTTTTTACTTGAATATTTTTAAAAAGTAATGTTACAAGTTAAAAGTGAAAAATATAAGTAAAAAGTGATATTTAATTGATAAGGTGTCATTTTTATTTTACAACGGATCTCTTTCGACTAATATTTCAAAATTTTAGGTTGAACAACCTATTTTTCCCTTAAATTTCACTACGTTTTTTTTAAATGACATTGTTTAAGAAAAAAGTAATAATGCTTTTAATAAAAGTGACAACATTTATATAAAATGTGATAATATTTAAGTAAAAAATGACTATCACTTTTGATAAAAATATTATTCTTTTTAACTAAAATTTTACACTTTTTTAATACTGATAATTATATAAAGTAAAAAGTGACAACAATTAACTTTAAAAACTAACACCATTAATTAGTAAAGATAATTATGTCTCATTTATTAACTCATATCTAAAAAGTGATAATTTTTATTTAAAAAGTGATAATATTTAAATAAAAAGTGATAACTAATTTTGATTAAAATTTTATCAATTTTAACTAAAACTTTCATCATTATAAAAATATGGGTTGGTCTGCTATGGACTCGAGTGCATGTTTTGCACTTACTGACTTACACTTTTTGGTAAATGGTGTTGCACTTTTCAATTATTAAACTGTATAATAATATTTTTAGTAATAATTGAAAAGTGCAACACCATTTACCAAAAAGTGTAAGTCGACTAGGGTGCACAACATGCACTCGAGTGCATACTAGACTTTACCTAAAAATATAACATTAGTATACATTACACCTTTTAAGCATATTATTAGTGTAATTCTTATCGAGTTCATGGAAATAAATATTGGGATGGACGTATTTAAAAATAGATGCCTAATTCAATTAAATTCATGTCTCTTTTTTTTTCTTTTTTTTTTTATTATAAAGAATTCGAACACCGAAAAAAACTGGCAAACAAATCCACCATATGATTAAATATATATATAAAAAAAGAGGCCCATTCCAATTTAATTTAAAGCCCAGGTACATGTCAATAAAAATTCACACTAACCCGCAATATAAACCGTCCGCTTTTTAATTCTAAAATAAAAATGGGTTAAATTAATGCCCGTCTCACCAAACAAGATCCGTGAGACGGTCTCACCCAAGACCTTCCCCTAAGAGTTGGGAGAGGAGAGAGAGTCAGAAAAAAAAATTTTAATTTAAAATTATAAAATTTAAGAATGCAAGTTTGGGAGAAAAACATAAGTAAGATCGAATTCAGAAATTATAGGGGATTTAAAGTTTTTTACTTTCTTATTCAATTTTTAAAATTTGATTGTTTTTAATTTAGATGGTTTTTTTTTTTTTAAGTGAACTCTATATTTCTTATACATTTTTATTAAAAAAATCCATTTTTCCTATTTTAATATCAAAATAATAATTTACATATTATCTACTCCTAATTACTCCCTCCATCCAATTTCATTATGCCCATTTCTCTAGGCGCGGGTTTTAATGAATATTGATTAGTTTGTGTATAAAGTAGATAAGTTGGGGGTATGATGAGATGTTGTGGGGTCCATTAGATAAAATAATTGTTTATGAATAATGTTAGTGACAATTTAAGTAAATAAATAGTGGTTGGAGGGTGAAGATAAAGTTGTGTGAATAATATTATTTCCAAAAAGGGAATGAGCATAATAAAGTTGGACAACCAGAAAAGAAAAGTGGGCATAATGAAATTGGAAGGAGAGAGTATTATTTTTCAATCTTAAACCATACTCTCTCCGTCTATGAGTAGATAACTCATAGACAAAGTAAGGGTATTGTAGATAGCGTGGAGTTCATTGTGAATAAAGTTGATAGCAATTTGAATAATTAATTGATAGTTGAAGGGTGATAGTTTCCCTGAAGGGTATGTCACTCCATTTTATGGACAAAGAATATAAGGTAAATGTGACTACTTTTCATGAATAGAGGAAGTAATTATTATTTTTAAATTTATTTCTTAAACTTTATTCACAACATAATTTATTTTTTAAAATTTAATCAGGACTACTTTTCATGAATAGAGGGAGTAATTATTATTTTTAAATTTATTTCTTAAACTTTATTCACAACATAATTTATTTTTTAAAATTTAATCAGGGTATTCTATTCTTAATAGGTCTCTATTCAAATCAATAAATCTCTATTCTTTATTCTCTTTTTTTTAATACCCATGATTAATTCTTTATTCTCTTTTTTTTTTTTAATACCCATGATTAATAACATTATTTTTAAAATTTTAAATTTAAGTAATATTAATATTAGAGTTATCTAATAAAAAAAATTTGAGTACCCATGATTTTATTCTTCTAAATAGTACTTAATTTTTTTTCTCTTCTCACATTATTTTATACGGTCTTCTCAGAAAATGTCAAAAGTTTTTTACGAACTTATTCTGATGGATGAAGATGTATTTTTTTTCTTTAAGTCGTACATTTTTCATATTATTTAATTTTCATAATACATTTTTTTACTCTCGACTATATTTATTTTGTTTGTAACAGGGTTCAAAAATACAAGCAACTGAAATACATTTTAGAGAATTTTTAGTAATTGTCAATAAAAAAAATAGAAAGTGAGTGTATTTTACAATAATTTAAGAAACTTTATTTATTTAGAAAAAATTAGTAATTATTAATAAAAAAAATTTAAATCTTCCAACTAAGTTTGATTAGTTAATTGAAGTGTCAAATAAATATGAAGAGTGATCGTCCTAAAAAGGGAAAGGGATTAGAGATGTACATTAACTTAGTTGAGAAAATTATGCAATTATTTATTATAATCATGCAATTATTTATTATAATCATGCAATTATTTGTTATAATATAATCGTTTTTAATGATTTATTTTTTATAAATTTGTTTATATTTCATTATTGTTTATATAATATTAATTTATTATATTTAAAGATATCATTGTATTTATTGTAGAATAATTTAAGAAACTTTATTTAGAAATTTTTTAGTAATAAAAAAAATTAAAATCTTCCAACTAAGTTTGATTAGTTAATTGAAGTGTCGAATAAATATGAAGAGTGGTTGATTTAAAAAGGGAAAGTAATTAGAGATGTAAGTTGACTCAGTTGAAAAAATTATGCAATTATTTATTATAATATAATCGTTTTTGATAATTTATTTATTTTTTATAAATTTGTTTATATATATAATATTAATTTATTATATTTAAAGATATTATTGTATTTATCGTATGTATATACAATGTTAAAATTGAAAGGAAAAAAACTTGTCCTGAAAATTAAGGACTACACACAAATGGTTTTATCATGTCTAAAAAAAGTATTGTAATACACATTTTAATTATGTGAATACTAGATATATTTGATTGTTTATTCAATTGAGAGTTTATTATTGATCTAAAGTCTTATTTGTGCCATGAAAATAGGTTACTAGACAGATGTCACGGTTTTTCAAGGGAATGTTTGTTTTGGGATGGAGAATTAGGATTTGGGATTTTAAAATCGCACACATGTTCTACTTTAGAATTTAGATTAGAATTTTAAAAATTTACCCTACAAATATCTATAAATCTTACAAAAGTCAATCCTATAAATATCTACAAACGAGAAAATTGTCATTTTGGTCCCACCAACCACGCACCCTCAAATTTTTGGTCTCATAACTTTCACATTTAGTCCCAATATGTTAAATTTTATCACATTTGGTCCCAGTATTGTGCAAATTTTGTAATTTCGTCTCAACCCCGTTAAGTTTTAACGGACAGACTCACGTGTCCATCACGTGGCCGTCAATCGTTATTTTTCACTCCAAAATCAAAGTTCACCCTTAACAAAATTCCCAAATTGTTTCAGAACCCTAAGATTATGGCCAAAATTCCCAAATTAAAAAAACCAAAATCCCCAAATTGTAGTCATCATCTTCCCCCTCGCCGGACATTTTCGCAGTAGCTTGAATGCGGTATGGCCATTCGCCGTCGGTTCCCCCGGCCCCGTCCTAATGGTTATTTCCGGACTTAGCAACACCACAGATTCCTCTCATGCTTCGCAAGGAAGCACCCTTCTTCACCGCGACCTTTATCCTGCACAATCAAAGACGGCGACAGATCGTGCTTAGGCCCCATGGCCGACATCTAGCGCGCTGGATTCACACACGCTGGCCATCATATCGTTGTTTGTTTCTACTCAGATCAACGCTGCAGTTGATCGGATTTTCTCCACAGGGCCGCCTGCCTGACATTCCCGTCGGAACCTGTGCTTCAGGGACAACCACACATCGACGAGTTTCAGGCTCAGGCGGCGCCACCTGCTACGACTTCGTCCCAGGCCGATGCGTTTATCCGGCGGTTGTTGTTCTCCACGCTGGCCGAGACGAGTTCGTCACCACGCCCCTAGCCCAATCCCAAACACTAACACGAATATTAAAAAATCAGAAAAACTAAGTTAAGAAAATGGTAAAAAATTGCAGGAAAATGGCGATGAAAATTAAAAAATTGAAGATGAAGAAGAGATCGAAATTTGAAATTGACAAGGGGCTTTGATTCCTAGCACTGACCCAAGGCTATAGCGGGTAGTCTCCATGATTTTGTGATCGAATTTGAATTTTATAGTCGGATTCTTCAAAATATTTTGAAAGAATACGGGGTTAACGGTGGTGGCGCGGTGGTGGTGACGGGTGGCGGAAAGGTGATGACGAGAATGGAACTAAATTGGCGACGTTAACAGCGATCGGAGTGGGGGGACGGACGTTCGCCGGCCAGAAGAGAAGGCGAGGCAGAGATATATGCATACTGTACGTATAATTGTTAAATTTTTTCTTTATTTTCCTTTTAAATAATTGTAATTAATAATTTTAAATTCTATTTTTTCTGAATTTTTCCTTTTTAAATAAGAATGGAAAAATAATGAAAATAATTGTAATTAATATTTTTAAATTCTATTTGATGTACAGGGGATTGAGAAGGAGATTTTATATTTTTAAATTCTATTTTTTTGTGGATTTTTCCTTTTTAAATAAGAATGGAAAAATAATGAAAAATGAATTAATGGGACCAAAAACGATAACAACTGACTGACGACTGACTTAACGGTGGGACTAAATGTGATAAAATTTAATCTATTGGGACTAAATGTGAAAGTCATGGGACCAAAAATTTGAGGGTGCGTGATTGGTGGGACCAAAACTCTCATTTTCTCATCTACAAACTCTATATAGATACCTATAAAAACCTATACAAACACTTATAATTGAATACTATAAAGTTAAATCATACCTTACTTAAATTCCAAAAACAAACACAAAATTACAAGTCATTAAAATTTCAAAATCTACTAGACTTTGTAATCCAAATTTTAAAACCCCAAAACAAACATTCCCTAAGTTTTGTAGAAGACAGTTTCCTATTTTATTATATTTTGTTATTGCGGAAAATCATGCCAACATACTACAAGCCGTTGTGAAGTTTTAGAAGTTTGTAATTTTATACATTTTTTTTATTAATAAAATTATTTTATAATGCCATTACTTATTAAAAATATTTTCTTAATTTTACAATTAAAATTATAATTTTATTAATGCACATGTTATTAATATATTAAAAAATATTATAATATATAAAAATACAAATATATAAATACAATAATATAGATTCAAATTTGTAGAAATGCATCTATTATAAATATATTAGAATAAAAAAAAGTTTCACTCTCACACACTCTAACAATAAAAAAGATATAAAAATTAATATAATATTTAAAGATATAAAAATTAATATAATATTTAAGTTATTATTTTAATAAATCGACCCCGCGTAAAACGCAGGTGTAGAGCTAGTTGGAAAATATATTTAAACATAGTGCAAGACTGGCCTAATACGCAAGATTGTGAAAAAATATATTAATGAATATATTAAAAAAAATTAATATGATGTTTTTTTAATTTTTATAAAATGAAGATGTATGAAATTTTATTTTTGTTATTAAGAAGAAAATGAAAGAATGGTTAAAAAAAATTAAAAATAGAAAATGAAGAATTGAATAGCCATTAGAATTTGAAAATAATTGTTAAAAAATAAGAGATGAGAGAGGAGAAAGGAAAAAATGGTTTTTTTTTTTTTTTTTTTTTTTTTAAGTTTAAAATTATAGAATTTAAGAATACACGACTTGACTTTTGGAGAAGTCACGTAAGTAAAATGAGATTCAGAAATAGTGGATATATATAATATATTTCTTTTTTAATCTTTGTTGTTCACATTTGATCTTCACCTTTTTTAAGGACAACAAATCATGATCAACCTAGAGGAAAACCACTAACTTGTTCCCCAATTACGAGGAAGTGGAGAGGTTATAACAAATTTTGCAAACCCATGTGACACCATATTTTTTCGTCTGAATGATGTTACTGACATTACACACTACGATGTCTTTCATCAAGCTCCAAATTTCATCCAGAATCCATCATTCTAGATCAAAAGCTAGCTTTTCCTTTAGAATGGCGTGCACCATGTCCAACGAGTCAGGCTAAATTCTAATCCTACAGATATGCAACATTAATCAGCAACGAGTCAATCCTTCTAATACATCCTTCAGCTCCACCGCAACAACTAAACCTGAATTTCTGATTTTCTTATATCCAGATGCACTAGCAAAACCCTCCCTTTCGAACATCACATAAAAGCGGGAGTTTGACTCATCAAAAGCAACAACAACCTGCAACTTAACACCATCAAATGATTTCTCGAATCTACCAGGTGTATGAGAATTCTATGGCGGTGGTTGTGTCGTCTAAACCTTGGCTTGGATATTCAGAAAGTCTTTGAGAAAGCAAGGAGTTTAGTTCATGAAAGAAAAAGGTTGCCACAAAAGTTAAGTAATGTCATTGTTACCTTCATGTTGCAGCTGACATCTTTAAATCAAGAGTTTGAAGGTACTTACCTATTTTTAATTGATCTCGAATCATGTGATGCTTCCAAATTCCTATAACTGTCGGGCAGAGGAAAATTTTGTGGGTTATGGTCATTTGATTACATCCACACAAAAAAAATACCAATGAGGTTTAGGGACATGGTGTTTCGAGAGATTACTTTCTATCGGCGGTGAATTAAAATACAACTTCCAAAGAATGTGACCATAAACAAATGGTTCATCACAATTGTAAAAAATTCTTTTTTCACTTTGAAAGTGTGCTGGGGTGTATGAAGTGTTTAAGTATAAGTAGATAAATGTTGCACAGAATGTTGAGACAAATAGTGCAACACTGACTCTAACAGAATATCAGAAATTTAGATACACAGCGGAAGACTTGAAACACTAAAAACAAACGAGACACAATGGAAATACTTTTAACATAGATTTTATAAATAAAAATCTATGTCTGCCTTATGGCGTAAAATCAATACTTATCTTCAAGTACAAATGTTGTGTGAAATGTTCCAACAATAACTTTCACAACGAAACTATAAACGAGGCAGGTGCCAAGTCTAGAAAATGAACTAAGTGTATAAATTATACACTGTCGAAATGCCTAGTCTATCTAATGATTACACTCTCAATAGATAAGAAGACACACAGCCATACGGGTGGTATACAACGTATGATCTAAAATGTAGAACTATTGGCCACAATTTCCTAACAGGGATGAACGCTCGGTCTAGGATATTGCTCGAATAGAACACACTGAATTATGAAGCCTTCAATCGGTATTTATAGAGGTGGTATGCGAATTCTAGAGGCTTCCACATTGAGGTCCTATTTTTTAGGAACTCAACTTCCACAACTTCCATGATCTTTCTAGATCCTTGTTGTATGCTCCAGGTCGTTCTAAATGGTTCCAGGCTGCTCGAGCATGTTCTCCAATGTTCTGGAATCTTCCAGGTTCCAGATCCTTGTAGAAGCTTCTAGATCCTGCCAGAAATGCGACAACATTTAGATCAACATTTAATGTAGCATTTCAGAAAAGACTTAGAAAAAATCTCGGAAGGTCAAATTAAGATGTTGTTGATAATGTTAAGGCATTTAAGAATTAACAACATCTACAATCTCCCCCAATTTGACCTTTCGACTACAACACACCTGATGCACATATATTTATATACATACTCAGTTTTATGTACTTAGTTGAGGTTGACATCATTGCTAAGCACTAGTCAAGACAATACCTGTTGTAACCGTTGGATCAACTCAAATGAAGATCAAGGATAATTTCATAATGATCCGTGCCAAAGGATCAAAACTATTTTATCCCAAATAGAATAAGCATAAACAATACACTTATTCACAACATAAGTAACTATACTAAAATCATAAGTTGAACTGGAAGAATTAACTTAAGATCTAAGTAAGACACTAACAAAATACAAAATACAAAATATCAGAGCAAAAAGAATAAACACAACAAATGGACAGAAACTAAGACTAAACAACCTGCAGTAAACACATGGTAATCTGTAAACAAATTAAGCAAGGGCAGTAAACAAATATCACCATAATTAAGCAAGTTGCAAACAAAAAACAGCCTATCATCTAAGAAATAAATAACAAGTGTTTTCAGAATTTTAGAATTCAAACTTAAACATCAATTACAGAGATTGAACTGAATAAATGGCATATATTGCTGTGGTAACAGCTGCAGCATCAAATTCCTGCACAGTAGCCATTATGATATTCAAATCTCCCCCTGTCTTGCCTGTCCCTGTTCATCAATGTCCCTGTTCATCAATGGTGTCCATCTCAGCAGCATCATCATCAGCTTCATCCACAAAGTAAGTAGATGCAAGGTGTGCAACTACATCAGTCACTGTAGCATCTCCAGCATCAGGTCCATCACCAGCAACTGGAACTCCATCATCATTTAACTCTTGAATCACCACATTGGAGTTTGATGGTGGTGGTACTCCCCCTGTTGTAGGTGAAAGCATACTGGTCCACCTGTCCTTCAGGAACTGGAGCTCATCAATAGTTTCCTGCAAGTGCTTGAGCTGTAGTTTGATGAATTCCTGTGAAAGATACACATTACCAGAAGTGTTGATACGGATGTTCTCAACATTTGGGGGTGCATTTCTCTGTCTTGATCTGGATGATTCTGGATGATCAGAAGTTGAGGGTCTTTGCTGATGTTCAGTAGTTGAAGGCCTGTGCTGATGATCAGTACCAGGAGCAGTCAAAGGCAGATCAATTACTCTATCCCCAGTGAGTAAGGCAGGAGCTATGGCCAGTAATGGAACTCTCCCCCTCAACACATCAGTGTTCTTGGCAACAAAGTCATGATGCCTCAAGTAATTTGAAATCAGAACAGGATAGGGTAGGTTGCCTTTTTCAGACACTTGTCCAGTAAATCTCATCATATGTTGAAAAATTGTGAGGCCTAAATTGAACTTCTTAAGCACAGAGATCCTATACATAAGAACAGCTTGGTCTTTTGTGATCTTAGTGGTATTTGTAGTGGGAATCCAGTTGTAGATAATGAGTTTGTATAACACAGAATGTAGGGAAGTGAGGTCTTTGGCTAGCATCTGTCTAGTCCACTTAACTACCCTACCACTAGTTATAGCAGCAATAACCACATCCATGTCAGGTTCTTCATCCACCTCAACATTGGGAATATGCAGAAACTCATTTATCAACTCAGGAGTAAAAGGTACATCCCTCCCCCTAAAATTAACAGTCCCATACCACTTAGATGATCTCCTACCAGTACTCTTTTTCATGCAAGCATAAAATTCATAAGCCCAATTTGTCAAGAATGATTCACCAAAATTCACAGCATGCATCAAATTCCTTTCCTCTAAGAAACTAACCATGCCTTTACTTTCAAAATCAGGGATATTAATCCTCTTCTCTATCAGCAGTTTCCTTTTAGAATAAATAGCCAACCTATTCTCTAGAGTCTCAAGAGAATCAGAATTACCTTCCTCTTCAGAAGCAAGGTCATTAGAGCTTGATGTAGAATCTTTAGCAGAGCTTTCCTTAGAGCTGCTTTCTGCACTGGAAGAGCTATCACCACTGCCATCATCTTCAGGTTCTGGTGCAGCTTCCTTTGCAGCAGCAAAATGCTCAGCATTTTTCTTAAGAGAATTCAGAATATCTCTTAAACACACATCAGAATCATAATTGGAATCTGATTTTGCAGGTTCATCTTCAGTAATCATCTTGGCCTTCCCTTTGCCTTTGGGATCAGCAACAGCTTTCTTCCTCCTTTCAACAACAGCTTTCTTGGGTTTCTCAGCAACAACCTTTTTAATTTTCTCAACAGCAACACGAGCTTCTTCTTCAGAGTCTGTGAACACTTGGATGGGTTCAGCAGCTTCAGCTCCAGCTTTCTTCTTCTTCCTCATGGATTCAGAATAATCCACACGAGTGAACACACGGTATGATCTTCTTCTTTGTACAGGACTCTTCTGTCTTTTCCCTTTCTGCGCATTCTTCTTGAAAGGAATGGGAGCAGATTCATCAGAAACAGAGAGTGAAGAGTTTGTGCCGTCTTCAGAGATGTTTGCATCCTCCATTTCAACATCTTCAGGGTCGGAAGTAGCAGTAGCTTCTTCTTCAGCAGTAACCTCCTCATTTTCAGCTTGCGAGTTGTGAACAGTAGGTGATTTAGGGCTTTTTGAAGTAGCAGCCATTTGGGCGGTTTGATCAGCCAAATAGCTTGAGATATCCACAGTGATATCTCCAAATGTCATCACGGGCAGATGACCAGTTGTTCGAAGAGAGTCAGACACTTCTTAGATTCGTAGATGTTTTACATAGGAATTATTTAACAAAGTAAGAGATAGATTCAGCTTATAAAATTTTTACAACCCATGGTGTTGTCCCAAATGCTGACGCATTTGTGACAACATCCATCCGAATTTTTCAGATAGTGCTCATGCCAAGAGATTTCCTCAAGATAGACAATCACTCATGGTCTAATGCCTTAGTAAAAATGTCAGCATTTTGTTTCTCAGTAGGTATATACTCCAACTTAACAATATTCTTCTCTACTAAATCCCTCATAAAATGATGTCTTATGCTAATATGCTTTGTGAGTGAGTGTTGTACAGGATTCTTAGAAATGTTAATGGCACTAGTATTATCACAAAAGATTGTAAGTATACCATTCTCAATACCATAGTCATGGAACATCTTGCTCAGCCACAAGAGTTGTGTACAGCAGCTTCCAGCAGCTATGTACTCAGATTCTGCAGTAGATTGTGAAACACAATTCTGCTTCTTGCTGTGCCATGATACAAGATTGTTTCCCATGTAGAAACATCCTCCACTCGTACTCTTTCTATCATCTATATCTCCAACCCAATAAGCATCACTGTAGCCTATCAAAATGTTGTTGGTGTCCTTAGTATACCAGATTCCAAGGTCACTTGTACCTGAAACATACTTGATAATCCTTTTCACAGCATTCAGGTGAGATTCCTTTGGATTAGCTTGGTACCTAGCACAAACACACACACTGTACATAATATCTGGTCTACTAGAGGTTAAATACAGTAAACTACCTATCATGGATCTGTAAAGTGTTGGATCAACATCTGTTCCAGCACTGTCTTTGCAAAGTTTCAAAGAAGATCCCATATGAGTTTTCATTGGTTTTGAATTCTCAAGACCAAATCTTTTAACCAAGTTCTTAGCATACTTACTCTGGGAGAAGAAAATACCATCACTGCATTGTTTGATTTGAAGACCTAGAAAGTAGTTCAAGTCTCCAACCATACTCATTTCAAATGTTGTAGTCATTGCCTCAACAAATTTACTCAACATTTTATCACAAGTAGAACCAAACACAATGTCATCAACATATATTTGAGCAATAAGTAAATCTCCTTCAGTGTGCTTAATGAACAAAGTTCGATCTGCCTCTCCTCTAATAAATCTATATTCCAAAAGAAAGTCAGTAAGCCTACCCATACCATGCTCTAGGAGCTTGTTTAAGGCCATATAAAGCTTTCTTAAGTTTATATACATGATCAGGATACTGTGGATCTTCAAATCCTATAGGTTGTTCAACATATGCTTCTTCATTTAATATGCCATTTAGAAATGCAGCCTTTACATCCATTTGATGAAGTTTAATATCAATAAAACATGCAATAGCTAGCAGTAATCTAATAGATTCTATCCGAGCAACAGGTGCAAAAGTTTCATCAAAATCAACTCCTTCAACTTGGGTGTAACCTTGTGCTACTAACCTAGCCTTGTTCCTAACAATATTACCAGATTCATCAGTTTTGTTCTTGAATAGCCACTTTGTTCCAATGACATTAGTATGACTAGGTCTAGGAACTAGTGTCCACACTTCATTTCTTTCAAACTGACCAAGTTCTTCATGCATAGCATTAATCCAGTTTTCATCAGTTAAGGCTTCTTTAGCACTCTTAGGTTCAATTTCAGATAAATAGCATTCAGCATTTACAACATTACACATAGAAGACATGCATATTGTTCTTACCACATCTACCTTGTTTGATCTTACTCTTCCTCTTGTTTGCACTCCAACTGTAGCATCTCCTATGATCTGGTCAAAAGGATGACTTTTGCCTATTCTTGAAGAAAGATTCGTTTTGGGGATGTACTGATCATTCTATGAATTTACAGCTGACTGTTCTGTAGATGTTGACCCAGATGTGTTAACATTTGGTGCAACATTTTCAGACTTCAGTGTATTCTCAGAAGTGTCAGTAACATGTGATACATCTTCTTCATCTTTGTCATCTGTAAGACCTTTATCATCATCAAACACAACGTTGACAGGTTCTTGAACAGTGTTAGTTCTAAGGTTATAAACTCTATAAGCTTTACTATTTCTAGAATAGCCTAAAAAGAAACCTTTATCACTTTTAGAATCAAACTTACGAAGTTGATCCCTATCATTCAAAATATAACACACACAACCAAATACATGAAAATATTTCACATTAGGTTTTCTGTTGTTCAAAATCTCATAAGGTGTTTGATTAGTGCCAGAACGAATAAAAACCCTATTAATAATATGGCATGCAGTATTCAATGCTTCTCCCCAAAATTTCTTAGCAAGACATTTGGATGTGAGCATAACTCTAGCCATTTATTGTAAAGTTCTATTCTTTCTTTCAACAATTCCATTTTGTTGTGGAGTTTTAGGAGATGAATATTCTTGCAAGATACCCTTTTTATCACAAAAATCATTAAACATGCTGTTTTCAAATTCCCTACCATGATCAGTTCTAATACGGCCAACTTTCAAGTTAAACACATTTTTGAACCTCTTATAAAGAATTTTAAATGCAGCAAATGCTTCAGATTTGTCTCTCAAAGACTCTACCCAGGTATATCTAGAAAAATCATCTACCACAACTAAGGAATACCTCTTTCGTCCAATGCTTTCAGTTTCCATAGGACCCATCAAATCCATGTGCAGTAATTCAAAGCATCGATGTGTAGTACAATGTGACAGCATTTTGTGTGACATTCTTACCTGCTTACCTTTTTGGCATGGTCCACATACAGTGGTGTTGTGAAACCTAAGTTCTGGAATTCCTTTTACTGCATCTGCTTTGATTAGCTTTTTCATTGCTCTGTAATTTGTATGACCCAATCTTTGATGCCATAGAACATTTTCATCATGTTTTGATAAGTTACACATATTTGTTCCAATAAGATAGCAATTATCAGCTGACCTAGTACCAGTCATGACACAAACTTCATCTTTATTAAGAACATAACATGAATCTTTATCAAATTTCACATGCAAATTATCATCAAAAAGTTGATTAATGCTAATCAGATTTGCAAGTAAGCCATCAACATGTAATACATTTTTAAGCTTAGGAAAACCTTCAACATTCAAAGTTCCTTTACCAACAATCTTTCCTTTAGAACCTCCACCATATGTAACATTACCACTATTCAAGGTCACATAATCAGATAAGAAGTCAATACGACCTGTCATATGTCTAGAACAACCACTATCAAAGTACCATAAATCAGGTAGACATGCTTTTAAGGAGGTATGGACAAAATTACAGGTAGCTTTCGGTTTCCATGCAGATTTCAAAAACTGTTTACCAGGATGTGACAGTTTCTTATGCAGCATTTTCAAGTTTTTCTGTTCTTCAAACAACTTTATACAGTAAGGACGAATGTGACCAATTTTGAAACAGTAATGACAGATATACTTCCTTTTAACCTTGTGAGACTCTGTTTCTGCAGATGTTGCACCAGATGTGTCAACATTTGCCTTAACAAATTTCACAGGTTTTCTAAATTTATCAGAAATAGAAGCAGTAGTACCATCATAACCTAAACCATGATTATTAGACTTACCAGTAGCTATAGCATTATTTACCTCAGAAGCACTCTTGGAATATTTCTTGAAACATAAAGTAGAATTTATCAGTTTCTCCTTTAAGTTACAGATTTCCAGATCTCTTTTGGTAAGAATAACTTCTAGCTTGGTGATTGTGTCTGTCAAATCCTCATTCCTTTTATTCAGAGAATCAAGGGTGAGTTTCTGATTCTTCCAATCATCTAACAGCTTTTGGTATTTATTGTCATCAGTCCTTTTTCCTGCATCATCAACTAAACCATTAAAACAGTTCAAATCTGTGTGACTCTGTTCTAATGTTGCTGTAGATGTTGAAGCATCAGGTACAACATCAGAATCTGTTTCATCCAGATCATCATCTGATGAATCATTATAATCAATTCTGGTAAAATTAGAATATTCATTCTGATTTAATTCATCAAGATCATCATCAGAATCATCACTCAAGGTAGCACTAAAATTCAGTTTTTGCTTAAGTCTAGTATTGGCACATTCATTTGCATAATGGCCATAACCAGAACAAGCATTGCATTGAACTGATTTTCGAAATTCAGGATCATACCTTGGTTTACCTTCACTCTTTGATAGTCTTGGTGTGAATTGACCTTTCCTCCTTTCTGGTTGAGGTGTTGATGTGTTGATTTGAATCTTAGGCTGAATGTTGCTAGATTTGTTCACAGATTTCTTAAGAAACTTATTAAAGTGCTTAGTAAGTAAGGCAATGTTGTTAGGATCCTTGAGACATTTATCAAGCAATTCTTCATCAGAATCAACTTCAGTAATGATAGGTTGAATCTCAGAAATGTTTGATGTTTCCCCTTTAAAAACCACAACTTTCTTATTAACATCATTTTCATCAACTTGATTAGTGTTTATTTCATATGTTCTAAGAATACTCACTAACTCATTTTGACTTAATGTATCTGTATTTTTTGCCTCTTCAATAGCACAAATTTTAGCATCAAATCTTTTAGGAACAGATCTTAATATCTTATGAACTACTCTAACATTAGAAATAGGGTCACCAAGAGAATGTGATTCATTGATTATCTCACTTAACCTTTCATTGTAGGATGAAATGGTTTCATCTTCCTTCATTCGGAGATTCTCAAATTTTGTCCCCAACATTCGAAGCTTAGTCCTTCGAACACTGTCTGAACCCTCACAATGCTCTTGCAACCTGTCCCATGCATCTTTAGAAGTAGAACAGTTAGATATAATTTTAAACATTGAAACATCAACAGAAGTAAAAATAGCATTTAAAGCTTTAGAATTGTAGCTTGCTGTTGTTATTTCATCAGCCGTCCAATCAACTTCTCTTTATAGTTGAACTTCACCATCTGCGTCTGCTGGTCTCTTTGGAGCTTCCCAACCTGTAAGTACAGTCCTCCAAGCACGTTCATCAATTGACTTGATGTACATACGCATCTTAGGCTTCCAATAAGAATAATTCGAACCATCTAAAATGGGTGGCCTAAGTGCAGTGGATATGTGATGTGTTTCCATTGCTAACCTAAACTAAAAAACACACTTGACCAAAGATCTAACCTAGTGTCGTCAGGTATCAGCTCTGATACCAACTGAAAGTGTGCTGGGGTGTATGAAGTGTTTAAGTATAAGTAGATAAATGTTGCACAGAATGTTGAGACAAATAGTGCAACACTGACTCTAACAGAATATCAGAAATTTAGATACACAACGGAAGACTTGAAACACTAAAAACAAACGAGACACAATGGAAATACTTTTAACATAGATTTTATAAATAAAAATCTATGTCTGCCTTATGGCGTAAAATCAATACTTATCTTCAAGTACAAATTTTGTGTGAAATGTTACAACAATAACTTTCACAACGAAACTATAAACGAGGCAGGTGCCAAGTCTAGAAAATGAACTAAGTGTATAAATTATACACTATCGAAATGCCTAGTCTATCTAATGATTACACTCTCAATAGATAAGAAGACACACAGCCATACGGGTGGTATACAACGTATGATCTAAAATGTAGAACTATTGGCCACAATTTCCTAACAGGGATGAACGCTCGGTCTAGGATATTGCTCGAATAGAACACACTGAATTATGAAGCCTTCAATCGGTATTTATAGAGGTGGTATGCGAATTCTAGAGGCTTCCACATTGAGGTCCTATTTTTTAGGAACTCAACTTCCACAACTTCCATGATCTTTCTAGATCCTTGTTGTATGCTCCAGGTCGTTCTAAATGGTTCCAGGCTACTCTAGCTTGTTCTCCAATGTTCTGGAATCTTCTAGGTTCCAGATCCTTGTAGAAGCTTCTAGATCCTGCCAGAAATGCGACAACATTTAGATCAACATTTAATGTAGCATTTCAGAAAAGACTTAGAAAAAATCTCGGAAGGTCAAATTAAGATGTTGTTGACAATGTTAAAGCATTTAAGAATTAACAACATCTACACACTTCTTGATGGCATATCATGAGAGGAGAGGTTTTTTAATATTGGCTTAGTATTCTGCCCATTTACCTTTTCCTAACCATCACTAGAAGTCAACCATTTTTTCCATGGAATTGAGTTTAGGGCTAAGGCTAAGATTATAGTTAGAAGCCTTGAAGTAGTGCTTGAATTTCATTACTGGACACATTTTTTCGCCTTCTTTCCCAACTTGATAGCATGTTTATGAGTGGTTGGTTCAAACATGGTTACAAAAGATTGTAACTCCTCATTGAGTCCACTTTTGAAACTGGTTGTGAAGTATGATTATGAGAATTCATCTCCATTAAACATCACTATATATTGGCTTTTAAGTCTTTGAATTTATCAACATGATTTTAGAATGAATCATATTGTTTCAATTTGTTGAATTCAGCAACCACATAAGTGTCTCTCATTTTCTCAAATGTAATTGATAAAACATATATAAATTGTAACCAAGTAATATAAATATGCTATTGGTTGAAAATTTGAATCTATGGAGAATCTTTCCCACTAAAATGGATTGAAGCAAGTATTACCTTTTGTTGATTAGTAAGGTTAGGTATTATTTTGAAGATACATGACTTAGGTTCGGAACCATCAAATCTAGAAAATTCATGTTTATAAGAAAAACGTGAAGCGTTTAAATTCAAAGGAATAATTTCCACAAGCTATATGGATTTGTTCATCTTGAAAGCACGTGATAGTGTTTATCGATTTTTTAATGAACAAATCGAAAATTCCTAATGTGGAATTTTAAATAGGGGTAATTGCAAAAAAGTTCACGACCTTTACAGTTTTTATCAATTACTTCAACATATCTTTTTTTTTCTTTGCAATTTGATACACCACTTTTTTAAATTTTGCAATTCAACGCATCTGTCAATTTTTTAGCAACAATTAAATCATGATGTAATTATCAAAGCTGTCGAGGTGCCACATAAATGTCACGAATGATAAATATATTTTTTTTTAAATTTTAAAATGTTTCTAACTAATTTTAAAATAAATCGAATAGTATACCTTAAACCATTTCCATTTCTTATCTTTAGAGTCATTAGGTACGGGTTAGGACGTCTTCAATAATTCTCTTTGGAGTGTAATAATAGAATTTACTACCTGTGTAAAATGTCTACTAATTGTTTCTCCTGATCGACTAAAATTAATATTTATGGTTCTTTGTTTTTGGTGATGAGCCAAAATATGCAAAGTCATTGTCACTTGTTCATCCATTAGCATATTTTTTTATCGAAGATACAATACTAGTGGCTTCAAGTCTAGTTCATAAACAAACAAAAGTTGTTCTATTCATTCTAATCATGTTTTTGCATGCAATATCACTCACATAAATTATTTTTTTGAATATAATTTTTCTTTCTCATAAAAGTTATATTGATATTTTTATCCTAAGATGGTGGACTTTAATATAACATTCTATTTTTTTTTTTAAAACAACATCTAAAAACCAATTCACAAATTGTATTATGTTCAACCAAAGAGATAACATTGCAATGTTTTTCTTTCTCCTTGTCAAACCTAGTTTTGCCATTGTTGAGAATGAATCACAAAGTCTACATAATAAACATTTACTACAATTAAGATACATCTAGATACATTTTATTTTTGAAAGGTAATGATTCATCTATAAATAAAGAGATGCTATAAAATTAATATATAACAAAGTGGAAAGTATATATATATATATATAAACATTAAACAGTGGAATGAAAAATGAAGCAATTTAAATTGTTGTTGCAATATATATAGGAACATCAAAATACATTAATTAGCACATGAAACGTTATTAGTGCAGAAGAATATATTTCATACGGTGCTGAAAATTCAAAATACTCTGTGTAATTTATTATTCGAAACACTTGAGAGGAAAAACATAAACCAACCGACACAAAAGAGTATTAATTAGCATGAGTATCAACAAGACAATATTTACCACTTTCATATGTATACATAAATAATAAATAAAATAGAGGACATCAGCGAAACTAAATTTTAATCGAGTCCAAATTCCTCGCACACACATAATCTAACAACTACTGGATAAGAGTTTCAAATATAGAAAACCTCATTAGGTCGGCATTAGGGTATGATTAAATTGAAATAACTGCAAAAGAGGGTAAAGATGAAACGTGAAAAGAATTAACGAATAAATTTTTACTTACCTTTGTCTAGTTCTTCTCTTCTTCTTTCAAGCTTGAATTGGGGTTGAAGAATTATGTTTATGAACACGAGTTAGGGTTGGAGAAGTAGGTTTATGAGAATCTTATTTTTAACGCAAAAACTTTTATGCAAATCCTTTATGTGCAAATAGGTGAAAATGCCCATTTAGAGTTTTGTGATTTATATACCGTACCCGTTTCATTTTATGACCCAGAGATATCAAGTTCTTCGGCGTCTTCGCTCACAATCGTCCCCAATTCTCAGAAACAGTTATCTCATCTCATATATCAGATCTCACCTCCGACAAGGTGGGCAGATCTCATCTCATATTTGGTTACAGACATCAATAATTACGTGTTAACTGGCCTAAACGGAGCTGGTGGCAACAGACGGGCTCTTGGGAAGCCGACTGAAGATCTATTCGTCACCTTCCATTGCTTTTATGCTCGCAAAGATGTAAGCTGATGACACGATGTTCTTGTTTTCGCTCTTTATTCCGATGATCGTGGTTTTAACAGTATAAGAATATGATATTGTTGTTCTTTTCTCTAATTATTTTTGGCAGATACTGTGTTTTGATGTAGTTTTGGAGGACACAGGCATTTCGAAAGCAATAACAGAATATGCTGCTCATGCTGCAATCGAAAACTTGGTTCTTGGATCGTCTCGTCATGGCTTCATCAGGTGAAGATCACACAACTTTCTTACACATAGTTCTGCTGTCCGCATGATATCTAAGGGCATGTTTGTTTTGGGATGGGAAATCCGGATTTGGGATTTCGAAACTCCACCCCCGTTACAGTTTGAGATTTTGATTCAGGATTTCAAAATCCTACCCTATAAACCCTATAAATACCTACAAACCCTATATAAATACCTATAAAACCTATAACCTTATTCTATAAAGTTAAATCCTACCCTACATAAATCTCAAAACAAACACAAAACATAAAAATCATTAGAATTTTAAAATCCACTAGATTTTGAAATCCGGATTTCAAAATCCTCAAAATCCCAAAACAAACATGCCCTAAGTGATTATATGCTTCAGAAATCCACTGTCTCGAGTTTATGATGAAGATTGTGAGCCATATACTGATGTTTACTGAGTTTCATCAGATCAACAATGCTAGGTGATTGGTTCCTAAGTTTAATCTTCTACTTTTGCTTAAAGTAGCTCTCATTTTTTAGAAAGAAGAAATGAGAAAAAAAAGACTAGTAATTTTGTTATGCTGTGAAGGACTTGTTCTTTTTGTCAAGGAAGGTGCTCGGTTCTCAATGTTAAGTAGTTCTAACTGATTATTGGATTGTTCCCAAATTTTTTATCAATATGAATCTTATCCCAACAACAAAGTAAACTAGTAGAACCATAAGTCCAGATCATATAATTTTTTCTTTTCTGCTTGGAATTTGTAGAGTAGTGATTTTGACATGAATTAATGTGATAATAGTGTTTTAAGTATCTAGATTATGACATACTCCTTGATGACTAGATAATGGAGCAATTGATTGCACGATTAGATGTGACTATGTTTAACGCCATCCTCCGAGAATCATGTGATGAAATTCCAACAGATCGTGTCGCTGATCCAATTAGTGATGCTAAGGTGCTACCCATCCCAGCAGGAAGAGCTAGCTTTGGTGGTGGTGCACAACTCAAAAGCACAGTGAGTTTAAAATACAAAATTGTGTCTTGCCTTTTATTACATTCTTGTCATTTACATTTTACAAGGGAAACACATCTCCTCCTTTTGTTAAGCATATTAATCACCCTAAACAACTTAGGATCACATCTCCTCCTTTTGTTGAGCTCTAACTGATTCTCAATGTTAAGTAGCTCATACTGATTATTTCTGATTTTTATGCTCTGACGAATGTTTTACACCTTGTAAGTAAATTGACCCTGAAATATAGTACATTGGTGGATAACAACTAACAAGTAATACTGTTATGTGCAAAATATATTACTATTGTGTGTATAATGTAATACAGTGTGCCTTTAGATACGATACTGTGAAAAAATATAAAGCAAATAGAGACAAAAATAAGGTCAAGAGGTGAGGATTGTAACGCCCCGAATCCAGAATGCAGCCTTTGAGGCTCAAACACTCTAAATTCGAGTCGCCACTTAGTGACCGAAAAATTGAACCTAAAAATTTCTTTTAAAATATAATAACATAAGTGAATTGATAAGAGTTTTGCAGCGGAAATAATTTTAAGATAGTTATATGATGCAATAGAAACAGTGTGGGACCATTTATAAACTTAGAATTAACATGATAAGTAGTATTTGATTTGAAGATACCTTACATAATGATCATCGAGTTACTTTAGAAATGTTTGTCACTCAACATAATAATAAAGATAGTCTTTCATAACACATTTCCTTTATCATCATATGTCTGAAATAGATGTAATATTATTGTATTTTAATATGGAGAAACTCCGTGTCATCCCTACTGCAACGCCGGCCCCTCTCGATCATAACCTGAAAAATATTAGTTTTGGGGTGTGAGATAAAAATCCCAGTGGATATCCTTGTACGCTGCTATACAGATTGGCAGTACGCCGAAATAATTATTATTAGTATTTTATCGTAAATAATCCTCATTTAAATTGCATTCACATTTATATCATTGATAATAATCCTCATCATTTCCTTCATCATAGTGGGACGACACTGATAACGACTTATCACGTGCAATCCCCATCATCTCCTTTTATATCACAATCATATTCTCATCTCCTTTATCATAGGGAGGACAACACTGGCAACAACTTACCACGTGCAATCCCCATCATCTCATCTCCTTTATCATAGGGGGGACAACACTAGCAATAACTTACTACGTGCAATTCCCATCATCTCATCCCCTTTATCATAGGGGGGACAACACTAACAACAACTTACTACGTGCAATCCCCATCATCTCATTTCCTTTTTATCATAGGGGGACAACACTAGCAACAACTTACTACGTGCAATCCCCATCATCTCATTTCCTTTTTATCATAGGGGGGACAACACTAGCAACAACTTACTACGTGCAATCCCCATTGTCTCATTTCCTTTTTATCATAGGGGGGACAACACTAGCAACAACTTACTACATGCAATCCCCATCACATATCTTGACTACAAAAGTCTGTTGACTACGAAAGTCTTTTATCATATTGGGACCACACTGGCAACGACTTACCACGTGCAATCCCCATCATCTCCCTTGACTACAAAAGTCTGTTGACTATACAAGTCTTTTATCATAGTGGGACCACACTGACAACGACTTACCACGTGCAATCCCCATAAACACTTCCCACCTCCTTCGTGAAATTGAAAGTCATATATCACATATCATAAAATCATAAAATAAGTATATCATAATTTATTCTTGTATTTTTAGTTATATGTTGATGTTTGTTTAGTTCAATTCAGAATACACCAACAGTCCATATAACATTTACATCGGCAATACAGTAGTGATACCCACCTGATTAACTTTTAAGAAAAGATACAAACTTCTTGAATGATTTTAGCAAGCGTAACGCAGGGACCGTCCGAGCTCCGATTAGGCCGCACTTCGCCTAGCACGTTTTCTTGAATATTTAATTATTATCAGAACTCTTGTTTCATAATTTACTTAACATTTTCTCTTAACGAATAACTCTTATAATCACATGACAAGTAATATTGCAAATAATAAATTTAATCATATACAATTTAACTTACATTAATTGATGCACTTTAGAGAATAATAACAATTTATGGAACAACTCATATAAAATTTAAACACATGCTTCATTTAATAATTTAAAAAAGGAGCAACATATATATAAAATAAGGTGAATGTAGACATTTGATTTAAATGACTTTAAGCAGAAAAATAGAACTTATAAAATCAACAACATTTTGAAAAATCCTTATTAAGCGATAATTTGCTTTTACTACTAACTTGTAAAATAACAATAAATATATTTATAAGTAACAATAATAATTAATACATAGTTAAACACACAAAGATCAACCTTTTAAACAATTTATCCAACTATCCGTAAATAAACTTGCGCACAAGATTTTTTTTAAATTAATTTAATAACAATAATAATAATACGTATAGTACATATTAAAATTTGATACTAATAACAATAATAGTAATAATTGATTTCAAAAGGAATAAATATAATTGGATTAGTGTTTATAGGATTGAATTTGCAATATTATAATATATATCAATAGCAATAGAAATATTGAAAATTAATACACACACCTCTACATTATGCTACACGCACATATGACCACTCACCACTACACGCGCACACACATGCAGTGCACTAAAACACACCACGTATATCACATAATCTGATAATAACATTGAATATATATATATATATATATCTTGTTAATTACTTACCAAAGCAAATTAAATTATGCACAAACACGCGTCTGAGTTTCTTTCATCTTTTCCTTTTTTCTTTTCACACACTACTCAGAATCATGTAGGTTCTAGCCTATCAGGTAAATTTAGAGTTTTGAACAAAAGGGTTTTTAGCCGTAACTTTCGGCGACAGATTGACGGTCTTGCCGGGCTCCGATTGTGAAATAGATTGAGGGGTTTTGCTCACTTCGTCGAGGACTTTCAAAAGGAACCAGAATCGAGACCAACCGTGCGGCTGTGCGACGGCGACACTTTTGGTGAAGGTGAGTTTCGAATATAAAAAATAGAAATTACTTTTGAATGAGAAGCCTAACGAATAAACGATTTGTGGATTTGGATTCCTTGTGTTGAGGGAATTATTCTGGTATATAGGTTGAGTAGCCGGGAGAAAGTCGCCGGTGACCGATTTCCGGCAAGTTGGCAGCGGCGCTGCTTTGTTGAAGGGAGGGGGCAGTCGTGAGCTTTCAAATGGAGAAGGAGGTGTATGTGTTTTGTCTTAAAGCTTTGAGGTGAGGAGAAAGTGATGCATATGGTCGAGAGGTTTTTCTTTGTATTGGAATTTTGCTTTGAAGAATGGAAGAAAGAAAGGGATATGAGATGGTGATGCTTTTTGCAATTTCATCTCTGAAATTATGAAGGTATAAATAGCAGGTGAAATTGTTTTTCTTCAACCCCAAAGCCAAGTTGTCATATTAAAATTTGGCTGAGAAATGCCCACGTCTCCCCTATGGTTATAGATTAGGATATTTACTAGGCAACTTGCCTCTAATAATTGCTGTAAAAATATAATCTAAGATAAAGGCCCAAAATTTATACTACCTTTTATTTATTACAGTCTTGCCCAAAAATTAATATTTAATTTTTCTTTTGGTTTTGATAAAACAATTCATTAATTTAAATAAAAGAAGTGGACGGTTTACACACATCTATTTAATTTAAATATTAGATCAATGAGTCAATAGTAGATAGTAAAATCAGACAAATTTATATCACATTGTCACGAAAAGCATAATCATCAAGCAAATCTAATTTTCATGATTATAAATCTTTCACTTATCAAATATTACAATACTATTTATTTATCCTTTGTTAAGTTATTTTTCACATAAACTAAGATAAAATAATTTGTATGGTTATTAATTAGACTTCTTTATTTTTTAGACACTTATTAAATATTCATCAAACCTTATACTTTATTTATTTCTTTATTATGTGCTAGGAGTGCTCCCGAATCAGAATGCTCGTCCGTCTTCCTGAAAATCATATCTTTGAGAACAAATAACACTGTTAGTATAATCGAAATACTCTTAAATCATATATTTCTTTATTCCATATTAATTTTGGGACGGGGTGTTACATCCCTACCCCCTTAACAGAATTTCGTCCCCGAAATTTCGCTTACTCATTTTTCATATCTCTTATTGCATTGATTACACAAGTTTTCTTAAAAAAAGGTAATCGCATTTATTTCTAATATTATATACTTCAAATTCCATAACCATATAAGTTGTATTTATCAATATAAATATTTTCTTTAGTAAAATTTATTTGGCCTCCATCTTATCCTATGTAAATATATATAAATATATTTATATTTCAACCTCTCAAATTTTTCAGAATTCCCATATTAAACATGCATATTTAATATTTATATTTATATTTTAACACTTTAGTTTTCAAGCTTCTTTTAAAGTTATCGAATATAAAAGTCTAGAAAGCTTCAGTACGAAATAATATGTATGTAAGTGAAATCGAGTACCAGTAATATGCCTAACGTGATTTATTATGTGTCGGGTTCGTTACCTTCCTCGAGGATAGCATTTACCACAACCCATTCTTGATGATCTTGTCCTGAGACACTCCTTATTGGTAGCGGCATGCTTTGGTTGTCACCGAATTGATTAATCCTCAGCGGTGGTCGTTCAAATAGTTCTTCAGGGCATTCTCCAATCTTGTGTCCCGGCCGACGGCAGTTGTAGCATACGCCCTTCCCAAACCAGCATTCTCCTCCGTGTCCCTTGTTGCACTTAGGACATAGTCGTTGGTTCCTTGGCCTAACTCCAATGGCAAAATTATTTCCATTCGTAGGCGGGTTTTGGTTCCTCTTAAAGTTAGGTTGCGAATTTTGATTAACTAATAGTGTCGTTGGGATTGGCTTAAATTCTAATCCCATGCCGATGGAAATAATTAGCGCTCGATCGAAGACCTCATTGTAGTTCATAAGTTTTAGTCCGGATACAATACCTCCAACCTCAGGTCTCAAACCTCGTTCAAACCTCCTCGCTTTCTTCGCATCGATCTCCACCAGATGTGGGGCATAGCGTGACAACTGATTAAATTTTCTCTCATATTCTGTCACTGACAGAGTTCCTTGTTGCAAATTGACAAATTCTTGTTCCTTCTGATCGCAAAGAACTTGCGGGAAATACCTATCCATTACTGCCTGCTTGAATTCCTCCCACGTCAAAGACTGCATTTCTTCAGCATTCAAGGTTCGATCGTAAGATTCCCACCACTGGGCAGCATCTTCTCCAAGTTGAAACTGCGCACAAGAGACCTTTTGTGCATCAGTCAGAACCATATGTTTGTAGATTCGTTCCAGGCCGGCGATCCACTCTTCAGTTCCCATTGGACCCTCTTTCCCATTTAGTCTGGGCGGTTGCATACGTCGAAATTGTTCAACAAATTCATTGGCTCTAAGTGGCGGGTGAGGCATAGGTACAAGTGGTGGTGGGGTTTGTTGCATAAAGTTTTGGAGAGAGTTGAAGAATTCTCTTGCCATATCGGCTCCAGAGGTAATGTTAGGGGGTTGTTGTCCTACTGGTTCGTCGGAAGGGTCCTGAGCACGATTCCTAGTAGCTCGTCCACGTCCACGTGGTGCCATCTAAAGGATTGAAAAGAAAAGAATATATTACTTCATATAGGTGTGACAAAACTTTCAAAAACAGAACCCAAAAATCGTAACGACAAGGTACTAGCACCAGATCTACGTTGAGAGTACACAGTACATTGGACACACACTGTCTAGATTCAGCGGCACAATGACGGCACGTCGTCGTTTGTATGTTAGGGAACCATTGATCGCATGTCATTAAAGCGACAGTTAGGTAAAAGTAACGGATAGAATAAAGCAAACCCACTTGAAGTAAGTTGCAGAATATAATATATAATGTTTAAAACGAGGAGTGACCTTCTCCATTGAAAAAGAACAACAATCCCAATAATATAAAACAAGATCATATGTATCTAGCGTTTTCGAGTATATATAGTGAAATAGGGACTGATGTCAAAATAAAATAAGACTTTTAGGTCCGTCTTATTTTTCAAAAGGGAAATATATATAATAAGTATCGTGAATGCATGTGAAATACTTTTATAAACTTGCACTCGTACTATAGGAAACAAGTAAATCATATCATAACATTTTTCACCCCGTGAAAGATCCTTTCATAATCATTGTTTACTTCATAAACTTGTCGCATCAAACATAACTTACTTTCCTTCCCTTTTCATAACTTCATCATATCAAGACATAATTTCAATTCTTTCCCTTTGTAACTTTCATAGACGACGGAATTTCTACTTTCATAATATTTTTTATATTATAACTACAACTTGAAAACTTTAAATACTTACATACCTTGAGGGAGCTTCGGCTGCAGCAGGAGACACATTTTCCCACGGGTTAACCTTTTAACATTATCTTAATATTTTTGACATACTTTAGTATAAGACTTACTGAATCAAATTTCTCTTACTTGTACATATGTATAAAGATAATTTTTTTTCTTTTTTGAAAGACTTTTGCGAAAAGAGTTAACTTTTTTAAAATAAACATTTTGAAAGAAGAGAAAATAAATCATTTTGGCCGAAGGTTTGAACCTATGCTCTGATACCACCTGTAACGCCCCGAATCCAGAATGCAGCCTTTGAGGCTCAAACACTCTAAATTCGAGTCGCCACTTAGTGACCGAAAAATTGAACCTAAAAATTTCTTTTAAAATATAATAACATAAGTGAATCGATAAGAGTTTTGCAGCGGAAATAATTTTAAGATAGTTATATGATGCAATAGAAACAGTGTGGGCCCATTTATAAACTTAGAATTAACATGATAAGTAGTATTTGATTTGAAGATACCTTACATAATGATCATCGAGTTACTTTAGAAATGTTTGTCACTCAACATAATAATAAAGATAGTCTTTCATAACACATTTCATTTATCATCATATGTCTGAAATAGATGTAATATTATTGTATTTTAATATGGGGAAACTCCGTGTCATCCCTACTGCAACGCCGGCCCCTCTCGATCATAACCTGAAAAATATTAGTTTTGGGGTGTGAGATAAAAATCTCAGTGGATATCCTTGTACGCTGCTATACAGATTGGCAGTACGCCGAAATAATTATTATTAGTATTTTATCGTAAATAATCCTCATTTAAATTGCATTCACATTTATATCATTGATAATAATCCTCATCATTTCCTTCATCATAGTGGGACGACACTGATAACGACTTATCACGTGCAATCCCCATCATCTCCTTTTATATCACAATCATATTCACATCTCCTTTATCATAGGGAGGACAACACTGGCAACAACTTACCACGTGCAATCTCCATCATCTCATCTCCTTTATCATAGGGGGGACAACACTAGCAATAACTTACTACGTGCAATCCCCATCATCTCATCCCCTTTATCATAGGGGGGACAACACTAACAACAACTTACTACGTGCAATCCCCATCATCTCATTTCCTTTTTATCATAGGGGGGACAACACTAGCAACAACTTACTACGTGCAATCCCCATCATCTCATTTCCTTTTTATCATAGGGGGGACAACTCTAGCAACAACTTACTACGTGCAATCCCCATCATCTCATTTCTTTTTTATCATAGGGGGGACAATACTAGCAACAACTTACTACATGCAATCCCCATCACATATCTTGACTACAAAAGTCTGTTGACTACGAAAGTCTTTTATCATATTGGGACCACACTGGCAACGACTTACCACGTGCAATCCCCATCATCTCCCTTGACTACAAAAGTCTGTTGACTATACAAGTCTTTTATCATAGTGGGACCACACTGGCAACGACTTACCACGTGCAATCCAGTAGTGACACCCACCTGATTAACTTTTAAGAAAAGTTACAAACTTCTTGAATGATTTTAGAAAGCGTAACGCAGGGACCGTCCGAGCTCCGATTAGGCCGCACTTCGCCTAACACGTTTTCTTGAATATTTAATTATTATCAAAACTCTTGTTTCATAATTTACTTAACATTTTCTCTTAACGAATAACTCTTATAATCACATGACAAGTAATATTGCAAATAATAAATTTAATCATATACAATTTAACTTACATTAATTGATGCACTTTAGAGAATAATAACAATTTATGGAACAACTCATATAAAATTTAAACACATGCTTCATTTAATAATTTAAAAAAGGAGCAACATATATATAAAATAAGGTGAATGTAGACATTTGATTTAAATGACTTTAAGCAGAAAAATAGAACTTATAAAATCAACAACATTTTGAAAAATCCTTATTAAGCGATAATTTGCTTTTACTACTAACTTGTAAAATAACAATAAATATATTTATAAGTAACAATAATAATTAATACATAGTTAAACACACAAAGATCAACCTTTTAAACAATTTATCCAACTATCCGTAAATAAACTTGCGCACAAGATTTTTTTTAAAATTAATTTAATAACAATAATAATAATACGTATAGTACATATTAAAATTTGATACTAATAACAATAATAGTTGTTAGGATATGAATCCTTGAAACAATGTTCTAGTTGATGAAAGTATGTTTTGATGGCCAAAAGCAACTTAAAGTTAGTGATATATGTGGTTCTAAGTCATCTTAACTAAGTCATCTGTATATAAGCTTACTAATCTGATGAGAAACTTGAATTGAGATTACTGATCTTAATGATATCTAAAATAAGTTTACTGATCTTATGTAGTAATATTAAGAATAAAATTACTGATCTTAACTGAGTCATATAAAGTAAGATTACTGATCTGAGTATTGAAACTAAGAATAATTTTAGTGATCTTATATGAGATATTTGAAATCTGAGTTACGGATCTGATATACTTATTGATCTTATATGCTTACTGGTCTTATATGTAAGTTACTGATCTTAAGTGTTTACTGATCTTAGTATTTACTGATCTTATATGGAAGTTATTGGACTTACATGAGTTACTGATCTTATTGTTTACTGATCTGATATATGAACTGTTAGGAACTAAGCTGATGTTTTGTATTGTATAGACAGCTTATAGTGTAGGACTTAGATATCCTGCAGATGATGATATATCTTTAAGTGGTTATTCAGACTCGGACTTTGGAGGTTGCAAAATAGATAGAAAATCTACTTCAGGATCATGTCAATTCTTAGGAACTAAGCTCATTTCATGGTTTTCAAAGAAACAAACAAGTGTGGCAACTTCTACTACTGAAGCAGAATATATGGCTGCAGGTAGTTGTTGTAGTCAGCTTCTTTGGCTAATACAACAACTCAGAGACTACAATGTTGTAGAATCTAATGTACCTATATATTGTGACAGTAATAGTGCCATTGCCATCACTCAAAATCCTGTTCTACATACTAGATGCAAACATGTTGACATTAGGCATCATTTTATTAGGGATCATGTTGAAAAGAAGAATATTAGGATGGAAAAGATTCATACTGATATTCAAAGAGCTGACATTTTTACAAAACCATTGGCTGAAGTGAGATTCAGAGAATTATGCATTAGTTTAGGATTGATAGATATGGATTCTGTGTGTATATAGAACTGTGCTAACATTTCAGGTACTGATCTTATACCAAGAGGAATATGAAGCAGAAACTAAGAGCGGTACATCAAAACTCAACATTCAGAAGAGACAACCCTATGACACATCACTACATTTAAAACAGGTAACAAGGTTACTAAAGTGACCTTAATCCCGATGAGGAAGCTGGTAAAGCTGAGGGACACTGAGAACACACATTAAGGGGGAATCTGTGATTTCTTAAAGATCCTTTTGTTGACTCAGATCACTAAGTCACTTTAGCATAAACCTTGATGTGATCATTAGATTAAACACATTGTTACTGATCTGTACTGTAATTCACCAATTATCTCATGAACTGACACTTCTACCAAGGTGAAACAGGCACAGAAGAGGAATTCTCCACTGAAGGGGGAACTGATCTGATTACAGATTTGGAAAGTCTACTAATCTGATCTGATTACAGAATATAGCAGTCTACAGATATATTCTGATTAATAAATTGACTTGTCTACAGAACTGTACTGATTACAAAGCTTATTTGTCTACAGTACTGATCTGATTACAATTCAGTTATTCTATAGAACTAATCTGATTACTGACTAATCTGTCTACAGAAAGATTTGTTTACTACTAATCTGTCTACAAGAAATCTACTGATCTGACACAGTACTGATCTGAGGATTACTGTGCTGATATCAAAAAGGTGAAATCAGGAAAATTGGGTACTGATCTGAACACTACTGTGCTGACCCATCTACTGATCTGAAATCTACTGTGCTGATTCATCTACTGATCTGATTTCTAAAGAGGTTACTCAGCTGATCGCAGTACTCAGCTGATCCAGATAAGTGAAATTGTCTTTATATGTAAGTAAGAAAATGAAGAGAAAAAGTTTTGGAAACTACTGTGCTGATTTGCATCAGAACAGTCTTTTGGTTTAGAATACTCTAAGTCAAAAATTGTTCAATTTTAGATTACTAATAGAGTAGATTAATACACTCCTCTATTTCTAACCTAAAAATTGTGGTGTATGTATCAAACACAGATTGGCTCCAAAAATTAAGGGTGGTACTAGAATATGGACAGTTTATTTTTTAAAACACGAATTTCGAGACCTAATCTAAACCATTCCTTGTGATAATCAAATTCAATCCTAGCCCTAGATTGGTTTTGAATTTGACAAAAACGACCACTCTTCATCGTCTTTCTTACGAAGTTCATATCTGGAAAACTCATAACTTCATAACTACTGAAAAATCTGGTTTCTACAAAATTCTACAAATGGCAACTATCAATATCATCAGTGAAACTAACGAAGTTGCAGGAACATTTGATTCGAATTTCTGGATTCGCAAAAAGGGCATTTTTGTGGAAAATGCTGTATATTTCAATGGCCGACACAGTGCTGAGAATCAAGCCATTCTGACTATGTGCGAAGAGTGTGGGCTAAGGAAATTTCTGGAATCATCTCCCCTGAATGTCTATGAACCAGAAGCTATGGAATTTTATTTGCAACTCCAAGGTGATAAAAATGGTGTCCACTCCATGCTTTCTGGGCACAAGGTCACTATTACTAGGGAAATCCTAGAAGTGATGTTGGATTTACCGCAAGGCCCGGTGGATATTTTGAATTACAAAGCTGGAGAAGAGAAGGAATGTGTAGGAAGATGGTCAGGTGTTGAAACAGAGTCCTTGACTAATCTGAAGAAGGACGTTCTTCCTACAGGTCTTCAATTTTTGATGGACATAGCAGGAAAATGCTTGTTAGGGCAATATCATAGCCAGGATGCCTTATCAAGTTTCAAGATTAGAATTATGGCTGCAATCATCGACAGAGTTCAAGGTGATTGGCAAGGATTCTTCTTGGAAAGGCTGCTGACTGAAAAAGACAAAGTTTTGTTCGATGAGGATACCATGGAATTTTCGATTAAATCGAAATTAGGGTTTGGAAGCAAGCTGAGTTTCTTGTTGCCTCAGTTGGTTAAGAAGCCATATTGGAGTAATCCCAAGAAATTCCATCATGGAAAATTCTTGATGAAGAAGGAGTCTGTTCAGTTTGAACAAGAAAACCCTTTGGAACAACCTCAAGAGCTTGAAGCACAAGCATCTGGAGATTCAATGCACCGATCTGATGACAATCAACCTGAGATTAGATCAAAGGCGAGGCATGATCCGAGCAGTATTAGACCAAGGAGAGGAAGGTCTGCTACAGCTGCCTCAGAGCCAACAGTCAGATTTGTGGAGACTGTGGTACAATCATGCTCAGAAGAGCAAGAGGTTAGTGTTCCTAGTTCTATTGGTGTGCATAAAAGAACTAAGACAAGAAGTGCTAGGAGGAAGTTAATTGTTGTCTCTCCTACCCCTTCAAACTCTGAACCAAGCCAAGTTGAACCCCAAAACCCTCAACCTTCATGTTCTGGTCAATCAGAACACTATTTTTCTGTGACTCAGAACACTCCCCATTCATCCCCTCAGAACACTAATTTTCAATCTACTCCTATTTCTAGTCCTCAACATCAAACTTCACATCAACCTTCACCACATCAATCCCCAACACAGGTTCATGCTCACTCTACTGAACATGGATTTGAGCCTTCTACTGTACCAATTGACATTTCATCATCCCCTGAACCTGAATTTATAACTCCTAAATCTGCTGATTTAATGGAATACACTATCTGTGATAAAGAGGATAGAATCAGAATAGATTTGAGGATAGCTTTGTTGAAGCAATTTCCTGGGTTGGATGAAAGCTCAGTTGAGTTTGAGAAACTCCTTAGGATAGGCACATGGGTGTATCTTAAGAGGAATACTTTAAAAGAGAATTTGGCTATTATGGAAGGTATGGGAGGTACTTCAATCTTTGATGATTGGGAAGCAGAACAGATGCAAGCAACTGGTGTTAACTCTTTTCTTGAGTTAGTTACTCCAGAATCTGTAGTTCATCTTGTTGAGAGATTAACTGGAATCAAGTACACTTGAAAGTGTGCTGGGTGTGTATGAATATGAAGTGTTTAAGTTTAAGTAGAATAATGTTGTACTAAATGTTGTGACAATTGGTACAACACTGGCTCTAACAGAATATCAGAAATTATGATTAACACAGCGGAAGACTTGAAACACTAAAAACAAAACGTGACACAATGGAAATAATTTTTCACATAGATTTTATAAATAAAAATCTATGCTAGCCTTACGGCGAAAACCAATACTTATCTTCAAGTATAAATGTTGTGTGAAATGTTACAGCATTAACATTCACAACAGAAACTACAAACGAGGCAGGTGCCTTGTTCTAAAAACGAACTAAGTGTATAATGTATACACTGTCGAAATGCCTAGTCTATCTAAAGATTACACTCTCAATAGATAAGAAGACACACAGCCATACGGGTGGGATACGAACGTATGATCTAAAAGGTAGTTCTACTGGCCACAATTCCTAACAGGGATATACGCTCGGTCTATGAAGTTGATCGAATAGAGTACACTGATTTGAGAAGCCTTCCATCGGTATTTATAGTAGTGGGGTGCTGATTCTAGAGGCTTCCACAATGAGGTCCTATTTTTTAGGAACTCAACTTCCATGATCTTTCTAGATCTTTCTTGAATGCTCCAGGTCATTCCAAATGGTTCCAGGCCGTTCTAGCATGTTCTCCAATGTTCTGGAATCTTCCAGGTTCCAGATCCTTGTAGAAACTTCTAGATCCTGCCAGAAATGCGACAACATTTAGATCAACATTTAATGTAGCATTTCAGAAAAGACTTAGAAAAAATCTCGGAAGGTCAAATTAAGATGTTGTTGATAATGTTAAGGCATTTAAGGATTAACAACATCTACAATCTCCCCCAATTTGACCTTTCGACTACAACACACCTGATGCACATATATTTCTATACATACTCAGTATTATGTACTTAGTTGAGGTTAACATCATTGCTAAGCACTAGTCAAGACAATACCTGTTGTAACCGTTCGATCAAATCAATTGAAGATCAGGGATAATTTTACAATGATCCGTGCCATAAGATCAAGATAAATTTTATCCAAAATAGAACAAGTATAAACACTACACTTATTCACAACATAAGTAACTTTACTAAGATCATAAGTTAAACTGGAAGAAATTAACTTAAAATCTAAGTAAGACACTAACAAAAATAAAACAACAAAAAAAATCAGAGCAACAAACATAGAAAACAAGAACATAAACATAAACAAAACAGAAACTACACTACAACCTGCAATAGTAGACACATGTCAATCTGCAAACAACTTAAGCAAGGCAGTAAACAAATATCAAGTGGAACCATTAAGCAAGTTGCAGAAATAAACATCCTATAATCTAGACAATAAAAAACAATTGTATCAGAATTTCAGAATTAAAAAACTTAAACATTAATACAAAGGTAGAACTGAATAAATGGCTTATATTGCTGTGGTAACAGCAGCAGCATCATCTTCCTGCACCATAGCCATTGTGGAATTCAGATCTCCCCCTGTCTAACAGCTTTCTCCAGGTACATCAAATCTCAGTAGTATCATCATCATCTCCTTCATCAACAAAGTAAGTAGTTGCAAGGTGTGCAACAATATCAGTAACAGCAGCATCTTCTCCAGCATCAGGTCCATCACCAGCATCAGCAGCAGCTGGAACTCCATCATCATTAATCTCCTCAATGACCACATTGGAGTTGGATGGTGGTGGTACTCCCCCTGTTGTAGGTGAAAGTAGGTTGGTCCACCTGTTCTTCAGGAACTGAAGCTCATCTATTGTGTCCTGCAAGTGTTGGAGTTGGAGTTTGATGAATTCCTGTGAAAGATACACATTACCAGAAATGTTGATACGGATGTTCTCAACATTTGGGGTTGCATTTCTCTGTCTTTGTCTGGATGATTCAGGATGATCAGTAGTAGAGGGTCTGGTTGGTTCTGGTTGAGCAGAAGTAGAGGGTCTTTGCTGATGTTCAGTACCAGGAGCAAGCAAGGGCAGATCAATTACTCTATCCCCAGTGAGTAAGGCAGGAGCTATGGCCAACAATGGAACTCTCCCCCTCAACACATCAGTGTTCTTGGCAACAAAACCATGATGCCTCAAGTAGTTAGAAATCAGAACAGGATAGGGTAAATTGCCTTTTTCAGAAACTCTCCCAGTAAATCTCATCATATGTTGGAATATTGTGAGACCCAAATTAAAATTCTTAAGCACAGAAATCCTATATATCAAAACAGCTTGATCCTTAGTGATCTTGGTACGTAGTATTTGTGGTGGGAATCCAATTGTAAATGATGAGTTTGTATAACACAGAGTGTAGGGAAGTGAGGTCTTTGGCTAGCATGTGTCTAGTCCATTTAACTACCCTACCAGCAGTTATAGCAGAAATGACCACATCCATGTCAGGTTCTTCATCAACCTCAACATTGGGAATTTCTAAAAACTCATTTATCAACTCAGGAGTAAAAGGTACATCCCTCCCCCTAAAATTAACAGTTTCATACCACTTAGAAGATCTCCTACCAGTGCTCTTTTTCAAACATGCATATAATTCATATGCCCAATTTGTCAAGAAAGATTCACCAAAATTTACAGCATGCATCAAATTCCTTTCTTCTAAGAAACTAACCATGCCTTTACTATCAAAATCAGGTATATTGATCCTCTTCTCTATCAGCAGTTTTCTTTTAGAATAAATGGCCAATCTATTCTCTAGTGTATCAAGAGAATCAGAAATACCTCCCTCTTCAGAAGCAAGGTCATCTGAGCTTGGTGTAGAGCTTTTAGCAGAGCTCTGTTCAGGGCTGCTTGCTGCACTGGAAGAGCTATCTCCACTGCCACCATCTTCAGGTTCTGGTGCAGCTTCCTTTGCAGCAGCATAGTGCTCAGCATTTTTCCTAAGAGACTTCAGAATGTCTCTCAAGCATCTTTCAGAATCAAAATTGGACTCTGACTCAGCTGGTTCATCTTCAGTGATCATCTTTTGTTTGCCTTTTGCTTCAGCAACAGACTTTCCTTTCCCTTTTTCTGCAGCAACAACCTTCTTTTTGGATTTTTCAGCAACAACGGTCTTAGTTTTCTTTGGTTTCTCAGCAACAATAGGAGCTTCATTTTCAGAATCTGTGAACACTTGAATAGGTTCACCAGCATCAGCTCCAGCTTTCTTCTTCTTCCTCATGGATTCAGAGTAATCCACACGAGTGAATACACGGTACGATCTCCTTCTTTGTACAGGGCTTCTCTGCCTTTTTCCTTTCTGTGCAATTTTATTGAAAGGAATTGGAGCAGACTCATCTGAAACAGAGAGTGAAGAGTTTGTACCTTCAGAAATGTTTGCATCCTCCATTTCAACGTCTTCAGGGTCAGACGTGGCAGTGGCTTCTTCTTCAACAGAAGCTTCAACATTCTCAGTTTGCAGTTCGTGAACAGAGGGTGATTTGGGGCTTTTTGAAGCAGAAGCCATTTGGGCAGTTTGCTCAGTCAAATAGCTTGATATGTCCACTGTGATTCCTCCAAAAGTCATCACGGGCAAATGGCCTGTGGTTCGAAGAGTATCAGACACCTCATCGATAGCCCTAGTGACCTGTTCAACAGTTGCATCTCGCTGGAAGTTTGTTTGAGGAGCAGTTTGAGGAGTGGTTTGAGGAGTGGGAACAGTTGTTGATGGAGTTGCAGAGACATTCGAGTCAGCATTTGAAGCGGTAGAGTTTTGTGAAGCCATGGAAGCAAGAATTTCGAGAGGATTTGTGCGAGAGTGAGATGAGGTTTTCGAATCAGAGAGAGATTGTGAGGAATTCGAGTTTGTTCCAGCCATTTAAGTTAGACGGTTGGAATTTCAAGGTAAGGATGGAAATTTGCACACACTTCTTTGAGATATACACAACCAAATAACAATTTTGCAATCTTAGTACTCAACACAATCAGAAATCACAATTTAGCAAATAAATAGCATCTTATGTTCGATATTTATAGAGAGAGTAATGTAGTTGGAGGTTAAGAAAATAAAACAGAAGAATTAATCTAGAATTTTCGAAAGTGCTCCACATTATTAGCCACAACCTAGATCATGGTTAATTAGTGGGAAAAAATCAATTAATTAAATTAATTAAATTAATTAGATAATTAGGAAGATTCCAGAATTAATTTCGCATAATCTGAAAAAAAATAGATACGGGTCAGTAATTAATTAAATAAATAAACTGAATCTCAATAAATAATTAAATAATTACACAGATAAAAATAAATTTGAATCAGGCAATGTTGTGCTCAAAACTGTTACAAACACCTCAACACGGTTTTTACATGAATTTGCTTCATTAGTGTTGCACCATATATTTTTTTTTTGTGTTATAGCATCTAATTTGTATTGATCCATTGTTCCTGTAGAGTACATCGTAGTAGCGAACTCCGTTCCCCATACTTACTTAATGGATTACAAATATGTTGATGTTTTTACCAAATATCACCTTTTGAAAAGAAGGCATCGTAGTAGTGAACTCCGTGCTCCATAGTTACTCAGTGATTTGGTACATCTTTTAGTATGCTAATAACATTCTCATTTTTATGCATTTGAGAGGTGTAAGACATGTTTATTTTTGCACTCCAATTTTCTTAGATTCGTAGATATTTTACAAAGGAATTATTTAACTAAGTAAGAAATAAATTCAACTTATAAAATTTATACAACCCATGATGTTGTCCCAAATGCTACCGCATTTGTGACAACATCCATCCGAATTTTTTCAGATAGTGCTCATGCCAAGAGATTTCCTCAAGATAGAGAATCTCTCATGGTCTAAGGCTTTAGTAAAGATATCAACATTCTGTTTTTCAGTAGGTACATACTCCAACTTAACAACATTCTTCTCTACTAAATCTCTCATAAAATGGTGTCTAATGCTAATGTGTTTTGTGAGTGAGTGTTGTACAAGATTTTTAGAAATGTTAATGACACTAGTATTATCACAGAAGATAGTAAGTATACCATTCTCCATACCATAGTCATGGAACATCTTGCTCAGCCACAAGAGTTGTGTGCAGCAGCTTCCAGCAGCAATATACTCAGATTCTGCAGTTGATTGTGAAACACAATTCTGTTTCTTGCTGTGCCATGATACAAGATTGTTTCCCATGTAGAAACATCCTCCACTCGTACTCTTTCTATCATCTATGTCTCCAGCCCAATCAGCATCACTATAACCAATCAAAATGTTGTTGGTGTCCTTAGTATACCAGATTCCAAGGTCACTTGTTCCTGAAACATACTTGATGATTCTCTTCACAGCATTCAGGTGTGATTCCTTTGGATTTGCTTGGTACCTAGCACAAACACACACACTGTACATAATATCTGGTCTACTAGAGGTTAAATATAGTAAACTACCTATCATGGATCTGTAAAGTGTTGGATCAACACCTGTTCCAGCACTGTCTTTGCAAAGTTTCAAAGTAGATCCCATAGGAGTTTTCATTGGTTTTGAATTCTCAAGACCAAATCTTTTAACCAAGTTCTTAGCATACTTACTCTGGGAAAAGAAAATACCATCTCTGCACTGTTTGATTTGAAGACCTAGAAAATAGTTCAAGTCTCCAACCATACTCATTTCAAATGTTGCAGTCATTGCCTCAACAAATTTACTCAACATTTTATCACAAGTAGAACCAAACACAATGTCATCAACATATATTTGAGCAATTAGTATATCATTTTCAGTGTGCTTAATGAACAAAGTTCTATCAGCTTCTCCTCTAATAAATCCATATTCCAAAAGAAAGTCAGTAAGCCTACCATACCATGCTCTAGGAGCTTGTTTAAGACCATACAATGCTTTCTTAAGTTTATATACATGATCAGGATATAGTGGATCTTCAAATCCTATAGGTTGTTCAACATATGCTTCTTCATTCAATATGCCATTTAGAAATGCAGCCTTTACATCCATTTGATGAAGTTTAATATCAATAAAACATGCAATAGCTAGCAGTAATCTAATAGATTCTATCCTAGCAACAGGTGCAAAAGTCTCATCAAAATCAACTCCTTCAACTTGGGTGTAACCTTGTGCTACTAACCTAGCCTTGTTCCTAACAATATTACCAGATTCATCAGTTTTATTCTTGAATATCCACTTTGTTCCAATGACATTAGTATGACTAGGCCTAGGAACAAGTGTCCACACTTCATTTCTTTCAAACTGACCAAGTTCTTCATGCATAGCATTAATCCAGTTTTCATCAGTTAAGGCTTCTTTAGCACTCTTAGGTTCAATTTCAGATAAATAGCATTCAACATTTACAACATTACACATAGAAGACATGCATATTGTTCTTACCACATCTACCTTGTTTGATCTTACTCTTCCTCTTGTTTGCACTCCAACTGTAGCATCGTCTATGATCTGGTCAGAAGGATGACTTTTACCTATTCTTGAAGAAGGATTTGTTTTGGGGATGTACTGATCATTCTGTGAATTTACAGCTGTCTGTTCTGTAGATGTTGACCCAGATGTGTTAACATTTGGTGCAACATTTTCAGACTTCGGTGTATTCTCTGAAGTGTCAGTAACCTGTGATACATATTCTTCATCTTTGTCATCTGTAAGACCTTTATCATCATCAAACACAACATTAACAGATTCTTGAACAGTGTTAGTTCTAAGGTTATATACTCTATAAGCTTTACTATTTCTAGAATAGCCTAAAAAGAAACCTTTATCGCTTTTAGAATCGAACTTATGAAGTTGATCCCTATCATTCAAAATATAACACACACAACCAAATACATGAAAATATTTCACACTTGGTTTTCTGTTGTTCAAAATCTCATATGGTGTTTGACTTGTGCCAAAACGAATAAAAACCCTATTAATAACATGACATGCAGTATTCAATGCTTCTCCCCAAAATTTCTTAGCAAGACATTTGGATGTTAGCATAACTCTAGCCATTTCTTGTAAAGTTCTATTCTTTCTTTCAACAATTCCATTTTGTTGTGGAGTTTTAGGAGATGAATACTTTTGCAAGATACCCTTTTTATCACAAAAATCATTAAACATGCTGTTTTCAAATTCCCTACCATGATCAGTTCTAATACGGCCAACTTTCAAGTTAAACACATTTTTGAACCTTTTATAAAGAATTTTAAATGCAGCAAATGCTTCAGATTTGTCTCTTAAAGAGTCTACCCAGGTATATCTAGAAAAATCATCTACCACAACTAAGGAATACCTCTTTCCTCCAATGCTTTCAGTTTCCATAGGACCCATCAAGTCCATGTGCAGTAATTCAAAACATCGATGTGTAGTACAATGTGACAGCATTTTGTGCGACATTTTTATTTGCTTACCTTTTTGGCATGGTCCACATACAGTGTTGTTGTGAAGATTTAGTTTTGGAATCCCTTTTACTGCGTCTGCTTTGATTAGTCTATTCATTGCTCTGTAATTTGCATGACCCAATCTTTGATGCCATAAGACATTTTCATCATATTTTGACAAGTTACACATATTTGTTCCAATAAGATAGCAATTATCAGCTGACCTAGTACCAGTCATAACACAAACTTCATCTTTATTAAGAACATAACATGAATCTTTATCAAATTTCACATGCAAATTATCATCACAAAGTTGACTAATGCTAATCAGATTTGCAAGTAAGCCATCAACATGTAAGACATTTTTAAGCTTAGGAAAACCTTTAACATTCAAAGTTCCTTTACCAAGAATCTTTCCTTTAGAACCTCCACCATATGTAACATTACCACTATTTAAGGTCACATAATCAGATAAGAAATCAGTACGACCTGTCATATGTCTAGAACAACCACTATCAAAGTACCATGAGTCAGGTAGACATGCTTTTAAGGAGGTATGAGCAACATTACAGGTAGTTTTTGGTTTCCAAGCAGATTTCATAAACTGTTTACCAGAATGTGACAGTTTTTTATGCAGCATTTTCAAAGTTTTCTGTTCTTCAAACAATTTTACACAGTAAGGGCGAATATGACCAACTTTAGAACAGTAATGACAGATATACTTCCTTTTAACCTTGTGAGGATTTGATTGTGCAGATGTTGCATTAGATGTGACAACATTTGCCTTCACAAATTTCACAGGTTTTCTAAATTTCTCAGAAATAGAAGCAGTAGTACCATCATAACCTAAACCATGATTATTAGACTTACCAATAGCTATAGCATTATTTACCTCAGAAGCACTCTTGGAATATTTCTTGAAACATAAGGTGGAATTTATCAATTTCTCCTTTAAGTTACAGATTTCCAGATCTCTTTTGGTAAGAATAACCTCTAGCTTGGTGATTGTGTCTTTCAGATCCTCATTCTCTTTATTCAAGAAATTAAGAGTGAGTTTCTGATTGTTCCAATCATCTAACAACTTTTGGTGTTCCTTGTCATCAGTCCTCTTTCCTGCATCATCAACTAAACCATTAAAACAGTTCAAATCTAGGTGACTCTGTTCTGATGTTGCTGTAGATGTTGAGACATCAGGTACAGCATCAGAATCTGTTTCATCCAGATCATCATCTGAGGAATCATTATAATCAATTCTGGTAAAATTAGAATATTCATTCTGATTTAATTCATCAAGATCATCATCATCAGATTCATCACTCAAGGTAGCACTAAAGTTCAGCTTTTGCTTAAGTCTAGTGTTGGCACATTCATTTGCATAATGGCCATAACCAGAACAAGCATTGCATTGAACGGATTTTCGAAATTCAGGATCATACCTTGGTTTACCTTCACTCTTTGATAGTCTTGGTGTGAATTGAGCTTTCCTCCTTTCTGGTTGAGGTGTTGATGTATTGATTTGAATCTTAGGCTGAATGTTTCTAGATTTGTTCACAGATTTCTTAAGAAACTTATTAAAGTGCTTAGTGAGTAAGGCAATGTTGTTAGGATTGTTGAGACATTCATCAAGCAATTCTTCATCCGAATCAACTTCAGTAATGATAGGTTGAATCTCAGAAATGTTTGATGTTTCTCCTTTAAAAACTACAACTTTCTTATCAGCATTAGCTTCATCATCTTGATTAGTGTTTATTTCATATGTTCTAAGAATACTCACTAACTCATTTTGACTTAACTTATCTGTATCTTTTGCCTCTTCAATAGCACAAATTTTAGCATCAAATCTTTTAGGAACAGATCTTAATATCTTATGAACTACTCTAACATTAGAAATAGGGTCACCAAGAGAATGTGATTCATTGATAATCTCACTTAACCTTTCATTGTAGGCTGTAATTGTTTCATCTTCCTTCATTCAG
Source organism: Galeopsis tetrahit (assembly GCA_963675135.1). NCBI lineage: Eukaryota > Viridiplantae > Streptophyta > Magnoliopsida > Lamiales > Lamiaceae > Galeopsis > Galeopsis tetrahit. The sequence goes on from OY776125.1 coordinate 54,041,034, forward strand.
AGATTCTCAAATTTTGTTCCCAACATTCGAAGCTTAGTCCTTCGAACACTTTCTGAACCTTCACAATGCTCTTGCAACCTGTCCCATGCATCTTTAGAAGTAGAACAGTTAGATATAATTTTAAACATTGAAACATCAACAGAAGTAAAAATAGCATTTAAAGCTTTAGAATTGTAGCTTGTTGTTGTTATTTCATCAGCTGTCCAATCAACTTCTCTTTTGAGTTGAACTTCACCATCTGCGTCTGCTGGTCTTTTTGGAGCTTCCCAACCTGTAAGTACAGTCCTCCAAGCACGTTCATCAACTGACTTGATGTACATACGCATCTTAGGCTTCCAATAAGCGTAATTCGATCCATCTAATACGGGTGGCCTAAGTGCCGTGGATATGTGATGTGTTTCCATAGCTAACCTACACTAAAAACACACTTGACCAAAGATTTAACCTAGTGTCGTCAGGTATCGGCTCTGATACCAACTGAAAGTGTGCTGGGTGTGTATGAATATGAAGTGTTTAAGTTTAAGTAGAATAATATTGTACTAAATGTTGTGACAATTGGTACAACACTGGCTCTAACAGAATATCAGAAATTATGATTAACACAGCGGAAGACTTGAAACACTAAAAACAAAACGTGACACAATGGAAATAATTTTTCACATAGATTTTATAAATAAAAATCTATGCTAGCCTTACGGCGAAAACCAATACTTATCTTCAAGTATAAATGTTGTGTGAAATGTTACAGCATTAACATTCACAACAGAAACTACAAACGAGGCAGGTGCCTTGTTCTAAAAACGAACTAAGTGTATAATGTATACACTGTCGAAATGCCTAGTCTATCTAAAGATTACACTCTCAATAGATAAGAAGACACACAGCCATACGGGTGGGATACGAACGTATGATCTAAAAGGTAGTTCTACTGGCCACAATTCCTAACAGGGATATACGCTCGGTCTAGGAAGTTGATCGAATAGAGTACACTGATTTGAGAAGCCTTCCATCGGTATTTATAGTAGTGGGGTGCTGATTCTAGAGGCTTCCACAATGAGGTCCTATTTTTTAGGAACTCAACTTCCATGATCTTTCTAGATCTTTCTTGAATGCTACAGGTCGTTCCAAATGGTTCCAGGCCGTTCTAGCATGTTCTCCAATGTTCTGGAATCTTCCAGGTTCCAGATCCTTGTAGAAGCTTCTAGATCCTGCCAGAAATGCGACAACATTTAATGTAGCATTTCAGAAAAGACTTAGAAAAAATCTCGGAAGGTCAAATTAAGATGTTGTTGATAATGTTAAGGCATTTAAGGATTAACAACATCTACAACACTGTTGAAAAGGTTGCAACTCCTGATACAGATGAAGATTTGTTTGTGGAAAGTGAAGAGAAAGGTGTTGATGAAGCTGAGAATGCTGCTGAAAAGGATTTTATGGAAATTGATGAAGATGTTGACAATGCAACAGAAGTGTTTGAGAACACTGTTGTGATTGAAGAAACAGAAGCTTTGGAGAATCAAGATGTAAATGCTGAGGATGTACAGGAAGAGATCAGAACAGTTCCTGTTGAGAAGGAAGCTGATAATTCAAGCTTTGAGATGTTGAAAAAGCAGAATGCAGAACTTCAAGCTAAATTGGAAGATGCTGTGAAGATGTTTAAAGAAGCTACTGACAGAATGAATAAAATGCTTGCTGAAAATTCGATTGACAGAGTCATGGAGCATACAATGGCTAAGATTTATGATCTCCACAGACTTCAAGAGAAGAACTTATCTAAAGTGTTGCATGACAGGATGGAACAACACTTAACTCCTTTGAAAGAGTGGCATGATGAAGCCAAAAAGGGGGAAGATAAGATAAGAAAAGTAATGGAGCAAACTCAGTCACAACAAGCTCAGTTGGTTGTAAGTCAGGATGAATTGAAAGAAGAAATTGCTATTTTGAATGAAAAGCTGAAACTAAGGAAGCAACAGAAACAGCAAGGTCAAGAAATTGTTGAGAAAGGACCTGATATTGCTGGAAGTTCTAGTCAGAAGAAGAGGAAGTTAGTCTTGTCTGATGAAGAACAACAAGAAGAAGAAGCTGGAAGAATTACCAGATCAAAAAGCAAGATGAAAGCTGTTATTTCAAGTGAAGAAGCAAAGTTGAAAAAGAAGAAAGAAAAGGATGTCAAGTTCTTGAAAACAAGATTTGATAATCGAGTTACAGCTTTGAAGAGAAAGATGAATGCTCAAAAGAAAGCTGAAGGAAAAGAGTTTGATAAAGATTTTCAAGATGAAAACTTTGTGGATTTCATTGTTTTGACAGAACATATGGAATACTGGAAGAATTTGAAGAAGAAATGGCAGATTGCTAACTTCATTGTGAAGAAGTTTGGTGATCATTCGAGCAAAGAAGAGGAATTTGCTGATTTTGAAGAATTCATGCTGAATATTGATCAAGAGTTTTGGGAGGACATAGTTCAAGTTGCTAATCGAGCTGGAACAAAAATATTGTGTCCTGAAGAACCTAATTGGGAACCTCCAAGACTGGAAAATGGAGAACCTGATTACAAAGAGATCAACAACATTATTGCTGAGATTATTAAAGAAGAAGGAATATCTGATCATCAACATATGATGGATATCAAAGGAAGGATGTATGTTGCATTCAGAATCTGAAGATACTGAATGAAGATGAAGGACAAGCTCAGAAGATAACATTTCTTATCCTTAGTCTTATTTCTATATTTTGTGCATATTTTGTTAGTATGTGTAATATGTGAAATATCTGATCTGATTGTGAATATGATATGAATTCTGAAATGATGAACTGTTATGATAGACTACATACTTAACTACTGATTTATTAACATTTAAGTAGTTTTGGCTTCATCAAAAAGGGGGAAATTGTTGGGATATGAATCCTTGAAACAATGTTCTAGTTGATGAAAGTATGTTTTGATGGCCAAAAGCAACTTAAAGTTAGTGATATATGTGGTTCTAAGTCATCTTAACTAAGTCATCTGTATATAAGCTTACTAATCTGATGAGAAACTTGAATTGAGATTACTGATCTTAATGATATCTAAAATAAGTTTACTGATCTTATGTAGTAATATTAAGAATAAAATTACTGATCTTAACTGAGTCATATAAAGTAAGATTACTGATCTGAGTATTGAAACTGAGAATAATTTTAGTGATCTTATATGAGATATTTGAAATCTGAGTTACTGATCTGATATACTTATTGATCTTATATGCTTACTGGTCTTATATGTAAGTTACTGATCTTAAATGTTTACTGATCTTAGTATTTACTGATCTTATATGGAAGTTATTGGACTTACATGAGTTACTGATCTTATTGTTTACTGATCTGATATATGAACTGTTAGGAACTAAGCTGATGTTTTGTATTGTATAGACAGCTTATAGTGTAGGACTTAGATATACTCATCTGTATATAGTTCAGTTGATGTATAGATAGGTTTTATATTTGTAAGTTTGTATTTTATTATATTCAGCAGTGTAAAAGTTCAGAACTGTAAGTTTAGAACTAGATTAGAAGAAGATCAGAAGACTAATGAAGACTCAGAGGACTACTTCAGAATAAGAAGACTTCAAGAAGAGTTGAAGAAGAGCTTAGAAGAATTCTGGAGAAGTTTAAACAGTTTTAAGTTACTGTGCTGACTGGCTCAGCAGAGTAAAATCCGAACAGTAAAATCCGAAGAGTAAAAATCAGAACAGTAAGTTACTGTGCTGATTTGGTGAAATTGAAGAATAAGTTTGGAAAACTTATTTAAAGTGTAACTGAAGATATATTGAAGATATGCTGACTTGGAAGTTGAAGGAAGTTACAAAGTCGGTTACAAGAAGAAGTTACAAAAACAGTTTTAGAGTTAGTTGAAAGTTAGTTCACAAACTGCTAACTGTCATACTAAGTTCTATAAATACTGTGTGATCTCATACTGCTAAAGACTACTGAACATATACTGATCATAAAGCATTCACAAGCAATCTAAGTCTACAGAGCATTGAAGAACTCACAGAGTTGAAGAGATCAAGAATCAAGGAGAAGCCACTGAATTGAAGAGAAGAAATCAAAGGCTACTCAAAGAGAAGTTTTACTTTTCAAGTTTAAGTTTGTGTTTTGTAAAACAAGTGTGCTAGTTACTTGTAGAATTACTAGTAGATCGAAGATATACCTGGAGGTATAATCGATAAGATCACAGTCTTAATCTTGGGACTTTAAGCCACAAGAAACTCAAGAAGGAAGAGTTATAAAACTTCACAACTGGGATTGTGAGAGTGGATGTAGACATTTGTCGAACCACTATAAAATCTTGTGTTCTTTACATTTTATGTTTGATATTTGTGTTAATTGTTTAACTAAGAACATTAAGAATTAACAAAGATAAAGATCTAAAGAAAAGTTGAGTATAAACTAGTAAGGCCCATATTATTCTGAAAGTACTGATCTGAGCTGAGTAAGCACAGTACAGTACATAAGAAGACTAAATTCCGCATTGCATATTCTGATATTTTGAAAGATTTTTGAAAGTCTATTCACCCCTTCCCTCTAGACTTTCTTAGCTTACTCAATCTTAACTCAACTTTGGGACCAACAATAGTAATAATTGATTTCAAAAGGAATAAATATAATTGGATTAGTGTTTATAGGATTGAATTTGCAATATTATAATATATATCAATAGCAATAGAAATATTGAAAATTAATACACACACCTCTACATTATGCTACACGCACATATGACCACTCACCACTACACGCGCACACACATGCAGTGCACTAAAACACACCACGTATATCACATAATCTGATAATAACATTGAATATATATATATATATATATATATATATATATCTTGTTAATTACTTACCAAAGCAAATTAAATTATGCACAAACACGCGTCTGAGTTTCTTTCATCTTTTCCTTTTTTCTTTTCACACACTACTCAGAATCATGTATGTTCTAGCCTATCAGGTAAATTTAGAGTTTTGAACAAAAGGGTTTTTAGCCGTAACTTTCGGCGACAGATTGACGGTCTTGCCGGGCTCCGATTGTGAAATAGATTGAGGGGTTTTCCTCACTTCGTCGAGGACTTTCAAAAGGAACCAGAATCGAGACCAACCGTGCGGCTGTGCGACGGCGGCACTTTTGGTGAAGGTGAGTTTCGAATATAAAAAATAGAAATTACTTTTGAATGAGAAGCCTAACGAATAAACGATTTGTGGATTTGGATTCCTTGTGTTGAGGGAATTATTCTGGTATATAGGTTGAGTAGCCGGGAGAAAGTCGCCGGTGACCGATTTCCGGCAAGTTGGCAGCGGCGCTGCTTTGTTGAAGGGAGGGGGCAGTCGTGAGCTTTCAAATGGAGAAGGAGGTGTATGTGTTTTGTCTTAAAGCTTTGAGGTGAGGAGAAAGTGATGCATATGGTCGAGAGGTTTTTCTTTGTATTGGAATTTTGCTTTGAAGAATGGAAGAAAGAAAGGGATATGAGATGGTGATGCTTTTTGCAATTTCATCTCTGAAATTATGAAGGTATAAATAGCAGGTGAAATTGTTTTTCTTCAACCCCAAAGCCAAGTTGTCATATTAAAATTTGGCTGAGAAATGCCCACGTCTCCCCTATGGTTATAGATTAGGATATTTACTAGGCAACTTGCCTCTAATAATTGCTGTAAAAATATAATCTAAGATAAAGGCCCAAAATTTATACTACCTTTTATTTATTACAGTCTTGCCCAAAAATTAATATTTAATTTTTCTTTTGGTTTTGATAAAACAATTCATTAATTTAAATAAAAGAAGTGGACGGTTTACACACATCTATTTAATTTAAATATTGGATCAATGAGTCAATAGTAGATAGTAAAATCAGACAAATTTATATCACATTGTCACGAAAAGCATAATCATCAAGCAAATCTAATTTTCATGATTATAAATCTTTCACTTATCAAATATTACAATACTATTTATTTATCCTTTGTTAAGTTATTTTTCACATAAACTAAGATAAAATAATTTGTATGATTATTAATTAGACTTCTTTATTTTTTAGACACTTATTAAATATTCATCAAACCTTATACTTTATTTATTTCTTTATTATGTGCTAGGAGTGCTCCCGAATCAGAATGCTCGTCCGTCTTCCTGAAAATCATATCTTTGAGAACAAATAACACTGTTAGTATAATCGAAATACTCTTAAATCATATATTTCTTTATTCCATATTAATTTTGGGACGGGGTGTTACAAGGATGATGAATTGGTGGACAATGTTATTAGAGAAGAAGAGAATGATGCTGAGGTAATAAAAAAAAGGGTATAATTGCATGTAATACTGTTATGTTTTTACATGTAATACTGTTACGTTTTAATTGTAATATTGTTCCTGTTTTTATTTAATGTCCTTCAAAACATACTTTTTTCCTTACGTTTTTAATGTAATATTTTTATGTTTTTAATATAATACCGCCAAATGTAATTGCGTAATACTATTAAATATAATGTCATAATACTATTCAGATAATGAGGAGTGAGTTGTTCTTGCCAAACATTTTTGTTGTCTCCGGGTCTTAAGTAAACTAATTTATTGTTGTTAATTAGGTTGAAATTTGATCTATTCATTTCTCTATAAATTAATAATTATTAATTTATATATTAATTAATATTTTATTAATTTATAGAAACACTCTTTCAAACTTCCACTTCTAATTATTTATTGTATATCAAATGAAAGGTCTAATTTAAAAGGATCCTTCAATCTTCCACATTATTATACTTCTTGGGTTCATTTTATCATTTTATGAACATTAAAAAATATTTCCAATATAAATAAACAAGATCAAAATATGCTAACAAAAATAAATCATACACACAACATGATTTCTCATCTTACAGGTGTGAAAAAAATAACAATGACCGACGAGATTCGAAAATCATAATGCAAGCACAACAAGGATAATTCAAGTCTCACTCCAAAGCAATTGCAAGAATGAGTTCTTAATAACTATGGTGAAACTTTTAGGTGAAATTGATAAGGAAAATTAGAAATGAGATTTAAGGTGAAATTGATTTCAACAAAAAAAAAAAAAAAAACAATTGAGTCATTTTTTAAGAAACATTCATAAATCATTCATGTAATAGGTAATATATATGAAATTATTAATTTATATTTTATTTGGGGTCTATAGAAATTACAAAAAATGTATTATCTTATAATTTTAATGAGTTTATTAATTTAGCACGCTATCCCCGAGTCGGGACCGACCAAAAATATTATCTTAGAGAGTTTATTAATTTATCGAGTATTAATTTAAAGAGTTTCTACTGTAGTTCATTTTTTAAACATTCAATTTGGTAAAAATAGGTTTTTTGTATGATACTATTTAAGTATTTCGTGTGTTACTGTCTAGGTATGTTGAGATGTAGAATAATTTAGTACTCCATATAGTATTGCTTGCATTTATTTGTGCTAAGTTGATGAATTGTTTTGCAAACAACATACAACATGAGTTTGGCTTCCCTAAATTGCTGAAAGTGTAGAATTCTCAAATGCTTAGATATTTTTCTTTTATAATACCATGTTTCTTATTATGTAATACTGTATGTTTTTCAGGTGTCATACTATTAAGAGAATGTGCACAGGTGCTGAAAAAAAAAAGACAACAAGTATGTAAGAAGAATGAGGGTATGGTAAAATAGTGGATAACGTGGTTAGAGAAGAAGAGAATAATGATACTCCCTCCGTCCATGAAAAGTAGTCTCATTTGCTCTATATTTCTTGTCCACAAAATGTAGTCACATACCCTTTATGTAAACTATCACCCTTCAACCATCACTTAATTACTCAAATTGCCATCAACTTTATTCACAAACAATCACTTTATTTACAATGGACCCCACAATACCCTATAATACCCTTACTTTATCTACTTTATCTACTTTTTTCTTAAAACACGTGCCCCACTCCCATGTGACTACTTTTCATGGATGGAGGGAGTACAATAATAAATATTTTGGTTTTCACTTTGTAATATTGTCAATTGCAATAATGCAATACTGTTAAATGTAACAACGTAATACTATTTACATAAAATTTGTGATAATGCTACATTAATGTATAAAACAGCAACACACATTAAAATTGTGTTATTATTTTGGTATTTTTGTCTAATACTGACATGCATAAATGTGTGATACTCTCATAGTATTTTGTGTATACTATCTTTATTTTTTTGTGTATTGTGTATTAATGTGTTGGTATTTTGTTTGTTACTTGTATGCAAAATAATGAGTCAGAGTAAAAAAAAATTAAAAATGAAAAAAAAAATTTAAAAGGGAAGAAAAGTGTTTGAGAAAAGTAAAAAAAAAAAAATGAAAAAAATAATAATTTAAAAGGGAAGAAAAGTGTTTGAGAAAAGTAAAAAAAAATAAGAGAGAGGTTAGTGCTAAACTTTTACCACTAGGACATTACTATAGTTTGTTATTGATTTTGCCTTATATGCATAATAATATTAGCTTAATTTCGCGGGCTTTATATTTTTGGCCCATTTTTTTCGGGTTACCCGCGAAATTTGAAGTTACCGAAATTTTACTTATTTGTTTCCTTATTTGACAGTTTTTCACATAATTACACATAAGGTATTTGCAATAAGTCATTGAGAAAAATAATTTTGTTAAAGTAAAATATTAGTGATGATTTATTTTTAGAATATAACATAAAAATCGATTCCATACATAATGGAATGGGTAAAAAAAGATAGGGGGTGGAGAGGAATCATAATCCTTTATTTTGGGAATCACCATTCCTATAAAAAAAAAAAAAAAAAAAAAAACCGGCGCGGATTGCCTATTCCACAATTCTATTCCATCTACTATTCCACTTCACGGATGGATGACACCTGTACAACTAGATTAAAAAGAGAGACGCTGTTAACATCCCTGTTAACCCCTCTGTTTACGACTTTACGAATACCTTCATCTATTCGCGCGATTTTGAAGAACCCACAAGGAAACAAATCTGCGTAGAAGATTTGAGCGAATCTTTCCAATACTACATAGAAGATTCAATGGAGAGTTATGGTAAATACAAAAATTTAAAAGGATACCAAATTCTGAAATTATTGTTGAATTTGGAATCACAACAGCTCAGAATTCTTTTTTCTTCATTGACGGCAGCACGAGCACGGGCAAATCCAGGTGGTATTTCAGGTATGGCGAGGAAGACAATTTCTTATTTCTCATGTGTAACTAGTTACGTGTCATGTAGATAAGGTGTTCAACGAAATTCCGACCATTGATATTTTGTTTTAAAGTTTTTTAGTTTTGAAAAATTCCGACCATTGATATTTTTCTGTGAGATTTTAGCATGTGGGCTTTTCTAGGACTCATGAGATCATGACCTCTATGTTCAACAACAAAACGAACAACCTTATATTTAGCACCATATCTAGCATTAATCTTCATTAGTGCACCACAATTTGTTCTTGTTGTCGGGCGTTTAGTTTTATAGTTCGGATCTCTTTTATCTTTTGCTCTATGCCCTTGACATTCACAGCAAAATACCCTATCAAGTATCCTTCCACTATCATCTTTGTGAACCGTATGTCTTCTAATGCTAAATCCAGTTACCTTAGCATATTCATTATAGAAGTTATACGCATCTTCTTCACTTTCAAATTCCATATCAATTTTTGGGATTTTCTCTTCTAAACTAGATAGAGGGTGATCAATTGAGAACTCTTCCACATTACTACTATCATATGGTTCTATTTCATTACCCGATTCATCAAATACTAACTTCCGTCTTGGAGTAACTTCAACACAAGTATCCATGTCCATTCTAAGAATGATAAAAACGTGAATGAACAAAATTACTAATATTCATATTTTTGTATAAAAATACAAAATAAGGTTCAAATCAATATACATAAGAATAAAAACTGCAAAATAAGAATATAATCTAAAACTGACTAAATTATTCTTATGCACATCAACATTCAAATATTGAGAAATAACACATTATTGTAGTGTGATCAGTGGTGTCATGTAGCTTACTCATACAAATTTGCAAGAACAATTGATAAGAAAATAAAATCTCACGTTTCCATTCCTCCCCCAACAACTCAAAAGGATTCAAACCTTTTGCACAAAAATCAGAATTTCAACAAAACTAAAAAACTTTAAAACAAAATATCAATGGTCGGAGTGATTTTTCAATATAGTATATACATGACACGTAACTAGTTACACATGAGAAATAAGAAATTGTCTTCCTCGCCATACCTGAAATACCACCTGGATTTGCCCGTGCTCGTGCTGCCATCAACGAAGAAAAAAGAATTCTGGGCTGTTGTGATTCCAAATTCAACAATAATTTCAGAATTTGGTATCCTTTTAAATTTTTGTATTTACCATAACTCTCCATTGAATCTTCTATGTAGTATTGGAAAGATTCGCTCAAATCTTCTACGCAGATTTGTTTCCTTGTGGGTTCTTCAAAATCGCACGAATAGATGAAGGTATTCGTAAAGTCGTAAACAGAGGGGTTAACAGGGATGTTAACAGCGTCTCTCTTTTTAATCTAGTTGTACAGGTGTCATCCATCCGTGAAGTGGAATAGTAGATGGAATAGAATTGTGGAATAGGCAATCTGCGCCGAAAAAAAACATATCAATCGTGAAATTAGGAGTAGACTCATGAATGGTAATTCCATTCCAAGGCTATATATATTACCATGTACTAATCATACACTAACGACATGATTGATATGATAGAATGAAAATATGACTGAATGGAATGAAGGTGGAAAATGAATAAAATAGGAATGACAATTGTTATGATTGGTATGAACAAGGAATGAAAAATTGGTGTTGTGTAAAATTACCTAAATTATTATTATTGTTAATTTTTGTTGTTGTGATGGTTTGTTATTATTACTATTTATTATTTAAAAATTATTATTATTAAATATTATAGTATTATATATAAATATATATATATTATTATTAATATATAAAAATATTATTGTTGAGTGTTTAAACTACTATTATTAAAAAATAAATTTTTTTTAATTATTATATTTTTATAACTATTACTATATATTAATGTATATTTAACTATTATTTAAATTTTAAATTTATTATTTTTATTATTGATTTTCAAAATTTTATTATGAATAATAAATTATTATTTATTTAATAGTTATAATATTAAATATTAATTTTTATTAATTTTTTAAATTATTATTATTGAAAGTAAAAAATAATATATGAAAATGAAAAATAAATAATAAGAGTAATATTTTATATAATAATAATAGTAATAATAATAAAACCCATTTCTTACATCATGGAATACATAATACCATGGGTTATAGAAGGAATGATTATTCCTTAATTTTTGGTAATGACCATTCCATTTGAAATGATCATTTCTAATAAATAAATATATCAATCATTTCATTTGGAATGATCATTCCTAATAAATAAATATACCAATCATGGTCATTTCAAAAACATTTTCTATGCTTAATGACTTGAACGATCTTTTTAGCAAATTAATTGACTAATAATTCTCCTTAAGTATAAGGGTTCGTAGTAGTAATGAAAGTATTCGATCAAGTAGCATCGACCAATGAGGTGGGTTGATACAATGAGTCTCTAGAGTTGTATGTCGTCATACTAATGTATATACGATTTCGGGTATTAGATTTCTAAAATTAAACTAAATTACTATCAAGTTGCAAGTAACTAAATCAAACACCAATCTAGAAGCTAACAAGTGATTTAAAATATTAAAACAAGAAAATAACCATGAAGAGCAACTACACAACTTCGTAAAGAAAATTACTCTTAAATCAAAAATTTGACAAACAAAATAAACAACTTCGAACTAAATTCGGAGAAGTGCAAAGGTGAGTGAATGCTTCGGGTGTTCTCTACCAAGTGAAATTGAGTGGAATTATTTTTACTTTATTTATGCTTCAATTAGGATTTGCTAAGAGCATCTAGATGCTAGGATGATAATCATTTCCCTTCGGGTAACATAATCTTAAGTCTAAGGTGTTTCCAAACCCATTAATAAGGTTTTCTTCCTAATCTACACCAACTACTCAAATAACCATTCAAGCCATTAATGTCTCTTAATGGGGTTTTAATACGATTTAACTCTCTCTCGACGAATTAAAAGTATAACTAACACATTTTCATACCAACAACTCACACCATAAATATAAACATGTTCATGTAACTCTTGTCTATGCTAAACTTGTATCTAAAAACGGATTAATAGAAGTTCATACACAAAGTACCAATAACATCCCAACAAGAGAAACAATAGTCCAAGTATCAACAATAACAAAGCATAAACAATTCACAAATTCAATATTCACATGATTTTGAACACCCAAAACATAAAATAGATTAGCCCATGGTGTTTGAAGAAACACCCACGGTCAAAATAACACAAGAAATGAACATAAACATGGAATATGAAATTATATAGCAAATGAGGGTATGATTTGAAGTCAACTTGATGTACCTTGAAGTCAACTTGATGTATCTTCAAAAAACCAAACTATGTTAAAGATGAACTAGGGTTTGTAATGGTAGCTAAGTGTTCTAAAAAATCTGATTGTAAAGCTATTTAAAACTTCAAAGAGTGTTTGAGACAAATTTATCATTTAGGTCTTTGAAGTTCTTCAAAATTCGCGAATGTGCGCATAGACAGTAAGTCACTCGGTCAACTAATTGATGTGACTCGGTCAACCGAGTCAGGGGGACTTACAAAAGAATTCCTGGGTCCAGAGCTCACTTGGCCGCCATGGTGGATCCACTCGGCCGGCCGAGTCAACTCCAAAATGTTGGCTTTTCCTCTTTTTTTTTTTTTTAACTTTCCACGCTCGTCCTCCATTTAAACTTCAACTTCAATGGGTCACTGCTCGTTTTTCCTTCAAAATGGACAAAATTTCACATTGTTTCCTACACTTTGAACACAATTATCTTCAAAAAGATTAGTGACACAATTTCTATCAATTAAGATCAAAACCACATAAAAATGCTATAGTAACATAGCAAAAATGAGCATAAATACGAGCAATCTCACACCTAATCACCTAACAATATGGATTGTGATTTTTGGGTTTAGGAATGTAAACTGTTTGAGCACTAGGGATTACTATGAATAAAAAACAAGCTCTAAGAACTCATAGAATGTTTGAAAGTTTGATGTCAACTGTGTGAGTTCTTGATAGTATAGTATTCATTATCAACTAAATGGTTGATTTTTGTATTTATAGGCAATCTTGGATGAACTATTCGTTTGAAAAACTAGACACTACAATCAATTTTTTGCCATTTTTTGCTTCAATTTTTTATTGCGTTGATCATGGTACGAGATTGATTTTCAATTGGAATGTACATTAAAAGCCATTTAATGCTTCATACTCTTGCACCTTTTGAACTATTGAATTGTCAGTCTCAAGTCAACTATTATTGTTGTCGATTTTTCATTGGTCCACGCCAACTTGATGAGTTAGACTTTGTCAACGGATGTAAGACGATTGTCACCATCAGTTGACTTTGACATTCTCTTTGTCTTCTTGACTCTGTGTGCATTCCCTTGAGATAATTCTTCTAAATGTAAGGGTAAGATTTAGTCGACCACCTTTCCAGTTTTGTGTCCAAATCAGTTGACATATTCTATTTGATTCCTTGTGTGAGTATCCTCTGACTTAGTATACAAGAACCTAGTCATATGATCTCCACTTATGGACTTGTCTTCATTTTCAAGGTCATCTTCTTCTTGTCTTAAGTTTTCAAGTCTTGAGCATAGAAATAAAGAACTAGTATGGTCTCAGCTGATATGCATACAACTGACCCCATATGACTTAAGACTGTTAAGTTGTTCTATACATCTCATCTTATGACCTATCAATTTACAAATTAACTTAAACTAATTACATGTTTTTTTTTTTTTTTTGTGCATCTTCTTATTTCATTCTTCATGTCTTTAAGTTTAAATTTTTTCGCGTGTTTTAATGGTTTTGATCATGTAATGATACAATTTTCTCTTTAATGTAACACACATACATATTTGGAGTTAAGCGGGTGTGCCATACATATTAGAAAAAAAAAGTCATAGTTAGTCCTCACAACTATACATGGGTTTACGACAAAAATGTATTCTCCTTTAAAAGAAGATTTTTATAGTACTATTTTTATGGGGGTTGGATCAATTTATTGAGCCTGTAATTGATCATCACAAGCAGTGACAGAGCCAGACTTTACGTGTTGGGGGGCCCGATTAACATTACTATTAAAACGTAATAGATAAAAATAAATGTAAGCCAGACTTTACGTGTTGGGGGACCCGATTAACATTTCTATTAAAACGTAATAAATAAAAATAAATGTAACTTGACGTAACAATGAATCTTCTTAGTCCACATAATCAACTTTATTCATAAACAAACAACATTTCTTAAACTTGTGTAAAAAGAAACAAACACACTTTGGTTATGTTTCCGAGGAAGATTTGATTGTTTCGAATTGATGAAAGAGTTTTAAAATTATTAAAAGAAGTAATATAAAAAACTAAGAAATAATTAATAATCAATTTTTTATTTTATTTTTCGTTTTGCAAGGGGTTATTCTATTTTTATTTTTTTTAAATTGAAAGGTAAAAAAGGGAACAATATAAGTACTTCATGATCATGATCTTATATACTCTCTCCGTCCACCAATATACTCACTTTCCTTATTTGTTAGTCCATCAAAAGTATTTACATTTCCTTTTATGAAAACAATGCCTTTAATTTGACCTCACAACAACCCTACAAAAGGTTTGAGCATACTTTTGGTGGACATAGAAGTATTAATTTTAAAATTGGACAAAAAAAAAGTGAAAATTATAAAATTGGATTGAGGGAGTATAATATTATATATATATATATATATATATATATATAATTATTAAAATACCCTCGAAAAAATTACAAAATTAGTGGGGGGTCCAGTGACTCCCCTGACCCCTATGTGCGTCTGTCGTTGATCACAAGACTCATTTGTAAGATAAATAGACTGGTTGAGAACGAGATCAGCGTTCGATACTTGAGTTAATATATAAGGGAATAAATGGTTCCTATTTTTGTTTTCCTTTGCGCAATTTTATTTGGAAAAAATGTTTGATTTAGTGTGACTTGTGAAAGACCCGTGATTTTTTATCGTGAGACTAACTTCCTAAATTAGCCTAAAATAGCACATACAATATTCCATGTGAAGGTGCCATTTATTTAATAAAGAGGAGATCATATGGTGAGACAAAACATAGTTTAGACATAACAGTTTAACACTTTAAAAAGAGTTAGTCTTCTGTGCATAGTGTGCATGTGTACACTAATGCACATGTAGATCATCTATGTATTAATAAAGACAAATTATATAACAGAGTAACCATTGTCTAAGTGGTTGCAAACGCTTTGGTATAAGTACAAGCCCTGTCACTCACTTTTCACTAATAATTTTTTTACTTTTTTCCTTTTTTTTTTCTCCACTTTTCACTATCACTAACAAAATTTCTACTTTTCACTAATGATAGTTACCACTTTTTCCTAACAAAATTTCTACTTTTCACTAATAATAGTTACCACTTTTCACTAATAAAGTTTTCACTTTTCACTAATAATAGTTATCATTTTTCACTAATAAAATTTCTACTTTTCACTAATAAAATTTTCACTTTCCATTAATACTTACCACACTTTTCTTCGGGATTGATATAGTGACCACTTTCTCTCTCTCTCATCACTTTCTCTTTTCTCCATCAATGGAGATCCTCTCAACTCACCTGAAGAAAAAAGAAATTAAAGAAAGTAATTCCAATACTGTTTTGACCACTTTCTCTCTTCTCCATCAATGGAGATCCTCTCAACTCGCCTGAAGTGACCACTTTCTCTCTCTCTTATCACTTTCTCTCTCTTCTCCATCAATGGAGATCCTCTCAACTCGCTGAAGAAAAAAGAAAGTAAGTCTATTTTTGACCACTTTTTCTCTCTCTTCTCCATCAATGGAGATCCTAGAAAAAAAGTACTTTCAATATTGTTTTGGTTCAGCGGAGAAATAAATCTATTCTGAGGAGACATGGCGGTCGAAGAGGGTTTCCCTGCCTCTCGCTGCTTGGCGCCGGACGACTTCGAGCCCGAAGATTTACTCATTTTGTTGCGACGACAACCGCCCCCCACAGAAATCTAGAGATTACAAAGGAGAAAAGGAGGGAGAATAATTTGTTAAAAAAACTATTAAAAAAATCGTGTGCACCTGCACAGTGTGCATATAAGATTTTCCCCTTTAAAAATGATAAATGTTAATTTGTGTTAATTTTTAACCCGTTTTAATCTATAGTGTAAATGAGCCTTATCGAGTTGTATCAAACTTGAACTCGATTCTATATGTAACACCCCTAAAATTTTCAAATTAGTTATTTTAAAAATGCATTTAATTTTTTTTTTTTTTGATGGAAGTTAAATACCCATTCCTTTTTTCCCCTCCCCATGACTCGAACCTAGGACCTAAGGCCTAGGTAGTGGTGCTCTAACCACTTGAGCTATTCCACTTTGTCAAATATTTATTTTATTTTAAATAAGAGATTTCATATGATTTTAAAATAAAAATATATTGTTCATTCCTATGTTATCAACATATATTTTCAAATAAAATATATTTACATACTCACACCTAATTATATATATATATATATATATATAAATTTAAGTAATCGTTTTAAAACTTTCGTTTTTCATAAAAATATATATATACTTTAAATAACTTATTTCTGTTTCTCTTGAAATTAAAAATATCTTTAATTAGGGATTATTTCCTTTTCATGATATTTTCCAATAGTTGTAATAAACTGAATTTCCAAATGCATGTACTCTAAAAAGTCGGAGGAATGATTCTACTAATTAGATTTCAAAATCAACCCTCAAGCCTAAATTTAAATCTTGACGTCATTTCTCCTCATTAGTATTATTTTTAAAATTCCTTATTTAATTATTCTATGAAATAAGATTTAAAACGAGATATTTATAAATTCCCATAAACATCTATAAAGAATATTTTAAAGTAAATCAAATCTTATTTTTATGGTATATTCAAATTCCTAACTTTTCTCTCACGAAACCTATTTTCTTCCCTATAAATAGAGCTCCATATTTACAAAGCAAAAGCACACATCATAATATTTTCACACAAAACTCTAAATTTATTTATTCTACTCGCGGTTTATGAAAGTCGAGTCCAAAAGGATTAAGATTATTTTTTGCATTCACGACATTTATTTCAGGTGTGGTTTCTTTGCCTTTATTAACTGCTTCATATGAATAGACTGTTTATGTGCATTGTGATATGACTTGAATGTGAGTGAATATTTAATGTAAAAGTTTATGAAAGGCTAGGGGCTTAAAAGAAGAGGCCCGGGATTGAAAAGAGGTCCTCGTTGAACTCGGGATTGAAGAGAGATCTTTGGGGGATCCGCCGTGCACAAGAAAAGAACTCGGGACTGAAAAGAGGTCTTTGAGGGGGACCCAGTGGGATTTAAAAGAGATCCTTGGGATAACCGTGAAACGTAATTAATAATTAATCGAAAGTACGATAAAAAAGTGTTTATGTGAGATGAAAGGTGCTTATGTGACTTTTTGTAAATTACGTGATTTTATGTGATTATACATTTTATTTGTATGTCGTATTTAATATTGTCAAAGTGACTTCACTGAGCTAGTGGTTTTGCTCATACCATACATTTAACATTTCAGATTCAGGTTGATCAGTTGATGGCGAGGAGAGGCGGTGGATGTCAAATCGTCATATTTTATTTTATGAATTTAAGCAATTAAAATTCAAGTGTATTAATATTTAGGCTTTTTAATTAAAAAATCATGTGTATTAATATTTAGGCTTTTTAATTAAAAAATCATTTTGAGATGTTTAATGTCTCGAGGCTTCCGCTGTTATTCAAATAATTTTATTATTAAATAAATTTATGGTCCACTTTCTTATATTTAAATTTTAGTTCATGTCCTTTATTTTAAAATTGTTAAGTATTTCTGCAAAATTTACTTTTATGAAAATTGGGGCGTGACACTATAGAGAAAACTCGAAGTTTAAAATTCAACCCAATCAAGCTTATTTTTTTGAATTCGAACTCGACTCGGTTCGACTCGAGGAAAAACTCGAAATATTCAAACTCGACTCGGTTCAACTCGATATCTTACTTATCATTAATTAAATATTTTTATTTTATGTATAATTAAAGTGTATTTATATATAATTAACATAGTTGTAAATTTATATGAGCTTGATTAGCTATGCTCGCGAGCCAACTATTGTTGAGCTTGAATTCGAGGGCGACTCAATTAAACTTGAGTCGATTTCAAGTAGCTCGTGAGCGGACCGACTCACTTAAGTATTTGCCTTGTTCTAATTTATTGACCGTTATTAAGACTTGAAAATCCTCTAATCAAAAGATATTAGAGAACCGCCCAGCAAAACACCGTACCGCCACCGCGCTCCGCCATGACCGACCATAAACCCCTCAAAACCCTTCTCCCAACCGAACCATTCGAGCTCGAATCTGGTCTCTCCCTCATCCCTAGGATAAGGCTCAACCTAACAGTTCACCGCGCAGACAAATCCGTATCCCCAATCGACGAGTGGAAGCTCAAACGCTCTTTAATCGACTATCTCAAAACCTCGCATTCAATATCTATTCCAGAAGAAGAAATCAAAATTTTCAAGTATAGAGACCTGAAGAAGCGGAAGCGTGAAGATCCCGTGGCGCGTGGGAGCTTATTCGTGTTGGATTTTGGGTTTCTGTCGAAGAGATTGGTGCTGAACGGAGAGGATGGAGTGGAGAAAGAGTTTTTGGAGTGGAGGAAGGGGATTGTGGCGGATATGGATGGAATGGAGTCGAATTTGGAAGGGGTGAAGTTCAAATTGAGTGTTGAGGTGCCAAAAGGGGATGATTTTGAAGGGATGAAGAAAGAGTGGGAAGAGATTGCCGCATTTGGGGCACGAGGTATGCCAATTGTTTTGTTTCTATTTGATATCTCTGTTAAAGGAAGAATGCCAATTACCGAGAATTAGAGTTGAAGCATAAATAATGCCTTTGAGTGTGAAAGTGAGCTCAATTCCTTGTGTGAAACTGTTTGATAATAGGTAGTTTGATCCATAGATATCAGAAGGACAGTAAGAAAAGAAAAAGTGGAAAAACGACATTGATTTCTCTGGAATATGATTAATTCTTTAAATATCTTGTCTTATGGTGACTTGACATGCTTTATCATTGTGGTTTAAGAAATCATTTATAAGGATTAATAAATGTCTTTTTGGTATTATGCTGATTCTTGTTTTGAAATAATTTTCTTGAGTGCCTTTCTCTAGCTTAGTTGTCTTTCATGACTAATTTGATATTAGACATTAAGAATCCCCTTCTTCAAAGTATTTGGATAATTGGATCTTTCAATGCAAAAGTTGCTATCTGGGGAATATCAGAATGACTGCTCAAATCATACCATTATAAGGTTTACATTGAGTGATTTGTTGAATTGGGCTAATAACTTCATTTATGTTATATCGGACTTTCTACTGAAACTTTGGGTCACCATTTGTCTCTGACTATAGTCAATGAATACAAAGTTACCTAGGTTTTTATCTTTTATTGAAATATTTATTCTTCTTTAACAAGTGTGATATAGCTTGCAGCATGGTTGCCAACCGTTTTAAGATGTTGATTAGTTTTGCATTAAATTTGTACTGAACGCATATGTGTGGGAAAATAGGCTTCTGCTTTTTGCATGATTCAGTGCCTAGCTTCTGAATGTTTACTTTTGCTTTTGTGATGATGAGTTGCTTACATGTTGTAATATCCAGATAATTTTGCTCCTCTGGTTTTGATTGATATTTTTAGGGTATGTTTGATTTGGGATTTACAGGATTTTAAAACCTGGAACTCAAAATCTAATGGATTTCGAAATCTTGATAGATAGTAATGGTGTGTGTTTGTTTTGATATTTAAATAGTGCAAGATTTAACTTTATGTCAAATCAATGTCTAAGAGTAAGTGATGTTGTATTATTGTTGATTGTAATTGTATGATTGTGTAAGAATTAGTGTGTGTTATTGGAAGTTGCTAAACTGAGAATAAAGGGTATTAAAAAGGATAAATAAAATAAGAGTGAGAATAAAAAAACCATATTTGCATTAATGAGTCATTGGAGAGTGTGGTGTACAAAAAAATACTCCCTCCATCTAAACTTAATAAGTCTAATTTCCTTTTTGTCCGTCCTAACTTAATATGCATAATTCCATTAATGGAAATATTTATTCCCCCAAATTTGAGATGTCCATTACTTGATGGATGTAGGCTATGCAAGGAGTGAGAAGCAGCAGCCTGATACGATCATATTGAGAGGTGTTCCATCTAGGTGGTTTGCTGAGCCCCGGGTTTCATCCAAACCTTCAATGCTGGTTACTCATACCATCTTTTCGGCATTTGGAAAGATAAGGTCTGTTCATTTATTGACTTGTTTTCTGTCACATTGATGACTTCATTGCTAATGAAAATAAATTATGGGATGACAAATGAAATTTTGTCCTCGATTCAAGAGAATGCTATTTGTTTGAATCTTTATATTGATATATGTTGTACTTTTATAAATTAATATGATTTTTTAATTCACGCTGGTGCTTTGATAAGGCCATTGGTACTTTAGAACATCTATTAAACATATGATGATATATTTGATGCACTATTAGGCCAGGGTAACATATTCTAACAATTATAGGATTTATTAATACATTGATTTAGTTTTTTATCCAAACAAGAGAATGGATTTGACTGTGGATTTATACATCCACAGGTCCAAATCCTTCCATCCAAACACAGCCTTAACGCCAATTTCATATTTCCATTCCTATATTTCATCATTTTACTTCACATTCTATCCTCTTATGATTATGACTAAGCACACTCAAGTGTTTGTATGTGATATCACATCCTTTCATAAAAAATGCTGACATAACACAACATTTTATTTAATATTTTCAACTTCAGTCTCCTATGGGCCTCTATTTACATGTAATTGATGATCCAAACGACCACAAGTCATAACAATATAAATGTTATACCTGTGGACTTATCTCATTTAAGCTGTACAATGATCTACTCAAGTTTATTGGCCAAAGAACCTATCAAATTATATCCTTATCAAGTCATTACTGGGATCGTTTGGTTTTTATTGAACTAGATAATTAGTCAAATAAAGTAGAGTTTTATAGAATGATCCCTTAATACTAAAAAAGGGATATGCTGTGAAGAAATATGGGGTTTATGTGCCAATTTCAGAGCAAGTGGGGCATACACTCCTTTTTCAGAAGCTTGGTAATTATATTCAGTTAGGTTTATTTGATTTGGGATTTAGATGATTTTCTAGTGGATTACAAAATCTTGATAAATAGCAATGGTGTGTGTTAGTTTTGAGATTTTTAAATAGGGTAAGGTTTAACTTTATGTCAAATTGATATGTGAGAGTGTGTGATGTTGTAATATTATAGTATTATTGTTGATTGTAATTGTAATGATCGAATGATTGTATAATAATTGGTGTGTTTATTGGAAGTTGCAAAAGTGAGAATAAAATGTGTGAAAAGTGATTAATAAAATAAGAGAGAAAAATAAAAAAGCATATTTGCATTAACGAGTCATTGGAGAGAGACAAGTGTGACATTTAAAAAATGGTAGTTATAGCCTAATAGGGTTTATACTATAATCCCAAAGTAGAATTGAATTTTGATTTCGAAATCCCAAATCTGGCTTTGTAATCCCAAATCAAATATACCCTAATGCTGTTGCAGTGTATTTTATTTGTTTCTTCATTATTGCACCTATAAACTGTTCATCTTTAGGAATCTTGATGTTGGTGAGGATAATGAGAAAACCGAACATGAGGATGAAGATGATGGGAACCTAGTTTCAGGTCTCCATTGTAAGATTGTAGTTCAGTTTGAAAGTCACAAGGACTTCTGTCATGCGTTGAAGGTTTTATGTGGCCGCTCCTTAAATAAGGTAGACATATATTCTTTCATTTCATCCCGTAAATGCTAATAAAACAGCAATATTTTCATATGAATACCTGCTAGTAATATTGACTTCACTGCCTATGAATTTTTTCCTTATGCCTTTGAATACAAATTGTTGTTGAGAAAAGATTATAATTAATGTAGCAAGGATCGCGATTGAGAGCTGATTACGAAGTCATGTGGGACAGAGATGGATTTTTTCGTAACAGTAGAAACCGATCAGAAGAAGGCAAGAGATGGGCCCCAGCAAGTGATGCAGGGGGTTATAGAAGTGGAGCTTCTGGACTTCTATCACAAGTCTCTCGATTTACCACTGATGATAACCGGAGAAAGCGATTCAAGGTAGGTAACAAAATTACAACTTTAACCTGTGGCCAAGTGGCATGGAGGAGACGAAAGAAAGCATTTCATTCACAAAATTCTTTCGTGTTTATACCGTTAGTTAGTTTTCAACTCTGGCCAAGTGGAAGGTTCCTGATGATTCTCTTATATGCAGGATTGAAGAATGTCTCAGAAGTTTTTAGTAATGATGGAGCAGAAAGGCTTAAACAAACTACTTGTATTTTGTAGATTTGAGGTTTTAACTTTTCATATTCATTCTCAAAGACAAAAGGTATTTTTGTAAAATATCTTCATTAACCTGAACCATCAATTATGCAATTACTTTGTATTTTACGTGGATTTTTAAACAATATTCGATGTTTTATTACGTATGAGTGTGCAAATATTAATTGTTTCATTTAATTTTTTAAGATCCTTTCACTGGAACGATTTTATTCAGGATTTAAAAATCCATTTAAAAAAAATAAAAATCACATTTTAAGATCCTATCAATTAACATAATAAAATCATTGTACTCAAAGTATTATAATTTACACAAGTATAATAATTTTAATCATTACCAAATCATTTACTCATTATAATTTAATAATACAATTTCATTTAATCGTATACATATGTTTGAGAGTCCAAATCTATTAATCTTGTCAATTAACTTGAATTTGAATATTTTCTAATTAAAACAAATAATTTATGAGATTTTTTTTTTTGAATTACATTAAATACCCATCGCTTTTCCCCCTCCCCATGACTCGAACCCAGGATCTTTAAATACCCATCGCTTTTCCCCCTCCCCATGACTCGAACCCAGGATCTTAAGCCTAGTGGTGCTCTAACCACTTGAGCTATCCAACTTCGTCACAAATAATTTATGAGATGATATTAATAAAGAATACATATCTAGCTCTCCATTTCGGGGAGTAGAAATTTGTGAATAATAATGAAAGTAGAAGAATTTGTGGTTCTGCCATCCTATCCCACATCGGTAGTATAGACTACTAGGGCGCGTTTGGTACATGAGATTAGGGCAGATTATGGCCTAATCTAGGCCTAATCTTTAGTTTGGTTGCCAATGATTAGGGGTGAAAACGGATCGGATATTTCCCGACCGACCCGGAACCGTATCCGGTCGGATACGAATTCGGTATAAAAATTTAGTATCCGGGCGGATACGAATTCGAATACGGATAGTTGACTTCGGATTCGGATTCGGATTCGGAATACATAAGATCCGACCGTATTCGAGTTTTCCCATATTTTATCGGATATAATAAATTCGGAAACCCGAATTTTTTAATATATTTTATTTTATATTTTATATTAATTTTATTAAAGCTCTATTATAACTTATAACATTATTGGGCCTTGTTAAAAACTAAAAAGTGGTGCACAAAAACTTATATGCAATATTGCATACATGCATTTCAGTTATTCACACACATGTTTTTTATAAATACACCCACAAGCTTAATTCACACACACATTTTTTATAAATACACCCACAAGCTTAATTCACACACACATTTTTTATAAATACACCCACTGACAGCTCAATTCACACCCACGCTTTTTATAAATGCACCCACTGACAGAAATTGAACATGGTCGTCTTCTCCGAGCAGTTTTCGGTCACCTCAGGCCGCGGTCGGACGCTGCAATTTACGATGACCTTAATCCTTAAATATTTTATATTTCTTTAAATATTCTTTAATACTAATTATTATGGGTCAATGTTATTTTGTATTACGTGCAATATTATATGTTACTATATACTCCGTATTATATCTTACTACATGCAATACTATATGTTACTATATACTCCGTATTATAATATGGGTTACTTAATCAATAAAAAAAAAATAAAAATATAAAAGAATCAGTATTACTATATAAAATTGTGTTATTACTACATGTAATAATTTGTTTTACTACATAAAAAATTATATGTTACTACATACTACAGTTTGAATTACTGCATTGAATAGACGTTTGTTACTATATGTAACTTTATCAAATTATCTAATATTTTTCGCATCATCCTACAATAAAACCTTTTGTATTACAACATGATTATTGTGTTTACTACATTCGATAATATATGTTACTACATATTATAATGTGAGTTACTACAACAATAAAAACACTAGAAAAAACGTGTTACTAAATAAAAGAATTTGTATTATTATATAAATAGTTTGTGTTATTACTACATAAAATAATGTGTATTACTACATATTACAATTTGAATTACTACATTTAATATCCCGCGTTCGACAATAAAATAAAAGATAAAAAAATCACAAAAACGAGTAAAATAAACGGATTAAAAATTTCGAATTAAGTTGTTAGTGGGTGTATTTATAAAAAATGTGTGTGAATTAAGTTTGTTGGTGTATTTATAAAAATTGTGTGTGTGAATTAAGCTTGTGGGTGTATTTATAAATAATATGTGTGTGAATGACTGAAATGCATATATGCAATATTTCATACAAGACTAGCCCAAAGTGGTGATGTTTACGAAGGATATATTTTGATGATTTCATGTTTGTTGATTTTTTATGTGTTTCAATCACATTTTGATGATTTCCATTTGAAATATATTATCCGATTATAGTTATTCGAATCCGGCCCGGATTCGTCCGATATCCGTTCCGTATTCGTATACCGAATATTCCGAATTCGTATCCGAATCCGACTTTTCCGTATCCGACTCCGAATTCGAGAAAAAAATATGGTTTAGGATACGGTATAAGCACTATCCGTCCGTATCCGATCCGTTTTCACCCCTACCAATGATTTGGTCCGCGTTTTTTGTTAGGCCCGTGTGTAAATTGAAGACAAAGGGCCATATTTAATCTGCCCAAATTTGGGGAGATTGTCAATCTTGGCAAAAACACGGAGCAGATTAAGGGCCTAATTCCTAAAATACCCCTTGGGTATATAAAGGGAACCCTTGCCTTTTCCACTTCATAATTTCTGCCTTATGTACAGACTCCCCTCTCTGGCGACGAGGTAGGCGAAACGACGAAATGGCGATTCATCTCCTCCGTTCATCACCTCCGTTCATCACCTCCGTTCATCTCCTCCGTTCATCACTTCCATTCATCACTCTCCCTCTCACCTCTTTCTCCCTTCGTCTTCTTCCAGATTTCTAACGTTTTTACCTCCTCGTATTTTTTAGGGTTTTGCTTTGGGGATTTGGGCTTTTAGGGGCGAATCTGTTCACGCAAGGTTGAATCGAGTAGTACGAGGTTCGTATATTTGTGATTCTACACACACACACCTTTGACGATTGCGAACACACACACACTTGGCGATTGCGAACACACACAACTTCATGTATTACCCAAAAACATCTATTCCGTAAAAAGTATTCCAGATTTCTGACGTTTTCACCTCCTGGTATTTTTTAGGGTTTTGCTTTGGGGATTTGGGCTTTTGGGGGCGAATCTGTTCACGCAAGGTTGAATCGAGTAGCACGAGGTTCGTATATTTGTGATTCTACACACACACACTTGGCGACTGCGAACACACACAACTTCATGTATTACCCAAAAACATCTATTCCGTAATCTCATTTTTTTGGGTTATAGCCAGTTTTTGTCGATTAATCTCATATTTTTGGTTTATAGCCTAAAAAAAATTCAGGTCTGTTATTTTATGGTGATTGTTCATGTGTTTATTGTTATTCTTTGTGAAGTGAAGTAATGTGTATATGTGTTACTGTGTTAATAATTGTGTTTGCATAAGTATTTTGTCACTTGTCTCTATACTTTCATAAACTACATTCATGGTTATTTCCATATAATGGTGAAAATTTTCTCAATTATTATTGGTTATTTTCATATAATGGTGAAATTTTTGTGTTTGCATGTGGAATCTTTTGCACTGTTTTGCTTATTTTTTTGATGTCCTGTTTTCTAAATATGGCTGCCATGGGCTATTGGGTGTGTGTTATGGTCTGAATACTTGTATTTTGCCTTTATTTGCACTTCTGGAGTTTGGAAGTGTATATTGTAGTTGTACATGTATGTAATATATTGTTTGTTTTAATGTTTTCAACTGTGTTGCACTAGGTGTGGGTTATGGTTGCTAATGTTGCACTGTGTTGCACTATTTTGTTTTCATGTTTAAAACGAGATTGTTGTAATTAATTCTATTGTCCATCAATGAATGTAGGAGATTATAATGTCATCTGTACACCCTAATGTTGCCGTGATTACGGATGAACTCGTTAAACAATTCAGGTATGGGCTTTGGGAGCTCGTTGACGATGAAATGCTACTTACAAAAGTTGAGAAAATCTTGGAGCACCGAGATATAACGACAATTGAAAAATACAATATACTTGTGGACGATATTGTGGACTGGTACGAAGACCCAGACATTCCAGAATTTTCTGTTCAGGGTATCAAGGCAAAATTCAATGAACTGGCTAACAATCACTTGAGGTTCCGACAATTTGTTTTTGGAACAAGGGGAGTGGCGTATAACTTCTGCACACACGAGGTGAAAGTCAATGACGAGTACTGGACTCGTGGAAAGGTTGAATGTAGTTCCTTTCTTCTATTATAGTCCATACACCGTCGTATTTGTACTGAACTTTTTGTTGACAATTAACTAATTATTTGCAGGAACCTCCTTTCAAAGCATGGTTTCGGGAGTTCGGGTGGCCCTTGTACTCTCAGTGCCATCGAATTTTTGAGGTCAAGGGCCTTGATAAATTCGCACGGCCTCAGTATCCGGGTATCGAACCTTACATTCCAGCTGGGATTGAAGTGTCTGAAGAGGTTGACTGTTTTCGCACGTACTATCGAATGGTCAAGTGTCCGTGCGGTTCTAAGTTCATTTAGATTCTAAATTGTATGAAGGTGTTGGTACTTTTGTAATTATGTGCTTTTGTTGTCCAAACACCTACAAATTACTAATGGGATTTTGAACAATGGTTTCGTATGTGAATTCATTTTGTTAATCAGGCAACACTCTGAACTTATGTAATTATGGCTTTTAATTTTTGCAGATATAGTTATTTTTTGGGTTTACAAGTATGAATCTGTGTGTAATTATGTTTGTGTTTGCCTAAGTCCATGTTTGTGTTCTTAATTGGTTATTGTGATTCTTGTTTGTGTTTTCATGTGGATTTTCTCATGACTCTTGTGTTCTTAATTGGATTTTTTTTTTGTTATTTTGTTGCTTATAAATAGCTTTGAGTGCCTTGTGAGTTATGTATATGCAGTATATTTTTTTGCTTCTTTGGTGTGCTATAATTAGCTTTTCATGTGAAATCGAGGGTTGGTGGTGCGATTAAGCAGGAGGAGTTGAAGGCTAAAGAAGGAAAGCCATTTGACTATTTTATCAGGTTTGTGATTGATGAATCATTTGCCGAAATTTGATGTGGGAGTTCAACCAAATAAGTGCAAGACTGTTGAGCATAAGCCTGATAATTGAATCACTATAAACAATGAGGTACTTGAAGTTGTTCAATTCGTTTCAGTTCCATTCACAATATCCTTCCTGCTTCTTGATTCAATACCATATCAATGCAATTGTGATTTATTAACTAAATAAAATAACCCACATACATATGCCTAAAAAACAATTTAATCAAGATTCAAGAAACGATTAACTGGGTCCAAATCACATTCATCAATCAAAAAAAGGGGAAGAAGCAAGAAATTAAAATACAAATTAATTGAAAAGAGTCAATTTGCAATTTGAAAAGAGTTAATATGACTACAATGGAAAACGAAACATAATACATAGAACATTCGAATTTGCAATTTAAAGTGGTACATACGTTGAATACGATTGACAAGAGTCACACTGAGCTTACTTTTTCCATGGCGAAACATTCACCCAACTTGGTGGACAGTTGATTCGACTAATATCATCCTTATCCTTTTTCCTTATTCTCTTTGTTTGACGATGAAGTTATCGACGAATCTGAACTTGAGTCGTCATGGAATGTGATAAGATCTTTCCAAAAACTATTGAAGGAACTAGTGTTGTCAAGCTCTTTCCCCTTGTTTGAATGGTTAATGTTATAATTGGGCTGCATATTGTTCTCGAAGTAGGCAGATGTGCAATCAACGAGTCGAGAAGGTTCGTTGGGAGGTTCTCCAAATAGAATCCGTAGCCACTGCCATGCAGGGTCGCCCTTCGTTTGGTAAGCTTGGGCAAATTCATTCACCTATTAAAATGAAGGTACAATAAATTGTACTTAATCCACAATCGTAAACAACGTATACACATTCATCTATTAGTTTTGAGTTAAAAAATACCTGTATGATATTACGCCACATGTTATCCTCAGCATGAACATAGTTCGTTGCTTCATCATAACGAACCCCATTGAGTTGTATCAACCAAGAAAAAATATGGTGCCGCCTACGGAGTTTCTCTAGTTGGCTGACATAGAAGTCATGGTCGAAAGATTTTTTGTTCTGCGTATTGACAACAAATCGGGATGTTTCAATTGCCTCGTACTTGTCTTCATCCGTAGAGAACATTCCCATAATGACATGGTCGGACAACCCCTCAGCAAAATCGTTGTCGATCTTTTCATTCCACTCTAACCATACAAGAAATCTTCTTGCTTACTCATGTTTTCTTCTATGGGCTAATTTTTTTCAATACATAGACTTTGGTTTATGGTCATGTGTTAGGGGTTACTCATTATTTTATATGGGACATGATTGATGAAGGGAATATATTCCAATACAATGTAAAATCACATGTTTTGGCATTTTCCACAATGTGTTGTCATTCACATTTATATTTCCAACACTATTTGTTTGGCCTTTTCGCATGGACATTCATGTAGACTTGCTATCTAATAAAGTCTACTTTGTTGTAGCTTGTATCATGTGACTTTTGCACTACTATGCATAATTTAAGTCACAAAAAAAAAAATGTATTGTTCGATTTTATTTGGTCACAAAAAAATGTAGTTAAATGTAAGTTTAAGTCACAAAAAAAAAAAATACATGTCAACATAATTTTATATTGTTCGATTTTATTTGGTGTTTCATCTTTGGAATCTGATTCACGTGTTATGCAACACTAAAATAAACAACCGCAAGTGTACGGTGTCTATCGTAGCGTGATAAGCACGAGGTCGATCCCACGAGGAGGTTAAGCGTAAAAGGGTAGTTTGCTAGTCGAGTTCTAAGTAGACGTGATCGATAATTTGAGTGGTGTGAATTACTCTAAGATTACCTAACAATGTGTCACCAATAAGTAATGAAGAGTAAATACAAAATCGATCAAATACCATGCAAATCAATAAAACGAAGGTAAAATGGATAAAAACGCAAAGAAGGAAAGGTGGGTTCCAAGGCAATTGTAATACATAGATATCCGTTTATGATCTCGTTTAATTGGCCATTAAGGTTATCTCATATAGGGTGATCACACAAGAAGAATTAATTAATCTCTCGATCTAATTAACCAAAGACGCAATGTAACATAGGCTCGTATTTCTACCTCACAAATGTTATACCGCCTAAAATAGCTCCTAGGATCATTCAAGTCCCTCTCCGATAATTAATCCTCTTTCGAGATCATAATAATACCGGGTTGCATGCTTGCATACGATTAAACGGAATAAATCTCTCGATCTTACCCCAATTAACAATGAATTAAGCAAATAATCATGGCCAATAACAACATGCTTTGCAATAAGGAATTAAGCACACAAATAAGAGACAAACACCAATTAAAGCAAGAAATTAATCATAAACTTCAATCCAAGTATTTACAATGCCTTAGAACCACAAATTTGTTTAGCTACTAACTAGCATAATGAAATTACAAAATCCCAATGAAATAACTAAATAAAAAGGAAAAGAAAGAGAAAGCTTAGTCTAGATTGTGGTAGGGAATGAAATTCCCAAGCTAATGCCTCTTCCCTTGCATGGATTGGTGGAGAGATGAAAAAGTTATGGCCAAAACACCTCCAAATGTGTGTAATTATGTGTGGATTGGGGAAAGGTGTCTTGGATTTCAAGAAAAGGGGTATTTATAGTGTTGGGGTAGGGTTTGGGTGTGATATTTGCAAGTAAGTCCTTCAAAAATGGAGAAAACACGCGTTTGGAACCGAAAATGGAGCGGCCCGGCCGGGTGAAGTGTTGGCCGACCAAAAATAAAAACAGAGCACAGGTGGCCTGGCCGGGCGAGTGATGCCGCCCGGCCGGGCGGAAGGTTCGTAAATGGCGAGGGGCGTTGGCTTGTTCGGCCGCCCGGCCGGGCGAGTGATGCCACCCGGCCGGGCCAAAGTTTCGACTTGGCCAAAATTTTATTGCTCGGCCGCCCGGCCGGGCGAGTCATGCCACCCGGCCGGGCGAGTCATGCCACCCGGCCGGGCCAAAGTTTCGACTTTGGCTCCTTGTGTCGTTTTCGTCCTCCAACTTCGTCCCTCCGTATCTTGAGCTTCCGACCTCCGATCGACTCGATTCTTTTAGCTATTCCACTCCATTTTTCGAGCCGGATCCAATGGTGCACTCCTCTTTCCGATCCGATCACTTGTGGTATGTGTTTTGCTCCAAATTCCATCGTTTTACCTATAAAATCGACAAAACAATACCTTTCTCTCATTTTGGCTAAAATAATCATATTCAATTCATAAATCAATGAAATCCATATCAAAATACTCTTCACATGTGCCCCTAAAACATGTAAATTCCACCCGAATCAAACTCCCCCAAACTTAAAATGTTGTTCGTCCTCAAACAACTAAGCACTTAAAGTAATGAGGGTGGAATGATCACAATGGAATATTCAATGCAAATCACACATGCAAAGTAAGATGTAATGATATCCCTTTCTCAAAGTGCATCTCTCAATGACGGTCATAGGCTCATTATTGCAATTCACACTCATGGATCAAAGACTACATAAACACACAACACATTGTGAATGGGAAACATAATCCAAGTGCTCAAGTCCTCTACTCACATGACAAAGTGTTTCTCTCAAACACACAAACAAATTGAGGATATTCATGCACTCATCAACCAAGTCATGCTATGAAATCACCATATGCTTGCCCAACTTCTACTTTCTACACACAATCAAATGCTCAACAATGTAATCAATAGGACTTAATCAAGGATGTAACATTGGCTCTTTGGACAAGGTAGGATGAATTTTTGGAATTTGTGACTCTTCTAGTGGAGGACAAAGCTTGTTGTTTTACAATGTGTGCTTTCACTTTCAAACTTTGCAAACTTCATCCTCACTTTTCCTTTTCTTTTCTTTTTCAAGCATTCATCACCTCATCTTTTTGAACCATTTTTCTTTCCAAGCTTTTGGGGCTCTTTGTCCCTCTTTTCTTTTCCTTGATTTTCTTTTCATCTTTCTCTTTTTTTTTTCTCAACTTTTCCACTTTCTCCTTTCACCAAAGATATTCATTCAAGCACATGTTTTTCCACTTTGTCTTTTATCCACCACTAGATGTAGGTATCAAAGGCTCAAAAAGGCTAAGTGGTTAACATTGTAGTTTGCCAAGAAAAATGAGGAATTAAGCTCAAGGGGCTAACTACGGAAAATTACTTCGGTTTTGGGAAATTTTGGCTAAGTGACTTTTTTAGAACAAGATGGCCTATATCACATCACAAAGTCTCACACAATCATGCTTTCAAACAAGAACATGGGCAAGTTCTAGGATCACTAACAATAACCTAGTCCACTCTCAAATGAATCAAACCGGAATACATGCTCAAATTATGGCTCAAATCTCACCGGTTTATTCAATAGGACTTTCACAATCATCAAATGTTCCCAAACAACAACACATCATGCATCCATGCTATCAAAGCTCACAAATATGAACACAACATGATACCATATTCCAACACCAATCATGCATACATTCAAAGCAAATAGACATCACCACAACTACTCAACAATGGATTCCAATGACTATTCATGCTCACATTTCACCAATTGTCTACTACCCAACATATGATCAAAACCAACTTAAACAATATACACATGTGAAAGCCAAGTGTGCGCCGGTGCAAAGTGTGACACAAGTAGAACGACGAACCGGTGCAATGGTAACAACTAGTAGAAAAAAAAAATCAAAGAAAAATAACTCCCCCAAACTTAGAATTTTACTATGTAAAAATTCTAAGTTTGGGGCTACAAGTTGTTACCTCCCTCCTTGCACATCCAATGCTTCTTCAAAGATCATCATTGCAACACTTGCTTCCTCCACTCCAAAGTTGGCTTTGCTTCTTCTTCATTCTCCAAGACTTGCTATCCATAGTACTCTTCATCCATACCTACAAAATAAACCAAGCCATCAAAACTATCAAAGCAATAAAAACAAGAAAGCAATAAAACCTTTGGTTGCCTCCCAAGAAGCGCTATTTTTAACGTCCTATACCGGACGGTTCTTCCTTGAGGGGGATATCAAGTCACCCCAACATCCTCCTTGTTCTTAACCTTCTTAGCCCATGCAACCTTCTTGAAACCATTGAAGCATCCACTAGCCACTCCATCCGGCTCTTCAATCATGTCATAAGAGGTTGATGCCTCATTCATCCCCAAGTTCGTATAAGTAACTTTTCTTGATTTGGGGGAGTTTTTGAAGAAAACTCCCCCAAACTTGGCCTTCTTGCCCCTCTTCAACTCATCGTCTTCCACCTTGGGGTTCTCCTCCACAATATTTATCTTGGGCTCTTCTTCCACCTTATCTTCCATGAGCTTTGAATAAGGATCTCTCTTGGAGTACACATATTCTTCCTCCTCATCCTCATCATCACGAAATCTAACGGCCTTGTAAATGTTGAATGAGACTTTCTCCTCACCAACATGTAGTTCAAGCTCTCCGTTTCGTACATTGATGATGGCTCCACCCGTTGCTAGAAACGGTCTTCCCAAGATTAAGGGGATTGCCCTATCTTCCTCCATATCAAGTACCACAAAATCAACCGGGAATATGAATTTCCCAACTTTGACAAGCACATCCTCAACCGTTCCCAAAGGATAAACTATGGAGCGATCCGCCAATTGAAGATTCATGGTAGTAGGCGTCAATTTTCCCAAGCCAAGTGATTTGAAAAGTGATAATGGCATGAGGTTTATGCTTGCTCCAAGATCACACAAAGCACGATAAGTTCCCTCTTTGCCAATCACACAAGGCAATGTAAATGAACCGGGATCCCTAAGCTTTGGAGGTAGCTTAGCTTGAATGATGGCACTACACTCTTCGGTGAGGTTCACGGTTTCAAATTCTACCATCCTTCTCTTGTTGGACATAATCTCCTTTAAAAACTTGGCATAATGAGGCATTTGCTCAAGGGCCTCCGCAAATGGGATGTTGATGTGTATCTTTTTGAACATCTCCAAGAATTTGATGAACTTTGCATCCAAACTCGTCTTCTTGAGTCGTTGAGGGTATGGGAGTGGAGGCATGTGTGGAGATGGAGGCTTATGTGCATCATTCTCTTTCTCACTTGTTTTCTCCTTCTCAACATCTTTCTCTTCAACTTTTCTTCCTTGTTGTTCCTCTTCACCATCTTCCTTTGGCATCATAGGGCCTTCATAGCTTGTGCCACTCCTCAACTTAATTGAGTTGCATTGCTCCTTGGGGTTCAATTCCGTGGTTGAAGGGAATCGACCCGGCTTGTGTTGGTTTCCAACCATGTTAGCAATTTGGCCCACTTGAATCTCAATGGCTTTCACATCATTCTTGATTCCCATCACTTCATTTGCCAATTGACCAATTTTCTCATCTTGACTCTCAAACTTTTGCCAAGTCTTTGTCATAAAACTCTTCGTCTCTCCCATGAACTTCTTAGTTTCTCCCATGAATGTTATGAACATTTCTTCCATAGTGAGTTTTGACGAAGACTCTTCTCTCACACCATCTCGTACATTGAAATTCGACGGTGGTTGAATGGCATTGTGTGGGTTAGCATATGAGAAATTTTCATGGTTTCTCAAGCCGGGATGGTATTGGTTCGGATTAGAGGGGTGATAGTTCCCATGGGTTTGTCTTTCCCCCCAACCTCTCTCTCGAAAATGACGATCCCTTTGATTGTTCATGTAATGGGCCTCTTCATATTGATCGTCACTAGGTCCCATTAATGACTTGGCCGCCATCATCGAAGTCAATTTGTCCACCTTGTTGGATAGGGTGGCAAAATCATCCGACTCTCTAGTAGAAGCAACTTTTCGGGTTTGCCTTCTTTCGGATGGCCATTGGTTTCCGTTCTTTCCCATCTCCTCTAGGAGCACATAACCCTCTTCTGTCGTCTTTCCTAGCAAAGAACCTCCACCCGCCGAAGCATCTACCATCCCTCTCGTGCGATGGTCCATTCCATTGTAGAAGTAACAAATCAATTGATCCCTCGAAAACCCGTGTTGAGGACAACTTCTTATCAAATCCTTGAAGCGCTCCCACGCTTCGGCTAAGGACTCATCCTCATCTTGCATAAACGATGAAATCTCTCCTCGTATCTTGATGGTCTTGCTTGGAGGAAAGTATTTCATAAGAAAGGCATCTACAAGGTCGGCCCAATTTTCGATCGTCCTTAGATCAAGAGACATATACCATTGTTTTGCACGATCACGGAGGGAAAATGGGAACAATTGGAGACGGATGTAATCTTGAGGGACACGGTTGATCTTAACCGTTCCACTTATCTCTAAGAATTGAGATAAGATAAGTGGAACGGTTAGGATCCTCCTTCGACAACCCTCCAAATTGGTTGTTTTGGACCATCATGATTAGCGCCGGTTTGAGCTCAAAGTTATGAGCATCAATGGGTTCCCTACCCGCTCCTCCATAGGGCCTTGGGATAGGACGGAAGTGGTCTCTTAAGACTCTTTGTGGTTCCTCGTCCTCCCTTCGTCAACGATCTCTTTCCATCTCAACATTTTCTTCAACTCTCCGACGAAAGTTGTCCCTTAGCACTCCTTGAGGTCGGTTACCTCCATTCCCGTTAGGTTCCTCAACTCCTTCTACCCCGTGATTCTCAAATTCCTCCTCTTCTTCAACCATCGGATTTTCCCTTCGATTCATTCTTTCCAACTCTAGTCTTCTCCTTTCGGCGTTCCTTCTTCGACAATTGGCCTCAATCTCCGGATCTAAAGGGAGCACTTCTTGGTGGTTCCTCTTAGATCGTGTGATCATAAACCATGTCTATCAAAAGAGCAAACGAGAGTGAGATATACACATGAGTTCAAAGTAACAAACACAAATATTTTTTTGGATTTTTGCAAATAAAGAAAGCAAGTAAATGTCTAAACTAAAACTCTCTTAGCCTACACTCTAGAGCTTATAAAAACCTCCCCGGCAACGGCGCTATAAACTTGATTCACGTGTTATGCAACACTAAAATAAACAACCGCAAGTGTACGGTGTCTATCGTAGCGTGATAAGCACGAGGTCGATCCCACGAGGAGGTTTAGCGTAAAAGGGTAGTTTGCTAGTCGAGTTCTAAGTAGACGTGATCGATAATTTGAGTGGTGTGAATTACTCTAAGATTACCTAACAATGTGTCACCAATAAGTAATGAAGAGTAAATACGAAATCGATCAAATACCATGCAAATCAATAAAACGAAGGTAAAATGGATAAAAACGCAAAGAAGGAAAGGTGGGTTCCAAGGCAATTGTAATACATAGATATCCGTTTATGATCTCGTTTAATTGGCCATTAAGGTTATCTCATATAGGGTGATCACACAAGAAGAATTAATTAATCTCTCGATCTAATTAACCAAAGACGCAATGTAACATAGGCTCGTATTTCTACCTCACAAATGTTATACCACCTAAAATAGCTCCTAGGATCATTCAAGTCCCTCTCCGATAATTAATCCTCTTTCGAGATCATAATAATACCGGGTTGCATTCTTACATACGATTAAACGGAATAAATCTCTCGATCTTACCCCAATTAACAATGAATTAAGCAAATCATCATGACCAATAACAACATGCTTTGCAATAAGGAATTAAGCACACAAATAAGAGACAAACACCAATTAAAGCAAGAAATTAATCATAAACTTCAATCCAAGTATTTACAATGCCTTAGAACCACAAATTTGTTTAGCTACTAACTAGCATAATGAAATTACAAAATCCCAATGAAATAACTAAATAAAAAGGAAAAGAAAGAGAAAGCTTAGTCTAGATTGTGGTAGGGAATGGAATTCCCAAGCTAATGCCTCTTCCCTTGCATGGATTGGTGGAGAGATGAAGAAGTTATGGCCAAAACACCTCCAAATGTGTGTAATTATGTGTGGATTGGGGAAAGGTGTCTTGAATTTCAAGAAAGGGGGTATTTATAGTGTTGGGGTAGGGTTTGGGTGTGATATTTGCAAGTAAGTCCTTCAAAAATGGAGAAAACACGCGTTTGGAACCGAAAATGGAGCGGCCTGGCCGGGTGAAGTGTTGGCCGACCAAAAATAAAAACAGAGCACATGTGGCCCGGCCGGGCGAGTGATGCCGCCCGGCCGGGCGGAAGGTTCGTAAATGGCGAGGGGCGTTGGCTTGTTCGGCCGCCCGGCCGGGCGAGTGATGCCACCCGGTCGGGCCAAAGTTTCGACTTGGCCAAAATTGTATTGCTCGGCCGCCCGGCCGGGCGAGTCATGCCACCCGGCCGGGCCAAAGTTTCGACTTTGGCTCCTTGTGTCGTTTTCGTCCTCCAACTTCGTCCCTCCGTATCTTGAGCTTCCGACCTCCGATCGACTCGATTCTTTTGGCTATTCCACTCCAGTTTTCGAGCCGGATCCAATGGTGCACTCCTCTTTCCGATCCGATCACTTGTAGTATGTGTTTTGCTCCAAATTCCATCGTTTTACCTATAAAATCGACAAAACAATACCTTTCTCTCATTTTGGCTAAAATAATCATATTCAATGCATAAATCAATGAAATACATATCAAAATACTCTTCACATGTGCCCCTAAAACACGTAAATTCCACCCGAATCAGAATCATATATTAACATCACAAATGAAAAGTTTAAAAGGGTATGAAGGTAGTACTTTTTAGTCTTTACCAACCAAAAAAAGTTGAAAAATATTGAACATAATTTTTTTTAATGAACCTATAATATTGAATTATTTAAATTCACATTTTATTTTAAAAATCGAAATGTATATTTTTTACGAGTAATGTTTTTCTTCCAGAATAATTTGTTACAACATCAAGAATTAAAAAATAGTTTTATAATAGACTCGCCATGAATATTAATTATGACTCATTTACGTGACATGAATAGAATTTGACCCCTAAAAAGGAAGACAAAAGAAAAATAGGGTTCTCATTTTTTTTGGTGCGCGGGAATGTTCTCTTTGGTGCGCGAGAAGGTCTGTCTTATTGGCGCCAAGATGGTTTTCGATGGAATAATTACCCTCACTCATATTTTACTTACCTCACACAACACTTGGATACTCACCACACATAAAGTGTTGTCGAGGAGGAAGTTCGATAAGAAATTGTCGGGCATCAATTCAAAAAATCAAGCACGCTACTAGGTACGCATCGTTCCATAAATTAGTGGGGGGATTTTGTGTTTGCATATGTTGTTTATGTAGTTTGTATGCGCGTTGTTTGCAATCGTTTGTAATACACAGAACATACGCCATGTTTTTTGTTACATTGTTTGCAAGTCTTTTGTCTTTAGAAGTTTTACGCACGCCAAGTGTTTGATCATATGTGCTTGGGTTGGCTTGTGGTATTAATAGACTGTTTTTTGTAATACACAGAACATACACCATGTTTTTTGTTACATTATTTGCAAATCTTTTGTCTTTAGAAGTTTTACGCATGCCAAGTGTTCGATCATATGTGCTTGGGTTGGCTTGTGGTATTAATAAACTGTTTTGTTCTGAATTAAATCCACCATAAAGAAATTACATCTCGGTTCAAGTATAAATAAAAATGCTACACTAGAGTCACTTTCATGCTTAGACATAAAGATGATTAGCTTACTTTGGTTCAAGAATTTTTCCATCATATTAGAAGCAGTAAGGACTCCAAATAAATTCTAGATTCTCATAAAATTCCATCACCTCTTAAGGACATATTTTCCCCAGAAACCTCCCCTCTCCCCCCCACCCCAAAATTAAAAATACTCAATTCTTGAAGCAGATTGTGTTGTGCATTAAAAAATCAGAAAAATTCAAGATTCTTTGCACTAATGAATAAGAAATGTGATGCTTTTGTGTATCTATTGTTTTTTTTTTCCTTTCTAAATATACTGTAAGAGGAACTTAAAAAAATAATGAGAAGTTTGATAATCAGCAAAATGCTAAGCCTTATTTAAAGAAACTAAAGCAAGTTTGATAAAAGTAAATATGCCATGACAAGGACAAATGTTGCATACATCATGAGCAACAAGTTTTGATATTTCCCTCTGCTCATCCAGTTTCCAGTCCAGGCCTTCCAGTCTCTTTGTTAAATGCCTCTTTGTGGTATTAATAAACTGTTTTGTTCTGAATTAAATGATGATACAAATTAAAATAAACTCACAGTTTGGTGTTGTCATGAATTCGATAACGCAGCAAAATGAGCTTGTGTATGTATTGCTTGAAGAGATTATGCAACAGATAATGTTTTTTACGTTGATGATTGTTCAACTCATGAACAACCAAACACAACGCCGTCGTCGTCGTCAGCCTGTTAGGTATAGCATGATACATCGTATGCCCGAACAAATTAGAGAAATGAATAGGCTTGTAGGAAGGGTTGAGTCTGATTGTCTTGATAATCTACGTATGGATCGAAACACATTTGGTCGACTATGCTTACTGTTGAGAAATATGGGGGGACTTAGACCGGGCAAACATGTTACTATCGAGGAACAAGTTGCAATGTTTTTAGGAGTGTTAGCGCATCATAAAAAAATTGTATTGTGAAGTATGGGTTCCGTTGGTCTGGACAAACCGTTTCCAATTACATCAATTTAGTATTGACGGCTGTTCTTCAGCTGCATTCGATATTACTTGTTAAGCCTACACCTGTTCCAGAAGATAGTACCGATTTTCGATGGAAGTGGTTCAAGGTAAATTGTTTACGCTAATATACATATCATATATATAAATGTAGTTGAATTGTGTGTTGATAACAGTTTTTTTAAAAAATGCAGGATTGTTTAGGGGCTTTGGATGGTACATACATTAACGTACGTGTTCCTGTAGCCGATAGAGGACGTTACAGGACACGTAAGGGTCAAATTTCCACTAATGTATTGGCCGTCTGCGACAGACATATGAACTTCGCATATGTACTTCCTGGGTGGGAAGGATCTGCATCAGATGCTCGCGTGCTAAGAGACTCAGTAAATAGGACTAACGGTTTAAAGGTTCCTGCGGGTACATTTCTTATCAACTCAGATCGCCACATAATAACATTTGTTTGAAACATATTGTTATTATAATATGACCGTACTATAATTGTTTTGTGCAGATAACTTCTACTTATGCGACAATGGATATGCAAACAGCCCGGGGTTTTTGACTCCATTTAGAAGTGTCCGATACCACTTAGACGAGTGGGGTCCGAATGCATCACAGCCAGTTAACTACGAAGAACACTTAAACATGCGTCATACACGAGCGCGAAATGTTATTGAGCGTGCATTTGGGGTGTTAAAAATGCGCTGGGGAATCTTGAGAAGTGCCTCATATTATCCAATTAGAACTCAAATAAGGTTGATCATGGCATGTTTTTTGCTGCACAACTTCATTCGCAAGGAGAGGGTGCTTGACCCTTTCGAAGCTCAGCTTGATGCCGATGAAAATGAAAATGGCCACATTGGGGAGGATCCGATTGATTTCATAAATACAATCGAATCAAATCCCGCTTGGTCAAATCATAGGACCGTACTTGCGGAACAAATATGGGCGGACTTCAATAACGGGGCTTAGAACTATTTTTAGATTATGCGGTGAATATTGTTATTTGTATCACCCTTTTGTGTATTCCGTTGAAAACGTTGGTACTAGTAGTTGCTTGAATTTAATATATTTTGTTATTGAACTTAGTTATAACCTTTATTAACTGTTTTATATAGTGCTTGACTATTCATTAAGTGCATGGTGATAGCCCTCCGGAAGAATGAAATGTTATGTCATTTGTTTCATTAAGTAGTAATTATTCAATGCTTATTAAGTTCTGATTATTGTTGCTTATCATGACAGCTGGTGAAGATGGTGGACCAACCACCACAAGACCAATCACATACTGCTCAACAACGTACGTTTGCCACACCTACGGCCCAACCACATACGTTTGCTACACCAACAACCCAGACAACTACGGTGAAACGTGGTAGAGGGTCGCTCAAAAAGCCACCTGGCGGACATCGACGAACCTGGACTAAAAATGAGGAGATGGTTCTCATTCATGCACTAAAGGATCTCGTTAGCACTGGGTGGAAGAGTGAAAATGGCTTTCGTACTGGCTACTTGAACAAATTATAGGATGCAATGAAGCGAGCCAACCCACAAACGGACTTGGTCATCAATCCGAACATAACATCAAAGTTAACCACGTGGAGGAAAACCTATGCTTCGTTGGTATCTGCTCAAAGAGACACAACAGGCGTTGGTTGGAACTCGACAACGAATACTCTCGACGTAATAGACGAGCAATGGGAGGAAGTCATAAGAGTAAGTTAGTTTGTGTTTCAATGTGTATATATGATTTTAAGTAAAATTATTGATTTTTTTGAACTCTACATTCAACATTAATTTACTACAAGCATATTGCCTATATCTCCTATTAGTTTTGTGTTATATTGATGATTTAATGTGTAATTTAGTGCACGCACATTTTATTTTTTTTACTCTGCATAATGAAGTTTTTGAATTTATTGGGTTGTATGTATAACATAATAATCCTAAATAAACAATCATGGAATATTATTTAGAACCGTAAAACATCAAGTCACCCATGCAAAGCAGAAAGTAATTCTATTTCAACCAAACTTTACATTTCACCCTTTGGGACCAGTTGCTTGTTAGATTGTGAGTAGCTCCAAAATGACTACAACCTATAATTGATTGTGGAGTGAAAGGTGAGGACATAAGAAGCTAGAACATAAATATAACTTTGTCTTAACATGACTGACAAGAAGCTGCCCCATTTTCTAATTAATTTCCATGTATATATGTATGCTTATTTATTTTTATTTTTTTTACTCTGCATAATGAATTTTTTGAATTTATTGTGTTGTATGTATAACATCAATTCTATTCTGTTTTGGACGGTGTAGAAGGACCCGAATATGCGCGCTATGCGCGTCAAAGAATGGCCTATGTTTCAAGATTGGCTTGAGGTGTTTGGAAAGGATAGAGCGCAAGGAGATGTAGCTGAAGACGTAATTGATGCAGCACAATACATGCGAAACAAATACCAAAACTCAACGCCGCCATAGAGTGTTCCCGAGTCAAACGGGGACAACTATGTCAATCTCGACGAACACAATGGCTCACAACATGCTGATTCGCATGTTAACGATGGTTGCGACGAAAATAGTTCTGCATTTCAGCCCAAAGTCACCGAGCCAACTTCAACCGCTGTCGCCAACAAAAAAAGGCGCAAGGGAGTATCAAACGACCCAGTTTTGTACGAAATAATCACTGATTTCTACCGTTCAACCGGCGATCGTATTCAATCAATTGCGGATAAGATTGGGTACGACCACGACTTGGGTTTGAAGAGGAACAAGGTATTTGGACTTCTTACTGGCGTAACAGGGTTAACAATAACCGAGAAATTCGATCTTGCTGAGATCATAGGATCAAAGGTTGAAATTTTGGAAGTTTTCATGGGCCTTCCGGAGGAGCAACGTGCTTTGTACGCGTATCATCAATGGACTAAATCGAGAGGATGAAAGTTGTTCTTGCTCTAACTTTTTTGTTTTTCATGGACTAGTATGGTTACATTTGATATTTAAAGTGGGCCATTAGGCATGAACTAAATAGTATGTTTGCATGACTTTTTGTTGTACGTTTTTTGCTTTTAATGTGGACTATTATGGGGGATTGGTGTAAGCAATGTTGCGGAAAGTTTTTGCTTTTGATGGATATAACTAGTATTGGGGGCTTGGTGTAAGAAATGCAACTGTAAGTTTTTGTATTTATTGGCTAGTATATGACTTGGTGTAAACTGGAAAATGTTGTTGTATTTATGCATTTTAAGCAGTGTGCAAAATTTTTGGATCTTCCTGTTATGCCCATTTGCCACAGCCTGAATAATTAAATGAAAACAAAAGGTTTTTAAATCCAGGCCATCACATAATATACAACCAAATAGATCAATTAACCAAAGCCCCCAATCTTCACACAAATTTTTGGATCTTCCTGTTATGCGTGGAAGATAATAATGCTTAAAACTAAGAAAATGTTGTTGACTGGTATTGGTGTATTTATGCATTTTAAGTAGTGTGTAAACTTTTAAAAACCATAATATAACATTCATATTAGTACGTAGACCGGTCAACATGTAGCACAAAATAATACCAAACCTACATGCCCTATATGGACTACCGATCGGAAACTACGGCTTGGTAACAATTAGAAGACGAGAACACGGTCTAGGGTACGAAACATCAAAACGATATAGATAACACAACTTACTAGCACGTAATATCATACTTAATATTTCACTTCTTTCTGAAGGGCTTAGGACCACCGAGCTTGAAAGGGCTTGACGATGCACAAGAGTTTGATTCCTTTTTGATGGTGATCGTAGTTACCTTTGATTTATCAGACAACGGTGGTAGTGGAGTCTCGGTTGCGAACAACGGCTTCTTTCCCTTAACCCTCACGGTCTCAGATGGAACAGACACATTGTTGCTTTCTGCACTAATGACAACACAAGGATGGCTGTCATGAGTTTCATTGAATAACACCCGACGCGGCAGTTTGCGAACGGCAAGGCTAGGAGATTGAACCTCATCGTCGTCATCCGAATCTGGTATGATGTACGGTGCAGTGGCATTGTTGGGTAGACCGATGACCACACCGTCAGAGCTAATAGAAATAACATGATTGTGCACATTGTCAACGCTGAACAACTCTTCCAAGGACTCGAACATAGCGTCACCCTTATGATAGAATGCATTTGCAAACTCATTTTCCTACGATAAAAATGAAGATCGTCATAAGAATGTTACCATGTACGCGAAAAAGCAATGAACATCATGTTGAAAGGTACTACGTTGATTACGTTTTAATAACATGTATGTAGATTGATGTAATTAATTGATTGAAAAAACAC
This sequence comes from Galeopsis tetrahit, assembly GCA_963675135.1. Taxonomy (NCBI): domain Eukaryota; kingdom Viridiplantae; phylum Streptophyta; class Magnoliopsida; order Lamiales; family Lamiaceae; genus Galeopsis; species Galeopsis tetrahit. The sequence goes on from OY776125.1 coordinate 54,084,776, forward strand.
ACACTTAAAACTCAAATACTAAGACGTCTTCCTTCTACTTTTTAATTAAAATTTTCAGCGGCAAAGTCCTGATTTATTTTCATGGACTAGTTTTTTTTTTTTATTATTAGATTGTTTGTCGATTAAGCTATAATATACAGGAAGTCCTGATTTCATTATACTTTATTGTTCATGGCATTGATAATATGGAAGATATAACGTAAATAGACGACGTAATGCCATATTGCCTATACCTCGAAGATTGGAACCCATGACGGCACGTAGACGTGATTGACAGCGCGATCCCAACGGACACCTTCAACATCGAGCAACGCTTTGAAGTCTTTGTAGCGCTTCTTCAACAAAGTCACGAGAGCAAGGACTTCGTCCCACGAGAAGTCCTTGTCCATCATCACGTTAACAAATTCCTGAGCGTCTATGAGGGATTGGAGGTTATCGGCGTGGACGTCCCAATCCCCACTTTGCTTGTCACTCACAAGCACACGTATGAAGACGTTGACGGTTTCCTCAGTCCACCGACCCACGTAGAAATACGTAGCCTGTGGAGAAATGTTTTCAAACCTCATATTTGCTTTGTTACTCATTTTTTTTTTCTATGTAGGAGGTGTAGTGTAGGAAGTGGTGTGTATGCTTGTTATTTATAGAACTCATGTATATTACAACTACCTGTGTTTAATAAGCTACACGCCTCCACCCAACTACAAAATGAGTTTAATTAATGAGCTCCACCTAACTACAAAATTGGTTTATACAATTAATGAGATCCACCTAATGACCTCACATCAAATTGTAGTAGTGTTGGTATGATGTACGGTGCAGTGGCAACAAATTTATTTGTGTTTGAAGGATGTATAATACAACTCAACCCTTAATAAAAACTCAACCATCACACGCAGCAAAAAAGTACAATCATAAATTTAAAGTGTTGATGTGAATTTTCAAATTGTAGCAGTGTTGATAATGCATATCTTTAGCTCATCAAGATCAAATCTCAACAGCTAATAAACAGGTGGTAGCATTGAATGTTTACAAAACCAAAAATATTTCCTAATAATATGCATAACAGTGTTCCTAGCATTGAGTTTTAAATTACAAACATAGGGAATATAGGAACGTTATAATATGAAATTACATATTGAGCCCAACAACGAACCCAAACATAAAGAAGGTTGATGCCGCAAATAACATTAGCAACGCATACGTACACCACATTATCACAGGTTGTTGTGGACGAATCGGGACGTCGTTTAGTTCCATTATAGTCTGACCATCAACAATACAGTTTTCAACATCGGGAATACTTAAGGTTCGACGCCGCACACCGTTTGTCGAGGCATGAACCAGCTTACAAGGAGAAAACGTGTCACTCGTCATCCTAATGGGGGTACTTGATGACTGGCTAAAATTCGAAGGAGATGTTGTTGCACGTGCATTACGAACATATTCATCATACCATCGAAAACTACCTGTGTGATTGCCATCGATCGGACACTTTAGATAATCACGTCTAGGATTCTTTGCAAAATCGCTAGAACGGCGCAGATGCATCATTCCGGCTCCACATGAGCACTCTGGAAGTTCTATGTCGTGACATGAAGACGACATATTGTATAATCTGTACATAGATTTTTCGATGTTAAGTATCTTACTAACTTTAAAATGTTATGTATGATTGTAATGTATGTATTTAAGTACAAACACAATTGTTAACATAGTAAAACAAATTGCTTCACAACACATATACCACTACTAGGATCATACTAAAATATATCACTGCTAGGATCATATACAATACAATCACTTCGAACAACACATATTCGAAACAAAAAATTGAATCTAACATACAAAATTCCAAAATGCAGGAAGCAACAAAGTTTAATAAAAAAGTGAGCTAAAACTCCAAAACACATTCTAGAATATATCACATTCAAACACAAAAGTGATCTAAAAGATTTGACTTTGAGTAACATAAATTCACCAACATTATAATAATGAAAAGAACTAGAAGATTTGACTTTGAGTAATTCCAGGATGTTTTCATTCTTTGAACAAATATGCAAACCATATTCTGTCAACCTATGCAGATGTAAATATAACAAACAACATACTGAGTGATCATCACAGTGTATCTACTTTCCCTAGTGCTTTAAAATCTAAGCTCCAAGTTCACAACCTTCTATGCGTTCTTATGAAATTCGTTGTGTTCATCGCAACTATAGTCGAACAAACTTGAACTCCAACCAAGAACACAGTAGTCGAAAACAAAAAAGGGCCTTCCACTGCCTTCCGGACACAAGAATTGCTATAGCAGTTGATATAGCAGCAGCTACAGAGAGAACATATTTCCAAAAAGTGAGCTAAAACTCCAAAACACATTCTAGAATATATCACATTCAAACACAAAAGTGATCTAATATACTATTGCTAGGATCATACTAAAGCACATTCAAATTAAATCATATTAAAACTAAAATATACCACTGCACAGATCCTAGATACAATACAACCACTTCGAACAACACATATTCGAAATAAAAAAATTGAATCTAACATACAAAATTCCCCAAAGCAGGAAGCAACAAAATTTAATCCAAAAAACGTGATCTAAAACACCAAAACACAAAAATACAAAAAAATTGAAAAAACATACATACCTTCGAAAATATGTAACATTCAATTTTTTGGACTAATGTCATACCTATTCAAAACGAGAACGGTTCGCGGAGGATAAACCACGAACTCGTACGAGCCAACGATTGACAGCCCTTCGATTTATATCCCTTCGAACTGAAAAACGGGAACAAATCGCAGGTGATAGCCCTTCGATTTCAGCGCATAGTTGTGGGATTCAAAAAAGGGAACCACGCGTCGCTGAGAACTCAAACGCCATTCAACGAGTAACCCCTACGAGCCGTCGATTCTAGCGAACAACAATGGAGTCCGAACACAGAGGGCTTCGAGTTGAGGAAGGGAGAGAAATCGTGAAAATGTAGGGTTTTCAAGAAGGAATTTGGTATTTGTGTTTGAAATACACATTAGTGTGGGTGTTGTGATTTGAGGGTAAAAATGGAAATAAATTTATTAACCGAGGACAATATGGTCATTTTGTCATAACATTCAATTAAAATCCTACCCTTATCTTGTGGAGTTTATTAAAAAATCAAACACAGAATTACTCATTATCTAATATCCTATCTTACTACTTTATCTTATCATACATTTATCCTAAATAAACAATCATAGAAACCAAACGTGCCCCTATAGTAGAAGGTTAGAGGAGTTGGAGAGTATAAAGAGAAGAAGGGGAATGTGAGGAAATTTTATCTTTGCGCTTGGGGCAATGACTCAGCTAGTGAGTTACTAACCGAGGCGCGTCTATTGCTGGTTGAAAACTATTTCCAAACCCCCTCTTGGGCTTGGGTTCATCCCAAGCTGTCGAGAATTTTTGAAAGTGCTTTCCTTTGGGTAAAGCCCTACAATTTTAGTTTAATTTTTTTTTCTTTTTTATGTATGTATATGTTGACCAAGATTTTCCATGGATGTAAAAAAACAAATGGTTAATTTTACCATACAATTCAAATCTATTTTTTTTAATATGGCACAAATCTAATAATTTTTTATTTGCTTTTGTCTCATTGAAAGAATTTTTTTCATAAAAAATAAAATAGTACTCTCTCCGCCCCTGAAAAGTTTTCGTACTTTCCTTTTTTGTTTGTTCTCGAAAAGTTTGCATACTCTAAAATAGAAATAATCATCACAATTTTCACCCTCACAATATACACATATTTACCCTTTATGCCATTACTTTTGAGACCCACCATACACTCAACCCACCTACTTTAAAAGTTTACAAAATTACCCCTCAACACTCTCATCATTACATTTTTTTTTAAACCATGATTTTCCGCAAATTTTTTTGGGACGGAGGGAGTAGTAGTAACTTTTAAAAAATGTGTAGAAATTTCCTTGGGTGGAGTATGAAGAAGGAGGTGAAAGGGAATTTTATATTCCCACCGTCCATTTATAAGCTTCAAATTACTTGATTAAATTACAGGAGAAAAAGTGAAAAACTTATAGGCGGACGGATATAATATACATCTAATTCAATCTAAATCACTTAGGGGATGTTTGTTTTGGGATGAGAAATCCGGATTTGGAATTTTGAAATTCCATCCATGTTCTACTTTGAGATTTGGATTTAGGATTTGAAAATCTTACCGTTCAAATATTTATAAACCATACAAATGTCAAATCTATATAAACACATATAATCATATACTATAAAGTTAAATCATATCCTACTTAAATCTCAAAACGAATACAAAATATACAAGTCATTATAATTTCAAAATTCACTAGATTTTGAAAACCGAATTTCAAAATCTTCAAAATCCCAAAACAAACATCACATCCCCTAAATGGATGTTTGTTTTGGGATGAGGAATCCGAATTTGAGATTTTGAAATCTCATCTATGTTCTAGTTTGGAATTTAGATCCAGGATTTCAAAATCCTACCCTACAAATATTTATAAACCCTATAAAAGCCAACCCAATAATTACATACAAAACACACCCACACACACACACAGATATATATATATATATATACCTATAAATCCTATAATCCTATAACATAAAGCTAAATTCTACTCTACTTAAATCCCAAAAAAAATACAAAACTTACAATTAATTAGGATTTTGAAATCCACTCGATTTTGAAACCCGGATTTCAAAATTCTCAAAATCCTAAAACAAACATCCCCTTAGGTATTTACTATTTTTATTTTACCACTTAGGGTCTAATTTACATTTTTTTAATTATAAATATTAACATTTGATTATTTATTTTTTAATAATAAAAAAATTAGACCATTTTGACCTGATGGCCCGACGAGCTGGTACTGGGCTGGCCCGACTTTTTTGACAACCCTAATTGTATATGTAATTTTATAATTAAATATTTTTACTTACTTAAATTTAAAAGAATATTTTTGTCATTTTATAAGTATTAATTTAATTTAGTAATAGGGAAAAATAATGCGATTGCATAGAATAAATGCACTATTGTAATGTGCAAGCATATACACATCATTTTATACGCTTGATCCTCATTGCATTCAATCCCTCCAAATCCTTCACTCTTTGGATGTAAATGTGATAGGACCTTATTCTGTTATTGGGTCTATCAAGGCTTATTTCAGCTCTGGGCTCATTGCCTAGAGTAGATTTCTAAACAACTCTGATCATGCCTAATGGGCTCTCAAGCTAAGGATACCTCGCGATCAGGGCTCGCTCAAAGAGTTTATAAATTGGGCCTAGGAGACTCTAAAAGGAGCGAGAGTGGTTAGCTACTTTGCACGTCAACATGAGAATTGAACCAGAGAGCTCTCACGAATCAGGTTTAAGGACCTTCCCCGCTTAGATCCAAGACCTCTCATGAGGTGGTTTCGAGACCTCTAGTCACCTATTACCTCCTAACTATTCTTATGAGACCTAGAGTTGGTTCAGTTGACGTGACCTTGATGACCGTAGTGGAGCTAGACCTAAACTTAAAACCTAAGACCTGAATGGAGCTGGACCTAAACCTAATCCCCAAGACCTGAACGGAGCTGGACCAGATGACCTCATCCTATTTAAGATCTGCGTAAGTAATCAATTGGGAGAACAGGTCCTTGTAGCATTAAAAGTACCCATGACATTGTACAACCTAAGTTCAGAGCGCATAACTAACTGTCCTTGTCAAGAGGCGGCTCTACTATCACAATGTCAAATATGGTACGATCCACGTGGCAAAGTAATCTGACTGTCACCTAGGTTCTAAAATGACTATCATACCCCACAACCAGGTATAAATACCCATGAATTCTCATTTGCAGAAGGTATTCTTCTTCATTCCAACACACACATTCACATACTCTTCATAATTATTCTTAGTTATTAATGATAGCTCCTTGATTACCTTCTTGAGTTCAGTGTCTGACTTGAGCGTCGGAGGCCCGTCACCGGGAACTCCCCCGGAGGGTTCATTTTCAGGTCCAGCGCGCGTGAGGAGCACGAGTCTTCAGACCCAAAAGGAGCATTTTTGGAGGACCTTTGTAGGTATTCCTCTAATATTATCATTATTTATTTATTATTGAATTGTGGGCATATTTTTGTCCATATGAAAATGAAATACAAAATTTTAGAGGAAGCTTTGTCAATTGTGATGCCACGACCAAGAACAAAATTATTACCTTCATGGATGGCTTTGTGTACTACCATCAAATTGCCATGCATATGGATGACTAGGAAGACACAACGATTTTTAATTGAGAAGAACATGTTCTACTGGGAGCGGATGCCCTTTGGTTTGAAAAATGCCGGGGCAACCTATCAACGTCTAGTCAACAAGATGTTCGACTAGCAGTACTTGGGCTGAACAATGGAAGTATATGAGGACGACATCTTCGTCAAAAGTTTTCACAAGGAGGACCACCTCGCCTAGACGTTTTAGATCCTACGAAAATACAATATGAAACTTAACCAAAAGAAGTGATGTAGTAAGCTTGGGGAAGTTCCTCGACCATATGGTCAGTCAGCAGAAAATCGAAACGAACTCATCCAAGATCTAGGCCATAGTCCCTCGAGGAATGTGAAGAAAGTGCAAATATTGAAGGGCTGCCTAACGTCTTTATGGTAAAGACGAGACGAGTGATCGATGCAAGCCAGCCATTTTTATGCCCTCAAGAAAGAAAAATTGAAGTACACTGCGCACTCCTAGTCCGACTTCGAGAGGCTCAAAGAATACCTCACTGATACAATCATCCTCTCAAAGCCAGTTTCGAGTGAAAAACTATACTTATATCTATCAGCTTCTAAATGTGCTAATAATGTGGTGTTAGTTTGAGTAGAGGGAAATACACACATGCCAATCTATTACGTTAAGCCCTCTGAGATGGCGATCGAGCTCAGATTCGCCCTTGGAGAAGTTTGCATATGCATTAGTAATGAGCATAAAAAAGCTGCGACCACACTTGTTTAATCATCAGGTCGAGGTGCTCATCACGTTTCCGCTCCGCCAAGTCCTACACCAGTCGGACACATAAAAGAAACTACTCAAATGGTCGATTAATTTGGAATCGCGTACGCACCACATACATCTATTAAGGGACAAACATTTTAGTCGCGCTCATGTTCAATAATAGTCCAAAAAGAGAAGCCATCTGATCGCGCCGGGTTCCCACCTCAGCCTTAAGAAAGCTCACAGAGTCGACCAACTCGTCTCTTACGGCGAGCAGATAATTCGATATTACCATACTCACTAACTTCGTCCCGTAGCGGTCACCAAGACAAATAAGAGCACAATGACTCAATTAACTACGATTAGTTAGTGTGGAACACCTAATATGAACATATGAGGTAGCGGAGGACATTACGAATGGGCTGGAGTCTACCTCTGTCTGTCTCCCAATCAGTCCATCTTCCAAGAGCCTCCTCCGCGATACAAAACAATAAAGGAGACAAAGGATCACCCTGACGGATACCCCTCGTACAAGAAAAGTAACATTTCGGCTCCCCATTAATGAGAACCGAGATCCTAGCTGAGTCCAAAACTATCCGGACCATAGAAATGAAGTCTGCTCTGAACCCCATCCTAGCCAAAACTGCCTCCAAAAACTGCCAGGAGATCGTGTCGAATGCCTTAATCATGTCCACCTTCAGCGCCATATACCCACGGATCCTCGGATAGTCCAGGGTATTAATGGCATCTGAGGCCAGTGCAATACACGTGTGGATTCGCTTACCCGAAACAAACCTAAACTGATAAGTAGAAAGGCAACCGCTGATGAAAGTACTCAGTCTCGACGACAAAACCCTGGTCATGACTTTGAAGATGAAATTACCCATCACAATCAGTCTGAACTCCTCTACCCTAGTAGCTCCCTCTATCTTAGGAATCAATGTCATGAAGCACGAGTTCAGCCTAGGTGGCAGAAGCCTGTTAGTGAAAAAGTGTCTGACAGCAGCTATCACATCATGATCCACAATGTCCCAGCAACTTTGAAAGAAGGATCCCCCAAAACCATCTGGTCTCGGAGCGCTCGAAGCATCCATTCCAAAGACTGCACGCCGAATCTCTTCAGTCGACCTGTGAGCTTATGGTCCTAAGTTTTTTTCTTTTATATGATCTACATTTTATTGTCTTAATATGAACATATGACAACATTTAAAGATGTATTAAATGTATAATTGACAACACATTAAGTGAATATACCTAAATAGGCTTTCTTGACCAAAATCAATACAATTACACTCTAACAAATTACTTCTCTCTATAATATAAGAACATCTCACTAAATTTATGTTTGTTAGTTGATAACTTCACCACATAAATCCATCTACATATTGGCTAACAACACATATATAATCCCTTCTTTCCATAAGTGTTTGCACCACAAAATGGACATATTTTTTTAAAAAAAAGTGAAATGAGTGGAGTGTTGAAGGGTAATTTTGTAAACTTATATGAATAAAGTAAAGAAAGTACGTGGTTGAAATGAATGTAAAAGTAAAATGATGTCAATAATTACCCACTCGATTAGACGTCTCTAATCCAAGTAAACAATCAGACCCTCAAACAATCCAACAAAGAATAACAACTCACAAGTATAATCAACGAGAACAGAAAACAGAGCACACAAGAATTTAAGTGGTTCGATCAACTTGATCTACATCCACTGGACACACGACTTCAATCTTGATTGATAAAAGACCCTCAAACAATCCAACAAAGAATAGTAATTCACAAATATAATCAACGAGAGCAGAAAACAGAGCACACAAGAATTTAAGTGGTTCGATCAACTTGATCTACATCCACTAGACACACGACTTCAATCTTGATTGATAAAAGAATTTTACACACTCAACACTCGAAAATGGATTTCTCCTCACTTCACTCGTGAACTCACAACTCAAGAACGAATGCTCGTAAGCGTCAAACATTACAATTACAATTACAAGTACAGGGTATTTATAGAAGCCAAGGTTGATTGCAACGTGTGTTGATTGCGTGATCATTGCCAGGTGGCGTTTATTGTCACTGCCTAACAACTTCATGTTTTCAGCATTGCCCAATCTGAATTGACCGCAATGCCCTTTACTTGTTCTCGCAAACATATGACACAATCAGAAGACAACCAGAAGACCTCTCTCTTTGGTTTACTCTTCTGATATCCCAACACTTAGTCAAAAGTCTAACTCTACAAATAGAACTCTACTGATCTGATAAGAACTCTTCTGACTTACCAACTCAGCTGATCCTAAGCAACTCCTTCTCATCTGATTGGATCCCCACTCATATGATCAGGCCTAAGTTAGCTTACCTGACTCCACCAGCTGATACGCTCAACAACTGCATCCATTAGTAGACTACATTAGAATACTAGTACTCTGCTGATTTCACCAGACGAGTAGTGTAGATGTTGTGAATTCTTAAATGTATCAACATTCTCAACAACATCTTAATTTGACCTTTCGAGATTTTTTCTAAGTCTTTTCTGAAATGCTACATTAAATGTTAATCTAAATGTTGTCGCATTTCTGGCAGGATCTAGAAGCTTCTACAAGGATCTGGAACCTAGAAGATTTCAGAACACTGTAGAACGTGCTAGACCAGTTTGGAACCTTATAGATCGACCTGAAACATGCAAGAAGGATCTAGAAAGATCATGGAAGTTGAGCTCCTAAACAATAGGATCTCAAGATGGAAGCCTCTAGAATTCGTACCCCACTCTATAAATAGCGAAGGAAGGCTCCACAATTCAGTGTATTCTATTCGATCAATCTCCTAGATTGAGCGTTCATTCCTATTAGGAATTGTGGCCAATAGTTATACGTTTTAGTTCATACGAAGTATCCCACCCGTATGACTATGTGCTTTTCTTTATCTATTGAGAGTGTAATCATATATAGACTACCATTTCGACAGTGTATACTTTATACACTTAGTACGTTTTCAAAACAAGGCACCTGCCTCGTTTATAGTTTTAGTTGTGAAGGTTATTGTTGTAACATTTCACACAACATTTGTACTTGAAGATAAGTATTGATATTTCGCCATAAGGCTCGCATAGATTTTGTTTTATAAAATCTATGTGAAAAATATTTCCATTGTTTCTCATTGTTTTTAGTGTTTCAAATCTTCCGCTGTGTGTCATTATTTCTGATATTCTGTTAGAGTCATTGTTGCACTATTTGTCTCAACATTTAGTGCAACATTAATCTATTCTTACTTAAACACTATACAACACACTTTCAAGTAGAACTCGTTTGGTTTTAAGATTATGAGATAAAACCTCACAATTCTCTACCTTTAGCTCAAAATCTCCACCTTGAACTAAACAAGTCCACTATCATAGAATACAGTCACACTGCTATGATATAAACCAAACTCTTTCAGAATCCCTTTCAGCCACATGCTTTACTTAACTACTTCAGTCAAGGCCACGTACTCCGCTTCAGTAGTAGATAATGCAACCACAAACTGGTGAATAGACCTCCAAGACACAGCCGTACCAAATAGAGTAAACACATATCCTGTTAAGGATTTTCGAGTGTCAACATTGGCTGCATAATATGCATCCACGTATCACACGAGTGCATCCCCTTCACTTAGCATCTTCTGAAACTTCAGACATTTGTCAGTTGATCCCAGAACATATCTCATAAACCCACTTAGCAGTCTCCCAATGACTTAATCCTGGATCACTCATATATCTGCTGATCACACTCATAACAAGAGTCAAGTCTGGTCTACAACACACCATACCATACATTAAACTCTCTACAACACTGGCATAAGGTATCTTACTCATCTGAACTCGATCTTGGTTGTTCTTGGGACCCATCTGATTGGACAACCTGTGATGTTGGCCAATATGAGTAGATACTATTTTAACTTTGTGCATTCTTAACCTCGCTAGCACCTTCTGCAGATATGTCGTCTGACTCAGCTGAATAGACCTATCTACTCTGTTGATCTCCATCCCAAGAATCACTTTGGCCTCACCAAGATCTTTAATCTCAAACTCCTGTTTGAGGATCTCCTTAACTTGATTAACACTGTTAATAGACTCCCATGCTATTAACATGTCATCAACATACAACAGAAGATAGGTAACAACACTCCCAACCCGTCTGAAACAAACACATCTGTCATACAAACTCCTTGTAAAACCAGTTGAGAAAATGTACTCATCAAATCTCAAGTACCATTGACGAGGGCTTTGTTTCAGGCCATAAAGGGACTTTTCCAGTAGACACACCTTGTCCTCCCCCTTCTGATATGTCCAACCCTTCTGGTATCTTCATGTAGATCCTCTCATCTAGAGATCCATGTAAGAAAGCAGTGGTCACATCCATCTGATGTAGCTCCAATTCCAATTGAGCAACCATAACTAACAAGATTTTGATGCTACAATGCTTCACAACAGGTGAGAAGATTTTATTGAAATCTATACCTTCCTTCTGAGTAAATCCCTTAACTACAAGCCCCGCCTTGTATCTAAGCTTGCCACCCCTCTTAGCCTCCACCTTCTTTTTATAGATCCACTTGCACCCAACTAACTTCTTGTTCTTGGGCCTCTCATCAATCTGCCATGTCTAGTTTTTGTTAAGAGATAGCAGCTCCTCCTCCATAGAAACTATCCACTTCTCCTTGTCGTGGCAGCTGATGGTTTCAATGTATGTTTTCGGCTCTAGAGACTCCACCTCAAGAGCTGCACATAATGCAAATGAATCAATGTCAGCTTGTCCATACCTCTGAGGTGGGTGGACTTCTCTTCTGGTTCCGTCCAGTGTCAGCTGATAGTGTTGAAGCTCATTCTCACAGTGAGGATCACCCTCCTCATCTGGATCAATATGCTCTCCAACAGGTCCTCTGGTGTCAACATGCTCCACCTCGACTTGTGCTTCGTCTGGTTGGTTATCATCTGCACTAGTACTCGTACTAGCCTCTTCTGATAGAGGCATCCTGCTCTCATCAAAAGTAACATCTCGACTGACAATACACTCCTGCATTCCAGCTTCAAGGCACCATAACCTGTATCATTTCACTCCTGAAGGATACCCCAACAAACACGCATCTCAATGCTCGAGGCTCAAGCTTATCCTGCTTGACATGGGCATATGCGACACATCCAAATACCCTTAAATGTTTGTAATCAGCTAGACATGGGCAAAACCGAATCGGAAAACCGTCGAACCGGCAAACCGGACGGTTTTTAACCGCCGGTTTCGGTTTGAAAACCGAACCGAAACCTTAAAATGGCGGTTCGGTTTCGGTTCTACAAATTCAAAACTGCCGGTTTCGGTTAAACCGACGGTTTTCCGGTTAAACCGGCGGTTTTCCGGTTAACCGGAGGTTTTTCAACGGTTTCATTTTTTTTTTTATAATATTTACTGTGTTAAAGTTAAAACTTTATTGCAGCTTTATTGGCAATTGAAGTGTTGCAGGAATGCTGGCGGTGGGTGCAACATCATATCACATGACCCCATACGGCCATACCCATTTGACCCCTACTCATTTGACCCCTACTCAATCTACAAAGACTACAATATTGAAATTGTGTTTCATCCTCCATTACTTTTTTATTTGCAGGTTGCAGCATCACAACTCACAAGCATCACAAAAAAAAAAAAAAAAAAAAAAATCTTCAATATTATTAATTTTGCTTTTGCAGGTGTGAAATACTAAAATGTGTACCTCCATCTTCATACTCCATTTTTTCTTTCTCTTCACTCTTTCACCCGATCTGCTGCACACCTTCTTCCATACTCCATTTCAATATTGGCTTCAAGCTTTGTATCAATGGCAACCTTCTTCTTCCACACTCCATTTATTCTTCCTCTTCACCCGATCTGTTGCACACCTCTCAAGTCTCACCAGTTTTTCTACTATTTCTTTATTCTCCCTCAAGAAAGAAAGAAAAGAAATAAGGGTTTCTGATTTTTTGTAATGACCAAACTAATTTTTTTATATGAAAAAAAAAACCGGCCGAACCGGCGGTTCAAAAACCGAACCATAACCGACTCGATTCCGGTTCGGTTTCGGTTACGTTTTTTTGAAAATCGTAACCGCCGGTTTCTAACCGAAACCGGCGGTTTTGAACCGTTGCACATGTCTAGTAATCAGCTACATGGCCAGACCATAACTCCTCTGGGGTTTTATACAGCACAACTGAGGAAGGACTTTTGTTTATCAAATATGCTGTTGTTGACACAGCCTCTCCCCAAAACACCTTTGGTAGACAAGAACTGTCACGCCCCAATTTTCATTTAAAGAATATTTTACAAAATAACTGGCAATTTAAAAATAAAAGGGCATGAACCAAAATTTATACTTAAGAAATAAGGCTTATAATTTTATTTTACAATAAAAATAATTAACAATCAGCGGAAGCTTAAAGAATTAAATAGCAACTCAAAATAATTTTAAAATATAAAGGGAACCACAACGTCTCAATTAATTTTACTAAATGATTGTCATCCACCGCTCCTCCTCGCCACCAGCTCCTCAATCTGAAATGTTAAAATAAAGGGGTAAGCAAACCACAGCTCAGTGGGAACATATTTGTCAAAACTAAATACCATAAGTAACTAAATCACCTAACACGTAAGCATGCATTTTCTTTGTAATGTCACTTCTTTCCTTCTCGTTTATAGAGTTCAAAAGACCTACTTCTCAACTTCTCGTCTATAAAGGTCAAATGACCTGTTTGTCTCAACTTCGCATTTATAAAGGTCAAATGACCTGTTTGTCTTAACTTCTCGTTTATAAAGGTTAGAAGACCTATATTTCTCAACTTCTCATACATAGTTCACATGAGTAATAATAAAATCACAAATCGCATTTAATAATGACAAACAAATCAGGATAGAATCCCCACCTTAAAGTGAACGTCGTGGATGAGATAGTCTTAAAGCTTACTCCTTGCGATTATCGTCACCTAACATGTAATGGATTTTGTTTAGAAAATAACTCTTCAAATTTAGATACAATATAAATTCTAATTAAAACTCTTCTTAGAACTAATTTAAAACTGACCATTGGAAGCAGAACACTAATTATATCAATCTCAATATTTTCTTCTTTCAAACATTTACCAATTAATCTAATTAATTAATAATCTAAATCTATTCCTCCACTTCTTTCTGTATATATATTTCTCCCGGCATTCCTCATTCTTACATAATCCATATAGATCTTAAGTTAATTGAATCATTAGAAATAAGAGATTATTCCCTAATAGAGTCATTTCTATAGAGTCTTAAGCAAGTAAAACCTACAACTTTTAAAATTCTCTAATAGGGTCAAATTAATGTCAAAAAACCTTAAATACCCTTAATATTCATATAACGCCTTAATTAATATATTTTACCCATTAATTCGAATTTTAAATTCAAATCTTAATTGCAGCACATCAATTCCCCAATTATAGCGCATATTCAAAAAAATTCATGACTTTCCCAAAATCGAATCCTGACATTTCATTCTAGAAAATCTTTCAGTGCAGAAAACAAAATAGGAAGTTTCTATCAATTTTGTTCAATTGTTCATATCATCAAATTCATTTCATCAATTTTAAATTCATAATTATGGCCAGCCAATTAATTCGGGGGGAGTTATAGGCATAACTTGACAAATTCTTGACTTTCCCAAATCGAATTCTTAAAATTCATCTCCATCATCGGTTTCTGGGCTGAGGGGGCGATTACGATTTAATTCAATCGCTGCAAATTGGTGAAAACGTGAAGCTATTTTTGTTTGGAAGATCGTGGGTGAATGTCATCATCGGTTTCTGGGCTAAATGAGTGGTTACAATATTCTGGAATCGCTGCAATTGGGAAGAACACATCGATGCATTTTGGGAGGAACGAAGGAGAATTCACGATTGTGTTGCTGGGCTGCAGAAACGATTCAATCTATGCTGCCATTGATGCGATTTGAGAAAAATCAGAAACGGTTAGTCCTAATTTCTGCCATTGTTGATGCGATTGGTGCGAAATCGGCCACTGTTCACGCCATTAAAACTGGAGTTTCTAGAGTCCATTGGTGAACGTTCACTGCTGGAATTGTTCATCTTCGCTTGGAAGAATTCAGATCTGCAATCACAATTTTTGTAGGAGTTTGTTCGTGTTAATTGAGGATCAATTTCTGCAAATTGGGCAGAACACGAATCTGCGAAATCTGCAAGTGTTAACACTAGAAAAACTGGTGTTCCTCAATATTCTTTGTTGGAATTTCTGAAGAATTTATGTCCTGCAATCAACGTCTATTGTTGGATGTTTCTCGTGTGAGTTTCATTTTTGTGTTCGTGACTAAAGAAGTGATTCCTTTCATCTTTTATTCGCTGAAAACTGGGAGGTGCAACCCGACGTTGAAAGAATTACCGGTTAGTATTTTTCTGAGCAATAATCGCCCTAATTATTACGTCTTTAGGGTGCAACTTAGTACTCGGGGATTAGGCAAAAAAAGGAGAAGTTTCATGGATACAGCAGCTTGACATGGAGGTGAACATTAGATATGCACATTACCGTATACATGTATACATGCACATCGTATAGTGCATTTCACATATGCACATATGTAAAATACATGTACCCCGTTTTCCGTGCATATTAATATGCATATCCATGTATGAACCTTTTTCTAAGCTTATGACCCATTTCTACATACCAAAATTCATTTCACTGTTCATATTAAACTTCATAATCTATTTTCATATATGTATGCATATTCAAATAACCGGAAACTGCATCCACTATGACACGCTTATTTAGTCTTTTTGTGTTTTAATTGTGTTATGAGTATTTTGGTTGTAATTTAATTCTGGATCATAGAATGCAGATTTTATACCTTTATTTGTTTTGGGAAAGTAATCCTTCAACTACACGAAGTCAGCTAATTAATTCGAATTGACTTAATTTTAGGAACATTTGAATAATGGAAGGTGATATAATATTGCGTTTTACGAGGATATGCATTAATTCAAACGATTTGATGTAAATCTGACTAATATTTATTAATTTCACATTATTTAAATGGGTAAAGGGCAACTATGTCTTATTAGGTGCCATTTTGACTCTAATAGATTTAAATCAATAACCTATTTCCAATTAGATAAAACTCTTAGTGAAATGACCCTAACAATAATTTACCCTAGAAATAATTAACAACTAGTACTTCTAATCTACCAATACTCTTCAAATGTTTAACAACTAGATAAGAATTAAAAGTTTAGAATCTCAAAAGTTTAAATTTAAATGGTTTTCAATATTTATCTTAATAAACTAGCAATTATAATATAATTAAAAATAAATTAAATAAATATTAATTTATACACATAAACTTATATTATAAATTTTACGGGTGTTACAAGAACTGTTCAACATACACCTGACTCTCTAGTCTGGTTCATCCTCTCATCAACCCCATTCTGCTGAGGTGTGCCAGATACTCTTCTATGTCTCATGTTGGGATATGAATCTGTGAAACAATGTTCTAATTGATGTGTATGTTTTGATGACCAAAAGCAACTTAAGGATAATGGTATATGTGATTATATGTTGATATAAAAGTTCTATATAAGACAAGATTACTGATCTTAGTGTGGAAACTGAGAATAATTTTAGTGATCTTATGTATTCTGAGTTACTGATCTTGTATACTTACTGATCTTATATGCTTACTGATTTTATATGTAAGTTACTGATCTTAGGTGTTTACTGATCTTATTGGTTACTGATCTGATGTATGAACTGTTAGGAACTAAGCTGATGTTTTGTATTGTATAGACAACTTATAGTATAGGACTTAGATGTACTCATCTGTATATATAGTTCAGTTGATGTATAGATAGGTTTTGTAATTGTAAAGTTGTATTCTATTGTAATCAGCATTGTAAAGTTCAGAACAGTAGATTAGGAATAGATTAGAAGAAGATCAGAAGACTAATGAAGACTCAGAGGACTACTTCAGATTAAGAAGACTTCAAGAAGAGTTGAAGAGAAGCTTAGAAGAATTCTGAAGAAGTACAGAACAGTTTTGGAGAACTGTGCTTACTGACTAAGAACAGTAAAACTAAGAAGAGTAGTTTACTGTGCTGAGTTAGTATGATTGAAGAATAAGTTTGGAAAACTTATTTAAGGCGTAACTGAAGATTTATTAAAGAAGTGCTGACTTAGAAGTTGAAGGAAGTTACAAAGTCGGTTACAAGAAGAAGTTACAAAAACAGTTTTAGAGTTAGTTGAGAGTTAGTTCACAAACTGCTAACTGTCATACTAAGTTCTATAAATACTGTGTGATCTCCTACTGCTAAGACTACTGATCTTAAAAGCATTCACAAGCAATCTAAGTCTACAAAGCACAAGAAGAACTCACAGAGTTGAAGGAGATTAAAGTAGAGAAGCCACAGATTTGAAGAGAAGAATCAAAGGCTAACACAGAGAAGTTTTACTTTTCAAGTTTAAGTTTGTATTTTGTAAAACAAGTGTGCTAGTTACTTGTAGAATTACTAGTAGATTGAAGATATACCTGGAGGTATAATCGATAAGATCACAGTCTTAATCTTGGGACTTTAAGCCACAAGAAACTCAAGAAGGAAGAGTTAATAAACTTCACAACTGGGATTGTGAGAGTGGATGTAGACATTTGTCGAACCATTATAAATCTTGTGTTCTTTAATTTCTATTTGATATTTGTTTGAATTGTTTTACTAAGAACATTAAGATTTACAAAGATAAAGATCTAAGTAAAAGTTGAGTATAAACTAGTAAGGCCCATATTGTTCTGAAAGTACTGATCTGAGCTAAGTAAGCATAGTACAGTACATAAGAAGACTAAATTCCGCATTGCATATTCTGATATTTTGAAAGAATTTTAAAAGTCTATTCACCCCTCCCCTCTAGACTTTTACTAGCTTAATCAATCTTAACTCAACTTTGGGACTAACAAGTGGTATCAG
The DNA here is from genome assembly GCA_963675135.1 of Galeopsis tetrahit. Lineage (NCBI taxonomy): Eukaryota > Viridiplantae > Streptophyta > Magnoliopsida > Lamiales > Lamiaceae > Galeopsis > Galeopsis tetrahit. The sequence goes on from OY776125.1 coordinate 54,102,782, forward strand.
AGCAGTAGTTCTTTGGACTGCTGTTTCTTGATAACCTTGCAGATCTTGAGGGAAAACTTACTAATCTTGTAACTATTTCTTGATATCTGTCACTATCTGAATACTTGAAAACTATCTGCTATACTACTGATCCTATTTGTCTAATCAAACATGGATGACACTAATGTGAACAAACTGCCTAAGTTCAAGATTGCAGATTATGACTACTGGAAGCTTAGAATGGAGGCCATCTTTAGCTCAACCCATGATCTGATGGTGTCTGTGGTGACTGGAGGACCAATTGTCACCATGGTGGAAAACACTGCTGTTCTGGATCCTTCTCAACCAGTTGGAGCACTGGTCCCTAAACCAAGGTCAGAACTGACTTCTGAAGAAATGAGACAAAACAATTTGGATAGTCTTGCTAAGAATTATATTTTACACACCTTGCCAAATGAGTATCTTGGTAAAGTGTTAAAATGTAAGACTGCAAAGCAAATGTGGGACAAATTGGCTATTCTCTGTGAAGGTACTACACTGATCAAAGAAAGCAAATTATCCACAACTGTCCAAAGGTTTGAAACATTTAAGATGAAGCCAGGTGAATCAATTGATGAATTGGATACTCGATTTACCAAAATCATGAATGATCTTGATGTGTTAGGCAAGACTTATACTGACAGAGAAGTTAACCTGAGAATCTTGAAAGCTTTGGATGAAAGGTGGAAAATGGTCAAGATGATCATAAAAACCACACAAGACATTGATTCTTGGCCAGCAGAAACTATGTTCCAAACACTCAAGGCACATGAGTTTGAGTTAGATGAAGAAGATCCTATTACTGTGATTCATAAGGATAAGGATGCCTCTAAGGACATAGCTTTTAAAGCCTCTACCTCTAAGGGGTCTAGATCATCTAAGTCTAAGGCCTCAAGCATAAAAGATGAACTAGATAGTTCTGATCTTAGTCTGAAAGATCAGATGAGCCTTATGATCAAAAGATTTGATAAACGTAATAAGAGGTATGGAAGATACAAAAGATTCTATAAGGAAACTAAGGGTTCTAGTAACAGGGACTCTTCTGTGAACAGAAGGGATCAAAACTCTTCTGAAAGAAGGGATGAGATCTCTAATGAGAACAGGAGAGATAGGAACTCATCTGATAAGAGGGATAGAAAGTATTCTGATAAGAAAGACAGGAACTCAATTGACAAGCATGACAGGAACCGACATCATTCATCTCCTAAAAGAACTTCTAACAATCCTGTTTGCTATAATTGTGATAAGCCAGGTCATTATGCTTATGAATGTCCTGATCTGAGTTCTGAAGATCGAGAAGAAAGGAAAGCCAGAAGAGATCGAAAATATGCCAAGGGTAAGAAGGCAATGATGGCTTACAATGATTCTGATTCGGAATCAGAAGAGTTGCCATCGTCTTCATCTGACTACCCCTCTAGCAATGAAGATGAAGCCTTCATAGCAGATGATGGACTGGTAATGATGGCCAAAATAAATGTGAGGTATCATCTGCTAACTCTTTTCAATCTTGTAACAATTCTGACACTGATGAAAGTGATGCTGCTGATAGCAGTGTAGGAAGTAGTCTTCATCATTCCCAAGGAGTGACTGAAGAAGACCTTCTACAAGCTAACAAAGCATTCATTGAAATTAGTGATGAGAATATATCTTTAAAGTAAGAAATCATTAATCTGAAAGAGGCTCAGTCAAAAGTAGATCCTAATATAGCTGTCATAAATGCAAGGCTATCAGAAGAGTTGTCCAAACTCCAAGAAAAGTATGCATCCATTGACAAACTATATCAGGGAATGCTTAAAACTCAAGCCAAAGAGACTAATGAATTCAATGATTTAAAGATTAAATGTGAAAAACTTGAAAAGCGCAATAGATTCTTAGAATCTGAAGTAGTGAGCCTAGATCGAAAGCTATCTGGGATGATTAACTCTACTAAGATTAATCAAACTATCTCAGACATATATAGAGCTCCAAATGATAAAAGTGGGATAGGTACTGATCTGCCTAGTTCCTCTACTTCAGAATTTAAGAACACTAATGGAGCTAGTACAAGTTCTTTGCAAATAGATAAAGGAAAAGAACCTATGACTTATGATGATGATCCAAAACTCAAAGTGCAGTCTAAATACATCCCTCCTACTACCAAGGTTGGTAAAATGAAGAATGTATTAAGACCAGTACAGTCAAGACCATACCAGAAGAGTTATACTCCTCTGACCAGATCAGATCAGTCCTGGAATCAGAAGAGACAAACTCAGAACAGTAGGTCAAGACAAGCACAGGCAAGTTGGGAACAGCCTAGACCTCCTTTTATAAGGCAGTCTCAACTGTATTCAACTAAACTTAGGAGATTTGTGCCTCATTATCATAACAAACCTGTTCTTTATCCTCCACCTTTATCTTACAATATCATTGGTGAGGATAGACCAAAACGCATCTATAAACCGTATGGTCCACATGCTTTTAGACCATATTCAAACTATTACAGACATACTGATCTTACTGAAAAAGGGATAGAACCAAGGAAAGGATATCTCAGAAAAATAGATCCTAAGTCTGCTGATAATTCTGAACTGGTTAATAAAGTACTGTTCTGTGATAAATTTGGAAGGAAACTGAAGAGGTCCCATTTATTCAAATCCTCAATGTTCATTTGGGTACCTCTCACTACTAACCCCCAAGGACCCCAATAAACTAGGGTACCTAAATTATTAAGATCACTACCTTGCAGGATCGACTGGACTTATACAAGAAGGGTGGTTCAGTTGGTGAGACCTGGTACATAGACAGTGGGTGTTCACACCACATGACTGGTACCAAGGCCTTACTTACTAACTATCATGAGAAGGAAGGACCAAAAGTCATCTTTGGTGATAGCTCAATAGCAATCACAAAAGGATTTGGATTCATCAAGAATGGAGATGTTGAAATCCAAGATGTCTCTTATGTTGAAGGTTTGAAATATAATTTGTTATCTGTATCTCAATTCTGTGACAGGGGATACAAAGTTCAGTTCAAGACCAGAAGATGTGAAATAATAGACAAAAGGACTCACAATGTTCTACTTGTTGGCACAAGACAAGGAAGTGTATACATTGTGAATTGGAATAGTTGTCCTAAGAATGCTTGTCTTATTACTAAGAGTCCTAAAGAAAACAGTTGGCTCTGGCATAAACGCCTCTGCCACCTGAACTTTAAGATAATCAACAAGATTTCTAGAGAACATCTTGTTGAGGGCATTCCTAATGAAATCTATTCCAAATCACAAGTATGTGATTCCTGTCAAAAAGGTAAACAGGTAAAGGTTTTATTTAAGTCCATTCCAACTCTTTTAACAAGCAGAGTTTTAGAACTCTTGCATATGGATCTTCATGGTCATATCAACCCTCCTACATTGAATGGAAGAAGGTATACTCTAGTTGTTGTAGATGATTACTCTAAGTTTACATGGGTAGTCTTTCTACACAAAAAGAGTGATACACAAACACTACTTCCAGATCTATTGAAGAGGTTGCAGGTTGAAAAAGGTCATCCCATTGTCAAGATTAGGAGTGACAAGGGGACTGAATTTATTAATTGTTACATCTCTGACTACTGTTCTAAGTCTGGCATACAGCATTTGACAAGTGCAGCCAGAACCCCTCAACAAAATGGTGTTGCAGAAAGGAGAAACAGAACACTAAAAGAAGCTTGCAGAGCCATGATTGCAGAATTCAACACACCTCAGAAATTTTGGGCAGAAGCTATTAACACAGCTTGCCACTCCCAAAATCGAAGTGCTCTTAATAAGGTGCATGGTAAAACACCTTATGAGGTATGGAAAGGCAGAAAACCAAGAGTTTCTTATTTTCATATCTTTGGATGTAAGTGTTTCATACATAACAATGGCAAAAGTAAATTAAGTGCTTTTGATGCAAAAGCTGATGAAGGAATATTCTTAGGATACTCTTCTGTAAGCAAAGCATTTAGAGTGTTTAATTACTCTACCCTATGTGTGGAAGAAACACCCCATGTTGTCTTTGATGAGAATGTGCAGGACTCTGCTGATCATCAGCTCAGTAAGAAAATTGACAAATTACAGCTCCAAATCAACAATGAAGATGATGATACAGGAATATATGAATCTGTACAAGCATATAATCCTTTCCTAAAAGTTCTAGATCAAGATTCTGATAAAGAAAAGGTAAAAGACAAAGGTGAGTCTTCTAAAACTTCTGATATACCAGAATTGAATGACTGCTCTCCTATGAACAAATCTGCTGATATAAATGATGATTTGCATGATGTAAATGATGATAGCATTTCTGTTAAGAATAGAAGGACATGGAAGTCTGCTCATTCTACTGATCTGATTCTAGGTGATTCTAGTATAGGTGTTAAAACTAGAAAACAATTGTTTGATTCCAAGGAAGAACCTAGTAAGTCTCTATTTTGCTGGTGTTGTTTTCTATCATCTATTGAGCCTAAAACTGTGATTGAAGCTTTAAGTGATAGTAACTGGATTATAGCCATGCAAGAAGAACTTAATCAGTTCACTAGAAATGAAGTTTGGGAACTTGTTGATAGACCTAGTAATCATAATGTTGTTGGCACTAAGTGGATTTTCAAGAACAAAAGGGATGAAAATGATCTTGTAGTAAGAAACAAAGCTAGATTAGTTGCTCAGGGCTACTCTCAAGCTGAGGGTATTGATTATGATGAAACTTTTGCCCCTGTAGCTAGACTAGAAGCTATAAGATTGTTCCTTGCTTATGCTGCACATATGAAATTCACTGTGTATCAAATGGATGTGAAAAGTGCATTTTTGAATGGTATACTTGCTGAAGAAGTTTATGTGGAACAACCACCTGGTTTTGAAGTGAATAGTCACCAAGTATACAGGTTAAAGAAAGCACTCTATGGATTGAAACAAGCCCCAAGAGCCTGGTATGATACTCTTTCTATATTCTTACTTGAAAATGGTTTTACAAAAGGCAAGGTTGATAGAACTTTGTTTAGAAGACAAGAAGGTAATGATATATTACTTGTTCAAATTTATGTGGATGATATTATCTTTGGATCACCCAACAAAACCTTGAGTGAAAGCTTTTCTACACTCATGCAAAGTAAATTTGAAATGTCTATGATGGGAGAAATGACATATTTTCTTGGTCTTCAAGTAAAACAAACTTCAGAAGGTATCTTTATAAATCAAGCAAAATACACTAAGAATTTGCTAGATAAATTTGGTATTAAAACCTGTAAGACAGTTGGTGTGCCCATGCAACCTACATACAGAATGGATCCTGATGAAGGAGGTAAGTCTTCTGAGCAACCTCACTATCGTGCTTTAATTGGCTCTCTACTCTATCTAACTGCCAGCAGACCTGATATTGCTTTTTCTGTTGGAGTATGTGCAAGATTTCAAGCAAACCCCAAGGAAAGTCATCTGGAAGCTGCCAAAAGGATATTGAAATATCTAAAGGGGACCATTAATCGAGGATTATGGTATCCTGCAGATGATGATATATCTTTAAGTGGTTATTCAGGCTCGGACTTTGGAGGTTGCAAAATAGATAGAAAATCTACTTCAGGTTCATGTCAATTCTTAGGAACTAAGCTCATTTCATGGTTTTCAAAGAAAAAAACAAGTGTGGCAACTTCTACTACTGAAGCAGAATATATGGCTGCAGGTAGTTGTTGTAGTCAGCTTCTTTGGTTAATACAACAACTCAGAGACTACAATGTTGTAGAATCTAATGTACCTATATATTGTGACAGTAATAGTGCCATTGCCATCACTCAAAATCCTGTTCTACATACTAGATGCAAACATGTTGACATTAGTCATCATTTTATTAGGGATCATGTTGAAAAGAAAAATATTAGGATGGAAAAGATTCATACTGATATTCAAAGAGCTGACATTTTTACAAAACCATTGGCTGAAGTGAGATTCAGAGAGTTATGCATTAGTTTAGGATTGATAGATATAGATTCTATATGTATATAGAACTGTGCTAACATTTCAGGTACTGATCTTATACCAAGAAGAATATGAAGCAGAAACTAAGAGCAGTACATCAAAACTCAAAATTCAGAAGAGACAACCCTATGTCAGATCACTACACTTACAACAGGTAACAAAGTTACTAAAGTGACCTTGATCCCGATGAGGAAGCTGGTAAAGCTGAGGGACACTGAGAACACACATTAAGGGGGAATCTGTGATTTCTTAAAGATCCTTTTGTTGACTCAGAACACTAAGTCACTTTAGCATAAACCTTGATGTGATCATTAAATTAAACATATTGTTACTAATCTGTACTGTTTTACACTTATATCTCATGAACTAACACTTCTACCAAGGTGAAACAGGCACAGAAGAGGAATTCTCCATTGAAGGGGGAACTGATCTGATTACAGATTTGAAAGTCTACAAGTCTAATCTGATTACAGACTATATTAGTCTACAGGTCTATTTTGATTAATAAATTGACTTGTCTACAGAACTGATCTGAGTACAAAGTTTCTTTGTCTACAGAACTGATCTGACTACAAATTCAATTATTCTACAGAACTGATCTGACTACTAATAATCTGTCTAAAGAAAGACTTGATTACTACTAATCTGTCTACAGAAGAGAAATGATTTGTCACAGTACTGATCTGAGGATTACTGTGCTGATATCAAAAAGATGAAATCAGGGAAGTTGGGAACTGATCTGAGTACTACTGTGCTGACCCGACTACTGATCTGATGCTCAAAAGGTTACTCAGCTGATCACAGTACTCAGCTGATCCAGATAAGTACATATTAATATTTAAAAAAAAAAAGCAAGAAAATGAAGTGAATTATTTCTGAAACCTACTGTGCTGATATGCATCAGAACAGTCTTTTAGATTACTAATAGAGATGATTAGTACACTCCTCTATTTTTAACCTAACTACTGTGGTGTATTTATCAAACACAAAATGGCTCCAAGAAATAAGAATGGTATTCGAATATGAACAGTTTTTTTTTACAAATTTCGAGATTTAATCGTAACCATTCATCGTGAAAATAAACTCAATCCACGCCCTAGATTGGTTTTGAATTTATCAAACACGATCACTTGTCATCTTCTTCCTTACGAAATCATTTCTGAAAATTTCATCACTCAAAATTACTCTTTCTTCTACACTTCTACAAATGGCTATTGTTAATGTTCTAAGCGAATCTAATGAAGTTATTGGAACGTTTGATTCTGGATTTTGGATGCGCGAGAAAGGCATTTTTGTAGAGAACGCAGTCTACTTTAATGGTCGACATTGTCCAGAGAATCAAGCTGTTTTAACAATGTGCGAAGAATGCGGTCTCAGGAAATTTTTAGAATCATACCCACTCAATGTGTATGAACCCGAAGCAGTGGAATTCTTTTTCCAGCTAGAAGGTGATACCAATGGTGTTCGTTCAACACTGTCCGGACACAAGGTCGAAATAACTCGAGAAATTCTTGAGGTTATGTTGGATTTACCACAAGGACCTGTTGATATACTGAATTACAAAGCCGAAGAAGAAAAAGAGTGTGTTGGTAGATGGACAAATGAGGAACCAGACACTCTAAACAACTTGAAGAAAGCCGTATTACCTACTGGTCTTCAATTCTTGATGGATATTGCTGGAAAGTGTTTGTTAGGGCAACATCATAGTCAAGACGCTCTATCAAATCTGAAAATTCGCATAATGGCAGCAATAATTGACCGTGTTCAAGGTGATTGGCAAGGTTTCTTTCTTGAAAGACTTTTAAGCGAAAAGGAGAAGATTTTGTTCGATGAGGACTCCGAAGAGTTTTCAATCAAATCAAAATTAGGGTTCGGGAACAAGTTGAGCATTCTGTTGCCTCAGATTGTTGTTAAGAAAGCATACTGGAGTAATCCCAAGAAGTTTCATCAAGGGAAATTCTTGATGAAAAAAGAATTTGTGCGTTATGAACAAGAGAATCCTTTGGTGCTACCTCTTCAAGAACTAGAAGCTCAAGAATCTGGTGCTTCTATGTAAAAATCAGATGATGATCAACCAGAGAAAAGAACCAAGGCAAAGCATGATCCTATGAGTTCTGGATTAAGAAGAGGGAGGTCTGCAAAAGCCTCAGCAGAGCACACAGTCAGATTTCTTGAAACTGTGGAGAGAAGCAGCTCTGATGATCTTGAGGTTAGTACTTCTAGACCTAGGGAAGTTCTTGATTCTACCCCTACTCCATCAAATCCTGTTCCATTTCAAACTCAACCCATTGATCGAGATTCAACTTGTTCTGAGGAGTCAGTACACTACTCTCCTATTAGACAGAACACTCCATCCTCACCCATTCAGAACACTTCTTTTTATACCACTCCCCATTCTAGTCCTCAACATATTCCTGCTACTCATTTTTCCCCTGAACCAGTTCATGATCAATCTACTGAGCATGAACATATATCTTCTTTTGAACCTATTGAAATCTCATCATCTCCAGAAACTGAGGTTATTCAACCACATTCAGTGTTTTTGATGGACTATCCTATTTGTGACAAGGAAGAGAGGATTAGGTTTAAACTGAGAAATGCACTCCTAAAATGTTTTCATGGATTAGATGACAGTTCTATGGTGTTTGAACAACTTCTAAGGATAGGTACTTGGGTATATCTTAGAAGGATTGGTTTGAAAGATTTGTTAGTTGTGGCAGAAGGCATGGGAGGTTTGTCTGTTTTTCATGATTGGGAACAAGAGCAGAGAGAAGCTGCAGGTGTTCAAAATTGTTCAGAATTGTTTACATTAGATTCTGTTATTCAGTTGATTGAAAGATTAACAGGATGTAAATATTCTATGGTTAACTCTGCTGAGACTCATGTTGATTCTGATATCAATTTGGGTGCTGAGGATGTTGGTGCTGAAGAGTTTAATAATCAAGCTGATATGGAAGCTGACTATGAAGCTGATACCAATGCAACTGAGGTGTTTGAGAACACAGTTGTAATTGAAGAAACTGTAGTCATAGAGGAACAAACATTGGGTACTGATGGGTTAGATAGTACACCAATTGAGGTTGATCAAAATACTGTGCTGAATGATGTTCAAGAGATAGTAAGACCTGTTCCTACTGATACTATTCCAAATAGCTCAAGCTTTGAGATGTTGAAGAAGCTTAATGAAGAATTGCAAAGTAAGCTGGAGGCTACCTTGACACAATTTCAAGAGGCTACTGAGAAATTGGAAAAGTTATGTGCTACAAGTTCGTATGAGCAAGTGATAAATCACACAATGTCCAAAGTCTATGATCTGCATAGATTGCAGGAAAAGAAATTGTCTGCTGATTTGCAAAGGAAAGTTGAGTTGCTCATAACACCCTTGAAAGAATGGCAGGATGAAGCCAAAAAGGGGGAAGTTAAGGTCATGAAGGTCATGGAGCAAACTCAAACTCAGCAAGCTCAATTAGTTGTCAGTCAAGATGAACTAAAAGAGAGTATGGATGATCTGAAAGAAGAGATCGTTAGTTTGAAGAAGAATATTGCTGATCTCAGAAGACATGGAAAATCTTCTGAAGCAGAAACTCAAAAAGCTGAAACTCAAATAATAGCAACTGTTGAAAAGAACATTGCTGAATCTTCATCTGGAAAAAGGAAAAGGAAGTTAGTATTGAGTGAAGATGAAGAAGAAGCTGAAGAGTCTGGGAGAGTTACCAGGTCTAAGAGTAAGCTGAAGCATGTTGTTGCTAGTAGTAGGCCAAGTGATGAGAAGATGTTTGAAGCTGTTGAAAAGCATAATGAGTTGCTTGCTAAAAAGAAAGCTGAATTGTTTGAGAAAAGGAAAGCTGATGAGCAGATTAGGAAACAAAAGTTGAAAGATGCAGAAGCTGCTAGGAAGAAATTTGATAATCGAGTTGCTGCATTGAAAAGGAAAATGAAATCTAAATCTGCTGTTGGTGTTCTTAATGAGAATTACATAGAATTTGTTATTGATGATGAACATTTGGAATACTGGAATAATCTTAAGAAGAAGTGGCAAATTGCAAATTTCATTGTGAAGAAGTTTGGTGATCATCCTACCAAAGAGGATGAGTATATATGCTGATTTTGAAGACTTTATGCTGAATGTTGCAAGAATCTTCTGGGAAGATGTTTTGTTGTTAACTGCTGGTGCACACATTCAGATATTGTGTCCTGAAGAACCGGTATGGGAACCTCCAAGATTAGAAAATGGAGAACCTGATCTGAAAGAGGTTGGAAATATCATTTCAAAAATCATTCAAGATGAAGGTATTACAGATCACAAGCACATGTTGGAAATCAAGAACCGGATGTATTTGGCATTCAGAATACCAAATGAAGACAGAAGATGAAGGACTAAGCTCACAAGATAACACTTCTTAACCTTATCTTTATTTTCTTCATTTTGATGTTTTTTTTGTGATTATGTGATATATTTGGTTATATGAAACTATTCTGATGTTGAAATTGATGAACTGATTATGATCAATCATATATCTTAAACTACTGAACTGATTGCATTTAAGTGGTTTTGGCTTCATCAAAAAGGGGGAAATTGTTGGGATATGAATCTGTGAAACAATGTTCTAATTGATGTGTATGTTTTGATGACCAAAAGCAACTTAAGGATAATGGTATATGTGATTATATGTTGATATAAAAGTTCTATATAAGACAAGATTACTGATCTTAGTGTGGAAACTGAGAATAATTTTAGTGATCTTATGTATTCTGAGTTACTGATCTTGTATACTTACTGATCTTATATGCTTACTGATTTTATATGTAAGTTACTGATCTTAGGTGTTTACTGATCTTATTGGTTACTGATCTGATGTATGAACTGTTAGGAACTAAGCTGATGTTTTGTATTGTATAGACAGCTTATAGTATAGGACTTAGATGTACTCATCTGTATATATAGTTCAGTTGATGTATAGATAGGTTTTGTAATTGTAAAGTTGTATTCTATTGTAATCAGCATTGTAAAGTTCAGAACAGTAGATTAGGAATAGATTAGAAGAAGATCAGAAGACTAATGAAGACTCAGAGGACTACTTCAGATTAAGAAGACTTCAAGAAGAGTTGAAGAGAAGCTTAGAAGAATTCTGAAGAAGTACATAACAGTTTTGGAGAACTGTGCTTACTGACTAAGAACAGTAAAACTAAGAAGAGTAGTTTACTGTGATGAGTTAGTATGATTGAAGAATAAGTTTGGAAAACTTATTTAAGGCGTAACTGAAGATTTATTAAAGAATTGTTGACTTGGAAGTTGAAGGAAGTTACAAAGTCGGTTACAAGAAGAAGTTACAAAAACAGTTTTAGAGTTAGTTGAGAGTTAGTTCACAAACTGCTAACTGTCATACTAAGTTCTATAAATACTGTGTGATCTCCTACTGCTAAGACTACTGATCTTAAAAGCATTCACAAGCAATCTAAGTCTACAAAGCAAAAGAAGAACTCACAGAGTTGAAGGAGATTAAAGTAGAGAAGCCACAGATTTGAAGAGAAGAATCAAAGGCTAACACAGAGAAGTTTTACTTTTCAAGTTTAAATTTGTATTTTGTAAAACAAGTGTGCTAGTTACTTGTAGAATTACTAGTAGATCGAAGATATACCTGGAGGTATAATCGATAAGATCACAGTCTTAATCTTGGGACTTTAAGCCACAAGAAACTCAAGAAGGAAGAGTTAATAAACTTCACAACTGGGATTGTGAGAGTGGATGTAGACTTTTTGGTCGAACCACTATAAATTCTGTGTTCTTTACTTTTCTGTTTGTTATTTGTTTGAATTGTTTAACTAAGAACATTAAGATTTACAAAGATAAAGATCTAAGTAAAAGTTGAGTATAAACTAGTAAGGCCCATATTGTTCTGAAAGTACTGATCTGAGCTAAGTAAGCACAGTACAGTACATAAGAAGACTAAATTCCGCATTGCATATTCTGATATTTTGAAAGAATTTTAAAAGTCTATTCACCCCTCCCCTCTAGACTTTTACTAGCTTAATCAATCTTAACTCAACTTTGGGACCAACATCTCACTATCCCCTTCTCCTTACAGAACTCATTGAACTCTGCTGATATGAACTCCAGTCAATTATCAGTTCTCAAATGCTTGAGCTTCCTACCAGAGACATTCTCCACCTTAGTGAGCCATTCCCTGAATTTTTCAAATGCTTCTGATTTGGATTTGAGAATAGTTACCCACACCTTCCTTGAAAAGTCATGTTTGATAGACAAGAAATATTTACCACCAGACCTCGCCTGATTCCTAGCTGCCCCCATAGATCTGAATGGACATAGTCCATGATCCCATTGGTAGAGTGAACACTCCTCCCAAATCTTTCCCAAGGATGCATGACTCACACAACTCCAGCTTTGTGATCTTGTCATTTCCTAGAAAACCTTGTTTAGACAACTCTACTAGGCCTTTCTCACCTACATGAGCTAGTCTTCTGTACCACAACATAAAGTTGTCCTGCACCTCTGCTACATCTGATTTGCCAGCTACTATATTTGCTTTCAGAAAGTAGAGATCATTCCTTCTCACACCTTTCAGAACAGTCAGCTCCCCTTTCACACACTGAGCTCTCCATCAGCAGACTGAAATGTATAGCCCATAGAATCCAACATCCCTAGTGATATCAAATTCCTCCTGAGCTCAGATTCATACCTAACACTTTTGAGTATTCTAACTAACCCATCAAACATCTTCAGGTGAACACTACCTTCTCCAACAACTTTGCAAGTGTGATCATTCCCAAGTAGAAGAGAACCGCCCTTCTGATGCTTGAAGTCATGAAACCAATCCTTTCTTGGAGTCATATTGAAAGAACACCCTGAATCTAGGATACATGCTTGCTGTTCTGCAGAGGATGTGATGGTTAGTGCTTGAGCAGACTCATAGCTTTCTTGATCCTTATCAGCTTGGGCCTGATTAGCTTGATTCTTGTCAGCAATGTTCTTGGTACCAGATTTCCTCAAGAACTGCTTATACTTATGACAAGAATTCTAATAGTGTCCGGGCTTGTTATAGTGGTAGCACACTGAATCCCCTTGATTGGACACAACTGATTTTCCCTTATCAGCTCATTTGGGTTGACTAGGCCCCTTCTTGGATCCAGATCTCTTCTGGCCTCCTTTGATTGCCAATCCTTCTCCACTGCTGCTTTTATCTCCTTGAGATGTCTTGTTGTGCAACAGTTTGGACTTGACAACCAACATCACATCTTCTAATGTAATACTTTCATTCCTACCATACAAGATGGTGTCCTTTAAGATTTCAAAGGACTTCGGGAGAACACTCAACAGGATTAGAGCCTTATCCTCTTCTTCTAACTTGACATCTAAATTCTCTAGATCATCAAGAATCCTGTTGAACTCATCAAGTTGATCCGGAATGGGTTTGTCATCCCCTATCCTGAAGGCATACAACTTCTGTTTCGAATAGAGACGGTAGCTAAGGTTTTAACCATATAAAGTTTACCCAGCTTGTCCCATACCTTCTTCGTTGTTTTCTCTTTATCAACTTCTCTAAAAAACATATCAGCAAGGCAGAGCAGAATTGTGCTTCGAGCTTTTCAGAGCACCTTGCTCCTTTCAACAGTAGTTGTTGCAGTTTCACCAGCTGGGGCTGTAGATTCGGTGAGCGCGTCGAACAAACCTCGCTGTTCTAGGAGAGCCTGCATCTTGACTCTCCACAGCCCAAAATCTCTGGTGCCTGAGAACTTCTCAATATTATACTTGGTCGAATTCTCCATCTCCGATCTGGCAATTGCTTCAAGGGTGACTCTCGATTCCCGTTTCCCATAGACGACGCCAATTGTCAATAATTGCTTCAAGGGTGACTCTAGAAGACCCCTCTCTTCTGTTTACTCTTCTAATATCCCAACACTTAGCCAAAAAGACTAACTCTGCAAATAGAACTCTACTGATCTGATAAGAACTGTTCTGAACCTACCAACTCAGCTGATTCTAAGCAACTCCTTCTCATCTGATTGGATCCCCACTCATATGATCAGACCTAAGTTAGCTTACCTGACTCTACTAGCTGATACGCTCAACAGCTGAGTCCATTAGCAGACTACATCAGAAGACTAGTACTCTGCTGATTTTAAGATTATGAGATAAAACCTCACAAATGACATTTTGTGTAAATATGTGAAATTTGTGAAGGTGAGATTTATGAAGAATTTTCCTTTTTAAGGGTGTACAGATAATTGTGAAACAGACAAATAAAGTAAGTGTGCAAACAATTGTAAGACGGAGGGAGTATATATATACAACAGTGCAGGAACTCAAGCGCTTCAATATAAAACGTGGTTCAACATGTACAGTACAAGCACCAAAAAGTAAATCAAAGAACATGTGAATATGAACAAATAAAAAAATGAATTTACACCATGATTGTCTTCATCACTTGTAAATGTTAATTTTTCCTACTGACTTTTTCTTTTTCCTCTTTGATGAACCATAAATAGAGGAACCAAATACCAAGCAATCGACGTGCATAGAATCGCCATTGATCGTCCAAAAATGGCTACAAACACCAAAATTAAGACCAAAATCACATAAAAAATGTAATAATTAGCAGGCTGCCTTAACCTGAAGGTTCCATTCTTCCTCACTTGCAACTCCTCTTGAGGTTTTACATGGCTAATCCCTCTTCTTTCTTCTAAAATTTTCTCAGCTTTTATCTTTTTGTTGTTCTTAGCTCTTACGACGATTGCCTTTACTTGTTGATCAGAAGACGTCGAATCAGAGTACACGAATCGGATAAACGAGATTTTTTCGGCCCCCATCTCGTCGTAAATCTTCAGCTTCTTCTCATCAAGGTCAGCTACAAGTGCCAAGAATTTGTCAACCCCTCCATCTGCATAAGGGTTAATCTTTCTTAAATTTTTGCTCCTTTTCAATTTTTTTTGTTGATGGCCAAAGCCTCTTCTGCAACAGAGGAATATGTGCATGGATTTAATTTTTCCTTAAGAGATTTATTTGCATATATTTATATATATATATATACATAGGAATATTTTTGATTGTCAAATGTAATTATGAACGAAGAATTCCATGGAAGCTTCATTAGCTAGCTTTGTATATTCCGGGGTAGACTTCAGAGGCTTAATTTATTTATGAATAATATTTGCTTGTGTTCAAAGGTTTCTATAATCTGATCTCACCCTGAGATTTACATATACAATTAAGTACTCCCTCCGTCCCACAAAAATAGCTATATATTCATTTTTTGGATGTCCCAAATTATAGCTACATTTCCTCTTTTGGTCTAGTATTAAATGTTTTATTGTCAATTTTATCCCTAATTAATAAGAGTAATTAATGCTTAACAGATTTTGGAGTATGAGATTTTAAGAGCAAAATTGGTACATTAGCTATATTTTACTACATTTATTGATTTTTCTTAATGTGTGTGTAAAGTAAAATGTAGTTATCTTTATGGGACTGAGGGAGTATATATATTTGAATATTCTGTCTACTTTGACCAACTAATTCTTATTTTTTAATTGTGTGAAATTAAGTATGATCAATTTCGTTGAATTTATTTTAATAAAACCATGTTAGACGCGGTTTTAGAGGGATAGAAATGCACCACTTTGAATTTTCCATGGGGGAGAAATTCATCGACATTTAAAATAAAAATTAATATCCTACATTTTTTTTTAAAACTCTTCAAACTTCGAAACTTTGTATGTACAATTCATTACCCGAGTTTTAAAAAGTGTTGATTGTGTACGTATAAAATAGAATGGTTGGAGAGTATATTAGTGTTGGAATTAATGGGAATTAATTGGGTTTTGACACCCTGATCTAATTTAATTAATTAGACGGAATAAACGTTAATTAAGAAATAATTGAACGTGACATAGTCGATCTACTCTCGGAGTAGATGAACGTGGTATATTTAATATCTCAAAACCGAGTTAAGGTGAGTGAGAAATTAATTGTTGAAGTTGAAGAGTTTCAACTTGGAAAGTTTGAGAATGTAGGACAATATAGCGGATCCGCTCACGAAGAGCATAAACCGAGATCAATTGAACAAGCTGGTAGAAGGAATGGGTCTAAAACCCACAAGAAAAACTAAAGCAGTGGTAACCCAACCATGATGACTGGAGATCCCAAGAACTTGGTTCAATGGGAAAACGAAGATGTGGAAGTTAGTGATAAAACACTTGAAAATTCGACCATTCCGGACAGCACTATCTCAAGTGTTAATGACCCGTAAGATGTGGTAAAGGCTGAGTCTTCGATTCTTAATGATTCCTAGAGTACAACGGGATACTCGAAAGGAAGTCACATATATAAATGAGAAGTGAGGGCCGCTTCGACCAAACATTTATGAACACAAAGGACGTCCATGGCCAAAACAGACAAAAACGTGAGAACGTTACAAAGACGAGATTGAAGTGTGCTGACACTGTTGTCTAGGTATACACTATGGAGGAATAGTTCAAGGCATCGCGTCCACTAAGCCGCCGGTATATCCGATAGTGTTTGGCTACGGAAAGTTCAAGGCCAAAAACCACTTATCCGGAAGCACGGAGATCTCACTCGAACTGAACACTGAGTCTGATGTTGTATAGATACGATTTTCACTCATGTGGGGGATTGTTGGAATTAATGGGAATTAATTGGGTTTTGACACCCTGATCTAATTTAATTAATTAGACGGAATAAACGTTAATTAAGAAATAATTGAACGTGACATAGTCGATCTACTCTCGGAGTAGATGAACGTGGTATATTTAATATCTCAAAACCGAGTTAAGGTGAGTGAGAAATTAATTGTTGAAGTTGAAGAGTTTCAACTTGGAAAGTTTGAGAATGTGGGAATTTGTCCCACATAGGAAACCTACAAAACATTTATGATGTATAAAGGTATTGAAATAACTTGGTAGTTCAACTATCTAAAAGAGGTACACTCCTCTAAGAGCCACACGCGCGCGCCCGCCCGTCCGGCCGGCCGGCCGGCTCGGCTTCGGCAATTGGTCTTTGGGGCCCACCTATCTTTTTGCAGACCCAAAAACTCTGAAAGCCCAACTCAGGAATGGGCTCGGCCCATTCGAACTACTTCAAGAATTATCTGAAAGTCTCAAACTTAGTCTTCAAGATTCGGTCTTCAAGACTTATCCACGTGTGAGATAATATCTCAACCGCTGCGATATTTTCGCGATATATTCCCACGATTTTCTCAACAACCTCCTAGGGTTTCTTGTGCCTATAAATACAGACTCTTCCCTCATTCCAAACTTACGCTGAAATTTGCCCCTCTACCCTTCTACTCTCCTCTCGTCCCTACGCAGTGTATTGAGCTACCGAAAGCCTTACACTGTTCTTTCTTGTGCCGGATTTATATCCGAGAGTGTTCAGTTCGTACTACGTACGTTCGCCGATACTTCTTATACAGTGGTGCTACTGTGTAAGAAGTGAAAGGCGTATTCTGTTCTGCGGGAAAAGGGTTTCCCTTGACTCGACTTACTTGTGGAATTTATTTGTTATTCTGATATTTTTGATATTGCAGTTTACACGGCGTAAAGCAGTTTCCAACAATTAGCGTATTGCAGGGTCTCACATATATATAAATTGATTTTGTATGAATATAATAAAGTGAATTACAATTTTAGTAAATAAGTGATGGTTTAAAAGGTGATGACAAAATCATTATTTCAATTTTGAGACATGCATATTAAGTTTGGTCAGAACAAAAAGAAATACTAAGTTACAAAGTTTAGACGGAGGGATTACAATATGCAACTTAAAAATTCTATTATTCTTGTAATCCCATATTTATTTTTGAGGTTTTTCAAGGAAGCATTAAACTTCAGACGAACATTGGAATAGCTTTGAGGGCAACTGACTTATGCAAGTTCAACCCAAACTTTTCGGTCACGTCTATTTTTTTGTTTCTACTTTCCAATCAAAATCATTAAGCAAGGAAGCCACCATGAGATGCACCATTCTATTAGCTAATGAAAAACCAGGGCAACTTCTTCTTCCTGAACCGAAAGGAATATGCTCGAAATCTCTGACCTTTGAAATCTACTATGTTGTTCAAGAATCTAACTGGTTCATACACATTTGAATTATCCCATATGCTTGCATCTCTCCCCATCGCCCAAATGTTAACAAGTATTTGTGTGTACTTTGGAATTGTATAACCATTGATTTTGACTTCATCTTCGGCCTTGTGTGGAATCAAGATTGGAGTAGGCAGGTGGTATCGAAAGGTTTCTTTGATCAAAGCTTGTAGATATGGGAGTCTGGATATGTCTGATTCGTCAATTGGTTTGTGTCGTCCAATCACACTTCTCATCTCATTCGTAGCTCTACCCATCTTCTCTGGGTTCATTAGTAATTCCGTCATTGTCCATTCTACGATGAATGAAGTTGTTTATGTTCCTGCAAAACGTAAATTCTAACACGTACAAAGAAAAATGAGCATTTTTCGTTAGTGACGGACCATAAATTATCCTTATGTACCCAAATGATTGAAAATACGTCATTTTTGGTCATGTGCTCAGTATGTGGACGGTTAATTCCGATGAAATTGTTGAAAAATTAAAAAAAACACTGTTCTGAGAATTTCGTCAACTTTGAGACAAAATTGGTACGTTTTAAAAAATAAATGGGACTCTAGATTCGTATATTGAGACCATTTTAAAAACAAGTGAGTTACAGGAGTAAAAATGCTTCTATACCAATTCATAACATACAAAATAGTTAAAATATAGGCATATTTCATTTTTCATATTTCATAAGTTTTAAGGGGCATTTAGCCGTGGCCCTTCCCTTATTGTGTTTTTGGGCTGCGACCCAATTTTGTGCCTAAACCACAGCCGGGTTTACCTTTTACAGACATTGATTGTTAGAGGAATTTACCTTTTTCCTTCGCTTGAGTTTTGTCCCTAAGGAGGGTTTTCTTAGGCAAGGTTTTAACGACACTCCGGCCTCTGACTCGACTTGTGAGCTTATGGTTTTAGATTTTCTTTTTTTCTTTTATATTCCATACATTTTTATTGGCACGGTCGGTTTTAGCTTGGCCTTAGCTCATTTCTCTGTTCTCTTTTCTTGGGTTTTTCTCTTTAAAAATAGGCCACGATTATACACACACCAATCTATTGAGGACACCCACTGATTGAGTACACACACCGTAAGATGAGGACACTCACGTGAAAAATTCTAAAATACCCCTCCCTTCCTAAACCCTTTCTCCCTCATTTTCAAAGAACACCCACCCACCTCCACCTCCTTCCTCCAATTGGTCGCCGCGTTTGAAGGCCGCCGTCGCCCAACGGCCGCCCACCTCCTCCCCGTTCTGGCCGTCGCCTAGCGGTCGTGCACCTCCTCCCGCCCTCTCCCCGTTCTGGTCGTCGACCAACGACCGCGCACGCCGCTAGAGTAGGGTTCGCGATCTACGCCAGCGGCCGCGCACCTCCTCCTGCCTTCTCCCTGTTCTGGCCGCGCACGCCGCTGGAGTAGGGTTCTTCATCTACGCCGTGGCCGTCCCTCTTCTCCCCTGGCCGCTCCGATCCTTCTCTTCCCCGCCACAAGGCCACCGCCGTCGTCTCCGTTTAATGGCCGCCGCTCTTACAGGTTCCATGAACACCAAATTTTTTTTTTTGCTTGTATTAGTGTTTTTAGGGTTTTTTGAGTTTGTTCATTTATTTTTTTCGGACAATTTTTATTTGTTCGAAAAACAATTCCGGACAATTTGTGTTTGTTCGAAAAAAAGTTCCGGACAATTTTTTTTTGTTCGAAAAAAAATTCCGGACAATTTATGTTTTTTTGAAAAAAAAATTCGGACAACTTGAGTTTGTACATAAATTAATTTCGGACATATTTTTGAGACGTTTATATTTGGAATGATTTTTAAAATGTGATTTTGCATTTGGAATGTTTGTTTGTTTATGCTTGTGTTTTTTAATACCATGGTGATGGTGGTGAAGGATTATGTCGTGGAATGAAACGTGTGGGTGTACTCATCTATCAGTATTTTTTAAAATTTTAGTAAAGGGTATATTGAACATTTTACGTACCCTTTAGTTGCAATTTTTTTTGGGTGGGTGTACTCAATTAGTCAGTGTGTGCGTATAACCGTGGCCTAAAAATATTGCATCAATTTAGTACTCCTACAAACTTATAGGATATGGTTATTTGTAAATCTAGCTTTAATTTGTTAAATATGCAACCAATTATATTTTACTCCTTTCTCTCTCGTCTCTTTCTCCTACCTAGGGGTGGGCATGCGGTCGATTCGATTCTGACCTTTTTTCAATCGAACTGTTTTCAATCGAACCGAAATAACCGAAATTTTAAAAAAAAGAATCGAACCGAACCGAAATTATATAAAAACCGAACTGAACCGAATCACAATTCGGTTGGTTCGGTTCGAACCAAATTTCTTCAACCTCAACCGGAAAAGAATTTTTTTGCGAAGCCAATCTTGAGCAAAAATGAGACATAGCACTAAGGACTTAATGAACTCCTAAATGCATAAAGCACTTGCTAAAGGCAGATTCTGGAGCTACCGTTGAGATGATTTTGAAGCTACCGTTGAGATGGGAACAACAAAAATATCCCGAACAACAGGAAATACCGTTGAGATGGGAACAACAAAAATATCCCGAGCAAATTTTTGAGAGAACGGGAAATCTATGAGAATTCATTTTCCACCAAAAAAAATAGAATGTTGAACTTACCTCCATTATCTTCTTCGGTTCTTCATTCATTCAGTTTCTAGGCAAGAAACGACAGAAATAGAAATGAATGTTTAATTCTTTACTGTTACATTAGATCTAGGGTTTTATTTATATATATATATATATATATATATTAATTAATTATATTTATTTTTATTTATAATTCGGTCGGTTCGGTTTATTCGGTTTTTGGAGAATATAAACCGAACCGAACCGAAAAAACTGAAATTTTAAAAAATTTCAACCGAACCGAACAACCGAATAAACCGAAAATCGTCGGTTCGGTCCGGTTTTTCGGTTTTCTCGGTTTTTTGCCCACCCCTACTCCTACCCCATCCTCCAAACACGGTGTAAGTGAGTCGAGCCTACTCGCGAGCTACTCGTGCTCGACTCGAAAAAAGATTGAAATCGACTTGAAGTTAATCGAGTTGAGTCGAGTTTCGAGCTACTCGAGCAGCTACCAAGTTCGAGCTCATAAATACTCGGCTCGAAAGGCCCGCGAGCCTAATCGAACTTGAACAATATTTACTATTTTTCCATTAATAAATAATTTATATTTATATACAAGTAATCGAGTTGAGCCGAGTTGAGCCGAATCGAGCTCGAGTTTATCTTAGAAAAAATATGCTTTAAAATTAATTTTAAAAATTATATAGATAATTGAGTCGAGCTACCTCGAGTTTATCGAGTTTCTTATCTAGCTTGATCTTTAAAATTTTAGGCTCGCTCGAGTCGAGTTTCGAGTATAACAATTGAGTCAAATTTCAAGTTCAGCACTACTCGGCTGGAGTCGACTCGTTTACACCCCTACTCCTACGTCACTGCCCCTCTACCACATTCCAAAGTTCAAAGTTTGAAAAAAAAAAATACAAAAAATTAAGAAATCTTGGTCGAGAATTTTAATCTTTTTTAAATAAATTGAAATTTTCGAGAATTTATTTTCCACAAATTTGAGTTATATTCAAAATAACTAATGGCGAATTTCGAATTTTTTTCCCCTACAAAATAGTGTCAAAATCTAGATTTAAAATAAAAAATCGATAAATCAGTGTTGAAATCTATTTTTTTTTTCAACAATTTTGTTTTGAATTTGTGTAACATTTTCGACATTGATTTATCAAAAAATGATCGAAATGAAAAAGAGTTCAAATACATTCAAATCTACAAATGAGTCATGACTGAAACATTTTTTGTAACATTGTTTTTTTACCAAAAAATCAAACAACCTATCAAATTAGATTAACAAATTATTTAAAAAATAGAGATTACTTCCTCCTTAATATCCACTACTAGTGTAAGACCCGCTTTACGCGGGAATGAAATAAATATATACTATAATATATTTTAATTTATTAATTAAAAATAATCTTTGAACCATATATATATATATATATATATATAGATTTATAAATTTATTATTCTATTAAAAAAATTAAAAAAATGTCGTAGCAATATATAATACTCCCTCCGTCTAATTTTATTATTTCCACTTTCTTTTTTTACTTTTTTAGTTGTCCAATTTTATTATTCCTACTTTCCTAAATTTATAAATTTACTATATCACATTCAATATGTATTTGAGATTTTTAAGAAACTTTTAATCAAAGTAGAGGCAAGGGTTTGGTTCACAATTGAATTATTATTATAATTCATATTTTTCTATTTGCAATGGTGTACTATTTGACAATTTAGGAGGGTATTTGTACTATTTTATTTTAAAATTAAGTGACGTGTGTATTTATTTGTGGGTTCATTTATAAGAAATATGAGTGTTAATATTATTCATAATTAGTATTAGAGATTATATACAATTAGAGTCTTCCTAAGACCTTACTACAATTATGAACAAAAATTATAAATATTACAATTAAGGTTTAATCATTAATTAAAAAACCTAATATACCCTTTATAATTAAAATATTGATATAATTAAATTTGAATATTTTAAACCTATCCTAATATCTCGCCCATCATCCCAATATAATTAATATAATCAAATTTAAATATTTTGATGTGATATTACGTGGGTGAAGAATACCCATCGGCAAATGTTTTATCAATGGAAATGGTTGAGGATGGTGGCGCCGATGCAGGAATGACGACGGAAGAAGAGTTTCTGGCCCGATCTGAAGGCTGGCCACAAAGCTTCCGTTCGCGATCTAAAGCCTAGCCACAGAGTTTCCGTTCGCGATCTGAGGGGTTGTCCCTATATTGCGCTGAGAGATGCCATTGATGGCGAGAACGCCATTGACGGCGAAAAGAAGCAAGGTTGAGCAACCGCCACGCCGGTGTTCTTCCCGGCGGCAGCAGTAGGTACCCATCTAGGGTTTTCAGGCATTAGGACCACCAGCGGGCTTGGGCCCTCCAAACTTGGCACACACCTACCTGCTTACTTAGTGCACCCACCACCGAATATGGCACTCTGATTACTCATATATTTGTATGTATAATGCATTTAAAATTTAAATAAAATTATTATTTTAGAACATCTATATGCAATATATTTTTGCATGTTACACCGAGAATATGCAACAATTTTTTCTATATGCATCACAGGACACTACAAATATGCAACAATTTTTTGCAAACGTAGTTGCATATGATTCGTTATTAATTAACTAACTCTATCGAAATTTTGTGAGAGACTATTAATTAGTGCGAATTTCAAGGACATATTCTTTCTGATTTAATATTTTATTTAGTTGAGTACTATTTAATAATACTAATATTATTTGAAATTCAAATTATAAATTCGAATATATTTAAGTCAAGGGTATAGTTGTACAATTACATACAAGTGATTTAGGCTAAAATTATTTTAATTAGAGATTTCGATAAATTTGGAATTGAGATTGTGTTTGTGTAAAGATAAATCAATTACTGGCGATAAATATTGAAAAGGTTCAAATAATTTGTTAACATTAATATTTGAGTTAATTTAAACTAATTAATACATTAATTTAATTCATATATAGACAGATCAGTTTAAAATTGATATAAAGATTAGATATGTAAGTAATCATAGCTATTAATTAGCTATGTAATTAATTGTGTTTTAATTTTGTTTAAAATTGATATAAAGATTAGATATGTACATAATGATAGCTATTAATTAGCTAGGTAATTAATTGTGTTTAAATTTTGAAATAAGTCAAAGATATTAATTATTTTTATATTTTTATTATGTACTCCTACTTGATATGTAAATTGTACTTCACCATTTCTTAATTATAAACTTACATGTTTTGAATTTATATATGGACTTAATTAATTTAAGTCAAATATAAAAACTGATAATTAAGGAAATAAAAAAAAGATGTTATTGTACTCTTAAAAAAAAAAAAAAGACGTTACTGTGTATATTTCAAATCACATAACAATGGTTATATAGTACAATAACATCTTTTTTTTGGGAAGGGGATATGGAGTTAAGTTCTGGTTAGATCCTTGGATTGATAGCATGTCATGTTTGAGAGAGAAGTTCCCCTCTGTATAATATTTCGTCAAATAAGTTAGGGAGAGTTCGGGATTTCTTTCAACAAGATGGGAAACATGGGCTTTTATTTGGAACAGATTTCTTAACGCTAATGAAATGTTTGACTTTGTCTCTTTGTGGTTGCTCATTCATAGATATAAACCGGATAAAGAGAGAGACGATACAGTTTGTTGGAGAGGATCGACAAGCGGGATGTTTAGCACTAAAGGAATGTATGATATTCTGGTTGAGAACACGAACCCCAGTTCAAATAGCGCCAATAACTGGCCGAAAATTTGGTGGAAATGTATCCCTTCTAAGGTCTCGGCGCTATCCTGGAAAGTACTACACGAAAGAGTGGCTACGGTGGACAATCTTATGAAAAGAGGCATCAACCCGGAAGGCCTCAATGCTATATGTAACCGCTGCAATTCGGCACCAGAAACAGTGAGACACCTCTTCATTTCATGCCCCCTGACTTTGTTGGTATGGGATGACATATGCAAGTGGGTGAGCAGGCCAGCATTTTATTTAAATTCTATAGTGGAGCATTTGAATGAATTCTGCATGAAAGAACCAAAAGCTTCTAGACGGAAGGTTTTAAACCTTATATGGCAGTGCTCCATCTGGAAAATATGGAACAGCCGCAATGATCTTTGTTTTAATGAGAAGACATACTCAGCGGAGGAAATATCAGATAACATCAAATACAGCTCGTGGAAATGGCTCAAGGCAAATAAATTAGTTAGCTCTTCACTTCACGATTGGGAACTTGCTCCATAGATGTGTATTTATGGATAGATTTCAATATGAAATTACACGATGTAGGATTTTTGAACAAAATGTAACGGGATTTGAGTACCCCATGTACTCAGATTAATTAATCAAGTATCATCTTTACTTTTCAAAAAAAAAAAAAAAACAATGGTTATATAGTAACAATCACACCATTTTAAGATATTAGTATATTACTCATAAATTTAGAAGGAGATGTAAGTTAATAATAATATGGAAAAATTTACGCATATATAATTAATGATTTGGTGCATGTGTATGTAATATAGTTGTTATACCTAGTCAAAGAAGTTAATCTTTGACAATTCAATCCTAGTCACCAGCTTACGTGGCGAGGACCAGTCAACAAAGTCTTACGACGACCAGTCAACAAGAAGAAAATGTAATATAAATATTGTATTTAATATAATATAGTGCTCGCCCAAAGATGTCGGCGAGCACATGTTAGTTACTGCTCGCCCAAAGATGTTGGCGAGCAGACATATATTTAGCTAGAGAAAGACAAGTATTGAAGCTTTGGGAGACGGCATGAGACATGGCGACCAGGTTCTCCGGCGACCACCGCGACGTCATCTCAGCGAGCAGGTTTTGTCGACGGGCAGGTCTTTCCGGACGAGCAGGTTTTCCAGCTCCTCGGCATCTCGCCGAGGACGACCACCAGAGGCGGTTTAGCATTAAATGCGCCATCCCATCACCTTTTCGGGCAGAGAGAAAGGTCCACTACCAGGGCGCCACGTGTAAAGGGCGGGCTGCCCCTAAAAACCACTATATAATGCCCAAATGGGCTCATTTGTAAAGACTAAGTGATCCATTCCTAAAAACACCCAATCTAAGCAATATATTCCCCAAAGCATCAAGCTTTTAGCTTCTCTAAGAAGCTACACCTTTGTGTTCTTGTTGTTCTTCATATCTTCTTAAAGATCTTCATAAACTATACTCATAATCCGTATTAACACGTAATAAACCCCGTATAATCATATGTGTTTGTATCGTGCTAAAGAATAGTCCACATCCGAATCACCCCGATTAAAGTGCATACAACATTTGGCGCTAGAAGGAGGGGTCCTTTTACGTGTTCATCATCAAAGTTTCAACCGATCATCGAGCGATCGGCTAGCAAACTCTTGTTTTCAGGTTTTAATCAGTAGATCTACCGTTTAAAACATCATTTACGCTTTTTAGTGTTCTTCGTGTTCTTGAACATTTTCGGTTTTCGAGACATATTTTGGAGTTTGATCTCTCTGTAATTGTGTTTTCAAGCTTCTGTTATTACTTTACTAGATCAGTAGTTGTAATAGCACGTTCTTCTGCGTAAGAACTTTTAATCTTTCGTTTTTAGCTTCAAAGGCTTAGAACAGTCATACCCTTGTAATCTTTTAAGACACTCTTTAAACGATGTCTCAGCACTCTCGTCGTGACGGAACCCCACCGCCCGGAGGGAACGAACACCCTCCGCCGGCGGCGGCTCCATCACTAAATCCTTTTGGAAACTTGAACATGGGGGACATCATGAAAGATCCCCAGCACTTGAAATAATTCTCCGATTTCCTCCTAGAGAAGAGGAGGTTAATCGAGGTAGAGGAAGTTGAGAAGGCCAAAGATCAGTCCTTCGACAGAGCTCGCAAAGCCAAGGCGAGGATGAATGACAATGATGAGGAGGACCGCTCCTATCATTCATACTCTGTTCGTCCCCACGACGGGGAGAGAAATAAAGCTCCTGTTCGTTCCCACAACAGCCATACGGGAGATTCGTACGCTCGGAACTCCGTGTTTAACCGAGTGGGCGAGAAGGACCCACTAACGCTCCTCGCCCGGTACACTTCGATATCGGGCGACGACCAGCTAAAGACGACCACAAAGATCGTGGTGGAAGGAAAGGAGACAGGGTCTCCGCCCTAGATCGAGTAGGGCCAGGCGTGCGAGCTCCGTCAAGGAGTTATCACAACCATCATTCAGAAAGGCGTTCTCCCAGACGATCACATCATGGTGATCACCCGGCCGCTTCTCGTGGGAGCCGACGCGACGAGGTCGTCGTCCCCCAACCACAAACCGCCGAGGAGGGGCAGTTCGCCCAGTTCCTCGAAACACAAAGACTGATGAAGTTAGAGATGGAAACTCTGCGAGCAGAGGTGGTCGCAACTAAGCAAGGAACTACTCCACCAGTCACTCTGCCCACTCCACCTCTAAGTGTTATGATTCTCACCGCCCCCATTCAGAGGAAGATTCAAATGCCTTCTATGGCAGCTTATGACGGGGCGTCCGACCCCAGGGTGCATCTATCGAAGTATGCAAGCTATATGGCCTCAATCGGGGCAACGGATGTCACCCAATGCAGAAACTTCTCCTTGACCTTAGGAGATCGAGCTCATCGCTGGTACACCACCTTGGGTGCCGGATCTATCACCTCATTTTTAGAGCTGGGGAAACAATTCTTGACTCACTTTGGGTCTATTGCTGCTCGCCCAGCCTCAAAATAACGTTTGGCAAACGTTCGCTAGACACCAACCGAATCAGGCAAGGACTTTATCGAACGTTTCGATAGGTTGGTGATTGATGGAGAGGCAGTCAACAACGAGACAAAGTTGATCTCGGCTATCTCCGGTCTGAGAATAGGTTCCAATCTTTGGGAATCAATGCACACCTCTTTCCCCGTTTCCTATGCGGATTTCCGCAGTCGGGCGAGAAATTTTATCCAGATGGAGGAAATAATGGACGCCGCCAAGGCTAACGAGCAGCCTGACGCGGCCAAAAGGGTATGGCCCAAGAAAAATTCTAACACTGGGGAGTCTTCCCAGCCTAAGAAGGCGACCACTCAGGGCGACAGTGCTCGCCCATCAAACTTCAGGCCTTTCGAGGAGTCTCCTGAGATTCTTCAATTCAGGGAGGCCCTCTCTGTTGACCCCAGGGGTATCTACGATGCAATCAGGGGAAAGAATCTGCTCCCCCAAGCTAAGCCAATGCATACAAGTGAGGCTAATCTTGATGGTAGTAAATTCTGCAACTACCACAACTCAGTCGGCCACCACACCAATGGGTGCCGAGACTTGGTGAGAAATCTCTTTAAGTTGTACAATGAGGGCAAGCTTTCCCAGTTCATCAAGTCCGGAGGTGGAAATGGCGACAATAGGGGCAAGAAGCGTCGCGACGACAGCGACGACCTTCGCCAACAGCTCAATCGCCAGAAACTGGCCCCCCATGCCGAACAATCCTACAGGCGACATCGATAACGTGGGTGGAGGATGTATGGTTTTGGAAGGCCCCTTGGGGGGAACTCAGTCCGGGAAAGCTCTGTTTGTTCGCCGACAACAGAGCGACATGCGAGCACTCAACAACGTGCATCAAGTGTGCGTCGCCCCTGCTGCCGAGCAGCCCCCATCCCACCAACTCGTCTTCATAGACGACAATCTGAACGGCGTGGTGCAGCCAAACAACGATGCGTTGGTCATCACTGGAAAAATTATGGGAACATACGTCCATCGCATGATGGTCGACACCGGGGCATACACCAACATCCTCTTTAAACATACTCTTGATGCCCTCGGTGGATATGCTACATATGTCGAACCTTGCGATGATATTATCGTAGGGTTTGGAGACACTTGCTCCCATCCAATTGGGAAAATCAGATTATCTTTGGAACTGGCGTCTACAAAAGAGCCAGCAATGCACTGTACCCGGCAGCTCGACTTCATGATCATCGACATGCCGTCGTCGTAAAATGTCTTCCTCGACCGACCTTTCTTTGACGAGTTCAAGGCGGCCATTTCTACGTATTATTATTGTGTAAAATTTCCAACCCTGGCGGGAGTTATAACCGTGAAGGGCGATCAGATGCGGGCGAGGGAGTGTCTCGTCCGTTTTGCTAAGCGTCACTCTAAGGAAAGTACTATGATTGGCCTGTATATCGAATGTCAAAAACAAAAAGAACAAATGAACTACCTAGAAGGTCTTCCCAGAAAATATCAAAAAATCGAAGTTGGGGAGTCCAGTCGACGTTTCGACGACCACCTTGTGGAGGCGAACGAGCACGCCTCCATGGAAGTGGACGGCCACACCCTAATGGAGATTGACGAGCAGATAGATTTGGGCGAGCAGTTCCCCGATGACCAGGTTCCAGAAAACATTCCAGATCTGGAGCCTAGGTTAAGCTTTGAGCCAGAATTCGGAATCGAAGATCCTCGTTGGAAGGAGCCTAAAGAACGTGCAACTTCAGCGGAGGACCTTGAAACTATTCACTTAAACGATGCTCGTCCAGAACTTGAGGTATTCATAGGTTTAAATTTACCAGTACATTTGCGGTCCGATATAATCGCATTTTTGAAAGAAAACATCGGAGCTTTCGCATGGTCGCATGAGGACATGGTAGGTATCAAAACAAGCCATGCCTGCCACAAGTTGAACATTGATCCAACAAGAAGACCCATCACCCAAAATCGAAGAAAATTTGGGCCAGATAAGTATGCGGCTATGGCAGTAGAAGTCAAGAAATTGATCGACAATAAATTAATCGAGAAAACTGGAACTGATCCTGAGTGGTTGGCAAATCCAGTGCTCGTAAAAAAGACGACCAGGTCGTGGAAATTGTGTATAGACTTCACAGATCTAAACGATGCCTGTCCCAAAGATCACTTTCCGATGCCCCACATCGATCATTTGGTAGACAATACAACGGGGCACGAGATGTTAACTTTCATGGACGCTTTCTCGGGATACCATCAAATTGCTATGCATCCCGACGACCAGCGACACACTGCTTTCATGACCGCAACAGACATGTACAGTTGGAAAAGAATGCCTTTCGGTTTGAAAAACGCGGGGGCAACATACCAAAGACTGGTGAATAAGATGTTTGAGAAACACATCGGCGAGATGGAGGAGGTCTACATCGACGACATCGTTCTCAAAAGTTTACGGAAAGAAGATCACCTACACCACCTCTCCATGACATTCGATATTCTGAAGGAGTACAACATGAAGTTAAACCCGAAAAAATGTAGTTTTGGAGTTAGCTCCGGGAAATTTCTGGGGCACTTGGTTAGCCAGCGGAGCATCGAGGCGAATCCGAGTAAAATTCAAGCAGTCATCGATATGCAAAGCCCAAGGAACGTGAAAGAAGTGCAGAGGTTGACAGGATGTCTTGCATCGCTGAACAGATTCATTGCGCGAACGGGCGATCGTTACAAACCTTATTTCGATGCTTTGAAAAAAGGGAGGTTCGAATGGACCGACGAGTGTTAAAAAGCTTTCGAAAAGCTAAAGGAATATTTATTGGATCCGAAGGTCCTATCTAAGCCAGTCCCCGGAGAAATCTTGTATCTCTACTTGGCGGCCACTGACTGTGCGATCAGTTCAGTGCTCGTCCGAGCAGAGGGGAGCACACATCTTCCAATCTACTACGTAAGTCAAACACTAAGGGATGCGGAGTTGAGATACACTCCGATGGAAAATTTGGCGTACGCCTTGGTCATGAGCGTTAGAAAGCTAAGGCAGTACCTGTTCGACCACGAGGTGGTCGTCCTCACGACGTTTCCTCTTCGGCGAGCACTACATCGTCCGGATACCACTGGAAGGCTTTTGAAATGGTCGGTGGAAATCGGGCAATTTGGGCTCACCTACGCACCCAAAACGGCAATCAAGGGACAAGTGCTGGCATAATTCATTGTGGAACTCACTTTCCCGGATAAACTGGACAAGGAAATCGAGCTTCCTTGGACACTGTTCGTCGATGGCTCTTCAACGAGCACCAAAGCAGGGGCAGGAGTCGTCCTCACCAGCCCAGACGGACAGACGTTTGCTTCAGCGATCGAGTTTGAGTATCGAGCAACCAACAACGAGGCAGAGTACGAGGCTCTGGTCGCGGGAATCAAGATGGCTATGGCCGTGGGCGCTAGAAAGCTGAAATTTTTTTCCGACTCTCAGCTAGTGGTTTGTCAAATAACGGGCGAGTACGAGGCTCGCGGAGACCAAATGTTGAAGTATCAAAACTTGGTGAAAGGATTGCTCGAGCAATTCGATCAGTTTCACATCGAGCAAATCCCTAGGGAGGAGAATACGCAAGCTGATGCTTTAGCTCGGCTGGCCACTTCAGAGGGGGAGGCAATATTTTCAGAAACGACCATCACTAAGATTTCTTCCCCATTAGTGAGAAGAGGTCAAATTTTGCAGATTGAAGCGACTAGCGACGAGGACTGGAGGACGCCGATCACCATGTACATCAAGACCGGCGAGCTCCCGGACGACAAGTTGAAGGCGACCAGGTTGCAGCTCAGGTCCGCAAGGTACACTATTATTGGCGACCATCTGTACAAACGGGGTTTTTCAATGCCTTTATTGAAATGCCTCGGAGAGGACGAAACGAAGATCGTCATGCATGAAATCCACGACGGAGTGTGTGGAAATCATACAGGGGGCAAGCGCTCGCTTTAAAGATAATAAGGCAATGCTACTTTTGGCCAACACTGAAGAAGGATGCAATCCACTACGCGCAGACGTGCAAGAGATGTCAAGCCTTCGCTCCCGCCATTCACTCACCACCAGACGAGCTCACCTCGGTGTATAGTTCTTGGCCTTTCGTAAAGTGGGGGATCGACATCATCGAACCTTTCCCACCAGCTGCAGGGGGAGTAACTTTCGTAGTCGTAGCAGTCGATTACTTCACCAAATGGACAGAAGCAAAGGCATTGAAGACCATCATAACGGGCCAGATAACAAGCTTCATTTGGAAAAATATAATTTGCAGGTTCGGCCTACCACGAGCGATAGTGACCGACAACGGACGTAAATTCACGAGTCAAGACATGCTGGAATTCTGCTCAAAGTGGAACATCAAGAAAAAAAATTCAACACCCTATCATCCACAATCAAATGGTCAAGTAGAGGCAATCAACAAAATCATCAAGCACACCTTGAAAGCTAAGCTAGATGGATTGAAGGGAAAATGGGCGGACGAGCTGCACATGGTTCTGTGGGCATATCGGACGACCACGAGAAATTCTACAGGTGAGACCCCGTTCGCGCTCGCGTTCGGGACCGAAGCTGTCATACCAGCAGAGGGGCAGGTCGCCACCTTACGAGTAGCAAACTATGACGAGCAGTTGAATAACGATGCACAACTCTCCGACTTAGACTTCCTAGAAGAGCGAAGACTAACAGCGGACGAGAAGAATGTGGTCTACAAACAAAGGTCAGAGCGCTACTACAACACCAAAGTACGTGCTCGCCAATTCACCATCGGCCAGCTCGTACTTCGACGGGCGACGGAGCAATCCATTGGCATACTTGGCCCGACTTGGGAGGGTCCGTACCGAATAACGCGCACACTCTTGAACGGATCGTACGAGCTAGAAGATCTCGAGGGCAAGCCGAGCAAGTACCTATGGAATGCGGTCAAGCTGAAGAAGTTTTATCAGTAAGTTTTTAATTTCTTTATATTTGTATAGTTTACATCTAGTCGTCATTTTCAATACATGTCAAAGATCAAATTTCATCAAGTGTTAGATAAGTTTTAGAAATTTTAGATAAGGCTCTACGTAGCCAGCTATGAAACAAAAGAGTTCAACCGACGAATGGTTAACTCTAAAAGACGAGCACTCTTTCTTAAAGATGCTCGCAAAGGAAAGACGAGCACTCTTCCTTAAAGATGCTCGCAGGGTAGTGGCGACGACGATCACTACCTAAGAAATAAGAGTTCAACCGACGAATGGTTAACTCTAAAAGACGAGCACTCTTTCTTAAAGATGCTCGCAAAGGAAAGACGAGCACTCTTTTTTAAAAAAAGATGCTCGCAAAGGAAAGACGAGCACTCTTTCTTAAAGATGCTCACAAAGGAAAGACGAGCACTCTTTCTTAAAAGATGCTCGCAAAGGAAAGACGAGCACTCTTTCTTAAAGATGCTCGCAAGATAGCAACGACGATCACTATCTAAGAAAGGCAAATTCAAAAAAGTATTTATTAAAAGATGCTTGCAAAAAATAATCATAACAAAAATTGAAAAGCAGTGACAATGACGATCACTCAAAAAAAAAAAAAACACGTCGTAAGCAAAAAGTTCAATTCATTAAAAAAACCTTAGAAAGGCTGAAGTTACAAAAAGGCCTTAGTGGCCGAACAGTCCTAAAAACAAAATAAAAAAAAAAAAAAAGAACTAAGTTTCTGGGGCATTCCCCTCGGCAAGAGCCTCCTCCTCGCCCGCGACCACCACCTCGGCAGGAGCATCCTGCTCGCCTCCAACCTCCTCCTCGTCTTGTGGCGGGTCATCAAAGTACACCGGAACACCCAAGATACGAGGGAACTGGAGTCCCATTTTCATCAAAGGAAGCAGGGGTAATCTTGTTTCAGCCTTGGGATTTTCACCCATGATGAGGTCGTCTATGAAGCCGCCGAGCAGTGTAACGTCCACATCTGGGTGAACCTCTTTGAGTTTGTGAACAAGCTCGTGGGCAATGAGTGTCACTGATAAAATGGCTACGCACTCAGCGACGTCATTGCTTTCATCTCGCTCCTCCGACACGGCGACCAGTTCTTGCCGAAGAGAGGCCAAGTTATCCTCAGCAGTTGTAAAATTATTTTGAAGAATGCTTACCTCTGTGGATTTCATTTTTAGCTCGTTCTCGGCAGATGTGAGGCGAGCACGGAGGTCTTCGATCACTTGAAGGTCCTCCTGATCCTTCTTCCGAACAACCTCAAGTTGGGCCTCAGAATCGGCCAGTTTTGTCTCGAGGTCGGCCACTTTCTCCTCAGAAACGGTCAGCTGCCTTTCTACGCCCGCTTTAGCCCTTGCCAGGTGGACGAGCTTCACGCTCCTCTCCTCGTTGATTTTGCAGTTTTCATAAATTTGAATACAGAGTTTCTCGGCAGCAAAAGCTGCGCGACTAGTCTCAATGGCGACCAGCCTCGCGTTCTCCAAAGAGTTGTGGTTTTCGACCTCATCGACAAAGGTCGTAGATAGTGATCGGGGCACGTTCCTCATGGCCCTGACCACGGGCTGGGGAAGCACCTCCTCGTCTAACGGGTCCCGCGAGCAGTAAAAGCCGAGGAGGTCTTCATTGAAAGGCTCAATAACCGGTTGCTCGGAAAGCCTGATAAAGAAGAGAAATTTAGAAAGGGTACTTAGAAAATATTCAAAGGCATTTCTTTCGGAGAACTTACTTGGCAACCCGGTCGGCGTCCCAGCCGAGAAGAGTTTTATCGCCAGGGGCCCTTTGTCCGGTCGGCGAGCTCGCACCGACGTCTCGCGTCCTTTTGCTTCTGCGAGGAGGGGATGTCAACTTTGGGGATACGATCTGTGGGGGAGGCGAGTTACCCCTCGGTGGGGATCTCCTCGGCGAGAACCCCTTCGGGTTTGTTTCGCAGCCTTTTTCGGAGCAGCCGCCGCGGTCTCCGGCCTCTTCCTCTTGCCCGAGCCATCAACGATCTGTCGCTCGCGGAGCGCTTTCGCTGCCCGGATCATTCTGCTCGACATGATTCGGTCGTAGTCGAGGGTTGGAGGAAGGTATGTGATAACTTTTTCAGGAACCACTACTAAAAACAAAGAGTCAGTTTTACGAAGAGGAGAATTTTTTATAAAAAGACTTGGAAATATTTCAAATACCTGGGGGAAACTCTCGAGTGATATGGTGAGGAGGTACTCTAAGACCTGCTCGCTCGCGCATACACTCCTTGTTCAGAAAGCGGCAGGACCTCTCCAAATAGCGACGGTTAAGCACGCAGCAAATATGATATTGGAAGAGGGGCGAGAGACGGTGCTCGGCGGTCTTCGTGCGAGCAGTTTCACCTACAAGAGCGAGGAGTTATTCAGTTTAGACAAGAACGAGCAGAAATAAAAAGACTTACCACGAATTCTCTGATATTCGGTCGCGATGGGAATACGAGCAGGTGATCCATCCGGCCTCACCGCACTTTTCCAGTCCCCGACTACCCACCACCAATTGGTCTTCCAATCTCGGATTTTGTTGGGGACCCCTTCGACCAGCTTGATGTAGTCGCGGCTTTTTACATAGTAAAAACCGTAGCCCACCTTTTTTCCGGCCTCGACCGCTTGAAGGAGGTAGTTGATCTCTTTCGGACTGAGCCAAGTGTTCCGACAACCGTTCTCGGCCGCGACCAGGCCGAACAACGTGAGGAGCCCGATCAGATTCGACCAACCGTTCGGCGATATTTGAGAAGGGGCCACCCCCAAAAAGCGTAAGAAATTTGTAACTCCGGGGTGCAGGGGGAACCTCAGTCCTGCCTCCATCATGCCGATGTTGACGGCGACCATCCCTTCTGGCGGCTGGTCGGCCCTCTCGTCGGCGCGAGGAACGAAGAAGCAGACGTCGGCCGGCAGTTGATACTTCTTTCGGGAGTTTTCCAATTGGGCCGAGGAGACGCTGCTCTCGTACTTACAGGCCTCATACCTCGATTCAAAAGCTTCTCGGTACGGGCGAGGAACCTCTCTAGGCAGGTAATCGCTGTAATACTTGTAAAATGTCTCCCTCGAGAGTTCATCGCCATCCAACTCTTCTCGTCCACTTAAAATATCCTTTATGCTCGCCGCATAGCGAACAACTTCCTCATAATCCTCGCGGAGGCTGCTCGACAAAGTCTCCTCGACTCGAGCAGGGTCGATCTGTTCGCCCACCCCTCTATCCAAACTCTGGTCGCGCAGATCAGAGTCGGTCTCATCACCATCCTCCTCGGCACTATTGTCGGCATCTTCCCTATCGGATTCATGGGTCTCATCTAGGTCGACGACCGCCGCCGTTCCAATATTGCGGAGTCCAACATTGATGGGCTCAGGAGAGTGGATCCTAGAGTCCGAAGAGGCTGTCCTCTCCGTTAAAGCTAAGGCCAGTCGATCAACCTCGCCGGAATTTACGGCACCACCGTCCAACAGCGGCGGACCACCACCGGAGCCACCACTAACATCCATTTTTTCTTAAGAAATGGGGAAAAGAAGAGTTTTTAAAGAAAGAAATGTAAGTACTTTACCTTTTTGTCGATCGGAAACCACCCAAATCTCGCCGAAAAGCTTGAAGAAGAAGATTTGGAAGGAGCTCAAGGAGATTCAAAAATTTGCAGAAAGTGAAAAGGGTTTTGTGAAGGGTTGAGGCCGTATTTATAGGCAAGTATTTTCAGGGGCCAATGTGCAAGAAAACGGGGTCAAAATTACAATTTTCCCAAAAATCTGGGCCCTTTTCCGAAATCGAGGTGGGAAAGTGGGCTCACGCACGACCGTTGAGGTCGGCACGCGCCCCACGCGCGCAATTCAAATTTCGGGCGCCGATCACGCGCCTGACACAAGTCACATCAGTCATCATTAAAGGCGCTTTAAAAAACGTGCTCGGCGTAGGAAACGAGGCGACCGCCTCCAGTTTACGTCATCAAGATTTCAAAAATTGATTTGTTTGTCGAAGACAAATCTACCTTCCAAGGAGACAACCACACTGCTCGCCTTACCATTCTACGAATGCGAAGAAAGGCGACCAGGGGGCAAATATTATACCTAGTCAAAGAAGTCAATCTTTGACAATTCAATCCTAGTCACCAGCTTACGTGGCGAGGACCAGTCAACAAAGTCTTACGACGACCAGTTAACAAGAAGAAAATGTAATATAAATATTGTATTTAATATAATATAGTGCTCGCCCAAAGATGTCGGCGAGCACATGTTAGTTACTGCTCGCCCAAAGATGTTGGCGAGCAGACATATATTTAGCTAGAGAAAGACAAGTATTGAAGCTTTGGGAGACGGCATGAGACATGGCGACCAGGTTCTCCGGCGACCACCGCGACGTCATCTCAGCGAGCAGGTTTTGTCGACGGTCAGGTCTTTCCGGACGAGCAGGTTTTCCAGCTCCTCGGCATCTCGCCGAGGACGACCACTAGAGGCGGTTTAGCATTAAATGCGCCATCCCATCACCTTTTCGGGCAGAGAGAAAGGTCCACTACCAGGGCACCACGTGTAAAGGGCGGGCTGTCCCTAAAAACCACTATATAATGCCCAAATGGGCTAATTTGTAAAGACTAAGTGATCCATTCCTAAAAACACCCAATCTAAGCAATATACTCCCCAAAGCATCAAGCTTTTAGCTTCTCTGAGAAGCAACACCTTTGTGTTCTTGTTGTTCTTCATATCTTCTTAAAGATCTTCATAAACTATACTCATAATCCGTATTAACACGTAATAAACCCCGTATAATCATATGTGTTTGTATCGTGCTAAAGAACATTCCACATCCGAATCACCCCGATTAAAGTGCATACAACAATAGTATATATAAAAATTGGAATATCATGCATATGTATGTGTTCTCATTTTTTCCCCAAATGCATGCGGGAGTTACATTCTTTAGTATAATCTTAATTGAGAGGAGAGATTTTGAAATCGAGACATTTGAGAGGAGAGATGTTGTATCAGGCGAATCAGACTGCGACATGTGGCACTTCAAAAGTTTGCAAATATATATAATATAGATTTATCCTTTGGTTGTTCATGTACCTACATTTATAGTACACCTCTCATTTCATCTTCTCACGCTTGTATTAAGACCTATAAATAGGGGTGAAAATGTTATAGTAATCACTTGAAGTTGAATCAAATATTTCTATACATCTTTTACATATTGTTCTCTTTTTACATACAAAGTTATAAGTTTAAGTTGTTTCACAACACGTTATCAGCACGAGGCTCGTAAAACTTTCCTACCGACGAAATTCAGATAGTGGCCAATTTCAGGTATTGTACAAAGTTATGTATTGAAATATTTAGAATATATTATCTAACAATATTTATTTGTCACCTCTTATTTTATTACTATTTTGATGATCATTTGTTCTTGAAATTAATCAATCTCTTGTTTATTTGATAGTTTCCATCATGTCGAATTTGACAAAACTTGAATTTGTGGCTCTTCATATTACCGGA
Organism: Galeopsis tetrahit; assembly: GCA_963675135.1. Taxonomy (NCBI): domain Eukaryota; kingdom Viridiplantae; phylum Streptophyta; class Magnoliopsida; order Lamiales; family Lamiaceae; genus Galeopsis; species Galeopsis tetrahit. The sequence goes on from OY776125.1 coordinate 54,140,672, forward strand.
AAAAACTATTTGTCATGGATTCTTGATGCTGAAATTTATTTGGATACCATGGGTCTTGGAGATTCCATAAAAGCTGAAAATCAAGCATCTAATCAAGATAAGGCTAAAGCCATGATTTTCCTTCGCCACCATCTTGATGAAGGATTAAAAACTGAGTACCTCACTGTGAAAGATCCACTTGAATTGTGGACGAATCTTAAAGAAAGGTATGATCACAAAAAAACAGTGATTTTGCCAAAGGCTCGTTATAATTGGTTGCATTTAAGATTGCAAGATTATAAATCAGTGAGTGAGTATAACTCAGCTATGTTCAGAATCACTTTTCAATTAAAATTATGTGGAGAAAATATTACTGATGATGATATGCTTGAAAAGACATTCTCCACATTTCATGCTTCTAATGTGCTTTTGCAACAACAATATCGTGAGAAGGGTTTTACTAAATATTCTGAACTAATTTCATGTCTCTTGGTGGCTAAGCAAAATAATGAGCTTTTGATGAAAAATCATGAATCTCGTCCAACTGGTTCTGCTCTACTCCCTGAAATGAATGTTGTCTCGTTCTATAATAATCACGATTCCTATAACGGTCGTGGAAGGGGACGTGGACGGGGTCGGGAACGCGGACATGGACTTGGACGTGGCCGAGGACGTGGATTTAGCCGAGGCAGATTTCAAAATGATTATAATTCTCATCAGAACTTTAAAGGCCCCCACAAAGGAAAATAATTTTTTGAATATCAAAGGAAAGAGAATGACTCCCTTGATACAAAGCTCAAATATGACACTTGTCATCGATGTGGGGCGAATGGACATTGGTCTAAGACATGTCGCACGCCTAAGCATCTCATTAACCTATATCAAGAATCGATCAAGGAAAAAGAGAAAAAGGTTGAAACAAATTTTGTGAATAATGAGTTCGATAATGAGATGTTTGACATAACATAATTGGATGTTACTGATCACCTTACCCACCCTGAAGGTGGAAATTAGATTGTTCTAATACTCAATCATAATTTCCTTTCAATAATCTATTATGTAATGTTTTATTTTCTTATGTTATGCAATGTCTTAGTATTTTTATCATTTATAATATGAGTGACTATTACATTTTCATTTACCTTAAAAAAAAAATTAGATTTTAAATGTCTTACTATGTACTCCGTATTTCTTTTGTTTTTTTTATAAGAAATGGAAAATGGATGACAACATCAACTTTCAAGGAAGAAGATTGAGATCTATGTCTCGTGGATAGTGCTACTACGCACACTATATTCAACAATAAAAAAATTCTTCTCAAATATAAAATGGGAAGAACCTAATGTAAATACAATATCAGGTTGAACAAAAATAATTGAAGGCTTTGGAAAAGCCACTATTCAATTACCCGGAGGGACAAAATTCACTATAAATGATGCCTTATTCTCTGGAAAGTCTCAAAGAAATTTATTGAATTTTAAAGATATTCGTTTGAATGGATATTATCTTCAGACTACGAATGAAGGCAATATTGAGTATCTTAATATTATTACAATTGTTGCGGGAAAGAAATGTGTGTTGGAAATGTTACCCGCTTTGTCCTCGGGTTTATATTGCACGAGCATAAGAACAATTGAAATTTATGTCATAGTAAACCAAAAGGTTACTACCAAATTTAATGTTTGGCATGACCGGTTGGGCCATCCCGGTTCCATAATGATGCGAAAAATTTTAGAAAATTCATCTGGGCATCCATTGAAAAATCGGAAAATACTACATCCCAATGAATTTTCATGTGCTGCTTGTTCACAGGAGAATTTAATTATAAGACCGTCACCAGCTAAAGTTGAGCATGAAAATCTTATGTTCTTGGGTATATATGCGGACCTATACATCCGTCAAGTGGACCATTTAGGTATTTTATGGTTTTGATTGATGCATCGACTAAGTGGTCACATGTATGCTTATTGTCATCTCGCAATTTGACTTTTGCAAAATTATTGAGACAAATAATACGATTGCGAACACAGTTTCCTGATAATGCAATTAAGACAATCCGTCTTGATAATGCTAGTGAATTTTCATGCCAGGCTTTCAATGATTATTGCTTATCAATTGGAATACATATTGAGCATCCAGTTGCTCATGTCAATACACAAAACGGTCTTGCTGAATCGCTTATAAAGCGTATTCAATTGATTGCCCGACCATTATTGATAAAATCTAAACTCCCCATTTCAGCTTGGGGTCATGTTATATTGCATGCGGCAGCACTTGTGCGCATCAGACCAACAAGTTATCATAGCATTTCCCCCGTACAAAAAATGGTTCAAGGTCAGGAACCAAATATTTCCCATCTAAGAACTTTTGGATATGTTGTATATGTACCGATTGCTCCACCACAACGTGTTAGGGTTATACTGGCAAGTATGCTTTTAGTGCTACGTATGTATACAAACTGATTCTTGCACTTATAAATGAGAATAATATTTTTATCACTGGTTGCTTTAAATATAATGAATGTTAATTATTTATTGCATAAACGTTCAGATGTATTTTACATTGTAGACAATGTGGTGTGTAGAAGATCACAGAAGATCACATTGTCAGTTCCTTGTATATAAGTACAATTGATTCACAACTTAGATGGAACTGAACAATCCATTGGTAGAAGTTGAGGTGTAAGGCTCGGATTGGTTTATCTTGACCAAGAGATTACACTAGTACATTATGATGTGCTGAATAGGACCTACAGAGAGGTAATTCTTCTAGACTGACTTAACGAATGAAGAATTAGACCTCAGTGGTTGTTGATTTCTTAATCTCTGTCACTTAAATGGGATTGTCTGTAGTTAAGAAGCATTGCTTTGATTTATTATGGGTAAAGAATCAATTTGATTCAATACTTTGTATTTTGGGCAATATTATTAATTACAGGACAGATTGCCAAAATTAATACAGAGAATCGTGTCTTGGAGTATCAAGTTGATTATGTCCCCTTGGTGGGCTCAGAAGGTTTATCATATCAAATCTGATCAGTGGAATTTATTTCCGGTATGATAATAATGTTGAGCTGTCCTTACTCCGAGGAATAAAAGATATTAATTAATTAAAGCATTCAGTAGCTTAAATTAATTGATGGACATTGAATCTTAAACACGGGAAATAATAACCGGGAGCCATATTTCGTAATATGGGTTAGGATGGATAGTGCAATATTAATTCTATAGTGGAATGAATTAATATTAATGGGCTGGAAAAATGTTGTGGCTCAATATTGATTTTTGGGCCCATTGGGAGGTCCAATCCTAATTCTCCTAAAGGCCCCTCAAGTAGCCCAATAAAAGTCTATTAATTAAGGTAATTAAAAGATAAGGATTAATTTTGTTGCAAGAAATTAGAGAGAGATATTTATGGAAAAAGATATATGGAAATAAGAAATTATTTCTATATTATTCCAAGATAAATTGACCGGTCAATTTTTCTTTCTTGTAAGAGAAGAAATATAGATTCTCTCTTATAAAAGGAGAAGAAAAAAAATTGGTACTCTTGAGATAGAGACTAAGAAAAAAAAAAGATCTGTAATTTTCGAAATTACAGTGTGTGCAACAAGAGAAAATTAATTCTTCCTTGAGAGTTAATAGTTCGTGAGATCTCCCACCGGGTCAACGGACTAGGACTTAGGGAATACTTGAGAAGACAATTGGGTTGAAGTTGTTACTCTTCTCAACGATATCTCTCCGATTTAAAGGTAAACACGTAATCCCTTAGTTCCGCATGTTTAGGGATTTAATTATTTTACCGTACATTCATTACATAAATTAGTTGATTTAATTTGATTAAATTATGAAATTAGATTTATGATAATTCATATTGAAATTACGTCCCAAATAGATCCGGGTAATTTTAAAGGAGTCTCAAAGGATTCCCGAGCGTCTCAAAAGATCCCTAGGCCATCTCAAAAGATTCCCGGGAGTCTCAAAGGATTCCTAGCGTGATGGTCCATAACCCACAAGTGCCAATAATTCCCCACAAAGGAGATGGGGAATGTGGTCCCATAATAATTTCCCACAAAGGAGTTGGGGACCACATTGTTGGGGGACTATTATTGGGTATTGGGATTAATTTCCCAACACAACGCACAAAGATGGGTCCCCAAAGGATAATGAGGTTATATGTTGGGTACGAATCTCCGTTTATTATTAAATATTTAGAACCATTGACCGGAGATCTATTCACGGCAAGGTTTGCCGATTGTCATTTTAATGAGACAATTTTCCCAACATTAGGGGGGGAAAGTAAGCAGCTGGCAAAGAATATTTTTTGAATGAATTATCATTGAATTTCATGGATCCTCGTACAAAGCAATGTGAACTTGAAGTCAAAAAGATAATTCATTTGCAAAAGATTGCGAATAAACTGCCAGACGCATTTACTGGCCTTAAAAGAGTTACAAAATCTCATATTCCAGCTGCTAATGCTCATAACAGAATTGATGTCCCTGAAGGACCATCTTCCATTGCAAATGAGTCTACGGCACGCCTGAAGTGTGGTAGACCTCTCGGTTCCAAAGATAAAAATCCTCGAAAAAGAAAAGGATTAAATGAGGATGGCCATAATGTGAACACTCTTGTTGAAAAATCTGATACACTACTTAAAGTCCCAGAAAATGATATTGAAGTCATTGATAAATTTCAGGCGCCTATAAATGATGAAATATCGATCAATTATGTCAGAACAAGAGAAAGATGGAGCCGAAATGAAATCGACGTCGACAATATCTTTGCATATAATGTAGCACTCAATATAATGGAAGATGATGAGGATCCTGAACCTACGTCTATTGATGAATGTAGGAAACGAGATGATTGGCCAATGTGGAAAGACGCAATAAGTGCAGAATTGCAATCTCTTATTAAACGAAAAGTTTTTGGACATATTGTCCGTACACCTAATGGTATAAAACCCGTGGGGAATAAATGGGTATTTGTGCGAAAAAGAAATGAGAAAAATTAAATCGTGAGGTATAAAGCCCGGCTTGTCGCACAAGATTTTATCTAAAGGCCAGGTGTTAATTATGAGGAGACTTACTCTCTTGTGGTGGATGCAATAACTTTTCGTTATTTAATAAGTATGGCAGTGCAAGAAAAACTTGAAATGCGTCTAACAGATGTCGTTACAGCTTATTTGTACGGCTCATTAGAGAAATATATTTACATGACAATCCCTGAGGGATTAAAGGTACCTTTAATGAAAAACGAGAATTCTCAAAACATATATTCAGTCAAGTTAGGCAAATCCTTGTATGGATTAAAGTAATCTGGTCGCATGTGGTATAATTGTTTGAGTGCATTCTTGATTAAGGAGGGGTATAACAATGATCTTATATGCCCTTGTATTTTTATTAAAAGATCTGGATGTGAATATGTGATTATTGCTGTATATGTTGATGATTTGAATATCATTGGGACTCCTACAGAGTTATCAAAGGCCGTGGCTTCCCTCAAGAGGGAATTTGAAATGAAGGATCTTGGTAAAACAAAATTTTGTTTGGGTCTTCAAATTGAACATTTTGATAATGAGATTTTTGTGCATCAATCCACTTATGTTATGAAAGTGTTGAAACGGTTCTATATGGATAAAGCACATCCCTTAAGCACACATATGGTTGTGCGATCGCTAAATGTAGCGAAAGATTCATTTCGACCCCGCGAAGAAAATGAAGAACTGCTTGGTCAAGAAGTACCATATTTGAGTGCAATATGTGCACTAATGTATCTTGCTAGCAACACAAGGCCTGATATATCATTTGTTGTTAATTTATTAGCAAGATATAGTTCTTCTCCAACTCGTAGGCATTGGAATGGTGTTAAACATGTTTTTCGATACCTTAGAGGAACAATGGATATGAGTTTATATTTTTCAAACTAATCAGAACCTTGTTTAGTTGGTTATGCAGATGCAGACTACTTATCAGATCCGCACAAAGCTCGATCCCAAATAGGTTATTTGTTCACATATGGAGGTACAACTATTTCATGGCATTATGTTAAACAAACTCTAGTTGCTACTTCAGCTAACCATGTAGAGATCCTAGCATTTCACGAGGCAAGTCGTGAATATGTTTGGTTGCGTTCTGTCACACACCATATTTGCAGACAGTGTGGATTAAACTCAGTGAAAGATAATCCAACTGTGATATATGAAGACAATGTTTCATGTGTTGCCCAACTAACAAAAGGATTTATCAAAGGTGATAGGACAAAACATATTGATCCTAAATTCTTCTTTACTCACGATCTTCGGCAAAAGGGTGACATCAGTGTGCAACAAATTCGTTCAAGTGATAATTTGGCAGATCTATTTACAAGTCTTTACCTACTTCAACGTTTGAGAAATTGAGGTACAAAATTGGAGTGCGTCGTCTTAAAGATGTGAAGTGATGTAATCATCAGGGGGAGTTAATACACATTTCTTCTCATTGGATTTTAACAAAGTATAATTTTATCTAATGGACATTCAAGGGGGAGTGTTATGAATAATATTTATTTGTATGAATGTCCATTACTTCCTCCTTAATATCCACTATTTTTCCTTTGGTTGTTCATGTACCTACATTTATAGTGCACCTCTCATTTCATCTTCTCAAGCTTGTATTGAGACCTATAAATAGGGATGCAAATGTTATAGTAATCACTTGAAGTTGAATCAAATATTTCTATACATCTTTTACATATTGTTCTCTTTTTACATACAAAGTTATAAGTTTAAGTTGTTTCACAACAATTACCATATTTTGAGGCGAAAGGCGACATTGTCGAGAGTGTACCTACTAATCACGATATTTGTGATGGGTGAGCTAATCGTGGTGATGTATTTAACAAAGCTGAAGGTTCAAACCACCGTACCCAAACTTATAACCCTAATAAATATAAGCGTTTAATACAAATATCCAACATTCATAATATCCGAATATGTTTTTTTCCACCCATGAAAAATTGTACAGAATGTGTTGGGATGCATGTATGATGTATCCAAATTCAACTCAAAACTCGTAGGAAATATTATATATAGTTCCAATTCATAAATCCCAATATTATTTTTCGGGGGAATAAATTCAGAAAATAATAAGGGTGGGGGCTATCAACCCCCAAATTAGGCTATACACACCCCAATCGTTAAACACATTCCATTAAAAATTTCCTTCTTACTAAACACACCCCATCTCATTTAACTTTTTTCTCCTCTCACTCTTACTTATCCACAAAATAAAATAAAAAAAATTGCTTGCTAGAAAGAAGAATAAGATTAATACGATAAATAAATGAACCTGCAGTTTTGAAGTTTATGTTCAGCCAGCTTTGGTCGTACGCCCAATGATATGTTCGGCCAAATCGACCGTATGTACAGTGATATGTTCGGTAACGATTACGGTCGAACATATCAGTGACTGCTACAACTCGTAATTTTTATATACTTTGCAAAAAGTATAAAAAAGTGTAAAAATCACTAAACATACTTACATTGAGGATTTATGAAGAAGAGGTTTATACATGAAGGGTTTTCATGATAAGAGTAATTTTATGAAGACAGCGAGAGTTAAATAATGAAAGGAGGGTTTAAGAATGATGTGTGTATAACATATGGAATGTATTTATAATTATTCGTAGAGTGTATAATTTTTAAAAGTTTTAAAAGGATTACTTAATAAATTTACTTATGTCTATTTTTGTCTAAAAAGAGTTGAGGCGTGTATAACATATAATTTTGGGTGTTTGATAGCCCCATCGATCCACAAAGTGAGAGCAACAAATAACATTGAATAAATGTCATCTTATCTAAAAGTTTGAACATTATAGAGAAGTGTAAAATTAATTCTCTAACACCCCCCTCACTCGTGGGTTGAATTATCGCCTCTACTCTCGTGAGAAGAGACTCATCTAGTGGTCAATTTAATATGTGTGAAGTTTACTTTCACCAAAATTTGAACCAAGGACGTGTGGACTCACTTAAGACTCTAATAAAATGAATAATTTTGTTTCATCTAAAAGTCGAAACTTTGTAGAGAGGTGCAATTAATTAATCCATTTATATTAATTTACAAACTAATATAAAATGTCACCTTTTACTTTATGCATGTTCCACCAGCTCAGCTACTAACCCTAACCCTCCATGGGACTTAATTTCTTGGTAAACAATATCATCACACACATCCCTTGTATAATCTCATGTGCAACCCATATGTACCATATATCACTAATTCTTTGTCATAATTTATTCAAATATTACAATACCGCGTTTTGTGGTCCTCCAAACCTTTCATTCCCTAGATAGTAAATACAACTACCTCATGTAATATAACATACTATTTCTATTTCTATGGGTGGGGCTACTAACACCCCATAAAATGTTATACACACTCCAAATGTTAAACACACCCCATTAAAATTTAAAATTCAATTTTTATTACTATAAACACTCCAATTATTTCTTATTTACCCTTCAACTCTCATAACTAATAAAAATTAACTAAATCTTTAAAAACTTATAAATTTTAAAATTTAATTAACAAAAAAAAAAAATCAACAATACAATAAAATTACGTGTAACGTTGAAATAAAAAAACAGCTAAAATTTAAAAATTATTTAAAAATGGAACAATCAATTCAAAAACTTAAGAAAATAAAAAAAATGACAAAAAATAATAAAATCTGAAAAATAAATAAAATAAAATAAAAAATTAAGGATTAACGATTATTTTTGAAAAAAAATTAAATAAAATAATAAAGAAAAATCAACTCAATATTAAATTAAAAAATAAAATCTTTAAAATAAAATAAAGCTAAATAAAATTTAACAATTTCAACTAAATTTTAAAAAATAATTAAATCAATTATATTTTTAATATTTATAATTAATTCTTAAGATTTAGGTGATTTTAAATTTTTTTGATTTTATTTATCATTATTCGAATTCTTAATTTTAATTGATTTTTTAATTAATTATTTTTTTACGATTTATTAAAAAATTTACCAATTTATTTGTTTTTAATTTATTTTTGAATTTTTTATTTGAACAATTTATTTTTTTTCTTTTTAAAAAATATTTAATTTTTTCAAATTTTTTTAAAAAATAATCTTTAATTTGTATAAGGGTTACTTAGTCATTTTACAATTATCTATTTTTATTTTTAAAATGATGGGGTGTGTATAACATGTTTCGGGGTGTTAGTAGTTGTACCCTATTTCTATGTCATACTCATACACGACTTCGATCAAATTTTTATAGTGTGTTTTTAAGTCGAACAAATTAAAGCTTGTTTAGTTCCAAGCTAAGAGCCACACTTACTGTTTACACGCATTTTAAAGAATAATAATATTAAATGAATAGGGTATGAAAAAGAATAACAACAATGATACTATTAGTTAGAGTAGTTGTTTTAGTTATAACTTCTATTTTAGTAGTTGTAACTTTCATATTGTAAATTTCCCTCAATATAAGAGGAGGGATGATAATCATTTTGATCATGTAATTCCAATGTAATTCTTCTATATTCCTAAATTCTCACAATATGCACTCTATCCAATTTTTTCTTATTATGAAATTTCACATGGTATCAGAGCTATGTATTGATTCATTTATGATCGATTAAACTGCTAGAGACAATCATTATAAGGACATTGTACTTGATCATATTCAGTTATTTAAGTATTATTGACGTTAGTAATAATATTCGGTGATACACTTATAGAATGTTATGTTTGATTGTTTGCATTTATTCTTATATGTGTTCCTATGAACAAATGATGTCATTGAGAAGTGAGATCTCGATTGACTATATCATGGTTCTTAAAGTAGCCCCAATCAATGATCATCGAGATTGGAATATCGATGATGCGATTGAGATTGGTGTGCGATCTGCATCATATCCTTAGAGGATGTAGTGGTTCTCACAACTACGAGATATTAGGTATCTCATGATGGATGCACGAATACTTTGAGAGTATTGGCTTGCCCAATCGAGAAATCGTTTGGTGTATTCTATTTACGTGTCTACGGGAATATCGATTTGTGGAGCAATGTAATGTCCTTCGACTTGAGGTCAATACACGCGACATGTATGGCGTGATGGGCTTTGACCATGACCGACGCTTGCACTCCTAACGGGGTAGATTAGGCATGTGTTGGGCACACCATAAAGTACATGTGCGCGGTAGTTGAGCCAAGAATAGGATTCATTTCTCAAATAGATTTAGAGAGAATACTCGTCTTCTCATAACTAATTGGATCGTTAGTCATTGACCAATGCACGTCACATTTGGAATGATGTTCAAATGCGACACTGTGATCAATTAGTAGAATGAGATAACGTGATTAAATTATTGGAATAGACACATCATCATGTTCTAGATTTAATCGAAGTATTCGTGAATGAAATGATCATATCATTGTGAGTTTCACATTACAAGTTGTTGCTATTTCCTCGCAACGTACCTCACATATTGAGATTGTCTAGTTCATTGTCTAGGGTTCTGCTAAGACCGTTAGTTTGACTAATCGCTTGATATGTGAGGGCCTATGGGTCACACAACAAGTAGTCTTAATTTACGAATTAAAGTTGGATGAATTAATTATTTGATTTGATCAAGATATTTAATTTATGGAGAAATATAGAATAATTCTATTTGATAGAATTATAACTTATTTAATTAAATTATATTTAATTAATAAGATGATATATTAGATATATCATAAATATGGTAAAATATATACTTGGTCTCAAGCCCATGTGCACAGATAGGGTTTCTGTTTTACTATATAAAGACCTCTAGGGTTAGAGGTTCTGAGTCGTAACAATTTATCACTCGTAATATTTCTCCGGTTCTCTCTATAGAATTCTTCTAGCGAATTCTTTTAGAAAATTTCAATCTGGATTACAAGTTCGTAGACGAGGATTACGTGGATACCGTAGTAGAGGATCTCGCATACGAATCACTGTAAGGATTATTTTACGATTTAATTATCCTTCAATTATGTTATACAGTCATATCAGGAATATGTGTTGGTGAACAAAATTTTCAACTTCCGCTGCTACGAGCATGGTGTTCGTACCTCAAAAACCCAACATAAACAAGTTTGTCGATCTAAGTACGCTTTCGCAATTCGGTTTGGATGAATTTCTTGTGTCTTTTGAGTTCTATACTCATTTCTTAAACTTCTTGAGTTCTATACTCATTTCTTGAGGTTTATACTCATTTCTGCCAAATCTTTGATGGATTTGGATTTATATCATAGTTTTTCTCTTTTCGAGATTTCTTCTTCACAGGGTTTATGCTCGTGAGTTTTGGATTCGATTTTATCTTGATTCGAATTCTTCTTTGAGTTTCTTGAGTTTTATACTCTTTTTTTTTGCGAACTATATGCTCGTGAGTTTTATATTCGATTTCATGTTGATTCGAAATCGAATTCTCTAGAGTTCTATACTCAATCTAGTCTTTTCTCTCCGTGTCTATCACGATTCTATCTTTACATTTTTTTTTTGGAATATTGATGGAAATCTCACCATTGATTAGATGCATGGGTTGCATCATTTGTCTACTCTCTACATCAACGTTCAAATGTTCAATTTAGTGTTGGATTCTATTCTCGAAGGCTACCTTTTCATTGTTGATAGCATTGCACCCACGTCATGATACTTGTAATGGTTATAAGTTTTTTTTGAAGAACAAGTTCAAGATGGAATTTCTTACCATCCATTTCCATTTTGTGGGAGGGTATAAAGAATAACAACAAATCAGTGACGGAGCCAGAACTTAGTCGAAGGGGGGCGCAATTATGAATAAGAAATTTCACTTTTAATATTATATAAATATTTTTTAAACATATAATATATTACTAATGAATCAAGTTAAGTTTTAATATATTTCAATAAGTATTTCATTCATTCCGCTCTTTATCTACAAAATAATATTTATACCGTCTATATGCAAACATCTTTTAATTTTTATGTTTTAAATTGTTATATATACTTCAATCGTTTCATATTGTTTGACACTATTAGTCTTAATTTTTGCTTTAAAAAAATTGTCATTTTAACTAATTTTCCCACGTTTCTCCCTAAATTACTCATATTCAGCAAATTATTTCACACCCTCTTTTATTTTCCTTCGTTTTTCTCTCATTCTTTCATGATAAATGATAATGAATGGTAAATTTGTAAAAGAAAAAATGTTATTTAATTATACACAAAACACAAAATACAAAACAACATACATTTTGAGACGGAGAAAGTAATAATTGTACTACTAATATTTTACTAATGCACTTAAAAATTGTTATATAATTATTAAATATACATAAAAATTAATGGAAATTATTTTTTCTTTTATTTTTTTATTAAATAATATTTTTTTAAAATATTATTTTAAAAAATTTTGAAAAATGGAAGGGGGCCCAGTGCCCCCCCTCCATCTCTCAACAAATACAATAAATGATAGTAGGGACCTCCTACATGTAGTCAGGGTGTCGTAAGGTGTCGTAATGACTAGTCAGTTAATCTAAGCCATTAAAAATATAATCTAAAGGTTTAAACTTGATGACTTGTTACCTTTTGTACAATTTACGGTATGTATTCATCGTATGTGTCGTAATGTATCATAAATTTGTATTTTCTATTAAATTAAATTAATTAAAATATATTATTGTAAAATTACATTTTTATCCTTATACAATAAAATAATTTATTATATTCATTAATGTAATTAAAATATGTAATGTTAAAATTACATATTTACCCTTATGATATTAATAAAATTAATAACAAAAAACAAAAAATCAAATTAAACCTTAAAAAAACCTTTAACAAATCAAGATTCTCCAAGATTTTGGCTTTTCGTCGGCTGACATTTGCAAGTTAATCTCAACTAATCCCTCAGTTTTGTATTTAAATTTAGAAAGAAACATAGTTCCTTCATTATCTGTGCTAAAGGGGTTGTTGGAGTGCAATGATACCTATGAGTCGTATACGTATGATCCTCATATCTAACCTTAGATGTTCTCTAATAAAGCCAGAAGTTATAAGGAAATGTGCAGAGAAGGCGAATGAAATGGGAGTCGATGAAAGTTCCAAATGTTTCATTTATGCTATTGCAACTATGTCTCAACTCAGCAATGAGACATGGGAGCAAAAGTTGCAAGGTTTTGGGAAATTGGGATTTTCAGATACAGAGATATTGGTATTGTTTAGAAAGGAGCCACGAGTACTGTTTCTTTTATCCACTGATAATAATATTAAGTGATACACTTATAGAATGTTATGTTTGATTGTTTGCATTTATTCTTATATGTGTTCCTATGAACAAATGATGTCATTGAGAAGTGAGATCTCGATTGACTATATCATGGTTCTTAAAGTAGCCCCAATTGATGATCATCGAGATTGGAATATCGATGATGCGATTGAGATTGGTGTGCGATCTGCATCATATCCTTAGAGGATGTAGTGGTTCTCACAACTACGAGATATTAGGTATCTCATGATGGATGCACGGATACTTTGAGAGTATTGGCTTGCCCAATCGAGAAACCGTTTGGTGTATTCTATTTACGTGTCTACGGGAATATCGATTTGTGGAGCAATGTAATGTCCTTCGACTTGAGGTCAATACACGCGACATGTATGGCGTGATGGGATTTGACCATGACCGACGCTTGCACTCCTAACGGGGTAGATTAGGCATGTGTTGGGCACACCATAAAGTACATGTGCGCGGTAGTTGAGCCAAGAATAGGATTCATTTCTCAAATAGATTTAGAGAGAATACTCGTCTTCTCATAACTAATTGGATCGTTAGTCATTGGCCAATGCACGTCACATTTGGAATGATGTTCAAATGCGACACTGTGATCAATTAGTAGAATGAGATAACGTGATTAAATTATTGGAATAGACACATCATCATGTTCTAGATTTAATCGAAGTATTCGTGAATGAAAGGATCATATCATTGTGAGTTTCACATTACAAGTTGTTGCTATTTCCTCGCAACGTACCTCACATATTGAGATTGTCTGGTTCATTGTCTAGGGTTCTGCTAAGACCGTTATTTGACTAATCGCTTGATATGTGAGGGCCTATGGGTCACACAACAAGTAGTCTTAATTTACGAATTAAAGTTGGATGAATTAATTATTTGATTTGATCAAGATATTTAATTTATGGAGAAATATAGAATAATTCTATTTGATAGAATTATAACTTATTTAATTAAATTATATTTAATTAATAAGATGATATATTAGATATATCATAAATATGGTAAAATATATATTTGGTCTCAAGCCCATGTGCACAAATAGGGTTTCTGTTTTACTATATAAAGACCTCTAGGGTTAGAGGTTCTAAGTCGTAACAATTTATCACTCATAATATTTATCCGGTTCTCTCTATAGAATTCTTCTAGCGAATTCTTTTAGAGAATTCCAATCTGGATCACAAGTTCGTAGACGAGGATTACGTGGATACCGTAGTAGAGGATCTCGCATACGAATCACTGTAAGGATTATTTTACGCTTTAATTATCCTTCAATTATGTTATACAGTCATATCAGGAATCTGTGTTGGTGAACAAAATTTTCAACTTCGGCTGCTACGAGCATGGTGTCCATACCTCAAAAACCCAACATAAACAAGTTTGTCGATCTAGGTACGATTTCGCAATTCGGTTTGGATGAATTTCTTGTGTCTTTTGAGTTCTATACTCATTTCTTAAACTTCTTGAGTTCTATACTCATTTCTTGAGGTTTATACTCATTTCTGTCAAATCTTTGATGGATTTGGATTTATATCATAGTTTTTCTCTTTTCGGGATTTCTTCTTCACAGGGTTTATGCTCGTGAGTTTTGGATTCGATTTTATCTTGATTCGAATTCTTCTTTGAGTTTCTTGAGTTTTATACTCTTTTTTTTGCGAACTATATGCTCGTGAGTTTTATATTCGATTTCATGTTGATTCGAAATCGAATTCTCTAGAGTTCTATACTCAATCTAGTCTTTTCTCTCCGTGTCTATCACGATTCTATCTTTACATTTTTTTTTTGGAATATTGGTGGAAATCTCACAATTGATTAGATGCATGGGTTGCATCATTTGTCTACTCTCTACATCAACGTTCAAATGTTCAATTTAGTGTTGGATTCTATTCTCGAAGGCTACCTTTTCATTGTTGATAGCATTGCACCTACGTCATGCTACTTGTAATGGTTATAAGTTTTTTTTGAAGAACAAGTTCAAGATGGAATTTCTTACCATCCATTTCCATCTTATGGGAGGGTATAAAGAATAACAACAAATCAGTGACGGAGCCAGAACTTAGTCGAAGGGGGGCGCAATTATGAATAAGAAATTTCACTTTCAATATTATATAAATATTTTTTAAACATATAATATATTACTAATGAATCAAGTTAAGTTTTAATATATTTCAATAAGTATTTCATTCATTCCGCTCTTTATCTACAAAATAATATTTATACCGTCTATATGCAAACAACTTTTAATTTTTATGTTTTAAATTGTTATATATACTTCAATCGTTTCATATTGTTTGACACTATTAGTCTTAATTTTTGCTTTAAAAAAATTGTCATTTTAACTAATTTTCTCACGTTTCTCCCTAAATTACTCATATTCAGCAAATTATTTCACACTCTCTTTTATTTTCCTTCGTTTTTCTCTCATTCTTTCATGATAAATGATAATGAATGGTAAATTTGTAAAAGAAAAAATGTTATTTAATTATACACAAAACACAAAATACAAAACAACATACATTTTGAGACGGAGATAGTAATAATTGTACTACTAATATTTTACTAATGCACTTAAAAATTGTTATATAATTATTAAATATACATAAAAATTAATGGAAATTATTTTTTCTTTTATTTTTTTATTAAATAATATTTTTTAAAAAAAACTGAAAAATGGAAGGGGGCCCAGTGCCCCCCCCCCCTCTCCCTCCGTCTCTGCAACAAATACAACAAATGATAGTAGGGACCTCCTACATGTAGTCAGGGTGTCGTAAGGTGTCGTAATGACTACCGTAGTCAGTTAATCTAAGCCATTAAAAATATAATCTAAAGGTTTAAACTTGATGACTTGTTACCTTTTGTACAATTTACGGTATGTATTCATCGTATGTGTCGTAATGTAGCATAAATTTGTATTTTCTATTAAATTAAATTAATTAAAATATATTATTGTAAAATTACATTTTTATCCTTATACAATAAAATAATTTATTATATTCATTAATGTAATTAAAATATGTAATGTTAAAATTACATATTTACCCTTATGATATTAATAAAATTAATAACAAAAAACAAAAAATCAAATTAAACCTTAAAAAAACCTTTAACAAATCAAGATTCTCCAAGATTTTGGCTTTTCGTCGGCTGACATTTGCAAGTTAATCTCAACTAATCCCTCAGTTTTGTATTTAAATTTAGAAAGAAACATAGTTCCTTCATTATCTGTGCTAAAGGGGTTGTTGGAGTGCAATGATACCTATGAGTCGTATACGTATGATCCTCATATCTAACCTTAGATGTTCTCTAATAAAGCCAGAAGTTATAAGGAAATGTGCAGAGAAGGCGAATGAAATGGGAGTCGATGAAAGTTCCAAATGTTTCATTTATGCTATTGCAACTATGTCTCAACTCAGCAATGACTCAATGAGACATGGGAGCAAAAGTTGCAAGGTTTTGGGAAATTGGGATTTTCAGATACAGAGATATTGGTATTGTTTAGAAAGGAGCCACGAGTGTTTCTTTTATCCACGGAGAAGATAAAGAAGGTAAAAAAGCTTCTGCTTTCTACTGGGAAGTTCAAAATGTGTAGCATTGTGAATTTCCCGTTGTCATTTATGTTCAGCATTGAGAAGAGGTATATGCCACGGTTGCGAATTTTGGAAATTCTGGAAAGCAAGAATTTGATTGAAGAGTGGCCTTGTCTTGCTACACTTTTAACGCTATCACATCATATGTTCTTTAAAAAAATTATCAGCCCTTATTTCTAATTTGATTTCTTTAACTAATCTATTATTTAATTATTATTTGAATTGGTTTATTTAATTTTTAAAATAATATATTTTTTTTAAAATAATTTTTTGCATAAATATATATATATATTTTTTGCATATAATTTTGCATATATATATATATATATATATATATATTTTTTTTTAAAATAATTTAAATAAAAGAAGGGTAATATAGTAAATAACAAAATACAATTTAAAAAAATGATATAAATAGCTTAAACCTGTATAACGGGTAGCAGGTCGTTACTACGTTTACGGCGCCACGTGGCGCGATTCGACAAAGTGACTATGTAGTCACTTTGTAAAATTTGACTACCGTAAGAATTGCCCATGATAGTATTAGTTATAGTACTTGTTTTAGTTATAACTTCTATTTTAGTAGTTGTAACTTCCATATTGTAAATTTCCCTCTATATAAGAGGAGGGATGATAATCATTTTGATAATGTAATTCCAATGTAATTCTTCTATATTCCTAAATTCTCTCAATATGCAACTCTATTCAATTTCTATATTTCTACATTCTCACAATATGCACTCTATTCAATTTCTTCTTATTATGAAATTTCACATAGGAAAGTAATAAGGTAGAGGGATTAGGAAAATAAAATGTGTGTAGAGATAAGTAAGAATGAGAAAAGGTAGAGAGACATATTGGAGTATTGAAAAAAATATATAAATAACTTAGTGTGAGACACTCTAAATGATAAAATTAGGCGAATGGTATAATGCCCACTGGTGGACACTATTTTTTTGTGCCCACCACTTACGTGGCATGCCACATCATTATATATCCAATTTTAGATTAGATATTTATATGATATATTTTTCATAAAAATAGGAATACAATCTTTCCTTATCCTTTATTATATATTAAATTATATATATATGTGAATAGCAATAAAAATTTTATATTCAACAAATACAAAAAATATGTGCCATTAATCCTCAAAAGACAACTCTCAACTCGATTCATCATCTCTGTCTCCTCTATGAGGTCTGCGATTTAATTTTAATATTTTTGAAGGGAGAGATACAAGTAATCTCAATAAAATTAAAATCTTGTAATAATCACACGTTAAAAGAGGAACAAGTGACGATGGTGATGACTTAATAATATTTATTAATGTCGTTAATAATATATAAATGAGCAAATATTAAAATATTGTTAATAAATATTAAAATATTATTTATTAATGTCGTTAAAAATATATAAATGACTCAAATGAGCAAATATTAAAATATTATTAAAAAATATTAAAATAATATTTATTAATGTCGTTAATAATATATAAATGAGCAAATATTAAAATATTATTAATAAATATTATAATAATATTTATTAATGTCGTTAATAATATATAAATGAGAAAATATTAAAATATTATTTATTAATGTTGTTAATAATATATAAATGAGAAAATATTAAAATATTATTAAGTGATCACCATTGTCACTTGATCTTGTTCAAACGTGTGATTATTACAAGATTTTAATTTTATTGAGATTATTTGTATTTCTTTTTTAAAAAATATTAAAATTAAATCGCAGACCTCATAGAGGATATCTCTGAATTGAGAGTTGTGTTGAGGATTAATGGCGCATATTTTTTGTATTGGTTGAATATAAAGATTTTAGACAAAAACTTGTGTGAGACCGTCTCACGAATCTCATTCCGTGAGACGGATCTTTTTAGACCCAATTTCTTAATGTGGCCCAACACAACTAACTACTTTTTCTCCTTAGCCCATATTTTCCCCACTCCAAACAATCCTTTTGTTTTCATCAGCCCATTTATTCGAAACAAATCTTATACCCAAATCCATTAAGCTACATAAATAATTCGTTGTGGAGCTTGTTGTCCCTTCGTGGAGTCCCTTTGTGGAGACTGTCCCTCGTGGAGTTTGTTTATGTCCCTACGGTGCTGAAATCGAATGTTACGGTGCTTGGTGGCTTTTGTCCTTTTATTTTCCCTATTTATCATAATAATATAGACTACCTTAGTGTGGGGTTTGTCTTGTTGTTAAAATAGTGGACTGTGCATTTTTCATGGGCAATGAGAACACTCGCGTCCCCACTTCTCACGATTGGAGCGGGTAGCGACACCAGTTTAATCTATCTTGGTTTGAAGATCTGGAGCTTTGAAAAATATCTTTGTATTTGAGTCTGATCTTGTAAACCGTCAAAAAAAAAAAAATCGTTGTCCCATGATCCCATCGTATCTGTTAGTAATTTTTTTTTTTTTTTTGGTAACTTTTAGTAATGTTTTTCTTCATAAAAAAAAAAAGAAGAAGATATTTTTAAGAAAAAAAATTATTATATCAATTAAATAATCTATAAATTTAATGAGTAGATGTCTTTTTTTTTTTTTTGTCAAAAATAAAATAAAAAATTGAGTAGATGTCTTTTTGTTCGGTAAATACCATAAATTTTGATTTATGGGTGATTGAGATTATATGTTACTAGACATTATAATAAAATTATTTTTATTAATTGCATCGATTTTTTGAATTTATTGTCACTTTTTATTTTAAAAATATCATTATTCAAAAAGTGATAATGTTTGGTTGAAGAGTGATAACGTTTTTATTAAAAGTAACTATCACTTTTTGCATAAATATTGTCACTTTTTACATCTGAGTTAATGAATTCAATTATATGCTATTGGACAATGGGCATGATTACTAATTTTGTGTTAGTTTTTATAGTTAATTGTTGTCTCTTTTTACTTTTATAATTATTAATATTCAAAAAGTGATAAAAGTTTAGTTAAAAGTGATAATGGTTTTATAAAAAGTGACTATCACTTTTTACATAAATATTATCACTTTTTAAATATACATTATCATTTTTTAATTCTGAGTTAATGAATTGATAAAATGTCATTTCTATTTTACATTAGTTTAGTTATAATAAGTACATAAAATATTATTTCTATTTTGTTTTGAATAAAATTATTCACTAATTGAGTTTATTTTTTTAAAAGATTGACAAAAACTTATTAGACTGTCTTATAAATCTTTTCTGAAAGTGTGTGGGGTATAGTATCTAATGTTTAAGTTAAAAACAGATTAATGTTGTACTAAATGTTGAGACAAATTGTACAACACTGACTCTAACAGAATATCAGAAATAAAGATACACAGCGGAAGACTTGAAACACTAAAAACAAACGTGACACAATGGAAATATTTTTCACATAGATTTTATAAATAAAAATCTATGCGAGCCTTACGGCGAAATCAATACTTATCTTCAAGTACAAATGTTGTGTGAAATGTTACAACAATAACCTTCACAACGAAACTACAAACGAGGCAGGTGCCAAGTTTGAAAACGATCTAAGTGTATAAGATTACACACTGTCGAAATGCCTAGTCTATCTATGATTACACTCTCAATAGATAACAAGACACACAGCCATACGGGTGGGATACTTCGTATGAACTAAATGGTAAAACTATTGGCCACAAATCCTAACAGGGATGGTCTAGGATATTGCTCGAATAGAATGCACTGAATTATGGAGCCTTCCTTCTGTATTTATAGAGAGAAAAACGAATTCTAGAGGCTTCCATGTAAGATCCTATTTTTTAGGATCTCAACTTCCATGATCCTTCTAGATCTTTCCATAATGTTCCAGGTCGTTCTAAGCTGCTTCCAGGCTCTTCTAGCACTTCTAGCACGTTCTCCTATGTTCTGGAATCTTCCATGTTCCAGACTCTTGTAGAACCTTCTAGATCGCCGCCTGAAATGTGATAGCATTTAGCTCAATATTTAATGTAACATTTCAGAAAAGACTTAGAAAAAATCTCAGAAGGTCAAATTAAGATGTTGTTGATAATGTTAAGGCATTTAAGGATGGATTAACAACATCTACAATCTCCCTCAATTTGACCTTTCGACTACAACACACCTGATGCACATATATTTCTATACATACTCAGTTTTATGTACTTAGTTGAGGTTGACATCATTGTTAAGCACTAGTCAAGACAATACCTGTTGTAATCGTTGGATCAAATCAAATGAAGATCAAGGATAATTTCATAATGATCCGTGCCAAAGGATCAAAACAATTTTATCCAAAATAGAATAAGTATAAACAGTACACTTATTCACAACATAAGTAATATACTAAAATCATAAGTTAGATTGGAAGAGAACTTAAGATTTAAGTATGACACAAAAAATCAGAAAACAGAGCAAAAACAAAAAGAAATACAAAACAAATACTAACAATCTAAATAGACCTAAAAACAAGACTTATATTATCAATATGCAGTAAGCATATGAGAATTTTGAAAGATGTATACTTCAAATCTATTAAGGCAAACCATTTAATTAAGCATTTAGACTGTAAGCCAAAAATAAATGTACTCCTTGTTTATTCTCAAAACAAACAATTTAAGCAAATTGAATAATAAGGCAAGTTAGAAAGACAAAACAAACAGCAACTAACAAAGACCTAAAATCAGCAAGCAGTAAGCCAATAAGGATAATTCTTTAAGGCAAACAGTTTAATCAAACTGAAAATAGAGCAAAGTTAGGGAAAAAATAAATACAATAAAAAACTAACATATACAACATGCAGTAAGCAAATAATGATAAGTAAGAAAACAATTTAAGCATAAGCAGTAATCTATTATCATAAATGCAAACAAATTAAGCAAGTTGAATAAAAGACAACCTATCAACTAGAAAGTAAAAACAAAGTCTGTAAATCAACTTAAACACAGTAACAACAATGCATAAGATCAAGGGAAGTATAAAAGGCACAAATACTTAAGAAACTAAACATGTGACATATATTGCTGTATCAACAGCTGCAGCATCATGTTCCTGCACATAATCACATATAATGTTCAGCCCTCCCCCTGTCTTGTATCAACCTGTTCAATTTTTACCATAACCTGTTTAGATGTCATAAAGAACATCCATACATTCATCAGCATCAACAAATTAATCCTCCTCTTCTTCAACAAAAGTGCACGTTGTAGCAAAGTGAACTAAGTGAACTACAACATCTGGTTCAGCAGTCTCTTCATGAATAGCATCGGGTACACAATCAGCTTCTGGTACATCTTCATGGAGCTCTTCACTTCGAACACCAGAAGGGTGATGGTGTTTCTCCCCTTGTGGTACTAGAAAGCGTCTATAGCCACTGGACTTTAAGGAACAGAAGGCCATCAATAGAGTCCTGTAAATTTTTCAGTTGAAGTAAAATAAAAGATCTAAAAACAGAAATATTTTGACCAATGTGACCGCCAATATGTTCACATTCGGTGTAGCATTTTTCTGTTCAGGTCTTGCTGGAGTTGGTCGAACTGGAATAAGAGCATCTCTGTGATCAGAACCATCTGAATTTTGTAACAAAGCAAATCAACAGTCCTTTCACCAAGTAACAGAGCAGGTGAGATAGTCATCAAGGGTACCTTGCCTCAAATAACCTCAGTTTCCTTAGGTTTAAAAATTTATGCCTCTTGAGGTATGAACATATCAACACAGGGTAAGGTAAAATCCCTTTATAATAAATATCACTATAAACTGCGTGTGGTGAAAATAGTTAAATCCATATTGAAATTCTTCAACACAATCATCATATAAAACAATATGGCTTAATCCTTAATCACCTTAGTGGAATTTGTAGAGGGTATCCAATTGTAGACAATTAATTTATGGAGTACATAGTATAGAGATGTGAGATCTTTAGCAAGCATAACATTTTGTCACCTAGTTAATCTACCCTAGTTGTAGAAGTAGCAACCAAGTTCAAATCAAGTTCATCTTCATCAATCACATGCTCTATCTCTAAGAGATCATTAATCAATTTCAGAGTAAATGAAACTGATCTCCCCCTAAATTGTACATTCCCATATCATTTAGAGCTACGTCTACCCGTACTCTTCCTAAATCAAGCATAAAGTACATATACCCAATCAAACACAAAAGTATCACTCAAAGTTACAATTTTCAACAATAAAAAATTGTATCAACTATTTACTCTTAAAATCAACAATGTTAATTCTTCTTTCTATTAACAATTTTCATCTTAGACAGTTTAGATATTTTAGCAACTAACCTATCTATCAAAAAATTATTATTAGGATCAGAATTACCTCCCTCAGAATTTGTTTCCTCAGCTGATTTAGAGTCCTTACTACTACTCTTCTCAGAATCATCACTTCTACTGTCATTAGGGTCTGGTGTTGCAGCATTTGCTTCAGCATTTGATGCAGAATTCTTCCTCAGAGTCTTCTTAATCTCATACACAATGGGATTGTCTTCTGGATCAGAATTTTCAATTCCTTTGGACAAGTCTCGTTCAGCAGCAACCATCTTTCCCTTTGGATCATACTTCATTTTGACTCGTTTCTCAGTAACCACATTTTCTTCGTCCGATTAAGAAAAGAACTTAAATCGGTTCATCAACAACACTACTTCCTTTCTTCTTTCTCCTCAGTGAGTTATAGTGATCAACTCGTAGTAAACATATAGCCGGATCTCCTTCGTTGAACAAGGCTCATCTTTCTCTTTTCTTTCTCAACATTCTTCTCAAATGCAATCTATTCAAATTCATCAGTATAGAAAGATAAGAGTTAGTTTAACCTGAGTTAGCATTCACGTCGATCTCCTTCATTTGAGCATCCTCGGAATCGGATGTCTCAACATTTGCATACTCATTCTGCTTAGCAACAGGAAAATCATCAATTTCCTTCTCAATCTCCCCCATAGAGGAAGCAGTCGAGGCAATTGCCTCTGTTTCAGTGCTAGGACTTAGAAATTTGAGCTTTTATGAGGTGAGTGAATCGAGTGTAGTGGTGAGTTTTTGGGTTTTAAGGTAGTGAGAAATGTCAATGGACATATTTCCAATCAGTAGAAATAGATTCTCAGAATTCACATTCGATTGATACATATTCTCAACAGCTTGATTCAGCTCGTTAAGGATCGAATCGAGTTAAATGTGAACAGTTATAGGAATGGGTGTAACTTGAGTTGTTTTGGGTAAGTGTTTCAGCTTTTCTTGTAGCAGTTGGTGAGTTTTGGTGTGAAGCAGCCATGAAAGCGAAACTATTAAGATTGGAGAGAGATGTAGATAACATTTTCGTGGGAGTTTGAGTGTGGTGAGGTAGTTTCCTGTCATTTAAGCACCAAGAAATCGAAAAGATAATCACAATAACCGAGACAAACAAGGCTTTAGCAAATCTTAAAATGCAATACTCAAATCACTCGAAAAAATGCAATGCTTAGTATAATCACGAATAAATAAAATGAATTTCCACAAACAATCAAATAATTACTACATATAAAAATATAATCGAATCATCTAATGTTATGCTCAAAACTGTTACATACACCTCAACACGGTTTTTACATGATTTTACTTCATTTGTGTTGCACCATATTTTTTCTTTTTGTGTTATAGCATCTAATTTGTATTGATCCATTGTTCTTGTAGAGTACATCGTAGTAGCGAACTCCGTGCCCCATACTTACTTAATGGATTACAAATATGTTGATGTTTTTACCAAAATATCACTTTTTGAAAAGAAGGCATCGTAGTTTGGGCTATTTGGGCTATGCGGAACAGGGTGGTCTTTGATGGGGTCTCCCCCTCAGTCAGATGTTGTATGGCGCAGATCGTTGCTGGTATTAGGGAAGCCAATAGCATCTCTCGGGGTTATGCCGATGGTTCAGTTCGGGATCTCTTGATTGCCAGATCTCTTGGTGTTTTGGGCAGGCACAAGCCGACTCGACAGGGTTCGTCTGTTAGATGGATCCCCCCAGATCCGAATTGGTACAAGATCAACACAGACGGCACTGCAACATCCTCTCCAGGTAGCCTGCATGCAGGGGCGGTGTTTAGGAACTTCAGGGGTTTCTTTGTTGCGGCTATTGCCCAAGAGGTTGGTTGGGGTATTCCTTTTGAGGCGGAGTTAGCAGCGGCACTCATTGCTATTCAGTATGCCCATGCCCAAGGGTGGCGATTCTTATGGATCGAGTCGGACTCCAATCTGACAGTTAGCACTTTGATGAGCTCTTCTCCTTCTATCCCTTGGCGCCTGCAGGGTCTTTGGAGTCAGGTTCATCCTCTTACCACATCCATGCACATTCGGTATTCTCACACTTTTAGAGAGGCCAACCAGGCGGCTGACGCAGTGGCCAAGACGAAGATCAACGGCATTTGGAGGGGCTATCCTCCAGATTTCTTACTTACTTTCTTGCATAAAGATTTGTATACTGTCTTTTACAGACATTGATTGTTAGAGGAGTTTACCTTTTTCCTTCGCCTAGGTTTTGTCCCTAAGGAGGGTTTTCCCAGGCAAGGTTTTAACGGCACTCCGGCCTCTGGCTCGACTTGTGAGCTTATGGTTTTAGGTTTTCTTTTTTTCTTTTATATTCCATACCTTTTTATTGGTCTGTGCTCCATAGTTACTCAGTGATTTGGTACATCTTTTAGTATGCTAATAACATTCTCATTTTTATGCATTTGAGAGGTGTAAGACATGTTTATTTTTGCAAAACAAATTTTAGATTCAAGAATATTTTACAAAGGAATTATTCAACGAACATAGGAAATGAATTAAATCTATAACAACTATACAACCTTACGATGTTGTCCCAAATGCTACGACATTTGTGACACCATCCATCTAGGATTATTCAGATACTACACATACCAAAAGATTTTCTCAAAGATAAGAATGTCTCAAGGTCAAAAGTCTTAGTAAATATATCAACATTATGATTTTCAGTAGGTACGTATTCCAACTTCACTATGTTCTTCTCCACTAAATCTCTCATAAAATAATGTCTAATGCAAATGTGTTTAGTGAGTGAGTGTTGTACTGAATTTTCAGAAATGTTTATGCACTCATATTATCACAGAAAATTGTAAGGATATAAATTCAATTTCATAGGCATGAAACATCCTGCTTAACCACAAGATTGTTTCCCATGTAGAAACATCCTCTACTCTTACTCTTTATGTCGTCTATATCTCATGCTCAATCCGCATCACTGTATCCAATCTAAGTGTTGTTGGTGTCCTTAGTGTACCATATCCAAAGTTCACTTGTACCTGTATCATACTTGATAATTCTTTTTAAAACATTCAGGTGGGATTCCTTTGGATTAGCTTGGTACCTAGAACAAACAAAAAACACAAACATTGTACATAATATCTGGTCTATTAGAGGTTAGATAAAGTAAACTTCTTATCATGGATCTATACAATGTTGGATCAAAATTATTTCCAGCACTGTCTTTGCAAAGTATAAAAGTAGATCTCATATGAGTTTTCATTACTTTTTAACTTTCAAAACCAAACCTTTTAACTAAATTCTTAGCATACATACCTTGAGAGAAGAATATACCATCCTTACATTTCTTGATTTGAAGACCTAAAATATGATTCAAGTCTCCAACCATACTCATCTCAAATGTTGCAGTCATTGCCTCAATAAATTTGTTAACATTTTAACACAAGTTGAACCAAACACAATGTCATCAACATATATTTGAGCAATAAGTAAATCTTCTCCAGTGTGCTTAATGAACAAAATTATATCAGTTTCTCCTCTAACAAAACCAATCAGGGTATTGTGGATCTTCAAATCCTTTAAGTTGTTCAACATTTGCTTCTTCATTCAAAATGCAATTTAGAAATACAGCATATACATCCATTTGATGAAGTTTAATCTCAATAAAACATGCAATTGCTAGCAATAATCTAAAAGATTATATCCTAGCAACACGTGCAAAAAGTTTCATCAAAATCAATAACCCCAACTTGGGTGTAATCTTGTGCAACTAATCTAGTCTCATTCCTAAAAATTGTTACCAAACTCATCAGTTTTATTCTTAAAAATCACTTTGTTCCAATGACATTAGTATGACTAGGTCTTAGAACAAATGTCCATACATCATTTCTTTCAAACTGATTAAGTTCCTCATGCATAACATTTATCCAATTTTCATCAGTCAATTGCAAATAGAAGACATGTATATTGTTCTTACCACATCTACCTTATTAGCTCTTACTTTTCCTCTTGTTTGCACTCCAACTGTAGCATCGCCTATGATCTGGTCAGAAGGATGACTTTTACCTATTCTTGAAGAAGGATTCGTTTTGGGAACGTACTGATCATTCTGTGAGATTACAACTGACTGTTCTGTAGATGTTGACCCAGATGTGTTAACATTTGGTGCAACATTTTCACACTTCAGTGTATTCTCAGAATTGTCAATGACCTGTGATACATCTTCTTCATCTTTCTCATCTGTAAGACCTTAATCATCATCAAACACAACATTAACAGATTCTTGAACAGTGTTAGTTCTAAGGTTATAAACTCTATAAGCTTTACTATTTCTAAAATAGCCTAAAAAGAAACCTTTATCACTTTTAGAATCAAACTTATAAAGTTGATCCCTATCATTCAGAATATAACACACACAACCAAATACATGAAAATATTTCACATTTGGTTTTCTAATGTTCAAAATCTCATAAGGTGTTTGAATAGAACCAGATCGAATATAAACTATATCAATAATATGACATGATGTATTCAATGCTACAATCCAAAATCTCTTAGCAAGACTTTTAGAAGTAAGCATGACTCATATCATTTATTGTAGAGATATATTCTTTCTTTCAGCAAAAACATTCCGTTGTGGAGTTTTAGGAGATGAATATTTTTGCAAAATGCCATTTTTATCACAAAAAATCATTAAACATGCTATTTTCAAATTCCCTACCATGCATGATCAGTTCTAATATGGTCAACTTTCAAGTTAAACACATTTTTGAACATTTTGTAAAGAATTTTAAAAGCAGCAAATGTTTCAGATTTATCTCTTAAAAACTCAATCCAGGTAAATTTAGAAAAATCATCTACCACAACAAGTGAATATATTTTGCCTCCAATGCTTTCAGTTTTCATAGGACTAATTAAATCCATGTGCAAAACAATTCGAAACATTGATGTGTAGAACAATGTGACAGCATTTTATGCAACACTCTTACCTGCTTACCTTTCTGGTATGGTCCACATACAGTAGTACTCTGAAACTTCTGTTTTGGTAATCCTTTTCACTGCATCGACTTTGATTAGTCTCTTCACTGATGTATAATATGCATGTCCCAATTTTTGATGCAATAAGACATTTTCATCATTTTTTGACAAATTACACACATTTGTTCCAATAAGATAACAATTATCTACTGCCCTAGACAATTTTCATCTTTATTAAGAACATACACATGATTCTTTGTCAAATTATACATGCAAATTATCATCACAAAGTTGACTAATACTAATCAAATCAGCAAGCAATCCATCAAAATGTAAAACATTTTTAAGCTTGGGAAAACCTTAAACATTCAAAGTTCCTTTTCCTATAGTCTGTCCTTTCGAACAACCACCATATGCAACATTACCATCATTCAAGGTCACATAATCAGATAAGTAGTCAATTTATCCTGTCATATGTCTAGAACAACTACTATCAAAATACCATTGACCAAGTAAACATGCTTTCAAAGAGGTGTGAACAACATTACAAGTAACATCAGATTTCCATGCAGATTTCAGAAAATGTTTCATAGGATGTGACATCATTTTAGGTAACATTTTCTCATATCTCAGATCATCAAACATTTGCATGCAGTAAGGACAAATATGATCTATTTTCGAAAAATAATGATATGCAAACTTATTTTCAATGTTTTTTGACTTTGTGAGAATCTGTTTGTGCAGATATTACAACATATGTTTTAACATTTGCCTTCACAAATTTCACAGCATTTTCAAAAATTCTTAAAAATAGAAGCAGTTTCACTATCATAACGTATACCACAATTATCAGATTTACCAATAGCTATAACATATATCAGAAGCACTCATAGAAAAATTTATGAAACTTAAAGTAGAGGTGATCAATTTCTCCTTCAGTTTACAAACTTCAAAAATATCTTCTGGAATGCATGACATCTAGCTTGGTAATTGTTCCTTTCAGATTCTCATTCTCTTTGTTCAAAGAATTAAGAGTGAGTTTCTGAGAGTTACAATCATCCAACAACTTTTGGTACTTATGATCATCAATCCTTATGCCTGTATCATCAACAAACCCATTAAAACAATTCAAATCTAGGTGACTCTGTTTTGATGTTACCATAAATGTTATGACATTAGGTGCAACATCAGAATCTGTATCATCCAGATTATCATTTAAAAGAATCATCATAATCAATCTTGGTATGAAAAGCAAATTCAACATCTTTTGATTCATCTGATTCATCATTTAAGGTAGTACTAAAATTCAGTTTTTGCTTAAGTCTAATATTGGCACATTAATTTTTATAATGACCAAATTCAGCACATGCATTGAACTGATTTTCTATATTAGAGATCATACCTTGGTTTACCTTCACTTTTTGATAACCTTGGTTGAAATTGACTTTCCTTCTTTCTGGTGGGGTGTTGATGTGTTGATTTGGATCTTTGGTACATCATAACCTGTAAGTACAGTCCTCCAAGCACGTTCATCAATCGACTTGATATACATGCACAACTTAGGCTTTAAAATATGGATAATATGTTCGGGTGCCTAAGTGTAGTAGATATGTGATGTGTTTCCATTGTTAACATAAACTAAAAACACACTTAAACGAGGATCTAACCTAGTGTCGTCAGGTATTGGCTCTGATGCCAACTGAAAGTGTGTGGGGTATAGTATCTAATGTTTAAGTTAAAAACATATTAATGTTGTACTAAATGTTGAGACAAATTGTACAACACTGACTCTAACAGAATATCAGAAATAAAGATACACAGCGGAAGACTTGAAACACTAAAAACAAACGTGACACAATGGAAATATTTTTCACATAGATTTTATAAATAAAAATCTATGCGAGCCTTACGGCGAAATCAATACTTATCTTCAAGTACAAATGTTGTGTGAAATGTTACAACAATAACCTTCACAACGAAACTACAAACGAGGCAGGTGCCAAGTTTTGAAAACGATCTAAGTGTATAAGATTACACACTGTCGAAATGCCTAGTCTATCTATGATTACACTCTCAATAGATAACAAGACACACAGCCATACGTGTGGGATACTTCGTATGAACTAAATGGTGAAACTATTGGCCACAAATCCTAACAGGGATGAACGCTCGGTCTAGGATATTGCTCGAATAGAATACACTGAATTATGGAGTCTTCCTTCTGTATTTATAGAGAGAAAAATGAATTCTAGAGGCTTCCATGTAAGATCCTATTTTTTAGGATCTCAACTTCCATGATCCTTCTAGATCTTTCCATAATGTTCCAGGTCGTTCTAAGCTGCTTCCAGGCTCTTCTAGCACTTCTAGCACGTTCTCCGTTCTGGAATCTTCCAGGTTCCAGACTCTTGTAGAACCTTCTAGATCGCCGCCTGAAATGTGATAGCATTTAGCTCAACATTTAATGTAACATTTCAGAAAAGACTTAGAAAAAATCTCGGAAGGTCAAATTAAGATGTTGTTGATAATGTTAAGGCATTTAAGGATTAACAACATCTACATTTTCCTCCAAATTTTATGTGTTTTTTAAAAAAGTGATAGTGTTTAAATAAAAAGTGATAATGTTTAAATAAAAAGTGATAATATTTTTAATAAAAGTGATACACTTTTATTTACATTTTATACTTTATTTTATTTGATTGGTATATCTTTTAATTTATTGAAAAAAAATAAGAATAATTTTTTTTTAATAACCACATTTTTTAATGTGGGCCTGCAGGTGGGCTTCACAACCAAGTATTTGTATGGTGCCTGAACGTGGAGTGCAATGTGGTTACCAGTTTTTTGGTTTGAGGGTCAAAATAAAATTCGAGACGGTCTCACACAAGACCATCCCAAGATTTTATTCCTATTCACATTTAAATATAATTGAGGAAAGATTGTATTCCTATTTTTGTGTAAAATATACTATATAAATATATAATCTAAAATCGGATAATATAATGATGTGGCATGCCACGTAAGTGGTGGGCACAAAAAAGGGTACCGCTACTAACACCCCAAAACATGTTATACACACCCCATCATTTTAAAAATAAAAATAGATAATTATAAAATAACTAAGTAATCCATATACAAATTAAAGATAATTTTTTTAAAAAATTGAAAAAATCTTAAAAATGTAATTAAAATCTGAAAAGTATTTTAAAAGATTAATAAAATCTTAAAAATATTAATTTAAATAAACCAAATATTTTTTTAAAAATAATCTGAAAAAATTAAATATTTTTTAAAAAGAAAAAAATAAATTATTCAAATAATTTTTTTTAAATCAATTAAATATAAATGAATTTGTAAAATTTTTAATAAATGGGATAAATTAATTAATTAAAAATCAATTAAAATTAAGAATTTGGAATAATGATAAATAAAATCTAAAAAATTAAAATCATCTAAATATTAAGAATTAATTAAATTAATTATAAATATTAAAACTATAATTGATTTAATTATTTTTTAAAATTTAGTTCAAATTTTTATATTTTATTTAGCTTTATTTTATTTTTAAAGATTTTATTTTTTAATTTAATATTGAGTTGATTTTTTTATTATTTTATTTAATTTTTAAAAAAATCGATAATCCTTAATTTTTTTATTTGATTTATTTTTCAGATTTTATTTAGATTTAATTATTAATTTTTTCATTTTTTTTATTTTCTTAATTTTTTTAATTGATTGTTCCATTTTTAAATAATTTTTAAAATTTAGTTGATTTTTTAAATATTTTCAACGTTTACACGTAATTTTATTGTATTATTGATTTTTTTTTCTGTTAATCAAATTTTAAAATTTATATGTTTTTAAAGATTTAGTTAATTTTTATTAGTTATGAGGGTTGAAGGGTAAATAGGAAATAATTGGGGTGTGTATAGTAATAAAAATTGAATTTTAAATTTTAATGGGTGTGTTTAACATTTGGGGTGTGTATAACATTTTATGGGGTGTTATTAGCCCCACCCCACAAAAAATAGTGTCCACCAATGTGCATTATATCTGATGTAACATTATGGAGCACGTCCGGAAAGGAAGAGCTACTGACTGAAACTAGAACTGATCACTTCCTCTTGGGATCAGTATCAGAAAGGTCTCTACCCATGACACGGATCATGATCTGATCAGATCCCTCCAAGATCTGATCTGATATTAATACCCTCATCCAGGACCAGGACGATAAATGGTCTTGGTTAATAAGGAGAAGCAAGGAATCTTGGTGTGTCAGAATATCTTTGAGTATCCCTACAAATATATGCGCCTTATCTGAATAATTGGTTAGGTGTCAGGATTGAACAGTGACGTGGCACTGTTTGTAACAAACCCTAGAGGCAAATTTACTTCCCTACCCCTCAAGAACAAGGTATAAAAGCATTCCTTTTCCATTTTAGAAAGGGTGAAGTCATTCTTTACTATTCACTTTTATATACAGAATACTCTTATCTTCTCCAAGATACTCGACTGACTTGAGCGTCGGAGGTCCGTCGCCGGACACCCCTCCAGCCCGGTTTGTGTGCAGGTGTTCAAATTCATCAAGGACGCGCATTATCACTCAATATCTAAGGATCTACAAGGGATTCGTCTAGGTATCTCTTGTTTAAATCTTTCTTTGATTGTGTTCATTATCATTCACCTCTATGAATTCGATAAGGTCACATCAAATGGCGCCGTCTGTGGGAAATCTGAGCTAGGCGTGAGGATTTCCGGTAGCTTGGGGTATGTTCTAATGCATAATCCCATGATTCAAGGCCGATTTGAGAAATCTGCTCCTAAAGAATGAAAGGAAACGAAAATGGACGACAAAGCATTTTTCACCGTCGTTTCGGCGTCTCCAGTTCGCCGCTTCACTGTAGCAACCTAATTGTGCTGGTACGCCACGTTACAACAGCCTCCGCCGCCGTCAATCGCAGCCTTCGAGCGGCCCCTAAAGCTGCTCTCAACGCCCGATTCTTTGCGGCGACCTCCTATCCATCCATTGGAGCCGTAGCTTTGTTGTTGCGGTGCTTCTCTTCTACCGTCGCTCGCCGATGTAAAACCTGGCAGCGCCGTCTCGCCCGGTTGCCAGAAAGCCCTAAAAACCGAAAGCCCTAATTCTGAATTCGCATTCTGAAAATCCAGAATACTTCCAAATTCGAGGATAGGGAGAATTTCATTCTCAGTTTTTTATTTCTAATTTTCTTTGTTTAGCTGGGTGTTTGGAATCTTAACCCCTTTGCTTTTCTTCCTATTCGTGTATCAGGTTGGGTTTATTCGTTAATGAGTACAACCTAATCCCAATAAAATCGAGCTTTGCCTCGATTCAACCTTTAATTAAATATGCACAGAGACACAATATTGTGGACTGGAATTTGGTGTACTAGTTATAAGAGTGAATCACGGGTAAGCCCCTTGATTCTATCACAGGATGAAGCTCAAAAGAAAGCAAGTAATTATTCTGCCTTGGCGGTTCGTTTCACCTACCCTGGGCTTGAGCAGAGGAGTTGGAATTGTGCAAGAATTCGGAGGGCTCAACCTGCATATTACTGGCCTCCCTTATCCCAAAGTCTCGGAAGTTTTGGATATGTGTATCAAAATTTGAGGTGCTATCTCTTCAAACCCACTTACTACTTTTACATATAACTATGCTTTCACGAGGCAACTGAGCTGAATTGATTTTGTGAATGCGTGGATATGCAATTTGGATTGCGTGTGTCAGCCAAGTTTGTTGGTGTTGTGATAGCTTGATCTTGGATTTTCTAATATATATATTCCCCTATTGGAAAACTAGAACATGTATTGCTTGATAAATTTGACTGCGCCATGAAGATGTGTTATATCTATGTTGAGAAACTTCATATCGTGAAGTTTCGATGGCTGCACTAGACAAAGACGATTGGCTGCGTACAAGGGACATCGTTTATTTTGATCAACAAGGATACTTATATGTAATTGATCGCTTGAAAGAGATGATTAAGTACAGGGGCTTCCAGATTGCTCCTGCTGATTTGGAGGCAGTGTTGTTGTGCCATCCAGAGGTTCTTGATGCGGCAGTTATAGGCTGGAATATGTTCATTCAGACCTGCACTGATCTGTCGAGATAAACTTTGTTTCTTGCAATTAGCTTTTCATAAGTTTGATCTGTCGAGAATTGATTAACTTGCACAAGTCCAGTTACATTGTCTCATCTCAATTGGCTGTTTTATGTTGTTAGACTGATAATAATCATCATCTGTGGATTTTGGTTCTCGAATCTTTATTTTCCAAGTTATGATTTGATAATTGTTTTAGTGAAATGATTGTGGATTTATATCTTAAAGGAGTACTTCAATATTCATGCTGATTGAGATTCATTGGTTTTGAAATTGACTTAAGAGGAACAATCAAGTTGTTTTTGTGTTTAGAAAAAGTCATTTATTTATGGCTGAAAAGCTATAATTAATCTTGATTATATAATTCGTGAAATAACTTGGTTGTTCCTGCAAATAGAATTGTTAATGGTAGGCTTCTTTACATCTCAATCATAACTGGGGTTTGGGAGGCATTTAGAGATTAGTCGTTTTCTTTCTAACGGTAACAGTAGGAACCCTTGAAGGAAGTACTACTTCCCGTTTACCTAATGGTAAAAATTATGTGAAAGACAAAGTCGCTTTAGAAATAAAAAAGAATTATGAAAATTCTTAGATAATTTGTTGATCTGATGCACAGAACATTTGGTCTTTCTTTTGGGAAAAATGTTTAGGTGTTGTGAATTGTTTACCATTATAATTGAGTTCTTTATTAAATTTAAGAATTTATCTATGGTATTCAATAACTTGGGCGGTGAATTTATTGTGACGGTGGATTTGAATTGTTAAGATCAAACATGAGCATCCCTATTCCTGTTTGTTTGCTGCGTTGTGTCATGCACACCACCTGCTCGATGAAAGGCTCAAAAGAGTTGTGATTTTTTGGCTTTAATTTTCAGTGAGAAATCCACTTTACTTAATTCCCGATGCTTGGATATGTTAATAGGAAACCTTATTCGCCACTATAATTGATGGAACTTTTTGTTCAAGACTTGAGAACTGCAGGTTATAAAATTTCAAGATACCTCTTGATCTAAGAATCAAACACCCAGAAACTCAAATGAGGTATTTGAAAATGCGTTTCCTGCCACTGCCACTGCTCCAGGAAAAAATAGTGGTGCTCCTGCTCAACCCTCGTCCTCTGAACCAGTGACCACTCTCTTTACAGAGGGATTGAAGTAACTGATAAGAACAGTCTCTCTTTACCACTACTTCGGAGCAACATATACAAAAAAAAGGTTGGAGTTCTAACCATGTGCTAGAGAATCACATTCTATTAGCCTCAATACGAACTGAGCCTGGATCAGAGAAGAATAGATGGATTTCATTACAAGAAGAACTCTCCGGAGTATAAATAACTCCCCGAGGAGTATAAACAACTCATATAAGAGTATAAAATAGAACTCTGAATGAGCAAGTACTGCTCCTTATATTTGGAGTATAAACAACTCCCCGAGGAGTATAAACAACTCATATAAGAGTATAAAATAGAACTCTGAATGAGCAAGTACTGCTCCTTATATTTGGAGTATAAACAACTCCCCGAGGAGTATAAACAACTCATATAAGAGTATAAAATATAACTCTGAACGAGCAAGTGATGCTCCTTATATTCGGAGTATAAACGATAAGAGATCTCAGGACCTGAGTCCGAGATCAGAAATATTTATTACTTGGAAAAAAATTTCAATTTTTTCTGAGGATGAGAAGAGATCTCAGGACCCGAGTAGATCAGAAATATTTATTACTTGAAAAAAATTCAATTTTTTCTGAGAATGAGAAGAGATCTCAGGACCTGAGTCCGAGATCAGAAATATTTATTACTTGGAAAAAAAATTCAATTTTTTTCTGAGGATGAAAAGAGATCTCAGGACCTGAGTCCGAGATCAGAAATATTTATTACTTGGAAAAAAATTCAATTTTTTCTGAGGATGAGAAGAAATCTCAGGACCTGAGTCCGACATCAGAAATATTTATTACTTGGAAAAAATTTCAATTTTTTCTGAGGATGAGAAGAGATCTCAGGACCCGAGTCCGAGATCAGAAATATTTATTACTTGGAAAAAATTCAATTTTTTCTAAGGATGAGAAGAGATCTCAGGACCTGAGTCTGAGATTAGAAATATTTATTACTTGGAAAAAAAATTCAATTTTTTCTGAGGATGAGAAGAGATCTCAGGACCTGAGTTCGAGATCAGAAATATTTATTACTTGGAAAAAATTTCAATTTTTTCTGAGGATGAGAAGAGATCTCAGGACCTGAGTCCGAGATCAGAAATATTTATTACTTGGAAAAAATTTCAATTTTTTCTGAGGATGAGAAGAGATCTCACGACCCGAGTCCGAGATCAGAAATATTTATTACTTGGAAAAAAATTCAATTTTTTTCTAAGGATGAGAAGAGATCTCAGGACCAGAGTCTGAGATCAGAAATATTTATTACTTGGAAAAAAAATTCAATTTTTTCTGAGGATGAGAAGAGATCTCAGGACCTGAGTCCGAGATCAGAAATATTTATTACTTGGAAAAAAAATCAATTTTTTCTCAGGATGAGAAGAGATCTCAAGACCTGAGTACGAGATCAGAAATATTTACTTTCAAGAGAAAATATTGAGAAATTGGGATCCCTAACCGGGATCAGAACCCAAGATGTGGGTCTGAAATATTAAATATTTTCAAAAGAAAATATTAAAGAAATTGGGATCCCTAACCGGGATCAGAACCCAAGATGTGGGTCTGAAACATTAAATATTTTCAAAAGAAAATATTAAAGAAATTGGGATCCCTAACCGGGATCAGAACCCAA
Organism: Galeopsis tetrahit; assembly: GCA_963675135.1. Classification (NCBI taxonomy): domain Eukaryota; kingdom Viridiplantae; phylum Streptophyta; class Magnoliopsida; order Lamiales; family Lamiaceae; genus Galeopsis; species Galeopsis tetrahit. The sequence continues at coordinate 54,177,673 of OY776125.1, forward strand.
GATGTGGGTCTGAAATATTAAATATTTTCAAGAGAAAATATTAAAGAAATTGAGATCCCTATCCGGGATCAGAACCCAAAATATGGGTCTGAAATATTAAATATTTTCAAGAGAAAATATTGAGAATTTGGGATCCCTAACCGGGATCAGAACCCAAGACGTGGGTCTGAAATATTAAATATTTTCAAAAGAAAATATTAAAGAAATTGAGATCCCTATCCGGGATCAGAAACCAAGATATGGGTCTGAAATATTAAATATTTTCAAGAGAAAATATTGAGAAATTGGGATCCTTAACCGGCATCAGAACCCAAGATGTGGGTCTGAAACATTAAATGTTTTCAAGAGAAAATATTGAGAAATTGGGATCCTTTTTTATTTTTCTTTTAAATAATTTATAATCTATATATATATAATAACACAATAGTGACTTCTTGAAAAAGTTCCCGCATAAACCGTTGAAATAATAAAATATTTTTGTTGTGGGACCTAGCTGTAGATATTTATTATAGCTTATAGATGACGCCACAATCATTCCACTTCTCTCTCCAACTCCAAACGCTTCATCTCCTCATTTATCTTATTTGTAAATTCTATCATGTTCTCTCACCCGCCCAATCAACTCCCGTCAAACCCTTTCTTCCAATCCTTGAAACATCACTCCATGATTCTTAATTCAATTAATCTCAAATCCTTGATTTTCCCAAATTTCACCATTCCTCTTTCGATCAATTGCGAATTGCAATAATCGGCCATCCACGTAATCCGCCAAAACTATCCCTAGACCCTCCAAAACGGATGGTCTCTCTCCGATCGACAATGGCCAAACCTCTAGGCGCAGGGAAATAATTCCAACATCTGCATTCTAAGATGACTCAAGAAATTGTCCACATCATCCTTCTCCGTCAGATTCGGCCATGCGATGAACCGCCGTACAAATCGTATCATCGCTTCCACGTTGGAGAAAATGTCCCCGCCCACTACGACCACGTCTGAGAAGATGCGGGATTGTAAGACTCTTGGACTTAGGTTTATCATCCTTCACAAAATTAATATGTTTTTATAGGACTTCTTACAGGACATGATTAAACAATTTATGCATTATATGAAATATTCTGAATTAAAATCCTCATACATATTCAAATTCTAAGTACATAGAATTGGTGCTTCTCTTGAACTTAGGTTTATCATCCTTCACAAAATTAATATGTTTTTATAGGACTTCTTACAGGACATGATCAAACAATTTATGCATTATATGAAATATTCTGAATTAAAATCCTCATACATATTCAAATTCTGAGTACATAGAATTGGTGCTTCTCTTTTTGTAACTTTTATACTGGTATCTGTTTATAACATTAACATACAAATGCTGCTACTCTGCTTTGCTTACAGTTTCTGCAGTCAAAGGTCTCCCAAACTGCAGTTTTGTTTACCATGTTCTTTGCTTACAGTTTCTACAGTCAAAGGTCTCCCAAACTGCAGTTTTGTTTACCATGTTCTGCTTCATGTTATCAATTGCATTTTGTGGGCAAAGCACCAAATTCACTATGAGTTGAAAAGTTGTGATAACTATTTGAATATGTACTGCTTAAAGTATTGCTTTCATATTTTGTTGTTCAATTTTTCTTTAGACTGATATTGCATTCTTCTTTGTCATTATCTTATCTATTAATTTCTGGAATAAATATTTTTGTGTTCATTCTTTGCATGTGGTCTCATATATATGGATACAAGAATTGGATGTTTACCCAACTTAACCAATTGGTGGAGAACGCTGATGATATGGCACAGGATATCTGTGATTTCTAAATCTTTGTTTTGAATTTTCTTGGCAAGGTTAGTTTTATTTTTCATTCTTTTTGTCATTTTTATTCCTACTAATTTTTGTAATGCTTTTTTTTTTAATTGACTCCAATCGAATATCCCCGCAAAACTCATGCTAAATAACTCTTACAATGTCATGTATGTGAAATGGTATGATTCCTAATGTCCTGTAGTAATTAATTACCCTCAAAATTACTTTGTCGAATGATGTCCAACTAATTCATATGACCGAAATTCTGAATGAGGTTGATGACAACTGAAAATATGCATTCAGATCACATTTCATGTTATCTTCATAAATTATGCCCGTACAATGACTATCTTCCTACTTTTATGAAATTAAAATTGTTTCTACTAATTAAAGAGATTGGTTTTCATGTTTTATTAGACGTAGCTGCTGCTTATATCGGTCTTATTCAATTGTATAAGGACACCATTTATGGAATGTTATCTTGATTTATCCATTAATATTTTTAAGAGCTCCATTGATGCAACATTTATTTGCCTTTTCTTTGGTTGGTGTCTTTACCATCCAAATTATGAAGTTTTAGTATGCTTACCATTTTCCAATTAGAACACTGGGTTCTCCTGGAAGCCCTTACTGGCCTAAAATCATTGTGTGCTTTTGTGCCTCAGTATAATTAAATTGAAGCTATTAGTTTAGTTGCTATCATTCTGAATCTATTAATGCAACAGGCCTGTTGGTATTGTAGTTGTTTATCCGAAATTTAGTTATATTGAGATTATTAATATCTGCAACTAATTAACATTTGCAATAGAAGGAGCAAATATTCTTATATTTGTGTTACAATTTTTCATAGCCATGGGATTTCCTATGGCCACCAATATGCATCTTTAGGTTTATGTACATGAAAATTTGGTTTTAGGTGACATGGGATATAAGATGGGGTTGTAAATTTATTTTTTTACTATGGTCTGTATCAGTTGTTATAAGCCTATAATACACTACATAAATAAGATGCGCTGCTAAAAAAAATGACGAACATTAATTATGGTCATTATGGAAAACTTTGAGATTTATGGTGTCAACTTAATTTGTTCTGAAAATATTATTTTCTACCCGATTCAACATTACTTGGATATCCTTAATTTGTAAATTCCGTCTCGAATGCTATTTTCATTTCTGATTTTTTTTGTGAATTTGATGTTAGTCATGCTTTGTGTGTTTTGAAGATCTGTCACAGTATAATCTTTTTTCATGAAATACCATTTGCTTCTTTTTGATGATGTCGATAAGTATTTGACTTATTTTTTGTGGTCGAATAAATACAGGGAGAGCTCAAAATGAGAAGAGAGTATTGAGTCCAAAATAGCAACAAAGCACCATGCCCAAATCTTTGTGGTTAATGGTTGTCTAATGAATATTGAAATCGATGCAGCATATGATACCTGTAAGAGTAGCTATTTCACTATTGAAGCTATTGAGAAACAAGAAATATGTGCAAGTGAAGATGCAGCATATGATACCTGTGAGAGTAGTTATTTCACTATTGAAGCTATTGAGGAACAAGAAATATGTGCAAGTGAAGCTGAAGAATGGAATTACATGTGATAGAGTTATGTTTTATGTAATTGTAAAACTATGTATTGGACATAATTTGATGTACAAGTTAAGCTGAAGAATGGAATTACACACATTGTGAGAGTTATGTTTTATGTAATTATAAAACTATGTATTGGGCATAATTTGACTGTCATTTGTTATTTGTTATAAAGTTATATAAAATTTTATTTAGTTGGATTGCTTTTACTGTTAAAGTTATATATTCATTAAGTTGGAGTATATATTTGTCATTTGATTTTTATATTTTACAGTAATTAAATGACATTAATTTGGTTACTGGGGTGGAGGTTAAATTAAAAAAAAAAAATTGAATTTGACAAAATATAATTGTTTAATTAAGTTTTAACATTATAAATATAATTGTTTAATTAAGTTTTAACATTATCTTTTTGAAATTATTCTTTTCAATAAAATAAAATGAAAATATTTGAACACAAAATACTACTGTGCATCGCACGGGTAAATTACTAGTTAATGTTGATAATAAGTTATTGTTATTATACATATAAATCAAAAAATTACTATGATTAACTTAAATTAATTCTTTTAAATAAAGTGTTTGAATTTTTTTAAATCCCGCGGGTACTGCACTATTATATATTAAAAGCGAGAATTATCATTATATCATAAGAGCATCGATAGAGAATCCCTCCAATATAAGCTCTCGACATGTAGAAATTGAAATCAAAATCTTATAAACATTAATTATTAAATATTATTCCACCTATGAAGTGATAATGCCGTGGAGAAGTTACCAAATAACTTACTAATTCAAATTAGAACCGTATCTTGAAAACAAATAAAATAATCTATTCGGGAAAAAGTTGGTTCATTTTCTCTATTCTGTAAAGTATACAGAAACCATGTCCACTCTCCAAAAATACATAGATATATCACAAATTTTGGGCATTTATGTTGTGAGACGAAATACAATTTCATATTGTATAAAAATTATATTATCAAAAAAATGGAGAGAGAGAGCATGAGAGCATTAGGTTTTCTTCTACAACGATCAATCGCGGTTCCTTTTTATAACGTTTCATAATTTTTCAACTTTTTAAAAAATATACTAAAAAAATTAACTTTTTCATTTACATCCTAAATTCTAACTAATTTTTCTATTAGAAATCGACACGTGTCACAATTCTAATTTCTCTCTTCACAAAAAATCATTTTTCCTATTTTAATCTCAAAATTATAATTCAAAATTTTAAATTATAATTATTATTTTTAATATCTCTCCCTTTCAAATTCTTCAATTTCAAAATCAATATTATCAAGCATTCTTATTAAAAAAAATTAATTTTCCTAATTTGTCAAATTCTTCCATTTCAAATCTTAATCTTATCTTAATCTTAACCCTCTATATTTGTGAGAATATATAATGTGACACGTATCACAATTTCATCAATCTATTACAATTTCTCTCTTCATCAAAATCGTCTATTTCAAAATCCATTCATTCTCGGGCATTCTGGTTAAAAAAAAACATTTTTTACTATTTTAATCTCAAAATAATTATTCAAATATTATCTCCTCATAATTATTATTTTTAAATTTTAAATCATAATGATTAGTTTAAATTTATTTTTTAATCTTTAATCATAACACAGTTTATTATTTTTAATTTAATCACCTATTTTTGTATTAGATTATTAAGAAATTTTAGTTTTGAAATAGTGTTTTTATTGGTAAAAAAAAAGTTGGCTAATTTTAAATTTTTATTCACAATATTAATTTCTACAATTTATAACATTCGTAAATTTACCAAAAACAATATTATCTCTTTTAATTATTTTAAATTTTAAATTTAAATAATCACATTATTTTCTCAACTAAACTAAATTAAATCTCTAATCTTTTTATACCCGACTCATTATCTTAACTCGGTCACCCTGAAAAACCTATTTGTTTTCATTTTTTTCTTCATGTATGTATTCTTATTCTCACTTTCTTTTTCGCCTCTTCTTTCTCCCTACATTCTCTAATGTTTCTGCTGTGTTTCTACAGACCATCTGAATTCATTTGAATTATTTTTTGTTGCAAATTTTTTTCAATTTTATCTTAGTTCTTATATGTTTTCCTCCAATTTCATCTCATAGAGAAAGTGAATTTCTCATTCTCTATCTCCTTATTATTATGTTTTTTGTTTTATTTCTTTTTTTTTTTTTTGTAATTTTTTCTTATTCTTTTTCTATTTTTTGCGTTTTTTTGTCAATTTTATCTCAGAGGAAGGAATGAGGATTGACAATTTCATCTTTTTTAAAGAGAGTTTCTCTATCTCCTTATTATATTTTTTGGTTTTACTTTCATTCTTTTTTCTGTAATTTTTTCTCATTCTTTTTCTATTTAATAATTTTTTTCCTTTCATTTTTTCTTTCAATTTTATTATGTTTTTTGGTTTTACTTCAATTTTTTTTTCCTATAATTTTTCCTCATTCTTTTCCTATTTAATAGTAATTTTTTGCTTTCATTTTTTTTCCCAATTTTATCTCATAGATGTAGACAAATTGAAATTATAAATTATTTTATTTTATATTATTGTATAATAAATTTAATTATAATTTTTTATCAATTCAGACTTGATTCTATTCAAGATAACGGTTCCATCCGCGGAAAACACCCTTTTATATTTATTATTTAATATTTTATTAAAATAAATGTTTAGGTTCAAGATTAAAATTTGCTTTATTTTTTTTTTTTTCAAATTTATCTCATAGAAATGAGTAAAATTCACTCATTCAATGTAGGCAAATTGGAATTATAAATTATTTTATTTATTTTATATTATTGCATAATAAACTGAATTATAATTTTTTATCAAAGTTGATATTATAAATTATTTTATTTTATATTATTGTATAATAAACTTAATTATAATTTTTTATCAATTCAAACTTGATTCTATCCAAGATAACGATGTTTAAGTTCAAGATTAAAATTTGTGGAGTTGGTCTGCTATGGACTCGAGTGCATGCTGTGCACCCTAGTCCATGTGCACTTTTCAGTTTACTGACTTACACTTTTTGGTAAATGAGTAATAATTGAAAAGTGCAACACCATTACCAAAAAGTGTAAGTCAGTAAACTGAAAAATGCACATGGACTAGGGTGCACAGCATGCACTCGAGTGCATACTAGACTTTACCAAATTTGTGTGGTTGATGGTTTTGTTTAATGGAGATGTAGTTAACTTGATTGAAAAATTAGCTTTGGAAATTCGATAACAAGAAGGTAATTTGTGATTCCTTAAATATATGAGTTAGGTGATGAATCTCTGTCTATTATATGTGATTTTTGAGGATTACACCCAAATGATTTTATCATGTCTAAAAAAATGTAATACACATTTTACTTATGTGAATATTATATATATATATATATATATATATATATATATATATATGTGTGTGTGTGTTTTGATTGTTTATTCAATTTGGAGTTTATTATTGATCTAAAGTTTGATGTATATTTTGATTGTTTATTCAATTTAGAGTTTATTATTGATCTAAAGTTTGATTCGTGACATGAAAATTGGTTACCAGATGTCAAAAAAAATTATTTAAAGGGATGTTTGTTTTGGGATGAAATTTTTGAATTTGGAATTTAAAAATCTCACAAATATTCTACTTTAGAATTTTGGTTTAGAAATACATATAAACCCTACACAAGTCAATCCTATAAATATCTCAAACTCTATATATAGATAACTATAAAAATCTATATAAATTATATACTATAAAGTTAAATCACACCCTACTTAAATTTCAAAACAAACACAAAATATATAAGTCATTAAAATTTCAAAATCTACTAAATTTTGAAATTCATATTTCAAAATTTCAAAACAAACATTCCCTAAATTTTGTAGAAGAAGCATATTACAAGCGTTGTGAAGTTTTTAGAAATTTATAATTTTATATATTTTTTTATTAATAAAATTATTTTATAATGACCTTACTTATTAAATATATTTTCTTAATTTTAAGAATTAAAATTTTATTATTGCATATGTTATTAATATATTAAAAAATATTACTCCCTTCGTCCACCAAAAGTGTGCTCATTTCTTTTTTTGGGTCTACAAAAAACGTGCTTATTTTATTTAAATAGTTAACTTTTGAATATTTTTTTTACTTTACTAACAAGATTGAGTATCTACCAAATATATTTTTTACTCATTATATTAAATATATTTTTTATAATTAAAATATGATTTTTTTAAAAACATATATTAAAAAAAGTGAGCACACTTTTGGTGGACAGATGGAGTATAATATATAAAAATACAAAAATATAAATACAATAATACAGTAAAATCTCTCAAAAAGAATACTCTATTAAGGAATAAACTCTCTTTAGGAATAAAAATTCATGGTCCCAACTTGGGACCAGTTATAATTTGGAATAAACTCCATATTGTCATAATTCATATTTTTTCAAGTCCCAACATAAAGAAATACACCTCCATTTAGGAATAAATCATAATAATATACATATTTTTTCACTCATTTGAGTTCTCTTTTCTATTTTTGGTGCCATTATATGCGTGAAGAAAATGTTGATTTGATATAATTGATAAAAAAAATGTATTATACATAGTATTTATAGATGAAAAAATTAAAGCAATCAAAAGCAAGTACATGCATCTATGGTGGGTGACTCTTGAGTATTGTTTTTTTCATATTACGTGAGTAAATTAGTTCAATTAAGTTCAACACATTACATCATGTACATGTATCTACTAATTATACCATTATATAATATACATGCATTTAAAAAAAAAAAAAACATTATAACTCTATTTAGGAATAACCCCTATTTAGGAATATTTTTTTGTGGTCCCAAGGATATAACTATAAAGAGGTTTACTGTATATAGATTCAAATTTTTTGAAATGTATATATTATAAATATATTAGAATATAAAAAGTTTAACTCTCATCTCACGCACTCTAATAATGAAAAAAATATAAAAATTAATATAATATTTAAAATTATTATTTTAATAAATTCACCGCGTAAAACGTGGGAAAAATTAATATAATATTTAAAATTATTATTTTAATAAATCCATCGCGTAAAACGCGTGTATAGAGCCAGTTAATATACAATAATTAATTTCCCAACTCTCTACAAGTTTGAACTTTTAAATGAGACAGTATTCTTTGATGATATCAAAAATCTCAAGGCTTTTGAAATTGACATTAATTTGCGTGGAGACCTTTATTTGGTGGTCTGTTCTTGAAGATCACTTAATTGATGAGAAAGATAAATAAAAAAGGCCTTTGGCAATGGGAATATAGTTCATTACATGCTTTTCATTTACTCTTGAAGGATTCATAAATTCGTTATGCTTTTTTGTTTAATGAATTTATTCTAAGTTTTTTTTTTTTTTTAACATTACTGTAAATCTACATATTGGGAAACTTTTGCAAACATGCCGGTGACGGAGTATATTGGGGGATACACTGATTTTTTATTGTGTCAAAGCAAATGAAGTAAAAAAATCAGACTTGGATGAGTTAAGTAAAACCGTCGGGATTAGTGGTGATAGGTGGTAATGTTGGGATATTCAGGCTAGCTGATATTTATATATATATTGTTTTGATAAACCAAATCAGTTTGTAATATGATAAGTTGTATTATATAGACAACTTCATTATTTATCTTGTAATAGATAGGTTTTGGTCAGCATCAGCCGAGGGGAACCCAGCTGATGTAATGGAGAGACTGGCAAATGCTCAAGAAGAGAAGCGAAGACCAAGACCAGAAGAGGAGAATCAGTCGAGGGGGAACTCGACTGATGATCAGTTGAGGTCCTATTAGCTGAGTATCTCTATCGGTAGAGGACCAAACACAGCTGAGAACCAAGTCTGCATTACTAGACAACCAAAGTTCATACAATTGGGGAAACAATCAGAAGCATAAGTGTCAAGATCAGAAGAGCAGAACCCAAGATCAACCGAGTTAGTCAGTTGAGGTAAAGGTCATTTGTTCTTATATATATTGAAGAATCAATCAGAGCTGACGTGGACCAATAGGAAGACGACAACAAACACCAAGATTCTGATACGGCACGGAGCAGAAGAATGGAAAGTCAAATGATACATTAAATGTTACTCCCTCCATCCATGAAAAGTAGTCTCATGGGGGTGGGGCACGTGTTTTAAGAAAAAGGTAGATAAAGTAGATAAAGTAAGGGTATTATAGGGTATTGTGGGGCCCATTGTGAATAAAGTGATTGTTTGTGAATAAAGTTGATGGCAATTTGAGTAATTAAGTGATGGTTGAAGAGTGATAGTTTACATAAAGGGTATGAGACTACATTTTGTGGACAAGAAATATAGGGCAAATGAGACTACTTTTCATGGACGGAGGGAGTACGTGGCAACGTTAACATTTAATTGAATCAATCAAGAAAGATTTGTGAGTCCCGAAATTGTAGGGATTGATTGGTATCAACCATCAATTACATTCAAAATCCAGATTATAAATATGAGTTCAAATTCATATCTCACACACGAGTGAGGGGATGCCAAGGTCGAGCAATGTTCTTAAGTGTTCATCAATTAGAAGACCTCAAGAAGAACTTCAATGAAGTATTCAACATGTATCTCCTTACCCCAGTGAGTGAACCCATAATCATCTAAACTTGTATTGTCATTTATATACATCCTAAGCTTAGAGAGAACTTCCTAATCCTTTAGGATTGGGGAAATTCTCATCTAGTTCATATACACGAAACCCACCTTCCTAAACCCTTAGAAGTTAAGTTGAGTGAAATCACTGTAAGAGTATTAGTTTCTCACAATGACTAGTGGAGACAGTTGCGCTTTGGAAATGTATCGAGCTCAAAGTCTTCTGTTGGGACTATAAAGTAGCAAGACGTGTTACTTTTGGCACGTTAAAGATTACAAGCCCGTGGAAGGAATTAACATCACAGTTAAACCGTGAGAGTGGATGTAGGACAAGAAGGTTCAAACCACTATAAATGATGGTGTCTTATTTACATGCTTCATATTAACTGTCATCATCATACATGCATATTTACTTAGCATAAGTTTAACGTGAAAATGTATTACATCAGCTGACACCAAGTCAGCTGATATTGTATACCTATTTGCTATTCAAAAGATCATGATCGGCTGATACCAAGTCAACTGATACCCCAAAAGTATTTATGCATGAAGAGAGAAATTTTGTTAAGCAGTAAAAGTCATTAGATTCTTGTTAGCAGTCATAGTTTTGCTTTCCACGGCCCACCATGACCAATCACCTTTAAATGGGCACACTACAAATTTCGCACACTACTCTGAAAGGTTTACTAAATCAGTAGACTAACTAGTCTTAGGCCCTTAGTGAATCAACTGGCCAAGTCACTTGAAAGAGTTAGTCATCTTCTTACACGTATTCAAACTCTCGTCTGATAGATACCCCCGGGTACAGTGACCATCAATTGGTATCAGAGAAGTTGTTCAAAAGACCATTGCTTTGAATATCTTTTTGTTTTCAAAGGAAAATTGGATCAAATTTTATTTTTCAATGGTCGCCTGAATAGACCTATCTTTTGAAAAACTGCTTTTTACATGCACAATATTTCATAAAAAATCATACTTGCATGCTCAATTGAGTTCTAGCCCTATTTGGATTTACACGCGTATGAGCAAGATAAGAAGATCAACGTGATCTAACTGTTAGAAGACCTAAAGACAAGCAAGCTTCATTGGAAGTCGTCTGTTCTGCATCATATCAGTTGAGAGTAGAAATAACGTTTTTGTAATAGCTGATTAGGTGAGTCTGTGCTTCTAAAGTGCTATATTAATAAAACTCATTTATTTTAGCTTTTGGAGATAATATCTAGTTATCTCATCTGATGAGAATATCTCATTGTCATCATACAAAAGCTATCTGTTTTTACTCATTCAACATTATTACTTGGTTACTAACACTCTTTGTTTCATTTAGCGTTAGGTGATTTGGTTATATCAAAAAAGGAGAAATTATTGGGATATTCAGGCCAGTTGATATCCACGCGCGCGCGCACACACACACACACACATATATATATATAAACCAAATCAGCTTATAATAGGATAAGTTGTATTTTATAGACAACTTCATTATTTATCTTGTAATAGATATGTTTTGGTCAGCATCAGCCGAGGGGGGACCCAGCTGATGTAATGGAGAGACTCGCAAATGCTCAAGAAGAGAAGAGAAGACCAAGACCAGAAGAGAGAATCAGTCGAGGGGGAACTCAATTGAGTATCTCTATCAGTAGAGGACCAAACACAGCTGAGAACCAAGTCTGCATTACTAGACAGTCAAAGTTCATACAATTGGGGAAACAATCAGAAACATAAGTGTCAAGATTATAAGAGTAGAACCCAAGATCAGCTGAGTTAGTCAGCTGAGGCAAATGTCATTTGTTCTTATATATATTGAGGAATCAATCACTGTTGACATGAACTAATAGGAAGACGACAGGAGACACCAAGCATCTGACACGGCACGAAGCACAAGAATGGAAAATCAAATGATACATTAAATGACGTTACGTTGCAACAGTAACATTTAATTGAATCAATCAAGAAAGATTGTGTGAATTGATTGCTATCAACCAACTGTAACATTCAAAATCCACATTATAAATATGAGTTCAGATTCATATTTCACACACGAGTGAGGGGATGCCAAAGTCGAGCAATGTTCTTAAGTGTTCATCAATTAGAAGAGATCAAAAAGAACTTCAACGATGTATTCAACATGTATCTCCTTACTCCAATGAGTGAACGCATAATCATCTAAGTCTGTATTGTTATTTATATACATCCTAAACTTAAAAGAGAATTTCTCAATCCTTTAGGAGTAACAATTCGTCATTCCCTCCAAATTTAGTAATTTCTTAAATTTAGATAACCGACCGGCCACAATTAGAGTTTAGGGTTTAAATTGCAATTGATCAATGGCTAAAATTGAATAAAAAAAATATTGTGCAGATACCATATTAATAAAAGACTATAATACAAATTCCACATTGTATGCATCTTTATTTTTTTATTTTTTTTATCTTCCTCTATTTCAATAATTTACACTATATTTTTTAAATAATTTGCAAAAAAAAAAAGTAAAACGTAAAACGGGACCAAATGAGTATGTTAATAGGTATTTCGGTGTCGGCACAGGGACGAAATGATTGCCTGCCAATTGTCTGTCTGATGTGGCATTATGGTGCCACATCCTGAAAGGATTAGTTCCTAGGTCATTCCAGAATGAGTGATGATCACCTCCTCATAAGACCAGAAAAGGATTTGCCCCTGATAAGAATCACGACCTGATCAGATCTCCTAAAGACCTGATCTGGTGACTGGTACCTCCGTCCAGGACCAAGAAGATGAACGACCTCTATTAATAAGGAGAAGTAACGAATCTCAGTGTGTCAGAGTATCTCTGCGAATCCCTGCAAATGTAGGCGCATTATCTGAATAATTAGTTATGCGTCAGATAGGACAGTGACGTGGCACTGTGGGCAACAAACCCTAGAAGTCAAATTACTCCCTTACCCCTCTAAAGCAAGGTATAAAAGGTACCCCATTTCATTTTTTCAAAGGTTAAGTCACTTTTTCCATTACTACTCACTCAAAATACGAAATACTCTGTTTTTTATCATCTTCTTCATCAAACCCAACTGACTTGAGCGTCGGAGGTCCGTCGCCGGACACCCCTCCGGCTCGGTTTGTGTGCAGGTCCTCACATTCAGCAAAGGCGTGCATTATCATTAAATATTCAGGGATTTTCGAAGGATCTATTTAGGTAATACTTATTCCAATCTCTCTTTGACTGTGTTCTTTATCATTCACTTGGGTGAATTCGATAAAGTCACATCAAATGGTGCCGTCTGTGGGAAAATCTGACTAAGGCGTGAGGTTTTTCGTTTATTCAAGCTTTTTCTGAAAATAGTTGAAGAGAAATCAATCTCTCAACCTGCTGATAAAAACCCACAGTCATGGGATCTGTTCATATATGATTGTGAGGATATTAAACTTGTTTCATGATTTTATCTATTTAGCGATGGAGAATCAAGTGCAAAAGAACTTGAATAAGGACTTTGAGGGCGTGGCCACCGACCCGGCCAACGTCACTGATCCAACTATTGTTGTTGAATCGGCCAGTGAGGTTAGGGTGGAAAATGCTACCGTAGGCCAGAGAGGGGAAATGCCAAATCCATCTCCCTCTTCTGGGCATGTTGTTACCCTGCCTCTGGAAAGTTTAAGAGATCTGATCACTGCTGCGGTGGATGAGGCACTAGCTCGGAGAGGAGTGCCAGCCCAAGGTACCCCCATCACTCCTCCGACGATGAACATACGGGAACAACTCCCTCACGGAGGTGTTCCTCCTCCCCCAGTTCAGAGGGATCCGGCATTGGAAGAGCAGACGGAGGTGCTGGTTGCAGCCACTGACAGGGCTGCGAGGAAGAGAAAGGAGAGGGTCGTGCTCCCCATGAGTGGTGAAGAGGAGGACAGTTCAGGAGAGGAGTATGTCCAATCCTCAGCTCGGGAGAGCATTAACACCGAGATTGTGGCATTGAGAAAAGAGATGGAAGAGATGAAGGGAATGTATGAGAAAAATGCTATGAGTGGAAATAAGGCAGTGGGATCTCCATTTGTATCTGAGATCTTAATGGATCTGCTTCCTAAGAACTTTAAAACACTCTCTTATGAGTATGATGGTACTACCGACCCTCAGGAGCACCTCCTTCGCTTCCAGAACGGAGCTCTCCTCCATCAATATACGGACGGGGTCAAATGCCGAGTGTTCTTGACGACCTTGAACAAAGCGGCCCAGCAATGGTTCGTACAGCTATCTCCCAATTCCATAAGTTCCTTTACTGAGATGAGCTCTCTTTTCTTGCACCAGTTCGCAAGTGCTCGAAGACAGCTCAGGACGTCTTTGTCACTGATGAGCCTTAAGCAAAGAACTGGAGAAAGCTTAAGGACCTTTCTTGGAAGATTCAATGAAGCTGCGTTGGAAGTGCCCAATGCAACAGGGGAAGTGAAAATTAATGCTCTTACTCAAGGTTTGATAGAAGGAGATCTGTTTAAATCCTTGGCTAAGCGCCCTCCACTAACGTTTGACGAGCTCTTGGCCAGAGCGGAGAAGTATATCAATCTGGAAGAAATCCAGCACACTAAGAAAGGAGAAATAAGAAGCTCTTACCCTAAGAGAGAAGGTAGTGGAGACAAGAGACGTAAGTATGAAGACAAAGATGTTAAGGTTGAGACCAGACATTTTCGAAACCATACGCCTCTGACCAAACAACCCTCGGAGTTACTGAAGGTGATGCAGGACCAGCCGGGATTTAAGTTCCCGTACTCAGCTCGGGGTGGTCCTAAAAACCCTAGATCTGATCGATATTGCAGGTACCACAATGAGTACGGTCACGATACGGACCAGTGTCGTCATCTCAGAGATGCGATCGAGAGAATGATACGAAAAGGACAATTAGCTGAGTATGTGAGAGCTGAAAGAGATAAGAGTTATGGGCAGAGGGACGATAAAGGTAAAGGGAAGGAGCCGCAGGAGCCACCTAAAGGAGGAGGTGCACCCCCGAAGAGGGGTAACATCTCCATGATTGCGGGAGGACCTACCGATGGTGATTCAAACAGAGCACGAAAGGCCTTTGTGAGGGAGGCAAGAACTTGGGGGTCTGAGGTGCATAGTGTATCAGACCTCAACACAGCACCAAATATCCAGTTTGGTCCTGCTGATGGAGGAGGTGCCTTCCAGCCACATAATGATGCACTGGTAATCACAACTGAGATAGGAGGATACGATGTGGCGAGGGTATTCATTGATACAGGAAGTTCCTGCGACATCCTGTTCAAAGAATGCTTTGACAAGATGGACCTGAATGTGAAAGTCATGCCGGTTAAGACAGCTCTATATGGGTTCACCGGAGGAGCTATCCAACCCTGGGGGCAGGTTACTCTGCAACTGCGGATAGGGGAGCAGCCACGGCAGAGGGTGAGAATGGTGGAGTTCCTGATTGTGGATGCACCTTCTTCCTACAACGTGATCTTAGGACGACCATCATTGAATTCATTGCAAGCAGTGGTGTCCACCTATTACATGAAAATGAAGTTCCCAGTGGGAGATGAAGTAGGGGAAGTTCTTGGAGATCAGGTCAGCTCCCGGAGATGTTATGTAGATACTGTGAATCAGGCGGATAAGGTGTTTAAGAAAGATCAGGGGAGAGGAGATGATCCTGCGGGAAAAAGGATGAGAGAAGAAGAGATGATGGAAGAGGACCCTTACTTACAGGTCAGACCTGAGGAAGAGACTATGGCAGTCGAATTGTTACCTCACAAGATAGGTTGCGCGACTAAAATTGGAACTCAGATGAGTCATGAGGTAGCTCACAAGTTAATTCAGTGTCTCAGAGCTAATTCTGATATCTTCGCATTTCATTCGGCTGATCTCACGGGGATAGATCCCTCCTTGGCCATGCACAGCCTAAATGTGAGCCCCCAAGTGAAACCGGTGAAGCAGAAGTTGAGGAGGTTTGGTCCAGAAAAGGATAAGATTATCATTGAGGAAGTGGATAAACTGTTAGTGGCGAAACACATCGTGGAGATCCAGTTCCCGGAGTGGCTCTCCAATGCAGTAATGGTTTCTAAGGGAGCTGGAAAATGGAGGATGTGCATAGACTTCAGAGATCTCAACAAAGCTTGCCCAAAAGATCACTATCCACTACCTCGGATAGATCAACTAGTGGATTCTACGTCAGGATGTGAGTTACTCTCTATGATGGACGCTTATCAGGGGTATCATCAGATCAAGATGGACCCCAGGGATGTAGCAAAAACCAGCTTTGTAGTATGTTGTGGAACATACGGATACACAGATATGCCCTTTGGTTTGAAAAATGCAGGAGCTACGTACCAGAGAATGGTGGACTCGATCTTTCGAGATCAGATAGGGAGAAATGTGGAAGTATACGTAGATGATATGTTGGTGAAGAGTTTAAAGGAGAAAGATCACGTGAAAGATCTGGAAGAGACCTTTGAGGTGATTAGATCAAGTGGTATGAAGCTTAATCCCGCGAAATGTGCCTTTGGGGTTCAGTCGGGAAAATTCTTGGGGTACATGGTCACCCCAAGAGGAATTGAGGTGAACAAGGAGAAAGTAAAAGTTGTTCTAGAAATGCAAGAGCCCAGGAACATAAGAGAGATATAGAGGCTGAATGGTCGTGTAGCAGCTCTCAGTCGTTTTATCTCCAGATCAGCGGAAAGGAGTTTACCTTTCTTCAAAGTCTTGAGGAAAGGATCCAAATTCGAATGGAGCGAGGAGTGTAGAAAAGCATTCCAAGAACTGAAAGATCATCTTTCGACATTACCCTTGCTCACTAAGCCCATCTCGGGAGAGATCCTGTTCTTGTACTTCTCTGTCGGAGAACACTCCCTAAGCTCTGTTCTCCTAAGAGAAGAAGGGGTTCATCAAAGGCCAATATACTATGTGAGTAAGATGCTCCAAGGTCCTGAAGAGAGGTACTCAGAAATGGAGAAGTCAGCATTGGCGGTAATGGTGACGGCAAGGAGACTGAGACCGTATTTCTTAGCTCACAAAGTAATGGTGAGAACGAATTTGCCTCTAAGGCAGATCATGGGGAGACCTGATCTGTCAGGACGCATGGTGAAATGGGCAGTAGAAATAAGCGAATACGACATAGAATTTGAGCCGAGAACTGCTATTAAAGCTCAGGCCTTGGCGGATTTCATCCAAGAAACGACAAGGAACACGGAGTTGGAGGAATGGATAGCCTATGTGGATGGATCCTCTACCATGATGGGAAGTGGAGCTGGAGTAATGATCATTACACCCACAGGAGAAGAACTGCAATTTGCCATCAAATTTGGTTTCAAAGCTTCAAACAATGAGTCGGAGTATGAGGCCCTGGTCAGGGGAATGAGGATGTTAGCAGATCTGGGGGCTCAGAAAGTGAAGATTTTCTCAGATTCCCAGTTAGTGGCTCAACAAGTAGCTGGATCATACGAGAAAAAGGATGAAAAGATGATCAAGTATGTTAAAATGGTGGAAAGCATCAGATCAAAATTTGTGGAGTTCTCTTTGGAACAAATACCAAGGGCAAAAAATGTCAAGGCTGATTATTTAGCAAAACTAGCCAGTTCAGTGGAAGAAGGAGCTAGAGGCCAGATCACTCTATTAACAGCAGACAATAGAATGATAGATTTGGAGGTGTTCTCAGTGGAAGAAGAAGCAGAGAATGGAGATTGGAGAATCCCCATTATTCACTATTTGAAAACAGGACAGAGGTTGGATCGACCTGGAGCTCCTAAGAGGACAATATTTGCGAGGTACTGCATGATAGGAGATGATTTGTACAAGAGATCATTCTCACAACCATATTTAAAGTGCATAACTGATGAAGAGGGGAATTACGTCATCCGAGAAATCCATGAAGGATGTGGAGGAAGCCATACAGGATTCAGAGACGTGGTTAGAAGAATTCTGAGAGCTGGGTATTATTGGCCTAAAATGCTCAGAGAAGCCAAGGAGCTGATACGGAAGTGCGATAAGTGCCAAAAGCATGGTCCACTTATCCATGTTCCAGGAGAAGAAATGGGGGTTATGTACTCCCCATGTCCTTTTGATAAATGGGGGATTGACATCGTAGGAAAATTCCCTGAAGCCTCAGGGAAGAGATGCTTTCTGATTGTTGCTGTAGATTATTTCAGCAAATGGGTAGAGGCTGAGGCAGTAACTACGATTGACGAGAACAACATTCAAAAGTTCATGTGGAAGAATATTTGTTGCAGGTTTGGGATCCCCAGAATCCTTGTTTCAGACAATGGAACTCAGTTCAGTGGCAAGGCTATCAGGAGCTGGTGTGAAAAGATGAAAATCACACAGAGATTCACATCTGTAGCACATCCCCAGGCTAATGGTCAAGTGGAAGTAACCAATAGAACCATAGTTGAAGGGATTAAAGCTAGATTGGAAAAGAAGAAAGGGAGTTGGCCGGAGAAGCTGGATTCTGTTCTCTGGTCCTACAGAACCAGTCCTAAAACAGCTACTGGAGAGACACCCTTCAACCTGGTGTATGGAGCAGCCGCAGTGATCCCAGTGGAAATTGGATCTGAATCTCATCGAATCATGTCCTATGATGAGAATCAGAACTCAGCCTTAATGAAGGAGAATCTGGATCTGGTGGAGGAAGAAAGGGAGATCGCACGCCTCAGGGCCGAGGTATACAAGAGCCAGATCAAAACTGGGTATAATAAACGAGTAAAAACGCGAAAGTTTGATCAAGGGGACATGGTCCTCAGAAGGGTTGATGCACTCAAACCAGTGAAGAAGTTAGAACCAAATTGGGAAGGGCCATTCATAGTGAAAAAAGTACTTAAGGGAGGAGCATACAAATTAATGAAAGAGGATGGAAAGGAAGTAGCACGTCCTTGGAACATAAGCAAACTCAAGAAATATTACTGCTGAAGAAACAGGCAAGATCTGAAGTCTTTACTTTTGTCGTTCTTTCTATTTCATGAACTGTATAACATATCCAGGGCATGAAATATCTTTGTAATAGCTTGCACTTTGAAAATTTCAATGAAACAAGGAGCTGGTGACAGCAGTTCCTTTTTATCTTATTATTACTTGATTATTCCGATGATCCAAGCTATGCAAGATTTGAATGAACTCCCCGAGGAGTATAAACAACTCATATAAGAGTATAAAATATGACTCTGAATGAGCAAGAGCTGCTCCTTATATTCGGAGTATAAATAACTCCCCGGGGAGTATAAACAACTCATATAAGAGTATAAAATATGACTCTGAATGAGCAAGAGCTGCTCCTTATATTCGGAGTATAAATAACTCCCCGAGGAGTATAAACAACTCATATAAGAGTATAAAATATGACTCTGAATGAGCAAGAAATGCTCCTTACATTCGGAGTATAAATAACTCCCCGAGGAGTATAAACAATTCACAAAAGAGTATAAAATGTGATGCCAAAGAAATAATTGCTACTCCTCGAATCCAGGGGTGAGAAGAGATCTCAGGACCTGAGTCCGAGATCAGAAACATTTTATTTACTTAGAAAATTTTCAATTTTTTCTGAGGATGAGAAGAGATCTCAGGACCTGAGTCCGGGACCAGAAACATTTTACTTAGAAAAATTCCAATTTTTTCTGAGGATGAGAAGAGATCTCAGGACCTGAGTCCGAGATCAGAAACATTTTATTTACTTAGAAAAATTGCAATTTTTTCTGAGGATGAGAAGAGATCTCAGGACCTGAGTCCGGGACCAGAAACATTTTACTTAGAAAAATTCCAATTTTTTCTGAGGATGAGAAGAGATCTCAGGACCTGAGTCCGAGATCAGAAACATTTTATTTACTTAGAAAAATTTCAATTTTTTCTGAGGATGAGAAGAGATCTCAGGACCTGAGTCCGAGATCAGAAACATTTTATTTACTTAGAAAAATTTCAATTTTTTCTGAGGATGAGAAGAGATCTCAGGACCTGAGTCCGGGATCAGAAACATTCTACTTACTTAGAAAAATTTCAATTTTTTCTGAGGATGAGAAGAGATCTCAGGACCTGAGTCCGGGACCAGAAACATTTTACTTAGAAAAATTCCAATTTTTTCTGAGGATGAGAAGAGATCTCAGGACCTGAGTCCGAGATCAGAAACATTTTATTTACTTAGAAAAATTTCAATTTTTTCTGAGGATGAGAAGAGATCTCAGGACCTGAGTCCGGGACCAGAAACATTTTACTTAGAAAAATTTCAATTTTTTCTGAGGATGAGAAGAGATCTCAGGACCTGAGTCCGAGATCAGAAACATTTTATTTACTTAGAAAAATTTCAATTTTTTCTGAGGATGAGAAGAGATCTCAGGACCTGAGTCCGAGATCAGAAACATTTTATTTACTTAGAAAAATTTCAATTTTTTCTGAGGATGAGAAGAGATCTCAGGACCTGAGTCCGGGATCAGAAACATTCTACTTACTTAGAAAAATTTCAATTTTTTCCGAGGCAACCTCAAGCAATACAATGCATAAATATATTAAAAACAGAAGCAGCTTCGATACATAAAGTGCACATCAAAAGAAAAACCATGTCCAAGTACAGAAGAAGGAAAGGCAAAAGGTAAAGAGTACGTCAACAAAAACAACAAAGTTTGATGATAAAAAAGAGCATGCAAGCTCTCAAATATAAAAAAACATTAAATCTGGGCATCAGAAGCAGGGGCAGTCTCTTCCTCAGAGTTAAGGTGCTCTAGATCTGGAACGTTGGATCCTTCCAAAGGAGGAAGATTAGGCAGAGGGTCAGAGGAAGGAGGGCCCTGATGAGAAGGAAAGACGTTGTAGAGCAGCGACGGAGCAACAGGCATCTCAGGACCTAACTCCTTCTCAAAAGCCAATTTCAAAGCCGCCTTTTGAATAACAGGCAGCCACCACTCCTGATCAGATCCTGCATTGAGATCTCCACGGAAAAAAGGAGAAGGAGTTAAACTCTTGAGAATTGGTGCAGTATCAATAGAAGGCTTAAAACCCTGCTCCTTCACTTGGGCTATGGCGCACTTAACCCCGTGGGTTATAAAGTGACCAATGTGGGGATTCATATCTCTGACATAGTGGGGGCTACATTGATATGCTTCGATTAGTCCCGAGTGAAGATCCTGGAGAAACTCCTGGCCGATGGAGGTCGTCAACAACCTCCTACGACAATCCTCAATACCCCGTTTCTGACCCTGAGTAAAGGCTTCCTCCAGAGCCTTCTCATCACGAATCTCCAAAGCTTTTTCGTACTGAGCCTTCAAAGCTGACACCTCCTCTTGATGTTGGGAGACTAGATCAGAACGAGCCTTATCTGCTAGTTCCCAGTTTTCTTCTACCTTCTTCTGCAAATCGGCATTGCGAATGGTGAGAAGATTAAGATCTGCCACAACCTTCTGAACCTCCTCGTCCTTCTTAGACAGCTCCAAGCGAAGAAGTTTCATATCCTTGTTAGTATGCTCTTTCTCGGCCTTGTCCAGCAGGATCCCTTGAACAGTCATAAGCTGAAAGAAAACTATTAAAACGACTAAGGAAGAAAAGAGGAAAGAAAGCAACACCTGGGAAAAATAAATTACCTGGGTACACAACTCAGAAGAAGTCTCCCAAAGTTGGGAAGTAGAGTGTTCAAAGAACCGATGCTTATCATCGGTGGTAGGGATCAACTTGAGAAAGGCAGCACTTTCTTCACCTCTTAATTCAAAAACAGCTTTGGGGATCTCCAGAATGAAAAGGTCCTTGGCGGATCTTCGGGGAACAGCAGCATCTGAGCGGGTGCGATGGGACTTAGACTTTTTAGAAGGAATCTTATCACTATCTCCCAGAGCAGGTCGTTTGTGAACAGGAGGGGGCATACTAGCAGTAGTGCTCCGGAGGATCCTATCAGTAGGAGGAACATATGATTCTCCAGGAACAGATAGCACTGGAGGTAAAGGAGCCGATAGGGGAGCAACATTAGTTTGCTCAGCTGCCGAAGCGGGAGCTGCCGAAGAAGTTTCTATGGTGGCAACCTCTTTGTCCTCAACATCCACCAGATCTAGCTTGACGGAACTGAAAGCAAAGTCCATCTCTGAGAAATAAAAAAGAAGGATAGGTCAAAATAAATACAGAAAGGGTTAAAGAAGGATAAAAATAAGAAAAAGAAGATGACTTTACCGGCTCTGGGGGAAAGTTCCGCTCCAGAGCTGTCAAGACCAAAGTGGATTAACACCCCGCGATCTCGAACAAGATAGTTTATTTTGAAAAGACCATTCTTCTTATCAAGGACATGGTCCTCTAAACAGCTCATGATCCTTAGATCCCTTTGAGAAACGATAGTGTTAGGAATAATAGGATAAGAGGGATTAGTCTGCAGCCACTCGTTACTAGGAAAGGGCCATCCCCCACTCTTTGGGGTGACCCAGAAGTATTTCTTTTTCCAACCCACCTCAAGACTAGGAGGTTTCTTTATGAAATTAGGGGGACCACCAACCCGAGAACTGAAGTAGAAAAAGCCCTCTTTTAGCTTAATCTCATGGCAGGACACAAACATCTCAGCACTAGGATTACCCCCATAATGCCTCAAGAGAATATAGAATGAAAGACAGGTTCTTATGGATGAGGGATTAACTTGAGCTACCGAAATGTTGAAAAGACGGCATACATCCGCAAGGTAGGGACAAATGGGGAAGCGAACCCCACAATCTATATGCGCCCTGAAGAAAGGTAAGGAAGGGGGACAAAAGAAATTGGGTCTCTCTTCTGGAAGAGCCATGTCGAAAATAAAATCCGAAGGACTATGGCACCTCCTTTTTATCTCCCTAAGTTCAGCAGGAGTAAGGGTGGACCCGAAAGCAACCATATCCAGTAACTCATCGGAAGTATCTTTCGGAATAGCTAATTTCCGGGGACGACAAGACATTAAAGAATGAGAAGAAAGGGAGGATGAAGATGGAGCCGATACAGATGGTGGAGGCCTCACCCGAGATCTAGGGTATTGATCGGATAGTACATCCGTATGGCCGGAAGAGTAAAGTTGGTCTGGAGTTAGGTTTCGAGAGCCATGGTGGCGAGATTCCGGGCAAGCATTTTCTCCTTCAGTCGAGAAAGAAGAGGAACCAGATGCGGAAGGAGATAGGCTAGCCATTCGAAAGGGGAAGAAAGAGAATAAAGAAAATAGAAATCAATACCTGGAAACTGGAAGCGGCGGCACCGGAACGGAAAATTCGTCGGACAAAAGAAGCTTTCCCACCGGAATGTTAAGAAATGATTTCTGTGAGGAATGGAAGTTTTCCCCAAACCGGAAGTAAAAAGGGGAAAAGAGGGGGATAAATATCCCTTTTTACAATAAAGGGCGATGGGACAATTGCTTGAGTAGGTGAATGACGCGTGTAAGGCTGGGATAAGGGGAGATGAAAGGTTAAAGTTTTGAAGAACGGTTCAGATTAAAGGTAAATATGCCCTAGAAAATGAGCGGGAAATCCGAGAATTCGAAAAGACTTTATTCTTAACTATTTCGGCAAAGAACTGTCATAGTCAAGAATAGGGGGGAGTGGATGATGTGGCATTATGGTGCCACATCCTGAAAGGATTAGTTCCTAGGTCATTCCAGAATGAGTGATGATCACCTCCTCATAAGACCAGAAAAGGATTTGCCCCTGATAAGAATCACGACCTGATCAGATCTCCTAAAGACCTGATTTGGTGATTGGTACCTCCGTCCAGGACCAAGAAGATGAACGACCTCTATTAATAAGGAGAAGTAACGAATCTCAGTGTGTCAGAGTATCTCTGCGAATCCCTGCAAATGTAGGCGCATTATCTGAATAATTAGTTATGCGTCAGATAGGACAGTGACGTGGCACTGTGGGCAACAAACCCTAGAAGTCAAATTACTCCCTTACCCCTCTAAAGCAAGGTATAAAAGGTACCCCATTTCATTTTTTCAAAGGTTAAGTCACTTTTTCCATTACTACTCACTCAAAATACGAAATACTCTGTTTTTTATCATCTTCTTCATCAAACCCAACTGACTTGAGCGTCGGAGGTCCGTCGCCGGACACCCCTCCGGCTCGGTTTGTGTGCAGGTCCTCACATTCAGCAAAGGCGTGCATTATCATTAAATATTCAGGGATTTTCGAAGGATCTATTTAGGTAATACTTATTTCAATCTCTCTTTGACTGTGTTCTTTATCATTCACTTGGGTGAATTCGATAAAGTCACATCACTGTCTATTCCAGCAATTAATTAATTAAAATTAGGTAAATTTGTATCCTCAATTCACTCCCCTTATCTCTCTCATTCATTCTCTCTTTATTTCTTTGTGCTCATACTAACTAACTGAATCAAAATAAAGGCAGGAGGCATGGCATTTGCAGGAACAACCCAGAAATGCATGGCTTGTGATAAGACAGTGCTGAATAGTGAACCAAGTATTAAGAATTAATATTGTTGAATTACAGTTGGCTAATTACAACTCGTTCGAGGGAGTGCTCTATTGTAGGCCACATTTTGATCAGCTCTTCAAAACAACCGGAAGCTTGGACAAAAGCTTTCAAGGTAGCTACTAATTATCATGTAATTTGCATTAACTTTTTATTTTTTTTAAACTAATACTCATTTCCTAACATTTACTTTTTAGGGCTTTTCTACGGTGAGACAGGGGGTTCGCCCTGTCTTACAAAAGGCGTCCAATGAGAAGTTGACATGTCATTAAACTTCGTCATATGCGATCGCACTTCGCAACAGTATAAAATATTTATTTTTTATAAAAAAAATTATAAAATTACTAAAATATCCTTATAATTTTTTTAAAAAAATATATACATATTACAAACTTAACCTTGATAATCTCAAACAAATTTATTTTTAATGATAATTCAATTAAAAATGTTATCATATTTTTTATTCATAATCAAACCAATCTCACTACCACAATTTTCATTAATGATAATCTCAAACAAATTTCATAATCAAACCAAAATCCCAAAATTTTCTCCATAATCGCAGGTTGAGCACTTCAAAAAAGTTGCCCTAGCAGCTATCTCCAACTCGTGGGCGAACTACCTCGAATATGCTACAAGGATCCAGAACCCCATGTCGACTCGCTTATATCTTTGGGGGTTCTGTGCGCGATTTTGAATCGCACACCCTAGATTTTCAGAAACTCAAGAGAGGGCTGCGAATAATTTATGGAATTTCAGATGGTGTTTCTAGACAATTTAACATAGCCATTAATGTCATTCATCTTTCAAGCTAAAATCCATCAAGAAGCCTCACTACTCAACTTAATTAAGAAAATAAATGCCTGCCCAAATCAATCCCAAAAATCCAAATTCAACAAAAAGAATTAACAGAAATTGAAAAATCAATGATAGTTTGGGAAATAAAAAAAATTCGCAATCGAATGAGACTTTGTATACAATAGAGGAACTGTAGCAAAGGGGCGAGAATGGGGGCGGCGTGCTGGGTAGTTGGGGTGGGGGATGGGGGCGTCGTTCCGAGTAGTTCAAGAAGATGAATGGGTTAGTGTTGAGTGTTAATTTGATTTTAATTCAAATAATTTTGTAATATAATAGTAATTGATTTATATTACATGGAGTACTATTTAATGATATGCATTTTAACAGTAAGATTATTTATATCATTTCATAAATAATTTTTTTTATTTTAAATTAAAAGGTTATTTTTGTCATTTTATGTATATTAATTTAATTTATTAGTAGGGCGATTCAGTGCGATTGCATATTGCATAGAGCAAATGCACTAATGCGAAGTGCAATTATATAAAATAAATTTCATACGTGAGATCAACGATCCAATGGTATTTGAAGTATTGTTTTTTATAAGGCAGGGCGAAGGTTGTCTTACCATAGAAAGACCCTACTTTTTATTTAGAGTAGATGTTGGTTATTAATATTAACGTGATGAAATTGTTTTTTGAAAGGATATGATGGTCAATTAAAGAGAATACGATTAAAAAAAAGAGAAATGAATGAATGATGCAAAAAAACGTACTAATAACATGACGTGTAAATTTAAAGTGTTAGTTAAGAAGTTTTATTTCCATCTAAATAAATGTTTAATTAAGTTGTACGGGGCGTTTGTACTAACAATATTATTGAGTTAATCATAAAACTTTATGAAGCAAGTTGGTACAATTTATTTCAATATATAGTTTTGAGTTTTTACATTAGCTTATTTGATGTAATCAGGAACCTAAGATTGCAAAACCTGATAAACCTGCTGACATTGATGTAAGAATCCTTATCTATTACCCTTCTCTTGTCATATCTTTATTTTGCCCAAATGAGAATCTTGATCTTCTAACCCAGATATTATTTTGCAGAAACAACACTTGCACAAAGTGATTTCGGGTATGTTTGGGGGAACGAAAGAGAAATGCCTGGCCTGTTAGAACACTGTTTACCCAACTGAAAAGGTAAAAACCAGAAATCATTTGTTGATAAACTGTTAGCAAAACTCAAACCCACTTTCAAATGCCAAAATAGGCGTTTTTGTTTTACTCCAAATGACAAAAACTTGTATGCACCATGTGATCTCGGGGAATGATGGGAATGTTGTGAATGCAACAGGTGTCTGTGAATGGGACGGCGTACCACAAGAGTTGTTTCAAGTGCAGCCATGGTGGGTGCGTGATTGGTCCGTCAAACTACATTGCGCATGAGGGCCGTCTGTACTGCAAGCACCACCACATCCAACTCATAAAAGAGAAAGGAAACTTAAGCCAGCTTGAAGGCGATAAGGATTCAGTTAGAACCACCACTGCAGAGTCATAATCCTTTTAACTACGCCATATCCTGCACCATGCATTATGTTCTTGCCTGCTTTAAACCTCTTTGAGAATGAGGAGTTGTGTTCTCTTTTTTCCAGATTTGTGTTGTGTGCTGTATTTTTCAGTTCAAAAAGTTGGATTAAATACAATAAACGTATCTCAAGCTCAACTGAGATTCTTTGAGCTGATCCGAGTTGCTCACAAGTCAGCCCGACTCAATTATAGCGTTAGCCAGACACAGTTTGCACCAATTCTTCACCATGCAGCTGCAAAACAAAATCTCAAGGAAAAAAAAAAGAATGATATAGAACAAATTCAACCGTGAATTTAACAAATACTTCAACATCTAAAATGTACAGTGCGAATTCTGACAAAGGCAGTTCTATTTGTAACCTAGAAGAAGGTACATAGGCAATCCCAAGCAAGGAAATTCTCCTAATATTTATTGTTTTATCCGAGATGGATAAAGAGTAATCCTAATCAGCCATTACTTGCTTCCGTAGTATCAACTATCAAGAAGCTGACCATTTTCAGCAATATGCTTCAGATCTACAATGTAATTGTCTCGAAGAAAACCAAACCCAAATGTCCCGTTCCTATACTGCCAAATTCTACCCTCATCGCGATGAGGATTTACAGTGCTCCTCATTAAGTCTGGAATAACCAACTCATAACTCGAGTTGATATAAAGCATACGGGAGACATCTAAACTATCAGAAGATGATGTGTGATCATGGATTTGATTGGCCTCTTCAGGAGGCCCAAGATGCAACCGATAATTGTATATACGATCTTCTTCAGGAGAAAGGGGGGATTCAATAAATGTCAGATTTGAAGTCCAAAATACTGGGACATGATAAGCCAGAGGTTTGGTAGAGTCCCCAACCTTTCTGCAAGCAATACCCCCAACATCATCATAGGTCACTAGATAGAAATCCAAGCTCATATCATTACAAATACCCTGCAGAAAGGAAGTTTCAAGTAGGTTGATTTCATCACATTCAGAAAGTTCATATCTTCAAGTTAAGCAGCCAATGAAAATATGCAGATGGAGACAGTTATAATCTAAGGTAAAATTATTCACTCATACATGTTATAGGGGGGCGCTTGGTTTGGTTCAAAATTCTTCAATGTGAATGAGTATAATTGTGGTGGTTAATGAGAATTAAAGATGATAATCATACTTCATTTGAGGTAATGAGACTCAAAATAAGTTAATCATTATCCCATTTTGGTTACCTACCTTCCCCACTATAATTTTTTGTCCTCAATCATTTCATTATTCCTCAACTAACAATCGTTTTTTATCCCCACTTATTTCATAGATTAGAACAAAACACTCAAAAGGTAACCATTATTAAATTGTAATTCACTGTGTAATGATATTACCATTCTCATTGAAGAATTTGAACCAAGCACCCCCTTAATATAATTACTACCAAAATAAGCCTATATAAATGCAAAATCTTGATAACTACACAGAAATAAATTACTCAAATTGAAGAAGCATGAAGTTATTAGTTAGAAATATCATGAATTCCAAAAGCCTTCAAAATTCAAGTTTAGAGATTCTGAATTCCATGTTAAATCTAAGCAGCAAACTGTGGTCAGAATTATAATACAGAGCATAATAATTATTAAAGATTAAAGTCAAATTGGCTGAATCCATCGAATTTCCACTATAAACTAACTTCATAGCAGATTGACAGATCCAACAAAACACCAGAGTTAAAGAAATTAAAAAAAAAAAAAAAAAACTTGATAAAGAGTTGCATATCAGACTGATTTAAATATCACAAGGGATCACTTGTAAAATTGTGATTCCTCAACCTTTGGTACAGCCCTTGCTTGCTTCATATCACATGAACAACAGCAAAGGCTCAGTTGGCAGGTCAGATACACTGGTAGAACTTACTTTACACGAGAGAAACTGCAGCAAGAGCATGCTCTTACACTTGTAACAAATTAACTAATCATACATCCAATCACACATTTTTGCAGATGCATCAAAAAGAAACTCCTATAAATGCACATATACTTTCTCTAAACTAAATAACCAAGTTCAATTTGCAAAAGTGCAAGCCATATTAAAGACATTGTGAGGCTGATATATCACAAAATCCCTTCCTGTGATATAATTCAACAACATTAGCCAATAGAAGATGCACCAATAAGGAAAATATACAGCATCCAAGAATCTTGGTACAATCATAATACCTTCCATAGGCCCTGCAAGGGGCGTGAAGGTTTGGGAGAGCAGTTAACAATTTTGACATAATGCTCCGAGTCCCATTTTCTCATCCTCCCCTGCTTCTGCTTCTCCCTCCTCCTCTGCCTCCTTGATGCCCCATTACCACTAGGACTCGTCAGATTTGCAAAATACTGATAAACCTCCGTCATCAGTCTCTCAGGTGGTGATCCATACACATTCTCATAATCCAAATTCCCTGAGCTTGAATTCCTTCTAAAGCCATTAAACCCCCAATTTTCCTCCTCCACTACAATATGGCAGTCACCGATAAAGCCCACGTTTACCTGAATCAATTCATTCTCAATTACAGTTGATTCTCCCATCAAATCCTCATCCATCAACTCAACCTTCCCATCGGGATCGAGATAATTAACTGGTTCACCATTCGACGCTATGCTCATCCATAAAAGCTGTTTCTTAACCACCGCATAACCGTTATTCATCGACGGAGAGATTCTGGAGCCAGTGATGTAGAACGGGCCCCATTCGAAGAACACAAGCGGCGGCGAAGATGCGGCAGCGACGTCGCCGCACCGGCGCCAGAATCCGATGAGATTCTCGTACTCATCGAGGATGCGGTAGAGGTTTCTGTAGGAGATCTTGCCGTTTCCCCATTTGTTGATTAGGGTTTTGGAACCCCATCGGCGGTCGCACAAGGAGAACCAGAGACGCTGGTCACGGCGGTAGAGGGAATCGAAGCGCTTGCAAGTGCAGGCGAAGGCCGACAGATCGGAGGGGCGGAGGAAGGACAGTACACAGAGCTGCACGTCGTCGGGGAAATCGGTGAAGGGTAAGGGAATTGGAGATTCGATTTCCATTTACAGTTTGTTCGTTGGACAACAATTGAAGGAATGAGAATGGAGGTTGAAGAATGTATAGTTACTAAGCTGCTGCGTTTGAAGTAAGAATGCGAATGAAAGAAAAAGGAATCGAATTTCTATGGAGGCCTTTTTTTCGTTTTATCTCAAGAAATGAAATCTGGAGGCCAAAAGTGGGAGGGTATGACTGTATTTTCACCCATAATTGGAAATGTTATGTACTCATGGCTCAGTCGATGCTCCCGCGGAATATTCCTCCTTGTTTTTTTTTTTTTTTTTATTGAAAGTAATATTCCTCCTTTTTTTTTTTTTTTTTTTTTATTTATGAAAGTTAAATATTCATTCCTTTTTTTCCCTCCCCATGACTCAGTAATATTCCTCCTTGTTTGGTGGTTTTTTTTTTAATTACATTAAATACTCATCCCTTTTTTCTCCTCCCATGACTCGAACCCAGGATCTAAGGCCTAGGTAGTGGTGCTCTAACCACGAGCTATCTCACTTTGTCCTCCTTGTTTAGTGGTGAATATTCTATTTTATTCTTTGGTGCTTCATAGGCTCACAATCAGTCCTCAGTCCTGACTCTATCGGTCAGTCCATTAGGAACGAAGTTCAAATCTCATGTATCTCAACTTTCATGCCTTTCATACTCACCTTTCCATGATTTCTTTCACACCTGATAGGATACATAAAATTAAAAAAAAATGAATTTATTTTGAATTTTAAGGGATAATTTTGTAAATTTTCATGTATAAAGTAAAGAAATGAGTTGACTTTTGTGTATGTCATGTGAAAAAGTAATATCATTTGTATAAAATTGAGAATATTGGGAGGGTGAAGTTTATAAAAGATTTTCGATTTTAAGGGTGTGAAAGTTATTGTGGAACATCCCGAAAATGAAAGTGTAAAAGTAATTGCGAGACGGGGGGAGTAACTTTTTTTATACATAATCAACTTTGAACCATTTAAATCGTACTTAAAGATATACATAATTCTCCATATCGTTTACTAACATACTCGTATAAATGATTTTATTAATTATATATTGTTGGGATTTAGCCGAAGTGTGGTTTTGGCCATTGGAGTCTACACACAAGGGCCCAACTTATTGTTGCCCTAATTCTTGGCAGCCTTTCCATATATTGAGGGGTTGGTCTGCTATGGACTCGAGTGCATGTTGTGCACCCTAGTCCATGTTGCACTTTTCAGTTTTACTGACTTACACTTTTTTGGTAAATGGAGTTGCACTTTTCAATTATTAAACTGTATAATAATATTTTTAGTATAATAATTGAAAAGTGCAACACCATTTACCAAAAAGTGTAAGTAGTATAATAATTGAAAAGTGCAACACCATTTACCAAAAAGTGTAAGTCAGTAAAACTGAAAAGTGCAACATGGACTAGGGTGCACAACATGCACTCGAGTGCATACTAGACTTTACCTATATTGAGTCACCCTTTCCATTAACGATAAGACGCGTGATGTAAACCGTGAGATTGGAGAGTGGAGAATGTAGATGTTGTTAACTCTTAAATGTCTTAACATTAGCAACAACATCTTAATTTGACCTTCCGAGATTTTTTCTAAGTCTTTTCTGAAATGCTACATTAAATGTTGATCTAAATGTTGTTGCTTTTCTGGTAGGATCTAGAAGCTTCTACAAGGATCTGGAACCTGGAAGATTCTAGAACATTGCAAAACGTGTTGGACCAGCCTTGAACCATTTGGAACGACCTGGAGCATGCAAGAAGGATCTACAAAGATCATGGAAGTTGAGCTCCTAAAAAATAGGAGCTCAAAGTTGGAAGCCTCTAGAATTCGCACCCCACTTCTATAAATACCGAAGAAAGGCTCCACAATTCAGTGTATTCTATTCGATCAATATCCTAGACTAGTGTTCATCCTGTTAGGAAATTGTGGCCCCAATAGCTATACATTTTAGTTCATACGAAGTATCCCACCCGTATGACTGTGCGCTTTTCTTTATCTATCGAGAGTGTAATCATAGATAGGACTAGCATTTCGGCAGTGTATAATTCATACACTTAGATCGTTTTTAGAACAAGGCACCTGCCTCGTTTGTAGTTTCTGTTGTGAAGGTTATTGTTGTAACATTTCACACAACATTTGTACTTGAAGATAAGTATTGATATTTCGCCGTAAGGCTAATATAGATTTTTATATTTCCATTGTGTCTCGTTTGTTTTTAGTGTTTCAAGTCTTCCGCTGTGTATCTTTATTTCTGATATTCTGTTAGAGTCAGTGTTGTACAATTTATCTCAACATTTTGTACAACATTAATCTACTTTTACTTAAACACTTCACCAGAACACACTTTCAGAGAACAGTAAGGGTGAAGTGTACTCATCTTGTTTGGTTATCTCCCTACATCTCGATAGAATCTCACACGTGTCTAAGCCCATCTAAGTGACCCGTACAAGTGGCGACCGGTGGCACCGAAACCCAATAGTGGTATCAGAGCATGGTTCCGCCGTTGGCCGCCTCCGCCATTTATCTGTTGTTGTTCGTACAGATTTTGAATCGCTTCCTTTGTGTGGGCTCTTGTATTTGGTCAGCCTGTTAGCGAGTAGATCTTGGTGAATTAACAGATCGCACAAATCCACTCAGTCTGTGTGCCGCCGTCTCTGTGACGCCGCCCCCTCTGTAGCGAAAACCTAGCCTCCGCCGTCGAAGCTTCTCGTCGTTTGGAGCTATGTCTCGTCCGCCTCCGTTGAAGCCCCTCCGCGCGCAGCCTCCACCGTCGCTGCTCGTTGCCTGTAACAGCGCTGCCGAGTCGCGTCGCTCTCTCTGTGTTAGGCGTCGCCCCTGCTCGACTGAAGCTACCACCGTGAGGAGCTCTCCTCTGCGCCACCACCTTGTTGTTTCCGTCGCGCCGGTGGCTTCGGCGGTTCCATCCATTGTCGTAAGGAAAGGTATACTTTCTTCCTTTTTGCCTTGGGCCGCGTGTTGCTGAAGCAGGTAAGAAGGTAAGATTTCATTTCTTTGTTTTTATGCTGCATGAGTTGCTGTTGGAGGTGGAGAGTGAATTAATCATTTTGATTCAGTAGGGTTACAGTAGGGTAATAGGGCTCAATTGTTTATTCCCCGATTGATTTGGGGTTAATATTATTTTTTGCCATGGACTATGTTTGGAGTAGTTGCATTTAAATGAGTTTGGCTTTTGTTAATCCCTGCTTATCAGTTCGAATTAATTTGGGCCATGGGTTATGTGTCTACTAATTATTCCGTGGTAGTTTAGTTTGAGCTAATTGAGTTGCTTAAATTATTTTACCCCTTTAAATATCTTTGTGAGTCTTGTTTCTTTGTGATTTTATTTACGTCTCTGTGCATTGTAAATGTTATTGCTTCCACTTGTTCTCTGTGATATGTTCTTTGTGGTTGATTATCCTTTGTGCTTAGTTTCTTTGTGCAATTTTTATTAATTATCTTGGTGGTTAATTGCTTGGTACATGTTGTTTGCTTCCTGCAATCTCTTTGTGTTGCTCTGTGATTTTCTTTGTCATGCATGAGTGGATGATGGGCCAGTGGGAAGGTGGGGGAATGGTTGCATGATTATACTTGTGGGTTTCATGGGAATTATGAGTATATGTTTATATGTATGTGTGTTATGCATGACTTCATACATTGTGGTTTCATGTTTTTCCCCTGCCCCATATTCATCTAGTTGCATGTTTATTGAACTTTGTGACTTGATCTTTGTGTGCTTCTTCAATGCATTCTTCTATTTGTGTGATTATGAATTATTGATTGCTTCTTTGTGTTTGGGGATCATTCAAAGTAAGGTGGAGTGATTTCGTTTTTGTGAGTTATGTATACTTTATGATATCATGTTTTTGTGCCTTTGTGTTTCTCTTTGTGAATGCTCCAAGTGAGGTGGAGCATTGTCTCTATGTGTTCTTCTTTTTGGACTAACTTTTACGTACATGGACAAACTTGGTGTGTTTCTTTGTGTGTTGTCTTTTGTAGGTACGTGGAAGTGGGTTGGGCGATGATGACAAAATTGTTTGTGGATTGTGGACTGTAGTTGGGGATGGCAAAAAAGGTGGAAAATGTTGGGATTTAGCCCAAGTGTGGTTTTGGCCATTGGGCCTACACACAAGGGCTCAACTTATTGTTGCCCTAGTTCTTGACAGCTTTCCCATATATTGAGTCACCATTTCCATTAACGATGAGACGCGTGATGTACACCGTGAGATTGGAGAGTGGAGAACAGTAAGGGTGAAGTGCTACCCATGTTGTTTGGTTATCTCCCTACATCCCGATAGAATCCCACACGTGTCTGAGTCCGTCTAAGTGACCCGTACGAGTGGCGGTCGGCGGCACCGAAACCCAACATATATAATAAAATAATAAATAATTGAAAAGTACAATATAATATTATTGAAAAGTTTAAGTCAACTTAAAAGCACAATACAATATTATTGATCATTATACATATTAAAGAAGATCATTCATTTATCGATGACGACAACCGCTTAAATAATAAGTGAGTATTTATCTATGATCGATTTATATGGTTTGAAACTCATCCCTCTCACTAATATTTTATCTTTCTTTTCTTTTTGCAATTAATAAGATATATACATAAGAAAATATTTATTTATTAAGTATGACACCAACTTAGATGATAAGTGATCATCATTATAAGGTCGAATTACACAGTTCGTACCCTACCCCATCGTGTTTTTTTTTAATCGAGCAATTTGATGAAAACAACCACATAATATTAATGAAAATTACTATGAACTGTACCTAAAAAGTGCAACACAATGTTATTAGTAAGTGATCATCTTTATAAGATCGAATTACACGGTTCGTACCCCAACCTCATCTTTAAAGATGAAAGTTGCTATGGATTGTAGCCGAAAAGTGTAACACAATGTTACTAAAAAGTGCAATACAATATTATCACCAACAGAAAAAAAAAATTATAGCTGAAAAGAGCAACACAGTATTATTACTAGCAGTACTAAAAAGTGCAACACAATATTACTAGTAAGTGATCATCTTTATAAGGTCGAATTACACGGTGCGTACCCCCACCCATCTTTATAAGGTCGAGAATTACACAGTACTAAAAAAAAGAACTAGCTGAAAAAACAGTACTAAAAAGAGCACCAACTTGTCTATTTTATACCTAAACTAATTAATATTTATTAAAACTTGTACCCAAAAAATGAACATAATAAATTTGGACCAAGCAATTATATTTTAATGGGAACAAACTCATTATATATATATATATTATTAAGTTCATAAGTTAGCTAGGTTGGTTATTGTATATTTTAAATAGAGATAACTTATATCCAATATCCTTATATTTAATGAAGGGTCATAAAAATTAGAAAGTTGAAAACTAGTTAAATGAATCTTCTCACAAAAATCGTGCAAATACAAATAGCAAAAATTCGATCAAGTGTATGTTTACTATAAGAACAAATATGTGCTAGTAACACATATTTTTTGGAAATATCCATTTGACCCTTTTTTTTATTCACAAAATTTTCAGTCTTTTTTTTTTTAATTAGTGTTAATATTGCATTTGTTAGTGTTTTAAATAAGGGCCGATCTCATGTGCAGTGTGTCTCGTGTGCAGGGTGCACCATACAATTTGGTCATATAAGTTAAATGTACATGTTAATATTACTAAAACTTGTACTTAGAAAAACATATCACCGGTGAAGGCAATGGCTAGAGAATGCCATAAATGTACTCCCTCCGTTTCATAAAGTTTGTCGCATTTCTCATTTTGTATAGAATTAAGGAACATATTTTTTTGACAAATTTACCCCTCGTTATTTTCTCCCCCTTTCTTCTCTTTTTCCTTTTATTTTTTCACCTTCCTTTTACACCATTTCTTTGACCTTTCCAAAAAAAATCGTAATTAATATATTTCCAAAAGAATAGGGGCAATTTAGGGAGATCATTGGTAAAATTAGGAAAAGCGACAAACTTTTTGAAACAAATTTAAAGTCCAAATGCGATAAACTTTTTGAATCGGAGGGAGTATATTATAATCTGAAATTAAAAGTGAATTGAGTAATAATTCGTTTTAATTATTAAGAAAAAGAGATAAAAATAATTAAAGGAAAAATTGTCCAGATTACATACATGTCCAGAATATTAAAACGTGTGAAGGTTGAAAATACTGTCATGAAAAAAACCTTTCACACATTCTGATATCATGAATGTCAGTAATAATAGAAGATTTTCAGATAATAGTAACTTGCTTCTTGACAAGAATGGAAAGGCTCGTGTTATTAATTTTGGGCTTACACTGCTGAAATTTGAACAGGAATATTGGACGAACCCATTGATACTACAACAAATCCAAACTTGAGATGAGTAGTTAATCTCGCTAATATAAATAATCTAAACCAGATATCTCAACTGATCCAAATTGAATTGCAGATGGTGTGTCTTTCGCTTATTTGATATGCACACAAATCAAATGTATTTTTACGTGTTAGGTAAAAAAATTATTTTAAGCATGATTAGAAATCTATTTTTGAATCTAATTAATCATATATATTAGATCAATCTACCTTACTAGACGATACAAAAACGTGGCAGGATTGGCAAATAACAAGCTTTTTGCATCATAAGATTGTTTAATAGAGACTAACTATTGTTGTTGAGGGGAATCATAAGTATCAATATGGAAACTAGTGTCGTGTTCTTCCGATATTTTCTCTAAACTGATCATTGTTCTACATCAGATAAGCAAGAAGTTGAGTGATGTTGGCAAATTCGCTTATAACTTCAACATCAATCACGACCATTGCATCTTCCAAGGCCATCACCCTTTTAAGCAGAATTCGAGCCAATGTAAGAAAATTAGATGGGGACCGTATTGGTATTGCATCTTGCAACACTTCAAAGAGTGAGATCACGGTGAAAGCCTTTGTAATAAATAATTTCATCAAACAAAACGATGCTGGAAGAAATGGATTTCTGCTTTTTTTGAGGACCTCGGATAAGTAAGCAGCTTCTGACCGATGCTGACAAAGTCACTTTTATCTTCCACATCAATCACGATCCTCATCTCTTCCAAGTCAGGCGTCCTCCTAAGCAGAATTCTGACCAACGTGAGTAGCGGTTCACCATTTGAATCTGCCAAGTTGTTAACGGTAATAGTCTTCAAATGCAATAAGTCACAATCTAAATCACTCTTTGCAGCTGGATCCAAATTGACAATTTTCTAAAAGACAGAACCAATCCATTAAGATCAAAAGGTGAATTCAAACTTCAAATAAATGAGTATTTGTGTAATATACCACAGACAGGATCTTGGACTAACATTAAAATTAATTTTTGTATACATGATCTCAATGACTCAATTGAATATCAGAACTAAATCTTCCCACCATGCAAAATACGGAAGTGGTAATGGCTTGCGTTTGACCCCGTGGAATTTAACCCAACAAAGGTACTCCATCCAAATCAGGCAATTTCATTCATAATGTTTTAGACGTAAAGCCTACACAAAATGTTTGACCAACATTTACCAATGACAAACTTAAGTAGTAAATTGTAATTGAAATATATTGAGCATCTCGCTTGGAATCTCTCTCTCCCTCCCTATCCCTATCGTTTACTTTTATAAATTTAAACTCTAACCTTTCACTTCTGGTTCGTTATTATCTTTTGCTCCTTTAAAAAGAAATTGTGATTTTTAAAATTTACACTCAATATGTAACCAAACTGTTAATTATCCTGTAAAATCTAAGTGTATATATATATATGTGTGTGTGTGTGTTAAGATGTCAGCCACAAAAATCGAAACTAAATATTGTCACATATATTCGTGCAAATTCTAAGGACTTGAATACTTACCCCCTCTGTTACGTAGCCATCTAAGACCAATGTCTCAAGGTTTGGTGAAGATTCAAGCAGGCCGATAATGCCAGAAATGCTGTGCTTATATTCACTGTGCGAAGGTATTACCAAATGCTGCACCATAGATTGTGGAAGCTGCCAGCCATTCACTGCCATTGTCGATAGAACCTATGACCAAAGTGCAAATGTGAAGCATGAATAACTAGGTATCGTTAGTTACTTCGCGTTCCCTAGAGTCTTTTTACATGGTTCATGGATTAGATCTTTCAAAACCCATGATTATCATGCGAAAAGAAGTTAGTTGAAGAGAAATACCAAATCAGCAGTTAAAGCAAGAATCTGTATGGAAATAATTAACAGCAGACACAATATCATTGAAAATAGATCAAATAATACATGACATTTACTAACCCCAACTACATACATAGCAAGCGAAGAAACTATAATGGTAGATAAACTAAGATAAATACACACCTCAAAGCATGGACTCCATAATTGAAGCTCCTTAATATGCTTAATATTTTCAAGGAATATCTTTGCATTACTCATCACTTCCACAGTGCAAACATCATCAAAATCAATGAAACCAATAGAAGCTCTAACATCAGATGGGATGTTTTTGAGCTGACACTTTCTTCCTTTCAAAAACACTCTAATATCCAAATCACGTACATAGGGTGCTGATATTTCCAGATAAGGTCCATAATGAGATTCTTCTACTTTAAGGTAATTAAGACATGGAGAATCGACCTCCAATCGATTGAATCCCCAACATCCTTCTAAATCTAAGCTATACAAAACTGGGCAGCTAGATATTATTCCATCAATTAAACACTGGTTCAACTCCACATCTGCAAGGGATAACCTGGTCAAAGATTGCCACTCAATTGATGTTTCTAGAGTCATAATGCAACTCTTCAAATATAAATCCGTGAGGGAAGAGCTCGAATACAAAATCTGAGGCGTCATATAGTAATTATCATCATTCGAGTTTGAGAATATTATCAAACTAATCTTTTTCACCTCACTTTTCACAGAAAACTCAATCCAGGAATCAACATCAGAAGCAAAACATTCTTCGTACACTAAACTAACACTTAATTCCTCCAAATAATTGGACTTACGAATATCAACGGTTCTATTAACTAGAGACACTAAACACCGGGTGTTGTCAATATTCCGGCGTTCCCAGAATTTCAGCCTTGGCAACTCGGCCCAAAGAAACTTCCATCTTTTCGACAACACGCTAGTCCTTACAGCTACATTTGTAGAGAGAAGAGAGAGAATGCGAACAAGTAGTGAATCTGGCAATACACTGAGCCGATCAATCGACATATCCTTAATCTGTTTGTCTTTGATTTCCGTCGCTCATCGCATTGATAATGATACAAACCACTATAACAACAAGTAAAAACAATTCAGAGTTTCATACCTTAATTCACCATATGCAATTGAACTGTACCGTACCACCAGCGACAGCGCCGATTACTCTTATATCAACGCTTGCTCTGCCGTTCCCCCTTGTCGAACCCCAACTCCTACCCCTCACAAACTTGATTATTTCTTTAATGGGCTTCATTAATTTTTAGCCCATTCATTTGACTCTTTTCTTTAGGCAGCCTCGGTTATATGCATACTTTTTTATTGGAAATATAATTTTTTATTTGGACAAAATAATTAAATTTTAAAATCTACCCTTAAATACTAATTCTAAAACTATTCTTTCCTACGTGTCATCTCAATTCTTCTCCATTTCCACTTTCTCTCTCTTTTTTGGACAATTTTTTTTTTTTCATGATTTACATTTTTTCATTTTTTGTGTAATTGTTTTTTTTTTAACAATCTGGCGAGTTTTGCACTAGTAAATATATAAAATTAAAAAATATCGTAATATTTCTTTTAAAACCTAAAAAATTATAAATGGATAATTTCATTTACATTTAGACCTAGTTCAGTTTAAATCCTTTAAATATTGAGAAAGTCTCAAATACACGCTCTTAATCAGTTGCTTTTTTTTAATCGGTTGAAAAGTGTAATTTCTCTTTTATTTATCAATTGATTTTTTTTAATCGGTTGAAATGGGTAATTTTTATTATTGAAAAGTGATAGATATTTTAAATGAAAAGTAGTGTATTTTAAAACTGGGAAAAGTTATTTATTACTTAAAAACTTGTATATTTTAGTTTACAAATTTTATTACCTTGTTGAAGATTTTGTTATGGTATATATTTAACGTTTGATCGGTCTCCAAAAAAATAGTGTGTACGGTGCACACTATGTACAAAAGTCTAACTCTTAAATATTTATTTTTCATGGGATTCAATTTATGTTTTTTTAATTACAAATATTACTCCCTCCTGATTTTTTTTGATGGAAAGTTAAATACCCATCCCTTTTTTCCCCTCCCCATGACTCGATACCAGAACCTAAGGCCTACGTAGTGGTGCTCTAACCACTTGAGCTATCCCACTTTGTCTACTCCCTCCTGATTACTTTTTGCACAATCTTAATATGAAAATACCCCACAAAATTAATACCCTCCCAACATCATTTTATTTTCAAAATTGCCACCATCTTTTTACATACATTTTACTTTATACCTCATCATAATATCATATCCACTTTACACCTCACCAAATCACCTAAAATACCCCTCATTTATCTTACATCACCAACCACTAAATTCATTTTTCTTAAAAAAACGTGCTGGTCAAACCGTGCAAGTAATTCTGGGACGGAGGGA
This sequence comes from Galeopsis tetrahit, assembly GCA_963675135.1. Taxonomy (NCBI): domain Eukaryota; kingdom Viridiplantae; phylum Streptophyta; class Magnoliopsida; order Lamiales; family Lamiaceae; genus Galeopsis; species Galeopsis tetrahit. The sequence goes on from OY776125.1 coordinate 54,218,121, forward strand.
GTAACATTTATTTATTTTATTTTTTAATTATAAAAAACTCGGGTCATCTTGGCTTGATGGCCCACAGCCCATCCAAAGCCCGACGGGGCCGTGTTGGGCCAACACCAGCCAGCCCGGACCGGCCCAAAAAAATGATCGTTCGGGTTGGTCTTGGACCAGCCCAGTCCGAAAATAGTTACCCAATGGGTCAACATTGTGCTGGCCCGGTCCGAAATGTTTGACAACTGTAAATGTACAAGTTACTCCATCCGTCCCAATTAGATAGGTTTGTTTAATTTTTCACAAAAAATAAGAAATTGTATTGGAAAGAAACATTAAACATGTAAAATTTCTACTATAACCATATTTAATGAATGTTATACCTTTTAATGTGAATAATGTGATTAATGCATATGGTTATATTAGTAAATGAATTAGAAAATATTATTATATATGGAAACAAGCCTATTTAAATGGGACATCCATAAAAGGAAAACAAGTCTATCTAATTGGGACGGAGAAAGTATTTTATAATTAAATATATATTTTTAGTTGTTTAAATTTAAAAGGATATTGTTGTCATGTTATATTTATTAATTTAATTTATTAGTAAGGCGAAGCAGTGCAATTGCACATTGTATAGAGCAAATGCACTATTGCGAAGTGCAATTATATACAAATAATTATGTACGTTGGTGTAAACACAAATTTCGTGAATTAAATATAAAAACACGAAAATGCAAAACAATTATTTAACTTCGGATTGAACCGATAATTTTGCGGGTTACAATCTCTAATTTACTCATGTTATTCTCTCTTTGTTGACTTCACTTGAACTTTTGAAGTTGAATCCGCAGTCGAATCCTATTTGATCTTGTACTCGGGACTTTGTAACGTTAATCCAAAGGTTAGACGACGTATTTTGGATTAGACGTCGAATTTAGGGACTTTTAGGATACGAACACCGTTGAAGATTGTTCTTGAACTTGGAACTTTATAACGTTAATCCAAGGGTTAGACGTCGTAATTTGGATTAAACGTTGATTTTAGGGACTTTTGGGCCGAACGTCGTAGAAAATCGCTGAAAATCCACGAAGAACTTCCTTGAAGAAACGCGAAGGGTTTATCACCTTGATCTCGAATCGAACGCTACTTTTGACCGAAGAACACTCTAAAATATCTACAAATAATTTTTAGAGCCTTGAATGCTTCTGATTGCTGATCTCTAAATAAGTGGAATGAGAACCCTTTATATAAGTGTAGAACCTAGGTCTTTTATGGGCCAAATCCTTATCCACAACTTGATGGTGGACTGAATTACTTGATGGGCTCAAAATACTAGATTTGAGCAAGATTTGATTTACTGGACTTTAGAGACTCGTCTTGATTTACTGGTCCGTATTGATTTACTGAATTTTAGAGGCCCAAATTAATTTACTGAACTTTAGAGACCCAAATTGAATTTAACTTAATTTATTGGAGGTCCAAATTAATTTGAGGATCAATTAAATAATTAATTATTTATATATTTAATTTAAAAATTAAATTTATTTAAATACCATAAATAATAAACTTAATTAATATTTAACTCGTAATTTCCGCTTGTCGCAATTGGATTTTACTCATCTGCAAATTGCCCCTCGCATTTCATCCACGAGTACGTTTGTCTTTTAAGTGGGTGAATTGCGAAATACTTCAACTCTACACTTGCATCGAAACTGCTTTTTTTTTTTCATCACAAGTCTATATAAAGCCATGCCTTGTTCTTCTTTTCTTTTTGTTTCTTCCTAAGTTTGCTACACATGCCTTCTCTTTCTTTTTTTACTGCACATATATGCATGTATATATATATCAATTTGCCTCGAAACAAAATCCAACCTGTTTTGCTCTCAATCGACTCCTACTTCATGTTATGCCCCTTTGACGAGTTTTTTGCCATATTTTCATCGATTTCACGGGTCTTCAAACAAGAGATTGTGGGTGTCCCATGAATCTTTTTTACTCTCTTTGAAACTTGTGAAACTTGAAAAGGAATCAACTGCTTCTTCCGGTGCAACAACTACTTTCTTAAATTCACAGATTTTGAAAGAGAATGTGGGTGTCCCGTCTACTCTTTCGAATTTGTAAGATTTGAAAAAGGATTTCCAGTTTCTCCCCACCTAGTAAACTCATTTCAATAGCTCATTCTTAATCAAATTGACGAAATTCAAAAGATATTGTGAGTTATCAGTTGTGGGTATATTATTCTCTTTGAATTTATCAATTTTGATTTTTGAAGGAACTAGTATGGGCACAAATGGCTTAGCGACGACTTGTAGTGTGGCATGCGCGTCTTGAGGCAACGACTATGGCAACTCAGCTTCTGGTTGCGGCGACGACTGAATCCAGGCGAGGCGGGCTTTTGGATGCCATTAATTGAGTTTTATACTATTACATATTTGCATGCCATTAATTTCTGGCAGCATGACAATAAAAGGTAGATAATATAAAAGAAAAGAAAAGAAACCCAGGACCAGAAGCTCACATGTCGAGCCAGAGGCCGAAAACGCCATTTAAACCTTGCTTGGGAAAACCCTCATTAGGGACAAAATCCAAGTCAACGAAAAAGGTACGCTCCTCTAAAGATCAATGTTTATAAAAAAAAATAGAGTACAAATCATTGTGCAGGAATGAGAGTAAAAAGTCTAGGGGGTAACCTCTTTAAACACAGTCAAGGTCTGTCTTGGCCATAACGTCCGCCGCTTGATTGGTCTCTCTGAAGACATGTGAGTATCTGATGTGCATGTCCTGTGTAAGAGGGTGGATCTGTCGGGACTAACGCCCAACTGATCCTGGGTAGAGGTGATCTGAGCAAATCATATACCATGCTGGAAGAGAGTTCCCCTGAAAGTGAGCCCTCCCAAATGCGTCCGTCAGGTCCCCTAATCACCGTGATCTGTCGGATATCTCTGACAATCTCTGTAAACCCCGTGATAAAGTAATTAGGCCCTGACGGACTCCCCTAGTACAAGAGAAGTAACCCTTCGGCTCCCCATTAATGAGCACCGAGATCCTAGCAGAGTCCAGAACTCCCCGAACCATAGAAACAAAGGTTGCACTGAATCTCATCCTAGCCAAAACTGCCTCAAAAAATTGTCAAGAGATCGTGTCGAAAGCCTTAATCATGTTCACCTTCAGCACCATATATCCATGAGTCCTTGGGTAGTCTAGGGTATTAATGGCATCCGAGGCTAGAGCAATGCGCGTGTAGATTCGCTTACCCGGAACAAACCCAAAATGATATGTAGAAAGACAACCGCTGATAAACGTACCCAGTCTCGAAGACAAAACCCTGGTCATGACTTTGAATATGAAGTTACCCATCACAATCGGTCTGAACTCGTCCACCTTGCTGGCCCCCTCTGTCTTAGGAATAAAGCTCATAAAGCACGAGTTAGGCCCAGGTGGCAAAAATTTGATAGTGAAATAATGACTGACAACAACGATCACATCATGTTCCACAATGTCCCAGCAATTTCGAAAGAAGACACCCCCAAAACCATCTGGCCACGGAGCGCTCAAAGCATCCATCCCAAAGACTGAACGACGAATCTCATCAGCAGAGGGAACACTCAACACAAGATTGTTCTAGTCAGCGGTCACCACATTGTCCATAAAACTATCCAGAATTGAGGTATCAAAAGGGACTAACTGGTCCTCTGTGAATAACTAGGAGTAGTAGCCCACCACATGTGCACTAATGGTGTCCAAGTCCGTGGTGAGTGCCCCATTAACCACCGACGACGCAAGACTACCCATGGAGTTCCTAATACATTGGGAGATATGGAAGAAGCGAGTGTTCTTATCCCCATCAATCAACCACTGCAATCGGTTCCTCTGTGTAGAATTCCTGTCTGGTAGAGAGAAACCTGAGCCTGAATCTCCTCCACGAGGTTGGCATTCGAGTCCCCATCCAGCTCAATACGATGTTGAATATCCGTAAGGTGGCGAGTGGTCGTTTCTATCTGAGTGAACACATTCCTAAAGACCGGCATGTTCCAAATCTGTAGAGCATACTTAAGTCTCTTCAACTTCCACATAATCCAGACAATGGGATTCTGGTGTACTAATGGCTGGGCCCAAGAAGTTTCCACAACAGCTCTAAAAGAATCATACTGACATCACATACTGAGAAATTTGAACGGACGTCTGACCTGAACCCAATCTGATTTGATAGTAAGCTCTAAAAGAATCATATTGACATCACATACTGAGAAATTTGAACGGACGTCTGACCTGAACCCAATTTGATTTGATAGTAAGAACCAACGAATGATGATCTGATATGAGTCGTGGGAGAGCCATAACTTCCAAACTAGCCCAAAGATCTAAGAACCCCTGATTGGCTAAAACTCTATCCAAATGAGCAGCCGTGTAGCCCCGAGGACCACGCCGAGTAACCCATGTGAACTGAGCCCCAGTCGTATCCAAATCCACTAACTTAGACTCATCCAAGAACTCCCTAAAATCCAGAGAAGCTCTAGGAGTGGCCCCTAAACCCCTACTCCGCTCATGTGTTCCTGTCACAACATTAAAGTCACCCAAGACACATAGACAAGTAGCAATAGACGTTAAAAAATCAGCCCAGAGAAAACGACGAGCAATATAAGAGTTACTAGCATGCGTAAACCCAAAAGACCAAACTCGTGTGAAGTCCCCAGTCTCTATCAAAATGGCATACTCTGATGCATGACAGACTCTAGAGGTAGGGATATGTATAGACTTATAGAGGACCCAAATATTAGGAACTGAAGGATCTCTAGAATTAACAGCAAAGACAACTAAATTCAAAGAAAGTAAGTAATGAGGTGGAAGGCTAGAGAGCATAACCTTCGACTCGTAGATGGAAACCCAGTAAGGGTTATGAGTGCGGCAGAGGTCATACAGAGCACTCCTCTTATGCCTCTTCCCTATCTCGTAAATGTTCTAGGACAAAACAATCACCGATCCCACTGTGGCGAGCCGTGCATCAGCGGCTGATCCATATCCTCATCGGGCCAGAGGCTAGTCCGTCGGACTGGAAAGGATAGCTCTGTTGGGCCATGAGCCTCCTCCTCAACCACAAAGTGCTCCCTAGCCATGGTTCTGAGGTCTTCTGGAATAGGTGTCCCCCTCTAATGGGGTTGTACTGGGTTATTGCGTGGGAAAATGGCTGGGAGTCTGGAAGTCTACATTTGTGTCCTCATCCGAAGCATCACCCTCTGGCCGAGGGACCGTATCCATTCGATCCTCTAATAGAGCCTCGTAAGAGTTACCCAAGTCTAGGTTTTCATCTGAAAGGGCCTCAAAAGTGTTCCCTAGAGGAACTAAAGGTTCTATGACTGGTGCTGAGTTGGGGTCCTCCACATATGCCCCATCAGTAGGCCCGGTGCCCGACTTGCTCCATCCCCGATGATCAAAAAGCCCTCTCTGTTCACGCCGATTGGCAGATTTCCAACAAACCGCGGAAGTATGGCCCATGATCTTGCAAGAGATACAAAATTTTGGGAAAGTCTCAAAATGGACCTGAGCGAATGACCTGTGACCATCCAACTGAAATGCAATGCTTTCTGGGAGGGCGGTATGCATATCCACCTCGACTAGTAATCTGGCATAATGGCCCAGAGCCTTATTTTCACCATTGCTTGTCGCCGACCAATGGAACGAGCACATATTCTTTAGTCTTCAATATGCAAGTACAGTGGGATGATGGTCGCTAGAGTTGGTTTGTTCGATCGTCTTTGGTCGATGTTCTCCTTGGATTGGTGTTGGTCGTTGGGCGACCAACCTGTCTTGTATGATTCTTCTATTCTCAAATGATCTTCTCTTTGTTAGGCGAGCACATCTATTGCTCGTTGATATTCTTTAAAATGCAAATAATTTCCCTCTACTCTAATTGAGGTTACAATGGGTTCCACGTCCTTCAATTACTTTAACATCCAAAACAGTACAATGCACTTTCTCGCTATATGCAAGTCGATCGCAATTCCTGCTCGCCGATATCATATCTTCATAGATTCTCCTTTTACTTGTTGACTGCTCATCACCTTTGTGATGACTAGGATAAGAACTTTGATTATTTTTCGTTGAATATTTGAGTGATCAATAAATCCTTTGTTGAGTGTTGACACTTTGACTACATATAACAATGTTTACATCAGCATAGTTTTTATTACAACAACACAGTGTTAGAAAAATTACACCATAGATGGCTAAAAACATTTTTTTAGAAACGAAGAATCGAGGCTTGTGTAAACACAATTTCCTTAAAACAATATTCGTCCTTAAAACACAATTTCCTTAAAACGAAGAATCGAGGCTTGACTATTAGGACGTTTGTTTCCCAGGATACAACGATTAGATAGCAACAATACTAGCACAAGTATTTTGCTTACGGCGAACCAAGAAGTTGTCCGAAATATATCACCGGAGTGCCAAGGGAATGTTGCAAATATAAGAAGTAAGAACAACAAGGAAAATGCTGGAGTGTGTTTGATCTCTTTCCAATCTTCTTTTTCGTTCTTTTCCTTTTCTTTGGGATTGTGGAATGCAACTATTTATAGCCAACTCAAATGTTGCCAAAATAAATATTGCAATAAAATTGGACCAAAACTGCCATTTCACTTAAATGCAGATTTTATTAATTTTTCAAACCACATGTGTAAGTGTAACCTTTAGCCGTTATTCATGTACATGAGTGATGCGGCCTAAAAATGTCATCCGATAAGAAGTCGACACGTGTATGGAGGATAGGATAAAAGTGGAAGTATTGGATTATTGAATACTCTCTGGATAAAGAATCTCTCCTGGAAGTCCCTTTGGAGGGAGCTCCACCCGGAGAGAAACATCAGGAAGACTTAGTCTTGATATGAATTGGTAGACCGAGAATATAGGAGAACTCCGCAAGAATCGGACTAAGATTGACCAAAGAAAGATTCTTCTCTCCTTCATTGTAGTGGAAAGAGTCCACTAGGGAGAGTGGCCCCGGTCTTTCCGGAGGTGGAGAGAAGGGAAGACTCGGTCCACTCGGCAGGGCCGAGTCTTAGAGGCAGCTCCGAGATAAGGGGAGGCTCTAACTTCTTCCCAAGAGAAAGGCTCTATAAATAGGTAAAGCAAGATACATTTCGAGGTTAGACTTTTTACTCTTACAAGACTGAATATATTTCTTATTATTATACATTGCGAGATCCTTTGAGAGCTTGATTTGATAAATCAAGGACTTTGAAGTCCTTGTGATATACGAAGATTCTTATACTGACTTGAGCGTCGGAGCGTCCGCACCGGAGCCCCCTCCGGTGTGTCTTTTGCAGGTCCTTGGAGGATCATTCCAGCGGAAGCAGTATACCCAAATCAGGTCTAAGCAATCGGGAATTTGGATATCTGATCCCGAGGATATATAATCCGACCGTGCAATTTTTGGCACATCAACTGGCGTCGTCTGTGGGAAACGATTTAAAAGATTTTCTCTCGAATTTCTATCTGTTCGAGTGATGGAATTGGAGATGGACCATTGCTTGGTAAATTCTACGGGCAGTCCTTTGCCTAGATTTGACACAGGTTCCTCCTTAAGTTCTCTTATATATGCTGCAAATAATTTTACATGTTGGAATATAATTGCTTAATGATGCAAAGAAGCCAGATGCAATAAATGATTAATATGGACCATTGAGTGAGATTTGAGAGCAGAATTCTCAATTGTGATATCTGATGTCATTATTAATGTCTTGATTGAGAAAGAATTGAAGGTTATATTAATGTCTTGATTTAAATGTCCATAATCAATATAGTTCTGCTAGCAGTGTGAACTTGTTCGTTTGCGAAAATTCCTTTATTGTGGAAAATGTTCATTTCTGGAATTGAAAAATAAAACAAGAAATCAAACAAGGTAGAAAGCTATTAGCATCTTGCTAAGCCCCGACTGGAGATTAATGGTGATTGTGTTGATTATGATGGGAGTAAGGTAAATTTGAATTATCTTAGGATGATATTATTAAACATATCCTAATATATGTTAAAATGAGAGATGAATGCTACGGTGATGCCTGAAATAAATTCATTGTGTTATTTTAATGAAGTGGTTTTACTGTTAATACGATTTATGATGCTATTGAAATTTCCTCTCACTCTGATTTCTCTAACATCCAAACATTGGATTTCCGCTAGTGATGAGATTTAAACTGAAATAACAATTATGAGAATTAAAATGATTGGTATTGATAACTCTTGTCCTTGGCTCAAAGTCTAAGGGGATATGACATTACGTAAGGACTGTGCTGATCAAGTTGATTTTGCTCTAAATAATATTTGATTGATAAAACTTCACACAGTGATGTATTATTATCATGGAATTATGAGTATAAGGATTGTCGAACATATATGTGGAGTGTGCAATTGCTTGCTCCAAGACTTCAGGAAGAGGCTCGAGGCACCCCTATCTCTATAGGGGGTGATATCGTTGGCACGTCTGGAGCCCTCAGGAGTGGACTTGGCAAGGAGATACCTCCAGGCACTGCAGAGGACGACAACATTCGTGCCCCTCCACGAGCAGCAGAGTATTTAGGGCCTCGAGGTCCAAAATCTAAACATGGGAGTACGAGGCAAAGATATGATAAGTGCATCGGTGCTATAGACCGAGTCTACCCAAGTTCTGGAGGACCTCTGGGTAGGTTCAGAAGATTTCAGATTACAGATTAAGTCTATCCAAGCTCTGGAGGATCTCTGGATAGGTTCAGAAGATTTCAGATTGTAGATTAAGTCTGCCCAAGTTCTGGAGGACCTCTGGGTAGGTTCAGAAGATTTCAGATTACAGATTAAGTCTATCCAAGCTCTGGAGGATCTCTGGATAGGTTCAGAAGATTTCAGATTGTAGATTAAGTCTACCCAAGTTCTGGAGGACCTCTGGGTAGGTTCAGAAGATTTCAGATTACAGATTAAGTCTATCCAAGCTCTGGAGGATCTCTGGATAGGTTCAGAAGATTATAGATTATAGGTTGATTCTATCCAAGTCCTGGAGGATTTCGGGATAAGCTCGGAAATGGAAAGTGAAGATTGAGCCTATTTAGGTCCCTGAGATCAAGGCCAATAGCCCTAAACAGACAAAATGATAAGTCCGAAAACTAGAGTGGGTGAGAGGATGATTGATTACCTGAAGCGGGTAGAGAACTTAAGAATCTTCAGAGCTGAAAAGTATCTCACCCTCGAAGAGGTGAGGCAAGCCAAGAGGCTGGAGGTGAAACCAGCTAGTGGAGAGAGGAAGAGAGAATCTACAGCAAGAAGGTCCAGCCCAGAAGCTCCCCGAAACTCCGGAGGAACAGGAAACCGCAATGCTGCGGGAGGATCCCGATCTGGGCCTCGAGGGACGTTTTAGAAATATACCCAACTGAGATTGGAACCTACAGAGGTCTTGGAGGTTGCTGGAGATCATCCAGATCTGAAATTCCCTTATTTCATATTTAAATTATATAATTGAGGCTTATGGAGCTTATCTGAGCACTTGAGAGCCTGTGTGGGAGGCCCCTTTTTTGGTGTATCTTTACAGGATCAATTCGGGATTGATATACAAGTAAACCTGGAGAACCTAGAGGTCCTGGAGGAGCCCGAAAGAGCAGAGAACTATGGAGAACCAAACGAGTAGCTGGATTATGATATTTAGCCTGCTATGGTGCTGATCCCCAAATAACGAGTATATCGATACCACCGGTTAGTACAAAATTTGATAAAGCTAAAAAAGGTTAGATATTTTATGCTAACGTGATTTTATAATGAGTATGTCATGATGAGTGTGACATGAATAAGCTATGATATTCGTTGATTTGATATTGTTATAAGTATGTCATTATGAGATTGATATGCGTATCATACTTTGTTTTCCCTAAATCAAGTACGACCCTCCTACTTTTACGTGATTATTATGTCTAGACGCTCTAGATGTGATGTTAAAATTTGAAAATTGACTTGAGATACTAGAGAGCATGAGTAGCACGTTGAGTTTATGTGGTTACTATATGCTCTAGAATCCATGACTAAGGACTAATAATGATTTGTGGCTTCAGAATGTGGGGCTAACATATTTATCTATGAATTTTGTATGATTGACATGCCTCGATATTCTAGATGTGACTTCAGATTTCAGATTAAGCTTGCATGATTGAAGCTCCACCGAGCCTAGCTGCTGAAGCTGACCAAACCCTCCCCAGGGTGCTGAAATTTGATATTCAAAAGTTGAGAAGAGCTGAATAAAGGACCAGCCCCCGCAGCTTCTGGAGAAGCTCGAGCTTTGCGGTTAAGATACTACATCTTGGGTGGCCAATTATACAAACGATCGTTGACCCATCCCTATCTAAGATGTCTCCCGAAAGAGATTACGTGATAAAAGAAACCCATGAAGGATGAGCAGGTAGTCATGAGGGCTACAAGGCTACTGTAAAGAAGGATATACCCAAGAGTCGATCTATTAGGTGATTAAGATCATCTAGGGTGTTGAGATGCGATATTCGGAGACGAGCATGATGACGGACCTTGCAAATGCCTTACACTTCGATGCTTAAAGGGGGCGATGAAGGGTCTAGGCCTACTACCTCCGAGATGTTGATATGAAGCCACGTAAGTGAAAAGTGTATATTTTACTTTTTTACTTTAGATTTTACTTTGTAAAATGATATGAGTTACCTAGACGTAGTTGTCTAGAGCATAAAACCTCGAAGCATATGAGCATTTGCTAAAGCTTCAGAAATGATTGATTTGAGAAATGCTAAGGTAATTACTTAGGAGAATTTCGTGATTGAATCGAGAGAATGATTGAGAATTTAGGCATGGTTAAGAACGTGTTTTTGATTAGTGATGAGTCTAATTTTTTCTAAATTATGTTAAAAGGTATGTTTATCTTTGATGAATATTTGAAGATTTTATGAGATGTGATGAAAACATTTGGAGATTTTTGGAAACTTGTATGAGCACATATTTCCTAACAATTTAAGATATGATTCATAAGCATACTTTGAGCATCCTGAAACGCGTGAGGGCTAACCACCCTGAGTAGCCGGATGGCTAAGTTTGAAAATTAGGAGTGATGAAATGATGAAGAATCTGTAGATCACTGAGCATATATGATATATGAGAATAAGAGTGAGAAACACTCAGAGGCCTAGAGGCCGAGGTGCTCCAGAGAGCCCTCATCCTACTCGAGACCCAAGTGGGTTACTGAAATGAGAAGATTTTTTGAATTAAAATCTTTTAAGAATAAGAGTGAGAAACACTCAGAGGCCGAGGTGCTCCAGAGAGCCCTCATCCTACTCGAGACCCAAGTGGGCTACTGAAATGAGAAGATTTTTTGAATTAAAATCTTTTAAGAATAAGAGTGAGAAACACTCAGAGGCCTAGAGGCCGAGGTGCTCCAGAGAGCCCTCATCCTACTCGAGACCCAAGTGGGTTACTGAAATGAGAAGATTTTTTGAATTAAAATCTTTTAAGAATAAGAGTGAGAAACACTCAGAGGCCTCTAGAGGTGCTCCAGAGAGCCCTCATCCTACTCGAGACCCAAGTGGGTTACTGAAATGAGAAGATTTTTTGAATTAAAATCTTTTAAGAATAAGAGTGAGAAACACTCAGAGGCCTAGAGGCCGAGGTGCTCCAGAGAGCCCTCATCCTACTCGAGACCCAAGTGGGTTACTGAAATGAGAAGATTTTTTGAATTAAAATCTATTAAGAATAAGAGTGAGAAACACTCAGAGGCCTAGAGGCCGAGGTGCTCCAGAGAGCCCTCGTCCTAACTCGAGACCCAAGTGGGTTACTGAAATGAGAAGATTTTTTGAATTAAAATCGTTTAAGAATAAGAGTGAGAAACACTCAGAGGCCTCTAGAGGTGCTCCAGAGAGCCCTCATTCTACTCGAGACCCAAGTGGGTTACTGAAATGAGAAGATTTTATGAATCAAAACCTTTTAAGAATAAGAGTGAGAAACACTCAGAGGCCTAGAGGCCGAGGTGCTCCAGAGAGCCCTCATCCTACTTGAAACCCAAAAGGGTTAGTCAATGAAATGAGAAGATTTTATGAATCAAAATCTTTTAAGAACGAGAGTGAGAAACACTCAGAGGCCTAGAGGCCGAGGAGCTCCAGAGAGCCCTCACCATGCTTGAAACCCAAAAGGGTTAGTCAATGAAATGAGAAGATTTTATGAATCAAAATCTTTTAAGAACAAGAGTGAGAAACACTCAGAGGCCTAGAGGCCGAAGAGCTCCAGAGAGCCCTCACCATGTGTGAAACCCAAAAGGGTTAATCAATGAAATGAGAAGATTTTATAAATCAAAATCTTTTAAACGAAAGTAAGAGACAAGTAGAGGCTCAGAGGCCAAGGAGAATTGGGGAGATCCCCCCATAACCAAGACCCAAGATGGATACTTAGAAATTTCGCTAAAGTCAAGGAAAACCTCCTCGAGCCACCTGAAACCAGAGGTGATTCCGTGAAAGGGGGAGAGATTCCCTAAAGTTCTTGAGAAAATTCTTTGAAGGTTATGAAACCAAGAGTCAGGCCATTGCCAAATTCCAGGCGGCCAAGGCGGGAAAAATCTCCGAAGGGGAGCACTTTTGAAATTCCTCTCCGAAGCAAGAATAATACACGTCTCTCCAGAAACGCCTCTGTATTAGGCTCACTGGAATTTTCTACTCTCACAAAAGATATACCCCTTTTACGAGAGTAGGGGGGATTAGATGATGCGGCCTAAAAATGTCATCCGATAAGAAGTCGACACGTGTATGGAGGATAGGATAAAAGTGGAAGTATTGGATTATTGAATACTCTCTGGATAAAGAATCTCTCCTGGAAGTCCCTTTGGAGGGAGCTCCACCCGGAGAGAAACATCAGGAAGACTTAGTCTTGATATGAATTGGTAGACCGAGAATATAGGAGAACTCCGCAAGAATCGGACTAAGATTGACCAAAGAAAGATTCTTCTCTCCTTCACTGTAGTGGAAAGAGTCCACTAGGGAGAGTGGCCCCGGTCTTTCCGGAGGTGGAGAGAAGGGAAGACTCGGTCCACTCGGCAGGGCCGAGTCTTAGAGGCAGCTCCGAGATAAGGGGAGGCTCTAACTTCTTCCCAAGAGAAAGGCTCTATAAATAGGTAAAGCAAGATACATTTCGAGGTTAGACTTTTTACTCTTACAAGACTGAATATATTTCTTATTATTATACATTGCGAGATCCTTTGAGAGCTTGATTTGATAAATCAAGGACTTTGAAGTCCTTGTGATATACGAAGATTCTTATACTGACTTGAGCGTCGGAGCGTCCGCACCGGAGCCCCCTCCGGTGTGTCTTTTGCAGGTCCTTGGAGGATCATTCCAGCGGAAGCAGTATACCCAAATCAGGTCTAAGCAATCGGGAATTTGGATATCTGATCCCGAGGATATATAATCCGACCGATGCAATTTTTGGCACATCAATGAGTATCCTCTTTAATTCAATTCATGCACATGCACCCGTAACCTCCGCCTTTTAAAATTCAAATGAAACTGCCCAATTTTCAATTTATTTTGGCGGTTTCAATTTAATTTATTTCGACGATTACAACAATTGTTTGAAATTCATTTCGCATTCATTCCAACACCAAAATGGGCAAATGAGATATCGAGTCGAAGCTCACTTCGAAGCACATTTTCCAACAACCCCCACATGAATGGAAATTAATACAAACACAAAAAGATTTTGGTGATATAAATCGACGTTAGAAACTTGTATAGAATAGGTAGGTGTCACTCTTTGAACCTTCCCTTGTGAAAGCACACTTACTTTACTAGTTAGGCAGTAGACGCGATGTCTTTGAACTGTCAACTATTTTGTGTAAATGATAATGCACTCAACTTAAGTTCTTTCTAACAACTCTCAGTTCTCATGGTTATGTTCGTTTTGGCCATGAACATCCGCCTGGTTCTGCAAGAGTGTTTAGGAATATGCCTTACAATATTCCCTTCGAAGTGGCCCCACTTCTCTCTTACATAGGTGATCCTTGCAAGAATTTCTTTCAAATTCTTCTTGAATCATTAATAGCCATTTTGCTAATTCTCATACTATATCACTGTAGCATCTTTAGGCAATGGACTTTTAGGGTTTCAATTATCCCCCACATGACAGTGATTTACGAGTTAGACAATTAGATTGTCCTTTTGAACCTAGTTCTTGCCGATCTCCAGTCATTTAGGTAAGGTTTTCCTTCATCTCAACTCATCTTTTCTAAGGCTTTTTAGTCTCATTCCTTCTGATGATGCCATAACTAACTCTCGATTTAACCCTTTGGTTAATGAATCTGGAATATTATCCTTCGACCTCACGTAGTCTATTGAGATAACTCCAGTTGAGAGTAGTTGTCTAATGGTATAATGTCTACGACGAATATGTCTAGACTTACCATTGTACAAATTGTTGTGTGTCCTCCCAATTTGAGGTTCATACACAAGAAACAATAAGTGCTAGCTACTGTTATGTGCATTACCAATGAATACATCATTAACAGTTTAGGACCTATTTTCACTTTCTTAAGTGGTGGAATAGACACCTTTGCTATACACCCCCACACTTTCAAGTATTTGTAGGATAGTTCTTGACTATGCCATAATTCATATAGACTTTTGTCTAATTTCTCTTGTGGCACCTTATTTAAAAGGTAATTTGCAGTCAACACTGCTTCTCCACACATATTATGAGGTAACCCCAAATTTAGCAACATTGTATTCATTTTTTTTTTAATTATTTTTTTCAATGTTCGGTTTTTGAAACGCATGAACTTATCAAAAGCTTCATCTTTATTCTTTAGAAGATACACAAAATAAAATTTTGTGCTATCATCTACAAACGTGGTAAAATATTTATTTCCACCACGAGTTTGCACGATTTTTAAATCACACACAATTGTATGAATTAAATCAAGTGGTTCACTATTTCTTTCAATAGTTTGGAAAGATGACCAAGTCATTTTTGCTTCCACACAAATCTCACATTTGTGATTTGTATTAATATGGAGTTTTGGTGTGCTATTTAAATTCATCAATTTTCTTAACGAATTAAAATTAACACGTCACAAACAACCATCTTTTGAATTTTGGTTCAAAAACCATTTTCGAGTCAACCACTAAGAAGTTTTGAGGAACCGTCCAATAATAAATTTCTTCATTTCGGCATCCTTTGTTTTATACTTCTTGTCTAAAATGCTCCACATTTCTCTTGTGGACGACACTCCAATACATCCATAGTAGGATGCATCACCAAGATTTATTTATCAAATGATTTCAAGATTTCTTGATGCACCGATTTTTAATCTTCTTAACACAACTCTCGCTATGAAAGAATACGTATCAAATTAAGCCGAGAAGTCTTTCAGATTAAATTCAAAGTGAAATTTACCTCTAAAAGCACAAATATACATTTTTTTTAATTAAACATCAAAATCATCATTTGATGCTAACTATCAAGTGATATGATCCAAGAGTCTCACAACTTTCATATCATTAAAAGAATCTAATTAACAAGGCACTCATGAACTCTATCATAAGCCCAAATATATTATTTTCAAATGGCTCAAACCCTTGATGATTTGACCATTTCAGTCCACTAGATCAACTAGATGGTCTAATTCTTTGATTTAAGGATTCATTTAAATCCAATCAATTAATCAATTCTAGATCACAAATTTGAAAATTATACACTAAGCTATGCCTTCCAAGCGATAGCCATATTTTATAAAATTTGGCATATTATGAATCAACATAAAAACAAATAAAAGAATGACATTCTCACCTTTGATTTAAACCCCCACTTTATCAACATAAACATACTCTTTTGAATAAAAGATGGTTTTACGTCATTAATCATTATTTGTCAAAATAATTATAATTAACACAAAAGAGAAACAACCGTAATAATGAACCTCTCTAAATCGTCATCTCTTCATATTAGTCATCTCGAAGAAAATATTGTTTTAAGATTGTTAGAAAAATTGCACTGTAGATGGCTAAAAACATTTTTTTAGAAACGAAGAATCGAGGCTTGTGTAAACACAATTTCCGTAAAACAATATTCGTCCTTCACTCTCGGTGCTAGTGACTATTAGGACGTTTGTTTCCCAGGATACAACGATTAGATAGCAACAATACTAGCACAAGTATTTTACTTACGGCGAACCAAGAAGTTGCCCGAAATATATCACCGGAGTGCCAAGGGAATGTTGCAAATATAAGAAGTAAGAACAACAAGGCAAATGGCGGAATGTGTTTGATCTCTTTCCAATCTTCTTTTTCGTTCTTTTCCTTTCATTTCCTTTGGGATTGTGGAATGCAACTATTTATAGCCAACTCAAGTATTTAGGAGCATGAAAATGTAGTAACACACACAAACTTCATAAATCAAACTCAGATCGTCGATATTCCTTGCTCTCATTCGAATCTCTAGGCTCAAGGATCGGTTTTCCCTCAGCGTCGAAAATCTGCCTCAACATCGATTCAATGGATTGAGGCGGGGGATAGTTGTTCAGTAAAACGGAGGAATGCGTGTCCAAAAACTGGGCATAAACAGGCACAACTAGCCTTATCGTAGCATCCTTCATTTGGTGTCTCAAATCTGCATCAGACACAATCTTGTAACTAGTCCTATGCCTCTCATACATGTCATCAAATCCAGCCAAGAATGCCTCCACCTTGCTACTCTCTCTCCTCCCCTGATCTTGTCTCTCTAGCACTCTCACCAAACCTCCCCACGCTTGCTTCTGATACAGATAAGCTGATTCTTCAGCCACATTTCTGTACCTCTTTTTCATGTAAGAATCTCCCATTAATCTCCCTAACTCTGTGTTTCTAGTCCTCATGTATATGTACCAGTATGTGTTCATTGAAAATATGTGTGCAACTATTTTGTCCTTGAACCTCGATTTCTTGGCCTCGATGTTCCTCTGGATTGCCTCCATCACATTGGAGACGGCGTCTTTGAGCAAATCTTGATCGTTTGAAAGAACCACCCCTCCTTTCCATAACTGTTGTGTTTTGAGGACTTTCGCCATCGATGAACTGTAGCTATCTTCTACAACAGTAAGGTTCTTGAGGTAGTTAACGGCGTACCTAAAAGAATTATTAATATAAATGAATTCATTTCTGTATGTATGTATGTATGTACAGAATATATGTGATCGTACCTTACAAGTTTAGGGACAGAGCCGTCTTGAGGTGGGGGTAAACCGTCGTGATTGCCTTCAATCTGAAGGCCAAACTCCCAGAAGACTCTTGTCGAGGCGTGAACAAGGAGCTTCTCGAGTTCACGAAAACGAGTACAGATGTCAGTTCCTGATTCGCCATCAAACACTTGTGTGAATTCGGGTTTGAGAGTTTCAAGTGAATCAAACATGTCCAGAAGCTTGAATAGCTTCTGGGGTTCTCTGTTGCTTCTGGCTACGCCTTCTCCGAAGCGGAAGAAGACGGCCATGATCTTGTCGGCTATCTTGACGAAGCACTCGCGCCAGACTACGATGTCTTGTAGGACGTTTCCGAGGACTCCATTGCACAAGCTTTTTTCGGAGATGAGGACGGATTTTAGTGCGAGTTCCAAGTGTTGGATCCAGAGAGATATTGATGTTTCCAAACTCTCCCATTCCATTTCGTCGATTTCTTCTGGTGTGTAAGTTTTAAGGTAGTCTGGACTTAGTTTCATCAGTGCCTTGGCTGCTCTTCTGTATCTTACCTGTTGTTGAAATTAAGCATTTAACAAGTGTGTGTGCATCATAATTTGATTTGATTAAAAAAAAGGACTTGTAAATAAAGATTATCAATTTTGAGACAAAAGTAAGTACTTTATTTATCTTCTTACTACTAAATTATTTGTTTTGTTATGTTTTTTTACTAAATTACTCATGTCAATACTTATCATTTTAAATACTACTAGTATTATACTAAAATATGTATCCGGATTAATTGAGTAGTCAACTTAGATGGAGGGAGGGAGTAACAAAATAATCACAAATCCAGTTCAATCAGTATTTTAACCGAACAATTGAAATCTTAGCCCAACGCCTCATTCATAAAATAGTTGGACCAGAATTTTGAGCAAACTATAAGACACTACTATTCAACTGATTTTCACGTCAGTTTTATCGGCTAGGTAGGATAAAAAATGGAAAGTCTAGAACTAAAATGTGATGGAAGAAGTGTTACCTTGACAAACATATGAATGCATATGTCCAAGCAATCATTTGCAGCCAATGTGTGAGAAATCCTCCTAAGTACCTCAACCTCCAAAAAATCACTCTCATGTCTTAACCTCTGCAGCAACCCCTCATACTCATCCTGCAAATTCAACAACGCTTCATCCAACACCCCATCAAATCTCATCGACTCAATCTCCGTCTCGCTCACCGCCCTCAGCGTCACCAACGTCTCCCTCAGATGTTCCGTCCTGTACTGGTCTGTCGCCTTCGTCCTGCTCAAGAACTCCACCACTTCTTGCAGCTTCTGAATGCTCGTCTCGCTCTCCACGCTTACCAAATCGATCGCTTCTTTCAACTTATCCACACAGTCCACGTACTTGATCAGCTTCTTTAGCCTTCTGCTCTGTTTCTCCTCTGTTTGCAGCTCTGAGGCTGTTTCCAGAAGCTTCCGTTGGAGAGACTCGTTCAGTTTGAACCTCTCGACGAGGCCCAGGCCCGGAGATATGGCCCGTTTTATCCTCGTCTCCAGGGCTTTGTTTGCTATGGACAAGGATTGGAGTGGCGCTACTCTTGTTGATGACATGTTTAGGCTTTCGTGAATAGCCTCGAATTTTTCGTCTAGTTTTTCGTAATTTTCGTCCAGGCCGATCGAGGCTTTTAGGATTGCTTTGAGGTTTGAAGAAGCGGATTGGAGGTCCATTTGTTTGTGTTTAATTTGATGATAATAGAATGAGTAAGTTTTGAAAATAAAGGAGTGAATGTGTCGATGTTAACTAAGAGCAAATGGCAGTTGGGGATGAAACAAGAGAATCGATGAATACGGAGACTTCGAATGTGGACAGCCGGTAGTATACATTGAACCAGTCCAACTACTTCGTCTCAGTTTTGTTTGGTCGTTCACTGTTTAAGCGGTAGTTTAATGTAAAAGTTGCTGATTAGTAGGGGGTATGGAAGTCTTTTTAAATAATAAAATATTAGTATTTAATGCGATAAATTAGTGGGTATGAAAGTATTTTAGAATAATAAAGTAATGATCTAATTTTCAGATATTTAAATGATGTAGTTTAAAGAAAAAAATGTTTTATTCTCAAATGAAAAAATGATGAATCACGTTTATTTTCTAAACATACTGAATTTAAAATGAGATGAAGAGAGTTAACTCGTATACTCCCTCTATCCCAGGGAAGACACGAATCTTAAGAAATACTAATATAATAAGAAATACTAATATAATAAGTAAATTTATTGGGTAACTATTCTCTCTCACACTTCATTATACTATTTTCTTTCTCCATCACGTCATGTCTAATACATTTACTCCCTGGGACGGAGGGAGTATTTATTAGGATTAAGTTAGTATTATGTAAACCAATTTTACCGACTAATGTAACTTTGTAAAATAACTAATATTATAATATAGTGTGTCACAAAACGCAAACAAATTGCACAATAAAACTGATTTACGTAGGATTTTCATATTTTAGACTTATACGAAGTACTCATACACTTTAGAGATTTTGATAAAAAGTAGCAACAATATCAAAAAAAAAAATTAAAAAAAAAGTGTACTATGTCCGTTCAAATTCATTATGTTTATTTCTTCGGGCACGTCTATTAATGAATATTGATTAGTTAATGCACAAAGTAGATAAGTTGAAGGTGTGATAGGATATTATGAGATCCATTTATAATTTATAAATAAAGTGAATGACAATTTAAGAAAATAAGTGATAGTTGGATAGTTGAGATAAAATAGTGTGAATATTTTTTTTTCAAGAATGAAAATAATGATTTTGAACATTGAGGCATCAGTTGAGATGAAGATAGCATTCAACGTCTTTGAATTATAACTTGCAGCTGTGATTTCATCGTTTGTCTAGTCGAACTCTCTCTTAATTAGAGCTTCATTGTCTTCATCCGCTGTGGTTCGTGGTTGAGTCCAACTAGCAAGAACACTCCTTCAGACTCGTTCATCAATGAATTTGATGTACATTCTCATCTTTGGTTTCCAAAAGGCATAATTCGTGTCATCTAGAATAGGAGGCTTAAGTGCGGGTGAAAGTGGACACTCCATTTTAAATCACACACTCTAAGCAGAATCTCTACTTAGTGTATCAAGTAGTTGGCTCTGATACCAATTGAAAGTGGGTGTGCGTGCGAAATCAGAGGTGTTGTCAGTTGTGTTGGCACTATCCTGACAACATTAAGCAGTGGAAATGAAAATGCATTTTGCAAAATGGAAGTATTCAAAATTTGCGTAGATTATAAAATAATCTACACAGTTTCACTATATTAAATATGTGAAACTTGACTACAACCTCTTAGAGGTTTGAAAAACTACAACTCGTATGAGTTTGGAAAATTTACTAAATCCTATGAAACTATCTCCCTCATAGATCTATACATATAACCTAGCAAATAAGATCACGATGAACATACAATTGTTCGGGTTTACAATGCTATGCTAATCTACAAGAAGAAACAAAAATAGACTAGTAATCAAGATTTAGTTTTTCTTCTTGTGTATCTTGTGTTGAGGCAGCTTCACTATTTATAGACTTCATTGCACGAACTGCCTTCAACTCCTATGATCATCTCAACCATTAGATCAAGCGGTTTACAACTTCTCTTCACATCTTCTTGAATGTAGGAACTTGTTATATCATGCTAATTAGTAACTTCTCACTCATATGCAACTGCATGACCTGGGTGTTGTCCACGTCTTCTAACTGCACTAGGGACATTATTAAGCAACAAGTGTAAGATCGGAGCCCTCCTCCCAACCAACAACGTCTACGTCGTCTCTTGATTAAAGAAAATCGTCGTCCACGTCAGCCCTTTCTCCCCCATCCACCTGCCTCGGCTATTGAAGAAAAAGGTGGTCGTCGTCGCCCCTCCATCCAAGCGACGCAGCCGCGGCTGTGGAAGAAGGACGCCGCCGCCGTCGCCCCTCCTCCCAA
Organism: Galeopsis tetrahit; assembly: GCA_963675135.1. Taxonomy (NCBI): domain Eukaryota; kingdom Viridiplantae; phylum Streptophyta; class Magnoliopsida; order Lamiales; family Lamiaceae; genus Galeopsis; species Galeopsis tetrahit. Next base: position 54,239,253 of record OY776125.1, read on the forward strand.
GCGACGCGGTCGACGCCGCCTCTCCTCAATAAATAGAGAGGGTTGCAGATTTAAAAGCAAAAAAGTTGGATGAGACTGTTGTAAATGTGTTAGAATGGAGTTTGCAGATTGTGTTTGAGAATTTTTTTTCATTTATTTTCGTTTCTAGATTATTTTTGAATTTTATGGTGATGATGAAGGATGATTTTGGTGTGGGAGTGACGGAAGGAGGAAGATTTTCTCGTTAAACGGGGATGTACAAATCGTGAGAAATTGTTATAATTTCAGTAAAGGGTAGAACTGATATTTTATACCTAACTAATTTGTAAAAAATATCTCGATGGGTGTACTCAATAACTCGGTGTGTGCGTATAACCGTGGCCATTATTAATTTTCCAGGCTATTGTCCAATGGGCTGATTTCAATTTGACGGGATGAAAAATAATCTTACTTGATAAAAAAAAAAAACAATTCTTTCAACAACAAAACATAATTGAACTTGCAATATATTTTTTTACCGCTGTTTTATTTTGGGTCTAATGGGTTGATCCAAAATGGGGCAAAAATATTTTCATTTGGTAGCTCTAAGTAGTTATCTAATAGGGTCTGCTATTTACACCTCCATTTAGGTGAGAACACTTCCCCTTTCAATTTATTAATTTAATAATAGTTTAAAAATGTAAAATGTCCTTTTAAGTAAAATACTATTACTAAATGTACTCTGCACTACCCTTTGAACATTTAAACATTAACTCTAATTAATGCCACCACCACTACTTCCGGCCGCCGCCGCTACCACAAAAAAAATTCAAAATTCCAAAAAATAAAAACTCACAAAAAAATCTCAAATTTTTTTTATATAAATTTTGATGTAAGAAGGTTCGACCAAATACATTTTCGTCGATAAATTGTTGTCGACGGAAGTGTATATGGTCGACCCTGGTGTGTCGAAATTTTAAAAAAAAAATCGACAATTTTAGATCGATCATATACATTTTCGTCGACAACAATTTGTCAACGAGATTATATAGGATTGACCCTGATGTATCAAAAAAAAAAAAATTTTAAAAAGAGAGGGAGAGAGAAACAAACCTGTTGGCGGTGCAAGTATAAGGTTTGGGGAGATTTGGGTGGTGGGTGGGTGGGTAGGGGATACAACAAGGGGAAAAAAAATTGAGGAAGGGAGAGAGGGCAGAGGCGGGGTTTGGGTTTGGGGGCAGTGGAGGGTGAAGGGAGGAGAAGGAATGGAGGGGTAAAAATAAAAAACACATAAGGGGAGGAAAGAGTGCTGCAGTAGAAGGCAGCGACAGTGGTGATTGAGTGAGAAAGAAATGGGATGGGGAAGGAGAAAAAATGGAGGAAGGAAGAAAGAAAAGAAATTAAGGTTCTGAGGTAGGATGTTCTAATAAATGTATTTTTAGAGATAAAAGAATATTTATGACAATTCGAAGGTTTAATCAATCGGGGTGTGCTCTCAACCTAAATGGAGGTGTAAATAGTCAGACCCTATCTAATATATAGGTCCAACATTGGTAAAATTGTGAAATTAATTAATGTTTGGTACACACATAGTTGATTGTTTAATTGAATGTCTATGAAATGTTAATTTTACAAAATTGTCCTCATAACAAGACATAATTTCAAAAATACACTCTTCAAAACCTAAAATCCAAAATCAAGAATTCTAATTATACTCATAAGGTTTTGGAGATGAAGTGCCCTCTTCTAAATAATAATTTGTCCATTTTGCCCTCATGCCAACAACATGAAAACAAACATTTTTATCTAAACTATCTCACTTAATACTCCCTCCGTCCAATTTTATTATGCCCACTTCTTCGGGCACGAGTTTTAATGAATATTGATTAGTTTATTCATAAAGTAGATAAGTTGAGGGTATGATAGGGTATTGTTGGGTCCATTTGTAAATAAATGATTATTTATGAATAAAGTGAATGACAAAGTGGGTAAATAAGTGATGGCAGAAGAGTGAAGATAAAATAGTATGAATGGTATTGTTTACAAAAAGGGTATGAGCATAATAAAATTGGACAACCAAAAAAGAAAAGTGGAAATAATGAAATTAGATGGAGGGGGTATTTTTCAATTCATTACCCCAATCTTTGTTTGATTGAAAACAATTTCTTTACACCTCAATTATTGCAACATTAGCTTCAGTTTTAAATGCAACAAGCTTTATGTAGAACCAGAAAAATCTAACCAACAAAAATTAAGATCCAAAAATAACAAAATTAATAAAATGTTAAAAAATAAATAAGTCTGCAAATTGAAAACTGAAATATATAGGAGTATTACACAAATAACATAAAATCTCACAAGAATCTAATTTTGCATTTCCAAGTTAATCAATTTAGTAGGAGCAACAGATCCCAAAGTTAAACCATGTAAAACCAGATGCAATAAACTCAAATCACACAACATAAGCAAAACCAACATAAAAGTGCATCTAAGTCCACTATCATATAACCCATGCTCACCTCTGGGAAAAAGCCCAATATTTCTCCTTTATTCCAGTAGATCACTGCCAAAATGAGAAAAACATTTAGCAATTCAGCACACCATCAAATTTTGTATCATTTAGGAATCACATTGAATGATTACTAGTTATAATTTTCGGATATTTGATGAACTGCACCCCATGAGAGTCGGATATTTTGCCCTCCTAAGATAGTACCATTTAAGTTTGCCAAAGCTTGCTCAGCAGAGGATCTAGCTCAAATATTTACAAGCAGCAAGTGAGTTTAAAATCAAACCCTGAAAATTCAAATTTACAATAACACAAAAATTACCTGTCAGAAAACTCACCATACTGAGAGAACACTCGTCTCAAATGGTCATCTTGGACACTGGGATCTAGACCACCAACATTATACATACGGGCAAAACACGGATAAGTTTCAGAACTGAACCTAGATTGACACAAGTTAACAACATCGCCATAACCTTCCAATTTAATATACGGGTAGATGTGCTATATAAGCACCAGATGTACAGTCTTTCATTCTAAGTAGACAATTTTCCATCACATTTCACATAAATTTAGTAATGATTCTTCACTGTCACCCCAAGCCCTTCAAGTCCTATCTGTTTTTTTAGCTTTGGACTTGTTCCCCATGATGCTACTCCCACCACTCTCCATTTCTACAAATGCAGTAAAAACTATAAATTGTTGATTTCAAATAATGCACAATGTAATGGCAATGATACACACACTTTGTTTAATATAGTTAAACATGGGTATTTGAGGTTTAGAAGAGCTTTTATTAACATATATAAAGATATAAAAGTAATTCTACATTCTTATCTTTGATTCTAAGATGGTGATAACCATGGTAAGTCATCATATTTTCATACCAACTAATCAAAACTGTTCGTTAAAGCATAAAGACAAAATTAGTATTACACTCAACAACCAAATAACCAATCAAGATAATAATCTAGAATTGAATAAAGCCTTTCGCCAGACTTGAATAATTTTCCCTACTAGCAATGCCCTAAAAAGAAAAGGCAGTGAATATTGGCTATATAAATTCGTATTAGAAGTCGAACACAAAAGTGGGCCTAACCCTAGAGCACATTAAAATTAGGCATATATATATATATATATGTATGCGTGTGTGTGTGTGTCTAAGGGAATACAACGAGTGGCTTAAATTAACATTCCACATGCGAAGTATATTTAAGGGGTACTGAATGTATACCCAAATGAATATCAAAGAACCATTCCGGCAGCAGAGCTGGGTGGAATTTCGATTGTTTGATGTGGTGTGGAGAGTTGTGATATTCAAATTATTTCGACTCTTTGACCACCGACACCCACCTCCGACGTCGTTCCTTCACCGGAAAAGAGAGGCAGAGAGACAGAGACGAAGATCGGCGCTGGGCAGCGTGTTGTACGATCGAAGAACAAAACTTAACTTGATTGTTGGTCGACGAAACCCTAGTGTCTTGAGATTGCCTTTCCAAGGCTGACGAGGAGCACAGGGCTGTAATGAAAAGAATGAGGTTGGTCAAAATTAAGGTTTCAATTTATATATTGGGGCATTTTAGTCCTTTCAGGAATAACTCCGCACTCAGATTAGATCAAGATACCTTATCAGCGCGTTTTTGGTCCGATAAAAAACGCACAATTATCTGACTTTGGTGACGGGCCTTCGAGATCCATACCAAACGAGTGTTTAGCCAAGATAAGGCCCCAATCTGTGCATAATCAGGCCTATCAAGTGAGCCCTAAATATAAATGCAACTGTCATTGCACGTACGGTTATGTTGTTGCACTGAGAGACGAATACTTGCATAAAAAATATATTAATTGCAAGCATGGTTGTAACCTTGATTTTTGTTGTTACCTACCACAAACCAAATGCAACTAAAATATTTTTTAGAACCTCCGCAAGTAAATAATGATAGCATAAACATGTATCATAACCAAACGCAAGTCTTACAAAAGAAACATAGCTAATTGTTCGAGCTACTGCACAGACAACAGATGGGAACTAGAAATTAGCTTCTACACAGGTAATTCGGTAGGCCTGACTGCCGTAGGGATATTACTTATTCCAAATAATGCATCAGGAAATCTGCATAACCCATAAAGGTACAAAGATATATGCAATTTAGCAATCTAAAAGAAGTTAATTTTTCCAAGGGACATTTTAAATCAAACACATCTTGCACAAAAACGTAACCACGACAAACTGAAGACATATAGGGCCAATTGCATCAACCGACCTATCTATGATTCTATATACACAAATCAATTCCAATTTCTAGCATAATACCAAATGCCATGAATCAGCATCAATTATTGCTCGGACTTTTTGTCTTTTTTTTTTCAAACAAATTGGGAAGCAGGGGTGGGGAAAAAGTTTGAATCCTGGACCTCCGCTCTAACAGACGAGCTAAAACCACACCTGGAATGAGTTGGATGGACTATTGAGTATGTTCTTAAGGCGTCTTGAAATTAAAAAAACAAAGCATTAAATAGCTTACATTCACATAAGTATTACCTTGTTTGCAGGATATGCTTTTTCATTATACCAAGATGGCCTGTTCTTGAGATCAATGGGTACTAATTTTATAGTTTCTTGCAGTCCCTAACAACAAAACAAAATATTTTCGTAACTTAAACACCTCAAACAGCATTCTAATCAGGTGTTACAAATCAAATATGTCTTTCTGAGTCAAATAAGAAAAGAGAACCATCCAAACAACCTTACAATTCCTTGTAATCAACACATGTTGAGCATAAGGGCAATTATATGATATATATGTATAACGTAAAATGAAGAAACAGAATCAGAACATAATTAAGATAGAACTGCAAAATACAAAGTAAAGAAATTAGTTTTAAATTGATTACTTGGGTTTCCATCAAAAATTGCAGATGGGTCTGAAGAGGAATCAACAGTGGGTGGGAGAACTTCTTTCACAAATCTGCCACCAAATTAACACCAAGAAAATTACATGAATACAGACGATTGGTATCTGATGACACATTTGCAGCCTTCACAAGCGCATAAATCTTCTCGGCCTAATTTGAAAATGAAAAAAAAAAAACTAATTAGATGCCATAACAAATACACAAAATAAATTAAATGAACGCAAACAAACTAATTCTTGGATTAAAAATTATTCCATCGTCGTGAAGAATCAATGCAGCGTAGATGCAGGCGAGCTCTCCAAACAAAATCTTTCTTCCAATTAAGCGACGAGTCCAACGGAGGGTTGCTTCAATTCCAGTCGATCTTTTACAATTTTCTGCAATTTTGACAAAATGAAAAAGGCGGAAAGAAGAGGAGGAAGGAGGGGAAGAAGTTTCTCTCTCCTGATTTTTTTTTTCCAAATTCAAATGAGTAAAAGTGTCTGAAAGGTGAGAAGGAAAATATTTGAATAAATTCGGTGTGGATTTGAATTTTAAAAAATGAGAGTGAAAGAGAAGAGTGAGAGGAACAGTGAAGAAAGAGAAAAGATGGGAGAGAGAAAGTCTTACCTCAATCAGATGAAAACTGACACAAGAAGGTGAGGTGAGGGCAAATTAGACTTTTTTATCACCGATTTTGTGCCTAATACGGAGTAGTAATTCTGGGTTTTTATTGTACCTGAGTAATGTGCTTTGGCACTTTGTACCTAATAGCAATTAATCCAAAACAGCAACTACTTTTAATGGGTTTCAATCAATATTTTCACAGTGTGATCAATGTTTCAACCACCAAAATAAGTCTGGAATCGTCGTTGTATCAGGAGAAAATAATTTAGCTTTGATGGAAGAAAAGATTTATATAATCTGCTTGCTTGCTATCGTTTTAGTAATACTCGATAATATACCTCGTATAGGGTTTGCCTTATCAATATATTTAATTCATTTAGCAAAATTGTACATATCAATTATTTTATTTGACGCACAACTTTACTTTAGCAACTTTTTTCAGTACTAATAAGTTGAGCATCCAAAAATTTATATGTATAGCATATGTGCAACGTTGCACATTCGTCTTAACTAGTCAAAACAAAAGCACACACAACAAGAATCTATAATATACGAAATAAGCAAATCATCATACTATATATTTAATAAAAAGATGATTATGTAGTATATATATATTTGTTTACATATAAACCCATTCACCATAATTCTATAATCAATTCTGGCTCATTAATACTTGATATGGAACCTCCACAAGAACTGATAATCTTTACCATCACAAGCCAACTTCGAACCACTGCAAGCCGCATTCACAATAAATGTCTTCCCTTCTCTCTCCCACTCAATCTGCACCACGCAAGTGAAAGCCGCCGTCAACGGCTTCGGATCCACAAAACGAAGCAAAACTTCACCGCCAATTCTCTTACACGCGCTACCACCCTTGCTCAAGCGCATCCCCGCGGCGCAATCAAGCCAGCAACATTCCGGCTGCCCCACCATCTCCTTAAAAGCCAAGTTACATATCCTAACCTTATTGTTCGAATCGGACACGATTGCCGGAAGCAGATCCATCTCGAGAGCATCCTCCACCTCTTCCGCCGCCTTCACCACTGTACGACGACAAGGATCGGCTTTGATGCTTTTGATGGTTATGCTTGAGCTGACCGGTCGAACCGGCCGAGGTGAGATAACGCTCGACTTCACCGGTTCATGCGGCAACAAGTGTAGCTCCACCGGCAGCGGCTGCGGCTGCTCAGCCATCATGTTTAGATCAAGTCCATTTCTTGATCTGATGATAGGGTGCTGAGAGGCGCAACAAACAAGGGGTAGCATCACTGACTGTGCCAGCCTGGTCACTGCGGTGTCGAGGCTGCAATTCATCGAAGCGTAATTCGTGAAAAGAGGGATTGGAGGAGATATCATCCCATTTGCGGTGTGGGTGAATCCGTGCATGGCCAAGTTCTTGGCAGGAGAATTGGTTACCAGGTACGGCTGAGAAAGGGCATGGAGGAAAGTCCTTGTTCGCTTGATTGGCGGCGGCGGAAAGGCGGAGGAGTGGCCGCGCTTCCGGGTTCTGGTCGGCATCGATTGAAGGTTGGCCCACACGCTGCTTAAATAAGGGGATTTTCGTATACCGGAAGGGAGGTCGGAGATATCATCCTCCGCCGCGGAATTGGTGGTGGGGGCTACCGGCTTGGGGGCAATTGGCCGATATCGGGCCGATTTCTCCGCTGAGGAATTGTTGGTGGGAGCAATTTGCTGATATTGAGCCAATTGCTCCACCGCGGAATTGGTGGTGGAGTCTTCTGGCCTGGGGGCAATTGGCCGATATCGGGACATGATTTCGGCCGTTATAGCAGCGCCGTATGGATAGTCGATTGTCTGAATCATCTTTGAAAATTGGAGGGTGAAGAGAGGGGAAGAGTGAGAAATGGTGTGGGGTGAGGGAGGAAGGATGTGTGTGATTTTATGGAGAAAGAAAGTGATGGGGACTTCTAGGATTGCATGACACGCTGTGACAACGTGTATGAAGGAATGAGAGATGGGGACATGTGGAATAGGTATTAGGTTTAGCCAACATGCAAGCTTACACTTAACAGTAGGCACTCTCCCAAAATTTATTTTTATTTTCATTTCTTTTTTTTTTTAAGTTGGGAGCTCCTCTTAAAGAGTCTAATCTCTCCCTCAAAATCCTTCATGGTGTGATAGTCACACGAAATTCAAAACCAAAATTCTTAGAAATAGCAATAAAGACAGATTTCATAAATTACCTAAAAGTAAAAATTGAGACTAATCAGAGAAATCCTAAGAATAGGAAAGACAAGAGAGAGGAAAGAAAAACAACAACTAGAGAAGGTAGATAGCAACGGGATCAGTCGATCGTTAGGGGATTACTAAAAAAGAAAGTGAGAGGAAAGAGAAACCAGAGAAAGAGGATATACCAAGAGAAAAAAGAAGATGGAAATCCTTTATGTATGACCCGTTTATATTCAAGCAGGTCGGGTTGAACCAAGTTCTCTGTTACAGATCCATGAACCGGGTATATGAGAATTTTGTGTTCGACCACTTCAATCAAACACAACAACGATTTAATTATTTAACTGATTTGGCCAAACTCACCTATGATTTTGGGATTTTGTAATGCATGAAATAAACTGACTCAATGTATAATCCTGTGTGCTACACAACACATGAAATAAATAAAAATTGAAGAGAAGTAACGCAAGAAATAACCTGACTCATTATATAATCCTGTATGTTATAAGGCTTTGGCGCTTTGCAATGCATGAAGAAACCAGCCCAATCGAATGTTGCAAACAGCCGAATCGAAAGATGCAACACATGAAATAAAAAAAAAAAAATTAGAGAGAAGTAAAGCAAAAACTAGTTAAGAGACATTAAATATGTAGTTACCATTTACACGCAAATTAAGACACGGAATTGAAAATTGTTGCTAGACATTAAAAAAAATAGAATCACAATTGTTGCACTAAGTAAACAAGATTGAGAGTTGAGACACCCAATTTGATCAATAAGGCAATTTCATTCAGATCACATGGAGCGCAGAAGAGAAAGAGCAAGAAACAAACGGATAAAAGAACAAACTTCCAGAAGTAAAAGTATTTTACAATATCTCCCTCAAATATCAAGCAAGAATTTCCATTTTCCTCCAGAAATTAGTACTTATAACCCCCTTCAAGACTTCAAGTTCAGATTTCTCATTGAATCAGGTTAACTGCAAGTTCAGAATTTGGTACTATAAACATGCTTTCTGTACTTGTAACCAGAATAACTAGTCCGGAAAATTATACAGAGATGACAGATGGCAGGTATAACAGAACTATAACAGGTTTCAAGTGATGATTTTCATCTTAAAATGAGTGAGTGAAAAAAATGCGATATTTATCATGGAAGGGAGTGTTTGACGGGCAAAGTTGTGTGAAAACTGAGGTATTTAGATTAACTGAAGAACACCCATTCCAAAACACAAAACAATTGCTGCATAAGCATCAGACAAAATAAGTGATTTAAATTGGTGAAGAATATAAATGAGCTAATAAGCATAAAGGCATATATACAAGTCAAAGCTAAAGAAATCTTGTCAAAATTTCTAAAAGAAGCAAAAACTAAAGAAGCTAAGAATTCAACACAAAATCCAGTAGCTATACTTTCTCCTTCAAGCATTTTACTTCCAGTTAACCACAAATTCACACAAAGAGCTTGTTAACTCAATGAATGGAATTAGAATTTGAGCAAAGAAAAGCAAAAATCTTACATATGTATTCAGTTGCCTAAAGAAGCTGGAGAAATTGTTGCAGGCACAGTTCGAGAACACCCAGCTGCAACATAGCAAAAAAGAAGAAGAAAAAATTGCAGATGGTCAGCCCACATTGGCCCAATATCAATATTTTGCTGAAGCTATAAGTAAATGTGAGGTATTAAGTTAAAGCATGCAAATATATGGATACCACTGAGAGACATCACCAAAAATGCATAGAAAGGAATCAAGTGTAGGGCTTATATTTTAAGAACAGGATCAACCAACTCTGGAGCACATTACCTATCCTAGGCGAGTATATTAAAGATAAGAATCCTTTTCAGTCTAAGTTTCTGTAAACCTGCTTCACTAATAAGTATGTTTAACAAGTTCCTTCTTCAGTAGCATCAGAACAAGGTTGTCAACAAGAGGCAGGCATTATCAGAGATAAATAGGATCCACAGGAAACTGAGTTTGTTCCAGTTATACAAAGCATTTTAATTACTAGTAATTACGCTGTGCATGCTTCATTTTCTGAATTTGAAAATTTTAATAAAAGGACATAAGGGAACTTGTAGATGTTTCACCCCAAATTAAATTGAAATCAATTCCCTGCCACCCACTTGTTATCTTCTTCTCTGATTTGAATTATTATCATTTTTTTAATTGATTTCACACTCCCAATTAATGATACAAGCCATTAAAACCCATATATATCTAGCTCCCAGATTCTGGGCTTCCAAAAGAATATATATGCCAAATACAAAAAATAATTCAATTCTTACATTGTCTCAATCAACCAAATGAACAAATTCATAGTAAGACAATTGTTAAATCTCGATTACACATTGAAAGTAACGAATGTAGCTACAAATTTTGTTAATGATTATGGCCATACAGTCAACATTAACTTTATTCACATTTCTTCTCCCTGAATATTAAAAGAGAGCAAAAATTATATGATCAATTCATTATCTCCAAACAATTAAGTCCATAATTCAATCTGCGAAAATGGACAAGCATTTCTGTTATTCCACCCTCATCAAACTGTTGCTCTTACAATGTCTTCCCGTTTTCTCTTCTGCTCAAAATTTTGATTTCTTCTATTTTGTTCAACAGGTAATTCATCAACCTATTTTTCTGCTAAATTTTTAGGCATGCTCTAGTATATTGATAATTAAACTTAAAACCAAGTATTTATGAACAGTGGCCCGGATTGTACTGTGATACTAAAAAAAGTTGTTACAAGGATGGCTCTTGCCCTTCTAATAGTGATCCGAACAATCCCTATGATGAATATGAATCCAAGGTAGACTAAATTAGGTAAAATTAGGGCAAATGAAAACAAAACGCACCTGGAGGAAGATTGAGGCAACCATCGGTGTCGGAGGAAGGCTGCGCCGTGTGCGTGAGTCGGACGCCGTACGTCAAAGCTGCGGCAGCGAACGGTGACGCGCGCGATAGAGAAACAGAGAAAGAGAGAGAACCTGTGATAGCGAACGGTAACTGAGCGCCGGTCGACTGTCGCCGTCGTGGGTAGGGCTTGAGTTATGGAAGAGGAGAAAAAACAATGATAAGAGTATTGGGTGAACTTCATCACTATGCTCGTTTAGAAATCTGCTACACCGCCTAAAAACCACTCAAAAGTAGGCATATTCTCAAAAAAAAAAATTTGATTATTTGTAAATTTAATCAAAACTTTTAAATAACTAATTTTTGACCGCACGGACTTGTGTTGAATAAGTAAATGTTCTTATTTATATATAGATATATTAAAACTCTTATAATTAATATGAAATCACAACATATTTTTAATAAAATTTTCGACATGTACACATATTTAAAACTCGGTTGTGTATTAGTGTCTTCTACTATGAATTGCCAACTCAATACATCGAAAATTTGAACAGTTGTGATCAAGACAAAAAATATAACAAACACCCTACAAACTCAATCGGGCCTCATAAACATTACGAACTCAACATACAAACCACATGATTAGATATACATTCACTCAAACTCTGTGCCGATCCTGAGATTTTGTAGGCCTGGGGCGAAAAAAAAAAAATGGGCCCCTTTTTTAAAAAAACATCAACTAAAATAAGTGAATACCGTATGCACATATTAAAAATAAATGAATTTTATAAAAACTTTTAAAAAAAAACATCAAATAAAATAAGTGAAATACGTATGCACATATTAAAAATGAATGAATGTTATAAAAACTTTTAAAAAAAAACATCAAATAAAATAAGTGAAATACGTATGCACATATTAAAAATGAATGAATGTTATAAAAATAAATCATTTAAAATGACTTCTTCTAGCATTTTGAGAAGCAAATTCTTCAATAATATCTTCATAATTAATTTGTTCTAGCCATTTAATCTTTCTTGTGACATAGTGGATCGGTACGTTTTAGCAATTTTAATTTAGAGAAACTTCTTCATTAAAAATATTAGATTCATTTTCATTTATATCCTCATTTGAATTATTTATATCTACATCCACTATATGACTAGTTTGTCCATTCAAATTATTTACATGTTGTTTAGCTTTGATCCACTATTAACATTGGGTTGGTCTGTTATGGACTCGAGTGCATGCTGTGCACCCTAGTCCATGTGCACTTTTCAGTTTACTAACTTACACTTTTTAGTAAATGAGTAATAATTGAAACGTGCAACACCATTACCAAAAAGTGTAAGTCAGTAAACTGAAAAGTGCACATTGACTAGGGTGCACAGCATGCACTCGAGTGCATACTAGACCTTACCATTAACATTATCATTCAAGTCTTTTAAACGACTCGATTGTCCTAATTTTTTTGAAAATAGTTTATCCAATGCTCATTTTTGTGATAAAATTAGTTGTTCAAATCTCTTTCTTTTTTGCCTTTTCTCACTACAAAATTCATGTTTTTTAGAAAACATATTTATATTAAAAAGTAAAAATTGATAACTAAATGACAATAAATAGTAATTCAACTAAAAGTAAATGAAAAAAACAACAACAAGTCAAATAATCAATATTCAATAAGTAAAAAAAAAAAACAATAAACAAGTGAATAATATAACGTGATTGTGGACTTTGAAACACTGAAAGAGAAAGTCTAATGTTGAATCTCCAAATGAGATAAACCATTTTGAATGCAATAATATATTATATAAAATAAATAAATAAAAAATAGATTGAAATTGAATGGAATGGAATATAGAAGAGAAATGCATATCCTAATTTATAGGAATCGGTACTTATTAATTAGATATTAATAATTAATTATTAATTAAAAATAAATAATTGTGTTTAGTATTAAAGAGGTACTATGCTAGCTTATTAATTAGATATTAATAATTAATTACTAATTAAAAATAAATAATTGTGTTTAGTATTAAAATCATGATATTTTTAAGAATACAATTAATGCTAGTTTATTAATATTTTTTTTTACCTTTTATGCACCCACATTAATTAATTATTATATTAATCTTTTAATTTCTTAAAAAAATATTAATTATAATATTATATATATAAAAAAGTAGGTCCCTAAAAATTCGGGGCCCGGGGCGGTCGCCCTTCTCGCCCTGCCTCAGGGCCACCCCTGCTCAAACTATATATAGTAAAATGTTTCATGCCCTAATACAATAGCATATAGAGTGACCAATAAATTTATACCACAACTTTTTTTTAAAACAATTTGTTAAGCTATGTTTCTAAGAGTTACCTCTTCCAAAAATGTCATCATAGTATTGGTTTTGAACCATAAACCAACTCAATACATAAATAGTAATCACTCGATGAACATGCACCACAATTAATTATAACATGTTATGCAAATGAGTGATACACTTATACAAAAGAAAAAATATATACACCAAATTAACATGGTAACAATCAACAAATTATATATGAGAGTTTAGAGAAACACCCGATAAACTTGTTAAAGCAGACTTCAAAGGTAAATCTTAATTAATTAATTAATCATGATGAATACATATTATAATTGTGATCATTATTAGTAGAAATTGATTTAACAATTCCGTTTTGTCGTTGATTTATAACAACACAGGTAAGGAGTGCCTACTCAACTGGCTTGGAAACATCATCCCTTCAATATATCTTCTATCTTAGGGTAATCTTCGACCTCTATGTCTTGTAGAAATCAAATATAGTAACTAAGTTAAAGTGTAGAGCCTTTTAAATTGAATTTTTAAATATTTGTACAAGTAATGGAGTCAAGCTCAAACTATGAGTTCTCTGGTTTAACTCAACTCGAACGAACCATAAACTGTTAGTTCATCTGAAATGTAGCTCCTTAATGCATTACTATCACACTATGCAAGAACTCATAAATAGATGAGTATCTATCTTCGCTTTTCTACTGTTTGATTTAGTAATAAATTTATAATATGGAGGATGAATGAGGATTAACCTTGTAGATATATGAGATGTTATTTTTACCAGGTTGACAATGATGATACCTCCTTGTTTTCTGCAAATGAACAACAAATATTTAAATATTCGTAAAATGACAATCAAAAGAATATATAAAAACAACATAGATTTGAGGTGATTATAAATATAGTGAATTGAACTGATCTAATCTTCAAAATAAGATTTTGAGTCATCAAGACCATCCAATCCATTTGAAAGTGGATTTGAGTTTCGTTTTTCACACCACAAATTTAGAAAAATCAGTGATTTTTCATCTCTTATTCCAATACCACCAATACTTGCCACGTATACCCAGAATCATCATAGATATAATAACAAAAATCTAGTACATACATCAATTAAAATCAACTCACAAAAAAGAACATATAAAATTCCAGAAAATACAACTCTAAAAATCAACAGAGTGGACAAAGATTTTGATTTAAATAAACACATCCTTATGCAACTATAAAATATCAGAAAATTTCAAAATCACATAAAAGAAAGTGTAAAATAAAACTAACGGCAGCAATAACATACTTCGCGAAAATTTTAGATTTTACATGTCATTTCGCTTGAAGAAAATTTCAATTGTAACTCAAACAGACTTATAATCTCCATTGCCTCCTCTTTTTTGCATTAAAAATATCATAAACAGATATCAAAACCATGACTCAGAAGTCCAAAATCACCCTTGACAGGAAAAATAAATCATGATTTCTTTAATTAAAATTTACAATAACAAAAGAGAAAGACGTCATCCTCCTCTTGCCGCTCATCTCCTCATCCTGAAACAATGAATATAAGGTTTTAGTAATTAAAATGCACACATATTTACTTTGTCAAATTCAACAAATTCATATTTACGTACATCTAGCATATATTCCAACTTAATCTATATAAAGAACCACAAGTTAGCAATTGAATTCAACATAATTCAACCCCATGTGAATAAATAAAATAATATGGTTTATGCCTCAAAACAGAAGTGTAATAATTATATAAAATTAACTACTGTTGTAATTATAAAAAATAGATAATAATTGAATTATAGCAAAGCACCGCAGCTTTAAGGTTATTTTGTCGTGGGTTCCCTTCTACATTTTTAAATCATGAATAAATCCAAATTAGGTCATAGAATATTTCTCATTCCCAACAAATAATTATGAACATATTTATATGTAAAACTAAGACTTTTGGACATACCAATTTAAAGTCATAAATATGGTTAATGTGAAAAAACTTCTAAAAGGATCACTTCATAAAAAATAAAAATAAAACTATTGAGAGAAAGTTCAAGAGGTATAGACACAGACATTGAAAGTGAAACCTCATTTTAGATTTAAGAGAGGGAAAGGCATTTAGTGTACTCAAATAATGCACATTAATATTTGTAGATATGAATAATGCATGTCTACCCATAAAAAAAACATAACCGGCGAGAATAATTAAGGAGAGAATTGAAAGGACACACCATCTCCTTATTTTTGTAATGGATAATACATGCATTAACTTAGGACGTTAGAAATTAAAAGACACACGTTCCAAAGATTTTTGCCAATTTTGACACATGGCGAAATAACATATAGATTGACATGTGGCGAAATGACATGGCACACACATGGCAGAAGGAGGAGGGGTCTCAAATGTACACGTGTCGAAAGCAGGAGAGCTCTCATCCTCCTTTTATATATATAGATTGTAAATGAATTATCAACTTTAAACATTATTACAATTTAGACTTTTAAACAACTTCATTTGTGTTCTAATGTGTTAAAAAAGAACACACAACGGTTGCGACGGTTGTCTAACCTTACGTCAAGATTATGCAAGCGTCCCTTTGATAACGACCGCACTTTTTCGTCCCAAAGGCCTTGAAAACCTGCAAAAACCCTGTCGGAGAGGTCCCCGGCGTTGGGCCTCTGACGCTCAAGTCAAAAAGGTGGTCGGAAAGTATCCGTGAGAAAGGATCCTCGTGTATAAGGAGCTCGAATATGGCTCAAAGTAGTAGTAATTGGAGAAAATAGGATTTCAAAGTGTTTCAGCTTTGGTGTAGTTCTTACAGCTCCGCCGGAAAGAATGTCAGGGCACTTTTCCGATGGAAGACTGTATATTGGAGTTGGTTAAGTGTATTGGTCGTTCATCTTCAGAAATAGTAAGTAAAATGCTTAGAAATAGTAAGTAAAATGCTTAAATAGTACCTCATTGGGGAAGGGTTATCCACTTCCCCTTTTTCCTCAACTTCACACCTTGTGGACTAAGTCCACAATCTCTTTCTCCTTACTCACGCATTGGAACTCCGAAAATAGGGGGAGTGGGCGAGATACTAGTCATCTGTAAAACATGGTCAAAGCTAGGGGCGCAAGATTTGGGATTTCAAACCTCGGGAACCTGGGGGTGCTCGAGCTCCCCAGGTCCTAATAGCGAGAATCCAGATTCTGACCCAACTGCTCTGCTACAAAGATGGAAGGGTTTTTTACTCGTTCTCCTTGGGGCTAATTTGGCCCATTTGCCTTGATCTTCATGTGTTTGGGTCTATTTTAGGCCCAATTCAATATTTAAAAGCCCATGATCAATATAATAAAGATGAATAAATATATAATTGAATTAAGTATAATTTACTTGGAGATCACGTGTCAATAGGTAATAGGACGACACATTTTATCCACATCAACCACTCCCTCTACTCTCGTAAAGTGGGTTACACTTATGAGAGTAGGAAGTAAATGTGTCGATTATTTTTCATACCTCCCGTACCTGTAGGACCTAGAGGTTTTAGGTGTGATTTTGAATCTGGTGTCGGGGAGACCCTGTTTCAAATTTTAAAACATATACCCAAGGGGTATTATAATAGTAGAGACCAGACCCTCATCGAGGGCGTCGTTTGTCATTTTCATGCTTACAGGCCCTAGGGTCCTTAGGAAATCCCAGGTTCGGACCTGGATTGAGTAGCCTTTTGCATAGACATTAAATATGTGCTCCATGATCTCGGGACCTCCAATTTCAGTATTTTCTCAAATTCTGTTTTTTCAGCATATTTGCAGTTTGGCTTGCTCTTTTCCGGCCTCTTCGAGCATACTTTGGATTTTGTCTAGAAGAGTGATGTGTACAAGGCTCAAGCGGCCCAGGAGCGTACTCAGGCAGATGACCTCCTGGCCAAGCTGGAAGCTGGGAAGCAGGAAAGGAAGAAGATGAAGGGCCAAGCTCGGGCGCCCACCAGGGAAGTCCATCTCCTCCAATCCGAAATTCAGCAGCAGAAGCAAGAGCTCCCCCTCTCAGGGGTGAAGCTTCGTAGAAACTCCTTGTTTTCTTCCAAGATAGGGCAGCAGTTCTTGAAGATCCTCCACCAGGGCTGGCTAGAGTCTTACCTTCAGAGCGCCAGCTTTTTAGGTGCCATGGGACACTTCATTCCCCATTTTGTCGATCATGGATTGACAAGGTTGTGGCCCAACATTAAGCTAAAGGTTTCGACGGGGTGTATGACAGGAGCTCTTTGTCGGATGGCTTGACTCCTCCTCCCACTTTCTTAGGCGACCTTAAGGGATTGATTACTGCTCTTTGGTGGCTCCTTGGCATGAGGAGAGCTGTCCGAGAGCTGCGGGACCAAAAGCTAGGGCTTGAAGCCTTGGAGCCGGTGGAGGCCTTCGAGTACCCTGTGCATATGCCCAAGGAGGTTCCAGTTTTTTGCAGCAACACTTGAATACTTTATGAGGTTTTTATAGCCTCATTTTTTTTTTGGGGCCTTCGTGCCCTGGTTTTGGTGAGGCTCTCCAGCCTCTTGGAATCGTGGGGGATTTTCACATCCCCCGTTTTGCTTAAGTATGGTTGGGGTTGTATGCCCCATTCTTTCGTATCTGCTTTCCTTCGTATATGCTGCACACTTCCTGCTCATATACGTTTTCATGCTTGCACACATATATTTGCAAAAATGTTTATGATATGCCTTGGATGTCAAGCTTATAAAAGTTTGTCACATGCCATAAATATCATGCTCATAAATGTTTATCAAGTAGAAAATCATACGTAATTCAATTGTATCTCATGATTTTTCTTAAACCTGAATGGTTGTTTCGTTCTTGATTTTTCATAAAAAAACTCAGCACATATAGGCTTTGCGGTTTTGAATAATGATCTAAAACATCTTGTTATGTTAAAGAGTAAGATATAGAAGAGTAAAAAAGTAAAAAGTAGTACTTTTTTACTTGAGTTTTTGGCTTGTTGTCTCGGAAGAGTTAGGTTAGTCCACCTTCACCCCCCTCAAGCCTCGAAGTCTGTACTATAAGACTTAGGTTCGAAGTATCGTTCACTTCCATTTTTGTTCCAGCTATTCCAGATTTGATCTGGAGATTCTTAACCTGAAACCTTAAAAATATGATTTTGGTTTACCTTTGTATTGCTAAGTTGTCCAGCCCTTGGAGGGCAACATATTTCTAGGCCCTTCAGAGTGTCAAAGGATTCAGACTTCGAAGGGTGTCATGATTCTAGACCCCGAAGAGCATTAAGATTTCAGACCCCGGAGGGCGTTAATATTTCAGACCCCGGAGGGTGCTGAATTTTTAGACCCGGAGGCGTGTTAATCATACATGATGCGGCCTAAAATTGTCATGGCACAAGAAGTCGACACGTGTATAGAGGATAAGATAAAAGAGGAGATATGGGATTGAAGTACTCTCTGAATAAAGAATCTCTTCCGGAGGTCCCTCCTGAGGGAGCTCCACCCGGAGAGAGATATCAGGAAGACCTAATCTTGATAAGAATTAGTAGACCGAGGATTTAGGAGGAGTCCCGTACGAAACGGCCCGAGATTGGGTAAAGGAAGACTCCTTCTTCCTTTATTTCAGTGGATGAAGTCCACTAGGGGGAGTGGTTCCGGTTCTTCAGGGAGTGAGAGAGTGGAGGACCCTGTCAACGCAGCAGGGCCGAGTCCAAAGTACAGCTCCGAAATAGAAGGAAATCCTAACTTCCTCTTAGGTGGAAACTCTCTATAAATAGGTAAACTTGGGTACATTTTCAGGTTACAATCTTTAACTTTACTCAATTTACTACGCTACTTAAAAGAACATTCTAATTTCCTTTGAGAACATCATCGATAATTGAAAGTGTGCTGGGTGTATGAATATGAAGTGTTTAAGTTTAAGTAGAATAATGTTGTACTAAATGTTGTGACAATTGGTACAACACTGGCTCTAACAGAATATCAGAAATTATGATTAACACAGCGGAAGACTTGAAACACTGAAAACAAAACGTGACACAATGGAAATAATTTTTCACATAGATTTTATAAATAAAAATCTATGCTAGCCTTACGGCGAAAACCAATACTTATCTTCAAGTATAAATGTTGTGTGAAATGTTACAGCATTAACATTCACAACAGAAACTACAAACGAGACAGGTGCCTTGTTCTAAAAACGAACTAAGTGTATAATGTATACACTGTCGAAATGCCTAGTCTATCTAAAGATTACACTCTCAATAGATAAGAAGACACACAGCCATACGGGTGGGATACGAACGTATGATCTAAAAGGTAGTTCTACTGGCCACAATTCCTAACAGGGATATACGCTCGGTCTAGGAAGTTGATCGAATAGAGTACACTGATTTGAGAAGCCTTCCATCGGTATTTATAGTAGTGGGGTGCTGATTCTAGAGGCTTCCACAATGAGGTCCTATTTTTTAGGAACTCAACTTCCATGATCTTTCTAGATCTTTCTTGAATGCTCCAGGTCGTTCCAAATGGTTCCAGGCCGTTCTAGCATGTTCTCCAATGTTCTGGAATCTTCCAGGTTCCAGATCCTTGTAGAAGCTTCTAGATCCTGCCAGAAATGCGACAACATTTAGATCAACATTTAATGTAGCATTTCAGAAAAGACTTAGAAAAAATCTCGGAAGGTCAAATTAAGATGTTGTTGATAATGTTAAGGCATTTAAGGATTAACAACATCTACAATCTCCCCCAATTTGACCTTCCGACTACAACACACCTGATGCACATATATTTCTATACATACTCAGTATTATGTACTTAGTTGAGGTTAACATCATTGCTAAGCACTAGTCAAGACAATACCTGTTGTAACCGTTCGATCAAATCAATTGAAGATCAGGGATAATTTCACAATGATCCGTGCCATAAGATCAAGATAAATTTTATCCAAAATAGAACAAGTATAAACACTACACTTATTCACAACATAAGTAACTTTACTAAGATCATAAGTTAAACTGGAAGAAATTAACTTAAAATCTAAGTAAGACACTAACAAAAATAAAACAAACAACAAAAAATAAATCAGAGCAACAAACATAGAAAACAAGAACATAAACTACACTACAACCTGCAATAGTAGACACATGTCAATCTGCAAACAACTTAAGCAAGGCAGTAAACAAATATCAAGTGGAACCATTAAGCAAGTTGCAGAAATAAACATCCTATAATCTAGACAATAAAAAACAATTGTATCAGAATTTCAGAATTCAAAAACTTAAACATTAATACAAAGGTAGAACTGAATAAATGGCTTATATTGCTGTGGTAACAGCTGCAGCATCATCTTCCTGCACCATAGCCATTGTGGAATTCAGATCTCCCCCTGTCTAACAGCTTTCTCCAGATCTCCCCCTGTCCATCTCAGTAGTATCATCATCATCTCCTTCATCAACAAAGTAAGTAGTTGCAAGGTGTGCAACAATATCAGTAACAGCATCATCTTCTCCAGCATCAGGTCCATCACCATCATCAGCAGCAGCTGGAACTCCATCATCATTAATCTCCTCAATGACCACATTGGAGTTGGATGGTGGTGGTACTCCCCCTGTTGTAGGTGAAAGTAGGTTGGTCCACCTGTCCTTCAGGAACTGAAGTTCATCTATTGTTTCCTGCAAGTGTTGGAGTTGGAGTTTGATGAATTCCTGTGAAAGATACACATTACCAGAAATGTTGATACGGATGTTCTCAACATTTGGGGTTGCATTTCTGTGTCTTTGTCTGGATGATTCAGGATGATCAGTAGTAGAGGGTCTGGTTGGTTCTGGTTGAGCAGAAGTAGAGGTTCTTTGCTGATGTTCAGTACCAGGAGCAAGCAAGGGCAGATCAATTACTCTATCCCCAGTGAGTAAGGCAGGAGATATGGCCAAAAGTGGAACTCTCCCCCTCAACACATCAGTGTTCTTGGCAACAAATCCATGATGTCTCAAATAATTAGAAATCAGAACAAGATAGGGTAAATTGCCTTTCTCAGAAACTCTCCCAGGAAATCTCATCATATGTTGGAATATTGTGAGACCCAAATTAAACTTCTTAAGCACATAAATCCTATATATCAAAACAGCTTGATCCTTAGTGATTTTGGTAGTATTTGTGGTGGGAATCCAATTGTAAATGATGAGTTTGTATAACACAGAGTGTAGGGAAGTGAGGTCTTTGGCTAGCATGTGTCTAGTCCATTTAACTACCCTACCAGCAGTTATAGCAGAAATGACCACAACCATGTCAGGTTCTTCATCAACCTCAACATTGGGAATTTCTAAAAACTCATTTATCAATTCAGGAGTAAAAGGTACATCCCTCCCCCTAAAATTAACAGTTCCATACCACTTAGAAGATCTCCTACCAGTGCTCTTTTTCAAACATGCATAGAATTCATATGCCCAATTTGTCAAGAAAGATTCACCAAAATTTACAACATGCATCAAATTCCTTTCTTCTAAGAAACTAACCATGCCTTTACTATCAAAATCAGGTATATTGATCCTCTTCTCTATCAGCAGTTTTCTTTTAGAATAAATGGCCAATCTATTCTCTAGTGTATCAAGAGAATCAGAAATACCTCCCTCTTCAGAAGCAAGGTCATCTGAGCTTGGTGTAGAGCTTTTAGCAGAGCTCTGTTCAGGGCTGCTTGCTGCACTGGAAGAGCTATCTCCACTGCCACCATCTTCAGGTTCTGGTGCAGCTTCCTTTGCAGCAGCATTGTGCTCAGCATTTTTCCTAAGAGACTTCAGAATGTCTCTCAAGCATCTTTCAGAATCAGAATTGGACTCTGACTCAGCTGGTTCATCTTCAGTGATCATCTTTTCTTTGCCTTTTGGTTCAGCAACAGACTTTCCTTTCCCTTTCTCTTCAGCAACAACCTTCTTTTTGGATTTTTCAGCAACAACAGTCTTAGTTTTCTTTGGTTTCTCAGCAACAATAGGAGCTTCATTTTCAGAATCTGTGAACACTTGAATAGGTTCACCAGCATCAGCTCCAACTTTCTTCTTCTTCCTCATGGATTCAGAGTAATCCACACGAGTGAATACACGGTACGATCTCCTTCTTTGTACAGGGCTTCTCTGCCTTTTTCCTTTCTGTGCAATTTTCTTGAAAGGAATTTGAGCAGACTCATCTGAAACAGAGAGTGAAGAGTTTGTACCTTCAGAAATGTTTGCATCCTCCATTTCAACGTCTTCAGGGTCAGACGTGGCAGTGGCTTCTTCTTCAACAGAAGCTTCAACATTCTCAGTTTGCAGTTCGTGAACAGAGGGTGATTTGGGGCTTTTTGATGCAGAAGCCATTTGGGCAGTTTGCTCAGTCAAATAGCTTGATGCCCTAGATGATTTGTGGCGGCCGCCACCTGAGAAGTCACCGGCTAAGCTATGTTTCCAGCGACGTGAACTGGACTGTGGTGGGACGGCACTAGGACGCCGACAGCCGTAACAGGCGCTGACATGGAGAAAATCTCCCTTATGGGGGCTGCAACTTGTGCTTGGATGATAGAGGAGAGCGACGCGACATCCATCGAAATTGAGGGAGGGTGTCGTACGAGACCTTTCCTATCGTGAAGGAGGGCGACTGCCTGGGTTGCGTCGGAAAATGGCATTGACGTCGGAAGTGGGGCTGTGGAGAAAGACTCCATTGATGCCGAGAAGCAGCACGACGGTGGTTGAGATTGTGCTCGGAGAAGCTCACGGAGGAGAGGTGGGCTTCCTTGCGAAGCATGAAGGGAGTCCGTCGTGTAAACACAGTTGTTGGTGCCGGGAGTAGACATTGCTGCAACAAAAAATTTCAGATGGCCATGGGAGTTTGCTGCGTTGGGATGTAAGCTACAAGTTAGATGAGTTTTGGCTGGAGCATAGTGGGTGCCAGACAGTGGTGACCGGAGATGAAGGTCAGTGGCAGGAGGCCGAGGACGATTGATAACGGCCAGAGAGCGGCTGGAGGCAGCAGGCCGACTATGTGAGGGAGAAGAGAGTTTACGGGAGTGAGTGTGTGAAATCACACACATTACTGTGTGTGAGAGAAGAGAGCATTTTTTGTGTGAAATTGCCCCTTTAGCTTCTCTCTTTCATGTTTCCCAACCTCTATCTTGCCTACTAGGTCATCATCTCGAGTACGCTCCTGGGCTGCTTGGGCCTTGTACACATCACTCTTCTAGATAGAGTCCAAGATGTGCCCGAAGAGGCTAGAAAAGAGCAAGTCAAATTGTGAATATGTTAAAAGGTTAGAATTTGGGAGAGTACAAAAATAAAAGAACGACTAGATAAGTACGAACAGTCGTACCTGAGCGAAAGAGTGAGCCATTTGGACCATCTTGTCCTAGGACGGTAGGCTCATCAAAGACCGAATTGTGCCTGGAGGAAGGTAGCGGTACACAAAGCGAGAGACTACATCAGAGCTGACGTCCACTTCAGGATCTTAATAAATCGGTGCTGGTAAAGAGGCAACATGCTTTCCCTTACTCCTCTTCCGAGGGAGCAAGACCACCGGCGCTAGCAGCCTTGCCCGATGAAGACCTGGTCCTCTTAGATATTGAGTTGGGAGCGGGGATTGTCGGCACCTCGAGAGCTGGAGCCCTAGAAGAACTTTCGTGTACTGCGACTGGGCATGTTTGAGTTGAGCTGGCCGGAGCTGGCGCTAGATCTCGCGTAACCTGGTTTTGGGATATGAATCCTTGAAACAATGTTCTAGTTGATGATTATATGTTTTGATGGCCAAAAGCAACTTAAAGTTAATTATATATGTGGTTGTAAGTCATCTTAACTACGTCATCTTGATGAGTCATGAAAACTAAGTTTACTGATCTTATATGTTACTGATCTGATATATGAACTGTTAGGAACTAAGCTGATGTTTGTATTCTATAGACAACTTATAGTGTAGGACTTAGATGTACTCTTCTATATGTAGTTCAAATGATGTATAGATAGGTTTTATATTTGTAAGTTTGTATTCTGTTGTAATCAGTATTGTAAAGTTCAGAACAGTAGATTAGAACTTGATCAGAAGACTATTGAAGACTTAGAAGACTACTTCAGAATAAGAAGACTTTCAAGAAGAGTTGAATTAAAGCTCAGAGATATAAGAGAAGTATTCTGAAGATGTTCAGAACAGTTATTGAGAACTCTGCTGACTGACTAAGAACATTAAAACTAAGAAGAGTAAGTTTACTGTGCTGAGTTGGTGTAATTGAAGAATAAGTTTGGAAAACTTATTAATTGAACAGTAACTGAATATAGTTGAAGATATGCTGACTTGGATAAATTGAAAGAAGTTAAGTCGGTTACAAAAGGATAAGTTACAAAAACAGTTTTAGAGTTAGTTGAGAGTTAGTTTCACAAACTGCTAACTGTCATACTAATGTCTATAAATACTGTGTGATCTTCTACTGCTAAGACTACTAAAGCAATCAAAGAGAATTAAAAGTCTACGAAGCATTCAAGAACTCACCGAGTTAAAGGAGATCAAAGAAGAGAAGAGCCACTGAATTGAAGAGAAGAATCAAAGGCTACTACTCAGGAGAAGTTTTACTCTACTATTTTAGTTTGTGATTTATTGTAAACAAGTGTGCTAGTTACTTGTGAAATTACTAGTAGATCGAAGATATACCAGGTGGTATAATCGACAATATCAAAGTCTTAATATTGGGACTTTAAGCCACAAGAAACTCAAGAAGGAAGAGTTAATAAAACTTCACAACTGGAGTTGTGAGAGTGGATGTAGACATTTGTCGAACCACTATAAATCTTGTGTGTTGATGTACTTACTGTTTATATTTGTTTAAACATAAATATTCAAGATCTAAATCTAAGTTGAGTATAAAACTGAAACTGGAAGTACTGAGCTGACCCAGTAAGAGCAGTACTATTCAGAACACTATTCCACAATAAACTCTGATATTTTGAAAGATTTTTAAAAGTCTATTCACCCCTCCCCTCTAGACTTTTACTAGCTTAATCAATCTTAACTCAACTTTGGGACCAACAAGTGGTATCAGAGCAGTAGTTCTTTGGACTGCTGTTTCTTGATAACCCAATAGACTTTGAGGGAAGTCTTACTATTCTTGCCACTGATTCTTGATCTTTATCAATACTTGACTATCTGAAACTACTTGCTTACTACTGATTGTTGGGATGTAAATTCACCCTAAGCCCCACTTAATGTTAGAATAGTTTTGATGGCCAAAACACTTAGAGTTTATAAATGTAATAGGATCAGCTGATTTTGTATAGAACAGCTTAGACTAGTCTTGTGTAATCAACTGTATGTATATCAGCTGATTAGCACAGTCCCGGCTTACATGCGCTCCCTCAAGATGAGAAGAGTAGAAGACATGAAGACTAGAAGATCCTTGAAGGCCAGATAAGTTAAGGTGCTTGTATACCTACTTATCTGATGGAGTCCAAGTTGAAGATGGGCCTAATGCAGCACAAGTATTTACCAGATCAGAAGAGTTCTACTCGACTGATATCAGAAGACAGATGCACAAGGCCAGACGAGTAGTCAGAAGACTAGTAGTGCAGATCAGAAGACTAAGTACTCGTCCAGGACTCGGCTGATTCTTAAAGTCATCTTGCAATTCGAATGAAGACTTACCTTACTTAGAAGATTGACATGATCCCAGGATTGAAGCAATCAAGCAGCTGGAATCAAGGAATCAAACCAACATGGAAAGATTGCCCCAACGGCTAGTCAACTCCAACGGCTAGTTGCAAGCAATCACCACTATAAATACAAGAGGATGAGAAATCACAAGTACGAGATCACGACGAGAGAATTCAACAAGCTAAGAAAGCAATCAAGCTAAAAGCCATATTGTTTTAAGAGTTCTCCAAGAGCCAGAATCCATAAGAACATCCCTAGCTCTTAAGTGCTTTCTATCCAACCCAAGAACCTGAATCATATTCATACTTGTAAATCCTTTGATTTAGGCATAGTGGTTAAGCATATTATAAGCTTGAACCATTAGTTGGAAATATTCAAAAACCCCAAACCCCCACCGAAAGGTTAAAGTTTTTGAACCCCTGCAAAGTGCAAGTGCTTACAATCACTTGTGGAGACCGTAGCAGTTAGGACTGCTCAGATCTCAAAGTCCTACCCTTGGGACTATAAAGGACAAGCCCTTGTAATTTTTGGTAAATTAAAGGGATTAAATATCACGTGTGGACGTGAGAGTGGACGTAGGATCGTATATCCGAACCACTATAAACCTGGTGTTATTTATCTTTCTGCACTTTACATTATTGTCATTTCTATACATCTTATATAGTGCATATTGTGATTTAAACTATCTTCAAATCAAGGCCATAACTTTCAAACCAGCATCAGCTGAGTATTTTCCTTAAGTAAACAACTTGGCATTTTCAAAAGAAACAAAAAGAACGAGTCTAAACAAGGCCTACCATAATTCCGCATATAACCTCTGCAATAAGATCACTATAGTCATCTGGACCAGCAGACTTGTAGTCCAGCTGACATAGAGATCAGAAGAGGTTCCCAACTCTCTTGAAAAAGTTTTAAAGTCTATTCACCCCTCCCCTCTAGACTTTAATCCCATTCACTACTCGTTCAGGGACCAACAAGTGGTATCAGAGCAGTGGTTCTAACGGATTACTGTCTCTAGATTATCAGAAGACTTGAGTGAGTCTTTCTGTAGTCCTCTTGAACAGATCTTTTTCTTTTGAAAAACTTGTTTTTGAAAACTCATACATCATGAGTGCTAATATGCGTAAGTTGCCTAAGTTTTCAGTGGAGGATTATGATTACTGGAAGATCAGGATGAGGAAGAATCTCACATCAGTCCACTACAAGATGTGGTCAGTAATCACCGAAGGCCCAATCACCATCATGGCAGTCAACACTGCAAATGGTGATCTAGAAGTTCCAGTTGGAGAACTAGCCCCCAAGCCGATGAAGGACCTCACACCAGAAGAGATGAAGCAATCAAATCTTGACAGCATTGCTCAAGATTATATCATGCAAACTCTTCCAAATGAGTACATTGCAAAAGTAATCAATTGTGAGACAGCTAAGGATATGTGGGATGCTCTAGCACTTCTCTGTGAAGGAACTGAGCTGATCAAGGAAAGTAAGCTATCAACAACAGTCAAAAAGTTTGAACACTTCAAGATGCAGCCAGAAGAGTCTATTGATCAGTTAGACAATAGATTTACCAAGATCATAAATGAGATTGAATCTCTAGGCAAGAAATACACAAATAGAGAGAAAAATTTGAAGATTTTAGACTCTCTAACCAAGAAATGGAGACTCAAGAAGACCATCATCAAAGATACTCAAGATATCATGATATGGTCTACTCAAACTCTGTTTCAGAACCTCAAAGCTCATGAGTATGATCTTGAAAGAGAAGAAAACTCAGAAAATGATGAGTCTACTGCAACCCCATCTACCTCCAAGACTGTAGCCTTCAAGGCAGCAAATACAAAAGCTGCAAGCACCTCATCTGGCAAGACCTCACTGAAAACAGAAGACTTTGAAGGATCAGATATGAGTCTGAAAGAGCAAATGGCTCTTATGATCAAGAGATTCGAAAGGGTGAACACTCTCAACAGCAAATATAGAAAATTTTACAAGAATTATAAAAGAGGTGGTTCATCCTCTAGAGAATCTAGAGAAAGAACACCAGAAAGGTATCCTAGAAAGGATATGGAGTCATCTGACAGCCGAGGCTCCAGAAGAAGAGATGCCACTCCTCCAAGGAAAGGCAGTTCAAATAAAAAAACTGGAGCATGCTTCAATTGTCGCAAACCAGGACATTATGTCTATGAATGTCCTGAGCTGAATTTAGATGACAAAGAAGAAAGAAGGCCAAGAAGAGACAGAAGAAATTCAGATAAGCAAGCAATGGTGACTAAAGAATCTGAATATCAAAGTGATGAACTTCCTACATCACCAGACTGTCAAATCTTCTCAGATGATTCAGATGATCTAGCTATGATGGCCATAGGAGAAAATGAGGTAAATTCCTACACTACTACTTTCCATTCACCTATTTTTTCACAAACAGATGATATAAACTCATCTGAAGGCGAATCAGAAGACACCTATTATCAATCTTTAAGAAAGGTAAAAGGTGATCTGGATATTGCTACTAGAGCTTTTATAGAAGTGGAAGAGGAGAATAAGGATTTAAGGAAAGAAATTGTTAGGTTGAAAAAGGTTAAGTTTGATAGCACCCCTGAGTTGGTCACAATGAATGAAAGATTGACCAAAGAAGTGGAACTTCTTAAGGAAGCAAATACCACAACAACTCAGTTGTATGAGGGGATGTTAGAAACTCAAGCCTTAGAAACCAAGGAATTTCGTATACTACAATCTAAGTTCGATGACCTCTTCCAAGCACACAAGCTCTTAGAAAAGGAGAAGGAATGCCTAAATCAAAAGATATCAGAGTATTACACTCCTATAAGAGGAAACCATTTGACTATTACTTAGCTGACACAAATAACAAATCAGACCAGTCCAAGGTGTTAACTGGTAAGATTTGGTTCTGTGATGCCCGAGGGAAACAACTCAAGTTCTCAAGGTTGTTCAAACGACCAATGTATATGTGGGTTCCCATGGGTAGTACTAACACCCAAGGACCCAAGACAAAATGGGTACCTAAGACTTAACCTTTCTTGCAGGAAATGAGGGACCTGTACAGAAGAGGAGGTCTAGCAGGAGAAATATGGTACATAGATAGCGGATACTCAACTCATATGACTGGAACCAAAGACCTGCTGACCAACTACACAGAAAAGAAAGGTCCAAAAGTCTTCTTTGGTGATAACGCGCATGGTAACACAAAAGGATATGACACCCTTAAAAATGGTGACATTGAGGTACATGATGTATCATATGTAGAAGGTTTAAAGTTTAATTTATTATCTGTTTCTCATTTCTGTGACAATGGATACTCAGTAAAATTCTCTAAAGATGAGTGTCTCATAAGTGATAAAAGAACAAAACAAAACCTTCTAACAAGATCTAGAAAAGGAAGTATGTATCTTGCAAATTGGAACATATGTCCTAAGGATACATGTCTGCTTGTGAAGAGCCCTAAAGATGTCAGCTGGCTATGGCATAAACGTCTTAGTCATCTGAACTTTAAGATTATGAACAAGTTAGCAAGGGAATCCTTAGTTGATGGTCTGCCTAATGAACTCTACTGTAAAGATCAGGTTTGTGATGCATGTCAACAAGGAAAGCAAACAAAGGTCTCTTTCAAGACCAAGAAGACAGCATCAACCAGCAGAGTTCTTGAATTGCTTCACATGGATCTCTTTGGACCAGTCACTCCAACTACACTTACAGGGAGGAAGTACACTCTCATTGTTGTAGATGACTACTCCAAGTTTACTTGGGTTGTCTTCTTATACAAGAAGAGTGAAACTCAGCAAAAGTTCCCTGAACTATTAAAGAGGATCCAAGTAGAGAAAGGAGAACCTATTGTGAAAATTAGAAGTGACAAAGGCACTGAATTTATTAACTCTTATATTATTGCCTACTGTACTTCTAATGGTATTCAGCATGAGACAAGTGCAGCAAGAACACCACAACAGAATGGTGTAGCTGAAAGAAGAGTCAGAACACTTAAAGAAGCTGCAAGAACACTCCTTGCTGAATTCTCAACTCCTAAGAAGCTATGGGTAGAAGTCATCAACACAGCTTGTCACACTCAAAATAGGTCAGGAATTCACAAAATTCATGAGAAAACCCCATATGAACTGTGGAAAGGAAGAAAACCTAGAGTATCTTACTTTCAACCATATATTTGGTTGTAAGTGTTTCATTCACAACAATGGGAAAAGTAAGTTGAATGCTTTTGATGCCAAAGCAGATGAGGGGATATTCTTGGGATACTCCTCAACTAGCAAAGCATTTAGAGTACTCAACAAACGAACCCTTCTTGTGGAAGAAACACCTCATGTTGTTTTTGATGAATCTTGTGAAAAGAGTGCAGTACAAACAGACTCAGCTGTAGATCAGATGAAGAAACTAGTGATCAAGTCCAGGTCTGATGAGTTTATTGAAGTCAATGAACTATTTCCTGAAGAACCAGAGGAGGATAAACCACACAGACCAGTCACTAGATCTCAAACTCAAGCTGAGCAAGCTGACCAAAATCAAGATGCAACAATCCCAAATGCAAGGGGGAATGATCTCTTTGACACACAAGATACAGATGATGATCGACCTAATCAAGTCAACCCTCCTGATGGCACTAGAACAGATGAGAATCCAAGCTCATCTAATGCAGATACACCTATGAGGCATACATGGAGAAACAACCATCCATCAAACCTCATCTTAGGAGGAGCAGACTCAGGTGTCAAGACCAGAAGACAATTGAATCAGAACCCTCAATCATCTATGTTCTGCTGGTGTGCTTTCCTGTCCAACATTGAACCAGCTGACATAGAAGAAGCAATGACAAATAACAATTGGATCACTGCTATGCAAGAAGAATTAAACCAATTCGAAAGGAATGAAGTATGGGAATTGGTAGATCGTCCTGAAAACCACAATGTAGTAGGAACAAAGTGGGTATTCAAGAATAAGAAGGACGAAAATGATGTAATAACTAGAAACAAAGCAAGGCTAGTTGCAAAAGGTTATTCACAATCTGAAGGAATTGACTATGATGAAACCTTTGCCCCAGTAGCCAGATTAGAAGCTATTCGACTGTTTCTAGCTTATGCATCATATATGGGCTTCAAAGTATATCAAATGGATGTCAAGAGTGCTTTTCTGAATGGTATTCTGGTAGAAGAAGTGTATGTAGAGCAGCCTCCAGGATTTGAAAAAGGAGATCAAGTATATCGTCTGAAGAAGGCTCTCTATGGTCTAAAGCAAGCACCTAGAGCTTGGTATGACACATTGTCACAATTCCTACTTGACAATGGCTACACCAAAGGCAAAGTTGATAGAACTCTTTTCAGAATACAAGAAGGAGAAGACATTCTAATGGTGCAAATATATGTAGATGACATTATATTTGGATCACCCAATCAAGATATGTGCAAGAAGTTCTCTGAACTTATGCAAGGGAAATTCGAAATGAGCATGATGGGTGAGATGAACTACTTCCTAGGACTCCAAGTCAAACAGAGTCCAGAAGGGATCTTCATCAATCAGTCCAAGTATACCAAAAGCCTATTAGAGAGATTCAAAGCTCTACAAAGCAAGACTGCAAGAATTCCAATGATGACATCTTTCAAAATGGAACCAGATGAGTCTGGACAGGCAGTTGATCAAGCTAAATATAGAGCACTTATTGGATCTCTACTATACCTTACAGCTAGCAGACCAGACATAACATTTGCTGTAGGAGTATGTGCTAGGTTTCAAGCAAACCCAAAGCAAAGTCATCTAGAAGCAGCAAGGAAGATTCTCAAGTACCTAAAAGGAACAGTCAACCTAGGTCTATGGTACCCTGCTGATGACAATCTAGATTTGAGTGGTTACTCTGACTCAGATTATGGTGGATGCAGAATAAATTGGAAGTCCACATCTGGAACCTGTCAATTCCTAGGCAACAAGTTGATATCATGGTTCTCAAAGAAGAAAACGTCAGTTGCAACCTCCACCACTGAGGCAGAATATATGGCAGCTGGAAGTTGTTGTAGTCAGCTGCTCTGGCTAGTTCAACAACTCAAGGATTACAATGTAGAGGCAAGAGAAGTCCCTATCGACTGTGATAGCAGCAGTGCCATTGCCATCACTCAAAATCCAGTCCTCCACACAAGGTGTAAGCATGTCGACATTCGACACCATTTTATAAGAGACCACCTTGAAAAGAAGGACATCAAGATGGAGAAAATTCACACAGATATCCAAAGAGCAGACATCTTGACTAAGCCCCTAGCTGAAGAAAGATTCAAGACCCTATGCTACAGCTTAGGACTCCTGGATCCAAGCATATGAAGAGCAAAGATCAGCTGAAGTCCTCAGCTGATACAATTGCTGCAGACTAGGAAAATCAGATGAGGTGAATAGACACCCTCATCTTCAGGTAAGTTTTTCCCGATGAAGACAAATAAAGCTGAGGGAAAACTTAGAGTCATTTAATCAAGGGGGGAATCAATGATACCTTAAGAATCCTTGATAAAATACTCAATCTTCTGCATTGCACAATATATATATATATATATATATATATATATATATATATATATATATACATACAGGAGACATGGACAAAGTTAATTGGTATCTATACTTAAGCAATGTATACCTATGTATAATAATAAACTATTCTTCATAAAATACTTTATCATTATACATACATACAGTATACTATTGAGTTATACTTGGTTGGATTAATACACCGTTGGCTGGATTAATCCTCACCGACTCAACAATATGCATGCACTGTACGGATTCCAAATAACTCTTGCTCAAAATTTATAATTTCTACATTCCACTAGATAGAGTCCAAATCTCTTTAAATGTGAACCCTTAGATCAAGAATCTCATTGTTGATCTTAAGAAGTAACTTTTCAGAAATTCAGACCTATCAACTCTATAGTTTTTGTCATCTTTTACTCCACCACCTCATTTCTACCTCTATAAAAAGGGAAAGTTATGGGAATACCTAAGAACACAAATTACTAACTACTATTCTTGTTTCAGGTATGGAGAGTATCGAAAGAAGAAATGGCATGGAGATCATCCCTCAACCAAAGTCTTGGGTGAAGGAGATGAAGATTTGTCCTGAAGATGGAGATGATGCAGATCAGCATACTTGGCTTACCCCACATAAGTATGCCCATGAAAACTAAAGAAAGAAGAGACGTTCTTGTTGAAAACTAAAGAAAGAAGAGATGCAGAGGACAAAGTAGCAAACAAGCAGAGCTTCTTCTCCAGGGGAAGGTCTACATGGAGAGCTTGTTACCAAAGGCCACTTTGTCAAACCATATTAGGAAAACCAAGTTCCTGTCTCTCTCTTCACACTCCATTGAAGCACCTTTCAATCTTCTCCTTCCTACAAGAGAAGCGAAGAAATTCAACAAGGACACATTAGATGCTACATCCCATCTGATGATGAGGAACATCCGATGGTGAGGAGCACCTGAACCAGTGGGATTTCATCTAGACTAGTCCCACTTGGTTAAAAGAAGGAGCTGAAAGATCCATCAAACCAGGTTGGATCATCACAGCCGAAGGATCCATCCAACCAGGTTGGATCATTTCACACAGAAGATTTACTCAGCACACTTCAATCCTCTACTCAGCTGATCAGAAGGCCAACTCAGCTGACCAGAAGACTTTCAAGAAAATCAGCAGACTTTACGAAGAAATCAGAAGACTTCACTCTGCTGATCAGATCACTTTATTTTAGAGCATAATGACTATCTTTGATCATGTAATTCATTCTAGATTTATTCCTGAATGTAATTAAGGAAATTGGCCTATATAAGGAATGAAATTCACTTATAGAAAACGGCCTTAATGATCAATTCTTGCTAAAATTCAGTCACAACGGCTAGTTTTGGTAATGATGTCATTAGCACTCAATTACTATTTTGCCAACAAATCATCGATTGACACATGGCAAATTCAGCTGGCAAAATTAAAGGAACGAGGCGAAATCAAAGAAGGAAATCTTGGGCTCTACTCCAAACTTGAATCGAATCTGACCGTTGGATCATTCATCTCTCAAGTTCTTGCTGGAGTATATATTCAAACCCTTAAACCTCTTCCAAACTCCTTTCGCTCACAATACTCAATTACTCTCAAATCACTCTCGTTCTAAATATTCTTTCCAAGCATTCCTACCCTCAAAACTCAACATGCAGAATGGGAATCATCAAAATTTACGACGAGAAGACCAAGTGTACCGACACTTTAGATACTCAAAAGTGGTCTAAGGAAGGAAAAGTTTTCACTGAGAATGCTCTGTTTTTCAAGGGCAAGCATACACCTGCGAACAAGGAGATCCTTCTTCGCTGCATCAATCTCAACCTTCGTGATTTTCTGGGAGCAGCACCAACAAATGTTTATGAACAAGATGTGCTGACCTTCTACGCAAACGCAGTGATGATGGATTCTCATGTTGAAAGTGTCATGGATGGACACAAAGTTGAGATCTCAAGAGAGATCCTTCAAGAATTGTTCGGCTTATCAAGGGGAGAGATAGACATCTCTACCTACATTATGGGAAGAGAAAAGGAGTATATGGAGATGTTTACTGATGGAAGGGTCAAGGCTGAGGATGCCTCTGGACTTAAGAAATCACAACTCGACCCCAAATTCCAAACGTTGATGGATATTGCAGGCAAGATGTTGCTTGGTAACACTTTTAGCCATGATGCTGTTACCACTTTAAAGGTTAGAGTTATGGCTGCAATCTGGGATCAGATTGATGGAGATTGGCAAGGGCTATTCTTGAATAGGATTGCTCTTGAGGCCAAGAAGGTTACATTGGACCTCCAATCAAGAGAATGGAAGGTAACATCGACTGTCAGCTTTGTCAACAAGCTGAGTGTTATCCTTCCAGAAGTACTTCCAAAGAAGTACAAGATGGGTCCTCATAAGACATTCCACATCTTCAAGTACTACTTGAGAAAAGAGGCCCTTGCTGAGGCAGCAAGGTTGAAGGAAGAAAAGAAGAAGAGATTGGCGGAAGCATCCTCTAAGGATGTTGTTGAGGAGGCAAAAGAGTCTGTTCATGACTCTACTGAAGAAGAAGAGGAACCCTCCAAAGAAAAGGCTCAAAAGAAGGCTGTTGAGGACGATGATGATGATAATCAGACCTTAGCACAACGCAGAATACTGATCAGATCTGGGCTCATCTCCCCATCTGATTCAGATGCCACTCCAACTGCCTCTCCTTTGAAAAAGGCAGGTACTTCTAATCCCTCTCTCACTATCTCACCTTCTAAATTGTCAAAGGGTCAGAAGAGAAAGAAGAATAATTCCTCTTTCACCAAAAAGACAAAGAAATCCAGGCTCCCTACTCCCATGAGCATAGCCCCTATTGCATCATTCAACCCTTCTGACGATTCCAACCCCTCTGAACCTTCAAACACTGATACCCAAAACCCTGCTGATACTCACACATCAGAGGAACAAGCCCAGCCTCAAACAACTCTTGAGTCACACTTGCCTACCCCTGCTGATACACAAATAGCAGATGACCAAGTTCATCAAACCCAACCATCTACTGATCTTCAAGTAGAACAGAAA
Source organism: Galeopsis tetrahit (assembly GCA_963675135.1). Lineage (NCBI taxonomy): Eukaryota > Viridiplantae > Streptophyta > Magnoliopsida > Lamiales > Lamiaceae > Galeopsis > Galeopsis tetrahit. The sequence continues at coordinate 54,274,827 of OY776125.1, forward strand.
ACAGACCAGCAGACTCAAAAACCTGCTGATACTCAACCTACTGAAGGTCAATCTCTCTCTCACCCTGAACATATCACTTCCCAAATCCCTGCTGATACTCACACAGTAGAGGAAAATGCCCTTCCCACTCAATACCCTATCCTCACTACCCCATCTGCACCAGAAGACTTGGCACCAGCAGACCTGGATCAAGCAGGCCCTTCTGAACCTCAGTATAGCATGGTGCACTATCCTATGTGCACAAGGGAGAAGATAATGAGGATGAAGATAGCCAACCTGCTCAAGTCTACTATTCCTGGTATTGATGAGGAATCAGTTCAGTTTGAACAAGTACTGAGAGTCTGTACTTGGATTGAGCTCCGAAGAGATGATGTGGATGACCTCATTGAAGTCATGGAGGGAATGAGAGGAAAGGCTAACTTCCTCGACTGGGAAATGGAGTAGAAAGAGGTTGCTCAAGTCAGTTCATTCACTGAGCTGTTGCCCACAGAATCCCTGACCAAGGTATGCCAAATGATTCTAGGGATCCTCACAGATGAGGATGAAGCAAAGGAAAAAGAAGTGGTGTCTGTTCCCTCTCACTTCTTTCCTAAGCATGAGCTTGATCACTTCATCTATCAACCTCATCAAAGGAATGGTCGATTATTTGCTCGTCTGGTTGATGTTACCACAGACTTTCTTCAAGAAGGCTATCTCACTGCAGAAGAACAGGGAATGGCTCTAGCTGTCTATAATCCGCCTGTCATCCCTATACTTCCCAAGGAAGCTCAAGGTATTGCCTCTCCCTCTACTTCATCTATAGATATTCGAGCAGATGTGTGTGCTCAGGTCAAGGAAGCAATCAACACACACTTCGCCAAAGGGCTAGGTATGCAGCTGGCCAGATTTGTAGAAAAGGCCATTCATGAGCAGAAGACTCATCTCACCGAACAAATCCTTGACATAGATGACAAGTTTGGTGAGGCACTCCATAATCAGCTAGAGGAGTATCTCAACTTAGAAATGAAGAAATCAGCGGACAGAACCAAGAAGTTTACTGATCTCTATACAAATGAGATCAACCGCTTAGAGAGCTCCTACACACACAGACTAGATGATGCTGAAGCAAGAGCCACTGAAGGTCAAACCCTTCTTAAGTCAGCTGCAGCAGAGAATGAGAAACTGCAGACTCAGCTGAAGGAGACAGCAACCAAATTGAAAGCACTTACTGCTAAGCTTGAAGCTGCCTCCTCCTCCAACTCTCATGCTCAGATTCTAGAGCACAACATTACTCATCTGACCCATATTGGCAAAGTTAATGCCATGGCCCTACAACAGACTCTGAAAGTAGAAATTCTGAACGCCATGAAGCCTTTTGCGGCTGCACTTGCTGAAGCCAAAAAGGGGGAAGATGTATTGATAAAAGCTCTAGAGAAGACTACTGCACAACAAGCTGTAATGGTAGTATCTCAAGATGAGCTGAATGAAACCTTGGGTGGTTTAAAAAGAAAAATCAAGAGCAGGCAAGGCAAAGGCAAAGAAATTGCTCAAGAAGACACCCAAGCTCTCACTCAAGCTCTCACTCAAGCTCCTACTGCCAAGAGTCTACAGATCACTGCCTCTGTAGAACAAGTTCCTGAGAAGAGGATGACAAGGAAAAGAAAGGCAGATGAGCAAGCAGATGAGCAAGAAGTCAAGCAAGAAGTCAGCTCTAGCAGAGCCTACTGCAGAAGAGAAAGAGGCTTTAAAGCTGAAGAAAAGAAAAGAGATTGAAGCTCAAAAGCTTAAGCAGAAGAAGCTAAAAGATGCGAAGGCAGTCAAAGCCAAATTTGAAAGAAAAATAGCCAAACTCAGGAAAACTCTCAAGGACAAAGCATTGAAAGAAAATGCCCTGGCATTGAAAGATAAGGTCCTGGTGTTTGATAGCAATTATGTGGATTATTTAGCCCTTCAAGATGAGCTACCAAGATGGTATCCCCTGAAGAAGAAGTGGCAAATTCAACACCACATAGTAAGAAAATTTGGTCCTCTCCCAACCTATGAAGATGAATTCTTCAAGTTTAATCAGTTCATGAACATTGAAGATCAAGAGTTCTGGAAAGAAGTAATCAAGACAACCAAAGAACTTGACAACTGCAGAATCCTAACTCCTGAAGAACCTAAATGGGATCCTCCCACTCTGGGCTCCGGAAGGACAGACTGGATTGAAGTCAAAAGGATTCTGGAGAAGATCTACGAAGAGGAGAAAGTTACAGACCTGCAGCACATGGAAGAAGTTCGAGCTCGTCTGTACCTTGCCTTCCGCATCTGAAGATCAGAAGACCTGATGAAGACCACTTTCAAAGCTTTAAAGAAACTATCACTTGTAATCTGTAAAAGCTCTATATATAATCAAGTTTTAGTTCTCTTTGCTTTCAAGACAAACTCTCATTGTTTTCATCAGATACTTCAGTTTTATGAATTTTATAAACTCTTATCTTACTTATTAAGAACATTTATCAAGTATAGTTTTGGCTTCATCAAAAAGGGGGAAATTGTTGGGATGTAAATTCACCCTAAGCCCCACTTAATGTTAGAATAGTTTTGATGGCCAAAACACTTAGAGTTTATAAATGTAATAGGATCAACTGATTTTGTATAGAAAAGCTTAGACTAGTCTTGTGTAATCAACTGTATGTATATCAGCTGATTAGCACAGTCCCGGCTTACATGCGCTTCCTCAAGATGAGAAGAGTAGAAGACATGAAGACTAGAAGATCCTTGAAGGCCAGATAAGTTAAGGTGCTTGTATACCTACTTATCTAATGGAGTCCAAGTTGAAGATGGGCCTAATGCAGCACAAGTATTTACCAGATCAGAAGAGTTCTACTCGACTGATATCAGAAGACAGATGCACAAGGCCAGACGAGTAGTCAGAAGACTAGTAATGCAGATCAGAAGACTAAGTACTCGTCCAGGACTCGGCTGATTCCCAAAGTCATCTTGCAATTCGAATGAAGACTTACCTTACTTAGAAGATTGACATGATCCCAGGATTGAAGCAATCAAGCAGCTGGAATCAAGGAATCAAACCAACATGGAAAGATTGCCCCAACGGCTAGTTGCAAGCAATCACCACTATAAATACAAGAGGATGAGAAATCACAAGTACGAGATCACGACGAGAGAATTCAACAAGCTAAGAAAGCAATCAAGCTAAAAGCCATATTGTTTTAAGAGTTCTCCAAGAGCCAGAATCCATAAGAACATCCCTAGCTCTTAAGTGATTTCTATCCAACCCAAGAACCTGAATCATATTCATACTTGTAAATCCTTTGATTTAGGCATAATGGTTAAGCATATTATAAGCTTGAACCATTAGTTGGAAACATTCAAAAACCCCAAACCCCCACCGAAAGGTTAAAGTTTTTGAACCCTTGCAAAGTGCAAGTGCTTACAATCACTTGTGGAGACCGTAGCAGTTAGGACTGCTCAGATCTCAAAGTCCTACCCTTGGGACTATAAAGGACAAGCCCTTGTAATTTTTGGTAAATTAAAGGGATTAAATATCACGTGTGGACGTGAGAGTGGACGTAGGATCGTATATCCGAACCACTATAAACCTGGTGTTATTTATCTTTCTGCACTTTACATTATTGTCATTTCTATACATCTTATATAGTACATATTGTGATTTAAACTATCTTCAAATCAAGGCCATAACTTTCAAACCAGCATCAGCTGAGTATTTTCCTTAAGTAAACAACTTGGCATTTTCAAAAGAAACAAAAAGAACGAGTCTAAACAAGGCCTACCATAATTCCGCATATAACCTCTGCAATCAGATCACTATAGTCATCTGGACCAGCAGACTTGTAGTCCAGCTGACATAGAGATCAGAAGAGGTTCCCAACTCTCTTGAAAAAGATTTAAAGTCTATTCACCCCTCCCCTCTAGACTTTAATCCCATTCACTACTCGTTCAGGGACCAACACTGATCTTATCTGTCTGATCAACTATGGATGAAACTAATGTGAACAAACTTCCTAAGTTCAAGATTGCAGATTATGACTACTGTAAACTCAGAATGGAGGCCATTTTCAGCTCCACTCATGATCTGATGGTGTCTGTCGTCAAAGAAGGACCTATAGTCACCATGACTCCAAACACTGCTTTACTCGAACCTACTAAAGTTGTTGGCGTACTAGTACCAAAACCAAGGTCAAAACTCACTGCTGAAGAAATGAAGCAAAATAATCTGGATAGTTTAGCAAAGAATTATATTTTACATACCTTGCCCAAAGAGTATCTGGGTAAAGTATTAAAATGTAAGACTGCTAAAGAAATGTGGGATCGACTTGTTGTCCTTTGTGAAGGTACTACTCTGATCAAGGAAAGCAAGTTGTCCACTACTGTACAGAAATTTGAATCATTCAAAATGAAAGCTGGAGAAACCATTGACTAGCTAGATACTCGATTTACACGTATTATGAATGATCTTGATGTGCTAGGAAAGTCATATACTAATAGGGAGATCAACCTGCGTATTCTTAAGTCATTAGATGATAGGTGGAAGATGGTCAAGATGATCATCAAGACCACTCAGGACATAGATACCTGTACTGCTGAAACCACATTTCAAACACTTAAGGCGCATAAATTCGAGTTGGATGAAGAAGATCCTGTAGCTAGCAGTGATAGGGAGAAAGAAATCTCTAAGAGTATTGCATTTAAGGCATCTTCCTCTAAGAAGTCTAGATCATCTATGTCTAAGTCTCCAAGCATAAAAGATGAACCAGATAGTACTGATCTTACTCTTAAGGATCAGTTGAGCTTAATGATAAAGAGGTTTGATAAGCTGAACAAACGATATGGTAGATATAAGAGATTTTACAAAGACACTAAGGCTTCTAGTAACAGGGACTCTTCTAAGACCATAAGGGATCACAAATCTTCTAAAAGGAGAGATGAGGTCTCTAATGAGAATAGAAGAGATAGGAACCGATATCGTTCTCCTACTAAACGATCTACTAATGAACCTTTGTGCTATAATTGTGAAAAGTCAGGCCATTACATCCATGAATGTCCTGATCTAAGTACAGAAGACAAGAAGGGAAAGACATTTTACTTGTCCAAATTTATGTGGATGATATCATTTTTGGTTCACCCAAAAAATGTATGAGTGAAAGCTTTTCAAAACTCATGCAAAGTAAGTTTGAAATGTCAATGATGGGTGAAATGACTTACTTTCTTGGCCTTCAAGTTAAACAATCATCTGAAGGTATCTTTATCAATCAAGCAAAATATACAAGAAATCTTTTAGACAAATTTGGTATCAAGATCTGTAAAACAGTTGGAGTACCAATGCTACCTACATACAAAATGGATCCAGATGAGAAAGGTAAGTGTGCTAATCAACCCTATTATCGTGTTCTAATTGGTTCTTTACTCTATTTAACTGCTAGTAGGCCAGATATTGCATTTGCAGTTGGTGTATGTGCTAGATTTCAGGCCAACCCCAAAGAAAGTCATGTGGAAACTGCTAAAAGGATATTAAAATATCTAAAGGGTACCATTAATAGAGGCTTGTGGTATTCTGCAGATGATGACTTATCCCTAAGTGGTTATTCAGATTCTGACTTTGGTGGTTGCAGAATAGATAGAAAATCAACTTCTGGTTCATTCCAATTTTTAGGTTCTAAGTTCATATCATGGTTTTCTAAGAAACAAAAAAGTGTGGAAACATCTACCACTGAAGCAGAATATATGGCCGCAGGAAGTTGTTGTAGTCAGCTTCTTTGGCTAATGCAATAACTTAGAGACTACAATATTGTGGAATTGAATGTACCTATATTCTCTGACAGCAATAGTGTCATTGCCATCACTCAAAATCCTGTTTTACACACTAGATGCAAGCATGTAGATGTTAGGCATCATTTTATTAGGGATCATGTTGAAAAGAAAAACATAAGAATGGAAAAGATCCATACTGATATTCAGAGAGCTCACATTTTCACAAAACCTTTGGCTGAAACTAGATTTAGAGAGCTTTGCATAAGTTTAGGATTGATAGACATGGATCCTGCATATATATAGATCTGTACTAACATTTCAGGTACTAAGCTGATACCAAGAACAGTACACCATAAAGGATAATCCAGAAAGATAGACCATGTCAAGACCACTACATTTATCACCAACAAGTAAAAAGGTTCATAAGGCGCCTAATCCCGATGAGGAAGCTGGTAAAGCTGAGGGAATTGAGAATATACATTTAAGGGGTGTTGGTCCTTGATGGAGTATGACACAAGTGTATGGGGGGGGGGGGGGAATGCACTTGTGTATGCAAATTCTTTTCTTTTAAAAACAGTTTGATCTAATCAGGGAGGTTGTCTGACAACTAGCCTGAGTGAACTTCAATAGATACTTGTCCTACTGAAAACTTATGAAGTGAACAGTTGGATAACTATCTAAAAGAGTTGCTAAGTGCGGAATGTGGTTGGCCTTTTGAAAGAATACTCCAAGTTAATTTCTGAAAACAATCAGTTGATCAGGGACTTTGTCCAAAACAATTTTCTTTGACTTACTGAAATTGATTCTTTAAGAATGATTAATTGCAAGTAATGTAAGTAAGAAAATGAATGCAATAAGTAAATGACACAGCAATTTATAGTGGTTCAGAGACTCAAGCTCCTACATCCACTTTCCCTGATTGAACATGATAATTCCTTAACAATGGAATTAGCTTGTTTTATAGTGCCAAGGTGCACTGATCAACAACACTTCCTTAGTGCTCTGATCCCTAGGATAATCTGAGTCCTAGTGCTCAATCTTTCTGAGTTAAGACTGTGTTTCTCAATAACAATCCTTAACTCCTCACTTCTACAACAAACACTACTTCACTCAATGAGGTAAGGGTTTGAGGTTTTGGTTCCAACTAATAGAGATATCCTTTACAATAAGAACAGTGTAAAGGCGTAGGATATCTCAATGCTAAGCTTGGGATATTTCAAGGAATGGCTTAGCTTTTGAAGTGATCAGGAAACTTGGGATTCTTAAGAACAACTTTGGTTTCCTTTGATTGCTTGATGATAGTTTGATAGCAGATAGTTGGATGCTTGAATCCTTGGATCACTTCTGAATTTATAGAGCAATTTGATAAATTATCCGTTGGAGAGATAACATTTCAAATTGTCTATTTGCAGCTTCCTTGAAACGGCTATGGAGGGCAACCTTCTATTATCCAGTGAGTAAAAGGCTCTCTAATGGTTGCTTGATTGAATGTGTTGACTTCTGAAAAATGCGGCTGTAAAGACTTGTGTCAGTTTCCAAATTTGCACACTTCCCAAGGTTGATTGTGGCAGACTTTGTACTCCACCAACGGTCAGATGGGACAAGTGCCCTGAACATTCCTGCTGGAGTTGGAATGTTCCAACATTCATTCAATTCTTCAGTCTTTAATGCTCCTAAGTCTTCAATGCTTTGTTCAGGCTTGTTGGCAATAAATGCTCCATTAAATTTGCCTTCTGAGTAATCATCATTTAATGCTCTAGATCATCAAAAATTCAAAGGCTTATCTCATGTAGCTCTTAATAGTACAATGTAGCTTGACTTCTTATCTTTGATCACTCAGCCATGTTGTCCCCTTCAGCAAGCTTGTCAAATAGTCAGCAGACTTTTCCTAAGAGACTTATCCCTAACAAGCTGCCTAACATTCCAGCTTTGGACAACTATCCTGAACTATAAATCTCACAATATTCCTAAGATTTAGACTTAAGCATTCTTACTGTCTCAACTATCCTAAGACAACTAGAATGATACATACTTGATTGTATCTCAACTAATCTGATCATCATCAATCAGGGGTTTTGGTATCTTAATCAAAATCATTTTATTTCCCAACAATTTCCCCCTTTTTGATGATGCCAAAACCTTATTACAAAGGGAACTTGACTTATACTAAACTTTGTCTTCAGGATGAATGACCTGGTCAACTTTCCTGAAACAAACTGTTAGCACAATAATAAATCAAGTATATAGGTTATGTTAGGTTAGTTGAGATAATGAGTTGTTATCTCTGATGAAAATAGTGATCCTTTAATATATATCATAATGCATTACAATGCTGGAAAATTAAAAGGACTCACTATGCTAAACAGACACATAACACGGATTAAAACATAGATAGAAGGGAAAGAGGACTTATGCTTCAGAGTGAGCCATCATCTTGGGGAGCAATCCCATACTGAGCCCAGACTCTCTTCTTCAATTCCCAGATGTCTTGATTGGTTCCTTTTGGGCCAGGCTTCATCTTCTCCATCTTCATAATGGAGATAAACTCGTCCAAGATCTTCCCTTCATCAATCATGTTCCCATTAAACTTGGGAGGCATGTACAGAATGGGACCAGGGGCTTTGAATTCTATCCTTTCCATGTCAGCTGCTGCAAACAACTTCTGATACAAGTCCCTGTGATTCTCAAACATGAATTGGACAAACACTTCTTCAACATTTTCACCTAGCCACTTGCCTATGACAAAGAAGTCATAGACAAAACTCCTCTTGGCCTCCTCCCATGCATCATTCAATTGGATTGGCACCCATTTGTCATGGTGAGGATATTGAGTGTCCCATCTTTGAAGCATTTGAGGTTTCAACCTTGTGTAAGAAGCTCTTCTTCTTCTTGGAGCTTTGAAATTAGCCCTTCTCTCATCTCTTGCTTTGTTGGCTTCAACCAATTGATCCATTCTTTCCTTAGCTCTCTGAAGAGCCAGCTTTTTTTGTGTTTCTGGATCTTTTCCAAAACCTTCCTCAAACAGCTTTGAGGGGTCATCAACAAGCTTGGACTTTCTCACTTCAGGCTCCTTGACCTCTTCCATTTCTTCAGCTTCTTCTTCCAGAATCTCAGGCAACTTGGCTGCTTTCTTCAGCCTTTTTGACTTTCTCACTTGGGTTGCCTCTTCAGCTTGAAATTCAGATGGCAATGTCAGGCTGGTTGGAAAATCAGTGAATGTTTGCTCCTTCCTCTTCCTATCAGTGGCTTTGGCAACTTTCCCCCTTACTTCAATCACCTTATCCTTGGGGTCCAAGCATGCAGATTCCCCTCCAGTCCTCTGTTGCCATCTAGCCTGATCTTCAACCACAGAAGCCATGGATTTCTTTACTGCAATCTGAATTTGCTCCTCTTCAGTAAGATCTTCAATATTCATAGGGCCTTTGCCTTTTCCAATGTCTTCCTCCTCCTCCACTTCAATCTCAGGCTGCTTGTCCTTTCCCTTAGGCTCTCCAATCTTCAAGGTTCCCTTTGCCCTTGCTCTCTCTCTTTCCCCCTTTTTGGCATTATCAAAACATTGGGGCTTTAACTCACTCATTGTGACAGAGAGATGGGAATGAGAATGAGTGAGGGACTTCAGCTCTTGCAGCAGATAAACATTTTCATCATGGATGTTTTGCATCCTATCATCTGCCATACTGAGAAAGGCATGGACTGGTTTCATCTTCTGGGCAACAATTTTATCAAGAGTGGCCTTCAAGGACTGATCAAGCTTGGCCTGCAACTGGTTAGTGAGATTGGCCACAACTTGATCAGAAACCTTGGCCATAAGTTCCACAGTGAACTTCTCGGCAGCTTCTTTCACCATTGCAGCTTTAAGCTCTTCAGCTTTCTTTCTCTGAGCTGCTGTCCTCTGCCTCAAGGCATCCTTGATTGTCCTCTTCAGGGCAATAACATTGTGCTTGTAGCTGTCCCTTAGGCTTTTCTGCTCTTGCTTTACAGTTTTTGTAAATGTTGCCATTACATCCTTAGCCTTTGTGACTTCAGTTGAGACTGTTTGCAGACCAGTCTCAACCCCACTGATTCTGGCATCCAAGGTGGGCAAGACTACTTCTTCAGAGCCTGTGAGTCTCATCTCAACAGATGCTAATGTCTTTCCTTGGCCATCAAGGGTGTCAGTAGTTTCTGCATGAGCCTTCCCAACTTCTCTGACCAGGATGTCCAACTTCTCTGACTGCTCCTCAATGGAAGTTGCAGTCTGTGTAGCAATTTGCAAACCAGCCTCAGTTGCATTTGCTTGTTCAAAGTAGATCTTATTCAATGTGGACATATTGGCAGAAATTGCTTCAAGGTCAACATCAGTGTCAACTGGAATGTCAGTAAGGGAAGCATCTGCAAAAATTTGTTCAATTGTGACAGCTACATAATCTGCAAAACTCAAAGGGTTAGGTAAATCTCCCTCAACACCCTCTTTCTTTTCATCTGCCAAAAGGTCTAATACATCAGCACCTTTGCTCTCATTTTCAACTATATTCTTTTCTTCATTCTCATTTGTTGGACTCACATACACTGGAGAATCAGGCCTCCTTTCACCAAGGGATTCTTCAAGTTCAGATTTAACTTGAAGAATAACCTGACTCTCATGTTGAGCTGCACTCAACATTTCAACTTCATCACCCTCTTTTTGTGGTGCACTCATACTACCAACTATCTCACACTCACCACTTTCTCCCTCTAATTTTTCATGACTATACTCCTTTTCAACTCCTTCAGGTCCTAAACCTGACACCTCCATATCCTCAACAGGATGCATAGAGGGCAGTGGATGGGAGATCACAGTGCTTGGGCTTCCCAAGTCCAGTGAGTCATCCTGAATGACTAAAGGCTGGTCAATGTCCAACTTCTCTGACATTGATGAGACTTTAGTCAAACCAGCTTCTCCTATGGAAGTCTCAACATTGTCAAGCTTTGCCTCAGGCTTAGAAGAACCATCCTTGGTCAATGTATCTTGGACTGAGTTACCACTCTTGGTCAACTCCTCTGATTTATCAGAGTCCTTAATTGAAGAGTAAGTCAAGTAATGTACCTGAGTAGAGTTTAGTCCAGGATGATTGGGGTTAGTGGTGTCATCATCATCATCATCAGCATCATCTGAGGTGCTGTCAGGGTGTTTGATCCCCTTTGCTATCCTTTCTCTCTCAACAAGCACCCTCTCAGAAACAATTGTGCAGAACAAGGCCTCAGTGGTCAACACACTGGATTTCTTAACATTGGCAAAGTGTAATAGCCTGTTCTCCTCCACCTGCCACCAGCTTGCACCCTTATCCTTGATAGCCTGAGCTATCTCCACCATTGTTCTATCTTTGATCTCAACAAGTGCTCTGAGATCATAGAACTGTTGTTGTAATCTTGGATAGTCCTTTAATCCAGGATAAAGCTGATCAACATTAGCCTTGGCAATCTGCCTTAGCATCCCCTCATAAGTATACTCTTCTCCACTGTCATCATCATTGTTTTCATCAGAAGAGTTGTCTTGAGATTCAGAGGGTTTGGGTTGGGCTTCAGGAAGGTTGGACTGGGGTTCAGTAGGGTTGGGTTCAGAAGATGTGGGGATGATTTGGGTCTCAGGTGCTGTAGAGAGCAATGTTCCTGAGGGGGTTAATGGAAGGTTCAAAAGAATGGTTTGAATGGGTGGTAAGGTAAGTTGATCACCTTCTTGAAGAGCAGTTTCAAGAAGTTTAGTGTAAGAAAGAAGTCTGGGATCAAGGGGGGAGAATAGTCTGTCTTCTATATCAGCAAGATCAGCCAAGACATCAATACCTGTCCTATCAGGGGCACCTTCAGGAGAGTAGGTTTTCTTAGCCACAATTGGAGCATCCTCAGGAGTCATGCACTCCTCTTCTTCAGGTTTTGGAGAGTCATGAGCTGGTGATATTCTCTGGGATTGAATATCAGGAGAGTTGGCTCCAGGGCTCTTGGACTTGGATCTTGATTTGGAATTAGACCTACTTGCTTGTCTAATTTTCTTTAAAAACTCTCTTTTCTGTTTCTCCTTCTCAATTAACCTCTGCTTCTCAGAAGTTTTGATGATCCTTCTTCTTCTTTCAGCTCTTGTAGGCTTTTCAAGGTCCTTGAACTCAGTGACCACTTCAGGCTGCATAGGGACAATCACCCTGAGTTCCTCATCAACTTCAGGAGGGTTGACCCCTTCTTGTTCAACTTTATCAATTTCTTCAGAAGTGGCACCTCCACTGTGGGACTGGCTGTCTGGAGAAGATTCACTAAGAATCCGCTTCATTTTCTTCATTTTGGGCTGAGATTTCACTGTCTGAGCTTTCCTTTTCCTTGGAGAAGATCTGGTAACACGTGCAACAGTCAGGGCTTGCTTTGCTGCTGCCCCTTGCTTCCTCTTTTCTGTCTTAGAAGACAACTTTCTGAACATAACTTTAAGGGCTGGAAATGGCTTTGGTTTGGCTTGAAGGTGGGTATAGTGGGCAAATCTTTCCAAGAGCAAGCTTGCTCTTGTGCAGTACTGAAGCTTTCCATCCACCACAACCTTGTGGTGCTTCACCTCCTTGAACTTATACTTTTCATTCATCATCTTTCCTAGAATGAAAGTTTTCCAATCAAACTTGACTCCTCTTTCAGCAGAGTCAATCACAGCAGCCATTACTCTTAATTTTGGCAAACTTATCTGCTCAACACTCCCAGAATGACTGAGCAAGCTTTTTACCACAATATCAAACAGATGCTCATATATTATTTTTAAGGTTTTCTTATTTTGAGCACGTGCAAGCTTTTGAGATACCTTCATCCATGGGTTTGAAAACTCCTGCTCCTCCCCTTCTCTATAAACCTCAGGGTTGAGACCTTTAGAAGGCAGCCCAAAGCTTGCATCCAAATCTTCTGAAGAGAAGATGATAGTGTGTTGAGATTCCTCATCTTCTCCTTTTTCTGCATAAGTCAGTTTGGTGCAGACATCACCTTTCTTGCCCTTCCACCTTAGATAAGCAAAGAATTCAGCCATGTATGGATTGAGGCATGAATCAGGCTTGGTGCCTAAGAATTGTTCGAGCCCTGCATCCTTCAGCCATTGAAGAACAGGATGAACTTCTTCATCTGGGCTGTCAAAAGCTACAATTTTCTCAAACCATAATGAATTTATATTGCTAAGATAGGCAAAATCAATATCCAAGGATGGATCATTGAAGTTTACCAATTCCTCTCTCTTGAGTTTGGGAGCCATGGATATGTTTTCTAGGAATGAATGGAGAGTTTGAAGGTTTGAAAGCTTTTCAGAATTTGCTTAAGGGTTTGAAAATATGGGTGCGTGAGAAATGAGGGTAAAATCTGAGGGTTTTTATATCTAGCAGTTTTATTAACTGTTGGATAATAGGAATTGTGGGTGGACAAATCCTACGACAAAATGGATAAAGTGGGGTAGTGGCTTGAGAACGGTTGGATGTAGGTTAAATGATAATCAATGGCCTTGATTAATAGCACAGTAATTAATGCAATCTTAAATGAGATTTTGCATTAAATGCTGATTTGCCATTTGGGGGCTAAAACCTTAATAGTACACGCCATCCTAAAAATAGGCTACTCTTACCCCAAGAATTCTTTTAATTGTCCAATCAATGCTAAAAATAGCACTTATCAACTTATCACCTTGGACAAACGTCCTGATAAGTGTTTTGACCTCTATTTTGACCAAAATAACTGACCAACAGTCTTGAGTGGGTCCCAATGTTGCTAACTGGGTCCCACAAGGTCAATCAACCTGACCAACATTGCTGAAGATTATATGGACAATTCTACTTAGTTTCTCTTTTAGCTAGAAATTTTCAGTGAGGTTGGTCAACTTTGCTGAAGTTCAACTTTATGAACTTTCCCCTTCATTTGAGCTCCCTTCTTCATTTCTCCATCTTCCTTGGATCAAGTAAGCCCAATTTAGCTGAAAGTTCCAGAAATCTTGCTTCAGCTAAAGGCTTTGTCAAGATATTAGCCTTTTGCTTATCAATGTGAATTTTGATAAGCTTGATATCTTTCTTCTCCACATGATCCCTTATGAAATGATGCTTGATATCAACATGTTTGCATCTGGTGTGGAGCACTGGATTCTGTGAAATGGCAATTGCACTATTGTTATCACAGAATATGAGAACTTCATTGGTAATGACTTTGTAGTCTCTGAGTTGCTGTCTGAGCCAAAGTATTTGAGCACAGCAACTTCCAGCTGCTACATATTCTGCTTCAGCTGTTGATGTTGCAACTGTATCCTGCTTCTTTGAAAACCATGAGATCAACTTGCTGCCCAAAAACTGACATGTTCCTGAGGTAGATTTTCTGTCAATTCTACATCCTCCATAATCTGCATCTGAGTATCCAGTGAGCTCAATATTGTCATCTGCTGGATACCATAATCCAAGATTCTCAGTTCCCTTGAGATATCTTAGAATTCTTTTGGCAGCTTCAAGATGACTCTTCTTTGGATTTGCTTGAAATCTGGCACATACTCCAGCTGTAAATGTGATGTCAGGCCTACTTGCAGTGAGATATAGCAGGGATCCAATGATGCCTCTATATTCAGTGGAGTTGGTGGATACTCCACTTTCATCAGGATCCATCTTCCAGTTGGTATTCATTGGAATTCTAACTGGTTTGCTTGAAGCACATCTAAACTTCTTGATCATGTCCCTGGTGTATTTGGCCTGATTGATGAATATCCCTTTCTTTGATTGAGTGACTTGAAGTCCCAGAAAGAAATTCATCAATCCCATCATGGACATCTCAAATTTAATTTGCATGATTTTAGAGAATTTCTCACACAATTTCTCATTTGGAGATCCAAATATAATGTCATCCACATAAATTTGGACTAACAAAATATCATCTCCTTCACAGATTCTGAACAAAGTTCTATCAACAGTGCCTTTGACAAAACCATGATCTAGGAGAAACTGTGATAAGGTGTCATACCAAGCTCTTGGAGCTTGCTTCAGGCCATAGAGAGCTTTCTTCAATCTGTACACCTTGTCACATTCTTCAAAGCCTGGAGGCTGTTCAACATACACTTCTTCTTTAAGTACCCCATTGAGAAATGCACTCTTCACATCCATTTGATACACCTTGAATATCATGTGAGCTGCATATGCTAGGAAGAGTTTGATTGCTTCAAGTCTGGCCACTGGTGCAAATGTCTCATCATAATCAATCCCTTCAGATTGACAGTATCCTTTGGCCACCAGTCTTGCTTTGTTTCTCACAATGATGTCATTTTCATTTTTCTTATTTTTGAATACCCATTTGGTTCCAATGAAATCTTGATGAGTTGGCCTATCCACCAGTTCCCACACTTCATATCTGGTGAACTGGTTCAGCTCTTCTTGCATGGCAATAATCCAGTTGGTATCTTGAAGTGCTTCCTCAATATCCTTTGGTTCCTGTTCTGAAAGAAAATAACAAAACAAAGCACTTTCTCCATGAAATCTTCTAGTTTTGATCCCTTCACTTGGATTACCAAGTATCAGGCTAGTTGGGTGGTCATGCAACCAAGTCCTTCTAGACCTGATCCCTTCAGGAGGAATATCCTCTTCTGAGGTTGGATCACTAGATTCATTAAATTCAGGAAAGTTAATTGAAGGATCAAGTTCAGGATCATATTTAGGGTCATTGTCCTCATTGTCAGGGATATTGACATTTTCATTGGTTCCCCCTTGAATATTGGATCCATTAACTACCTCAGCAGAGCCTGCTTCTTCATTGGTAGTTGTTACCTGGTTTTGAACTGGGATGGGGTCAGTCAATTCAATTTCTCCTTCAGGTTGGTTGTCCTCTGGTTGATTGCCATCAGGTAGGTTGTCCAGTTTCTGATTTACATGGAGTTCAGGCTAGGCAACATCTACAAACATTGTTTCCTTGCTTTGAAGCCTTAATCTGGTTGTTCTTTGTGTTATCTCATCAATATTCAGGTTTCTGTCCCTGAACTCATTAATAGATTCATCAAACACAACATGAGGTGTTTCTTCCACAACAAGGGTTTTGCAATTGTAAACTCTGTAAGCTTTGCTGATTTGTGAATATCCAACAAATATTCCTTCATCAGCTTTGCTGTCAAAAGCTTTCAATTGCTTTTTCCCATTATTGTGAATGAAACACTTGCAACCAAATATATGAAAATAGGTAACAGTGGGCAATCTACCTTTCCATAGTTCATATGGAGTTTTACCTTGACCTTTAGTTATTAAGGACCTGTTTTGAGTGTGGCATGCAGTGGTGATGGCTTCAGCCCAGAACCTTTTAGGCAATTTGGATTCAGGAATTAGTGTTCTTGCTGCTTCTTTCAAGGTTCTGTTCCTTCTTTCAGCAACACCATTTTGCTGAGGAGTTCTTGCTGCAGAAGTCTAATGAGAGATGCCATTTTTACTGCAGTACTCATTGATGTATTAGTTTATGAATTCAGTGTCTTTGTCTGATCTGATCTTGACAATACTTAGGCCCTTTTCATTGCTCAGTTTCATCAGCAGTTCAGGTAGCTTGACTTGGGTTTCCTTTTTATTTAGGAGGAATACTACCCAAGTGTACCTGGAAAAATCATCAACAACTACTAAAGCATATTTTCTTCCATTTATGCTTACTTGTATAATTGGACCAAATAAATCCATGTGTAGTAGCTGGAGAACTCTCTAAGTGGAAATGACAGGCTTTCCTTTGAATGAAGTTTTGATTTGCTTTCCTTCCTGACATGGCTAACACACATGTTCCTTGGTGAACACTTGATTTGACAGCCCTTTCACTAGAGAGTTCCTTGCCAGTTTGTTGATGGTTTTGAAGTTCAGGTAGTTCAGTCTTTTGTGCCATAGCCAGCTTTGCTCACTTGTGCTCTTGGCAACAAGACAAACTGCTTCAGGGGTTTTGCTCCAGTCTGCAAAATAAACATTTCCCTTCCTCACCCCTGTTAGTAGCACCTGTTGTGTTGATTTATCTTTGATAATGCATTCATTTGGTGCAAATTCAACATTGTATCCTCTATCACAGATTTGACTTATAGATAGCAAATTATATTTTAGGCCTAGGACATATGAAACATTAGTAATTTTCACACTACCAATATTTAATGTACCATAACCTCTTGTGATCCCTTGAGAGCTATCTCCAAAGGTTACTGAAGGACCATCTTTTTCAATGAACTCTGAGAGAAGCTCCTTGTTTCCAGTCATATGTCTTGAAAATCCACTGTCCAAGTACCATGTTGTTCTCTTGTTTATGCTTCTCTTCTTCTTGTGGTCCTTGCAGCCCTGCAAAGTCAAACTTTAGGTACCCTTTGAATGTTGGGTCCTAGGGGGTTAGTTGTACCTTTTAGAACCCAAATCTGCCTAATTACTCTGATTGACTCAAAGTGACTGACTTGGTTTCCATTTACATCTACATACACAGTCCTACCCTTAAATGCCTTGGGTGGTTTCTGTGCATAAGTGTTGGTCTTGTAAGGTTCAGGAGAGTTAGTGAATTTCTTTGGGACATGTCTCCTGAAGTTACTTAGACTTAGGTGCAGCTTGGTAAGACCTTTGTGGATAAGTGTTCGGATGGCCTTTTCCCTTTGGCATGAAGGGTCTAGGCTTCCTGAAACTGTTATACCTTTCAGTGGGGTTGGGCCTCAATCTGTTCAGTTGAGGTTGCCTCATTTGAGTTGGCCTTTTCTGAGTAGATTTTGGACAACTCCACTAATGAGTGTTCAGATGGATTGGCCTTCCATTGGTTCTATTCTTCTTAAACTCATTTCTCTTGTGTACAATGTCCTTAACCTTTTCCTTTAGTTTGGGTTTAGGAGCATTGTTCACTTGAGTAGGTATAAGAGTTTCCTTACCCTTACCCTTGATCAGTGGCTGGTTCACTTCCATTTCATTTTGTTTTTGTTGAGCCACTGACCTTACAAAGGTCATCTTAGTATTGCTTGTTGAAGCAATTCTAAGACCAGGTGAGGGTTCAAATGGATTAAAGCCTAATCCACTTCTTTGAGCCATTGGTCTTTGAAACCCTTGAATTTCCTCTATTGTCTTAGAGGATTTGTTCAAGGCAGACATTTTTACCTTTAGACTCCCCTCACTTAATTTAAGAGTATCAAATTCATTTGAGAGATTATCAAATTTAGCTTGAAGAGTTCTAAGGTCAAAGTCCTTTTTCTTCAGAGCCAGATTTTGTTCATCAATCAACTTTTGTTGTTCAGAGACTTTGAGGGACATTTCATTATGTTCTCTCACAATCTGCTGACACAACTAAGTTGATCTAATGTCAAACTCAGGTTCAGGAAGGTTGGAGGTTTTGACTTTAGATCTCAATTGTTCATTTTCTCTCAATGCCATATTGCATACTTCTTGTAGTCTGGTGAAATCCTCTAGTAACTTTCCAAAGTTGAGTTTTAAGTGGATTTCACTGGACTCATGTGTGTTATTTGAAGAGTTGGAAGATGAACATACCTCTTCATTCTCAAAGGCCATTTGACAGTCCTCATCACTGTCACTGTTGGAGAATAGCCCATCATCAGATGAGTACACACTTTCCTCACTAGCTGACTCTCCTGCTACCATGGCCTTTCTGTTGTTCAGCCTCTTGTCTCTTTTGTTCTGCCTCTCTTTTCTTTCTTTTGATCTTAGGTCAGGACAGTCATACTGAAACTGACCTTTTTTCTGGCAGTTGTAACACACATCTTCATCATCATTCCTCTTGCTTGAGGACTCCTTCCTCCTGGATGATGATGGTTCACCTTTGCTGTATTTCTTTTTATCAGCATATTTATCTTCTTTCTTTTCATTAGAGAGTTTGTCCTCTGATTTGCTGTCAGAAGAAATGAATCTTCTCCTGGTCCTGTTGTCTTGGTAGAATTTTTTGTATCTACCAAATCTGGAGTTGAGTTTTTCGAATCTCCTAGCCATGAGTGCCAGCTCCTCCTTCATCTCAGTCTTGGAGACAGTTTGAGATGATCTCTGTGCATTCTTCTTTTCTGTCTCAGCAGCTTTGAATGCAACACCTTTGCTTGAGGAAGATGGCTCTTCATGCACCTTCTTTATGTTCAGATCAAACTCATATGCTTTGAGTTCAGAGAACACTTGTTGCATGGGTATGTTGTCAAGGTTGCTGGTGTTCTGCATCATGACTGAGTATATGTCCCACTTGGATGTGAGACTTCTCAAGATTTTTAGAGCAACTTCTCTTTTGGCATAGAATTTGCAAATAGAGTTTATTTCATTCATGATGTCAGTGAATCTGCCATCAAGATGATTAATAGTTTCATTGGTCTCCATAGTAAATTGTTCATATTTTTGGATGGCCACTTGAAGCTTGTTTTCTTTGATCTTTTGGGTACCCTCACACATAAGTGCTAGGGTATCCCAGATCTCTTTTGTTGTGGTGTAGTGATACACTCTTCCCATCACTGTATCTGGAATAGTCTGGTACAAAGTGTTCATGGAAATGTAGTTCAGGTTGTGTCTTTTTCTTTCTTCAGCTGTCAATTCATCCTCATCCTTTGGCAGTAGTTCCCTTGGGTATGCTTTCTGAGCATCAGTGACCTTGGGATTTAGCTTGGTAAAGGTGAATGGTCCTCTGGTGATGACTTTGAGCATTTCATCATGCTGGCAGGCAAGATGTGCTCTCATCCTGATCTTCCAGAAGTCATAGTTCTCTATTGAGAACATTGACAGTTTGTGATGTGAAATATGATTCACTTGATTTGGACCTATGTTGTTGATGGTGTTGACAACATCTCCTGGAACTGCATTGTTTGCCATTTCTAGATAATTTGGTCAGATAAGCACAAATAAGGTTTTTTTTTTTTTTCAGAAATTGGATCAGTTCAGTGACCACAGAAAATTGTGATTTGAAAAGCCAGATGGATTTTCAGAGGCAGTGGTCTTTGAACCCCTGCTCTGATACCAGTTGTTGGTCCTTGATGGAGTATGACACAAGTGTATGGGGGGGGGGGGAATGCACTTGTGTATGCAAATTCTTTTCTTTTTAAAATAGTTTGATCTAATTAGGGAGGTTGTCTGACAACTAGCTTGAGTGAACTTCAATAGATACTTGTCCTACTGAAAACTTATGAAGTGAACAGTTGGATAACTATCTAAAAGATTTGCTAAGTGCGGAATGTGGTTGGCCTTTTGAAAGAATACTCCAAGTTAATTTCTGAAAACAATCAGTTGATCAGGGACTTTGTCCAAAACAGTTTTCTTTGACTTACTGAAATTGATTCTTTAAGAATGATTAATTGCAAGTAATGTAAGTAAGAAAATGAATGCAGTAAGTAAATGACACAACAATTTATAGTGGTTCAGAGACTCAAGCTCCTACATCCACTTTCCTTGATTGAACAGGATAATTCCTTAACAATGGAATTAGCTTGTTTTATAGTGCCAAGGTGCACTGATCAACAACACTTCCTTAGTGCTCTGATCCCTAGGATAATCTAAGTCCTAATGCTCAATCTTTTCTGAGTTAAGACTGTGTTTCTCAATAACAGTCCTTAACTCCTCACTTCTACAACAAACACTACTTCACTCAATGAGGTAAGGGTTTGAGGTTTTGGTTCCAACTAATAGAGATATCTTTTACAGTAAGAACAGTGTAAAGGCTTAGGATATCTCAATGCTAAGCTTGGGATATTTCAAGGAATGGCTTAGCTTTTGAAGTGATCAGGAAACTTGGGATTCTTAAGAACAACTTTGGTTTCCTTTGATTGCTTGATGATAGTTTGATAGCAGATAGTTGGATGCTTGAATCCTTGGATCACTTCTGAATTTATAGAGCAATTTGATCAACTATCCGTTGGAGAGATAACATTTCAAATTGTCTCTTTGCAGCTTCCTTGAAATGGCTATGGAGGGCAACCTTCTATTATCCAGTGAGTAAAAGGCTCTCCAATGGTTGCTTGATTGAATGTGTTGACTTCTGAAAAATGCGGCTGTAAATACTTGTGTCAGTTTCCAAATTTGCACACTTCCCAAGGTTGATTGTGGCAGACTTTGTACTCCACCAACGGTCAGATGGGACAAGTGCCCTGAACATTCCTGCTGGAGTTGGAATGTTCCAACATTCATTCAATTCTTCAGTCTTTAATGCTCCTAAGTCTTCAATGCTTTGTTCAGGCTTGTTGGCAATAAATGCTCCATTAAATTTGTCTTCTAAGTAATCATCATTTAATGCTCTAGATCATCAAAACTTCAAAGGCTTATCTAATGTAGCTCTTATCAGTACAATGTAGCTTGACTTCTTATCTTTGATCACTCAGCCATGTTGTCCCCTTCAGCAAGCTTGTCAAATAGTCAGCAGACTTGTCCTAAGAGACTTATCCCTAACAAGCTGCCTAACATTCCAGCTTTGGACAACTATCCTGAACTATAAATCTCACAATATTCCTGAGATTTAGACTTAAGCATTCTTACTGTCTCAACTATCCTAAGACAACTAGAATGATACATACTTGATTGTATCTCAACTAATCTGATCATCATCAATCAGGGGTTTTGGTATCTTAATCAAAATCATTTTATTTCCCAACAAGGGGGAATCTATGATTTCTTAAATATCCTTTCTGTCGACTCAGAGCACTAGTCACCTTAGAACAAACCTTGCAAGACCTATTCTCAATTATTCTTTAATGTTTTGTACTGTATTTCACCAATATTCGCATGAACTAACACTTCTACCAAGGTGAAACAGGCACAGAAGAGGAGTTCTCCACTGAAGGGGGAACTGATCTGATTACAGAATTAACCTGTCTACAGAACTGATCTGATTACAAAATTAATCTGTCTATAGAACTGGTCTGACTACAGAGTTAATCTGTCTACAAAACTGATCTGACTACAGAGTTAATCTGTCTACAGAGCCGATTTGACTACAGTACTGATCTGATAAGTGCTGTGCTGATGTCAAAATATTGAAAGAGTAATAATCAGAAAAGTTGGAGTACTGATATGATGATTACTATGCTGACTTCAAGAACTGATCTGATCTTGAAAAGTGTACTCAGCTGATCATAGTGCTCAGCTGAACCCAGATAAGTAAAGTTCATTATTTTAAAAGGTAAGAAAATGAAGTGAAGTGTGCTTGGAAACAACTGTGCTGATATACATCAGAACAGTATTCTGCCTTAGAAAAATTCTAAGTCAAGATCTGTTCGAGATTAGAGTATTAATAGAGAAGATTAATACACTTTTCTATTTTTGACCTAATTTTATGGTGTATATCAATAGCAGCTTGACTCCAAAATTTAGAAAGGGTTTCGTGAATCTGGAACGTTTTTTTAAAATTCACAAATCTCAAAGCTCAATCTAAACTACACAACGTGCGGAATCAATTCAATGTGAGCCCTAGATTCGAATTGAATTGGATATCCACGATCTAAACACTTCATCTTCTTCATTCTTTCACTTCTGAAAATTTACGAGCTTGAATATTCTCAAAACTTTACCATTCTACCTCCTAATATTTTACACTTCTTCAATGGCGATTATCGAAATTGTAAATCACTCTAACGAAGTTGTAGGTACTTTCAATCCTTCAAAATGGATCAAGGAAAAAGGCATATTCGTGGAAAATGCTGTATATTTCGTCGGAAGGCAGAATGCAGAAAATCAAGCCATTCTCACAATGTGCGAGGAATGCGGCCTAAGGAAGTTCCTAGAATCATTCCCCAAGATGGTTTTTGAACCTGAGGCAATGGAATTCTACCTACAGCTCCATGGCGACAACAACGTTGTAAAATCGATGATTTCAGGGAACAGAGTGTCCTTGACAAGAGAACTTCTAGGTATTGCTTTAGATTTACCCGAAGGTCCGGTTCATATTATGAGTTAAATGGGAGGGCAAGAAAAAGCATGTGTTGGAAGATGGACTGGAGAAGAACCAAAATCGCTGCAAAATCTTAAGAAGGCTATTCTTCCAACAAATCTTCAGTTATTAATGTACATTGCCAGAAAATGCTTGTTAGGGCAACATCACAACCAAGATGCTCTTACGAATCTGAAAATTCGTGTTATGGATGCGATTATTGATCGGGTTGATGGTGATTGGCAAGGATTCTTTCTTGAAAGGTTATTGAGTGAGAAGGACAAAGTTTTGTTCGATGAGGAGTCCAAGGTATTCTCAATAAAAGCCATGCTTAGCTTTGGAAACAAGTTGAGCATCCTGCTACCTACTCTTGTGAGCAGTAAGGTTGACTGGAGTCCACATAAGAAATTCCATCAAGGCAAGTTCTTGTTTAAGAAGGAATCACTGGAATTTGAACAAAAGAACCCACAGCAAGAATCTGGTGGATCAATGTTTAAATCTGATGATGAGGAGCCTGAAATTAGATCAAAGTCATGGCATGTTCAAGCAGATTGAGAGGTAAGAAGGATAAGAAGCTGACCCCAGAGAAGTCAGAGCAGTCAGTTGCTATTATGGAGAAGGAAGCTAACTCGGAGAAAGAGGTAAATACTTCCAGCCTTGTTGTTATTCATAAAAGAACAAAAGGTAGAGGTTTTACTAGACCTAGGAGAAAGCTTAAGAACATTTCTTCCACTCCTTCAAATTCTGATCAAATTCCTACTCAACCAATTGATCAACATCATACTCATTCTGATGAGTCAGTACACTACTCACCTATTCATCAGAACAGTCCTCTTTCATCTCCCCAGAACACTACGT
This sequence comes from Galeopsis tetrahit, assembly GCA_963675135.1. NCBI lineage: Eukaryota > Viridiplantae > Streptophyta > Magnoliopsida > Lamiales > Lamiaceae > Galeopsis > Galeopsis tetrahit. The sequence goes on from OY776125.1 coordinate 54,298,245, forward strand.
TTCAAACCACTCCCCAAGCTAGTCCTCAAAATCAATCCACTCCCCATTTTTCACCTGAACCAGTTCATGACCACTCTACTGACCATGAATTTGAACCTTCTTCTGAACCCATTCGTATCCATTCATCTCCTGAACCTAAACACATTGAACCCAAACCTGCTTGTTTAATGGAATACACTATCTGTGATAAAGAAGAACAGATTAGAATGAATCTGAGAAATACTATTCTGAAGGAATTTTATGGTATAGATGAAAGTTATATAGTCTTTGAGCAACTTCTTAGGATTGGCACTTGGGTGTATCTAAGAAGAGTAGAGTTGGATGAGCTTTTGGTGGTTATGGAAGGTATGGGTGGTTCTGCAGTTTTTAGAAACTGGGAACAAGAGTAGAAAGATGCAGTTGGTGTTAACTCTTTCACTGAGTTACTAACTCTAGAGTCTGTTGTGCAAATGGTAGAAAGGTTAACTGGTTTTTCAAATGTTGTGGAAAATATTGAGACTGATAAACGAGATGTTGATACTGATGTCAACATGGAAGCTGAAGAAGAGCATGTTGATGCTGATGTCAACATAGATGAGCAACTTGTTGAAGATTGTGCAGTTGCTGATGACAATGCTACTGAGGTGTTTGAGAACACAGTAGTCATTGAAAATACTAAGGTTTTAGAGGAACAACAAGAAGTATTGGTTGCTGATGAAGTGGAAAGCACACCAATCTTTGCTGAAAATGTTGTTGTTCCTGATGCTGTTCAAGAAGAAATAAGAACAGCTCCTGCTGTGAATGATCAAGATAACTCAAGCTTTGAATCTTTGAAAAGGATTAATGAAGAACTGCAAGCTGAGTTGGAAGCTGCTGTGAAACAGTTTCAAGAGGCTACTGGAAAGATTACTAAGCTGACAGCAGAGAGTGCTTACGAACGCATAATGGAGCACACTATGTCAAAGATCTATGATCTTCATAGACTACAAGAGAAAAAGTTATCTCAAGAGTTGCATAACAAGTTGGAGCAACACTTCACACCCTTGAAGGAATGGCATGATGAAGCCAAAAAGGGGGAAGAAAAGATAATGAAAGTAATGGAGCAAACTCAATCACAACAAGCTCAGTTGGTTGTGAGTCAAGATGAGTTAAAAAAAGAAATTGTTAGTTTGAATCAGAAGATTAAACTAAGGAAGCAACAAGCTACTCAAACTCAAGTTGTTGAGAATGTTGAAACTGCTAAGAAGAACATTGCTGAATCTTCTTCTGGAAAAAGAAAAAGAAAAGTCATCTTAAGTGATGATGAAGATGAAAAGAAGTCTGAAGACACTGGTAGGATTACCAGATCCAGAAGCAAGTTGAAACATGTAGTTTCAAGTGATCAACCTAGTGAAAAAGAGATGGTTGAAGCACAGAAGAAACTTGAATTGCTGAAAAAGAAGAGAGCTGAAGCAGAACTGAAAAAGAAGAAACTTAAAGATGTTGAACCTTTGAGTAAAAGATTTGAGAATAGAGTTGCTGCTTTGAAAAGAAAGATGAAAGCAAAGAAGACTGGAAGTCTTATAGAAGAGAACTTTGTTGATTTTATTGTTGATTTAGATAATATGGATTACTGGAATGATCTGAAGATAAAATGGCAAGTAGCAAATCATATTGTTAGGAAATTTGGATTTCATTCTAGCAGAGAAGCAGAATATGATGATTTTCAAGATTTCATGAACAACATAGCAAGAGACTTCTGGGAAGATATCTTGTTAACTGCTGGTGCTGCTGATATAATGATCTTATGTCCCGAAGAGCCTATTTGGGATCCTCCAAGATTAGAGAATGGAGAACCAGATTACAAAGAAATTGGTAACATCATTGAGAAGATCATTAAGGATGAAGGCATCAGTGATCATCAACACATGATGGACATTAAGACAAGGCTGTATGTGGCATTTAGGATCCGATGATGAAGAATGAAGATGAAGGACAAGCTCACAAGATAATAATTCTTAACCTTATCTTTATTTCTATATTTTCTATATTTTCATATTCTTGATTAGGTGTAATATATGAATTATCTGATCTGATATGAATATGAATCTGGAATTTTGACTTTGATGAACTTTTATGATATACTATATACTTAACTACTGATTTATTAACATTTAAGTAGTTTTGGCTTCATAAAAAAAGGGAAAATTGTTGGGATATGAATCCTTGAAACAATGTTCTAGTTGATGATTATATGTTTTGATGGCCAAAAGCAACTTAAAGTTAATGATATATGTGGTTGTAAGTCATCTTAACTACGTCATCTTGATGAGTCATGAAAACTAAGTTTACTGATCTTATATGTTACTGATCTGATATATGAACTGTTAGGAACTAAGCTGATGTTTGTATTGTATAGACAACTTATAGTGTAGGACTTAGATGTACTCTTCTGTATGTAGTTCAGATGATGTATAGATAGGTTTTATATTTGTAAGTTTGTATTCTGTTGTAATCAGTATTGTAAAGTTCAGAACAGTAGATTAGAACTTGATCAGAAGACTATTGAAGACTTAGAAGACTACTTCAGAATAAGAAGACTTTCAAGAAGAGTTGAATTGAAGCTCAGAGATATAAGAGAAGTATTCTGAAGACGTTCAGAACAGTTGTTGAGAACTGTGCTGACTGACTAAGAACGGTAAAACTAGGAAGAGTAAGTTTACTGTGCTGAGTTGGTGTAATTGAAGAATAAGTTTGGAAAACTTATTAATTGAAGAGTCACTGAATATAGTTGAAGATATGCTGACTTGGATAAGTTGAAAGAAGTTAATTCAGTTACAAAAGGATAAGTTACAAAAATAGTTTTAGAGTTAGTTGAGAGTTAGTTTCACAAACTGCTAACTGTCATACTAATGTCTATAAATACTGTGTGATCTTCTACTGCTAAGACTACTGATCTAAGAGCAATCAAAGAGAATTAAAAGTCTTCGAAGCATTCAAGAACTCACAGAGTTAAAGGAGATCAAAGAAGAGAAGAGCCACTGAATTGAAGAGAAGAATCAAAGGCTACTACTCAAGAGAAGTTTTACTTTACTATTTTAGTTTGTGATTTGTTGTAAACAAGTGTGCTAGTTACTTGTGAAATTACTAGTACATCGAAGATATACATGGTGGTATAATCGACAAGATCAAAATCTTAATCTTGGGACTTTAAGCCACAAGAAACTCAAGAAGGAAGAGTTAATAAAACTTCACAACTGGAGTTGTGAGAGTGGATGTAGACATTTGTCGAACCACTATAAATCTTGTGTGTTGATTTACTTACTGTTTATATTTGTTTAAACATACATATTCAAGATCTAAATCTAAATTGAGTATAAAACTGGAAGTACTGAGCTGACCCAGTAAGAGCAGTACTATTCAGAACACTATTCCGCATTAAACTCTGATATTTTGAAAGATTTTTAAAAGTCTATTCACCCCTCCCCTCTAGACTTTTACTAGCTTAATCAATCTTAACTGAAATTTGGGACCAACACCTGGGATAACCAGTCCATTTCTGAAATAAGAAACATCAGAGGTCAGCAACACAAAGACTATTATATACACAAGTAAGAAGGGCCCGAAGGACACATAAATTACCATCAGAGGGCTCGAGAGAAAGTTCCTGAGTGGTGAATCCAAAATGGGAAAGGGCACGGGGATTATTGCAGATAGAAGAAACGTCAAAGGGGCTATAAATCTGGGCATGTGCATTGAGATTGTCTATAATGGGCATATTAAAAGATAGGCTCGGGGGAGAGAGAGAGAGCCTCGAACCTGAGGGTTCTCATAGGCCCAGTGCTGATGAGTAAATCCCCAAGCCGCGGGAGGAGTTACAAAGAACCAATAATCTCTCCAATCGGAGCACCCATCAGGAAGTTTTCCCAAAAAAGCACATGCACGCCTAACCCGACCACAAGTATAAAAAAACCCATCAAATAACTTATAACTAAACTGGCTCAGGAAAAGTTCGGCTGAAGGTTCTCCCCCATTTCCCTTAATCAGGGCATAAAACCCGATCATCGTTTTAAGGGAGTTAGGGGTGAACTGATTTAGAGGAACTCGTAGGGCGTTTGATATTTGGCACAAATAATCAGGCACGGGAAATCTAAGTCCGACCTGCAATTGTGCATCCCAGAAAGCTAAATTAGGAGTTTGGAAAAATTTTGGTCTTTCGTCATTATGAGGAATTTTAACCGAGAAATCGGGGGGGGGGGGGGAGGGGAGCTTGAATTCGGTGATAGGACTCTATGGTGGCTCGGGTTACAAGGGAACTACCCGCTATTTTGTCGGCTAAGTGAGTGTTAGTGATCGAAAAAAGTAAAGTAGACATGGATTCAGAGCTATCAGTTGAACCTAACTCTACGAAGTCGGAGGATGCAGACATTATCGCAAAATCCCTAGGGTCTAAGAAGTAAAAAATGAGAAACACGGAAGAGCTATACCTAAGGCCGAACACCCTAAGAAGAGAAGACGACAACATGGTGCTTTAAACGTGGAACTCCGCAAGCCTACAACCCTCGAGTGTCGGAGCAAAAGTGGGAAATGTCGAAAAAAAGTAAGGTGCTATGAAGGGGAAGATTATATATAGCGGCAAAAATTTGGGGGTGGTTCAGATATTCTCGCATGGGCTGAATGGGCCTAAGACTTGGCCCCAATTAAGTCGGTTGTAGCCCAGATGCAAAGAACTCTTGAGATATTGAGATAATGCATCCTGAAGAGAGAAGGAAGCACATTTAATGAAGACGCCAGTTCCCGAGAAAAAGGTGATTTGATGGCCTGGTTGCTGGGATTCGCGCGGAAGCCGAGGCATCACACGCTTTGACTCTTAAACAGATTTAATGCATGTTCGAAGGCCGAATAACCCCCAGCACCCCGAGGTACTGGAGGTCCCGAGAGCATATAACACATCATCTAACACTTATGCAAAAAATTACTCCGTCCAGGTCCCAACCTGAGACTCCCCAAGGGCCCCTTGGTCCGTAAGCATGAAAGTGTCACATGATGCCCTCCGAAAGGGTCTGATCTTCATTATTATAATACCCCTTGAGTATATGCTTTGAAATTTGAAACAGGGTCTCCCCGGCACCGGATTCAAAATCACACCTAAGACCTCTAGGTCCTGCAGTTACTGGAGGTATGAAAAATAATCGACACATTCATCTCCTACTCTCATAAGTGTAACCCACTTTACGAGAGTAGGGGGGAGTGGTTGATGTGGATAAAATGTGTCGTCCAATAACATATTGACACGTGGTCTTCGAGTAAATTATACTTAATCCAATTACATATTTATTCATTTATTTATCTTCATTATTATATTCATCATGGGCCTTTAGATATTGAATTGGGCCTAGAATGGGCCCAATCACACAAAGGTCCAGGTAAATGGGCTGGACTAGCCCCAAGAACAACGAGTCAGAAGTCCTTCCACCTTTGTAGCGGAGCAGTTGGGCCAGAATCTGGATTCTCGCTATTCAGACCTAGCGAGCTCGAGCTCCCCCAGGTCCTCGAGGTTTAAAATCCCGAATCTTGCGCCCCTAGCTTTGACCATGTTACACGAGTGATTAATGGGCGAGATTATCTTGTCCACTCCCCCTATTTTCGGAGTTCCAAAGCATGAGTAAGAGGAAGGAGGTTATGGGCTTAGCCCACAAGGTGGGAAGTTGAGGAAAAGGGGGAAGTGGACAACCCTTCCCCAAGGAGGTACTATTTAAGCATTTTTACTTACTATTTCTAGAGAATAACGACTTACACACTTAACCAACGTAAAAACACAGTTTCTCACCAGAAAAGTGTCTGACATTCTTTCCGGCGAAGCTGTAGGAGCTAAACCAAAGCTAACCTACCTTGAAATCCTGTTTTCTCCGATTACTCCTACTTTGAGCTATAACCGAGCTCCTTATATACAAGGATTCTTCCTCACTGCTATTTTCTGACCACATTTCTGACTTGAGCGTCGGAGGCCCAACGTCGGGGACCTCTCCGGCAGGGTTTTTGCAGGTTTAAAGGCCTTTTTGGAGACGAAAAGTGCGGTTGTTATCCATTGGACGCTTGCGTATTCTTGGACGTAAGGTTATACAACTGTCCTAAACGTTTTGTGTTCTCTTTTGACACATCAATTATGAAGATAATTTTGTAAACTTTTATGTATAAAGTAAATAAATAAATTGACTTGTATGTATATATGGAGTCAGATGATGTTTTGTATAAAATTATGAATATTGTGACGGTGTAGTTAATAAAAGGTTTTCCATTTTAAAGGTAAGAAAGTTATTATTGAACATCTTAAAAAGGAAGTGTAAAAGTTATTATGAGAAAAAGTGAATATTTTTCAAGTCGAACCTGAAAAGATTTTTTATAAAAGATAGAGGACCTGACCAATGTTTTTCAAGCGCTTTCGACCTCGCGAGACGAATTGAGGCACCCAAGATTTTTTATACTTCAAGACCGCTTTTATGCCTATTAAATCTAGGGGGAGTTGCATTTTAGTGCCATTACCAATAGGTGCTACCTCTTTAAATAGTTTCATTTAGGTGCAAAATGTCTTGTAAGATTACATTCTTACCCTTACGTGTAGAAAATAAGATTCTTACCCTTATACTTTAGAATATAACTTTTTCTAGTCTTGTCAACTTTTCTCATCTCTCCTAATAAAAACTTCAATTTTCATTTCTTTTTAGCAAATAATTTTAAAAATTCACAAATCAATAAAATTAATAATAATTTTAATTTTTCCTTCATTCATAAATTAACAAAAATAACAAACAAATACAAAAATAAATTCAAAAAAACTACAAAAATATTTTTAATTTTACAAAAATTACAAAATCAACAATTTCACAAATAATTTTAATTTTTCTTCTTTCACAAATGAATAAAAAATGCAAAAATAAATATAAAATTTAAAAAATCAACAAATTCACAATAATTTTAATTTTCCTTCTTTCACAAATCAACAACAAAAAAAAAACTCCTAACAACGAATAAATAAATTTGCACGGACGAATAAATAAAATATGCATTAACGAATAAACTATTTGCATCAACGACAAAATAATTTGCATCAACTAAGAAAATATTTGCATTAACGACAAAATAATTTGCACCAACCATTCGAGTAAAAAAAAGAAAAAGAAGATAGAACAGTTGCTTCGTCTTCTTCAAAAATATTCCACCAATTTTACTGTTACAGAACAGTTTCAAAATTCAAAAAAATGAAAATTGACCTTAAAAATCATATATTGTTAAAAAAAAAATTACAGAGTTCTTCAAAAAATTTGAAAAAATATAGGTTAAAATTAGAACTCATTTGTTACAATGGCGTCGATTTGATGCTTCAAAGGTTAAAAAATGTTAAAAAAAATAGACGAAAAATGGAACCATGGCTTCAGATCCCTTCGTCTTCTTCAAGATCTAAGTTGCAGATCCTTCAGATCTGGAAAAGCTAGAGCACCTAGAGTCGTAGATCGGCCAAGAAAATCCTTCGAAGAACAGGACAGCGGCGACGTAGTGGTGGAAGCCTTCTTCATCGCAACCGAGAGTGGGAGCAGGGTGTTTGGTCTTCGCGTCGACGTCGGAAGGACATTACTGGAATAATTCGAGTAAACAAAACTATGTCGTCCGTCTTCAAGAATACTTCGACAAGAATCCAGCCATCCTCAACAACATTACTGGAAACTAGAAAATTGCTCTCAAATCATCATTTCTAGAAAAGCCCCATGCCACCTGCTTTTTTCATCACTGAATCAATAATTCAAAATACCAAATTATTAGAGCAAACCAATTTTGAAAAATATTTATAAAATTGCTTGCTCCACAAAAATATTATATATAAGAATCAATTCACACATAGATAAACAATAAAATCTAAAAGGAAGATCGAAATTTATAGATCATAGACCCAAATCATTTTAAGTCTGAACAAGCAGATGGATTTATAGATGATAGACCCCACCTCCACTGAAAAATTAAAAGCACCTTCGATCTGAAGCAGGTGGGAAGCGGCCGGAGGGAAGCTTTGGGGCGGCGAAGCTTTGGGGCACGATGAGCGGTCGTCTTCGCCGGAGACGACGGCCATGGGGGGCCAGCCAAGGGGGGTGAGTGGCTAGGGTTAAGGTTTTGGGTTGAATGAGAAAAAATGAATTAAACGTGTGGGATAAATGATTATTTATAGAGGGGTATAAATGGTTTTTCAAGGGCCATTTTGCACCTTGGATACTATTTTAAAAGTTGGAACTAGGGCTGGCAAATCGTGCTATCGTGTCGTGTTTCGGGTCGACACGATAGTGACACGACACGATAAGGCCAAACACGAACACGACACGATAAGGATCTGTGTCGACACGACACGAACACGATAATTTTCGTGTCGACACGACACGACACGATAACGACACGATAATTTTTGTGTCGACGTGACACGACACGTAACACGATAACAACATGATAACGACACGATAAGAAAATAAATCAATTTAAAATTGTATTAAATATATAAAAATATTATATTTATATAAATATTTATCAGGTAAATAACAGGTTAACGGGTTGTTAACAGGTTAATGGGTTACCTGTTAATTTTATCGTGCTTAACGGGTTGACACGAACCCGACACGAACCCGACACGAAATTTTCGTGTCGTTATCAGGTCGACCCGATAATGACACGAACCCGATAAGGCCAAACACTAACCCGCAATTTTCGTGTCGGATTCGTATCGTGCTATCGTGTCGTGTCGAAAATTGCCACCCCTAGTTGGAACCTATTGGTAATAGCCCCTTGTAAAAAGAATCTGAGAGAAAATAAACTCTTAAATCTACACCTTTTTTTTTTATGGAAGTTAAATACCCATCCATTTTTTTCCCTCCCCATGACTCGAACCAGGACTTAAGGCCTAGGTAGTGGTGCTCTAACCACTTGAGCTATCCCACTTTGTCACTCTTAAATCTACACCTACACCTTAAGAATAATATATACATATTTATCGTGTGAAATCACTTATCTACGAGCAAAATATCTTAATAATATGAGCATTTGTGTTAAATATTTTACATATTAAATATATCTAATTAAGCCAGTTTCTAAATGTTGGGAATAAAATGAGTTTTGATTATGATACCAAAACCCCCCTGAGACATGCCAAGTAGATAAGTCAAAATTGAATGAACATGTTTCAGGACTGTTGGAACATGTAGATTAAGACAAGTAGAGAAGCTGATGTGTTAGGCAGCTCTTAGAAGAATAGATGCACTAGTTGAGGGGGAACACTTACTTAATAGCTTAAATCTGCAATAGTCCCCTCAAGGCTCAGTTTCTGGAATGACCTCAAGACTGCTGAAGGACAAGTATGCTGATCAAGTATATTCAGTTGAAAGACAACTAAATCAATGCCAACATGAGTTAAGATGCATCATCAAAGCACCAATCTACTACATCACACAAAGCTCAGAAGAATTGTCCAAGATAAATGGTTCAGAAGAGTTGTCTCAGTACACTTGAACCAGAATCTGTCTTTCAAGACAACTATGCTGAAGAGGTCAAGTTCACCATTCCAAGACATATACATCCAAAGAACTATTCTAAGAAGTCATGGAAAGAGAAAAGAGCCAAATCATCTGAAGAGCTAAAGAGCCAACACTGCTGATAAAGTGAACTCTGCTGAATCTGATAAGCAGAGTTGTCCAAGTAATAAGGAAGCTTGTCCTTATCTCAGGAATGATGTCCATGTTTGACCAAGTGAATCTTGAAGTCAGACATTGGGAAAAGGGCTCAGAATGAAGACAAAGTTGTTACAGCCGTTTATTTCCCAAAACAAGGACATGTCACTATCAGAATTTGTCTTCCAGTTTGAAGAACTCAAGGAAGACATTTATAGCAATTTGGGACTGCCTCTCCAACGGGCAAATCCTCAAATTTGTCTATAAATACAGAAGTGTGAAGACCATTTGAAGCAACCCTTGAGAATCCAACTGAACAACTATCCTGAAGCTTCAAAGTATTCAAAGAGACTATCTTAGTCTTCATACACTTCATCTAAGCTGAATCCTATTGTATATCCATACAAAACTTAGAAGAGATATCATATCCTTATACACTGATCTCCATTGTAAAGGATATCTCATTAGTTGGAACCTTACTTCAACCCTTACCCCTTTCAAGTGAGAAAGTGAGAAGGTTGTAGTAGTAGAAGTGGTAGGAGCTGATTGTTGAGAGAAGAACAGTTCAGTTCTGAGTTGAGAAGCGTGTACTAGGACTCTAGACATCCTAGGGATCAATTCACCAAGGAGTGGTGTTCTTGATCAAGTGCACCTTGGCACTATAAAACAAGTTAATTCCAAGAGTGAAGGAATTATCCTGTTAAATCAGGGAAAGTGGATTTACATTCAAAGTACTTTCATTAATTATCCTGTTAAATCAATGCCAACTTGAGTCTCTGAACCACTATAAACCACTGTGTTGATTTACATTCAAAGTACTTTCATACATTGCACACAAAACTGAACTTTCAAAGACTCATATCACAAAGTGTGCAAAACCTGATTTGGACAAGTTCCCTAATAGACTGTGATAAACTGCTTAAGTGATTTCAGAATATAAAAGGAGTTTAAACTAAAGGGCCAACCATTAATTCCGCACATATAACTCCCCTAGATAGTTATTCAACTAAGTACTCAATAGTACTTAGTAGTTTGATTATCTTAGAAGAGTTAATCATATCAACAGAGTTGTCCAGGACAACCTTGCTGAACTCTGGTTTGATCAAAGTTTGAAAAGAAATTGCATACAAGTGTATTCCCCCCCCCATACATGTGTCATATACTCCTTTCAGGACCAACAAGTGGTATCAGAGCAGGGGTTCAAAGACCACTGCTTCTGAAAATCCATCTTGATTTTCAAAATCACATATTTGGTGTGGTCACTGAACTGATCTTATCTGAAATCTCATTTATCTGTATCTAACCCATTGTTTTGAGATATGGACAACTACAATGCTGCTGTTCCACCTCCTGCTGTTCAAAGACTGAACAATATGGCAACCAATCAAGTCAACCATATATCACATCACAAATTGCCCATGTTCTCAATTGACAATTATGACTTCTGGAAAATCAGAATGAGAGCTCATCTTGCATCTCTTCATACTGACATGTTGAGGGTAATTACAAGAGGACCATATGTGTTCACTCAGCTCAACCCCAGATTGACAGATGAGCAAAGAGCAGACACCAGGGATGTAATTCCTAAAGATGAAGTTGACTTCACCTCAGAGGAGAAAAGAAAAGATAATCTGAATTATCTAGCTATGAACACCCTCTATCAAACAATTCCAAATGCAATCATGGGAAGAGTCTACCACTGCACAACTGCCAAAGAAATTTGGGACACTCTTGCTGAAATGTGTGAGGGTACAGAAAAGATAAAGGAGAACAAGCTCCAAGTGGCTATGCAGAAGTTTGAACAATTCACAATGGAGTCAGATGAGTCCATTGACAAGTTTGCTGGTAGATTCACTGATGTGATGAATGAAATCAACTCCTTGGGCAAGGTGTACTCCAAGAGAGAAGTTGGACTGAAGATCTTGAGAAGTCTCACTCAAAAGTGGGATGTTTATGCTGTAATGATGCAAAACACCAAGGATCTCTCCACCATGCCCATGCAACAAATCTTCTCTGAACTCAAAGCTTATGAGTTTGACCTCAACAGAAGGAAGCCAGCAGAAGAGTCTTTCTTACCAGTCAAAGGAGTGGCATTCAAAGCTAAAGTTGTTGAACCTGAAATGCAGCCCACTCCAAGATCATCAAAGTCAGACTCTAAAGCTGAAATGAAGGAAGAAATGGTTCTTATGGCAAGGAGGTTTGACAAACTCAACTCAAGGTTTGGTAGATACAAGAAATTCTACCAAGACAACAAATTCAGGAGAAGGTACAACTCTCCTGAAGCACAGGCTGAGGACAAGAAGCCTGAAGAGAAAAGATCAGAGGACAAGTCCTCTGATAGGAGAAAGTCCAACAGAGCTGAACCCTCCTCATCTAGAAGGAGAGATGATCCAAAGAAAGATGATGATGAAGATCTGTGCTACAACTGCAAGAAGAAAGGGCACTTCCAGTATGATTGCCCTGAACTCAGCTCCAAGGAGAGAAGAGAGAGGCAAGCCAAAAGAGATAGGAAATTCACCAACAGAAAAGCCATGATGGCTGGTGATGAATCTGACAGTGCTGAAAGCTTCAACTCTTCTGATGGACTATTCTCAAACAGTGATGATGATGATGACATGTGCAACATGGCCATTGAGGATGATGAGGTATCCTCCACTTCTAGCTCACCATCATTTCTATCACAGAACACTAGTGAAGTCAACTTGAAACTTTCCTTTGGGAAGTTGATGGAAGATTTCACTAGGTTACAAGAATTTCATGACAACTGTGTGAGAGAAAATGAAAGGCTTTCAATTGAGCTTTCAAAACCTACTGAGACTGTAGTTGATATTCAATCCACTGAGTTGTATCAACAAGTCTTGAGAGAGCTTGAGGAAGCAAATCTCAAGATAGTTGACCAACAAAGACAAATCTCAGAAGAGAAAAGATTTTGAACTAAAAATTCTTCAAGCAAAATTTGAAAACCTCACATTCTCAAATCAAGTGAAGAGAGCCTGAAATTAAAGATGTCTGCTTTGAACAAATCCTCTAGAGCAATAGAGGAAATTCAAAGTTATCAAAGACCTATGGCTCAAAGAAGTGGATTAGGTTTTGATCCATTTGAATATTCACCTTGTCTTAGTGTTACTTCCACAAGTAACACTAAGAAAATCTTTGTTAAATCAGTGGCACAACAAGCTGAAAATGAAATAATTCAGCCACTGAACAAAGGGAAGGGCAAAATGAATGAAATGCCCACTCAAGTGCTTCAGGAGACTAGGCCCAAACCTAAGGAAAAGGCCAAAGTTCCTGAACACAAGAGGAATGTTGGTCAGCAGAGTAGACCCAATGGAAGGGCAACTCTCCTGAACAATGTTCAGAGGAGTTATCCAAGGTATGATCAGCCTAGGCCAACTCTACTGAGGAAGCCTCAGCTGAATAGACCTAAGGACAACTATCCTCAAAGGCAAAATAAAATGAGACAACCAAAACCCTTCATGCCAAAGGCTAATGGTCATAAATATGCCTTCCCTCAAAGATTTCCTCAAGCTGCACAAAGAACTTATAAGTCCAGGAGATTTGACAACTCTCCTGAAACTTACAGAGTCAACATTTTCACACATACTTTCCCAAAGGCATTTAAGGGAAAGACAGTGTATGTTGATGCACAAGGAAAACAACTTAGCCACCTTGAATCAATCAGGGTAATTAGGCAATTTTGGGTTACTCAAGGTACAGCTAACCTCTCAGGACCTAAAATTCAAAGGGTACCTAAAGCTTGCTAAATGCAGGTACCTAAGGGCCACAAGAAGATGAGGAGTATGAGCAAAAAGTCAGCATGGTACCTTGACAGTGGATGCTCAAGGCACATGACTGGAAACAAAGAACTCCTCACTGACTTCACTGAAAAAGAAGGCCCAAATGTCACATTTGGAGACAGCTCACAAGCAACAACAAAAGGTTATGGTACCTTGATAATTGGTAATATCAAGGTATCCAATGTATCTTATGTGGCTGGTCTCAAATACAATTTGTTAAGCATAAGTCAGTTTTGTGATAAAGGTTTTAATGTTGAGTTCTCCAGTGGAAAATGCTCAATTAAAGATAAAACTCAACAAACTCTACTGACTGGAACTAGAAAGGGAAATGTGTATTTTGCTGACTGGGACAAGTCTACTGATGCTGCATGTTTCATTGCTAAGAGCACTAGTGAACAGAGTTGGTTATGGCATAAAAGGCTAAATCACCTGAATTTTAAATCAATGAACAAACTTGCTAGAAATGCATTAGTGAAAGGACTACCTAATGAGGTTTTTATTAAAGAACATGTGTGCAAACCATGTCAAGAAGCAAAACAGATTAAAGCCTCATTCAAAGGAAAACCAGTCATCTCTACTGAAAGGGTACTTGAACTTTTACACATGGACTTATTTGGACCAATTACCCCTTCAAGCATAAATGGAAGGAAATACACACTGGTTGTAGTAGATGACTTCTCTAGGTTCACATTTGTAGTATTTCTCCTTAATAAGAAGGAAACTCAAGTCAAACTCCCTGAACTATTAAAGAGATTGCCAAATGAAAAGAGCCTTAATATAATCAAGATAAGATCTGATAAAGGCACTGAGTTCATTAATTCATACATCAATGAGTATTGCACCCTAAATGGTATAGCTCATGAAACCTCAGCAGCTAGAACTCCTCAGCAGAATGGAGTTGCAGAAAGAAGGAATAGAACTCTAAAAGAAGCTGCTAGAACCTTAATTGCTGATTCTAATCTACCTAAGAGGTTTTGGGCTGAAGCTATAAACACTGCATGCTATACTCAGAACAGATGTCTGATCACTAAGGGTCAAGGCAAAACTCCCTATGAACTCTGGAAATGAAGAATGCCTAAAGTATCATATTTCCACATATTTGGTTGTAAGTATTTCATTCACAACAATGGGAAAGAGCAATTAAAAGCTTTTGACAGCAAAGCTGATGAGGGGATATTTCTTGGATATTCCCAAATCAGTAGAGCTTTCAGAGTGTATAACTGCAAAACCCTAATTGTGGAGGAAACACCTCATGTTGTGTTTGATGAATCTATTTTTGAGGTCAGGAACAAAAACCTGGACACTAAAGAAATCACACAAAGAACAACCAAATTGAGCCTAAAAGACAAGGACACTGTATTCATAGATGTTGTCCAAGCCAATCTTCCTAAAAACATAATACTGGACAACACTCCTGAAGGCAACCTTCCTGAAACAAACCCCACTGAAGGAAATGGTGAACTGAATGACCCAATCCCAGTTCACACTCAGGTAACAACTACCAATGAAGAAGCAGGCTCTGCTGAGGTAGTTAATGGATCAAATATTCCAGGGGGAACCATAAATGTTGAAAATGTCAATGTCCGTGACATTGAGGACAACATCCCTGAATATGATCCAGAATTAGATCCTGCATTCAATTATCCTGAATTATATGAAAATGGTGATTCAACTTCAGAAGAGGACAACTCTACTGAAGGGATCAGAAAAAGAAGGACCTGGTTGTCTGACCATCCTACTGATCTGATACTTGGTGATCCAAGTATAGGAGTCAAAATCAGAAGGTTTCATGGTGAAAGTGCTTTGTTTTGTTGTTTCCTATCAGAAAAGGAACCAAGTGACATTGAGGAAGCACTTCAAGATGCAAACTGGATCACAGCTATGCAGGAAGAACTGAACCAATTCACCAGAAATGATGTATGGGAGCTGGTGGATAGACCTTCACATCAAGATGTTATTAGAACTAAGTGGGTGTTCAAGAACAAGAAGAATGAGAATGATTTGATTGTCAGAAACAAAGCCAGATTAGTGGCAAAAGGCTATTGTCAATCAGAAGGCATTGATTATGATGAGACCTTTTCACCTGTGGCAATGCTAGAAACAATAAGGCTTTTCTTAGCCTATGCAGCCCACAAGAGGTTCAAAGTGTACCAAATGGATAACAAGAGTGCCTTCTTGAATGGAGTTTTGAAAGAAGAAGTCTATGTGGAGCAACCACCTGGTTTTGAAGTTGGAAACCAAGTTTATAGATTGAAGAAAGCTCTATATGGACTCAAGCAAGCTCCAAGAGCCTGGTATGACACACTGTCACAGTTCCTCTTGGATCATGGATTTATCAAGGGAACTGTGGATAGAACTCTCTTCAGAATCACTGAAGGAGAGGACATCTTGCTTGTCCAAATATATGTGGATGACATCATATTTGGATCCCCCAATGAGAAGCTGTGTGAGAAGTTCTCAAAGCTCATGCAAAGCAAGTTTAAGATGTCAATGATGGGTATGATGAACTTTTTCTTGGGCTTACAAGTCAAGCAATCAAAGGAAGGAATTTTCATCAACCAAGCCAAGTACACCAGAGAAATGATCAAGAAATTTGGGTGTACAACCAGCAAGCCAGTAAGGATCCCCATGAACACAAATTGGAAAATGGATCCAGATGAGAGTGGTGTTCAAACCAACTCTACTGAATATAGAGGAATCATTGGTTCACTCATCTATATCACTGCCAGCAGACCTGACATCACCTTTGCAGTAGGTGTTTGTGCTAGGTTTCAAGCAAATCCTAAGAAAAGCCATCTAGAGGCTGCTAAGAGGATCTTGAGGTATCTCAAAGGCACTGAAAATTTAGGCCTTTGGTACCCTGCTGATGACAACATTGAGCTCACTGGCTATTCAGATGCTGATTATGGAGGATGTAGAATTGACAGAAAAACCACTTCAGGGACATGTCAATTCTTAGGGAATAAGCTCATCTCTTGGTTCTCTAAAAAGCAGAACACAGTGGCAACCTCCACCACTGAAGCTGAATATGTAGTAGCTGGAAGTTGTTGTGCTCAGATCCTTTGGTTGAGACAACAATTAAGAGACTACAATGTCAACTCTACTGAAGTGCCAATCTTTTGTGACAACAACAGTGCTATTGCAATATCTCAGAATCCAGTTCTACACACTAGATGCAAGCATGTGGACATCAAACATCACTTCATTAGAGACCATGTGGAGAAGAAGGATATCAAGCTAGTAAAAATCCACACAGATCACCAAAAAGCTGATATATTAACAAAATCACTTGCAGAGGCAATGTTTCTGGAACTATCAGCAGAGTTGGGTCTTCTTGATCCAGGAAAGTTGGACAAATGAGTCCAAAGGAGTTTATTGATCAAGGGGGAACTAAAATCAAAGGTCAGCAGACTTGGTCAAGTCTACTGAAATTCAGAAGAGATGACCTCAAATGTTCAGGACACTTGTCCATTGAAATTCAGGACAGTTGTCCACATCTCTTCAAGACACTTGTCCATGTAGGGTCAGATAAGTTGTCTTGGCTATCAAACCAAATCTTGGTTTGATAAGCACCTACTTTGGGTAATCATTGCCTATTTCAATAACTGTCTCATTCCTATTAAAGATATCACCTTTTCAAGGATTCAATTTGTCCCCTACCAAAAAAGTCGCTTTCAATGCATTAAATGCCAAGATTTAACTCTTGTTTGTATTAAACAATTTGAGACATGATCTACCTTGGTAACCCCCCAGCTTTAAACAAACATTAAAACTCCTCCCACGTTTTGAATAAAACAGTTTTTCACTGTTTCATTAATTTTTGACCATTGGATCAAAAATGGCCAACTCCCCTGAAATTGATCTTGGCCGTCCAAATTGGATTTCCTCATTTGTAAACCGTTGAATTGCCTTAAGACTCACCTACTCATTGACATACATTCCTTTTGGAATATTCACAAGTCTTAAGAAGCCATACAACACTTCATTCTTCCCCACACATTCAAACTCTCTTGAAACCCTAGTTTTCTTACTCTAAAAAACTCTCTCAATTCTCACTGTTCTTCAATGGCTCCCAAAGTTAGAACAGAAATGATTGTTGACTTCACAAACAAGGAGTTAGACCTTGATTTTGGCTATCTTAGCCACAAAAACAATCTTATTTTTGAGCCCATCATATCCTTTGAGAGTGAAGACCCAGAAATAACTCCAACCTTGAGATGGTTGAAAAGAGCAGGACTTCAGAAATTTATGCAAGAGAAGCCAGATTCTTGCTTGGAAACATATATGGCTGAGTTCTTTGCCTTCTTGAAGTGGAGAGGAAAGCCAGAAGATGGTGAGGTCACCACAAGGCCATCTTACAGGGCATAAGGAGAAGAGGAAGAAAGATTCCACAGAGTGAAATTCTCTAAGGAGGATGTAGATGCTGCTTTTGGATTGCCCTCTAAAGGGAGGAATCCAGAATTCTATGGCAATGGCCATGAGGAAGAGATTGCACAAGATTGGCTCCTTGTTCCAGGACCAATCTCATCTACTCAACACAAGAGGACTCTCAAAGCCAAGTTTCTCAACCTCTTTGAGGTAATTACAAAGAGTTTGTTAAGCAACACTGGAAGTCTTGAGCAAGTAAGCTTTCCAAGGATCAGAATCATGGCTGCAGTGATTGATGCCAGTGATAAGGGCATCAAGTTTGATTGGAGAACCTTCATCTTGTCTGAGATGATGAAGGAAAAAGCCAAGTTCAAAGTAAAAGCTCACAACAAAGTTGTGTTGGAAGGGAAATTGAAATACTGCACAAGGGCAAGCTTGTTGATTGAAAAGTTTTCCCACTATTCTTAAATACAAACCTTTGCAAAACCCCTCCCTGCCCAGAAAGTGATGTTCAGGAAGCTGAGTAAGAAAACTGAGCAAAGGAGGATGTTGATGGCCAAACCTGCTGATGAGGTTGAGGAGAAGCCAAAAATGAAGAAAAGAACAAAGGCCAGGGCTGTTAAAACCAAGAAAATGTCTCAAGTTCTATCAGAAGAACCCTCAGGAGCATCAATTGAAGTTGATGAAGTGGCAGAAGAGGGAGTGCAAGTGCCTTCTGACCACTCAGAAGAGTTGAGGCTAAAATACAATGAGACAAGGCAAAAGAAGAAGGGTGATAAAAGGCCCAGGGAAGTTGTCCCTGAGAAGGAAAAAGAGGAAGGAAGTGGAAGCAATAGGGCAAGCAAGAGGAGAGCCAAGCCCACTGAGAAGGTGTTGGAACTTCAGGAGGAAAGGATTCTCCAAATAGCTCTAAGGGAGAGCAGGGCAGAAAGCAGGACCAAATCCAAGTCTAGAACCAACTCTTCTGGTTCTGGAACCCCAGAGTCCAAAGTCCCTGAAGGCCTACCCTTAGAAGCCAACCTTCCTAAAACCCAAAATCCTGAACCCAACTCCCTTGAAACCCATGTTACCCCTTCCAACCAACCTATCACCCCTGTCAATCTTACAAAGAGATATTCTCCAGAAGGGAGTGTGCAAAGAAGTGGAATTGATGTGCTAGCAGATTTAGCAGTAGATGAGACAAGACTCTTGTATCCCCTTGACTCATCTATGCTCAACTATTAAAGCTCTTAGAAACAGCACTTCATGAGCCAACCCCCCTTAGTAAAGCCCCTTCAGATTCATTGCTCCCAAAAGCAACTGAAGTACCTTCTATTGAGCTCAACCCTTCTGAAGCCAACCCTCCTAAACTAAACCTACCTGAAGCTGCAATTCCTGAAACCAGAGCCAACTCCCCTGTAGCCCAAAGTTCTCAATCAAATGAGAATGAGGAGGAGTATACTTATGAAAGTATGCTCAGAGGTGGAGCAAGGGCTACTGTGGACAGTCTATACCCACAACTTGCAGAATTTCCAAGACTTCAAATCATGTTTCATGATTTGAGGATGTTAGTGGAGGTAAAAGATAAGTCCATTGTGGAAATTGCTCAGGTCATTCATGACAAAGGTGCCAACTGGTGGCAAATTGAAGAGGGCAGATTACTCCATTTTGCTGGAGTAAACAAAACAAGGTTCCTCACTGATGAGGAAGTATTTGCCAAGTTGGTTGCTGACAAGATTGAAGAGGAGAAAGAGAGGCTTGCTAAAGGGATCAAGTACCCTGATAGCAGCTCAAGTGATGATGGCAAAGATTATCCATCAAACCCCTCTAACCCTCCTCAAGAAAACCCTCTTGAACCCTCCCAGACCAACCTCCCTGAATCTTCCCAACCCAAACCTTCTGAATCCAGCAAGTTCTCAGAACCTCTTGTCACTTATCATAGAAAAGGCTTTGTCTCTTCAGAGGTGTTGACCAAAGTTGGTGACACAGCCAAGGACACATCTGCCAATGAAGGTTCTTCTGAACCCAATGCACAGCTTACAGATGTGAAGGCTCCTATAATAGAAGCTGGTTTGGTTAAGGCCTATTCAGTGTCAGGAGAGTTGGACACTGATCAGCCCTTAATCATTCAGGATGACACAGTGGCTGCTGAGAAAAGCACCGTGATCTCCCAACAACTGCCACTTTTAAACCCTATTGAGGGTGGAAGTGATGCAGGTTTAGGAGAAGGGGTTGAAAAAGAAAAGTAGTATTGAAAAACCAGAGGGAGTTTTGGATGAAAGAGAGGTAGTAATCATTAAGATTGTGAGTGTACCACCATATGAGGGTGGAATAAGTGAGGAAGGACAGGTTATTCTTGAAGTCAAATCTGAACTTCAAGAATCCCTTGATGAAAGGAGGCCTGATTCCTTAAGTGAGAACATTATCTATGAAGGGAGAAAAGAATTAGTTGAAAATGAGGAGAAGACTACTGATGTATCAGAGTCTTATGCAAAAAATATTGAGGGTGATGAGTGTTTGTTCACTAACCCATTTGACCTGTCTGATATTGCAGGTATTTCCCTTGACCAAATCTTTGCAGATGAGTTCTTAACAGATGCACCCATCCAAGTGGATTCTGGATCAGCACAAGCCTTGCTTGGGATGCAAACAGCAAAGTTGGACTCCTTGGCTCATCAAGTCCAATCTACTCATGCTGAAACTTCTGGAGCATTGGATGAGCAAGGTAGAACTTTGGCATCTGTAGAGATGAGATTGACTGGCTCTGAAGATGTAGTGCTACCTACATTGGAAGCAAGGATAAGTGGAGTGGAATCTGGTCTTCAAACCATTTCCACTGAAGTTCAAAAAGCCAAAGCCACCATGGAGTCTATCTCAGAGGAGGTTAAGAAGGAACAAAAATTGCTCAGAGATAATCACAATGCTAATGTCAAAGCTCTCAGACTAACTGTCAAGCAAGCCCTTGGGAAGAAAACAGCTCTACAAAAGAAAAGAGCAGAAGAGTTAAGGCTGGCCATGGTGAAAGCTGCCTCAGAAAAATTTTCCCAAGAGGTGATGGCCAACATTGCTGAGAGTGCAGTGGCCAATATTACTGAGTTCCTCCAAGCCTAACTTGATGCATCTCTGAAAGCAACTATGGAAGCAGTTGTTGAACAAAAGATGAAGCCTGTTCTAGCTTTCCTTAGCTTGAGCAGTGATAGAATGCAGAATATACATGATGAGAATGTATATCTGCTAGAAGAGATGAAATCCCTGAACCTAGCCCAATCCTTGATGGCAACAACCATGAGTGAGCTCAAGCCTCAGTGCTTTGAAGCTGCCAAAAAGGGGGAAAGAGAAAGAGCAAGGGCCAAAGGTGCCTTGGTTATTGGTGGTTCAGATAAGGGTAAGGAAAAGGCTGCTGAAGACAAAGGCAAGAAACAAGCAGTGTTGAACTTGGAGGATCTTGATGAAGAAGAGCAGTTAGCCATAACAATGAAGGCTTCTATGGCATCAACACAAGAAGAGAGAGCTAGGCTTCAGTAGAGACCAGGAGGAGAAGGATCTGTTTTGGACAAAAGTGCTGAAGGTGTCCAAACTAGAGGACAAATCAAGAAGGCCAAGGGGAACAAAAGAAAGGCTGAGACATTCACTGACTTCCCTAACAGCCTAGAACTTCCTCTTGAGTTCAGAATTGAGGAGGAAGAGCCTATCTTCAAGAAGAGCAAGACTGTTGAAAAGTCTAAAGCTGCTGAGAAGGTCAAATCTGCTGAAATGAACAAGATTGCTGAGAAAGCAAAGTCTTCTGAAACTGACAAGTCTGCTAAAACTAAGTCTACTGAAGGTGCCAAAGCTGCTGAAGATATTGAAGAGCTATATGAAGAAGGCTTTGGACCTCAACCTAAGAAGAAGACAACTGTGCTACTGAATGATCCATCAAAGCTGTTTCAAGAAGGGTATGGCAAAGACCCTGAAACACAACAAAAGCTGGCCATGATGAGGGCCCAAGAAAGAATGGATTTGATGGAAGAAGCCGACAGAGCAAGAGATAAGAGAAGAGCTGACTTTCAAAAGCCAAGAAGAAGGAGAGCAACCTACAGCAAACTAAAGCCACATCTACTGATCCCCATGGACACCAAATATCCTCACTTGGATAAATGGGTGCCTATCCAGCTGAATGACTCATGGGAAGAGGCCAAAAGGGAGTTTGTCTATGACTACTATGTCATTGATAGATGGAATGGAAGAGATGCCAACTCCACTTTTGTTGAGTTCATGATAGAATATCACAGAGAGCTATATCAGAACTTGCTTGCAGCTGCTGACATTGCAAGATTTGAACTCACTGCACCAAAGCAAATTATATACATGCCTCCAAAGCTGGAAGGATGGATTGATCAAAACAAAATTCTTCAGGAATTCTTTGAGATCCTGAAATTGAACAGAATGGTGCTTGGACCAAAGGGCACAAACCAAGAGGCAATGGAGTTAAAGAAAAAGGTGTGGGCACAATATGGGATGGTGCCACCTCCTGAAGACAATCTCTGAATTGGCTAAGTCCTCTTGACCCCTATCAGCTGTTCTGAATGTTTTTGACTGATAATGTGCTGAAATTGGTCATCTATACTGAAATTGATCAAGACTGCTGATGTGCTTTGCTGATGACTATTTGCTCTGATACTTAAGGATCAATGCTCTGATAGACTATCTCACTCAATATTTCTCTGATCAATAGATAATTTATTACTCTGAATATGTAATTTTAGAAAATTTATGCTCTGATGTAATGTTTATGCTCTCATATGTTTGTTCAACTATCAACATATTTGTAATGATCTCTTATTTGAATGATAGTTGAACATATTTTGAATCAAACATTACCAAGCTCCAACTTGTCTGACTTATTAACCTCTATGCACTGAAAAACAGAAAATACACTAACTCATTTTTCTTTCAGGGAACTTGACCTCAGTCATCTTCACTGTAGTAGAATGTAATAAGTGTAATCAAGTCACCTTTGCATAGATTGTATAGGTTTTGACATCATTAAAAAGGGGGAAATTGTTGTGAATAAAATGAGTTTTGATTATGATACCAAAACCCCCCTGAGACATGCCAAGTAGATAAGTCAAAATTGAATGAACATGTTTCAGGACTGTTGGAACATGTAGATTAAGACAAGTAGAGAAGCTGATGTGTTAGGCAGCTCTTAGAAGAATAGATGCACTAGTTGAGGGGGAACACTTTCTTAATAGCTTAAATATGCAATAGTCCCCTCAAGGCTCAGTTTCTAGAATGACCTCAAGACTGCTGAAGGACAAGTATGCTGATCAAGTATATTCAGTTGAAAGACAACTGAATCAATGCCAACATGAGTTAAGATGCATCATCAAAGCACCAATCTGCTGCATCACACAAAGCTCAGAAGAATTGTCCAAGATAAATGGTTCAGAAGAGTTGTCTCAGTACACTTGAACCAGAATATGTCTTTCAAGATAACTATGCTGAAGAGGTCAAGTTCACCATTCCAAGACATATACATCCAAAGAACTATTCTAAGAAGTCATGGAAAGAGAAAAGAGCCAAATTATCTAAAGAGCTAAAGAGCCAACACTGCTGATAAAGTGAACTCTGCTGAATTTGATAAGCTGAGTTGTCCAAGTAATAAGGAAGCTTGTCCTTATCTCAGGAATGATGTCCATGTTTGACCAAGTGAATCTTGAAGTCAGACATTGGGAAAAGGGCTCAGAATGAAGACAAAGTTGTTACAGCCGTTTATTTCCCAAAATAAGGACATGTTACCATCAGAATCTGTCTTCCAGTTTGAAGAACTCAAGGAAGACATTTATAGCAATTTGGGACTGCCTCTCCAATGGGTAAATCCTCAAATTTGTCTATAAATACAGAAGTTTGAAGACCATTTGAAGCAACCCTTGAGAATCCAACTGAACAACTATCCTGAAGCTTCAAAGTATTCAAAGAGACTATCTTAGTCTTCATACACTTCATCTAAGCTAAATCCTATTGTATTTCCATACAAAGCTTAGAAAAGATATCCTATCCTTATACACTGATCTCCATTGTAAATGATATCTCATTAGTTGGAACCTTACTTCAACCCTTACCCCTTTCAAGTGAGAAAGTGAGAAGGTTGTAGTAGTAGAAGTGGTAGAAGCTGATTGTTGAGAGAAGAACAGTTCAGTTCTGAGTTGAGAAGAGGGTACTAGGACTCTAGAAATCCTAGGGATCAATTCACCAAGGAGTGGTGTTCTTGATCAAGTGCACCTTGGCACTATAAAACAAGTTAATTCCAAGAGTGAAGGAATTATCCTGTTAAATCAGGGAAAGTGGATGTAGGAGCTTAAGTCTCTGAACCACTATAAACCACTGTGTTGATTTACATTCAAAGTACTTTCATACATTCAACACTGCACACAAAACTGAACTTTCAAAGACTCATATCACTAAGTGTGCAAAACCTGATTTGGACAAGTTCCCTGATAGACTGTGATAAACTGCTTAAGTGATTTCTGAATATAAAAGGAGTTTAAACTAAAGGGCCAACCACTAATCCGCACATATAACTCCCCTAGATAGTTAGTTATTCAACTAAGTACTCAATAGTACTTAGTAGTTTGATTATCTTAGAAGAGTTAATCATATCAGCAGAGTTGTCTAGGACAACCTTGCTGAACTCTGGTTTGATAAAAGTTTGAAAAGAAATTGCATACAAGTGTATTACCCCCCCCATACACTTGTCATATACTTCTTTCAGGACCAACACTAAATATTCGCGTGTCATAAGCTCAGATTTAGATCGCTAAAAAAATATGTGGATTACAAGCAGATGGTTTATTACTATGCCAAAATATTGTCACTACAAGGCCAAAAATGTACTATTACAAGTTCAAAAATATTCTATTACTACAAGGCTAAAGTATTGTCACTATAATGCTAAAAATATACTACTACAAGTTTAAAAATATTTTGGCGAATTCGTCTAGAAAACTAAGTATCCATAATATTTTTGAACTTATAGTAGTACATTTTTTACATTATAGTGACCAATATGTTGGTCTTGTAGTAGTATAGTTTTGATCATGTGGCAACTTAGTAAGACAATACTAAATGCATGGCTAACACACCCAAGCTTCAGAGATTTCGTCTCAGATGTGTGGAATGAACATCAAATTGAGGGGTGGGGAGGCTTTATGGTGAAGGAAAAACTAAAATTGTTAAAGGACAAGCTGAGAACGTGGAACATGGAAGTTTTTGGAAGCATGGATAGCCATATTGAGAATCTTATAAAGGAAATCCAACAGTTGGATATAGTGGATGACGCTTTTGGAGTTGAAGATGAGGAAATAATTCAGAGGGAGGAAGCAGCGGCGCAACTCCTACTGATTCTGAATAAGAAAGGCAGTTTGATGGCACAGAAGGCCCGATTAAAGTGGATAAGAGAAGGTGATATCAATACCAGTTTTTTTCACAAGACGGGGTGAATAAACGTCGAAAGCTCAACGAAATCAACGAAATGCAGATTGAAGGGCAGTGGGTAGATGAGCCAAATTTAATCAATCAGGGGATAAAAAAATTCTTTGAAGAACACTTCAAAAAAAGACAAGGCAAGAGACCGTCACTAAAAGTAGGCTTTGTACAGAAAAGACTAAATGTGGGCGATAACGAATTTCTAACACAACCTTTTTCAGAACAAAAGGTAAATGAGGTCATATGGAGCTGCGACGTTTCAAAAAGACAGGGACCTAACGGCTTCAATTTTAGGTTTGTCAAAGAATTATGGGAGAGAGTAAAAGGAGATTTTTTATGAGAATGACGAGGGATTTCCACGATAATGGCAGATTGGTACAAGGCTCGAATCCTTCGTTTATCGTTTTGATCTCGAAAAATGAGGAGGTTGTTTCCCTAAACGACTACTGACCCATATCCCCTTACTAAATGCACATACAAGGTATTGTCAAAGGTCTTAGCTGGGAGACTGAGCAAAGTTTGATAACATTATATCAAAAAATCAGAGTGCTTTCATAGGAGGTAGATACATCCTCGATGGGGTGGTAATCCTGAACGAGGCAATTAAAAAGGCTAGGAAAAGAAGACTTGAATGAGTGTTCCTCAAGATCGACTTCGCCAAAGCATATGATTTTGTGAATTGGCAATTCTTAGACATGATGCTTGAGCAATTCAATTTTAGTAGAAAATGGAGAAGATGGATTATAGAGTATGTCTCTACGGCCTCGCCTACGGTTCTTGTAATAGGCAGTCCATCGGGGACTGAGCTCCCTAGTGAGCAAAGCACTACGAGAAAATCGGTTCTAAGCTTCTGAAGTTGGCAAAAACAATCTGAAGATCTCACATCTTCAATATGCGGATGACACAATTTTTATGGGAAATGCAAGCACGGAAAATGTTTGGACTATGCGGGGAATACTGAGAATCTTCGAACTACTATCGAGGCTGTAGTTAAACTACGACAAATGCAGCCTCATGGGCATTAATGTCGATTTTACAAGGCTGGAAAATATGGCAGCCACTCTCGGCTATGTGATATGAATTGTCTCATTCTCCTACATTGGAATCAAAGTAAGTGCAAAGTTCAGAAGAGCATCAGATTGGGACTACCTGCCAAAAAAACTAAATAAAATACTGAAGAGTTGGGAGTTGGAGAAAATCTCATTCGGGGGAGAGTGACACTTTTAAAGGCGGTTCTGACATTGATACTTGTGTACCATTTTTCTTTTCAACTTTTACCCAAAAAAGTTCTGAAATCTGTGTGATGTAATTTTCTTTGGGGGGGGGAGGGAAAATGAGAGAAAAATAGACTGGATTAAAGGGAAAACATATGTAGAACGAGGAAAGAAGGGGGTATGTGAGTGAGGGATTTTGGGTGGTTTAATATGGCTTTGATGGAAAAATGGTTGTGGAAATTTCTGAACAACAGAGATAGCTTATTGGCTAGGGTAGTGAGAGCAAAAAAAAAAAATACCATTTAGAGATGAGTGAAACAGTTGTACTACCTGCCAAAAAAAACTAAATAAAATACTGAAGAGTTGGGAGTTGGAGAAAATCTCATTCGGGGGAGAGTGACACTTTTAAAGGCGGTTCTGACATTGATACTTGTGTACCATTTTTCTTTTCAACTTTTACCCAAAAAAGTTCTGAAATCTGTGTGATGTAATTTTCTTTGGGGAGGGGGAGGGAAAATGAGAGAAAAATAGACTGGATTAAAGGGAAAACATATGTAGAACGAGGAAAGAAGGGGGTATGTGAGTGAGGGATTTTGGGTGGTTTAATATGGCTTTGATGGAAAAATGGTTGTGGAAATTTCTGAACAACAGAAATAGCTTATTGGCTAGGGTAGTTAGAGCAAAAAAAAAAAAAAATACCATTTAGAGATGAGTGAAACAGTTGTACTACCTGCCAAAAAAAACTAAATAAAATACTGAAGAGTTGGGAGTTGGAGAAAATCTCATTCGGGGGAGAGTGACACTTTTAAAGGCGGTTCTGACATTGATACTTGTGTACCATTTTTCTTTTCAACTTTTACCCAAAAAAGTTCTGAAATCTGTGTGATGTAATTTTCTTTGGGGGGGGGGGAGGGAAAATGAGAGAAAAATAGACTGGATTAAAGGGAAAACATATGTAGAACGAGGAAAGAAGGGGGTATGTGAGTGAGGGATTTTGGGTGGTTTAATATGGCTTTGATGGAAAAATGGTTGTGGAAATTTCTGAACAACAGAGATAGCTTATTGGCTAGGGTAGTGAAAGCAAAAAAAAATACCATTTAGAGATGAGTGAAACAGTTGTACTGAGCCGAAATCGAAATCGAGGGAGAGAGGGGTCTACATTATGGAAGAGAGTTGTTGCCATTAGATCGGGGACTGGAGGAGAGTGGTTTAGGAGAAATATAGAGAAGATTATTGGAGAGGGGGCGGGGACAAGCTTCTGGGAAGAGGTCTGGACGGGGGAAACAACCCTCAAAATACAATTTCCAAGGCTATTTAGGCTTAGTTTGGGATACGAGAGAAAAATAAAGTAGATGGGGGAATGGGAAGATGGGGTGTGGAGGTGGCAATAGGAGTGGATGAGGGATCTCTTGGATAGAGAAATACAAAGTCTAAATGAATTATTGGTTGTGTTGTGCAGGTACCCTCTAACGGAGAACAAACGGGACGAGTGGAGATGGAAACCAAGCGCGAACGGAGCATACAACACAAAATCTGCCTATCAATTAATACATTGGCAGAAAGCATGAGGTTCGAAGGAGCACCAAAGGGAGAGGAAGTCGTTCTAATTTGGAAGATTATAGCACCATTCAAAGTCATGACCACGGTCTGGAGGCTACTTTGGGACAGTCTTCCCACAAAGACGAATCTGAGAAGGAAAATAATTAACTCGGACGAAGAAGCTTTATGTACATTATGTGGAGGGCTACCGGAAACGGCAGACCATCTATTTCTGGGTTGCAGATTGTCGAACCAGGTGTGGACTGATATCTTCAGATGGTTGAAATGTTTGATGGTTCTACAGTCACGAACAAAGGAGCATCTACTATAATGCTCCAACTTATTGCAAAATAAAAAAGGTAACAAAACTATAGTTAGGGGTGGTTCGGTATGGTATACCGAACCATACCGATATCATACCAAAAATTTTAATATTAAAAAAATTCATACCGATATCGTACTGAAATTTTCGGTATACCGAAAATTCGATTTAAAAAATTGTATGCAATTTATTGTACCGAATATTCGGTATGTCGGAATCTCGTTTCATACCGATATACCTTTAAAATCTTCTAAATTGCAATAAAACCATTTATCTCTTGTCAATGAGTTTCAGAAGTGGGGACTGTGAGCTTGTGAGGTTAAGCATCAAGAACTCACACCCCAGTTGCAGAAGTTACAAAAGAACGGCTGACGGCGTGCGGTGGGAAGTGGTTGACTTCTTTGTGGCGGGAAAGCGTCGACTGCGTGCGACATGAGAGTTTAACTGTGTGCGGCGAGGAGCGGCGAGGAGCGGCGGAAGACTACATGCGGCAGGAGAGCGGAAGACTGCGAGCGGCTTGCGAGTGTGCGACGAGGAGGTAAGGTTTTCTTCAATTTGAGGAAAGAAGGAATTCTACTGAGTATAGGGTTTTCTTCAATTTGGGGAAGAAGAAGGAGTTTAATTTTGACTTTACGCGTGTTAGCCCATTAGGTAGATTAATGGGTTAGGTAGGTGTGAGTCAGTATTTAAATTCTATATTTTAAAGTTAATTAATTTTTAGTTTTTTAAAATTTAAATAATAATATAAAATTATAATTTTTTTTATAAAATTATTATTTTATTAAGGTTTCAGTATGTCGGTATATATCGGTATACCGTTTCATACCGAATATCAAAAAAATTCGGTATACCAAAAATATCGCGGTATGACCATTTTTCATACCATTATCATACCAAAAATTTCAATACGATCATACCGTACCAAATATTTCAATAATTTTGGTATTTTTTTCGATACGATAAGCTCAATATACCGAAATTTCAGTATTTTTCCCCACCCCTAACTGCAGTAGGATTATGGGCTTGTGTGATTTGGAATCTATGAACCTGGAGAAATAGAACATATTCGATAACGGTGTATGGGATAATGTGAAATTGTGGAAGAGATCTAAGGACGCATGTGGAGCTGGTGTTCGGATGCTGCTGTCATAAAAAGAGGGGCGACATTTAGGGGATGGCTTGTGTTCCCAGCCAATTCCATGGAACTATATAGGCTGTTTTAGCGGGTAGAATTGGATAAGTGTTAGTACTACTTTCTAGTATAATACTTGTTGTCTATTTGCTTATTCCGTGAGGCTGCTGAGAACTATTTGTAATTAAAATTGGTCTTTGTTCATAAATAAAAATCCTTTCTTTACCGACCAAAAAAAAAAAA
Organism: Galeopsis tetrahit; assembly: GCA_963675135.1. Classification (NCBI taxonomy): domain Eukaryota; kingdom Viridiplantae; phylum Streptophyta; class Magnoliopsida; order Lamiales; family Lamiaceae; genus Galeopsis; species Galeopsis tetrahit. The sequence continues at coordinate 54,327,965 of OY776125.1, forward strand.
AAAATTCAATTAAGTTTGACTTGAGTGACCCAAATTTGATGGACAAATTTTTGCCCCAAATTTATCTTAATTAGCTATATTTCATGTACTTCATACATGAAATATATTTTTTCGCTTTCATGTATTGTATTTCATATATTTTTGACCCATACATGATACTCCCTCCGTCCCAGAAATACTTTCATAAGTAGATGGGTACGTATATTAAGAAAGTGTAATAATGAGTGAAATTTTGAGGGGTAATTCTGTTAAACTTTATGTGTAAAGTAAAGAAATGAGTTGACTTTTGTGTATGTGTGGAGAAAATTAAGCATTTGTGTAAAATTGAGAATATTGTGAGGGTGAAGTTTATAAATGGTTTTCCATTTTAAGGGTGTGAAAGTTATTGTGGGACGTCCCGAAAAGGAAAGTGTGAAAGTAATTGCGGGATGAAGGGAGTATATAACTAATTAAGGTAATTTTGAGAAAAAAGTTCACGAGTCAAATTCGGGTCAACGCTGGTGAAACATAACTAAAATATATTTTTTTGCTTTCATCTAGGTTATGTTTACTTTGGGCTTTGGGTGGTTTTAAAAATCGGGTTTTTGAAATCCTGATGAATAGTAATATGAGTGTTTCTTTTGGGTTTTGAAATAGTGGAGGATTTAACTTTATGTCAAATCAAGTTGTAAGATTAAATGGATTTATATTATTATATTATTGTTTGGTGAGATTATAATGATTAGTTGATTGTGTAATGATTGAATGTACTATATTATTGTATTATTATAGTATTATTATATTATTGTTGAAAAAATTATAATGATTGGAGTGATATTATATAGATATAACTTTATGTCAAATCAATATGTTTGATAGGGGTGGTTTTGAGTGGATTTTGAAAACCGATTTTTAAATCCCGAAGTAAAACTGGTTTAGGATCTTGAAATCAAAAATTTGGTTTTTAAAACCAAAAGTAAGCATAGCCCTATTGTTTTACTACATGACCAAAACTATGTTATTGCATGACCAAAATATTTTCACTACAAGGCCAAAAGTGTACTACTACACGTCCAAAAATATTCCGACACTTAGTTTTTTGGTCGAATTTGCCATAATATTTTTGAACTTTTTATAGTAATATATTTTTTGTCTTTAGTAATAAAATATTGTATGTTATTACAAAGTCAAAATATGTTACTATAAGGTCAAAAATATTATGCTACTACAAGACAAAAACTATGTTATTATAAGACAAAATTATTGTCACTACAAGGCCAAAAGTGTTCTACTACAAGTCAAAAAAATATTATGCACACTTAATTTTTTGGACGAATTTCCCATAATATTTTTTGACATGTAGTAGTACATTTTTGGTCTTATAGTTTTCTAGAATATTTTTTGACATGTAGGAGTGCACTTTTGGTCTTGTATTGATAATATTTTTTACTAAACTATATAACATATATTATTAAGATAATGTATTTATGAATATTTATTATCCTGCATTAAGATGGATAGATAGATATGGAGATGGAAGGATTGATGTTGACATGGGAACAACGATTGGTTTAAAATTATCTAATTTAACTTTCTTTATCAGCTCCATGGTATATTTTCTCGAAACATGGTAATGCTCCTCAGGTACACTCCCCGCCAGGTGGATTTTATGCTAAGGTTACGACCTCTAGCTACATCGGTCCACTCAGTCATGCACCCAAATGTCGGATTCTATGAAACCTGTTTTGGATAGAGATATCATTCAGTCTGAGGGCAAGCCCTACGACCACGTGAGACTTCATGAGATTCTAAGTCACATATGGCATCTTGAAGCCTTCAAGGTAGTTTCGTTAAGCAAGAGTTTCTTTAACATCAGTTTCTTATCTTTAGGGGATAGAGACAGGATTTTTAGGATTCGAACGTGGTAGTTACAGTCGGGGGCCATTCATCATTAGAAATGGACCCCGAATTTCAACCCCAAACACTTTCGGTCCTCTCTGGCTCAGGTTTAGGTTCGCATTTTGGATCTCCCGATGGAATACTTGGATCCCATGATTTTGGAGGCAATGACTTCTGCCCTTAGAACACTGGTTAAGATTGATGCTCGTACACTACATGGAAATATGGGTTACTACGCTAGAATTCTGGTAGAGATGGATATGTACACCCATAGACAGGATCATATTCGATATTAGAGGGCAGGTCACAACTCCTTCACATAGGTCCACTACGAGACTCTTCAATTTTTCGCACCTCTTGTAAGATTGTGGGTCACAGTTCTGCTGATTGTCATAAGTCTGTTAAGCGTCGAGAGAAAATGGCTTCTACTCGTCGGGAAAAAAGTTCATCTAGGGCTGTTAACAAAAAGCAAGATGATGAGGTACATATTGATGATACAAAGTTAGCTTTGGTTATAGCTACATTCGTTCCAATGTGGAACAATTTTGAGGCATTGGCTGAGGATACACTCGATCACACCGCAAATGACGATATTGATGACCCTAAGTCAACTCTGGTTATAGCCACATCTGTTCCATTGGGGAACACTTTTGGGGCATTGACTGAGGACACGCCGGAGCACATCGTTGAGCATTATGCTCCTGTTCAATTTCTCGTCAAGGGGAGGAGTGAACATATTCATCACTCAGAGAAACAACCAACGAACCTTTTGTGATTGGATCAGGTGGTTCTACTTTCTCAGAGCTCATGAACGTGGTACATCACACTAGACATTGGTCGGATGCATTGGATGAATCTAAATGATCTTGGGAACATGTGTTTTTTGCTTACATTTTTGCATAATATAATGTTTATTGTTTACTTTAGACGTTGATTTTTAGAGGAGTCTAACTTTTTCCTTGATCTTAGGTTTTATCTCTAAGGAGGATTTTCCTAGGCAAGGTTTTAACGACACTCTGGCCTCTTGATTTATTGTTAGATGACTTGAATTTGTGGAGTGATTATAATTGAAATGTCATTTTATGCTTGAAAAAATCGTGTGAAAGTGGCTTGATTGTTGAATTATTGATGCACGGTCGTTTTGCTTAATTTATCAGGAAAAAACGAAGTGTTTTGAAGCAAATCACGAAGCATAAAGTGGATGGATCATTTTAAAGTGAAGATCATATCAAATACATGTAAGAGAGGGTCGAAATTCAACAAGAATCAAGTCAATTGGAGTTCAGGATCGAAAATTACGCACCAAACAAGGCAAAGAGGTGCTTCGGCCGAGTCAGGAGCCACGACCGAGCATTCAGACCATTGACCATGTTGGAAGGGCCACGACCGAGTTGCCAACTCGGTCGAGTCTTCCAAGTAGTGAAGCCCAGGTGCCTCGGCCGAGCTCTCAAACTCGGTTGAGCGTTCAGATTAGAGACTACGTACATTGGTACCACGACCGAGTCACCAACTCGGCCGAGCTGCTCAAGGGGAGGGAGGCTTAGGTGCTCGGCCTAGTCAACTCAAATTTTGTCTTTCACTTATTTTTTTACCTAGGGCCATGTGTTAAAGTGATTGGGGATGGTATAAATAGCCTCATTTTTTTTCCACATATATCTACCCGTTTTTGAAGTCATTCTCACATAGTAGATAGTGTTCTTGAGATATTTTTCATTTCAAAGTCATAGATTAGCCTAGATTAGTTGTTACGATTACATTTTAAGTAAGGTTAAGGTTGGGCTTTGTTGATTACTTCAAGTTGTAGCTAATTTTCCACAATCAAGGTGATATTTATCTTAATTGCAAGTTAATTTGGTAATTTCTTCATTTCTTCCAATTACTTGTTATTTGCTATGAGTTTTATGATTTGCCTTATCGTAGTCATGAAATTATCTTCTAGAACAATGGACTAACCTCTAATTGTTTTGAGTGTGGAAGTTTTGTTGGGTAATTAGCGAATTAATGTAGTACGTAATTGCTATGTCTTAGTGTTTTAATGTTTCTATTGTTGTAATTTGTGTGATTTAATTGATTGATCAATCCTATTAGCTAGCATTTTCAATTTCGAAAATTACAACGAGAGTTAGGTTTGCATGATTGGGGTGTGGGTGTGAGCCTTGATTGATCAATTGAAGTAAATTAGTAATTAGCTTAACCGAGAGAGGGTTAATTGCTAGACCGACAACAATAGACAGCAATCGATTAGAGGTCATCTAGGAGATTGACGAGAGGGCGAATCGTAAACACTAGTAATCGTGTTGAAAGTGTTTACAAGTTTACTATCTTAGGAACTTATGTTAGTAATTAGTTGGCTAATTAGTACACGTGTTCACCTAAGGCTCAAAAGGGATTGGTCTACACACATATGTGATAACCTTTAGTATAGGTCAAGACATTAGGTTTAATTATTGTGATTAGTTCGTTAGTTCATTAATAAGCCCACAAAACGAAAACTCCAGAAGCAATCTTCTCACCTTACACTTTCACATCGAAGGTTAGTTTAATTGTCATTTAACTTGTTTCTAACTCTTTGTTTAATTCTAGTGTTAATTTTAGAGTATACTTGCATTAAATTTTTGTTTCATTTGTAGTCTTGCATTAGTTCTCAAAAATTCAAAAACAACCCTGTTTCGTTACTACAATATTATAACAACTTACAACTTTGGGATTCATATATTATCTCTTAGGTCTTTAGACGATAACTACTTGGTCGTATACGTGTCCCACTACAATGAACTCATACACTTTTGGGGAAGTTGTTTTGTGTGTTTAAAATGTGCTAAATCCAAAAAAATCACTTATAGCTCGATTTGTGAGCTTATGGTTTTAGATTTTATTTTATTTTTATACATCATACCTTTTATTATCCTTCTTCATCTATTTAACTTGAATTCGGTAGGTTTCGAATGAGTTAAGTGAATGTTAAAAATCTAGAGAAATGAGTGAATCAACTTTTAAACCAAATCGATTTATCGTGGACAATTGAGGTGCTGAACTTAAGGTAAGTCAGATGGCATGCAAATAAGATAGTTGTTGAGTGTCACTATAAACAACTACAATTGATAACTAACTTACTGACTACTCTACAAGGATGAAAATATCGTTATCGCAATCTTGATTTTACGGATATGTTGAGATATATTAATATTGTATATCGCAAAAAAATAAAAAAAATAATGACTACAGTAAAATTTTATTAAAATCTTAAAAATTTAACATGAAATATTATGGATTATTATGTCATACTAGTTAAAACTCAATTGCATATGCATCTAATTGTATACAAGAATTTATCTACAAGATGCCCAATATCTATATCTATACTATATATATTTGCAAACCTCTTAAGTGACACATGTCACCACCACACACCTTCTATCTCAAACTTCTTTCTTAAAATCTCTCCATTTCAAAAATTCTCAACCCTCATTCATTTACAATTTATCTTTTAATCTCAACCCTCAATTTTTAAGTTTTAATCTCAACCATACATCCTTATTTTTTACTCCTATATAAACCTCATCACTTTCTCATTTCAACCACTCAAATTTTAACATCTAGACTTTCTTCTCTCTGGAATTCTCCCGACAAATTTTTCGGTCGTTCGCTAAAAAAAAAAAAATCGACCACTCATTTATCTAGAGTTTCTAGGTATTGTATATAATTGTATGAGATATATATTGTGATTATAGATTTGCATATTATTGTATGGGATGTATATTTTTTCCATTCATCCCCCATATATATTTAACGGCGAGAAAATTTCATTTTACGTCCTGTAACTTAGGCCTAATCCAAAATATATCCTTTAAGTTTTCACATTTTCAATTTACGTCCTAGGGTGTCCAATTTACATCCTTTTCGGTCCAATTTACGTCCTTTCCACCGGAAAATTAGAAATCCGGTCAAATAGTTCAATTTACATCCTTTATGTTTCAAAATTATAAATTAATAATTAAAAAATTCTGAAAATATCATTAAAAATTAAAAAATCTCATTAAAAACTTATAAATGGTGTAAAATAAATATAAAAAATCTAAAAAAATTATAAATTCTACAACTCAAAAAATATGAAAATGTGTAAATTTAATTTTTTCTTTTCTAAAAACTCATAAAAATAAAAAAATCTATAAATTAAAATTTAAAAAATGTTTAAAAAAAATCCACAATTTAAAAAATATCGTGAAAATGAATTTGGGACGATTCCAAAATCGATTAAGGTGTGGAATTTCCACTCAACCTCGACGGTGAGTTGGAAATTCTCGTGGGACACAAATTTTTTAGGAGTTCGAGCAAAACTTTAATGGCAGACGAGTATGAATCAAGTCTGATTTTTAATGAAATGTTAATAATTTTTATTAGTCTTATTAGATTTTTAGAATTGGTAATTTTTAATCTACACATTTTTAATAAATTGATGAGATATTTAGAGTTTTTAAAATTTTTAATGAGATTTTGAATTTCTGAATTTTTAAATTACACATTTTTCATTTTTTGAATTGTAGAATTTTTTATTTTTTATACTTTCAAAATTTTAGATTTTTTATTTTATTTTACACATTTTATAATTTGTAATGATATTTTTCGAAATTTTAGTGATATATTTTGAATTTTATTTTACACATTTTATATTTTTTAATTTTTAGGAGGTTTTAGGAGGTTTTTGGATTTTTTATGATATTTTTAAATTTTTTAAATCTTTAATGGGATTTTTAGAAAAAATTAATTATTAAATTTTAATTTTCAAACTTAAAGGACGTAAATTGGACTATTTGGCCGGAATCCCAATTTATTCCTCACATTCCGGTAAGTTTTAACATTTTCCGGCAGAAAGGACGTTAATTGGACCAAAAAGGACGTAAATCGAAAAAGTAAAAACTTAAAGGATATAAATTGGATTAGGTCTAAATTACAGAACTTAAAATGAAATTTTCTCATTTAACGGCTCCAATCTCTGTCTCTCTCTCTCTCACACACACACACACACATTTCCATTCGATATAGATCATATATTTTAACTTCAATTTTTGTTCATTGATACTGCTATTGATCAGTGTTTGGTTTGTTTGGCTTGTAGGTGTTAAATTTGATGAATAACTTGAAGTTGTTACGTTAAATTTGATGATCAATGTCAAAGTCACAATTCTTCAATTGGGGGATTATGTTTTAGATTAGATTCATTTTTTAAGTAGTTCTCATGTGTATGTACACTATTGAATTTTTTTGTATGTATAATGTAATTTGAATCAGTTTCAATATTCTTCAAGCAATTTACATTAAATCTGATAACAAAATTAGATTATAATTAAAATGTTAATAACAAATAATAGAATGACAGTTATCAGGTAAAAAATCATTAATTTAGAAGATTTATAACTTACTAATTTATTGTTGTAGTTATTCTTCAAATTAAATTTTATATTACCCCAATAACATAATTTGAATGCCTATAAATTTAAATTATGTACATGTAATTTCAACACATATTGGTCCATAATATTACTATTAAGTTAATTTTGAAACTAAGGTTTCAAATATTAAGGAAATATATATTAAATAATGAGAGGAAGAAGACATATTAATATGAGAAATTATTTGCAGGCAAGCAATCAACAATTAAATGCAATAAAATTAATTATAAAATTGAATTCTATATAATTTAGTTAAGTTCAACTTAAATTAATTTAAATTTTAAATTTAACTAATGATTGGAATTAAATAAATGTTGTCATAATTATGTCATAATTTGATTTGATTTAAGTACATTTAAAACGATTTAAACATATTTGATAATAATTATAGCAAAAATAACTATCTATTTATCTAGGTGATATAAATTGTGCAAGATAAATTCAAAACACATGTGCATAATTATCAAATATGAAATTTTTGTAATGAAATGGTAAAGACTACAAAATTTAAATTAAATGACCATCAATAGTACTATTAATAAAAATCTCAAAATCAAACTACATCTATTATATTTATTTCAAAATCATATTTATTTCAAAATCTCAAATTGTATAAATTATGCCATGATATTTGTAAATATTAATTGAGCTTAATTTAAAAATGCATAATTTACTAATCTTAATTTGGAAATTGTGATTTACTATATTAATTGGTGCCATATTCCATGTTAATTTGAGAATTGTATTTAAGCTTTAAGATTTAAAAAATAGTTAACTAATTAAGACATTGAATCATTGATGGCATATCATATGTCAGTTTTTATCTAAATTTATGTAAGGTAGACTAAGACAAATATTATTTAAGGAAATATATTCTTATTTATTACTCCCTCCATGTTTAATTGTCATTTTAACAATTTTCAACATATTAAGATATATAATAATTGACCATTTTATCCTTCATTAATGATAAATAATTTTAATATTAAATTTATATTTAGTAATGAATGTAGTCAATATTATAGGTGATATTCATGTATACAATAATTAAAGTTTATCCATAATTTATGATATAGTACTATATTCAAATGGAAAAAACTTAAATTAAGGTAAAGAAAATGGAGAGAGTATAATGTATAAGGGTAAAATTGTCAAAATTAAAGAAAATAGTGTAGAATGACACTTATTTTAAAAATATTAAAAAAGAAAAAGTGACACTTAATAAAAAACGGAGGGAGTATAAATCTGATATTTTTTATTAAGTGTGAAATTAATACGGAGTAATTTTTTCTTTAATTTTCAGTTTCAATCTTAATTACAATTGAAAATGAAAATTGAATAGGGTAGGTTTGACTGAATCTTTTGATTCATCTCCGTCTTCTTATAACAATGATGAAGATTAAATTTACAAGTTTTATCTATTTTTTATAGTATTTAATTAAACCAGTAAGGTTTAAAATAATTTTGATTGTAAATGCTAACTTTACATTATTATTAATTGCATGTTATGTGTGTATACATTTTATATTTTAAAAATATTTGGAAATAATTAATTTTGTATATTCAATAATAAAAAAATCATTATATATTTAAAAATAAATAAGGAATGTAATGTGGATTGGGGGAAAATAAATATTTCTTTTTGTGCTAGTCTTGTATGAAATATTGCATATATGCATTTCAGTCATTCACACTCATGTTCTTTATAAATACACCCACAAGCTTAATTCACACACACATTTTTTATAGATACACCAACAAACTTAATTCACACACATTTTTTATAAATACACCTACTGACAGCTTAATTCGAAATTTTTAATCCGTTTATTTTACTCGTTTCTATGATTTTTTTATCTTTTATTTTATTGTCGAACGCGAGATATTAAATGTAGTAATTCAAATTGTAATATGTAGTAATACACATTATTTTATGTAGTAATAACACAAACTATTTATATAATAATACAAATTCTTTTATTTAGTAACACGTTTTTTCTAGTGTTTTTATTGATGTAGTAACTCACATTATAATATGTAGTAACATATATTATCGAATGTAGTAAACACAATAATCATGTTGTAATACAAAATGTTTTATTGTAGGATGATGCAAAAAATATTAGATCATTTGATAAAGTTACATACAGTAACAAACGTCTATTCAATGTAGTAATTCAAACTGTAGTACGTAGTAACATATAATTTTTTATGTAGTAAAAAAAATTATTACATGTAGTAATAACACAATTTTATATAGTAATATTGATTCTTTTATATTTTTATATATTTTTTATTGATTAAGTAACCCACATTATAATATATAGTAACATATATTATTGCATGTAGTAAGATATATTATTGCACATAATACAAAATAACATTGACCCATAATGATTAGTATTAAAGAATATTTAAAGAAATATAAAATATTTAAGGATTAAGGTCATCGTAAATTGCAGCGTCCGACCGCGGCCTGAGGTGATCGAAAACTGCTCGGAGAAGACGACCATGTTCAATTTCTGTCAGTGGGTGCATTTATAAAAAATGTGGGCGTGAATTGAGCTATCAGTGGGTGTATTTATAAAAAATGTGTGTATAAATTAAGCTTGTGGGTGTATTTATAAAAAATGTGTGTGAATTAAGCTTGTGGGTGTATTTATAAAGAATATGTGTGTGAATGACTGAAATGCATGTATGCAATATTGCATATAAGTTTTTGTGTTTCTTTTTAACATAAATCTTTTTAAAATACAGTTAGATTGATAAGTGAATTTTTTTTAAGACAAACATACTCTTTATATTCAATTACTTAATTAATCAATAATTATATGATAATAAAAAGTTCGACTGACGTGTCACCCCCATTTTGTCGACTCTCATCATTTTATATTTTTTTATACTCTCTCATGTTCTTAATAATTGATGTTTTGACTTTTCGTTTCTTTTATAAATTAGATGATGTTTTACACTTTTCAATATAAATTAATTTAATAAATTAGACAAAAGAAATTGAGATAATTTTATTTGCGTCCGTAACGAATAGGCTTAATCCAGTTTATATCCTTTAAATATTCACATTTTCATTATGACATTTTCACCCTTTTTTATTTAAATTCACCAGAAATTGAAGAACGAATTGAGATTTTGACCAAATAGTCCGATTTACATTTAGCAAGGGCAGTGTACCGTTGCCAATTGGCAACGGACAGAAAAAAGGCGACGGGGGTGGGTGCCCTTACCTTTTAGCAACGGATAAGGCAACGGGAGTGGGCCCCGTTGCGAAAAGGCGACGGATTATAACGCCCTTGCCTTTTGGAAACGGCAAAGGCAAGGGCGTGTTCTGCACTCGCCAAGAGGCGACGGGAGTGGGCCCGTTGCGAAATGGCAACGGGGCCCCACTCGCTAAAAGGCAACGGCAGTGGGCCCATCGCCTTTACCGTCGCCCTAAGTGAATTAAAACCCACCCCTTTCTTCCAGAATTACAGAAGCTGCGGCGCACACCTCCATTACAATTCCTCAAAACCTCCAAACTCAAAATCCACCTTCGTTTGCGGATCGAACTCGATTTTTGGCCATTTGTGTTCTACACTTCGACGGGAGCATTTCTATGGTAATTTTTTTCGTTTTCATTGGTTAAATTTGAAGTTATATGTATATATATAGTTTTAGTATATATATGTATATATATGCATATATGTTGTATGTATATATAAAATTGTTGAATATATATATATATATATATATATATAATTTTATTTTTAGAATTGTTTGAAATTAAATGTTAATTTTTATGCATGCATGTGTTAATTGTTAGAATTTAATTGTTAATTATATTGTGTTATGTATTTATATGTATGTTTTAATTAATTAGTTATGTGAATTTATTTGTTAATTAGGGTGTTAGAATTATATTGTGTTATGTATATATATGTATGGTTTAATTAAGTTATATGAATTTATTTGTTAATTAGGGTGTTAGAATATATTTGGAATTATATTAATTAATTTTAATAGAGTTGGAGGAATGAAACGTTGGTTGTTTGTGTGTTGTAGACGTCGATTGACATTTATTATTCAAGTCGTAGTTGGATGTATAGTCCAAGATTAGTGAATGGGAATATGAACCCCGGATTTGTTAGTGGAGTAAATGGATTTATTAAAGCTGCCACTAGTAATTCGAATTCGATTTGGGAAGGAAAAATTAGGTGTCCTTGTTCGAAAGCTAGATGTCGAAATCAAACTTATACAGATCTTAATGAAGTGAAATCTCATTTATATCGAAATGGTTTTACACTGAATTATTATAATTGAATTTATCACGGGGAAGAGAGTTGGGGTCCACGTCCATTTCAAAACACTAATGAATTTGCGTCAACTTCAAACGACGTTGACCCATCGGGACCTAGTTCGTACCACATTATGGTAGAAGAGTTAATGGGTGGCCCAAACATTGATTTTAGAATAGACGTGGAAGAGGAGGCACTTAATGAAGAACCCCCTAACGAGAATGCAGCACAGTTTTACGGCATGCTTCGTGCAGCGGACCAAGACTTGTATCCTGGTTGTGAATCTCATTCGCAGTTGTCATTCAATTCCAGATTGTTGAACATTAAAACGAAAAATAGATTGTCTGAAAGGGGATACAATCAGGTCGTTGAGTTGATTCGTGAGATTTGTCCTCCCGAAAATAAGGTTCCCAAGAAATTTAACGACACTAAACATTTGATGAGTGGGATGGGTCTTCCGATAGAAAGGATTGATTGTTGTGCACAGAATTGCATGTTATTCTGGGGTGCAGACAACGAACTAGATTTTTGTAAGATTTGTGGTCGATCACGGTATAAGCCGAGTAGGGTTGATGCAGATGGTTGGTTGAAAAAGAAACGACCGGTTAAGGAGATGTTCTACTTTCCGATAATTCCTCGTTTGCAAAGATTGTACATGTCCAAGGCCACTACGAAGGATATAACATGGCATGCCTCGTGCGCTTCTGATGACTTTGGTGTTATGCGTCACCCGGCAGACTCGTTGGCTTGGAAGCATTTGGACCGTTCGTATCCTGATTTTGCATCTGAAATTAGGAATGTTAGGTTGGGCTTGAGCACAAACGGTTTTGCACCGTTTGGAATGACGGGAAAACAATATTCGTCATGGTCAGTTATACTTACTCCGTACAATCTACCCCCGTGGTTATGCATGAAGGATCAATTCATGTTTCTTTCGATTCTCGTTCCCGGGCCTAAAAGTCCAAAGGACAAACTTGATGTGTTTTTGCAACCACTGATAGCAGATTTGAGATTTTTATGGGAAACTGGGGTGCAAACTTACGATGTTGCTAGAAAGCAAAATTTTTTGATGCGATCTGCACTTATCTGCACCATTAGTGACTTCCCAGCATACTCAATGTTGTCTGGTTGGAGTACAGTCGGAAGGCTTGCTTGTCCATATTGTAGAGAGTACACCAATGCATTCTATTTGAAGCTTAGTCGAAAGCAGTCGTGGTTCGACAACCACCGAAAGTTCTTACCACTGAATCACACGCGGCGAACGAATAAAACTGCATTCATGGCCGGAGTAGTAGTCACAGATGATCCACCGCCTATTCGAACGGGTGCAAGTCTCCTACACGAAATTGATCATTTAGGATATAGAAAGGTTACAGAGGAGGGTGCTGAGGCCCACAACAAAAAACTTTCTGGAGGGTGGAGCTTAATCAGAGACGATCTTACGGCCGGTACGATCCATTCGTACTAGCAAGTCAAGCCACACAAGTCTACTATTGTCCATACCCTGGCCCCCGTACTGATTGGATATCTGTCTGCAAAGTCAAACCGAGATACTTGGTGGATGCAAAAGATACTACTGAAGATGAAGTTCCCGCATGGCAAGAGGATAACATAGGGACTCAAATGATTGTGCAAGTAGATGATGATCCTGTCATGTTAACTGATGACACTGGTACACTGATGGAAGTGGCAGAATATGAAGAAGATGAAGAAGAAGATGGAGAAGAAGATGGAGAAGAAGACAGAGAAGAAGACGGAGAAGAAGACGAAGATGAAGCTGAATGATGTTTTTAATTATTAGACAATGCTATCTAACATTAATTTTATAAAATATTAATTCCTTATATTCTAGAGTTAATCGTTACAAAGATGTTCATATAAATGGTATTTTAATTGTTACAATGTTCAACGTTAATAATGTTTTAATGTTCATTTTGAGAGATGAGTGGACATGGGCATGGTCGTAGACATGGTTCTTCTGGACATGGGTCTGGTCAGGGTTCTTCTGGGCGAGGTAGAGGTAGAGGTGAGCCGGTGGATGAGACGCCGACTGTGCCCATATCACAGGGTTTTATATGCCCGATATGACCCATATACTACAGTTGCCCCAGATGCCCGGGATGAACCCCAATCCCTATTACACTCAGGTGCCTCCTATGGTTCCACATGCACAGGAACCATCCCCTCCACCGACATATTCGCCAGTTGGACCGTCGTCTGTCGGGACACAGGCCAGCATGTCGACTACTGATGCACCCGAGAGTCGCATTGTACTGTCGATCTACCGTGATACGTAAGTATAATATATTTAATTTTCATTAGACGTATGTATAACATGTTTATTAATAATTTATTATTATTATAAATTATGTGTAACATGCTGATTCCTTCAAATTTAATCTCGAGGACGATCAGACAGATCATGTACAGGAATATGGAGGTTGGTGCACACAGCTTTGCCCAGGTATCACCCGGTACGATTCAGCGATGGTGGGAGACATTTCAGGTATAATTAATTAATGATGTATAAAATAACTTTACATTTACATTTTGTTAAATTAATTCATTAATTTTTTTTTGCAGACCGAGATCATGTGGGACCCTCTCACCACATCTACTGACCATGTGTACAGACTCTTTCTTGAAAGAGCAGCAAATCGGTATTCTGGCATGTTATCAAACGTCAAGTCAACATGGGAGATCAAGAAGAAGAAGCCGAAGTGGGATGTCAATGGTTGGAACGACTTAGTTCGTCACTGGAACGATCCTGCCACAATTAAAAAGAGCGAGCAGTGTCGTAAAAACCGCTTATCCGAGCCTGGAGGTCCGGGTACTGGATATGGTACTCATAAAGGCGGAGCTCGTGGAGCAATAGAGGTCGCACGACGCATTGTAAGTATTTGTGGTCAATTATACTTAATTTGAGTTAATTTTTTATTTAATTTGTACGTCTTCATTTCAAAATACAAGAGGAGAAGATGGGACGCCCTGCCTACGACTGGGAGATAGTTGAATATTACTACCGTTACGAAAACGGCACATACACTTATGGTTTTGTGGGTGATATTATTGTAAGTGTATTAACGCACTTTTAAATATATTAACCGTACTTGAAAATGTATTGACCCACTTTTAAATATGCAAGTATAGGACCAAGTAAAGGAGGAGTTGTCACATCTCTCAGGTGAACCGTCGACAGATGGACATACTTCAGAGGATGGTTCAATGCAGACCCCATCTATACCCGACATGTCTGAATTGTACTTGAAGAAGGTCGGCAGGTCTCATGGACGTGTTAAGGGCCTTGGACAAGTAGGCAAAAACAGACAGGTCTCCTCCAGTCCTGGCGAGACGTCACGTGGTACGGCTTATGGACGATTCACTCAGGCCGACATTGATCGTGCTATTTCTGAAGAACGGAGAATCAATGAGGAAAGAGAGAAACGCTTACTCCTACAAATGCAACAGACGGAGGAGCGCTTGCTCAAGCATTTTCAGGAACAAATGCAAATGATGATGGGTCAGATGGGTCAGATGGGTGGGGCGCCGAGACCGTCGGGGGCGTCGAGGAACGTTCAAGATGGTAACCAGGTTCAGGATCAGGGAGACGATGTTGAGGATGATGGTGGTGATGAGGAGTGATACATTTTCTATTACTTTGTTATGTTTAATTATATTACAATGACGTTGAAAATTGTTTATTTTAATGTTGTGTGTGATGTTATTTTAATTGACGTGAACATTTTAATTGACGTGAACATGCTAATGATTATAATTAATGTTGTTTGTTATGTTATTTTAATTGAAAATCATGAACTTGATAATGATATTAATTAATATGAAAATTGTTTTAATTAAATGGATAAGTGAATTGATATTTTTAAATGGATAAGTGAAAATAATTATATTTAATGTTGTATGTCATTATATTGTTGTGAATTGAAAATTAGATTAATGAATTTAAATGTTGAAAATTGAAGATTAGAATACATTTATAAATGTTTAAGTGAATTGATAATATTTAATTTTTAATCACGTAATTAAATTATTTAATTTGAAACACATAATTTAGTAATTAAATTCTCATTTAGATTAATGAATTTAAATGTTGAAAATTGAAGATTAAAATAAATTTATAAATGTATAAGTGAATTGATAATATTTAATTTTTAATCACCTAATTAAATTATTTAATTTGAAACACATAATTTAGTAATTAAATTCTCATTTAGAAATAAATATGATATGCTTTGACAATTTAATAAACAACAATTAAAGTTAAAATTGATTGAATTAAAGAATTGAAACTAAAATTAAATTGAATATATATTAATTGTGTTCACAACATGTCGACTAAAGCTCCTAGCCTAAACGGCACACAGGGGGCGCCCAAAACTCTTCGGGACCGAGAGGTCCCGTGTTCGAAACCTGGCTGCAGCTAAATTCGCGAAAATTGGGTGGCCCAGTGGTGGGGGGGTGTGTTGGTTGCCTGTTCTCATTTTACGGCCAAAAAGGCAACGGATGTGGGCCCGTTGCGAAAAGACGACGGGAGTGGGCCCCGTTGCGAAAAGGCGACGGATTATAGTCGTTGCCTTTTGGCAACGGCCTCCACGCGCTTGCCAAAAGGCAACAGGCACCTGCCGTTGCAAAAAGGCAACGGTTTCCCCAAATCTGTTGCCTATAAAATAGCAACGAGCATATTGACAACATAATCCGTCGCCTTTTCGCAACGGCCTCCACGCGCTTGCCAAAAGGCAACGACCACCTGCCGTTGCAAAAAGGCAACGGTTTCCCCAAATCCGTTGCCTATAAAATAGCAACGAGCATATTGGCAACGGGGGAAATCTGTTGCCTTTGTCGTTGCCTGCATGATTAGTGAGGGGGAATCCGTTGCCTTCCCCCTCGCCATTTTGCAAGTTTTTTGTGGTGTGTCATCATTTGTTGATCGGAGAAAAAAAGAGTGTATCGAATTTAAACAACATTAAAGGTTGTGATTTTTTATTATAATCTTAAAAGGTCATGATTAAATTGAGATTGAGACTAAATGTGATGCATTTATATGAAATTAACCTAGAAAACTTTTATAAAAATCTCATTAAAAATTCTAAAATTTCAAAAATCTTAAAAATAAAAAATTCTACTACACATTTTTCAGATTTTTAGAAATGTAGAATATTTTGAATTTTAGTTTTCTTATATTTTTTACATATTTTTTATTTTAATTTTTAGAATTCTTATTGAGATTTTTTGAATTTTTTATTTTTAGAATATTTAAGGAGGAATTTTTTATTTTTTATTTTTTAAAATTTTAAACTTAAGGATGTAAATTGGACAATTTTGCCGGAATCTCAATTCCTTCCTCTGTTCCGGCGAGTTTAAGAAAAATCGACAAAAAAGACGTAAATTGAACAAAAATGGCATAAATTGAAAAAATGAATACTTAAATAATTTTGATCAACCATTTATTATGTAATTAACGTTTTTATGATAATTGATAAATAAACAAAATTTTGGATGCATACATGCATGTGAATTTTAATTGATTATCAAATTGAACTTTTAATTTCCACCATTAAAATCAATTCAAAATTATAGCGCAATTACACAAATTTCACAATGCAATTGAGTGCACACGAATGGCTCTAATAAATATGTTATAGATATATTATTGCATTTCTATATAATATTAAAAAGGGAATGACTTGTGTGCAA
Organism: Galeopsis tetrahit; assembly: GCA_963675135.1. Classification (NCBI taxonomy): domain Eukaryota; kingdom Viridiplantae; phylum Streptophyta; class Magnoliopsida; order Lamiales; family Lamiaceae; genus Galeopsis; species Galeopsis tetrahit. The sequence continues at coordinate 54,345,294 of OY776125.1, forward strand.
ATAGTTTAGGTGTAATTATGTGCAAATCATTCTATAAAATATAAATTCAATTAAATTCGCGGGTCAACCCTGTTTATGCGGGTCGACCCAGCTTAAACGGATCCCTAGGCGATAATATATATTTTACTTATCAATTACATTTTTAATTGATAAAGTGGTCCAGTGGTAATGATTTTTTCTTTTTACTCACAGCACATGGGTTCAACCCCCATTCCTTGCATTTTATTTTTTTAAGTGTTGGTCCTGAAAGGAGTATATAACAAGTGTATGGGGGGGGAATACACTTGTATGCAATTCTTTTCTAACTTTGATCAAACCAGAAGTCAGCAAGGTTGTCTTGGACAACTCTGCTGAAGAAGATTAACTCTTCTGAGATAATCAGACTACTAAGTACTATTGAGTACTTAGTTGATTGACTATCTAGGGGAGTTATATGTGCGGAATTATGGTTGGCCCTTTAAGTTTAGACTCCTTTAATTTCTGAAATCACTTAGTCAATGCAACACAGTTCAGTTTAGCTTCAGGGAACTTGTCCAAATCAGTTTTTCACAGTCTTTGAATATGTATCTTTGAAAGATCAGTTTTGTGTGCAGTGTTGAAGGAATGTAAGTACTTGTAAAGTAAATCAACACAAGAGTTTATAGTGGTTCAGAGACTCAAGCTCCTACATCCACTTTCCCTGATTTAACAGGATAATTCCTTCACTCTTGGAATTAACTTGTTTTATAGTGCCAAGGTGCACTTGATCAAGAACACCACTCCTTGGTGAATTGATCCCTAGGATGTCTAGAGTCCTAGTACCCTCTTCTCAACTCAGAACTGAACTGTTCTTCTCTCAACAGTCAGCTCCTACCACTTCTACTACAACAATCTTCTCACTTTCACTCTTGAAAGGGGTAAGGATTGAAGTAAGGTTCCAACTAATGAGATATCCTTTACAATGAAGATCAGTGTATAAGGATAGGATATCTCTCTAAGCTTGTGTATAAGTATACAATTGAGTTCAGCTTAGAAGAAGTGTATAAAGACTAAGATAGTCTCTTTGAAAGCTTGAGAGCACTTGTCAACTTGTAGGATTGTTGGATTTTCTTGTCAAGGTTGAGGTGCTTTCAAATGGTCTTCACACTTCTGTATTTATAGACAAAATGGAGGATTTGCCCGTTGGAGAGGCAGCCCCAAATTGCTATAAATGTCTTCCTTGAGTTCTTCAAACTGGAAGACAGATTCTTGATAGTGACATGTCCTCATTTGGGTAATAAACGGCTGTAACAGTTTTGTCTTTATTCTGCAGCACTTTTCCCAATGTTTGACTTCTTGTTAGGACTTGGACATGGCTTCTGAAGGTTGATCCAATGATAGGACAACATTCCTTATCATCTGGACAACTCTCCTTATCACTATCAGTAGTTTTGCTTTTCAGCATGGTTGGCTTGCTCTTCTTCAGATGACTTGGCTCATTCCCTTTATTTCTCTTGTGTATGGTCTTAGCTCATTCCTTTGAGGACCTTTAGGGACATGTTGTCTCAATCTCTTCAGCATAGTTGTCTTCAGGCTTTCAGAGCACTTCATCTTGATCAATTTAGCTGAGACAACTCCTCTGGACAACTCTTCTGATCAGCATGGTTGGTCTTTTTTGTATCAGAGCACTTTCTACTTTAGAGTTGGCTTATCTGGACAACTCTCCTGACCAAAACCTTTGAGTAGTCTTGTCCTTTTGAGCTAGGTAGGTTTGTTCTTGCATATGGCTAGCTTCTTTGGACAACTCTCCTGATCAGAGCTTTATGAACATTTTCTCTGGACAACTCTCCTGATAAAATCATCTTCATTTGACTTGTCCTTTTGAGCTTTACAATCTTGTTTTTGTATAAGAACATCTTCTGTGGACAACTCTCCTGATAAGAGCATCTTAGATTTCATAGAGTGTTCTTACTCTTAAGTGATTGTTCCAGAATTTGAGCCTTGGGGGGACTTGATCTTGATCATCTTCAAAGCATAGGTTCCCCCTCAAATTGTGCATCTAATTGTCTAAGAGCTGCCTAACAATTCAGCTTCTCATCTAGCCTTATGCTATATGTTCTAACATTTCTAGAACATATTCATTTATAACTTAGGCATGTCTCAGGGGGTTTTTGGTATTCAATCAAAACATAGCTCATTTTATTCCCAACAATTTCCCCCTTTTTGATGATGCCAAAACCTATACAACTTAAGCAAAAGTGACTTGTCTACACCTATTTCATGTATCTTCAGAAGACATGACTGAGGTCAATATTCCTGAAAAATAATGTGTTAGTGTATTCACTGTTTTTGTTGCAAGTAGGTTTCAAGATAGGCATAGAGAGATTTTCTGTAAAAGTGTATCTTGATTCAAAAGTAGTTCAACTATCATTCATATAAGAGATCATTACAGGCATGTTGATAGTTGAATTTAACATATCAGAGCATGAATCATCAACACTAAATACAATAGAGCATTATATTCTAACTCTACTAAGCATATCAGAGCATAAGCACAAAAATCAGAGCACCAATCTTGTATCAGAGCAATCCATAATCAGATCAGAGCGAACAGATTAACACATCAGCAAACTTGACCATATTTCAGCATAGTTGATCATTCAAGTAAGGTCAGAAGACTTAGCCATTTCAAAGATCATCCTCAGGAGGTGGCAGCATTCCATACTGTGCCCACACTCTTCTTTTTAGTGCCATGGCTTCTTGGTTGGTTCCCTTAGGTCCAAGAGCCATCTTGTTCAGCTTAAGGATCTCAGTGAATTCCCTCAGAATTCTTGCTTGGTCAATCCATCCTTCAAGCTTTGGAGGCATGTAAATGATTGGCTTGGGAGCTGTGAGTTCAAATCTTGCAATGTCAGCAGCTGCAAGTAGTTGTTGATACAACTCTCTGTAGTATTCCAACATGAACTCAGTGAAGGCAGAGTTTGCATCTCCTCCATTCCATCTGTCAATGACATAATAGTCATAGACAAACTCCCTTTTGGCTTCTTCCCATGTGTCATTCAGTTGAATTGGCACCCATTTATCCAAGTGTGGATATTTGGTGTCCATTGGGATTAGAAGCTGAGGCTTCATCTTGCTGTATGTTGCTCTTCTCCTTCTTGGTTTCTGAAAGTTTGCTCTTCTTTCATCTCTTGCTCTGTTGGCTTCTTCCATCAGATCCATTTTCTCTTGGGCCCTCATCATGGCCAGTTTTTGTTGTGTTTCAGGATCTTTGCCATATCCTTCATGAAACAGTTTTGATGGATCAAGAGCTAGGACTGTTGTCTTCTTCTTAGGTTCAGGTCCAAATCCTTCAGCAAACAACTCTTCAATGTCTTCAGAGGACTTGGTACCTTCAGCAGTTTTTCCAGTTTCAGAAGATTTGTCCTCTTCAGTGGATTTGGGCTCTTCAGCAGTTTTGGCTTTCTTTGATGTAGGCTCATCCTCATCAATTCTGAATTCAGGTGGAAGATCAAGGCTGCTAGGAAAGTCAGTGAATTTCTCAATTTGTCTCTTCTTTCCTTGGGCCTTCTTGATCTTTCCTCTGGTTTGGACACCTTCAGCATCTTTGTCCAAACCTGACACTTCACCACCTGGTCTTTGCTGTTTCCTTGCCCTTTCTTCTTGAGCTGAGGCCATTGAATTCTTCAATGCCAATGCTAACTGCTCCTCTTCATCCAAATCTTCCAAGTTCAGCATTTCTGGCTCTTTTCCCTTTCCTTCAGGGACTTTGTCTTTCCCTTTCACTGGACTCCCAATCACCAAGGCACCTTTTGCTCTAGCTCTTTCCCTTTCCCCCTTTTTGGCAGCATCAAAGCACTGGGGCTTTAGGTCACTCATGGTTGAGGCCATCAGGGATTGGGCCTGGTTTAGGGACTTCATCTCTTCCAACAGATATACATTCTCATCATGTATATTTTGCATCCTATCACTGCTCAAGCTAAGGAAGGCTAGAACAGGCTTCATCTTTTGTTGGACAACCTCCTCCAAGGTTGCTTTGAGAGATGTATCCAGTTTGTCTTTTAAGAGCTCAGGAGGTTGGCCACTGCACCTTCAGCAATGTTGGCCAACACTTCTTGGGAAAATTTTTCTGAGGCAGCTTTGACCATAGCTAGCCTTTGCTCTTCAGCTCTTCTCTTTTGTAGTGCTGTCTTCTTTCCAAGAGCTTGCTTGACAGTTAGCCTGAGAGCTTTGACATTAGCATTGTGATTGTCTCTCAGCAGCTTCTGTTCTTTCTTGACCTCCTCTGAGATGGCTTCCATGGTTGATTTGGCACTTTGAACTTCAGTGGAGATGGTTTGGAGACCAGATTCTACACCACTGATTCTTGCCTCAAGAGTTGGGAGCACAACATCTTCAGAGCCAGTGAGCCTCATTTCTACAGATGCTAGAGTCCTTCCTTGCTCATTCAATGCTCCTGAAGTTTCAGCATGAGCAGATTGGACTTGATGAGCCAAGGAGTCCAACTTCTCTGATTGCATTCCAAGTAAGGCTTGAGCTGAGCCTGTGTCAACTTGGATAGGGGCATCTGTGAGGAACTCATCTGCAAAAATTTGGTCAAGAGATATACCTGCAACATCAGATAAATCAAACAAGTTAGGAAATAAGCACTCATCACCCTCAATTTCTTTTGCATAAGACTCTGATACATCAGCAGTCTTCTTCTCATTTTCAACTTTTTCTTTTCTCCCTTCTGTAATAATGATCTCACTCAAGGAATCAGGCCTCCTCTCATCAAGGGATTCTTGAAGTTCAGATTTGACTTCAAGAATAACCTGTCCTTCCTCACTTATTCCACCCTCATTTGGTGGTACACTCACTATCTTAGTGATGACTACCTCTTTTTCATCCTCAACTCCCTCTGATTTTTCAACTAATCTTTCCTTTTCAACTCCTTCTCCTAAACCTGCAACATTTCCACCTTCATCAAGGTTCAGAGATGGCAGTTGTGGGGAGATCACAGTGCTCATATCAGCAGCCACTGAGTCATCCTGAATGATTAAGGGCTGATCAATGTCCAACTCTTCTGACACTGAATAGGCCTTAATCAAACTAGCCTCTAGTACAGGAACCTCAACATCTGTAGGCTGTGCCTTGGGTTCAGAAGAACCTTCATTGGCAGATGTGTCTTTGGTTGTGTTACCACCCTTGGTCAACACCCCTGAAGGTACAGAGCCTTTCCTATGATAGGTTTTGGGAGGATTGGAAAGTCTATCTGCTACAGAAGACTTGGGTTGAAAGGGTTCAGGGAGGTTGGCTTGAGGGGTTTCAGGAGGGTTGGGATTTGAAGGGTTTGAGGGATCATCAGGGGAATCATTATCATTAGAACCACTGTCAGGGTGTTTGATTCCCTTGGCTTTTCTTTCTTTCTCCTCTTCAATCTTATTGGCTACCAACTTTGCAAAAATCTCCTCATCAATGAGGAATCTTGTCTTTGAAACTCCAGCAAAGTGTAGCAATCTGTTCTCCTCTATTTGCCACCAGTTTGCACCTTTATCTTGGATGACTTGTGATATCTCCATCATAGATTTATCTTTTACATCAACAAGCATCCTCAAATCATGAAAGGCCTTCTGAATTCTTGGAAATTCAGCAAGTTGTGGATACAAACTGTCCACAGTAGCCTTGGCTCCTCCTCTGAGCATACTTTCAAAAGTATACTCCTCCTCATCTCCACTTGAATGGGGACTTTGGGTTATAGGGGAGTTGGCGCTGGGTTCTCCTAATGTGGCTTTAGGGAGATTAAGTTCAGGGATCTTGGCCTCAGATGGGTTGGGTACAGTAGAAGGATCTTCAGTTGCTTTAGAGAGCAATGAATCTGAAGGGGCTTTACTCAGGGGGGTTGGCTCATGAAGTGCATGCTCTAAGAGCTTTGAATAGTTGAGCATGGATGAGTCAAGGGGAGACAGGAGTCTTGTCTCATCTACTGCTAAGTCAGCAAGCACATCTATGCCACTTCTTTGTTCATTCCCTTCAGGAGAGTATCTCTTAGTGAGATTTACAGGGGTAATGGGTTGGTTGGAAGGGGTAACATGGGTTTCAGGGGAGTTGGGCTCAAGATATAGAGTTTCAGGGAGGTTGGCCTCTATGGGTTGACCTTCAGGGACTTTGGATTCTGGAGTTCCAGAACCAGATGAATTGGTCCTTGACATGGATTTGGCCCTGCTTTCAGCTCTGCTTTCCCTTAGAGCCAATTGAAGAGACCTCTCTTCTTGCAGCTCCAACACCTTTTCAGTAGGTTTGGCCCTTCTCTTGCTGGCCCTGCTACTTCCACTTCCTTCCTTCTCAGGGACAACTTCCCTGATTCTCTTATCACCCTTAGACTTTTGTCTAGTCTCATTGTACTTTTGCCTGAGTTCTTCTGAATGATCAGATGGCACTTGTACACCTTCTCTAGCAACTTCTTCAATTTCAGCTGAAGCATCTGAGTTCTCTTCTGAGATTCTCTGAGACATTTTCCTTGTCTTTACAGCCCTGGCCTTTGTCCTCTTTTTCATCTTAGGCTTCTCTTCCTCCTGTTCTTCAGCAGGCTTGGCCAGTAGCATCCTTCTTTTCTCAGTTTTCTTACTGAGCTTTCTGAACAGGATCTTTTGGGCTGGGAGGGGCTTTGCAAAGGTCTGCATCTGGGAATAGTGGGAAAACCTCTCAATCAACAAGCTTGCCCTGGTACAATACTTGATTTTCCCTTCTAGCACCACCTTGTTGTGGGCTTTCACTTTAAATTTAGCCTTCTCCTTCATCATCTCAGACATGATGAAGGTCCTCCAATCAAACTTGATGCCCTTATCACTGGCATCAATAATGGCAGCCATGATTCTGATCCTTGGCTGGCTGACCTGCTCTAGGCTTCCAGTGTTGCTTAGGAGGCTCTTAGCAACTACCTCAAACAGATTGAGAAACTCTGGCTTGAGAGTTTTCTTGTTTTGAGTTGAGGAGAGAGGGCCTGGAATTAATAACCACTCTTGGGCTATTTCCTCTTCATGTCCAGTGCCATACACTTCTGGATTCCTTCCCTCATAAGGTAATCCAAAGGCTCCTTCCAGATCCTCTGAGGAGAATTTCACTCTGTGGAATCTCTCCTCCTCCTCTCCTTCTGCAGTGTAAGCTAACCTGGTTGAGACTTCTCCATCTTCAGGTTTGCCTCTCCACTTCAGGAAGGCAAATAATTCTGCCATGTAACTCTCCAAGCAAGAGCTTGGTCTTTCTTCCAAGAACTTTTGGAGACCAGCTCTTCTCAACCATCTTAGGGTTGGAGTAATCTCAGGTTCTTCACTTTCAAAAGAAATAATAGGCTCAAAGTGAAGATTGGTTTTGTTGCTTAGATAGGCAAAATCTAGGTCTAGATCCTTGTTGGAGAAATCAACAAGCATCTCAGGTCTAACCTTGGGGGCCATTTGAAATTGGCAGAAAAAAGTTTGATGAAGAGTGAGAGAGTTTGAAGAACTTTTGAGTTAGGGTTTCGAATGCTTGGGGAAGAAGTGTTTGTGGGTATCTTAAGACTTGTGAATATTCTAAAGAGAATGTTTGTCAATGAGTTGGTAAGGTCTTGATACAATTCAAAGGTGGACAAAAATGGAAATCCAAAATGGACGGCTAGGATTGATTTCAGGGGAGTTGTCCATTTTTGATCCAATGGTCAAAAACCAATGAAACAGTGAAATAACTGTTTTATTCAAAACGTGGGTGGTTTTAAATGTTTGTTTAATGCTGGGGATTTTTCGAGATAGATCATGTCCCAAAAAGTTTAATGCAAACAAGAGTTATATCTTGGCATTTAATGCATGGAAAGTGACCTTTTGGGTGGGAGACAAATTAAATCCCAAAAAGGTGAAAACTGTATTTCAAAGGGACAGATTTCGAAATAGGTATTGATCACCAAAAATAGGTGCTTATCAAACCAAGGAATTTGTTTGATAGCCAGGACAACTTATCTGACCCTACATGGACAAGTGTCCTGAAGAAAGGTGGACAAAGGTCCTGAATGTTAATGGACAAGTGTCCTGAAGAGGTAAGGTCATGTTTCTGAATTTCAGTAGACTTGACCAAGTCTGCTGAAGTTTGATTTTGTTTCCCCCTTAATCAATGAGCTTCTTTGGACTTATTTGTCCAACTTCCCTGGATCAAGTAATCCCAACTCTGCTGATAGCTCCAGAAATCTTGCCTCTGCAAGTGGCTTGGTTAATATATCAGCTTTTTGATGGTCTGTGTGAATTTTCACTAGCTTGATATCCTTCTTCTCCACATGGTCTCTAATGAAGTGGTGCTTGATGTCCACATGCTTTCATCTTGTGTGTAAGACAGGATTTTGTGATATAGCAATGGCACTATTGTTATCACAAAATATTGGCACTTCAGTAGAGTTGACTTTGTAGTCTCTTAGTTGTTGTCTTAACCATAGGATTTGAGCACAACAACTTCCAGCAGCAACATATTCAGCTTCAGTGGTGGAAGTGGCCACTGTGTTCTGCTTCTTGGAGAACCATGAAATAAGCTTGTTGCCTAAGAATTGACAAGTCCCTGAAGTGGACTTTCTGTCAATCCTACATCCTCCATAATCAGCATCTGAGTAGCCAGTTAGCTCAATATTGTCATCAGCAGGGTACCAAAGGCCTAGATTCTCAGTGCCTTTGAGGTACCTCAAAATCCTCTTTGCAGCCTCAAGGTGGCTTTTCTTAGGATTTGCTTGAAATCTGGCACAAACACCTACTGCAAAGGTGATATCAGGTCTGCTGGCAGTGAGATAGAGGAGTGAACCAATTATTCCTCTATACTCAGTAGAGTTGGTTGGAATACCACTCTCATCAGGATCCATCTTCCAATTTGTGTTCATTGGGATCCTTACTGGCTTGCTAGTTGTACACCCAAACTTTTTGATCATCTCTCTGGTGTACTTAGCTTGGTTGATGAAGATTCCTTCTTTAGATTGCTTGACTTGTAGACCCAAAAAGAAGTTCATCAACCCCATCATTGACATCTCAAATTTGCTTTGCATGAGCTTGGAGAATTTCTCACACAGCTTCTCATTAGGAGATCCAAAAATTATGTCATCCACATAAATTTGGACAAGCAAGATGTCCTCTCCTTCAGAGATTCTGAAGAGAGTTCTGTCCACAGTTCCCTTGGTGAATCCATGATCCAAGAGGAATTGTGACAGTGTATCATACCAAGCCCTAGGGGCTTGTTTGAGTCCATATAGAGCCTTTTTGAGTCTGTAAACTTGGTTTCCAACTTCAAAACCTGGTGGTTGCTCCACATAGACTTCTTCTTTCAAGACTCCATTCAGAAAGGCACTCTTGACATCCATTTGGTATACTTTGAACCTCTTGTGGGCTGCATAGGCTAGAAAGAGCCTTATTGCTTCTAGCCTTGCCACAGGTGCAAATGTCTCATCATAGTCAATGCCTTCATGTTGGCAGTATCCTTTTGCCACTAGTCTTGCTTTGTTTCTGACAATCACATCATTTTCATTCTTCTTGTTCTTGAACACCCACTTTGTTCCAATAACATCTTGATGTGAAGGTCTATCCACCAGCTCCCATACTTCATTTCTGGTGAATTGGTTTAGTTCTTCCTGCATGGCTGTGATCCAATTGGCATCTTGAAGTGCTTCCTCAACATCACTTGGTTCTTGTTCTGACAAGAAACAACAGAAAAGAGCACTTTCACCATGGAATCTTCTTGTTTTGACTCCAATACTTGGGTCACCAAGTATTAGATCAGTAGGATGGTCAGATAACCAAGTCCTTCTTTTTCTGATCTCTTCAGTAGAGTTGTCCTCTACTGAAGTTGAGTCATTTTGATCATAGAATTCAGGATAATTTAATGCAGGATCTAATTCAGGATCATAATCAGGGATGTTGTCCTCAATGTCAGGGACATTGGCATTTTCAACATTTTGAGTTCCCCCTTGATTATTTGATCCATTGACTACCTCAGCAGGAACTGCTTCTTCATTGGTAGTTGTTACCTGGATGTGAACTGGGATTGGTTCATTCAGTTCACCATTTCCATCTGTGGGATTTGTTTCAGGAAGGTTGCCTTCAGGATGGTTGTCCAGTATTGTGTGTTCAGGTAGATTGGGTTGGACAACATCTATGAATTCAGTGTCTTTGTCTTTTAGGCTTAATCTGGTTGTCCTCTGTGTGATTTCTTCAGGTTCCAAATGGTCATTCCTGATCTCAAAGATAGATTCATCAAACACAACATGAGGTGTTTCTTCCACTATAAGGGATTTCTTGTTGTAGACTCTGAAAGCTCTACTGATTTGAGAGTATCCAAGGAATACTCCCTCATCAGCTTTGCTGTCAAAGGCTTTCAACTGTTCTTTCCCATTATTGTGAATGAAACATTTACAACCAAATATATGAAAGTATGACACTTTAGGCATTCTTCCTTTCCATAGTTCATAGGGGGTTTTGCCTTGCCCCTTAGTGATCAAACATCTATTTTGAGTATGGCATGCAATGTTTATAGCTTCAGCCCAAAACCTCTTAGGTAAATTTGAGTCAGCAATTAGAGTTCTAGCAGCTTCTTTTAAAGTTCTATTCCTTCTTTCTGCAACTCCATTTTGTTGGGGAGTTCTAGCTGCTGAGGTTTCATGAGCTATTCCATTTGATGTGCAGTACTCATTGATGTATGAATTAATGAACTCAGTGCCTTTATCAGATCTTATCTTGATAATGCTAAGGCTTTTCTCATTTGACAATCTCTTGAGAAGTTCAGGTAGTTTGACTTGTGTTTCCTTCTTATTAAGGAGAAATACTACCCATGTGAACCTAGAGAAGTCATCTACTACCACTAATGTGTATTTTCTACCATTTATGCTTGAAGGGGTAATTGGTCCAAACAGATCCATATGTAGAAGTTCAAGTACCCTTTCAGTGGATATGACTGGTTTTCCTTTGAATGAGGCTTTAATCTGTTTTCCTTCTTGACATGGTTTACACACATGTTCTTTAATGAAAACCTCATTAGGTAGTCCTTTAACTAATGCATTTCTAGCAAGTTTATTCATAGATTTGAAGTTCAGGTGGTTTAGCCTTTTATGCCATAACCAACTTTGTTCACTAGAATTTTTAGCAATAAAACATGCAGCATCAGTAGACTTGTCCCAGTCTGCAAAATACACATTTCCCTTCCTAGTTCCAGTCAATAGAGTTTGTTGAGTTTTATCTTTAATTAGACACTTTCCACTTGAGAACTCAACATTAAAATCTTTATCACAGAATTGACTGATACTCAGGAGGTTATATTTGAGACCAGCTACATAAGATACATTGGTTACTTTGATGTTACCAATCATCAAAGTACCATAACCTTTTGTTGTTGCTTGTGAGCTGTCTCCAAAGGTGACATTTGGGCCTTCTTTTTCAATAAAATTAGAGAGGAGTTCCTTGTTTCCAGTCATGTGCCTTGAGCATCCACTGTCAAGGTACCATGCTGTCTTTTTGTTCATGCTCCTCTTCTTGTGGCCCAATGGTACCTGCAATTAGATAGATTTAGGTACCCTTTGAGTTTTTGGGTCCTGAGAGGTTAGCTGTACCTTTGGGAACCCAAACTTGCCTAATAACCCTGATTGATTCAAGGTGGCTAAGTTGATTTCTTAGTGCATCAACATACACTATCCTTCCCTTAAATGCCTTTGGGAAAGTATGTGTGAATGTGTTAACTCTGTAAATTTCAGATGAGTTGTCCATTCTTCTGAATTTAAGAGTTCTTTGTGCAGTTTGTTGAAATCTTTGAGGAAAGGTTTTCTTATGACCATTACCCTTTGGCATGAGGGGTTTTGGTTGTCTCATTTTATTCTGCCTTAGAGGATGGTTTTCCTTAGGTCTATTCAGCTGAGGCTTTCTCAGATGAGTTGGCCTAGGCTGATTATACCTTGGATAATTCCTCTGAACATTGTTCAGGAGAGTTGCCCTGCCATTGGGTCTACTCTGCTGACCAATATTCCTCTTGTGTTCAGGAGCTTTGGCCATTTCCTTAGGTTTTGGCCTATTCTCCTGAATCACTTGAGTAGGCATTTCATTCAATTTGCCCTTTCCTTTGTTCAGTGGCTGAATTACTTCATTTTCAGCTTGTTGTGCCACTGACTTAACAAAGATTCTCTTAGTGTTACTTGTGGATGCAACACTAAGACAAGGTGAAGATTCAAATGGATCAAAACCTAATCCACTTCTTTGAGCCATAGGTCTTTGATAACTTTGAATTTCCTCTATTGCTCTAGAGGATTTGTTCAAAGCAGACATCTTTAATTTCAGGCTCTCTTCACTTGATTTAAGAATATCATACTCATGTGAGAGATTTTCAAATTTGGCATTTAGGATTTTAAGTTCAAATTCTTTTCTCTTCTGAGAGAGAAGTTGATCATCAATCTCCTTTTGTTGGTCAACTATCCTGAGATTTGCTTCCTCAAGCTTTCTCAAGGCTTGTTGATACAACTCAGTAGACTTGACATCAACAGCTACCTCAGAGTTTTTAGAAAGTGCAATAGCCAATCTTTCATTTTCTTTCACACAATTATCATGAAATTCTTGTAATCTAGTGAAATCTTCCATCAACTTTCCCAAGGAAAGTTTCAGGTTAACCTTACTAGTGTTTTGTGAGATGAATGATGGTGAACTAGAAGTAGAGGATACCTCATCATCCTCAAGAGCCATGTTGCAAACATCATCTTCATCATCACTGTTGGAGAATAGTCCATCAGAAGAGTTGAAGCTTTCAGTACTATCAGATTCTTCACCAGCCATCATGGCCTTTCTATTGGTGAACTTTCTGTCTCTTTTAGCTTGTCTCTCTCTTCTTTCTTTAGAGCTCAATTCAGGGCAGTCATATTGGAAGTGCCCTTTCTTTTTGCAGTTGTAACACAGATCTTCATCATCATCCTTCTTGGATTCATCTCTTCTTTTAGATGATGAGGGTTCAGCTCTACTGGATCTTCTCCTATCAGAGGACTTGTCCTCTGATCTTTTCTCTTCAGGCTTTTTGTCCTCAGCCTGATCTTCAGGGGAGTTGTATCTTCTCCTGAATTTGTTGTCTTGGTAGAATTTCTTGTATCTACCAAACCTTGTGTTGAGCTTGTCAAACCTTCTAGCCATCAAGGCTAGTTCTTCCTTCATTTCAGTCTTAGAGACTGACTTTGATGATCTGGGAGTGGGTTGCATTTCTGGTTCAGCAACTTTGGCTTTGAATGCCACTCCCTTGGTAGGATTTGAAGGTTCCTCAACAGGCTTTCTTCTATTGAGGTCAAACTCATAGGCTTTAAGTTCTGAGAATATTTGTTGCATGGGCATAGTGGAGAGATCTTTGGTATTCTGCATCATCACAGCATAGACATCCCACTTTTGAGTGAGACTTCTCAAAATCTTTAATCCAACCTCTCTCTTGGTGTAGACCTTGCCCAATGAGTTTATTTCATTCATCACATCAGTGAATCTACCAGCAAATTTGTCAATGGACTCTTCAGACTCCATTGAGAATTGTTCAAACTTCTGCACAGCAACTTGGAGCTTGTTCTCCTTGATTTTTTCAGTGCCCTCACACATTTCAGCAAGGGTATCCCAAATTTCTTTGGCTGTTGTGCAGTGGTAGACTCTTCCCATGATTGCATCTGGAATTGTTTGATAAAGGGTATTCATGGCAAGATACTTCAGATTATCTTTCCTCTTTTCATCAGCAGTGAAGTCATCCTCATCCTTGGGAATCAGTTCCCTTACATCAGCTTTTTGTGCATCTGTTACCCTGGGGTTAGTTTGAGTAAACACAAAAGGTCCTCTTGTGATTACTCTTAACATGTCTGTATGAAGAGATGCAAGATGAGCCCTCATTCTAATTTTCCAGAATTCATAATTGTCTATTGAAAACATGGGCAGTTTGTGATGAGAAATGTGATTGACTGGATTTGTGGCCATGTTGTTTAATCCTTGAACAGCAGGTGGAGGAACAGCATTGTTGTTGGCCATATCTCACAAATAATCAGTTAGTTACTAAATGATGGATTTCAGAAAGAGATCAGTTCAGTGACCACACACATGTGAGAGTTTTGAAAATCAAGATGGATTTTCAGTGGTCTTTGAACCCCTGCTCTGATACCACTTGTTGGTCCTGAAAGGAGTATATAACAAGTGTATGGGGGGGGGGGAATACACTTGTATGCAATTCTTTTCTAACTTTGATCAAACCAGAAGTCAGCAAGGTTGTCTTGGACAACTCTGCTGAAGAAGATTAACTCTTCTGAGATAATCAGACTACTAAGTACTATTGAGTACTTAGTTGATTGACTATCTAGGGGAGTTATATGTGCGGAATTATGGTTGGCCCTTTAAGTTTAGACTCCTTTAATTTCTGAAATCACTTAGTCAATGCAACACAGTTCAGTTTAGCTTCAGGGAACTTGTCCAAATCAGTTTTTCACAGTCTTTGAATATGTATCTTTGAAAGATCAGTTTTGTGTGCAGTGTTGAAGGAATGTAAGTACTTGTAAAGTAAATCAACACAAGAGTTTATAGTGGTTCAGAGACTCAAGCTCCTACATCCACTTTCCCTGATTTAACAGGATAATTCCTTCACTCTTGGAATTAACTTGTTTTATAGTGCCAAGGTGCACTTGATCAAGAACACCACTCCTTGGTGAATTGATCCCTAGGATGTCTAGAGTCCTAGTACCCTCTTCTCAACTCAGAACTGAACTGTTCTTCTCTCAACAGTCAGCTCCTACCACTTCTACTACAACAATCTTCCCACTTTCACTCTTGAAAGGGGTAAGGATTGAAGTAAGGTTCCAACTAATGAGATATCCTTTACAATGAAGATCAGTGTATAAGGATAGGATATCTCTCTAAGCTTGTGTATAAGTATACAATTGAGTTCAGCTTAGAAGAAGTGTATAAAGACTAAGATAGTCTCTTTGAAAGCTTGAGAGCACTTGTCAACTTGTAGGATTGTTGGATTTTCTTGTCAAGGTTGAGGTGCTTTCAAATGGTCTTCACACTTCTGTATTTATAGACAAAATGGAGGATTTGCCCGTTGGAGAGGCAGCCCCAAATTGCTATAAATGTCTTCCTTGAGTTCTTCAAACTGGAAGACAGATTCTTGATAGTGACATGTCCTCATTTGGGTAATAAACGGCTGTAACAGTTTTGTCTTTATTCTGCAGCACTTTTCCCAATGTTTGACTTCTTGTTAGGACTTGGACATGGCTTCTGAAGGTTGATCCAATGATAGGACAACATTCCTTATCATCTGGACAACTCTCCTTATCACTATCAGTAGTTTTGCTTTTCAGCATGGTTGGCTTGCTCTTCTTCAGATGACTTGGCTCATTCCCTTTATTTCTCTTGTGTATGGTCTTAGCTCATTCCTTTGAGGACCTTTAGGGACATGTTGTCTCAATCTCTTCAGCATAGTTGTCTTCAGGCTTTCAGAGCACTTCATCTTGATCAATTTAGCTGAGACAACTCCTCTGGACAACTCTTCTGATCAGCATGGTTGGTCTTTTTTGTATCAGAGCACTTTCTACTTTAGAGTTGGCTTATCTGGACAACTCTCCTGACCAAAACCTTTGAGTAGTCTTGTCCTTTTGAGCTAGGTAGGTTTGTTCTTGCATATGGCTAGCTTCTTTGGACAACTCTCCTGATCAGAGCTTTATGAACATTTTCTCTGGACAACTCTCCTGATAAAATCATCTTCATTTGACTTGTCCTTTTGAGCTTTACAATCTTGTTTTTGTATAAGAACATCTTCTGTGGACAACTCTCCTGATAAGAGCATCTTAGATTTCATAGAGTGTTCTTACTCTTAAGTGATTGTTCCAGAATTTGAGCCTTGGGGGGACTTGATCTTGATCATCTTCAAAGCATAGGTTCCCCCTCAAATTGTGCATCTAATTGTCTAAGAGCTGCCTAACAATTCAGCTTCTCATCTAGCCTTATGCTATATGTTCTAACATTTCTAGAACATATTCATTTATAACTTAGGCATGTCTCAGGGGATTTTTGGTATTCAATCAAAACATAGCTCATTTTATTCCCAACATTAAGGCACAATTTTATTCTCCCAACTATACTTCAACAAAATACTTATTAAATTATCACATATTTCTTTTTACTTTTTTTTTTTTTCAAATTCACACACAAAAAATCAAGCAGTAACTCAAAATAATTCTTCTTTTGACTTACTTGAATTTTTTTTAACATATTTTTATTTCTCATTTTTTACTGTATTACAATCAATTACACTAAAATTCTATCATCTGTACATCAAACAAATATTACAAAACAAAAACATAAAATATAAGTATTACTGTATAAACAAAACATAACAGTACTACATGATAAAAGCATAACAATATTACACAATCAATTATACTAAAATTCTATCATCTGTATATCAAGCAAATATTACAAAACAAAAACATTAAATAGTATTACAACAAAATATAACAGTACTACATGATAAAGCATAACAGTATTACAATCAATTATACCAAAATTATATCACTTATATATCAAACAAATATTATTGTCTTTCTTTCTTCTTTATGGACCTTCGGTCGATTCATCTATTTCATTCCAGGATTAGATCATTGATCGTAGTTTAAAGGTGAATAGCCTCATTCATACGTAGGGGAGTTGAAGGTTTGTGACTCCTTCGCTTCGACCATACCCTCTTTCATTAGTAGCGAGTATAACTTTACAAATATCACACGTACTCTACCTTTTCTCAATATGTTCTGTCCCTAAACAAAAACATAATATAGTATTACAAACAACCATAACAGTACTGCATGATAAAATATAACAGTATTACAATCAAATATACTAAAATTTTATCATATGTACATCAAGCAAATATTACAAAACAAAAACATAAAATAGTATTACAAACAAAACATAACAGTACTACATGATAAAACATAACAGTATTACAATCAATTATACCAAAATTCTATCACCTTACATCCTCCTCTTATTTCCTAACCACATTATCCACGTGTACATTATACACAGTATCACATCTAAAGGCACACTGTATTACATTATACACACAATAGTATTATATTTTGCACAGACTCTTAGTTAGCATACACAAGCTAAGTCTTCCCCAATAATTCTCAATTTTAAACACAATGAGCTTGATCTTGAATTAATAAAAGAACAATCAAAACATATTTTAATTCTTCACAATGTAATTTTCTAAGCAGCAGACTTTTGTTTTTTTTTAATTACATTAAATACCCATCCCTTTTTTCCCCTCCCCATGACTCGAACCCAGGATCTAAGACCAAGGTAGTGGTGCTCTAACCACTTGAGCTATCCCACTTTTCAGCAACAGACTTTTGCATCATACATTTCCTAAACATATCAGAAAAACCAACACATGCTCTTAGTTAGCATACACAAGCTAAGTCTTCCCCAATAATTCTCAATTTTAAACACAATGAGCTAGAACAATAAAAATATTGCTAATGAAAATATACAGATCACAAAGCCAAATACTAATTTGATCTTACTAATGAAGTATACAGATTAAAATGGAGTGTGAGTGGGTAAAAGGAGTAAATTATAAACAAAATAAAATAAGTTATGAATAATTTGTGAAAATGGTTTATCCAAAATGAAGTCCCATTATTCCATGAGTCATGGATTTCACACAATTCAGGATAGCATGAGGTATAATAACATACACTTTCATATTCAATTTCATTGATTTCACACAATTCATGGTTTATAAATTATTTCCCCAATAATTCCCCAACATTAAATTTGACAGTATTGCGCAGATACACTTGACAGTGTAACATCATGACAATTTTTATGGAATAGTATTATGACATTATACCTAACAGTATTACACAATTACAACTCAATATCAACTCAGGTGAATACATGTCCAATCTATAATAACCAACCCACTGTTAAACTAGTATTATCCAATTCCAATGTAGAATTAATTGTTGGTGCAACCAACTATTAGCTCCCATTTAGAATGAACTACAAGATAGAACACTATAGTAGAATAAGAAATCTCGTATCAACCAAAATCTGATGTTCTAGATCAAATAAACCTAGTCTATGTTGTATAATCAGACCAAAATAAGAGAATGAAATAAAAAAAATATTTACAGCTATAAGTTTCTCCCTGCAAACTTCATGTGATGCTTCAACTATGTCTCCCTGAGCACCAAATACTCAACATCTACTTCATACAAATTTTGCAAACACCTAAGCTTTCACTATTAAGCAATTATTCTCACAAATATAATATTTTGCAAAAAGCCCCTAAGATGTGTTTTCCAATTACAAAAAAAAAAAAAAAAAGCAATACCAATTCCATTGTATCTCAAAACATTTTATATAACCACCATCCAAATGCCCGCCTAGTCCCTACATATTACTACTTGTTGTTAGTAAAATGGCGATCGAAATGTGATTTCTCAACCACAGATCAAAAGAGGATTCCAAGACAAAAATAATTACTCTTGCGAAAATTTGTCAGCTTAATAATTAGAATTTGATTGAAAAACACAGTTTCTTTAGATCAATATAAATATATCACGACAAAAAATTGAAATTGCAGAGAAAAGTGAATACCAAATGACGAGCAGAAAAATGTTCATGCATCAAAATTCAGGGGAGAGTGATTTCCTGTTATGGCCTTCTCTGCTTCAGAAACTGTTAGCTTGGAGAATCCAGTTGGAGCTTCGGATCGATTGGTTTTCTCAGCATTTACGAGTGCTGAGAAAAATGACATGCACATTCCAGGTGCGCAGAAGCCACATTGAGAAGCATGGAATCCAACAAACCTTTGAAGGATTGGATGGAATCCATTTCTGCTATTTTCAAGGCCTTTACTTGTTGTAATTGAACAACCGTTAATGGTGCAAAGAAGCGTAAGGCATGAATTGACATTAAAACTTTCAACCTTATTGAGTGCAGTGTCATACTTGGATAGCAGATCAACACAAGCTCCACAACCACCTGAAGAGAAAATATTATTGAAAATCAAATTAATTGACAGCTGAAAATTGAGCTCTATAGCACAGGGAATCCTAATATAACAAATAAACAAAAAACTGAAACAACTTCTAACAGAATTAGAAAGCATAAGTGGGTGATTTCATGGCCTAAACAAAGGTAAATTAAATATAGATTCAGTCACATATTGGCCTCCATGAAAATAAACAGCAACTACCAAAACGCAATTTTAATTGGCCATAATTAACCTTGATAGAGTTGGCATAATCTCATATACTGTAATCTAAAACTGGATGTTTTATACTCCCTCACTTGGAAAAAAGGAAAAGAAGCGACACTAATCGGCAGCTATAATTGCATAGAAACAGAATCACCGAGAGAGATTAAGTAATATCAAACTATCATATCCGACCTAAATCCTTGTAATTCATCAGACTAACGAAAAAAAAGTCTAATCTAATTCAATTACAAAATCAAATCAAAACGAAGCAAACCTGAGTGAAAGCATCGGGATCGTGAGGAAACTCATTCACAACTTCAATACTATAAATCCGATCGATATTTGGCTATAAACCAATCGCGCAACCCATGTTTGATGCCATTTTCTTCCTCCTCTTAGGGCTCGACGATGAAGAAATTGGAAGAGAACAATGGTTGTTCGAAAGAGGAGGGTTTTACAATTACAATTTTTCCTTTGGTTCTCACTAGGGCGGCGGGTGAGGGGAGGGGTTGGTGCGGTCGGGAATGGAGCAGGGAGACGCGCGACGGAGGGCGGCGACTCACTGTGTGTAAATCGCACATAGTGAGAGTGTGGAATTTTCGTACTGAAATTTGATATCTCCGGGTCATAAAATGAAGCGGGTAGTATATAACCCACAAAACTCTAAATGGGCATTTTCACCTAATTACACATAAAGGATTTGCATAAAAGTTTTTGCATATTAAAAATGGTGCACAATTTTAGGGCAGAAGACGGGAGTAATACCTAAACCTGTCTCATTCCATTGCGGAGTATGAAGCGCGACGACCCAAACAGTAGAGGTCAAGGTCGGCTAAAACAGATAGGACATACGAGTTGAAATTTTCATACCTACAATATTGGTTGTTATTTATTTTAATGTTACGTATATTTATATGTTAGTATAGATATAATTCATAATTCTCAATATGATGAGTAATTTTGAATATTTATAGTATTTCATAAAAAGATAACTTGCTTTAATACATAGAAAATTAAAAGTATTAATAAGAGAGGGTTGATTTCGTATATTGATTTCTTTGTTGTCTTTAAGTAAATTTTCCGCAATTTATAATTTTGTGTTGGGATATGAATCCTGATATAAGTCTTAAATTGATGTTGAAGTAGTTTTGATAAGCCAAAAGAAGACTTGAATAATTTCTAAGTATTGATTGATCTAGTCTAGTTATGTAAGTCGTCTTGAGCAGATCAATAGAGTGCATAAATAAAGTTCAAAAGATAAGTATGAAAAGAGAAAAAGACAAGTACAGTTTATAAGTACTTTGTATATTTGTTAGGATTTAAACTGAGCTTATTAAAGTATTGTATAGAAGCTCATGATTCCGAATGTATATTCATTGTATAGATCTTAAGGTGACTAAGCTGAAATTATAAAGCTTAAAGTAATGTAATAGTCTTGTTAGGATTAGATGATAGGACTAGTATAATGTTAGTTCATTATCAAAATCTACTGCTGAAGAAGAAGACTGAAGATTGCGCAAGACAAGACAAGTGCTAAAGAAGACTGAATCTGTCTAAGTATGGAGACAAGACAGGTGCGCGACAAAAGAAGGAAAACTTTAAGTTGGAAACACGTATGAAGATAAGGATTGAAGAGTTAGTTATGAAATAACTAATTAACTGAAGAAACGCGTGGAAGGATAAGAAGAAGAAGTTAGAAGTCAGTTATCAAGAAAAGTTAGTTACATAACAGAAAGTTCTTGAAGATTGGAAGCTTATAAATACCCCATGGTATTCAACGATTCAAGACTACTGAAACTCAATATAATGAAGCATTCTAAAGAGATATTCGAAGCAAATTAACTCTCAGAGTTTGAAGTTCAAAAAGTTCAAGCCAGAAGACAAGTGAAGAGTACAAGAAGGCTGCTACTGGACTAAGAGAAGTTTTACTTTTACGTTTTTGTTTCAAGTTGCTAGTTGCTTGTAAATAGCTAGTTAGATCGAAGATATATCTGGTGATATAATCGAGAAGATCAAAGTCTTATTTCTTGGGACTCAAAGCCACAAGAACACTCGATTGGAAGAGTAATAAGAATTTCACGACTGGTGTTTTGAGAGTGGATGTAGACAAGCTGTCGAACCACTATAAATCTTGTGTTTGATTTACTTTACTGTTTTATTTGTGTTTGATTGTTTAACTGCTTAATTGATTAATTGCATATAAGAACAAGACAAGTAGAGTGTTCGTACAGAAATTCGAATTTCGAATATAAGTTGAGTATAAACTTGATTGGGCTCATTGTTACTTTGATTAATTCCGCATTGTGTATTCTGATATATTGAAAGATTTTTAAAAGTCTATTCACCCCTCCCCTCTAGACTTTTACTAGCTTACTCAATATTACTAACTCAACTTGGGACAAACATTTTGTATATTAATTTATTTTATAAATAAAATTTTAAATCTCTATTATATATATATATATATATATATATTTTATATATATGTGAATATATATTTTATATATATGTGAATATATATTTTATATATATGTGATGTCTTTAAGTAAATTTTCTACAATTTATAATTTCGTATATTAATTTCTTTTATAAATAAAATTTTAAATTTCTATTATTTTTAATAAAATAACAAATTTATAAATTTATTTATGTTTTAAAAATTATTTTTAATTAATAAATTAAAATATATAATAAATTTATTTCAACCCCGCGTAAAACGCGGGTCTTACACTAGTGTATTATAAAATACAATTACTACTAAGATGACTTATGAGGGTTAAATATAGTAGATGAAAAAGATGCAAACAATATTGGCATTAGCTAATCTCATTAGAGTAATTTTGGATATAGTTATTCATAGATAATTTATATAAAAAATCACTAAATATATTAGGTGAATTGAGAAAATGTTTCATTAAACGATTGCAACAAAAAAATACAATCACTAAAAATAAAATTAAATGTTGGGCTTTTTGTTTAGCCCCACTATTTTAGTGGATATGGCTTCTTGGCCCAACTAACTCAATTGACCTAATTATATGCTTTGGTCCATATGTAAAAGTCTAACTTTCCTTCTCCAACCAAATCTCCTTCTTTAGGCAGACTTTCTCTTTCTCATTGTATTTGTATCAATCCCACAATTTACTTTTCTTTCCCTTCATTGGGAATTATGGCTAATTGCCGGAAATCATGGGTGGTCTTCACTATATAAAGGGAATTGGTCCTTTGGTGAAAGGCGTGGTTTACAATACAGTTCTTAATATTGTATGAGTGAGAAAAGAGAAAGAGCTACCAAGAGTGAGAATTCGGTGAGAGAGGAAGGCCTTGAGGTTGTTCCCCCGCATCGTGTGACGTTCCACTTGAATCTAGGCGCTGAGCCCGGTGATTTCATTTTTAATCTCTTTTCTTTTAATATTAGTTTGTTTTGTTTGTTCCACCAGAAATATTACTTTGGTATTTAATTTTCTAACAGTGGTACCAGAGCCTTATCCGATTTAGGGACGGAGGGCCAGTCGCCGGAAATTCTGCCGCCGCCACGAGTTGCCGCCGCTGTGAACCGCCGCCACTAAGATAGTGTCGATCTACTGCAGTCTGTTGGGGAAGGAAGCTTCTGCCGTCACCGTTAATCTGCACGCGACAGTCTTGGTCGGGGTATTATCGGCGTCAATATAGGTAAGGGGTTAAAAGGTTTGACTTTTTCGTCCTATTTCTAATCAATTCCGCTGCTGAATATATATATACTAGTGTAAAACCCGCGTTTTTACGCGAGGTTGAAATAAATTTATTAATTAAAAAATTAATTTTTAAAATATACATAGAATTTTGAATTTCTTTACTCACAAATAATAAAAGGTGGAACATTAAGATAGATTATGTCATTTATATTATAAAAAAAAAAAAACAAATAATAGAAAATAGAATTGTGAAAATGAATTTATAAAATAAATCTTTATTATAAATTATAAATTTCGGAAAACTTCTTTGTACACAACATTCGTGGTATGTTTACATATTTTCTCAGTTTGAATTTACACAAAGAATTTTCAATCCACTTTTACATATTTTTCCATTTGTATTTAAGTGTCACTATTTTAATTTAATAATATGTATTTAAATGTAATTAATTTTGACAAATTAATTAAAAATGAAATACTTGTGTTACATATAAATCCATATTACAATAACTACTCCCTCCAATCCTTAATAATTGACGTTTTGAGTTAATATATAAATTGATCCCCATTTTACCTTTTCTATTCATTAACTCACATATTAATTGATATTGTGTATTTCTGAAAGTACAGCTTAAAACTTAAAAGTTCAAGACATTCATGCATACATGAACTACCAAAAAATCATTTTGATTAATATAACCATTTTATTAGCAATTATAATTGAGATGTGCATTAAAATATTGACATCGTAGTATGTGAAACATCAAATTAATGAAACGAAAGTGGCATGAAATGTTATATGAATAAGGATAATTAATTAAAGGGATTATTTAATTAGGGGTACATTTGGTAATACTCTTTCAAAGAGAAAGAAGCAAGAAAATCTGAGAAGTTTAAAAAAAATAAAATGAGTGTTACCATAATTTCTTTTTATTTGGTTTTATAAGATTCTGTTTAAAAATAAATAAAATAAATGAGTATGTTACCATAATTTAAGATGAGATATGTATTGTATTTAAAGGTTTATGGTTTGAATTACTCCACTTTTTATAGTATTGAATGAGTTATTATGTGTTCTTATTTTATTGATTTTAGGAAGTGTATTTGAAAAATACAAATGATAGATGCAAATGTGAAAAAAACCTATAAAGATGGAACTCTTGTAAAAAAAAGTTAGTAAATCTCATTATTAATTTTATTACACGATATGATTGAAATATTCACTGAAAAATATCATTAGTTGAATATGGTTACTTTGAAAAATATCATTAGTTGAATATGGTTACTTTGCTAATGTGAGTTACAAATTAAAGTATGATAGAGGCCATTATCAATATAGGTGATGCTTAGAGTACATTATCAATATAGGTGATGCTTAGAGTAGATTGTTTCTAAAAAAAAAATATTATATGGCACCTATGATAATAAAATGCATATTGAGTTTGCTAGATAAAATAAAAAAACGTAAAGTACATGTTTGCTAGATAAAATAAAAAAAACGTGAAGTACATGATCATAAGAGAGCATACCTTGACTGAACCACTCGTTCATAACTTATATCAGTGGTGAAGACACATCTATAAATTTTGTTTCAGTAAGAGATAAACAATAATCTAAAAATTTATAGAACTTCACTGGGAGTTTATAAGGAAAAAATAAAAAAATGCAACAATAATGAGTTTTAGTTTATAAATAATATTAAATACATGTGTAATAAATAATGCAAAACGTATGACATTATTTATGTAATGCAAAATTTATGTCATTTATGTAATGCAATTCGATTATATATATAGTAAAAGATATTAGACACAATCTTGCATATAATAATCATATTTGGACCTGGTTATCGAAAAAATTATTCCACACAAATCAATAAATAATTAAAAACATAAGACATTAAATTGAATAACATAATCCAAATAAAAAAGTAATCAGTATCCAACCAAAAGACAATTCGGTTCTTCACTATAAAAACAAAAACAAAAACAAAAATCAATAAAATTATTTCCCACCACTCAACCGATGTTTATTCTTTTCCGTCATCAAGTGCCTTAAACTTCTTCTTAGTAGAAGACATCAGAACATCCATTTCAGTGTTTTAACTAAGCGACATCTTCATTGTCACATATTGACGAAGAATCACTACACTGAAATAAGATAAATTAAATAAAATTAACATACCACATTAAAAAAATTGATAAAATAAATGTATCAAAAGTTTACAAATATAATAAAATCGAATAAAAATACTATTACATTTTCTTCCGAAGTACCAGTGTTATCTTCACTCTTAGTAAAAGTGGAAATGTCAACTGAAGATTCCTACAATTAAAATGAAAGGCTATTAATACCAAAACTTCATTTAAAATTATATCACTTTATATATAATAGTAACTATAAAATACCTTTGAAGAACCATTTTTGGATTCAATTTTTTTTATTATTTCTTCATCCGAACCAAGTTTTACAACTGTGTATATCTCGTAGTTATTGCTCAAGTTAAACTTAGAAATATGGAATCAGAATGTGAATTTCTTGCCCACTAAGTCTTGAAGTTCGGAAGGAATTCCGTCATAGACTCCTTTCTGAAAAAATTAATATAAAATAAATTAAAATTAAAAAAAAAAGAATCTTTAATTTTTTTAATAAAGTGTATTTTAATTTTAAATTACCTCTTCCATTTTATTAATAATATCGAGAGCTTTTTTGTCAACCAACTTACTCACAATGTGATCAAAAGGAACGAATGAGGCCGATCCACTATTATCGACAACACGGATATGAATCATAAACCTGAATTATAATTCTATTTGTCAAAAAAGGTAACAATAATTAATTTTTTAATAAAAATATAAAATATTTCAAATCCATTACCTAATATCAACTGTTTTCGAATAAGAGTTGCAGTTCTCACAGTTCCATTTATCTTTGTAGAGCTTAATCTTCTTCAAGCACTGCTTGCATGCATGATAGTACCAGTTTTGACCCGACTCTAAAGAATGGCACGTAGCAAACGGAACACAGTAACAATCCTTCCAAAAATAAATTAAATATTACAATCATTTTTTTAAAACATTAATTAGATAAAACTATAATATATATAATTAATAAGAAAAAATATAAATACCTCTATAACATCATAAATGTCAGCTATAGACATTACTTCAACATTTTCAGTTATTTCATCGTAAATCGAAGAATGGTTGGACTATGTCCATTGTTCTTTAACTGGACTGATTTTTGAGATTGAAGAGTATATAGACACCATTTTCTGAAAAGAAAAAAAAAACAATTACTTTTAATTTAAACAAACAGTTTGATATATTGGGTAAAAAAATGTGATCTATTATACTATTAAACAAACCTTTTTAGAGAATGATTCATCCATTTTATGATGCAAAAGATCAATAAGTTTTAGATTTCGCTTTAATGAATAAATTTGCCACTTACGTTAGTCTTATATATACAAAGAAGATACAAATTAATGATAAATACATTAGTTAATATTCTAGAATCATGCATGCATAATTGAATAAATTATGCACTTACGTTAGAAATGTCATGAATTCGCTCTGATTACTACTTTCTTGCTATTAACATGCGTTAAATGTCATATTTCTTTATATTGGTATTTAAATAGCACATTAATGTTTTGACCAATGTTTTAAAAATCTAATGGTTAAGATTAATTTATTTAAATGGACGGATTAGATTACATTGAAAAGGAGGAAAATAAGGTGAGGAGAGGATTTTTGAAATGGAGACAATTGAGAAGAGAGAGATTGTGTCAGACGAATCATACTGCGACACGTGGCAGTTAAAAAGTTTGCAAATATATATAATATAGATATATATATATATAACATAATCTTCAGTTGATTATACATATACAGTAAAACCTCTCTATAGTCATATCCTTGGGACCACAAAAAAATATTCCTAAATAGAGTTATAAGGTTTTTTTTTAATGCATGTATATTATATAATGGTATAATTAGTAGATACATGTACATGATGTAATGTGTTGAACTTAATTGAACTAATTTACTCACGTAATATGAAAAGATAATACTCAAGAGTCATCCACCATAGATGCATGTACTTGCTTTTGATTGCTTTAATTTTTTCATCTATAAATACTATGTATAATACATTTTTTTTTATCAATTACATCAAATCAACATTTTCTTCACGCATATAATGGCACCAAAAATAGAAAAGAGAACTCAAATGAGTGAAAAAATTCATGTGGAGATGTGCAAAATGAAAGAACTACATTCAGGTTGGAAGCAAAAAGATTTTGCCAAGTGGTTGGAGGATACTCATAATCTTAAGCTATCGCAATCAGTGATATCGAAGGCGTTCAAGAGGTCAATCAACAATGACGACCAACAGGCTCTTTCTAATCCAAATGCAAAACGTTTGAGACCGTTGAAGTACCCATTGATGGAGTAGGCTCTTTATGAATGGTTTGTATGCAACCAATAGCATGTCAATATTAGTGGTGAATTACTCAAGGAGAAGGGCCGCATATTCTTAAAGAGTCTCTATCCAGAAGCAATTTCATTTGAATTTTCTAATGGGTGGTTAGAGAAGTTCAAGCATCGACATGCAATTCAGTCATTTCGGCGTTTCGGGGAGAGTGGCTCAGTTGATATGGAGAAAATTGAAGCAAGTTTGCCTTCAATAAGAGAAGAATTGGATAAATGGGATTGGAAGGATATTTACAACATGGATGAAACATGTTTATTTTATCGAATGCAAGCTGATAATTCTCTTGCAACGAAGCAACTCGAGGGACGAAAGCAAAACAAAGAGAGAATTACAATTGTCATTTGCACCAATGGTAATGGATCTGACAAAGTTCCTCTTTGGATCATTGGTAAGTTTCTTAATCCTAGATGCTTGAAGAATGTTAACCGTTCTACTCTCAATTGCACTTATCGAGCAAATTCAAATGCATGGATGACATCTTTAT
Source organism: Galeopsis tetrahit (assembly GCA_963675135.1). Taxonomy (NCBI): domain Eukaryota; kingdom Viridiplantae; phylum Streptophyta; class Magnoliopsida; order Lamiales; family Lamiaceae; genus Galeopsis; species Galeopsis tetrahit. Next base: position 54,373,140 of record OY776125.1, read on the forward strand.
TCTTTGATGAATGGATAAAGTGGTTTGATAGCCGTTTAGACATAAATGTCTTGCTTCTTTTGGATAATTGTACAGCTCATGGGAAGAAAGAACATCTCCCGCCACTTCACCACACAAATGTTATGTTCTTACCACCAAATAGCACTTTCAAGATTCAACAATGTGATGCAGGTATCATTAGAAATTTTAAAGGTTATTATCGTCAACGATTTAATCGTCTACTTTTGAAACGAATCGAGGATCGTGTTTTGGAACCGTCAAAGATCTCTCTCCTCGATGGAATGATAAATGCAGTTGCTCCATGGTCGATAGATGTGAAACCAAGGACGATCGAGAATTGCTTTAAGCACTGCAAAATTCGGACCGTTGAAGTTGACGAGTTTCAAGTTGCAAAAGAAATGGATGAGGAGAATCAAAAACTACTTAAAAAGTTGAAAAGTCAGGTAAAAGATCTTCACTACACCAACGAGATGGAGATGGATATTTTCCTTAATCATCCAAATGATCAACAAATTGTTTATGCTTTAACGGATGAAGAAATTATTGAAGGAATTATGCAAGAAAATGAGGAAAATAATCCAGAGGATGATAGCATAGAAGTACAAAAAGTTTCATGTGAAGAAGCTTTAAGCTTACTCGACAAGTTGGAAATGTTTTGGGTTCAACAAGAAGGTGGTCATGTGGACGAGCCAATGCGCACACGCAAGTTGAAGGATAAGGTTACAACACAAAAGATTAAATCATTGTCACAATCAACCTTGAACAAGTATTTTAAATCAACTTAAATCTATTGTCAAATTATATATATTATTATGATTTATTCCTAAATGGAGGTGTATTTCTTTATGTTGGGACTTGAAAAAATATGAATTATGACAATATGGAGTTTATTCAAAATTATAACTGGTCCCAAGTTGGGACCATGAATTTTTATTCCTAAAGAGAGTTTATTCCTTAATAGAGTATTCTTTTTGAGAGGTTTTACTGTATATACAAAGTATATTTATTATATACAACTGTTTTCATCATAGTTATTATATATATATATTATATTATTATTTTAAGGTTTATTAATTTCTGTTGGGGTCGACTAACCTGTATTCTGCAGAAAGTAATATTCTTAAAATTATAAATCCTCTTGTTGACCACAAATATTGGATCCATTATTCAGTAGGGATCCACTCAGGTATATTGGCTTGATCCTCTATTTAATTTTCAGTAAATTAGACCGCTTGTCGCGGATAGGATTGGGATTTATTTGCTGTAGAATTTTAGGATTCTTGTTTGCAATTTAATACCTCTGCATCTTGTTTAATTTTCTGTTTTTTGTTTGCCTCTTTGTGTCGTTATTTTGTTACTCCTCTATATTAGAATGACATCATCATCAACGATTATCACGTTGGCTCCCTTCAATGGGAAGTCCGACTTTAGTATGTGGCAACAAAAGATGAAATGCATTCTAATACAGAATCGAGTCTTTAAGGCTATTGATCTCTCATATAAAGATGAATCTGCTGATAAAAAAGTTGAAATGAACGAGCTTGCCTTAAGTGCTATTATTCTGAATCTGTCTGATTGTGTGTTAAGGAAGGTTGGTGTAATGACTGATGCTAGTAAATTATGGGAAAAATTGAATGAGCTTTATATTGAAATCTCCTTGCCTAGTAAACTTTTCTTGCTCGAAATTTTTTTCAGATTCAAGCTAGACTTGAACAAAGATATAGATGAGAATTTAGATGCGTTTATTAAATTAATTCAGGATATTAAGCAAACTGGTGATAAACATATTGATGACTATACTCCTATCGTGCTTTTGAATGCCATTCTTGATTCCTATAATGATGTCAAATCTGCTATTAAATATGGTAGAGACACTGTGACTCTTGATATAGTTGTAAATGGTTTAAAAAGTAAGGAGATGGATCTGAAACAATATGGCCAATAAAAAGGTATGGAATATAAAAGAAAAAAGAAAAACCTAAAACCATAAGCTCACAAGTCGAGCCAGAGGCCGGAGTGCCGTTAAAACCTTACCTGGGAAAACCCTCCTTAGGGACAAAACCCAGGTGAAGGAAAAAGGTAAACTCCTCTAAGAATCAATGTCTGTAAAAGACAGTATACAAATCTTTATGCAAGAACGTGAGTAAGAAATCTGGAGGGTATCCCCTCCAAATGCAGTTTATATTCGTCTTGGACACTGCGTCAGCCGCCTGGTTGGCCTCTCTAAAAGTGTGAGAATATCGAATGTGCATGTCTGTGGTAAGAGGATGAACCTGACTCCAGAGACCCTGCAGACGCCAAGGAACAGAGGGAGTAGAGCTCATCAAAGTGCTAACTGTCAGACTGGAGTCCGACTCGATCCATAAGAACCGCCACCCTTGGGAATGTGCATACTGAATAGCAATGAGTGCCGCTGCTAACTCCGCCTCAAAAGGAGTACCCCAACCAACCTCTTGGGCAATAGCCGCAACAAAGAACCCCCTGAAGTTCCTAAACACCGCCCCTGCATGCAAACTACCTGGAGAGGATGTTGCACTGCCGTCCGTGTTGATCTTGTACCAATCCGGATCCGGAGGGATCCATCTAACAGACGAACCCTGACGAGTCGGCTTGTGCCTGCCCAATACACCAAGAGACCTGGCAATCAAGAGATCCTGAACTGAACCGTCAGAGTAACCCCGAGAGATGCTATTGGCTTCCCTAATACCAGCAACGATTTGCGCCATGCATCGTCTGACTGAAGGAGAGACCCCATCAAAGACCACCCTGTTCCGTAGAGCCCAAATAGCCCAAATTGTAGTGACAAATGCCGCTCTCCATAACTCCAAGGACTGCGGACCCAAGCGAACTCTGGTAGCCTGGAGGAAGATATCAAGAAAGCTGATCCCCGTGTGGATCGTAACTCCAAAAAGCTGAGTCAGATGCTGAAGAATCTCCAGAGTGAATGGACAGTGAGCTAACAAGTGGTCTAAAGACTCCGAGTCTCTACGACAGAGCATACACATCGAAGGACCGTGAATCCCAAATGAGACCAGCCAATCAGAAGTAGGGAGCTTGCCCCATATCGCCCTCCAAATAACCGTAGAACGACACATCGGAATGAAGGAACTCCAAATCCACGACGACCAACCAAGACGAGGGAGAGGAGATCTGAGCATGTCATAGGCTACTGAAGAGGTTAGCTCCCCTGAGGTAGTACCTTCCCAAATACGTTTGTCAGGGCCATGAAGGACCCGAATCTGAAGTATATCTCTGACGATATCTGTGAAGTCCGTGACGAAGCACTCCTCAAAGTGCCAACAATCGTCATAGAAGAAGTCCCCAACCGTGCTCTTCAGGGTAGCCGCAAACCAATCCGGGAGGCCAATCTTATCAGAAATAGTGTATCCCAACCAGTTATCATGCCAAAAGCTGACTGTCGAATCCCTACCAATCAGCCACCTTGACCCATCAGAAAGCCTCGAAACGTGAGGACGAATACCTGGCCCAATAGACGAGATCCTCCCATGGGGACGCAATCTGCCATCCGAGGAAAAGTGTCTCCTGTGAAGCAGAGTTGTATCTGGAGATCTGTGCTGAAGAATGTCCCAACTCAACTTACAGAGAAAGGAGGCATTCGCCAATCTAATGGAGCGAACCCCCATCCCTCCTCCAAAGGGCGCACAAACCCTCTTCCACGAGACCGAACAAGAACCACTCTTACGATTGATGTCACCCTTCCAAAGAAAGTTGCGAATAGCAGATTCCACCTGGCGAAGAAGCGAACTGGGCCACTTGTAAACCATCATAGAGTGGACCATAGAACCCGTGATAACCGAGTTAATCAAGCATCGTCTCCCTGCCAAGGAAAGGGAGCTACCCTTCCAACGACTAAACTTAGCAATAACATCATCTGCCACAGGCTGTAAATGAGCCTTCCTGGGGCAACCTCGAAAGATCGGAACTCCTAGGTAGGTGAAAGGAAGGGAACCTTCTACGATGCCTGTGACCCTGTGCATCCGACGACGAAGTCTTTGGGGAACAGCACGCCCAAAGAAAGCCCTAGACTTCGGAGGACTATAGATCTGACCTGAAAGATGACCATACCCCTGTAAAACCGCATGTAGGTTCCTGATATTAGACTCTGTGGCCCTCAAAAATATCATGATGTCGTCCGCATAGAAGAGATAACGAGGGACAAAACGGATGGGACGAAGACGGCCTCTATCGATCTCCCAATCAATCCATCTCCCGAGCGCCTCCTCCGCAATACAAAAAAGTAATGGTGATAGAGGATCTCCCTGACGAACACCCCTGGAGCAAGAAAAGTACCCCTTCGGCTCCCCATTGATGAGAACTGAAATCCTAGCCGAATCCAGGACTCCTCTCACCATAGATATGAAAGTAGTACAGAAGCCCATCCTGGCCATGACAGCCTCCAGAAATCGCCAAGAGATGGTGTCAAACGCTTTGATCATATCAATCTTCAAGGCCATATACCTGGATCTGAAACAATATGGTAATGTGAAAGGTGAAGTGATTAATGTGAGAGGTAGGAGTAAAACAAGGAAGCGCAACAAGAAGAACAATTATCAAGATGAAAATAATGATAAAGCTCGATCTAAGTCTCGGACTAAGATCCGAAGATGCTTTAAGTGTAAAGAACTTGGTCATATGATTAAAGATTGCCCTAAAAGGAATCAAAACAAGCAAGACAATAATGAACATGTTAATACTGCTATTGACCATGGTGATGTTTATATGATTACTGAGCATTTTGTGAACTCTGTGCATTCATCTAGCATGACTAAGAATGATTGGCTAATTGATTCTGGTTGCACATATCATATGTCTCCTTTCAAGGAGTTATTTTGTACTTTTAAAGATATTCAACATGGTTATGTGTCTATGGCAAATGATAAAAAATGTGATGTGCTTGGCGTGGGCAATGTGTGCTTGAAAGTTGATTCTGGCATGACTTATACGTTGAAAAATGTTCGTTATGTGCCTGATTTATGCAACAATCTAATTTCATGTGTTGCTTTGGAAGAAGATGGTATGGAGGGAAAGTGGGGGAAGGGTTGCATGAAAATTATGAAGGGTTCTTTGGTTGTCTTTACAGCTATGAAAATGCATAACTTGTATGTTTGCACTGCTCAACCTGTCTTGCATGCCAATTATGTGAACACTGTTGTTGGGATATGAATCCTAGAACAAGTCCTAAATGATGAATAAAAGATAAAAGATAAAGTTTTGATAAGCCAAAAGAAGACTTGAATATTTTCTAAGTGTTGATTGATCTAGTCTAGTTGAGTTGAAGTTATCTTATACAGATCAGTAGAGTTCACAAGACAAGTAATAGTTTCAAAAGATAAGTATGAAGGAAAAAGACAAGTACGATTTATAAGTACTTCATATCTGTTCATAGTTGTATATGTTAGATTGTTACTGAGCTATTTAAATGATGTATAGAGCTCATGATATTTTTTGTGTAATAGATTAGAATCATTGTATAGTTATAAGTTGACTAAGCTTGTGTTATAAAAGCTTAATGTAATGTAATAGTCTTGTTAGATTAGTTGATAGGACTAGATTAGTTCTATGTTGTAATCTGAAGAAGACTACTGCACAAGTCAAGTAGAAGACGCAGTCTACTACTACTGGACAAGACAAGTGCGCTACTACACAAAGACAAGTTAAATTTGAAGTTAGTTACAGAAACGCGTATTGAAGAAAAAGACTGAAGAATTAGTTATGGAATAACTAATTAACTGAAGAAACGCGTGGAAGAATAAAAGAATCAGTTACAAGTTAGTTTTCAAGAAAGGTTGTTACACAACTGAAAGTTCTTGAATTTGAAGTCTATAAATACCCCAAGGTATTCATTGACTACTGACTACTGAGATATTGAGAATTACTACTGATACGATTACAAACGTTATTGAAAATTATTGAAGTTTACTCTCAGAGTTGATTGAAGTTCAGAAAGATAGCCAGAAGACAAGTGAAGAATCAAGAAGGCTACTACTGAAAATCAGAGAAGTTTTTAAGTTTTTGTTTCACTACAGGAAATCACACATTTCGTGACGAAAATTTTCTCGACGACACAAAAATCGTCACAATTTGTTACTTAAAGGCGACAAATTATAATTTTGTCATTAAAATACTAAAAATTGTGACAAAATTTTATTTCGTCACCATTGATTATTATTTTCGTCATAAATTTGTAAATTTCATGACAACATTAATAAATATGTCACGATAATAATAGATGACGATTTTAATAATAATTGGCGACAAAATTCAATGTCATAAAAAGTATATTTTCATAACGATTCAATTTTTCTTCATTAATTATTTAAAATAATCAATGACAAAAATTATTTCGTCACAATAATAATTTGTAACGATTTTAATAATAATTGGTGACAATATTCGACGTCATAAAAAATAAATGTTTGTGACGATGTAATTTTTCATCATTAATTAATCAAAATAATTAGTGACACAAAAAATATTGTCACAAAAATAATTGGTGACGATATTTGGTGTCATAAAAAATGTATTTTCACGACAACATAATTTTTCCTCATTAAATAATTTAGTGACAAAATTATTTCGTCACAATAATAATAGGTAACAATTTTAATAAAATAATTGATGACAATATTCAACATCATAAAACTATTTAGAGTATTTTTCACGACGATACTATTTTTCGTCATTAATTATTTAAAACAATTAGTGACAAAATCATGCTGTCACAATAACAATTGATGACGATATTTAACGTAATAAAAAATAGTTTAAGTTCAGTTATATTTTTCATCATTAGTCATTTGAACTACTCACTAACTAATTTTTTTAGTGGCAATAATAATTGTTACTATGGGATTTAATTAGTATATTAATGATTAATATAATAATAAAATATATTATCAGTATATTTATGATAGAAATAATTTACACCTTCATTGTTATTTTATTTAATATTAAATTTATTCCCGCAAGATAATGTAAAAAATAATATACACCACAAGAGTACGAGATCTTCCATTTTATTCTCAATTTCCTTATCATTTTTTTCAAGGTCATCATCATAATTCATTTCTTATCATCGTTCTGAAGTGTATTATACACCAATAGATACTTCAATTATATATGATTAAGTATTAAACAATATCATAAAACAATAAGATACAACAAAGCAAAAGAGACAAGCGGATAAATAAGCAAATAATTCATTAAACAAGATACATTTATTCAAAGAGGACACAATCTCTATTTTTCTTTGTATGAACAAAATTAAGCAGATACATTTTTCACACATAAGAAGTGTCAGATAAGGGTGCTGACTGCTGACAATGAACACCACTCCCTATAAGTGAAAACATCCATCCATTACATCCATTTTATAACAATAAATCCACAATAGGAATAGAGGCGAAAGAGTATAACTCAAGTTTTGGCTCTGTTTTGCAAAACATCTCAATTGCACAAGGCAAAATTTTAGTGTAAACACAAAACACAAGGAAAAAGAAGTGATAAAGCTCATTAAAGAAGCAGAAAATGAACTAGTCTATTTATCTCTGAATACTAATCACTCCAATATCAAAGTCCTCCAATTAAAAAGGGGGAAATCACTTTCTAGTACATATGGGGATTCCTTACTACAATGTAGTACAATCACTTTTTAGTACATTTCACATTTACAAACAAACATTTCACATTTACACCAAATATTTCACATTTCACATTTAAAAGTGGTTGTATTAAATTGTGGGGAGAAGTTGGATTTTTTATCAAAGAGTGAATAATCACATTAAAAAGCATCCGCAAATTCAAAAACTGGCCAAAGATTATACTTTGTAATTCATCCTTTCGTCTTAAATCCTCCAGAAGTTCAATCAATATTAAATGCTACCAAAAAGGGCAATAGAAAATAAAGAAGGTTTAAATTTGAAAACTACCATTAAATGTTCTTCAATGACTAAAAGTTAACGGTAAGAGCAACTAAAGCAATCCAGCTCCCATACAAGCAATCAAAGTTCAAAGCCTGATGCACATCAGTACTCTATAATTTTACACTGCTCTGCAAATCAATATAATGAAATAAATCTATAAACCAATATACCTTAAGGACTTAATAACCTGAAAACAATGAAAGAATTCTTAGAGAACTCTTGTATATCTGATAAAGTATCATCAATGTTATCGTTCTTAATCAGAGCCACAATTAACTAAAACCCCAAAAATGTTCTCACTAAACTAAGAAAATCATAAATATACGATAATATACCACTAGATCTCTGTAAAATACCCAATTCAGTATCTAAAATCCTAGACTAACTTCGACTGAGAATTCACAAAAATGTGTGAGGTAGAGCTTATAAGAATATAGTAGCATACCAGCGAATTCAAGGAATTGTTTGGTATCAGTTACCTTGGGAGCTGATATGATAAGTTGTCTGACTAGCTCTTCACCTGCTATGAAAAGCCAAAACCTTTGGATCCTAGTTTGACAAACACTTGCTTAAAACCCTGCAACAACTGGAAGCATCAGTCATTTGACCAATTAAAGTGACACAAAAATATGTCTTAACTGGGATATTTAATGTATAATTATATGCATCTGGCAACCTAGATTTAGTCCACAAATCTTTTGACTTTAGGCAAAAAAAAAAAAAAAAAAAAATTGTGATGACATTTGCAGTAAAATACTGAATTAAGTCAACAGGTGCATGCCAGATGTTTCTAACAATTACTTGTGCCTAATTTCAAAGGTTAACCAACTCAGTTCAACTAATAAAAAATGATCCAGTCTGCATGAGAATTGATATAAACAAGCAGCCACCATTAGCTACTTGTAGGTACATGGAAATAAAAGAAAAATAAACTACCCTAAGCACGCCACACTACCACACTATTATTTCAAAGCATTAGTAAAAAATGTTCTAAGTTTTGAAACAACTATTATCAGATTATGCAAAATGGTATAACTACATCAACTCTGGTTCTGCACTTATCAATGTGAACCCCTCTCCACACCAATTAAAATAAAAAAGGAAAATTGATTGCAGATGTTATATACGTGAAAAAGTGGTGCCTAACATACCATAAAGGTCTTCAATTGTTCAGACATGAGATAGCTAGAATATGTTGACTGTATTACATCATTTCACCACAAGGTCATAACCAAAGAAATTACTTTTCAGAAGTGTTGAAGGAATAATCATCTTCCTTCCAAATTTGTTGGGGCCAAAGGAAAAATGTAAGAAATATTATTATGTGAATAAAAGAGAGAAATGGCAACCTGTATTAAGTGCTGCAACTGAGTGCCATCTCAATATATCAGTTGAGATCATTCTTCCTTGAACTAGGAAAAGAAGAAGAATGGGCAGCACCACAATACTCCATGCCAAGATTTAAGTTAGTGGTAGGACTAGGAATTCCTGCATCTGGCATGGCCACAATAGTCATAACTTGATTTGAATGTGGTGTTGATCCTTCATTCTGGGAACCATGGGCAGCAATACTATTTTAATATTGGCCAATTGTATCAAGATATCAGAACAAGTTCCATAAACAAAATGTAAAAACCAGATTGAGATATATCTAATCCTTGATTCACAAACCTAACCTGAATCTTGCTGGCCACAAGGCTTCCTTGATTACTGCTGTGAAAGATCAACGAAATAAGGTTCAAAAGCAGCAGAAAAAAATAACATTCCATTAGTCTTGCAGAAGTAACAAGATAACTTTCTGATAGAATGAAAAGACAACCAATAAACAGAGCATTTTTCAGGACCATACACTTTTCCTGATGTATAAACATAAAATAAGCATCCTGATGTAGAAACAGAAAATAGAACCCAAAACAACAATTTTCTTATATTTAGTTGAAAATCTTTTATATCAAAACATAGTTGAGATGACAGTTTTGGAAAGGGATGGCTCCATAAGAATATCACAAACTAAAATAATATATAGCTAATACAATTATTCAGGATATGACTGTTCAAGTTACATGCTTATAGCTATAGATATGTAGAAAGTGATAAAGAATTGTTTAATTTGAAGGGAATATAGAGTGCCATTGTACACAACCAATCCATGCAATAGGCTACCGGGAAAGTGTTATAAATAAAAAGGAATTGCCGCCAATAAACTAAGACAATAACTGAAGCTTATACACATAAATTCAGAAGAATACCTAACCACATATAATTATCCCCAAATTTCCCAAAATTCTTTTTCAACTGGGGTTTGAAAACCAAGGTTTAAAATTTCGATTTCAACAAATCAATTTGTGCAAACACATCCAGAATTGAGTTTAAAGGACGTTAACATAACCTTTATTTTGGATATCGCAGGAGGCAGCAAACGTCGGTCTGAAACAATAGTTCCTGAAAAATTGGGAGAAGGCATAGACAAAGAAGGCGGCATGCTCAAAGAAAATGATTTCGGCATAACTTCGAAAATCTCTAATCATGAGGAGAGGTGGAGAGGTTTTGATATCCCGTGGCTGAGAGATTGAAGCGTTTTGATAGGTATTTTCCTAATCCAAAGTTTAGTAAATGAAGAAGACCGCCAAACCCAAAAAAATTGGGCGCCTAAACTTTTTTTGGCTCCAAATTTTTTAAAGTAATTTATCAATTTTGAAGTGTGAATATTTAATTTCTATACGATTTTTTTTCTAACATTTCAAAATACTATTTATAAAAAAAAATTATTTTACTAAAATTAACTATATCGTTTTTTATTGTGTTATAAGTATACGATAAAAATAATTTATGTTTGATTGAGATGGCACTATTTTTGTAGTTTTTTTTTATTAGATGACACTTGTGTGAAATATTTTACACATGCAATACATTTTTTTAAGATTTTTTTTTTAAAATTCACTAATCGCAAGCAATAGATCTGTGTGGCCGACCAACTTTTTTCGTGAGTGGTAAGGAATAAGCCGTTGATCCTAGATTTATGTTACTATAGTGACAAATGTGTCTTACTTTAAGAACAAATAAGGTTATGAAGCTTTGTCTCCATCATTAAATGATAATGTAAAACTTGTCCTTTCACGAAAAAACACACACACACTCACACAATTTATGTTTATATTATTATAAGGAAAGTTAGTGTTTTTGTTTTTGTTTTTTTTTTTATGGTAGAATTACAAGATAGGAATATTGACATTACATCTCTCGCTCACCTATCTATTACAGAGAAAATCTACCATAGACTCATATTCCAAACTCAATCTTGAGAGAGTGGAGAGTCACACAAGCAATCCACCGAGTTCCTCGATCAATAAAGATAGCAAATTTGCTTAAAAAAAGAAACAAATTATCGCTCACTACGACTCGTGCTACAAACTTCCCAAATCATAGAAGACGACCCCAAGGACAGGCACAACCAGTGTCAATCAAACACACCGTCAACGCAACAAAGACCCACAAAGGGGCAGGATATCCACAACAGGGAAAAAAGACCCATTAAAGGGGAGATAATAACAACAGTAAATAAAACTGGAAATAAAGCAGGGAAAAATAAAGTAAAGTAAACAACAAAAGTAAAAATGAGAATCTAAAACGGGATCAACGGAAGAAACTCAATCATACGGTCACCGTGGCTCCGTCGGAGAGGATCTACACATTGATCCTAACTGAAATTTGAAGAAAAGCCCCTAAACTCACTGAAAGATTTGAAGAGAAGGGTCGATGAGGCGGCTCTTCTGCGATCCGGCGGCGGTGAGCGGCAGTCTGGTGGCGAATCTACTCTGTATTAAAAAACTTTACCAGATCTACCTATTTTCCTAACTATTTTGTAGATCTAGATATATTCATTAATTTTATTTTAATGATTAATAATTTCAAGAATAATTTAATTAAAAGTATTAATTTTTTATTTATTTTTATTATAATTTCGTGTAACACCTACAAAATAAATAGCCATATTTTTATTTTTATTCTAATTTCGTGTACCCATATTTTATTCTACTCACGTCAAAATAAATATTTTATTATACTAAAAAATATTATATTCAAATAAATTATAAATATTTAATTCAGTACTAAAATTTAGAGCCTAAATTATTGGCGGCATTTCAAATTTTGATTTAGAAAAATCCCGAAAAATGTAGATTTAAGAAAAAAAATACCTCCCTCCTTTTATTCTCAATGTCTCATTGAACATCCGCAGCCCCATTGCCCCAATACTCAAACTTTAGCCCTAGAACCCTAATTTAGAGACTCTACGAATTATCGAGGAATGGCAGCCATCGGCCTCTGCAACCTCCCACAAGAGGTGAACCTAGTTCTGTACGTGGACAATTTGCCGTTCAATATAACGAGCGACGAGGTACAATATATTCAGGATGTACGGCTCCATACGACAGATTCGCATCAAGACGAATAAGGATACAAGGGCAACTTTCATAGTTATTTTTTGCTTTCCGCTACTGTCTTTTGGTAATGTTCTCCGAATCAAATGTTTATTTCAATGATTATTTCTCGCATTTATTGGTTATGGATATCATTATTAGGAACTGCACAAATATATAACGCAATGTTTGTTTTGAACTGCATCTAATTACATTGGTTTGAATGTATTCTGTTTGTGAGTTTTAAAACTCTATGTTTCTCTTACTTTATCACATTAGTATATTTGCCACTATCCTCAAATTGTTATTAAGCTTTATTTTTTGTATTTTTGAGCAAAAAGATTATACTAGAAAAATAAAATAAAAATCTCTTTCTGAATATGTCTCATAGTCACTCTATCTCTTGCTCCTGCATTTCTTGTTAGATTCTTAAAGCTAATATTTTAGAGAGATATGACTCCAGGATTTCTGATCATATTGTGATACATGGATAACACTCTAGGATTTCTGATCATTCCTCCATTTAGAGGGATATGACTCCATTACTTACGCAAGAAAGAGCCTTTTATCATGTCTTGTATTTTCCCCATTTTTGTTAGTCTTAAAGGCTATTAAGTACTAGTATCATACTGTTCCAAAGCCAGAGGACTCCTACACACTCTCTCTCTCTCTCTCCTCCTACCCCCACCACTCCATATGATATCAAAATGTTCATTTATGTAAACTAGTTGTAGAGATAAATAGATAATATATTAACTCACTGTGAATAAGAAATAGTGGTGGTCATAACCTAAAAATCAATCTTATTATTGTTTTGGTTAGAAAATGAAAAAAAAATAAAATTGGAAAGACAGTTACAACCTAAACATCCGTTTTGAAATCTTGGGTTGTTTGGTAGAGAACCTTAGTACATCCTCATAATTTTTGTGAAATCTAATCTTTTTTTCTCTCATAAATTGTTTATAATATTCAATATTAAATCTTCTACTTTTAAGATTTTCTAGTTAGGAATAGTCTTCATTATCGAAGAGGTATTAGTCAGTTTTAATTGGTTCATAACATTTGACACAAAACTACTTGTTTAATAATCAATGCTCATCAATCATTGAAGATCCCTTCTTTCATCAAGTCTTGAAATTTAAACATTGCAGCTTGTGCTGAAAGATTAAAAAACTAACATAACATTTGTCAAACTTGAGTAGAACAGTAGGTGACAGGGATTCACATAGTTAGTATATCTATGTAAATGATGGGCATTGCTAGTTACAGATATATTTAAATCAGGAGAACCTATAATGACATTCAAATATTACAATGAGTTTAAGTTCTAGTGAATTAAGTACCAAGTCCTCGATAGAAATAGAGAGCTCTATCAAATTGAAGGAAATATTAGCTAAGAATTATTCTTAAGATTGGTATTGTGTATTGCAATTTTCAAAGAATGAAGAGGAAAACAGTGGTGCTTATAGTTCTTGTTAATCTCATAACTTCAAAAGTTGTGACAGTTGTAAGTACCCTTTATTTGCAAGTGTGATTATTGTAGCTGTCTCATTATGAATGTTAAGTGAATAACAAGTCGGTGATGAGCTATGTCTTATCATTTGCTCGAAAAAATTCAGATTTATATGTTTACAATGTTGGTTTTAAGAGCAAATAAAAGAAACAAAGGGTTTGAAATTGAGTTTTGGGAAGATGATGGTATTTAATTAGTGGAGTTCAGATTATGAAATTTAGTAATAGTATAGAGAAATGAAGGCTGGTTTATGTAGAAGGGTGACTGAGCGAGAATAACTAAGTGGTGAAAAGATATTCTGGTTTTTAAGTTTCTGAATATTAAATCCTTTTTAAATAGGTTATAATTTCTTGTTTCTATTTATCCACTCTACTAAACTTGTGAAATATGTATTGTATAATGTGTGAATTCTTGTGAAAGAACCATTAACAGACATCATTTTTCTCTTAATGTGGTTGTTTCTTTCTAGGTTTATTATGATATGGCTCCTTGATGTGCACAAAATTAGAGAAAAAATGCACCGTTATTGCTAGATCAAGTGGACTTCTAAACATACCCTAAAAAAAAAAAAAGTGGACTTCTAAACAAAGTAACTGGTCGCCTGATGGTTGGAAGACTAAAACAGCTTTTAGACATACTCAATGTGAAGTACGTAAAAATAACAAGTCTTTATATGCTTTGCTTAATCTCTTGTTCACTTTTAACTTAATTTGTTTGTTTCAGGTTAATGGATTAACTCACGCATGCTCTTATATTTCAATCTATAATTAGGTTGAAGTATGGTGCTTTTTACTAGAGTACAACAACAATGACGACATGAACCAGTTTTTGGAACATTCCTGTTGTAGGATTTGGAGCATCAGAAGCCTCATCAAAGTTGATGTGTTTTTATGGAAGTTACTCAGGCATGTGCAAAGAGATTTAACATAATATAGATTAGAACAGTGTTATACTGTTTTGTATAGTTTTACTTAAGCTATTTTCCTTTTTTTTGTTGCCATCTATAGTTTTTTTTATAATGATTATCATCTTTGTTAGTGAACAATATTTTATTATTACAAAACCGATTCATCACCATTTACACATCTTTTAATGACAATAAGCTCAATGTCACTAAAATTTTATTTTTTAGTTTGTTATTATATATATATATAATATATATATATATATATATGATAAAAAAATGGTCACTCTATAATTTATAGTGACGAAAAATCTAAAATATGACCAAAATTATTTGTCATTGTATTTAAGCTTTTAGTGACAAATATTTTTTTCGTCATTAGATAGTATATTATTGTGACATAAATAGTTTGTCACCGTTTTCACATCATTTGGTGACGGTAAATATATTGTCACTAAATCTTCATTTTGGTGACGTATTTTGTTGTCATTGTATATATACACATATACTAACGATTAACATTTCGTCACAACACAACAACTCTTTTATGACGACTTATATAAAATATGACGAAATTGTTAATATAATTGTGACAAAAAATGACGTCACAAAATTTTGGCAAAATTAGTAATATATGGATAATTGTCACAAAAAAATAACTTTTTAGTGACAATAACTCAAATCGTCATATAAAATTGAAATTTTAGTGACGAAATATTATATTAAGTGACGAAAATTTGATGTCAAATGTGACGATTTATATGTCACTATAGATGAAAAGATATAGTGACAGTGACCTTTATCGTCACCAAATAATAACTTTTGGTGACGAATTTAAATAACGTCACATTTACCTATGGTGACACACATTTAGTGACATTCTTTGTGACGAAAAAAATTTGTCACCAAACACAATTTGTGACGAAAAATGATGTTTTTGTGACGAATTTTGTCGTCGCGATTTCCCAAATTTCCTGTTGTGTTTGTTATTTTCAAGGTGCTAGATACTTGTAAAATTTCTAGTAAGATCGTAGACATATCTGGAGGTATAGTCTGTTGAAGATCTAAGTCTTCTTCTTGGGACTTTAAAGACAGGAACATACACTTGTACTCGATTGGAAGAGTTTAGTGGAAACATCACAACTGGGTTTGTGAGAGTGGATGTAGACAAGTTGTCGAACCACTATAAATCTTGTGTTTGATTTACTTTATTGTTTTGATTGTTTAAATTGCTTAATTGGTTTAACTACTTAACTGAACTTGATTAGTTGAGTATAGAACAGAGTTCTCGAATCTAAGTTGAGTATAATCTTGAATTGGGCTCATTGATAATTTCGTATTCCGCATATTGTACTTTGATATTTCGAAAGATTTTTGAAAAGTCTATTCACCCCCCTCTAGACATTTTCACTAGCTTACTCGTTATTAACTCAACTTGGGACCAACAAGTGGTATCAGAGCAGTAGTTTACGAACTGTTGTTTCTTGATAACCGACTCAAGACTTAGGGTGAAGTCTTGGTCCTTGACTGTTCTTGTATACGTGGTATTGATCATATTCTTGTATCATCTGTTTTTCGTGCTCCCTGTTCTTGACTTATCTGTTGTTCTTGATCATAACTCTACTTAGCACTTATTTCTTGAAATCATGTCTCTTGAGATCAGCGCCAACAAACTACCTAAGTTCCAGGTACAGGATTACGACTATTGGAAGCTAAGGATGGAAGCCATCTTCAGCTCCACTCACGACTTAATGATCTCCGTCGTCACTGAAGGTCCAATTGTGACCATGATCCCCAATACTGCTGCCCTTGATCCAAATCAACCAGTGGGTACTCTCGTCAAGAAACCAAGGTCAGAACTTACCTCTGAAGAAATGAGACAGAATAATTTGGATAGCTTGGCCAAGAATTACATCTTACACACTCTTCCTAACGAGTATCTGGGAAAAGTGTTAAAATGTAAAACTACCAAAGAAATGTGGGATCGCTTAGCTATCATTTGTGAAGGGACATCCCTAATCAAAGAAAGCAAGATTTCCACTACAGTCCAAAGATTCGAATCATTTCATATGAAAGCTGGTGAAACAATAGACCAGTTGGATACTCGTTTTACTAAAATCATGAATGACTTGGAAGTCCTTGGTAAATCTTATACTCCACGTGAAATCAATCTTAGGATTCTCAAAAGCCTTGATAGTCGTTGGAAGATGGTAAAAATGCTTGTTAAGAATACCCAAGATATAGACGTATGGACAGCAGAGACTATGTTTCAAACTCTAAAGGCTCATGAGTTTGATCTAGACGAAGATGAACCCATAGTAAGTAGTGACAGAGAACGTGCTGTATCTAAGAACGTTGCTTTTAAGGCTAGTTCGTCTAAGATAGACAGGTCTAAGACTAAGACTAGGTCTGCTTCTGTGAAAGACGAGTTAGATACTGATCTTAGTTTGAAGGATCAGGTAAGCCTCATGGTTAGAAAGTTTGATAGGCTGAATAAACGTTTCGGAAGATATAAGAAGTTCTATAGAGAGCATAGAGGGTCTGCTTCTAAGAACTCGTCTGAAACCAGACGAGACCGAAACTCGTCCGAAAGGAGAGACGAAGTCTCGAAAGGTAACAGACAAGATAGAGAGCCTGATGGTAGGAAGATTACTCGTTCTGATAGACGTGATAAACGAAGGAACAACTCTCCTATTAAAAAGGCTACTAATGATCTTGTGTGCTATAACTGTGAGAAACCAGGTCACTACATATATGAATGTCCAGACCTGAGTACTGATGATCGAGAAGAACGCAAAGCACGAAGGGAAAGAAGATACAACCGTGGTAAAAAGGCAATGATGGCCAATAATGACTCTGACTCAGACTCAGACGAGTTGCCATCATCCTCATCTAGCTACCCGTCTGAACCAGATCACGATGAAGCATTCATAGTTGATGATGGTCTATGCTTCATGGCTAAAATCGACCAAGAGGTATCATCTGTTACATCCTTTCAATCGTGTGATGAATCAGATTCTGATGAAAGTGACACTGCCAGTAGCCAAGTAGGGAGTAGTCTTCAGCACTCTACTAGTGCAGTTGAAGACGACCTCCTACTTGCCAACAAGGCATTCATTGAAGTCAGTGATGAAAACATCACCTTAAGACAAGAAATCATTGATCTTAAGGAAGCTCAGTCTAAAGTAGATCCTAATATAACAGTCCTAAATGAACGCTTGCAAGAAGAGTTGAGACAACTCAGAGAGAAGTGTGCATTGACAGACAAGTTGTATCAAGACCTACTTAAGACACACGCTACTGAGAAACATGAATTCAATGTTTTACAAGGTAAGCAAAAAGCTTGAAGAACGTAATAAGTTCTTAGAAACCGAGGTTGTCACATTAGACCTTAAACTTACTGACCTGGTTAACTCGTCTAAGGTTAACCTTGAATTGTCAGATAGGTATAGGGCTCCTGCTGACAAGACAGGCATAGGTGCTGAGACACCCAGCTCGTCTAATCAAGTTCCTAAGAACCCTACTATTTTCATCTCAAGTTCTTTGACTAATGATAAAGGAAAAGAACCAATGATATACGATATTGACACTCCGTCTAAAGGCACTGTACCGAGACAAGCTCGAGTTAACATTCCAATTACCAAGGGAGGTAAAAAGAATGGTAACAACAAGCCTGTTCAACCTAGAACTAATCTTCAAAGGACTAGGAATCGTGGACGACCAAATCAGGTCAGATACGAGGATTGGTATCCCGAGGAGACTAGTACTAGACAAGTACAGACTAGACGACAAGAGTCTAGACCTCCTTTCATAAGGCAGTCTCAACCCTACTCGTCTAGACCTAGACGGGAAGGTCCAAAATATCGTACACAAGCTGTTCTATATCCTCCACCTTTGTCATATGATATCAAAGGAGAAGAAAGACCTAAACATGTCTATAAACCGTATGGACCTAATGCATATAAACCCTATTCTGACTATCATAGACAAGTGCCTGCTCAAGTAGAGATTAAGTCAAAAGGCTATCTCCAAAGAGTAGACCCGAACTCGACTGATAGGCCAGATAAGGACAACAAGGTCTTATTTTGCAACAAATATGGTCGAAAGCTTAGAAGATCAAACTTGTTCAGGACTCCAATGTACATTTGGATTCCATTGAACTCGACTAACCCCCCAGGACCCCAATAAACAAGGAGGGTACCTAAATTATTCATTGCAGGGTCAACTCGACTTGGATGACCATCCAACCCGATGAGGAAGCTGGTAAAGCTGAGGGTAATACTAAGGGAATACACATTTAAGGGGGAATCCTTGATTTCTTAAAGATCCTTATGTTGACTCTTTAGTTTGGTAACAGTCATCTTGTTTGAACCTTGACCATTGACTTAGATTGATATTCATTATTATTTATCCTACTCGACTACCTGTAATACATCTAATCTGTAGTGCAAGAACAAGACAGGTACATATAATCGTTTGATGATCCAAAGTAGACAAGCACAATCGAAGGGGGAACTCGTCTTGTGTATACCAGTCTACTCGTCTGTTCTGGATAGACACGAACAGACAAGATAAGTGTTCCTTTGATGCAAATATTCTAAGTGTTTAATCAATTTGAATCAAGGATATATATGTAGTTTGAAGTATTGAAAGTTTGAAAAACCTAGATTTGGATGTATACACTCCATTTAATGAGGTGTATATAACCAGTTCGCGCCAAACACTCTACTTTGCTAGGTTAGAGGAATACACTCCTCTATTCTACCAATAGATGAGGCGGATTTCAAATTTCACATTACTAAATCACGTAATTTTCTCGATTCCGCCAAACTGAATTTCTAAAGCCTTTCATATCTGACCATTGGATTACTACTTCCAATCTCAACCATTGAACTCAAAGGTTTAAAACCCATTTTACTTGTTCTTAACTGCTCACGATTTCAGTTTCTCTTGATCTCATAACTTCTCAAGCACTCAAACATCTTCGAAATTTCTCGATTTTCATAAATCATTTTTACTATGTCTATCGTTTCAATGTTCGATGCTCGTACTAAAATGCAAGCTAGGTTTGATCTTGGTAAGTACATTACCGAAGGAAGAGTGCATACAGAAGGATCGGTATTTTTCAAAGGGAATCACACTGAAGACAACAAGGAAATCTTGATAAAATGCTTCAGATGCGGTTTGAGACCCTATTTGGAGGCATTTCCTGAGGTTGTTCTTGAAGAAGAAGTGTTGGAGTTCTATGCTACTGCAACGCGACAAGGCGACTCGATTGAAGCTTTTATTGGAAGGAGGCGAGTGGAGATTACTCGAGAATTTCTGACCGAATCGCTGAAACTACCATCCGGATCGATAGATATCGAGAGATACGCTGAAGGCCGAGAGTTGAGGTACTTGAGCATTTTCTGTGGAAGAAGGCTGAAGTTGAAAAGTGATGGAAAGGTTCCTGTGGTGAAGAAGAAGGAGCTTCTTGAAAAATACAAGACTCTTCTTGATATTGCGTCTAAAATGTTGCTAGGAGTCACTGGGAGTTTTGACTCTGTGACACCCCAGAAAGCAAGGATTATGGCTGTGATTTATGATGGAATCACGGAAGGAAACTGGACTAAACTCTTCTTGGATAGATTGATGTACTACAAGAAGTTTGTGCAAGTTG
This sequence comes from Galeopsis tetrahit, assembly GCA_963675135.1. Classification (NCBI taxonomy): domain Eukaryota; kingdom Viridiplantae; phylum Streptophyta; class Magnoliopsida; order Lamiales; family Lamiaceae; genus Galeopsis; species Galeopsis tetrahit. The sequence goes on from OY776125.1 coordinate 54,393,577, forward strand.
ATACCAGCTCAGCCAACTGGGTTGTTTCTGCAAATGTTAGTTTTGGAAACAAGTTAAGTATCATCCTACCCATTCTATTGCCAAACAAGACAAGTTGGAGTAAAGGCAAGCCGTTTCATCCTCTAAAGCATTACTTGAAGAAGGAAGCTCTGGCTAAGCAAGCTGCTGCTAGGCCATCTGCTCCTAGGCAAGTTGAGGTAAATCCTATGGATGTGATGCCGTATGGTGGGTCATCTAGTTCCTCAGAAGACAAGTCTAATGATGAAGAATCGGAAGAGGTTGAAAAAGGAGAGTCCGGTGAAGATGACTCAGAAAAGACTCAGTCAGGTGGAGAGTCGCAACAAGAGAAAGAGTCGAGTGAACAAATTCCTGAAATGTACACTCTTGTAAGAGTCGGATCGCCTACTCGTCCAGACGAGTTGAGTACACAGGTTGGTACTTCTACTCAATCTGTTTCATTTCCTCTCTCTCTCCCGTCTACTTCTGTTCGAACCAAGGCTAGATCACACCGATCTAGGCCTAGACCTATTCCCTCAACCTCACAAGTGCTGACAGCATATCCGCTGAGAGCCAGCCTACCCGAAAACACTCCCATATTAGATACAACTGATACTCCTACAGTTGTCATACCAAACCAAGCCACATCAAAGCCCATTGAAACCATTGCTTTCACACCCTCTCCCTCACCAGAATATGGTGAACCCCTCAACCCATCTACTACAGACAAGACGCCAGTTGCCACTGCAACAACTGAGTTAGAGACCCCATCTACTCAGGACCCGTCTGCTGTTAGATTTAATTCCCTGGTTTACTATCCTATGTGTTTGAGAGAGAAGCGGATTCGATCTCGAATGACCAAGAATCTGAAGAGGACGCTCTCAACTATCGAAGTCGACTATGCGTCAGAGCAGTTTGAAATTCTTGTAAGGATATGCACCTGGTTTGCTCTTAAGAAGTCTTCAACTGATGATCTTTTCGAGGTTATTCAAGGAATGGGAGGAATCTCCAATTTTATGGATTGGGAAATGGAACAGAAAGAAAACAGTGGTGTAAAGGATCATTCCGAATTATTTCCGCCAAGAGCCTTGGTTGATCTTGTAAAAAGGCTATTGAAGATTCCTGATGGAATTCTGGTTGAAGAGTTCTCATCTGATATTGGAACTCAGACTGATATACTGGAAGAAGAGTTAAGAGCTGTAACTGTTGAAGCTGGAATTCAAACTTCAGATCAGTCAGAAGATGAGTCTGAAAACTCTGATGATGATTCTTTCAATTTTGGAGTAGAAGATGATGAGTTCATGGATGCCGAAATGTTTACAGAAGATGAACTTATTGAGAAAGTTCAAGAAAAGGGTGTTACTGAAGCTCAGTCATCTACTCCAGGTTTTTCTGAAGGATATCTTACAGAATTGAAGTCTGATTTAAGAGATGCTGTTCACTCTGCTGTTGATAAGTTCTTAAGTTCAAAGGTGAAAGATGTGCTAGTTAAGCAAAATCAGTTGCTTGTTGATTCCTCTAGAGAATTATTTGTTGGAGAGGTCAACAAGATGGACTCAACTTTCAGAGCGGAGTTGTCTGCAGAAGTTGAAAGCTTTTTGCAAAAGCAAGTTGATGAATCTGAGAAACGATCTATTTCATTTGCTAGATCATTGGCTGCAGAATCCAGCAAGATGGAACGTTTATATCGTGTGAAGATTGAGATAGCTGATGAGCAGAGGAGAGAAGCACAAGATCAGTTGGTGCGTTCTCAAGCTGTTCTCACTGAGCTAACAAAGCAAAACACTCTTCTACGTCAGTCAGCTACTCATTTCAAAGATGAGTTGGTCATTAACTCACAGAAGTTAGAATCTACTGCTGATCGCCTGGACAAGATGAGTCGGGATCAAACACATCAAAGGCAGATAGAGCTAGCTGCTGAAGCTATGAAGGAAGCACTAAAGGAAGAAATGACTCGCTTTACAAGTCTTTTCACTCTTAAGGCACATGATGAAGCCAAAAAGGGGGAAGGGAAGACAAGTAGAGTTGAAGAGAAGTCAAGTGCTGAACCAGAAGAAAAGGATGCTGCTACTACTATGCAAGAGCTAAGAAGGCCTAAAAGGAGGCTAGTTAAAACTGCAGAGTTAGAGCAAGCTGAAGCTGATGAACAAAAAAGACTGGAGAAAGGAAAGAATGTCGCATCTCCAGAAACTGAAATTCAGACTAGAAGGTCTAAAAGGAAGATAATGTTTGAAGAAACAGAAGGAGTTGCTGCAGTTGAAAAGAAGCAGAAGATTGTTGATCCTAATGATGAAAGTCGTTATGCAAGCAAGAAGAAAATAGAAAAACATATTGAAAGACTGCAAAAGCTAAAGGTGAATGAAGAAGAGATGGAAGATCAGTTCATTGACTACTTCATTGACAAAGAGCATAGACAAGAATGGCTCAAAGTGAAGAGGCAATGGGAACTTGATCATTGGATTATTCGAAAGTATGGTGAGTCTGAAAGTCCAGATGAGTTGTATGTCATGTTTGACAAATTCATGGAAGGACAGAATAAATTGCTTTGGAATTTGGTCATGAGGATATCAGCTGCTGCAAATTTCAACATTTTGATACCGACCTTTCCAAGATGGAAGACACATATGACAAGCTCAGGAAAAAGAGTTGATGTTAATCAAATCAAGAAGTTTGAAGAAGAGCTGCTAGATAAAGAAAGGATTGAAGATGAAGATCAGGTCAGTCTAATTCACAAGAGACTCCTAGATGCATTCTGTGTTCCAAACCCGGAAGGAGGTACTCTTTCAGATTAAGTTTTTTGATTAGTTTTTTTTGCTCTAAAATTTTATTATTCAAAGTATGTGTAATCTACTGATCTATTTTGAATGAATAAAAGATAAGTACTATTTTGATGTTTAAGACAAGATAACTACTTAACTAGTCTACTAATAAGAAAAGATTCAAGTAGTTTTGGCTTCATCAAAAAGGGGGAAATTGTTGGGATATGAATCCTAGAACAAGTCCTAAATGATGAATAAAAGATAAAAGATAAAGTTTTGATAAGCCAAAATAAGACTTGAATATTTTCTAAGTGTTGATTGATCTAGTCTAGTTGAGTTGAAGTTATCTTATACAGATCAGTAGAGTTCACAAGACAAGTAATAGTTTCAAAAGATAAGTATGAAGGAAAAAGACAAGTACGATTTATAAGTACTTCATATCTGTTCATAGTTGTATATGTTAGATTGTTACTGAGCTATTTAAATGATGTATAGAGCTCATGATATTTTTTGTGTAATAGATTAGAATCATTGTATAGTTATAAGTTGACTAAGCTTGTGTTATAAAAGCTTAATGTAATGTAATAGTCTTGTTAGATTAGTTGATAGGACTAGATTAGTTCTATGTTGTAATCTGAAGAAGACTACTGCACAAGTCAAGTAGAAGACGCAGTCTACTACTACTGGACAAGACAAGTGCGCTACTACACAAAGACAAGTTAAATTTGAAGTTAGTTACAGAAACACGTATTGAAGAAAAAGACTGAAGAATTAGTTATGGAATAACTAATTAACTGAAGAAACGCGTGGAAGAATAAAAGAATCAGTTACAAGTTAGTTTTCAAGAAAGGTTGTTACACAACTGAAAGTTCTTGAATTTGAAGTCTATAAATACCCCAAGGTATTCATTGACTACTGACTACTGAGATATTGAGAATTACTACTGATACGATTACAAACGTTATTGAAAATTATTGAAGTTTACTCTCAGAGTTGATTGAAGTTCAGAAAGATAGCCAGAAGACAAGTGAAGAATCAAGAAGGCTACTACTGAAAATCAGAGAAGTTTTTAAGTTTTTGTTTGTTATTTTCAAGGTGCTAGATACTTGTAAAATTTCTAGTAAGATCGTAGACATATCTGGAGGTATAGTCTGTTGAAGATCTAAGTCTTCTTCTTGGGACTTTAAAGACAGGAACATACACTTGTACTCGATTGGAAGAGTTTAGTGGAAACATCACAACTGGGTTTGTGAGAGTGGATGTAGACAAGTTGTCGAACCACTATAAATCTTGTGTTTGATTTACTTTATTGTTTTGATTGTTTAAATTGCTTAATTGGTTTAACTACTTAACTGAACTTGATTAGTTGAGTATAGAACAGAGTTCTCGAATCTAAGTTGAGTATAATCTTGAATTGGGCTCATTGATAATTTCGTATTCCGCATATTGTACTTTGATATTTCGAAAGATTTTTGAAAAGTCTATTCACCCCCCTCTAGACATTTTCACTAGCTTACTCGTTATTAACTCAACTTGGGACCAACAACTGTCAATGAAGATATAACTGAACTTTGGCATAGACGTCTTGGTCACATGAGTAGTAAGGGTCTAGAAATTTTGCATAAAGATGGTTATTTTGGTAATGATAAATTGTCTAGCATGCCTTTTTGTGACTCTTGTGTGATGGGTAAGCAACATAAAGTATCTTTTCCTATTACCCCCTCCCTAAATTCCCCCTCTTCTAAAGAAATTCTTGAGTATTTACATGCTGATGTATGGGGGGCCCATCTAGTGAGCCCACTCAAAGTGGAAATGTGTACTTCATGTCTATTGTTGATTATTTTTCGAGGAAAGTTTGGGTATTGTTGATGAAAAATAAGTCTGATGTTTTTTCAAAATCCAGTGAATGGAAAACTCTTGTTGAAAACCAAACAGGTAAGAAAATTAAGGTGCTTAGAACTGATAACGGACTAGTATTTTGTAATTCATTGATGAATGATTTGTGTGTTAAGTCTGGTATTAAAAGACACCTCACCACTCCTTATACCCCATAACAGAATGGTGTGGTTGAAAGGATGAACCGAACTTTGATGGAGAGGGTAAGGAGCATGCTTGCTACCTCTGGTCTCTCTAAAAAGTTTTGGGGTGAGGCTGTGTTTACTGCTGCTTATTTGATTAATCGTTCTCCTTCTGTGCCGTTAAAAGGAAAATGTCCTGAGCATGTTTTTTTTGGTAAAAAGATTGATTTCTCTTATTTGAAAGTGTTTGGTTGTGCTGCTTATGTTCATCAAAAGCTTGACAAACTTGATCCTCGAGCAAAGAAATGTGTATTTTTGGGCTATCCCGATGGTACTAAGGGTTATCGTATGTGGTCTATGAATGAACCGGGTTATAAAATAATTGTTAGTAGGAATGTTACTTTCAATGAGTATGATTTTCCTTGTGTACCTGCTTATGTGCCTTTACATGGTATGACCACTACACCTAGTGAGGTGGAGAGTGATTTGTCCAAACTTGAGTATGATGATTCTTTGAATAATGATATTGAGAATGTAGATGATGTTAATATGCCTATAGAAGATTCTGATAATTCTGAAAACATGCATGATGATAATGTGCAAGGTGGAGTCTCTGATAGACCTAAGAGGACTGATAGAAGACCTCTCAAATTTGATGATTACTATATTGATGAGGAAGCTTTCACTGTTTTTGATGTAAATGAAAATGAGCCTAAGACTTATAAAGAAGCTTTAAAATCTGACAATTATGATAAATGGTTAATTGCGATGAAAGATGAGATTAAATATTTGCATGTGAACCAAACATGGGTGCTTGTTCCTAAACCTGCTAATTGTTCCATTGTAGACTGTAAATGGTTGTTTAAGGTTAATAATGAGCTTAATAATGTTAGATTTAAAGCTAGGCTTGTGGCTAAAGGATTTACACAAAAAGAGGGGATAGATTATACTGAAATCTTTGCTCCTGTTGTGAAGTATACCACTGTGCGTATTATGCTTTCTCTTGTGGCACATTTTGATTGGGAATTAAAGCAAATGGATGTGAAAACTGCTTTTTTACACGGCGATCTTGATAAATTCATCTACATGAAACAACCTGAGGGTTTTATTGATCAAAAGCATGTTAATCATGTGTGTATGTTAAAGAAATCCTTGTATGGCTTGAAGCAATCCCCTATGCAATGGAATAAGAAATTTGATGCTTGCATGAAGTCATTGAAACTCGAAAGGAGTGCTTACGATCATTGTCTTTATTTCAAAAATGATTCTACTGTGCCTTTTTTCTTGCTCATATATGTGGATGACATGCTGCTTGCTAGTCCTAGTGTGAATATTATTGAGTATGTGCAAAAGTGTCTATGTGATAATTTTGAAATGAAAGATTTAGGGGATGCTCAAAGGATTTTGGGCATGGATATTGTTCGGAAGAGGAAAGAAAAAGTGTTGTGGCTTAATCAACGTGATTATATGAATAAAATACTGAATAAATTTGCTATGATTAATGCTAAACTTGTAAATGTTCCTCTTGCTGCCCATTTTGTGTTAAGTAAGGATCAGTCCCCCAAGTCTGATTCTGAAATTAATGATATGGAGAATGTACCTTATTCAAATGCTGTGGGGTCTGTTATGTATTTGATGGTGAGTACTAGGCCTGATGTCGCTTATGCAATAAGTTGTTTGAGCCGATACATGTCAAATCCGGGTAAGACTCATTGGGAAGCTATGAAATGGCTTCTAAGGTATTTGAAAGTTACGTTGAATGTTGGCCTTAAATTTTCCAGATCTTCTAATGAGGTAAAGTTGGTTGGCTATGTGGATTCTAATTATGCAAATGATAAAGATAATAGGAAATCTACTACTTCATATGTTTTTACCTTGTGTGGTTCTTGTATTAGTTGGAAATCTCAATTACAGCATGTCGTTGCTCAATCCACAACTGAGTCTGAATATGTTGCTATCACTGAAGCTGTAAAAGAGGCTATTTGGCTAAAAGGACTTGTCACTGAAATTGGTTTACTTAAGGGAAAAGTAGTTGTATTTTCTGATAGTCAGTCTGCTATTCAATTGTGTAAAAATCTTGTGTTTCAATGGTTTCATGATAGAAGTAAGCATATTGATGTTAGATTTCATTTCATACGTGATATCATTGAGAAAGGCATAATTGAGTTGGTAAAAATTGCTACTGAAAAGAATCCTGCTGATATAGGTACTAAATGCTTAAATCTGGATAAATTCAAGACTTGCATGAAACTTTTGAATTTTGATTCTATTGATTGATAGCATGGTGTTCTGTGCGTACTTGGGGATCGAGATTGTATTTTCTTAGCACTTCTTATAGTCTCGATTATGTGTTTGAAAGTGCTTAATTTTAAACTTGTACTAACGTGTGTGTTATGTGTGCAGGTCTGACTGGACTTATACTACTAACATGTTTGTTTCTTGTGCAGGTTTAACGGGCGATGATGAATAAGTCCTAGATTCGATATAAGTGGATGATGATGCTATAAAGGGGATGGACCAAAGAGGTGGAGAAATGTTGGGCTTTTTGTTTAGCCCCACTATTTTAGTGGATATGGCTTCTTGACCCAACTAACTCAATTGACCTAATTATATGCTTTGGCCCATATGTAAAGTCTAACTTTCCTTCTCCAACCAAATCTCCTTCTTTAGACAGACTTTCTCTTTCTCATTGTATTTGTATCAATCCCACGATTTACTTTCCTTTCCCTTCATTGGGAATTATGGCTAATTGCCGGAAATCATGGGTGGTCTTCACTATATAAAGGGCATTGGTCCTTTGGTGAAAGGCGTGGTTTACAATACAGTTCTTAATATTGTATGAGTGAGAAAAGAGAAAGAGCTACCAAGAGTGAGAATTCGGTGAGAGAGGAAGGCCTTGAGGTTGTTCCCCCGCATCGTGTGACGTTCCACTTGAATCTAGGCGCTGAGCCCGGTGATTTCATTTTTAATCTCTTTTCTTTTAATATTAGTTTGTTTTGTTTGTTCCACCGGAAATATTACTTTGGTATTTAATTTTCTAACAATAAAAAGTATAATTTTATACCTATAAAAATAAAAGTTTAGAAGAAATTGTGTTTTTTACAAAATTTAATTTTACTCCACGATTGAACGATATTAATATCAATATTTTACTACTTCCTTTGTCCCACAATAACTTTCACACTTTCCTTCTTGAGATGTCCCACAATAACTTTCACACTCTTAAAATGAAAAACCCATTATAAACTTCACCCTCATAATATCCTCAATTTTACATAAAATGTCATTACTTTTGGGTCTATACATACACACAAGTCAACTCTTTTCTTTACTTTATACATTTAAGAAAATTAATTTATATATATTTATATTGGTAAAAATTAAATTTTTTAGTTTGGAGTATAATTAGATTTAATATTAGATATTTGAAATTAGAATGTATAAAGTAAAAAAAAAAAAACATTTAAAAAATTTCAAAGTTATTATTTAATAAAATTAGATATTTAAAATTAGAATTTATAAATTGGAAGAAAATTAGAATGTATATATAAAGTAAAAAATTAAAATTCCAATTTCAGTTTTAGTTTTTAAAAGAGTATAATATAATTTAATTAGATATATGAAATACATTCAATAAGAAAAAAAAATTCAAATTATCCTAGCTTTGTAGAAGCTTGTTAAAAACAGAGGTCAACAACTTCAACTAACATACAATCCCACTGACATAGTCATTATTAGGTAAATGACAAAGTGGGATAGCTCAAGTGGTTAGAGCACCACTACCTAGACCTTAAATCCTGAGTTCGAGTCATGCGAAGGGAAAAAAAGGGATGAGTATTTAATGTAATTCAAAAAAAAAGTCATTATTAGGCAAATGTTGAATTTAAAATATACTTCTTTCGGTTCATGAGAATTTACATATTTTGATCGATTTTTTTTAAAAGAAAAAAAAAAAGAATTCAGTGGACCATGAGATCAAATAAGGGGAAGTTACATCTAAGGACACTCAACTAAAAATTTTAGCAAATATATCCAATTTAAATTCTGTATATATAGTAATTAAAGACAATTTAATATGCAATTGTACCAATATACCATTTACATTCAATTGTATGATCATGTAGAATTAGTCAACCCTAATTAATACACCTTCAAAAATTCAAAATATTCCTAAAAAATCGAATTCAAAACATTCCTAAAAACCGATATGTGAACTAGTCAGCTGTATATTCATACTGTTTTTTTAATCACGATAATTAATCAACTGCATATTCACACTTTATTTTATTTTTTAATCACGGTAATTAATCAAGTGTATTCATACTTTTTTTAAGCGCGGATATTCATACTGTTAATATTTTTTTTTTGTATTTTTTTTCTTTTTAATAAAATATTTATTAACAAATATTAATAAATGATTTTTTTCATATCATTTACACATACCAGTTATTTACCATTTGTTTTACACATACCAAGTTATTTACCATTTTCATATTTCTTTACACATTATGTGCACTGCATTTACTCGTAATTTTATAATTGTATAAAGCAACATGAAAATTGCAGATTCTAATTGCATATAACAACACAAAAATTGCATAAACACTTAAGTATAATTGCATAACATCTAAGTAATTGCATATAACAACACCAAAATTACATAACACTTAAGTATATACCTCTGCATTTACTCGTAACACTTAAGTATAATTGCATAACACTAAAGTATAATTGAATAACAGTACAAGAACCTATTTGTGAACAAAATTTGACACATTTCTCTATGCATAATTTAAAGTGTAATTATAGTTGGTAACCCAGAAAAAGAAATTAAAGAAAATCAACCAATTGCGATGGGATATGCAGCGGGTGCACTAAGTAAGTAGGTGGGTGCAGATCTGGTGGTGGGTGGACTGAATAAGCAGGTGGGTGCAGATCCGGAAGTGGGTGCACTGAATAAGCAGGTGGGTGGGAGCCGAGTTTGGAGGGCCCAAGCCCACTGACAGTTCCATGGGAAAAAACCCTAGACTGGTACCTGCCGTTACCGCCGGGAAGAACACCCCTGGTAGTTCCAATGGCCGAGAATTGACTATTGCCGGAAATATCACCGCCGCCGCTCGACGACGTGATGTTGGTAGTCGTTTCCGATCCCCCACTACAAACCAACATATATACTCCCAAATCAATTTATCAACTAAAACAATCCCAAATTATCAAGAATTCAACTTTAAATCAAATTTATCAAAACAAATTAAAAAATTAAACAAACTTCAAATGTTATACACATCCCACTAAAATTTAAAAAATAATTTTGATTACTAAACACACCCCAATTCTTTTCTACTTACTCTTTATCCCTTAAAACAAATTCAAATTGAATAAAAATTAAAAATATAATTTAAAATTCAACTAAATCATTAAAACTATATATAAATTTTAAAATTTAATGAAAAAAATATTCAATAATACGAAAAACTAAATAAAATTTAAAAATATTTTAAAAAGTCAACTAAATATTAAAAAATATATGTATGGAAAAATCAATTAAATCCAAATAAAATCTAAAAAATTAAATAAATCAAATAAAATTTATAAAATAATTAAATTAAAAATACCAATTGATTCAATTTTCTAAAAAACTAAATAAAATAAAAAATGAAAGAAAAATCAACTCAATCAAAAATAAATATTAAAAAAATAAAATAAAAAATAAAATCATACTTTTTTATTGATTTTTTGTAATTTACTTTTTTTTTTACGTTTTATTGAATTATTTCAATGTTTTTAATTTAATTTTTTAATTAATTTCAGATTTTTTTCAAGTGATTTTTAAAAATTATTTTACTCTTTATTTATATAAGGGTTACTTAGTCATTTTATATACATCTATTTTTGTATTTAAAATTTTGAGGTGTGTATAAAATATTTTGGGTTGTTATTAACTCTACTTTTTTTTTAAAATATATAGAGAGGAGAGAGTGATGTGGCATGATGATGTAACATTTTTTAATACATGTGGTAAATTCTAATTCCTTCAAAACATAAAGGATTAAAATTGATGTAAAAAAATATTAAAATTGAAAGGTAAATGACATATTTTGTAAAGTTGAAACTTAAAAGATTTATTTTAGATTGTCTCAAACTTATAGGGCTAAAAAAAAAATTTCCTCGGCTCGAAACATGAAGATTTATAAATTAATTAACATGCATGTTCATGTTTTTTTTCTTTTTCTGTAACGTATGAGAAAGTAGCAATAATTAATGATTTAAAACCAAATGTAGAAGAAATAAAACTTAACTTGCTTTCGTTGAAGATCAATCTTCACATTCCATTGTTCCTCTTGTCGGATCTCAAAATGTAATTCATGTGCCTCGATCCATCCATATAAGGTATTGTGAAGAAAATCGGTATTCAAAACCTAATCTTCATAACGAATGATTTTTTTTTTTATTTTTTTTTTGCAAATGGGAAAATAGAGTAATATTGCATATTCGATATTGAATTCATAAACTACGAAATTGAAAATTTTCAAAAAGATTTGAAATCTGCATCATAATGAAGATTTGATAAATAAACAATTTGATATTTAAAGAGGGGCCTTTTAAGGACAGTACAGGTGTCGACTGGACTATCAACAGTTCAGTAATCTGAGCCATCAGATCTGAAATCTAATGACTTATATTTGATGACCTGCTACCTGTTGCATTTGGCGTCGCATAATCCATCGCCTTGCATTGCACTTATTATCGTTTTTTGTCGCCCTATCACACTTTTAAATTAAATTTAATAATTTTAAATATATAATTAAAAAATTACAAATTTATCCTCACATTATTAATAAAAAAATTAATTGATAATATATAATCTTTATTTTAATTCTCATATCATTAATAATCATAATAAACAATAATTTTTTTTTTATTTGAATGAATTGAATTCTAGGTTAAATTATTAATTTAGTTGAATTTATTATACAAATTTATGTTTCAAATTCAGTATTTAGGCGGCACATACGATTCTCTTGTTTCATCTTTTATTCGAAAATTACATTGAAGAAGAGCTTCAGGTATGAACAATTCTATATTTTCTACTCAAATTAGTTTTGGTAAATTTAGGTATTCGAAAATTCCATTGAAGAAGAGTTACAGGTATGAACAATTATATATTTTCTACTCAAATCAGTTTTGGTAAATCTAGGGTTTAAGATAGACATTTGAATGAATTGGAATTTAGGTTAAATTATTAATTTAGTTGAATTTTTTATACAAATTTCTGTTTCGAATTCAGTATTCAAGATATTAATTTGATATTAATTTGGCATAAATCTAGGGTAAATTTTTTTCTGTGTTTCTTTAACTTCTCAACATGAGAATGATGACATAACTTCATCTAATAATAATACCTAAGATAAAAATGACAATGTTTTTGTCAATAAAAAGAAAAGGCAAAAGACATCAAGTGGAATAATTTTGAGAAATTTTTTGTTCATTCATTATAAAATTTCAACATGTTTTATAATATTTTAGGGGGCTCAACATGAAGATGAGATTATTTTGAAAAATTGATTTATTTTTTAGTTGTAATTGTTGAAAGAACATTCTATTTTTTTTTTTTTTTAACATTTGTTATTGCTCACGCACAATTCAAGAAATTGGCTGATCAATTTAGTTCTTTTCTTTGATAAAACAATTGGGTTGTCCACTTTTAATTAAATGCTAGCCCAAAACATTCTCCACTTTTAATTAAATGGGCTAATATTAGAGAATATAATATAATAATATATTATAGGAATAGTATATTAAATTATAGGTAACAATCTTTTATTTATGGTTTATATTTATTTTCTTGTTTATCTATTTCCTTGTGTATCTCTTGTAATCCCTATATATATATATAGTGACCACTCTTATCATCTCATTAACGGTGATTGAATATAATTCTCACATGGTATCAACCTAATACACTGAAACCTTTTTTTCGGCGTCTTCGACGGGCTGGTATCCCCCGTCGCCGCCTTGCCCTTTCCCCTTTCTTCTCAACTAGGTAGTTTCATGTTTTATTGTTTTGTGCAATTAGGTTTAGACATTGAACATATGTAGGATGGATTGTGAGATGAGTAAGTTGAATTGTCCATTCACTACAAAAAAAGAGGTTTTTAGCATCGAATTTTTTTTTATACTAAAAATGAAATATTTGATACCAAAGGGTATTGGTATCAAATGTATTTTCGATACCACTTCCGATACCTATACTCCCGATCCTAAAGATTGCGCATCAGAAAAAAAAGTCTAATTCTAAAGGGTAACCATTTAGTATCAGAAATGTATAGTATCAATAAATATTTTCTGATACTAAAGGATTGAACCCTTTAGTATCAGAATTGTATTTAGTATCGAATTATTGTATCAATTTGTTTTGATACAATAATGCATTTATGGTATCGTAAACTTTTACTGATACTAAACATATAGTATCAACAAATATTTTTTGATACAAAATAATTGAACTCTTTAGTATCAAAATAATATTTAGTATCGGATAATGGTATCAATTTTTTTTAATACTACATTGTATTTTTAGTATCGATTTTTTTTAACGATACTAAATATATAGTATCAATAAATATTTTCTGATATTAAAAAGATTTAACCTTTAGTATCAGAAAATTATTTAGTATCGAATAATGGTATCAATTTTTTTTTATACCACATTGTATTTTTAGTATCAATTATTTTTTAAGACTCTAAATATATAGTATCAATAAATGTGTTTTGATACTAAATGAATGAATTCTTTAGTATCAAAACAGCATTTAACATCGGATTATTATATTAATTTTTTGATACAATATTATATTTATTGTATTTAAAACAGTACCAACTGATTCTAAAATAATGGTATTATAAAAAAGTTCTAATATTAATTTTCGAATAGCAAAAATCACACTAGCTTTATTACATGCATAAAATGATAATATTCAATATGATTCAAATCTAGATTTATTTGCCCTCCATATTACTGATTCAAATATCAAAATAACATTTATCAACCGAACCACAAGTATATTAGTTTCATATACAAAAACTAGTGTATAAGCTCCATTACAAAATATATAACGTGAAAGTGTTTTTCAAGAACTAGTATATTAGGTTGGTTTGTAGAGCATTTCCAAACATGCAAAATGTGGAAAGCCTTGCCGTTGCCATAATCTCCTGTAATTGAACCACTTTCATATCTATCATAAATTTTCCACAAATGATCAAACATTAAAGCACAAATTCATATAAATGAAATTCAAATGGTCTAATTATATCAGCTTAAAGTAAAGTAATGAACAGGGGTGTAAAGTTCCATTTATGAATATTATATGAGCAATTAGAACTTCCAATGCACTAAACATCAATGGTAACCAAATGCCCTTTTGAACAGAAGAATCAACCTAAACAACCCTCTCCACTGTCCACGATGTGGCCGTTAGCCTCTAAGTTAAGTTATAAGTACTGTATGGTATCGATCTCTCCAAGTTCTCAATAGTTCATAAAATTACAATACACTGCTTTTGAAATAATTAATTAGCCAACTGAATCAATTCTAAGAACAATTTCAAATTTAATACGAAGTTCGGATCAAAGATGGACAATACATTGCTATATTGTGCTTGGAGTAATTTACACCAATACAGAGTAAAAAGCAACCAACAAGAATTGGAAACTAAAATCAAAGAAAATATCACAGATTACCTTGTGCACACTAATGAATAACCTCATAATTTGTTTAATCCGTGAAAGAAGCTATGTTCATTTCCCTATTTAGAGCTCGACTCTACCTACATATTTGTCTTAGAGAATGCATATATTAATACAATAATGATGAGAAATTTCACATATTACTTTAAAGATGTAAGCCTAGTCCATACTTTAAGTTCCATGTACTAAAGAAGGTAAGATTTTTCATGTCATGGCTCAACTTCACATGTTCTAAAAAGATTTCAAAAAGGAATGTCCTACCTTCAGAATTTGCTAAAAGTTCAAAATTAGGCACCTAATACAATGAAGAAAGTAAAGATTTACAACAACTAGTGCACAATAAACAATTGACTTTGTGCATATCAATGCATTGAGATGTAGTTTGCTTGATTTCTCCGCAAAGGACAAATAACTACAATACTAGGTAAGAAACCAGCACTAAAATATTTATTTCAAAGGAACAACAAGCTTATGTAGAGACAAATTAAACTGCTAACAAAAATCCAAAGCAATCTAGTTTGAAAGGAAAGCAAATTAAAAGTTTAGAGGGGAAAGCCAACAACCTGGTAGAGGTGTGCTGCAAAACAGGTTGTGTCATATACAGAAGATGCAAGTCAAATCAAAGTGCGATATGGAGAATCGCAAAACCAGAGGCTACGACTCCAAAAACTCAGCAACACAGCCTGAGACCAAGCGAAACCATAAGAGACCGAGCCTTCACCCAGAATCACACACAATTGCTTTTATTGGTAATGTAGGAGTGGAGTTGATTGCTTAACTTATTGTTACTCCCAAAATAAGTAAAATTTGGCTGCTTAATCCTTAACTTTTTCTTATAAAAAAATACAGTAAGTAAAACCATACCAAATTCGAAAACACACACAACTCTACTGGTAGTGGTGACACTTGAATACTCTTCTCACAAATTCACATGAGTGCACCATAAGCAATATCCAAATTTGAGTTTATATATCTCTCTATTTAAATAACATATAATAACCCATAAGTTCTTTCTATTGAAATTTGATGTTTTCGTTCCTGATTTTGAAAATAACACCTCAAATTAACCCCAATATCAAAGCGAAAATTATTATTATATTTTTTTACATTTGTTGAAACTATTAACTAATTCAAACCTGAAATTAAAGGGGTGCTTGTTGAGGTAAGATCGTTGATGTTTGCTGTTGGGATATGAATCCTAAAACAAGTCCTAAATGATGATTGAATGTTAAATGATAAAGTTTTGATAAGCCAAAAGAAGGTTGAATTTTTCTAAGTGTTGACTAATCTAGTCTAGTTAAGTTGAAGTCATCTTGAACAAGATCAGTAGAGTTCACATGAGTTAACATATGAAAAGACAAGTACTTATAATTGATATCGTATTATTACTTCATATGTGTTTATATTAACCGTTTAGATTGTTATTGCGCTATGAATAATTGTTGTATAGAGCTCATGTTTTTTAATGTAATATATAGATTCTTTGTATAGCTTTCTAAGTTGACTAAGCTTTATAACAAGAGCTTAAGGTAATGTAATAGTCTTGTTAGGATTAGATGATAGGACTAGATTAGTTCTATGTTGTAATCTGGAGAAGTCTACTGCACAAGTCAAGTAGAAGACGCAGTCTACTACTTAAGGACAAGACAGGTACAACTCAACAAGACAGGTCAACTTGAAGTTAGTTATAAAAGCGTATTGAAGATAAAGATTGAAGAGTTAGTTAAGGAATAACTAATTAACTGAAGAAACGCGTGAAAGGATAAAGAGAATCAGTTACAAGTTAGTTTTCAAGAAAAGGTTGTTACACAACTGGAAGTTCTTGGAATTGAAAGTCTATAAATACCTCATGGTATTGATTCATTAGAGACTACTGATACTACTGCATACAAAAGCATTATTGAAGAAAATACTCTCAGAGATTGAAGTTCAGAAAGTGAAGCTACACAAGACAAGTGAAGATCGAAGAAGGCTACTACTGAACGAAGAGAAGTTTTATTTTTGTTTTACTGTTTCAAGTTGCTAGTTACTTGTAAAATAGCTAGTTAGATCGAAGAGGCACTTGGAAGTGTTGTCGAGAAGATCTAAGTCTTATTTCTTGGGACTTAAAGCTACAAGAACATATTACTCCATTGGACGAGTTAATAAGAATATCACAACTGGGTTGTGAGAGTGGATGTAGACAAGTTGTCGAACCACTATAAATCGTTTGTGTTGTTTACTTTACTGTTTTGTTGGTTTTAATTGCTTAATTGTTTAATTGCCTAAATACACGTCTAAACTAGATTAGTTGAGTAAACACTAGAACAGAGTTCTCGAAATAAGTTGAGTATAAACTAGAATTGGGCTCATTGTTATATTCTGATTTCCGCATCGTACTTTGATATTTCGAAAGATTTTTGAAAAGTCTATTCACCCCCCTCTAGACATTTTCACTAGCTTACTCGTTATTAAACTCAACTTAGGGACCTACAAGTGGTATCAGAGCAGTAGTTTACGAACTGCTGTTTCTTGATAACCGACTTAAGACTTAGGGTGAAGTTGTGATTCTTAATCATACTTGCTTACGTATTCTTAATCAATATTCTTGATATATCGGTTTCTTGTTCCCTGTTCTTGAACTGACTGCTTCGTGATCATAAACCTGCTTAATACATATCTTCTTGAATCATGTCACTTGAAATCAGCGCTAACAAGCTACCTAAGTTCCAGGTTCAAGATTATGACTATTGGAAGCTAAGGATGGAAGCCATCTTCAGTTCCACTCACGACTTAATGATCTCCGTCATCACTGAAGGTCCGATAGTGACCATGATCCCCAATACTGCTGCCCTCGACAAAGACCAACCCGAGGGTACACTCGTCAAGAAACCAAGGTCAGAACTAACCTCAGAAGAAATGAGACAGAATAATTTGGATAGCTTGGCCAAGAATTACATCTTACACACTCTTCCTAACGAGTATCTGGGAAAAGTGCTAAAATGTAAAACTGCCAAAGAAATGTGGGATCGCTTAGCTATCATTTGTGAAGGGACATCCCTAATCAAAGAAAGCAAGCTTTCTACAGCAGTCCAAAGATTTGAATCATTTCATATGAAAGCTGGCGAAACAATAGACCAGTTGGATACTCGTTTTACCAAAATCATGAATGACTTGGAAGTCCTTGGTAAATCTTATACTCCACGTGAAATCAATCTTAGGATTCTCAAAAGCCTTGATAGTAGATGAAAAATGGTAAAAATGCTTGTTAAGAATACCCAACATATAGACGTGTGGACAGCAGAGACCATGTTTCAAACTCTAAAGGCTCATGAGTTTGATTTAGACGAAGATGAACCTATAGTAAGTAGTGACAGAGAACATGCTGTATCTAAGAACGTTGCTTTTAAGGCTAGTTCGTCTAAGGTAGACAGGTCGAAGTCTAAGACTAGGTCTACTTCTGTGAAAGACGAGTTAGATACTGATCTTAGTCTGAAGGATCAGGTAAGCCTCATGGTTAGAAAGTTTGATAGACTGAATAAACGTTTCGGAAGATATAAGAAGTTCTATAGAGAGCATAGAGGGTCTGCTTCTAAGAACTCGTCTGAGACCAGACGAGACCGAAACTCGTCCGAAAGGAGAGACGAAGTCTCGAAAGGTAACAGACAAGATAGAGAGTCTGATGGTAGGAAGATTACTCGTTCTGATAGACGTGATAAGCGAAGGAATAACTCTCCTATTAAAAAGACTACTAATGATCTCTTGTGCTATAACTGTGAGAAACCAGGTCACTACATATATGAATGTCCAGACCTGAGTACTGATGATCGAGAAGAACGCAAAGCACGAAGGGAAAGTAGATACAACCGTGGCAAGAAGGCAATGATGGCCAATGATGACTCTGAGTCTGACTCAGACGAGTTACCATCATCCTCATCTAGCTACCCATCTGAACCAGATCACGATGAAGCATTCATAGTAGATGATGGTTTATGCTGCATGGCTAAAATCGATCAAGAGGTATCATCTGCTACATCTTTTCAATCTTGTGATGAATCAGAATCTGATGAAAATGATACTGCCAGTAGCAATGTAGGGAGTAGCCTTCAGCACTCTACTAGTGCAGTTGAAGATGACCTCCTACTTGCCAACCAGGCATTCATTGAAGTCAGCGATGAAAACATCATTTTAAAACAAGAAATCATTGATCTTAAGGAAGCTCAGTCTAAAATAGATCCTAATATAACAGTCCTAAATGAACGCTTGCAAGAAGAGTTGAGTCAACTTAAAGACAAGTGTGCATTAACAGACAAGTTGTATCAAGACCTACTTAAGACACATGCTACTGAGAAACATGAATTCAATGTTTTAAAAAGCAAGTGCAAAAAGCTTGAAGAACGTAATAAGTTCTTAGAAACCGAGGTTGTCACTCTAGACCTTAAACTTACTAACCTGGTTAACTCTTCCAAGGTTAACCTTGAACTGTCAGATAGGTATAGGGCTCCTGCTGACAAGACAAGCATAGGTGCTGAGACATCAAGCTCATCTACTCAAGTTCCTAAGAACCCTACTATTTTCATCTCAAGCTCTTTGGCTAATGATAAAGGAAAAGGACCAATTATATACGATGTTGATACTCCATCTAAAGGTACTGTACCAAAACAAGCTCGAGTTAACATTCCAATTCCCAAAGGAGGTAAAAAGAATGGTAACAACAAGCCTGTTCAACCTAGAACTAATCTTCTAAGGACCACTAATCGTAGACGACCCAACCAGGTCAGATACGAGGATTGGTATCCCGAGGAGACGAGTACTAGACAAGTACAGACTAGACGACAAGAGTCTAGACCTCCTTTCATAAGGCAGTCTCAACTCTACTCGTCTAGACCTAGACAGGAAGGCTCAAAATATCGTACACAAGCAGTCCTATATCCTCCACCTTTGTCATATGATATCGAAGGAGAAGAAAGACCTAAACATGTCTATAAACCGTATGGACCTAATGCATATAAACCTTACTCTAACTATCATAGACAAGTGCCTGGTCAAGTAGAGATCAAGTCGAAAGGCTATCTTCAAAGAGTAGACCCGAACTCGACTGATAGGCCAGATAAGGACAACAAGGTCTTATTTTGTAACAAATATGGTCGAAAGCTCAGAAGATCAAACTTGTTCAGGACTCCAATGTACATTTGGATTCCATTGAACTCGACTAACCCCCCAGGACCCCAATAAACAAGGAGGGTACCTAAATTATGGAATATCATCTAATGCAGGGTCGACTCGAACTATACAAGAAGGGTGGCTCAGTGGGAGAAACCTGGTACATAGACAGTGGTTGTTCGTACCACATGACTGGTACCAAGGCTCTCTTATCAAGTTACCATGAGCAAGAAGCACCAAAAGTCATATTTGGTGATAGCTCCACTGCCGTTACCAAAGGATTTGGTTACATTCGGAATGGAGACATAGAGATCCAAGATGTCTCATATGTTGAAGGCTTGAAATACAATTTACTCTCTGTTTCACAATTCTGTGATCGTGGATACAAGGTGCAGTTCAAGAGTCGCAAATGTGAAATCATTGACAAGAGGACTCATACCGTACTACTGGTCGGCATAAGACAAGGAAGTGTGTACATAGTAAACTGGAACAGTTGTCCGAGGGACATCTGCCTACTTACTAAGAATCCTAAAGAACTTGGCTGGCTCTGGCATAGACGCCTCTGTCATCTAAACTTTAAGGTTCTTAATAAGATAGCCAGAGACTACCTTGTGGAAGGTATTCCCAATGAAGTCTACTACAAGTCACATGTATGCACGTCCTGTCAGAAAGGTAAACAGGTAAAAGGTTCCTTTAAATCTATTCCATCCCTCTCAACAAGTAGAGTTCTCGAACTCCTACATATGGACCTACATGGCCCAATAACTCCTCCAACTGTGAACGGTAGAAGGTACACACTTGTTGTGGTAGACGACTATTCTAAGTTCACTTGGGTAGTCTTCTTACACAAGAAGAGTGATACACAAACACTTTTGCCTGATCTGTTGAAGAAATTACAAGTTGAGAAGAATCAGTCCATTGTCAAGATCCGTAGTAACAAGGGTACTGAATTCATTAACTGCTATATTAAAGAATTTTGTTCTAAGCGTGGCATCCAGCACCTTACTAGTGCAGTAAGGACACCACAACAAAATGGAGTAGCAGAACGAAGGAACAGAACTCTTAAGGAGGCCTGCAGGACCATGCTGACAGAGTATAATACTCCTCAGAAGTTTTGGGCAGAAGCTATCAATACTGCATGCCATTCCCAAAACAGAAGTGCCATCAATAAAGCACTAGGTAAGACGCCCTATGAGGTATGGAAAGGTAGAAAACCCAGAGTTTCATATTTCCATATATTTGGTTGTAAGTGTTTTATCCATAACAATGGGAAAAGCAAGTTGAATGCATTCGATGCTAAAGCAGACGAGGGGATACTCCTCGACTAGCAAAGCATTTAGAGTATTCAACTACTCAACCCTGTGTGTGGAAGAAACACCACATGTGGTTTTCGATGAATCTCAACAGGACACGTCTGCCAACAAGATCAGTGAGAAAGTTACTGAGCTAACTATCGAATCTGACAAAGATTCAGAGGTATATGAATCCGTTCAAGCATACAATCCATTCATGAAAGCTCTCGAATCTGATGACAAGGAAAAGGCAAGTGCTCAAGGTAAGTCTACTAGACCAGTAGATATGCCTGCTCTAGTTGACTCATCTACTCCAGGTAAATCTGTTGATGATACAAATGATGTTGACATGCATGATGTTGTACATGATATAGATAATAGTGCTACTATTAAGAATAGAAATACATGGAAATCTGCGCATAATACTGAAAAATATCATTGGTGACTCTACTGTTGGTGTGAAGACTAGACGATAACTCTTTGAGTCACAAGAACAACCTAGTCCATCTCTGTTTTGCTGGTGTTGTTTCCTCTCATCTATCGAACCTAAGACTGTTAAAGAAGCATTGGCTGATAGTAATTGGATCATCGTTATGCAAGACGAGTTGAACCAGTTTGTTCGAAACGACGTCTGGGAACTTGTCGATAGACCGAAACATCATAATGTAGTTGGCACTCGATGGATTTTCAAGAATAAGAAAGATGAGAATGATTTAGTCGTTAGGAATAAGGCTAGACTAGTCGCCCAAGGCTATTCACAAGCTGAAGGCATAGACTATGATGAAACCTATGCTCATGTTGCTAGACTAGAAGCCATTCGATTGTTCCTTGCATATGCTGCTCACATGAAATTTACCGTATATCAAATGGATGTTAAAAGTGCATTCCTTAACGGTATTCTTGCGGAAGAAGTGTATGTTGAACAACCTCCAGGTTTCGAAGTCAAAGGTGACCAAGTTTACAGATTAAAGAAGGCCTTATATGGACTAAAGCAAGCTCCAAGAGCCTGGTATGATACTCTCTCTCTCTCTTTCTATTAGAAAATGGTTTTACTAAGGGCAAGGTCGATAGAACCCTGTTCAGAAGACAAGAAGGGAAGGACATTTTACTCGTCCAAATTTACGTAGATGACATCATTTTTGGGTCACCTAACAAAAAGCTGAGTGAAAGTTTTTCAACACTCATGCAAAGTAAATTTGAGATGTCTATGATGGGTGAAATGAATTACTTTCTTGGTCTTCAAGTAAAACAGACCCCAGAAGGGATTTTCATAAATCAAGCAAAGTATACTAGAAATCTACTAGACAAGTATGGTATTAAGACATGCAAGTCCACTGGCGTACCTATGCTACCTACTTACAAGATGGATCCAGATGAACAAGGTAAATGTGCGAATCAAACACATTATCGTGGTCTTATTGGTTCATTACTATACTTGACTGCTAGTAGACCTGATATTGCATTCTCTGTTGGTGTATGTGCTCGTTTTCAAGCTAATCCAAAAGAGAGTCATATGGAAACCACTAAAAGGATTCTGAAATATTTGAAAGGAACCATCAATCGTGGTATATGGTATCCTTCAAATGATGATCTATCCCTAAGTGGCTACTCTGATTCTGATTTTGGTGGTTGTAGAATAGATAGGAAATCTACATCTGGTTCTTGTCAATTCTTAGGTACAAAACTCATTTCATAGTTTTTGAAAAAGCAGACTAGTGTTGCAACTTCAACTACCGAAGCCGAGTACATGGCTGCTGGTAGCTGTTGTAGTCAAATACTCTGGCTCATGCAACAGCTTAGAGATTACAATATACATGAATCAAATGTTCCTATTTTCTGTGATAGTAACAGTGCAATTGCCATTACACAAAACCCTGTTTTGCACACACGATGTAAGCATGTTGATGTGAAGCATCATTTTATACGTGATCATGTAGAAAAGAAGGACATTTGCATGGAAAAGATTCATACTGAGTTTCAAAGAGCTGATATTTTCACAAAACCATTAGCTGAGGCACGTTTTTATGAGTTATGCATTAGTCTAGGGTTAATTGATTTAGACCCTACTTGCCTGTAGCTACGCACTAACTAAACAGGTACATCAAAGAGATAAGGAGACAAGATCACTAGACTAGAGCACTCGACTAATCACTCAACAGACAGGTATACAAGGCTAGACTAGATGACCAAACAACCCGATGAGGAAGCTGGTAAAGCTGAGGGTAATACTAAGGGAATAAAACATTTAAGGGGGAATCATTGATTTCTTAAATATCCTTATGTTTACTCTTATGTTAGTTAACAGTCATCTTGGTCGAAACCTTGATCATTGCTTTACATTGATATTCATCTTATTTATTTTACTCTACCGGTACCTACGATTACATGTTACAAATAAGACAGGTACATAAAGTTGTTCGACGTTCAGAATAGACAAGCACAGTCGAAGGGGGAACTCGACTGATGTTCATAAGACTACTCGTCTCATGCACTTACGCCTACTTGAATTATGAAGCTTAGGCCTACTCATCTGTTCTGGATGGACTCGAACAGACAAGCTAAGTAATCTTGTGATCAAAAAAATGTTAAGTGTTTATTTGAAACAAAGTAAGGGTGTTAAAGTGATTTGATATTACTAAAATTTGAATATTCTAGAATTGGATTTATACACTCCCATTTAATGAGGTGTATACACTCAGTTCGCGCCAAAATTCGACTATGTTAGGTCAGATGAGTACACTCCTCAATTCTACCAATAGGAGAGGCGGATCTCAACTTTTACAATATCAAATCACATTATCCTCTCGGTTCCGTAACCGAATGCCAAAGGTCCCGACCGTTGGATCTAATCCCTCGATCTTGACCGTTGGATCAAAAATTCAGTTTTAAACAAAACCCAACTCTTACACACATCTTACCCCACGTTTTCATAACTCTACTACTTGCTAACAGTTGATTTCTTGCTTATTCAATTCTATTGTTCATAACAAATCATTCACCATGTCGATTCGATCTATTTTCGATGTGAGCACCAACATTCAGGCACCATTCGATCTAGGCAGATACATCAACGACAACAAAGTGCATGTTGAACCGTCTGTGTTCTTCAAAGGAAATCACAAAGAGGGTAATGCAGAAATCTTGACCAAATGCACCAGATGCGGTCTAAAACCCTACTTGGAGGCGTTTCCTCAAGTCGTCTTGGAGGAAGAAGTTCTGGAATTCTATGCCAACGCCAACAGACGAGGAGATGTTATCGAATCATTTATTGGTAGAAATCGAGTGGAAATCACTCGAGAAGTTCTATTTGAAAGATTGAAGCTGCCCATCGGAACGATTGATGTGGAGAAATATGTTGAAGGTCAGGAGATGAGGTATTTAAGCATCTTCTGTGGTAAGAAAATGAAGCTGAAACCAGATGGCAAGGCTCCTGCCGTCAAGAAGTCCGAACTCTTGGAAAAGTATCGCACTCTAATAGACATAGCAAGCAAGATTCTTCTATGTGCCACTGGGTCTCATGACTCAGTTACCCAATCCAAGACTAGGGTAATGGCAGCGATATATGATGGAATTACTGAGGGTGATTGGTTTAAGCTGATAGCTGACAGGATGATGTACTTCGAAAGAAGTGTTAGAGTGGATGTTGATACTCGCAACTGGGTAGTATCACAGGTAGTTGGATATGGTAACAAGCTGAGTATCTTACTCCCGCTATTGATGCCAAACGAGACTGATTGGAGCAAGGGAAAGCCCTTTCATCCTCTTAAGTTCTACCTGAAAATAGAGGCGATGAAGAAGCAGGCTGCTGCAAAGCCGGCTGCCCCAAGACGAGTTCAGTTTGATGATTCAGATGTGTTACCGTATGCGAACTCATCCAGTTCTTCACAAGCTGGGTCTGAAGAGGAAGAATCAGAGGAAGTTGTGAAAGTCGAGTCCAGTGCAGACGACTCAGAGAAGACTCAGACAGATGAAGAGTCGCAACAAGAGAAGGAGTTGAGTGATCAAATTCCTGAAATGTATACTCTCGTAAGAGTTGAATCGCCTACTCGTCCAGACGAGTCGAGTTCACAGGTTGGTACCTCTACTCAATCTATTTCAATTCCTCTCTCTCTCCCTTCTATTCGAACCAAGGCTAGGTCACATCGATCTAGGCCTCGACCTGTACCCCCAACCTCTCAAGTACTGGCAGCATTACCGCTTCGAGCCAGTCATCCTGAAAACACTCCCATAAAGGATACAACTGATACTTCGACAGTTGTCACACCAAACCAAGATACATTAGAGCCCTCAGAAACCACAGTCCATATTCCCTCTACCTCAACAGAAAATGTTGAACCCCCCAACCCATCTACTTCAGACAAGATGCCAGTTGCCACTGCAACAACTGAGACAGGGACCCCACCTGCTCAGACCCCGTCTGATGTTAGATTTAATTCCCTGGTTTATTATCCTATGTGTTTGAGGGAGAAGCGAATTCGTGCCCGGGTGACCAAGAATTTGAAGAGAACGCTCTCAACTCTCGAAGTAGACTATGCGTCAGAGCAGTTTGAGATTCTTCTTAGGATATGCACCTGGTTTGCACTTAAGAAATCCTCTACCGACGATCTTTTCGAGGTTATTCAAGGCATGGGAGGAATCTCCAACTTTATGGATTGGGAGATGGAACAGAAAGAAAATAGTGGTGTTAAAGATCATTCTGAATTATTCCCTCCAAAAGCCTTAGTTGATTTGGTAAAAAGGCTATTGAATATTCCTGATGGAATTCTGGTTGAAGAGTTCTCGTCTGATATTGGAACTCAGACTGAGCTAGTGGAAGAAGAGAAAGGACTTGTTGATATTGCTGTTCAAACCTCAGAACCTTCTGAAGATGAGGCTGGCAGTTCAGAAGAAGTTGATTCTTTTGATTTTGGAAAAGAAGATGATGAATTCATGGACGCAGTTATGTTTAATGAAGAGGAACTTGTAGAAAAAGTTCAGGAAGATGTGGTTGTTGAAGCTCAGTCGTCTACTCAAGGATTCCCTATAGGCTATCTTGCTGAGCTAAAGACAGACTTGAAAGAAGTTGTTCATTCTGCGATAGAAGAGTTCTTGCACTCAAAAGTGAAAGATGTGTTAGTTGAACAGAATCAATCACTTGTAGACAGCTCAAGAGAATTGATTGTTGGAGAAGTCAATAAGATGGACTCAACTTTCCGAGCAGATATGTATGCTGAAGTTGAAAGGTTTCTCCAGAATCAAGTGGATGCTTCTGAGAAAAGATCTATCTCATTTGCTAGATCGTTAGCAGAAGAGTCGAGTAAAATGGAAAGACTCTATAGAGTGAAGATTGAGATTGCTGATGAGCAAAGGCGAGAAGCACAAGATCAGTTGGTGCGTTCTCAAGCTGTTCTCTCTGAGTTAACAAAGAAAAACACCTTACTTCGACAGTCAGCTACTCACTTCAAAGACGAGTTGGCTATTAATTCAAAGAAGCTAGAGTCTACTGCTGATCGCCTAGACAAGATGAGTCGTGATCAGACACATCAAAGACAGATAGAGCTAGCTGCTGAAGCAATGAAGGAAGCAGTAAAGGAAGAAATGACTCGCTTTACAAGTCTTTTCACTCTTAAGGCACATGATGAAGCCAAAAAGGGGGAAGAGGCAAGTAGAGTAGAACAAGTTAGCTTGTCTAAGCTGAGTGCTGAACCAGAAGAAAAGGATGCTGCTACTGCTATGCAAGAGCTAAGGAGGCCTAAAAGGAGGCTTGTTAAAGCTGCTGAGCTAGAGCAAGCTGAAGCTGATGAGATCAAAAGATTGGAGAAGGGCAAGAATGTTGCATCTCCAGAAGCTGAGATTCAGACAAGACAGTCTAAGAGAAAGATAGTTTTTGAAGAAACTGAAGAAATTGCTGCAGTTGAGAAGAAGCAGAAGATTGCTGATCCTCATGATGAAAGTCATTATGCTAGCAAGAAGAAAATTGAAAAGCATATTGAAAGATTGCAGAAGCTAAAGGCTGATGAAGAAGAGGTAGAAGACCAGTTCATTGACTATTTCATTGACAAAGAGCATCGTCAAGAATGGCTCAAAGTAAAGAGGCAATGGGAACTGGATCACTGGATTATTCGGAAGTATGGTGAGTCTGAAAATCAAGATGAGTTGTATACCATGTTTGACAAATTCATGGAAGGTCAAAACAAATTGCTTTGGAATTTGGTTATGAGGATATCAGCCGCCGCAAATTTCAACATTCTGATACCAAGCTTTCCGAAATGGAAGACTCCTATGACCAGCTCAGGAAAAAGAGTTGATTTCAATCAGATCAAGAAATTCGAAGAGGAGCTGCTAGATAAAGAGAAGATTGATGATGAAGACCATATCAGAGTTATTCACAGGAGACTCCTTGATGCATTCTGTGTTCCAAACCCAGAAGGAGGTACTCTTTCAGATTAGATTATCTGCTCTGATTACTTAGTTTTATTTTGATTTAGTATGTGTAATATCTACTGATCATATTTTGAATGAATGAAAAGATAAGTACTATTTTGATGTTTAAAGACAAGATAACTACTTAACTAGTCTACTATTGAGAAAAGATTCAAGTAGTTTTGGCTTCATCAAAAAGGGGGAAATTGTTGGGATATGAATCTTAAAACAAGTCCTAAATGATGATCGAATGTTAAAAGATAAAGTTTTGATAAGCCAAAAGAAGGTTGAATTTTTCTAAGTGTTGACTAATCTAGTCTAGTTAAGTTGAAGTCATCTTGAACAAGATAAGTAGAGTTCACATGAGTTAACATATGAAAAGACAAGTACTTATAATTGATATCGTATTATTACTTCATATGTGTTTATATTAACTGTTTAGATTGTTATTGAGCTATGAATAATTGTTGTATAGAGCTCATGTTTTTTAATGTAATATATAGATTCTTTGTATAGCTTTCTAAGTTGACTAAGCTTTATAACAAGAGCTTAAGGTAATGTAATAGTCTTGTTAGGATTAGATGATAGGACTAGATTAGTTCTATGTTGTAATCTGGAGAAGTCTACTGCACAAGTCAAGTAGAAGACGCAGTCTACTACTTAAGGACAAGACAGGTACAACTCAACAAGACAGGTCAACTTGAAGTTAGTTATAAAAGCGTATTGAAGATAAAGATTGAAGAGTTAGTTAAGGAATAACTAATTAACTGAAGAAACGCGTGAAAGGATAAAGAGAATCAGTTACAAGTTAGTTTTCAAGAAAAGGTTGTTACACAACTGGAAGTTCTTGGAATTGAAAGTCTATAAATACCTCATGGTATTGATTCATTAGAGACTACTGATACTACTGCATACAAAAGCATTATTGAAGAAAATACTCTCAGAGATTGAAGTTCAGAAAGTGAAGCTACACAAGACAAGTGAAGATCGAAGAAGGCTACTACTGAACGAAGAGAAGTTTTATTTTTGTTTTACTGTTTCAAGTTGCTAGTTACTTGTAAAATAGCTAGTTAGATCGAAGAGGCACTTGGAAGTGTTGTCGAGAAGATCTAAGTCTTATTTCTTGGGACTTAAAGCTACAAGAACATATTACTCCATTGGACGAGTTAATAAGAATATCACAACTGGGTTGTGAGAGTGGATGTAGACAAGTTGTCGAACCACTATAAATCGTTTGTGTTGTTTACTTTACTGTTTTGTTGGTTTTAATTGCTTAATTGTTTAATTGCCTAAATACACGTCTAAACTAGATTAGTTGAGTAAACACTAGAACAGAGTTCTCGAAATAAGTTGAGTATAAACTAGAATTGGGCTCATTGTTATATTCTGATTTCCGCATCGTACTTTGATATTTCGAAAGATTTTTGAAAAGTCTATTCACCCCCCTCTAGACATTTTCACTAGCTTACTCGTTATTAAACTCAACTTAGGGACCTACATTTGCTGATGCAGATGCATTTCTACGAAGTGTTCCAGGAACAATGCTTCCTGTCCACTACACATAGGGAAGTAGGCCATAACATCACATATAAAGAACTAAAAAATTGACAAGTAGATATAGAGAACAATCATTACGCACTAAGATGCAAGATCGACTCCACTGCTTTGCCTGCGTAGTGTCTCTGCAACAGAAGAGAAGCGTAAGTTGTACAAAAATAATTCCATAAAAAAAACTCGAAATAAAATTAGTGAATCCATGCAATACATAGCAACAAAACACATTTTTTAGTCATTTGAGAATTGCCATTATAAAATCAAGAAATAAAGAGTACTCTCTACTAGCAAAGCCTGATGGAGAATCCCACCTACATCCAAAACCAAACTTCTACCTAGAATGGAAAGGCTTTAATAATGAATATGAGCTTACAATCCTAATTTACCAAAAATGTAGTAAGACCTTACAATTTTTCAATATATAGATACTTCAGTGATAGACAATTATTAATTGTGCTCTCATACCTTTACTTTCCTCCTTAGGTTAAAGCATTGAAAATGATCCAAATAACTCGGACATTCGACCTAATTAACGTGGATTCAGATGGGGACCTTTTGAAAGACTACAAAAGATATGTTAGCAACAAAACATAAATGCCAATATTTTGCTCACTTCGAGATTAAATACCCCAATGCCTATGTATTCAGATATAAAGCAAGATAATTTGTCCTATCAGTGCATCAAGAAGGTCATAATAATATATAAGTGTTGAACTTACAGATTCTCTAGAGCACCCATACTTGTTCTGAATCTGTTTAAAACTAACCATTCAAAGGCTCAGTACACAAGTATATGGAAATGATCATCAGGAGTTAAATCTACATTACGTATTCATCTCACCTTCAAAGAAAAATCATTTAAATCTAACAACAACAACTTGGCTTCAAAATATTATGCTAAAGCCTTAGCAAGCATTTACTAATACATTTTTGTTAACATGAAACAGAACACTCAGATACAACCCATAATATATGCAGGAAAGTAAAAACTTCAACATATACGAGACAGACATTCTAAAAGAAAAGAACCTTACCGTTGGTACCAGAGAGCAAAATTTCAAGTCAAAATGTACATGTATCACCAATATAATGCAACCTACAACTAATCACCTAATCACAACATCATTCACGATTCTCCATTTATGACTCTTTTTAATTACACCTTAATTGTTTAAAACAATACTAATGAAAACAGAAATACTGAAAATCCATACCAGAAAACAGAAATACTGAAAATCCATACCAAAAGCATTTAGATCCAAGAAACAGTGTAATGTAAGTTTGCTTATCATTAGATAAAAACATAAACATAACACATTATTATTCCACAAACTCAATACGCTAATTAAGAATGCAACCTAAAGTTGAATTCAATCATACCTCAACGACACCAGCATAGCTTGTTGCTATTATCTCAATAGCCACAAAGGCTAGTTTTACCTCAATTACATTAAACTGACAACATATTAACCACAAAACATAAGTTATAGAAAGAGAAACAAGAACAATAAACCATGAGGAGGAAGCTAGCAAAAACAAAAGATTCAGAAGAGATTAATGAAATTATTTGCACTCATACAGTAGCATAAGTAACTCAATCCTGCAAGAGATGGTGAAAGAGAGTGCCGCGGCCGGTCGGAGGGCCCTGGATGGCCTGAAGCGGGCGACGACGTCAGATCGGGGGCCTGCGGCGACGGCACGGCCGGCGACCGAACGCGACAGCTGAGGGACGGCGAGTATGCCGCGTCGCGAGGTGAGGCGGCCGATTGCCTGACGGCCATGGCCGTGGAGTGCGGCCTGGAGCGCCGCGGACGAAGAGCCATGACTGAGCGTGGGCGGCGCGGCCTAGAGCACCGGGGCCGATAACAGAGATGGCCAGGCGCGGCGGTCGTGACTGAGGAAGAACCTCACTGTGTGTAAATCGCACACAGTGACGGGTTTGATTATGGTTTTTTCCTTCTTCTTTTTTTCGAATTGAAGGGGGATGAGTTTGGTGATGAAGGGGATACCAGTTCGTTCAGGAGAAGACTGAAGAGACCAGATAGTGCATAGAGCCATTGGTGTCAGATATTTTTAATATTCGATACTACTATTAAAAAAATATTGAATACATTAATATTCGATACTACTAATCGTTACTATTAAACATGGATGAAAATATCCAGAAATATCCCCGATATATCCTCGATATATCCATTTTTCGGAGTCATCGATATCGATATTGGGAAGAATCAATATTTCCACGATATTTGTAAAAAAATTTAAAATATCGATAAATATCGGTAGACAATAATAATATCGAACCTAATATCGGTAAAATATCGAGAAAATATCAGAAAATGTCGAAAAATTTCGAAAAATATCGATAAATGTCATACGAAATAACATTGTATATTATATTTTATATAAATTTATCACTGATATAAAATGTATTCAAATTATTTTGTTGATTTTATGTACTAAAGGCTTGTTATTAAATTTTTACAATTTTTGAAATTTACCGATATCGATATTCGATATATCCATCGATATTTCCATAAATTTAAGGTCTCGATATTTCCACCGATATCGATATTTTCATCCTTGCTATTAAAAAAATATTGAATACATTAATAAATAAATAGTATTAAAATAATTAATATTAATATATAAAATTTTAATACTACTAAAATAATAATAGAATAAAAATGATGGATGTTATAAAATTACTCAATATAATTATTATAAAAAAAATAAGTGTATAAATAAAAAAATTAATAATACAAAAAAATAAAATAATAGGATTGAAATTTAATTTCCGTACCAATAATAAGTAATGTAAAAAAAAATTAATATAAAAATAAGTGGTATCAATAAAATAATTATTAATACTAAAAATAAAATTAATAGTATCGAAAATTTAATTACCGATATCAATGATAAGTAGTATCAAAATAAACATTTGATACAAAAAAATTAAGTTGTATCAATAAAACAATTACTAATACTAAAAATAAAATTTATAGTATCAAAAATTTAATATCCGATACCAATGATAAGTAGTATCAAAATAAATATTTGATACAAAAAACAAGTGGTATCAATAAAATAATTATTAATACTAAAAATAAAATTAATAGTATCGAAAATTAAATTTCTGATACCAATGATAGGTATTATCAAAAAAAAAAAAAATTGATACAAAAAACAAGTGGTATCAATAAAACAATTGCTAATACTAAAAATTAAATTAATAGTATCGAAAATTAAATTTCCGATATTAATGATAGGTAGTATCAAAAAAAAAAATTGATACAAAAAATAAGTGGTATCAATAAAACAATTATTAATACTAAAAATAAAATTAGTAGTATCGAAAATTAAATTTCTGATACAAATGATAGGTAGTATCAAAAAAAATTGAAACAAAAAATAAGTGGTATCAATAAAAAAATTATTAATACTAACAATAAAATTAGTAGTATCGAAAATTAAATTTCCGATACAAATGATAGGTAGTATCAAAAATAATATTTGATACAAAAAATAAGTGGTATCAATAAAAAAATTATTAATACTAAAAATAAAATTACTAGTTACGAAAATTAAATTTCCGATACAAATGATAGGTAGTATCAAAAATAATATTTGATACAAAAAATAAGTTGTATCAATAAAATAATTACTAATACTAAAAATAAAATTAATAGTATCGAAAATTAATTTTTTTATACCAATGATAGGTAGTATCAAAAAATATATTTGATACAAAAAACATGTGGTATCAATAAAACAATTACTAATACTAAAAATAAAATTAATAGTATCAAAAATTAAATATCGGATACCAATGATAGATAGTATCAAAAAAAATTTGATACAAAAAATATGTGGTATCAATAAAACAATTACTAATACTAAAAATAAAATTTATAGTATCGATAATTTAATTTTCGATACCAAAAATAAGTAGTATCAAAAAATTATTTGATACAGAAAATGAGTAGTATCAATAAAGAAAATTACGATGCCAAAATAACTTTAGTATCAATAAATTACAGATGCAATAAAATTAATGGTATCAAAAGATAAATTTCTGATACCAAATGTGCAAATGGTATCAAGAGTTTTATTGTTGAGACTAAATGATCAGATTTAGTATCGGAAAATGTATCAGATACCAATTTTCCGATACTAAAAACCTCTTTTCTTGTAGTGATTTCTTTGCTTGTTAATTGGTTGTATTCACATTTTTATCTTGTTTCTTAATAATACTAGATTTTCCCCGTGCGATGCACGGGCTTGTTTTTAATTTCTTTTCTCAAATATTCACATACCAAAACAGTATTTTTTATAACCACACAAAAAATAAAAGACGTAAAAAAGCACCAACATAACATTATAACACAAATTCAAAACAATATTCTGTGTAGTACGTTCGTGAATAATTTTTAAAGAAATTTTTTTAAACATGGAATAAACATATAAACACTAAATTATTATATGAGGGAGCGTTTGAAATACATAGTGACAACAATAACAAATATCAGTTGAAAACTTAATAAAGAACATGAATTACCAGACTTTGTAAAAAAGTTATGGAAAGTACAAATACTTTACATGCTTTTCTTTAAATGGAACCACTCTCTTCATTTCTCTTTTGGAGGAAAGCTTGTTTTGACGCAAAAAGATGGCATGGGGGTAGTTCCTTAGAAAAGTGTACCCATGCTTCGTAAGGTATAAGATCTATATAATTCTATTGACCCCATACTTGGAGCAATCTTGGGACCCTACATGTAGTTTTTGTCTTTTGACACCAAGTTGATGGACCTTATCTGAGTTGGTTCTGACTCCCAATAATCTAAGAACAACTATCAAGTATACATCCAACGTATAAATACATGGAATTTGTTTGACAAACCAATGACCACTTTACATAGAAATTATAAGGTCATTATAAGCTCATTAAATGGATTTCGGTTTCAGAATTAATAGAATTTGCTTGGCAAACCAAGGGCCACTTTACATTAGAAATTATGAGGTCATTAACTGGATTTCGGTTACATGATTAATTGACTTTTCACAATAAAAAATGGTAGAAATTGCTCAAATTGCCACGTGGCGAATGGAAAATGTATCTTTCACTCAATTCAGGTAAGCATTTGTGCATCAGTCTATGATATAAGAGAAGGGGCCATACGTTAAAAACTTATTTCAAATGCAAAATAGCAAGGTTTGAATAGCATATTCGCAATGTGCAAGTAACGTCTTTAAAAAGAGCTATATTTGCTAGCATAACAGTTCTAAAGTGGAATTATCTACGGATAGATTTTGCTAATTAACCAATTTTTCCACATCTATTAGTATTTTGACTATTTACATTTACAATCAAGACCAAATTTATTTGCAAAATATATATAACACCAGCGAACAAAAGACCCTAGTTATTTTACTGCACATCATAAAAAAGGGTACCATCCCAAAATCTGACAATTCCACCTATTCTTTTTCCTTCATTTTGCAACAGAAATATGAACAACTTAACTCTTTTACTTATAAAGCGATGATGAAGGAGAAGAAATAAGTGTACCATCTTAACAGCTTCCAAGATAATATTTGCCAAGTGCCGAATGAAAAATGTATCTTTCACTATATTCAGGTAAGCATTTGTGCATCAGTCTATGATATAAGAGAAGGCATCATACGTTAAAAACTTATTTCAAATGCAAAAATAGCAAGGTTTGAATAGCATATTGGCAATGTGTTACTTATTTCAAATGAAAAAATAGCAAGGTTTGAATAACATATTGGCAATGTGCAAGTAACGTCTTTAAAAAGAGCTATAGTTGCTTGCATAACAGTTCTAAAGTGGAATTATCTACGGATAGATTTTGCTAATTAACCAATTTTTCCTCATCTATTAGTATTTTGACTGTTTACATTTACAATCAAGACCAAATTCATTTGCAAAATATATATAACACCAGCGAACAAAAGACCCTAGTTATTTTACTGCACATCGTAAAAAAGGGTACCATCCCAAAAACTAACAATTCCACCTATTCTTTTTCCTTCATTTTACAACAGAAATATGAACAACTTAACTCTTTTACTTATAAAGCGATGATGAAGGAGGAAGAAATAAGTACCATCTTAACAACTTTCAAGATAATATTTCAATTAAAAATTAAGAAACCCCAGCAAGTATGGATGTATGTTTGTTTTACCTTTTCATCATCTACAGTCTCCACAAAATTAATATATATCCGAACATCATTTTATTTTAAAATTGTCACTCATTTTGGGTCTACATTTTATCCTAAATTTTACTAAATCTATTTTACATGCTACTAAATTCTCCTTACACCTTATCAAATCACTCAAAATACGCTTTCTAATTTGACTCTACACCACTAAATTCAATTATTTTTTAGAGTGAATCGGTTAAAATGTGCAAGTTATCACGGGATGGAGGGAGTATTAACTTGTACCAAAACATAGCAAAAGTCAACTTATCCGATCAATTTAATTTAATGAAATGTGACGTATTGACAATTTTATAATGTGAAATTTTGATGAAAATAATGAGTACATATTTTTTTTATTTTTATAATAATATTAATCGGGCCCTCCTACCGAAAATTTCTGGGTCCGTCACTGGTCTCCACCATAGCTAGATTTGGTATAGCAGATGCAGAACAGAAAGAATAAATATAAATAGTGGACATTAGACCATTTCATTTCTTTCTAGACTTTCATATATAGTACATATCATCATAAGACTTAATCTACATCAAATTCCACAAGCTAGTCAATATGTCCACAGCTACAAGTTTTTACATCCAACATAAATCCTTTTCAAGTGGGGAATATAATAAGCATATAGTTCCTAAAACAGAAATCCATAGCAGACATGTCAAACTTAGATCCAAAAACAACATAAGTAAAAGGCCACATTTGATCATCAAGAATAATCAGCTTTATTTCTACGACATTTGTAACTTTCAAGCACTAAATTAAAATTTATCTGCAGCCACGTTGTTCTTATAATTAGATGGCTATGTACACCTTTACAACTTTCAAGAAATACTTTGAATCAACCATATAATAAATAATGTGCATGTTTATGCAGGAAATAGATGAACATCAAAATTATGAAGAAGGAATAAAGGTTCGAATTAACATACATTCTATGTCTTCTGGAACCTGCAATTAAACAAACATGGTGATAGTACACAAGATTATAGAAGTATCAAATTGACCCCAATCAACTTTTTTAGACAATCACGACTAAGATGTGAAATTAAACAAATTGAGTTGCAATTAACTAATTAAATGCCATTCTATTTCTTCTAGAAGCTGCAATTGTACAGAGAGAGATGTGAAACCTGAGGAGCTTTCTCGATAAGCTCTTGGACGTAATTCTCACGAAGCGGCGGTGGCACCGTGGCAGGCATCGTAGACTTGGCGTAGGAGAAGAGTCGTTTCAGTCTGCTTCACTAAACTCCAAGAATAGATATCACAAGTATATATTAGCCATCTTTAAGAATGGTGCGAGACTTGAGAGTCTCTCCATCTCCTTGTAATATACACGTGGCAAGTCTCTCCATCTTCCTATTCTTGATGTACACATGGCATGAGGTGGCAGCCACATGTCAAGAACTGGAGAGCCACGTGTCAAGCTCGGGAGATAACTTTCCTCTTTTTATTATATAAGATTTGTAAAAATGCTTGAAACAGTAGAATGAGCATATTTCTGTATGGAATGGGATAGATGAACTTAATTACTGAACAAATTTAAAGAAGCAAATGAAATTGAAACCATGCCAAAAGTACCATCTGAATTCGTAGATCATAATTCTGTAACATATGAATGATTGGAGCCAGATATACCATGGTAGATTTGTTAGATATCCAATTCTGTTTTGCTACCTGAAAATTGAACCATATACAATGATTCATTTTAGAATCTTGATTTTCCCATAAATCCACAACTGATTCATTTAAGCTTGCACACAACTATAATTTCTTTGATTCTACAAATACCTAAATAAGAAGTGCAGTTTGAGTGAAGAAGATGAAACTGTTAAAAAATATTTACTAATTATTTTCCAGTTGAAATCTCAAAATTGAGGATTAAAAGGTTTTCACCAAAATATAAGAATTAAATATATGATTAAGATTCTAAGATACTAAACAAACCCCACGTACATTTCAATTCTTGAATTCTTGTTGATCTTCTATCCATGATGATTGATAACTGCAGAGAAAAAGTAGAAAAGATCAGTTAGGACATTCATCAAACATATAGAGTGCAAGAAAACCAATATCCCACTTACATCTATTAAAAAATGCCTGAAATTGCTCAATATCTTCCTCAATTCATTGGTCAAACAACCTTATTCATCAAACATGTAATGCTTATTTTTGAAGCAACACGGCAGCACAAAATTGCTTGTGAGGATATGGCGAAAAAACTTGGTTCATTCAATAGGATAGAGGAGGAAGAAAAATTCAAACAAAAGTGTTATCATTTGTGTAGAATTTGATTAATACATAAATTTTGATGAGAAGAATCGAATCAGTACCTATAGGAGCCAGAAAATGTGCATACATGGACAGTTCCATCACCAGTTTCTCGTTCCATGCCGGAAAACTTTCCCCTTCACGATCCGCACCCAACTATAGAGAATTGGAAGAGTGATTGTCGTTGTTGTGATTATGATTTTGCATCTAATTTCCAACTTCAGGCTCTTAGTATTCTGCATATGTATTTGGCTCTTAGTATTCTGCATATGTGTTTTCATTTAATATAAACCAACGTGGCAGATGACAAAAGAAGAGAATCTACGTGGCAATAGCAGAACAGCCAAATGTCAACACTAGGAGAGCCACATGTCAACACCAGGAGAGAACTTTCTTCCTTTTATTATATAAGATTTTTCGGCGTCTCCGACGGGCTGGTATCCCCCGTCGCCGCCTTGCCCCTTCCCCTTTCTTCTCAATTTTTTTCGGCGTCCTCGGCGAGCAGGTATCCCTCGTCGCCGCCTTATTATTATTTTTTTTTTTTTATCTCGAACGAGCTGGTCTCCCTCGTTCCCTCTCCCGACCGCTTTTAGCCGCCACCGACGAGCTTGTATTCCTCGTCCCCCTTCTTCTTCTTCTCGAACGAGCTGGTCTCCCTCGTTCCCTCTCTTGGCTGCTTTTAGCCGCCACCGACGAGCTTGTATTCCTCGCCCCCCTTCTTCTTCTCGAGCGAGCAAGCCTCCTCGTCACCCCTTCTTCTTCTTCTCGAGCGAGCAAGTCTCCTTTTCCCCCAATTTTTTTTTTCCTTCGAGCGAGCACGTCTCCTCATTCCCTCTCATGGTCGATCAAGTTATCTCCATGACTGTTTTCACTCATATGGTGTTAGTTACACTCACCTACACTCTAATTTTCTCTATAGCCTCACGCTATATATTTTTTCTTCTACTTTTATCTTTATCCGGAGAGCCCATGATCAATATCATTGGTTGCTGACCCCTCTGATCTATTTGGTTTGTGCTCGAATCAACTGCCTTCGACACACTTACAAGTGTTTCTTGCCTAATTTTTTGTCATCGTTCGTCATTCAAAGGATTTCGGTGTTTCGATCCATTTGCTTCCAACTTTTGTGCGCCTTGGCATGCTCTATTTGGTGATTCTGAATTTCCGTTATTTCTCCTGCTGTATGACAACAAAAGTACATTATTTTGCGGATGGCTTCACCAAGTTTCTATCTCAAACTAACTTCAGATTATTGCATACCAAGCTCGTGTTCATTTACATTCCCAGCTTCGCTTAACCGGGGGTATTAGAGAATATAATATAATAATATATTATAGGAATAGTATATTAAATTATAGGTAACAATCTTTTATTTATGGTTTATATTTATTTCCTTATGTATCTCTTGTAATCCCTATATATAGTGACCACTCTTATCATCTCATTAACGGTGATTGAATATAATTCTCACAGCTAACATTGTAGGCCCAAAAAGTCTCCACTTACTCGGTTTGCTCTCGATCACAATTTCTTCTTTCTTTGACGTAAAGTAAAGGAGGGATCATGTCACAATAGGCAACGTAGGACCGTTAGTGCCGGTAAGGAATTCAAATAAATTTATAATATATTTTAAGTTTAATTTTTCAATTAAAAAAATATTTGAAACATGTACTCTATAGTATAAATTTGTAAATTTGTTATTCATTTGAATCTAGGTAAATATTTTTCAATCCACTCTTAACTCTAGAGGCTGCAACATATAATTGTCTATGCATGAACATGTTTCAGAAGGTACACACTCTACACACCTACCATGAAAAGAGACTAACCTTTAACTTTTATTTATCGTCATTGCAAAAGACAATAGAATAATAAATTATCTTATTCGAAACTTTATGGGAGCTGTGTCATCGAAACACTCAATATTATTCTCAGAATAAAAACTTTATTACCAACATTTCTTCCAAAATAAAAATGTGTCCTCAATAATGTAATTTTCAAGTCTGATAACAATCAATCTAGTTACATTATACAAATCGGACTTTAGGTCAATGTTCGTAAGCAACATTATATGGACACATATTTTTTAGAACTAATCGATGGTCTGAGCATGACGTTTTCCTATAGTTCCATTCACATTTCCTAAAGTTTTTTAATTCTGATTTCACCAAAATTCTGCATTCCAAAAAATGCTCTTTTGGTCCTGTAAGATTGAGGTCAAATCACTTTTGGTCCTTTTTACTACACTTTTAGTCCCGCAATAATTTTTCGTTAATTTTAACTGATATAACCCGAGTGTAAGTCACGCACCGTGAAGAAAGAGGGAGTAAAATCAGATTAAACTCTTTCAAAAAAAACTAACCCTAAATTTCATCCCAAAAAATCACACCCACACATAGCAACTCTCATTTCCACATAAATCAAACCCACGAATCGCGAACCCACGAATCGCTACACACAAATCACGAACCCAAAAAACCGCAACCCACGAATCGCGAACCACAAATGGATCCCAGCAATCGTGACTGAAACTTTCTAAATCGCAATCTATGAAATGTTGCAAATAGGGAATACTAGGGCTGCACAACCTTCTTCACATTGTAAGTTTCAGCAACCCCTGTTTTCTTTTCTGCGCAAACCAGTTTATAGAACCCCTGTTTTTTTTTCTGCATTTTATTTATGCTGCGTGAATAGGTATAGACAAATGAAGATAAAGCTTGTAATGATGCTGCGTGAATATTTATTAGAATGAATAGGTATATGTACTGCTTCAATGGGCTTATGGAGTATTATATTTGTATGTTATATTGTACAATTTTTATTGGGTTTTGAAAAATGATTCTGTGACAAAGGGTTTTTGGTTGTATAGGGTATATTATATTTGTGTTAGTGTAATAGGAAATACACGGGGCCTCTCTAGATTTGTAAAATAATATTGTATATTTGTATGTATTTGTTTTAGTGCTATCAATTGAGGTAGTCCACTTTTAATACATATTGGTTCTTTTGTAGGTGGTGCTGCTTTTTACACCTTTCATTTGCATCATGGTTGTCAAGTAGAAGGGGTTGGTGACAACATTAAATATGTGGGAGGTAAAATCAGTTCATTTGACTATATGTTAATGTGATTGGATTTACTTTTGAAGTAATTAATAGTTTAGCTGCAGAGTTGGTGTTTAGGGAACCTAACAAATGGTATAGGTTAGATAACTAATGCTTTCTTTGGAGAATACTTCTTTGCAGAAACTGAATGCAGATTGTTTAGATAACTCAATTGTATTTATGCATTTTTTCAGTTTCTAACACATATTTCTTATTACTGATCCTTCTAACTACAATCTGCAGCAAGTAAGTGGTTACAGTTTTAATTTTGAAATGTTTTATGGAAAATAGAACAAAATTGAAAATGCTTTTAAATTTTTAATTATAGGAAAATAGGGGAGGGGAAACTTTGATTTCTCATTTTATAGCAACCAAAGCAACTACTCATTTATACTATCAACACAGGAAAGGGTGAACATTAGAGAACCAACTCCAATGGCTTTCCACCCCTAAAGAGGATATGTTTATTCAAAGAGGAATTGGATATGTTTATTCAAAGAGGAATTGGAATGTCATCAACACCTATTCCAGTGATAAAGATTGGAGGCAAAAAATATGTTACCATGTCAAATTTGCAAGCTTCAATGGTTCAAGGGTTCAAGAACAAGAAACAGTCTTGAAAACAGTAAAGTATACCATTACATTATGTCTTTTAGGAATATTGTTGGTTTTGTTTTGTGTTAAGACAGTAAACATTGCTGGTTTTTGTGTTGTCTTTGATGAAACAATGTCTTTTTAGGTGGTTTTTGTGTTGTCATTGATGAAACAATGCCTTTTTAGACAGTTTTTGTGTAATGGTGAACTTATTAGATGGTTTTTGTGTTCAGTGGATCGAATATTAGATGATGATGATGATGAAGATGAAGCAATGTAAGTGTTGTTTTTGTTGTTGTAAATCTGCAAGATGGACTTTTTTTTTAGGTTTTGGATGTGTTGGGGCTATTTATAGAATTAAAAAGTTATTTCCCTCCAAAAAATTCTACCCTGTAACTGTTTTCCCTCCAACTTCAGCAACTAACGGAATCTGTTAATTATTTAACAAACAGGACCGTTTCTGCAATAAAAAGGACCATTTTCGAATTACAGGACCAAAAGTGATTTGGCCTCAATCATACAGGACCAAAAGTGCAATTTTCTCCATTTTGAATTAGATAAGTGTTTATTCGTACTAATTAATGTTAATGGTATTACTTGTTATTACTTATTGTATTACCGACTATAATACAATCATACCTATAATATTATTTTGTATTAAAATTTAAAAAAATACACATGAAAAAATGGAAAAAAAAAACAGTAAAAGGAAAAAAAACGAAGAAATTAAAAGTTTGGAATAAAAACTGTAATACAATCATACCTATAATATTATTTTGTATTAAAATTTAAAAAAATACACATGAAAAAATGGAAAAAAAAAACAGTAAAAGGAAAAAAAACGAAGAAATTAAAAGTTTGGAATAAAAACTGAAAATGGGAGAAAAAGAGGAAGGGGAAGAAAACTTAGAAAGAAAACATATCAAGATTTGTGCTTAATTTGATAGTTTTTTTTTTTAAAATTATGTTTTACGATTTTTTTCTAAAAATATGGGTGACTTGATGGTGAATCGACGGCAACTCGGTAATGACTCGACTACAGATTGTAAATATACAAATTAAGGTTGATTTTATTATATTTTGTGTAAATTAATAAAAGGATAATATAGTCTTTTAAATGTAATTACTTTTTTAAAAATATTTTGGGGTGAACTCATAAAATGAGGGGTGTAGATAAACGTGGTAAAAAATAATAATTTAGGGCTGAACTCATAAAATGAGCGGGTGCACATAACCGTGATAAAAATGATTTGGGGGTGAACTCATAAAATGAACGGGTGCAGATAACCGTAGTAAAAAAAATGATTTTTGGGTGAACTCATTAAATGAGTGGGTGTAGATAAAATATAAATCAAAAATTAAAATTAAAATTGGTGTGTACCAGTATCTTGCATGTACCCGAGTATCACCCTACAAATTAGGGTTGATTTTATTATATTTTGTGTAAATTAATAAAAGGATAATATAGTCCTTAAGATGTAATTATTTTTAAAAAAATTCTTCTGGGGTGAACTTATAAAATGAGAAGGTACAAATAACTGTGGTAAAAAATAATTTTGGTGTGAACTTATAAAATGAGCGATTACAGATAACCATGTTTAAAAAATGATTTGGGGTGAACTCATAAAATGAGCGGGTGGAGATAACCGTAGTAAAAAAAAATAATTTGAGGGTGAACTAATTAAATGAGCAGGTGTAGATAAAATATAAATAAAATAATAATTTAATTATGTTAAAAAAAATCTAATTTTACGTTCGTGTTGTTTAATTTAAATAATATTATTATTAATTTTAATAAAGGATAAAATAGTAAATAATTAAATAAAATTTAAATAATTATTTTAAAATATTAAAAAAAGGCGACAGATATCAAATTAGGACGACACAGAGCGATGCAATTTGACACCCGAACTATTAATAGTCCAGACGACACCTGGACTATCCTAAAAAAACTCCTGAAATAGAAAGGTAAACTATAACTTCATAATAAAGTTTTAAAATTGAATTATTCGAATAATACAGTATGTGAGGGCATATTTTTTTTTATTAATAATTTGGTTTTAATTGAATTGCTGAAATTTTTTGTTTTAATTGTAGGAGTGGGTTGGATTTTAGCTCTTAATGTTAATAAACTCATCAAATAAAAGAGAAGTATTTAGAGTGATTTAGTGAGGTGTAAAAAATAATTTAATGAGATGTATGGAAAAATGTGGGTTCAAAACAAGTGAAAATTTTCAAAATAAAATGATGTTGTGAGGGTATTAATTTTATAGAACTTAAAATATACTCCTTTCGTTCCATGATGAGTTATATATTTTGATTGATTTTTTTTTTTTAAG
The DNA here is from genome assembly GCA_963675135.1 of Galeopsis tetrahit. Taxonomy (NCBI): domain Eukaryota; kingdom Viridiplantae; phylum Streptophyta; class Magnoliopsida; order Lamiales; family Lamiaceae; genus Galeopsis; species Galeopsis tetrahit. Next base: position 54,437,028 of record OY776125.1, read on the forward strand.
AATTTAGTGGGATGTGTGATAAAATAAAAGAGAAGCATTTCAAGTGATTTAGTCAGGAGGTATAAAAATAGAATTTAGTGAAGTTTAAGGAAAATGTGGGCTCTAAATGAGCAACAATTTTAAAAACAAAATGATATTTTATGAGTATTAATTTTGTAACTGAGTTTTTTGGGAAATTCTTATATGCACCGTGTGCACCGATCCTTGTTTGGTGCACACGGTTTTTTACCCTATCATATAAAAACCCTCTTTCCATTTCTATTTTTCAACAATCACGTTTTTCCTTAGTTCTCTTCCATTTCTCTTCCCTTTAATGGATTTCTCTCCTTCGTCTCAGCCGTGGAATCCGCTTCTCTCCTTCGTCTCTTTCAACCATTGATTCCGTCGATCCTCCATTCCGCCGCCTCTGTAGGTGGAACCCTATCAACCGCTAGTCGTCGTCACCTCTATGGGCGGGTCGTGCCGTCCCTGTTCAACACGCCGATGTCTCGCGTAGCCTAGATTCTGTTCGTGGTTGATCCAGGCCGTCGTACGCTTCCGTGAGTTTGTTGTGCTTCCTCTAGGTCGTCGCCGCCGCAAATCTGGTAATTTGATTTTGTTTAGAAATTCGATTTGATTTTGAAATTTATGTAATTCTATTTAACCTCGTCGAGGCGGCTCTTGATCGCGGAAACAGAATCAACACTGGTGGGCGTGGCTGTAGTCGCAGTAGAAACTGCCTCCATTTCCGCATTTTCGGGGGGCAATTTGTCCTATTCTAGAACTTCCTTTCGCTTGTTCTTCCTCTTGGGCATACTCTTCTTTTCGTTGCCGGTGGAAGAGGTGGCGGCCCTGGTGACGAAGGACCTCTGGCCGACGTTCGCCGCCACCGGAGAGTGGGAGATTTCCATCCATATTCGATTGCATGGATTCTGGTTGCCGAAAATAGTTGATGTGAGAGCAGCAGCACTACTAATTACTCCTTTACGTTCTGTGAGAATTAAATCTGGTAATTTGGATTGAAAATTCTGGTTTTGATTAATTCCAGATGGGATGAGAGATGAAATTGTTTTGTAACAACTGGTTTGTTTGATGAGTGGGATTTGAAAAAGATCAAGTGGGAATTTTTTTTATTGAAAAATGTAATTTTTATTATTGAAAAGTGGTAGATATTTTAACTGAAAAGAGTAATTTTTATTATTGAAAAGTGGTATTTATTTTAAATGAAAAATGTAATTTTTATTATTGAAAAGTGGTAGATATTTTAACTGAAAAATGTTAATTTTGGTAATAATTAAAAAAAAAAAAAGTTTTAGGACACAGGGTTTGAATTGAAAATTCTGGTTTTGATTAATTCCAGATGGGATGAGAGATGAAATTGTTTGTAACAACTGGTTGTTTGATGAGTGGGATTTGAAAAAGATCAAGTGGGAATTTTTTTTATTGAAAAGTGGTAGATATTTTGACTGAAAAATGTAATTTTTATTATTGAAAAGTGGTAGATATTTTAACTGAAAAGTGTAATTTTTATTATTGAAAAGTGGTAGATATTTTAACTGAAAAGTGTAATTTTTATTATTGAAAAATGGTAGATATTTTAACTGAAAAGTGTAATTTTTATTATTGAAAAGTGGTAGATATTTTAACTGAAAAGTGTAATTTTTATTATTGAAAAGTGGTAGAACACTTTGTTATTGAAAAGTGGTAGATATTTTAACTGAAAAGTGTAATTTTTATTATTGAAAAGTGGTAGATATTTTAACTGAAAAGTGTAATTTTTATTATTGAAAAGTGGTAGATATTTTAACTGAAAAGTGTAATTTTTATTATTGAAAAGTGGTAGATATTTTAACTGAAAAGTGTAATTTTTATTATTGAAAAGTGGTAGATATTTTAACTGAAAAATGTAATTTTTATTATTGAAAAGTGGTAGGACACTTTGTTATTGAAAAGTGGTAGATATTTTAACTGAAAAGTCTAATTTTTATTATTGAAAAGTGGTAGATATTTTAACTGAAAAGTGTAATTTTTATTATTGAAAAGTGGTAGATATTTTAACTGAAAAGTGTAATTTTTATTATTGAAAAGTGGTAGGACACTTTGTTATTGAAAAGTGGTAGATATTTTAACTGAAAAGTGTAATTTTTATTATTGAAAAATGGTAGATATTTTAACTGAAAAGTGTAATTTTTATTATTGAAAAGTGGTAGATATTTTAACTGAAAAGTGTAATTTTTATTATTGAAAAGTGGTAGGACACTTTGTTATTGAAAAGTGGTAGATATTTTAACTGAAAAGTGTAATTTTTATTATTGAAAAATGATAGATATTTTAACTGAAAAATGTAATTTTTATTATTGAAAAGTGGTAGATGTTTTAACTGAAAAGTGTAATTTTTATTATTGAAAAGTGGTAGAACACTTTGTTATTGAAAAGTGGTAGATATTTTAACTGAAAAGTGTAATTTTTATTATTGAAAAGTGGTAGATATTTTAACTGAAAAGTGTAATTTTTATTATTGAAAAATGTAATTTTTATTATTGAAAAGTGGTAGATATTTTAACTGAAAAGTGTAATTTTTATTATTGAAAAGTGGTAGGACACTTTGTTATTGAAAAGTGGTAGATATTTTAACTGAAAAGTCTAATTTTTATTATTGAAAAGTGGTAGATATTTTAACTGAAAAGTGTAATTTTTATTATTGAAAAGTGGTATATATTTTAACTGAAAAGTGTAATTTTTATTATTGAAAAGTGGTAGGACACAGGGTTATTGAAAAGTGGTAGATATTTTAACTGAAAAGTGTAATTTTTATTATTTAAAAGTGGTAGATATTTTAACTGAAAAGTGTAATTTTTATTATTGAAAATTGGTAGATATTTTAACTGAAAAGTGTAATTTTTATTATTGAAAAGTGGTAGGAAAGTGTAATTTTTATTATTGAAAAGTGGTAGATATTTTAACTGAAAAGTGTAATTTTTATTATTGAAAAGTGGTAGATATTTTAACTGAAAAGTGGTAGGAAAGTGTAATTTTTATTATTGAAAAGTGGTAGATATTTTAACTGAAAAGTGTAATTTTTATTATTGAAAAGTGGTAGGAAAGTGTAATTTTTATTATTGAAAAGTGGTAGGAAAGTTTAATTTTTATTATTGAAATGTGGTAGATATTTTAACTGAAAAGTGTAATTTTTATTATTGAAAAGTGGTAGGAAAGTGTAATTTTTATTATTGAAAAGTGGTAGATATTTTAACTGAAAAGTGTAATTTTTATTATTGAAAAGTGGTAGGAAAGTGTAATTTTTATTATTGAAAAGTGGTAGATATTTTAACTGAAAAGTGTAATTTTTATTATTGAAAAGTGGTAGGAAAGGAAAGTGTAATTTTTATTATTGAAAAGTGGTACCTTATACCCATTTCCAAAGATCAAAACCGCAGGACTAGCGTTTACTTTGTTACCTATGTATGTTATACTATGCACCAGAGACCAATCCGAGTTTTTTTTAAGGAGTTTACAAGTAATCTTGACAATCCTTTATTAAAAAAAAAATCAACAAGTAATTATTAGAGAAAAAGAATATATATAGGAGTAATCGAGTCACGTCAATAAATTTTTATTTACATTTAATTAAATATAATCTAATATTAATATAGTATTTTTTTATTCATATTAAAATTATAATATTTTTTTTATATTTAATTTAATATTATCTCTATCAAATTACACCAACTAAACGCCATTAATCTCTCAAATCTTTTCATTGCCATTATTTTTTCTTAAAATCTTTTCTCCACAATAGGGGTGTGCATGGTTCGGTTTGGTTAACCAAACCGCCCGTAAATCGTAAACCAAACTATAAACCGTTCTTTTTTTTCAAAACCGTAAACCAAACCGTATTTATAAAAACCGTTCGGTTTGAAACCATAATATTTCGGGCGGTTCGATCGGTTTTGACCGAACCGTAGTTTTGCTCATTTTTTTCCCTATACACAATAATTAATAAAAATGTAAAACACGATCTCAATAGAATAGACAAAATGAAGTCTCAATAATTCAAAATATAATTCGAATAGACGAAATGCTATTACAACGTTCACAGTTTAGTTGTTAAAAAAATAACTAAATAACCACAAAAAGAAACAACAAACTTATGTCTTCTTCGAGATTTCAGATTGATCAGATCGAGTGAGACTGGAAGAAGCTGAGAGCGCCATGCACGTAGACGCTAAATACTAAATAGAAGAGAATGAGTAGGGTTTCTGGCTTTGGGCAATTGGGTTTGCCGGCTTGAAAAATGTCTTGAATTTACTAGTTTAGGGATTATATAATATAGAGACTATAAATCTATAACATATATAAGTATTTATTTAGATAATATTATATAATATATATATTTTTATATATATAAAATAAGTTCGGTTTGGTTCGGTTTTTTGCGGTTTTTCATTAGTGAAAACCGTAAACCAAACCATACTAAGAAAAAATCAATTTTAAAAACCGTAAATCGAACCGTAAACGAAAAACCGAACCATATGTAATGGTCTGATTTGGTTCGGTCGGTTTGGTCGGTCTGAACCATACTTTGCACACCCCTACTCCACAAAAAGAAATTAAACAAAATAAAAATTAATCTCATTGTCATAACAAAAGTATTATCATGGGAAAAAGTGATCTGAGAACTCATTTTGGGCTATGAACGCGCGTATGATGATGTTGCCAAAAACATGGGTAGATGCTCTCAAGAGTCGAGATTTTCTGGATGAAACGAGACAATGTATCATTCTCAATCTAATATATTATATTATTTTTGTAGTTATCATTTAGAATATTTTAGAAAGATTTGATGTATCATAGATTAAAAAATTCATATATACATACGGTTATCAAATGAGAATTTCATTTATCACAACCTTCATTAAATGTTTTGATAATCCATTCTATAAATTAACTAAATGTCAACAAAGTGAAAGAAATATAAAAATTCAATAACATTCAAAAGAAACATATAATTTTTTTTATAATTTTGATATCCATAAAAAAAAAAATTGATATTATATATATATATATATATATATGATTATTTTGTACATATTGTAATTACAAAATAAATTTTAAAATAATTATATTTTACATATTTGAAACTATTATTGACCTTTTGAGTGAAGTTTGTGAGGATAACTTGTCGTCACCTCTTATAGGGGTATTTTATTTAATTTTGCATTGCAATAAAACAAAATAAATAAATAAAATATTTATTTTTCAACAATTTGAGTGTTAATTTTGTCAATTAACAATATAAGAACAATATATTTTTTTTTTGCTAATTAATATTAATATATTTTGATGCATCAAACTTCGAATTTATTTAATGAGTCTAACCAGCACGAGATATATATGAAATAAATTTCACCTAGAAACATTAGTTAGATATTTTATTAGTAATTTTATTAGTAATACAAGATTCAGAGTGATACGTGTAACCAATCCTGAGAGAAAAAATAGAAGAGGTGGAGTCGTCAAATTTTGATTTGGAGAGAATGAGATGAGCGGTGGGGCAATCTCATAGCCGCACAGGAAAAGCCTCTGGTGCAGCCTATGAGGAACACGTGTGGTCTACGAGAGCATGCATGCCTACACCTATCAGCTATTTGTTTGGCTAACTTTATTCATTCGGTTAATTTACAAATGTTTTGTTTTTCACATTATATATTTTTAATTCATATATATTTATTTTTAATTCATATATATTTCTAATTACTTTTGTAGAAGAAATAAATCAAACAAATTTATAATTCATTAAATTCACACAAGGAATTCAGTTTGAATACCTAATCAAATAGATGTTGAGCAAGAGGGAAGATGGACTGTGATCATCCATTGCCATAGAAACTAAAAGGCACCTATATTCTCATCATAATATCTTTATCTATATATTTTATAACCAAAGACTCTACTGCATTCTTTTAACCAATTCCATCATTTTTTTTAAGTCATTCCAATTTTATGTGTTCCAATCCAATGATCATTTGTGATCAAAGACGCAGTATTGAAATTATATATTCACAAGGAATTCGAATAACAGCACTCCTTCAACATATAGAGATGGATCGAATTAAGTTAATGATCATTTTGTAATCAAAGTCTCGCGCATTACTAATGTATGTATGATAAAACAAAAGCACAAATCATCATATTTAATAAAAAGATGATTATAGTTTATATACATGCAGTACATATATAATTGTAGGTAGCTATAATTAATTCATGATTTGCAGATATGGAACCTCCACAAATACTGATAATCTTTCTCCTCACAAGCCAACTTGACACCGCTGCAACCCGCATTCACACTAAACTTCTTCCCTTCTCTCTCCCACTCAATCTGCACCACGCAACTGAACCCCGCCCCCCTCATCGCCACCGCCTCCACGAACCGTAGCGACACTTCTCCTCCGATTCTCTTTCCGGCGGCGCATTCCAGCCAACAACATTCCGGCTGCCCCACCATCTCCTTATAAGCCAAGTTACAAATCCTCACCCTGTTCCTCGAATCCGACACGATCGCCGGAACCAGATCCGCCTCCAGAGCCTCCTCCACCTCCTCCGCCGCCTTCACCACCACTTTCCCACGGCAACACGGATCGGCTCTCATGCTTTTCACCGTTACACTCGACCCCACCGGTCGAACCGGCCGCGGCGAGATCACGACCGGCTTCACCGGTTCCTGAGGCAGCAAGTGTAGCTCCACCGGCTGCTCCGCCGTCGTGTTCAAATCAAGCCCATTGGGGAAGAGCGGCGTGGTCACGGCGGCGAAGTTTGGGAGGAAAGGTCCGGTGAATCCATGCATGGCCGGACGCTTGAATGGGGGCGGGGCAAAGGCGGCGGAGCGGCCGCGCTTCCTGGTTCTGGTGGGGCGCGATTGAAGGTGGGCCCAGACGTTGCTTAAATAAGGGGACTTGCGAATGCCCACAGGGAGGGCGGAGTTGTCATCCTCGGCGGCGGAGGAATTGGTGGCCGGCTTAGGGGCAATCGGGCGGTACCTGGACATGATTTGGGCTGTTCTGGCGGTGGCGTAGGGATTGATTGTCTGAATCATCTTTCAATTTTTTTCTAAATTATTTAATTTGAAAGATGAGAAGAAATTAGAAGGAAGGGTGGGTGGGTGGGTGGGTGGGTGAGTGAGTGAGGGGAAGGAGGAAGAAGTGCGTGTAATTTTATGGGAAAAGAGAGCCAATAGGAAAGCGGCAACATCAAACTGTGTTGCATATTCACACGCCACTTGGAAGGGTACTAGGTTTAGCTAACATGCAAACTTACACTTATTTCTTCTTTTCTTTTTTCTTTTTTTGGTTCAAATTTGTGTTTTTATGTTTACAAAATAAAGGATTTTTATCTACACAAAAATTTTCGTAGACACTAGGGGTATTTGTTTTGGGACTCACACGGGTCGTAACGTCCGTTCTAGTTCGGAATCCGTCCTGTTTTAGTTCGAAATTTTACATTCGAATTTCACTATTCAACTCCATCCACCCCTAATAATACATATACAATATACTATTATAATAATACAACATCATACATTCTTATACAATTGATTTGACATAAAATCACATTATATAATATTATAATACAACATCATCTATTCTTACACAATTGATTTGACATAAAATTACATCCTATCATACTCAAAATCTCTAAACAAACACACATAATAAATATTTATTATAATTTCTCCATCTAAGATTTCCCCATTCGTACGTATTTCCCCATCCTACATAATCCCAAAACAAACATCCCTTTAGCTTTTTGGGTTCAAAATATTTTTTTTAACTTGCTTTAGTATACTTTGATTGTAATATTGTAGTAACAATATTTAACAGAAGAATATTTTTGAGTTTGTAATAATATATTTTAATCTTTGTAGTATCACATTTTTTGATTTTGTAGTAACATATTGTCACTATAAGGTTAAAATTTGTCACAATATTTTTGGATACTTTTAGCTTTGTAGAAACAATATTTATGTCCGGTAGTAAAACATTTGGTTGTGACCCATAATATTTTTAGGTAACCTGAATCTCAAGTTTAGGGCATCTCTACCCTTCAGACTCAAATTACCACCAAATTTGAATCAAACAGTAAAATCATCTCAAATAATTAATCTCAAATTTTAACTCAATGGTAATATTCTAATATAATATTCTTAATGTTATTTTTTTATTTCTATAATATTAAATATTTGTTTATCATCAAATACTCCCTCCGTCAAATTTTAAAATGCCCACTTCTCCGAACACAGGTTTTAATGAATATTGATTAGTTTATTCATAAAGTAGATAAGTTGAGGGTATGATGGGGTATTGTGAGGTCCATTTGTAAATAAAATGTCTGTTTAAGAATAAAGTGAATGACAAAGTAGGTAAATAAGTGATGGTAGGAGGGTGGAGATAAAGTAGCATGAATAGTATTGTTTCCAAAAAGGATATGTGCATAATAAAATTGGACAACCAAAAAAGGAAAGTGGGAATAATGAAATTGGACCGTGGGAGTATAAAACTTCATATTTACATTTAAATTAAACTAATTAAACAAAATAAAAAAGTGATATATTTAAAATAAAATCTAAAAATAAATCAATGAAGCAAAACACAAAATTCAATTGTATAAAATATGAATTACATCACAATTACATATTGTTGGGATATGAATCCTAAAACAAGTTCTATTTGATGATGAAGATAAGTTTTGATAAGTAAAAAAGAAGACTTGAATATATTCTAAGTGTTAACCGATCTGTTATGGAAGTCGTCTTGTATGAGACAAGATTAGATGATATGAAAACTGAAATATGACTAAGTATAAAATGATGAATACTTTGTAATAGGTTTTCAAGATAAGCTTTAATTGATGTATATAAACTTATATATATTATGTTGTAATTGTAATAGTCTTTAGGATGACTAAGCTGGTCTATAAAGTTTAATGTAATGTAATGTAATAGATTAGATAGCTTAGATAGGATAAGCAGAGTTCTATAGGAGACTATGAAGACTAGAAGACTTAAACAAGACAAGACGAGATATTAAGAAGTCAGAAATATTCTAAGTATAGAATATGCTGAAGAAAAGACAAGTCAAGTCAGAACAGAATCGTGTCTAAGATATGAAGACTGAAGATATGAAGTTTGTTGGGATATGAATCCTATAAACAATGTTCTAGTTGATGAAAGTATGTTTTGATGGCCAAAAGCAACTTAAAGTTAGTAATATATGTGGTTCTAAGTCATCTTAACTAAGTCATCTGAATATAAGCTTACTAATCTGATGAGAAACTTAAATTGAGATTACTGATCTTAATGCTAACTGAAATAAGTTTACTGATCTTATTGAGTAATATTAAGAGTAAAATTACTGATCTTAACTGAGTTATGTGAAATAAGATTACTGATCTTAGTGTGGAAACTGAGAATATTTTTAGTGATTTTATATGAGATATTTGAAATCTGAGTTACTGATCTGATGTACTTACCGATCTGATATGTAAGTTACTGATCTTAAATGTTTACTGATCTTAGATATTTACTGATCTTATATGGAAGTTATTGAACTTACATGAGTTACTGATCTTATGAGTTACTGATCTTATTATTTACTGATCTGATATATGAACTGTTAGGAACTAAGCTGATGTTTTGTATTGTATAGACAACTTATAGTGTAGGACTTAGATATACTCATCTGTATATAGTTCAGTTGGTGTATAGATAGGTTTTATATTTGTAAAGTTGTATTTTGTTGTATTCAGCTTTGTAAAGTTCAGAACAGTAAATTCAGAACACTAGATTAGGAATAGATTAGAAGAAGATCAGAAGACTAATGAAGACTCAGAAGACTACTTCAGACTAAGAAGACTTCAAGAAGAGTTGAAGAAGAGCTTAGAAGAAATCTGGAGAAGTTTTGAACAAGTTTTTGGTTACTGTGCTGATTGAATCAGAAGAGTAAAAATCAGCAGAGTAAAATCCGAAGAGTAAAAATCAGAACAGTAAGTTACTGTGCTGATTTGTTGAAATTAAAGAATAAGTTTGGAAAGCTTATTTAAGGTGTAACTGGAGATTTATTGAAGATATGCTGACTTGGAAGTTGAAAGAAGTTACAAAGTCGGTTACAAGAAGAAGTTACAAAAACAGTTTTAGAGTTAGTTGAGAGTTAGTTCACAAACTGCTAACTGTCATACTAAGTTCTATAAATACTGTGTAAACTCCTACTGCTGAAGACTACTGAGAAATTACTGATCTTAGAGAATTTAAAGAGCAAGTCTACAAGCAAGAACTCACAGAGTTGAAGGAGATTGAAGAAGAAGAAGCCACTGAATTGAAGAGAAGAATTAAAGGCTATTGAAAGAGAAGTTTTACTTTTCAAGTTTAAGTTTGTATTTTGTAAAACAAGTGTGCTAGTTACTTGTAGAATTACTAGTAGATCGAAGATATACCTGGAGGTATAATCGAAAAGATCAAAGTCTTAATCTTGGGACTTTAAGCCACAAGAAGCTCAAGAAGAGTAATAAAACTTCACAACTGGAGTTGTGAGAGTGGATGTAGACATTTGTCGAACCACTATAAAATTCTGTGTTCTTTACTTTACTGTTTGTTATTTGTTTGAATTGTTTAATCAAGAACATTAAGAATTAACAAAGATAAAGATCTAGATAAAAGTTGAGTATAAACTTGATTGGGCTCATTAGTAATCTGATTATTCCGCATTGTGTATTCTGATATATTGAAAGATTTTTGAAAAGTCTATTCACCCCTCCCCTCTAGACATTTTCACTAGCTTACTCAATATTATTAACTCAACTTTGGGACCAACAAAGTTGGTTACAACTTAAATAACCGATTAACCGTTGTATACTCAAAATGCAATATCAAGAACCGATTACAAGATTTAGTTGAAGGAAGTTATCAAGAAAGTTTGTTGGATAACTAACTGATCTTGATAAAGTAATATCTATAAATAAATGAAGTCATTCAAGTGTGAAGACTACTGGAAAACTGGAAGACTGGAAAACTGAAGAACTGAAACCATACGTATTGAAGAAGCAAATCAAAGCAAAGAAACTCACAGAGTTCAGAAGTTCAAGAAGAAGCCCAGAAAAGAAGAGTTCATTTAAAAGAAGGCTTAGTTCGAAAAACAAAGAAGTTTTCTTATTGTTTTAGTTTTGTACAAGCTTGCTAGTTCCTTGAGTAAATCACTAGTTGTTAGATCGAAGATATATCTGGTGATATAATCGAGAAGATCGAAGTCTTGTTTCTTGGGACTTAAAGCCATAAGATCAGATTAATAAAATATAACGAACTGGTGTTTGTGAAAGTGGATGTAGACAAGTTGTCGAACCACTATAAATCTTGTGTTTGATTTACTTACTATTTTATATCTGTTAATTGTTCTTATTATGAATTCGGATAATAAAAAATATTGTAAAATCGAAGTTGAATAGACGAGTTGATATTATCTGCAGAATAGACTAGTTAAGTTCTTCATTGTTTATGGCTCATAAAACTCATATTCCGCATTGTTAATCTCTGATATTTTAGAAAAAATTTAAAAGTCTATTCACCCCCCTATAGACTTTAGACTAGTTCTAATCTTAATAACTCAACTACTTGGGACCAACAAGTGGTATCAGAGCAGTGGTTCTAACGGACTGCTGTTTCTAGATTACCAGAAAAGACTTTAAGGGGAATGTCTTGTTGTCCAATTGAATTTGATCCGTGAACTTTACTTATTTTTCAGTTTCAGTACTATCTTTGATTTTCTTGTTATAACTGATCTTATCTGTCTTTAACCATGGATACTAATGCTACCAAACTGCCTAAGTTTTCGGTTTCAGACTATGATTACTGGAAGCTTCGAATGGAGGCAATTTTCAGCTCCACTCACGACCTGATGGTGTCTGTTGTAAAGGATGGTCCTATTGTCACTATGACACCAAACACTACTACTTTGGATCCGTCAAAAGTTGTTGGTGTAATGGTACCTAAACCAAGGTTAGATCTCACTACTGATGAAATGAAACAGAATAATTTGGATATTATAGCTAAAAAATTCATTTTACATACACTGCCTAATGAGTATCTAGGCAAGGTATTAAAATGTAAGTCGGCTAAGGAAATGTGGGATAAGTTAGCTGTTCTTTGTGAAGGCACTAGCCTGATCAAGGAGAGAAAACTGTCTACTGCCGTCCAAAAATTCGAATCATTCAAAATGAAATCTGGCGAATCTATTGACCAGTTGGATGCTCGCTTTACTCGCATTACTAATGATCTTGAAGTTCTTGGTAAGAAGTACACCCTTATAGAGGTAAATCTTAGAATCCTTAAATCGTTAGATGAGAGGTGGAAGATGATAAAAATGATTATCAAAACCACTCAGGACATAGACACTTGGCCCGCAGAAACTCTCTTTCAAACCTTAAAAGCCCACGAATATAAGATTGATGAGGAAGATCCATTAGCAGGTAGTGATCTTGACAAGACAACCTCCAAGAACATTGCTTTCAAAGCCTCTTCCTCTAGAAACTCTAGAACAACTAAGTCCAAACCTTTTCATAAAAGATGAGTTAGAGAAGTCTGACCTTAGTCTTAAGGATCAAATGAGTTTGATGATTAAGAGGTTTGATAAGCTGAATAAGAGACATGGCAGGTATAAGCGTTTCTATAAGGATTATAAGGGTTCCAATAACAAGGACTCTTCTGAGACCAGAAGAGACCGAAACTCTTCTGAAAGAAGGGATGAGGTTTCCAATGAGAATAGAAGAGGTAGGAGCTCAGGTGATAAGAAGGATAGACATTCTTCAGATATACGAGATAGGAAGCGGGATCTCTCTCCTATTAAAAAGTCTATTAATGATCCTTTGTGTTATAACTGTGATAAGCCAAGTCACCACATTTATGAGTGCCCTGACCTAAGCTCAGAAGACAGAGAAGAAAGAAAGGCGAGACGTGATCGAAGATATGCCAAGGGTAAGAAGGCAATGTTGGCACATGATGACTCTGATTCGGATTCAGAAGAGTTGCCTTCGTCTTCTTCTGATTACCCCTCAAGCAATGAAAATGAAGCTCTTATTGCTGATGACATAATAGAATTTATGGTGAAGATCGAACTTGAGGTATCTTCTGCCACTCCTTTTCGTACTTGTGACAGTTCTGATTCTGATGAAAGTGACACTGCTGATAGTGGAGTAGGGAGTAGTCTTCACCATTCCAATGGAGTAACGGAAGAAGAGCTCCTACTTGATAACAAAGCATTCATGGAAGTCAGTGATGAGAACATATCTTTAAAACAAGAAATCATTAGTCTTCAAGAAGCTCAACCTAAAACAGATCCTAATATAGCTATCTTGAACAAACGCTTGACTGAACAGTTATCTCAACTCAAAGACAAGTATACGTCGATAGACAACTTATATCAGGGTATGCTTAAAACCCAAGCTATTGAGACAAATGAATTAAATGCTTTAAAGATCAAGTGTAAAAAGCTTGAAGAGCGCAATAAGTTCTTAGAGACTGAAGTACTAAATCTAGACCTTAAACTAGCTGACACGATTAACTCTTCTAGAATTAATCAACAACTGTCAGATAGGTATAGGGCTCCAAATAACAAGACAGGATTGGGTGCAGATGTGCCTAGCTCATCTACTCAAGTAATTAAGAACCCTACTGATGCTATTTCAAGTTCTTTACCAATTGATAAAGGCAAAAGACCAATGGAATACGATAATGGAATAAAATCCAAAGGTAATGTACAAGTACAAACTAGAGTCAATGGTCCCATTACCAAGAATGGTAAAAAGAATGTTGACAACAGACCTGTACAGTTTAGACCCAGTCAGCAGAGGGACTACTAATCTGGTCAGACCAGATCAGGTCAGGTACCAGCAGAGGTATCCTCAGCAGACTAGACCTAAACAAGTACAGACTGGTTGGAACAGCCTAGACCCCCTTTCATAAGGCAGTCTCAGCTTTATTCAACTAGACCTAAGAAGTATGTCCCAAATTATCGAAATCAACATGTCTTATATCCTCCTCCTTTATCATATGACATTATTTATGAGAAAAGACATAAACAAGTCTATAAACCGTATGGTCCACATGCCTTTAGACCATATCAGAACTATCAAAGACCACCTATGCCTGCTCAGAATGAGTTTGAAAGCAAAGGGTACTTTAGACGAGTAGACAAAAGGTCTGCTAATAGACCAGATAAGGACAATAAAATGTTATTTTGTGATCGAAAGGGTAAGAAATTAAAGAGGTCTCAATTGTTTAGAACTCCAATGTACATTTGGATTCCTCTTAATGCTACTAACCCCCCAGGACCCCAATGAACAGAAGGGTACCTAAATTATTTAATCACCATTGCAGGGTCGAGTTGATCTGTATCGAAAATGTGGTTCAGTGGGTGAAACTTGGTACATAGACAGTGGTTGTTTGCACCACATGACTGGTACCAAAGAATTACTCACTAACTATTATGAACAAGAAGGACCTAAAGTAATCTTTGGTGATAGATCCTTGGCCACTACTAAAGGCTTTGGATACATATGGAATGGTGATGTAGAGTTACAGGACGTCTCTTACGTTGAAGGTTTGAAGTATAACTTGCTTTCTATTTCACAATTTTGTGACAGGGGATACAAAGTCCAATTTAAAAGCAGAAAATGTGAAATAATTGATAAAAGAACACATACCACTCTACTTGTCGGTGTTAGACAAGGCAGCGTCTACTTGTGAATTGGAATAGTTTTCCAAAGGATGCTTGCCTTCTTACTAAAAGTTCTAAAGAGATCAGTTGGCTATGGCACATACGCCTATGCCACATGAACTTTAAGATTATAAATAAGATATCAAGAGATTATCTTGTAGAAGGTATTCCAAATGAGATCTATTACAAATCACAAGTGTGTGATGCTTGCCAAAAAGGTAAACAGGTAAAGGTTTCTTTCATATCAATTCCTACTCTCACAACTAGTAGAGTCTTAGAACTCTTACATATGGATCTCCATGGTCCTATTAAACCTCTAACATTGAATGGTAGGAGATACACCCTTGTTGTGGTTGATGATTACTCAAAATTCACTTGGGTAATCTTCTTGCACAAGAAGAGTGACACTCATACACAAGTACCAGACTTGTTGAAAAAGTTACAAGTTGAGAAAGGACAGTCCATTGTCAAAATTCGAAGTGACAAAGGAACTGAGTTCATTAATACTTATATCAATGAATACTTTTCTAAATCTGGTATCCAACACTTGACTAGTGCAGCTCGGACTCCACAACAGAATGATGTTGCTGAAAGAAGAAACTGTACTCTTAAAGAAGCTTAGAACCATGCTAGCAGAGTACTCTACTCCACAAAAGTTTTGGGCTGAGACAATCAACACTACCTGCCACACCCAGAACAGAAGTGCTCTCAACAAAGCTCTTGGTAAGACACCTTATGAGGTATGGAAGGGTAGAAAACCTCGTGTATCGTATTTTCATATATTTGGATGCAAATGCTTCATCCACAACAATGGGAAGAGCAAGTTGAATGCATTTGATGACAAAGCAGATTGGGGGATATTCTTAGGATACTCCTCTACTAGCAAGGCGTTCAGAGTGTTCAACTACTCTACTCTTTATGTGGAAGAAACACCACACGTTGTTTTCGATGAATCTATACATGACTCGTCTACCCACCAGATCAGTAAGAAAGTAAGTGAGTTAAAACTTCAATCCAAAGACAAAACAGAAGTGTACGAATCTGTACAAGCCTATAATACATTTCTAAATATTCTTCATGATACTGAAGAAGAGGTAAAGGTAAGTGATAAAGGTAAGTCTACTAGACCAGTAGACATACCTGCTCTGGTTGACTCCTCTCCTCTAAATAAATCTACTAGTATAGATGATGTAGATATGCATGATGCTGTAGATAATTTAGATGATGAAAGTATACCTGTTAAGAGTAGAAATGTAAAGTGCAGAAATGTAAATGACACCATAGATTTATAGTGGTTCGGATTGCAGGTCCTACGTCCACTCTCACGATTCCAATCGTGATGTTAATCCCTTAATTTCCCGAAAATTACAGGGGCTTGTCCTTTATAGTCCCAAGAGAAGGACTTTGAGATCCGAGCAGTTCCAAACTGCTACGGTCTCCACAAGTGATTGGGGAGCACTTGCACTCTTACACAGGGTCAAAAACTAAACCTTTTGGTGAGGGTTATGGGTTTTTGAATGGATCCAACTAATGGTTCAAGCTTATAAAAACGCTTAACCACTATGCCTAAATCAAAGGATTTACAATGGAGATTTGGATTCAGGTTCTTTGGAAAGGACGTAGGGTTATGGGTTTTGGAAATCAACCCATTCAACTCATCTAAATAAATCCGAACTCTTTGAGTCGCAAGAAGAAGCTAATTCATCTCTCTTTTGCTGGTGCTATTTCCTCTCTTCTATTGAGCATAAGACTGTTAAAGAAGCCTTGGCTGATAGCAATTGGATAATAGCCATGCAAGAGGAGCTGAATCAGTTCGTTCAAAACGACGTATGAGAACTTGTCGATAGACCAGACACCCATAATGTTGTAGGCACTAGGTGGATCTTTAAAAACAAAAAGGATGAGAATGATATAGTTGTAAGAAATAAGGCTAGACTAGTAGCTCAGGGTTACTCTCAAGCAGAGGGTATAGATTATGATGAAACATTCGCACCTGTTGCACGTCTAGAAGCCATAAGATTATTTCTTGCCTATGCTGCTCATATGAAGTTTACTGTGTTTCAAATGGATGTTAAAAGTGCTTTTCTTAACGATATACTTGCTGAGGAAGTTTATGTAGAACAACCTCCTAGTTTCAAAGTAAAAGGAAATCAAGTGTACAGGTTGAAGAAAACTCTTTATGGATTGAAACAAGCTCCACGTGCCCGGTATGATACTCTTTCACTCTTTCTATTAGAAAATGGTTTTACTAAGGGCAAGGTAGACCGTACTTTTTTCAGAAGACAAGAAGGGAAAGACATCTTACTTGTTCAAATTTACGTGCGTTGGTCCCTGAACGAGTAGTGAATGGGATTAAAGTCTAGAGGGGAGGGGTGAATAGACTTTAAAACCTTTTCAAGTAAGGAGTTATGAACTCTTCTGTTTTACTATGTCAGTTGGACTACAAGTCCGCTGGTCCAGATGACTATAGTGTTCTGATAGAAGGTTGTATGCGTAAATGTGTAGGCCCTTTTATTTAGACTCGTTCGAGTGTTCTTTTGAAAACCTCAATTAAGTGTTTTTTTATGAAATACTCAGCTGATGCTGGTTTGAAAGATGTATGACCTTGTTTTCAAAGGTATTTCAAAACACAGTATGCACTATAATAAGATAAATATGAAATAAACTGAAAGTAAAGTGCAGAAATGTAAATGACACCATAGATTTATAGTGGTTCGGATTGCAGGTCCTACGTCCACTCTCACGATTCCAATCGTGATGTTAATCACTTAATTTCCCGAAAATTACAGGGGCTTGTCCTTTATAGTCCCAAGAGAAGGACTTTGAGATCCGAGCAGTTCCAAACTGCTACGGTCTCCACAAGTGATTGGGGAGCACTTGCACTCTTACACAGGGTCAAAAACTAAACCTTTTGGTGAGGGTTATGGGTTTTTGAATGGATCCAACTAATGGTTCAAGCTTATAAAAACGCTTAACCACTATGCCTAAATCAAAGGATTTACAATGGAGATTTGGATTCAGGTTCTTTGGTTGGATGAGGAAATAACTTAAGAGCTAGAAGTATTCTAATGCTTTTCTGGGCTCTTGAGAATTCTTTTGAATGTGATGCTTTTTGACTTGCTTGCTTGAGTATAGCTTCAGAATTCTTGCTTAGTATTTCCGTTTTTGTTCTTCCTCATCTTCTTGTATTTATAGGGAAGATTAGAACAACTAGCCGTTGGAGTCGACTAGCCGTTAGCAATCTTTCCTTCTTTGTTGATGATCCCTTGATTCCAGTTGATTTGATCTTGATTGCTTCAATTCTGGAATCTTCGTCAATCTTCTATGTATGGTAAGTCTTCGTTTGAACCCTGTAAGATGACTTGGAATCTTGTCCTTAGCCGAATCCTTTTGACGAGTTATTAGTCTGCTGATGTTGTCTGCTAGTTGTTTGATAAACTCGTCTGGACGAGTGTCTTCTGTCTCCTGCTATCAGATGAGTATTACTCTTCTGATCTGGACAATATTGGTGCTGACTTTGGCCATCTTCGTGTTGGACATTATCAGTTAAGTAGGTATACAAACACCTTACTTAGTTGTTCTTCAAGAATCTTCTAGTCTTTAGGTCTTCTACTCTTCATCTCTTGAGATTGCGCATGTAGGCTCGGACTGTGTAAATCAGCTGAGATACATACAACCGATTACACAAGACTAGAATAAAAACTTAGCCGATCTATACAATATCAGCTGATCCTATTACATGTGTTTTATAAACTCTAAGTGTTTTGGCCATCAAAACTATCTTATTACATGAAGGGGGTTAGTGGTGAATTTATATCCCAACAACGTGGATGATATCATTTTTGGTTCACCCAACAAAAGCATGAGTAAGAGTTTTTCGTAACTTATGCAAAGTAAATTTGAGATGTCTATGATGGGTGAGATGACCTACTTTCTTGGTCTTCAAGTAAAACAATCACTAGAAGGCATTTTCATTAATCAAGCCAAATACACACGCAATCTACTTGATAAATTTGGTATTAAAACCTGTAAATCTGTTGGAGTACCTATGCAACCCGTCTACCGCATGGATCCAAAAGAGAGAGGTAAATGTGTCGACCAATCCTATTATCGTACAATTATTGGTTCGTTACTCTACTTGACTGCCAGTAGACCGGACATAACATTCGCAGTGGGTGTATGTGCTCGGTTTCAGGCCAACCCCAAGAAAAGTCATTTGGAAACTGCTAAAAGTGTTGGTGTATACTGTAAAGCAAACTTTTAGTGGGCTTTTGTGACATATATTCGATTTCCTTTTATCTGAAATAAATGGTTTTTCACATTATTGCATTCTTTGTGATTACTTGTATGTCTGCTTATCTTGCATTGTAGACGATGTGGTGGGTTTGTAGTCACACAGAAGATCACATTGTCAGTTCCTTTTAAGATATAAACAGTATTCACAACTGAGATAGTTATGGACAAAACTATTGGTTTAAGTTGTAGTGTAAACTTGTTAGTGGTTTGTCTTGGCCATTAGTTTATACTAGTGCGTTGTGGCTTATTGAATGGATCACAGATAAGACATGTTCTTCTGTTCTGACTGTTATGAAGAACTAGAGGTCTTGGTGACTTTTATGATTCTTAACCTTAAGTGTGATATTTAGATGTGTGGGGTGCTTGTTCACTACTTTGATGTACCATAGGTGAGAATCTTGGTAGATTCTTCATGCTCCGTATTTTGGGTAGTGGCATCGCTCGCATGATGTTTACTTATTGGCATTAGGGCACCGTGTCCTGTACTTCCAGGCTGATGATGTCCCCTTGAGGAAACTCATAAAGGATTGTCGTATTAAACCCTGCAGGTGGATTTAATCCGTATGACAACAAGGTTGAGTGGTACTACTCAAGGAATTATAGAAATTAATTATTTAAATAAGTCAGAAACTTTAATAATTAATGGACGTGCGATATCTTAAACACGGGGAATTATAAAGTCTAATAGAAGCCCTGATTCAGTTCGGGATAGGACGAGAGTGCAACATTAATTCTCTAGTGGAATGAATTAATGTTCTCGGGCCAAATTATATGTTCTGGGCTGAACATAAGAGTACTTGGGCCTGTAAGAAGCCCAAACCCTATACCTTCTAATGGATCCCTAGCCTGGCCCATGAACTTATGGAGATTATAAATAGGTGCCTCAAAATAGTTTTGAAACCCTAGCACACACGAAATTGAGAAAAATGACTAGGGTTTCAAGGAGACGAAATTGAGGCACCTTCTCCACGTTTGATAGCGCGCCATCCACCCGGTGTTCGAGCGAGGTTGGGAGACAGGTTAGAAGATCAATAGATTGGAATCAACGTCTCGATCTTCAAGGGTAACGAATCTAAATTCTGCTTTGGATGCATGTTTAGGTTTTAATTCGTTATTTATACGTTTGTCATCCGACAACGATCCCGGTGATGGACCGCCTTCGCCGGCGCGTTCCAGCAATCGGTATCAGAGCCTGGATTCGTGGATTGTTGGCTCTGCCTGAAACGTATGATTGTATGATTCAATTTATTTTGTTTCATGTGTATGTATGCGTTTTTGTTGGTTATTTTTTTTCTTCTATCGCAACCCTAGTGTTATGTAATCGTTTTTCCCACCAGATAATAAGTGTGGGTAGTATAGGACTATTTCATAGATCACTGTAGTAGGGTTTTGCTCGTTTATATTGTATTTTTTGATCGTGAGAACGGGCGGTGTCGATGGAAGATCTGAAAACAGTAATCTGAGTTTTTCGGGTTATGGCCTTGGACGGTGAAAACTGTTTTGGCCATAACTTTTGACTCGGGTGTCCGTTTTCAGCCCACAAGACCTTTTCGGAAACGTCTCGACTAGATCTACAGGAGTCTCAGCTACGCCATGACGACGAGTGGCGAGGCCTAAGTCAAAATCCTTGATGAAGTTTTCTGCCAGTTTTTGTCGGTGGACGAGAATTCGAGGTTTTTGCATTGCGTGAGAGGCCGATGCGAGGCATCCGTCCGCGCCACTGTTTTTTTTATCATTGTAATATCTTATATTAGGCTGTTTTTTATAGGTTTTTAAGGGGTTGCAATAGATGTGCATTTATTTATTTTTGCCTATGTTTATCGCATCTTGTATTGTTATGGCATGCATGTGTTAATTTTTGTTAATTTGCTATGCCAATGAATAATCTTCATTTTAAAATGACTAAGTGAGATAATTGAATTTTAATTAATTTATAGGCCTCCACAATTGGTCTTTAAGTAAGGTGTATGTTGCTCGTGGGACCTTGGGAGTCTTCCCCTAACGGGTGCAACATTCACGAGCTTACTAGTTAAGACTTCTAATAAAACTGTTTTAATCTTTAGATGAAGTGTGTGATCTTTCCTAACGGATGTGTCATCCATGAGTTCATCAGTAAAGAATAATTTAAGATAACTGTTGTTAAATTGTGGTCATCACTTAAATGTGAATTTTAATATAACCCCCCAGCGGGGTCACTGTTCTAGTTCACATGGCCAGTTAAAGTTCGATTGTTAATTTCATTCGTCATAAGGATAAGTTGACGTGATATTGAAATTAAAGACTGAATGTCTGGTCGATGAATACATGTGTAAACGACCACCCTAACGTGGCTTGCATATGTGTTTGTTGGGCTGTTGGAGGTTGTGTTGAATATTGGTTTTGAAGGTTTCCAATGTTTTATGCTTCAAACTTATGTGATTTATTGCTTGCATTTTATTTATTTCTGATAGATTATGGTGACATTCAACCCACTTATGGTTATCTTAAAACAAAATAAGCTTATTGGTCAAAATTAGTTGGATTGGAAAAGAAATTTGGACATTGTCCTAGTTGCTGATGAGTACAAGTTTGTGCCCGATACACCTGCTCCTGCCCCTTTGGGAGCCGAATCTACTGAAGAGCAAAGGGAGGCTCATAAGAAGTGGCACAAGGCTGATGAGATGGCTCGTTGTTACATTTTGGCCTCGATGTCAAATGTTTTACAACAACATCATCAAACTATGCTTAGTGCCGCAGCTATGATGTTGAGCCTCAAAGAGCTTTTTGGTGAGAAAGATAGGGCTGCCCGCTTTGAGGCTATGAGGAAGATCATGTCAACCTCTATGCCAGAGGGAGCGTCCGTGAGGGACCACGGTCTCAAGATGATGGAATATCTGAATGAGATTGAGGTCCTCGGAGGGTTAATCGATAATGACACCAAGATCGATATGATCCTACACTCGCTCCCAAAGTCTTTTGAGAACTTCCGTGTAAACGCAATCATGAGTAACAAGGATTATACTTTAACCGAACTTCTTACGGAATTGGTCGCGGTGGAGGGTCTCATGGGTAAACGACCACATGCAAATGTTACTGTTCAGGCTGGACCTTCTTCGTCTAATGGCAAGAAGAAGAAAAAGCCTTTACAGAAAAAGAGTGGTGGTGAAAGCAGTGGGAGCAAGAAACTAGCGCCTTCTGGTGGCGTGAAAAAGCGGAAGGGCAAATGTTTCAAGTGCAACAAGACGGGACATTGGAAGTCTAATTGTCCTCTCCTGAAAAAGGACAACTCTGGTATGTCTCTCGCTTTAGTTGTTGAAACACGTTTTGCGGCTTGTTCTGCCTTTTCTTGGGTAGTAGATATAGGAGCCACTGACCATGTTTGTTACACCTTGCAGGGGTTTCTACAGACAAGGGAACTGAGTGAGGGCGAGATTACTATTATTTTGGGCAATGCTGCGATAGTATCAGTGGTTGCAGTGGGAGACGTGCACTTATGTTTTTCTAATTTTGTTTTAGTATTAAAGAACGTTTTATACGTGCCAAATTTTCGGAGAAATTTAATTTCTGTTTCGAAGTTGTTTTTGGATGGATGCTTAGTAGTTTTTAATGACAATGTTGGTATTATGAGAAATGACTCTTTAATCTGTTCTGGCACGTTAGAAAACAATCTTTATACTATTACGTGTGCATATCATACTGTGACTGAAGCTCATTCATCATCATCATTAAATAAGAGAAAGGAACCTTCTAAGTTGAATCAAACATACCTTTGGCATCTAAGATTGAGTCATGTTAACCTAAGAAGGATTCAAAGACTAGTAAGTAGTGGGTTTTTGGAGTCTCTCCAAGTGGAACCATTCTCAGTCTGTGAATCCTGTTTGGAAGACAAGATGACCTCGAGGCCTTTTAAGGCCAAGGGTAATAGGGCTAATGATGTGTTGGACTTGATTCACTCTGATTTGTGTGGGCCTATGACTGTTCAAGCTAGAGGAGGCTTTGAGTACTTCGTCACTTTCATTAACGATTACTCAAGATATGGATACATCTACCTGATGCGCAACAAGTCTGAATGCTTTGGCAAGTTCAAAGAATTTAAGGCAGAAGTGGAGAACCGTCATGGTAAGAGTATCAAGTCACTGCGTTCTGATTGTGGTGGCGAGTACCTTAGCAATGAATTTAGGCAATACTTATTAGATAACGGGATTAGATCCCAGCTCTCCGCGCCTGGTACTCCGCAACAGAATGGCGTGGCTGGGAGAAAGAATAGGACTCTATTAGATATGGTGAGATCGATGGTGAGTTATGCTTCATTACCTACCTCTTTTTGGGGTTATGCCTTGGAAACAGCAGCGTACCTTCTAAATTATGTACCTTCTAAAGTGGTTCCAAACACCCCCGATTGAATTGTGGTTTGGGCGAAAGCCTAGTCTAAACCACATTCGGATTTGGGGTTGTCCAGCACATGTGCTGAACAAGGAAGCTGATAAGTTGGCACCTAGAACTGAAGTACGGTTGTTTGTAGGATACCCTAAGGGAACGAGAGGTGGTTATTTTTATAGTTGTAATGATCAGAGGGTGGTGGTGAGTACCAATGCCCGATTTTTAGAAGAAGACTATATGAATGAGCATAAGTCCAATACTGAGATCATTCTAAATGAGTTGAGAGGAGACAATGGCACACCGAGTGTGCAAGAGGAAATACCACAAGAGACTGCACAACGTGGCGACTCTAATGAACCTTTGTATACATTGCCTCGTCGTAGTGGGAGGGTTGTTTGCCAACCTAATCGTTTCATGTTTGTGGGAGAGTCTATGGACTTGATTCCAAGCGATGAACATGATGATAACGAACCCTGGACATACAAAGAGGCAATCAAAGACAGAGATGCAGAGTCTTGGCACAAGTCCATGGATTCAGAAATTGAATCTATGGATGCTATGGAAGTGTATGACCTAAGTGAACTTCCCCATGACAAGAAAGCCATTGGGTGTAAGTGGGTCTACAGACGTAAGAGAGGGTCTGGTGGGCAGATTACTGCTTTTAAGGCACGGTTGGTGGCAAAGGGTTTTACCCAGAAAGAAGGAATCGACTATGACGAGACCTTCTCACCAGTAGCCATGCTAAAATCGATCCGGATTCTCTTATCCATAGCTAATCACATGAACTATGAGATTTGGCAAATGGATGTCAAGTCAGCTTTCCTTAATAGAAATTTGGATAAGGACATCTATATGCAGCAACCCGAGGGTTATGTGAAGAAAGGCCAAGATCATCTAGTCTGGAAGCTGAAAAAGTCTCTTTATGGGCTAAAACAAGCTTCCAGATCTTGGAACATTCGTTTTGACGAGGTGATCAAATCTTTTGGATTTGAACAATATCAAAATGAAAGTTGTGTGTACAAGAAGAGTGACGGAGACGTAGTGGTATTCTTAGTACTATACGTAGATGGTATTCTTCTTATTGGCAACAATGTGAAAGTATTATCAGACGTAAAGGTGTGGCTTTCAGAACAGTTTCAAATGAAGCATATGGGAGAAGCATCGTACATTCTTGGTATTAAGGTCACTCGTGATCGAAATAAGAGAATGTTGTGTTTATCTCAAGCGTCTTACATTGATACTGTGATTGCTCGTTTTGGCATGCAGAATTCCAAGAAGGGTGTGCTACCTTTCAGACATGGAGTCCCTCTATCTAAAGATATGTGTCCTAAGACACAGAATGAGATAGAGGAGATGGCTAAGGTTCTTATGCTTCGGTTGTAGGAAGCCTTATGTATGCGATGCTGTGTACGAGGCCTGATATTTGCTATGCAGTCGGCATGGTAGCAAGATATCAGTCTAACCCTGGTCAAGGACACTGGACTGCTGTTAAGCATATTCTCAAGTACTTGAAAAAGACTCGAGATTATATGCTAGTATACCAGTCAAATAGTTTGATTCCTTTGGGTTATACCGATTTAGATTTCCAAGCTGATCGAGATGAACAGAAGTCAACCTCGGGTTATGTGTTTATGCTGGGAGGCGCAGCCATATCTTGGAGAAGTGTGAAGCAGAAATGCATCGCAGACTCCACTATGGAAGCCGAGTACGTAGCTGCCTCAGAGGCCGCAAAGGAGGCTGTCTGGCTGCGTAATTTCTTTCTGGAATTAGGGGTATCTCAGAGTATGCCGATGTGTATCACTGTTTATTGTGATAACGCGGGTGCAGTGGCAAACTCGAAAGAACCTAGAGCCCACAGAGCAAGTAAACACATATAGCGAAAGTACCACATTATACGAGATATCGTAAATCGAGGAGACGTGGCTGTAGCTAAGATTGCATCGTTGGATAACTTGGCTGATCTTTTCACAAAGACGCTGGCAATAAAACTCTTTGAGAAACATGTAGAGGGTCTTGGTTTACGATGTATTACAAGCTAGACTTTGAGTATAAGTGGGAGAAATGTTGATGTCTTTATGTGTATACTAAAAGTTAAGCTTTAGTATAAGTGGGAGATTGTTGGTGTATTCTGTAAAGCAAACTTTTAGTGGGCTTTTGTGACGTATATTCGATTTCCTTTTATCTTAAATAAATGGGTTTTCACATTATTGCATTCTTTGTGATTACTTGTATGTCTGCTTATCTTGCATTGTAGACGATGTGGTGGGTTTGTAGTCACACAGATGATCACATTGTCAGTTCCTTGTAAGATATAAACAGTATTCACAACTGAGATAATTATGGACAAAACTATTGGTTTAAGTTGTAGTGTAAACTTGTTAGTGGTTTGTCTTGGCCATTAGTTTATACTAGTGCGCTGTGGCGTATTGAATGGATCACAGATAAGACATGTTCTTCTGTTCTGACTGTTATGAAGAACTAGAGGTCTTGGTGACTTTTATGATTCTTAACCCTAAGTGTGATATTTAGATGTGTGGGGTGCTTGTTCACTACTTTGATGTACCATAGGTGAGAATCTTGGTAGATTCTTCACGCTCCGTATTTTGGGTAGTGGCATCGCTCGCATGATGTCTACTTATTGGCATTAGGGCACCGTGTCCTGTACTTCCAGGCTGATGATGTCCCCTTGAGGAAACTCATAAAGGATTATCGTATTAAACCCTGCAGGTGGATTTAATCCGTACGACAACAAGGTTGAGTGGTACTACTCAAGAAATTATAGAAATTAATTATTTAAATAAGTCAGAAGCTTTAATAATTAATGGGCGTGCGATATCTTAAACACGGGGAATTATAAAGTCTAATAGAAGCCCTGATTCAGTTCGGGATAGGACGGGAGTGCAACATTAATTCTCTAGTGGAATGAATTAATGTTCTCGGGCCAAATTATATGTTATGGGCTGAACATAAGAGTATTTGGGCCTGTAAGAAGCCCAAACCCTGTACCTTCTAATGGATCCCTAGCCTGGCCCATGAACTTATAGAGATTATAAATAGGAGCCTCAAAATAGTTTTGAAACCCTAGCACACACGAAATTGAGAAAAACGGCTAGGGTTTCAAGGAGACGAAATTGAGGCACCTTCTCCACGTTTGATAGCGCGCCGTCCACCTGGTGTTCGAGCGAGGTTGGGAGAAAGGCTAGAAGATCCGTAGATTGGAATCAACGTCTCGATCTTCAAGGGTAACAAATCTAAATTCTGCTTTAGATGCATGTTTAGGTTTTAATTCGTTATTTATACGTTTGGCATCCGACAACGATCCCGGTGATGGACCGCCTTCGCCGGCGCGTTCCAGAAAAAAGGATTTTGAAATATCTAGAGGGAACCATTAATCGAGGTTTATGGTATCCTGCAGATGATGATCTATCCTTAAGTGGTTATTCAGATTCAGACTTTGGTGGTTGTAGAATAGATAGAAAATTCACATCTGGTTCGTGTCAGTTCTTAGGTTTTAAGCTCATTTCATAGTTTTCAAAGAAATAGACGAGTGTAGCAACCTCTACTACTGAAGCAGAATACATGGCTGCAGGTAGTTGTTGTAGTGAGCTATTATGGCTAATGCAACAACTTAGAGACTACAACATTGTAGAATCTAATGTACCAATATTCTGTGATAGCAATAATGTCATTGCTATAACTCAAAATCCCGTTTTACATACTAGGTGCAAGTATGTAGATGTTAGGCATCATTTTATTAGGGATCATGTTGAAAAGAAGAACATTCACATGGAAAAGATACATACTGACATACAACGAGCTGATATATTTACAAAACCATTAGCTGTAGTACGATTTAGAGACCTGTGTGTTAGCTTAGGACTGCTTGATCTTGACCTTACTTGTGCATAGAATTGTACTGACAAGACAGGTACCCAAACCAAAAGCAAGCAGACACAAGAAGAGACGAATAGACTATACCACCAGATCACATAATCACAATCAACATTCAGGTAACAAGGTCACCAAGGTGACTAAACCCGATGAGGAAGCTGGGAAAACTGAGGGTAAAATGAGATTATACAATTAAGGGGGAATCTATGATTTCTTAAAGATCCTTATGTTAAAACTCCAAAACAGATTAGTCATCTTGTTGCTACCTTGGTTATAATCTTGATTAATATTCTTCTACTAAGGTGGATAGGTACCTGAAGTCGTTCGCTCATCAGATGAGTAAGCACATTTGAAGGGAGAACTCGGCTGGTGCAAGTTAAATACACTCTACTGTTCTGATGAACTCGAACAGATCAGATAAGCATTTAATTGATTCATAATTGATTAAGTGTTGTAATACACTAAAGGGTAGTATGGTAATTTGATTTAAAAATATTCTGGAAACCTAGAACTGGATTTATACACCCCATTTAATGAGGTGTATACATCCAGTTTCCCGCCTAAATCAATTGTATTAGGGAAGATGAGTACACCCTTCTTGCCTTAACCAATAGAATTGGTGGATTCCAAAATTTTTAAAATCAGATCACATAATATTTTTAAGCACAACACTGGATCTCAAAGGTCTTCTTGCTACCATTAGATCATTTCTAATCAATCAGAACCGTTCATTCAAAAACCCCTCTTGAATAAAACCTTTTTCTCCAAGAATACTCCCCTCGATTCTCTCAACTCTCCTATTTTCTCTCAACAGATTCTCTCTCCCTACTAATCTTCCGTGTTCAGTTTCTACTTCATTATTATTCAAAATGCCGATTCTCAACATTTTCGACTCAGAAACTAACATGCAGGTCCAATTTGATGTCTCCCGATGGGCTGCCGAAGGGAAAGTGAATGTTGAAAGTTCAGCATTTTTCAAAGGAAGGCACTCGCCTGATAATAAGGAGATCTTTATTAAGTGCTTTAAGTGTGGGTTGAAGCCCTTTCTGGAAGCTGTTCTAGAGACGGTGTTTGAAGAGGAAGTTTTGGAATTTTATTCTCGTGCCACTCATAGAGGAAGTTATATTGAAGCATATGTGGGTGATAGGCGAATCAAGGTCACTCGAATTGTGTTGGATGAATGTTTCGATTTGAAGCAGGGTTCAGGTGATGTCGAGCAGTACGCTGCTGGTCGAGAATTGAGATATTTGAGTATTTTCTGTGGCAAGAAAGTGGAATTAAACAGTGATGGCAAGATTCCGTCTGTGAAGAAGAACCAACTGTTGCCAAAGTACAAGACTCTTCTGGACATTGCAAGCAAAATGCTGCTTGGTGTTACTGGAAGTTATGATGTAGTTACCCAACAGAAGACGAGGGTTATGGCTGCTATTCATGATGAAATAGAAAATGGCGACTGGTAAAATCTGTTTATGGATAGATTGATGTATTTTGAGAAATATGTCAAAGTGGATACACTTTCCAGAGAATGGATCGTCTCTGCTTCTGTCAGCTTTGGGAACACGCTGAGTATCCTTCTACCCAGATTATTGCCTACTAAATCGAGTTGGAGTAAGTGCAAGCCATTTCACATCTCAAAGTTCTATCTGAAGAAAGACGCTCTTGATAGACAAGCAAGGGAAAGGGAAGCTGAAAGGAAATATATTGTTGTTCCAGATGATGCTATGATTGAGGCTGGGTCATCTGATGAAGAAGGATATGATGGAGCAGACAAGGAGACTAAAGAGGCTGGAACTAGTGATGCTTTGGTTCAATATAACTCAGACGAGGCGATGATTGAATCAGAAGACTCTAAAAAGACTGAATCAGATGAGTCTTCAGAAGAAGAAGTTGAAACGGAAGAAGAGTACCGTGCTCGAATCAGCAAGATCAAAAGAGGTGACTTGTCTGGTCCTCCTCCTCCTTGTATTGTCTCAGACTCGACTCCCTCACCAGCCAAAAGGGCACGAATGGTTAGTAATCCTATCATTTTTGTACCTATCTTATCTCCCACCATCATTCCAATCCAAACCAAGGCAAGAACAAAGTGTTCTCATGCCAAGCCTAGTCCCCCAAGATCCTCCAAAATTTGTTCAACATTTAAGCTCTCTTCTTAGCTTAGACACTACTATATTTGCATCAGCTGATACTTCGACGACTGATCCCTTAAACCAAACCACAACATAGCCCCAAGAAACCACCACCCAAATTTTAGCCTTGCCATCAACAGAATACATTGAACCTAACCCTACTGACCTTAGAACACCACAAGTTGACACTTCGGCTATTGAGTTGAGGACCCCACTCACTCAAACTCCCCAACCTACCCAATTTCCTTCCATGGTGCATTATCCTATCTGCATGCGTGAGAAGAGAATTTGTGAAAGGATTACAAAGAATCTGAAGAACATTCTACCAACAGTCGATATAGATATATCTACTGAAGCATATGAAAGACTGATCAGAATTAATACTTGGGTCGCATTGAGAGATGGACCTGCAGAAGATATGTTTGAAGTAATCAAGGGAATGGGAGGTGTTTCCAATTTTCAAGATTGGGAAATGGAACAGAAAGTGGTCAGTGGTGTGAAGAAATTTGCACAACTTGTCACGCCCCAATTTTCCATAAAAACATATTTTAGCAAAAATGACAATCTAAATCGAAATAAAGGGCATGGACTGAAATTTTAAACTTATAGATTAAATAAAGTTCCAAAACAAATGAACTTGAAATACCAACCTTGCCAAATTCAACTATCTCTTAAAAATCTCGTAATCGAATTACTGAAAATTTATGTAATTTAAATAAACGAATGTACTAAAATCTAAAAAAATTAAGTGATGCAACTGACTGACACCCATCGCCTCGTCCCGCTACCAGCTCCTCAATCTGAAATGTTAAAATAAAGGGGTGAGCAAACCACAGCTCAGTGGGGACATATTTGTCAGAACTAAATACAATAAGTAATCAAATCGATAAATCACATCAACATGTATAATTTAATAATCTTTAAATAGCAATTCAATATCATCACCTCGTTTATAAAGGTCAGAAGACCTATCATCACCTCGTTTATTAAGGTCAAAAGACCTATCATCACCTCGTTTATAAAGGTTAGAAGACCTAACATCACCTCGTTTATTAAGGTCAAAAGACCTATCATCACCTCGATCATCTTTCACATGAATATCAATATAATTAAATATCACATCGTACATCTTTCACATGAATATCAATAAAATCACATATCATATTTAATAATGACAAACAAATATTCAAGATAGAAATCCCCACCTCAAAATGAATGTCGTGGATTAAATGGCGAACAAACGTCCTTAGCTCACTTTTCGTGATTACCAGCCCCTAGCATTAATTAAATCTATTTAGAAATAAATTTAAGTATACACTCACAAGTAAAAATAGATTAATAAGTATCTTAATATATTTATCGTTGACAACCGTTTATATATTATTTAATAATTAATGAATTCAAAGTGTTTAACCAAACAAATATACTGTACTGAGGAATATTCAAAATAAAAATGGACATGAGTGGTGAAAATATGCCAATTTAATACTAGGAACCTTTTGAAGGTATGATACAAACAAATAGTTTTAAGTTTTATTAAAACAAGGCGTTGGGCATTACAAGACATTGAATGATTTAATAAATTTTGATCCTTGCAGCAACTGATGTCGCATCAATAATTAATTAGATAAGTATATAATCTAAAAGGAATTGGCAATAAATAAAAAAAGGCATAATAGATGATTGAGATTCAGTAAGAGAAGAAGAGAGAATTGTTACTGTTTTGCACCAAGAGAAATCGGAGTGGCTTCACAGAAGAATCGAGCGCCGCCGTTTGGAGAGTTGATTCTTCCGTTTTCGGCAAGAGAGAATTATGCGTGTTTTCTATAGATCTAGGGCGAAACTAATGTATACAAATATATATTAAAGTTGAACTTGGGCTTAGGTTAAAATTTAGATGGGCTTAAATTATTTATCTCAGCAAATTAGGAAATTAGTATATTGTCACATTAAAATAAATTAAATATTTTTATGTCTAAAATATTATTATAAAATTTACGGATATTACATCCTCCCTCACTAATAAAAATTTCGTCCTCGAAATTGCACTCGAATGTAATATGAATATTACATCAAACTTGTAACACATCAAAGCACACATTTAATTCTAAATTATTTTCATACCTGGATATGACACGTGTGCATGTTCATTGTCTTGACGAACTAAGGAGAAAACTCGTGCTTTTCCTCCTGAAGTGTCTCCCTTTGATCCCCATCCTTGAGTAAGTTGGGGGCAATATCGGGATGTGTGTCCAGGTTGATGACATTTATAACATTTCCCTTGTCCTAGAAGACATTGTCCCTTGTGATTCTTTCCACACGTGGTGCAAGATGGTCTAATTTCTTGGGGTATCGATGTCGTGTCCCTAAATTTTCCTTGCTTGTTCTGGTCTTCAATTTGATTGTAATCATCACACTTTCTTTTCCCAAGGTTGTCGGCTGGCCTTTTACTGGTATCCTTCGCCCTCATACACGTAGCTATTTTTTCGGCTCTCTCCAAGGTCTCCACAAACGCGAGATCTCCATGACCAGCTAGGATACTATGAATTTCTGGTCGCAGTCCTCTTTTGAATCTGTGCGCCTTTTTGTACTCTGTGTCCACTAGATGTGGAGCAAACCGTGCCATCCGACTGAACTTTCTCTCGTATTCAGCTACCGACATTTCTCCTTGCTTAAGTTCGAGGAATTCTGATTCCATACGATCACGGTAGGACTGAGGGTAGTACCTCCGCATAAGTATCTCTTGGAATCCCTCCCAAGTCAGATCCTCTCGTTCCGCAACAGGTCTAATTCTCCAATAGCTTTCCCACCAGTGGTCCGCATCTTCCACCAGTTGAAAAGCGACGCATGATATTCGTTGGGACTCGGTGCACCTGATGAGTTGGAAAATACGCTCCATAGCTCTAAACCATTGTTCAACTGCCTCAGGCCCATCTCGCCCGTTAAATGTCGCTGGCTTGTAGCGGCGAAACTGCTCCACCACTTGAGCCGTGTTATCGCATCCTGCATCGGCTTGATTGGGGGCAAGTGGTTGATTTCCTCCGGCAACTGCATTGACTGATAAAAGGAATTGGCAATAAATAAAAAAAGGCATAATAGATGATTGAGATTCAGTAAGAGAAGAAGAGAGAATTGTTACTGTTTTGCACCAAGAGAAATCGGAGTGGCTTCACAGAAGAATCGGGCGCCGCCGTTTGGAGAGTTGATTCTTCCGTTTTCGGCAAGAGAGAATTATGCGTGTTTTCTATAGATCTAGGGCGAAACTAATGTATACAAATATATATTAAAGTTGAACTTGGGCTTAGGTTAAAATTTAGATGGGCTTAAATTATTTATCTCAGCAAATTAGGAAATTAGTATATTGTCACATTAAAATAAATTAAATATTTTTATGTCTAAAATATTATTATAAAATTTACGGATATTACACAACTTCTTCCAGCAGCTGCATTGACTGATCTAGTCAAGAGGATGTTAAGTATTCCAGAAGGTGTTATTGAACCAGCTGCTGAAGAATATGATCCGTCTGCTACTTAAGTTGAAAAGATGAGTATTGGTATACAAGTTTCAGATGACTTGTTTGAGGAAGCAGAACCAGAAGAATTGATATCTTCTGTTCCCATGATTGATCTTGACAATCCGCCTGATCATCTCAGAGGATTGGTTTTCAAGTTTCAAGTGGATCATGCCTATATTCCAAGAAGCGATATCTGGCAGATCAATAGGCAAGTTGAAGATTATTTTTCTTCAGAAAAATGTGCTTACATCGCTAAGCTAGTTCAAATGGTCCAGAAAGATTCAGATGAGGCTGAAAGGAAAGCTGTTGGGAATAAAATGAGAATTTTGATTAAGATACCAAAACCCCTTAAGACATGTCAAATATTTTAAGTCAAATTGAATGAGAACATGTTTCAGGAATGTTGGAACATGTAGATCAGACTAGTTGAGAAGCTAGTATGTTAAGCAGCTCTTAGTAAAATTAGATGCACAAGTTGAGGGGGAACACAAGTATAAGTAATTGCAAGAATCAAGTCCTCTCAAGGCTCAAAATTAAGTTGATCCTAAGACTGCTGAAAATCTTAACTGACCAACTGTGCTGATCAAGTCAACTCAGTAGTAGGACAACCTCCCTGATGATCTAATGAGTAAAACACATCAAGAAGATCAAGTCTGCTGATGTGCATAACAAAGTTCAGAGGAGTTGTACAACTGTGCTGATGGGTCAAAACCACTGATATTGAAGCATGAAAGATCAAGAACCATCAAGTGATGACCCGTGAAGTTAGAGAGCCAAGTCATCTGAAAGAGCTATGCCAACTCTACTGATAAGTCACGTATGCTGAAAGTGATAAGAAGACTTGTCCAGATGATAAGGAAAGTTATCCTTATCATAGAACCAATAATCAGAAGTGATGTCCATGTTTGATCAAGTGAATCTTCAAGTCAGACATTGGGAAGAGTGCATCAAAGTGAAGACAAGAAGCTCACAACCGTTTACTTCCCAAATTAAGGACATGTCACTTTCAAGAATCTGTCTTCCAGTTGCAAAGTTCATGGAAGGCAAATATAGACATTTTGAGGCTGTCTCTCCAACGGACATAACCTCAATTTGCTCTATAAATACAGAAGTGTGGAAACCATTTGAAGGCATCCAACTGCAATTCAATAGAACACAACTATCCTGAGAATCAAGGAAACTACAAAGCCTTCAAGCTTTCTAAGAACATATCTTTAGTTTCCAAAACACTTCATCTAAGCTGAACTTCATTGTAAATCATACAAAGCTTAGAGAGATATCCTAACCTTTACACAATGCTTAATTGTAAAGGATATCTCACCTAGTTGGAACCAACATCAACCCTTAAACCTTTCAAGGAAAGTTAGAAGGATTGTTGTAGTAGAAGTGTAAGGAACTAACTGTTGAGAGAAGAATAATTTAGTTCTGAGTTGACAGAGAGTACTATGACTCTGAATTCCTAGGGATCAAGGCACCAAGGAGTGGTGTGGTTGATCAAGTGCACCTTGGCACTATAAAATAAGTTAATTCCAAGAGTGAAGGAATTATCCTATTAAATCAGGGAAAGTGGATGTAGGAGCTTGAGTTTCTGAACCACTATAAACTCTTTGTGTTATTTACTTACAAAGCAATTTCATTCAAAGTAACACATTCATACACTGCACACAAATTGACCTTCAAAAGATATACAACACAAGTTGTGCAAAACTGTTTTGGGATAAGTCCCTTAAAAAGCAAGTTAAGTGTTAAGATAAGATTTCAGAATTAAAAGGAGTTTAAACACAGGGGCCAACCATAATTATGCTCTTATAACTTAATTAGATAGTTATTCAACTAAGTACTCAATAGTGCTTAGTAGTTTGATTATCTTCTGAAAGTTATACATATCAGAAGAGTTGTCCAGGACAACCTTGCTGAGAGCCTATTTTGCTTAATATTGAAAAAGGTTTGCATATACAAGTGTATTCCACCCATACACTTGTACCTACTCTTTTCAGGACCAACAAGTGGTATCAGAGCATGGGTTC
This sequence comes from Galeopsis tetrahit, assembly GCA_963675135.1. Taxonomy (NCBI): domain Eukaryota; kingdom Viridiplantae; phylum Streptophyta; class Magnoliopsida; order Lamiales; family Lamiaceae; genus Galeopsis; species Galeopsis tetrahit. Next base: position 54,471,982 of record OY776125.1, read on the forward strand.
AAAGACCACTGCTTCTGAAAATCCATTTTGATTTTCAAAACCAAATTTTAGTGTGGTCACTGAACTGATCTTTCTGAATTCTTTTCTCATTGTTATCCAACCCCTTTCATTTGAGATATGACAGACAACAACAACAACAATGCTGCTGTTCCACATAATGCTGTGGAGAACATCAACAATATGGCTCCAGATCTAGTCAATTGAGAATTGCCTATGTTCTGAATTGAGAACTATGACTTCTAGAAAATCAGGATGAGAGCTCATCTTGCATGCCTTCACAATGAAATGCTTAGAGTCATCACAAGGGGACCATTCACATTCACTCAAGCTAACCCCAGGGTTACTGAAGCTCAAAGAGCTGACACAAGGCAGGAGCTCCCCAAAGATAAAGATGACCTCACCACTGAAGAGAGAAGGAGACATAACCTCAACTATCTTGCAATGAACATGTTGGTCCTGAAAGGAGTATATAACAAGTGTATGGGGGGGGGGAATACACTTGTATGCAATTTCTTTTTCAATATGATCAAACCAGAGATCAACAATGTTGTCTTGGACAACTCTGCTGAAGATGTATAACTTCTTAGAGATAACCAAGCTACTAAGTACTATTTAGTACTTAGTTGAATGACTATCTAAGTTAGTTATAAGTGCGGAATTAGTGGTTGGCCCTTTAGTTTTAAACTCCTTTAAGTTCTGAAATCACTTAATCAATCAATCCAGTTTTTCAGGGAACTTGTCCAAAACAGTTTTGCACAGTCTTTGAATGTATGTCCTTTTAAAGATCAGTTTTGTGTGCAGTGTTGAGTGTATGAAAGTACTTCAAAGTAAATCAACACAAGAGTTTATAGTGGTTCAGAGACTCAAGCTCCTACATCCACTTTCCCTGATTTAACAGGATAATTCCTTCACTCTTGGAATTAACTTGTTTTATAGTGCCAAGGTGCACTTGATCAAGAACACCACTCTTTGGTGAATTGATCCCTAGGATGTCTAGAGTCCTAGTACCCTCTTCTCAACTCAGAGCTGAACTGTTCTTCTCTTAACAGTCAGCTCCTACCACTTCTACTACTACAACCTTCTCAGTTTCTCACTTGAAAGGTATAAGGGTTGAAGTAAGGTTCAAACTAATGAGATATCCTTTACTATGAAGGTCAGTGTATAAGGATAGGATATCTCTCTAAGCTTGTATGGATATACAATGGGCTTAGCTTAGAATAAAGTGTATGAAGACTAAGATAGTCTCTTTTAAAGCTTGAAAGCACTTTGACTTGTAGGATAGTTGGATTTTCTTGTCAAGATTGAGGTACTTCAAATGGTCTTCACACTTTTGTATTTATAGACAAATTTGAGGATTTGCCCGTTGGAGAGGCAGCCCCAAATTGCTATAAATGTCTTCCTTGAGTTCTTCAAAACTGGAAGACAGATTCTTGATAGTGACATGTCCTCATTTGGGAAATAAACGACTGTATAGACTTTGTCTTCATTCTGCAGCACTCTTCCCAATGTTTGACTTCAAGATTCACTTGTTTGAGCATGGACATGGCTTCTGAAGGTTGATCCAATGATAGGACAACACTCCTTATCAAATGGACAACTCGGCTTATCACTATCAGCAGACTTTGCTTATCAGCATAGTTGACTTGCTCTTTTTCAGATGACTTGGCTCTTTCCCTTTGCTCCATTTGGATGTGATCTTAGCATGATTCATTGAAGATCTTTTAGGGTATAGTTGTCTTGAATTCTTCAGCATAGTTGGTGTTTAAACTTCAGAGCACTTGTTCTGGTTTAACTTTGCTAAGACAACTCTGCTAAACATTTCTTCAGCATACTTGTCCTTCAGTAGATTTAGCAATCTTTCCAGAATTTGAGCCTTGAGGGTACTTGATCTTGATAGACTTCAAAGCATATGTTCCCCCTCAAATTGTGCATCTATTCAACTAAGAGCTGCCTAACACATCAGCTTCTCATCTAGCCTTATGCTATATGTTCTAACATTCTTAGAACATATTCTTCCTTGACTTAGGCATGTCTCAGAGGGTTTTGGTATTAAATCAAAATACTTCTCATTTTATTCCCAACAATTTCTCCCTTTTTGATGATGCCAAAACCTATACAATCTATGCAAAGGTGACTTGTCTATACCTATTACATTTATCTTCAGAGGGCATGACTAGAGTCAATTTTCCTGAAAAAGAATGTGTTAGTGTATTCACCATTCATGTTGCAAATAGGTTTCAAGAATAGGCATAAAGAGATTTCTGTAACAATGTTTCTTGATTCAAAATGTGTTCAACTATCATTCATTTGAAATACATTACAAGCATGTTGATAGTTGAAACTAACATATCAGAGCATGAGTCTAAACATTATTGCATCATTCATAATGGATCAGAGCATATACTTATCACTTGATAATTTCCAGACTTATGATTATCAGAGCAAATAACTTATCAACCTAAATTAGACACATCAGCATAGTTGACCAAATCACCAATTTAGCAACCAAGTTAAGTTTTCATCCATTTCAGCATATAAGAGTCAGGAAAATTTAGCCATTTCAGAGATCATCTTCTTTAGGTGACACCATCCCATATTGTGCCCACACTCTTCTTTTTAGCTCCATGGCTTCCTGGTTGGTTCCTTTTGGTCCAAGTACCATCTTGTTCAACTTAACAATTTCTAGGAATTCTTGGAGAATCCTAGACTGATCAATCCATCCTTCCAGCTTGGGAGGCATATAGATGATTGGCTTGGGAGCAGTGAATTCAATCCTTGCAAGATCAGCAGTTGCAAGTAGCTGTTGATATAGCTCTCTGAAGTATTCAATCATGAATTCAGCAAAGGTGGTGTTAACTTCCCTTCCATTCCACTTGTCAATGACATAATAGTCATAGACAAACTCCCTCTTTGCCTCTTCCCATGAGTCATTCAGCTGAATTGGCACCCATTTATCCAATTGAGGATATTTGGTGTTCATGGGGATCAGTAGCTGTGGCTTCATCTTGCTGTAAGTTGCTCTCCTCCTTCTTGGCTTTTGGAAGTCAGCTCTTCTTTTATCCCTTGCTCTGTTTGCTTCCTCAATTAGATCCATCTTTTCTTTGGCTTTCATCATGGCCAATTTCTGCTGTGTTTCAAGGTCTTTGCCATACCCTTCATGAAACAATTTTGATGGATCATTTAGTACCACAACTTTTGTCTTCTTTGGTCCAGGTCCAAAGCCTTCTTCATATAGCTCTTCCACATCTTCAGCAGCTTTGGCACCTTCAGCAAACATAGTCTCAGCAGATTTGTTAGTTTCAGGAGACTTTGCCTTTTCAGCAATCTTGGTCATTTCAGCAGTTTTGGCCTTTTCAGCAGCTTTGGGCTTCTCAGCAGTTTTGCTCTTTTTGGAGATGGGCTTTTCCTCCTCAATTCTGAACTCAAGAGGAAGTTCTAGGCTGTTGGGGAAGTCAGTGAATGTTTCATCTTTTCTTTTGTTCCCCTTGGCCTTCTTGATTTGGCCTCTGGTTTGGACACCTTCAGTACCTTTGTCCAAACCAAATACTTCTCCTCCTGTTCTCTGCTGAAATCTAGCCCTTTCTTCCAGTGCTGATGCCATAGAAGCTTTCATTGCTATGGCTAGTTGCTCTTCTTCATCAAGATCTTCCAAGTTTAACACTGCTTGCTCTTTGCCCTTATCTTCAGTAGCCTTTTCCTTGCCCTTCTCTGAACCACAAATAACCAAGGCACCTTTGGCCCTTGCTCTTTCCCTTTCCCCCTTTTTGGCAGCATCAAAGCACTGAGGCTTGAGCTCACTCATAGTTGTAGCCATCAGGGATTGGGCTAGGTTTAGAGATTTCATCTCTTCCAGCAGATATACATTCTCATCATGTATATTCTGCATTCTATCACTGCTCAAACTAAGGAAAGCAAGAACAGGCTTCATTTTTTGCTCAACAACCTCCTCCAAGGTTGCTTTCAGAGATGCATCCAATTGGGCCTTTAAGAGCTCAGTGAGGTTGGCCACTGCACCTTCAGCAATGTTGGCCATTACTTCTTGTGAAAACTTTTCAGATGCAGCCTTCACCATTGCTAGCCTTTGTTCCTCAGCTCTTTTCTTTTGCAATGCAGTTTTCTTTCCAAAAGCTTGCTTGACAGTCAGTCTGAGAGCTTTGACATTTGCATTGTGATTTTCTCTCAGCAGCTTCTGTTCCTTCTTGACCTCTTCTGAGATGGACTCCATGGTGGATTTGGCTTTTTGAACCTCAGTGGAAATGGTTTGGAGACCAGTTTCCACTCTACTTATCCTTGCTTCCAATGTAGGGAGCACTACATCTTCAGAGCCAGTTAATCTCATCTCCACAGATGCTAGAGTTCTTCCTTGCTTATTCAATGCTCCAGATGTTTCAGCATGAGCAGATTGGACTTGATGAGCCAAGGAGTCCAACTTTTCTGATTGCATCTCAAGCAGGGCTTGTGCTGATCCAGAATCTACTTGAATGAGTGCATCTGTTAAGAACTCATCTGCAAAGATTTGGTCAAGAGAAATACCTGCAATGTCAGAGAGATCAAAAGGGTTAGTGAACAAACACTCATCACCCTCAATATTTTTTGCATAAGACTCTGATACATCAACATTCTTCTTCTCATTTTTAACTAATTATTTTCTTCCTACAGAAATAATGTGCTCACTTAAGGAATCAGGCCTCCTTTCATCAAGGGATTCTTGAAGTTCAGATTTGACTTCAAGAATAACCTGTCCTTCCTCACTTTTACCACCCTCTATTTGTGGTACACTCACAATCTGAGTAATTACTACCTCTCTATCATCCACAACACCCTCTGGTTTTTCACCTATATTCTCCTTTTCAACTCCTTCATTTAAACCTGCATCAACTCCACCTTCAACAAGGTTCAGAGATGGCAGTTGTGGGGAGATCACAGTGCTTCTATCAACAGCCACTGAGTCATCCTGAATGGGTAAGGGCTGATCAGTGTCCAACTCTCCTGACACTGAATAGGCCTTAACCAAACTAGCCTCTAAAATATGAACCTCAACATCTTTAGGCTGTGCCTCAGGTTCAGATGAACCTTCATTGGCAGATGTGTCCTTGGCTGTGTCACCAACTTTGTTCAACACCTCTGAGGATACAGAGCCTTTCCTAACATAGGTAACAAGAGGTTCTGAGAACCTGCTAGTTTTAGAAGGTTTGGGTTGGGAAGGTTCAGGGAGGTTGGTCTGGGAGGGTTCAGGGGGGTTGTCTTGAGGAGGGTTTGAAGGGTTGGAAGGATCATCATTTCCATCATCACTTGAACTGCTATCAGGGTGCCTTATTCCCTTAGAAATTCTCTCCTTTTCTTCATCAATCTTTGCTGCTACTAGCTTGGCAAAAACTTCCTCATCAGTGAGGAATCTTGTCCTGACTACACCAACAAAGTGTAGCAATCTACTCTCCTCCACTTGCCACCAGTTTGCACCCTTATCTTGGATGACTTGAGAGATCTCCATCATTGTTTTGTTGTCCTTGACATCTACTAGCATTCTCAAGTCATGGAACATCTTCTGAATTATAGGAAATTCAGCAAGCTGTGGGTACAAGCTATCCACAGTAGCTCTAGCTCCACCTCTGAACATACTTTCATAAGTATACTCCTCCTCATTCTCATTGGATTGAGAACTTTGGGCTATAGGGGAGTTGGCTGTGGTTTCATTAAGTGCAACTTCAGGCAAGTTGAGTTTAGGAGGGTTGGCTTCAAAAGGGTTGAGTTCAATTGAAGGTACCTCAGTTGCTTTTAAGAGCAATGATTCAGAGGGGGCATTGCTCAGGGGGATTGGCTCATGAAGTGCATGTTCTAAGAGTTTGGAATAATTTAGCATAGATGAGTCAAGAGGGGACAGGAGCCTTGTCTCATCCACTGCTAAGTCTGCAAGCACATCAATGCCACTTCTTTGCACACTCCCTTCTGGAGAATATCTCTTAGTAAGATTGATATGGGTGATAGGTTGGTTGGAAGGGGTAACATGGGTTTCAGGGGAGTTGGGGTCTGGATTTTGGGTTTCAGGGAGGTTGGCTTCTAAGGGTTGGCCTTCAGGGACTTTGAACTCTGGGGTTCCAGAACCAGAAGAGTTGGTCCTGGACTTAGATTTTGTCCTGCTTTCAGCCCTGCTCTCCCTTAGAGCAATTTGAAGGGACCTTTCTTCCTGAAGCTCCAGCACCTTCTCAGTGAGCTTGGCTCTCCTCTTGCTAGCCCTACTGCTTCCACTTCCTTCCTCATCTTTCTCAGGGATAACTTCCCTGGGCCTCTTATCACCTTTCTTCTTCTGCCTTGTCTCATTATACTTCAGCCTCAACTCTTCTGAGTGGTCAGAAGGCACATTCACTCCCTCTTCTGCCACTTCATCAACTTCAATTGAAGCTCCTGAGGCTTCTTCTGATAGTACTTGAGACATTTTCTTGGTCTTGACAGCCCTGCCCTTAGTTCTTTTCTTCATTTTGGGCTTCTCTTCAACCTTTTCAGCAGGTTTGGCCATCAACAACCTCCTTTCCTCAGTCTTCTTGCTTAGCTTCCTGAACATCACTTTCTGAGCAGGGAGGGGTTTTGCAAAGGTTTGCATTTGGGAATAATGGGAAAACTTTTCAATCAACAAGCTTGCCCTGGTGCAATACTTGAGTTTCCCTTCTAGAACCACCTTTTGTGTGTTCACCTTGAACTTAACTTTCTCCTTCATCATCTCAGAAAGGATGAAGGTCCTCCAATCAAACTTGATGCCCTTGTCACTGGCATCAATTACTGCAGCCATGATTCTGATTCTTGGAGCACTTACTTGCTCCAAGCTGCCAGTGTTGCTCAAAATACTTTTTGCAACAACCTCAAACAAATTGAGGAACTTAGGCTTGAGGGTCCTTTTGTGTTGAGTAGATGAAATTGGTCCTGGAACAAGGAGCCAATCTTGTGCAATCTCTTCCTCATGGCCATTGCCATAGAACTCAGGATTCCTCCCTTCATAAGGCAATCTAAAAGCAGCATCTACATCTTCCTCAAAGAATTTCACTTTGTGAAATCTCTCTTCCTCTTCTCCTTCAGCCCTGTAGGAGAGCCTTGTGGTGACCTCACCATCTTCTGGCTTTCCTCTCCATTTTAAGAAGGCAAAGAACTCAGCCATATAGGTTTCCAAACAAGAATCAGGCTTCTCTTGCATAAATTTCTGTAGGCCTGCTCTTCTCAGCCATCTCAAGGTTGGAGTACTTTCTGGATCTTTACTCTCAAAGGATAGAATAGGCTCAAAAATCAAATTATTTTTGTGGCTTAGGTAGCCAAAATCAAGGTCCAAGTCCTTGTTGGTGAAATCTACAATCATCTCAGTTCTTACTTTGGGAGCCATTGAAGAATGGTGAAAGATTTTGAGAGTGTTTGAGAGAGTAAGAAAAACTAGGGTTTCAAAGAGTTTGAATGCGTGGGGAAGAATGAAGTGAGTATGGCTTCTTAAGACTTGTGAATATTCCAAAAGGAATGTATGTCAATGAGTAGGTGAAGTCTTAAGGCAATTCAACGGTTAACAAAAATGGAAATCCAAAATGGACGGCCAAGATCAATTTCAGGGGAGTTGGCCAGTTTGATCCAATGGTCAAAAATCAATGGACCAGTGAGAACTGTTTTTATTCAAAACGTGGTTGGAGTTTTAATGTTTGTTTAAAGCTGGGGGGTTTTCAAGGTAGATCATGTCCCAAATGGTTTAATGCAAACAAGAGTTAAATCTTGGAATTTAATGCATTGAAAGTGACTTTTTGGGTAGGGGACAAGTTGAATCCTTGAAAAGGTGATATCTTGAAAAGGAATGAGGTAGATTTTGAAATAGGCAATGATTACCCAAAATATGTGCTTATCAAACCTAGATTTGGTTTGATAGCCAAGACAACTTATCTGACCCTACATGGACAAGTGTCCTGAAAAGATGTGGACAACTGTCCTGAATTCCAATGGACAAGTGTCCTGATAAATGGAGGTCATCTCTTCTGAGTTTCAGTAGACTTGACCAAGTCTGCTGAAGTTTGAATTTAGTTCCCCCTTAAAGAATAAACTCCTTTGGACTCATTTGTCCAACTTCCCTGGATCAAGTAGACCCAACTCTGCTGATAGTTCCAGAAACCTTGCCTCTGCAAGTGGTTTTGTCAATATATCAGCTTTTTGATGATCTGTGTGGATTTTAACCAATTTGATATCCTTCTTCTCCACATGGTCTCTAATGAAGTGATGCTTGATGTCCACATGCTTGCATCTGGTATGCAATACATAATTCTTTGATATTGCAATAGCACTGTTGTTGTCACAGAAGATTGGCACTTCAGTAGAGTTGACATTGTAGTCTCTTAATTGTTGTCTCAACCAAAGAATCTGAGCATAACAACTTCCAGCAGCAACATATTCAGCTTCAGTGGTGGAGGTGGCCACAGTGTTCTGCTTCTTAGAGAACCAAGAAATGAGCTTGTTCCCTAAGAATTGACATGTCCCTGAGGTGGACTTTCTATCAATTCTACATCCTCCATAGTCAGCATCTGAGTAACCAGTGAGCTCAATGTTGTCATCAGTAGGGTACCAAAGGCCTAGATTCTCAGTGCCTTTGAGATACCTCAAGATTCTCTTAGCAGCCTCTAGATGGCTTTTCTTAGGATTTTCTTGGAATCTTGCACAAACACCTACTGCAAAGGTGATGTCAGGTCTTCTTGATGTGAGGTAGAGGAGTGAGCCAATAATTCCTCTATATTCAGTAGAGTTGGTTGAAACACCACTCTCATCTGGATCCATCTTCCAATTTGTGTTCATTGGAATCCTTACTGGCTTGCTGGTTGTACACCCAAATTTCTTGATCATTTCTCTGGTGTACTTAGCTTGGTTGATGAAAATTCATTCCTTTGATTGCTTGACTTGTAAGCCCAAGAAAAAGTTCATCAGACCCATCATGGACATCTCAAACTTGCTTTGCATGAGCTTGGAGAACTTCTCATTGGGGGATCCAAATATGATGTCATCCACATATATTTGGACAAGCAAGATGTCCTCTCCTTCAGTGATTCTGAAGAGAGTTCTGTCCACAGTTCCTTTGGTAAAGCCGTGATCCAAGAGGAATTGTGATAGAGTATCATACCAGGCTCTTGGAGCTTGCTTGAGTCCATATAGAGCTTTCTTCAGTCTATAGACTTGGTTTCCAACTTCAAAACCAGGTGGTTACTCCACATAGACTTCTTCTTTTAAGACTCCATTCAAGAAGGCACTCTTGACATCCATTTGGTACACTTTGAACCTCTTGTGGGCTGCATAGGCTAAGAAGAGTCTGATTGCTTCTAGCCTTGCCACAAGTGTAAAGGTCTCATCATAGTCAATGCCTTCGGATTGGCAGTAGCATTTTGCCACTAATCTGGCCTTGTTTCTGACAATCACATCATTCTCATTCTTCTTGTTCTTGAACACCCACTTGGTTCCAATAACATCTTGATGTGAAGGTCTACCCACCAGCTCCCAAACATCATTTCTGGTGAATTGGTTTAGTTCTTCCTGCATTGCTGTGATCCAGTTTGCATCTTGAAGTGCTTCATCAATGTCTTTTGGTTCCTGTTCTGATAGGAAACAACAAAACAAAGCACTTTCACCATGAAATTTTCTGGTTTTGACTCCTATACTTGGATCACCAAGTATCAGATCAGTAGGATGGTCAGACAACCAAGTCCTTCTTTTGCTGATCCCTTCAGTAGAGTTGTCCTCTACTAAAGTTGAGTCACCAGTGTTATAGAATTTAGGATAATTGAATGCAGGGTCTAATTCAGGATCATATTCAGGGATGTTGTCCTCAATGTCAGGGACATTGGCATTTTCAACATTTATGGTTCCCCCTGGAATATTAGATCCATTAACTACCTCAGTAGAGCCTGCTTCTTCATTGATAGTTGTTACCTGAGTGTGAACTAGGATTTGATCATTCAGTTCACCATTTCCTTCAGTGGGGTTTGCTTCAGGGATATTGCCTTCAGGATTGTTGTCTAGTATTGTGTTTTCAGGAAGGTTGGCTTGGACAACATCTATGAATACAATGTCCTTGTCTTTTAGGCTCAATCTGGTTGTTCTTTGTGTGATCTCTTCAGTATCCAGGTTGTTATTCCTGATCTCAAAGATGGATTCATCAAACACAACATGAGGTGTTTCTTCCACAATTAGGGTTTTACAATTATACACCCTGAAAGCTCTACTAATTTGGGAATATCCAAGAAATATCCCCTCACCAGCTTTGCTGTCAAAGGCTTTTAATTGTTCTTTCCCATTGTTGTGAATGAAACACTTACAACCAATTATGTGAAAGTATGACACTTTAGGCAACTTCCGTTCCAGAGTTCATAAGGGGTTTTGCCTTGACCCTTAGTGATTAAACATCTGTTTTGAGTATAACATGCAGTGTTTATAGCTTCAGCCCAAAACCTCTTAGGTAGATTAGAATCAACAATTAATGTTCTAGCAACTTCTTTTAGAGTTCTATTCCTTCTTTCTGCAACTCCATTCTGCTGGGGTGTTCTAGCTGCTGAGGTTTCATGAGCTATTCCATTTAGTGTGCAATACTCATTGATGTAAGAGTTAATGAACTCAGTGCCTTTATCAGATCTTATCTTGATTATGTTCAGGCTCTTTTCATTAGACAATCTCTTTAATAGTTCAGGGAGTTTGACTTGTGTTTCCTTCTTATTAAGGAGAAATACTACCCATGTGAACCTAGAGAAGTCATCTACTACAACCAATGTGTATTTTCTACCATTTATGCTTGAAGGGGTAATTGATCCAAATAACTCTATATGTAAAAGTTCAAGTACCCTTTCAGTAAAGATGACTGGTTTTCCCTTGAATGAGGCTTTAATCTGTTTCCTTCTTGACATGATTTACATATATGTTCTTTAATGAAAATCTCATTAGGTAGTCCTTTTACCGATGCATTCCTAGAAAGTTTGTTCATTGATTTAAAGTTCAGGTGGTTTAGCCTTTTATGCCATAACCAGCTTTGTTCATTTGAGCTCTTAGCAATGAAACATGCAGCATCAGTAGACTTGTCCCAGTCAGCAAAATACACATTTCCTTTTCTAGTTCCAGTCAGTAGAATTTGTTGAGTTTCATCTTTAATTAAGCATTTTCCACTTGAGAACTCAACATTAAAACCTTTATAAAAAAACTGACTTATGCTTAGCAAATTGTATTTGAGACCAGCCACATAAGATACATTGGATACCTTGATATTACCAATTATCAAGGTGCCATAACCTTTTGTTGTTGCTTGTGAGCTGTCTCCAAAGGTGACATTTGGGCCTTCTTTTTTAGTGAAATCAGTGAGGAGTTCTTTGTTTCCAGTCATGTGCCTTGACCATCCACTGTCAAGATACCATGCTGACTTTTTGCTCATACTCCTCATCTTCTTTTGGCCCTTAGGTACCTGCAATTAGCAAGTTTTAGGTACCCTTTGAATTTTGGGTCCTGAGAGGTTAGCTGTACCTTTAGGAACCCAAACTTGCCTAACTACCCTGATTGATTCAAAGTGGCTAAGTTGTTTTCCTTGTGCATCAACATACACTGTTTTTCCCTTAAATGCCTTTGGGAAAGTATGTGTGAAAATGTTGACTCTGTAAGTTTCAGGAGAGTTGTCAAATCTCCTGAACTTATGAGTCCTTTATGAGGCTTGAGGAAATCTTTGAGGGAAGGCATTCTTATGACCATTACCCTTTAGCTTGAAGGGCTTTTGTTGTCTCATTTTATTTTGCCTTTGAGGATAGTTGTCCTTATGTCTGTGCAGCTGAGGCTTCCTCAGTAGAGTTGGCCTAGGCTGATCATACCTTGGATAACTCCTCTGAACATTGTTTAAGAGAGTTGCCCTTCCATTGGGTCTACTCTGCTGACCAACATTCCTCTTATGTTCAGGAGCCTTGACCTTTTCCAAAGGTTTGGGCCTAGTCTCCTGAAGCACTTGAGTGGGCATTTCATTTATTTTGTGTTGGGATATAAATTCACCCTAAGCCCCACTTGATGTTAGAATAGTTTTGATGGCCAAAACACTTAGAGTTTATAAATGTAATAGGATCAGCTGACTTTGTATATAACAGCTTAGACTAGTCTTGTGTGATCAACTATATTAATATCAGCTGATTAGCACAGCCCCGGCTTACATGCGCATCCTTAAGATGAGAAGAGTAGAAGACATGAAGATTAGAAGATCCTTGAAGACCAGATAAGTAAGGTGCTTGTATACCTATTTAACTGATGGAGTCCAAGATTGAAGATGGCCTAAAAAAAGTTACTGAATTGCCAGATCAGAAGAGTGCTACTCGACTGATATCAGAAGACAGAAGACTTAAGGCAAGACGAGTAGTCAGAAGACTATGCGTGAAGATCAGAAGACTAAGTGCTCGTCCAGGACTCGGCTGATTCCCAAAGTCATCTTGGAATTTGAATGAAGACTTACCTTACTTAGAAGATTGACATGATCCCAGGATTGAAGCAATCAAGCAACTGGAATCAAGGAATCAAGCCAATATGGAAAGATTGCCCCAACGGCTAGTCAACTCCAACGGCTAGTTGCAGCAATCATCCCTATAAATACAAGAGGATGAGAAATCACAAGCACGAAGTCACAACGAGAGAATTCAACAAGCTAAGCAAGCAATCAAGCAAAAAGCCATACTGTTTTAAGAGTTCTCCAAGAGCCAGAATCCATAAGAACATCCCTAACTCTTAAGTGATTTCTATCCAACCCAAGAACCTGAATCGTATTCATATTGTAAATCCATTGATTTAGGCATAGTGGTTAAGCATATTATAAGCTTGAACCATTAGTTGGAAACATTCAACAACCGCAAATCCCCACCGAAAGGTTAAAGTTTTTGAACCCCTGCAAAGTGCAAGTGCTTACAATCACTTGTGGAGACCGTAGCAGTTAGGACTGCTCATATCTCAAAGTCCTACCCTTGGGACTATAAAGGACAAGCCCTTGTAATTTTTGGTAAATTAAAGGGATTAAACATCACGTTAGGACGTGAGAGTGGACGTAGGATCGTATATCCGAACCACTATAAACCTGGTGTTATTTATCTTTCTGCACTTTACATTATTGTCATTTCCATACATTTTATATAGTGCATACTGTGATTTCAACTATCTTCAAATCAAGGCCATAACTTTCAAACCAGCATCAGTTGAGTATTTTCATTAAGTAAACAACTTGGCATTTTCAAAAGAAACTAAAGAACGAGTCTAATCAAGGCCTACCTAACTTCCGCATATAATCTCTTCATCAGATCACTATAGTCATCTGGACCAGCAGACCTGTAGTCCAGTTGACATAGAAATCAGAAGAGGTTCCCAACTCTCTTGAAAAAAAAAGTTTTAAAGTCTATTCACCCCTCCCCTCTAGACTTTAATCCCATTCACTACTCGTTCAGGGACCAACAAGTGGTATCAGAGCAGTGGTTCTAACGGACTACTGTCTTTAGATTATCAGAAGACTTGAGGGAGTCTTTCTGTAGTCCTCTTGAACAAATCTTTTTCTTTTGAAAAACTTGTTTCTGAAAAACTCATACAGCATGAGTGCTAATATGCGTAAGTTGCCTAAGTTTTCAGTGGAGGATTATGATTACTGGAAGATCAGGATGAGGAAGAATCTCACATCAGTCCACTACAAGATGTGGTCAGTAATCACAGAAGGCCCAATCACCATCATGGCAGTCAACACAGCAAATGGTGATCCAGAAGTTCCAGTTGGAGAACTTGCCCCCAAGCCTATGAAGGACCTCACACCAGAAGAGATGAAGCAATCAAATCTTGACAGCACTGCTCAAGATTATATCATGCAAACTCTTTCAAATGAGTACATTGCAAAAGTAATCAATTGTGAAACAGCTAAAGATATGTGGGATGCTCTAGCACTTCTCTGTGAAGGAACTGAGCTGATCAAGGAAAGTAAGCTATCAACAACAGTTAAGAAGTTTGAACACTTCAAGATGCAGCCAGAAGAATCTATTGATCAGCTAGACAATAGATTTACCAAGATCATAAATGAGATTGAATCCCTAGACAAGAAATACACAAATAGAGAGAAAAACTTGAAGATTTTAGACTCTCTAACCAAGAAATGGAGACTCAAAAAGACCATCAACAAAGATACTCAAGATATCAAGATATGGTCTACTCAAACTCTGTTTCAGAACCTCAAAGCTCATGAGTATGATCTTGAAAGAGAAGAAAACTCAGAAAATGATGAGCCTACTGCAACCCCATCTACCTCCAAGACTGTAGCTTTCAAGGCAGCAAATACAAAAGCTGCAAGCACCTCATCTGGCAAGACCTCACTGAAAACAAAAGACTTTGAAGGATCAGATATGAGTCTGAAAGAGCAAATGGCTCTTATGATCAAGAGATTCGAAAGGGTGAACACTCTCAACAGCAAATATAGAAAATTCTACAAGAATTATAAGAGAGGTGGTTCATCCTCTAGAGAATCTAGAGAAAGAACACCAGAAAGGTATCCTAGAAAGGATGTGGAGTCATCTGACAGCCGAGGCTCCAGAAGAAGAGATGCCACTCCTCCAAGGAAAGGCAGTTCAAATCAAAAACCTGGAGCATGCTTCAATTGTCGCAAACCAGGACATTATGTCTATGAATGTCCTGAGCTGAATTTTGATGACAAAGAAGAAAGAAGGCCAAGAAGAGACAGAAGAAATTCAGATAAGCAAGCAATGGTGACTGAAGAATCTGAATATCAAAGTGATGAACTTCCTACATCACCAGACTGTCAAATCTTCTCAGATGATTCAGATGATCTAGCTATGATGGCCATAGGTGAAAATGAGGTAAATTTCTACACTACTACTTTCCATTCACCTATGTTTTGACAAACAGATGATATAAACTCATCTGAAGGCGAATCAGAAGACACCTATTATCAATCTTTAAGAAAAGTAAAAGGTGATCTGGATATTGCCACTAGAGCTTTTATAGAAGTGGAAGAGGAGAACAAGGATCTAAGGAAAGAAATTGCTAAGTTGAAAAGGACTAAGTTTGATAACACCCCTGAGTTGGTCACAATGAATGAAAGATTGACCAAAGAAGTGGAACTTCTTAAGAAAGAAAATACCACAATAACTCAGCTGTATAAGGGGATGTTAGAAACTCAAGCTTTAGAAACTAAGGAATTTCATTCACTACAATCTAAGTTCGATGATCTCTTCCAAGCACACAAGCTCTTAGAAAAGGAGAATGAATGCCTAAATAAAAAAATATCAGAGTTCAATAAAGCATCTACTACTATTGAAAGTATCTCTGAATATTATAGATCAAATGGCAATAAGATGGGTTTTGGCTATGAACTTAATCCATCAACATCCTCTCCAGCTGGGGGTAGTACACCTAACAAGTGCACTACTCAGACACATTAAAAGAAGGTGAGTGTTCTAAACACAATGAACCTAATATGAACCAAAAGGCATCTGTACCAGCTAAGGCTAACTATCCCAACACCAAAAATGGTAAAAGACAAGATAACCCCAAGCCTGTACAGAGGAACAACAAACAGCCTAGACCATCTCGTTTGAGACAGTCTCAGCTGTATGCTGCTCCAGCCAAGAAGAAGAAATCTTCTTCACACAAATCTGTTCTCTTTGCACCCCCTATCTCTTATGATATTGTGAGAACAGAGGAGTATGATCCATATAATCGTGTACATCGTCCAGCTAATGCACCCAGGCCGAATGTAACTAGTCAAAAGATAATGTATGTACACTCCTATAAGAGGAAACCATTTGACTATTACTTAGCTGACACAAGTAACAAATCAGACCAGTCCAAGGTGTTAACTGGTAAGATTTGGTTCTGTGATGCCCGAGGGAAACAACTCAAGTGTTCAAGGTTGTTCAAACGACCAATGTATATGTGGGTTCCCAAGGGTAGTACTAACACCCAAGGACCCAAGACAAAATGGGTACCTAAGACTTAACCTTTCGTGCAGAAAAGGAGGGACCTATACAGAAAATGAGGTCTAGCAGGAGAAACATGGTACATAGATAGTGGATGCTCAACTCATATGACTGGAACCAAAGCCCTGCTGACCAACTACACAAAAAAGAAAGGTCCAAAAGTCTACTTTGGTGATAACGCGCACGGTAACACAAAAGGATATGGCACCCTTACAAATGGTGACATTGAGGTACATGATGTATCATATGTAGAAGGTTTAAAGTTTAATTTATTATCTGTTTCTCATTTCTGTGACACTGGTTATTCAGTAAAATTATCTAAAGATAAGTGTCTCATAAGTGACAAAAGAACAAAACAAAACCTTCTAACAGGATCTAGAAAAGGAAGTATGTATCTTGCAAATTGGAACAGTTGTCCTAAGGATACATGTCTGCTTGTGAAGAGCCCTAAAGATGTCAGCTGGCTATGGCATAAACGTCTTAGTCATCTGAACTTTAAGACTATGAACAAGTTAGCAAAGGAATCCTTAGTTAATGGTCTGCCTAATGAACTCTACTGTAAAGATCAGGTTTGTGATGCATGTCAACAAGGAAAGCAAACAAAGGTCTCCTTCAAGACCAAGAAGACAGCATCAACCAGCAGAGCTCTTGAATTGCTTCACATGGATCTTTTTGGACCAATCACTCCAACTACACTTACAGGGAGGAAGTACACTCTCATTGTTGTAGATGACTACTCCAAGTTTACTTGGGTTGTCTTCTTATACAAGAAGAGTGAAACTCAGCAGAGACTTCCTGAACTATTAAAGAGGATCCAAGTAGAGAAAGGAGAACCAATTGTTAAAATTAGAAGTGACAAAGGCACTGAATTCATTAACTCTTATATTATTGCCTATTGTACCTCTAATGGTATTCAGCATGAGACAAGTGCAGCAAGAACACCACAACAGAATGGTGTAGCTGAAAGAAGAGTCAGAACACTAAAAAAGCTACAAGAACACTCCTTGCTGAATTCTCAACTCCTAAAAGGCTATGGGCAGAAGCCATCAACACAGCTTGCCACACTCAAAATAGGTCAGGTATTCACAAAATTCATGAGAAAACCCCATATGAACTGTGGAAAGGAAGAAAACCTAGGGTATCTTGCTTTCATATATTTAGTTGTAAGTGTTTCATTCACAACAATGGGAAAAGTAAGTTGAATGCTTTTGATGCCAAAGCAGATGAGGGGATATTCTTGGGATACTCCTCAACTAGCAAAGCATTTAGAGTACTCAACAAACGAACCCTTCTTGTGGAAGAAACACCTCATGTTGTTTTTGATGAATCTTGTGAAAAGAGTGCAGTACAAACAGACTCAGCTGTAGATCAGATGAAGAAACTAGTGATCAAGTCCAGACCAGATGAGTTTATTGAAGTCAATGAACCATTTCCTGAAGAACCAGAGGAGGATAAACCACACAGACCAGTCACTAGATCTCAAACTCAAGCTGAGCAAGCTGACCAAAATCAGGATGCAACAATCCCAAATGCAAGGGGGAATGATCTCTTTGACACACAAGATACAGATGATGATCGACCTAATCAAGTCAACCCTCCTGATGGCACTAGAACAGATGAGAATCCAAGCTCATCTAATGCTGATACACCCGTGAGGCATACATGGAGGAACAACCATCCATCAAACCTCATCTTAGGAGGAGCAGACTCAGGTGTCAAGACCAGAAGACAACTGAATCAGAACCCCCAATCATCTATGTTCTGCTGGTGTGCTTTCCTGACCAACATTGAACCAGCTGACATAGAAGAAGCAATGACAAATAGCAATTGGATCACTGCTATGCAAGAAGAACTAAACCAATTCGAGTCCAGAAGGGATCTTCATCAATCAGTCCAAGTATACCAAAAGCCTATTAGAAAGATTCAAAGCTCTACAAAGCAAGACTACTAGAATTCCAATGATGACATCTTTCAAAATGGAACCAGATGAGTCTGGACAGGTAGTTGATCAAGCTGAATATAGAGCACTTATTGGATCTCTACTATACCTTACAGCCAGCAGACCAGACATAACATTTGTTGTAGGAGTATGTGATAGGTTTCAAGCAAACCCAAAGCAAAGTCATCTAGAAGCAGCAAGGAAGATTCTCAAGTACCTAAAAGGAACAGTCAACCTAGGACTATGGTACCCTGCTGATGACAATCTAGATTTGAGTGGTTACTCTGACTCAGATTATGGTGGATGCAGAATAGATAGGAAGTCCACATCTGGAAACCTGTCAATTCCTAGGCAACAAATTAATTTCATGGTTCTCAAAGAAGCAAACATCAGTTGCAACCTCCACCACTGAGGCAGAATATATGGCAGCTGGAAGTTGTTGTAGTCAGCTGCTCTGGCTAGTTCAACAACTCAAGGATTACAATGTTGAGGCAAGAGAAGTCCCTATCTACTGTGATAGCAGCAGTGCCATTGCTATCACTCAAAACCCAGTCCTCCACACAAGGTGCAAGCATGTCGACATTCGACACCATTTTATAAGAGACCACCTTGAAAAGAAGGACATCAAGATGGAGAAAATTCACACAAATATCCAAAGAGCAGACATCTTGACTAAGCCCCAAGCTGAAGAAAGATTCAAGACCCTATGCTATAGCTTAGGACTCCTGGATCCAAGCACATGAAGAGCAAAGATCGGCTGAAGACCTCAGCTGATACAATTGCAGTAGACTAGGAGGATCAGATGAGGTGAATAGACACCCTCATCTTCAGGTATGTTTTTCCCGATGAAGACAAATAAAGCTGAGGGAAAACATAGAGTCATTTAATCAAGGGGGAATCCATGATACCTTAAGAATCCTTGATAAATTACTCAATCTTCTGCATTTCATAATATATATATATACATACAGAAGACATGAACAAAGTGAATTGGTATCTATACTTAAGCAATGTATGCCTATGTATGATAATAAACTATTCTTCATAAAATACTTTATCATTATACATACATACAGTATACTATTGAGTTGTACTTAGTTGGATTAATACACCATCCTCACCGACTCAACAGTATGCATGCACTGTACGGATTCCAAATAACTCTTGCTCAAAATTTATAATTTCTGCATTCCATAAGATAGAGTCTGAATTCCTTTAAATGTGAACCCTTAGATCAAGAATCTCATTACTGATCTTAAGAAGTAACTTTTCAGAAATTCAGACCCATCAACTCTATAGTCTTGTCATCTTTCACTCCACTACTTCATTTCTACCCCTATAAAAGGAGGAAGTTATGAGAATACCTAAGAACACAAATTACTAGCTATTATTCTTGTTTCAGGTATGGAGAGAATCGAAAGAAGAGATGGCATGGACATCATCCCTCAACCAAGGTCATGGGTGAAGGAGATGAAGATTTGTCCTGAAGATGGAGATGATGCAGATCAGCATACTTGGCTTACCCCACATAAGTATGCCTATGAAAACTAAAGAAAGGAGAGACGTTCTTGTTGAAAACTAAAGGAAGGAGAGATGCAGAGGACAAAGTAGCAACCAAGCAGAGCTTCTTCTCCAGGGGAAGTTCTACATGGAGAGCTTGTTACCAAAGGCCACTTTGCCAAATCATATCAGGAAGACCAAGTTCCTGTCTTTCTCTTCACACTCCATTGAAGCACCTTCCAATCTTCTCCCTCCTTCAAGAGGAGCGAAGAAATTCAACAAGGACACATTAGATGCTACATCCCATCTGATGATGAGGAACATCCGATGGTGAGGAGCACCTGAACCAGTGGGATACCATCTAGACCAATCCCACATGGTTAAAAGAAGGAGCTAAAAGATCCATCAAACCAGGTTGGATCATCACAGCCGAAAGACCCATCCAACCAGGTTGGATCATCACACAGAAGATTTACTCAGCAAACTTCAATCCTCTACTCAGCTGATCAGAAGACCAACTCAGCTGACCAGAAGACTTTCAAGAAATATCAGCAGACTTTTTGAAGAAATCAGAAGACTTCACTCTGCTGATCAGATCACTTTATTTCAGATCATAATGACTATCTTTGATCATGTAACTTCAATACATAAGGAATGAATTTCACTTATAGAAAACGGCCTTGATGATCAATTCTTGCTAAAATTTAGTCACAACAACTATTTTTGGTAATGATATCATTAGTACTCAATTACTGGTTTGCCAACAAATCATCAATTGACACATGGCAAATTCAGCCGACAAAATTAAAGGAACGAGGCGAAATCAAAGAAGGAAATCTTGGGCTCTACTCCAAAATTGAATCAAAACTGACCGTTGGATTGTACATCTCTCAAGTTTTGCTGGAGTATATACACAAACCCTTATACCTCTTCCAAACCCCTTTTCTCTAACAGTACTCAATTGCTCTCAAATCACTCTCGTCCTGAATATCTTTCCTAAACATTCCAATCCTAAAACTCAACATCCTTAATGGCGATCATTGAAATTTACGACGAGAAGACCAAGAGCACCGGCACTCTTGATACAACAAAGTGGTCTAAAGAAGGAAAGATTTTCACTGAGAATGCTCTGTTTTTCAAGGGCAAGCATACACCTGCGAACAAGGAGATCCTTCTTCACTGCATCAACCTCAACCTTCGTGATTTTCTGGAAGCAGCACCAACAAATGTCTATGAACAAGGCGTGCTGGCTTTCTACTCGAATTCTGTGATGAAGGGATCTCATGTTGAAAGTGTCATAGGTGGACACAGAGTATATGGAGATGTTTACTAGTGGAATAGTCAAGGCTGAGAATGCCTCTGGACTTAAGAAATCACAACTCGACCCCAAATTTCAAACCTTGATGGACATTGCAGGCAAGATGTTGCTTGGTAACACTTTTAGCCATGATGTTGTTACCACTTTGAAGGCTAGAGTTATGGCTGCAATCTGGGATCAGATTGATGGAGATTGGCAAGGGCTATTCTTGGATAGGATTGCTCTTGAGGCCAAGAAGGTTACATTGGACCTCCAATCAAGAGAATGGAAGGTGACATCAACTGTCAGCTTTATCAACAAGCTGAGTGTTATCCTTCCAGAAGTACTCCCAAGGAAGTACAAGATGGGACCTCATAAGACATTCCACTCCTCCAAGTATTATTTGAGAAAGGAGGCCCTTGCTGAGGCAGCAAGGTTAAAGGAGGAAAAGAAGAAGAGATTGGCTGAAGCATCCTCTAAGGATGTTGCTGAGGAAGCAGAAGAGTCTGTTCATGACTCTGCTGAAGAAGAAGAGGAGCCCTCCAAAGAAGAGGCTCAAAAGAAGGTTGCTGAGGACGATGATGATGATAATCAGACCTTAGCACAACGAAGAATCCTGATCAGATCTGGGCTCATCTCCCCATCTGATTCAGATGCCACTCCCACTACCTCTCCTTTGAAGAAGACAGGTATCTCTAATCCCTCTCTCACTATCTCACCTTCTAAACTGTCAAAGGGTCAGAAGAGAAAGAAGAACACTTCTTCTTTCACCAAAAAGAAAAAGAAATCCAGGCTCCCTTCTCCCATGAGCATAGCCCCTATTTCATCATTCAACCCTACTAACGATTCCAACCTATCTGAACCCTCAAACACTGATACCCAAATCCCTGCTGATACTCACACAACAGAGGAACAAGCCCAACCTCAAACAACTCTTGAGTCACACCTGCCTACCCCAGCTGATACTCAAACAGCAGATGACCAAGATCATCAAGCCCAACCTGTTGGTCCTGAAGGGAGTATATAACAAGTGTATGGGAGGGGGGGGGGGAATACACTTGTATGCAAATTCTTTTCAAACTTGATCAAACCAGAGATCAGCAATGTTGTCTTGGACAACTCTGCTGAAGAAGATTAACTCTTCTAAGATAATCAAACTACTGAGTACTATTGAGTACTTAGTTGAATAACTATCTAGGGGAGTTATATGTGCGGAATAGTGGTTGTCCCTTTAAGTTTAGACTCCTTTAGTTTCTGAAATCACTTAGTCAGTTCAATGCAATCCAGTTTAATTTCAGGGAACTTGTCCAATACAGTTTTTGCACAATCTTTAAATATGTATCTTTTGAAAGATCAGTTTTGTGTGCAGTGTTGAATGAATGTAAGTACTTGTAAATCAAATCAACACAAGAGGTTATAGTGGTTCAGAGACTCAAGCTCCTACATCCACTTTCCCTGATTTAACAGGATAATTCCTTCACTCTTGGAATTAACTTGTTTTATAGTGCCAAGGTGCACTTGATCAAGAACACCACTCCTTGGTGAATTGATCCCTAGGATGTCTAGAGTCCTAGTACCCTCTTCTCAACTCAGAACTGAACTGTTCTTCTCTCAACAGTCAGCTCCTACCACTTCTACTACTACAACCTTCTCACTTTCTCACTTGAAAGAGACTTGTTTTATAGTGCCAAGGTGCACTTGATCAAGAACACCACTCCTTGGTGAATTGATCCCTAGGATGTCTAGAGTCCTAGTACCCTCTTCTCAACTCAGAACTGAACTGTTCTTCTCTCAACAGTCAGCTCCTACCACTTCTACTACTACAACCTTCTCACTTTCTCACTTGAAAGAGGTAAGGGTTGAAGTAAGGTTCCAACTAATGAGATATCCTTTACAATGAAGATCAGTGTATAAGGATTAGGATATCTCTCTAAGCTTTGTATGGATATACAGTAAGTTCAGCTTAGAAGAAGTGTATGAAGACTAAGATAGTCTCTTTGAAAGCTTTGAAAGCACTTTGACTTGTAGGATAGTTGGATATTCTTGTCAAGGTTGAGGTGCATCAAATGGTCTTCACACTTCTTGTATTTATAGACAAAATGGAGGATTTGCCCGTTGGAGAGGCAGCCCCAAATTTCTATAAATGTCTTCCTTGAGTTCTTCAAACTGGAAGACAGATTCTTGATAGTGACATGTCCTTATTTGGGTAATAAACGGCTGTTAAGACTTTGTCTTCATTCTGCAGCACTTTTCCCAATGTTTGACTTCTTGTTAAGACTTGGACATGGCTTCTGAAGGTTGATCCAATGATAGGACAACATTCCTTATCAAATGGACAACTCTCCTTATCACTATCAACAGTTTTGCTTATCAGCAAGGTTGGCTTGCTCTTCTTCAGATGACTTGGCTCTTTCCCTTTGCTTCACTTCAAGGTGATCTTAGCATGTTGTATTGAGGTTCTTTAGGGTATGGTTGTCTCTAACTCTTCAGCATGGTTGACCTTCAAACATTAGAACCTTTGTTCTGGTTCAAACTTGCTGAGACAACTCTTCTGGGACAACTCTCCTGATCAGCATATTTGGTCTTTTAGCTTCAGAGCTTTTGTTTTCACACAGAGTTAACCTCTCTGGACAACTCTCCTGATCAGAACATTTGAGTAACCTTGTCCTTTTGAGCTTTACAACCTTGTTTTTGCATGGATACAATCTCTCTGGACAACTCTCCTGATCAAGGCATTTGGTTTTCAATAGAGTATGCTTGTCCTTAGTGTTTGTTCCAGATTTTGAGCCTTGAGGGAACTTGATCTTGATAATCTTCAAAGCATAGGTTCCCCCTCACAATGTGCATCTAATCATCTAAGAGCTGCCTAACATATCAGCTTCTCATCTAGCCTTATACTATGTGTTCTAGCATTTTTAGAACACAATCATCTTGACTTAGGCATGTCTCAGGGGGTTTTGGTATTTAATCAAAACTTATGTCATTTTATTCCCAACACAACCATCTACTGATCTTCAAGTAGAACAGCAACCAGACCAGCAGACTCAAAACCCTGCTGATTCTCAACCTCTAGAAGGTCAATCTCTCTCTCCACCTGAACATATCACTTCCCAAATCCCTGCTGATACTCACACAGCAGAGGAAAACGTTCGTTCCACTCAATCCCCTATCCTCACTGCCCCATCTGCACAAGAAGACTTGGTACCAGCAGACTTGGCTCAAGCTGGCCCTTCTCAACCCCAATTCAGCATGGTGCACTATCCTATGTGCACAAGAGAGAAGATAAGGGTTGGCCTTCTGGGACTTTGAACTCTGGGGTTCCAGAACCAGAAGAGTTGGTCCTGGACTTAGATTTTGTCCTGCTTTCAGCCCTACTCTCCCTTAGAGCAATTTGAAGGGACCTTTCTTCCTGAAGCTCCAGCACCTTCTCAGTGAGCTTGGCTCTCCTCTTGCTAGCCCTACTGTTTCCACTTCCTTCCTCATCTTTCTCAGGGATAACTTCCCTGGGCCTCTTATCACCTTTCTTTTTCTGCCTTATCTCATTATACTTCAGCCTCAACTCTTCTGAGTGGTCAGAAGGCACATTCACTCCCTCTTCTGCCACTTCATCAACTTCAATTGAAGCTCCTGAGGCTTCTTCTGATAGTACTTGAGACATTTTCTTGGTCTTGACAGCCCTGCCCTTAGTTCTTTTCTTCATTTTGGGCTTATTCCCATCATCACTTGAACTGCTATCAGGGTGCCTTATTCCCTTAGAAATTCTCTCCTTTTCTTCATCAATCTTTGCTGCTACTAGCTTGGCAAAAACTTCCTCATCAGTGAGGAATCTTGTCCTGACTACACCAACAAAGTGTAGCAATCTACTCTCCTCCACTTGCCACCAGTTTGCACCCTTATCTTGGATGACTTGAGAGATCTCCATCATTGTTTTGTTGTCCTTGACATCTACTAGCATTCTCAAGTCATGGAACATCTTCTGAATTATAGGAAATTCAGCAAGCTGTGGGTACAAGCTATCCACAGTAGCTCTAGCTCCACCTCTGAACATACTTTCATAAGTATACTCCTCCTCATTCTCATTGGATTGAGAACTTTGGGCTATAGGGGAGTTGGCTGTGGTTTCATTAAGTGCAACTTCAGGCAAGTTGAGTTTAGGAGGGTTGGCTTCAAAAGGGTTGAGTTCAATTGAAGGTACCTCAGTTGCTTTTAAGAGCAATGATTCCGAGGGGGCATTGCTCAGGGGGGTTGGCTCATGAAGTGCATGTTCTAAGAGTTTGGAATAATTTAGCATAGATGAGTCAAGAGCGGACAGGAGCCTTGTCTCATCCACTGCTAAGTCTGCAAGCACATCAATGCCACTTCTTTGCACACTCCCTTCTGGAGAATATCTCTTAGTAAGATTGATATGGGTGATAGGTTGGTTGGAAGGGGTAACATGGGTTTCAGGGGAGTTGGGGTCTGGATTTTGGGTTTCAGGGAGGTTGGCTTCTAAGGGTTGGCCTTCAGGGACTTTGAACTCTGGGGTTCCAGAACCAGAAGAGTTGGTCCTGGACTTAGATTTTGTCCTGCTTTCAGCCCTGCTCTCCCTTAGAGCAATTTGAAGGGACCTTTCTTCCTGAAGCTCCAGCACCTTCTCAGTGAGCTTGGCTCTCCTCTTGCTAGCCCTACTACTTCCACTTCCTTCCTCATCTTTCTCAGGGATAACTTCCCTGGGCCTCTTATCACCTTTCTTCTTCTGCCTTGTCTCATTATACTTCAGCCTCAACTCTTCTGAGTGGTCAGAAGGCACATTCACTCCCTCTTCTGCCACTTCATCAACTTCAATTGAAGCTCCTGAGGCTTCTTCTGATAGTACTTGAGACATTTTCTTGGTCTTGACAGCCCTGCCCTTAGTTCTTTTCTTCATTTTGGGCTTCTCTTCAACCTTTTCAGCAGGTTTGGCCATCAACAACCTCCTTTGCTCAGTCTTCTTGCTTAGCTTCCTGAACATCACTTTCTGAGCAGGGAGGGGTTTTGCAAAGGTTTGCATTTGGGAATAATGGGAAAACTTTTCAATCAACAAGCTTTCCCTGGTGCAATACTTGAGTTTCCCTTCTAGAACCACCTTTTGTGTGTTCACCTTGAACTTAACTTTCTCCTTCATCATCTCAGAAAGGATGAAGGTCCTCCAATCAAACTTGATGCCCTTGTCACTGGCATCAATTACTGCAGCCATGATTCTGATTCTTGGAGCACTTACTTGCTCCAAGCTGCCAGTGTTGCTCAAAATACTTTTTGCAACAACCTCAAACAAATTTAGGAACTTAGGCTTGAGGGTCCTTTTGTGTTGAGTAGATGAAATTGGTCCTGGAACAAGGAGCCAATCTTGTGCAATCTCTTCCTCATGGCCATTGCCATAGAACTTAGGATTCCTCCCTTCATAAGGCAATCTAAAAGCAGCATCTACATCTTCCTCAAAGAATTTCACTTTGTGAAATCTCTCTTCCTCTTCTCCTTCAGCCCTGTAGGAGAGCCTTGTGGTGACCTCACCATCTTCTGGCTTTCCTCTCCATTTTAAGAAGGCAAAGAACTCAGCCATATAGGTTTCCAAACAAGAATCAGGCTTCTCTTGCATAAATTTCTGTAGGCCTGCTCTTCTCAGCCATCTCAAGGTTGGAGTACTTTCTGGATCTTTACTCTCAAAGGATAGAATAGGCTCAAAAATCAAATTATTTTTGTGGCTTAGGTAGCCAAAATCAAGGTCCAAGTCCTTGTTGGTGAAATCTACAATCATCTCAGTTCTTACTTTGGAAGCCATTGAAGAATGGTGAAAGATTTTGAGAGTGTTTGAGAGAGTAAGAAAAACTAGGGTTTCAAAGAGTTTGAATGCGTGGGGAAGAATGAAGTGAGTATGGCTTCTTAAGACTTGTGAATATTCCAAAAGGAATGTATGTCAATGAGTAGGTGAAGTCTTAAGGCAATTCAACGGTTAACAAAAATGGAAATCCAAAATGGACGGCCAAGATCAATTTCAGGGGAGTTGGCCAGTTTGATCCAATGGTCAAAAATCAATGGACCAGTGAGAACTGTTTTTATTCAAAACGTGGTTGGAGTTTTAATGTTTGTTTAAAGCTGGGGGGTTTTCAAGGTAGATCATGTCCCAAATGGTTTAATGCAAACAAGAGTTAAATCTTGGAATTTAATGCATTGAAAGTGACTTTTTGGGTAGGGGACAAGTTGAATCCTTGAAAAGGTGATATCTTGAAAAGGAATGAGGTAGATTTTGAAATAGGCAATGATTACCCAAAATATGTGCTTATCAAACCTAGATTTGGTTTGATAGCCAAGACAACTTATCTGACCCTACATGGACAAGTGTCCTGAAAAGATGTGGACAACTGTCCTGAATTCCAATGGACAAGTGTCCTGATAAATGGAGGTCATCTCTTCTGAGTTTCAGTAGACTTGACCAAGTCTGCTGAAGTTTGAATTTAGTTCCCCCTTAAAGAATAAACTCCTTTGGACTCATTTGTCCAACTTCCCTGGATCAAGTAGACCCAACTCTGCTGATAGTTCCAGAAACCTTGCCTCTGCAAGTGGTTTTGTCAATATATCAGCTTTTTGATGATCTGTGTGGATTTTAACCAATTTGATATCCTTCTTCTCCACATGGTCTCTAATGAAGTGATGCTTGATGTCCACATGCTTGCATCTGGTATGCAATACATAATTCTTTGATATTGCAATAGCACTGTTGTTGTCACAGAAGATTGACACTTCAGTAGAGGTGATGTTGGTCCTGAAAGGAGTATATAACAAGTGTATGGGGGGGGGGGGGGGAATACACTTGTTTGCAATTCTTTACAACTTTTGATCAAACCAGAGCTCAGCAAGGTTGTCTTGGACAACTCTGCTGAAGATGATTAACTCTTCTAAGATAATCCAACTACTAAGTACTATTGAGTACTTAGTTGAATAACTATCTAAAGGAGTTATATGTGCGGAATAGTGGTTGGCCCTTTAAGTTTAGACTCCTTTAATTTCTGAAATCACTTAGTCAATGCAACACAGTCCAGTTTTCAGGGAACTTGTCCAAATAGGTTTTTGCACAGTTTTTGAATGTTTATCCTTGAAAGATCAGTTTTGTGTGCAGTGTTGAATGTATGAAAGTACTTGGAATGTAAATCAACACAAGAAGTTATAGTGGTTCAGAGACTCAAGCTCCTACATCCACTTTCCCTGATTTAACAGGATAATTCCTTCACTCTTGGAATTAACTTGTTTTATAGTGCCAAGGTGCACTTGATCAATAACACCACTCCTTGGTGAATTGATCCCTAGGATGTCTAGAGTCCTAGTACCCTCTTCTCAACTCAGAACTGAACTGTTCTTCTCTCAACAGTCAGCTCCTACCACTTCTACTACTACAACCTTCTCACTTTCTCACTTGAAAGGAATAAGGATTGAAGTAAGGTTCCAACTAATGAGATATCCTTTACAATGGAGATCAGTGTATAAGGATAGGATATCTCTCTAAGCTTGTGTATGAATATACAATGAGTTCAGCTTAGAAGAAGTGTTTGAAGACTAAGATAGTCTTTTGAAAGCTTAAATGTTCAGAATACTTGAGTAGATGGATTCTGTTGAGGTTAGTTGGATGCTTTCAAATGGTCTTCACACCTCTGTATTTATAGACAAAATGGAGGATTTGCCCGTTGGAGAGGCAGCTCCAAATTGCTATAAATGTCTTCCTTGAGTTCTTCAAACTGGAAGACAGATTCTTGATAGTGACATGTCCTCATTTGGGTAATAAACGGCTTGTAAGACTTTGTCTTTATTCTGCAGCACTTTTCCCAATGTTTGACTTCTTGTTAGGACTTGGACATGGCTTCTGAAGGTTGATCCAATGATAGGACAACATTCCTTATCATCTGGACAACTTTCCTTATCACTATCAGCAGTTTTGCTTTTCAGCAAGGTTGGCTTGCTCTTCTTCAGATGACTTGGCTCTTTCCCTTTATTTCACTCCAAGATGATCTTGGCATATTGCATTTCTTTAGGGTATGGTTGTCCTTAAATCTTCAGCATAGTTGACCTTCAACCTTTAGAGTATCTGTTTTGATTCAATCTTGCTGAGACAATTCTTCTGGACAACTCTTCTGATCAGCATATTTGGTCTTTTAGCATCAGAGCATTTTACACATAGAGTTGGCTTCTCTGGACAACTCTCCTGATCAAAAGCCTTTGAGTAGCCTTGTCCTTTTGAGCTAGGTAAGCTTGTTCTTGCATATGGCTAGTCTCTTTGGACAACTCTCCTGATCAGATTCATTAGGCTTGTCCTTTTGATTTTACCAATCTTGCATATGGACAGCTTCTTTGGACAATTCTCTTGATCAGAGCATTTGGTTTTCCATAGAGTGTCCTTGTTCTTAAGTGATTGTTTCAGAATTTGAGCCTTGACGGGACTTGATCTTGATCATCTTCAAGGTATAGGTTCCCCCTCAAATTGTGCATCTAATTGTCTAAGAGCTGCCTAACATTTCAGCTTCTCAACTAGCCTATAATCTATATGTTTTAACATTTCTAGAACATATTTATCTTGACTTAGGCATGTCTCAGGGGGTTTTGGTATTAGATCAAAACATATCTCATTTTATTCCCAACAATTTCCCCCTTTTTGATGATGCCAAAACCTACACTATCTAAGCAAAAGTGACTTGTCTACACCTATTACATGTATCTTCAGAAGACATGACTAAGGTCAATATTCCTGAAAAGATAATGTGTTAGTGTATTCACTGTTTTTGTTGCAAGTAGGTTTCAAGATAGGCATAGAGAGATTTCTTGTAATAATGTATCTTGATTCAAAAGTGGTTCAACTATCATTCATAAAGAAAAATCATTACAAGCATGTTGATAGTTGAAGATAACTTATCAGAGCATGGAATCATTACAAATCAAGACATACTAAACATAAGATCAGAGCAAAATAGACTATTTCAGGTATCAGAGCTTTAACACCTAGAGCTAACTAATACAAGATATTCCAGATAGCAAAGTAGAATGCATCGATTCTTGTATCAGATCATTCTAAATCATATCAGAGCAAACAGCATGTCAATGCACATATCAGCAGGCTTGTCCAATTTCAGCAGATTTGACCACATAGCAAAAATATCTTCAGATAAGATAATTTTTCACCCAGAAAAAGTCAGAAGACTTAGCCATTCAAAGATCATCCTCAGGAGGTGGCAGCATCCCATATTGTGCCCACACTCTCCTCTTGAGTGCCATGGCTTCCTGGTTGGTTCCTTTAGGTCCAAGGGTCATCTTGTTCAGCTTCAGAATTTCTGTGAACTCCCTTAGGATCCTTGCTTGGTCAATCCATCCTTCAAGCTTTGGAGGCATATAGATGATAGGCTTGGGAGCATTGAGTTCAATTCTTGCAATGTCAGCAGCTGCAAGTAGTTGTTGATACAACTCTCTGTAGTATTCTAGCATGAACTCAGTGAAGGCAGAGTTTGCATCTCCTCCATTCCATCTGTCAATGACATAATAGTCATAGACAAACTCCCTTTTGGCCTCTTCCCATGTATCATTCAGTTGAATTGGCACCCATTTATCCAAGTGTGGATATTTGGTGTCCATTGGGATTAGAAGCTGAGGCTTCATCTTGCTATAAGTTGCTCTCCTCATTCTTGGTTTCTGAAAGTTTGCTCTTCTCTCATCTCTTGCTCTGTTGGCTTCTTCCATCAGATCCATTTTCTCTTGGGCCCTCATCATGGCCAATTTCTGTTGTGTTTCAGGGTCTTTGCCATACCCTTCATGAAACAGCTTTGATGGATCATGGGCTAGGACTGTTGTCTTCTTCTTGGGTTCAGGTCCAAATCCTTCAGCAAATAACTCTTCAATGTCTTTAGTGGACTTGGGACCTTCAGTACTTTTGTCAGATTCAGAAGACTTGTCTTTTTCAGCAGCTTTGGATATTTCAGCAGTTTTGGCCTTCTTTGAGGTAGGCTCATCATCAACAACTCTGAATTCAGGTGGAAGATCAAGGCTATTGGGGAAGTCAGTTAGCTCAATATTGTCTCTTCTTTCCTTGGGCCTTCTTGATCTTTCCTCTAGTTTGGACACCTTCAGCATCCTTGTCCAAACCTGATACTTCACCACCTGGTCTTTGTTGTAGCCTCACTCTTTCCTCTTGAGCTGAGGCCATTGAGTTCTTCAATGCCAATGCTAACTGCTCTTCTTCATCCAATTCTTCCAAGTTCAGCACTGCTGGCTCTTTTCCCTTTCCTTCAGGGGCTTTGTCTTTCCCTTTCACTGGACTCCCAATCACTAAGACACCTTTTGCCCTTGCTCTTTCCCTTTCCCCCTTTTTGGCAGCATCAAAACATTCTGGCTTCAGTTCACTCATAGTGGATGCCAATAAGGACTGGGCTTGGGTTAGAGACTTCATTTCTTCCAATAAATATACATTCTCATCATGTATTTTTTGCATCTTGTCACTGCTCAAGCTGAGAAAGGCAAGAACAAGCTTCATTTTCTGTTGGACAACCTCCTCCATGGTTGCCTTAAGAGATGCATCCAGTTGGGCTTTGAGAAGCTCAGTGAGGTTGGCCACTGCACCTTCAGCAATGTTGGCCAACACATCTTGGGAAAACTTTTCAGAGGCTGCTTTCACCATAGCTAGCCTTTGCTCTTCAGCTCTTCTCTTTTGCAATGCAATCTTCTTTCCAATAGCTTGTTTGACAGTGAGCCTGAGAGCTTTGACATTAGCATTGTGATTGTCTCTCAGCAGCTTTTGCTCTTTCTTGATCTCCTCTGATATGGCTTCCATGGTGGATTTGACATTCTGAACTTCAGTGGAAATGGTTTGGAGACCTGTTTCCACACCACTGATCCTTGCTTCAAGGGTTGGTAGCACAACATCTTCAGAGCCAGTGAGCCTCATTTCTACAGATGCTAGAGTCCTTCCTTGCTCATTTAATGCTCCTGAGGTTTCAGCATGAGCAGATTTGACTTGATGAGCCAAGGAGTCCAACTTCTCTGATTGCATCCCAAGTAAGGCCTGAGCTGAGCCTGAATCTACTTGGATAGGTGCATCTGTTAAGAATTCATCAAAAATTTGATCAAGAGAGATACCTACAACATAGACAAGTCAAACAAGTTAGGAAATAAGCACTCATCACCCTCAATTTCTTTTGTATAAGACTCTGATACATCAGCAGTCTTCTTCTCATTTTCAACTTGTTCTTTTCTCCCTTCTTTAATAATGTTCTCACTCAAGGAATCAGGCCTCCTCTCATCAAGGGATTCTTGAAGTTCAGATTTGACTTCAAGAATAACCTGTCCTTCCTTACTTATTCCACCCTCATATGGTGGTACACTCACTATCTTAGTGATGACTACCTCTCTTTCATCCTCAACTCCCTCTGATTTTCCAACTATTCTCTCCTTTTCAACTCCTTCTCCTAAACCAGCAGCATCTTCACCCTCAACAGGGTTCAAAGATGGCAGTTGTGAGGAGATCACAGTGCTTATCTCAGCAGCCACTGAGTCATCCTGAATGATTAAGGGCTGATCAGTGTCCAACTCTTCTGACACTGAATAGGCCTTAATCAAACTAGCCTCTAGTACAGGAACCTCAACATCTTTAGGCTGTGCCTTGGGTTCAGAAGAACCTTCATTGGCAGATGTGTCTTTGGTTGTGTTACCACCCTTGGTCAACACCTCTGAAGATACAGAGCCTTTCCTATGATAGGTTTTAGGAGGGTTTGAAAGTCTGTCTGCTATAGAAGACTTGGGTTGAAAGGGTTCAGGGAGGTTGGCTTGAGGGGTTTCAGGAGGGTTGGGATTTGAAGGGTTTGAGGGATCATCAGGGGAATCATCATCATTGGAGCTACTGTCAGGGTGTTTGATTCCCTTGGCTTTTCTTTCTTTCTCCTCCTCAATCTTATCAGCTACCAGCTTTGCAAAAATCTCCTCATCAATGAGAAATCTTGTTTTTGAAACTCCAGCAAAGTGTAGCAATCTGTTCTCCTCTATTTGCCACCAGTTTGCACCCTTATCTTGGATGACTTGTGATATCTCCATCATGGATTTGTCTTTCACATCAACAAGCATCCTTAAATCATGAAAGGCCTTCTGAATTCTTGGAAATTCAGCAAGTTGTGGATACAAACTGTCCACAGTAGCCTTTGCTCCTCCTCTGAGCATACTTTCATAAGTATACTCCTCCTCATCTCCACTTGAGTGAGGACTTTGGGTTATAGGGGAGTTGGCTCTGGGTTCTCCTAGAGTGGCTTCAGGCAGGTTAAGTTCAGGGATGTTGGCTTCAGAAGGGTTAGGCTCAAATGAAGGTACTTCAGTTGCTTTAGAGAGCAATGAATCTGAAGGGGCTTTACTCAGGGGGGTTGGCTCATTGAGTGCATGTTCTAAGAGCTTTGAATAATTAAGCATGGATGAGTCAAGGGGAGACAGGA
Source organism: Galeopsis tetrahit (assembly GCA_963675135.1). Classification (NCBI taxonomy): domain Eukaryota; kingdom Viridiplantae; phylum Streptophyta; class Magnoliopsida; order Lamiales; family Lamiaceae; genus Galeopsis; species Galeopsis tetrahit. The sequence goes on from OY776125.1 coordinate 54,505,156, forward strand.
GTCTTGTCTCATCTACTGCTAAATCTGCAAGCACATCAATGCCACTTCTTTGCACATTCCCTTCTGGAGAATATCTCTTAGTGAGATTTACAGGGGTAATGGGTTGGTTGGAAGGGGTGACATGGGTTTCAGGGGAGTTGGGTTCAAGGTTCCGAGTTTCAGGGAGGTTGGCCTCTATAGGTTGACCTTCAGGGACTTTGGATTCTGGAGTTCCAGAACCAGATGAATTAGTTCTTGACATGGATTTGGTCCTGCTTTCAGCTCTGCTCTCCCTTAGAGCCAATTGAAGAGACCTTTCTTCCTGAAGCTCCAACACCTTCTCAGTAGGTTTGGCCCTTCTCTTGCTGGCCCTACTGCTTCCACTTCCTTCCTTCTCAGGGACAACTTCCCTGATTCTCTTATCACCCTTCTTCTTTTGCCTAGTCTCATTGTACTTCCTCCTCAACTCTTTTGAGTGGTCAGAAGGCACACTCACTCCCTCTTCTGCCACTGCATCAACTTCAGCTGTTGCTCCTGAGGCTTCTCTTGAAGACAATTGAGACATTTTTCTTGTTTTGACAGCCCTGGCCTTTGTTCTCTTTTTCATCTTAGGCTTCTCTTCCTCCTGTTCTTCAGCAGGTTTGGCCATAAGCATCCTTCTGTGTTCAGTTTTCTTGCTAAGCTTTCTGAACAAGATCTTCTGGGCTGGGAGGGGCTTTGCAAAGGTCTGCATTTGAGAATAGTGGGAAAACCTCTCAATCAACAAGCTTGCCCTGGTGCAATACTTGATTTTCCCTTCTAGCACCACCTTGTTGTGAGATTTCACCTTGAATTTAGCCTTTTCCTTCATCATTTCAGACAGAATGAAGGTCCTCCAATCAAACTTGATGCCCTTGTCACTGGCATCAATAATGGCAGCCATGATTCTGATCCTTGGATGGCTGACCTGCTCTAAGCTTCCAGTGTTGCTTAAGAGGCTCTTAGCTACTACCTCAAAAAGGTTGAGAAACTCTGGCTTGAGAGTTTTTTTGTTTTGAGTTGAGGAGAGAGGGCCTGGTGTCAATAGCCATTCCTGAGCTATTTCTTCTTCATGGCCAGTGCCATAAGCTTCTGGATTCCTTCCCTCATAAGGCAGTCCAAAGGCACCTTCCAGATCCTCTGAAGAGAATTTCACTCTATGAAATCTCTCTTCTTCCTCTCCTTCTGCAATGTAAGATAGTCTGGTGGATACTTCACCATCTTCAGGTTTTCCTCTCCACTTGAGGAAGACAAAGAATTCTGCCATGTAGCTTTCCAAGCAAGAGCTTGGTCTTTCTTCCAAGAACTTCTGAAGTCCAGCTCTCCTCAACCATCTCAAGGTTGGTGTGATTTCAGGATCCTCATTCTCAAAGGATACTATTGGCTCAAAGTGAAGATTGTTTTTGTTGCTTAAGTAGCCAAAATCCAGGTCTAGATCCTTGTTAGAGAAATCAACAAGCATCTCAGGTCTAACTTTGGGGGCCATTGAAATTTGCAGAGAGATCTTTGAGAGAGTTTGAAGAAAATTTGAGTTAGGGTTTCGAATACTTGGGGAAGAAGTGTTTGTGGGGATCTTAAGACTTGTGAATATTCTAAAACGAATGTTTGTCAATGAGTTGGTAAGGTCTTGAAGCAATTCAAGGGTGAGCAAAAATGGAAATCCCCAATGGACGGCTAGGATTGATTTCAGGGGAGTTGTCCATTTTTGATCCAATGGTCAAAAACCAATGTAACAGTGAAAGAACTGTTTTATTCAAAACGTGGGTGGTTTTTAATGTTTGTTAAAGGCTGGGGGTTTTTCGAGATAGATCATGTCCCAAAAAGTTTAATGCAAACAAGAGTTAAATCTTGGCATTTAATGCATGGAAAGTGACCTTTTGGGTGGGAGACAAATTAAATCCCAGAAAGGTGAAAACTGTATTTCAATGGGACAGATTTCGAAATAGGTATTGATCACCAAAAATAGGTGCTTATCATACCAAGATTTGGTTTGATAGCTAGGACAACTTATCTGACCCTACATGGACAAGTGTCCTGAAAAGCTGTGGACAAGTGTCCTGAATTTCAAGGGACAAGTGTCCTGAAGAGGTAAGGTCATTTTTCTGATTTTTTTTTTTCAGTAGACTTGACCAAGTCTGCTGAAGTTTGAGTTTATTTCCCCCTTAATCAATGAACTTCTTTGGACTCATTTTTCCAACTTCCCTGGATCAAGAAGTCCCAACTCTGCTGATAATTCCAGGAACCTTGCCTCTGCAAGTGGCTTAGTTAGTATATCAGCTTTTTGATGGTCTGTGTGAATTTTCACCAACTTGATATCCTTCTTCTCCACATGATCTCTAATGAAGTGATGCTTGATGTCCACATGTTTGCATCTTGTGTGCAAGACAGGATTTTGTGATATAGCAATGGCACTATTGTTATCACAGAAAATTGGCACTTCAGTAGAGTTGACTTCGTAGTCTCTGAGTTGTTGTCTTAGCCAAAGGATTTGAGCACAACAACTTCCAGCAGCAACATATTCAGCTTCAGTGGTGGAGGTGGCCACTGTATTTTGTTTCTTGGAGAACCAAGATATGAGTTTGTTCCCCAAGAATTGACAAGTCCCTGAGGTGGACTTTCTGTCAATCCTACATCCTCCATAATCAGCATCTGAGTAGCCAGTTAGCTCAATATTGTCATCAGCAGGGTACCAAAGGCCTAGATTCTCAGTGCCTTTGAGGTACCTCAAGATCCTCTTTGCAGCCTCAAGGTGGCTTTTCTTAGGATTTGCTTGAAACCTTGCACAGACACCTACTGCAAAGGTGATATCAGGTCTGCTGGCAGTGAGATAGAGGAGTGATCCAATGATTCCTCTATACTCAGTGGAGTTGGTTGGAACACCACTTTCATCAGGATCCATCTTCCAATTAGCATTCATGGGGATCCTTACTGGCTTTCTTGATGTACACCCAAATTTCTTGATCATTTCTCTGGTGTACTTAGCTTGGTTGATGAAGATTCCTTCTTTTGTTTGCTTGACTTGTAGACCCAAAAAGAAATTCATCAACCCCATCATGGACATCTCAAACTTGCTTTGCATGAGCTTGGAGAATTTCTCACACAGCTTCTCATTAGGGGATCCAAAAATTATGTCATCTACATAAATTTGGACAAGCAAGATGTCCTCTCCTTCAGAGATTCTGAAGAGAGTTCTGTCCACAGTTCCCTTGGTGAATCCATGATCCAAGAGGAATTGTGACAGTGTGTCATACCAAGCCCTAGGGGCTTGCTTGAGTCCATATAGAGCTTTCTTCAGTTTGTAAACTTGGTTTCCAACTTCAAAACCTGGTGGTTGCTCCACATAGACTTCTTCTTTCAAGACTCCATTTAGAAAGGCACTCTTGACATCCATTTGGTACACTTTGAACCTCTTGTGTGCTGCATAGGCTAGAAAGAGCCTTATTGCTTCCAGCCTTGCCACAGGTGCAAATGTCTCATCATAGTCAATGCCTTCATGTTGGCAATAGCCTTTTGCCACTAGTCTTGCTTTGTTTCGGACAATCACATCATTCTCATTCTTTTTGTTCTTGAATACCCACTTGGTTCCAATAACATCTTGATGTGAAGGTCTATCAACCAGTTCCCATACTTCATTTCTGGTGAATTGGTTGAGTTCTTCCTGCATGGCTGTGATCCAATTTGCATCTTGAAGTGCTTCCTCAATGTCACTAGGTTCTTGTTCTGACAAGAAACAACAGAATAGAGCACTTTCACCATGAAATCTTCTAGTTTTGACTCCAATACTTGGATCACCAAGTATCAGATCAGTAGGATGGTCAGACAACCAAGTCCTTCTTTTTCTGATCTCTTTAGTAGAGTTGTCCTCTACTGAAGGTGAGTCATTTTGATCATAAAATTCAGGATAATTTAATGCAGGATCTAATTCAGGATTATAATCAGGGGTGTTGTCCTCAATGTCAGGGACATTGGCATTTTCAACATTTTGAGTTCCCCCTTGATTATTTGACCCATTAACTACCTCAGCAGGAACTGCTTCTTCATTGGTAGTTGTTACCTGGATGTGAACTGGGATTGGATCATTCAGTTCACCATTTCCATCAGTGGTGTTTGTCTCAGGAAGATTGCCTTCAGGGTTGTTGTCCAATGTGATCTTTTCAGGCAGATTGGCTTGAACAACATTTATGAATTCAGTGTCTTTGTCTATAAGGCTTAGTCTGGTTGTCCTCTGTGTGATTTCTTCAGGTTCCAAATGATCATTCCTGATCTCAAAGATAGACTCATCAAACACAACATGAGGTGTTTCTTCCACTATAAGGGTTTTCTTGTTGTAGACTCTGAAAGCTCTACTGATTTGAGAGTGTCCAAGGAATACTCCCTCATCAGCTTTGCTGTCAAAGGCTTTCAATTGTTCTTTCCCATTATTGTGAATGAAACATTTACAACCAAATATATGAAAATATGACACTTTAGGCATTCTTCCTTTCCAGAGTTCATAGGGGGTTTTGCCTTGCCCCTTTGTAATCAAACATCTATTCTGAGTATGGCATGCAGTATTTATAGCTTCAGCCCAAAACCTCTTAGGCAATTTTGAATCAACAATTAAGGTTCTAGCAGCTTCTTTTAAGGTCCTATTCCTTCTTTCTGCAACTCCATTTTGTTGAGGGGTTCTTGCTGCTGAGGTTTCATGAGCTATCCCATTAGATGAGCAATACTCATTGATGTAAGAATTTATGAACTCAGTGCCTTTATCAGATCTTATCTTGATAATGCTAAGGCTTTTCTCATTTGACAATCTCTTAAGGAGTTCAGGTAGTTTGACTTGTGTTTCCTTCTTATTAAGGAGAAATACTACCCATGTGAACCTAGATAAGTCATCTACTACCACCAATGTGTACTTTCTACCATTTATGCTTGTAGGGGTAATTGGTCCAAACAGATGCATATGTAGAAGTTCAAGTACCCTTTCAGTGGAGATGACTGGTTTTCCTTTGAATGAGGCTTTAATCTGTTTTCCTTCTTGACATGGCTTACACACATGTTCTTTAATGAAAACCTCATTAGGTAGTCCTTTAACTAATGAATTTCTAGCAAGTTTATTCATAGATTTGAAGTTCAGGTGGTTTAGCCTTTTGTGCCATAACCAACTTTGTTCACTAGAACTTTTAGCAATAAAACATGCAGCATCAGTAGACTTGTCCCAGTCTGCAAAATACACATTTCCCTTCCTAGTTCCAGTCAATAGAGTTTGTTGAGTTTTATCCTTAATTAGACACTTTCCACTTGAGAACTCAACATTAAAATCTTTATCACAGAATTGACTGATACATAGGAGATTATATTTGAGACCAGCTACATAAGATACATTGGTTACTTTGATGTTACCAATCATCAAAGTACCATAACCTTTTGTAGTTGCTTGTGAGCTGTCTCCAAAGGTGACATTTGGGCCTTCTTTTTCAATGAAGTCAGTGAGGAGTTCCTTGTTTCCAGTCATGTGCCTTGAGCATCCACTGTCAAGGTACCATGCTGTCTTTTTGTTCATGCTCCTCTTCTTGTGGCCCATTGGTACCTGCATTTAGATAAGTTTAGGTACCCTTTGAGTTTTGGGTCCTGAGAGGTTAGCTGTACCTTTGGGAACCCACACTTGCCTAATAACCCTGATTGATTCAAGGTGGCTAAGTTGATTTCCTTGTGTATCAACATACACTGTCTTTCCCTTAAATGCCTTTGGGAAAGTATGTGTGAATGTGTTAACTCTGTAAGTTTCAGGGGAGTTGTCCACTCTCCTGAACTTATGAGTTCTTTGTGCAGCTTGATGAAATCTTTGAGGAAAGGCATTTTTATGACCATTACCCTTTGGCATGAAGGGTTTTGGTTGTCTCATTTTATTCTGCCTTAGAGGGTAGTTTTCCTTAGGTATATTCAGCTGAGGCTTTCTCAGATGAGTTGGCCTAGGCTGATTATACCTTGGATAACTCCTCTGAACATTGTTCAGGAGAGTTGCCCTTCCATTGGGTCTACTCTGCTGACCAATATTCCTCTTGTGTTCAGGAGCCTTGACCTTTTCCAAAGGTTTGGGTCTAGTCTCCTGAAGCACTTGAGTAGGCATTTCATTCACTTTGCCCTTTCCTTTGTTCAGTGGCTGAATTATTCCATTTTCAGCTTGTTGTGCCACTGATTTAACAAAGATTTTCTTAGTGTTACTTGTAGAAGCAACACTAAGACAAGGTGAAGATTCAAATGGATCAAAACCCAATCCACTTCTTTGAACCATAGGTCTTTGATAACTTTGAATTTCCTCTATTGCTCTAGAGGATTTGTTCAAGGAAGACATCTTTAATTTCAGGCTCTCTTCACTTGATTTAAGAATATCATATTCATGTGAGAGGTTTTCAAATTTGGCATTCAAAATTTTTAGTTCAAAATCTTTTCTTTTTTGAGAAAGTAGTTGATTATCAATCTCTTTTTGTTGGTCAACTATCCTGAGATTTGCTTCCTCAAGCTCTCTCAAGACTTGTTGATACAACTTAGTAGACTTGACATCAACAGCTACCTCAGAGTTCTTGGTTAGTTCAGTAGTCAATCTTTCATTTTCTCTCACACAATTGTCATGAAATTCTTGTAATCTAGTGAAATCTTCCATTAACTTTCCTAAGGAAAGTTTCAGGTTAACCTCACTAGTGTTTTGTGAGATGAATGATGGTGAACTAGAAGTAGAGGATACCTCATCATCCTCAAGAGCCATGTTGCAAACATCATCATCATCTTCACTGTTGGAGAATAGTCCATCAGAAGAGTTGAAGCTCTCAGCACTATCAGATTCTTCACCAGCCATCATGGCCTTTCTATTGGTGAACTTTCTGTCTCTTTTAGCTTGTCTCTCTCTTCTTTCTTTAGAGCTCAAATCAGGGCAGTCATACTGAAAGTGCCCTTTCTTTTTGCAATTATAGCACAGGTCTTCATCATCATCCTTCTTGGATTCTTCTCTTCTCTTAGATGAAGAAGGATCAGCTCTACTGGATCTTCTCCTATCAGAGGACTTGTCCTCTGATCTTTTCTCTTCAGGCTTTTTGTCCTCAGCCTGAACTTTAGGGGAGTTGTATCTTCTCCTGAATTTGTTGTCTTGGTAGAATTTCTTGTATCTACCAAACCTTGTGTTGAGCTTGTCAAACCTTCTGGCCATCAAGGCTAGTTCTTCCTTCATTTCAGTCTTAGATACTGTCTTTGATGATCTGGGAGTGGGTTGCATTTCTGGTTCAGCAACTTTGGCTTTGAATGCCACTCCCTTAGTAGGATTTGAAGGTTCCTCAACATGCTTTCTTCTATTGAGGTCAAACTCATAGGCTTTGAGTTCTGAGAATATTTGTTGCATGGGCATGGTGGAGAGATCTTTGGTATTCTGCATCATTACAGCATAGACATCCCACTTTTGAGTGAGACTTCTCAGGATTTTCAGTCCAACCTCTCTCTTGGTGTAGACCTTGCCCAATGAGTTAATTTCATTCATTACATCAGTGAATCTACCAGCAAATTTGTCAATGGACTCAACAGACTCCATTGAAAATTGTTCAAACTTCTGCACAGCAACTTGGAGCTTGTTCTCCTTGATCTTTTCAGTGCCTTCACACATTTCAGCAAGGGTATCCCAAATTTCTTTTGCTGTGGTGCAGTGGTAGACTCTACCCATAACTGCATCTGGAATTGTTTGATAGAGGGTGTTCATGGCAAGATAATTCAGATTATCTTTCCTCTTTTCATCAGCAGTGAAGTCATCTTCATCTTTGGGAATTAGTTCCCTTATATCTGCTCTTTGCTCATCTGTCAATCTGGGGTTAGTTTGAGTAAACACAAAAGGTCCTCTTGTGATTACTCTTAGCATATCAGTGTGAAGAGATGCAAGATGAGCCCTCATTCTAATTTTCCAGAAATCATAATTGTCTATTGAAAACATGGGCAGTTTGTGATGAGAAATGTGGTTGACTGGATTTGTGGCCATATTGTCCAATCCTTGAACAGCAGGGGGAGGAACAGCATTGTTGTTGGCCATATTTCAATAAGAATCAGTCAATCAATAAGTGGTGGATTTCAGATAGAGATCAGTTCAGTGACCACACTAAATATGTGAGTTTTGAAAATCAAGATGGATTTTCAGAAGCAGTGGTCTTTGAACCCCCGCTCTGATACCACTTGTTGGTCCTGAAAGGAGTATATAACAAGTGTATGGGGGGGGGGAATACACTTGTATGCAATTCTTTACAACTTTTGATCAAACCAGAGCTCAGCAAGGTTGTCTTGGACAACTCTGCTGAAGATGATTAACTCTTCTAAGATAATCAAACTACTAAGTACTATTGAGTACTTAGTTGAATAACTATCTAAAGGAGTTATATGTGCGGAATAGTGGTTGGCCCTTTAAGTTTAGACTCCTTTAATTTCTGAAATCACTTAGTCAATGCAACACAGTCCAGTTTTCAGGGAACTTGTCCAAATAGGTTTTTGCACAGTTTTTGAATGTTTATCCTTGAAAGATCAGTTTTGTGTGCAGTGTTGAATGTATGAAAGTACTTGGAATGTAAATCAACACAAGAAGTTATAGTGGTTCAGAGACTCAAGCTCCTACATCCACTTTCCCTGATTTAACAGGATAATTCCTTCACTCTTGGAATTAACTTGTTTTATAGTGCCAAGGTGCACTTGATCAATAACACCACTCCTTGGTGAATTGATCCCTAGGATGTCTAGAGTCCTAGTACCCTCTTCTCAACTCAGAACTGAACTGTTCTTCTCTCAACAGTCAGCTCCTACCACTTCTACTACTACAACCTTCTCACTTTCTCACTTGAAAGGAATAAGGATTGAAGTAAGGTTCCAACTAATGAGATATCCTTTACAATGGAGATCAGTGTATAAGGATAGGATATCTCTCTAAGCTTGTGTATGAATATACAATGAGTTCAGCTTAGAAGAAGTGTTTGAAGACTAAGATAGTCTTTTGAAAGCTTAAATGTTCAGAATACTTGAGTAGATGGATTCTGTTGAGGTTAGTTGGATGCTTTCAAATGGTCTTCACACCTCTGTATTTATAGACAAAATGGAGGATTTGCCCGTTGGAGAGGCAGCTCCAAATTGCTATAAATGTCTTCCTTGAGTTCTTCAAACTGGAAGACAGATTCTTGATAGTGACATGTCCTCATTTGGGTAATAAACGGCTTGTAAGACTTTGTCTTTATTCTGCAGCACTTTTCCCAATGTTTGACTTCTTGTTAGGACTTGGACATGGCTTCTGAAGGTTGATCCAATGATAGGACAACATTCCTTATCATCTGGACAACTTTCCTTATCACTATCAGCAGTTTTGCTTTTCAGCAAGGTTGGCTTGCTCTTCTTCAGATGACTTGGCTCTTTCCCTTTATTTCACTCCAAGATGATCTTGGCATATTGCATTTCTTTAGGGTATGGTTGTCCTTAAATCTTCAGCATAGTTGACCTTCAACCTTTAGAGTATCTGTTTTGATTCAATCTTGCTGAGACAATTCTTCTGGACAACTCTTCTGATCAGCATATTTGGTCTTTTAGCATCAGAGCATTTTACACATAGAGTTGGCTTCTCTGGACAACTCTCCTGATCAAAAGCCTTTGAGTAGCCTTGTCCTTTTGAGCTAGGTAAGCTTGTTCTTGCATATGGCTAGTCTCTTTGGACAACTCTCCTGATCAGATTCATTAGGCTTGTCCTTTTGATTTTACCAATCTTGCATATGGACAGCTTCTTTGGACAATTCTCTTGATCAGAGCATTTGGTTTTCCATAGAGTGTCCTTGTTCTTAAGTGATTGTTTCAGAATTTGAGCCTTGACGGGACTTGATCTTGATCATCTTCAAGGTATAGGTTCCCCCTCAAATTGTGCATCTAATTGTCTAAGAGCTGCCTAACATTTCAGCTTCTCAACTAGCCTATAATCTATATGTTTTAACATTTCTAGAACATATTTATCTTGACTTAGGCATGTCTCAGGGGGTTTTGGTATTAGATCAAAACATATCTCATTTTATTCCCAACAATTTCCCCCTTTTTGATGATGCCAAAACCTACACTATCTAAGCAAAAGTGACTTGTCTACACCTATTACATGTATCTTCAGAAGACATGACTAAGGTCAATATTCCTGAAAAGATAATGTGTTAGTGTATTCACTGTTTTTGTTGCAAGTAGGTTTCAAGATAGGCATAGAGAGATTTCTTGTAATAATGTATCTTGATTCAAAAGTGGTTCAACTATCATTCATAAAGAAAAATCATTACAAGCATGTTGATAGTTGAAGATAACTTATCAGAGCATGGAATCATTACAAATCAAGACATACTAAACATAAGATCAGAGCAAAATAGACTATTTCAGGTATCAGAGCTTTAACACCTAGAGCTAACTAATACAAGATATTCCAGATAGCAAAGTAGAATGCATCGATTCTTGTATCAGATCATTCTAAATCATATCAGAGCAAACAGCATGTCAATGCACATATCAGCAGGCTTGTCCAATTTCAGCAGATTTGACCACATAGCAAAAATATCTTCAGATAAGATAATTTTTCACCCAGAAAAAGTCAGAAGACTTAGCCATTCAAAGATCATCCTCAGGAGGTGGCAGCATCCCATATTGTGCCCACAGTTCTGAAGAGAGTTCTGTCCACAGTTCCTTCGGTAAAGCCGTGATCCAAGAGGAATTGTGATAGAGTATCATACCAGGCTCTTGGAGCTTGCTTGAGTCCATATAGAGCTTTCTTCAGTCTATAGACTTGGTTTCCAACTTCAAAACCAGGTGGTTACTCCACATAGACTTCTTCTTTTAAGACTCCATTCAAGAAGGCACTCTTGACATCCATTTGGTACACTTTGAACCTCTTGTGGGCTGCATAGGCTAAGAAGAGTCTGATTGCTTCTAGCCTTGCCACAGGTGCAAAGGTCTCATCATAGTCAATGCCTTCGGATTGACAGTAGCCTTTTGCCACTAATCTGGCCTTGTTTCTGACAATCACATCATTCTCATTCTTCTTGTTCTTGAACACCCACTTGGTTCCAATAACATCTTGATGTGAAGGTCTACCCACCAGCTCCCAAACATCATTTCTGGTGAATTGGTTTAGTTCTTCCTGCATTGCTGTGATCCAGTTTGCATCTTGAAGTGCTTCATCAATGTCTTTTGGTTCCTGTTCTGATAGGAAACAACAAAACAAAGCACTTTCACCATGAAATTTTCTGGTTTTGACTCCTATACTTGGATCACCAAGTATCAGATCAGTAGGATGGTCAGACAACCAAGTCCTTCTTTTTCTGATCCCTTCAGTAGAGTTGTCCTCTACTAAAGTTGAGTCACCAGTGTTATAAAATTCAGGATAATTGAATGCAGGGTCTAATTCAGGATCATATTCAGGGATGTTGTCCTCAATGTCAGGGACATTGGCATTTTCAACATTTATGGTTCCCCCTGGAATATTAGATCCATTAACTACCTCAGTAGAGCCTGCTTCTTCATTGGTAGTTGTTACCCGAGTGTGAACTAGGATTTGATCATTCAGTTCACTATTTCCTTCAGTGGGGTTTGCTTCAGGGATATTGCCTTCAGGATTGTTGTCTAGTATTGTGTTTTCAGGAAGGTTGGCTTGGACAACATCTATGAATACAATGTCCTTGTCTTTTAGGCTCAATCTGGTTGTTCTTTGTGTGATCTCTTCAGTATCCAGGTTGTTATTCCTGATCTCAAAGATGGATTCATCAAACACAACATGAGGTGTTTCTTCCACAATTAGGGTTTTACAATTATACACCCTGAAAGCTCTACTGATTTGGGAATATCCAAGAAATATCCCCTCACCAGCTTTGCTGTCAAAGGCTTTTAATTGTTCTTTCCCATTGTTGTGAATGAAACACTTACAACCAATTATGTGAAAGTATGACACTTTAGGCAACTTCCGTTCCAGAGTTCATCAGGGGTTTTGCCTTGACCCTTAGTGATTAAACATCTGTTTTGAGTATAGTATGCAGTGTTTATAGCTTCAGCCCAAAACCTCTTAGGTAGATTAGAATCAGCAATTAATGTTCTAGCAGCTTCTTTTAGAGTTCTATTCCTTCTTTCTGCAACTCCATTCTGCTGGGGTGTTCTAGCTGCTGAGGTTTCATGAGCTATTCCATTTAGTGTGCAATACTCATTGATGTAAGAGTTAATGAACTCAGTGCCTTTATCAGATCTTATCTTGATTATGTTCAGGCTCTTTTCATTAGACAATCTCTTTAATAGTTCAGGGAGTTTGACTTGTGTTTCCTTCTTATTAAGGAGAAATACTACCCATGTGAACCTAGAGAAGTCATCTACTACAACCAATGTGTATTTTCTACCATTTATGCTTGAAGGGGTAATTGATCCAAATAACTCCATATGTAAAAGTTCAAGTACCCTTTCAGTAAAGATGACTGGTTTTCCCTTGAATGAGGCTTTAATCTGTTTCCTTCTTGACATGATTTACATATATGTTCTTTAATGAAAATCTCATTAGGTAGTCCTTTTACCGATGCATTCCTAGAAAGTTTGTTCATTGATTTAAAGTTCAGGTGGTTTAGCCTTTTATGCCATAACCAGCTTTGTTCATTTGAGCTCTTAGCAATGAAACATGCAGCATCAGTAGACTTGTCCCAGTCAGCAAAATACACATTTCCTTTTCTAGTTCCAGTCAGTAGAATTTGTTGAGTTTCATCTTTAATTAAGCATTTTCCACTTGAGAACTCAACATTAAAACCTTTATAAAAAAACTGACTTATGCTTAGCAAATTGTATTTGAGACCAGCCACATAAGATACATTGGATACCTTGATATTACCAATTATCAAGGTGCCATAACCTTTTGTTGTTGCTTGTGAGCTGTCTCCAAAGGTGACATTTGGGCCTTCTTTTTTAGTGAAATCAGTGAGGAGTTCTTTGTTTCCAGTCATGTGCCTTGACCATCCACTGTCAAGATACCATGCTGACTTTTTGCTCATACTCCTCATCTTCTTTTGGCCCTTAGGTACCTGCAATTAGCAAGTTTTAGGTACCCTTTGAATTTTGGGTCCTGAGAGGTTAGCTGTACCTTTAGGAACCAAAACTTGCCTAACTACCCTGATTGATTCAAGGTGGCTAAGTTGTTTTCCTTGTGCATCAACATACACTGTTTTTCCCTTAAATGCCTTTGGGAAAGTATGTGTGAAAATGTTGACTCTGTAAGTTTTAGGAGAGTTGTCAAATCTCCTGAACTTATGAGTCCTTTATGAAGCTTGAGGAAATCTTTGAGGGAAGGCATTCTTATGACCATTACCCTTTAGCATGAAGGGTTTTTGTTGTCTCATTTTATTTTGCCTTTGAGGATAGTTGTCCTTAGGTCTGTTCAGCTGAGGCTTCCTCAGTAGAGTTGGCCTAGGCTGATCATACCTTGGATAACTCCTCTGAACATTGTTTAAGAGAGTTGCCCTTCCATTGGGTCTACTCTGCTGACCAATATTCCTCTTATGTTTAGGAGCCTTGACCTTTTCCAAAGGTTTGGGCCTAGTCTCCTGAAGCACTTGAGTGGGCATTTCATTTATTTTGTGTTGGGATATAAATTCACCCTAAGCCCCACTTGATGTTAGAATAGTTTTGATGGCCAAAACACTTAGAGTTTATAAATGTAATAGGATCAGCTGACTTTGTATAGAACAGATTAGACTAGTCTTGTGTGATCAACTGTATTAATATCAGCTGATTAGCACAGCCCCGACTTACATGCGCATCCTTAAGATGAGAAGAGTAGAAGATATGAAGATTAGAAGATCCTTGAAAACCAGATAAGTAAGGTGCTTGTATACCTACTTAACTGATGGAGTCCAAGATTGAAGATGGCCTAAAACAAGTTACTGAATTGCCAGATCAGAAGAGTGTTACTCGACTGATATCAGAAGACATAAGACTTAAGGCCAGACGAGTAGTCAGAAGACTATGAGTGAAGATCAGAAGACTAAGTGCTCGTCCAGGACTCGGCTGATTCCCAAAGTCATCTTGGAATTTGAATGAAGATTTACCTTACTTAGAAGATTGACATGATCCCAGGATTGAAGCAATCAAGCAACTGGAATCAAGGAATCAAGCCAATATGGAAAGATTGCCCCAACGGCTAGTCAACTCCAACGGCTAGTTGCAGCAATCATCCCTATAAATACAAGAGGATGAGAAATCACAAGCACGAAGTCACAACGAGAGAATTCAACAAGCTAAGCAAGCAATCAAGCAAAAAGCCATACTGTTTTAAGAGTTCTCCAAGAGCCAGAATCCATAAGAATATCCCTAGCTCTTAAGTGATTTCTATCCAACCCAAGAACCTGAATCGTATTCATATTGTAAATCCATTGATTTAGGCATAGTGGTTAAGCATATTATAAGCTTGAACCATTAGTTGGAAACATTCAAAAACCGCAAATCCCCACCGAAAGGTTAAAGTTTTTGAACCCCTGCAAAGTGCAAGTGCTTACAATCACTTGTGGAGACCGTAGCAGTTAGGACTGCTCAGATCTCAATGTCCTACCCTTGGGACTATAAAGGACAAACCCTTGTAATTTTTGGTAAATTAAAGGGATTAAACATCACGTTAGGACGTGAGAGTGGACGTAGGATCGTATATCCGAACCACTATAAACCTGGTGTTATTTATCTTTCTGCACTTTACATTATTGTCATTTCCATACATTTTATATAGTGCATACTGTGATTTCAACTATCTTCAAATCAAGGCCATAACTTTCAAACCAGCATCAGTTGAGTATTTTCATTAAGTAAACAACTTGGCATTTTCAAAAGAAACTAAAGAACGAGTCTAATCAAGGCCTACCTAACTTCCGCATATAATCTCTTCATCAGATCACTATAGTCATCTGGACCAGCAGACCTGTAGTCCAGTTGACATAGAAATCAGAAGAGGTTCCCAACTCTCTTGAAAAAAAAAGTTTTAAAGTCTATTCACCCCTCCCCTCTAGACTTTAATCCCATTCACTACTCGTTCAGGGACCAACAAGTGGTATCAGAGCAGTGGTTCTAATGGACTACTGTCTCTAGATTATCAGAAGACTTGAGGGAGTCTTTCTGTAGTCCTCTTGAACAAATCTTTTTCTTTTGAAAAACTTGTTTCTGAAAAACTCATACAGCATGAGTGCTAATATGCGTAAGTTGCCTAAGTTTTCAGTGGAGGATTATGATTACTGGAAGATCAGGATGAGGAAGAATCTCACATCAGTCCACTACAAGATGTGGTCAGTAATCACAGAAGGCCCAATCACCATCATGGCAGTCAACACAGCAAATGGTGATCCAGAAGTTCCAGTTGGAGAACTTGCCCCCAAGCCTATGAAGGACCTCACACCAGAAGAGATGAAGCAATCAAATCTTGACAGCACTGCTCAAGATTATATCATGCAAACTCTTCCAAATGAGTACATTGCAAAAGTAATCAATTGTGAAACAGCTAAAGATATGTGGGATGCTCTAGCACTTCTCTGTGAAGGAACTGAGCTGATCAAGGAAAGTAAGCTATCAACAACAGTCAAGAAGTTTGAACACTTCAAGATGCAGCCAGAAGAATCTATTGATCAGCTAGACAATAGATTTACCAAGATCATAAATGAGATTGAATCCCTAGACAAGAAATACACAAATAGAGAGAAAAACTTGAAGATTTTAGACTCTCTAACCAAGAAATGGAGACTCAAAAAGACCATCAACAAAGATACTCAAGATATCAAGATATGGTCTACTCAAACTCTGTTTCAGAACCTCAAAGCTCATGAGTATGATCTTGAAAGAGAAGAAAACTCAGAAAATGATGAGCCTACTGCAACCCCATCTACCTCCAAGACTGTAGCTTTCAAGGCAGCAAATACAAAAGCTGCAAGCACCTCATCTGGCAAGACCTCACTGAAAACAAAAGACTTTGAAGGATCAGATATGAGTCTGAAAGAGCAAATGGCTCTTATGATCAAGAGATTCGAAAGGGTGAACACTCTCAACAGCAAATATAGAAAATTCTACAAGAATTATAAGAGAGGTGGTTCATCCTCTAGAGAATCTAGAGAAAGAACACCAGAAAGGTATCCTAGAAAGGATGTGGAGTCATCTGACAGCCGAGGCTCCAGAAGAAGAGATGCCACTCCTCCAAGGAAAGGCAGTTCAAATCAAAAACCTGGAGCATGCTTCAATTGTCGCAAACCAGGACATTATGTCTATGAATGTCCTGAGCTGAATTTTGATGACAAAGAAGAAAGAAGGCCAAGAAGAGACAGAAGAAATTCAGATAAGCAAGCAATGGTGACTGAAGAATCTGAATATCAAAGTGATGAACTTCCTACATCACCAGACTGTCAAATCTTCTCAGATGATTCAGATGATCTAGCTATGATGGCCATAGGTGAAAATGAGGTAAATTCCTACACTACTACTTTCCATTCACCTATGTTTTGACAAACAGATGATATAAACTCATCTGAAGGCGAATCAGAAGACACCTATTATCAATCTTTAAGAAAAGTAAAAGGTGATCTGGATATTGCCACTAGAGCTTTTATAGAAGTGGAAGAGGAGAACAAGGATCTAAGGAAAGAAATTGCTAAGTTGAAAAAGACTAAGTTTGATAACACCCCTGAGTTGGTCATAATGAATGAAAGATTGACCAAAGAAGTGGAACTTCTTAAGGAAGAAAATACCACAATAACTCAGCTGTATGAGGGGATGTTAGAAACTCAAGCTTTAGAAACTAAGGAATTTCGTTCACTACAATCCAAGTTCGATGATCTCTTCCAAGCACACAAGCTCTTAGGAAAGGAGAATGAATGCCTAAATCAAAAAATTTCAGAGTTCAATAAAGCATCTACTACTATTGAAAGTATCTCTGAATATTATAGATCAAATGGCAATAAGATGGGTTTTGGCTATGAACTTAATCCATCAACATCCTCTCCAGCTGGGGGTAGTACACCTAACAAGTGCACTACTCAGACACATTAAAAGAAGGTGAGTGTTCTAAACACAATGAACCTAATATGAACCAAAAGGCATCTGTACCAGCTAAGGCTAACTATCCCAACACCAAAAATGGTAAAAGACAAGATAACCCCAAGCCTGTACAGAGGAACAACAAACAGCCTAGACCATCTCGTTTGAGACAGTCTCAGCTGTATGCTGCTCCAGCCAAGAAGAAGAAATCTTCTTCACACAAATCTGTTCTCTTTGCACCCCCTATCTCTTATGATATTGTGAGAACAGAGGAGTATGATCCATATAATCGTGTACATCGTCCAGCTAATGCACCCAGGCCGAATGTAACTAGTCAAAAGATAATGTATGTACACTCCTATAAGAGGAAACCATTTGACTATTACTTAGCTGACACAAGTAACAAATCAGACCAGTGTAAGGTGTTAACTGGTAAGATTTAGTTCTGTGATGCCCGAGGGAAACAACTCAAGTTTTCAAGGTTGTTCAAACGACCAATGTATATGTGGGTTCCCAAGGGTAGTACTAACACCCAAGGACCCAAGACAAAATGGGTACATAAGACTTAACCTTTCGTGCAGGAAAGGAGGGACCTATACAGAAAAGGAGGTCTAGCAGGAGAAACATGGTACATAGATAGTGGATGCTCAACTCATATGACTGGAACCAAAGCCCTGCTGACCAACTACACAAAAAAGAAAGGTCCAAAAGTCTTCTTTGGTGATAACGCGCACGGTAACACAAAAGGATATGGCACCCTTACAAATGGTGACATTGAGGTACATGATGTATCATATGTAGAAGGTTTAAAGTTTAATTTATTATCTGTTTCTCATTTTTGTGACACTGGTTATTCAGTAAAATTCTCTAAAGATAAGTGTCTCATAAGTGACAAAAGAACAAAACAAAACCTTCTAACAGGATCTAGAAAAGGAAGTATGTATCTTGCAAATTGGAACAGCTGTCCTAAGGATACATGTCTTCTTGTGAAGAGCCCTAAAGATGTCAGCTGGCTATGGCATAAACGTCTTAGTCATCTGAACTTTAAGACTATGAACAAGTTAGCAAGGGAATCCTTAGTTAATGGTCTGCCTAATGAACTCTACTGTAAAGATCAGGTTTGT
Organism: Galeopsis tetrahit; assembly: GCA_963675135.1. NCBI lineage: Eukaryota > Viridiplantae > Streptophyta > Magnoliopsida > Lamiales > Lamiaceae > Galeopsis > Galeopsis tetrahit. Next base: position 54,523,317 of record OY776125.1, read on the forward strand.
GATGCATGTCAACAAGGAAAGCAAACAAAGGTCTCCTTCAAGACCAAGAAGACAGCATCAACCAGCAGAGCTCTTGAATTGCTTCACATGGATCTTTTTGGACCAATCACTCCAACTACACTTACAGGGAGGAAGTACACTCTCATTGTTGTAGATGACTACTCCAAGTTTACTTGGGTTGTCTTCTTATACAAGAAGAGTGAAACTCAGCAGAGACTTCCTGAACTATTAAAGAGGATCCAAGTAGAGAAAGGAGAACCTATTGTGAAAATTAGAAGTGACAAAGGCACTGAATTCATTAACTCTTATATTATTGCCTATTGTACCTCTAGTGGTATTCAGCATGAGACAAGTGCAGCAAGAACACCACAACAGAATGGTGTAGCTGAAAGAAGAGTCAGAACACTCAAAAAGCTACAAGAACACTCATTGCTGAATTCTCAACTCCTAAAAGGCTATGGGCAAAAGCCATCAACACAGCTTGCCACACTCAAAATAGGTCAGGTATTCACAAAATTCATGAGAAAACCCCATATGAACTGTGGAAAGGAAGAAAACCTAGGGTATCTTGCTTTCATATATTTAGTTGTAAGTGTTTCATTCACAACAATGGGAAAAGTAAGGTGAATGCTTTTGATGCCAAAGCAGATGAGGGGATATTCTTGGGATACTCCTCAACTAGCAAAGCATTTAGAGTACTCAACAAACGAACCCTTCTTGTGGAAGAAACACCTCATGTTGTTTTTGATGAATCTTGTGAAAAGAGTGCAGTACAAACAGACTCAGCTGTAGATCAGATGAAGAAACTAGTGATCAAGTCCAGACCAGATGAGTTTATTGAAGTCAATGAACCATTTCCTGAAGAACCAGAGGAGGATAAATCACACAGACCAGTCACTAGATCTCAAACTCAAGCTGAGCAAGCTGACCAAAATCAGGATGCAACAATCCCAAATGCAAGGGGGAATGATCTCTTTGGCACACAAGATACAGATGATGATCGACCTAATCAAGCCAACCCTCCTGATGGCACTAGAACAGATGAGAATCCAAGCTCATCTAATGCTGATACACCCGTGAGGCATACATGGAGGAACAACCATCCATCAAACCTCATCTTAGGAGGAGCAGACTCAGGTGTCAAGACCAGAAGACAACTGAATCAGAACCCCCAATCATCTATGTTCTGCTGGTGTGCTTTCCTGTCCAACATTGAACCAACTGACATAGAAGAAGCAATGACAAATAACAATTGGATCACTGCTATGCAAGAAGAACTAAACCAATTCGAAAGAAATGAAGTATGGTAATTGGTAGATCGTCCTGAAAACCACAATGTAGTAGGAACAAAGTGGGTATTCAAGAATAAGAAGGACGAAAATGATGTAATAACTAGAAATAAAGCAAGGCTAGTTGCAAAAGGATACTCACAATCTGAAGGAATTGACTATGATGAAACCTTTGCTCCAGTAGCCAGATTAGAAGCCATTCGACTGTTTCTAGCTTATGCATCATATATGGGCTTCAAAGTATATCAAATGGATGTCAAGAGTGCTTTCCTGAATGGTATTCTGGTAGAAGAAGTGTATGTAGAGCAGCCTCCAGGATTCGAAAAAGGAGATCAAGTATATCGTCTGAAGAAGGCTCTCTATGGTCTAAAGCAAGCACCTAGAGCTTGGTATGACACATTGTCACAATTCCTACTTGACAATGGCTACACAAAAGGCAAAGTTGATAGAACTCTTTTCAGAATACAAGAAGGAGAAGACATTCTAATGGTGCAAATATACGTAGATGACATTATGTTTGGATCACCCAATCAAGATATGTGCAAGAAGTTCTCTGAACTTATGCAAGGAAAATTCGAAATGAGTATGATGGGTGAGATGAATTACTTCCTAGGACTCCAAGTCAAACAGAGTCCAGAAGGGATCTTCATCAATCAGTCCAAGTATACCAAAAGCCTATTAGAAAGATTCAAAGCTCTACAAAGCAAGACTGCTAGAATTCCAATGATGACATCTTTCAAAATGGAACCAGATGAGTCTGGATAGGTAGTTGATCAAGCTGAATATAGAGCACTTATTGGATCTCTACTATACCTTACAGCCAGCAGACCAGACATAACATTTGTTGTAGGAGTATGTGATAGGTTTCAAGCAAACCCAAAGCAAAGTCATCTAGAAGCAGCAAGAAAGATTCTCAAGTACCTAAAAGGAACAGTCAACCTAGGACTATGGTACCCTGCTGATGACAATCTAGATTTGAGTGGTTACTCTGACTCAGATTATGGTGGATGCAGAATAGATAGGAAGTCCACATCTGGAAACCTGTCAATTCCTAGGCAACAAATTAATTTCATGGTTCTCAAAGAAGCAAACATCAGTTGCAACCTCCACCACTGAGGCAGAATATATGGCAGCTGGAAGTTGTTGTAGTCAGCTGCTCTGGCTAGTTCAACAACTCAAGGATTACAATGTAGAGGCAAGAGAAGTCCCTATCTACTGTGATAGCAGCAGTGCCATTGCTATCACTCAAAACCCAGTCCTCCACACAAGGTGCAAGCATGTCGACATTCGACACCATTTTATAAGAGACCAACTTGAAAAGAAGGACATCAAGATGGAGAAAATTCACACAAATATCCAAAGAGCAGACATCTTGACTAAGCCCCAAGCTGAAGAAAGATTCAAGACCCTATGATATAGCTTAGGACTCCTGGATCCAAGCACATGAAGAGCAAAGATCGGCTGAAGACCTCAGCTGATACAATTGCAGTAGACTAGGAGGATCAGATGAGGTGAATAGACACTCTCATCTTCGGGTATGTTTTTCCCGATGAAGACAAATAAAGCTGAGGGAAAACATAGAGTCATTTAATCAAGGGGGAATCCATGATACCTTAAGAATCCTTGATAAATTACTCAATCTTCTGCATTTCATAATATATATATATACATACAGAAGACATGAACAAAGTGAATTGGTATCTATACTTAAGCAATGTATGCCTATGTATGATAATAAACTATTCTTCATAAAATACTTTATCATTATACATACATACAGTATACTATTGAGTTGTACTTAGTTGGATTAATACACCATCCTCACCGACTCAACAGTATGCATGCACTGTACGGATTCCATAAGATAGAGTCTGAATTCCTTTAAATGTGAACCCTTAGATCAAGAATCTCATTACTGATCTTAAGAAGCAACTTTTCAGAAATTCAGACCTATCAACTCTATAGTCTTGTCATCTTTCACTCCACTACTTCATTTCTACCCCTATAAAAGGAGGAAGTTATGAGAATACCTAAGAACACAAATTACTAGCTATTATTCTTGTTTCAGGTATGGAGAGAATCGAAAGAAGAGATGGCATGGACATCATCCCTCAACCAAGGTCATGGGTGAAGGAGATGAAGATTTGTCCTGAAGATGGAGATGATGCAGATCAGCATACTTGGCTTACCCCACATAAGTATGCCTATGAAAACTAAAGAAAGGAGAGACGTTCTTGTTGAAAACTAAAGGAAGGAGAGATGCAGAGGACAAAGTAGCAAACAAGGAGAGCTTCTTCTCCAGGGGAAGTTCTACATGGAGAGCTTGTTACCAAAGGCCACTTTGCCAAATCATATCAGGAAGACCAAGTTCCTGTCTTTCTCTTCACACTCCATTGAAGCACCTTCCAATCTTCTCCCTCCTTCAAGAGGAGCGAAGAAATTCAACAAGGACACATTAGATGCTACATCCCATCTGATGATGAGGAACATCCGATGGTGAGGAGCACCTGAACCAGTGGGATACCATCTAGACCAATCCCACATGGTTAAAAGAAGGAGCTAAAAGATCCATCAAACCAGGTTGGATCATCACAGCCGAAAGACCCATCCAACCAGGTTGGATCATCACACAGAAGATTTACTCAGCAAACTTCAATCCTCTACTCAGCTGATCAGAAGACCAACTCAGCTGACCAGAAGACTTTCAAGAAATATCAGCAGACTTTTTGAAGAAATCAGAAGACTTCACTCTGCTGATCAGATCACTTTATTTCAGATCATAATGACTATCTTTGATCATGTAACTTCAATACATAAGGAATGAATTTCACTTATAGAAAACGGCCTTGATGATCAATTCTTGCTAAAATTTAGTCACAACGGCTATTTTTGGTAATGATATCATTAGTACTCAATTACTGGTTTGCCAACAAATCATCAATTGACACATGGCAAATTCAGCCGGCAAAATTAAAGGAACGAGGCGAAATCAAAGAAGGAAATCTTGGGCTCTACTCCAAAATTGAATCAAAACTGACCGTTGGATTGTACATCTCTCAAGTTTTGCTGGAGTATATACACAAACCCTTATACCTCTTCCAAACCCCTTTTCTCTAACAGTACTCAATTGCTCTCAAATCACTCTCGTCCTGAATATCTTTCCTAAACATTCCAATCCTAAAACTCAACATCCTTAATGGCGATCATTGAAATTTACGACGAGAAGACCAAGAGCACCGGCACTCTTGATACAACAAAGTGGTCTAAAGAAGGAAAGATTTTCACTGAGAATGCTCTGTTTTTCAAGGGCAAGCATACACCTGCGAACAAGGAGATCCTTCTTCGCTGCATCAACCTCAACCTTCGTGATTTTCTGGAAGCAGCACCAACAAATGTCTATGAACAAGACGTGCTGGCTTTCTACTCGAATGCTGTGATGAAGGGATCTCATGTTGAAAGTGTCATGGGTGGACACAGAGTATATGGAGATGTTTACTAGTGGAATAGTCAAGGCTGAGAATGCCTCTGGACTTAAGAAATCACAACTCGACCCCAAATTTCAAACCTTGATGGACATTGCAGGCAAGATGTTGCTTGGTAACACTTTTAGCCATGATGTTGTTACCACTTTGAAGGCTAGAGTTATGGCTGCAATCTGGGATCAGATTGATGGAGATTGGCAAGGGCTATTCTTGGATAGGATTGCTCTTGAGGCCAAGAAGGTTACATTGGACCTCCAATCAAGAGAATGGAAGGTGACATCAACTGTCAGCTTTGTCAACAAGCTGAGTGTTATCCTTCCAGAAGTACTCCCAAGGAAGTACAAGATGGGACCTCATAAGACATTCCACTCCTCCAAGTATTATTTGAGAAAGGAGGCCCTTGCTGAGGCAGCAAGGTTAAAGGAGGAAAAGAAGAAGAGATTGGCTGAAGCATCCTCTAAGGATGTTGCTGAGGAAGCAGAAGAGTCTGTTCATGACTCTGCTGAAGAAGAAGAGGAGCCCTCCAAAGAAGAGGCTCAAAAGAAGGTTGCTGAGGACGATGATGATGATAATCAGACCTTAGCACAACGAAGAATCCTGATCAGATCTGGGCTCATCTCCCCATCTGATTCAGATGCCACTCCCACTACCTCTCCTTTGAAGAAGACAGGTATCTCTAATCCTTCTCTCACTATCTCACCTTCTAAACTGTCAAAGGGTCAGAAGAGAAAGAAGAACACTTCTTCTTTCACCAAAAAGAAAAAGAAATCCAGGCTCCCTACTCCCATGAGCATAGCCCCTATTTCATCATTCAACCCTACTAACGATTCTAACCTATCTGAACCCTCAAACACTGATACCCAAATCCCTGCTGATACTCACACAACAGAGGAACAAGCCCAGCCTCAAACAACTCTTGAGTCACACCTGCCTACCCCAGCTGATACTCAAACAGCAGATGACCAAGATCATCAAGTCCAACCTGTTGGTCCTGAAGGGAGTATATAACAAGTGTATGGGGGGGGGGGAATACAGTTGTATGCAAACTCTTTTCAAACTTGATCAAACCAGAGACCAGCAATGTTGTCTTGGACAACTCTGCTGAAGAATATTAACTCTTCTAAGATAATCAAACTACTAAGGACTATTGAGTACTTAGTTGAAAAACTATCTAGGGGAGTTATATGTGCGGAATAGTGGTTGGCCCTTTAAGTTTATACTCCTTTAGTTTCTGAAATCACTTAGTCAGTTCAATGCAATCCAGTTTAATTTCAGGGAACTTGTCCAATACAGTTTTTGCACAATCTTTGAATATGTATCTTTTGAAAGATCAGTTTTGTGTGCAGTGTTGAATGAATGTAAGTACTTGTAAATCAAATCAACACAAGAGGTTATAGTGGTTCAGAGACTCAAGCTCCTACATCCACTTTCCCTGATTTAACAGGATAATTCCTTCACTCTTGGAATTAACTTGTTTTATAGTGCCAAGGTGCACTTGATCAAGAACACCACTCCTTGGTGAATTGATCCCTAGGATGTCTAGAGTCCAAGTACCCTCTTCTCAACTCAGAACTGAACTGTTCTTCTCTCAACAGTCAACTCCTACCACTTCTACTACTACAACCTTCTCACTTTCTCACTTGAAAGAGGTAAGGGTTGAAGTAAGGTTCCAACTAATGAGATATCCTTTACAATGAAGATCAGTGTATAAGGATTAGGATATCTCTCTAATATTTGTATGGATATACAGTAAGTTCAGCTTAGAAGAAGTGTATGAAGACTAAGATAGTCTCTTTGAAAGCTTTGAAAGCACTTTGACTTGTAGGATAGTTGGATATTCTTGTCAAGGTTGAGGTGCATCAAATGGTCTTCACACTTCTTGTATTTATAGACAAAATGGAGGATTTGCCCGTTGGAGAGGCAGCCCCAAATTGCTATAAATGTCTTCCTTGAGTTCTTCAAACTAGAAGACAGATTCTTGATAGTGACATGTCCTTATTTGGGTAATAAACGGTTGTTAAGACTTTGTCTTCATTCTGCAACACTTTTCCCAATGTTTGACTTCTTGTTAAGACTTGGACATGGCTTCTGAAGGTTGATCCAATGATAGGACAACATTCCTTATCAAATGGACAACTCTCCTTATCACTATCAACAGTTTTGCTTATCAGCAAAGTTGGCTTGCTCTTCTTTAGATGACTTGGCTCTTTCCCTTTGCTTCACTTCAAGGTGATCTTAGCATGTTGTATTGAGGTTCTTTAGGGTATGGTTGTCTCTAACTCTTCAGCATGGTTGACCTTCAAACATTAGAACCTTTGTTCTGGTTCAAACTTGCTGAGACAACTCTTCTGGGACAACTCTCCTGATCAGCATATTTGGTCTTTTAGCTTCAGAGCTTTTGTTTTCACACAGAGTTAACCTCTCTGGACAACTCTCCTGATCAGAACATTTGAGTAACCTTGTCCTTTTGAGCTTTACAACCTTGTTTTTGCATGGATACAATCTCTCTGGACAACTCTCCTGATCAAGGCATTTGGTTTTCAATAGAGTATGCATGTCCTTAGTGTTTGTTCCAGATTTTGAGCCTTGAGGGAACTTGATCTTGATAATCTTCAAAGCATAGGTTCCCCCTCACAATGTGCATCTAATCATCTAAGAGCTGCCTAACATATCAGCTTCTCATCTAGCCTTATACTATGTGTTCTAGCATTTTTAGAACACAATCATCTTGACTTAGGCATGTCTCAGGGGGTTTTGGTATTTAATCAAAACTTATGTCATTTTATTCCCAACACAACCATCTACTGATCTTCAAGTAGAACAGCAACCAGACCAGCAGACTCAAAACCCTGCTGATTCTCAACCTCTAGAAGGTCAATCTCTCTCTCCACCTGAACATATCACTTCCCAAATCCCTGCTGATACTCACACAGCAGAGGAAAACGTTCGTTCCACTCAATCCCCTATCCTCACTGCCCCATCTGCACAAGAAGACTTGGCACCAGCAGACTTGGCTCAAGCTGGCCCTTCTCAACCCCAATTCAGCATGGTGCACTATCCTATGTGCACAAGAGAGAAGATAATGAGGGTGAAGATAGCCAACCTGCTAAAGTCTACTATTCCTGGTATTGATGAGGAATCAGTTCAGTTTGAACAAGTACTGAGAGTCTGTACCTGGATTGAGCTCAGAAGAGATGATGTGGATGACCTCATTGAAGTCATGGAAGGAATGGGAGGAAAGGCTAACTTCCTCGACTAGGAAATGGAGCAAAAAGAGGTAGCTCAAGTCCGTTCATTCACTGAGCTGTTGCCCACAGAATCTCTGACCAGGGTATGCCAAAGGATTCTAGGAATCCTCTCTGAGGCCCCCTCTGTACCAGACACAACTACAGACGATACAGCTGAATCAGTTGAGAATGAAGCAAAGGAAAGAGAAGTGGTGTCAGTTCCCACTCACTTCTTTCCTAAGTATGAGCTTGATCACTTCATCTATCAATCTCGTCAAAGGAAAGGTCAATTATTTGCTCGTCTGGTTGATGTTACAACAAACTTTCTTCAAGAAGGTTATCTCACTACAGAAGAAAGGGGAATGGCCCTAGCTGTCTAAAATCCGCCTACCATTCCTATACTTCCCCAGGAAGCTCAAGGTACTGCCTCACCCTCTACTTCATCTATTGATATTCGAGCAGATGTGTGTGCTCAGGTCAAGGAAGCAATCGACACACACTTCAACAAATGGCTAGGCATGCAGCTGGCCAGATTTGTAGAAAAGGCCATTCATGAGCAGAAGACTCGTCTCACCGAACAAATCCTTGACATAGATGACATGTTCGGTGAGGCACTCCATAATCAGCTAGAGGATTATCTCAACTTCGAAATGAAGAAATCAGCAGACATGACCAAGATGTTTACTGATCTCTATGCAAATGAGATTAACCGCTTAGAGAGCTTCTACAAAAACAGACTCGATGATGCTGAAGCAAGAGCCACTGAAGGTCAAGCCCTTCTTAAGTCAGCTGCAGAAGAGAATGAGAAACTGCAGACTCAGCTGAAGGAGACAGCAGCCAAATTGGAAGCACTTACAGCTACACTTGAAGCTGCCTCCTCCTCCAACTCTCATGCTCAAATCCTAGAACACAGCATCACTCATCTGACCCATGTTGACAAAGTCAATGCAATGACCCTGCAGCAGACTCTGAAAGAGGAAATTCTGAATGCCATGAAGCTTTTTGCAGCTGCACTTGCTGAAGCCAAAAAGGGGGGAAGATGTATTGATAAAGGCTCTAGAGAAGGCTACTGCACAACAAGCTGTAATGGTAGTATCTCAAGATGAGCTGAATGAAACCTTGGGTAGCTTAAAAAGCAAAATCAAGAGCAGGCAAGGCAAAGGCAAAGAAATTGCTCAAGAAGACACCCAAGCTCCCACTCAAGCTCCTACTGCCAAGAGTCTATAGATCACTGCCCCTGTAGAACAAGTTCCTGAGAAGAGGATGACAAGGAAAAGAAAGGCAGATGAGCAAGCTCAGTCAAGCAAGAAGTCAGCTCCAGCAGAGCCTACTGCAGAAGAGAAAGAGGCTTTAGAGCTAAAGAAAAGAAAAGTGCTTGAAGCTCAAGAGCTTAAGCAAAAGAAGCTAAATGATGCGAAGGCAGTCAAAGCCAAATTTGAAAGGAAAATAGCCAAACTCAGGAAAGCTCTCAAGGACAAAGCAATGAAAGAAAATGTCCTGGTGTTTGATAGAAATTATGTGGATTATTTAGCCCTTCAAGATGAGCTACCAAAGTGGTATCCCCTGAAGAAGAAGTGGCAAATTCAACACCACATAGTAAGAAAATTTGGCCCTCTCCCCACCTATGAAGATGAATTCTTCCAGTTCAATCAGTTCATAAACATTGAAGATCAAGAGTTCTGGAAAGAAGTAGTCAAGACAGCCAAAGAACTTGACAACTGCAGAATCCTAACTCCTGAAGAACCCAAATGGGATACACCCACTCTGGACTCCGGAAGAACAAACTGGATTGAAGTCAAAAGGATTCTGGAGAAGATCTACGAAGAGGAGAATGTTACAGACCTGCAGCACATGGAAGAAGTTCGAGCTCGTCTGTATCTTGCTTTTCGCATCTGAAGATCAGAAGACCTGATGAAGACCACTTTATAAGTTTAAAGAAACTATCACTTGTAATCTCTAAAAGCTCCATATATATTCAAGTTTTAGTTCTTTTTGCTTACAAGAAAAACTCTCATTGACTTCATCAGATACTTCAGTTTTAAGAATTTATAAACTCTTATCTTATTTATTAAGAGCATTTATCAAGTATAGATTTGGCTTCATCAAAAAGGGGGAAATTGTTGGGATATAAATTCACCCTAAGCCCCACTTGATGTTAGAATAGTTTTGATGGCCAAAACACTTAGAGTTTATAAATGTAATAGGATCAGCTGACTTTGTATAGAACACCTTAGACTAGTCTTGTGTGATCAACTGTATTAATATCAGCTGATTAGCACAGCCCCGGCTTACATGCGCATCCTCAAGATGAGAAGAGTAGAAGGCATGAAGACTAGAAGATCCTTGAAGACCAGATAAGTAAGGTGCTTGTATACCTACTTATCTGATAAGATGGCCTAAAACAGTTTTCAGAATTGATGTAAGAGTTAATGAACTCAGTGCCTTTATCAAATCTTATCTTGATTATGTTCAGGCTCTTTTCATTAGACAATCTCTTTAATAGTTCAGGGAGTTTGACTTGTGTTTCCTTCTTATTAAGGAGAAATACTACCCATGTGAACCTAGAGAAGTCATCTACTACAACCAATGTGTATTTTCTACCATTTATTCTTGAAGGGGTAATTGATCCAAATAAGTCCATATGTAAAAGTTCAAGTACCCTTTCAGTAGAGATGACTGGTTTTCCCTTGAATGAGGCTTTAATCTGTTTTCCTTCTTGACATGGTTTACATATATGTTCTTTAATGAAAATCTCATTAGGTAGTCCTTTTACCAATGCATTCCTAGCAAGTTTGTTCATTGATTTAAAGTTCAGGTGGTTTAGCCTTTTATGCCATAACCAGCTTTGTTCATTTGAGCTCTTAGCAATGAAATATGCAGCATCAGTAGACTTGTCCCAGTCAGCAAAATACACATTTCCTTTTCTAGTTCCAGTCAGTAGAGTTTGTTGGGTTTCATCTTTAATTAAGCATTTTCCACTTGAGAACTCAACATTAAAACCTTTATCACAAAACTGACTTATGCTTAGCAAATTGTATTTGAGACCAGCCACATAAGATACATTGGATACCTTGATATTACCAATTATCAAGGTGCCATAACCTTTTGTTGTTGCTTGTGAGCTGTCTCCAAAGGTGACATTTGGGCCTTCTATTTTAGTGAAATCAGTGAGGAGTTCTTTGTTTCCAGTCATGTGCCTTGACCATCCACTGTCAAGATACCATGCTGACTTTTTTCTCATACTCCTCATCTTCTTTTTGCCCTTAGGTACCTGCAATTAGCAAGTTTTAGGTACCCTTTGAATTTTGGGTCCTGAGAGGTTAGCTGTACCTTTAGGAACCCAAACTTGCCTAACTACCCTGATTGATTCAAGGTGGCTAAGTTGTTTTCCTTGTGCATCAACATACACTGTTTTTCCCTTAAATGCCTTTGGGAAAGTATGTGTGAAAATGTTGACTCTGTAAGTTTCAGGAGAGTTGTCAAATCTCCTGAACTTATGAGTCCTTTATGCAGCTTGAGGAAATCTTTGAGGGAAGGCATTCTTATGACCATTACCCTTTAGCATGAAGGGTTTTAGTTGTCTCATTTTATTTTGCCTTTGAGGATAGTTGTCCTTAGGTCTGTTCAGCTGAGGCTTCCTCAGTAGAGTTGGCCTAGGCTGATTATACCTTGGATAACTCCTCTGAACATTGTTCAGGAGAGTTGCCCTTCCATTGGGTCTACTCTGCTGACCAACATTCCTCTTATGTTCAGGAGCCTTGACCTTTTCCAAAGGTTTGGGCCTAGTCTCCTGAAGCACTTGAGTGGGCATTTCATTTATTTTGTGTTGGGATATAAATTCACCCTAAGCCCCACTTGATGTTAGAATAGTTTTGATGGCCAAACCACTTAGAGTTTATAAATGTAATGGGATCAGCTGACTTTGTATAGAACAGCTTAGACTAGTCTTGTGTGATCAACTGTATTAATATCAGCTGATTAGAACAACCCCGACTTACATGCGCATCCTAAAGATGAGAATAGGAGAAGGCATGAAGATTAGAATATCCTTGAAGAACACATAAGTAAGGTGCTTGTATACCTACTTAACTGATGAAGTCCAAGATTGAAGATGGCCTAAAACAGGTTACTAAATTGCCAGATCAGAAGAGTGTTACTCGACTGATATCAGAAGACAGAAGACTTAGGGCCAGACGAGTAGTCAGAAGACTATGAGTGAAGATCAGAAGACTAAGTGCTCGTCCAGGACTCGGCTGATTCCCAAAGTCGTCTTGCAATTTGAATGAAGACTTACCTTACTTAGAAGATTGACATGATCCCAGGATTGAAGCAATCAAGCGACTGGAATCAGGGAATCAAGCCAATATGGAAAGATTGCCCCAACGGCTAGTCAACTCCAACGGCTAGTTGCAGCAATCGTCCCTATAAATACAAGAGGATGAGAAATCACAAGCACGAAGTCACAACGAGAGAATTCAACAAGCTAAGCAAGCAATCAAGCAAAAAGCCATACTGTTTTAAGAGTTCTCCAAGAGCCAGAATCCATAAGAACATCCCTAGCTCTTAAGTGATTTCTATCCAACCCAAGACCCTGGATCGTATTCATATTGTAAATCCATTGATTTAGGCATAGCGGTTAAGCATATTATAAGCTTGAACCATTAGTTGGAAACATTCAAAAACCCCAAACCCCCACCGAAAGGTTAAAGTTTTTGAACCCCTGCAAAGTGTAAGTGCTTACAATCACTTGTGGAGACCGTAGCAGTTAGGACTGCTCAGATCTCAAAGTCCTACCCTTGGGACTATAAAGGACAAGCCCTTGTAATTAAAGGGATTAAACATCACGTTAGGACGTGAGAGTGGACGTAGGATCGTATATCCGAACCACTATAAACCTGGTGTTATTTATCTTTCTGCACTTTACATTATTGTCATTTCCATACATTTTATATAGTGCATACTGTGATTTCAACTATCTTCAAATCAAGGCCATAACTTTCAAACCAACATCAGCTGAGTATTTTCATTAAGTAAATAACTTGGCATTTTCAAAAGAAACTAAAGAACGAGTCTAATCAAGGCCTACCTAACTTCCGCATATAATCTCTTCATCAGATCACTATAGTCATCTAGACCAGCAGACCTGTAGTCCAGTTGACATAGAAATCAGAAGAGGTTCCCAACTCTCTTGAAAAAAAAAGTTTTAAAGTCTATTCACCCCTCCCCTCTAGACTTTAATCCCATTCACTACTCGTTCAGGGACCAACATTTTGCCCTTCCCTTTGTTCAGTGGCTGAATTATTTCATTTTCAGCTTGTTGTGCCACTGATTTAACAAAGATTTTCTTAGTGTTACTTGTGGAAGCAACACTAAGACAAGGTGAAGATTCAAATGGATCAAAACCTAAAGACATATGACTCGAAAGACTAGATTGGGATATGATCCATCCGAATCTTCACCTTGTCTTAGTGTTGCTTCAACAAGTAACACTAAGAGAATCTTTGTTAAAATCAGTGGCACTAAACAAAGGAAAGGGAAAAATGCATGAGGTGCCCACTCAAGTATCTCAGGGAACTAGGCCCATACCTAAGGAAATGGCCAAAGTCCCTGAATACAAGAGGAATGGTGTTCAACAGAGTAGACCCAATGTAAGGGCAACTCATCTGAACAACATTCAGAGAGGTTGTCCAAGGTATGTTCAGCCTAGGCCAACTCTACTGAGGCAACCTCAGCTGAACAAACCTAAGGCCAACTCTCCTTACAGGCACAATAAAATGAGACAACCAAAACCCTATATGCCAAAGGGTAATGGTCATATAAATGCCCATCCTCAAAGATTTCCTCAAGCTGCACAAAGAACTCATAAGTTCAGGAGAAATGTCAACTCTCCTGAAACTTGCAGAGTTAATACTTTCACACACTCTTTCCTAAAGACATTTAAGGGAAAAACTGTGTATGTTGATGCTAGAGGAAAACAACTTAGCCACCTCAAATCAATCAGGGTTATTAGGCAAGTTTGGGTTCCTAAAGGTACATCTAACCTCTCAGGACCCAAAATTCAAAGGGTACCTAAAGCTTGATTATTGCAGGTACCAAAGGACCACACGAAGATGAGGAGCTTGAACAAAAAGACAGCATGGTACTTGGACAGTGGATGTTCAAGGCACATGACTGGAAACAAAACACTCCCCACTGAATTCACTGAACAAGAAGGTCCTAATGTCACACTTGGAGACAGCTCACAAGCAACTACAAAAGGTTATGGTACCTTGATAATTGGTAATGTCAAGGTATCCAATGTATCATATGTGGCTGGTCTCAAGTATAATCTCCTAAGCATAAGTCAGTTCTGTGATAAAGGATATAATGTTGAGTTCACAAGTAATAAATGCCTAATCAAAGATAAAACTCAACAAACTCTACTGACTGGAACTAGAAAAGGAAATGTGTATTTTGCTGACTGGGACAAGTCTACTGATGCAACATGCTTTATTGCCAAGAGTTCAAATGAACAAAGTTGGTTATGGCATAAAAGACTAAACCATCTGAACTTTAAATCCATGAAAAAGCTGACTAGAAATGCATTAGTTAAAGGACTGTCTAATGAAGTTTTCATTAAAGAGCATGTTTGTAAACCATGTCAAGAAGGAAAACAGATTAAAGCTTCATTTAAAGGCAAACCAGTCATCTCTACTGAAAGGGTACTTGAACTGTTACATATGGACTTATTTGGACCAATTACCCCTGCAAGTATAAATGGAAGAAAATACACATTAGTTGTTGTAGATGACTTCTCTAGGTTCACATGGGTAGTATTTCTCCTTAATAAAAAGGAAACTCAAGTCAAACTCCCTGAACTGGTAAAGATATTGTCAAATGAGAAAAGCCTTAATATCATCAAAATAAGATCTGATAAAGGCACTGAGTTCATAAACTCATACATCAATGAGTACCGCATTGAAAATGGAATTGCCCATGAAACTTCAGCAGCTAGAACCCCTCAGCAGAATGGGGTAGCTGAAAGAAGAAATAGAACTCTTAAAGAGGCTGCCAGAACCTTAATTGCTGATTCAAATCTGCCTAAGAGATTTTGGGCTGAAGCTATAAACACTGCATGCTATACTCAAAATAGATGTTTGATCACTAAGGGTCAAGGCAAAACCCCTTATGAACTCTAGAAATGAAGATTGCCTAAAGTATCTTATTTTCACATATTTGGTTGTAAGTGTTTCATTCACAAAAATGGGAAAGAACAATTGAAAGCTTTTGATAGCAAAGCTGATGAGGGGATATTTCTTGGATATTCTCAAATCAGTAGAGCTTTCAGGGTCTACAATTGTAAATCCCTTCTTGTGGAAGAAACACCTCATGTTGTGTTTGATGAAGCTATTTTTGAGAACAGGGATAAACTCCTGAATGTGGATGACATCACACAAAGAACAACCAGATTAAGTGTAAAAGACAAAGATACTCTATTCACTGAAGTTGTCCAGGCCAATCCTCCTGAATTCATTACCTTGGACAACACTCCTGAAGGCAATCCACTTGAGGCAAACCCCACTAAAGGAAATGATGTACTGAATGACCCAATCCTAGTTCATAACCAGGTAACAAGTACCAATGAAGAAGCAGACCCTGTTGTTGGCGTATACTGTAAAGCAAACTTTTAGTGGGATTTTGTGACGTATATTCGATTTCCTTTTATCTGAAATAAATGTTTTTTCACATTATTGCATTCTTTGTGATTACTTGTATGTCTGCTTATCTTGCATTGTAGACGATGTGGTGGGTTTGTAGTCACACAGAAGATCACATTGTCAGTTCCTTGTAAGATATAAACAGTATTCACAACTGAGATAGTTATGGACAAAACTATTGGTTTAAGTTGTAGTATAAACTTGTTAGTAGTTTGTCTTGGCCATTAGTTTATACTAGTGCGCTGAGGCGTATTGAATGGATCACAGATAAGACATGTTCTTCTGTTCTGACTGTTATGAAGAACTAGAGGTCTTGGTGACTTTTATGATTCTTAACCCTAATTGTGATATTTAGATGTGTGGGGTGCTTGTTCACTACTTTGATGTACCATAGGTGAGAATCTTGGTAGATTCTTCACGCTCCGTATTTTGGGTAGTGGCATCGCTCGCATGATGTCTACTTATTGGCATTAGGGCACCATGTCCTGTACATCCAGGCTGATGATGTCCCCTTGAGGAAACTCATAAAGTATTGTTGTATTAAACCCTACAGGTGGATTTAATCCGTACGACAACAAGGTTGAGTGGTACTTACTTAAGGAATTATAGAAATTAATTATTTAAAGAAGTCAGAAGCTTTAATAATTAATGGACGTGAGATATCTTAAACACGGGGAATTATAAAGTCTAATAGAAGCCCTGATTCAGTTCGGGATAGGATGGGAGTGCAACATTAATTTTCTAGTGGAATGAATTAATGTTCTCGGGCCAAATTATATGTTCCGGGCTGAACATAAGAGTATTTGGGCCTGTAAGAAGCCCAAACCCTATACATTCTAATGGATCCCTAGTCTGGCCTATGAACTTATGGAGATTATAAATAGGAGCCTCAAAATAGTTTTGAAACCCTAGCACACACGAAATTAAGAAAACAACTAGGGTTTCAAGGAGACGAACTAAAGGCAGTCTTCTCCACATTTGATAGCGCGTCGTCCACCCGGTGTTCGAACAAGGTTGGGAGACAGACTAGAAGATCCGTAGATTGGAATCAACTCCTCGATCTTCAAAGGTAACAGATCTAAACTATGCTTTAGATGCATGTTGTTTATGTTTCAATTCGTTTCATACGTTTGGTACCCAACAACGAACCTGGTGACGGACCGCCTTCGCCGGCGTGTTCCAGCACCTGTTGGGATGTAAATTCACCCTAAGCCCCATCTGATGATAGAATAGTTTTGATGGCCAAAACACTTAGAGTTTATAAATATATGTAATAAGATCAGTTGACATTTGTATAGATCAGCTTAGACTAGTCTTGTGTGATCAGCTGTATGAATCTCAGTTGATCATCACAGTCTTAGCTTACATGGGCTAGCTCAAGATATGAAGAATAGAACACATGAAGACTAGAAGATCCTTGAAGATCAGATAAGCAAGGTGCTTGTATACCTTCTTACCTGATAAAGTCCAAGTCAAAGATGGCCAAGGTGAGCTCAAGCTTCTTTCTAGATCAGAAGAGTAATACTCATCTGATATGAGAAGACAGAAGACTTCAGGTCAGACGAGTTAAACAGAAGACTAGAAATGAAGATCAGAAGACTAGTATCTCGTCAAGGACTGGGCTGATTCCAAAGTCATCTTGCAATTCAAACGAAGAGTTACCATATTTAGAAGATGGACACGATCCCAGTTTTGAAGCAATCAATATCAAAGCAGCTGGAATCAAGGAATCAATCAAGCTAAAAAGGAAAGATTGACAAATGGCTAGTAAACTCCAATGGCTAGTTGCAGCAATCCTCCCTATAAATACAAGAGGATGAGGAAGATCAAAGCACAGAAATACCACGCATGAATTCTGAAGCTTAATCAAGCAAGCAAACCAAAGCATCACTCACTCAAGAATTCTCAAGAGCATAGAAAAGTATTAGAACACCTTTTAGCTCTTAAGATATTTCCCCATCCAACCAAAGAACATGAATCCAATACTTATTTTATATCTTTTGATTTAGGCATAGTGGTTAAGCAATCTACAAGCTTGAACCATTAGTTGGATTCTTTCAAAAACCCCAAAACCCTCACCATAAGGTTAAGTTTTTGAACCCCTGTAAAAGTGCAAGTGCTTCCAATCACTTGTGGAGACCGCAGCAGTTCGGGACTGCTCAGTTCTCAAAGTCCTAACCTTGGGACTATAAAGGACAAGCCCTTGTAATTTTTGGGAAATTAAAGGGATTAAACATCACGTTTGGAACGTGAGAGTGGACGTAGGAACGTATATCCGAACCACTATAAATCGACGGTGTTATTTACTTATCATAGGAAGGATAAAGAGCCTTCTGATACTAGAAGTCAGAGGAGAAGAGATGCTACACCTCCAAGAAGAAACAATCCATGTCAGAAATCAGGAACATGCTTCAATTATCATAAGCCTGGACACTATGTATATGAGTGCCCAGACTTAAGTTCAGGAGATAAAGAAGAAAGAAAATAAAAAAGAGGCAAAAGGAACTCAGATAGACAAGCAATGGTGATTGAAGAATCAGAATACCAGAGTGATGATCTACCCTCTTCACCTGACTCTGGACTCTTCTCAGATGATGACTCAGATGATGTAGCTATGATGGCCTTAGCCGAAACCGAGGTAAACTCATACACTTCAACTTATCATTTACTTGCCTCTTCACACACAGATGAGGCTAACTCATCTGTAGGCGAATTTGGGAACACCTACTACCAATCCTTGGAGGGAGTAAGAGGTGATCTCGATATCGCAACAAGAGCCTTCATAGAAGTGGAGGAAGAAAACAAGGATTTAAGGAAAGAAATCACAAGGTTGAAAAAGGCTAAGTTCGAAAGCACCCCTGAGCTATTAAAAATGAATGAACGATTAACACAAGAACTTGAACTTCTCAAAGAAGAACACACTATTCTTAATCAAACTTATGAGGGAATGCTTAGAACACAAGCCAAAGATGCCTGTGATTTACGAACCTTACAATCTAAGTTTGATGATCTTCTCCATAAACATGAGCTCTTAGAAAAGGAGAAGAATGGCCTAGATCTAAAGATATCAGAGTTCAATAGAGCCTCGACAACTATAGAACACATTTCTGAATATTACAGATCAAATGCCAACAAGATGGGTATTGGTTTTGAATCAACCACATCAGAATTCTCTCCTGCTGAGTGTTGTGAACCTAACAAATCCACATCACAAGTTTTTGTGAAAGGTGAGTGCTCTAAGCACAATGATCCTAAAGTGAATAAAAAGGCATCTGTACAAAGACAACCTAAAGTGAACTATTTCATAGCCAGAAATGGTAAGAGACCAGCTAACTCTGGGCCAGTCCATTTAAGGCAACCTCAGTTAAACGCTAAAGGTTAAATGCCCCAAAACATGTACAGAGGAATAGTAAACAGCCTGGACCATCTCGCTTGAGGCAGTCTCAGCTGTATGCTAATCCAGCCAAGAAGAAAAACAGATCTTCTTATAACACATCTATTCTCTTTGCACCTCCCCTCTCCTATGAGATTGTAAGAACAGATGAGGATGATTCACTTACTAAAAAACGATCAACTTATGCACCCAAGCTAAATATAGCTAGTCAGAAGATCATTCTTGTACACAACTACAAGAAGAAGTCATCTGACAGTCACTTAGCTGACACAACTATCAAATCAAGCCATCCCTAGGTGTCAACTGGTAAGATTTGGTTCTGTGATGCTCGAGGGAGACAACTCAAATGCTCAAGACTATTCAAAAGAGCTATGTATGCATGGGTTCCCAAGAGTACTATAACTAACACCCAAGGACCCAAAACAAAATGGGTACCTAAAGTTTAATCTACATTGCAGGAAAGAAGGGACCTATACAGGAAAGGTGGTCAACCAGGAGAAACCTGGTATATAGACAGTGGATGCTCATCTCACATGACAGGAACCAAAGCCCTGCTGACTAGTTATTTAGAAAAGAAAGGTCCAAAAGTCTTCTTTGGTGATAACGCGCGCGGTAACACAAAAGCATATGGCACCTTGAAGAATGGTGACATTGAGGTACATGATGTATCATATGTAGAAGGTTTGAAGTTCAACTTGCTATCAGTTTCTCATTTCTGTGACACTGGATATTCAGTAAACTTTTCCAAAGATGAGTGTATTGTAAGTGATAAACGAACAAAACAAACCCTACTAACAAGATCTAGAAAAGGTAGTATGTATCTTGCAAATTGGAACAGTTGTCCTAAGGATACCTGTATGCTTGTAAAAAGCCCTAAAGACATCAGCTGGCTATGGCACAAACGCCTTAGTCACTTGAACTTTAAGACTTTAAACAAGCTAGCAAGGGAATCCTTAGTTGATGGACTGCCTAATGAACTCTACTGTAAAGATCAGGTATGTGATGCATGTCAACAGGGAAAGCAAACAAAGGTCTCCTTCAAGACCAAGAAGACTGCATCAACCAGCAGAGTTCTAGAACTGCTTCACATGGATCTCTTTGGACCAATCACTCCAACAACTCTAACAGGAAGGAAATACACTCTAATTGTAGTAGATGATTACTCCAAGTACACTTGGGTTATCTTCCTTTACAAGAAGAGTGAAACTCAACAGAAACTTCCTGAGCTGCTAAAGAGAATCCAGATAGAGAAAGGAGAACCAATTGTCAAAATTAGAAGTGACAAAGGCACTGAATTTATTAACTCTCATATTATTGCCTATTGTACTTCTAATGGTATTCAGCATGAGACAAGTGCAGCAAGGACACCACAACAAAATGGTGTAGCTGGAAGAAGAGTCAGAACACTTAAAGAAGCTACAAGAACTCTTCTAGCTGAGTTCTCTACTCCCAAGAAACTATGGGCAGAAGCCATCAATACTGCATGCCACACTCAAAACAGGTCAGGTATTCACAAAATTCATGAGAAAACCCCATATGAACTATGGAAAGGTAGGAAACCTAGGGTATCTTACTTTCATATATTTGGTTGTAAGTGTTTCATTCACAACAATGGGAAGAGTAAGTTAAATGCTTTCGATGCCAAAGCTGATGAAGGAATATTCTTAGGATACTCCTCAACTGGCAAAACATTTAGAGTGTTTAACAAACGAACCCTTCTTGTGGAAGAAACACCTCATGTTGTATTTGATGAATCCTGTGAAAAGAACGCAGTCAACACAAACTCAGCTGCAGAAAAGATGAGAAGACTGGTGATCAAGTCTAAACCAGAAGAGTTCATTGAAGTTGATGAACCTTTCTCTGAAGATCTAGTGGAGGATAAACCACATAGACCTGTCACAAGATCCCAAACTCAAGCTGAGAAAACAAATCTAAATCAAGATGCACAAATTCCAAATGCAAGGGGGAATGATCTCTTTGACACCCAAGACACAGATGACGATCGAGCAAATCCAGTCAACTCTCCTGAAATCAGAACAAATGAGAATCCTAACTCATCGAGTGCAAACACTCTTGTGAGGAATACATGGAGATCCAACCATCCATCAAACCTCATCTTAGGAGGAGCAGACTCAGGTGTCAAGACCAGAAGGCAATTGAACCAAAATCCTCAGACTTCTATGTTCTGCTGGTGTGCCTTCCTGTCGAATACTGAACCAACCGACATAGAAGAAGTAATGAAGGATAGCAATTGGATCGTTGCCATGCAAGAAGAATTGAACCAATTTGAACGAAATGAAGAGTGGGAGCTAGTAGATCGTCCTGAACGCCACAATGTAATAAGAACCAAGTGGGTATTCAAAAACAAAAAGGATGAGAACGATGTGATAACCAGAAATAAGGCAAGATTAGTTGCAAAAGGTTACTCACAATCTGAAGGAATTGACTACGATGAAACCTTCGCACCAGTAGCCAGATTAGAAGCCATCAGACTATTCCTGGCCTATGCAACTCACCAAGGTTTCAAAGTATATCAAATGGATGTCAAAAGTGCCTTCCTAAATGGAATTCTGGTAGAAGAAGTCTATGTAGAGCAGCCTTCTGGTTTTGAGAGAGGAAATCAGGTATATCGTCTGAAGAAGGCTCTCTGTGGTCTGAAGCAAGCCCCAAGAGCTTGGTATGACACATTGTCACAGTTCCTTCTTGACAATGGATATACCAAAGGGATGGTTGATAGAACTCTTTTCAGACTACAAGAAGGAGATGACAGTCTAATGGTACAAATATATGTAGATGACATTATATTTGGATCACCCAATCAAGAGATGTGCAAGAAATTCTCTGAACCGATGCAAGGAAAGTTTGAAATGAGCATGATGGGTGAAATGAATTACTTTCTTGGACTTCAAGTAAAGCAAAGTCCAGAGGGGATTTTCATTAATCAATCCAAATATACCAAAAGTTTGCTTGAAAGATTCAAAGCTCAACAAAGCAAGACTGCAAGAATTCCTATGATGACCTCATTCAAGATGGAACCAGATGAGTCTGGGAAAGCAGTCGACCAAGCAGAATATAGAGCACTTATTGGATCACTCTTATATCTTACAGCCAGCAGACCTGACATAACTTTTGTTGTAGGAGTATGTGCCAGATTTCAAGCCAACCCAAAGCAAAGTCATCTGGAAGCAGCAAGGAAAATTCTCAAGTACCTAAAGGGAACAGTCAACTTAGGACTATGGTACCCTGCTGATGACAATCTAGAATTGAGTGGCTACTCTGACTCAGACTATGGTGGATGCAGAATAGATAGGAAATACACTTCAGGAACCTGTCAATTTCTAGGCAACAAGTTGATATCATGGTTCTCAAAGAAACAAACATCAGTTGCAACCTCCACCACTGAAGCAGAATATATGGCAGCTGGAAGTTGTTGCAGTCAGCTACTCTGGATGGTCCAACAACTAAAAGATTACAATATAAAAGCAAGAGAAGTTCCTATCTACTGTGATAGCAGCAGTGCCATAGCCATCACTCAAAATCCAGTCCTCCACACAAGATGCAAACATGTCGATATTCGACACCACTTCATAAGAGATCATCTTGAAAAGAGGGACATCAAGATGGAGAAAATCCACACAGATATCCAAAGAGCTGATATCTTGACTAAGCCCCAGCTGAAGAAAGATTCAAGAGTCTATGCTACAGCCTAGGACTACTTGATCCAATCCAATGAAGAATGAAGATCAATTGAGAAACACCTCAGCTGATACAGCTACAACAGACTAGGAAGGAAACAGATGAGGTGAATAGACACCCTCATCATCAGGTAAGTAACTCCCGATGAAGACAAATAAAGCTGAGGGAAAACATAGAGTTAATTAATCAAGGGAGAATCCATGATACCTTAAGAATCCTTGATGCAAAACACTCTATTTATATGCTTTCTTAGTACTCTTCACCGTATACATACTTGAACAAAAGTTAACTGTAGAACGTACTCGATTAAAGTATACATATGTATTATGAGAGAATATTCTTCATAAAATAATCTATCTACATACATATATATAGTCCACAATTGAGGAACACTAGGCTGGATTAATACACCAACTCAGCCGACTCAACAGTAGACAACTTGAGTACGGACTTCAAATAACTAATGCTCAAATTTATAATTTTTGCATTCCATAAGATAAAGCCTGAGCCCCTTTAAATGTGAACCCTTAGATCAGGAATATCATTGTTGATCTTAAGAAGCAACCTTTTCAGAAATTCAGACCTATCAACTCATAATTCTTGTCGTTTTACTCTCCACTATCTCATTTCTACCTCTATAAAAGGAGGGATGCATGAGATAGAAACATAATCCACTAATATATTTCTTTTGTTTCAGGTATGGAGAAAATTGCAAGAAGAGAAGGCATGGACATCATAGCTCAACCAAAGTCATGGGTAAAGGCATTGAAGATATGTCTAGCAGAAGGAAGTATTCAATAAGGACATACTTAGTTCAACCAACATAAGTATGTACTAAAAAGAAAAGGAAGAAGAGAAGGTTACGCTAAAAAGAAAAGCAAGAAGAGATGCAAAAGATATGGTCCTATGCAAGCAGAGCTTCTTCTCTAGGAAGTTGGCAAACATGTTGAGCTCTGTCTCAGGGGGAACCTTGCCAAAACAAATCAGGAAGACACGTCTCTTCTCTCCTTTCATATGCTCCATTGAAGCATCGCCCAAACTTCTCCCTCATCCAAGAGAGGAAGTCGAGGCGAAGAAATTCAACAAGAGCACATTAGATGCTACATTCCATCTAATGAAAAGGAAGGATTAAGCCAGTGGAATGTCATCTGGGCTGACCAGCTTCATATGGCGAAGAAGGTTCAACATGGTTAAGGGGAAATTGAAGAAAGATCCATCAAACCAGGTGGATAAGATCACCCAAAAGATTTACTCAGCTACTCAAAATTCTCCCCTCAACTGATCAGATGACCAACTCAGCTGATCAGCTACATATTGCCAATAAGATTGCACATGGTTAAGGGGGAACTACTGAATGATTCATCATACCAGGTGGATAAACTCACTTAGAATATTTACTCAACTACTCAACTATTCTACTCAGCTACTCAACTATTCTACTCAGCTGACCAGCAGACTCTTCAAGAGAGATCAGCAGACCTCTCAAGAAAATCAGAAGACTTACTCTGCTGATCAGATCATGTTGGTTCAATAAACTTGAGAGCCTAATTTGATCATTATTTCATTCTAGATTTGAATTCTGAATGTAATTATGGAAGAGCCTATATAAGGAATGTATATGACTTATATAAAACGGCCTAAATTGATTGAAATTACTGCAATTTTAGTCACAACGGCTATTTTTGGTAATGATGTCATTTATACTCAATTTCCATTCTGTAGACAAATCAAAGAGTGACACATGGCTAATAAAATTGGCAAATTCGTAGTAATGGGTTGAAGATGAAAAGACTTATCTCGATTGTTACCCTTCTACAACCTATTTTTGACCGTTGGATCAAAATTCACTACGAAAATGTGGAGTATTTAACCAACCTTCGTTCTTAAAATTCTTGATCGATCTCAAACACTCTCGCTCTGAAAAATCACTCAAACACTCTTATACTTTCATTTACTCAACCACAACCAGAATGGGCATTATTGAGATCTATGATGAGAAGACCAAATCTACTGGCACCCTTGATGCTGCAAAGTGGTCGAAAGAGGGCAAAATCTTCACTGAGAATGCTTTGTATTTTAGGGGGAAACACACAGAAGTGAACAAAGAAATTCTCCTACGCTGCCTCAACCTAAATCTTCGTGAATTTCTTCAGGTAGCACCAACGAATGTTTACGAGCAAAATGTGTTGGCTTTCTATTCGAAAGCAACATTAAAAGACTCATATGTTGAAAGTCGTATGGGTGGGCACAAAGTTAGAATCACTCGAGATGTGCTTAAAGATCTATTTGATCTAACGAGTGGAAAGGTCAACATCTCTACCTATATTATTGCTGGAACGCGCCGCCGAAGGCGGTCCATCACCGGGATTGTTGGTCCCTGAACGAGTAGTGAATGGGATTAAAGTCTAGAGGGGAGGGGTGAATAGACTTTAAAACTTTTTCAAGAGTTGGGAACCTCTTCTGATTGCTATGTCAACTGGACTGCAAGTCTGCTGGTCCAGATGACTATAGTGATCTGAGATTAAATGCGGAATTATGGTAGGCCTTGTTTAAACTCGTTCTTGTGAAAGTGTTAACTTGTTTTTACTTAAGGAAAGTACTCAGCTGATGCTGGTTTGAAAGTTGTGGCCTTAATTGAAGGATGTTGAAAACACAGTATGCACTATATAAAATATATGTACAGACAGAAATGTAAAGTGCAGAAATGTAAATAACACCAGATTTATAGTGGTTCGGATATACGATCCTACGTCCACTCTCACGTCCTAACGTGAAGTTTAATCCCTTTAATTTACCACAAATACAAGGGTCTTGACCTTTATAGTCCCAAGGATAGGACTTTGAGATCTGAGCCGTCCTAACAGCTACGGTCTCCACAAGTGATTGTAAGCACTTTCACTTTGAGGGGTTCAAAAACTTTAACCTTTTGGTGTGGGTTTGGGGTTTTTGAAGTGTATCCAACTAATGGTTCAAGCTTATAAATTGCTTAACCACTTTGCCTAAAACAATTGATATACAATATGAACAGGTTTCAGGTTCTTATAGGTTGGATAGAAATCACTTAAGAGCTAAAAGTATTCTAATGCTTTCTGGGCTCTTGGAGAATTCTTGGAACAGTATGGCTTTTGCTTGATTGCTTGCTTAGCTTGTTGAATTCTCTCGATGTGATCTCTTGCTTGTGATTTCTCATCCTCTTGTATTTATAATGGTGATTGCTTGCAACTAGCCGTTGGAGTTGACTAGCCGTTGGGACAATCTTTCCATATGTGGCTTGATTCCTTGATTCCAGCTACTTGATTGCTCCAATCCTGGGATCATGTCAATCTTCTAAATAAGGTAGGCCTTCATTTGAATTGCAAGATGACTTTGGGAATCAGCCGAGTCTTGGAAGAGAACATAGTCTTCTGATCTGTACAACTAGTCTTCTGACTACTCTTCTGGCCTTAGGTCTTCTGTCTTCTGATATCAGTCGAGTAGCACTCGTCTGATCTGTGAATAATTTGTGCTGCTTTAGGCCATCTTCAATCTTTGACTCCATCAGTCAAGTAGGTATACAAGCACCTTACTTAACTGGCCTTCAAGGATCTTCTAGTCTTCATGTCTTCTACTCTTCTCATCTTGAGGGAGCGCATGTAAGCCGGGACTGTGCTAATCAGCTGATATCTATACAGTTGATTGCACAAGACTAGTCTAAGCTGTTCTATACAAGTCAGCTGATCCTATTACATTTATAAACTCTAAGTGTTTTGGCCATCAAAACTATTCTAACATCAAGTGGGGCTTAGGGTGAATTTACATCCCAACAGGGATCATTGTCGGATGTCAAACGTATAAATAATGAATTAAAATCTAAACATGCATCTAAAGCAGAATTTAGATTCGTTACCCTTGAAGATCGAGAAGTTGAGTCCAATCTATGGATCTTCTAGCCTGTCTCCCAACCTCGCTCGAACACCGGGTGGACGGCGCGCTATCGAACGTGGAGAAGGTGCCTCAGTTTTGTCTCCTTGAAACCCTAGCCGTTTTTCTCAATTTCGTGTGTGCTAGGGTTTCAAAACTATTTTGATGCTCCTATTTATAATCTCCATAAGTTCATGGGCCAGACTAGGGATCCATTAGAAGGTATAGGGTTTGGGCTTCTTACAGGCCCAAATACTCTTATGTTCAGCCTAGAACATATAATTTGGCCCGAGAACATTAATTCATTCCACTAGAGAATTAATGTTGCACTCCCGTCATATCCCGAACTGAATCAGGGCTTCTATTAGACTTTATAATTCCCCGTGTTAAAGATATCGCACGTCCATTAATTATTAAAGCTTCTGACTTATTTAAATAATTAATTTCTATAATTCCTTGAGTAGTACCACTCAACCTTGTTGTCGTACGGATTAAATCCACCTGCAGGGTTTAATACGACAATCCTTTATGAGTTTCCTCAAGGGGACATCATCAGCCTGGAAGTACAGGACACGGTGCCCTAATGCCAATAAGTAGACATCATGCGAGCGATGCCACTACCCAAAATACGGAGCGTGAAGAATCTACCAAGATTCTCACTTATGGTACATCAAAGTAATGAACAAGCACCCCACACATCTAAATATCACACTTAGGGTTAAGAATCATAAAAGTCACCAAGACCTCTAGTTCTTCATAACAGTCAGAACAGAAGAACATGTCTTATCTGTGATCCATTCAATACGCCACAGCGCACTAGTATAAACTAATGGCCAAGATAAACCACTAACAAGTTTACACTACAACTTAAACCAATAGTTTTGTCCATAACTATCTGAGTTGTGAATACTGTTTATATCTTACAAGGAACTGACAATGTGATCTTCTGTGTGACTACAAACCCACCACATCGTCTACAATGCAAGATAAGCAGATATACAAGTAATCACAAAGAATGCAATAATGTGAAAAACCATTTATTTCAGATAAAAGGAAATCGAATATACGCCACAAAAGCCCACTAAAAGTTTTCTTTACAGTATACACCAACAATCTCCCACTTATACTAAAGCTTAACTTTTAGTATACACATAAAGACATCAACATTTCTCCCACTTATACTCAAAGTCTAGCTTGTAATACATCGTAAACCAAGACCCTCTACATGTTTCTCAAAGACTTTTATTGCCAGCGTCTTTGTGAAAGGATCAGCCAAGTTATCCAACGACGCAATCTTAGCTACAGCCACGTCTCCTCGATTTACGATATCTCGTATAATGTGCTACTTTCGCTCTATGTGTTTACTTGCTCTGTGGGCTCTAGGTTCTTTCGAGTTTGCCACTGCACCCGCATTATCACAATAAACAGTGATACACATCAGCATACTCTGAGATACCCCTAATTCCAGAAAGAAATTACGCAGCCAGACAGCCTCCTTTGCGGCCTCTGAGGCAGCTACGTACTCGGCTTCCATAGTGGAGTCTGCGATGCATTTCTGCTTCACACTTCTCCAAGATATGGCTGTGCCTCCCAACATAAACATATAACCCGAGGTTGACTTCCGTTCATCTCGATCAGCTTGGAAATCTGAATCGGTATAACCCAAAGGAATCAAACTATTTGACTGGTATACTAGCATATAATCTCGAGTCTTTTTCAAGTACTTGAGAATATGCTTAACAGCAGTCCAGTGTCCTTGACCAGGGTTAGACTGATATCTTGCTACCATGCCGACTGCATAGCAAATATCAGGCCTCGTACACAGCATCGCATACATAAGGCTTCCTACAACCGAAGCATAAGAAACCTTAGCCATCTCCTCTATCTCCTTCTGTGTCTTAGGACACATATCTTTAGATAGAGGGACTACATGTTTGAAAGGTAGCACACACTTCTTGGAATTCTGCATGCCAAAACGAGCAATCACAGTATCAATGTAAGATGCTTGAGATAAACACAACATTCTCTTTTTTCGATCACGAGTGACCTTAATACCAAGAATGTACGATGCTTCTCCCATATCCTTCATTTGAAACTGTTCTGAAAGCCACACCTTTACGTCTGATAATATTTTCACATTGTTGCCAATAAGAAGAATATCATCTACGTATAGTACTAAGAATACCACTACGTCTCCGTCACTCTTCTTATACACACAACTTTTATTTTGACATTGTTCAAATCCAAAAGATTTGATCACCTCGTCAAAACGAATGTTCCAAGACCTGGAAGCTTGTTTTAGCCCATAAAGAGACTTTTTCAGCTTCCAGACTAGATGCTCTTGGCCTTTCTTCACATAACCCTCGGGTTGCTGCATATAGATGTCCTTATCCAAATTTCCATTAAAGAAAGCTGTCTTGACATCCATTTGTCAAATCTCATAGTTCATGTGATTAGCTATGGATAAGAGAATCTGGATCGATTTTAGCATGGCTAATGGTGAGAAGGTCTCGTCATAGTCGATTCCTTCTTTCTGGGTAAAACCCTTTGCCACCAACCGTGCCTTAAAGGCAGGAATCTGCCCATCAAACCCTCTCTTACGTCTGTAGACCCACTTACACCCAACGACTTTCTTGTCGTGGGGAAGTTCACTTAGGTCATACACTTCTATAGCATCCATAGATTCAATTTCTGAATCCATGGACTTGTGCCAAGACTCTGCATCTTTGTCTTTCATTGCCTCTTTGTATGTCCAGGGGTCGTTATCATCATGTTCATCGCTTGGAATCAAGTCCATAGACTCTCCCACAAACATGAAACAATCAGGTTGGCGAACAACCCTCCCACTACGACGAGGCAATGTATACAAAGGTTCATTAGAGACGCCACGTTGTGTAGTCTCTTGTGGTATTTCCTCTTGCACACTCGATGTGCCATTATCTCCTCTCAACTCATTTAGAATGATCTCAGTATTGGTCTTATGCTCATTCATATAGTCTTCTTCTAAAAATCGGGCATTGGTACTCACCACCACCCTCTGATCATTAAGACTATAAAAATAACCACCTCTCGTTCCCTTAGGGTATCCTACAAACAACCGTACTTCAGTTCTAGGTGCCAACTTATCAGCTTCCTTGTTCAGCACATGTGCTGGACAACCCCAAATCCGAATGTGGTTTAGACTAGGCTTTCGCCCAGACCACAATTTAATCGGGGTTTTTGGAACCACTTTAGAAGGTACATAATTTAGAAGGTACGCTGCTGTTTCCAAGGCATAACCCCAAAAATAGGTAGGTAATGAAGCATAACTCATCATCGATCTCACCATATCTAATAGAGTCCTATTCCTTCTCTTAGCCACGCCATTCTGTTGCGGAGTACCAGGCACGGAGAGCTGGGAACTAATCCCGTTATCTAATAAGTATTGCCAAAATTCATTGCTAAGGTATTCGCCACCACGATCAGAACGAATTGACTTGATACTCTTACCATGACGGTTCTCCACTTCTGCCTTAAATTCTTTGAACTTGCCAAAACATTCAGACTTGTGGCGCATCAGGTAGATGTTATGATAATAATGTTGAGCTGTCCTTACTCCGAGGTATAAAAAATATTAATTAATTAAAACATTCAGTAGCTTAAATTAATTGATGGACATTGAATCTTAAACACGGGAAATAATAACCGGGAGCCATATTTCGTAATATGGGTTAGGATGGATAGTGCAATATTAATTCTATAGTGGAATGAATTAATATTAATGGGCTGGAAAAATGTTGTGGCTCAATATTGATTTTTGGGCCCATTGGGAGGTCCAATCCTAATTCTCCTAAAGGCCCCTCAAGTAGCCCAATAAAAGTCTATTAATTAAGGAAATTAAAAGATAAGGATTAATTTTGTTGCAAGAAATTAGAGAGAGATATTTATGGAAAAAGATATTTGGAAATAAGAGATTATTTCTATATTATTCCAAGACAAATTGACCGGTCAATTTTTCTTTCTTGTAAGAGAAGAAACATGGATTCTCTCTTATAAAAGGAGAAGAAAAAAATTGGTACTCTAGAGACTAAGAAACGAAAAAAAAAAAGATCTGTAATTTTCGAAATTACAGTGTGTGCAACAAGAGAAAATTAATTCTTCCTTGAGAGTTAATAGTTCGTGAGATCTCCCACCGGGTCAATGGACTAGGACTTAGGGAATACTTGAGAAGGCAATTGGGTTGAAGTTGTTACTCTTCTCAACGATATCTCTCCAATTTAAAGGTAAACACGTAATCCCTTAGTTCCGCATGTTTAGGGATTTAATTATTTTACCGTACATTCATTACATAAATTAGTTGATTTAATTTGTTTAAATTATGAAATTAGATTTATGATAATTCATATTTAAATTACGTCCCAAATAGATCCGGGTAATTTTAAAGGAGTCTCAAAAGATCCCTAGGGCATCTCAAAAGATTCCCGGGAGTCTCAAAGGATTCCTAGCGTGATGGTCCATAACCCACAAGTGCCAATAATTCCCCACAAAGGAGATGGGGAATGTGGTCCCATAATAATTTCCCACAAAGGAGTTGGGGACCACAAGAGTTGGGGACCACATTGTTGGGGGACTATTATTGGGTATTGGGATTAATTTCCCAACAGGTGGTATGACCCTCCCATCGAGTGGCTTATTCAAAACGAAATAATAGTCCTGTATTTAATTATGGTTATTACTTAGGTATAAAATTGATATATTAACTTCCCATCGGAGTCCTTGTCAATTTTATATGTCCAGGTTAAAGCCAACTATTAATTTTG
Organism: Galeopsis tetrahit; assembly: GCA_963675135.1. NCBI lineage: Eukaryota > Viridiplantae > Streptophyta > Magnoliopsida > Lamiales > Lamiaceae > Galeopsis > Galeopsis tetrahit. The sequence goes on from OY776125.1 coordinate 54,554,801, forward strand.
AATTAAAGGTTTGTAACTGCTTTGTTTGTAACCTGCTTAAATGTATTTGAGTAAACGTTCACACTCATCGTGGCTTGCTTAAATTGGTTTTAAGATGTTGGATGATGCATGTTTATATCGTTTTTTGAGGTTTTTGATATAGTACATGTGATCAAATTATGTGATAATTTTTGTGTTAATAGGATATTAATACAAATTGTATATTTTATTCTCAGTTCAGCATGTCGTCTCCTTTTAACCCACTGTTTAGTATACTTAAAGAAAATAAATTGGAAGGAGAGAATTATGTGGATTGGAAAAGACATTTATTTATAGTCTTGACTGCACAACAACATAAGTGGGTCCTTGATGAACCTAAACCCCCTGCCCCTACGGATGAGACGAACCAAGAAGATAAGGAATATCATAAGGAGTGGATGAGATCCGATGAAATGGCTAGGTGTACCATCTTGGCTTCAATGTCAGATGTGTTGCAACACCAACACCAGAACATGGAATCCGCTTCAGCTATTATGATGAACCTTAAGGAACTTTTTGCTCATCAGAATCGTACGGCTAGACAAATGACCATGATAGATATGTTATCACAGAAAATGGTCGAGGGAACGCCTGTGAGGGATCACGTTCTTAAAATGATGGGTTTCCTTAACAAACTTGAGATTCTTAGTGCTGAATTCGATGCGGAAACGCAGATCGATTTCATACTCCATTCTCTACCGAAAAGTTTTGAGCAGTTCCAACTGAACTATACGATGAATGATAAAGAGTATACGTTGGCTCAGCTCTTGCAAGCTTCAGTTTCGGCTGAGATGTTAATGGGACCAAGGAACGAGCATACGACAATGTTGGCAAATGGTCCATCTTCTAATTCTACACCGAAAGGTGGAAAGAAGAAGAAGAAGGCAAATGGCCAGAAACAAGCTAATAATAAGGAAAAGATACCAATTGAGGGAGGTGTCAAGAAAAAGACCACTACGGGAAAGTGCTTTAGTTGCGGTCTGAAAGGACATTGGAAGTCAGCCTGTACCAAGCCTAAGAAGGCTGGTAAGCAAGGTAATTCTCACGCACTAGTAATTGAAACTTGTTTAGCGGTGTATTCTTCCCATTCGTGGGTGGTGGATACGGGAGCCACTGATCATGTTTGTTTCAATTTTCAGGGGTTCAAGCTAACCCGACAACTTAGTGGGAGTGAGATCATCATCACCATGGGCAATGCTACAAAAGTGGCGGCTGTTGCAGTGGGAGATGTGCAACTATCTTTTAGTGATAGAATTTTAGTTTTAAAAGACGTTCTTTATGTTCCGAGTTTTAGAAAGAATTTGATTTCAGTTTCTAAACTATTTTTGGATGGATATTCAGTTTCTTTTAATAAGAATGTCGTTATTTATCGTAATGACGAGATTATCTGTTCGGGAGCATTGGTGAATAATCTTTATACTATTAATTGTGCACATTCCACACAAAATGAATCGTATAACACATCGACTATTTCTAAGAAAAGAAAGCATTCTTCAGACATGAACGAAACACTTCTGTGGCATCTTAGACTTGGTCATATTAATCTAAGAAGGATTCAAAGGTTGGTGAATGACGGCTCGTTGGAATCACTCCAGGTTGAGCCGTTTCCAACCTGTGAATCATGTTTAGAGGGTAAAATGACCAAAAGAGCTTTTGGGGCAAAGGGGAATAGAGCTAGTGAAGTGTTGGAACTCGTTCATACTGATGTATGTGGACCAATGTCAATTCAAGCAAAAGGTGGTTTTGAGTATTTCGTTACTTTTATCGATGATTACTCAAGATATGGATACATCTATCTAATGCGGCATAAGTCTGAGACCTTTGATAAATTCAAAGAGTTTAAGGCTGAAGCAGAAAAGCATAGGGAAAAGAGTATCAAGTTTCTACGATCAGATCGTGGAGGCGAATACCTCAACAATGAATTTTTGGGCTACTTATCAGGTGAAGGGATTGTATCCCAATTAACTGCACCCGGAACCCCACAACAAAATGGGGTTGCAGAGCGAAGAAATCGAACTCTTTTAGAGATGGTCAGATCTATGATGAGTTATTCAGATTTACCTAAGTCGTTTTGGGGTTATGCCTTGGAAACAGCGACTTACATTCTGAATTTGGTACCTTTCAAATCAGTTCCTAAAACCCCTACTGAATTGTGGACCGGGCGAAAGCCTAGTCTAAAACACATAAGAATTTGGGGGTGTCCTGCATACGTGTTGGACAAGGAAGCTGGAAAGTTAGACCCTCGTTCAGAATTAAGGTTGTTTGTACGATATCCTAGAGGAACGAAAGGGGGTTTATTCTATAGTCCAAAGGATCAACGAATTGTGATAAGCACACATTCTAGATTCTTGGAAGAAAACTATATGAGTAATAGAAAGCCCAAGAGTGAGATTACCTTAAAAGAATTAAGAGGGCCACCTCCTATACCAAGTGTACAAGTAGATGTACCAAGAGATACACAAACACAACCGGAACCTCGTCGTAGTGGGAGGGTTGTGAGACAACCTGAGCGATTCATGTTCGTGGGAGAGTCTTCGGACTTGGTCCCCGGAGAGGATGAATCTGACCCCTGGACGTACGATGAGGCAATCCAAGATAAGGATGCAGATTCTTGGCAAACTGCAATGGAAGCAGAAATGGGGTCTATGGATCATAACAAAGTGTGGGAGCTTGTGGAACCACCCAAAGGCATAAAGCCTATTGGATGCAAGTGGGTCTACAAGAGAAAAAGAGGATCAGATGGGAAGGTTGAAACCTTCAAAGCTAGACTAGTGGTAAAAGGATATACTCAAAAAGAGGGAATCGATTATGAGGAGACCTTTTCGCCTGTAGCTATGCTTAAGTCTATCCGTATTATCTTGTCGATTGCAGCTCACCTAGACTTTGAGATCTGGCAAATGGATGTCAAGACAACTTTCCTAAATGGAAGTCTTGAACAAGAAATCTACATGCGCCAACCCGAAGGCTTCATTGAAAAAGGCCAAGAGAATCTTGTATGCAAGCTTAAAAGGTCAATATATGGACTTAAGCAAGCATCGCGAGCTTGTAATCAATGTTTTGATCAGGTGATACAATCCTATGGATTTGATCAAAATGAGTTTGAGAGTTGTATCTATAAGAAGTGTATCGGAACTGCCTTGGTATTCTTAGTATTATACGTAGACGACATTCTGCTTATTGGAAACAATAAAAAGGTGTTGACAGACGTGAGGGTATGGTTGTCAAAACAGTTTGATATGAAGGATTTAGGAGAAGCTAGTCACATCCTTGGGATTAAGATTACTCGAGATCGCCAGAAAAGGATGATATGCTTATCCCAAACCTCATACATAGACATTATTTTGAAACGATTCAGCATGCAAAATTCCAAGAAAGGATTTGTTCCTTTCAGACATGGAATTCATCTATCTAAAGAGATGTGTCCTAAGACACAAAAGGAGATGGATGAGATGAGAAACATTCCATATGCGTCCGCAGTTGGAAGCCTCATATATGCAATGCTGTGCATGAAACCGGATATTTGTTTTGATGTAGGCATGGTAGCAAGATATCAAAGTAACCCAGGGAAAGAACATTGGACTGCAGTTAAAAACATTCTCAAGTATCTAAAAAAAACTCGAGATAGAATATTAGTTTATCAGTCAGACAGTCTATTCCCTGTGGGTTATACGGACTCAGATTTCCAATCAGACATGGATTCTAGAAAATCTACCTCGGGTAGTGTGTTTTGTTTGGGGGGTGGAGCCATGACATGGAGAAGTGTGAAGCAGAAATGCATCGCTGATTCTACCATGGAAGCCGAATATGTAGCTGCATGTGAAGCAGCGAAAGAAGCGGTTTGGTTTAAGAACTTCTTAGTGGACTTAGATGTGATTCCGAATTTGCCCAGCAGTATCACTATTTATTGCGATAATGCTGGAGCAGTTGTAAATTCAAGGGAACCAAGAGCCCACAAGGCAAGCAAACACATTGAAAGGAAATACCATCTTATACGAGAAATCGTTAAGAGAGGAGACATAGTGGTGGCAAAGATCGCATCGGAAGACAACCTAGCTGATCCTTTCACAAAGGGTCTGCCTCAGAGTACATTCGAGAGACATGTGGAAGAAATGGGGGTCAAGTGCGTTGCCAAGCTGCTTTGAGTATAAGTGGGAGAATTTAATAGGACATGTAGAACATGGACGTGCTGTAGTATACTTAAAAGCAGACTTTGAGTATAAGTGGGAGATTGTTAGGGTTATATTGGCAAGTATGCTTTTAGTGCTACTTATGTATACAAACTGATTCTTGCACTTATAAATGAGAATAATATTTTTATCACTGGTTGCTTTAAATATAATGAATGTTAATTATTTATTGCATAAACGTTCAGATGTATTTTACATTGTAGACAATGTGGTGTGTAGAAGATCACATTGTCAGTTCCTTGTATATAAGTACAATTGATTCACAACATAGATGGAATTGAACAATCCATTGGTAGAAGTTGGGGTGTAAGGCTCGGATTGGTTTATCTTGACCAAAAGATTACACTAGTGCATTATGATGTGCTGAATAGGACCAACAGAGAGGTAATTCTTCTAGACTGACTTAAGGAATGAAGAATTAGACCTCAGTGGTTGTTGATTTCTTAATCTTTGTCACTTAAATGGGATTGTCTGTAGTTAAGAAGTATTGCTTTGATTTATTATGGGTAAAAAATCAATTTGATTCAATACTTTGTATTTTGGGCAATATTATTAATTACATGACAGATTGCCAAAATTAATACAGAGAATCGTGCCTTGGAGTGTCAAGTTGATTATGTCCCCTTGGTGGGCTCAGAAGGTTTATCATATCAAATCTGATCAGTGGAATTTATTTCCGGTATGATAATAATGTTGAGCTGTCCTTACTCCGAGGAATAAAAGATATTAATTAATTAAAGCATTCAGTAGCTTAAATTAATTGATGGACATTGAATCTTAAACACCGGAAATAATAACCGGGAGCCATATTTCGTAATATGGGTTAGGATGGATAGTGCAATATTAATTCTATAGTGGAATGAATTAATATTAATGGGCTGGAAAAATGTTGTGGCTCAATATTGATTTTTGGGCCCATTGGGAGGTCCAATCCTAATTCTCCTAAAGGCCCCTCAAGTAGCCCAATAAAAGTCTATTAATTAAGGAAATTAAAAGATAAGGATTAATTTTGTTGCAAGAAATTAGAGAGAGATATTTATGGAAAAAGATATATGGAAATAAGAGATTATTTCTATATTATTCCAAGATAAATTGACTGGTCAATTTTTCTTTCTTGTAAGAGAAGAAACATAGATTCTCTCTTATAAAAGGAGAAGAAAAAAATTTGTACTCTAGAGACTAAGAAAAGAAAAAAAAAAATCTGTAATTTTCGAAATTACAGTGTGTGCAACAAGAGAAAATTAATTCTTCCTTGAGAGTTAATAGTTCGTGAGATCTCCCACCGGGTCAATGGACTAGGACTTAGGGAATACTTGAGAAGGCAATTGGGCTGAAGTTGTTACTCTTCTCAACGATATCTCTCCGATTTAAAGGTAAACACGTAATCCCTTAGTTCCGCATGTTTAGGGATTTAATTATTTTACCGTACATTCATTACATAAATTAGTTGATTTAATTTGTTTAAATTATGAAATTAGATTTATGATAATTCATATTTAAATTACGTCCCAAATAGATCCGGGTAATTTTAAAGGAGTCTCAAAGGATTCCCGAGAGTCTCAAAAGATCCTTAAGGCATCTCAAAAGATTCCCGGGAGTCTCAAAGGATTCCTAGCGTGATGGTCCATAACCCACAAGTGCCAATAATTCCCCACAAAGGAGATGGGGAATGTGGTCCCATAATAATTTCCCACAAAGGAGTTGGGGACCACATTGTTGGGGGACTATTATTGGGTATTGAGACTAATTTCCCAACAGTAAATGTATCCATATCTTGAGTAATCGTCAATGAAAGTGACGAAGTACTCAAAGCCTCCTCTATCTTGAACAGTCATAGGCCCACACAAATCAGAGTGAATCAATTCCAACACATCATTAGCCCTATTTCCCCTGGCCTTAAAAGGCCTTGAGGTCATCTAGCCTTCCAAACAGGATTCGCGGACTGAGAATGGTTCCACTTGGAGAGACTCCAAAAATCCACTACCTACTAGTCTTTGAATCCTTCTTAGGTTGACATGACCCAATCTTAGATGCCAAAGGTATGTTTGATTCAACTTAGAAGGTTCCTTTCTCTTATTAAATGATGATGATGAATGAGCTTCAGTCACAGTATGATATGCACACGTAATAGTATAAAGATTGTTTTTTAACGTGCCAGAACAGATTAAAGAGTCATTTCTCATAATAACAACATTGTCATTAAAAAAAACTAAGCATCCATCCAAAATCAACTTCGAAACAGAAATTAAATTTCTCCGAAAATTCGGAATGTATAAAATGTTCTTTAATACTAAAACAGAATTAGAAAAACATAAAAGCACGTCTCCCACTGCAACCACTGATACTATCGCAGCATTGGCCAAACTAATAGTAATCTCGCCTTCACTCAATTCCCTTGTCTGCAGAAACCCCTGCAAGGTGTAACAAACATGGTCAGTGGCTCCTGTATCTACTACCCAAGAAAAGGCAGAACAAGCCGCAAAACATGTTTCAACAACTAAAGCGAGAGACGTACCAGAGTTGTCCTTTTTCAGGAGAGGACAATCAGACTTCCAATGTCCCGTCTTGTTGCACTTGAAACATTTCCCCTTCGGCTTTTTCACGCCACCAGAAGGCGCTAGTTTCTTGCTCCCACTGCTTTCACCACCACCCTTTTTCTGTAAATGCCTTTTCTTCTTCTTGCCATTAGACGAAGAAAGTCCATCCTGAACAGTAACATTGGCCTGTGGTCGTTTACCCATGAGACCCTCCACCGCGACCAATTCTGTAAGAAGCTCGGTTAAAGTATAATCCTTCTTACTCATGATCACGTTTACACGGAAGTTCTCAAAAGACTTTGGGAGCGAGTGTAGGATCATATCGATCTTGGTGTCTATATCGATTAACCCTCCGAGGACCTCAATCTTATTCAGATATTCCATCATCTTGAGACCGTGGTCCCTCACGGACGCTCCCTCTGGCATAGAGGTTGACATGATCTTCCTCATAGCCTCAAAGCGGGCAGCCCTATCTTTCTCACCAAAAAGCTCTTTGAGGCTCAACATCATAGCTGCGGCACTAGGCATAGTTTGATGCTGTTGTTGTAAAACATTTGACATCGAGGCCAAAATGTAACAACGAGCCATCTCATCAGCCTTGTGCCACTTCTTATGAGCCTCCCTTTGCTCTTCAGTAGATTCGTCTCCCAAAGGGGCAGGAGCAGGTGTATCGAGCACAAACTTGTACTCATCAGCAACTAGGACAATATCCAAATTTCTTTTCCAATCCAAGTAATTTTGACCAATAAGCTTATTTTGATTTAAGATAACCATAAGTGGGTTGAATGTCACCATAATGTAACTGAAATAAATAAAATTCAAGCAATAAATCACATAAGTTTGAAGCATAAAACATTGGAAACCTTCAAAACCAATATTCAACACAACCTCCAACAGCCCAACAAACACATATGCAAGCCACGTTAGGGTGGTCGTTTACACATGTATTCATCGACCAGACATTTAGTCTTTAATTTCAATATCACGTCAACTTATCCTTATGACGAATGAAATTAACAGTCGAACTTTAACTGGCCATGTGAACTAGAACAGTGACCCCGTTGGGGGGTTATATTAAAATTCACATCTAAGTGATGACCACAATTTAACAACAGTTATCTTGAATTATTCTTTACTGATGAACTCATGGATGACACATCCGTTAAGGAAGATCACACACTTCATCTAAAGATTAACACAGTTTTATTAGAAGTTTTAACTAGTAAGCTCGTGAATGTTGCACCCGTTAGGGGAAGACTCCCAAGGTCCCACGAGCAACATACACCTTACTTAAAGACCAATTGTGGAGGCCTATAAATTAATTAAAATTCAATTATCTCACTTAGTCATTTTAACATGAAGATTATTCATTGGCATAGCAAATTAATAAAAATTAACACATGCATGCCATAACAATACAATATGCGATAAACATAGGGAAAAATAAATAAATGCACATCTATCGCAATCCCTTGAAAACCTATCAAAAACAGCCTACTATAAGCTATTACAATGATAAAAAAAACAGTGGCGCAGACGGATGCCTCGCATCGGCCTCTCACGCAATGCAAAAACCTCGAATTCTCGTCCACCGACAAAAACTGGCAGAAAAATTCATCAAGACTTTTGAATTAGGCCTCGACACTCGTCGTCCCAGCTTAGCTGAGACTCCTGTAGATCTCGTCGAGACGTTTCCAAAAAGGTCTTGTGGGCTGAAAACGGACACCCGAGTCAAAAGTTATGGCCAAAACAGTTTTCACCGTCCAAGGCCATAACCCGAAAAACTCAGATCTTCCATCGACACCGCCCGTTCTCACGATCAAAAAAAACAATATAAACGAGCAAAACCCTACTACAGTGATCTATGAAATAGTCCTATACTACCCACACTTATTATCTGGTGGGAAAAACGATTACATAACACTAGAGTTGCGATAGAAGAAAAAAAAACATAACCAACAGAAACGCATACATACATGAAACAAAATAAATGGAATCATACAATAATATGTTTCAGGCAGAGCCAACAATCCACAAATCCAGGCTCTGATACCAATTGCTGGAACGCGCCGGCGAAGGCGGTCCATTACCGGGATCATTGTCGGATGTCAAACGTATAAATAACGAATTAAAACCTAAACATGCATCTAAAGCAAAATTTAGATTCGTTACCCTTGAAGATCGAGACGTTGATTCCAATATATGGATCTTCTAGCCTGTCTCCCAACCTCGCTCGAACACCGGGTGGACGGCGCGCTATCAAACGTGGAGAAGGTGCCTCAGTTTCGTCTCCTTGAAACCCTAGCCATTTTTCTCAATTTCGTGTGTGCTAGGGTTTCAAAACTATTTTGAGGCTCCTATTTATAATCTCCATAAGTTCATGGGCCAGACTAGGGATCCATTAGAAGGTATAGGGTTTGGGCTTCTTACAGGCCCAAATACTCTTATGTTCAGCCCAGAACATATAATTTGGCCCGAGAACATTAATTCATTCCACTAGAGAATTAATGTTGCACTCCCGTCCTATCCCGAACTGAATCAGGGCTTCTATTAGACTTTATAATTCCCCGTGTTTAAGATATCGCACGTCCATTAATTATTAAAGCTTCTGACTTATTTAAATAATTAATTTCTATAATTCCATGAGTAGTACCACTCAACCTTGTTGTCGTACGGATTAAATCCACCTGCAGGGTTTAATACGACAATCCTTTATGAGTTTCCTCAAGGGGACATCATCAGCCTGGAAGTACAGGACACGGTGCCCTAATGCCAATAAGTAGACATCATGCGAGCGATGCCACTACCCAAAATACGGAGCGTGAAGAATCTACCAAGATTCTCACCTATGGTATATCAAAGTAGTGAACAAGCACCCCACACATCTAAATATCACACTTAGGGTTAAGAATCATAAAAGTCACCAAGACCTCTAGTTCTTCATAACAGTCAGAACAGAAGAACATGTCTTATCTGTGATCCATTCAATACGCCACAGCGCACTAGTATAAACTAATGGCCAAGACAAACCACTAAAAGTTTACACTACAACTTAAACCAATAGTTTTGTCCATAACTATCTCAGTTGTGAATACTGTTTATATCTTAAAAGGAACTGACAATGTGATCTTCTGTGTGACTACAAACCCACCACATCGTCTACAATGCAAGATAAGCAGACATACAAGTAATCACAAAGAATGCAATAATGTGAAAAACCATTTATTTCAGATAAAAGGATATCGAATATACGTCACAAAAGCCCACTAAAAGTTTGTTTTATAGTATACACCAACAATTATGGGAAGAGAAAAGGATTATATTGAGATGTTTACCAGTGGAAGAATCAAGGCTGAAGAAGCATCTGGAGTCAAGAAAGCTCAACTGGATCCAAAATTTCAGACCCTGATGGACATAGCAGGAAAGATGCTACTAGGAAATACTTTCAGTCATGATGCAGTGACCACTTTGAAGTTTGCATGCCTAGCCAATATATATGTAGAGGAAGAAACACAGGAACCTCAACATTCTACTTCCCAAATCCCTGCTGATACTCACACAACAGAGAAAACCATCCCATCAAACCGATCAGCTGACCCCGGTACCTCTTCTGTACCCGAGAAACTGGCATCAGAAGAACCTTCTCAATCTCAGCTTAAGATGGTGAATTACCCTATGTGCACAAGAGAAAAGATTATGAGACTGAGAATAGCACAGCTGCCGAAGACAACTGTACCAGGAGTTGATGAAAGTTCAATCCAGTTTGAGCAAGTACTCAGAATATGCACCTGGATTGAACTCAGAAGAGATGATTTAGATGACCTTGCAGAGGTCATGGAAGGAATGGATGGAGTCGCACATTTCCTGGATTGGGAAATGGAGCAGAAGGAAGTTGCTCAAGTAAAGTCTTTCACTGAGCTGTTGCCCGAGGAAGCACTGGCCCGAGTTTGTGATAGAATACTTGGAATCACAACATCTCAGTCCACTGCTGAGGAGCACACTGTACCAGCAACAGTAGACACCTCAATCCCTGAGAATCAGAACCAAGGTCAGTTTCAGACTGATACATCTATTATTGAGGCGGAGGAAACAGTGGAAGAAAAAGAGAGAGATGCCTTAGAAATCCCAGCATATATATTGGCTAGGCATGCAAACTTCAAAGCCAGAAATGAGTTTGAAGATTTCATCTCTCAACCTGCCCTAAGGAACAGGAGCTTCTTCACTCATCTGGTTAACTTGACAACAAACTTTCTGAATGAAGACCAGTTGACTGCAGAAGAGAAAGGTCTTGCTGTGGTTGTGTTTAATCCAAACACCATTCAGATACCTCATCAGGAGCCACAAGGTACTGCCTCTACCTCTACCTTGTCTATAGATATTAGAGCAGACGTATATGCTCAGGTCAAGGAAGCAATAGACAAGCATTTCGAGAAAGGTCTAGGGATGCAGCTGGCTCGATATATTGAACGAGCAGCCCAGGAACAGAGGACTCGTCTTACCAACCAGATTCTTAACATGGATGACAAATTTGGTGAGGCAGTCCACAATCAATTGGATGAGTATTTCAACAGTATATTAGATATATTATTTATATTTTTGAAAAAATTAAATTATTTTTCTGTTATTGTATTTATAATTTAATATTATTGAGAAATATTGTTATTATTAAAATTTAATATATTATTATTTATATTTTTAAATTTATTATATTTTTTTTTGAGATTATATATTATATTAATATTTTCATTAAATATAAATTTTTATTATTATTAAATAAGAGTAATATTATTTTTATTAATTATTTATTAAAAAATTGATTACTTAATTAAATCAATGGGGGATGGAAAGGAATCACAATTCCATACTTTTGTGAATCACCATTTTCTATGGAATTCCAAAAATCATACTAAATTATAAAATTTGAAATAAACTCATGGATGATGATTACATTTCTGGACTATTTCACCCTACCAATCATACCCTAAATCTAATTATAATGCTTAAATATTAAAGAAATGTCCCATAGCTATTGGAGATTCAAAATCTTACAGATTAGTTGTAGTTCAGAAATTGAAAAGTATCATACAAAGCACTTACGGCTAAAATGAACAGAAAATTAATTATGGCCATCGCTAATTTCTTTATGTGTAAATTCGAGTGAGATTGTAACTTGAATTAGAGAGAATAGGCAGGGAGATTAAGGTTTTGTTTGGAGTGAATTTGATTTGAGAGACATTTTAAATGAAAGAATTTTAAATGATATTGTTTTAATGAGAATTACAAATATTTTTTATTTTAACTATAAAAAAAAAAAAAAAAAAAAGATGAACTCAAATCTAAGTATTTAAAATCCATTCATATACTTTTTAATCCAAATAAGTGGAGTGAATTTGAATTGTAAATTTAAATGGTGTCAATAATCAGCAAAAAAATCAATGAAGAGACAACAAATTCATTTACAATAAACTTCTATATGATAAGAGTCCGTTGTTGGAATTAATGTGGGATTAATTGGGTTTTGATACCCTTATCTAATTAATTAATTAGAAGGACTAAACATTAATTATAAAATAATTAAACGTGACATAGTCGATCTACTCGCGGAGTAGATGAACGTGGTATATTTAATATCTCAAAACCGAGTTAAGGTGAGTGAGAAATTAATTAATGACATATTCTGGACTCTCAAACTTGGTGGCCAAGAACCACCTTTCCACGTTGTGCGTGAATGCAGCTCCAGTCTCTCCACGATTCTCTCCAACCTCCCTCTAGGGTATTCTCAGTCTATAAATACCAGGCTCTTCCCTCATTATAGAATCGCTCAATTTTTCCTCTCCTCTTCTGCTACAGTGTATTTCTCCCGTAAGAATACATTGTTCCTGTGTTTACAGAATTATTTATGTGTGTTGCCGGAATATTTTTCGTGTGTGTTCAGTTCATACCTAGAACGTTCGTTGAGGCTTCGTATACAGTGGTGCTACTGTATACGGAGTAGAAGTCGTTTTACCTTTTGGAACAGAACGCCAAACCAGTCGAGCACTACCTGGGCATATTCCATTATGCGGAAAAAGGGTTTTCCCTTGACTCGACTTGTGTTATCAGATTCTTCGATATTGTAGTATACCTATTAAGCTAATGTTTCCAACAATCGCAAAACAGAATAGATATTGATTAATTATTTTTTAATAGATAATTAATTAATTAAAGCTTTGGATAATTAATGCATTAATTAAAGTTTTGGATTATCCACTGCAATATCGAACATTTAATCATCACAACACACTGCACCTTTGAGAATGGAGAGCAATCTGGTGGCGACGGAATTGGAGTCATGGCTTCGCCTGGATAACAAGGTGGTCATGGTCATCGGCGCATCTTCCGGCTTGGGCCGAGTATTCTGAGAACATAATTGATTTTTGTTAATTAATTACAGAATAGAGATATTAATTGATTAATTAATTTATTTATTTTTTGGATAATTAATTAATTAAGTTTTGGATAATTACTGCACATATCGGTATTTACTCCTTAATAAAAGTGAAATATATTTGACAGAAAAGGGACCTTCAATTCTCTTTGTCATGAGTGACCTCTAACACTGATGTTGAGGCAACTAGTTGGTCTAAGGCTCCAGATTGAAGTTCTGGTCTAAGGCTCCACATTAATGTTCTGGGAGTTGATCTAAGGCTCCAGATTAATTCTGGGAGTTGGTCTAAGGCTCCACATTAATGTTCTGGGAGTTGATCTAAGGCTCCACATTAATTCTGGGAGTTGGTCTAAGGCTCCAGATTAAAGTTCTACGAGTTAGTCTAAGGCTCCAATTTAAAGTTCTAGATTTTCGGGAATGATTTCTCGAAGTTTATTATAGATTAAAGTTCTGGATTATCGGGAACGATATCTCGAAGCTTATTATAATGCGGCGTGTCATATTGTGAAGGCTGAGTTGATACTGGATGAATACCCTGTTATGCACGATTCTGAGATCCAATTAAATTGGAATTGCACATGTGCTGAAAAATTGATTAATTACCTCAATTAATCAAGAGGATGTGTGATAAATTGATTAATTACATCAATTAATCAAGTGGATTAAATTGGATTTAATCACATCAATTAATCAAGATGATTAAATTGGAATTGCACACAAATTAAAAGAGAGAATTGAAACAGTATGTCATTTCTCCTATTTTTGAATAAATAATATATTATTTGAAAATTGGTTCAATACTGGGAAGTTATCACAACTGCAGTATACGAAAGTTTGGATTGAATTTTTGGTTGTAAGCCATCATGAAATTCAAATTGACTGGATCTTAGGTTGTTACAAAAATTAATGAATTAATTTTTGGGCTCAAAGAAGGAGTATCAAATTATATTTGATATGGAATTAAATATTTGTGCTCAAGAGCATAAATTTGTTTTGAATTTAGTTCAAAAGATTTTGACTAGTATAATTTGATCGAAAATTATGCTCGAGTCACGGGTGACAATAAAAGTCACATTTGAAATTGAATTTAATTTTGGTATGTTGACCAAAGATTAAATTAATTTTGAAATTGGAAATAATTCCAATAAAAGAAAAATCAACGCTAGATTTTTTTTTTTTTTTTTTGTATCGAGGTTGTGTCCAAATTTAGTGAATAAGAGAAATTCACAAATAAAGTGGCAAACAACTCGAATGTGGGGATATGCATCTCCTCACATGGATACATTCGAATGTGAGTGGGAGAGGTCTCCGTCGACATGTTTGAATGAAAAGGGGTAGCTAAGGTGTGACCTTAAAGCTAAATATGGAAAAACCTAAAATGGTTGAACTCAGTGGAATGTTTTCCACAAGTTATGTGCATTTGTTCATCTTGAAAAATCACATTCGAGTAAAAGCTCCACACGAGGAGTGAAAAAGTAATTTATTACTTTTGTTGACGATTGTACAAAATTCTGCTACGTCTATCTTTTAAGAAGTAAGGACGAAGTTTTAGAAGCTTTTAAACTTTATAAGATTGAAGTAGAGAATCAATTGGATGCTCGAATTAAATCAATTCGCAGCGATAGAGGTGGAGAGTACGTAGCTCCGTTCGAACAATGGTGTTGTGGAAAGGAAAAACCAAACACTGAAAGAGATGATGAACGATATGTTAATCAGCTCTGGTTTACCTCAGAACTTTTGGGGGCCGGGAAGCCATTCTGTCGGCTAACCACATTCTGAATAAGATACCACATAAAACTAAGGATCAAACTCATTATGAAGTATGGAGGAAACGAAAACCTTCATACAAATACCTCAAAGTGTGGGGGTATTTGGCTAAAGTTGAAGTACCACTTCCTAAACAAGTTAAAATCGGCCCTAAAACAGTTGATTATATTTTTATAGGATATGCTTCAAACAGTAGTGCCTATCGGTTTCTGATTCACAAATCTTAAATACCTGATATTACATAAGGTACTACAATCGAGTCAAGGAACGCATTGTTCTTTGAAAGCATATTTCCATTTAAGGAAAAAGAGGAAGTGAGTTCTAATAAGAGAACTCATGAAGCAACAAATGACACCGCAGGTCCTTCCACTCAAGAGAGTGAATAACCAAGACGCAGTAAGAGAGTTAGAATTGATAAGGATTTTGGTTTAGACTTCATTACTTATGTGTTTGGAGGAAGATGAACCTAAACCTACCAAAGAATCTATGGCAAGACCAGGTGCACCCCTCTGGAAGAAAGCCAAAAAAAGTGAATACGATTTAATTCTCTAAATCATACATGGGAGCTGGTTGATCTCCCTAAAGGTTGCAAGCCCTTAGGATGCAAGTGGATCCTTAGAAGAAAGTACAAAGCAGATGGATCTGTTGACAAGTACAAAGCTCGTCTAGTTGCAAAGGGTTTTAAACAAAAGGAAGGGTATGATTTCTTAGATACATATTCACCAGTGACAAGAATCACCTACATTCGTGTGTTAGTCGCTATTACTGCATTGCACAATCTCGAAATACACCAAATGGACGTTAAAACTGCATTTCTTAATGGTGAGATGGATGCTGAAATATACATGGATCAACCTGAAGGATATGTTTCTCCTAGAAAAGAGAAAAAGGTGTGCAAACTCGTTCGATCACTGTATGGACTTAAGCAAGCTCCAAAACAGTGGCATTTGAAATTTGACAATACGATGTTGTCAAATGGGTTTCGAATTAACGAATGTGATAAATGTGTATATGTGAAAGATACACCCAATGGATTTTTTATCGTATGCTTATATGTAGATGACATGTTAATCATGAGTAACAATCACAAAGTCATAGTTAATACGAAGAACATGTTAAGTAGAAACTTTGACATGAAAAACATGGGACTAGCAGATGTGATTCTTGGAATCAAGATTGAGAAAACGTCTAATGGAATTTCCTTGACACAATCTCACTATGTGGAGAAGGTACTAAAGAAATTTAACGCCTTTGACGATCCACCTGCTAAGACACATTTGGAACTTAATGTTCACTTGAAAAAGAACAGAGGAGAACCAGTAGCTTAACCAGAATACACAAGGATCATTGGAAGTGTGATGTACATTACGAATTGTACACGCCCTGATCTTGCATGTTCTGTAAACAAGCTGAGTCAATACACGAACAATCCAAGTCACGAGCACTAGAAAGCACTGAAAATGGTCCTAAGATACTTGAAGTACACCCTTGAATATGAGCTTCACTACACGAGACATCCAACTGTATTAGAAGGATATAGTGAAGCAAATTGGATATCAGACACTAAAGACTCGTTATGCACTAGTGGATATGTATTCACTATTGGAGGAGCAGCAGTGTCGTGGAGATCCAAGAAACAAACGTCTATTGCCCGTTCCACAATGGAATCAGAATTTATCACTTTAGACCTAACCGGTGTAGAGTCTGAATGGCTGCGTAACTTTCTGGAAGACATTCCATGTTGGAACAAACCAGTGCCTTCTGTGACGGTACACTGTGACAGTCAAGCTGCTATTGGCAGAGCTATGAATGTCATGTACAACGGAAAGTCGAGACACATACGTCGTCGACACAACTCCGTTAGAAAATTGATCTCAACAGGAGTAATGTCCATTGATTATGTGAAATCAAAGGACAATATAGCGGATCCGCTCACGAAGAGCATAAACCGAGATCAATTGAACAAGCTGGTAGAAGGAATGGGTCTAAAACCCACAAGAAAAACCAAAAAAGTGGAAACCCAACCATGATGACTGGAGATCCCAAGAACTTGGTTCAATGGGAAAACGAAAATGTGGAAGTTAGTGATACAACACTTGAAAAATATGACTATTCCTGACAGCACTATCTCAAGTGTTAACAACTCGTAATATGTGGTAAAGGTTGGGTCTTCGACTCTTAATGATTCCTAGAGTATAACGGGATACTCGAGAGGAGATCACCTATATAAATGAGAAGTAAGGGCCGCTTTGACCAAACATTTATGAACACAAAGGACGTTCATGGCCAAAACGGATAAAAACATGAGAACGTTACGAATACGAGATTGAAGTGTGCTGACACTGTTGATTAGGTATACACTATGGAGGATTACTTCAAGGCACTGCGTCCACTAAGCCACCGGTGTACCTGATAGTGTTTGGCTACTGAAAGTTCAAAGCCAAAAACTACTTTTCCAGATGCACGGAGATCTTAATCGAACTGAACACTGAGTCTGATGTTGTATAGACACGATTTTCACTCATGTGGGGGATTGTCGGAATTAATGTGGGATTAATTGGGTTTTGATACCCTTATCTAATTAATTAATTAGAAGGAAACGTTAATTATAAAATAATTAAACGTTACATAGTCCATCTACTCACTGAGTAGATGAACGTGGTATATTTAATATCTCAAAACCGAGTTAAGGTGAGTGAGAAATTAATTAATGAAATATTCTGGACTCTCAGACTTGGTGGCCAAGAACCACCTTTCCACGTTGTGCGTGAATGCAGCTCCTGTCTCTCCACGATTCTCTCCAACCTCCCACCAGGGTATTCTAAGTCTATAAATACCAAGCTCTTCCCTCATTATAGAATCACTCTATTTTTCCTCTCCTTTTCTGCTACAGTGTATTTCTCCCGTAAGAATACACTGTTCCTGTGTTTACATAATTATTTATGTATGTTGCCGGAATATTTTTCGTGTGTGTTCAGTTCATACCTAGTACGTTCGTTGAGGCTTCGTATACAGTGGTGCTACTGTATACGGAGTAGAAGTCGTTTTACCTTTGGGAACAGAACGCCAAACCATTCGAGCACTACCTGGGCGTATTCCGTAATACGGGAAAAGGGTTTTCCCTTGACTCGACTTTCTGTTTCCAATATTTCGATATTGCAGTTACCTATCAGGCGTAAAGTTTCCTACATCTGTTCCTGTTGGCCCCTGTTCGAGTGCTTACTTAATAAACGTATATGCATCCGGACACATTAAATTAACTAATTGCACTTGATTTGGAGAAATAACGTGATTTGTTATTTTTCTAGAGAAAATGAGGATTTTTGGAGTAAAATACGTCTCAAATATGAGGTGAAGTCAATCGAAGGAATAAATCGAGAATTTAAAGAAAATGATTGGAAAAAATATATATTGAGGTCCATTCTCTGTTTTCACAGCCCATTTCGAAGGCCAATTGATTTGGCCCAAAATTGAAGAATTGATGTCGGCCCAAATGTTAATTGATTATCAAAGGGAATAAAATGGCAGCCCATTTTCAATAAGGCTACGGTTATACACACACACACGGATTTATTGAGTACACCCACCAGACATTTTTTTTATCTTCCCGGACATGTGAAATGTCATATATACCCCTCATGTAATTTTTTTTTTTTTAAAAACGAAGATGAGTACACTCATCCATTCCATTTCATACCAAAATCATCCCCACCATCAACAATAAAACAACCACCATACTTAAAAAAAAAAGACTCTTAAAAACAACAAAAAAAATTTTTAAAAAAATCTTAATATGTTCGAAAATTTTACCCAAACAAAGTTGGGATGTCCGAAATTTTTTAATGAACAAACTCAATATGTTAGAAAAATATTCCAAAACAACTTAAATTTGTCCGAACAAAAAAGATCGAACATCTTCTTCGAAAATTTTTTCAAAAAAACTCAAGTTGTTCGAAATTTTTTCCAAAACAAACACAAATTGTTCGAAAAATTTCCCAAAACAAACGCAAATTGTTCGAAAAAATTTCCGAAATGATTACCAAAAACTCTAATTTTCCTAATTTTTCCTAAGCCTAGAGTTTCCTGAGGTGGCAGAGGAGGGCACGAACGGCGGCGCTGCGGCCGCGAAGGGGAGGGGGCGGCCAGATCGTGGTGGAGGAGGGAGGGGTGCGACGACGGACCCTTCACACAAAACAAAAACACGAAGGGGAAGGGGAAGGGAAGGGAGGGGAGGGAGGAGGGTTGCGAGCGGCGGTGCTGCGGCGAGGGGGTGCAGCCGCAAGATGGCGGACGGACGGAGAGGGAGATCGAGATGGCGTCGATTGGCCGCTGCGAACGGCGACTTGGGAGCAGGGTGACTTGAACGAACTTTAGTGCAATATATTTTGACTAACTACTTCCCCTCAAGCATAAGGGTTCGTAGTAGTAATGAAAGTATTCAACCAAGTAGTATCGACCTAGGAGGTGGGTGTGTGCAATGAGTCCCTAAAGTTGTATGTTGCCATAACCAATGTAACTACGATTTCGGGTTTTGAATTTCTAAAATTAAACTAACTTACTACCAAAATGCAAGAAATTAAATCAAACACCAACCTAGAACTAGAAAGTGAATTAAACTACTAAAAATAAGCAAGTAACCATGAAGAGCAATTACCATAACTTAGTAAGGAATATTACTACCAAAACAAGAAGTTGACAATTAAAACAATAAACAACTACGAATATAATTCGAAGAAGTGCAAGGGTGAGAGAATGCTTCGGGTGTTCTCTATCTAGTGAAATCGAGAGGAATTGCTTTTACTCTGTTAATGCTTCAATTAAGTTTTGCTAAGAACACCTAAATGCTAGGATGACAACCATTTCCCTTCGAGTAATATAGCCTTAATTCTAAGGTGTTCCCAAACCCGGTAATAAGGTTTTCTTCCTAATCCTCACCAACAACTCAAACAACCATTCAAGTAATTAATGTCCTTTAATGGGGTTCTAATACGATTAACTCTCTCTCGACGAATTAAAAGTTTAACTAACACATTTGCATAGCAACAACTCACACCATAAATATAAACATGTCCATGTAACTCTCGTCTACGTTAAACATGCATCTAAATATGGATTAATGGAAGTTAACATACAAATCACCAATAATACCCAATAATGGAAGCAATAAACCTAATATCAACAATAACAAAGCTCAAACAATTCCAAACTTAATATTCACATGGTTTTAGAACATCCAAAGCATAAATAAACTTAGCCCATGGTGTTTTGAGAAACACCCATGGCCAAAACAACACAAGAGAATGAGATAAACATAAAACTTATAATTAAATACCAAAAGAGAGTATGGTTTGAAGTCACCTTGTTGTTTCTTCCAAATACCTAGCTATTACAAAAGAGTGTAACCTTAATCTTCAAAAACCTATGCTAAGCATTCTACCTTTGAAGCTAAATTAGGAATTAAAGTAGGAATAAATGTGGAAATAAGGCTACGTAAGAACTAGGGTTTATGGGTTTTTTAATAAATGAGGCCAAGAATCCTTTACAAACTGTTCTGGGAAGTATTTAAGGCTTGCAAAAGTGTGTGAGACGAAATTGACATTTGGGCCCTTGAAGTTCTTCAAAATTCGCAAAAATCCCCGAAATTGGTAAGTTGACTCGGTCAACCGAGTGAGTTCACTCGGCCAACCAAGTGAAAATGGATTACATTACCAAATTGGGTTCCAGATCCCAAACGGGCGCCAGTGTGGACTCACTCGGCCGCCAGTGTGAACTCATTTCACTCGGCCGCCAGTGTGGAAGTCATTCGGCCGCCAGTGTGGGATGAATTCCCTCGAAACCTTCTGTAACTCGACCCCACTCGGCCGCCAGTGTGGTTTCCGCATGTTGGACTTTTTCTTCTCTTCTTCTCGGTTTTCCTTGCTCGTCCTCCAACCGAACTTCAATTCCATGTGCCAATGCTCGTTTTTCCTCTAAAATGGAAAATTTTACCTTGTTTTCTACACTTTGAACACATTTCTTGACAACAAGGTTAGTGGCACAATTTCTATCAATTACGCCCAAAATCACATCAAAATGCTAAAATAATATAGCAAAAATGAAAAAAAATACGAGCAATCTCACACCCAATCACAGGGGTCGGCGGCCGCGTCGCTTGGTAGAGGAGCAACGGCAGCCGCGACGTTGGAGCAAAGGGACGGCGGCCGCGTTGCTTGGTGGAGGAGCGACGGCTGCCGCTATGCTTGGAGGAGGGAGAGAAGTGGGTGTACTGAATTTTTTTATGTAAATGTATAGAATTAGGGTTGTCAAAACTAGCCCGGCCACCCGACCAACAGGCCAGGCTGGGCCTTAATTATAGTGGCCCAAAAAAATTCGGGCCGATTTGGCCCGCCGGGCCGGTCGGGCTCAGGTCGGGCTTGGCCTGATTTTTCGGGCCGGCCCGGTTCTCTCTGTTTTTTAAAAAAATATTTATTTATATAAAACTAAAATTAATTAAAAGTAAAAATCAAATACACTAATAGAACAATGTTATTTCACCCACGGTACCCAAATAATCAGAACCCTACCAGTCTATTTCCTCCTCAATTTTGTTGGGTAAATAATAAGAAACCCTAAACTTTAAATTCAGAAAATCCCAAAATTTTCAAAGTAAATTATAAAATTAATGCAGAAATAAAGTAGATGCCGGACGGCGGCGCACCTCCACCGCCACGCAACACCTCCCCCACCTTGCGTTCACAGCGCAACTCCTCGCCACGATGAACAGCACCTCGCGCTCACGGCGCACGTCCACCCCATTCTCTACGGGTCTGCCGCTCTTACACGCCCTATCCTCTGCACGTCCGCCGCCCTCACTGTCCCATCCTCTATGTTGGGTCGCCTGTGCGCAATAAAATTGCATCCACTACCCACGTATTGATGAAAAATTCAATTGAAAGAAGATGAAAGTTGGGTTGCGCAGAGTAGTTGTAGGTATGTTATTTGGGTTAATTTAGGTTTTATTCTAGTTGGGATGTTTGGGCTATTGAAAAATTGGGCTAGTTTAGGCTTTGGGCTGTTTTAATTTACTTATTTAATTAAAAATTAATTATTGATTTTTTTTAATTATTAAAAAAGCAGGCCAAAATAGTCCGACGGCCCGGCTAGGGCCAGGTTGGGCCAGAGATTTATAGGCCCGGCGACATCCGGGCTGGGCCAGCCCATCCCGACATTACGCAGTAGCCCGACGGGCCGGTACCGGGCCAGCCCGGCCCAACCCATTTGACAGGTCCGTGTGTGTGTATAACCATGGCCTTTCAATAACAGCCGAGAATTGAAAGCAATCCACAAATGTTGACTTTGACCTGGGCCCACGTGATTGAAATACAAAAGTTGCTTTTATTATTTACAAAAACTTTTATGCAATATTGGAAGATTTTTTTTTTGGTCTCGTAAGTTTGAAAGTTTGAGACATTTCAAAATAAATCCTTTAAATTTTAACTTTATAAAATACGTCTTTTATGTTACAATTTCAATCCTTTTTTATTTAATTTTAATCATTTATCTTTGAAAAGAATAAAGTGCTGACTTGGCACCCCATATATTAAAAAAAGACACATCATCATGCCACATCATTATCTCTCTTCTATTAAAAAAAGAAAAATAAAAAAAAGAGATTTTTACAAAAGAGTTCTCTACAAAAAAAAAAAAAAAAAAAAGTTATCTTGCTCCAAACCAATTAATTCACTCAAAATCAATTTGTTTCCTTCCAAAAAAAAATTAAAAGTGTTCCATTAAAAATAAAATTATACTCCAACAATGACAAAAGGTAGTGGATATACTTGTATATATATAAAAAATATTTTATAAATTATATTCTTTTGATATATATTCATTAATTATATTCTTTTAATATACTTGATGTGGATAAAATGTGTCGTCCTATCACAAATTGACACGTGGCCTTCGGGTAAATTATATCCAATTTAATTATATATTTATTTATTTGTCTTCATTATTATATTGATTATGGGCCTTTGAGATATTGAATTGGGCCTAAAATAGGCCCTAATGTGTCAAAAAAGAACGCACAACGATTAATAATCTCACACTTGGGATTCGGCGATCATAGGCTGGATTATAGTTGAGCCCTTCGTCTCCAAAAGACTTCGATACCTGCAAAAGATCTCCGGTGCGGGTCCTCCGACGCTCAAGTCATAACCGACGATCTCAAGGAAAAAGTAAAGAGCGATCTATCTCGGAGAAAGCCCCTCGATAATATCAGTTCAATATTCCTATTTCTCAGGAGTAATTCAAGTTTATTTCAGCTTATATCAGTGCGCCGAAAAGTATGACAGGGAACTTTCCGGTGGATAAGTGTATCAGAATATTAGGTTTTTGTTTATCAAGTTGGATATCATAAATAACCCGCGAAAGGGCGTATAAATAGTACCTTTGGGGAAGGGTTATCCACTTCCCCTCTTTCTCTCAACTGCCAAAGTAGTGGGCTGAAGCCCAAGGCCAAATATGTTGGATTTTCGAGATACGAACATCATGCTGGTAGCAGCGGAAGTTGAAAATTTTGTTCACCAACACAAAGTTTTCTGATATGACTGTAACATAAATTTGACGAATAATTAAAACATTAATAATCCTTACAGTAATTCGTGTGCGAGATGTTGATCCTCTACTACGGTATCCACGTAATCCTCGTCTACGAATTTGTGATCCAAATTGAAATTCTCTAAAAGAACTCGCTAGGAGAATACTATAGAGAGAACCAGAGAAATATTATGAGTGATAAATTGTTACGACTCAGAACCTCTAACCCTAGAGGTATTTATATAGTAAAACAGAAACCCTATCTGTGCACATGGGCTTGAGCCCAAGTATATATTTTACCATATTTATGGTATATCTAATATATCATCTTATTAATTAAATCTAATTTAATTAAATAAGTTATAATTATATCAAATAGAATTATTCTATATTTCTCCATATATTAAATATCTTGATCAAATCAAATAATTAATCCATCCAACTTTAATTCGTAAATTAAGACTACTTGTTGTGTGACCCATAGGCCCTCACATATCAAGCGATTAGTCAAACTGACGGTCTTAGTAGAACCCTAGACAATGAACCAGACAATCTCAATATGTGAGGTACGTTGCGAGGAAATAGCAACAACCTGTAATGTGAAGCTCACAATGATATGATCCTTTCATTCACGAATACTCCGATTAAATCTAGAACATGATGATGTGTCTATTCCAATAATTTAATCATGTTATCTCATTCTACTAATTGATCACAGTGTCGCATTTGAACACCATTCCAAATGTGACGTGCATTGGCCAATGACTAACGATCCAATTAGTTATTAGAAAATGAGTATTCTCTCTAAATCTATTTGAGGAATGAATCCTATTCTTGGCTCAACTACCGCGCAGATGTACTTTAGGGTGTGCCCAACACATGCCTAATCTACACTGTTAGGAGTGCAAGCGTCGGTCATGGTCAAAGCCCATCACGCCATATATGTCGCGTGTATTGACCTCAAGTCGAAGGACATTTCATTGCTCCACAAATCGATATTCCCGTAGACACGTAAATAAAATACACCAAACAATTTCTCGATTGGGCAAGCCAATACTCTCAAAGTATCCGTGCATCCATCATGAGATACCTAGTATCTCGTAGTTGTGAGAACCACTACATCCTCTAAGGATATGATGCAGATCGCACACCAATCTCAATCGCATCATCGATATCCCAGTCTCGATGATCCTTGGTTGGGGCTACTTGAAGAACTATGATATAGTCAATCGAGATCTCACATCTCAATGACATCATTGGTTCATGGGAACACATATAAGAAAAAATGCAAACAATCAAACATAACATTCTATAAGTGTATCAGCGAATATTATTACTAACGTCAATAATACTTAAATAACTGAATATGATCAAGTACAATATCCTTATAATGATTGTCTCTAGGACATCTATACTAACAATCTCCCACTTAGAATAGAGTTAATCACCCACATGTCTAACATTCAAGACTGTTAAAGTCTTTCGTGTTTACATGAACACCAAGTGTTTGGTGAAACATCTTCCAATTTATTCTCGGTGGGAATTCGTTCAAATTCTATTTCTCATCTTGTCATGATCTCATAGATCAAATACTAACCCTTAGGTACATGCTCGTTTTTGTTATTGGATCTTGGTTCCTTTGCTTGTGCAACCACACCAGTCTTGTCACAATACAACTTTATTGGACGACTGACACTCGGAACTACCCCTAGTTCTTTCAAGAACTCTAAAATCCAGACAACCCATTTCGTGGCTTCTGATACAGCAATGTACTTAGCTTCAGTTGTTGAATATGCAGAGGTTTCTTGCTTGGAACTATTCCAGCTCACCGTTCCGCTATTGAGTGTAAATGCATTACTTGATTGTGACCTAAAAGTCATCGCAGTCAGACTGGAAACTAGCGTCAGTGAATCCAGTCACTACTAGTTGTGGTTGTCCACCATAGACTAGGAAACATTCCTTAGTTCGTCTAAGATACTTAAGGGTGTTCTTAACAGCAATCTAGTGAGTTCACCTGAATTTTGCTGGTATCTACCAGTAATGCTAATGGTGTACGCCACATCAAACCTCGTGCAATTCATGACATACATGATTGACCCATTAGCCGATGCATATGAGACACTGTTCATGCACTCGATTTCAACTTTCTCAGAAGGACAATCCTTTCTTGAAAGTTTAATCCCATGAATCGCAAGCAGAGAACCTCTCTTAGAGTTCTCCATTGAAAAACGCCTTAGCACCTCATCTATGTAGGTGGATTTTGAGAGCCCCAACATCTTGCTAGATTTATCTCTATAAATGTTTATGCCAAGGATGTAGCATGCTTCACCCAGATCCTTCATCATGAAGATCTTGGACAACCAATCTTTTATGGATTGCATTAGCAGGATCTTCCTTATTTCTGACAAAGTCAAACGATTTGACAACTTCATCAAAACGGATATTCCAACTCCTAGAGGCTTGCTTCAGTCCGCCCCTCTGAATTGATATCTAATATCGCTTCAGAATAAGTCGTAGGATCATCTTTGTCCGGGATTTCCACGTCATCATGCTCCTCCAAGAGGAAACTAAATCTGACGGGTAGACGACGATTCCTAGTAGACTTACGGAGCTACGTTTGGCACCGACAGGTTCTTGAATTTCTGCAAGCACTATCTTTTTACGACCTTGTTCCTTAAAGACATAGTCATTTTCAAGGAACGTCGCCTGTCTAGAAACAATAACCTTTTGTTTCTCAGGAAGATATATATAATATCCTCTCGTTTCTTTAGGACATTCCACAAATAACACTTTTCACCTTTTGATTCCAATTTATCAGTGATCATCTTCCTCACATACGCAGGGCAACCCCACGTCTTTCTATGTGAGAATGATGGCTTCTTGCCACACCACAACTCATATGGTGTCCGATCAACCGACTTAAATTGAATCATATTCATAATATAGATTGAAGTTTGAAGTGCGTAACCCTAAAGAAATGTTGGAAGAGAGGAGAAACTCATCATGGACCTCACCATGTCTAACAGGGTTCGGTTCCTCCTTTCAGACACACCACTCATCTGCGGTGTTCCGGGAGGTGTACATTGTGATTTTACCTCCTCGATCTGATCGAAGAGTTTTAATACTCTTACCAAGTTGTTTCTCTACTTCCACTTTATACTCCTTAAACTTTTCAAAGGCCTCAGATTTGTGTTTCATGAGATACACATATCCATACCTAGAAAGGTCGTCAATAAAAGTTATGAAGTATCCGAAACCACCCCTTGCTAGAGTCGGTAGCGGTCCACATACATCACTATGAATCAACTCTAACGTTTCTTTGGCTCGTCTCCCTTTCCCAAAAAAAGGTTCATTGGACATCTTTCCTTTGACACAAGATTCACAATTACCGTATGACTCCAAGTCAAACGGGGTTAAGTAGTCCAACTTTCTTAACCTTGCAATTCTTTGCTCATTTGCATGACCAAGTCTACAATGCCACAAGAAGGTAGTGTTTTCCTGATTAGTAAGTTTAAGTCTCTTATTTTGTATATTAAAAACATCATGTCCACAATTCAACAAATATAAACCATTCACAAGATAAGCGTTTCCACAAGTAATACCATTTAACGTAAAATAGCAACTACTATTAGAAAAATGGAATGAGAAACCTTCAATGTCTAACATCGAAATGGAAATAATGTTTCTAGTAATAGACGGAACAAAATAACAATTATTAAGTTCTAGTCTAAAACCACTAGGTAAGTCTATACTATATATCCCTACGCGCTCGGCAGCAACTCGTGCTCCATTTCCCACGCATAGGGCGACTTCACCCGGTCTAACCGCTCTGCTTTCCTTGAGACCTTTCACATTTGTACAAATGTGTGAGCCAGATCCGGTATCTAATACCCAGTAGTTAGAATTGTTAGTGGACATGTTTATTTCGATAACAAAAATACTTGTTCCACTGACAGAAGCACCTTGTGCATTCTTCTCGGCAGCCAGAACCTGTCCTGCATCATCTTGATGCTTCTTCTGAGCAGCAACGTCAAACGTAGCAAGCTCTGCAGAACGAGGTGCTGGGGTTTTTGGGATTGGCGTGTCTAACACGTATTCAATCTTTTCTTGCCTTAGCACCAAACGCATATTTCGGTGCCAATCCAGAAAATTTGGCCCAGCCAATTTGTTAGATTCCAGTACGAATCTCAAATACAATTTATTCATTTCAACCAACCTAGAGAAATAATAGAACGGGAATTAAAACAAATAATTTCTATGATCAATATTTAGCAATCAAAATAAACACGACTTTTATATTTACTTTGTCTCCATTATTTTCACATACTCAATGACCTCATCGGAAGAGTACGAATTTATATCAAATATAAATCATAATGGACTAGGATCCACATTCCTACTATCACAGCAACTGCTTGGGCTGAATACTGTAATGACAGAACTGGTAGGTCTCAATACCAATTGCACTTTCTGCAATTCCTAGTTGATTGAACCTAGTTCAATCGATGTCCCCTCGTTGTTCCCTTGCTTGGGCTAGTGAAATAACTTAGGTGGTTTACAACCATCACACGACGACATCACATGTCCCTATAAAAGTTCCGTTAGACGTAACTTCGAGCAAAAGACTTGGGTCTTAAATACTCATTGGAATGAAATCTCTGGTCTCCTTTTAATTATGATGGAAGACATTTTTCATTCTAAATGAAAACCATATTTAGTTGAGGAACGTTTCAAAACGGGGTATTTAATTGCTTAAACAAGATCCAATTATACATGCTCAAACAGATAAGAGCAAATACTAGGCGTCGGCGCCGCCTACCCAAACATAAGATGCACGGTCCGACAAGTACTGGGCGCCGCCCACCCAGACAATAAATGCGATCCGATATTTATTGGGTGCCGCCTACCCAGATAATAAACGCGGACTCTAACGAATAATGTAAATTCAATTTACATAAACAATTAGAAGTATAGGAGCAACTATCAAGTTCTCATGCTTTATTATAAAATTCAAAATATTATAAATAAAACACATAATTAGGATTTAGCACACAAATCAAATAAACGTGCAAGTAATAAATATTCGTAAGTAAAATATTGCTAAAATTAGAAATACTAAAAAGCTCCAAGCTTTTTGTTAATTCTAACATTATTCTTAAAATTATTTTGCCCAAAAAAATTATTTTATAAAATTTCAGGATTTTGGTCCAACCAAACATCCCCTTAAATTCAATTTTCAAATCAGAATTTTCAGGGCAAATTTACCAGCCAAACACGGCCTTAATAATCAGGTATGTGTCCTCAATTTTCTCAAAGTTCCAGAATTTTCAGAAAATTCCCAAAGAATAAACTACAATTCTCCAGAATTTTAAAATTGCTTACAGGTCCTTGGAGAATTCTAAATTCTCCAAAACAGGACCATAGGGCCTACACGCTGCTAAGCAAATGCAAATTTCAAAATCGCCCACCACTCATTTTGTCGTTCGGACAACCTCCACTATCCTGATGGGGTCGACGCTCGCCCAGCGAGTCGATCTATCCGGCGACGACGCAGAACGTTACTCGCTCAACGAGCCTTCAATTCCGGTGAGACGCGATCGTCGGAGAAGAGCTTTGCCCAGAAAGATCTCTCTCCTTGATATCGTGTCTCTTCTGAATCGAGGTGGGGTTTCAATTCGCCGGAGCGACACTCGCCTAGCAGTGAATTAACTCTGGCAGCCTGAAACTTGTTTTGAAAGAATAAACAGAAGCTTTCTATGGTTCTTGTTAAACCAGACACGCATGCCTTTATTTTAAAAACAAAGTCAAACTTTCAACATATATATTTGATTTCCAAATCAAACTTTTCAATATCATGAAAGACTCACGCACTCACTCCGCGCCAATCTAAACGGTTATAAAGAGAGAGAAATTGGAGAAGAGAGTAATTTTGCTATATTTCTGCGATAAAAAGAATAAGCAAAATACATTGGGTATTTATAGTAAATGCCCATGTAAAACGACACCGTTTGATACTAAAATGTAAATGCAAAATAATAAAAACGTAAGATTAGAAATACGCTTTTGAGTTTTGACTCTTCTTCTCGGACACCATTCATCTTCCAACATAGCTACTGTAACATTCCCCCCCTCCACACTTTGCTTGTCCTCAAGCAAAAAGCTGTGGGTATTTAACTTTCATCTCCAAATAGCTTTCCCAGGTAGCCTGTTCATTTGGGAGATGAACCCATCAGACCAAAACCTCTGTCGCCGGTGAGTTCCCTTTATGTACAAGTCTTCGAGCTAGAATGGCAGCAGGTTGCAGCAACACCTTCCCCTCCGCATCGAACTCAGGTACATCAAGAACCAAGACTTCATTTTTCCCTATGTGTCGTTTGAGAAGTGACACATGAAAGGTTGGATGAATTTTTGCAGTCGGAGGCAGAGCAAGGGTGTATGCGACTTCTCCAATTCTTTCTACGATCTGAAAGGGCCCGGCATATTTCGGACTGAGTTTACAGATATGCTTCCCATGGACCGATTTCTGGCGATAAGACTTTAATTTCAGGTACACCCACTCCCCCGCTTCAAAATGCCTTTCACTTCGATTTTTGTTGGCAAAGTGTTGCATGCGTTCCCTGGCTTTCTGCAATAATTCCTTGAGCTTCTGAATTATGATCTGTTTTGCATGAATAGAGTCTTCCACCCCTTGAACTTGAGTCTGTAAGTAAGGACCCATTGTAAGAGGAATGGGCCTGTGGCCATATAGTGCTTCAAGTGGAGTAATGTTTAGTGAAGTGTGAAAATTGGTATTGTACCAATGTTCAGCTAGTGGTAACCACTGAGCCCAGTGTCTAGGTGTAGAACCACACATGCATCTCAAGTAAGTTTCTAGGCACTGATTCACCCTCTCTGTTTGCCCATTAGTTTGAGGGTGGTATGGTGTGCTCAAAAGTTGCTGAACTCCCAGTAACTTGAACAGCTGCTGCCAGAAATGGCTAGTAAATAGTTTGTCTCTATCAGAAATAATAGTGGCAGGCAAACCATGTAGTTTGTATATATTGTCCATGAATATAGAGGCTAGATGAGAGGCTATAAACGGGTGAGAGAGAGCAATAAAATGGTTGTATTTAGTGAACCTGTCCACCACCACCCATATAGTGTCTTTCCCTTCAGATTTGGGCAATTTTTCAATAAAATCCATAGTGATGTCTCTCCAAGCATGTTCTGGTACTGGCAATGGTTGTAGCAAACCAGGTTGTTTGAGAGTTTCATGCTTACACAACTGACATATGTGGCATTGAGCTACCCACTGCTGTACATCCTGCCTCATATTAGGCCACCAAAAAGTGTGCTTCATTTTGTGGTAAGTGACTTGTACCCCAGAATGTCCTCCTTCACTAGATGCATGCATGAAAGTGATGATTTTTACGCTTAATCCCTGGCCACTTCCCACATATAAAATACCCTTATACCTTACCAATCCAACCTTGTAAGTAAAATAAGACACATTAAAAGGGTAAGTTAGAGCCTCTATGATGACTTGCTGCACCAAAACATCACCTTCATAACTCTCTTGGATTTCCTCAATCCAAGCTGGTTTGACTACAGTTAAGGCTTGACATTGTGCTTCCTCAGTGAAGCATGTCTTGATAGTGCATCCGCCACTATATTCTCCTTTCCAGTCCTATATTCAATCTTGTAGTCAAATCCCAGCAGTTTAGTTAAGTACTTATGTTGGAGAGGTGTAGAAATCTTCTGCTCTAATAGGTATTTCAAACTTTGGTGATCTGTTCTAATTATGAAAGGAGCATGAATCAAATAACTCCTCCACTTCTCCACAGCCAATATGATAGCCAAAAACTCCTTTTCATAAATAGACAACCCCGTGTTCTTGATCCCCAAAGGTTTGCTAATGAAAGCAATGGGTCTACTTCCTTGTACCAGCACTGCTCCAAGGCCCCCATAACTTGCATCTGTTTCTACAATGAATTGCTTAGAGAAATCAGGTAGTTGTAGGATGGGTGCATTCATCATTGTTTTCTTGAGGTCCAAGAAAGCCTCCTCAGCTTCAACACTCCACTCAAATCTGCCCTTCTTAGACATTTGGGTGAGTGCTTTAGTTATTTGCCCATAACTCTTGATGAATTTTCTGTAGTACCCCGTAAGCCCAGGAAATCCTCTTAGTGACTTCACATTGGTTGGTTTAGGCCATTCTTGCATCACTCTCAATTTTTTTGGATCAGCCATCACCCCTTGATCAGATATAATATGACCAAGGTACTCCACTTCTTTTTGTCCAAAGAAACATTTAGATGCCTTAGCCATGAGTTGATGCTCTCTCATTAACTGAAACACATGTCTTAGATGTAACTCATGCTGCTCAATGTTCAAACTGTAAATTAATATATCATCAAAGAAAACAAGCACAAACTTCCTCAGATATGGGCTAAAAACTGAATTCATGACAGCCTGAAAAGTGGCAGGAGCATTAGTCAGGCCAAATGGCATCACCACAAACTCATATAGGCCTGATACTGTGACAAAAGCTGTCTTCTGAATGTCAGCAGGGTGCACCCTGATTTGATGATAACCTGCCCTCAAATCCACCTTAGAGAAACACTTAGCTTGCCCCAATTCATCTAACAAATCATCAATTAAAGGAATATGGTAGCTATCCTTAATTGTGATTGCATTAAACTTTATGTAGTCTACACAGAACCTCCAACTCCCATCTTTTTTCTTCACACCAACAACACTGGTGAAGAATAAGGGCTCTGACTTGGCTTGATGATACCACTTTCTAGCATTTCTTGCACCAATTTTTCTATCTCCCTTCTCTGTAAAAATGGATACCTGTATGCATTCTGCTTGACTGGATTCTCCCCTTCTTTAATTCTGATTTGGTGATCATGTGATCTCTGTGGTGGCAGTGTGGTGGGTACTTGAAAAATATCTTGATGTTCTTCAAGTAAAACCTTCAATTCTGGAGATGTTGTACATTTCTCTACTTCTTTTTCCCCCTTTACATAGCACATGAAGTATAGATCTCCTTGTGACCCCCTTCTGATGAGTTTCTTGAGTTGTTTTCCAGTGAGCATGCTCATTTGCACTTCAGTATTGATCCCTTGTAAATTAATCACTTTGCCATCCTTTTCAAACTGCACATTGTGTTTCTTAAAATCAAAAGTTACAGGGCCCAACTGGCTGAGTAGATCCACTCCCATCACCATATCACAACCTCCCAAAGTTAACACTCTCAAGGGTGCAATGAACTTGCATTCACACATCTCCCATTCCACTTTAGCACATTTAGTGTTACACTCAACTTTACTGCCATCAGCCACTGTGACAACAAGTGAGCTAGCCTCTTCAATATCATAGCCCAATTTTCTAGCCGTGTGAGGATCAATGAAACTATGGGTACTTCCAGAGTCAAGTAAAACCATAATTACATGTGGCCCTACCTTTCCTTTAATCCTGACTATATCTGGATTGTTATGCCCTGCCAAAGCATGTAAGGATACAATAGATTCTTGCCCTGTTTCTCCCAACTCCTGCAGAATTAACTCCCGACTTTCCTCTTCATCTTCCTCCCCATCCACACATATCACAAATAGCCTATTACATTTGTGTCCAATATGATAAATCTCATCACAGTTATAATACATATTCTTCTTCCTTCTAACCTCCATCTCAGCTGGAGTTAGCCTTTTCTGAATTTGTATCTTCTCATTCACACTATTCTTCTCCTTTGATTCAACATTAGGTTTCTAGTGAGAATTGGTAGTAAACTTGAGAGCAGACCTGATACTTTTTGTTTGCACCGATATCAAGTGTTCCTGTTTCACAGCTAATTGCATAGCATCATCCAACAAGGCTGGTTTCATAATGTGTACAAATTGCCCTATTTCCTCCTTCAATCCACTTATGAAAATCCTAATGTAATACTCCTCATCTAGAGTTTTATGCATTGCTGCCACGTCAGATTTTAGTTCCTCAAACTCTTTGATGTATTCCTTCACTGAACCAGTCTAATTGAGTTTACTAATTTTGCCAACCAAATTGTCATCATCCACATTAGCAAATTTGTTCAAAACTAAAATAGCAAACTGTTCCCACAACATATTCTCTCTTCCTTCAATTTGATCTACATACCAGTAATCAGCCGACCCTTCCATATTCATGGCAGATAGTAGTATTTTCTCATAATCACTCATTGGATTGAACATAAAATATTTTCTACACCTCCTGATCCATACTCGTGGATTTTCACCATTGAATTTAGGAAAATCAATCTTAGGAGTCCTACCATGAGATTTGTGTTCAATGTTACGAGTGAAATGAGTTACCTCTGGTGTCACTTTAACTCCCGGTGGTGTTCCTA
The DNA here is from genome assembly GCA_963675135.1 of Galeopsis tetrahit. Taxonomy (NCBI): domain Eukaryota; kingdom Viridiplantae; phylum Streptophyta; class Magnoliopsida; order Lamiales; family Lamiaceae; genus Galeopsis; species Galeopsis tetrahit. The sequence goes on from OY776125.1 coordinate 54,588,680, forward strand.
GCAATCCATTCCCAGATCTGACTTGTGCGGCCTTATCTCCAAGGTCGTTCTCCTCTGCTGGAGCTTTTCCTCGATGAGAATTCAACTCTTTCATCATCAGCTCCATCTGTTGCTTGAAAGCATCGGTTAATGCCCCGATTTGTTGTGAGAGTTCATCCTTTAATTCTGTAACTTGCGTTTCCAACGTTCAAATCCGTTCCGTATTGCTATTCACCATTGTTAATTGTTTTGTAGGTTGCGTAGCTCAGGAATTGGCTCTGAGGCCACTGAAAGACTAACGCACTCCGCGCGAATCTAAACGGTTAGAGAGAGAGAGAGAAATTGGAGAAGAAGAGAGTAATTTTGCTATATTTCTGCGATAAAAACAATAAGCAAAATACATTGGGTATTTATAGTAAATGCCCATGTAAAACGACACCGTTTGATACTAAAATGTAAATGCAAAATAATAAAAATGTAAGATTAGAAATACGCTTTTGAGTTTTGACTCTTCTTCTCGGACACCATTCATCTTCCAACATAGCTACTGTAACATATCCAATGATTACAATTCACGTGTATACTAAAAATTTTCCCAGAAATTAATTTTATATACACGAATCAGATATTATAACATTGGCCAAAATAAAATTGAAAATTTTTGCAAATATTTAATAACAAATAATACATAAAATTTTGTATACAGTCATTAATCAGCCTGAATCTCTGATACCACTGTGGGTTATCGAGATACGAACATCATGCTCGTAGCAGCGGAAGTTGAAAATTTTGTTCACCAACACAGAGTTTTCAGATATGACTATAACATAAATTTGACGAATAATTAAAACATTAATAATCCTTACGATAATTCGTGTGCGAGATTTTGATCCTCTACTACGGTATCCACGTAATCCTCGTCTACGAACTTGTGATCCAAATTGAAATTCTCTAAAAGAACTCGCTAGGAGAATTCTATAGAGAGAACCGGAGAAATATTATGAGTGATAAATTGTTACGACTCAGAACCTCTAACCCTAGAGGTATTTATATAGTAAAACAGAAACTCTATCTGTGCACATGGGCTTGAGCCCAAGTATATATTTTACCATATTTATGATATATCTAATATATCATCTTATTAATTAAATCTAATTTATTTAAATAAGTTATAATTATATCAAATAGAATTATTCTATATTTCTCCATAAATTAAATATCTTGATCAAATCAAATAATTAATTCATCCAACTTTAATTCATTAATTAAGACTACTTGTTGTGTGTCCCATAGGCCCTCACATATCAAGCGATTAGTGAAACTAACGGTCTTAGTAGAACCCTAGACAATGAACCAGACAATCTCAATATGTGAGGTACGTTGCGAGGAAATAGCAACAACCTGTAATGTGAAGCTCACAATGATATGATCCTTTCATTCACGAATACTCCGATTAAATCTAGAACATGATGATGTGTCTATTCCAATAATTTAATCATGTTATCTCATTCTACTAATTGATCACAGTGTCGCATTTGAACACCATTCCAAATGTGACGTGCATTGGCCAATGACTAACGATCCAATTAGTTATGAGAAAATGAGTATTCTCTCTAAATCTATTTGAGGAATGAATCCTATTCTTGGCTCAACTACCGCGCACATGTACTTTATGGTGTGCCCAACACATACCTAATCTACCCCGTTAGGAGTGCAAGCGTCGGTCTTGGTCAAAGCCCATCATGCCATACATGTCGCGTGTATTGACCTCAAGTCGAAGGACATTTCATTGCTCCACAAATCGATATTCCCGTAGACACGTAAATAGAATACACTAAACGGTTTCTCGATTGGGCAAGCCAATACTCTCAAAGTATCCGTGCATCCATCATGAGATACCTAGTATCTCGTAGTTGTGAGAACCACTACATCCTCTAAGGATATGATGCAGATCGCACACTAATCTCAATCGCATCATCGATATCCCAGTCTCGATGATCCTTGATTGGGGCTACTTTAAGAACCATGATATAGTCAATCGAGATCTCACATCTCAATGACATCATTGGTTCATGGGAACACATATAAGAATAAATGCAAACAATCAAACATAACATTCTATAAGTGTATCACCGAATATTATTACTAACGTCAATAATACTTACTAAATAACTGAATATGATCAAGTACAATTTCCTTATAATGATTGTCTCTAGGACATCTATACTAACAAAATCTGCCTCCACTAGTTCGTCCAAGCTCCGAGAAAAGTGGGATACGTGTGATGTCTCCACACATCCCTTACCCACGAAGTGGCGTCCATGCTTGATGCACACGTTCCGCGATTTGAATCTCCAGGACCTGGAGGTACTCGAGAACCTCCAGGTTTGAACTCCAGAAATATGGGCCCAAGCCCAACAATTCCCCTAAAAAGGTGGAAAGTTCATGACTTATTCGTCTCAGGGCCGATTCTCATCTTCATCTGGCCCATTGGTCTCATTCTCTGTGGGTTTGGGCCTGAACTAGGCCCAATCCATCATCTCAAAGGTATGGATATATCAATAATTATCATCATAATAATCGATATAAGTAAATGAATAATGCACATCAACCACATCGGATATAACTCATCCGGACGCCACATGTCATTTCCTCATAGGACGACACATTTTGTCCACATCAACAACTCCCCCTTACTCTCGTAAAGTGGGTCACACTTATGAGAGTAGGTCAGGTTTCCAATCAATCTTAATGTCTCTAGTACCTGCAGGGCCTCGAGGTCCAAGACATGGTTTCAAATTCAAGTTAGAGCAAATCCTACTTCAAGTATCAAAACACATATTCCGTGAGTGTAACATTTCAAGATCAAAATCTTATCAAGGGCGTCATATCAAACTCTTATCAAGGGCGTCATATCAAACCCTAATCAAGGGCGTCATTCAGTATTTCTGCAATTTTCAGGACCTGGAGAATACCCAGGCTCGAGCCCGTAACAAGTAATTCTCGAATATCATATCAAACCTTTTCATAGGCATCACATTCTGAAACATACTCTTCGTGAGTGTCAAATTCCAATATTGTTACTTAAAAATCTCATGTACCTCGAGGTACTCGAGGTTATTCGGACTCGAATCCAATTTTAATTCCGCCAAAGTCTCAAACCGTGTCCCACTTATGCGTCTCTTTGAATTCCGCGTGATTCTCTATAACTGCCCAATCAAATCGGGCTTCTCGGTACACGCTACCATCACTAAGACTTTTCTCTCTCTTCAACCTCTATACTGCCTCGATCTTCTGAAATTTTTTAGAGATTGAAGAGTACATTGATCTGGACCGTCCATCGAAATCTTCTTCTGAACGATCTAAACCGTCCAATCTTCTCATATCCGTTTTAGAATATATGAATCCTTCTTCAAGTCATTTCTCTTTTCACTCATCTCATATTATTCCTCTCGCTTGAACCTGTTCTCGGCGTTCAAGCAATCCAGCCAGTCGGAAATCTGTCCACAACTTCTTCCCAGGCCGCTCGACTTAGGTATTTTCTTCGTTCCAAGGTTCAGTTGCATAGACAAGAACTCCCCTCATCTGGGGTAAAGATCTGTATCGATTCTCTATTCACATCTCTTGTAGGGCAGAAGTTTCTGAAAACTCTTCACAAGGGCTGGCTGGAAGCTTATCTCCGAAGATCCATCTTTTTGGGCGCCATGGGACGTTACATCCCTCACTTCGTGGATCATGGCTTTGACAAAGCCATCGCATCGCATCTGGCGTAGGGTTTCGACGGAGTGTATAACAGGGACATCCTCTTGGATGGACTAACTCCTCCTCCAACATTCCCAGACGATCCTAAGGCGTTGATTACCACTCCCTGGTGGCCTATCATGTGGAAGGCTGTTCAGGACCTACGGAACTCGGATGTGAAGCTTGAGGACCTGAAAGCCATGGAGTCTCCAGACTATCCACTGGATGTGCCTTCTCCCAGCCCCTTGTCTGTAGCTGCCCCAAATCATGAAGAGAACGAAGAGGAAGGGGGTGGATCAAGTGATCAAGCTGAGGTAGATGAGGTTGCTGCTGAACATTCCCCCAAGTCTTGAAGATTTTTCTCTATCATGCATTTTACTTCCTGCAATATCACAAACAATTTCTATTTTTTCTTGTAACATTAAACAATTTTCAAGGTTTTTCATAACCTTGTGGTGGTTTTGGAGCTGTTTGTGCTCCCGTTTTGGTGAGGCCTTCGTGCCTCTTTGAATGGTGGGGGATTTTCATATCCCCCGTTTTGACTCTAGATATTTGAGGCCTTCGAGCCTCGTAATCTCATTATATGCTTCTCTGCTCTATATATGTTATGCATTCTCTGCTCATATATGTGTCTACATTTACAATTGCATATACATATCTTGCTTGCAAAGTTATTGTTAATTTGACAAGCTTTCTCAAATATCATGATATTATTTCAATATCTCAGCAAAATGTTTTAAGTAAGTCCGCTATATCTCATAGCTTTACTTAAAACTTCTCAGATTTTCATCGTATTTTTAGCACATGTAGACTTCGAGGTTTTAAACAATGATTCGAAATATATCATTATTCAAAAAATGTAAGTAGAAGTAGCACTTTTTACTTACTTGATTGGTTATGTGGCTTGTTGTTTTCGAAAGGTTAGGTATAGTCCACATTCACCTCCCTCAAGCCTCGAAGTCTATCGTCAAAGACTCAAATCCGAAGTATTTCTTACTTCAATCCAGCTGCTCAAGCTGTAATTCAATATAAAGTGTTTCTCACTTCTCTCTTCATTCCAGCTGCTCAAATTGTAATTCACTCTGAAGTGTTTCTCACTTCTCTCTTCATTCCAACTGCTCAAGCTGTAATTCACTCTGAAGTGTTTCTCACTTTTCTCTTCATTCCAGCTACTCAAGTTGTAATTCAATCTGAAGTGTTTCTCACTTCTGTCTTCATTCCAAATGCTCAAGCTGTGATTCAATCTGAAGTGTTTCTCACTTTTGTCTTCATTCTAGCTGCTCAAGATGTGTCATAAGTAAATGTGTTTACTAGTTAACATCATGTCTTTCATTAGAAATTAGCATATGTTTCTCGTACATCTGGAGGTCCTCGATTAGCTCGAGGTCTGGATCATGCCTTTTAGGAGCGTCAGCCTCCCATTGTATCATTTAAGTATACCCAGTAGACATCATGAATTACAAAGCTGGAGAGGAAAAGGAATGTGTAGGAAGGTGGTCAGGTGTTGAAACAGAGACCTTGACTAATCTGAAGAAGGATGTTCTTCCTACTGGTATGTAGTTTTTGATGGACATAGCTGGAAAATGCTTGTTAGGGCAACATCATAGCCAGGATGCTTTATCAAGTTCCAAGATTCGAATTATGGCTGCAATCATTGACAGAGTTCAAGGTGATTGGCAAGGATTTTTCTTGGAAAGGCTGCTGATTGAGAAAGACAAAGTTTTGTTCGATGAGGATACCATGGAATTTTCGATTAAATCGAAATTAGGGTTTGGAAGCAAGCTGAGTTTCTTGCTGCCTCAGCTGGTGAAAAAGCCATATTGGAGTAATCCCAAGAAATTCCATCATGGGAAATTCTTGATGAAGAAGGAGTCTGTTCGTTTTGAACAAGAGAACCCTCTGGAACAACCTCAAGAACTTGAAGCACAAGAGTTTGGAGCTTCAATGTACCAATCTGAGGACAATCAACCTGAAGTTAGATCGAAGGCAAGGCATGATCCGAGCAGTATTAGACCAAGGAGAGGAAGGTCTGCTACAACTGCCTCAGAGCCAACAGTCAGATTTGTGGAAACTGTGGTGCAATCAAGCTCAGATGAGCAAGAGGTTAGTGTTCCTAGTCCTATTGCTGTGCATAAAAGAACTAAGAGTAGAAGTGCTAGGAGGAAGTTAGTTGTTGTCTCTCCTACCCCTTCAAACTCTGAACCAAGCCAAACTGAAACCCAAAACCCTCAACCTTCATGTTCTGGAAGATCAGATCACTATTTTTCTGAGACTCAGAACACTCCCCATTCATCCCCTCAAAACACTAACTTTGATCCCACTCCAATTTCTAGCCCTCAACATCAAACTTCACATCAACCTTCACCACATCATTCCCCAATACAGGTTCATGATCACTCTACTGAACATGAATTTGAACCTTCTACTGAACCAATTGACATTTCATCATCTCCTGAACCTGAATTTATTGCTCCTAAACCTGCTGATTTGATGGAGTACACTATCTGTGATAAAGAGGATAGAATCAGGATAGATTTGAGGATAGCCTTGTTGAAGCAATTTCCTGGATTAGATGAGAGCTCTGTTGAGTTTGAGAAACTCCTTAGGATTGGAACATGGGTGTATCTTAAGAGGAGTACTTTGAAGGAGAATTTAGTTATCATGGAAGGTATGGGTGGTGCTTCAATCTTTGATGATTGGGAAGCAGAGCAGATGCAAGCAGCTGGTGTTAACTCTTTTCTTGAGTTGGTCACTCCAGAATCTGTAGTACTTCTTGTTGAAAGATTAACAGGAATCAAGTACACTGTGGAAAAGATTGCAACTCCTAACTCTGATGAAGATTTGTTTAGTGAAGAGAAAGGTGTTGATGAAGCTGAGAATGCTGCTGAAAAGGATTTAATGGAAATTGATGAAGATGTTGACAATGTAACAAAAGTGTTTGAAAACACTGTTGTGATTGAAGAAACAGAAGCCTTGGAGAATCAAGACTTAAATGCTGAAGAAATGGAAAGCATTCCATTACACTCTACTCATCCTATTATTCCTGAAGATGTGCAAGAACAGATCAGAACAGTTCCTATTGAAAAGGAATCTGAAAATTCAGACTTTGAGATGTTGAAAAAGCAGAATACAGAGCTTCAAGCAAAATTGGAAGATGCTGTAAAGATGTTCCAAGAAGCTACTGAGAGAATGAATAAGATGACTTCTGAACACTCTTATGAAAAGGTAATGGAGCATACAATGTCCAAAATTTTTGATCTTCATAGAGTACAAGAGAAGAACCTGTCTCAAGTGTTGCATAAGAAGCTGGAGCAACACATATCTTCCTTGAAAGAGTGGCATGATGAAGCCAAAAAGGGGGAAGACAAGACAAGGAAAGTGATGGAACAAACTCAGTCACAACAAGCTCAGTTGGTTGTGAGTCAAGATGAATTAAAAGTTGAAATTGCTATTCTGAATGAAAAACTGAAACAAAGGAAGCAACAAAAACAGCTAGGTCAAGAAACTGTTGAGAAAGGACCTGATATTGCTGGAAGTTCTAGTCAGAAGAAAAGGAAGTTAGTCTTGTCTGATGAAGAACAACAAGAAGAAGAAGCTGGAAGAATTACCAGATCAAAAAGCAAGATGAAAGCTGTTATTTCAAGTGAAGAAGCAAAGTTGAAAAAGAAGAAAGAAAAGGATGTCAAGTTCTTGAAAACAAGATTTGATAATCGAGTTACAGCTTTGAAGAGAAAGATGAATGCTCAAAATAAAGCTGAAGGAAAAGAGTTTGATAAAGATTTTCAGGATGAGAACTTTGTGGATTTTATTGTTCTAACAGAAAATATGGAGTATTGGAAAAATCTGAAGAAGAAGTGGCAGATTGCAAACTTCATTGTGAGGAAGTTTGGTGATCATTCGAGCAAGGAAGCTGAATTTGCTGATTTTGAAGAGTTCATGCTGAACATAGATAAAGATTTTTGGGAAGACATAGTTCAAGTTGCTAATCGTGCTGGAACAAAGATATTATGTCCTGAAGAACCTAATTGGGAACCTCCGAGACTGGAAAATGGAGAACCTGATTACAAGGAAATCAACAACATTATTGCTGAGTTTATCAAAGAAGAAGGAATAACTGATCATCAACACATGATGGATATCAAAGCAAGGATGTATGTTGCATTCAGAATCTGAAGATACAGAATGAAGATGAAGGACAAGCTCAGAAGATAACATTTCTATCCTTAGTCTTTATTTCTATATTTTTTTTGTTACATATTTTGCTAGTATGTGTAATATGTGGAATATCTGATTTGATTGTGAATTTGATATGAATTTTTGAATTGATGAACTATTATGATCGACTACATACTTAACTACTGATTTATTAACATTTAAGTAGTTTTGGCTTCATCAAAAAGGGGGAAATTGTTGGGATATGAATCCTTGAAACAATGTTCTAGTTGATGAAAGTATGTTTTGATGGCCAAAAGCAACTTAAAGTTAGTGATATATGTGGTTCTAAGTCATCTTAACTAAGTCATCTGAATCTAAGCTTACTAATCTGATGAGAAACTTAAATTGAGATTACTGATCTTAATGCTAACTGAAGTAAGTTTACTGATCTTATGAAGTAATATTAAAGATAAAATTACTGATCTTAACTGAGTAATATTGGAATAAGATTACTGATCTGAGTATGGACACTGAGAACAATTTTAGTGATCTTATATGAGATATTTGAAATCTGAGTTACTGATCTGATATACTTACTGATCTTATATGCTTACTTGTCTTATATGTAAGTTGCTGATCTTAAGTGTTTACTGATCTTAGTATTTACTGATCTTATATAAAAGTTATTGAACTTACATGAGTTACTGATCTTATTATTTACTGATCTGATATATGAACTGTTAGGAACTAAGCTGATGTTTTGTATTGTATAGACAGCTTATAGTGTAGGACTTAGAAATACTCATCTGTATATAGTTCAGTTGATGTATAGATAGGTTTTATATATGTAATGTTGTATTTTGTTGTAATCAGCATTGTAAAGTTCAGAACAGTAGATTAGGAATAGATTAGAAGAAGATCAGAAGACTAAAGAAGACTCAGAGGACTACTTCAGAATAAGAAGACTTCAAAGAAGAATTGAAGAAGAGCTTAGAAGAAATCTGGAGAAGTTTTGAACAGTTTTTGGTTACTGTGCTTAGGGGTGTGCACCGGTCCAAAACCGGACCGGACCGGGACCGGTTTGGACCGGGACCGGAATCTTACTAAAAGTTCGGACCGGAGACCGGACCGGACCGGAAAATTTCGGTCCGGTCCGGGTTTGGACCGGTTGGACCGGAATTGTTTTTTTTTTAATTTTTTTAATTTTTTTTTTTAATTTATGGAAGCAAGAACAAGATTGATGAATTTATGTATGAAAATTAAAGTGTTTGCTCTTCATTACGTCAATGTGAATTTTATTTACATTGTTATTAATGATCTTTTGACCCTAAAAATAAATTAAATATGTTTGTTAAATTATATATTTGTAAAAAATGTAATAAGATCTAACACATTACTTGGTTTTGAAAAATAATTGAGAGTGTATTAGTAAAAAAATATAAAAAAAATTAAAAAAAAAAAATCCGGTCAAAACCGGTCCGGACCGGAAGACCGGAATCCAAAATTTCCCGGACCGGAGACCGGACCGGAATCTAACCGGTCGGTCCGGTTCCGGTCCGGTCCGGACCGGTTCCGGTCTTTTTTCCGGTCCGGTCTTTTTTTGAACACTCCTAACTGTGCTGATTGAATCAGAAGAGTAAAAATCAGCAGAGTAAATATCCGAAGAGTAAAAATCAGAGCAGTAAGTTACTGTGCTGATTTGGTGAAATTGAAGAATAAGTTTGGAAAGCTTATTTAAAATGTAACTGAAGATATATTGAAGATATGCTGACTTGGAAGTTGAAGGAAGTTACAAAGTCGGTTACAAGAAGAAGTTATAAAAACAGTTTAGAGTTAGTTGAGAGTTAGTTCACAAACTGCTAACTGTCATACTAAGTTCTATAAATACTGTGTGATCTCCTACTGCTAAGACTACTGATCTTAAAGCGTTTACAAGCAATCTAAGTCTACAGAGCACAAGAAGAACTCAGAGAGTTGAAGGAGATTAAAGAAGGAGAAGCCACTGAATTGAAGAGAAGAATCAAAGGCTATTCAAAGAGAAGTTTTACTTTTCAAGTTTAAGTTTGTATTTTGTAAAACAAGTGTGCTAGTTACTTGTAGAATTACTAGTAGATCGAAGATATACCTGGAGGTATAATCGAAAAGATCAAAGTCTTAATCTTGGGACTCTAAGCCACAAGAAGCTCAAGAAGAGTAATAAAACTTCACAACTGGAGTTGTGAGAGTGGATGTAGACATTTGTCGAACCACTATAAAATTCTGTGTTCTTTACATTTACTGTTTGATATTTGTTGAATTATTTAACTAAGGACATTAAGAATTAACAAAGATAAAGATCTAGATAAAAGGTTGAGTATAAATTTGATTAGGCTCATTAGTAATCTGATTATTCTGCATTGTGTATTCTGATATATTGAAAGATTTTTGAAAAGTCTATTCACCCCTCCCCTCTAGACATTTTCACTAGCTTACTCAATATTATTAACTCAACTTTGGGACCAACAATAACTCTTTAGCATATTCTATCAAAGTATGGTCGTAAATAATATTTATGTTGCTAGAAAAGATGTGTTCATACAAACTTCCAAAAATCCTCAAAATGTTTTCGTCACATCTCATAAACTCTTCAAATATTCATCAGAGCTAAACATACTTTTTAACAGAATTTATCTCAAGAAATTCTAAGCATACATCTCAACTCATCAATAGTCAAACATGTTCTCAAACATGTCAGCATTCTCCTAAGCAATCAGCTTAACATTTCTCAAATCACATGTATGTTTTTCAATAGAACTTATCTCCAGAAATTCTAAGCATAACCAGCACCTCAATCTAAACTTATTCAAAGTTATTAATCATGCATCATTCAAATGTTGTAAACTCTTAGCAAATGTTCATATGCTTCGAGGTTTTATGCTCTAAACAACCACATCTAGGCAGCTCATATCAAATCACAAAGTAAAATCGAAAGTAAAAAGTAAAGTATACACTTTTCACTTACTTGTCTTCATAGCTGCATCTCGGAGGTGGCACGCCTAGACCCTTCACCACTCCCCTAAAGCATCGAAGTGTAAGGCATTTCCTCATTCCCTTGCAAAAGATCCTCGACTTGTATCATCTGTAATATCCCAGAATTTCAATAAATATAAAAATACATAAAGTTATGATATTATTTTCTTGATTGAGATATTATAATATACGTATGTATAGTCAGATATTATTCTATACATATTTTAGTGAAATGATTAAATTAAATATGGATCAAATTCTTATCCCAAATTTTCAACGGGTGGTTCCATTAATTTTCAAGTGGGAGATTTATCAGCCCATAAACACTGTTTTCTCGCAACTGAATTCCTCAGCATAATCTCACCCTTGACTGAAAGCATTTTCCATATTTTACACATATGCATATCTTTACCTTGGAGTCTACAGAATAATACTCATCTTTTACCAATATTTTACGTCTGTGCACGAATTATTTCCACTCCACGACGAATTGAATTCTCCAAACAGCTGCATTCTCTTCGTAACAGTAACTCCTTCTTCCTTTTATTTTTTTATATAGATCCATGTATATATATATATATCAATTGATGTTTTCGATTAATTATTAACTACGAGTGATGCAATTACTGCTTTTAATTTAATAGACAAGTGTATGTTAGAGTGCGCGCAGTAGATGTTTTAGGGTTTTCCTTGTGATGATGAATTTTAATTGTTAATTATTTAACATTAATTTACTTAGTTTAACGGTATATTGTCTAAAACTAATTTGAGATAGTTATGCTTTAAGATAATGACACCGTGAGTTTTGATTAGGTTTGGTGGTATGCGTATTAAATAGTGATGCGGCTAAAATATGTCGTTTCCTAAATAACGACACATGGCTGAAAGACGAATTAGACCCATTTTCTATGAATGATGATTCTGAAGAGAAGATTAATACACCCCTGAGGATAAAGAAGGGGGTAGGCCCAAACTCGAGGTCCAGCCCATATCCTTGACCCGATTACTCTCGGCCCAGGTAACCCTAGCCCGAATATCCTTAGGCCAAATATCCTTAGCCCAAGAAGGGGCTAGAGGGAGGACCAAGTCTTAAGGAGCGGTTGAGAGTTAAGGGGGAGAAAGATTCTCCTTTCTCCCAAAGAAACCGACAGGTATTTAAACAGGTTAGACTTACTATTTTGACTACGTTTTTCATACTAAGAAAGCACATTTACGTTTTACATGAAATATACATAAAACACAAAGAGAACCCCTACGATTCTTGCGAGAATTTCCCTTGATTCTTAGGGAAATTCCTCTTTAATCCTCCCGAGAAAACTTCTGACTTGAGAGTCGGAGATTCGACGCCGGAATCCCCTCCGTCGTGTTTTTGCAGGTCTTTTGGGAGCTAAAACGAGAATCACTCGTGAGAAAGCTTGCAGGAAAGTGACGATTTAAGCCCAAAACCGCCATAATCCGGATAAGGAAATTCGGTATCCTCCATCGTTACTTTTTGACACAACAACTAGCGCCGTCTGTGGGAAATTTTCGAGCTAAGAAGTGAGAAAGTTTCATATAGAGATGGGCGGAGAACAAGATCTTACGAAGCAGACAAAGGAAAAGGGAGATACTACCCCCTCTCCTTTCCCTCCGCCTCCCCCGGGTTTTCCCTCAAACAGAAATTTAGGGAAACAACCCTCAAACACTACACTAGACGATAACCCTCTCGCACCCAAGGGGAATGCAACGGGTACTTCGGGAGCCTCTGGAAGTGGGATCAATAAGGATACACCTCCTTCCAATACCCAGCCTGAGCTCCTTACTATCTCTCAGGATCAGCTAAATACTATGATTGCCTAGGTAGTGGAGAAGATAATTACTTCTCGAGGAATCCATACCTCTGGCGCCGCTCCACCAGCGAACGAAAATACGAAGCAGAAGAATCTGGAACACTTGATTGATTCCTCTCTAGCTCCTTCCAGAAACGAGGGGGTCCCTCGAGATCAAGAAGATAAAATACCCTCTTAGGCCAAAAGGAGCGTCCCCAACAGAACCCCTAGGAGGAACATGGAAGTAGCCCAGGAAAGGACTTTGGATCTAGAGACAGGAGAAAGTACGGATGACACTTACCAAGGGGCAGTCAGCGATCAAATACAAGCCCTCCAGAGAGAAATGAAGGACATGAGAAAACAAATGGCCGATAATGTAAGTAAATCTTCTTATGTTACTGGCTGTCAGTTTACTTCGAATATTTTGCAAGACGAATTATCCTCTAACTTCAAATCTTTGAACTTTGAATATGATGGTACGGCGGACCCTTATGAACACTTGTTGAGATTTGAAAACGCCGCCCTATTGCACCGCCACGGAGAGGGTGTCAAGTGCAGGGTCTTTTTAACCACTTTATCCAAAGCTGCGCAACAATGGTTCACGCAATTGGGACCTGATACCATCCATTCTTGGCTAGAATTTAGCGAATTATTCCTGCACCAGTTCGCCAGCGCTAGGAGGCAGCCCAGAGCCACCCTCACCTTGTTCAACATGAGACAAGGAGATAATGAAAGCCTGCGAGCTTTCTTGAAAAGATTCAATCAAGCTGCCCTGGAAGTACCCACTACCTCTTCCGAAGTTAAGATTAACGCCCTTACCAACGGATTGAAAGACGGAGACCTTTTCACCTCCCTGGCCAAGAAACATGTGCAGACATTTGATGAACTATTAAGGAGAGCCGAAAAATATCTCACCCTGGAGGAAGTACGGAAAGCCAAACGATCTGAAACTAAACCAGTGGGAGGAAATGGAGAAAGGAGGAGAGAAATCATACCCAGGAGGCCCAGTCCAGAGAGATATAGAAGTTCGAGGAGGACTGGAAACATAAAGGAGGAAGAAGCAACACGCTCAGGCCCCCGGGAGAGGTTTGAGAAATATACCCCTTTGAAAATAGAGCCAGTGGAAGTCTTAGAGGTAGCAGGAGATCACCCTAACATGAAATTCCCTTACTCTAGAAACAGAAGTCCCCAGAATCCTAAATCTGACAAGTTCTACCGATTCCACAATGATTACAACCACGATACAAATCAATGCTTGCACTTAAAGGATGAGATAGAAAGGATGATCCAGACAGGCCATCTTAAAGAATTCACATTCAGGGACAGGCAGGGCCCTCGGGGGCAAAAGAGAAAGGATCTGGAGGGGAAGCCAGATGAGAACAAGAGAGAACAGAGGAAGGATACAAAAGATCAACCTCCTCCTCCTCCTCAGGAGAGGGGGACAATCCACATGATTATGGGAGGCCCTATTGATGGAGACTCCTTCAGGCAGAGGAAACAGAGTGTTAGATCGTTGAAGATCGAGCGGAATGTGGAACACCGAGAGATAGGGAAGATGACAGTGGTCCGTGACATTCATTTTGGACCGGAAGTAGTTGGAGAACCTAGGGAAACTCATAATGACGCTCTAGTCATTACCACGGACATTGCAGGATACGATGTGGCACGAATCTTTGTGGATACGGGAAGCTCGACAGATATCATATTTCTGGAATGCTTTAAAAAGATGGAGCTGAACATAAAGCTCAGACTAGTGGAAACTGCACTTTATGGATTCTCAGGAGGAGCAATCCAACCCCTCGATTCAGCATTATTGCAAGTGGGGCTAGGGACTGCCCCTAACCGACGAGTAAAAGTGATAGAGTTTTTAGTAGTAGACGTCCCATCCACATACAATGTGGTGATGGGAAGAACGAGCTTGAACATCTTTCAGGCAGTAATTTCCACCTTTCACATGAAGATGAAATTTCCCGCCTCGGGGGGAGTAGGAGAGATATGCGGAGATCAATATCAAGAAAGAAAATGCTATGTAGAGTCAGTGAAGATAGCAGACAAGGTTGTGCTCAGAGGGTTGGAAAAGCTCAAAGGCGAGGATCCTGAATTGAAAAAGCAAAGAGTGGGTGAATTGGCAGGGGAACAACCCAAAATCAAAGCAGATGAGGAGCTGATGAATATTGAGCTCTACACAGGGAAAGAAGGATTCACAACCCAGGATTGGTACCCATATGGACCCAGAGCTTAAAGAGAGGATGATAGCCACTCTCCTAGAGAATGCAGACGTATTCGCTTTTGCTCCAACAGATATGACGGGCATCCCCCCAGAGATAGTTGTACACCACCTCAATGTAGATCCAAGGGCGAGACCAGTAAAGCAGAAACTAAGAAATTTTCGTAAGGAAAAGAATCTCATTGTAAAATAGGAGATTTACAAGTTGTTAGGTGCAGGACACGTAAAGAGGATACAGTTCCCTGAATGGGTCTCAAACGCTGTGTTGGTGTCGAAGGAAGCCGATAAATGGAGAATGTGCATCGATTTCAGAGATTTGAACAAAGCATGTCCTAAAGATCATTACCCCCTACCCAGAATCGATCAGTTGGTAGACGCAACATCAGGATTCTAGTTGCACAGCATGATGGATGCGTATCAGGGATACCATCAGATTCAGTTGAATCCCCCTGATATCCCGAAGGTATGTTTAATTGCAGCATGTGGTACCTTTGGTTATATACGTATGCCCTTCAGACTTATAAATGCAGGAGCCACCTACCAAAGAATGGTAGACTCAGTATTTCGAGAACAGATTGGTAGGAATATGGAAATCTATGTGGATGACATGTTGGCTAAAAGCATTAAGGCAGAGGAACACATAAAGGACTTGAAGGAGATATTCCAAGTAATCATGAGTAATGGCATTAAGTTGAATCCAGCTAAATGCTCCTTTGGAGTGAGTTCAGGAAAGTTCTTAGGATACATGGTGACCTAGAGGGGAATATAAGTTAACCCTGCGAAAGTGAAGGTCGTACTCGACATGCAACCCCTTCGAAACTTGAAAGAGCTACGGACCCTGAATGCTAGAATTGCAGCCCCGAGCAGATTCATAGCCAGGTCGGCGGCGAAAAGTCATCATTTCTTAAGGACATTAAGGAAGGGGTCGAAATTTGAATGGGATGAGCGCTGCCAAAGAGCCTTCAAGGAACTTAAGCTTCATCTGGAACAACTCCCAAAATTGACAAAACCCTCTCACGGAGATATCCTACTCCTATATCTCTCAGTAGGGGAACATTCCTTAAGTACATCCTTGATGAAGGAAGAGTGCTCCACACAACAGCCTATATACTATGTGAGTAAGGTAATCCGGGGAGCAGAGACCAGATACTCAGAGGTGGAAAAGGCTGCCCTAGCAGTGGTAGTGACGGTCAGACGATTGCGCCCTTATTTCTTGTCATATAAAATCATTGTACGGACTAACTACCCATTGAAGCAGGTACTAGGGAGAGCTGATTTGTCAGGAAGGATGGTCAAATGGGTCGTTGAATTGCAGAGGAGATGAGAGGGTTGGAAGGTGTATGTCGATGGCTCTGCATCAGCACTTAGGTGTGGGGCAGGGATAGTATTGGTAGACCCTAAAGGTCAGGAGATACAAGTTGCCGTTAAATTTCGATTTTCAACCTCTAACAACGTAGCAGAGTATGAGGCCCTGATCAGAGGAGCAGACATGGCAGCGGAACTGGGAGAGCAAAAGATCACTCTATATTCAGATTCGCAATTGGTGGTGCAGCAGGTAATAGGGGAATACCTCGCCAAAGATGAAAAGATGATTGCGTATTTGGAGCAAGTGAGGAACTTGAAAAATAAATTCCATGCTTTCGAAGTAGTACAAATACCGAGAGAGGAAAACACGAAAGCAGATGGGTTGTCCAAGTTGGCTAGTTCTACTGAGTTTGAGGGTCAAGAGAAGATAACCATATTAGTTGCGGATCGGCTAGCGACTGAGGCTTTGGTTGGAGAGATAACAGAGAAAGGCGACTGGAGAAAGGAGAAATGGGAATAATTGAGCAAGGGTCCCGCGACTCCAACATTCAGAGAAGCCAAAGCTTTGAGGTTGAAATACTGTATCATTTGGGATCAACTATACAAAAGATCCTTTACTCAACCATACCTGAAATGCCTCTCAAAACAAGAAGCGAAGTTCGTGATCAAGGATATTCATGAAGGTTGTGCAGCCAGCCATGAGGGCTATAAAACTATTGTGAAGAATACGGGTACCAGCAGAATAAATGGGGGCCATGTATTCGCCCTGCCCATTTGCAAAATAGGGAATAGATTTGGTAGGACCCTTCCCTATAGCACCTGGGGGAAGGAAGTTCTTGATTGTGGCGGTAGACTACTTCAGCAAGTGGGTGGAAGCCACACCGCTGGCCAAAATAGAGGAAGATAATGTAATTAATTTCCTAGCGAGGCACATATGCTGCAGGTTTGGAGTACCAAGGATTCTAGTCTCGGATAATGGTACACAGTTCAATGGAGAGAGAGTGAGAAAGTGGTGTTGGAGATGGAATATCCTGTAGAGATTCACTTCAGTAGCTCAACCACAAGCTAATGGTCAAGTGGAGGTCACAAACAGAATCATAGTGGATGGTATCTGAACCCGCCTATAGAAAATAGGAGGGGGATGGGTGAAGGAACTGGACAACGTCCTCTGGTCTTATAGAGCTAGCCCTATATCAGCTATAGAAGAGTCCCCCTTCCAATTGGTGTACGGGGCAACAACAGTAATACGACCAGAGGCCCGATTAGGGTCACATCAAATTGCACATTTTGATGAAAGGAAAAATGAAGAGTTAATGAGAGAAGCCTTGGATTTGGTAGAAGAGGAGAGAGAGATAGCAAGGCTACTAGCATAGAGATACAAAAGTAGGATCAAAGCAACGTACGATCGCAGAGTGATCCCCAGATCCTTTAGAGCCGGAGACCTAGTCCTCCGAAGAGCTGATGCCCTGAAGAATACTGGAAAGATGGAGCCCAACTGGGAAGGTCCTTACAAAGTCGTATAGGTGCTGAAAGGAGGAGCCTATAAGCTCCAAGATATGGAAGGAAAGGAGATATTGCGCCCATGGAACGTGTGTCACCTCAAGAGGTTTTATGTTTGAAAGCATGTTTATTTGAACAAATTTGTCCCCTTTTTTCTTTTTGTACTCTTTTGACATTCATTTTCATTCTAATAATTATACATATCGCTTCACCGGTGCTCTTTTTCCCTCTCTGTGGGTTCCCCTTTGGGTTTTACCATGGAGAGGTTTTTAATGAGGCAGGCATAGGTCTTCTTTTTGCTTATGTTGATAAACACTTTTAATCAATGAAGCTTTACTTTTGACGAAATTGCAATGACTCCTCTTGATTTTTTGAGAATTATCGTATGAAATAGATATTTGGAAATGTAATGAGATGATCGATATACACAGGTGTTACAAAGGAAGAAAAAATTATATCCCGTAAGACGAGGGATAGAATAAACTTACAAGAACCCTAATTCAAAAGGTCGCCCTGAGAAATTGAGTAGGTTCTGATGAACCTTACTCTGAGAAAATGCGAAGGTTCCAATGAACCTCACCCTGAGAAATTGAGTAGGTTCTGATGAACCTTACTCTGAGAAATTGCGAAGGTTCCAATGAACCTCACCCTGAGAAATTGAGTATGTTCTGATGAACCTTACTCAGAGAAATTGCGAAGGTTCCAATGAACCTCACCCTGATAAATTGATTAAGGTTCTGATGAACCTTACTCTGAGAAATTGCGAAGGTTCCAATGAACCTCACCCTGAGAAATTGAGTAGGTTCTGATGAACCTTACTCTGAGAAAATATGAAGGTTCCAATGAACCTCACCCTGAGAAATTGAGTAGGTTCTGATGAACCTTACTCTGAGAAATTGCGAAGGTTCCAATGAACCTCACCCTGAGAAATTGAGTATGTTCTGATGAACCTTACTCAGAGAAATTGCGAAGGTTCCAATGAACCTCACCCTGATAAATTGATTAAGGTTCTGATGAACCTTACTCTGAGAAAATGCGAAGGTTCCAATGAACCTCACCCTGAGAAATTGAGTAGGTTCTGATGAACCTTACTCCGAGAAAATGCGAAGGTTCCAATGAACCTCACCCTGAGAAATTGAGTAGGTTCTGATGAACCTCACCCTGAGAAATTGCGAAGGTTCCAATGAACCTCACCCTGAGAAATTGAGTAGGTTCTCATGAACCTTACTCTGAGAAATTGCGAAGGTTCCAATGAACCTCACCCTGAGAAATTGAGTAGGTTCTGATGAACCTTACTCCGAGAAAATGTGAAGGTTCCAATGAACCTCGACCTGAGAAATTGAGAAGGTTCTGATGAACTTTACTCCGAGAAAATGCGAAGGTTCCAATGAACCTCACCCTGAGAAATTGAGTAGGTTCTGATGAACATTACTCTGAGAAAATGCGAAGGTTCCAATGAACCTCACCCTGAGAAATTGAGTAGGTTCTGATGAACCTTACTCTGAGAAAATGTGAAGGTTCCAATGAACCTCACCCTAAGAAATTGAGTATGTTCTGATGAACCTTACTCAGAGAAATTGCGAAGGTTCCAATGAACCTCACCCTGAGAAATTGAGTAGGTTCTGATGAACCTTACTCTGAGAAATTGCGAAGGTTCCAATGAACCTCACCCTGAGAAATTGAGTAGGTTCTGATGAACCTTACTCCGAGAAAATGTGAAGGTTCCAATGAACCTCGACCTGAGAAATTGAGTAGGTTCTGATGAACTTTCCTCCGAGAAAATGCAAAGGTTCCAATGAACCTCACCCTGAGAAATTGAGTAGGTTCTGATGAACCTTACTCTGAGAAGTTGCGAAGGTTCCAATGAACCTCGCCATGAGAAATTGAGTAGGTTCTGATGAACCTTACTCCGAGAAAATGTGAAGGTTCCAATGAACCTCGACCTGAGAAATTGAGTAGGTTCTGATGAACTTTACTCCGAGAAAATGCGAAGGTTCCAATGAACCTCACCCTGAGAAATTGAGTAGGTTCTGATGAACCTTACTCTGAGAAAATGCGAAGGTTCCAATGAACCTCACCCTGAGAAGTTGAGTAGGTTCTGATGAACCTTACTCTGAGAAAATGAGAAGGTTCCAATGAACCTCGCCCTGAGAAATTGAGTAGGTTCTGATGAAACTTACTCAGAGAAATTGCGAAGGTTCCAATGAACCTCACCCTGAGAAATGGCGAAGGTTCCAATGAACCTCACCCTGAGAAATTGAGTAGGTTCTGGTGAACCTTACTCTAAGAACTAACGCGGGTTCAAGATAAACTTCGTCCTAGAGAAAACGTTTAAAGATGATATTTGAACCTTTATAATCCAGCATGTTTCTAGAATTATTGAAAGGAAGAAATCTTCACCCACCATCGCCTCTGAGGCTAGGGGGAGTAAGAGCTACGCAGGAACTATATGGGGCTATCAAAACCAAAACCAAATAAGTCAAGTAAGTGTAAGAACCTAGATTCTCTATTTGCTCTATAATGAAGCCTCAAAGTTTATATATGTTAGAAGGATACTAGAGATACGCATTGTATGAATGTGCTTAGAAGCATAGAAACCTAGCTAAGAGATGCTAAACTTGATGTATGACATGATCATTATCCTAAGCATAATACATGACATGCTTATAAAGAAAAAGAAACACATATGTGTGCATACAAAGAGACAATATGCAGGTATGACAGGAAGAGATAAGATAAAGCATTAGGGATCAGAAAATATTCAAGACCAAAGACATCATGCCTTGGCCCTCCACAGAAAAACACAGGAGTGTGGAGTCTCCTGAAAATACCAAAAAGGCACGAAGGCCCTAAAAAAGTGTTTTAAAAGTACCAGAAACATGTTGTTATCGGAAAAAGTAAAGAAAGTTTATCAAGAGGAAGGAGTTTCAGTCCTCCCAGGATCTCTTGATTGCCAGGTCTCTTGGTGTATTGGGCAGGCACAAGCCGACTCGTCAGGGTTCGTCTGTTAGATGGATCCCACCGGATCCGGATTGGTACAAGATCAACACAGACGGCAGTGCAACATCCTCTCCAGGTAGTTTGCATGCAGGGGCGGTGTTTAGGAACTTCAGGGGGTTCTTTGTTGCGGCTATTGCCCAAGAGGTTGGTTGGGGTACTCCTTTTGAGGCGGAGTTAGCAGCGGCACTCATTGCTATTCAGTATGCACATTCCCAAGGGTGGCGGTTCTTATGGATCGAGTCAGACTCCAGTCTGACAGTTAGCACTTTGATGAGCTCTACTCCTTCTGTTCCTTGGCGTCTGCAGGGTCTCTGGAGTCAGGTTCATCCTCTTACCACAGACATGCACATTCGGTATTCTCACACTTTTAGAGAGGCCAACCAGGCGGCTGACGCAGTGTCCAAGACGAAGATCAACTGCATTTGGAGGGGATACCCTCCAGATTTCTTACTCACTTTCTTGCATAAGGATTTGTATACTGTCTTTTACAGACATTGATTGTTAGAGGAGTTTACCTTTTTCATTCGCCTGGGTTTTGTCCCTAAGGAGGGTTTTCCTAGGCAAGGTTTTAACGGCACTCCGGCCTCTGGCTCGACTTGTGAGCTTATGGTTTTAGGTTTTCTTTTTTCTTTTATATTCCATACCTTTTTATTGGCCTCATTGACCTGTCCGCTGGAACCACCACCCTCCTCATTTTCCTCCGAGGCGTTAGCAACTATGGTAGCCAGTGGATCGGGATTAGTTACATGAATGGGGAACTCCAGATCGTCCACGGGCACCAAGTCTTCTACTCCCAGGGCTGCACTTTTCAGCTCCGAAATAGCCCTTCTCCTACCAGGCAACCACCAAGGGGTGTTGATATCCTCCTTGGGATCTCCCGGAAACTTGGGGGAGCAGCTAACTCTTCCAGACGGAGGGCACGAGTGTAATGGCCGTCAAATGCTGCCTCGGAGTGTTCTCCTACAGCATTAGAGAAACCATGATCAATGAAATGCGGAATGTATGCCCCCATAGCCCCCAAGAAGCTGGCACTCTTGAGAAAAGCTTACAGCCACTCCCGGTGCAAGGTACCTAGAAAAGCCTGCCCTGCCGCGGAGGTGAAAAGAGACTCGACACAAAGCTTTATCCCAGTCGAAGGCAATTCGGTCTTCAGACGCTGAATATCGGTATCTTGTTCAGCAACTTGGGCACGTAGCAGAGAGAGGTCCCCAGACAAGACCTGTTGGTCCCTGAACGAGTAGTGAATGGGATTAAAGTCTAAAGGGGAGGGGTGAATAGACTTTAAAACTTTTTCAATCAAAGAGTTGGGAACCTCTTCTAATTTCTATGTCAGCTGGACTACAAGTCTGCTTGTCCAGATGACTATAGTGATCTGATGAAGAGGTTTTATGCGGAAGTGAGTAGGCCTATTTATTTAGACTCGTTCTAGTGTTTCTTGTGAAACAACCAATTTGTTAACTTAGTGAAAGACTCGGCTGATGCTGGTTTTGAAAGATATGGCCTTAGTTAAAGATATTTAAAATCACAGTTTGCACTATATAATAATATGAACAATAATAAAGTAAAGTGCAGTAAGTAAATAACATCGTTGATTTATAGTGGTTCGGATATACGACCCTACGTCCACTCTCACGTCCTAACGTGATGTTTAATCCCTTTAATTTACCAAAAATTACAAGGGCTTGTCCTTTATAGTCCCAAGGGTAGGACTTTGAGATCTGAGCAGTCCCGTACTGCTGCGGTCTCCACAAGTGATTGGAAGTACTTGCACTTTTACAGTGGTTCAAAAACTTAACCTTATGGTGGGGGGTTTTGGGGTTTTTGAATGTATCCAACTAATGGTTCAAGCTTATAAATCGCTTAACCACTATGCCTAAATCAATGGATTTACAGTTTGTGTAGGATTCAGGTTCTTTGATTGGATGGGAAATAACTTAAGAGCTAGAAGAGTGTTCTAATGATTTATGGGCTCTTTGAGAACTCTCAACAAAATGTTGCTTTTTGCTTGCTTGCTTGTTTAGCTTTTGTGAATTCTCTCGTCGTAATTCCGTGTTTTGTTATTCCTCATCCTCTTGTATTTATAGGGAGGATTGCAGCAACTAGCCGTTAGAGTTGACTAGTCGTTGGGCAATCTTTCCATGTTTGGTTGATTCCTTGATTCCAGCTGCTTGATTGCTTCAAATCTGGGATCATGTCAATCTTCTAAGTATGGTAAGTCTTCGTTTGAATTGTAAGATGACTTTGGAATCAGCCGAGTCCTTGACGAGCTTCTAGTCTTCTGGTCTTCACTTCTAGTCTTCTGGTTAACTCGTCTGGCCATATGTCTTCTGTCTTCTGATCTGGAAAATTCTTGAGCTAGCTTAGGCCATCTTCGACTTGGACTCCATCAACTAAGTAGGTATACAAGCACCTTACTTATCTGGTCTTCAAGGATCTTCTAGTCTTCATGTCTTCTTGAGGTTGTGCATGTAAGCATATACTGTGCTGATCTGCTGAGATCAATACAGCTGATCACACAAGACTAGTCTAAGCTGTTCTATACAAAGTTAGCTGATCCTATTACATTTATAAACTCTAAGTGTTTTGGCCATCAAAACTATTCTAACATCAATTTGGGGCTTAGGGTGAATTTATATCCCAACAATTTCCCCCTTTTTGATGAAGCCAAAACTATACTTGATAAATGCTCTTAGTGAGTAGGATAAGAGTTTATAAATCTTAAAAATGAAGTTTCTGATGAAGACAATGAGAATTTGTCTTGAGGTTAAAAAGAACTAATACTTGAATAGCATATATGGAGTTTTACAGATTACAAGTGTTAGTCTCTTTGAACTTCTTAAGTAGTCTTCATCAGGTCTTCAGTTGTTCAGATGTGGAAGGCAAGGTACAGACGAGTGTGAACATCTTCCATGTGTTGCAGGTCTTTGACATTCTCTTCAAGATAGATCTTCTCCAGAATTCGTTTGACTTCTATCATGTCTGTTCTTCCGGATCCCAGAGTAGGTGTATCCCAGACGGGGTCTTCAGGAGTTAGGATTTTGTAGCCAAGCTCTTTGGCTGTCTTAACTGTTTCTGTCCAGAGCACTTGATCTTCAATATCCATGAACTGAGAGAATTGAAGAAATTCTTCTTCATAGGTAGGGAGAGGGCCAAATTTTCTCACTATGTGGTGTTGGAATTGCCATTTCTTCTTCAGAGGGTACCACCTTGGTAACTCATCTTGAAGAACCAACATATCCACATATGTGCTGTCAGTTACCAGAGCACTATCTTACTTTTCTTTCTCTTTCAGTGCTTTCCTGAGTTTGGCCACTTTTCTCTCAAACTTGGCCTTGAGTGCCTTCGCATCATTAAGCTTCTTTTGCTTAATCTTTTGAGCTTCAAGCATCTTTCTTTTCTTCAGCTCTTGAGCCTCTTTCTCTTCTGCAGTAGGCTCTGCTGGGACTGATGCTTTCTCATCTCCCTTTGCTTTCTCATCTGCCTTTCTCTTCCTTGTCATCCTCTTTTCAGCAGTTTGTTCTACTAGTGCAGTGAGTTGCAGATTCTTGGCCGGACCTTGGGTTTCTTCTTGAACAGCTTATTTGCCTTGTCTGTTCTTGATTTTGCTTTTTAAACCTCCCAAGGTTTCATTCAAGTCGTCTTGTGTTACTACTAGTTCAGCTTGCTGTGCAGTAGACTTCTCCAGAGCTTTTATCAATACATCTTCCCCCTTTTTGGCTTCAGCAAGAGCAGCCGCAAAAGGCTTCATGGCATTCAGAATTTCCACATGTAGAGTCTGCTTAAGGGCCATGGCATTGACTTTACTTACATGAGTCAGATGGGAGATGATGTGCTCTAGAACTTGAGCATGAGAATTTGAGGAAATGGCAGCTTCCAGCTTAACTGTTAGTGTTTCCAGTTTGTCTGCTGTCTCCTTCAGCTGAGTTTGTAGTTTCTCATTCTCCTCAGCAGCTGATTGAAGGAGAGCTTGACCTTGAGTGGCTCGTGTTTCAGCATCTTCAAGACTGGTTTTGTAGGTGTTCTCCATGCGGTTTATCTCATTTGCATAGAGATCAGCAAACATTTTTTATCTGTCAGCTGACTTCTTCATCTCAGTGTTAAGATACTTTTCTATCTGATGATGAAGTGCCTCACCAAATTTGTCCTCACCATCAATAATTTGGTTGGTGAGACGAGTCCTCTGCTCCTGAACAGCTTTCTCAACATACCTTGCTAGTTGTATGCCTAATCCTTTCTCAAAGTGCAAGTTTATTGCTTCTTTGACCTAAGAGCATATGTCTGCCTTATAGTTAACAGATGAAGTAGAGGTGGAGGCAGTACCTTGTGTTTGTGATGGTGGAATTTTAGAATAGACCACCAATGTCTTGCCTCTCTCTTCAGCTGAAAGATAGTCTTCATTGAGAAAACTTGTAGTGGCATTAGGGGTGGGTAAATATACCGAAATTTCGGTATACCGAGCTTATCGTACCGAAAAAATATCAAAATTGTCGAAATTTTCGGTACGATATGATACCGTACCGATATTTTCGGTATGATAACGGTATGGAAAATGGCCATACCGCGGTATTTCGGTATATACCGAAAATTTCGATAAGTTCGGTATATCGATATATACCGAAATACCGAAATATTAATAAAATAATTATTTAATAATATAATTAAAAATTTTAAATTAAAAAATATTTTTTTAAATCCAGACTTCTCTTACGTCTTAACTTAATTTACATGAGTTACTAATTCATTAAAAAGGAAAAACATTAAAAACAAAACCCTAGATCTAGTCTTTCTCTCTTCCGTCTTCACTCCAGGCGCGGCCGCTGCACGCCGCCGTTGCAGTACACCACGCCTAAACACTCGCGTCACCGACTCACCGCTGTAGTACACCACCCCTGCACTCGCGTCGCCGCCCCTGCTGCTTTCGTCGTCGCCATCATTCTCTCTACTTCTTTCGTCTGTGCAGCACGTCAAGGTAATTCGTGTTTATTA
Source organism: Galeopsis tetrahit (assembly GCA_963675135.1). Lineage (NCBI taxonomy): Eukaryota > Viridiplantae > Streptophyta > Magnoliopsida > Lamiales > Lamiaceae > Galeopsis > Galeopsis tetrahit. Next base: position 54,614,390 of record OY776125.1, read on the forward strand.
TGCCTATTTAAAGTTTAAACTATTTTATTAGTTGATAATTGGTAATTAGATTTTGGGGTTCATATTACAGAATAGAATACAGATTTTATGAATCTGAAATATTGAATCAGATTTTATAAATCAGATTTTTTTGATTTGAGGAAGAATGTCTTGCAATTCTGGAAGAAGAACAATGAAACAAAATGTCAAGAGGGGTTATTATTAACATACAAATGAAGGGGTGTGCCGTGTGCACTAAAAAGTAAGATAAACAAAAGAGGAATATGTAAAAAAAAGCCATGTTTTAATGGACCAAGGGGGATATCAGGGAAAACATATTAGGTGCATGTTGTTATATCAGTAACAAAATGAAGTGAATAATGTGATTCTATTTGAAGTATTGGGAGAAACCCCAAGGAAAGAAGAATTATAAATTTAAGAACTGAAATTAAGAAGTTCCATTTTTTTACAGGAGTTCATGAATCCATAATTGGTAAATGGTAATTAATAATTTTTTATGTTTTTAAGAATTTTCTTATTTAAGAATCAGATTATGGATTGTGTTAATAATTAATTTTTGGTGGTTAAATTCAGAAGTTTGGTTGTGTTAATAATTAAATTTTTTTTGTTTTACAGATGTCAGATGGGATGTTTTACAGATTATGAAATATTTATGATTTTATTTTATTTTTATAATTTTTCAGTTTTAATAATTAATATTTTTTGTTTTACAGATGGAATCTGAATCTTGTCACACACTTCAAAGTCCATCTGAAACACCAAAAACAACAACTACAGAATCACATGATCGTGAAGATTGTTCAAGTCGAAAACGAGCAAGACACGAATCGATGAAGCCTCCAGTAGTTCCTAAACAACAAATGAGCCCATATTGGATGCATGTTACGAAGGGGACTCGAGTAATGGATAATGGGAGCATAAAAGTAATAGCGACATGCAATTACTGTAAAACTGAGATTCCCGTGTCTAAAGGAAGTTCTAGTGGTTTAAAAAATCACTTGGAGAGAAGGTGTCAGTCAAGCCCATTGTACGAGAAGAGTAAGAGTGAGAATGATCAAACAATATTGACGAATGAGGTTATGGGACAAGGAAGTGCTTTGATTTCTGACAGTTTTAATCAAAAACGATGTGAAATGAAGCTTACGGAGTACGTGATTACGGATGAGGTCTCTTTTCGAGCTGTCGAAGGGAATGGGTTCGTAAGCTTTGTTCATGAATTACAACCAAGATTCAAAATCCCCGATCGAAAGAAAGTTGCAGGTATGGTTTACGATTTATTCTTAGTAGAGAAAGCTAAGATAAAATCTGTTATTGGTAGCCAAAGAGTGAGTATCAACACTGATACTTGGACATCCATTCAAAACATAAACTACATCGTTATCACAGCTCATTTCTTAGATAGTGAATGGAAATTGCATAAAAGGATTATTAATTTCACAAAAAATTAATAATCACGTTGGGGAAGAAATTGGCAAGATGGTTGAGGTTTGTTTGAGAGACTGGGGGATTGACAAAGTTTTTTCAATTGTAGTTGATAATGCATCTTCTAATCATACTGTTATTAATTATTTGAAGAAGAGAATGAAAAGTGAAAATACTTTGTTGTTTGATGGGAAATACTTGCATTTGAGGTGTGCATGTCATATTCTTAACTTAATTGTTAAGGATGGTTTGAAAGATCTTAATACATCGATTAAAAGCATAAGGAATGCAGTTAGTTTCATTCATTCTTCCCCTGCAAGATTGAATAAATTTAGGGAGTTTGTTGTGCTTCCCAAGTTTAATAATATGTCAACTGTGCCTATGGATGTCAAAACTAAGTGGAATGCAACTTATAAAATGTTTGACGTTGCATTAAAGTTTAAAAGGGTGTTTGATAGGATGTATGAAGAGTCAGTACCTTTTATTCATTATTTTCGTGAAAAGAATGAAAAAGGTAAGGAAAGGATAGGACCTCCAATTGAAGATGATTGGGAGAATGCAAAAGCTTTTGTACATTTTCTGAAAAAGTTCTACGATGCCACTTTAGATCTAAGTGCAACCAAGACTCCTACTTCTCAATTGATTTATCAATCCATGGTTGCATTGCAAATTGAGATTGAGAAAAGGAGTGATGATGAATCGGATCGAACTCTTAAAAGAGTTGCTAGTGCAATGAAGCTTAAATTTGATAAGTATTGGAGGGATTGGGATAATGTGAATCCTTTGATATTTATGGCCAATGTTTTGGATCCGAGAAACAAGCTTCAAATGATCAAGGTTAGTGTCAAAAAATTAGGAGGTAATCAATGGAGAGTTCAAGAAGTCGTTGAAACAATGAAAACGAATTTGGTAACTTTGTGGATGGAGTATAAGGGAATGAATGATGTCATGAATGTTGAGAAACAAAATGTGCAAATTGAGGATGCTAGTGAAGATGGTACTAGCATTGGTGGTGGTGATGGTCTTTATGATGAATTGTATGGTGATGTGGCTGCACAAAATGAAGAAGAACAACTTCAAGAGATATCCAACGAAGTGGATAAGTACCTAGCTGATGATATTGAAAAACGATCTAATCAATCTTTCAATCTTTTGGAGTGGTGGAAAGGGAGTGAATCTAGGTACCCTATCCTTTCAATTATTGCAAAGGATATTTTTGCAATTCCAAGTTCGACAGTTGCTAGTGAGTCGGCTTTTAGTTTGGGCAAAAGGGTTGTGGATCCTTTTAGGAGTAGTTTAAGTCCTAAAATGGTAGAAGCATTGGTGTGCACTAGTGATTGGCTAAGATCAGAGGAGATGAACTTTTATAAGGATCCAACCGATGATGACCTTGAATTATACAAGGAAATTGAAGAAATTGAAAGATGTAAGAGTTTATATTATAAATTTTATTAATAGTTTTTAAATTCCTATTTTATGATATTTTTTGTTCATTCTTTTTAATTTCTCTTTTGCAGCTACAATTACCCATCAAGATTGTTCTCTATCTACCATCCAATCCTAAGCTTGAAGAGGTTGAAAAGTAATAATATATTTATTTTTTACACTTTAATATCTATAAATTGAAATTGATTAAGTTTATTGAAATTGATTAAGTTTAGTCTTTTGCAGGTCTTTAGAGATTATTGAAGTTGAACGAGAATTGTGTTTTGTATTGTTGAATTTGAATGAGATTGTATCTTGTATTGTTGAATTTGAATTAGGTTGTCTTTTGTATTGTTGAATTTGAACGAGGATTGTATTCTCTTTTAATTTGTGTTTGACATATTCATGATTTTTATAATTAATTTAGGTATGAAACGGTATATCGAAAATTTTCAGTATGATTCGGCATACCTAAATTTCGGTATGATTCAGCATACCGAAATTTCGGTATGATTCGGTATGTACCGAAAATTTCGGTATGGTACGATATACCAAATTTTCGGTATGACATTCGGTATGATAGTTTTCATACCGAATTTTCGGTATACCGAAATTTTCGGTATGATAACGGTATCAATATTTTCGATATCGAAATTTTCGGTATGATAATTGTATGGCGCGGTATGGTTCGGTATACCGTACCGAACCACCCCTAAGTGGCATCAACCAGATGAGTAAGAATTCTTCTTCCTTTGTGATCTGGGTGATCGAAGAAGTGTGTGAGCTCATCCTTTGGCATAAAATGAGCTGGGATAATCAACACTTCATTTTCCTTTTCTTCTGTCTCCACTGCTTCAGCTGAGTCATCTGCCAAGGCTTTGTCAGTCACCAGTAGATCTGCTGTAATTTCTGGTACAGATGCGTTCTCAGAGGTGGGCTCAGAAGGGACTCCTTGTATCCTCTTGCATACCCTAGTTAGGGCCTCTGTGGGTAGCAGTTCAGTGAAGGAGCTGACTTGAGAAACCTCTTTCTGTTCCATTTCCCAGTCGAGGAAGTTAGCTCTTCCTCCCATTCCTTCCATGACTTCAATTAGGTCATCAACCTCATCCCTTCGGAGTTCAATCCAAGTACATATTCTCAGTACCTGCTCAAATTGGATTGAGTCCTCATCAACTTCAGGTACAGTAGTCCTGAGCAAGTTGGCTATCTTCATTCTCATGATCTTCTCCCTAGTGCACATTGGATAGTGCACCATGCTGTACTGAGATTGAGGTTGAGAAGGATCTGTTGTTGCCAGGTCTTCTGGTGTAGAAGAGATAGTGGGGTGAGGAGATTGGGGTTTTGGGAAAAATTCCTCTGCTGTGTGAGTATCAGCAGGGATTTGGGAAGTGATATCTGAGTGTTGAATAGGTGGCTGTGATTGTCCTTCTGTATCAGCAAGAGTTTGAATTTTCTTGGCTGGTGTATCTGCTGTTTGGAGAGCAGAAGATGGTTGTGATTTCTGAGTTTGGTCCTCTGCTGGTTGGATATCAGCAGGGAGTTGAGTTTTCTGAATGACAGAATCAGATGATGTTTGGAGGCTGGGAGATTGAGTTTTCTTAGCTAGTTCCTCTGTTGTGTGAGTACCATCGGGGGTTTGGGAAACAGTGTTTGAGGGTTCAGAAGGGTTGGCAGTTTCAGTAGGGTCAAAGGATGATATTGGAGCTATGCTCATGGAAGTAGGGAGCCCGGATTTCTTTGACTTCTTGGTGAAAGAAGAAGTAGTCTTCTTTCTCTTCTGACCCTTAGACAATTTTGAAGGAGTAATTGTAAGGGAGGTAGTCGAGGTACCTGCCTTCTTCAAAGGAGAGGCTGATGGAGTGGCATCTGAATTAGATGGGGAAATGAGCCCATATCTGATCAAATACCTTCTTTGGGCTAGGGTTTGATTGTCATCATCATCAGCAGCAGCCTTCTGATGAGCCTCTTCCTTGGAGTGCTCCTCCTCCTCTTCAGCAGAGTCCTGTACAGACTCTTCTTTTTGTTCATCTGCATCTTTTGAGGATGTTTCAGCCAATTTCATCTTTGCCTCCTTCAACCTTTCTGCCTCAGCAAGGGCTTCTTTCTTCAAGTAATACTTGGATGAGTGGAACTTCTTTGCCGGTCCCATCTTATACTTCTTTGGGAGAATCTCTGGGAGGATGATACTCAGCTTGTTGACAAAGCTGACTATGGATGTCACTTTCCACTCCTTAGATTGCAAATCCAGAGAGACCTTCTTAGCTTCAAGAGCAATTCTATCCAAGAAGAGCTCTTGCCAATCTCCATCGATTTGATCCCAAATCGTAGCCATAACTCTAACTTTCAGAGTGGTAATTGCATCATGACTGAACGTATTGCCTAGCAGCATCTTGCCTGCTATGTCCATCAAAGTTTGGAACTTGAGATCAAGTTGGGACTTCTTAACTCTAGAGGCATTAATAGCCTTGACTCTTCCACTAGTAAACATCTCGATATATTCCTTTTCTCTTCCCATAATGTAGGTAAAGATGTTGATCTTCCCCCTAGGTAGATCAAATAGGTCCTTGAGAACTTCTCGAGTGATGCTGACCTTGTGTCTACCCATTGAACTTTCAACATACGAACCTTTGGACACAGCATTCGAATAAAATGCCAGCACATCTTGCTCATACACATTAGTAGGTGCTGCTTCCAGAAATTCACGAAGATTTAGATTGAGACATCGAAGGAGAATCTCCCTGTTCTCAGCAGTGTGTTTGCCCTTGAAAAACAGAGCATTCTTAGTGAATATCTTCCCTTCCTTCGACCACTTTGCTGCATCGAGAGTGTCAGTGATCTTGGTCTTCTCATCATAAATTTCAATGATCCCCATTCTGAGTGTTGGTAGATAGGTTTAGAAAACTTGGTAAAGATTCAGAACGAGAGTGATTGAGTGCGTATTTAAGTTTTGAGAGTGAAAGGGTTTGAGGAATGGCTTAGGGTTTGTATATATACTCAAGTAGATCTCGAATTGTGTATTGTTCCAACGGTCAAAAATGGTTTTATGAGGAGTAACTGTCAAGAATTCCCTTCTTCGTCTTCAGCCAATTCCTTTAATTTTTTCGGCTAAACGTGCCATGTGTCTATTGTTGATTCGTTGGTAAAATTGTAATTGAGTACTAATGACATCACTACCAAAAAATAGTCGTTGAGACTAATTTCAGTAATATGGATCATTCAAGGCCGTTTTTCTATAAGTAATATGCATTCCTTATATAGGCCGAATTCCTTAACTACATTCAGAAACAAATCTAGAATGAATTACATGATCAAACAAATAATCATTAGATTTTTGTTGAATAAGAGTGATCTGGTCAGCAGAGTAGGTCTTCTGATTTTCTTGAAAAGGTCTGCTGATTTTTCTTGGAAGTTTTCTGGTCAGCTGAGTTGGTCTTCTGATCAGCTGAGTAGGGGTTGCTGAGTAAATCTTCTATGAAAGTTTATCCAACCTGGTTTGGTGGATCTTTCAACAATTCCCCCTTAACCAAGTGGAATCATATGTAGTTGATCAGCCTAGATGAAATTCCACTGGATCAGGTTGCCCTCACCATCAGATGGTTCCTCACCATCAGATGGAATGTAGCATCAAATGTGTCCTTGTTGAATTTCTTCGCCTCATCTTCCTCTCTTGTAGGAGGGAGAAGATTGGAAGGTGCTTGAATGAAGTTTGAAGAGAAAGGTAGAGATTGATCTTCCTGTTTTCCTTTGACAAAGTATCCTTTGGCAACAAGCTCTCCATGTAGAACTTCCCCCTGGAGAAGAAGCTCTGCTTGTTTTCTACTCTGTCATTTGCATCTCTCCTTTCTTTTCTTTTCAACAAGAACTTCTCACCTATCTTTTCTTTTCAGCGCATACATATGTTGAGCGAGCCAAGTATGCTTGTCTGCATCATCTCAATCTGCTGGACAGATTTTCATCTCCTTCACCCATGACTTTGGTTGAGGGATGATGTCCATGCCTTCTTTTCTTTCGATTTTCTCCATACCTGAAACAAAGATAAGAGTTAGTGATTTTGTGTTGTTTCAGTAATTCTCATGAATGCCTCCTTTTATAGAGGTAGAGATGAGATGGGGGAGTGAAGGATGACAAAAATAGTGAGTTGATAGGTCTGAATTTCTGAAAAGGTTACTTCTTAAGATCAACAATGAGATTCTTGATCTAAGGGTTCACATTTAAAGATATTCAGGCTTTATCTTATGGAATGCAGAAATTATAAATTTGAGCATGAGTTATTTGAAGTTCGTACTCAATATGTATACTGTTGAGTCGGTGAGGATGGTGTATTAATCCAACCAAGTGTGGCTCAATTGTATACTGTATGTATGTATAGTAACGAAATATTTTATGAAGAATAGTTTATTATTATACATGTATATACACTGCTTTGAGTACATTCTTCAATTAACTTTGTTCAACTTTTCTGGAGATAAATATATATATTATGAAATGCAGATGATAGAGTATTTTATCAAGGATTCTTAAGGTATCATGGATTCCCCCTTGATTGAATAACTCTATGTTTTCCCTCAACTTTATTTGTCTTCATTGGGAAAATACTTACCTGAAGATGAGGGTGTCTATTCACCTCATCTGATTATTTCCTAGTCTGCTGCAGTTGTATCAGCTGAGGTCTTCTCAGCTAGCCTTATATCTTCATAAACTTGGATCAAGAAGTCCTAGGTTGTAGCATAGGTTCTTGAATCTTTCTTCAGCTAGGGGCTTAGTCAAGATATCTGCTCTTTGGATATCTGTGTGAATTTTCTCCATCTTGATATCCTTCTTTTCAAGATGATCTCTTATAAAGTGATGTCTAATGTCGACATACTTGCATCTTGTTTGAAGGACTGGATTTTGAGTGATGGCAATGGCACTGCTGTTATCACAGTAGATAGGGACTTCTCTTGCTTCTATATTGTAGTCTTTTAGTTGTTGGACCAGCCAGAGTAGCTGACTACAACAACTTCCAGCTGCCATGTATTCTGCCTCAGTGGTGGAGGTTGCACCAGAGGTTTGCTTCTTTGAGAACCATGAAATCAGCTTGTTGCCTAAAAATTGACAGGTTCTAGAAGTGGACTTCCTATCTATTCTGCATCCACCATAGTCTGAGTCAGAGTATCCACCCAATTCTAGATTGTCATCAACAGGGTACCATAGTCCTAATTTGACTGTTCCTTTTAGGTACTTGAGAATCTTCCTTGCTGCTTCTAGATGACTTTGCTTTGGGTTGGCTTGAAATCTAGCACATACTCCTAAAGCAAAAGTTATGTCTGGTCTGTTCGCTGTAAGATATAAGAGAGATCCAATTAGTGCTCTATATTCAGCTTGATCAACTGCTTTTCCAGACTCATCTGGTTCCATTTTGAATGAAGTCATCATTGGAATTCTTGCAGTCTTGGATTGTTGAGCATTGAATCTTTCTAATAGTGATGAGTCGAATCTATTGCATATTTTTGTGCTTAATTGAATACTCTTTGAGAATTAAATTGGCATTTTAGTGCATTATCCGACTCGTTATTTAGTGACTCCAATTATCTTGATATTTTTATTTTCTTATTTAATTCAGGTAAAATGGAGCATTTTGATCAGATTGAAAGATAATTCTTGTGGGCTGCATACTGAAGAAATAAAACAATAGGAAGAAAAGAAATTACGTGGGCTTATGACATTGTTGCTGGGTCTGCTACAGAGGAAATAAAAGATAAAGTTTTGGGCCCATTAGTTGTTTTGAGCCCATTGGCCAAATTGATGGGGCTGAATGAATTTTAGGGGAAGGCCTTTTGGAAAAAAAGGACGCACGCGGCATCAGGCAGAGGGCAGCAAGTCAACGCTGGATTTTTTTGGGGAATACTTTTGGGAAGCAAGCAACTGATCGCGTATCGGAGAGAAATAGTACATCAATGATTCTGTATTTTGATTGAATTTATCCACTTCTCGTATTTTGATTATTATTGAGATTGTGAATTACTATGAATTCTCTATTGAACTGTGTTATCTCGTTGATTATGAATAGCTAATTTCTTTACTCTAGCCCGAGGACGTGAAACTTTATATTGATTATGCCTGTTTAATTAAACAATTCCTGGTTGATTTTGATTTATTTCTCGATTTTGTTATTACTTGAGTAGATGATATGCATGTTTGAATTAGGAGTTTAATAGGCTTGATCACCCAATTTTATTTCTATTTCAATTCTAGCTATCCTATAAATTATAATCCGTAATTGTTATAATATTGTAGGGATTGTAGCAACTAAGGCAGAACACCTTAGGGAGTAGTAACATTTAGGTTGCATGAAACGAGCGTCTCGTGTTCGTGGTCTAATTTATCCTATTGTTTTAATTCTTGAATGCGTCCCTCGAGTTGAACCTTAGATACATATTTTAGGGTTATTCGTAGGGATAGATTAATTGGGGGTCGTACTTGCTGATTAATTAAACGTAAGAAGCAATTCGAACTAGTTTGGTCGTACCACTGGTTTAGGGATAAGATTCGAGAATAAATTGAGACAACTGGGTTTGTTGATTAATTTGATATAATTAATTGAGGGGACACTATCCGAGGGCTAGATCGTTCTTATTATTTGAATTAATATTATTTTACCTGCTCTTTATTATTATTTCCTTGCTATTTAGTAGATATTAGTTCACCAATCCAAAACCCCCCCTTTTTTATTGCTTTCGTACACAAATTAATTCGGTTAAATTACACTGTTCCCTGTGGATCGACCCTTACTTGCCCTACTATATTAGTGGGTAGTTAAGGAATTATTTTTGGGTGCCGGCGACAGCAAACCAAATTTTGGCGCCGCTGCCGGGGATTCGGTTGTTAATTCGATTGAATACTTTGTGTTCTTAATTTTTGTCAAAAAAAATAAAAAATTCTGAACAGAAATTTTGTAATTTCTGAACAGAAGCAAAAAAAAATATATTCCCGTAGCTTTCTGCTGTGTTCTGTTGCTGTGAGTTGCTGATTTGAACTAACACTGAACCCTCAGTGCTCGTTCTGTTTTTATTTGTTTTATTTTCAGGGAATGATCACTCGATCAAATCGGAGTGAACGACTTGAATTCAATCCAGAAGTAGAGAGAACAGCAAGGAGGCTTAGGAAGGAGACTCGTACACGTCGACAAATTAATTTTGCACCGACAAGAGAGACGAGCAGTGAAGAAGAAAGTGATACTCGTGAAGAACCAATTTTCGAGCAGAATTTTGAGAATATGGCTGAAGAAACTCAAGAGAGAACGATGAATGAGTTGGCAAACCCAACCATCACTCGTCAACCCCTTTGCATTACAATTCATACTCTTGCTGCTAATGTTAATTTTGAATTAAAATCGGGACTAATTCATTTGTTGCCTTCTTTCCATGGTCTTGCAGGAGAAAACCCACACACATTCCTCAAGGAATTCCATGTAGTATGCTCGAGCATGAAACCAACCGGAGTCACAGTAGATCATGTCAAGTTGAGTGCATTCCCGTTTGCACTAAAGAACACTGCAAAAGACTGGTTGTATTTCTTGCCGCCTAATACAGTGAACACATGGAATGACATGGAGAGGGTCTTTCTCCAACACTATTTTCCAGCCACCCGAGTGGCAACCTTACGGAAGGAGATTGCAGGTGCTATGCAAGGGTCAGGGGAGTCGTTGTATGAGTATTGGGAGCGTTTTAAGCGACTCATAGCTTCATGCCCACAACACCAGATTGGTGAACAGCTGCTTATCCAGTATTTTTATGAGGGACTCGCCCTCACAGATCGTAACATGATTGATGCAGCTAGTGGAGGAGCTTTGATGGATAAAACACCAACAGTTGCACGTGAGCTGATATCTAATATGGCAGCGAATACTCAGCAGTTTGGTGCACGAGATTCCATGCTTAGGCCGGTTCTTGAGTCAAAGGATGATGCCTTGGAGAAAATTGCTAGCATGATGCAGATGATGATGAAGGGAAAAACTTCAGAAATCCGACCATGTCGAATTTGCTCCACCACAGATCATGCCACTGATGATTGTCAGATTTTGAAGGAGGAAATAGAGCAGCATGCTAATGCAATTGGTTTCGGAAATTCTCAAGGTCGGAGGTATGATCCACACTCCAACACCTATAATCCGGGGTGGAGGGACCATCCTAATCTACGATATGGGAACCAACAAAACTATCAGCATGTGGACAATCAAAATGCTGAACCTGTGGGACAGAATAGTGGTGGTGGAAGTTCAAATATGTCTTTTGAGGATATGTTGAAGTCATTGGCATCCACGACATTGAAAGCTCAACAAGAGAATCAAGTAGTCGTGCAATCTTTGCAATCTGGACAAAGAAATCTAGAGGCCGGGCAAAAGAGTTTGGAGGCCGGACAAAAGAATTTGGAGGCCCAAATGAGTCAGATAGCTACAGCCCTCAACCAAATGCATGCCCAAAACAGTGGTAAACTACCATCTCAGCCCGAAATCAACCCTCGAAATGTAAGTGCCATCACTTTACGAAGTGGTAAGACTTTGGAAGAAATTTCGGCACCCAAACGAAGTGAGGAAGATGGAGGGCAGGTTGGAGCAGGTGATGAGGGGCAGTCCCAGGTCCCTAATGGTCAGATTGATGCTCGGGACGAGCTGGTTGGACCCGATAAAGCTGTCCGAAAAAATCAGGATGCAGATTTCAGTAACACTGACCCCCTCAGTGTCAGTGTCCCAGAAATAAAAAATGAGGTAAATGCTCGTAATTCAATTCCCATTATTAGTAATCCTTTACCTTTCCCATCCAGGTTTAAAAAGGCAGAAAAAGGTGTCAAGGACCAGCAAATACTTGATGTGTTCCGAAAGGTTGAGATCAACATTCCGTTGATTGATGCCGTTAAGCAGATTCCAAGGTATGCCAAATTCTTGAAAGAATTATGCACTAATAGGCGTAAATTGGCTGGGAACGAGAAGATCTTCATGGGAGAGCACGTCTCAACCGTCTTCCAAAAGAAACTGCCTCCAAAAAGGAAGGATCCGGGTATGTTCGTTATTCCTTGTACGATAGGGGATCACAAGATTGAGCAAGCTATGCTTGATCTTGGAGCCTCTATTAATGTCATGCCTCGATCTATATATGAGAAGTTAGGCATCGGACCATTGAAGGAGACGGGAGTGACTATCCAACTAGCTGATAGAAGTGTCACACATCCAGTTGGTGTAGTTGAGGATGTTCTCGTACATGTGGATAAGTTAATTTTTCCTGCTGATTTTTATGTGTTAAATATGAATGATAATCCAGAACATTCCATACCTATTTTGTTAGGAAGACCATTTATGGACACTTCCCAAACAAAAATAGATGTTCATGGGGGCACCCTCACAATGGAATTTGACGGACAAATTATTCATTTTAATATATTTGATGCTATGAAATTTCCTAATGCTTATGACTCTCTTTTTGCTGTGAGTGTCATAGATCCAATTGTGCAGGAAATTTTTGAGCTTGATTGCAGGAACGAATTAGAAAACTTGCAAGAGATGGAAGAAGGAGATGAGCAAGAAAATAATTCTAGGTATGATGTTGCATATGTGAAACTACCTGATACTTACCCAAAAATTCTTCCATCCTCTTTGCAGGCACCAGAGCTTGAATTGAAGTCGTTACCTGAACATTTGATGTATGCTTATTTGGGCCCGAATGATACACTTCCCGTCATCATTTCAGCAAAGCTGACGGGGGCCCAAGAGACGATGTTGGTTTCGGTGTTGAAAGAACACCAACAGGCTATAGGTTGGACAGTGGCAGACCTCAAGGGGATAAGTCCATCATTGTGCATGCATCGAATCCTACTCGAGGAGGATTCACGTCCCACTCGAGAAGCCCAACGTCGATTGAACCCACCAATGATGGAGGTGGTGAAAAAGGAGATCTTGAAGCTACTACAAGTTGGGATAATTTTTCCTATATCGGATAGCAAGTGGATTAGTCCTACACAGGTGGTACCAAAGAAATCCGGAGTGACAGTGATAGAGAATGATAAGGGTGAATATATTCCAACTCGTGTGCAAACGGGATGGAGAGTATGCATAGATTACCGCAAGTTAAATGCCATGACAAGAAATGATCATTTCCCTTTACCCTTCATCGATCAGATGTTGTAAAGGCTTGCAGGTCATTCTTATTATTGCTTTCTTGATGGATTTTCTGGTTATTTTCAGATTGCTATAGCCCCAGAGGATCAAGAGAAGACGACTTTCACTTGTCCGTTTGGAACATTTGCATATCGTAAGATGCCATTTGGGCTCTGCAATGCCCCTGCCACATTCCAAAGGTGTATGGTAAGCATTTTTTCCGAATTTGTTGGGAATATAATTGAGGTTTTCATGGACGATTTTAGTGTCTATGGTGGATCATTTGAAATATGCCTAGGAAACCTTAGTTTAATTCTTAAATGATGCATTGAGACTAATTTGGTTTTAAATTGGGAAAAATGTCATTTTATGGTAGAGAAAGGAATTGTGTTAGGGCATATTGTTTCTGAAAAAGGCATAGAAGTGGACAAGTCTAAGGTTGAACTTATTGATGCTTTGCCTTACCCCACCACTGTGCGGGAAGTTCGTTCTTTTCTTGGCCATGCAGGTTTTTATAGGAGGTTTATCAAGGATTTTTCCAAGATAGCATCACCTCTTTGTAGACTTTTGCAAAAGGATGTGGAGTTCGAGCTTGATGAGGCGTGTAAGGAAGCTTTTGACACATTGAAGAGATTGTTAACCACACCACCCATTATCCAACCCCCGAATTGGAGCCTACCATTCGAGATCATGTGCGATGCAAGTGATTATGCTTTAGGGGCTGTCCTTGGGCAGCGTTTGGACAAGAAATCTCATGTGATATATTATGCATCACGAACTTTGGATCAAGCTCAAGCTAACTATTCTACCACGGAAAAAGAACTTCTTGCTGTGGTTTTTGCTTTAGAAAAATTTCGTTCATATTTACTTGGGACTAAAGTGATTGTATTTTCTGATCATGCAGCCTTAAGGTATTTGATGGCGAAAAAAGAAGTTAAACCGAGACTTATTCGTTGGATTTTATTGCTCCAAGAGTTTGATCTTGAAATTAAAGATAAGAGAGGTGCAGAGAACGTGGTGGCTGACCATCTTAGTCGCTTGGAGAGAGCCGAGGACGCTGAACCACTGCTGGAAAAATTCCCAGACGAGCAGCTGCTCGTTGTGACGAAAAAAATTCAGAATTCAGCAACACTGACCCCTTCAGTGTCAGTGCTGCCTGCCCCATGGTTTGCTGATTTGGTGAATTTTCTTGTTGCTGGAGTTTATCCGGAGGATATGAACAAGGCTCAAAGAGATAAGCTACGTAGTGATGCTAAATACTACGTTTGGGATGATCCATATTTATGGAAGCATTGTGCTGATCAGGTAATACGAAGGTGCGTACCCGATTTTGAATTCTATTCCATTCTCACCTTTTGTCATAATTATGCTTGTGGAGGACATTTTGGGTCCAAACGTACTGCTTTTAAGGTTCTAGAGTGTGGATTTTATTGGCCATCGTTGTTTCGAGATGCATATGATTTTTGCAAGTCGTGTGATAATTGTCAAAGAACAGGAAATATTTCTCAAAGGAATGAAATGCCCCAAAACCCCATAATTGTGTGTGAAATTTTTGATGTGTGGGGTATGGATTTCATGGGGCCATTTCCTTCTTCTTTTGGCAATTTATATATTCTACTTCTTGTTGATTATGTCTCGAAATGGGTGGAAGCAAAAGCCACTCGAACTAACGATTCTAAAGTGGTTGCAGGATTTTTGAGGTCTAACATTTTTGCTAGGTTTGGAATTCCAAGGGCGATCATAAGTGATAGGGGGACACATTTTTGCAATCGAACTATTGAAGCCTTATTGCGGAAATATTCGGTTATACATAAGATGTCCACATCCTACCACCCTCAAACGAATGGTCAGGCCGAGGTATCGAATCGAGAGATCAAGACAATTTTGGAGAAGACGGTGCAACCCAACCGTAAGGATTGGAGCTTGAGATTGGATGATGCACTATGGGCATATCGTACAGCCTATAAGACACCTATAGGGATGTCTCCTTATAGGCTCGTCTACGGTAAGCCATGCCATCTGCCCGTTGAACTAGAACATAAGGCGTATTGGGCGGTTAAGAAGTGCAACATGAGTTTTGACGAGGCTGGTGTTGGTAGAAAGTTGCAATTGCAAGAGATTGAGGAGTTGAGGAATGAAGCATATGAGAATTCTGTGATTTATAAGATGAAAACAAAGGCATTTCACGATGCACGGATTTCACGAAAAAATTTCACAATTGGGCAAAAAGTGCTACTTTATCACTCCAAGCTGAAATTATTTCCAGGTAAGTTACGTTCTCGTTGGATAGGCCCCTTTGTTATTACTAAAATCTTTTCTCATGGTGCAGTTGAGATTCAAAGCCTTAGGACGGATAAAATTTTCAAGGTGAATGGTCACCAATTGAAGGAGTATCGAGAAGGTTTTCAAAAGGAGCACGTGGAATGTGTGGATTTAGATAATCCATAATACTAGAGGGATTCACAATCCTAAGTCGAGCCATCGACAATAAACAAAGGCGCTTGTTGGGAGGCAACCCAATATTTACTTAGTTTTTATTTTGTTTTGCTTTTAATTTCCTTGTTGTGTGTTTGTGTTTTAGGAGAGGATTTTAGATAAGGCGTGGGCATGCCTTAACAAAACACCTCTCCTGGAACTTAGTTTGTTTTTTTTTTTTTTTACGTGATTAGTTTTCTTTCATTTTTTATTTTTTTTTTCTCTTTTCCTTTTCTTTTTGTTTCTTGCAGGCCCATTATCATAAAGCCCATCACAGAAACCCTACCCCACCTGTCCCACTTCCGCCTCCCACAAATCCCTATTCGCCGTTCTACTCTCTCACCGAAAAACCACGCAACCGGCGACCTCCCACCTTACCCACTGATCACGCTACCCTCCTCACCGGAATTGAAGCGACCGTGATTACTCAACCAGAGATTTAGGCGACCATCGTCGAACCACCGTCCTGCTTCCACCCTCTCACTCACTCGTCGGAATCGCAGCAGCGCGGCCACCACAGGTGCGTCTGCAACAGCGGCGACAACCTATCCATCAACGCACCACCGTCGTGCGCGGCCCCCTCCTTGCTGATTTTCGCCGGAATCGCAGCGGCGTAATCTCAATTTCCCCGGAGACAGCAGCGCGGCCATCTCGCCCAACACAGCGCCGCCACTGCGCGACCCATTTCCAATGCCTCCCCGTCCGAAAAGGGTCGGTAAAGGCTCGACCTCTAAAGCCTTAGTTCGGAAAAAACCAGCAGAGCCCGAACCACCTCCGGTGGATGACGAGCCGCCACGAACTGAACCGGAATCAGCAGATGCACCATCTGCACCTGCGGCTCAGAATCAAGCTCCATCCGGTAACCCTACATTTTGCTTTCCAAATCCTCATTCGATTAAATTTGATAGTATAAGGCAGGTTGATGAATATCGTCGTATTCGTAAACGAAAAATTAAATCTCCTACGTATATTGATTTGTCACTGCTTTATTCTTTGGGTTTACTTGATGATGTTATGAGATTGTTAGATGTAGGGTGTTTGCGTTTTATTGCTACTGGAAATTGGCAGGCTTATGCCGATTTAACTTATGAGTTTTTGAGCTCTTTTGAAAGATGTAGTGAAGGTGTTAGGTTTCGGCTGTGTGGAACTACATACACGTGGCCTATTTGTCGATTTCTGGAAGCTTTAGGGCTTCCCTATGTTACTATAGACATTCCAGATATTCACCCAGCTGTCATGTGGAACTGCATTACGGATGAGAGTGTGTTGTATAAACCGAGCAGTGCTAAGGCCAGCGCCATCCGAAATCCTGTATTTCGATATGTTCAGTGTCTTCTAGCTGATACAATTTTTGGTCGAGAGACGAACAAAGGAGTGGCAGAATCCAAGGAAATGGTTGTCATGTACTCTATGTATCACCGGATGGCCATTCGTTGGCACGATTACGTGTTGGATCACTTTGAGCATGTTTGTAGAAGCAATGGAGGCATTGCTATAGGTGGGTTGATCACAGCCATTGCCATCAGCGTGGGTGTCTCTTTGGATGAACGAATACCTGTTGGTGAGACACAGTTACTGGGAATCGATTTACTACGTCAGATGGATGCCATTGAGGAGGTTCATGGCACTTACCGGTGGATCGTATCGCTGCAACATAGGCTGCCACTACCAAATCCCGAGTTCACCACTATTGAGAACATGCTAAATGTTCAAATGATGTTCAACTCATGGCCCGACACTCCTGCACCATCTCCAGTACCCACGATTGGATTCGGATTCGGTGACACGGAGATTCATCGTCGCTTGGATAGGACCGAGGCAAGACAGGAGGTTCAAGGCAGCCACGTGAAGGAGATTCTCCGGCTGCTGAGGGCCCGACAACCGCCACCACCTTAGAATCTGGTACCCCCGTTCCACTCTACTTTTCATTCTTATATGGTGTTTACTTTTTTGTATCTCTTGCTTTAGTGCTAAGGGACTAGCACCTATTTAAGTGTGGGGGGGAGATGATTTGTATCAAGTGGGTTATGTCTTTTTGCTTCTTGTATATATTGGTGAATTATATCGTTTGCTTGAGTGTTGAAACTTGATGGCATGAGTATTTGCATGAGTCTAGTGGCTGGAATTTTTGTTCTTTTTGTTAAATATGCTATGACCTTGGGTATTTTATCCTAATTGGTGACTGGATTTGATATTCATATTTAAGCAAAGGAATCGAGTTAATTTTTGGTTATTTTGGGTATTGAAGCAATCCTGAATTTCATGTATTTTGGTGATTCTGTTTTAACGCTCCTTAGAAGGAAAAATCTGAGTTGGTTGGCGTAGTTGAAAATTCTTTGAAATAATTGTGGTTGGAGGAAAAGAAAAAGGAGTTGAGTCGAAAAGCAATTGAAATGAAAAAATAACGAGGGGCTGAAACAGCTACCTACTTGAGGGGGCTCATGTGTTTAAACGAAAAAAATCAATAACACCAAAAGAGCTAAAACCCGAAAAGTAGAGAGGAGCTGCGGACCTCTTTTGAAAGTTGAAAAATTCCAACTGCGGAATAAAAAAAAAAAAAGGAGACCGCCACCACTCATTTTTGTACTTTGATGGAAAGTTGAATTGAAGAACCAAATTCAAGTTTTTTAGGTAATTGTGGATGCATTTGGAGTAACCATTAATCAATGAGATTCTCATACTTAGGTGTGTATAGAAGGTCTTAGTTGTACAAGAGGGGTAAGTTACTTTTGTTTGTGGCTCAGAAAGGGCAATTTCAAGCGCTAGAAATATGTGAGTATTCTTGTTAATCTTGGTTGAACATTCAAGTAATCGGTGTTGGTTGTGTTGTTGATATGATATTTTGTTCTCTTTGATAGTAATTGTTGCTTGAGGACAAGCAATGGTTCAAGTGTGGGGGGATTTGATGAGTCGAATCTATTGCATATTTTTGTGCTTAATTGAATACTCTTTGAGAATTAAATTGGCATTTTAGTGCATTATCCGACTCGTTATTTAGTGACTCCAATTATCTTGATATTTTTATTTTCTTATTTAATTCAGGTAAAATGGAGCATTTTGATCAGATTGAAAGATAATTCTTGTGGGCTGCATACTGAAGAAATAAAACAATAGGAAGAAAAGAAATTACGTGGGCTTATGATATTGTTGTTGGGTCTGCTGCAGAGGAAATAAAAGATAAAGTTTTGGGCCCATTAGTTGTTTTGGGCCCATTGGCCAAATTGATGGGGCTGAATGAATTTTAGGGGAAGGCCTTTTGGAAGAAAAGGACGCACGCGGCATCAAGCAGAGGGCAGCAAGTCAACGCTGGATTTTTTTGGGGAATACTTTTGGGAAGCAAGCAGTTGATCGCGTATCGGAGAGAAAGAGTACATCAATGATTCTGTATTTTGATTGAATTTATCCACTTCTCGTATTTTGATTATTATTGAGATTGTGAATTACTATGAATTCTCTATTGAACTGTGTTATCTCGTTGATTATGAATAGCTAATTTCTTTACTCTAGCCCGAGGACGTGAAACTTTATATTGATTATGCCTGTTTAATTAAACAATTCCTGGTTGATTTTGATTTATTTCTCGATTTTGTTATTACTTGAGTAGATGCTATGCATGTTTGAATTAGGAGTTTAATAGGCTTGATCACCCAATTTTATTTCTATTTCAATTCTAGTTATCCTATAAATTATAATCCGTAATTGTTATAATATTGTAGGGATTGTAGCAACTAAGGCAGAACACCTTAGGGAGTAGTAACATTTAGGTTGCATGAAACGAGCGTCTCGTGTTCATGGTCTAATTTATCCTATTGTTTTAATTCTTGAATGCGTCCCTCGAGTTGAACCTTAGATACATATTTTAGGGTTATTCGTAGGGATAGATTAATTGAGGGTCGTACTTGCTGATTAATTAAACGTAAGAAGCAATTCGAACAAGTTTGGTCGTACCACTAGTTTAGGGATAAAATTCGAGAATAAATTGAGACAACTGGGTTTGTTGATTAATTTGATATAATTAATTGAGGGGACACTATCCGAGGGCTAGATCGTTCTTATTATTTGAATTAATATTATTTTACCTGCTCTTTATTATTATTTCCTTGCTATTTAGTAGATATTAGTTCACCAATCCAACCCCCCCCCCCTTTTTTATTGCTTTCGTACACAAATTAATTCGGTTAAATTACACCATTCCCTGTGGATCGACCCTTACTTGCCCTACTATATTAGTGGGTAGTTAAGGAATTATTTTTGGGTGCCGATGACAGCAAACCAAATAGGCTCTTGGTATATTTGGATTGATTGATGAAAATCCCTTCTGGACTTTGTTTGACTTGAAGTCCTAGGAAGTAGTTCATCTCACCCATCATACTCATTTCGAATTTTCCTTGCATTAGTTCAGAGAACTTCTTGCACATCTCTTGATTGGGTGATCCAAATATAATATCATCTACATATATCTGCACCATTAGAATATCATCTCCTTCTTGTATTCTGAAAATTATTCTGTCAACTTTGCCTTTGGTATATCCATTGTCAAGAAGAAATTGAGACAATGTGTCATACCAAGCTCTAGGGGCTTGTTTCAGACCATAGAGGGCCTTCTTCAGACGATATACTTGATCTCCTTTTTCAAAGCCTGGGGGATGCTCTACATACACTTCTTCTACTAGAATACCATTTAGGACGGCGCTTTTGACATCCATTTGGTATACCTTGAAACCCATGAATGATGCATAAGCTAGAAACAATCGAATAGCTTCTAGTCTGGCTACTGGAGCAAAGGTTTCATCGTAGTCAATTCCTTCAGATTGTGAGTAACCTTTTGCAACTAGCCTTGCTTTTGTTTCTAGTTATCACATCATTTTCATCCTTCTTGTTCTTGAATACCCACTTTGTTCCTACTACATTGTGGTTTTCAGGACGATCTACCAATTCCCACACTTCATTGCTTTCGAATTGGTTCAATTCTTCTTGCATAGCAGTGATCCAATTGCTATCTGTCATTGCTTCTTCTATGTCGGCTGGTTCAATGTTGGACAAGAAGGCACACCAGCAGAATATAAAGGACTGGGGGTTTTGATTCAGTTGACTTCTGGTCTTGACACCTGAGTCTGCTCCTCCTAAGATGAGGTTTGATGGATGGTTGTTTCTCCATGTATTCCTCACTGGTGTATTTCCACTAGATGAGTTAGGATTCTCATCTGATCTAGTGTTATCAAGAGGTTTGACTTGATTTGGTCGATCATCATCTGTATCTTGAGTGTCAAAGAGATCATTCCCCCTTGCATTTGGAATTTGTGCATCTTGATTTAGATCGGCTTGGGTTTGAGATCTAGTGACAGGTCTATGAGGTTTATCTTCCTCTGGATCTTCAGAGAAGGGTTCATTGACTTCAATAAACTCTTCTGATGTAGACTTGATCAGTAGCCTCCTCATCTTTTCTGCAGCTGGGTCTGTGTCTACTGCATTCTTTTCACAAGATTCATCAAATACAACATGAGGTGTTTCTTCCACAAGAAGGGTTCGTTTGTTGAATACTCTAAACGCTTTGCTTGTAGAGGAATATCCTTTGGCATCGAAAGCATTCAACTTACTCTTCTCATTGTTGTGAATGAAACACTTACAACCAAATATATGAAAGTAAGATACCCTGGGTTTCCTACCTTTCCATAGTTCATATGGAGTTTTCTCATGAATTTTGTGAATACCTGATCTATTTTGGGTGTGACAAGCAGTGTTGATGGCTTCTGCCCATAGTTTCTTAGGAGTTGAGAATACAGCAAGGAGAGTTCTTGCAGCTTCTTTAAGTGTTCTGACTCTTCTTTCAGCTACACCATTCTGTTGTGGTGTTCTTGCTGCACTTGTCTCATGCTGAATACCATTAGAAGTACAATAGGCAATAATATAAGAATTAATGAATTCAGTGCCTTTGTCACTTCTGATTTTCACAATGGGTTCTCCTCTTTCTACTTGGATCCTCTTCAATAATTCAGGAAGCTTCTGCTGTGTTTCACTTTTCTTGTATAGAAAAATAACCCAAGTAAACTTAGAGTAATCATCTACTACAATAAGAGTGTACTTCCTTCCTGTTAGAGTTGTTGGAGTGATTGGTCCAAAGAGATCCATATGAAGTAGTTCCAGAACTCTGCTGGTTGATGCTGTCTTCTTGGTTTTGTAGGATACCTTTGTTTGCTTTCCTTGTTGACATGCATCACATACCTGATCTTTACAGTAGAGTTCATTAGGCAGCCCATCAACTAAGGATTCCCTTGCTAGCTTGTTTAAAGTCTTAAAGTTCAAGTGACTAAGACGTTTGTGCCATAGCCAGCCGATATCTTTGGGGCTTTTCACAAGCAAACATGTATCCTTAGGACAACTGTTCCAATTTGCAAGATACATACTACCTTTTCTAGATCCTGTTAGAAGGGTTTGTTTTGTTCGTTTATCACTTATGATACACTCATCTTTAGAGAATTTTAATGAGTAACCAGTGTCACAAAAATGAGAAACTGATAATAAATTGAACTTCAAACCTTCTACATATGATACATCATGTACCTCAATGTCACCATTTTTCAGGGTGCCATATCCTTTTGTGTTACCATGCGCGTTATCACCAAAGAAGACTTTTGGACCTTTCTTTTATGTATAGTTGGTCAGCAGGGTTTTGGTTCCAGTCATATGAGTTGAGCATCCGCTATCTATATACCAAGTTTCTCCTGCTTGACCACCTTTCTTGTATAGGTCCCTTCTTTCCTGCATTTTAGATTAAGCTTTAGGTACCCATTTTGTTTTGGGTCCTTGGGTGTTAGTTATAGTACTCTTGGACAGTCTTGAGCATTTGAGTTGTCTCCCTCGAGCATCACAGAACCAAATCTTACCAGCTGACACCTGGGGATGGTTAGATTTGATGGTTGTGTCAACTAAGTGGTTGTCAGATGACTTCTTCTTGTAGTTGTGTACAAGAATGATCTTCTGACTAACTACATTCGGCTTGGGTGCATAAGCTGATCGTTTTCGAGTAAGTGAATCATCTTCATCTGTTCTCACAATCTCATAGGAGAGGGGAGGTGCAAAGAGAACAGATGTGTTGTAAGAAGATTTGTTTTTCTTCTTGGCTGGATTAGCATACAGCTGAGACTGCCTCAAGCGAGATGGTCCAGGTTGTTTGTTATTCCTCTGTACATGTTTTGAGGCATTTAACCTTTTAGCATTTAACTGAGGTTGCCTTAAATGGACTGGCCCAGAGTTAGCTGGTCTCTTACCATTCATGGCTATGAGATAATTAACTTTAGGTTGTCTTTGTACAGATGCCTTTTTATTCACTTTAGGATCACTGTGCTTAGAGCACTCACCTTTCTCAAAAACTTGTGTTGTGGATTTATTAGGTTAACAACACTCAGCAGGAGAGAATTCTGATGTGGTTGATTCAAAACCAATACCCATCTTGTTGGCATTTGTTCTGTAATATTCAGAGATGTGTTCTATAGTTGTCGAGGCTCTATTGAACTCTGATATCTTTAGATCTAGGCCATTCTTCTCCTTTTCTAAGAGCTCATGTTTATGGAGAAGATCATCAAACTTGGATTGTAAAGTTCGTAAATCATAGGCATCTTTGGCTTGTGTTCTAAGCATCCCCTCATAAGTTTGATTAAGAATAGTGTGTTCTTCTTTAAGAAGTTCAAGCTCTTGTGTTAATCGTTCATTCATTTTTAATAGCTTAGAGGAGCTTTCGAACTTAGCCTTTTTCAACCTTGTGATTTCTTTCCTTAAATCCTTGTTTTCTTCCTCCACTTCTATGAAGGCTCTTGTAGCAATATCAAGATCACCTTTTACTTCTTCCAAGGATTGGTAATAGGTGTTCTCAAATTCGCTTGTGTGTGAAGAAGCAGGTAAGTGAAAAGTTGATGTATAGGAGTTTACCTCGTTTTCACCTATGGCTATCATAGCTAAATCATCTGAATCATTTGAGAAGAGTTCACAGTGTGGTGATGAAGGAAGATCATCACTTTGATATTCAGATTCTTCAGTCACCATTGCTTGTCTATTTGAATTCCTCCTGTCTCTCCTTGATTTTCTTTCTTCTTTGTCTCCTGGATTTAGGTCTGGACATTCATAGACATAATGTCCTGGTTTATGACAGTTGAAGCATGATCCAGGTTTCTGATTTGGAGTGCTTCTTCTTGGAGGGGTGGCATCTCTTCTTCTGTAACTTCGGCTGTCAGATGACTCCATATCCTTCCTAGGATACCTTTCTGGAGTTCTCTCTCTTGATTCTCTAGAGGATGAACCAGCTCTTTTATCTTTGTAATTCTTGTAGAATTTCCTATATTTGATGTTTAAGGTGGTGCTCATCTTTTCAAATCTCTTGATCATGAGAGCCATCTGCTCTTTTAGACTCATGTTTGATCCTTCTAAGTCATCTGTATTCAAAGGGGTCTTGCCAGATGAGGTGTTAGCAGCTTTTGTATTAGTTGCTGCCTTGAAAGCTACAGTCTTGGAGGTAGAAGGAGTTGCAGTTGTCTCATCATTTTCTGAATTTTCTTCTCTTTCAAGATCATACTCATGGGCTTTGACATTTTGAAATAAGGTATGAGCTGTCCACTTCTTGATGTCTTGAGTATCCTTGATGATGGTCTTCTTGGGTTTCCACTTCTTGGTTAGAGACAAGGATGAAAATATCTGGAAATATCCCCGATGTATCCTCGATATATCTATTTTTCGAGGTAACCGATATCGATATTGGGAAGAACCGATATTTCCACGATATTTGTAAAAAAAATTTTAAATATCGATAAATATCGGTAGACAATAATAATATCAAGCTTAATATCGGTAAAATATCGAGAAAATATCGGAAAATATCGAAAAAATGTCGATAAATTTCGAAAAATATCGATAAATGTCATACGAAACAACATTGTATATTATATTTTATATAAATTTATCATTGATATAAAATGTATTCAAATTATTTTGTTGATTTTATGTACTAAAGGCTTGTTATTAAATTTTTACAATTTGTAAAATTTATCGATATCGATATATCCGTCGATATTTCCATAAATTTAAGGTCTCGATATTTCCACAGATATCGATATTTTCATCCTTGGTGAGAGAGTCCAAGTTTTTCAAGTTTTTCTCTCTGTTTGTATATTTCTTTCCTAGAGATTCAATCTCATTGATAATCTTGGTAAATCTATTGTCCAGCTGATCAATAGACTCTTCTGGTTGCATCTTGAAGTGTTCAAACTTCTTGACAGATGTTGATAGTTTGCTCTCTTTAATCAGCTTCATTCCTTCACAAAGAAGTGCCAAGGCATCCCACATTTCTTTAGTTGTCTCACAGTCGAGTACTTTTGCAATGTACTCATTAGGGAGAGTTTGCATGATGTAATCTTGAGCAATGTTGTCAAGGTTAGACTGCTTCATCTCTTCGGGAGTGAGGTCTTTCATGGGCTTGGGGGCAATTTCTCCAACAGGGATTTCTAGATCGCCATTTGCAGTATTGACCGCCATGATTGTGATTGGGCCTTCTGTGATCACTGACCACATCTTGTAATGAACTGAGGTGAGATTCTTCCTCATCCTTATCTTCCAATAATCATAGTCTTCCACTAAAAACTTAGGCAATTTACGTATGTTAGCACTCATGCTGTATGAGTTTTCAAAAACAAGTTTTTCAAAAGATGGATCTGTTCAAGAGGACTACAGACAGGCTCCCTCAAGTCTTCTGATAATCTAGAGACAGTAGTCCGATAGAACCACTGCTCTGATACCAATTGTTGGTCCCTGAACGAGTAGTGAATGGGATTAAAGTCTAGAGGGGAGGGGTGAATAGACTTTAAAACTTTTTCAATCAAAAAGTTGGGAACCTCTTCTAATTTCTATGTCGGTTGGACTACAAGTGTGCTGGTCCAGATGACTATAGTGATCTGATGAAGAGGTTTATATGCGGAAGTTAGTAGGCCTATTTATTTAGACTCGTTCTAGTGTTTCTTTTGAAACAACCAATTTGTTAACTTAGTGAAAGACTCAGCTGATGCTGGTTTTGAAAGATATGGCCTTAGTTAAAGATATTTAAAATCACAGTATGCACTATATAATAATATGAACAATAATAAAGTAAAGTGCAGTAAGTAAATAACACCGTCGATTTATAGTGGTTCGGATATACGATCCTACGTCCACTCTCACGTCCTAACGTGATGTTTAATCCCTTTAATTTACCAAAAATTACAAGGGCTTGTCCTTTATAGTCCCAAGGATAGGACTTTGAGATATGAGTAGTCACGTACTGCTGCGGTCTCCACAAGTGATTGGAAGCACTTGCACTTTTACAGTGGTTCAAAAACTTAACCTTATGGCGGGGGTTTTGGGGTTTTTGAATGTATCCAACTAATGGTTCAAGCTTATAAATCGCTTAACCACTATGCCTAAATCAATGGATTTACAGTATGTGTAGGATTCAGGTTCTTTGATTGGATGGGAAATAACTTAAGAGCTAGAAGAGTGTTCTAATGATTTATGGGCTCTTTGAGAACTCTCAACAAAATGTTGCTTTTTGCTTGCTTGCTTGTTTAGCTTTTGTGAATTCTCTCGTCGTATTTCCGTGTTTTGTTATTCCTCATCCTCTTGTATTTATAGGGAGGATTGCAGCAACTAGTCGTTGGAGTTGACTAGCCGTTGGGCAATCTTTCCATGTTTGGTTGATTCCTTGATTCTAGTTGCTTGATTGCTTCAAATCTGGGATCATATCAATCTTCTAAGTATGGTAAGTCTTCGTTTGAATTGTAAGATGACTTTGGAATCAGTCGAGTCCTTGACGAGCTTCTAGTCTTCTGGTCTTCACTTCTAGTCTTCTGGTTAACTCGTCTGGCTATATGTCTTCTGTCTTCTGATATCAGATGAATGTTACTCTTCTGATCTGGAAAATTCTTGAGCTAGCTTAGGCCATCTTCGACTTAGACTCCATCAGCTAAGTAGGTATACAAGCACCTTACTTATCTGGTCTTCAAGGATCTTCTTGTCTTCATGTCTTCTTGAGGTTGTGCATGTAAGCATATACTGTGCTGATCAGCTGAGATCAATACAGCTGATCACACAAGACTAGTCTAAGTTGTTCTATACAAAGTCAGCTGATCATACTACATTTATAAACTTTAATTGTTTTGGCCATCAAAACTATTCTAACATCAATTTGGGGCTTAGGGTGAATTTATATCCCAACAAGACCTGATTCTGCTTTAAGACCTGGGCCTTTTCAGCCATCGCTGCCTTCCTCCCCAAAGTGGCCTCCTGAAGCTCTGCCTCGACCAACTCCTTCTTAACCTTCTCCTGCTCTACCTGGCTGCGGAGATCCTCATGAAGTCGAAGAGGCTGAAGGGCTTGGTCGAAAACATCAGAGTAGAGAAGACCGAACTACACAAGTTCATAAAGTGATAAAGAAAGTCAGGAGACCCATCCCACTCTTCGCAGACTATATAATGAAATGTACGGTAAAGACTTACTTGGGAAAAGTTGTGAGTTGTGTACACCATCCTTTCCTCCAAGGTTAAGGTGCAAAAAGCTTTGACAGCCGGCACAGGGACATGGCGCTCCATAAAGGTGGTGAATCGCTCGATACTGATGTCATCTGTAGCTTCTAGATCAATGGTCTCTGATGGGACGGCGGAGAATTTGCCCTTATACTTCTTCTTTTTCGAGACCCCAGAAGTGGGGAGTCCGGAACTAAAAGCAGCTTTCCCTGTAGAGGACCTCATCCGTTTTGCAACCGAGGGCTTCACTGGAGAAGGGGGAATATGAGCCTTTGAAGAACTTTCAGGAGCAGGAGGTTTGTTCACCATAGAGAGGGGAGTAGCGTCTCTGGAAATCTGGGATAACCAACTCATAGCTACAGTAAAAAAGTAAAAATATCAGAAGCCGTAAAGACACAAACACAGAAGGTAGCGACAGGGGAAGGAAATGATATTACCATCATCCGGGCCTAAGGGATAATCAGTGCGACCGAAACCAAAATGAGATAAAGCCCTAGGATTCTTACATATGCCCATCACATCAAAATACCCGTGAAGGATTACATGCTTATTCAAATTTTCCATTACGGCCAGGTTAAGAGGGGAACAAACAGTGAGAGGAGGACAGGGTACCCCAGGATTCTCATAGATCCACTTTTCATAAGGAAAATCCCAGGAAGAGGGACTAGTAACGAAGAAGTAATAGTCCCTCCACTCCTGAACCCCTTCGTGGAGTTTTTCCATGAATTTCCCAGTCCTAGAGGTATGACCGCAAATGTAGAAAAACCCATCCGCAAACTTGCACATATATTGAGTCAAAAAGAGTTGGGCAGAGGGCTCTCCACCATTCCCTTTAACCAAAATGTAAAACCCTATCATTGCCCGGATAGCGTTCGGGGTGAATTGGTTAATGGGTATGCGAAGGTAAGAGGCAATTTTGGCAAGGTAAGGGTTAACGGGAAAGCGAAGGCCAGCCTTTAGTTGAGCTTCCCAAAAAGCTAAGCTCATAGGGCCAGCGAAATTAGGGCGTTCTTTCGGTTGAGCAGCCCTAACTAGATAGTCCGCCGGAAAAATTCCAGAACGGACAAAGGCAGCTACCCGCTCTTTCGCGAGGGCGGAGGAAGTGGATATTCTATTTTTTAAGGCGGGTGTAGTTTCGGGAAATAAAGGGACCGAGTTGGAAGAGGAGTCAGATTCCCCCATGGAAACCCGTCCGACGAAGGTCTGGAAGAAGTGGACATGAAGACAAAATAAAAGAAAAGGGAGAAACGGAGAAGGGTACCTGAAATGAAGGCACCACTTGAATGTAAACGGTTTGCCGATGAACGTGCTAGTGGGGGAGTTGATCGCGGAAACTAAAGGAGAATACCAGAGAAGAAACCTGAGAAGAATCGAGAGAACTAAAAAGGAGAAGTTTTACCGATGTGGGGAAATTTTAAATTTGGAGGTTATGATGGCTAATTGAAAGCGGTGGGAAAAAATCGAGAAGGATTGAAGCCAGAACTCGATGAGAGCGCGCGTGGGCAAAAAAGGACTGCGAATTATCTTGTCCTCTGAAAGTGCGTAAGATAAAGGTAGGAGTAAGAATCGAGACGAAGTGAGAGCAAAAAGGTGAAGAATTTATTAATTAGTGGCAGATGATAAATCCGAGATTTGATTAAACCCCTTTATTAGAAGAGAGAAGAGTATATTTTTTCGCCAGAATGATATAGTATACCCTATCAAGTTGAAGAATGATGGTGACCAATGTAGGGAAATATTCCGCTTAATTTGTCTTATCTTCTTTTACTACTCTCATAAATTACGAACATTTTACGAGAGTAGGGGGAGTAGTTGATGCGGCTAAAATATGTTGTTTCCTAAATAACGACGCGTGGATGAAAGATGAATTAGACCCGTTTACTATGAATGATGATTCTAAAGAGAAGATTAATACACCCCTGAGGATAAAGAAGGGGGCAGGCCCAAACTCGAGGTCCAGCCCATATCCTTGAACCGATTACTCTCGACCCAGATACCCCTAGCCCGAATATCCTTGGGCCAAATATCCTTAGCCCAAGAAGGGGCTAGAGGGAGGACCAAGTCTTAAGGAGCGATTGAGAGATAAGGGGGAGAAAGATTCTCCTTTCTCCCAAAGAAACCGGCAGGTATTTAAACAGGTTAGACTTACTATTTTGACTACTTTTTTCATACTAAGAAAGCAAATTTACGTTTTACTCGAAATATACAGAAAACCCAAAGAGAAACCATACGATTCTTGCGAGAATTTCCCTTGATTCTTAGGGAAATTCCTCTTTAATCCTCCCGAGAAAACTTTTGACTTGAGCGTCGGAGATTCCACGCCGGAATGCCCTCCGGCGTGTTTTTGCAGGTCTTTTGGGAGCTAAAAGAAGGATCACTCGTGAGAAAGCTTGCAGGAAAGTGACGATTTAAGCCCACAACCGCCATAATCCGGATAAGGATATTCGATATCCTTCATCATTACTTTTTGACGCAATAAATAGTTACAGTAATTAGGAAACCTTTGGTTTCAAGTTTGACAATTAGGAATTCTAAATTTATTATTTCAATGATTTAATTAAAAAAGCTTCATTAGAAGTTGAAGTTGTTCATGATTTTAGATTTAAGTTAAGGATCTATATTTTATATCTTCAAGTCCAGTATATTAGTATGATATTTTAATAAAATTATGAGTAATTATTTACGTATATGTTTAAGACTCGACACTTAATTATTTTTAGGTTGCAAGGGATCCGCTCCATAGAGCTTCATTTATTTTGCTACGAGTGCTATCAAGGTTTAAGGTGTAGTTTACTTGTCTCTATTAAATGTTGTGTATGAATGAAGTGATTATATGTTGCATGCATGACATGAGAAATACATTATATTACATGATAAGAAGTGCACAAGAAAGAAAAGAACTCGGGACTGAAAATAGGTCTTTGAGAGGGACCCAGTGGGATTTAAAATAGATCCTTGAAAAAACCGTGAAACCATAATGAAGAAAAGTGCATACATGACATTATATGAAGTACGTGTTTATAAGTCGTTATTCATTTTAACACTTTCAGGTTTATGAGTTGATGGCGGGAAGAGGCAATGGATGTCAATTAAGCTCATTACATTTTATTTTAAGAATTTGATGAACTAGTTTATTTAAATTTCCAGTGTTTCAATAGTGAGACATCTTATGAGATAACCAAGTTTGGTACAATTTATATTTGGGAGACATTATTTATTGTATTTCTCAAGGTTGCTTTGGAACCTTTATGGCTGGCTACCTCCAGAACCTTCATGTATTTCTCGAATCACATGACCCCCCCCCCTCGTTCTTTGAGAGGCATCTCAAGTATGGATTGGTGAATGACTTCTTGTACAATCGTCCACCTACAAGACAATATCTCAATCTCATTAGTTTTACCTTTCTGGAATTTCCAGGAGTTGGCTCAGCTATCAATGCTCTAGGATTCCTCTTCTTCAATCCTCTTCAAGGTTCAGGTCTAGTGACCTTCAATCTTCAATATTATGACATCCAGCACCCGTCAGGGACGTGGAGTGGTCCTCGTGCCAAATTCGTGGCTTCTTTGCCATCGAGCTTTTCTTGTGAAACTTTATCATGTTCTCTCAATTCAATCATGGTTATCACAACCTAAAACATTTTATCAAAATGCTCAAAATACTTAGCTCTGTTGTTAGAAGTCCGGAACTTCAATTTCCCAGCAAATTGGATCTCTAACCCCTGAGGGTCAACCAACACAATACCAACTCCATATCCAGTCATGGACACAAATCCATCCACAAATATCTTATATTCTTAGATGTCGTCGAGCCTGGTGATTTATTGGATGAAATCCGACAAGGCTTGAGCTTTAATAGCCTTTCGGAGCTCAAGATAAACATTGCACTCTTGTAATTCTATGGTCCATTTGACCATCTGTCCAGATAAATATGCTCTACCAATTACCTGCCTCAAAGGGTAATTAGTGTGAACAATAATATTATATGACAAAAAATAAGGGCATAATCTTCGAGTTGTAATCAGCACAGCCAAGGCAACCTTCTCAACTTTTGGATATCGGATCTCAGCGCCCTGGGGATGACTTAGTCAACTTCAGCAGCTGGGCTCGGTGGAGCTTCAGCTCCTCAAATGCTTTCTGGCATTATTCGTCCCGCTTGAATCTGGATCATATGTGTAAGATCCTATTTGAAGTTCTTCTCGTGTTCGGTTTTCAAGCCTCGAACACTCATCTTTCTTCCATAATCATCTGGATCATGCCCCATTTCGGGACCTGGGAATACTGGTCCTCAGTTTCTACTCGAGGCTCTCTCCTCTTGTCCTCAGGTTTCTTTTTAGGTTCTTTCCTGGACCTCGGATTTCTTGAGTGTTTTAGCATTGAACACCTTAATAAGTATTTGGTGATCCACTTGGATCTCGAGTGGGGTGAGGGAATTCTATTTTCCCTCAACTCATAATTCTAGGAGGAAACTCAATCCACCACATTTGAGCTTATTCAGGTGTTCTCTCTCAGCCTAGATAAGCTCAATCTTTGACATTCAATAATCAAGTTTACCTAGAAGCCTTTCAGGACCTGGACAAGCTTAATCTGAATTCACATCTAGAATATCGAGGCATGTCAATCATACATAATTCATAGATAAGTATGTTAGCCCCACATTCTGAAATCATGAATCATTATCAATCCTTAATCATGGATTCTAGAGCATATAGTAACCACATAAACTCAACGTGCGACTCATGCTCTCTAGTATCTCAAGTCAATCTCAATTTCTAACATCACATCTAGAGCGTCTAGACATAATAATCATGTAAAAGCAGGAGGGTAATACTTGATTTAGGGAAAACAAAGTATGATATGCATATCAATCTCATAATGACATAATTCAGGTATATCAAACCCATTTTGACATGCTCACAGTCTACTCAAATTAGCATAAAAGATCTAACCTCTCTTAGCTTTATCAAATATTGCCACTAACCGGTGGTATCGATGTACTCGTTATTTGGGGGTCAACCCCATAGCAGGCTGAGTATCATAATCCATCTACTCGTCTGGTTCTCCATAGTTCTATGCTCTTTCGAGCTCCTCCAGGACCTGGACCTGGACCTCTAGGTCCTAGCCAATTGGTGTTCTTATCTCTAGTGGACCTCGGGGTCCTGGATACTCGCTCTGTATCTTCTAATCTGAATCTTGGACATCGAGGTCCTGGATACTCGTTTCATATTTTCTAATCTGAATCCTGGACCTCGAGGTCCTGGACACTCGTTTCATATCTTCTAATCTAAATCCTAGACCTCGGGGTCCTAGACATTCTGCATCATTATTCTTATATTCGGATCAAGCCTAGAGAGTTTCTAGAGAAACTTTCATATTATGCTTAGACCCAGCCTCTGAACAGATATGCAGACCTCCAGGTCTACTCACACATCAATTCCTGAACCATGCCTGCAAAATGTTCGCCAAAAAAGGTCTTCCAACATAGGCTCTCAAGTGGTCATGTAAGAATCATAAACATCAATCATATAATTCAACTATGAAACAATCAAAAAATATAGATCAAGCCTCTCTATGATCTCAAACCTCAAACCTGGATTCCTTCTAGGACCTCCAGCCTCAACAACATGATTAATTTCTCTAATCTCAATTCTCAATCGTGGATCAGCTTCTTTGATCCTCGACCTCTTATTCAGTAAGCAATATCAGTCTCAACGGTAGCCTTTTAAACGTATTCCTGGAAAATTTTCAACAGGAACAACTAATCTGGGCTATATCTCAAACAACATGCTCAAGTGAGATTGTCAATAGCATAACCATATCAATAGCTTGTTAAAGGAATTCTATTTTCCCTCAACTCATGATTCTAGGAGGAAACTCAATCCACCACATTTGAGCTTATTCAGGTGTTCTCTCTCAGCCTAGATAAGCTCAATCTTTGACATTCAATAATCAAGTTTACCCAGAAGCTTTTCAGGACCTGGACAAGTGTAATCTGAATTCACATCTAGAATATCAAGGCATGTCAATCATACATAATTCATAGATAAGTATGTTAGCCCCACATTCTGAAATTATGAATCATTATCAATCCTTAATCATGGATTCTAGAGCATATAGTAACCACATAAACTCAACGTGCGACTCATGCTCTCTAGTATCTCAAGTCAATCTCAATTTCTAACATCACATCTAGAGCGTCTAGACATAATAATCATGTAAAAGCAGGAGGGTAATACTTGATTTAGGGAAAACAAAGTATGATATGCATATCAATCTCATAATGACATAATTTAGGTATATCAAACCCATTTTGACATGCTCACAGTCTACTCAAATTAGCATAAAAGATCTAACCTCTCTTAGCTTTATCAAATATTGCACTAACCGGTGGTATCGATGTACTCGTTATTTGGGGGTCAACCCCATAGCAGGCTGAGTATCATAATCCATCTACTCGTCTGGTTCTCCATAGTTCTATGCTCTTTCGAGCTCCTCCAGGACCTGGACCTCTAGGTCCTAGCCAATTGGTGTTCTTATCTCTAGTGGACCTCGGGGTCCTAGATACTCGCTCTGTATCTTCTAATCTGAATCTTGGACATCGAGGTCCTGGATACTCGTTTCATATTTTCTAATCTGAATCCTGGACCTCGAGGTCCTGGACACTCGTTTCATATCTTCTAATCTAAATCCTGGACCTCGGGGTCCTAGACATTCTGCATCATTATTCTTATATTCGGATCAAGCCTAGAGAGCTTCTAGAGAAACTTTCATATTATGCTTAGACCCAGCCTCTGAACAGATATGCAGACCTCCATGTCTACTCACACATCAATTCCTGAACCATGCCTGCAAAATGTTCGCCTAAAAAGGTCTTCCAACATAGGCTCTCAAGTGGTCATGTAAGAATCATAAACATCAATCATATAATTCAACTATGAAACAATCAAAAAATATAGATCAAACCTGGATTCCTTCTAGGACCTCCAGCCTCAGCAACATGATTAATTTCTCTAATCTCAATTCTCAATCGTGGATCAGCTTCTTTGATCCTCGACCTCTTATTCAGTAAGAAATATCAGTCTCAACGATAGCCTTTTAAACGTATTCCTGGAAAATTTTCAACAGGAATAACTAATCTGGGCTATATCTCAAACAACATGCTCAAGTGAGATTGTCAATAACATAACAATATCAATAGCTTGTTAAAGTAATTATTCACACATAATTAAAATGAGAAAGATAAATCATATCTTAGTGGATTATCATTCATCATGCTCGTGTCCTCACGAGCTCTGAAATTCTTCTCGGATCTTAACTCGGGTACATCTAACTATGGAGTTCCCATAGGCGAGCTATTTTCTCTTTGGTCATGATTGGTGGCTAATATGCACCTCCTCTTCCTTCGCAGGGATACACATGATGGGATGAGTTGGAGGGCATTCCTCATTCACTCTCTAATCGGGGTGTTGTGGAACTGGATCTCCAGCTCCTAGAAGGACCATCATCTCCTGGTTCTTCGTACATCATCTTTCTTTTCAAAGGTGGTCGACCTTGATACCGGTTCTGGGAGGCCTCCTCTTTCTTGGTCTACTTGTCCTCAAGCTCTCTCCTCTTATGCCCTCAAGGGCTTCGGTCAGTTGCTTTAAAGGTGCTCCAGCCTCGGTGCGGGGGAATATCATCTCGGGATGATCTCTCATGACCACTAGCACTTTTGCAGGCTCGAGCCTTTAAAGGTGTGTATTTCTCGAACCTTTATTTGGTTTTGATCTTATTCCTCCAGAGCCTCTAGCATTTTCAGCGTCTTTAGCCCTTTCAGCACATTTAACACTTTTGGACGGTTCTGAACATAATCTCTTTATTAGGGGGTTTTTCCTCTTCTCTCTCTCCCTGGCCTCCAACGTCTCTCGAACGGGCTTGAGAGGTTCTGGGTCCTCGATTACCTTCAACTTCTGCAGCTCACGAGGGCACCGGGTGTGCCGACACTCCTTAAGCGGCCACCATTCTCTTTATGGCTCGTGCAACCAACGCATTCAACTACTCAGTGGTCACGATCATCATCTCATCACCCGTAGCACCAGGGGTGCTTTGTCTCTCAGTTCATCTCTAGGCACACTAGATGTACTAGAAGCATCTCCAGCCGTAACGGGGGCAGTTCCTCCAGCCTCTCCTGGCAAAGCTTGAGGTCCTACAGGTGTAGGGGACGAAGTCACCTCCAAAGGTGTGCTCCTGCCCGTAGTGACGCCTGTAGCAGCAATATGTGGAGAATGTGCGGATGCATGACCTTTTCCTCGACTCACAGGTGGACCCACCAACGATGCTGGTGGAGAAATTGGCGGCGTGACTCCCCCACATGTCGGGGTTCCAGTTTCAGTTGGAGTGGTGGGTGGCGGCACCCCTCTCCCATCTTTCATTTGTTGGGGAGTCTCTCGTTCACCTCCCATAATCGACAATCAAATTTTTCACGCCTTAGTTCAATATTTCCCACAGACGGCGCCAATTGATGCGTCAAAAAAGAACGCACAACGATTAATAATCTTGCACCTAGGATTCGGCGATCACAGGCTGGATTATAGTTGAGCCCTTCGTCTCCAAAAGACTTCGATACCTGCAAAAAACCCGCCGGAGAGATCTCCAGCGCGGGTCCTCCGACGCTCAAGTCAGAACCGGCGATCTCAAGGAAAAAGTAAAGGGCGATCTATCTCGGATAAAGCCCCTCGATAATATCAATTCAATATTCCTGTTTCTCAGGAGTAATTCATGTTTATTTCAGCTTATATCAGTGCGCCTGAAAGCATGTCAATGAACTTTCTAATGGATAAGTGTATCAGAATATTAGGTTTTTATTTATCAAGTTGGATACCATAAATAACCCGCGAAAGGGCGTATAAATAGTACCTTTGGGGAAGGGTTATTCACTTCCCCTCTTTCTCTCAACTGCCAAAGTATTGGGCTTAAGCCCAAGGCCAAATCTGCCTCCACTAGCTCGTCCGAGCTCCGAGAAAAGTGGGATACGTGTGATGTCTCCACACATCCCTTACCCACGAAGTGGCGTCCATGCTTGATGCGCACGTGCCGCGATTTGAATCTCCAGGACCTGGAGGTACTCGAGAACCTCCAGGTTTGAACTCCGGAAATATGGGTCCAAGCCCAACAATTCCCCTAAGAAGGTGGAAAGCTCATGACATATTAGTCTCAGGGCCGATTCTCATCTTCATCTGGCCCATTGGTCTCATTCTCTGTGGGTTTGGGCCTGAACTAGGCTCAATCCATCACCTCAAAGGTCCATCATCAATATATCAATAATTGTCATCATAATAATCGATATAAGTAAATGAATAATTACGTAATCATATCCAAACTTCATTGGATATAACTCATCCGGATGCCACATGTCATTTCCTCATAGGACGACACATTTTGTCCACATCAGGCATAAACACACAAAGATCAAGACAAATGGGTTGGATTAGCCCCAAGGAGAACAAGTCAGAAGCCCTTCCACCTTTATAGAAGGGCAGTTGGGCCAGAATCTGGATTCTCGCTATTCAGACGTGGAGGGCTAGAGCACCTCCAAGTCCTCGAGGTTTGAAATCCCGAAACTTGCGCCCCTAGCTTTGACCATACTTTGCAGGTGACTAGTAGGCGAGATTATCTCGCCACTCCCCCTATTTTCGAATTTCAGGTGCGTGAATAAGGAGAAGGAGGTTGTGGGCTTAGCCCACAAAGTGTGAAGTTGAGGAAAAAGGGGAAGTGGATAACCCTTCCCCAAAAAGGTACTTTTTAAGGTTTTTACTTGCCATTTCTGGAATAAGAACGATTAAAACACTTAACCAACACTAATATACAGTCTTCCATCGGAAAAGTGCCTTGACATTCTTTCCGGCGAAGCTGTAAGAGCTGCACTAAAGCTGAAACACCTCGAAATCATGTTTATCAAGCTGTTTTACATGAGGATTCTTCCTCGACAACCATTCTTCGATCATATTTCTGACTTGAGCGTCGGAGGCCCAACGCTGGGGACCTCTCCGGTAGGGTTTGTACAGGTCTTCGAGGTCATTTGGGAACGAGAAGTGCGGATATTATTTTTTGACACATCAACTGGCGCCGTCTGTGGGAATTTGAGTTAAAACATGAGGTCTTTATTATAATTTGATTGCTACCATATTTGAATATGGTGAGGAATTAATTAATTGTCGATTGTAAGGGAAATACCCTCATCGGAAGAGGTGAGATTGACTAAGAGGTCTAAAATAAAACCATTAGAAGGAAAAACCCCCTGACAAAGAGATTACGTTCAGAACCGTCCAAAAGTGTTAAATGTGCTGAAAGGGCTGAAGGCGCTGAAAGTGTTGGAGGTTCTGGAGAAGTAAGATCAAGACCATTAAAAGGTTACTTCTTCGTAAAAAAACACGATTTTATTTTACAATTATATCATATAACGATTTGTTGATAAATTTTTTTTTTATATACAAGAATAGTATCTTTTATCATTGTTGGAGTATAATTTTATTTTTAATGGAACACCTTTAATTTTTTTGGGAGGTAACAAATTGATTTTGAGTGAATTAATTGGTTTGGAGCAAGATAACATTTTTTTTTTTATGGGGAGAACTCATATTTTTTTTCTTTTGCAAAGAACTCTTTTTTTAATAGAAGAGAGATAATGACCAATAAAAATGTATGGAATATAAAAGAAAAAAAAAACCTAAAATCATAAGCTCACAAGTCGAGCCAGAGGCCTGAGTGCCGTTAAAACCTTGCCTGTAAAAATCCTCCTTAGGAACAAAACCCAGTCGAAGGAAAAAGGTAAACTCCTCTAACAATCAATGTCTATAAAAGACGGTATACAAATCTTTATGGAAGATAGTAAGTAAGAAATCTGGAGGATAGCCCCTCCCAATGCAGTTGATCTTCGTCTTGGCAATTGCGTCAGCCGCATGGTTGGCCTCTCTAAAACTGTGAGAATACCGAATGTGCATGTCTGTGGTAAGAGGATGAACCTAACTCCAGAGACCCTACAAACGCCAAGGGACAGAAGGAGTAGAACTCATGAAAGTGTTAATTGTCAGACTAGAGTCCGACTCGATCCATAAGAACTGCCACCCTTGGGCATGGGCATACTGAATAGCAATGAGTGCCGCTGCTTACTCCGCCTCAAAAGGAATACCCTAACCAACCTCTTGGGCAATAGCCGCAACAAAGAACCCCCTGAAGTTCCTAAACACTGCCCCTGCATGCAAACTACCTGGAGAGGATGTTGCACTTCCGTCTGTGTTGATCTTGTACCAATCCGGATCTAGGGGGATCCATCTAACAGACAAACCCTTTCGAGTCGGCTTGTGCCTGCCCAAAACACAAATAGACCTGGCAATCAAGAGATCCCGAACTGATCCGTCAGCATAACCCCAAGAGATGCTATTGGCTTCTCTAATACCAGCAACGATTTCCGCCATACATCGTTTGACTGTGGGGGATAATGATGTGGCATGATGATGTGTCCTTTTTTTTTAATACACACCCCACTTTATCGTTTTCAAAAGATAAAGGATTAAAATTGGATAAAAAATGATTGAAATTGAAAGTTTTAAACATGAATGACGTATTTTGTAAAGTTGAAACTTAAATGATTTATTTTGGAATGTCTCAAACTTACGGGATCAAAAAAAAAAATTCCTCACAATATTGCGTACATGCAATATTGACCAATTAAGTCAATTGGGCTTGAAATATAGAGTAATTAAGTCAATGGGCTAGAAATATATGTTATTGGGCCACCATTAATTCATTTGGGTTAATTCTTAATCTATTTGTCAACTGACCCGCTTGTGTTTTAATTTTGACCGGAATACTTAACCCGTTTCTGTGATTTTTTTTATTTTTTTTTTATTGTCGAACGTTGGTTTTATTTTTGTCTTTTCGAATTGTTTTCTTCTAGTTCGACTTCTCTTTCATATCTTTCAAGCGGTTGATGATTTCACTTTTTTTTATGTAGTAATTCAAATTGTAATATGTAGTAACACACATTATTTTATGTAGTAATAACACAAACTATTTTATATAGTAATACAAATTATTTTATTTGGTAACACAATTTTTTCTTGTGTTTTTGTTGATGTAGTAACTCACATTATAATATGTAGTAAAATATATTATCGCATGTAGTAAACACTTACACAATAACCATATTGTAATATAGATTGTTTTATTGCAAGATTATGCAAAGATATTAGATCATTTGATAATGTTACATATAGTAACAAACACTTTTCAGTGTAGTAAGTCAAACTGTAGTATGTAGTAACATATAGTTTTTTATGTAGTTAAACACATTATTACATGTAGTAATAAGACAAACTATTTTATATAGTAATACATATTCTTTTATGTAGTAAAACATTTTTTTTTCCTAATGTTTTTGTTGATGTAGTAACTCACATTATAATATGTAGTAACATATATTATTGCATTTAGTAATACAAAATAACCTTGACTCATAATAATTATTAAAGATGTTCAAAGAAATATAAAATATTTAAAGATTAAGTCCGTCGTAAATTGTAGCGTTTGGGCATCAATCGGTGGCTGGAATGGGGACACCATGAAAGTAAGCAACGTTTGAGAATATGATGTCAATTGTGATTCGCGATTGTAAAACGTTTATAGGAAATAGGGCAATATGTGAAATTATAGACAAAGGACGGCTAAGGAAGATAGCCTGGGTGGAGTAGCTCAAACCAGGAGGTCGGTTGTGGCCTGGGATGGCCGAAAACTGCCCGAAGAAGATGACCGGGTACAGTTTCTGTCAGTGAGTGTATTTATCAAAAATGTGGGTGTGAATTGGGCGGTCAGTGGATGTATTTATCAAACATCGTGGGTGTGAATTAGGCTGTCAGTGGGTGTATCTAAAAAACGTGGATGTGAATTGGATTGAAATGCATATATGCAATATTTCACACAAGATCTCCCCATTATTATTCGATAAAATGGGTTGCACAAATCAACGCTTCCTTCAGTGAAACAACCAAGAGCATGACTTTTTGAGAAAGAGGTTAGCGATTTCAATTTTTTGGTACACGAAAATTATGTTTCTATGGTTGGACACATGTTTAAAAAAAAGTAGATAAATTAAAAGTGTCGTGGGGTTGTTATGAGGTAAAAATAAAATCATTGTTTCCATTGAAAAAATGAGCATATTTTTTGTGGACAGACAAATAAAAAAAGTGAGCATACTTTTGATGAACGAAGTAAAACAGAGGGTATTAGATTGTGAAGGAGGGGTTTTTTTGGATAGAAAATAACTTAGATTTTGGGAGAGTTCCTCCTCTCCCACATTCCACTGTAGATTAGTATTGCTTTAATTATTTTTTTATTTTTTAGATAGATTTTAATTTAGTAATACATTTTGTTGAAAAGATTCAAGAACTCAAGCATTATAGGTGATATATTTCTTTAATTTAAAGTTTTGTTGTTTATCTCTCATTAAATTTTATTTTATTTGTTGATTTAGATATGGGATTCACACATTATGAGACACTATTACACAATTTACAAATAGTAGTTTGGTGTTCTTGTTTTATTGCAATTTCAATAGATGGATTAGATTAAATTGAAGTTTATTTGCATTTCAAGTGAGGATTATCATTTGGCTTAGTAAGAACTAAGAACTTCAAGATTATAGTTAACTAGCATTAGACCCGCGTATTACGCGGTTTAAATTATTTTTTGGGTTACACTCTTGTGTACCATTTACATGTATGTAACTGGATTAAATAACCCACTCATTTAATATATCCAATTCAATAACACATGACCAATTTATTATATACAATCCAATAACTCATTACAAATAACACATGACCATGTACTATATTAATTTAACACATAGATTTTTTGGGACTTTATTTTACTTCAATTAATTTTTTATTTTTTTTATAATTAAAAAATAATACTCAATTAATTTTTTTACATTTTATTATATTTCTCTTTTTAATATTATTTTTTAAATTTATTTTTCTTTCTATTTATCATTTGTGTTTCAAATAATATTTTTTTTCACGTACTTTCTTTTTATGAGACAAATAATTATTCTAAAATTTTAAAATTTATTAAGAAAATTTTAAAAATAATATTAATTGTTTTTTTAAAATATTAAATATTATAATAATAATTTATTTTAAAAAATAAAACTCTCATCTCTTTTAGCTCCAAGTGTTCAATTCTATTGGTAATATTTTACTTTAATTAATTGGTGTATAATATTCATCTTATCCTTTCAAAATTTTACTTCATTCCTTACAAATTTTACTTCGTTTTACATTGTTTAATTATTATTTTCATTCGAACTTTCATTTTTTAATCACTTTATTTTAGTTTTTTATATATAATAATTTTTAGTTTATAAGTGTTATGATAACAATTGATAAGTATTATGGTGTATTATTAGTTAATATGCAGTACTGTACGTATTAGTTCATATACAGTATAATACTCCCTCCGTCCCATACTTGAAGCTACAAACTAAATTGGCACGGGTTTTAATAAATGAGTTGTTTATTAGTATTGTGTAAGATAAAGTGGGGGTAATAAAGACTTTTCAACTTTATAAATAGTATAATAAAGTTACTTTTTAGTGTAATAAAGTAGTGGCATTTGTTGTAATATTGTGATGTTTTAAGGGGAGTGTTTAAAAGTGTTTTTACTATTTTAGGTAATGTTGCTTCAATTATGGGACGCCCAAAATGGTAAAATGTAGCTTCAAGTATGGGAGTATTAGTTTATATTAGCTTCGAGGGAGTATTAGTTTATATTGGTACAAGTTCTAATGTTTTCGAGTTTCGAGTTCATATACTTTATAGTACTAATTCAAATATAGTATAGTATTAGTTCACATGTTGTATAGTATTAGTTCACATACTCTATGGTACTAGTTCAAATATAGTATAGTATTAGTTCACATATTTTATAGTATTAGTTCACATACTCTATGGTACTAGTTCAAATATAGTATAGTATTAATTCACATATTGTATAGTATTAGTTCATATATTAAATAATATTTGTATACCCACATTAATCTCTAGTACTATATAATATATTAACTAGTACTATACCATAGGCGTACTAATACTATATCGTATTTAAACTAATATTATATTTAATAAAAAATACATAACTTAACGCATTCATAATTCAAGGCATACCATGCAAATTAATACATCAATATTAAAATATTGATATTAAGTAACTAGTAAGAAGAACAAAAGTGAGAATTAATCACACTGAAAACACAATTCAATTAATAGATACGTTCACACTCAATAAACATATGAATGCATCAACTCGGCGATGACCACAAAGTAAATAATAAAGCTGATGCAATATTATGCTCGTTTCTTCCCCAATTCTCCACTCATTTAAGTTTCTAAATATAAATTTTATTTTTCAATTAGATTATGTTATTAATTAGTTTTAAAATATAATCTACAATTATAAAAAAAATTGTAACAAACTAGATATCATTGTAGAAATAATGAAAACATAACAAAATAATCTTAGTTATTATAAATCAGATTAAAACTAGAGAGTGAGCATGTCATATTCATACATTTATACCCAAATTAGAAAAGAAATTGAATATTTTTAGTTTAGTTTTTTTTTTCGCTTTTTTTTTTTTTTTTTTTTTTGTATTTTTTTCCTAAATTTTGGTCATTTAAAAAAAACTGAAATTTTTATTTCATAATTTTATTTTTGAGTTTCATATATATTATTTACTAGTGCAAAACCCACGAATTTCGTGGGGATTGTAAAAAAATTATAAAAGAAAATGATAAAAAGAATCGAGAAAAAAAAGAGGGAGATAGAAATTTGTATAAGAAAATTTAGGAGATTGAGAGAAAAGGAAGGGAGGGGAGAGAGAAAAATTGAAAAACTGAAAAAAAAAAAATAATAATAATAATAATAAAATATTGAGAATACCTATAAAAAGGGAGAGAGAGAGAGAAGAGAGAAGAGAGAGGAGAGAGGAGAGAGGAGAGATGAGAGATGAGAATTGAAAAAAACTGTAAAACAAAATAATTGTAAATCGTGAGAAAATTAGAATTGGAGAAAAGTGAGATGTCACGTAGGAGAGAAGAAGATTCATAAATAGTATATAAGGGTAGATATTCCTTATGCTTTTATATTTATTTTATGAAAGTTAAAAAAATAGAATAATATTTGACTTTCGTGGTGATTCATTGGTGACACGATAGTCGGTGTATAATTATAATTTTAATGAGTTATATTTTAATTTAATTGATAAAATGGTAATATAGTATTTTACATATATTTTTCTTTTAAAAAAATTGGGGGTGAAATTAATAAAAAATAAGGTAAATAACTAATAATAAAAAATTGGATTTAGTTACATGTATGTAACTTGTACATATAAGTGTCTAAAAGAAGGGAGTGTGCACTTATTAAAAAAGGAGTGTAAATAGTCAAGAGTGTGGATTTATTAAAAAATGAGTGTAAACAGCCAGTTACATACATGTACACATAAGTATGTGCCTTATTTTTTTATTTTTTTTATTAAATAGGAATTTAAAATTTTGTTGTTTTATTTAAAAATTAAAAATAATAATATTAATAGCAATAGAGATTACATCTTATATATATTTAATAGAATAAAAATGTATGATTTTATTAATAAAAAAAACTAAATATACAAAATTTGGAAACTTATTTGCACATAACATTTATTGTTTGTTTACACATTTTTCATTTGAATTGAGACAAAAAAATTCAATACACTCTTACTCTTGACTATAAACTTTAGAGTGTGTTTGTTTTGGGACTCACCCTCCGAACGTGGAACGTAACGTCCCACGTCCTAGTTCTACTTCGGGATTTCACATCCGAATTTCTACATCCAACTTCATCCACCCGTAAAAATACTTATACATTTTACTATTACATCCCATTCAACTACTCTTACACAATTTAATTTGACATAAAATTACATCCCATCCTATTCAAAACATCCTACTCAAAATCTCAAAACAAACACACAATTACTATTCATCAGGATTTCCCCATCCTACATAATTCCTAAACAAACATCCCAGAGACTACAACGTATCACTGTCCATATTACACAATGATGATGTATTACATATTGTGGCATAGTTTGATGCACTTTTAGGAGGAACATATTCATTAGAATTATTACCTGATTCAATTTTT
Organism: Galeopsis tetrahit; assembly: GCA_963675135.1. Taxonomy (NCBI): domain Eukaryota; kingdom Viridiplantae; phylum Streptophyta; class Magnoliopsida; order Lamiales; family Lamiaceae; genus Galeopsis; species Galeopsis tetrahit. Next base: position 54,658,600 of record OY776125.1, read on the forward strand.
GTTATTTTTTAGAGGAGTAGGGATACATGAAAATTGCAAAATATTAAAATCATTCCATGCTTAAAAATAACTTATTAGATTAATAGTCATAGAATTTTAGGCGAATGAAAAACAAAGAATATAACAAATTAATGCAAGAGAGTATGGATATTGAGATAAAGTTTGTAAAATTATTACATGAAAATGGCAAAAAAGAGTAATCAAATAATACAAAAAAAATGTTGGTGAATTGTGAGTCGGCACTTATGGTTGCATCCAAATATTATTCCCAAACAAAATCTAAGCCAGTATTGAGTTCATTGCACCTATATGACACACATTTAATAATTGTAAAGAATGATTTTCAATCTAAAAAAGAATTGTTATACATAAGATTTCGTTACTTATGATACCAATACATCATAGTTCATACATGCAATGTTAGAGGAGGTGACGATGTAGTAGATTCGACAATAATCTTAGTCCAAGTCAATGATAAGAAAACTTACAACTATAAATATTTCAAAATCAAAATTTGCAATATGACGAATACTTTTTCGGAAGAATTTGAACCCTGCAAATGAATATCAATTAATGACTTGAATAAAGGGAAGAAGATGAAAAAAAAATGTTAATGTTGACATTAAACATATATAGATAAAGAAGGGTTAAAACAATAAAATAATTTAAAAGCTAAAATTAATACACCGTAGAAAAAATAGCTAGCATATATATAGTATCAAATTAAGACACTCATTACACGTTTAAGGAACTTGAAAGTTTTAATGATGGATAAAGTCTAGAGATGTAAATCTAGTAAAAATGCTACTCCATTAAAGTGTGAAAATAGTTTTATGATTATTTTTTTTTTGGTCGGTATGAAAATAGTTTTATGATATGTAATATAACTACCAATAATTAGTCTGAACCGTGAATACTCTGTGTATATATAACACTCAAGTATTAATCACTCTCTCATCATATATGTACACCATCATATCGATCTAAGAAAATTGAAGATTGAATTTTGTGATGGTATTTAAACGAAGGAATTTAAACCAAACAAATTATATATGTTCACATGTAAATTCTAAAAAGCATAAGAATCAATGACATAATTGATCTGGGCGTAGGCAAAATTTTATCATTAGTCACAGGTAACTCAATCAATTCGGTGAGGCAAGTAGAAAATTTCAAATTATATTGAACACATGTTCCACTGCTTGCAGTCACTAACAAAGTGAAGAAGGAACATATGATATTCAACAAATTAAGATATTAAATTATAGACCATATTACCCTTCATTAATGATAAATAATTTTAATATTAAATTTTTTTTTAGTAATTAATGTGGCCAATAATGTAGGTGGTATTCATATATATAGATATATAGTGGACAATTTAATTTTAAATTAAGACTTGAAGGGGAAAATGCTTAAATTAAGGTAAAGGTAAATATGGAATTTATTAATACTTAATTCTTTGATAATATACTTAAATTCTTTGGTAATATTACCGTTTAATAGACGTTTTTTTCTTCTGAAACTGAACATTAAGTGTAATAATTAAGACAAAATTTGGTGCTACTTTCCATTGTAAAAGATTATTTACGAAATCATTTAAAATTATAGATATGATTAATTTAATTAAGTATTAATGTGATGCGGTACTAAAATAGTATGTTCTATTTTAATTTAATTTAAATTAACTCTTAATCAGGAACTGCACAAATTAAGGTGATTAATGGAGTATAATTATATTACATAATTAAAATTTAAACTAACGATATTTTAGACATATACATACAACTATTTATTAGGACGTAATATATATCATAAAAAAAAATTTGCTCAAATATATATCATATAATTAGTTCAAGTAATAAATAGTATTGTTTGAGTATTGTGAGAATAAATTAACAATTTAAACAATTTTAAAATTATAAATATATATAAAATAAGTCCATATAATGCAGTTAGAGCTGTCAGAACGGGCTAACGGGGCGGTGCGGTCCATAACCCACCTCAACCCATCATTTTGCGGGTTTTGGCGGGCCGGTCCACGGCGGGGACGGGTTGAAAAATACTCAACCCAATCCATGATGGGTTACGGGTTAGCCCACAGGCTTTTATATAATATATTTATTTTTTACTTTTTCACATTTATTCTTATAATAAATTTTAAACAATACATTATTAATTACTAAAAATAAAAAAAATAAAGTATTAATAAATTTGAATAATCTTTAATTAAATTCACCACGTGAATAATTTTAATCTCTTATAATTAAAAAGTAAACCTTAAAAAAGTTTTTTTGTTTAACTGACAAATCAATCGAACTAAAATTTAAACAAAGTTTAATGGGCAAATCAACTCAACTATAAGTAACAAAAATATAGAATATTCAACGAAAGTTTAATGGACAAATCAGCTCAACTATCAGTAACAAATGTCAATTTATGAATACACATTTGACATTATCACCACACACTCTTTCAATCTACTCATGATAATTATACATTTATAAATAGATAAAGTTAAAAAAGAGATTCAAATCTACATTAATTATCAAGTTTCTCTCTGAGTCATGTGAATACATGGACGACAGTGGTGTATTCTCATTCTCAAATCTCAATTTTGTTTAGAATGATATTTTATAATTTTGTATATTGATTTAAAGTTGAATTGAATCAATAAATTTCTAATATCACATTTTTACTTACAATCATAGTTCAACTTAATAAAAACGCGTTACTATTTCATTAAACCTTAAAAAATAAAAAGCTCGCGGTCCAACCCGCCAAAATCCACAATCCATACGGTCTAGCTCAAACGGGTTTGCGTTTTAAACGGGCTTGTATTATTCAACCCAACCCACCTTTTTAATAGGCGGAGGCGGGCCGACTCAACGAGCCTAGCCCATTTTGACAGCTCTAAATGCAGTCCAAAATCCTGAATCACAATTACGTATAATTGAATATTACTTAATTCTAAAATAAGCTAATGGTGGACTTATTCATTGTATAAGTTATCGAGAGTAATTTATGAAATTTTAAATTTTAATTAATTTAAATTGAGGTCAACTTAATTTTTTTATATAGAAATTGCTAAATTTTAGTTGTTACATTAAATAAAATTATGGATTTACTAAATTTAAATTCAAACAGAACATTAAGTGTAATAATTAAGATTTGTTATAATTACGATCATAAAATATTTCTTAATTTGTTATAATTACTAAAACATATTATTATGTATATATATATATATAAAAAAAACGTCTAATCTTTCATATTATTATGGTATATACTTATTTTCTTAAATTATGATGATTAATATTGTACTCCTAATCAGTAATTTCACATATTAAGGTAATTAATGGAGTATAATCACATCACATAATTAAAATTTAAATTAACGGTATTTTAGATATATACATACAACTTTTTATTAGAACGTACGTATAAATATTATAATTAGTTCAAGTAATAAAAGTGTTTGACTATTGTGGAAATAAACATGCAATTTAAATAATTTTAAAATCGTAAATATATATCATCATTAATGAGATTCTTGATAGTAAAGAAATGATTATATGCATATACAATGGATTATGGACCTATTATATGGACTTAGTTATAGATTATAATTAAAAATCAATTAAATTGAATAAAAAAAAATAGTATAACAATTGCAAGGTAGATTAATAAGATTCAATTGATAGTAAAGACAAATGATTATATGGTATACAATAGATAATGGACACATTATATGGACTTATTTTTATATGGTATCATCGTGATTTATAGGGACGTACGTATGTTTACAGGCACTATTTTTAATCTTTATATACTCGATTTGTGTGATGTGGCAAAATTCATTTATATTTGGAGATTTGCTATTCAAAATTTATACTAAATATTTCCGTTTTACTTTCATTTTATCCATTTATTTATATTTGGAGATTTGCTATTCAAACTTTATACTAAATATTTCCGTTTTACTTTCATTTTATATGAATGGATGCATAGCACAATATTAACGCAGAATGAATATTGTTTAAGGAACTATATGAATATTTGTTAAGTAAATAAGATTTGCAATATTTTTATGATTTATTTTTTTATAATCAACTCCATTATTCATTGTAAGAGCATGTGCTTTGGAAAGTCCAGCCACAAAATAGACGGATCATCCCAACAGTAAGAGCTCTCATATAATTGAGAAGCCCTTGTGATAGAATCTGACATCTGATCAGAATCATAGAAAGAAGAGCGTACAAAATAAAATAAAAATTTATGTACATGAAATTTTATCAGAATCTTGATAGACATAAGAAACAAAATCATAGAAAGATCGAAAAACGTACAAAATAACAAAAAAAAAAAGTAAAATTATTTGTTTGAAACTGTCAACGTTTCTAAAGTTCTCTGAAAATGAATATTGTTTAAGGAACTATATGAATATTGTTAAGTAAATAAGATTTGCAATATTTTTCTGATTTAATTTTTTATAATCAACTATTTATTCATTGTAAGAGCATGTGCTTTGAAAAGTCCAGCCACAAAATTAGACGGATCATCCCAATAGTAAGAGCTCTCATATAATTGAGAAACCCTTGTGATAGAATCTAATCTGATCAGAATCATAGAAAGAAGAGCGTACAAATTAAATAAAAATTTATGTACGTGACATTTTATCAGAAGAAACAAAATCATAGAAATATCGAAAAACGTACAAAATAACAAAAAAATGTAAAATTCTTTGTTTGAAACTGTGAACGTTTCTAAAGTTCTCTGAAAATGAATGTTGAAAATGAAAGTAAGAGGATTATTATATAGGGGATTATATAAAGATTGAACGGTTAAGATTAATTTGTTTAAATGGAAGGATTAGATTAAAATGAAAAGGAGAAAAATGTGGTGAGAAGAGAATTTTTGAAATGGAGACCATTGAGAAGAGAGAGATTGTGTCAGACAAATGTGGCTGCGACACTTGGCACCCCAAAAGTTTGCAAATATATATAATAAAGATTTCAATAAGAGAGGTGATTTCTATCTTAATGTGTCACTCACTATAACTAAAATGTGTCACCTACTATAACTGAAAAGTGTAAGTTGTATATGATGAAAACTATAAATTACTATATATCACTGAAACTTTGAACAAAATTAAATTTTTTATTTTCTTCTTCACTCGAAAAATGATACTCCTTCCGTCCCATTCTAGATTCATCACTTTGTGTGGGCGTAGAATGTAACGTGAGAATTGTTTATTGGTATTAAAAGAAATAAAATCGAGAAAATATCAAGACCTTAAATTTATAAAAATATTGATATTAGTAAATTTTAAAAATAGTGAAAGTTTAATAACAAACTTTTAATACATAAAATTTTCAAAACAATTTAAATACATTTACATCCATGAAAAATTTATATAAAATATAACATATAACGTTATTTCATATGATGACAAAGTGGGATAGCTCAAGTGGTTAGAGCACCACTACCTAAGTCTTAGGTCTTGGGTTCGAGTCATGGGGAGGGGAAAAAAGGGATGGGTATTTAACTTCCATAAAAAAAAAAAAAAACGTTATTTCATATGATTTTTTTTTATCGATATTTAACGATATTATTCTCGATATTATTATTACATATCAATATTTATTGAGTTTTTTTTTACACTTTTCGATATTCTTTCAATATTTAACGATATTAGTCTCGATATTGTTATTACATACCGATATTTATCGATTTTTTTCAAATTTTTTTACTAATATTGTGGAAATATCGATCGTTTCTTCTCAATATCGATATCGGTGACCATAAAAAATGGAGATAAATTCACAAAAGGTCCTGTGACTTTGTCTGAATTCGCAAAAGGTCGTGTAACTTTTTGTTTGATCAATTTTAGTCTTTTTAGTCTCAATTTTGATCATTTTGGTCTCAATTTTAGTCTTTTTTTAGTCTAATTTCAGTCCAATCTGTCCAATTTCAATCCTTTTAATTTAATTTCATCTTTCACACCGGAATAAAACATGTGTATTTTATAATCATCTGATACATAAATTTTTTGAATAAAAATAAGAGTGATATATTTAATACAAATTTTTAATAAATATTTATTTCTAATTAAATATTCATAATTTTATCAAATTGTTTTCAATGAAACAAATTAAAACATCAAGTTCAATTACGTATTAATACTAAAAAAATAAATATGTATATATATATATCTCTATATTTTGAGTGTATTTATGCAATTATCATTTAAAATTAAAATTTTAATATTTAGTCTTTCATAATTTAAAATTATTTTTAAGTTGATTATATGTATTTTTAGTCCTCCAAACAGTTTGTATGTCAGATGATGTGTTAAAAATACTGAAAAAAATTGTTGCGTAAAATACACACGTACTATTTCAACGATTATGAATGAATTTGGATTAAAATGACTGAAATTGGGCTCAAATGACTGAAATCGGAATTAAAATGACCAAAATTGAGACCAAAATGATCAAAATTGAAACTAAAAAGACTAAAATCCATAATAAACACCATCTACTAAATATAAAATTTATGATATAAGAACATAAAAGAAAAAAAAGTTTGTTCCTTTTAGGACAAAAATCTATAAAATAAGAACGGAAATTGCTTTCATCGAGAGTTGAACTCAAATGACTGAAATCGGAATTAAAATGACTAAAATTGAGACCCAAATGATCAAAATTAAAACTAAAAAGACTAAAATCCATAATAAACACCATCTACTTTTTAAGTTGATTGTATGTATTTTTAGTCCTCCAAACAGCTTGTGTGTCAGATGATGTGTTAAAAATACTGAAAAAAATTGTCGCGTAAAATACACACGTACTATTTCAACGATTATGAATGAATTTGGATTAAAATGATGGGATTAAAGAATTTTTAGTCCACTAAGTTGGACTGATTTTGAATTTGGTCCAAACGGATTATACATTTTGATTTTGGTACAATAAGTATACTTAAATTTTGAAATCAGTCATTTTACCTGCAATAGCAGGTAATGTAACAGGTCATGCCCACATGAATTTAATCCATTTTCTTTTTTATACGTTTTGTGACATTTTTTTATATATTTCTATTTTTTATAAGAATTAAAAATTAATTTAAATTTAATAATTAAAAAAAATCATGAATATTAGCAAAATTAAAATAAAAAATTTTAAAAATTTTGAAAAATAACTTGTGAATAATATTTAAAATTAGAATTAACTTTCTTAGAAAATTTTTAAAAAATTATAATATTAATAAAATTTAAAAACTAAATAAATTCATTCATAAATCAATATATTATTAGAAAAATCAATTAACTTACTTAATTTGAAAAATATATAATTGCAAATAGATATTAGAAATTTATTTAATTATTTTAAAATAATTTAATGAATATACAAATTTATCTTTGAAATAAATAAATAAATCTCAAATAAATTTTTTTTTTATTAAAACTATCAAAATCCCTTATTAAAACTTTACTTTTATTTTAGTATTTTAAATAAATCCAAAAATTTCCAAATATTTTATATCATAAAAAATCCTCAAATAAAAAATATATATACAAGTAAATTCAAAATTTTCACCCTCTCCCCCCACTTTAATAGAAAGAAGATGATGAATAGTAAAAAAAAATATTTGAAATTAACTATATGTCAATTTTATTATTTTTCTTTTTTATTACATTTTTTATTTGAAATTAGTTCATAAAAAATATGAAGACCTATTTTTTGTAATACTCTATTTAAATAAATATATATACTTCTATTTATTTAATTAATTCAATGATTTTTTAAATTTATTTTGAAAAATTATTTTGGATTTAAAATATTTGGTGAATTGTGAATTTATTTAAAATATTTAAATATTAATATATAAGTAAGGTTTTAGTGAATAATTTTGGCGATTTTAATTTTTTTTTTATTTGGAAGTTTTATTATTTTAAGAATAAATTTTTATATTTATTACTCCCTCCGTCCAATTTTATTATGCCAAATTCTTCGGGCATGTGTTTTAATGAATATTGATTAGTTTATGTATAAAGTAGATAAGTTGAGGGTATGATGGGGTATTGTCGGGTCCATTTATAAGGAAATGATTGTTTATGAATAAAGTGAATGACAAATTGGATAAATAAGTGATGGTAGAAGGGTGGAGATAAAGTAGTATGAATAGTATTGTTTCCAAAAAAAGGTATGGGCATAATAAAATTGGACAACCAAAAAAGGAAAGTGTGAATAACGAAATTGGACGGAGGGAGTATATTATTTTAAAATAAATAAATTTATAGTATTATTTTTTTTCTAATTACGCATGTTAATGGAGTTTTCTAAGAATTAATTGATTTAGAAAATAATTTATTTGATTTTTTTATTTTTTTATTTTTTCATATTATAATATTTTAGATTTTAAAAAAATATATATATTTTGTATACTAGTCATAATTTTTTTAAAATAATTTAAAAATATTATTTAGTGTTTTAACTAATATTCATAGATTTTATAAATTAATAAATATAAATAAGTTATAAAAAGAAAAATATATTTCACATGTTAAAAAAGAAAACAAAAATTAAAATCCACATGTGTGTTGACTTGTTGGTGACCTGCTATTACGGATAAAAGGACTATTTTCAAAATTTAAGCATACTTATTGGTTCGAAATCAAAATGTATAATTCATCTGGACCAAATTTAAAATCAGTCCAACTTAATGGACTAAAAAATCTTTAATCCCTAAATTGACTGAAATTGGAGTCAAATGACTGAAATCGGAATTAAAATGACCAAAATTGAGACCAAAATGATCAAAATTGAAACTAAAAAGACTAAAATCCATAATAAACACCATCTACTAAATATAAAATTTACTCCCTCCGTCCCACAGGAATTTGCACACTTTCCATATATGGATGTCCCATACCAATTTGCACACTCCATAAAAGGAAATATCTTCACAACCCTCACCCTTGAAATATACTCATATTTACCCATATGCCATTACTTTTCCACACTCAATCTATTTTTTACTTTACTTTATTTATAAAAGTTTACAAAAATACCCCTCAAAACATCAATCATTACACATTTTCTTACACATTTCTTAAAATGTGTGTCGGTCAAAGGGTGCAAGTTCCTCCGGGACGGAGGGAGTATGATATAAGAACATAAAAGAAAAGAAAAAAGTTTGTTCCTTTTTGAACAAAAATCTATAAAATAAGAACGGAAATTGCTTTCATCGAGAGTTGAACTCAAATGACTGAAATCGGAATTAAAATGATCAAAATTGAGACCAAGATGATCAAAATTAAAACTAAAAAGACTAAAATCCATAATAAACACCATCTACTTTTTAAATTGATTGTATGTATTTTTAGTCCTCTAAACAGCTTGTGTGTCGGATGATGTGTTAAAAATACTGAAAAAAATTGTCGCGTAAAATACACACGTACTATTTCAACGATTATGAATGAATTTGTATTAAAATGACTGAAATTGGAGTCAAATGACTGAAATCGGAATTAAAATGACCAAAATTGAGACCAAAACGATCAAAATTGTAATTAAAAAGACTAAAATTCATAATAAACACAATCTACTAAATATAAAATTTATGATATAAGAACATAAAAGAAAAAAAAAAGTTTGTTCCTTTTTGGACAAAAATCTATAAAATAAGAACGAAAATTGCTTTCATCGAGAGTTGAACTCAAATGACTGAAATCGAAATTAAAATGACCAAAATTGAGACCAAAATGATCAAAATTAAAACTAAAAAGACTAAAATCCATAATAAACACCATCTACTAAATATAAAATTTATGATATAAGAACATAAAAGAAAAGAAAAGAAAAGAAAAGAAAAAAGTTTGTTCCTTTTTGGACAAAAATCTATAAAATAAGAACAAAAAAAATAAGTTTGTTCATATAAGAACAAAAATTGCTTTCATTGAGAGTTGAACTCAAGACCTCCCGCTTACTAAACGGGTGCTCTAACCAACTGAGCTATGAAAGTAAGTTTTTTATATTTTTACGTACATTATATTTATTTATAAATTAAATATCAAAATTATTAAAGAAAGTGGAAAACCAATTTTATTTAGAGAATATGAAAATAGTTATACAGCATAATGGAATAAATGCTTTTATATCAACCCAAAGGCCCAGCTGAGTTATTCATTCTTATGTATAAAAAGACAAAGAATCGTGCACCTTATTTATTTATATTATACACGTTAACTTCACCTTATAATTTTGTGTTCTTTTCTTTTTGTATATTAATTTGGGAACAACCTTCATTATTTTCATCCCATTCCCCTTTCTTCAATACAATTCAATCATCCACCCAATAATAATAATATGTACACCACTAGCATATAATCAGTTTCATGTTCTTTTTGTGGGTACCAGTTTTAATAAATATGTAATTAGTTTATATATAAAATAGATGTAAGTTCTCAAATAATTGTTATGAGTAAATTGAATGATAATTTAAATAAATAAAGTGATGATCGGAGAATGAAATGAAGAGTGAAAATTAAATAGTATGAAATGAATAGTGTTATTTTTCAAAAATAAAATTGAACAATCAAAAATTAAAATTCTTTTCGAAAATGATTTTGTATGAAATTCAGTGAGTATTGATTTTCCGACCCGATTACTCACCTAAATTTTTCGATTTATACCCAATTAATTACACAAAAACTTATACATAATGAAATATTTTATATCTGAAATATAGATAAATAATGTAAATTTGGGGCAAAAATTTGAAGGTCAAACTAAGATCTACGCGAGTTAACATGGGTCAAACTTAATTAAAATATATTTTTTGCTTTCAAGTATTGTTTTACTACATGAACAAAACTATGTTACTACATGACCAAAATATTGTCACTACAAGGCCAAACGTGTACTACTATACAAGTCCAACAATATTTTGGACACTTGGACACTTAACTTTGGTGAATTTTCAAGAATATTTTTTACATGTAGTAGTACATTTTTTTTTATCTTGTAGTGATAATATTTTGGTCTTGTAGTAACAATATATTGGTCATGTAGCAAATCACATGCTCGTGACCCGCAAATTTTTTTGAACGATCCGAATTAAAACTTTTGACCCACGAATTTTTTAAAAATATACTCCCTCCGTCCCCCTATAAGTTTCCCACTTTCCTTTTATGGATGTCCCACAATAAGTTTCCCATTTCATATTTTTCCATTTTTGGCATATGGTTTTCTCTCTCCCAATCACATCACTTACACTTTATCTATTATTTTATCATACTTCATCTCACACTCATCTATTATTTTCTCTCTCACCATCACATCACTTGTACTACATCTATTATTTAATCATATTTCTTAATCAAAACAACCAAAAGAAAGGGGAAACTTATACCGAGACGAAGGAAGTATTAATTAGACATATTTCACGTGTAAAATATTTCACACAAGGGTTGCTCAATTAATTAAATTTACAATTTGTTATAAAAGGAGGCTTTGGCCAAATTTGAATGGTCCCTTTTAATTTAATTGTATTTGGCAAATAATAATTTTATTAAAAAAAAAAAATCAAACCTAGAGTTATAAGTTCACAGGCCGAATCACATGTCGGAATGTTATTATAACCTTACCCCAAAAAACTCTCATTTGGGACAACACTTGGGTGAAATAAAAAGGTATGCCCCTCTATCAGTGCAAATAGTAAATCAGAAATATTTTTTTGTTCATATCACTAAAAATAAAAAGGACAATGAAATCTACGCATTGACCCCACCAGACAGTTAAAGTTTTGAACTTGACAAGTACACTTGATGTCTGATTTACCTCTCTATAGATATGGGTATCGAATGGACATCAAATCGGTCAAGTAGCACCCCACAACTCATGTAGTCGCCACATTATGAGGGAAGTCTGACCTCCAGAAGAACGAACTGCTAACGGTGAATTAGACTCAATCCAAACCTTAATCGCAAAAAATCCGTTACAATCTCAGCCTTCAATAGATATAACCATTAAATAAGCTACCTCTCAAACAGCTGCAACTACCATCAATATTAATTTAATTCTATTTGGCATATTGCAATGTGGATGTTGAAAATGATAATACTAATAATATTAATATTATTATTATTATAAATTGGTGATGAAGAAACGGGGTAGACAAAAATCTGAAGCACATGGCCTGCAACAGCACACGTGTGGCACTTGACTTAACCTATTACCCAAAGCCTCAATGCTGGCCCACCTCAATTTTCAACATTTCAAGTATATTTTAATCAAAATTTATTAAAAAAAAAAACACTTCAATAAATTTAAAGGATTAATATTTGTTTTGTCTCTTAAATAGCATATCTTGAATTCACTTACATAACTTTCTTCATTAGATCTCCATCTCCTTTGTATTTTTTTTTTTAAATCTTCTTCTATAGTTCTACCTACGAGATATTCCAATCGATTTAGGATGAAAGTTTAAGAAAATATATAGTTAAGAGACTCAAATTAGAATCAAACAAAAATATAGAATCATGTCAACAGTTAAGCTTGGTTACCTGCAAGTGTGCAACAGCCAGTCAAAGGCAAAAAAAAATTAAAAATCTTTTTTTTTGGTTAGAAGTCTAAAATTAAACGTGAAAATTTGGGTGACTAAAATTTAAAAAATAGGCTATAATTAAGCAAAAAAAAAAAAAAACCTAAATTAAATAAAGTAATTTTTTTTAATATTTTTTTTGTACAGACTTAAGAATACATCAACGCTAGTTTCGCAAATGGAGTGTCATTTTTAAATAGTTTATCACTCTATCTTATTTTTGTATTATATATTATGTTCATGTGCATTGGATACATGAAATGATAAATAAGATGACATTATTTGCTAGACAAATTCTGGGGAGAGATAATATAGGTAGAGAGATAAATCCTAATTAAATATATGTCACTTATTTATTAATTGAATTTGTATTATTTTTAATAATTAATTAATTAATTTAACTTTCTTGATATTTTTTATCGGGTAAGAAGAGTAAGCAATATTTTAAATATCATTGATCCAATATATAAATTTTAGGCAAAATTTATATGCAATATTGACTAATTAAGGTAAATTAAGTTAAAATTTGTGGGTCAAAGCGGGTCAACCTTAATTAGAATATTTATTTTTACTCTAAAATTATTATCTTACTACATGATCAAAACTATGTTACTACAAGACCTAAATTTTGTCACCCAAAAGTGTATTATTGCAAGTCCAAAAATATTCTGGACACTTATTTTTTTTGGGCAAAATTACTAAAATAATTTTGACTTATTCGGCTACTACATGGCTAAAACAATGTTACTACAAGACCAAAATTTTATCACTACAAGGTCAAAAGTGTATTACTACATGTTCAAAAATATTCTGAAAACTTAATTTTTTTGGTGAATTTGTCAGAATGTTTTGACATGTAGTATTAATTTTTTTTTGCCTTGTAGTGGTAATATTTTGGTCTTGTAGTAACAATATTTTGGACAAAGTGGGATAGCTCAAGTGGTTAGAGCACCACTACCTAGGCCTTAGGTCCTGGGTTCGAGTCATGGGGAGGGGAAAAAAGGGATGGGTATTTAACTTCCATAAAAAAAAAAAAAAAAAAAAAAAAAAAAAAATAATATTTTGGTCATGTAGTAAACCACCTATTTGCAACCCGCGAATTTTCTGGACAATCCGGATCCAGACTTATATATGACCCGCGAATTTTTTTAAAATTGACTTAATTTGACTTTTGAACTTAGAGTTTTGACTTGCCTAATTGGGACGCGAATTTTTTTAAATTGACTTAATTTGACTTTTGAACTTAGAGTTTTGACTTGCCTAATTGGGATGGAATGCATGTATGCAATATTTCACACAAGACTAGTCCTAAATTTTATACTCCGTATAATTAAATTTTACATTAGTGCATTTGGTCTATACAAAATACAATTGCACTTTATCGCCTTACTAATAAATTAAATTAATAAAAAAATTATGCAGGTGTAATAGAGACAACATAAAATATGATTGAATTTAATCTTAATTAGTTATCTAGACCAAAAAGTATATATAATTTCGAAATATATTGGACAAAAAAATTACATAGGACAAAAAACAGTGTTCTAAAATATTTTAATTTTAATATATTTTTATTTTGTAATTTGACAATTATAAAAGAGTAAGATATTCTTTAACTAATTTGAATGTTTTTACGGGTATTTTATCCAATAGAAAATAATGTGCGGTAAAATTGTAAAAAAGTACTAGTAATAAGTATGTGAGAAAATTAATAATTTGTCATTCACCTTTTGCTTTGTCTGAAGACAACATGGATCATTGGCGTTCGGTGGACCACATAGGATGCGGCGTCTTGCACGAATTCTGAACTGAAGCTATTTTTTAATACATGTTGAAAAAGTTTGATTAAAAAAATGTTCTAGGTTTATTATAAGTTAAAAGTACTCTTCTGTTCTATTCTAGTAAAAACTATTTAATTTATTTTGTTCAATCAATTAATTTTTTTTTTAAATTACTATTTCTCAAATTCTATTATATTTTTCTGGGGAACTTACAGCTAGACATGGGCAACGGTTACAAACCGCCGGTTTCGGTTAGAAATCGGCGGTTACGGTTTGGGGTTTCGGCGAACCGTAACCGAACCGCGAACTGCCGGTTCGGTTTGAAAACCGCCGGTTTGACGGTTTAGGTTTTTTTTTTTTAAATATTATCTCCGTTTTCGCTCGTTTTCACTCCGTTTTCGTTCATTTTTTATTCGTTTTAACTCATTTTTAAAAAAATACATTACTAGAATTGAATAAAAATTATATAACTTAAATTTATTATTATTTTAAAAATTATATAACTCATTTTTTAAAAATTATATAACTCATTTTTTAAAAAATACATTACTAGAATTGAATAAAAATTATATAACTTAAATTTATTATTATTTTAAAAATTATATAACTCATTATTCGTTTTAACTCATTTTAAAAATTATATAACTCATTTTTTAAAAAATACATTACTAGAAGAATTGTGTATTAAAAAAATTATTATTATTATTATTTTTTAATAAAAAACCGCCGGTTAAACCGGCGGTTAACCGCCAAAACCGGCCAAACCGCCGGTTTGCGGTTTGTCAAAATGCCGAACCGTAACCGAACCGCCATTTTTCGGTTACGGTTTGGTTTGTAAACCGTAACCGGCGGTTTGGCCGGTTTGGCGGTTCGGTTTTGCGCGTGTCTACTTACAGCCAAGGTCGTGTTTTTTAGTTTTATTACAACTCACACACTTTTTTCTAAAAATGGCAGCCAGGTACACAAAATGAGGGAAACTACCAATTCTACCCTTCTACTCACGCGCGTATTAATTGTACTCAACTATGCACAAGTCCAATCAATTCAAAGCTTTCTACTGTAGACTGTCTTGTCCAACACCTCTGCGTTTTTCAATTTTGTTCCACATGCCATTAATCCTATACTCAAGTTCCTTGACAGGGAAATATCTCCAGCTGCCGAAATTCAATTAACAAGAGAATAGCTCCCAATTTTCGTAGAATAGAGGAGATATTTTGAATTGGTTTTTCGAACAAACAATTAAATTTTTCATTGGGTAGAAGATGGTGTCAAAAAAAATTGCTAAGACGGTTAGCGTGTCTAAGGGTACCGAAAAAAAGGCGTCGATGAAGAAATCAGGTAAGCCGATTATCACTTGTAGATACAATGATAAAAGATTTCCGTTCGCTAGGGCTGTTCTGTAATTTTTTCGTTTAATTTTTTTCGTTTTGTAGGTAAAAGGAAGCTTGTTGATTCAGAGACTACCTCGACGGACACAAACCCAGGTTTAAGATTCAAATTATGTATATATTTCACTTGAAACAGCTGTACACGTTGATTTGTTTAGATTTTGAAGATTCTGAACACATTTCGGTGACAATTGGTTATTAATATTTGAAACAATAGAACTATCCCAGAGTCGAAAAAAGAAAAAGAAAGTCGACGATTCTAGTACTTCTGAAAGTTCGGAAGGTTGGTGTATGAGAAAATTAATATATTAGCTTATTCGTATTCTAATATGTGCATATATTGATGATTGGTTTATGATATTTGAATTTAGAATCTGATGGTGAGTCTAGTGATTCTCAAAATGTAATGAGAGATTCCACGACGGATGATAGTAGCGGGGATGAAATAGTCAAAAAGATAATTCCAAAAAGACCAAGAAACTGCTTTGGTTAGTATCCAAATTGTTAACAAATTATGCCATATGTTACTATACAGTTAATTCCAATCACAAAATGTACGATTTGTAGGTAGGATTGGTGCTGGGTTTGGGCAGACCGAAACTTGCTATCGCTCTAATCTTAGGACATTAAGTAAAGAGATTAATCGTCTTAAATTGGATGAAAGCGTACTTGAGTGTATGAGGAGGACGCCGTTTTGGTTATTCTTTGATAGCATTTATGGGGAAGTGGATAAGGACTTACTGAAAAGAACCAAAAAAAGTGAAAGTGATATAATGAAGATTTTAAAATGTTATGACTACGAAACTGAAACGTTTTTTATAGGTGGGGAAATGTTAGAACTAGCAAATAGAGATGCCCAATTGATTTTTGGTATCTTAGGTGGTAGAGAGAAAATACCATTAAAGGATACGGTCGTGGAGTTGCCAGATTGGGTTAAGCGTTGTTTTAAACATGAAATGGTAGCAGAAGGAAAGAATGTTGGTGTTGTTAATAAGTTAGTTATGTACAAGAAGCTAATACTTTGCAAGACCGAAGCTGTTATGAAGGATGCAGAATCAGTACACAGAGCAACGGACGTAGCAAGACTGCTAATTTGTTATATGCTGGCTATAATGTTTTATACTAACAAGAACTGTTCTGTTTCTCTCCACATTACTTGTTACCTGGAAAAATTTGACAAAATTTTTGAATATGACTGGTCTAATCTGATTGTTGAGATGTTGAAGAAGCAGTTGAAAACAAGCAAAAATTTAAGGATTGGAGGTTGCGCTGTTATGCTTCCGATACGCTTTTATTTATAAGAAACTCTTTAAATGTTCAGAGCTTACTAGTACATTATATGACTAATACGTTATATAATTTTACCCGTTTTTATATGATACGTTGCATAAAAGTACTGGATGTACGAGCATGTAGCATTGTTGAAGGCAGACCGAAGTGTTCAGATACCCAGGTATCGAAAATGGGATTTGTCTAAATTAAGTAAGCTGATTCAAGAATCGAAGTGGTCAAAGAAAGTTGAGGTCCTGTTTTTTAACTATACGTAATTTCGTATTAGATTTTATTCATAAGATTGTCCTTAAGATTCTCATTGTGTGTTCATGTATTATAATACAGATTAGAAAGAAAATATTGAAGGCTACGTCTAAGGAGAAGGAAACATTTAGACAAATGCTCAAATTTAGAGAGACTGATGTAAGAACACGTACTGGCGTTGAAGATGATGGGTTTAAGGAGTCGTACAACAACGACGGAGAAGATGTAAGTGATTTAAAGGCTGGTAGAGGTGATGAGAATGCACTGTCAGACAACTGCGGAATGACTGAAGAGAGAGCACGAGCCAAAGTAGCTTCAGACCAGATTGCGCGTGTTATGATGGATTTGCAGTCCAGTATAGATAGATATGGTATTTATAATGGAGAGGTTAGAGAGGATGCAGGTATTGGGGAAAGGGTTGATAGTGTCGGTTGTAATAACATTAAGGATTATAGTAACATATATACTGATAGTTGTCCTGAAGAGAAGCAGAATTTCAATCCAGATAAATTTTACGAAGAGCTGCATTCAAAAGAGCAGGCGATTCAGTTAAAGTTGAAAGAGATGGAGTGTGACTTGATGTTGAAGGATAAAAAGCTGTTTGAGCTGGAGTTCACTGTGAATAAATTGAAACAAGAAGCCGAGGATGACTTGATGATGAAAGACAAAAAGATAATGGAGCTGGAGTTGGCGGTGAGTGAATTGAAACAAAAATCCGAGAGTGAATTCATGATAAAAGATGAAAAGATACTTGAGCTGGAGTTGGTAGTAAGTAAATTGACACAAGAAGGCAACATGAATTCCCATACAAGGACACAACCACAGGAATCCCATTATGAAGATGAAAAAAATATTGAAGATACTATTTACAATGACATTGATCAGGGGTTGGGGGACAACAGTGGTAATGAAACAATTGATAATGGATCGATAGGAAAGATAGCCAAAGTGAATTCCTGTAAGGAATTGGTGAAATATGTTGACATACAAGCGGAATATTTGAAAAGGGCAGCCAACCATCCTAGTCCAAGCACAATCACCAGAGCTGTAAAGCGTAGAACTCAAAAAGACGGGAGGAAAGCAAAAAAAAGCACTCCTGATACCACAACAAAAGTGGTTATAATCGAGGATGATGATGTAGATGGCAAGACTGCAACTGAGGCTGTGTCGGAGGATCCAAATGAAAAGAAACTAAGAATAAATAAGAGTTCATGCGTGTACAAGAACATGAACGAACAGGTGAAGCAGTATCTTACTGATCTGCTGGATTTGAAGGGACAAAGGTAAACACTAAATCAACAACTTAAGGGTCAGGAGACAATTTAAAAATCAGCATTAGATGATATTCTATCCCCTCTCTTTATTGTTTTATTTTTGGCTTATAAAATACCTTTTTCACCTTGCAAGTGTGTTGTTTGGATTGGGGAACAGTTATATTCAGCAGTGATAGTAGGTGATTTGGTGCAACTAATAAACATAAAAGATTTAAATGACAAGGTACGAAGATAGTCATGTTAATTTTGTATACAAATTATGTTTTAAAGAATATAAAATATTCAAATCCATATTTTTATGTTCAGAATGAATGTTTAAATGTTCATTTGACCAATCATATGTTCGATAAAAAAATAAAACGACAGATTATACACTCGTGGGCGGACATTCTCCAGAATTACATATTCTGAGACATTGAAATGGCAAAGAAAACAATCGTCTTCACAACGACATGCCTGGTATTAAACTGCATATGATAATTTGTAAATTATACATTTTTGTATGTCTTATTGTTTTTTGTATGAAGCTTGAATAATAAATACACATTGCTAAGCACCTAATTCGTGCATATTATCAGAGGTTGATTACAGGCCGAGATCCGAATCCGAATAGGAAGAGTAACCTAAAAAAGTTGATTGACAACCAACTGGCGTCGTCCCTGAAAGCTGACCATTTGATTTTCCCAATTAATGGAACTGCTGGGAAAGGAAAAAATGCAGTACCCTTCCACTGGACAATGCTAAGACTTGACATGAATACCGGAGTATGGCGTTTCCTCAATTCAATTTGCAGTAAGACAAGGAACAACAAAGATGCGCATCTGCAAGACGCTATCACTGTGGTAAATACACCTGAACATGTTAATTCAAAATTAAATTAGATGTCGAATGATACAATAACTAACAGTTGGTTGTTTGGATGTGTAGGCATAATACGTAGGAGAAAAGTTGGTTGAGATCATGAAAATGGCGAACCCCAGTCACCCAATAGTGGAAAAGGGTACTAAAATGCCCGTGTCGGAGAACAGTTTACAACAGGTACCAGGAAGTTTGGATTGTGGTGTAGTGGTCTGCTATCATATGGAGAACACAATGTTGGGCAAGCCGTTAAACAAGGGTATTTTTTATTCGAAAACTGCAGATCTCTATCGGAAAAAAATGGTCGAATGTTTTGTACAGGCATCTACGGAACAAAGAAGGAATACGTGAGAATGTGGGTCATGTTGAAACAATTAATATCATATCCGGATATACAATTAGTTGTTTTATGTGAGAATTTTATTTAATGCGGAATGTATTCGCAACTATCGATTAACATATGTATGCTTTAAAGAACATTTTTTCATGAGAAACTTAATGTTGATGGGATAACATAATCTTACACTCTGAATAGCGTAAGGCTATCCCACAGAAGTTCGAGATTTGAAGTATATGTTCAGATTATTCATGACATATTCATAATTGAAACACGTATGTTTAGAAGTAACAGAACATCTGTGTCACCCAAACTCGTTAGGGCTATACAGTGTATGTTCATATTACTGACAGGATTATATAATCATGTTCAATTTGACAATGAAAATGTTCAAACTTACAAAAAAATTATTCAAATACTCATGGAAACCACATTTAATGCGTAATGTATTCGACGCCCGGTCGTACTCATAACCATATTTGATGTGTAATGTATTCCCTTGTCATCTGTGTCACCCAATCTCGTTAGGGCTATACAGTGTATGTTCATATTACTGACAACAATATATAATCATGTTCAATTTTAAAATCAAAATGTTCATACTAACATAAAACTTGTTCAATTATTCACGGAAATCACATTTACCAATTTAAAATAGAGTGATATACTTATAAACAGAAGAAAAAAAAAATATACTTAAATGCGTAATATTAAAATATGTATGTTAAATAATACTAACCGTGTTTTTTTTGCAAGTAGAGCAGGAATTATATTCTCTACAACATCCCAACAAAAAATGGAATGTTGTACAGAGTTTGTAAAAGCGTTGTTGTTCAGGTTCGAATTCATAGTCAAATTAACAACATGAAAATATGTATGATCAACAACACTATCGTTTTCTATTTTGGATGATGAACATCAATTTTATACATTCGCATATATTATATCATTGTATGCATAACAGAGTACACTAGAATATATGTATGATTATTATATTAAATGACACTATGTCAATACTTGCATAAAAAAGGCATAAAAAAGGGCTCCTCCATTAAAATCCCACACAGAGGCATGTCTACAAAGGATAGAACACAGACTTTGAAACCATAACAACCTTAATGGTACGCACAGTTGATTCGGAAAATGCAGCGTAACTACCAAACACGACAACCAAATATTCAAGTTTAACAAATATTATATTTCATGCTCATAAAAAGATAATCTTAAATTTTTTAGATAAGAAACATATAACTTTACTGCAAAAATAAAGTTGAGAAATCCCTAGGGAGATTACATAGCATAGTACCAACTCCTAATAACCCTAAACCCTAATCCCTAAAGATAAACCCTAAACCCTAAACCCTACACGCTAAACCCTAAACCCTTAAACCCTAAAACTGTTAAAATATTAATAAGTAGAAAGTTTTGTGTGTATCGTGTAGGGCTTGGTGTTCGAGGTTTACGGTTTAGGTTCTAGGATATAGGATGTCCCATGTCTAACATATACCCGGTTGATTGGTAAATATAACGTACAATCCGAATAGGACTGTAGTCTTACAATGAAATAAAAAAACAGATTATACATAAACAAATGAAAAAATGAAGTGTTCAATTTGAAAAGATGTATGGTCGAAAAAAAATATACGATATGTTGGACAACCTCAGATTCACGAAATCACGATTTTCATCCCAAACAATTGGTAATCTTTGTCATCATATTCAAGCATAAGAAACAACATTAATAAGAATCAACATAAGCTAGAAAATTTTATCTGCGAATGTCGAAGTAGAATTCAAACTGAGTAATTGTTGTGCGGCAAAATACATAAATACATAACCCATAGACTCCAACAATTAAAATAAAAAAAAAAAATGTATGTAGGTAATAAAAAAAAAAAAAAAGAATAAATCAAAAAAAAAAAAAAAAAAAAAAAGAAGGGGAGAAAGAAAATGGTTGATAAATACTGAAATTCACCAAAAATTAAACACTCCAAGTCTAGGATATGTTTGATGTATACCCATTGCGTTTTAAAATAATTAAAAATTAATGAAAACTGAAAAAAAAAAAAAAAGATTGAAATATCCTCCAAATTTGTAATTACTATATTAATGGACGCGACTTTTCATCTTCTACCGAAAAGAGTGTAATTAAGGAAAAATAGAAACAAAATTTTTAAATAAACAAAATTACAACGACGTGAGGGTTAAGCGTTTCCACATGGAATCTGAAAAGTCACAACCGTGGGGAAAATATGTATAAAACTGTTCATATTCCTTAAGAAAAAATTCAGAAAACATTTGGTTTTGGTTAAGTTACACTTGTCCATTACCGTAATATCATACAAAAAGTTAGTAAAAGTATATCAAGAAAGCAGCGATGGCGTATCGAGTGACTCGGTAGAACCGATCGGAGGAGATCCAAATACCAGATGAAATCATGGAGGACGTACTAATAACGTTACCAAGCAAAAACGTTGGACAACTCAGAATCGTACAACAACAATGGAACGAATGGATGTCAACAAAAGCGTTCGCGTTCAAACACCTGGCTGAAATGAAAAAGCAGATTCGAAATAAGAGATTTTTAGATTTCGATGAAACGCCATAACGTCTAGTATACGAATACAGCCCACCATTAATGACAGTGAACAAGAGGGATATAGATGAGGTTGCCGAAGAGGATGCCCAGCGCTGGCAACATGTGATGGATTGATATGTACATCAACCATGGACGACAAATTGCTGCTCGTTAATCCAACTACGGGAAAGTTTTTCGAAGTTCCGCCTGAAAAAATTATTTTTCCGGAAGGAACAGTTTGGGCATACTCGTTTTTTGGTCTGGGCTTCAACAACGCGTTAGACGAGTACAACCTGATAAGGGTTTCAGTATTCGACTATTCCGAAGAACTCAAAACTGAAGTGAAGGTGTTCCATGTAGGATAAAAGGTATGGAAGAAAGTAGTTGATTTTCCCGTGAACTACCCATTCAAGAAGCCTGGAATATTCGTAAGAGGAAGGATTTTTTGGGAGACTTCTACACAGTGGGATGAATCATCACTGATAAATTTTAATCTCGAGGATGAGACATGGGGCTGTACAAAAGTACCAAAGGATACCGATAAATTCTTTCGGGTCGACAGATTGGATGACAGTACACTGGGTCTTTTCCCCCACATTTGTGGTAATGAATACACATTTTGGCTGCTGCGTGGTGGCCGTTCAGATGAGTCGTGGGAAAAGTTTACTATAACAAACCATACAATCACAAGCCCGTTAAGAGTATTTAATATCCAACCATTGTGGATGTTAACATCTTGTGGGAACAGGGTGCTGTTCAGGAAGGAACCAGTAGGTGAATTCTTCTCCTATGACCTAATTGAAGGCACTGTGGAAAACGTAGATGGTGAAGAGATTGTGGAAGGATACTGCACAATGATTAAAGTGGTCGAATCAGTTTGCCAACCAAGTGGAGTATATTAGGAAGTAGAGTTTTATAGGTAATTGGATGTTATATGAACAACTCAAAGATTATTGTATTTTGGTGTTTTAGCATTAGTATTGCAGGTTCTAATATGACATGTTGTGGAGTGTAAACCGTGTAATGTAATCATCTAATAGACTATATATAAATAGAACTTGTATAGATGGTTCGAATATGACATGTTGTGTATTTTTGGTGTTTTAGCATTATTAATTTCAGTGTTGTATATATAACTTACAACCAAGGTCAGGTTTTTTAGTTTTATTACAACTCAAAGATTATTGTATTTTCGTGTTTTAGCATTAGTATGGCAGGTTCTAATATGACATGTTGTGGAGTGTAAACCATGTAATGTAATCATCTAATATACTATATATAAATAGAACTTGTATAGATGGCTCTAATATGACATGTTGGGGAGGTTAACCCGTGTAGTGAAATCATTTAATAGTCTATATATTAATTTATGCAAAAAAAATGTACAATTATCCACGACTTGGCGTCTCCATCCAGTTACCACGATGATTTGTTATATGTAATCAGACAGCGCAGTACGGATTCGTGGCTTAAGAATGGGCAACAAAACGTGGATAGAATTGAGTTGAATGTTGCTAACCAAAAAATCAAGAAAGACTACTGTCATGGTATGTTTCATGATAGTTGGATAACTGTTTTATGTATAAGGAATAACGCAGTATACGGTTCGAATAAGTAAGGTGTACCATAATCTATAATGAAACATACAGAATACAAGCAACTACATTCAAAAGAGTTATATATACAACACTGAAATTAATTGTTGACAAGGTCCTTGCATACAGTCCAACAGATTACAAAATCATTGTAGCCATACAACCATTGTAAGATCACAAAAAAGAACCCATCTAGTACATCAACAATCTACGTACTCAAAACAGCCAACTACAATGCAAAAGACGATAAACAATACGACATAGCTAGATCCAGAATATCCACAAAACAAACTAGGAAAACGTACCACAAATCCACCCAATTACACGTAGTGTCTAGGGTCAATGAAGGCCTGGACAACACTAACGAGCCTACAATAGCCAATAACGAATATGTCATCTGGAACAACCGACTCCCAAAATATTCCAGTGTCCAAATCAAAGCAACCAAATGTTCCAACTGGATCATTTCGAACAAGAATCTGTCATTCTCCCGACATTAAAAAGAACAGGGGTTGGGGAAGTAAAGGATGTACAATTGCTCCAAGATCATTGAACCTCATGGTGTACTTAGACCATAACTCATTCTCACCGTAGCCGGTGAGAATATGGAAATCCCACTCCCTGGACTCACTAGTGACATGGTTAAATGGGCATACAACAAAGGAATCATCATTCAAAACACCTATATCAAACAAATCAGTTGCAGTTGGCGTCCCCCAGGTATCGTAAGTTACAACAGGAGAGTTAATGGCCCTCCAGGTTTCGGTCTGAATGTCAAAGATACCAATCTGTTTCTCAACATTGTCCCCCTTATATACAGGAAAATGAATTCCGTTCCTAACCCAAGCAGAAAACTTATTTATAGGATTACCTAAGGAGAACGGTGGTAAAACCTTCCAGGACCTAGTGAGCATAGAGAATAATCGAACCTCGGACGACGGTTCTTTTCCTTGAAAGATGACAACCCTCATTATAATGTACGCATCTCTGTTCGCCACATACCCCATCAGAAGGTATGCATTTGCCCACTCAGACTTGACATCCCAATTGATTGGTGGGGGATGTATTTCAGCTCTAACCCTTGTTAAAGGGTTAATCAGGTAGAACCTGTCCGTGGCCGAAGCAACGCATACGAGACCATGGCAGTCAGCCAATATCTCGTAGTTTGCAGCGTCATGTCTCACTACACGCCTGTACATCGACGAGTCTGGGAACAGCTGCTTGTAGGACAGTGGAGAGGAAACAATGTTACTCTCAAACATTGTGGAATACCGATTCTCCTGATGCATTTGTTTGTACATGCATCTGGCAAGAAGAGGTTCAGAAAGGATGGAGTTCAATCGGGGACTGACCGCCCTAGCTCTCGCGGCCTCTTTGAATGACAGCCGGGAAGCGATATCGATCCATAATTCCGGAAGAAGGTCACTGAAAACATCAACATCGGTATCCTGGAGTTCGCTGTCAACTGTTGAATCGTCTACTGGTTCTTCGTTTTGATCAATTTCCGCCATCGATAAAATCTCAGCATTCTGGTGATAGACATCAACACTTGATTCATCAACATTTTCATCGATTTGATGATCCTCTGCCGTTGTGAAAACCTCAACTTCTTGGTGGAGGCCGTCAACTGTTGTTTGATCAACAACTTCGTCGATTTGTTGTGTTACAACCATTGTTAAAACCTTGATTTTGTGGGATATGTTTGGAGTTGATTTTGTTAATGGAGTAGTAATGCCTAGGAGTGTATAATGGTTTTTGTGAAATAAAGTAATGATGCGACAGTGGAATGTCTCATCGATTACGTGAGTAGAGTGTAAGAAGATTACAGGTATAGAGAATGTTAGAGTTGAAAATTCAGTATTTTCTGTAGATAGTGCCTACTTGAAAAGTAATCGTGACATTATGTCATGTACAAATTAATATCGGCTAGATTCAAGTGAAATCAATGGGAAGATATGTAAATAACCTCGATAATGAACAAAAAAAAATGAACAGTTCAATAGGTCTTTGTTGGCTAAAATAAGAGAATAAATGATAAGTAATGATGACCAAAAAAAAAAACTCACACAATTTATAGTGGGGATGTTTTAAACAACTTAATTATGTGACGTAATTATTACACGGAAAGTCGATTAGAGTTTAAGTTTAACATTTTACTAATAATGTAATTTTAGTACGTAGCTAAAAATGAATAGTCCCAAAAATAATACTCCCTCCGTCCCGGTATAAGTTTCCCCTTTCTTTTGGTTGTTTTGATTAAGAAATATGATTAAATAATAGATGTAGTACAAATGATGTGATGGTGAGAGAGAAAATAATAGATGAGTGTGAGATGAAGTATGATAAAATAATAGATAAAGTGTAAGTGATGTGATTGGGAGAGAGAAAATCATATGCCAAAAATGGAAAAATATGAAATGGGAAACTTATTGTGGGACATCCATAAAAGGAAAGTGGGAAACTTATAGGGGGACGGAGGGAGTAAAAAGCAATTTTTGGGATTACTTCGAATGCAACTGCTGAACATGCTAATCTTAAAGAAACATACTGTTGTAGGAGTACTACGAATGCATGTTTATAATAATTAGAACTTAAAAATTAATTAAAAAGGAAGTCCAGGTTCTTTATTAATTGAATGATATGCAAATGTAGTCTATAAAAATTATGTGGGTTGTGGGACACTCGAACGTGGTCATAAAAACAAGTGAGTCAACTGTTTAAAGATTTTTATTCGTCGAACAAACCAAATAATTTTTTTATGTCAACTGTTTAAAGATTGAGTAGTAATAAAAAAAGAAGTTTAATCGGGACACAATAGTATATGACAAATAGTCCCCTAATTAAAATCCTTTATAAACTTGTTACAAATACACGCTATAGAAACATAGTAACAGCCTTAAGCATCCATCATTTAACATTAATACAGGTATAATAAATGGAAAACGACTAACTCCAAATGAAGGGTCTGTGTTGAAGATATTTGTACAAATTATACTGGATATTATGTTTAAATCAAAAAACGTTAACGAAACCAAATAAAGGATTAAATAATAAAAGAAGACGTAATGAAAAAACTGAACACACCGACACCGTATTTGGATATACAAGTTATAAGAATTCTGTAACCAATGCTGCATTGAAAAAACGGAACAAATAAAAAAGAAAAAATGAACAAGACCTTTGATATTCTGTATTTAAAATCTTTGCAAAAAGTTTACCCTTTTCGAAGAAGTAAGAAGCAAATCAATCAATCCGGCACGTCATTTGAGATAACTCTGAAACAAGGCAATTAATGTGAAGTAGAGGCTCAACAGCAATGGTGTAGAGTAATCATTTCCCATCTTCTCTTGTTGCTTTTTAGATATTGAGAAAAAAATTGTTCGACGGAAAAAAGACTTGACATTGTTTCTCTGTGGAGGAATAGTTACACGATGTCAAAATCAGAATCTTGTTTCAATACAAACATGGAAGAAGAAGTAATGAGCAGGCTACCACCAGCATCGGCCGCACGCTTCAAGGCCGTGTCAAAATCGTGGTTCGATAAAATTTCGTCAAAACGGTTTGGAGACATGAACTACACCAACTTGAGAAATCTAAACAGATTTTTCACAAAGTTCATGCCGGGGAATGTAGCGGTAAACCTAGTGTACGAGAAAACAGAGAACGGGGATGAAGAATACGGAAGGGTGCTTTTCGAAGGAGGTGATGAAGGAGTGATAGTTGCTGCGTGTAGGGGGCTGATCTGTTTAGCATCGCCAAGTGATCGGCTATTCATCGTAAACCCTTATTCAGGGGAAAGAGTAGAGGTAATTAATAACGAAATCAAATGGGACAACGGGGCAGATTGGGCAACTGCACACTTTTCTATGGCATACGATTCAGTCAATGAATCATATGTTGTTGTAAGGGTTGTGCATTATAGAAGTAGCATATGTACATCCAAAGTAAGTGTCTACTCAACACATACAAAGAGATTGGTGAAAATGTCGAATGTGCCGAATAATGTGTTAGATTGTGGGTACTCAGTGTGGGTAAGGAATCAGCTTCACTTCAAGACCTACAAGTCAAGTCCAATAATGTCGCAGATATCGACATTCGATTTGAGTACTGGACTTTGGGAAAATATAGAATTGCCTATGAAAAAAAACATTGAATAGCTGGGGATTCTGGATGTGGCAAGGAAGATGGGAAATGGGGGCACTGGATGAAGATACGCTGGTTGTTGCACCTGTGTTAACGGTGGACTCCAATAACTACGAGTTCGAATTCTACTTACTGCAAGGTAGTGGGGGTAACGACGTGTGGAAGAATTATAAAATCGTGTTCAACTATTGTGTATGTAAAACACTGGAATTTACATCACAAACACTGTTCATGATAAAGCCACAGAATTCGGAGATCATGTTTAGAAGGAATCCAATTGGTACATTGTTCAAATACGATTTAGTCACAGGACGGTGTGAGGATGTGTTAGATGAAAACGAGCTTGTACACCATGGAGATGGCAAATCGCTAAACGTTGGGATGAGTTTAATTCATCCTCAAAACTACATGCAGTGATAGCAGTATGTAGGTGATGATATGTTACAAATAACAGATCGTTTTGTAGTCGTACAGTTCAAATGATTATGGTTATTCTATGCGTATGTACTAATTGATGGTTATTTTGAATTATGTAATCTGTTTTAATGTTGCCGATTGTTCAAATGAAAAAAAGCCAGCCAATTCTTATTCACATCGTGGGTGCATGTGTAGTTTGTTTGTTGATAAAAGTGTTTTAGTGTACATAACAATTGTCAATGGTTACTACATACTTTCGAGTTTAAATATGGTGTAGTAAAACACCTTCAAGATTGGTTTAGCATCCAATCATCACACAAACATAAACAAAATACAAAATTGCCAATGGTTACTACATACTTTCGAGTTTAAATATGGTGTAGTAAAACACCTTCAAGATTGGTTTAGCATCCAATCATCACACAAACATAAACAGAATACAGAATATAAACAAGAGAGCTCAACTATAGTGTACAAAATTAAGTAAAAAGCAATTAACAATCCAATACGCATATAAAAAACTAGACTGTTTCATAGACAAGTCACAAGATAGAAACATTAGAATACGGATCTAACACAAAGTTTTGTAATATTACATTATCTTGAATGCAATAAACAAGCATATAAACAGGACAAATGACACAATTAGTAGGATGCAGAGAAGCATGTTATGAACTTCTTGACCACCACCGACATGACGAACTTTTTCTGGAAATGCAGCGAAGGCTGGAAGGGTAGTTTCATGTAGCGGGTTGGAAAGAGAAGTAGATTCCCCAATATGGGAAACACTACCAGCACGAGCGTCCCTCGCAGTACAGATCCCATCTTGAACTTCAGTACTCCGAGAACACCAATGCGAAAAACCATGGATGTTGCATCTGTAATAAAATCTTCCAGGGTTCGCATCAGGCTTGGATCTCTGTACATGGGCAGGTACACCACAGTTTCGACAGTAGGACACACCAAACAGGGCACCCAAGTCAGTTGGGGGAGAAGAAGTGCTATCAGACATAACAATGAGTATTTGCATGTATGAAATGTTATTGTATGAGTATGGGACATTTATAGGTATAAGGAAACGGTCATAAACGGATATAGTCAATGTCAGTCAACTCATAACGACTATATATTAAATTCAGAAAGGAGAGTAGTGTATTCAAATCTTTGTGGTATAATGTTCAATAGTGTGTGACGAATGTTCAAGTTAATAAATAGTATGCACATAATTAAATTGAAAAAACACTACCAAGAAAGCAATAGAAACAACCAATAGCATCAATGCTATATAATAATCGGAGGTTACAATGACAGACATTACCTTGGAACAAGATGATTGAAATGTAGGAAATGGAGTTACGTTAGAGTACAACTAGAAATAAGGCGGGATGGCATATAATTGTGGAAAGAGCATCAGAATGACACTCAGTTTAATTCATGTGATAAAAATGGATCATGAAGAGGTGTAATAGGGGGTATAACATGTGAGTAGAAACGCAGAAACAGGGGAAATGAAAATACACATACAAAAAACATTGGGTATAAAACATGCACTCACGGATGCCAGAAATAAATATACAGCCAAAGCATAGTGTACAACATTTAGTGTTTATCTGGCTGGGATAATAGACATGACATAGTATCGTGATTTCCGTACTTGTAACAAATATAACAAAACCGCTTGGTTTTCTTCCCGAGCTCAACATACGACAAAATCATTTTCTTCTTAGGACGACCTGGGGGACGGTTAAGCAGTGGAGGTAATACGTGATCATGAAGGAGTAGAGGTTGGCCTTCATATTTTTTTGTTTCAGGTATGGGATGAATATCATGGCTGTATGTCTGCATATACATTGTGGTGAAGAAAAATTTGTCTACGTATTGAAGCAAACTTCTACTGGAACTCCGAATGACAGCAACAGCATGAGAGCAAGGGAAACCTCTAACCTCCCATTGACAACACAAACAATGTTTGGTACGTAGATCAACCAGTGTACTTGGGACAGAACCAACTTCAAACTGTCCACTAGAACACATGACAACAATCCAAGTCCGAGACTTGTTCGTGAGATGATTCCACCACGATTCCTTAACTGGACAGAGTACACCAGACCATTTCGTGCATGTGTCCCTCCGTTGAAGATGTAGCTGACTGAGTGTTGTATAATAATCAAATAAAGTTAAATTTCATAAACAATAAAAAAACAGGAGTCTATATCTGATTATGAAAGAACTAGGATAACTACATATTCGAATAGAGTCGATCATGAACATTATTGGCAAACTCCTGAAGTCAGTAATCCAGCTATTAAATGATTCAACGGCGTTTGACGTCATTTCCCCGTAACGGGTAAGTATGGGGGAGTGTACGACGGCCCATTTGTCATAAGAAAGATCTTTAAGCCATTTCTCAACAATATCACCACCAGCCGCCTTGAAGATTGAAAGCTTCTCATTAAATAAACGAATATTCGGAGCATACGCAAAATCCCTAAAATACTCAGACATGTTTTTCCTGTCAGTGTTTGTCCAACCCTTCTTGAATCTGAACTTGAGGTTATCAGTAAGATGGAACAAACAATAGAAATACACAGGAGCGTCGAATACAATAGGAAAAGCAGCCATTAAACCTAAATTTCGATCAGACATGTAAAACACCTGGTCTGGGTGTTCAAGATTGTCTCAGCACATCTCAAGAAACCATGTCCAATTTTCGATATTCTCCGAAGATACAACTGCAACTGCAACAGGAAACAAACCTGCAGTACATAAAAAAATAAGTAAAAAACAGAGAGACACTGCAATGAAATCCATAGTGACGCGCCCAAACAGTAATAAATTAGCATATGCAAAATCATACCATTGTTTCCATCTTTGGCAGTGGCAGATAAGAGAGTACCTTTAGATCGTCCTTTCAAAAACGTACCATCTATAAAGAGCATCGGCCGACAAGATTTAAATCCATCAAGACACCCTTTGAAAGAGACAAACAGACGCTCAAACCGATTGGACGATCCATTTTTTTCTAGGAAAACAGCACTTCCAGGGTTTGTACGTTGAATTGCATCACAATACTATCGAAGCTGATTATAGGAGTCTTCATAAGAGCCAAAAATTTGATCCCTAGCATGCTCTACAGTACGCCACGCCTTATAATATGGAATGTTCAAACCATACTCATCGCCTAACAAATGAATAACATCTTTACCCGAGGCATTCGGAGTAGTCCGAACCTTTTGAACAACGAAATCAGACATCAACTTTGGAGTCATACGTTTCATGACCTTTTTTGGCGAATTAACATTACAATTATGGATAAAATATCCATCTGAAATACGAAAAATACCAGAAGATGTGGTAGTGATTCCATTAATAAACCAATTACAATCATGAACACCTGAGTGATCACACTTAACTCTAATATACTTTCTATCATTCCTAATATACTTATAAACAAACCCAGCCACACTAGCATACTTAATTAACGCTTCCCTGAACTCGACAACACCACCTTCAAAAACAGAATCAACGCATAATCCAATAAACTTGTCGGGCCATGAATCCGAAAGTAAAGGTTTCCTAATTATTTTTGGACATATATCATATGAAGGAAGATCGGAATGCGGATCTTGATTTTCTTGGAAACCGAATTTTGAACTAGAATTCTTAATAGATCGAAACACTATTCTACCTTGATGAGACAATGTTTCATTAATGCGAACAGATGAATTGCAAGGTATATTAGATGTAATATTTGATCTTGAATTACTTTGACTATTTTGAAAACAAACGCTAGGAACATCGATCAGTTGAGATACAGGATCACAACGTATTTCGGAAGAACAAACAGAAACACATTTCAAGGTGTTCGCCAAAGCAAATGAATACATATTTTGCAGATCATCGTCGCATCCCAACAAACAGTTAACTATATTTCCCCCCGGCCAATCTTGTTGAATTTTTGTCATGAAATCAACAAATGATGTGTCTGAACGAATGGACACGAGCTTGCAATGACTGTTAATTTTTACACACACAGCGACGGATTGCTCCATTAGGAATAGTGATGAAATAAAATTTGAATTTTGAATGAAAGCTTTTGATAATGGCGAAGAAAGGAGTGAATGACGCTTACTTGATTTGATAGCTTCCTATAATGGCGAAAAGAGGGAGTAGTATTTTGGTTTGCAGAGTGATTTGACTGCAAGTGGGGGAGGTGATAGGCGCGTGAGTTTGTGGCAAGAAGTGAAACTGAGGGGTAAAATGGTCACATATGACCTTAGTTGCACTTTTTTAAAACTTTTGTGTAGGTTGCTATATATTTGAAAAATGTGTACCCAGGTGTAGTTAAGCTCTATTTTTCTCTATTTCGCAATCAAATCACCTTAAATACATCTAATTATTTTATTATATTTTTTAATTTCCATACCCAAAGTTTAAGGATTTTTTTACCGGAACGATGGAAGTATTAGTTAAATTAATTGTTTGG
Organism: Galeopsis tetrahit; assembly: GCA_963675135.1. Classification (NCBI taxonomy): domain Eukaryota; kingdom Viridiplantae; phylum Streptophyta; class Magnoliopsida; order Lamiales; family Lamiaceae; genus Galeopsis; species Galeopsis tetrahit. The sequence goes on from OY776125.1 coordinate 54,691,602, forward strand.
ACTTTTTTTTTCGAATGTAAGCACTAGCTTTTATTAATCTATATAAATTATTGTTAGAGTCATTTCACTGAGACTTTTATCTAATAGGGAATAGGTTATTGTTTTTTATCTAATAGTCAAATTGGCACTTAAGAAGACGGAGTTGCCCTTTTCCCATTTAAATAATTTCAAAATAATTAATATTAGACAGATTAACATCAAGTCGTTTGAATAAATGCTTATCCTCGTAAAACGCGATATTATATCACCTTCCATTTTTCAAATATTCCTAAAATTAAGCCAATTCGAATTAATTGTAAATTATCCAAACAAATAAAGTTAAAAAATCTGCATTTTATGATCCAGAATTAAATTACAAACAAAAGACTCATAACACAATTAAATCACAAAAAGACTAAATAAGCGTGTCATAGAGTATGCAATCCCCATATGTTGAATATATGCATATATATGAAATAGATTATGAATTTTAATATGAACAGTGAAATGAATTTTGGTATGTAGAAATGGGTTATGAAGACATATGTGCATATGTAGAATGCATATTCCAAAAAAAGTGTGTTATGATGATGTAGAGAATGCATAATAAATTAAGTCAATATCACTGAAAAAATTGATATGAATAATGAAACGCAGACATAAAATGATAGTGCCTAAATCGCTATCCAGGTCCGTCAATGAAGTTAGAACGGAAACATGCATTAGTATATGCACCTTAAAGGTGCACAGTGAAATGCAAGTGAATAATCAGTTTAGCGACATTGACATAATTAAAATTTAAAATTTGTAGGGTATGATGTTGATGATGTGACGATCAGAACAATTTCAAATAATGTGGGCTGAACGATTCAACGGAGACGGATAAATTTAAAATAGTAGATACTTACCGATGATCGATTTGCTGGAATGACTTTGATGATATAAACAATTCAACAAAAATGGTAGAAGTGACTCTATTTTACTTTCTACATTGAACGATTTGCTAAACTGAATTTTAAGATTTCGATATTGCGAAAGTGAGGATTTTCGTCAATATGCCCTATAATTCGGGAATTGGGGCTGCTCAGATTCAGGAAGTTTAAATTTGAATTAAATTTTTAATTCTGGAATATTAAGAAGCTATATGAATATTAAGGGTATTTAAGGTTTTTTAACTCTAATTTGACTCTATTAGAGAATTTTAAAAATGGTGGTTTCTACTTGCTTAAAGGTCTATAGAAGTGACTCTATTAGGGAATAATCTCTCTCTCTCTATATATATATATATATAAACAACCATTTACATAGTATTATTGTTCTTCAAGATGAAATCAATGATATGGTTTCACATAGTATTATTGTTCTTCAAATTCTGTAAAATTCAACCATTTAAAATTTTAAATCGCACGAATGTATTCTATAAATAATTAATTAAAATTTATTAATAATCAATCCGTCGTGCAACGCACGGGAGAATTACTAGTATTTCTTTAAAGAAAAACAATATGTAGTTAACTACACAAAATCATATGTTTCTGTTGGTCCCTTTTTATACGAGTGCAGTAGTAAAAGTTTAGAGGGGAGGGGTGAATAGACTTTCCTGCAATTTTCAAAAATTGCTTTCTTTCAATCAGATATACAATCTGAGTGAGAGTGTGTGTTTTTAACAACACGGAGAGATAGCCAACTTACTGATAGCAAGAAGGGCAAATCAGTTTGGTAGCTATTTAACACAGTTATTAGTGCAAAAATGACGTGTACGACCCTGATTTGATTGGACTCGTATGTTTTTGAAAAATATCTTGAAAAATCATGCATGAGATGGATAATGTTATCAGTTGACTTGATGTCGTGTTGCACAAGTTTCAATCGTTTTTTGACAATTACGATTAAAGCTTTTAAATCGATATTGGGTATACGTAAATAAATGATAAAACGGTAAAAAACGACATAAGGATTTATAGTGGTCCGACCTCCAGACCTACATCCACTCTCACAACCCAACTGCGAAATTAATTCCTTTACCAAAAGGACTTGTAATTTTACGTCCAAAAAATAAGATGTTGAGCTCGATACACTACCAAGTGCAATTGGCTCTACTTGTTATTGTATGAACAAGTACTTCCTACCGTTGGTTGCACCAAACAACGAGCTTCTATGATTTAGAAAGAAGGGTTTGTTTGTAGTGTATGTGTGTCAACTTAATGAAACAAATAAGTTTGATCACTATTTCTAAGCTAAGATATGAATATCTTTGAACGAGCTTAAGATCAGAATCACTTTAGAGCTCTCGAATACTGGATCGTCGATGTCGGCTCTTTAATAATTCTTCAGTCTCTTCAGTAAGCATGAATGCTTGAGTATGAGCATCTGAGATGAATTCTTGAGTGCTTTTTCGATGTTGGACTTCTTCTTTATCACTTATGGATGAATTCTTGTATTTATAGGAGAATTTGAAATAGTCATTTGAAAACTAGCCGTTGAATCAAATCTTACGTTTGTATGATGCAAATTTTCATGACTTGATTGACCATGGTGATAGATTGCTATTTCCAGCTTTGTATTAATTGTGCATTAAATGCTCTGGTGTTTGTATCGTACATGTTATGTTTTTTTCTGCAGCGCCTGTCAAATCACTTGTTGTGTTGGCATCTTCTAATTGGTTCATGTCAGCATTGTGTGCATAATCTTTTTAACGGATTTTTAAATGAGACGGGGAGGTGATCGACTGAAACTGAACATTCTTTTTACCGTCTTTGAAGTGATCCTTTTCCTTTTTTGGGTTGAGAACAGTTGAATTGCATAGCTTCAGTCCATATCAACTACTTTTGGATGGTTAGCTGATTTCGAAGTGTAAATATCAACTGACTAAGGTATACAAGGACCTTGTCATTTATTTTTACTTATAGACTGAATCTTCAAGGCCTTCTAGATATCTTTAGTCTTCCGATCTTCAATTTACTATGGTATCAGCTGATGTCCAAATCAATTGTCCATATAACTAAGATAAAAAAAAATGATTAAGTTGTGTTATACATTTCAGCTTATAATTCTATCCGATTACAAATTTAACTTAATAAAGAAAAATACATTGTTTTGACCATCAAAACTAAAACATATTGTTCTTCTAAAGTTTAGGGGTGAATGAATATCCCAACAGTTTCTTTCATAAGTTATGTCTCTTGTGAACTCGAGTTTATGTAAACTCTCTTTTTCAAGTATCACAATTTAGTATACGAAATGTCACTATTTAACAAATGAAATATAATTGTTTAAATAAGAATTATTTCTAAGTGTCATTACTTTTGAGCTCACACATACACAATAATTTTCGCACTTTTATTTTCGGGACGTCCCACAATAACTTTCACACATTTCAAATGAAAAACTGTTTATAAATCTTAACCTCACAATTTTCAATTTTACACAAAATGTCATTACTTTTGGACTCACGCATACACACAACACAAAACTACTCCTCAGAACCTTTATAATTATTACTATTTCGTAATAGCATATAAACTTATTATGAAACGGAGGAAGTATTCTTTAATCTCCGTTCAAAAAGTAAAAGAAAATGTTATAACATGAGGAAAGGAGTATATAATATGTCTAAAATATGAGGCATATTTTTGTAAAATATGATTAAATTCATCAATTAATGAAAGGAATAAAAAGTGAAAATAAATAGGATAATTGAAATTGGTTGTTGAAGAAGAGAAAAAGTTAGCACCATAAGAGCGAAGAAGTAGGGAAAGCGGTACACTTACATAAATAGATAGAATTAGCTACCTTACATTTGAGTATTGGCTGTCAGTTTGAATGCAAATTGGCTGTCAACTCTCTCTTCTTTTTTATGTTAGGTCCACTCCTACATTTATTGGAGTTCAGATGCCTATATATCAATTATTCACTTGAAATTTGGGTATATATATATATATATATATATATATATTCATCAACATATATGAACATTTAATTTAGGATTAATACTTTTTTTTCTCTTTAAATTCTACCAATCTCAATTTTTGTTCCCTTAATTTTGGAACTATATAGTCATCTATGTTTAGCATTTTTTTTTACTTGAATTAAAGACTGAACACTTATAATCAAATATTATCGATATCCGAGTCTTTTGCATATTAAAATCATCATCATTGTCTAGCATATCATCATCTTCACATTGAATGGGTTACCTGTGTTTACTAGTAAAATGACTAAAACACAAAATTTTGTAAACATAAAAGACTAATTTCAAAGATTATAAAAAAAAACAAACAAACTTGTACTCCCTCCTTCCGCCTATAAACACCCTATTTTGTCATTTTCATTTGTTTGCTTATAAGTTTCTCATACCTTTTTAACAAATAACTTCTAAATTTTTATTTTTATACTTTATTTTATAGTATTTTTTTTTCTCTCTTAATCACATTACTTGTATTATATTTATTGTTTAATTTTTTTTTTTTAAATCTAAAAATAGTGAAAAGCTTATAGAGAAAGGGAGGGAGTACACTCAAAAGGGAAAAAGAATGTGTTTTTCTTTTAATATAATTTTTTTATAGGGTGTTTTTCCTTTAATATACTCTCAAAATTGTATGGATCCCTAATTTAGTGGTGTAATTTATGCACTTGCTACTTGAATATTGCAAGTACAACATTTTAATCATCATGTACAATTGCATATAATTATAAAGTCGGTGTATTGAGCATTTGAGCTAATATTCAATTGTTAATAGTTGCATCTTTTTGTAAAAAAATTACGAATGTTGGATAAATTGTGAGACGAGTTTAAATTAAGTGTAATTTATTCGTTTATCGGTCAATTTATATTGATATTTTTTATTCTAATTAGTTAATGAATTTTGATTTGGCGAATTGAACATTTAGGTTTTGTTTGGTAGAGTGAATTAGCTCAAAATATGTGAATAATAAAAGATAAATGTTAAAGATTAATCAGAACTAAAATAAATAAAAATTATTTAACACGTAAAAATACACTTAATTGTGTATTTATCAAAAAAATCGAACACATGTTATTATTTGAATCAACCATACACTAGGTAGTGTGTGGATATTTGTAGGTTCCAGTTTAAAAGTAATTAGATTTGAGAGTTGCATCAGCCAAAGAGATTTTTGATATTGAAACTTTTGTTTTTAAATGCTCATGTGACCTTTAATGCATTGGGTACGCTGTTTTAATCAGATTTGACTTGTGCATCTTTTGGCTAGAATTTCGCATATATAGACTAGTTGATGGAGTTTGGGGGCATATAGGGCGGATCTATTCAATAGCTGGGCGGGCTACAGCCATTTAAATATATATATATATATTTTCTTTTATTATTATTATTTATTTGACCACCTAATAATTCTGCTTTAAAATAGAATGGAGGTTGCATATGCCTTAACCCACTATGTCCACGTAACATAATCAAATATATAAGTTTTAACAAAAATAAATTTAAAATAATCATTTAAACTAATTAAAATATCTATTAAATTAAGAGGAACAACTTTAGGTATATTTGTTTTCAAAATTTTGAAGATTTTGACATAAAATTAAATTAACTCATAACCTTCTTAAATTTCAAAATAAATTCATACTATTACAAATATTATAATTTAAATTTCACTAGATATTTATAAAATTAACTTTTATAGAATATATCATATATAGTATATTTTTAAAATTTGGATTCTAAAATTTTTAAAATAGAACTATGATTAGATCTTAAATTTTTAAATTCGAAATAAACAGAGCCTTAAAGTTTTAATTAAAATATAAGTAAATATATATATATATATATATATTTTAACTTAGCCCATCCTATTTTATAATCCTGATTCTGTCCTTGATATAGCATTGCATTATTGTTATGAAAGTTGTATGAAATGTTGAATAGTGATCGATAGTGATTACTAAAGTTGAAACAGATTCGAAAATGAAATTGGATCTCATCCGGTTCAGAAGAGTCACGTGCGGGAGGAGATCTATCTTTAGATTTAATTGTACATGACCTTTTGTGTATAGGAGGGGATCCAATTCAAATCCTTCAAAAACATCAACTTATTTTGATTAGCCCCTGTTAATTAGGGATGTAATTTTTTTTTTTTTTGATGGAAAGTTAAATAACCATCCTTTTTTTTCTCCTCCACATGACTCGAACCCAGGACCTAAGGCCTAGGTAGTGGTGCTCTAACCACTTGAGCTATCCCACTTTGTCATTAGGAATGTAATTGAAGCCCGAGTTTAGTCAATATTTAGAGTGTTTGAATTTTATTTACTTATTATTAATTGAATAAATTGTAAGTCATCTTAAAATAAAAAAAGACAGTCATCTTATTTGATTAAACGGAATTATTCTTACATAAATTTTGTCCATTGTATTATAAGTGAAGATTAATCGCATCGAGAATATATATGTTTATATGCAATCTTTCTAGTGGCCCTTCCGGTCAAGTCATTACGTACTCTAGGTATTACGTGAACAGTTATAAATTTCACATTGTCGCTTGTGGCGCATCTAAAGCTACAACAAATAGTGGAGTTTGTATCATTGAAAAAAACTATGATTAAGATGAGAACGACTTCTACGGGATTCTGGAGGAGGTAGTCCAAGAATACCACGAGAAGAAAGTAGTTTTGTTCAAATGTCAGTGGTTTGATCCAACCCACAATGAGACCAAAGTTCATCCTGATTACAAGCTTTTAGACGTTCATCGGAGAGAACACGTTCATCAGAGAGAACGATACAGTCGTTACGATCCATTCATAGTAGCAAGTCAAGTCGTCCATGTCTACTATTGTAAACTATGGTGATACCGGTGTCTTTGTCTCAATATTTTCTGAAACACTTAGAGAAATCGTCATTGAAGCAAGTAAGTTCAGAGGATTTGATTTTCTAAGGAAGATGAGGGTTGAGAATTCGAGCTTCGATTTCTTGGACAAGTGTTTTTTATACTTTAAATACTTGTAAATTAAATTCAAATTAAATGAACAGTTCAAAGGATGAAAAATTGAAACTCTTTAGAATTAAAATACAGTGATGATGAATCAATATTATGTGAGAAATTTATTGAGCTATATAACAATACTTTCAAAATCCGTGCAAAAGTTGTAAGATTAAAATTTATATAAATGTTTAGACATAAACCTATACTAGATGATCTTATATCGAGGAATTGTGAGGAAGTAGTTATACACACATAGAGACTGTAATAAACGAGTGTAGTTGTGAAGAGAAGCAAATAGAAATAACTATATATCCATGATTTTTAAAATGAAATAAAATAAAAAATACATTTATCTAATTAAAATAATGGCTTAGAAAAATCGAATTAATAATTCTGTAAATAAATCAAGTATTCAGAAAAATAAATAATTCACAAAAGTAATGTTAGCGCGTATCTCAACACTATTTTTACATGAATTTGCTTCATTTATGTTGCACTAATTTTAATTCACAATTTCACATTGATCCATCTTTTAAAAAAAATGCATCATAGTAGCGAACTACGTGCCCCATAATACTCAATGGATGTATGAATAATTCGATGCAGTTTGTTATCACCTTTTGAAAAGAGAACATCGTAGTAGCGAGCTCCGTGTCCCAGTGATTTTAAGCATCTAAATTGTGATCTTTTTTACATTTAAGAGATGTATGTCCAAAACTTTACAACACTTTTTCTAGGCTCAAACAACATTTGCACGGGAGAATTACTTAAAGAACTTATACAAAAAAATATTCAAAAATAATTATAAGACAATTTCAGATGTTGTCCCAAATGTGAACATTCGGTACAACATTTAGCCACAAATTGCAGATATTGCATAATTCAAGAGATTTTCGAAGTGATGAAAACCTCTCATCGTCAAGAAATTTTATAAATATATTAGCTAATTGAAATGTACTCTAATTTCACAATTTTCTTCTCAACAAGATTTCTAATAAAATAGCGGCTACTTATATGCTTTGTTAAAGAATGTTGCACATGATTTTTATATATATATATTAATATCACTAGTATAAAATATAGTTTGAATATCACTTTGAATTCTATAATCATTAAACAATAGGTAATTGAGTACAAGAAACAAGATTATTTACAAGAAAGATTAATATCTTTAGTGAACAAAAACGCATACTCAGAAATACTAATTATGTATAGAAAACAATATGTTTAACATCGAGAAACATTTGAAATTGTTAAACAAGAGTCATTTGATAGTTCAGAATATGGTTCACTTTCTGACCTGGACAATATTACCTCCGATGTGGTTACATTTGAGACAACATTTTATAATTCCTTAAAATCATTTGTTAGGACGATTATCCAGTTTTCATTATTCAAAGCATTTTTTAAACATCTTTTGTATTTATACTCAATTTTCTTCTAGTTTGTACTATAGTATACAGTTCTCCAATAATTTGGTTTGATTGATGATCTTTCAAAATTGTGGTAAATGGAGTTCTCTGAGAATTATACAAATTTTCTGATAATTCTGATTTTTCAGAGCATGTTTGCTCTGATGTGACCACATTTGGAGCAACATTTTGAATTTGATGAGAATTTTAAGAACTCTTTGGAATTTCACTAGATCGATCAAGACATTCTTCAATGTTTTGACTTGTGCTTAATTTATTTTATTTTCAAATTTTAATTCATTGTATTCTTATATAAATAATTGGTTTAATTTACAATTAATTTATAAAATTCAGAATATATTATATACAATATTTTCTTATCTTAAATTATATAATATTTTCTTATCTTAAATTTTAAGTAGAGATATATAATTTTTTTTAAATAAATACATACTCCATTATTTATAAAAAGCTACATTTGAGAACAATTTTTTTAAATAATTACATTTTCACCCTCATCTGTTAGTTAATAATTAGTCAACTAACGTTATGATCAATTTTGATTTTTGTGACTAAATGTGGGTGATCAAATACAAAAAAAAAAAGATATATGTTTCCGTAGGAATCAGTCATTAGGTTTGGATGGATTATTCTCGATATTTTCTTATCTTTTCTTTCAACACATTCAATCTTTATTTCATTTACTCGCGATGAGGTGTGTATTCATTCTCTGGACTCAAGAAATATAAGTGAAGTGTTAAATGTGACAAATTGAGAGTGAATTAATGGCATGTGCAAGTGATAATTGGGTCGGGACCATCTGAGTCACACAACCATACCTCATATGCCATTTCCATGAATCATACAACTTTAGCCTTATATTATCATCATCATCTACCTCCCCCACAATGATTTTAATTAATGAGTTACACATTTTTTTGTTATAATATCAGACAAACTCATGTGAGATGGATACTATTCACTTGCTAACTCATGAATTAATTTGATATCTCAACCCCAGGGTCGTGGTCGGGTAGATTTGAAATTTAGAAGTATGCTCTCCTCTATAAGATGTAAACAATTTTTGAGTTTGATCAGTTTATACAGAGCTTTGAATTAAGTTTAATTAGAACACTCGCTTGTCTACGGTAAAATTGAACCTTTGAAATAGTCGATACTTGAATCAAATCCTCTTGAGGTATATTATTCACTTGCTAATTGATGAATTTTGATCTATCTCACGTGCTACTATTAATTTCAAGGAGAAACAATTTTCTATCTTTTAGAACACTACATGGCACTCTATAAGCTTTGCTATATTCAGATGAGGATATATAAATGGTCGTTAATCGTGAATAAATTTAATTGTCTTTTTTTGGATGAGATCGACTAATACTAATCATGAATTAATATTGTCCTGTAAAATCAATTAATATTTGTAAGATCAATTAATATTTTTAACAAAAAATACATAATGTTGTTCAATGAATCTACTAACACTATTACGTGAAAATATTATTATTGTTAAAAAAACTAGTCGTACGCGGTGTAACTGGTGTATATAAGAATTTGTCTAGGGATGAGAATGTATAAAATAGAAAGGGAGAAAATAAATGGAGTAGGTGAATTGAACAGTTCTAAAATCCGTGCCCTAATTTAACACAAATTTTTGTCATTTATATATCAACCATAAAAGGAAATGTAAATATTCTAGGCTGCAGTATAAGATAATGGCATAAATTTTATAGTTTTAATTGATTTTTTAATTTCACATATACATGTACAACTAGCTTCTTCTTCATCTATTTTTTTTAAACAATACGACTTATTTTTAATTGCACGCTAAAACTAGTATAGAAAATGTAACTTATATACAATTGTTAAAAATACTTAATTATAACATTGAAGACATTTTACACTTTCTTTTTTGTTATAATTTAATATATTACTACCATGTATATATAGTTCAAAGTAAAATCTCAGAGGCCTAGTGTCTCAGGGAGATAGTATATTAAAGATAAATTATAATTACAACATACACAACAAAACTCTAATTTAGTTGATTTTAGAAATACTTAAAAAAATGATAAACTGATCTAAAAAAAAATACCCTAAAAATAATATTTTGAGAAAACTCTCATTTCTCATTAATGAAATTCAATCACCTAAAATAACCAAGAAAACAAATTTTTATAATAGTATGCACTAATCTAAAAGATTAAATACAAAACACAAATTATGTGGGGAAATGCAAGTGAAAAATAGTAGTACTAGAAGTGGTGTAATAAGTTACAAGTACTAACTAGTGTATCTTTCAAAACCTATCTGTGCATGTTACCAGAAGCACATGATGGGCCTATTATCATATGTACCACCCTTTACTCTCAGCTGGCTCCTTCCCATTCGCTAATGGCCCAATTTCCATTTATTTTATTTTGACACCATCTATACTCTTTAATATCCTGCGAGACTTATGAGTTTGCTCCTCTTAAGTTTTAGGTTCAAAATCTTTTAAGTTTCAATAATTTTTAAGGGATCAATTCATACTGTTGTTCTAACTTTAATTGAGGCTCATGTTAGTGGACGATGAAATCGATCACTCGCATTAGTCGATCATTGGATCGGATACCGAAACTTAATAAATAATTGATATTTCACGTGAGGGATATTATTCACTTGCTAATTGATGACTTTCGATTTACCTCACGTTCAATTTCATTATTCTCATTCTATTTTTAAAATAGTAATGTTCACGTTATTTTATCTTCATCTTCAACAATCACTTATTTACTCAAATTGTCATTCACTCTATTCATAAATAACCACTTCGTTTATAAGTAGATCCTACGATACTTCCGTATACCTCAATATATGTACTAATCAATATTCATTAAAATTCGTACGAGAATAAATGAGTGAAAAACACTCCAACTAATTAAATAATTAATTAAATTTATAATCTAAAAAAAGGCAATCTTTTCACTACTTAAAATCCACATGCCTATATTACTATTTTGGACAAGAAAATGAGACAAATTTAGCATGATAATGAAGATCAAGATTCCCCTTTTGTGTCAACCTTTATTAAGTGAGGTACAGTCAAAAAGTTGTTTTAGTAACCAATTATTTGAGAGGATTATTACTTTTGTTGTAATATTTAGAGACAACCTAAATACTTTATGTAAATTCTTGTTGTGTATGAACTAACCATTAATAATTAATCACCTCTTTTCTCATTATCTTTCTATTTTTTTTGCTTTTCACTTGTGAATCCCTATGACACTAGTTTGTGTCCTTCAAAAGTAGGACATAATAAGTTAAAAGAAATGAACTGTAGACAAATGAATAGGGTTCACTCTTCAATCACCTGCATTTTATCCAAAAGATTAAATTAAGAGTTGTTGTGTGGTAAAACAGTTTTATTGTACAATAATAAATAATATATTTTAATTAAATTACTAAGATTAACAAATTAATGTGTTTTAATGAAACAATTGTTATTTTTTAAGATAATACACAAAATTTGAAGAGTTTATGTAAGACTTTGCGCGAGATCAATCAATAGTTGCATTCAAAACATGTCTATTATAAGATTTTATACTCAAATTTTTTTAACCTTGTCTTTGTCTTCATGTTAATAAACGGCGATCCCATCGCGAAAATGATAGGTCCCACGCGTCCTTGGCTATACCATATGTTTCCAAATAATCAAAGGGGCTAACATCTTTTTAATGAACATTTGAAATTGACAAACTAATACGTTTTAATGAAACAATTAATATTGTTTAAGAACTTTATACAAAAACTTTACACGGAATCTCAATCAATAAACTTTTTTTCGTCTTTATGCTAATAAACGGCGACCCCATGGCAAAAATGACACGTCCCACGCGTCCTTGGCTATACCATATGCTTCCAAAAATTGATGGAGAAACAAGTGTTTATTAGGGATACATAATGAGAATGCGTTAGCACCATCACTAATGAGCAAGACAACTGGCACACTTTGATTCTTCTCGAAACGCATCAATATAATACTCCACTATTGTGCAAAAGGATACAAAAAATAGTCTTGATTTCTTTGGCCCTCCTCCTCTCCTCTCCTTTCCTCTCCTCTCCTCTCCTCTTATAAATAAATACATACAACTCTCTCTCTCTCACTCCATTTTCTTCAATGAACATATCAACTTCAGAATACAGCAGCAGTGGGTGTGAATCAGGTTGGACTACATACTTGAATAACCTCTCAAATTCAACTGATCATAATCAGAGAGGATTAATTTATGAAGAAGAAAAAGGAAGAAGAATATTTGTGAATATTGAAGAAGAAGAAGAAGAAGATCTATCAATGGTGTCAGATGCATCATCAGGCCCTCCTCATTATTCTTACACATCTTCAATTCCTCAACACCACAATATCAAAAACAAAACTAGTAAAACAAAATTAGAGCCTAAAAAGAAGCAGAGTTTATTATGCCTTGATGACACTGCTACCTCCACTTACTCTCTGCAGGCAAGATCAACAATTCAACACACACATTCTCAATTACTTAATTTCTATGTTAATTTGGATTCTCATTTTTTTTTTTTTTTTTAAATTGGATTTCAGAAGAATGTACCTCCTAAACAAGATGAGGTATTACTACTAATTTGCTCTGTCCTAAAATTAATTGACAACATATGTGTCTAATTATTTGTTGATTATGTGTATGTAGGGTGAATCCATAACAAAGAAGCATCTAAGTTTCTTCAAGAAAGGGAAATCAGGTGAGGTTAATTCTTTTTTTATTATTATTATATCCTCTGTCCAACGTCAGAAAAACGGAGCAGTAATCATAAAACTTTGTTACATCACCAATTTCGTTGGAGTATCATCAACGTGATTTTATAATTGGCCTAATTTGTGTGAACAGGGAGTTTGTTGGGAAGAAAGAGGCAGTAAGAAATGGGAGGAATCTGTTCAAGAAAATTGTGGGATCTTCACAAAGCAAAAGCGAATGGCACCAGAATCTCAAACCTCTTTGTCTGTATCTATTTAATCTTCTTTTTTTAAATCTTTTCTACCTGTTATTTGTTCCTGTCCATGCAGTAGGGAACAAGCCTGAAATCATAAATGTAAAAATCAAATTTGAAAAAACAAAAAAAGAATGTATCTATTCTTTTTTTCTTTTCTTGAATAAATGAAGAGAACAATGTATCTATGTTTGATGAAGAATAATCTCTCATTTTCATCACACAATGTTTATGTTTTGTGGGTAGCAATAGAATCTAAGGCAATGTAATCAAGAATCTCTAAAATACGGATGAAAACGAGGTAGATAAATGCACTTAATAGGTTTCTACATTTTGTTTTACGTAAATTTTCGAGAGACAAGACACCGTGAAAGGAATTGTGAATTCCAAAAGGTGGAATCTACACTCTTTTTATTTGAAAATCCGCTAAAAATTTAACTGGATGAAAATGTAGAAGATTCCATCTTAATAAAACAAACACATTGCAATTACAAAACATTAATTTGAGTATTATAAGGGTTTATCCAATAAACCCCCTGTTTAGGAAATACACCTCCTCACTTATACCTAAATATCTCATGTATTGATATATACACTTCCCACTTGTATTTTAGTTAGTTAGTTTGTTATTTTTAGGCAGTTAATCCTACTTAGCCTATAAGAACGAATTAGGGCTAGGCGGTTAACACAATTTGGGTATTCATTCAATTGTAAACTTCTTCAATCATAATTCTCTCTTTCTTTGATATCAAGAAGATGATGTTTTGATTCTTAACCTCTACATGGTATCAGTTTTTCCCATATATGCCAGATTCTTCGTTCCTCAATTTCTGGCCGATTCCTCTTGAGTTTTGATTGTGTTTCCTTCCGTTTCCCCAAATGGCACCCACCGTCACCGATCCGGATTCCTTGAACCCTGCTCTCAATCCATTCTCGCCTCTCGCTCTTCATCAGAACGACAACCCCGCCGTCGCCATAGTTCTTGAGCCTCTCGACGGCACAAATTTCGTGTCCTGGAGCCATGCGATCAAACGTGGCCTCTCTGTCAAGAACAAAGTCCGGCTGATCGATGGGTCATTACCTGTCCCTGATGAAGACGAGGATTCAGCCATATATGCTGCTTGGGTAAGAGCCAATGATTTAGTTTTGATGTGGATTTTGAATTCTATTGTTCCTGATATTAAGAGGACCCTAGAATATTTTTCTCTAGCTAAGGATGTTTGGGATGAATTGAAAATTCGTTATGCTTTATGTGATGGAACTAAGGTTTACCACTTAGAGAAATCCCTTAGTGCCATCAACCAAGGCTCTCAATCCTTAGTAGCCTACTATAACCAATTCAAATCTTTGTGGGATGAGTATGTTAGCTTTAGGCCTGTTCTTAAGTGTTCTTGTGGTGCTATGGATAGTTGCACATGTGATTTACCAAAACTTATAACTACCACTCAAGAACAGGATGCTGTTATGAAGTTCTTGATTGGCCTGCATGATTCCTATAGCACACTTAGAAGCCAATTCCTGCTGCAATCTCCCTTCCCTCCTCTTTCCAAAATATATGGCCTCTTACTTCAAGAAGAGTCCCAAAGAACCTTAAACACTGCCTCTGACCCTACTCATCCTGATTCCATTGCTATGGCAGCAAGAAATGCTAAGTTCTATAGAGATAAGAGAAAACCTCTTAAGTGCTCTCATTGTGATGGCCTTGGCCACACAATAGATAGGTGCTTCCAAATTATAGGATTCCCTCCTGGCTGGAGAGGTCCTAGAGGTTTCCCACCAAAAGAGCCTCCTAAATCTGCAAATTTGTCCCTCAAGGATACCCCAATGGATTCCAACCCCCTTTTTTATCAGGACTTATATGATAAATTCTTGAGTTTCTCTAAGATGCAGAATACTGAAGAAAACAAAGACATTTCTCATTCAGTGGCAGGGGCATCCACCTCCCATGTTGAGGACAACAAAAACTCCACTGATTCAGGTATGTTCTCTAGTTTATGTTCCATTAATACAAATATGTCTTCTTGAATTTTGGATACTGGGGCAACTGACCATATGATCTTTGATTTTTCACTGTTTACCACCCCCCCATCCATAGCCAATGTTAACATATCTTTACCTAATAATACTGTTTCTACTGCCACTCACATGGGCAATATAGTGATCAATGAACATTTAACTCTTTACAATGTTCTTTATGTTCCTGATTTTACATTTAATCTCTTATCCATCAGCCACTTAACTAGATACTCCAATTGTTCTGTTTCTTTTCTTTCCTCACATTGTATTTTACAGGACAACACCTCCAAGATGGTGATTGGTACTGCTGATCAAGTTAGGGGTGTTGGGATATGAATCCTAGAACAAGTCCTAAATGATGATAAAAGATAAAAGATGAAGTTTTGATAAGCCAAAAGTAGTTTGAATATTTTCTAAGTGTTGACTGATCTAGTCTAGTTAAGAAGAAGTCATCTTGAACAGACCTGTAGAGTTCACATAAAAGACAAGTGTTATTAAAAGATAAGTACGAATTATAAGTACTTCATATGTGGTATTCATAATGTTTAGTTTGTTATTGAGCTATGTTAATTATTGTATAGAGCTCATGATTTTTGTATGTAATAGATATATTCATTGTATAGATTTTTAAGTTGACTAAGCTTTATAAGAAGAGCTTAATGTAATGTAATAGTCTTGTTAGGATTAGATAAAAAGGACTAGATTAGTTCTGTGATGAAACCTGAAGAAGAAGTCTACTACTGGAGAAGACAAGACAAGTACGCAACTCGACAAGACAGGTCAACTTGAAGTTAGTTACAAAAACGCGTGTTGAAGATAAGGATTGAAGAGTTAGTTAAGGAATAACTAATTAACTGTTTCAACGCATGGAAGAATGAAGTTTGGAAGTTATAAGTTAGTTTTCAAGAAAAGTTGGTTACACAACTGAAAGTTCTTGAATTGGAAGTCTATAAATACCGCAAGGTATTGATCGATTGAAGACTACTGATACTACTACATACTGAAGCATTATTGAAGATTCAAAGAAGCAAATACTCTCAGAGTTTTGAAGTTCAGAAAGTGAAGCTACACAAGACAAGTGAAGATCAAAGAAGGCTACTACTGAACGAAGAGAAGTTTTATTTTTTATTTACTGTTTCAAGTTGCTAGATACTTGTAAATCACTAGTAAGATCGAAGAGGCACTTGGTAGTGTTTTCGAGAAGATCTAAGTCTTATTTCTTGGGACTTAAAGCTACAAGAACACATTACTCCATTGGACGAGTTAATAAGAATATCACAACTGGGTTTGTGAGAGTGGATGTAGACAAGTTATCGAACCACTATAAATCTCGTGTTTGATTTACTTGATTGTTTGATTAATTGAATTACTTAACTGAACAAGATTAGTTGAGTAAACACTAAAACAGAGTTCTCGAATTAAGAAGTTGAGTATAAACTACTTGGGCTCATTGATTAATTTCGTTATTCCGCATATTGTACTTTGATATATCGAAAGATTTTTGAAAAGTCTATTCACCCCCCTCTAGACATTTTCACTAGCTTACTCGATATTAACTCAACTTTGGGGACCTACAAGGGGCCTTTACATCCTTTAAACTGCTCTTACCAATAGCACCCCTGTTATTTCTGCTCCTTTTATTTCCTCTGTTGAAACTGATTGTACTTTTAGTTTGTGGCATAAAAGACTGGGGCACACCTCTAAGAAATGCATGCTACATATTCCTGAACTCAATGTAAAGACTAGTTCTACACTTCTACTCATGATAAGTGCTTCATTTGTCCTTTAGCTAAACAAAAGAAGAAATGTTTTCCTTTAAGCACTTCTGTGTCTTCACATGCTTTTCAATTAATTCATTGTGATGTTTGGGGGCCATTCTCTACTATTTCTGCCTCTGGACATAGATTTTTCCTAACTATTGTGGATGACTTTAGTAGATGCACTTGGATATACCTTCTACCTGCCAAAAGTGATGTAAAACTCTCCTTGCAGAATTTCTATAACATGGTCTTAACTCAATTTAATGTCAAAATTCAGACCTTAAGGAGTGATAATGGCACTGAATTCCTTCTTAATGACTTTTATCATAACTTGGATATAATTCACCAAACTTCATGTGTGGAGACACCACAGCAAAATGGTATAGTTGAAAGAAAACATCAACACTTACTACAAGTTGCTAGAGCTCTCATGTTTCAGTCATCTTTACCCCTTAAATATTGGAGTGAGTGCATCAAAACTGCTGCATATATTATTAATAGAATTCCTTCTTATATGTTACACCAGAAATCTCCCTTTGAGTTATTGTTTCATAGGAAACCTAATTACTCCTTTCTTAGAACTTTTGGTTGTCTTTGCTTTGCCAATACTTTGCTTGCTCACAGATACAAATTTGCACCAAGAGCTTCTAAATGTGTTTTTGTTGGTTACCCTTTTGGAACAAAAGGGTACAGGCTTCTTAATAATGAAACTGGTACTATTTTTATATCTAGGAATGTTAAATTTTTTTAGGATATATTTCCATTTGCTGTAAAACCTACTTCTTTATCTAACAAACATGTTGCCACTGATTATGATGTCTTTAGTGATGATGAGGACATGTATCCTCATAACACCTCTGATAGTCTTTCTTCCATTCCTGAAAATGTTATTTCTGATCATACTACTCTTGAAAATTCTCACACTGATAACACTGCTCCTCTCACTGAAACTAGCTCTAGACCTAATAGAGTTAAAACTCAACTTGCTTACTTGCAACTTTATGAAACATCCTTGTCTGCTTCTGTGGATCATGCCAATATTCATTTCTCTTCCACTGGAAAATTATATCCCATACAAAACTACTTGTCCACTCATAGGCTGTCTCCTTCTTTTAAACTTTTCACTGCCTCTATTTCTCAAAAACAGGAGCCCAACTCCTATAAACTGGCTTCTCAAGATAAACATTGGATAGATGCCATGAAACAGGAATTAAATGCTTTGACCAAAAACAACACATGGACTCTTGTCAATTTACCTAAGGATAAACACTGCATTGGATGTAGATGGATTTATAAAATAAAATACAACTCTGATGGATCCTTAGACAGATATAAAGCTAGATTAGTAGTCAAGGGCTTCACCTAACAAGAGGGCATTGACTACTTTGACACATTTTCCCCTATTGCAAAAATCACCACTGTGAGAATCTTGCTTGCCATTGCTGTTTCTAAAAATTGGCACATTCATCAATTAGACATTAATAATGCCTTCTTACATGGTGATTTAGAAGAGGAAATTTATATGACACCTCCCCTTGGCTACTGTTCTCCTAATGATACCAGAGTTTGTAGATTAAACAAAAGTCTTTATGGCCTTAAACAAGTCTCTAAACAGTGGTTCACCAAGTTAACTACATCCTTATTATCTCTTGGTTTCACTCAGTCTAAAGCTGACACTTCTTTGTTCACCAAGCACCAAGGGCACCATTTTACTGTTATCTTATGCTATGTGGATGATCTAATTCTTAGTGGCACTAATCTTGACATCATTCAATCTATTAAGAAACATTTACACACCAAATTCACCATTAAAGATCTAGGCACTTTAAGATATATTCTGGGCATAGAAGTTGCTAGAAATTCTACTGGCATGACCCTGTCCCAAAGAAAATACACACTTGATTTGCTTCATGATTCTGGTTATTTGGGGAGCAAGTCTTGCTCTACTCCCATGGATCCCAAGGTTACCTTTGATGATCATTCCCCCACACTCAATAATCCTGAACAGTACAGAAGGTTAGTAGGTAAACTTCTTTACCTCACTGTCACTAGGCTTGACATTTCACATGTTGTTCAAACTGTTAGTCAACACATGCAAGCTCCCACTGAATCTCATCTCACTGCTGTGCACAGAATCCTAAGGTATATCAAAGGTAATCCTGGTACTGGCCTTTTTTATCCTAAAGATAATACCTTTAAATTGCATGCCTTTTCTGATTCTGATTGGGGGAGATGTCTTCTAACCAGAAGAAGCATTACTGGATACAACATATATTTTGGTAACTCTCTAATATCTTGGAAATCCAAGGAGCAATCCACGGTTAGCAGGTCCTCTGCTGAAGCTGAGTACAGAGCTTTGGCCTCCACCACTTGTGGACTTCAATGGGTGCACTACATTCTCAAAGACTTGAACATCCAGCACACCACTCCCTCAACAATGTACACAGACAGCAAGAGTGCCTATTCCATTGCTCTAGACTTTCACTTCACAAGAGAAAAGATCAAGGAAGGCCTCATCACCCTCATTCACATTCCCACTCAAGAGAATTTGGCTGACATACTGACCAATCCACTGCCTCCAGCTGCTTTCCTCAATCAGAAGTCCAAAATGGGACTTTTGGATATCCACTCCCATTTTGAGGGGGTATAAGGGTTTATCCAATAAACCCCCTGTTTAGGAAATACACCTCCTCACTTATACCTAAATATCTCATGTATTGATATATACACTTTCCACTTGTATTTTAGTTAGTTAGTTTGTTATTTTTAGGCAGTTAATCCTACTTAGCCTATAAGAAAGAATTAGGGTTAGGCGGTTAACACAATTTGGGTATTCATTCAATTGTAAACTTCTTCAATCATAATTCTCTTTCTTTGATATCAAGAAGATGAAGTTTTGATTCTTAACCTCTACAAGTATCTAATTGAATTAAAAATAAAAAATAAACAATGAAAAGGCCAGAATAAGAGTAATGAGGGGCTACAAATTTCTACACTTGGAAATGCCAGCCTAGCGAAGGAATGGATGAGGTGGACTAAAGTTGATAAATTTGGTAATAAAATACTAATAATTTCAAGAATAAAAAGGGAATTATTATATATCATGATGAAAAGTGAAACGATTTTAATTATTTATTATTTGTTTTTCTCCACCAAAAAGTCCAAAAGGGGGACATATGACAGCTACATAAATATAAGTATTGAAATATGTTCAAATAAATTCTTGTTATTAAAGTTGTAACAATTTAAAGCCCATATCTTTGGGAAGGACACAGATTTTAGGAAAAGGACAAGGCCTTCCAGCTGTGCCCTCCCATTAGCTCCCTTATTTCATGTAATTGCTCTAATAATTCAGATTTATGACCTCTAATTCAAGGTTATATCAAAATAACACATTCTTGCCGGGTGATGAATATTGATGATTCGTATTTATGATTTTGTGTGGCTTGATAGATTAATCAAACAAAGTATTTGTTTGGAGGTAACAACCTATAACTATAAGAGGCCGGGTTCACTATGTCTAAAAAGTTGTCACGTCATTTAACTTTGTTGTAAAAATTGCACTTTGCTATTAGAAAAAAATATTTAATTTTTGGAAAAAATATATAAAATTATCAAAATGTCCTTATAGTTTTTTTATTTTTAAATATATATTAAAAAATATTTTAAGAGTTCTTTCTCAAGTCAGACTGGGCTGCATATTTCGAGGTCCGATAGAAATCCGGTTGGACTCCAGTGAAAACCCAACGGGCCCGACCCAATCTAAGATACACATCCAATCCGGCCGACCTATTTGACAACTCTAGGGGGTGTATTCTATTGGATTTTTTTTACTTTAAAAAGTATGTGGATTTAGAAAATTCATATACTTCATAGAGTTTGACTGACTATTTTTATTGATTTATATGAATTTTAATAAACTTAGGATTGTGGAATATATTTTTTTATTGATTTGTATGTATTTTCATAGATTTGACAGGATTGTGGAATACACTTTTTTTTATTGATTTTCAATATTTCACGATTTTCCATCCTGCATACGACTCAAATAATAATAAAAATATGAAATTCATTAATTTCAAATATGTGGTCAAAAGAAAGTCTTAAAAAGGTCCCCAACAAAATAATGATAAAAAAAATCTTAAAAAGATCCACAACAAAATATATAATATCTAATACATACACAAATAATCAATATCCTCTAATCTTGTATATTTTCTCTAGTATTGTATCTCTTTTCTCTAAGAGGTTATGAACTCCTTCAAAAGTGTTTGTTAGTTTTTTAATCACTTCCATGAGACCATTATGAGGGATATTTTTAGTAGAGCTAGAATTTGTTTTATACTGAGTTTTACTTTTTTTGGGTTGACTTCTTTTTTAAGTGGAGACCTCGGACACTTCAGGGAACCTGAAGGTGGTGAGACACCAAATGGTGAATCATTTTGAGATAGTCCTACAAACATCTCATTTTCAGCATCATAATTCAAATCTTCTATGCGTACATCTCTATTTTCATCATCTCTTAATGCCCTTGCATCAGTAGCACTACCTAATCCAATGGAGCTTTTCCCTACAGCAACACCATTTTCTACAACAACACCATTTCCAACAGCAATTTTCAAGTCCTCATAATCAGGACATTCCCCAAATCTTTGTACAAGGAGTAAAGTAAATTAAAATTGATGACGACGAAAAATGCAGTAAGTTAACAGTCGAGTCTCCATCACAGAACAAACCAAAATCTACCAAGTCGTGAGTTGCTATTTTCTAGTAAGAAAAATCACTCAAAATAATTAAATAAAGAAAGGTTTATTAACAGAGAATAATAACCTAAACCAACTGCAATATTTCCACACATCAAAAAAAATTCATCTGCAACCCTCCACACACACCTACCCCCAAAATCACCCAAAATGAAATGGCAAAGTAATGGCAAATAGCTTCAACCAATCCATAATCAAATTCCAAACCAAAGCTTCAACCAATCCATACTCAAAATCCAAAACAAGGAGCAACAAAAGATTTGTGTAGTACCTTTGTTAGAAGAACAACGTACAAATGTTTTTTTTTTCTTCTGACCTTTCGTCTTCAGAGTTCTTTGAAAGAGTACGTTGAAATCTCTAGTTTTTAGAAGAAATTTTGGAGAGTGAAATCTATTTATATTTTTGTAAGAGAATCAAAGAAAATCCATAGACTGGTGAATACCTAAAGATTTTTTAACACCTTTTAAAATCCGTATTGAATACCTCAGAATTTTTAAAGACTTTTAAAAATCCGGATTAAATACCCCCAGACTTTGAAAGTCTAAAAACATCCTATAGACTCCACAACCAATACACCCTCCTAAATGGAGTATATTATTTTATAATTAAATATTTTTATTTATTTTAAATTAAAAGGATATATTCGTAATTTTTTATTTATTAATTTAATTTATTAGTAAGGCAATGCAGTGCGATTATATTTTGCATAGAGCAAACGCACTAATGTGAAGTGCAATCATATAAAAGAAAATTCATATGTTGGATCAACGATCCAATGGTATTTGAAGTTGTTTGCTATATGGCACATCGAAGTCTGTTTTACCGTAGAAAGACCCTAATAACTATTGTAATGAATGTTTTTCAATAAACTTGAGAGAGTGTAAGAAGAGAGAGAGAGTATTTTGTGAGTTGGTCATTCAGATTGTCCTTATTACATGCAAGGATGGACTACATCTATTACATTGTTTGTATCTTTAGAGAAAATCACGTATTTGACTAGGTGTCATATGGGCCATCATAACTTAATTAGTGATTATGTAAATGACTCGTCGATTTTCGAAAATTATATCTTATCTTCGATCATTCTTTGACACGTAGGCATGACCGTCTTAGGTGGATTAAGTCCCCGTCGAAGTGGTTCTTCGTTCTAGATGGGCTACATGGGATGGGTTCGCTGACTAGGCTGATTAAGGTGGTTGATCAAGAGAGGTGGCATGTGAGAAGACGAACAGGAATGTCAGGTGGCACTATCAGACTGTTTTCGAGATATTGACTCTAAACTGATTTTTTATGAATTTGAGTTGTAATCATCTTATTAGCTAGTCGTCGAGATGACTAAGACGAGCTCATTAACTTGATCATATTTATGAAGACTGGGTATAACAATAAACAAAATTAAAATATCGAAAAATACATTCACTTTAATTTGGTTCTACCAAAAGTTTGTTTAACAACAAAAACATGAAGGAGAGACCAATTCATGCTAGATGAAATGAAATGGTGCACAACTACCTTTTAGGGGTTTTAATTTTTAAAAGAAAACAAAACATGATTTTTTTACCCAAAATTAATTCTTTTGAAAAAAGTAGAGTTCCCCACATTAAATTTATCCATTAATTATAAAGCAAAAAATACAAACCAAGTAAATGTGTAAAATGTGCCCCCTCTGTTTGGGATATTCATCTACCTTTGAGTCAATTTGTAATTCTATGTTTTGATGGTCAAAATTGTTGTGTATTGTTAAGTTAATTTGTATCTCAATAGGTCATAAGCTGAGATGTGTAGAACAACTTAGTAGTCTTAGTCTCGTGGAAAGCAGTGGTATGTATATCATCTGATACCACTCTAGCTAGCCTACTGATCAAGACTGAAGACTTAGAAGGTGGAGACAAATCCAAGTGAGAAACAGATGACTAGGTCCTTGTATACCTAAGTCAATTATTACTTATAAAATAATCAGGTTGGTAAGGACTCTACTATTGAGCAGTCAACTGATCTTATCCTAAGTACTTAGAAGAAAACCAAGGGAATGTGCTCAAAGATCAGACCAGTGAAGGTAGATCATCAACTAAGATCAAACCTCATCTGATCCATATCCGTTGTTAATCCAGCCGACAAGAAAGATTCATCAAGTTGATGTGATCCAATAAGAGTTCGACACATCATCAAAAGATGGCACACTCAATATCTCTAATGTGCTAGGAAATTAAAGATACAATCATTGAATATCCATATTGAAAGATTCGTTCTGCAAATCAAGACAACAACATTGGAGCACATAATCGACAAAGAAATGATTGCAATAACTAGTCCTTCCAACAGCTAGTTACTCAAGATGCCTATAAATACAAGAAATCATTCTCAAAAATGTTTAACCAACGAAACATTTAGAACATAGAACATTCTCAAAAACTTAAAACTTAACTTAATCCAAGCTTTAAAGAAGAAAGTCTCATTCAAGAGTGTTGGGATATCATCCAGTCCCTAATCTGATTGTAATGTATAAGTTTAGTTTCGATGGCCAAAACCAGATCAGTAGACCAAGTGTTAGTGTAATAATTTGTAATCTAGTATAAGGTTACCTAAGTTTTTTTATAAAGCTTAGAAGTATTATATTGAATAGAAGTCTAAGTCTTAGTCTGTGGGATCAGTTGTATGTATATCAACTGATCACACATCAGATTTAACACGCGATGTACTCAAGACTTAAAGAGTAGAAGACTAAAGAATAAAAGACCTCGAAGCTCATTAGTGGAACCAGTGTGAAAGGTTCTTGTATACGTACCTTATCCGCCGATAGAAGCTATATGATAATCTGTAATAAATCAGAAGACGCTTTCAGCGGATATGAGCTTCACCTGAGTCTAAGAAGAAGCCTTAAAAAGCATTAAAGAACTGCTCATATGATTGTTCAAATGACAGTTAGCATTTATAATGATAACCCCTTGAAAAAGAGGAAGTTTATTAAAGATGCATTGAAGGCAAATGATTATAGAAGACAAAGAGAATGTCAGATAACATCTGAATTGCTCAAACACAAGACATGACTGAAAGTCTAACAACTCAGCTGATGTGGACCAACGAGAAGATGAAAACACAACTATTTGAGTTGGCTTGGATTAGGATGCAGAGATCTTTTGCAGAGAAGTACAATGCATAAAATTGACATTTAATGCACATTTCCTTTTAAGGTAATGTCGTACCAGATTTTAAGGATTACATCAAATCAGCAAGATCTCGACCCAAATATAGAAGATATGCAGCAACGGCTAGTTTCTCACCAACGGTTAGTTTGAAGCTCAAATCCTCTATAAATACAAGACTTGTTCTTTGGAACAAATTACGGAAACTCCATTAGCAAGAACTCAAGAAATCAGTAGTACTCAAGAACACCAAGTTTTCTGAAAGCCATATCGAGTTCTTTAGAGCCAGAACAAATTTAATATCCTTAGCTCTAAGTTTCCGATTCTAAGCCATCCTTTAGATTCAAATCTATCAGAGCTTAGAAAACCAGTGTGATTCTCATCACATTGAGTTCGTTATTAACACACCTTTATTATATTGTAAGAAACCATTGTAAAGGGTACTTGTTCTTAACCAACAAGTAGATCCATATACACAAAAGGTTGTGTATCTCGATCAAAAGTCTTCTCTTAAGACTATAAAGTTAGCAAGGTATATAATATCACTATTTGATTAGTGAGAATGGACGTAGAACAAGTTGTTCGAACCACTATAAATATTGTGTTGTTTATTGTTTTATTTATTTTTATTATTGTTATATTGTTTATTCATATTTGTGCATAAAACATAAGTTCTCAAAAGAGTCAAAATCACTAAGTATAGATTTTATAAATCGATAGATATCTATATCAGCTGATATCATTCATTGTTTAAAGTCATTCTTGTTGGTCCCAAAGTTGAGTTAAGATTAGAATAAGCCTGAAAAGTCTAGAGGGGAGGGGTGAATAGACTTTTAAAACTTTTCCTAAAATATCAGAGTAATATGTGGAATTTAGTGTTCTTGAATAGTACTATTCTTATATATCAAATCAGTTCAGTACTCTTCAGATTTTAATGTGAGCCTTTACAGTTTATACTCAACTTTTGATTATGAATTTTACTTATTAAACTATACTGTTCTTAGTATCAAGAATTTAAACAAATATCAAACAGTAAGTAAATGAACACAAGATTTATAGTGGTTCGACAATTGTCTACATCCACTCTCACAAACCCAGTTGTGATGTTTTATTAACTCCTTCTTGAGTTTCTTGTGGCTTAAAGTCTCAAGACTAAGACTGTGATCTTATCGATTACACTTCCAAGTGTATCTTCGATCTACTAGTAATTCTACAAGTAACTAGCACACTTGTTTACAACAAATCACAAACTTAAAAAGTAAAGTAAAACTTCTCTGATTGCAGCCTTTGAATATTCTCTTCAAATCTGGGCTCTTGTTTTGATCTCCTTCAAACTTTATGAGTTTCTTGAATACGTGAATAGCTCTTTGAATGCTTGAATATTAGTAGTAGCAGTAGTCTCTTCAAGTAGAAGATCTCTCGGTATTTATAGAACTTAGTTAGGTAGTTAGTAGTTTGTGAAACTAACTTCAAAACTAACTCTTAACCGCTTCTTTGTAACTTCTTTCTTGTAACTAACTTCAACTGTTTTAAAGTCAGCATATCTTCAATATATTTCGGTTACTCCTTCAAAATAAGTTTTCCAAACTTATTCTTCCTCAGCACAGTAAAACTTCCTTCTCAATTTTTATTGTTCTTATCCTGATAAGCACACTTCTTATCTTCTATTCTGAGCTTTATCAGAATACTTCCTTAATACTTCTCTAAGTCTTCATTTCTACTCTTCTTGAAATTAGTCTTCTTATTCTGAGTAGTCTTCTCATACTTGTAATCTTCTGAGTCTTCTGTTCTGACTTCTAGTCTAGTCTTCTGATCTTTGCTCTAGCCTTCTGTTCTGAACTAACTATGTTGATTTATATTACAATACAAACTTACAAATATAAAACCTATTTATACTTCATCTGAACTACATATAGAAGAGTATATCTAAGTCATATTTTATAAGTTGTCTATACAATCATTACATCAGCTTAGTTCCTAACAGTTCAAATATATTTCCCTTTATAATGACATATAAGATCAGTAACTCAGATTATATGACTCATTAAGATGACTTAGTTAGGATGACTTCTATCCACATATATTATTAACTTTAAGTTGCTTTTTGGCCATCAAAACTTAATCATCAACTAGGACTTGTTTCAAGGATTCATATCCCAATAATTCTTTATTCAAAGGTTTTTCATTCAACCCACGAGTCTAAATATTTAGGGCTTACACATTTCCGCACTAATAGTTGTTAAGATAGTTTTCCAACTGACCAGCTGATTTAAGCAATTAGTAGGTTTGTTATCTTGATCTGATATTCACACTAGAAGTCTAGCACTCTAGATCAGATCATATATTTGCCTCAGAACATAGAGCATATAGCTTTTTTGATCTTCTCATTTGATCAGCACGCAAAAAGTTTGTAAAATTAGAAAGTCTATTCACCCCCCCCCCCATCTATACTTTCTCACTATCGATACTCGTTTAGGGACCAACAAGTGGTATCAGAGCAGTGGTTCTAACGAGCTACTTATCTGTAATCCTTGACTTCTAAGAGAAGTGCTTGTAGCTCACTTGAACGGGTTTATTTTTGGAAAACCCTATTTTTCATAAAATCATATATTATCATTATGGGTTGTGATTGTTATACCAGGAATTTGCTGAAGTTTACTATCGAGGAGTATGACTTCTGGAAGGCTCGCTTGGAGGCTTAGTTCAGCCAAATCCATGATCTGATGTGGGATGTGATCATGACGGGGCCTATCACCGTGATGGCTCCTAATACAGCCACAGGGAATCCCGAGATCCCTGTTGGTCAGCTCGTTCCAAAGACTCGAGTAGATCTCACACCAGCTGAAGCGAAGCAGAACAACCTCGACCGAATAGCTAAGAATATGATTCTCACTTCTGTTTCTAATGAATATGCTGGTAAAATTATTTGTCTTAAATCTGCCAAAGAAATGTGGGATGCTTTAGCAGTCATGTGCGAATGCATTAAGCAGATTAAGGAAAATAAGCTCATTGCGGAAGTACAAAAGTTTAACAACTTTAAGATGCTGCCTAGTGAGAATATTGACCAAATGGACAATCGTTTTACGAGAATAATAAATGAAATTGAGAATCTTGGTAAGAAATACACGAAAACCGAAGTTAATACTAAGGTCTTGTATGCATTACCAAAGAAATGGCACACTAAAGTATGGATTATAAAAGAAAAAAAAGAAATGAAAACTTGGTATGTTCAGAATTTGTTTCAAACTCTTAAAGCTCACGAATATGATGTAGACGGAGTAGATGAGACAGGTGATGAACATGCAACACCCTCTTCTTCTAAAGCTGTAGCTTTCAAAGCTTTAGTGGCCGCCAAAGGATCTAGCCGTTCTGGTAAAGCTCCCAAAGTGAGAGAACAGGAAGTGCCATCAAATCTTAGCCTACAAAAGAAAATGGCATTGATGATGAAGAGATTTGATAAGCTTCAATCTCGGCATGGTAAGTACAAAAAGTTCTTTAAAGATTATAAGGATAATATATCTAACCATACAAGAGGATCATCATCATCTTATAAGTCCAAAGAACGATCAGAACGCACTCCTGAGCGTAGAAGACCGGAACCTAGTTCCACCAGAAGAGAAGAATCTTCTGATCGTAGAGAAAGTAGCAGAAGAGATGCTACTCCTACCAAAAGCTCTAGGGAAGGTAAGGATTTATGTTATACATGTCATAAACCTCGTCATTTCAGTGTAGAATGTTTTGACCTTACACCCAAGGAGCGATAAGAGCTTAGAGCAAGAAGGGAAAAAAGATTCTCCAGAAAGAAGGCCATGATGGCTGATGAGGAAAGTACTGAATCAGATGATGATCTACCCTCATCATGTGAATCAGGGTTTTTGATTGATGAAGATGAAGCTCTCTCTGACGATCATTGCATGATGGCAAGAGAAGAAGAGGTAAACTCCAAAACTGTATCAATACATTCTTCTTCTGCCTCACACACAGATGAGTCTGACTCATCTGAAGCCGATTCGAATGATCACCTTTAGTTCACTTGTGAACAATTGAAGATTGATCTGAGATTGGCAACAGCAGCTTACATGGAATCTGAGGATAAAACGATGCGATTGAGAGCTAAAATTGCTCAGTTGAAACAGCAAAAGTCAGAAGCAGGTCATAAGCTTATGACTATGAATGAGAGGCTAACCGAAGAGCTATCTCAGCTCAAGGATCAATACTCAATTCTAAGTAATGTGCATAAGAATTAATTGACGACCCATGCTGTTGAAACAGAGGAATTTCGTGTCCTCAAAAGCTCGTATGATGAACTTCTCAATAAACATAATGAGTTAATAAAAGAGAAGAATCTCTTAGACTTAAAGTTAGCCGAGATTAACATAGTAAAGGAAGCTCTTAATCAGGTCAATGGCTTCTCCCGTAGTCTAAAAGAAAAATCAGGAGTAGGCTTCTAAGGTAAGTCTTATGTTGATTAGCACGGTGAGGACCAAGCTGATAAAACAGGAGATGAACCTGACTATTGTATCCTGGAAAATTCTTCTCCAGCTAAGAGTATAGACTTTGTTAAATATATACTCAAGTAACTGAAACAACCCAAAGTTTGCAAGAGCCCAAGGTTGTAATCTTAAATCCACAACCAGCTATTGTTGTTGCGGATCCTAAGATGAATTTTCTTATCACTAGAAATGGTGGTAGGTCAAAGGATTCGAGGGAAAAGTTGTGTAATCTGAGACAGAAGACCTATGGTCAGTTGTTGAAGATTGTGCTAGAACAACAGAAGAGTTGTGATCGGCCTAGACCCTCTTCTTAGAAGAAGTCTCGACCGAATGCAACTAAGGCTAAGAAGCTGTCACCAGCTCATAAAAGGCCTGTTAAGTATACACCTCCAATTTCCTATGAAATTATTAACAGACCTGGATTTAAGACTCATCTACAATCAGTTGATGCACCCAAGCTGAAGGAAAATCAGAAGACAAACCCTAATCTGTCACATGAGCAAGAGTCTTTTGATATTCATTCAGTTGACACTACTAAAGCTTATTCAGCTAAGGAAAAATTTGAAAAAGTTTGGTATTGTGATGCCCGTGGGAACAAACTTAAATGCTCAAGATTTTTCAAACGAACAATGTATATTTGGGTTCCCAAGGGTAGTGCTAACACCCAAGGACCCAACACAAAATGGGTACCTAAGCAATGATTTACTTGCAGGGACTAGTGGATCTACTGAAGAGAGGAGGATCAGAAACTGAACTATGGTACATAGATTCAGGCTCTTCACATCACATGACCGGATCAAAGAACCTCCTCACGAATCTCAAAGAAAAGAAAGGTCCACGGGTCGTCTTTGGTGACAATTCCATTGGTAAAACAAGAGGAATTGGAACCTTAGTCAATGGAGACATATCGGTAAAAGATGTATCTTATGTTGATGGTTTAAAGCATAATTTACTTTATGTTACTCACTTTTGTGACCGAGGGCATAGTGTTGAATTATCATATAACGAATGCAAAGTTGTGGATAAAATTAGTAAGCACGTACTACTATCTGGTAGCAGACAAGGAACTATTTATGTTGCTGACTGGAGTAGCTGCCCTAGTGACACTTGTCTTGTGGCTAAGACTTCTAAAGAAGTAAGTTGGCTATGGCACAAGAGGCTTGGTCATCTGAACTTTAAAACTCTAAACACTATAGCAAGGAGCTCACTAGTGGTTGGCTTGCCTAATGAAGTGTTTAGTAAAGATCTTCAGGTGTGTGATGCATGTCAAAAGGGCAAACAGGCGAAGGTGCCCATGAAAAGCAAGATTGTGTCATCCACTAGCAGAGTTCTTGAACTCCTTCATATGGATCTGTTTGGACCTATCTCACCTACTACTTTAAGTGGTAGAAAGTATACTCTAGTGGTTGTAGATGATTTCTCCAAATACACTTGGGTAACTTTTCTATTCGAAAAGAGTGAGACAAGTACTAAACTTCCAGAGTTGATGAAGAAGATCCAGAATCAGAAGGGTTCGACGATTATCAAAATCAGAAGCGATAAGGGTGGTGAGTTTCTTAACTCTTCTATTACCACTTATTGTGCTAACAGTGGTATATAGCATGAGACAAGCTCAGCCCATACACCTCAATAAAACGGAGTATCCGAGAGGAGAAATAGGACTCTTAAAGAAGTTGTCTGTACCATGATAGCTGACTTTGGCATCTCGAAGAAGTTCTGGGTGAAGCAGTGAACACAGCTTGTCACACTCAGAACAAAAGCATGGTCTACAAAAGACATGGTAAAACTCCCTATGAAATTTGGAATTGTAAGAAACCTAGAGAATCTTATTTCCATATTTTTAGTTGTAAGTGTTTCATCCATAACAATGGGAAAACTCAATTAAAAGCTTTCGATGCCAAATCAGACGAATGAATTTTCTTAGGATATCCCCAAGTTAGTAAGGCATTTCGAGTCTTTAATAAGAGGACCCTTGTAGTGTAAGAAACACCCCATGTTGTATTTGATGAATCTATTTTTGAGAAAACAGCTGATAAAGTAGGCCTCCTGACTGAAAAGCTTAAAGGTCTAACTCTGAAAAAGAAGAAAGAATCTAGTGATGACGACTATGTCGAAGTCACGATTCTCTTCTCAAATGATGACATTGATCAATTCAAGCCAAGGAGACCTACTACAAGATCCCAGACGAACACAGTAAATGATGCTCCAAGAGCTGATACTGAACCTACTCAAGTAGGGGGAACAGCTGATGATGTTAATATAATTGATGCTGGTGATATAGCTGATACTGGTAATACAGATGATGCTGGTCTGACAAATGATACTCAAGCTGATGATCTAGTTGAGACGCGTCAACGTCAAGATACTAGTGACACAACACCAGATGTGGTTGCCAACACATCTAGTGGTACTTATCCAAAACATATTTGGACAAGAGATAATTCAACTGATCTGATTATAGGAGATTCAAGCTCTGGTGTCAAAACTAGAAAGCAAAAATCCAAAGCTAACCAATCAACTCATATAGTTGAGACTATTTTGTTATTGTTGTTTTCTGTCTTTGAAGGAACCAGCAAGCATCCAAGCACTTCAAGATAGCAATTGGATTGTTGCTTCAGAGCTTAGAAAACCAGTGTGATTCTTAGTTGGTTATTACACCTTTATTTTATTGTAAGAAATCATTGTAAAGGGTATTTGTTCTCTAACCAACAAGTCGATACATATACACAAAAGATTGTGTATCTCGATCAAAAGTCTTCTCTTGGGACTATAAAGTTAGCAATAAATATAATATCATTATATGATTAGTGAGAGTGGACGTATAACAAGTTGTTCGAACCACTATAAATGTTGTGTTGTTCATTGTTTTATTTATCTTTATTATTGTTATATTGTTTATTCATATTTGTGCATAAAACATAAGTTCTCAAAAGAGTCAAAATCACTAAGTATAGATTTTATAAATCAACAGATATCTATATCAGCTGATATCATTCATCGTTTAAAGTCATTCTTTATTCAAAGGTTTTTTATTCAACCCACGAGTCTAAATATTTAGGGCCTACACATTTCCGCACTAATAGCTGTTAAGATAGTTTTCCAACTGATCAGCTGATTTAAGCAATCAGTGGGTTTGTTATCTTGATCTGCTATTCACACTAGCACTCTAGATCAGATTATATATTTACATCAGACGATAGAGCATATAGCTCTTCTGATCGTCTCATCTGATCAGCACGCAAAAAGTTTGTAAAATTAGAAAGTCTATTCACCCCCATCCCCTCTAGACTTTCTCACCATCGATACTCGTTTAGGGACCAATAAAGAGTTCTAGAGCCTGTTAGATTCCTAGTAATCCTTAGTGTTCAATCTAGTTTCTACTCACCATATAAGCCAAGAATCACAAGTCATATTATTAGGCTTATCCACGTATGTCAGTCGATATACTATAGAGATTGTTCATACTTCATACAGTGAAGCCTTATTTTCTTATAGTGGTATCAAGAATCCTTCAAGGATTCAAACGTCCCTTTTGTAACCTCTTTACAAGATCTTTTAATAAGATCAACACCACGGTCTATCTATGACAGTGGATGTATTATTATTCATATCTGAACCACTATAAATATTGTGTGATCTTTACTTACTTTATTTCTTATTATTGATATTGCATTCATATACACTATTCATAAGTTTCGTGCATATCGATATTTGATAAAATAGCACACAACATATTTCATAATATTTGATATCAAATCAGCTCAATTCATGATTGTTTAATTAAATCACACTTTCAAAAGAGTTTTCCACATACAAACGAGTCTAATATATTTGGGTCTTACACATTTTCGCACTCACGACTAGAAAGATGCATGGATAACTAAATCAGTTAAGTAAGCATTTATCTGTTCAGACATCCTCTTATTATGTTTACACTCGCACTCGATCAGCTGACATATTGCCTGTAAACGGCTTGAACCTCACTCAAGTTATGACCTAAAACTGAGTCACCATACTAAGCTTTATCGAAAAAAATTTAAAGTATATTCACCCCTCTCCTCTAGATTTTAGACCATGCACTACTCATTTAGGGAAAACTACACCCTCCGGCCAAACTTTTCATTTTCACGGATTTTATGGAATATTAATTTTTTGTGTATAAAGTAGATGAATTTTATGGTATTATAGGATATTGTGAATCCACTTATAAATAAAGTGAATGTTAATTTGAGTAAATAAATGATGGTTTGGAAGGTAATGATAATTTTTTTTTTTTTTTTTTTTAGAAATAGATATTAAATTTGAACGGACAAAAAGATATACTTACATACAACGTTTGAACGAGTATATTATTTAGATATGTTTCATACTAGAATTTGTACTTTTTAAAGAAACAAAGTATTTTATAAAATGGTCTCTTTTAAATTAATGAGAAGATGATCAGGTCTTGTATGCACTAACTGAGTTGTGCATTCCCTTAGATTTTTTTTATGATATTTGTAGGTCTCGAAAAGAGTTAGTGAAAGGGTAAAAAGTTTAGAGGGTAGGGATGAACAAACTATTTTAACTTTAAAACGTTTTTCATGTATCAGTTAAGTTGATGACTTAGTTAGATTAAGGTCTGCAATTAATATGAGTTGATTTAGAGTGTGAGTGCAAAAATAACTTGATAGATAATTAACATATTGATTGCTTATTCAGTTGGTCAATTGAACAGCCATCTACTTAGCTATTAATTTCAATTGGGATATTAATTCATTTCACAAAGAACTTGTAATTTATAGTCTCAAGAATACGACTTGGATTGTCACTCTTCACGAGTTTAATCATACTTGTTATTGTAAAAGCAAGTATTTTACAGGTATCAAAGATACTTTACAAACTGGGTTCAAACTTAGGTTTAGTAAGAAGTGTTTGAAAGTATAGATTTCAACAAGTGATTCAAACAACAAGTTTGAATGCACTTTCCTTTCCTAAGCTTAAAATTTGGATCTAGAATATAGGCTTAGATGTTTGGGAGACTTAAAGCACTAATGATTTGGATTTAGAACAAAGGTTCTTGAGAATTCTTGAAAATCTTGCTCGAACGCGTGGTTGATCGTCTAGATGAATTCTCTCTAGCAAAATTTTTTGCAATTTCATCACTTAGATAAGGTCTTGTATTTATAAGCAGATTTGAATCGAACTAGTCGTTGGCCTCAAATCTTCATAATAGTTCATTCTTAGTACATATCTTTCCATAAATGGAATGTGCACTAAATGTCATTTAATGCACTTGTACTATTGCACCGTTTTTGTTATGACTTGTTTTCAGTTTGGTTAACTCAATAGATTTGCTATCGATTTTTCATTGGTCCACGTCAGCTGGAACTGGTAGACCTGGCAACGCATATAAATCATATGGATGAATGTCAAATCAATAGTGATTTGTCATTCCCTTTGTTGACTGATTTATTATTGACACTTAGTCATTTTCATTATGATTGTCTCTTGTCATGTCATTTGACTTCATAACAAGTAATCCATATCAGTTGGCTTGATCATTCGGCTGATTTCTTTAATGAATCACAATTAACTTAGTATATGAGGACTAAGTTAGTCATCTTCAAGGTATTCAGTCTTTAGTCTTAAGTTTTCGTCTTCTACTATTTACATCTTGTTATTCTAGTATGGATACAACTAAGATACACATACAACTGATCCATGTCTAAGACTATCAAACTAAAGTTGTTCTAAACAAATCAACTTAGACCTATCATATTACATAATACTTACTTAAAACTAATTGCATGTAGCAATCATCAAAACAAAATTACAGGGGGTGAATGTCTCCACAATTCGCCTTTTTGATGATGTTAAACTAGTCTATCATAAGTTGATTGATATAATTAGTTAAGATGAAACAGGTTATATGCAATTATAAAGCAAGTAAAAGAACAAATGGGTCAAGAAGACATTGAGAGGTTGTCTTTAAGACAAAAATGAATGATATGGAAGTTTATAGATTACAAGTAAAAATCCTATCAGCTAATGAAGGTTCTCAAAGCGAGCTTCCTAAGTTGATTCTAGAGGTTGTTGATCCTCGTCTTCTGGCTCTGCTTCTTCATTAACAACTAGCTTTTGCAAGTTGCAAAGCAAGATGAGTCTCAGATTCAGTCAAGGTATATATGTGTTCCATCCCCCTTAAACAAGTTAGGCGGGTCTTCTAAGCTTCTTCTAGCCAACTCAACTTAATTGTCTCTTCCTTTTTTTAGCTTAATTTGGTCAGTTTCTTCAGTTCATCTTGAAGAGTCAACTTCATATTGTTGACAGCAACCTTAAATTTTTGAACAACTTCATTTGTATCTGGCACAACTGTTTTGGAGAGTTGCTCACTCATTTGTATAAGAACCTTTGATCTTTGCTTGCTCAGGTATCATGAATTCAGAGAATTCCTTTTGTCTTTGGTCAGCTGTAAACAACTCAAATTATAACATCTCTTAAACCTTACTCAATAGTTACGTGCAAAAGGTATTATCCATTTCATTTATCATCTCGTCCTTCTTAACAACTTTTCAATAATAAAAATAACATTTTTTTCAATTTTAATAATAATTTTAACGGTACAATTTATAATTAAATATACATGTTTTAATTAATTAAATTAACAATGATAGCAATAAGCAAAATAAAAATGAAAATTAAGTGATGAGAATTGTAAGTTAATTAATAATTGTAAATATTGGTCGATAAAAATGAGAACTGTAATTAATTAATAATGGTAAATTAATTAATTAATTAAGTAATGAAAAGTGGTAGATTTTATATTTGAAAAATATAATTATTATTATTGAAAAGTGGTAGATATTTTAACTGAAAAATGTAGTTTTTATTATTGAAAGTGGTAGATATTTGAACTGAAAAGTGTAATTCTTATTATTGAAAAGTGGTAGATATTTGAACTGAAAAGTGTAATTCTTATTATTGAAAAGTGGTAGATATTTTAACTTAAAAATGTAATTTTTATTATTGAAAAGTGATAGATATTTTAACTGAAAAGTGTAATTCTTATTATTGAAAAGTGGAAATTTTGTTACTGAAAAGTGGTAGATATTTTAACTGAAAAATGTAATTTTTATTATTGAAAAGTGGAAGATATTTTAAATGAAAAGTGTAATTCTTATTATTGAAAAGTGAAAATTTTGTTACTGAAAAGTGGTAACTATTATTATTGAAAAGTGGAAATTTTGTTACTGAAAAGTGGTAGCTATTATTAGTGAAAAGTGGTAATTTTGTTATAAAAAGTGATAATTATTATTAGTGAAAAGTGGAAAAAACAAAAAAATGAAAAAAAAAAAAAAACAACACTACTACATATTTGGCTTTGGAGAGCTTTTAGAAGAGTTATCCAAGTGGGAGCTGTCCAAGTGCAATTTAGCTTGGGCAGCTCCCACTTGGATAACTCTTCTAAAAGCTCTCCAAGGCTCAAATATGTAGTATTGCAAGTTTGAAAGGTTTTGAACCTGTGACCTCATGCTTATGAAGGGTATCTATAATCACTAGAATATTCATTACTTAATTATTTATATTTGTCTTTATAAATAGATATAGGATGTAGAGTATTTTCCCCTATTTATATTTGTCTTTATAAATAGATATAGGATTGATCTGTGCATTAGTGTGCACGTGCACACTGTGTGCACAGGAGACCAACTCATTTTTTTATTGTTCATCAATTATTGAAAATTTGCATGCACACCACACACGTGCACTGCACGAAGACTCACCAATATTAAAATATACTAAACAAACTCACAACAGGATAAACATCCACGTGTGCACACTCTTTTACATGATATCAAAATAATTATACATAAAACTAATCTAAATTAAATGGTTCATGATTGTTGTTTTAGAGATTATATTTTATTTAGAAAAAAGTTTTGGGTGAGATGGAGTATAATTTGGAATAAATATTTTAAAAGATACTTCCTCCGTCCACCTATAAGTTTTCCATTTTACTATTTTAGTCCGTCCGTCTATAAGCTTCTCATACCTTTTTTGGTAAGTACTTTTTCTTACACTTCACATATCTTACTCTCTCCTCTTTCAATCACATCACTTTTACTATATATATTATTTAATCACTTTTCTTAATCTCTGTGTCAAAAAGTAACGTAAGCTTATAGACGGACGGAGGGAATATGAATGAATATTTGTAATAATTTATAAACGATTTCATCGTAAAATTAATCGTCTAATGCAATGTGTATCCTTAAAAATTTGGTTTAATATGTCAAAAAAATTCATTTGATACAAATTCTTAAGCAGCACTTATTTTGAAACGTGGAATACATTTTACTTTTGGTGGGGTAGATTAGTTCAAGAAAGATGGATAATTTGATCTAATATAGTAAAATAAAATATATATTCAAACACTAAAAATAAACTTGATTGTCTGCATATTAAATGATAAAAAAAACATTATTTCTAATTCAATTTGTACAGGTTGAGATCTCCAAACATGACCCTAGATATCTCAAAATATATCTACCGAATATGACATAAACCTATTCTAATTTAATTTTCTTCCAACTAACTGATTCTTTGTTCTCATTTCGCAATATAGATGACCTCACGAAGGAATATTTCAATAAAAAGATACCATTCATACTTCCAAAATAAAAGAGAACTCCAGCTAGATATGAATTGACAACCTCAACAAATTTATTCAGCAGAAACCTATATATTATGTAATTTACAATAATTATTTGATCTACTATTTTTTTTTTCCAGATAAATTATTATAAAGAGGGATAAGTAAATGATTAGGCAGTTGATAAAGTAATCTAGAAAGATAAGCATCAATAATAGGCAAGTTGTTCACCTCCAAACAAAGCTCAAACTTCAGAATATGCACCCAAGGACTTCCCACAACTAATATTATTGATCAATGAATATTTAGGTCTTCTGCACCACTAATATTTTTTTAGAGAAAATAATTAATAGTAGTGATCAAATAATACATTTTAGTAAAACTTTTAATATTATTTAAAAATATACTTAAGTTACATTATGATACTAGTACATAAAAGTTTTTTTTTTTTTTTTCTGGCGGGACTATTAACCCAATAAAATGTTATACAAATCTCAAATGTTAAAATGTTATACAAATCTCAAATGTTATACACAGTCAAATAAAATTTAAAAATTAAAATTTGTAATAAACATACCCTCAATTATTTTCAATTTACCCTTTATCCTTCAAAATAAATACAAATTGAATAAAAATTAAAAAAATATTATAAAATTTAACTAAATCTTAAAAAGTATATATATAAATTTCAAAAAAAAAAATCAATAATACGCAAAAACTAAACAAAATTTGAAAATATTTTAAAAAATCAACTAAATATTAAAAATTATTTGAATGGAAAACTCAATTAAATCTAAATAAAATCTGAAAAATATTAAATAAATCAAATGAAATTTATAAAATAAATAAATTCAAAATATCAATTAATGAGATTTAATTTATTTTTAAATTAAATAAAATAAAAATCAAATCGATCATAAATAAATATTTATTTTAAAAAAATTAAATAAAAAATTCAATCATACTATTTTTTATTGATTTTTTAAATTTAATTATTTATTGACAATTTATTAAAAAATTAATTGATTTTTTAATTTAATTATTTTTTGATGATTTTTTTTATTTTTTAATTATCATATTCTATTTAATTTTCTCAAAAAAAAAATCAAAAAAATTAAATGATTTATGTAAATTAATTGTTTTTAAAAGGTTTAGTTGATTTTTTTTAATATTTTTAAATTTTAATTACAATTTTTTTCAAAAATTTTTAAATTATTTTTCAAATTACTTTATTCTCTCTATTTATGTAAGGGTTACTAAGTCATTTTACAAATATCTATTTTTATAGTTAAAATTATAGTGTGTGTGTGTGTGTTGAGTGTTTTTTTAGTGTTATTAGCCCCCCATTTATTTTTTTCTTCAGTAAAATAAATCAATAGACTTTATTTTAATAAAGCGAGTTTAAAGACCACATGTAAATAGTCTAAATAATCAGCCAGCAAAATTGAATGCGACACTTTTATGATAATTACTAGATTTTTGCACATTATACAACAAAACCAAGAAAAGTATCACATCTCATTATACAAGAACTAGAATTCATCTATGGCATTCAAAAAAATAAAATAGACACAAATCATGACTATACATTCTCCGTGGCAATCCATTAAATAGTGCATTCTTTAAGGTGATGATCTCATTTCAATTTTTACACAAATTTATTTAAAATTTAACCTAAAAACTTCCAAAAACATGATTATTTTAAAAAATTAGAAGAGAAATGAACATTTTACACTTCAAAAAAGAGAGAGAACTATATTTTGGGACAAACAAAAAATATACAAAGAACAATAAATTACATATAAGAAACTACTACAAGAATAAAGCATGGTAAAATGTGTATTTTAGGTAAGTAAAAGAGAGAAGAAAAACAAAAGGTCAATTTATATATGATAGAGTTAACTAATAAATGAGCATGAAAGGCATTAAAGATTGAGAGCAAAACCTCTTCCAAAAAAAAAAAAAACTAAACTATCACTTGTTATAAGGAATACATTGCACAACATGATCACCCTTCCAACACCACCACCCCACCTCGAGAGCAAAAATGATGAAGGCAACATTAACCACCTTCCCTGCCTAATTAATAGGCGAAAAAAGAAAATACACCAAGGTTATGTCCCGAAAATATGTCTGTGGACAGGCTGCGTATCAAAAGTGCGGACAACTTGATCCCACGGTTTGCCCATTACCAAAAGGGAATTTTCTGACAGATGTTCGACAAACAAAGCACAACCTTGTACGAATGGATGAAACTCAAAGTTCTTTCGACCACTGTGTCCATTTTCTGATCTAAGACGTTTAAGTGATCGATGTCCATTGCTGTGTACCTTTCTTGTTAATGCCTGGCCATTTGACAGGAGGGCATCGTCATCTTTATCAACGGGTGTTTCAAAATCAATCATGCACCGTGTCCTGGAGGAAAAATTAAAAGAAAACTAAAGTTTAGCAAGATGATTTCAGTTTTGGATGTGCAAATATAGAATGATAAGTAAAATTTCAAGAAAACTATTGTTTAGCAAGATGATTTCGATTATAGAGGAGGAAATATAAAATGGTGCAAGTCAAATTAAACAAAAATACAGCGTTCGGCAAAAGATTTTCTCACCCATTTTTAAAAAATGAACACATTGTTGCAAATTTCAATATAATATAAACTTTTGAATTTTGGCAAATAAAACCTCAAATAAAAAAAATTGCAAATCGAACTTCCAGGCAGATTGACATTTTGCCTGTTTGGGTAGTTTTTAGGATGGACATCGTTTGGGATTAATTGTTGCCAAGTAGAATGGCACGTCGGAAAACAGGCAAGGGTCAAATTGCAAAAAAGAAATTTATTCAAGTTTTATTTGCCAAAACTCAAGTCTAGATTAGATCACAATTTGAAAATTAAAAAAAAAACGTGATTTTAGCATCAATTAAGCCTAAATAGTTACACATGATAAATAAGCACCCTAGGAACTAATGCTAACATTATGGCCTTGGAAAGCAAAAGAATTTTAT
This sequence comes from Galeopsis tetrahit, assembly GCA_963675135.1. Classification (NCBI taxonomy): domain Eukaryota; kingdom Viridiplantae; phylum Streptophyta; class Magnoliopsida; order Lamiales; family Lamiaceae; genus Galeopsis; species Galeopsis tetrahit. The sequence goes on from OY776125.1 coordinate 54,732,776, forward strand.
GGTAATTTTTTTCCTAAGGAACATGATGCAGGCAAAAGAGCAATAAATATTAAATACCCAAGAAAAAAGAAAATCTAGCAAATAATATTCGGTTGAGGAGTATATGACTTTACCAGGGACTATAGACAATAACAGAAGATGAAGTTTTGGAAGGCTGGAAGGATAGTCCGATAACTTCTCCAGGAAACTCTTGAAATTTCCTCGGAAGAGAAAATGTATGACGCATAGACCACTTCCCCAAGTTTTTCGCTTCCACATCTAATGCATAAACCTTATTTGAAGAAGTCGAGATGATGAGAATGTTGCTATTTTTTTTCGGAGAAAAACCAGCAGCTGTTACAGCGGCTCCATCCAATCTTGATATGAACCAGTGTTGCCTGCAATAATACGGAAGAATATAAATACTATGCAAAGGATTTTTAATCATAATCACTAAAGAGAATTGGGATTTAAATTCTTCGTAAGAAATTCTCCTTCAGATTCGGTATTCAATATAGAAGAGAGAACAGAATACCAGTATAGGGGTTAATCAGCTTGTGATTTGCAAAAGCTAATTTGAGTGTTTTCAAATTAATCACCAAAAATCCAAAATCTATTCTGCTTTTGTCTAATATTTTACATTTTACCAAACACTAAACTTCTACTTTCTACAAAATTTGCAAACACTAACCACTTTTACTATTAGCAATTTTTCTCACAATCACTAAATTAAATCACTTTCTCAAAATAATAAGTTTTTGCAATCACATGCTAAATACTCCATGAGAAAAAAAATGTATTCTTCATTATATAAGCAGCAAAAATAAATTCAGTTAAACTGATATTCACTTGAATTTGAAACAAGATACAAGTTTATTCAAATAAGCTTATTTTACCATTCACCAGATCAGCTATAGAAGAATACATTACCTTAGTGTCTCAAGATTGAAAATATACACATCTCCAAAACAGTTGACAGCAGCTAACCATTGGCAATCCTTACTAGTGAACATTTTTGTAAATGGAGGTTCACTAGGTGGTAAACTCTCAGCTTCGTATTTTCGACAAGGAGTGAAAGCATGAACAACCTCCGTACTTTCAACATCTACCACCTGTAATATGACAAGAGTTAATTCAACCGACATCAAAAAAGAACCTTAATAGTGGTAGATATATTTAGTTGCCAAAAACTGGAACTCTGAGGAATATCATGAATCCTTGATAATGCATATTGCAATTTTACGTCTATGATCGTATCACAATTACTCGTGTCAAGGAAAGCAGGTTAGGTCCTAACAAAATTTAAACTATCCACCCAGATCTACAAACATTACTCACAAAGTACTCTAAAAGTGTTTTCATATGCACAAATTATATAAACAGTAAAGAGTGAAATAAGATGATTACCCGTGCACCAATTATAGCACATATCGAGGCCATGCATAATTTTGAAATATATTGGGTAGTTTTTTAAATCAACAAAACATGGCAGAAAATACATACATATATCCTCCTGTCCGACCCAGCTAATAGTAATCGTGACGAATCAGAGCTGAAAATTATGCAATGTGCAGACGGTAACCCCTGAGGCAGCTGTCTTTTTTTTACAGTCCATAAATTCTTGCCTGATTTATTTCTCTTCAACTCAAATAAATTGGGTTTCATATGATCAGAGTAAGCAAATGATGTGCCTGATGAAGAAATTGCACTGCAGATGATCTTCCGAGAAGCCTTGCAACTAACTCGTGCCACTAACTCTGTTCTTGCAAGCCCAACAGATGGGCCACGACTTACATCAGATGCAACACCTTTTTCCAACAGCACACAATAAATGCTTAGAGAGTGTGAATTCTGGATCAATAACAATGGAGTCTGATTAAAAAGTGTTTCCTTCACAAGTTGCATGGGCATTCTCTGTGGTGCTGGGCATATATCATGTGGAGAAAACTTGGTAAACTCTTTAACAGAAGATGCAAAAAGTTTAGTATCATCACCAGCCGAGATAAGCATTGGTACACCCAAATGACTCCATTTATGGTAACTGAAATTGAGGTGGTTTCCCTGGCCACGTGACCTCTTCACCTTTTCATCGGGTGGTAGATCTGCGGATGAAAGAGAGCTGGTGAATGGAAGTAGAGAAAAGATAATATGGGTTTTGTGACTCGAGACTCATGATGTATTCGTGGTCAACTCAGAAAAAGCTCAAAACGACTCGAATTTAATCGAGACAAGCAAGCCAAGTAACACTAGGCTTGTGGGCCTAATCAAGATCATATAATTTTACTATCTTACTCGTAATGCACAAATCACTTACAAATAAGCTCCAATTGTATATAAAATATAATATCTAATCAGAGTAATATTACTCAAGCTCAAGTTCAAAATTATTTAGCACGATCGTGTTAGAGACTAGTTTTGAGCTTCGAGTTTTTTAATCGAGTCGAGTTAGAGTTTGACATTTCTCAACTTAACTCGGCTACTTTAAAGCCCTAAAAGGTAGTTTACAAAACAAGCATCAATAGTAAAATCCAGTGATGTCAAAATTATCAAAACGTAAATAACAAACCTACCTTCATGGCTGATTGGTACAGCTACAGTCAATGACCTCACATCGTGAGTATGAGCTCTTTTATAGCCAACATAGATCCATCTCTTAATAGATTCAGAAAAGGACTTTCCATTACCAGAATCAACGGCCTCACTAGAAAGTTTATACAGTATAACCTATAAAGATAGCAAGTACAATGAGGTTTAATCAAATTACGAAAGAGTAGCAAAGATCGAATAAAATTATTCAAGTATTTTAACTTAAACTATCACCAATACAAATAACAAATATACAATCAAAATTCTCAACTTCTTAATATAACAAGATGATATATTAAAGATATTTTGTGTAACTTAAGAAAAAAGTCAACTGAAAGAGGAAACAATATCAATTGAATCCCGAAGTCGGAACCGTATAAAATTGAAAATACATAAAGTGAATAGTGATTTTCATGGCAAAGGAGAAGCATTGAGATTGTGGCAAAATTATCAACCACAACACAGTAGATAGTCTACAAAAGAACAGAAACCTGACGATAAACCATATAAAGAAACCAGAAAACGGATATACCTGACCATCAGAACCAGCAGAAAACACTCTGTTATGACTAGGAGCAGCAGCCAAGGCATTTACATCGCCCTTGTGATAAGAATGCGCCTGTAAAAGAGTTCCAAAGTGGCCATCCCAAAACTGCACATGACCAGAACTATCCCCACTCACGATGGTTCCACATCTGAACCCCACCAAGCAATAAAAAAGGAAAGGAAAATGAGATCATTATTAATCAATCTAATTCTGATATGTGAACAGAAACTGAGCTATTTGAACTGAGCTCATACCTCAGTGCAAGTAATGACCATATGCAAAGATCACTTGCACTTCCAAGACCTCCAAGACCAGCAGTTATTCTGTATGTCTCTTGAGTTGATTTGACATCCCAACATCTAATGAACCTATTGTTTAAAAAGAAACAGACAGACAACGTCAGAAACTTGAAATTTCGGAATTAACACTCATAGGAACTATCTACAAGCACATAAACAATAAAGAAACAAGTCTATAAAGTGACATAGTTGTTAAAAGTTGTGAGATTAAGGAATTTGTCGATGCTTGCTCTTCAGAATACATACTCGAAGGGGGTTTTAAGTTTACAAGTTTAATTTGGCTGAGTTAGCTTAGTAATGAAATATGGGCCTATAAAATAATAAAGATATCTCAAGGAAAGGGAAAGAAAATCATATTTAAAAAAGACAACATAGGAAGATTTAGGGCCCTCTTGGTTAGGGGTAATGAGACTGGATAATGCGAATGGGCATGAATGACTTATTTTCATTCTCATTATGGAGTATCAAATATTACCCAGGCACTATTAACGAGAATGTCTCTTCATTCATTCTCATTACTCAGTGCCATTGACTCATTGCTGCCCAACTCCAAGAGGGCCCAAATGACATTCTTTTTCTGCTGATTACATGGCATTTCCTCTTTAGGAACAAAGAACATGTACACTTTAAATTAAGCCTATTATTGGTATATTATGAGTGTCTTATAAACAAGACTAGCGTACCCATCACTACTTCCTGAATAAATCCAATTTGCATCTGAACTCCAAGCTACGCTTAGTATACGGCCTGAGGAAAATGAAAACAATAAAACCATTATTATACACCTTAAAAAAGTATGGCAAAAAGGTTACCCGACTATATAGGGCAGATGTCTCACCACTGACCCTTGGCAACGTTCTAGTATAAATAAGTTTTTCTGCAGCAGTAGCTGTATATATCCTCACACAGCCATCATCACAAGCTAGTGCTAGACGAGTACTGTTAGCATCGTTTTCCTCATGAATCTGAATTGCAACTTTGTCAACATCTTCATCTTCACTTTCACTATTATGCTCTTCATCAACACCACTTGTAACTGAACCATTATCATGGTCATGGTCATTCTCATAAGACTTAATTTCTTGCTTCATGCTGGGCTGTAAATCGTGACATGGCTCTGCCGCAATCTGCCATATTGAGACGCCAACGGAATCCAGAACCTCCTGCAGTAAAATAGAGCAACAAATGCATAGCCCATCAATAACTTGGATAAAACTCCTTAATAAATATACAATTCTCAAGACACGGCAAAAACATAAAGAGTTTTATCAGCTAGTGAAAAGTTCTTATAGTAATGTAAGAATCAACAAAATTTCAAGGGAAAAATTATGTAACAGTTGATTAGCTTATAGAAAATGAAAATGCATTTGGAAATACTACAAGTTCTCAATGGAAAATGAAAATGCATTATGGAAAAGATAGGTATCCAAATTAACTTCCAAAACGTCTGTGTTCCGTCAAATACTACCCATTTGTACGACTAAGTTCCCAAGGACATTTCCAAAAGCAGACTTGGATTGCAAACGTAGTACAGCATAGATACTCTGGAAATGCGTTTTTACCTTTTGTCTCAAATCGAACAAATCCCACTCTGAAACCGACCCATCAATGCTGGAAGATAACAATCTGCCCAACGACCCACCTCTCGGCCCCGACTGACACCATACCAGCGAAGACACTCTCGAATTAGGGTCCCCATGTATCGTCTACACATGAAACCCCAAAAGAAAACAACTTAAAATTTGCAAATTTTTTGAAAAAAAGATATGAAAGTTGCTCAACATAAAAGAAATTATATGAAAAAAGAGAGTGGCGGTGTCGTACGAGCTGACAGTGCCAGCCGACGGAGCCGGGAGAAACGAGCCAAATCTCAAGAGAGCCGTCGGCACGGGCTGCTGCGACCTGTGAGCCGTCGACGCTTGTGGCTAGGGCTACAACAGGTGATGGATTCCACTCGACGGAGTTGTTTATGTACAGCGTTTCACCCATGATTGTTCAGCAATTTTGATGGGAATTTTGACGAGACGGCGGAGGAGATGGAAGCATGGAGAAAGAGAGTAGGTTTAGGGTTTAAGAGAGAGGACTCACTTCATAAACCCGGTTCGGATCAATTTAATTATTAGTCTTCCCAGGGATCACAATTTTAATATGGGCCTGGCCCATTATCTATTCTCAGGGCCACGAACCTCCGTGTTTAATTACTACACCCCATCCGTTGAAGCTCTCTTTTTCTTATTGTTGATTTGATTGGAGGGAAGCAGCTGAAACCACGTCAACTTCCTTTCAAAAAAAGTATTGTATTGTCTTTTGAGAATTAAATTCTGAAATTTATTCAGATTCAGTAATTATGGACCATTCTCAACCATGTGTAAACAATTTTTTTTACGAGTCTATAAATTCAGTAATAGTAATGATGTCTATTCGCCCAATTTTCACTTTTCAATTTACACACAACTAACAAGTTTCAGTATATTTTGGTGTCGTCTTTATATTGATTAACTCGAATAATTGATGTGAAATACTGAAATCATCCGTTCATTTTTTTTTTAATTTGATTTGAATATAAATTTTAAGAAAAACTGATCATTTATGTAAGAAATTAGGATTAAAATATCGGTACCCTCAATTTATGGATATATCAATGGAAATATCGATATCGAATATTTTTATATAAAAATAAACAACATACGATACTTCTCGCAATTCAGCATAATTAATTGTTTTAGTGTGAAAGTAGTAAATTGTGCTTGAAAGTGAATTTGACAAGTGACAACTCTAATTAAATACAGCAGCAAATAGGGCTAAGGAAATATATCGAAATTTTAATATACTGAGTTTTTTGTATCAAAAAAATATCAAAATTTTCGATTTGATGCGATAACGATACGGAAAATGAAGACAACTTGTTGCAATTGTCATTAGTCAAGTAAATTACAATCAATTTTGCCAGAAGAAATAGGAAAAATGCGAAGAGGGGAAGGGAATCACTTCAAGAAACAGGGGGAATAGCGATAAAATTTTTACTACAAACCTAAATTTCATCGCTAAAATCAATTTTTAGAAGTTAAAAAAAATCATCGCTAAATTCTTAGATTAATATTTGTAACAAAATTTATATTTTTCATCGATATACTAGCAACAAATTACTTCAATTTGTTGTTAATAATCAGAACAACAATGAAAATTATATTTTGTCGCTAATATTTTGCGATGAAATATAAATTTTGTTGGCTAATTTCTTGAAATTAGTTTTTGCGATGAAATATTTTAATTTCATCATTAAACCAACAACAGATTATTTTATTTTGTTATTAATAATGAGAAGAACAATGAAAATTATATTTCGTTGCTAATATTTTGTTATGAAAAAAGAAATTTGTGTGGCTAATTTTGTGGATTTAATTTTAGCGACGAAATTAAAATATGTTATCGCTACACTAACAAAAAAATATTTTATTTTGTTGTTAATAATCAGAACAACCATAAAAATTATATTTCATCACTAAAATATTAGCGACAAAATACAAATTTTTGTGGCTAATTTTGTGAATTTAATTTTTGCGACAAAATTAAAATATTTCATCGCTAAACTAACATCAAATTATTTTATTTTATTGTTAATAATCACAACAACAATGAAAATTATATTTCGTCGTTAATATTTTGCTATGAAAAAAAAATCGTGTCTAGTTTCTTAGAATTAATATTTGCGACGATATTAAAATATTTTACCGGTATACAAGCAACAAATTGTTTTATTTCGTTGTTAATAACCAGAACTACAATAAAAAATTATATTTTGTCGCTAATATTGCGATGAAATAGAAATTTTTGTTGCTAATTTTTTGGGATTAATATTTGCGACAAAACTAAAATATTTCATCGCTACACTTGCAACAAATTATTTTATTTTGTTGTTGATAATAAGAACAACAATGAAAATTATATTTCGTTGCTAATATTTTAGCGACTAAGCTAAAATTTGCATAACTAATTTTGTGGATTTAATATTTGCGAGAAAATTAAAATATTTCATTAATTATTTGTTGTTATTCCCAATAAGCACGAGGGAAGTGTACAACTTCAACTATACATATTAAATCTAGAAAATCAAATGTTTAATAATTCTCCAAATCGTGTCTTATAAATCAATTTGAATGTTTATAAAGGTATTTGTAAATGTTTATAAATCAGTTTAAATGTCTATAAATTAATGTTCTTAGTATAGCTATGGTTTAAATTATGTTATATCATCAATTTTTCTTTAAATGGCAATACTATATGTAGACGAGGAAAAATTCAATTACGAATTAAATTGCGACGCGTGGAAATTACGGGTTAAACATTAATTAAATTTATTATTTATTTATTGGAATAAATTTAATTCCTAAAATAAAGATATAATTAATTAATATTTAATTGTTCCCTCCAATTAATTGGGCCTTGAAAGATCAATGAGTTAAAATGGATCTTCGAAGCCCAATAAATAAAGATTGGCCTCTAAAAGTCCGATAAATAAAGACGGACCTCTAAAGTCCAATAAAGCAAGACGGGCCTCTAAAGTCTCATAAATGAAGATGGGCCTCTAAAGTCCAACAAACCAAATTGAGCCCAAATCAAATTGAGCCCAAATAGGGTATTCTTAGCCCAAATCAAATTGAGCCCAAGTAATTCAAAATTCGAAATCCTAACTACTTGCACAAAAATCTCCAGGCCTACACCTATAAATAGAGGCCTCATTTCATTCATTTTGATCAACAAAATCAGAAGCATTCAATGCTCTAAAATTCTCTGCAGAGATTTTGGAGTGTTCTTCAGCAAGCGGAGGAGCTTCAAAGGCGTTCTTCGTGCAAAGCGGCGAGAAGCAGCGTTCGAGTGGAGATCGAGGTGCTAAGCCCCTTCGATTCGGCGTTTCTTCAAGGCGTTCTTCGTGCAAAGTAGCAAGAAGCAGTGTTCGAGTGGAGACCAAGGTGCTAAGCCTCTTCGATTCGGCGTTTCTTCAAAGTTCTTCATGGATCTTCAACGGAAAAGTCCCAATAAGTCCCGAAAATCAACGTTTAATCCAAAATACGGCGTCAAGCCTTTGGATTAATGTTATAACTTCCCAAGATTCAAGAACGATCTTCAAACGACGTTCATCATAAAAGTCCCTAAAATCAACGTTTAATCCAATAATACGGTGCTAAACCTTTGGATTAACGTTATAAAGCCCCAAGTACAAGATCGGAGCGGATTCGGCTGCGGATTCGACCCCAAAAAGCTCAAGAAATTCAAGAAGTTCAAGAAGAGAGAATCAGAGGAGAAATTAGAGATTGTAACCCGTAAATACTCGGTTTAAATCCGAAATTAAATAAAATCGTTTACCATTTTCGCGTTTTTATATTTAATTCACGAATTTGTGTTTACAAATTGGCACGCCCGGTGGGACAATCTCTACCTCTCATCTCTACTTTTCAAGCAAATCAAGTCTCCACGATGACACCAATCAAGATTAAGATTAAGAGAGGTGTTGCATCCGGATCAGCTAGTCTTGACTTTGAAGACGTGAACGTAGTCACGAGGAGTATGTCAAGAAGCTCGAAGTCATCGTCTTCTTCAGAGGAGGCTACTGCAGAGGGTCCACCACCCAACACTGTGAATGAGGAGAACGATCCAACATGTTCCCCTACTCGTTCCACAGCAAGCTCATCAGATTCAAGCACAGCCTCAGCAATGGCAACAGACACTGCGACTATTGAGGAGCAATTGTCAAGCTTAACTCGAGCCATAGAAGGACTCACGAAACATGTCCACGAACAAGATGCTCGGATTGCTAAATTGATGAGCAATACAGACAAAGGAAAGCAAGTCAAAGGGTATGATGCTGAGACGTCTGGTGAACGCCAGCCAATGGAAGTTGACCAAACTCTTAAAGATTTACAAGTTTCTCCCGATGGTTTGGTGCCCGTTGACCGATTGAAAGAAATCATACTTGGGGCAATCAAAGATAAGTTGGAGGAAAATCCTAAGTCCTCATTCACCTACAGCAAGCCTTACACGAAGAGGATTGACAGTTTGAAGATGCCAGCTGGTTATCAACCTCCGAAGTTGCAACAGTTCGATGGCAAGGGCAATCCAAAGCAGCATATTGCTCACTTCGTAGAGACTTGCAACAATGCCGGCACTTACGGAGATCACTTGGTAAAGCAATTTGTACGCTCTCTAAAGGGCAATGCATTCGACTGGTATACCGATTTGGAAGCTAGCTCGATTGACAATTGGGAGCAAATGGAGCAGGAATTTCTCAACCGGTTCTACAGCACTCGTAGAACGGTGAGCATGATTGAATTGACAAACACTCGTCAATCAAAGGAGGAACCGGTAATAAATTACATAAACCGATGGAGGAACCTAAGTTTGAATTGTAAGGATAGATTGACCGAAGCTTCGACAATCGAGATGTGTATTCAAGGAATGCAGTGGAGTCTTCGATATATCCTACAGGCAATTCGGCCAAGGTCGTTTGAAGATTTGGCGACTAAAGCTCACGATATGGAGCTGAGTATGTCTACAACCAGAGCTGGAGGGCCGCCAACTCAGGAGCCTTGGAAGTTCAAAGACAAGCAGGAAGTTAAGAAAGGGGGCAAACCTTTCACTAAAGATTCGAATAAAGAATCCATGGCAGTGACCGCTACTACTGTCAAATTCAAAAATGGTGAAACTGATACGGGGAGTAAAGGAGAAGGCGTCGCCCAAGAATGGGGGCAAAGGAGAACAAGTCTAAGGGAATTACAACAAAAACAGTATCCATTCCTAGACTCTGACATCCCCGGAATGTTCGATGACCTGATCAAGAATGACCTCATCGAATTACCAGAAATGAAACGACCGGACGAAGTTGGGCGAACGGATGACCCAAAGTATTGCAAATACCATCGGTTGGTAGGGCATCCAATCCAAGACTGTTTCATATTCAAGGAGAAAGTTATGCAGCTAGCCAAGGAAGGAAAGATCTTGCTAGAGGATAGTGAGACAACGGCAAATGCTGTCACAGTTGAGAACAACAGCGCATGTAGAGACCTCTCTTGCCACATGACCAGCGAGGAAGATGATGAACGACCTCAGACCAACGATGGTCTCGATGACAAAGTTAATGGTTGTTTTTCAACGATAGCTTTCACAGATGAAGACTTAATGCTTGGTTCAGAATCCCATAACAGGCCACTATTCATAGTTGGCCATACTCGAGAGCAGAAAGTAAATCGGATGTTGATTGACGGAGGTTCCGGGGTAAACATTTTACCCTTACGAGTGATGAAAAAGATGGAGATACATATGGATGAACCCGCAGGCAGTCGGCTGATGATACACGGGTTTAATCAGGAAGGACAGAGGGCCCTTGGCACCATAGTGTTGGATTTTCTAATTGGTGGGATGCCATCGACTGTAACCCTCCACGTCATAGATGCTAGGACTTCATATAACACGCTTCTAGGGCGCCCGTGGCTGCACGAAAATGGTGTGGTTCCTTCTACCCTACATCAATGCTTCAAATACTTTAGTCAAGGGGTTGTGAAAACAGTGGTCGGAGATGATAAACCTTTCACAGAGGTTGAGTCGTACTTTGCTGATGCCAAATACTTCTTTCGAGGTGCGAAAGAAACAAAGAACGAGGAAGGTCCAACACGGAAGGACTGCAAGGAGGCATCAACATCTCGCCTCAAAGAGAACAAATCAGTTCCATCTATTGTTGAGGCATTGGAGGAGTTAACATTGTCGTTAACTAAACTGGATGGAAAGAAGCCATCTTCATAGCCAATTAAGGGGTTTGTTCGTCCTACTCAAGGACCTAAGGTGGAACATGGAGAGGTAATGGGACATGATGTTACAAAGTTTTACGGTCCTAAAGCTTACAAGCTCTTAGTCAAAGCCGGGTATGATACACGGGAAAACTGTGCATTGGGGAAGGTTGTTAGTCAGTCAGAACATGGACTTAATGACACCCAGAAAATGTTGAGAAAGAGCGGCTATGCCGTAAAGAGTACCAAAATGGGACTTGGTTATACCACAAAGAATCCGGTTCGCATTGCAATTAAAAGAGCCAATGCCAACCACATTTCTGAAGAAGAATACTCATCGACAAATGATGCGTTCGATGAAGATGGTAAGAAGGTAAGACGACTTTCGGTCTTTGAGAGACTTGGGAAGCCTGCTAGCAAGAAGAGTAAGAAGATGAAACGCCCCTCAGTCTTTGATAGACTCGGGCCACAAACCCATCATCAAAAGTTGGGTGTTTCCAGAGTTCGGAGCTCAAAGCAATCCCGCATGAAGAGGCAGCATATGTTGACAATAGCATATGGGGGTGTATCCAAAGCCAGAAGGCAAACCATTGTTCTCGAGTATAGCGACAAAGAAGATGATACAGAGAGTGTAGCTTCTTCCAATTTTGTCAGTACCTACAACATTCAGCAGTAAGTGCCACAAGATATGGAAAGGGCACAAAGAAGGATCACTCGAATGATCAGAGAAGGGTACGTCTTTGATGTTATCAACACTATGCAAACCATCCAAGTTAGAGGAAGAGATGGTCGAATAAGATCACGTGTGGACCTTACGAAAACAAATGAATACAATGAAGACATCGCAACTGTGAATTACATCACCGAATGCAAAGATGTTCAAGTGGAGGAAGTGGATGCAGAGGATGCTCCTCCAGAACTCGAAGAGGGTGTCAAGACAACTATTGATGAGTTGAAAGAAATTAACTTGGGTGATGTTAACGACCCGCGACCAATCTATGTGAGTGCTTTATTGTCCGATGATGAGGAAGAAACTTACATTGAACTACTACGTGAGTTCAGAGATGTATTCGCATGGTCGTATAAAGAGATGCCGGGACTGGACCCGAAAGTAGCAGTACACCATCTCTCAGTAAAGAAGGGAGTTCGACCAGTCAAGCAGACTCAACGCCGATTCCGACCAGATCTTGTTCCGTTAATTGAAGTTGAGGTGAACAAGCTTATTGAAGTAGGTTTCATCCGAGAAGTAAAGTATCCTACATGGATCTCGAGCATTGTCCCGGTGAGAAAGAAGAACGGACAGATTCGTGTGTGTGTTGACTTTCGGGATTTGAATGTTGCATGTCCCAAAGATGATTTTCCGTTACCTATTCCCGAACTTATGATTGATGCAACAACGGGTCATGAAGCTCTAAGTTTCATGGATGGGTCGTCAGGTTACAATCAAATCCGTATGTTGCCAAAAGACGAAGAGCTCACTGCTTTTCGAACCCCGAAAGGAATATATTGCTACAAAGTGATGCCATTTAGTTTGAAGAATGCAGGCGCAACATACCAAAGAGCCATGCAAAGGATTTTCGACGACATGCTTCACAAGAATTTTGAATGTTACGTTGATGACTTAGTCGTAAAATCAAAGAGGAGGAATGATCACCTCCAAGACCTGAGGGTTGTTTTTGAACGCTTGAGGCGATACCAGCTTAGGATGAATCCTTTGAACACGCATTCGGAGTCAAATCAGGAAAGTTTCTTGGATTTGTGGTTCGCCAGCGAGGGATTGAAATCGAGCAAGCAAAGATTTATGCAATCTTAAAGATTCCGGAACCTCGAAACATTCACGAGCTTAAAAGCCTACAAGGAAAGTTGGCATACCTCAGAAGATTCATTTCAAACTTAGCCGGACGATGTCAACCATTTAGTCGTCTCATGAAGAAAGATACACCATTTGAATGGGATGAATCTTGCAGTAATGCTTTCAAAAGCATCAAGTCATATTTGATGAAGCCACCAGTATTGATCGCTCCGGTGCCCGGACGTCCGTTGATTCTTTACATCGCTGCTCAAGAGCGTTCAGTTGGAGCCTTGCTGGCGTAAGAAAACGAGTCGGGAAAGGAAAATTCTTTGTACTACCTGAGTAGAATGATGACTCCAAATGAATTGAAGTACTCTCCAATTGAGAAGTTGTGTCTGGCTCTTATATTCGTGATCCAGAAGTTAAAGCATTATTTCCAAGCCCATACCATCCATCTTGTATCGAGAGCAAACCCGTTGAAGTATGTTATGTCTAGGCCAGTTCTCTCGGATCGACTCGCAAGATGGTATCTCCAGTTGCAACAATTTGAGATCATTTACGTCCCTCAAAAGGCTGTCAAGGGACAAATTCTGGCCGATTTCTTAGCCGATCATCCAATGCCTGCAGAATGGGAGTTATGTGACGACCTTCCAGACGAAGATGTCCTAAATGTTGAAATAACCCCTCCATGGAAGATGTATTTTGATGGGTCCGCCCATAAAGAAGGAGCTGGTGCTGGAGTTGTGTTTGTAACATCTGATGGAGAAGTATTGCCCTATTCTTTCACTTTAATAGAGAATTGCTCAAACAATGTTGCTGAGTACCAAGCACTCATACTTGGGTTGGAAATGGCAGTCGATATTAAGCAACTACATCTCAGGGTGTATGGAGATTCAAAGTTGATAGTGAACCAGATGCTTGGATCATACGAGGTTAGGAAACCGGAGTTGCTTCCTTATCATAAGTACGCTCGCCGACTCATGAATTATCTCGGAGACGTGGAAATTGAGCATGTTCCAAGGAAAGACAACAAACAAGCTGATGCTTTAGCAAAACTTGCTTCAACAATAGCATTGCCCGAAAGTAAAGCCCGTATCCCAATATGTAAAAGTTGGGTTGTGCCCCCTATACTTGAGGATGACGATGATAAAGAAGGTGAAAGTCATGTTATTGAGGTATTCGAAATTGAAGAAGAAGATTGGCGACAGCCATTTGTCGACTACTTGAAATACGATAAGTTGCCAAGTGATCCGAAGCGAAGAGTGGATATCAGACGTCGAGCCCCTCGATTCATATACTACAAGAGTGTGCTTTATAGACGATCATTTGATGGGGTCTTCTTAAGGTGTCTTAGTAATGGTGAAGCCGCCCACGCAATGGAAGAAGCGCATGCCGGAATTTGTGGCGCTCATCAGTCAGGGCCAAAGTTACACTTTCGAGTGAAGAGGATGGGTTATTACTGGCCAACAATGGTGAAAGACTGTATGGATTACGCACGAAAATGTCAAGCTTGTCAGTTTCATGCCAACCTTATCCATCAACCCCCACAACTGTTGCACCCAACCGTTGCCTCGTGGCCATTCGATGCTTGGGGTCTAGATGTGGTGGGACCACTAACGAAGTCATCAGGCGGTCATCTCTACATCCTAGCTGCAACCGATTACTTCTCTAAATGGGCGGAAGCCATACCTTTGAGAGAAGTGAAGAAAGAAAATGTTGCTGATTTTATTCGAGTCAATATCATTTTTAGATACGGGGTCCCTCGGTACATCATCACCGATAATGGAAGATCGTTCAGTAACAGTCACATCGACAAATTTTGTGACAAGTTTGACTTCAAATAAAGGAAATCTTCTATGTACAACGCAGCTGCTAATGGACTCGCTGAAGCTTTCAACAAGACTTTGTGCAACCTCTTGAAGAAAGTAGTCTCCAAGTCAAAGCGAGATTGGCATGAAAAGATGAATGAAGCTCTATGGGCATATCGAACTACTTACAGAACGCCTACACAAGCTACTCCCTATTCGTTGGTGTATGGTGTTGAAGCAGTTGTTCCCCTTGAGAAACAGATTCCATCTCTAAGGATGGCGATACAAGAAGGGCTGACGGAAGAAGAGAATGCACGTTTGCGTCTTGAAGAGTTGGAAGCCTTAGATGAGAAAAGATTGGAAGCACAACAAAGGCTCGAATGCTATCAAGCCCGCCTTTCCAGAATGTTTAACAAGAAAGTGAGGATACGTTCTTTTCAAGTTGGTGATTTGGTTCTTGCTGTAAGAAGGCCTATCGTAGTAACTCACCGTGTTGGGAATAAATTCTTGCCTAAGTGGGACGGTCCATATGTTGTTAAAGAAGTTTACACAAACGGCGCCTACAAGCTGATTTCTGAAGATGGCGTGAACGTTGGTCCTATAAACGGGAAGTTTTTGAAACGCTACTACGCGTAAAGAAAACAAGAATGCTCCATAAACGCATGAGCCTAAACTGCTTGTCGCTCCAAGAACGCATGAGCCTAAACTGCTTGTTACTCCATGATGTACGAGACTAAACTACTTATTACTCCTGGTCCGCACGAGTATAAACTGTGTACGACAACCACCAAAGGTAAATACATGTGGTTAAACTGTTAACTTACTCCACTAAAGGCATTTTAAGTGGTTAAATACTTAAATCCCTACTTTGTCTACAGTAGTTAAAGAATAGTCACTCCTGGCCCGCATGAGTATAAACTGTGAACGGTCCCCCCCCCCCAAAAAAATATAAATCATATTTTGCTTGAACTACGTTATGACTTGATCCTCTTTAAAGAGGTACGTAGGCAACTTAGTATATTTCTAAGTACAGTCATAAGTTAAAGTCGGATCGATGAACACAAAAGTGACGAACATATGAAGCATGAAGAAAACAAAGAAGGAAGAAAGTGAAGGGGGCAATGCCCAAACCTTATTTTGCCTTGTATTTCTGATTTTGTACTTCAATTTTGTAGAGGGGTGTACCTTTTCCCTTGACCCAGGTTTTGTCCCTAAGGAGGGTTTTCCAAGGCAAGGTTTTAACGGCGCTCCGGCCTCTGGTTCGACATGTGAACTTATGGCTTTAGGGTTTTCTTTTAATAGAGAATCTTTATTCTCCAAAAAGGGCCAATTCATTTATCTCGATGAATATACAAAAGCAAGTATTAAAGAATATGAACATGTGAGATATAGACGAAGAAAAGAAAATTTAAATCAAAGTGTCAAAGCAAAAATGGAATAGATACATGGAGTGTGCGAAGCAAAATATCCATGAAAAACGACAGATAAAACAAGGAAAAATATAAAGGTCATAAAGCAACTAAATAAAGAGGCATAAACCCTTAAACTCTTCTAAAGCCTCCTCTAGCTCGGTCTTCGTCTTCTTCAAGCCTTCGATTACAACATCTTCTATCGGGGGCGTATTGTTGATAGTGGAGATTTCGTCTTGAAAATTTAAGATCTCGGTATCAAAACCTTGAACTAATGTTTCTTTCTCCTCCAAAGACTGGGTCAATACTTTCTTCTCCTTCTTCAACTCCTTCAAGCGGCGCACCTTATCCTTGACTTTTTGAAGCTTTGTTTGGATAGCCTCGGCTTGAGAAAGATTTTCAACACGTTTCTCCTCAACCTCGTGAAGGGCATGCTTAATTTCAGTCAACCGTTGATTAAGAGCCTCCTTAGGACATCCATCGGAAGATTTAGACCTCATCGTATCATGAGCATCGGCTCTCTCAAACAAAGATATCAAAGACGCCTCTATAGTCGTGAGTTCAGTTTGGGCATAAGTCTGTAACCTCGTGAATGCAATAAACACTTCCTCCTTCATAGAAGATAAGAAGTTAATAGGGGTTTCCATGATTCTTGTTTGAAGAGCTTTCCATGTAGAAGAAACAAAGTCTCGTTCACGATCAAAAAAGAACTTATCACATTGAAATACTGAAACTGCTTGAGTACACTGCTTCCCAACGTTGATAGGGGAAGAAGCTTTCAAAATCTTCACCGAAGACGATGCCTCTTCCTCATCTGATCCATAATTACTACCAAAGATGTCAACCATCGCCTGAAAAAGTAAGACATGTGAACATAATTAGTAAAGTAGTGGTATAAAAATGGAAAGTAAGAGAAGAGTGAGTGACGAAAACCTCTTTCTTCAAGGAGTCTTTAACCGATTCCTCCAAAGGTACTAAAACTTTGGTAACCTTCTTGGCCCGTTTCCAATGGCGATCATCGTTGTTACCTTGACTCTCTTCCGAGCACTGAGAAACACTCTTTCTCTTGTTAGTCTCAACCACTTGCGCAACTTCAGGAATTAAGGGAGGATCAGCCGGCTTTCGAGAAGTATCTTCATCAGGCTCTCCACAAGGATCATGACTATCAGCACATCTTCTTCCAAGATATCGTCATGCTTCGAGTTGATCAAGTCGTCGACATGATTTTCTAAGTAAGTACCGTGGGCTTGGGCCCACCACTTCTTGTAATCTGGCGAAGAATACGACTTAGCATTTACGGGGGGAATCGGTAAACACACTTTAGCACGAGACCCACGCAAAGTACAAGACTGCCAATAATGCGTCCCATTATCCAATGGGGTTTCACGAAGATAAAAAATCAACTCTCCCGGAACTTCTTGGTAAAAGCCAAACTGACGGCTAAATCGGTGCGGACTGTAGGGTTCAACAATAAAACGATTGCCTTGCCTCCAAGTAAGGTAATTGGATCGAATAGCGACAAAGTAACTCTAGTTAGCCCGTTGACCAGTTCCGGTATCAACATAAGAGATAAGTTGCTTCCGATTTAACATATTGCATGTCCATTCGGCAGACTCTCCTCTATGAATCCGTTTACGAGCCTCCGCAGGGTTATGGTACTTAGCGCCATTCTCTCCAGAATACTTTACCATTATAGGGGCACGGTGATCATGAACAGCAGGGTAATGAGTCCTAAAATATCGGGCTAACCAAACGTACACAAAATGAACCGGAAAGGCAGATCGGGCTCGGGACGGTTCGGGGTGCAGCGAAATCCGATTCAAACCTCTGTAAATATTAGCCAAGACCGGTACAACAAGATTAACTGTCTTACCCACAGCCATCAAACTAGCCATTTTGAAAGTAGCAGGACGTATCATATTCACTTCACCATTAGGAAGGGTAAATATGCAAAGCCAACAAGCTAAATGAGCAGCAAGATATGTCTCTTCTTGTTGGGCCGGTTCAATCTTGAGTGTTTTGAACAAAGTAACTTCTGCATCGGACCATGGCTTATGGACTCCAAGACTCCCAAGAGGATTATGAGTCGACTTAGGACGACAACTTCTCCTTTTCTCACTCCGTGTGGGAGGTTGACGATACTTTCCAGTTTTTCTTGACCAAAATGCGATCCATTGATCAATCGATACGCCACCCCTAGAAACGCCCCCACGAAGTATGTGGTGAGCGTGGAGTAAGTACTTGCAACTCTTTGGAAGGCATAAATCCCCAGTCTCGTCGAAAAGTTCGGGTGCGTCAGGTGTCACCTCGTCATATAGACAACCATCTAGAGGAAGATTCGTTAGCTCATGCACGTCCCATAATGAGACGGACATCTCTCCAAAGGTAGTGAGCAACGTATTTGTAGATGGACACCATGCCTCACAGAAAGCTTTGATAATTTCAGAATTAAAGTCGTAAGTGAAAAGGGAGGCAAAGACAGCATAATAAATCCTGGCGTCCCTGAGGGTATGTTCACATCGGCTCAAAACGTCTTCAGTCCACTCCCAATATCCTTTGTGATAACTGAATTCTCCAGAAAACTCTATAGCTCCTCTCCAATTGTCCTTGCCCATAACTATACGCCTCCCCAAGGTTGGTAGATGACTTACATCCTCTTCAATCTCGTTGCGATGGGAAGTGTTGTCAAGAACCCATGCCTTCGTCGATTTGTTCAAAGATATCTCATGCGACCAATTGTCCAAGTGAAGTCCAGCATTCACTAAGGGTCAAGGTTGTGCAGAGTTACCAATAAGGGGCATTTCTACACGTAGATGGGTCCCTTTCTCTAAAGGTTGGCGTTTGTCATTAAGGATCACCAAATGACGAGCTCCGGAAGAAGTAGCGGTATTTTTTAAGTGAACCATTTTTTTTGAAAAACTTGGGAAGAGAAGAATAAAATTATTAGGAAATTTATCGTAAAAAGACGACAATTAAAGCTAGAAAACCCATTTATCCTAAATTAATTTAACAAATAAGGAGTTGGGCCTGTTTTAATTAATTTTACCCAAAGAGCCCACTATTCCTTCTCACACATTGGGCTATTTTGAATTAATTAAATAAATAAGACATGGGCCCATTTCCTTAATGAATCAAACCCAAATCCATCATATGCTGCCCTATTCTTTTCATTTAAAAGTGCAGAAATCATTAACCCAAATAATTTTGGCATCTCCCGTTGTATTTCCGCCGCCACAATCCGACTGTCGTAGCCCGACGCAGCTGCAATGGCCGTCGCCCGCCATCGCCGGAAACCAAGCGATTGTCACCCCAGATGCCGTCGCCCAAAGCCGCTGCGCACCGCCTAAAGCTGCTACGTCCACCGTCACAGTCCAGACGCCGTCGCCGGAAGTCCGTCGCCCGAAGCTGCGCACCGCCTAAAGCTGCTACGGCCACCGTCACAGTCCAGACGTCGTACCGCCCGAAGCCGTCGCCTCCGCTTGAAGCCGACGACGTCCGGTCCACCTCGACTCGAATCTGCCCATCGATCGCACCGCCTAAAGCCAGCGACCACCAAGCTCCGCCTAAAGCGCCGCCGCTGTCCGACCGCCGTCGCCTGAAGGCCGCCGCGCGTCGCCTGAAGCCCGTCGTCCACAATCGGAGACCGCCTCGCCCAGAACTGTCGACCCACCGTTGCAGGCCGTCGCCGTGAGTCGCCCGCCGCCGCACACCGCCGAAAGCCAGCGCCGCTACGTTCCGCCTGAAGCCGACGTCGTACCATCCCGAGGCCAGTGCCACAGTCGTCGCCGGAGTACAGCTGCCGTCGCCGTGAGTCGCAACACCATCGCCATCGGAAGCCTCCCACAGACGCCCAAAACAAGTAATCTCAAAATCCCACTCTTTCAAACTAACCAAATTCGAAAGAAAATAATATACCGACGACCGAAAACCCACTCTCCCTTTCGAATTTGGTTAATTTGATTAAGAATGGGCTATTGAAAAAAAAAAGTGACTTGGGCTAAAAATTCTTTCAAATCATTAAAATTCACAGATTCGATTGAGTAAAAAAAAGACCCACGGGACACCCACGATTCTCATTCGAATTCTGTGAATTTAAGATTCACTACTGCCTTGGAAATTGTCTTGGTATATATGTGTGCAGTGCAAAACAAGAAAAAAAAGGGGAGGAATGGTTGTTGACAAACTAATACACAGTAAATACAAAAGGTCATATTGCTACTCTAGATGATATAATTTCACAAGAAACAAGAGAATGGTTGTTGACAAACGTATACATGCATATAGAATAAAACTAGAAACAAGAGAATAGTTCTTGACAAAATTAATATGTGCATAAAGGAGGGCATCCTTTATATAGGCTTGAAGGGGTGTAAAGATAAGGATCAACAAGCACATATTTTGGTGTATCTCAACTAAATCTCCACAATTCTTGGAAAATCATATTTCAAAGATTTGGTGACATATATTTTGTGATTTACGGATGAAAGATATTCAAATACAATTGGGCCTTCTTCTTGGACTAGACTAATTGTAAGAAGGAAGAATTGGGCCTTGAAACACTCCATACACTCATGAACTTGTTTGTTCATTTTGGCCCAAAAGACTACACTATTTGAGCCCATGAGATAAATTTTATTAATTGTGACAATTCATAAAGTCCAATAATACAAAATTTAGGTATGGGGAAAACATTGAAATAATTTCGCAATTCATCCACTTCAAAGACAAATGTACTTGTGGATGAAATACGAGGGGGCAATTTGTAGACGAGGAAAAATTCAATTACGAATTAAATTGCGACGCGTGGAAATTACGGGTTAAACATTAATTAAATTTATTATTTATTTATTGGAATAAATTTAATTCCTAAAATAAAGATATAATTAATTAATATTTAATTGTTCCCTCCAATTAATTGGGCCTTGAAAGATCAATGAGTTAAAATGGATCTTCGAAGCCCAATAAATAAAGATGGGCCTCTAAAAGTCCGATAAATAAAGACGGACCTCTAAAGTCCAATAAAGCAAGACGGGCCTCTAAAGTCCCATAAATGAAGATGGGCCTCTAAAGTCCAACAAACCAAATTGAGCCCAAATCAAATTGAGCCCAAATAGGGTATTCTTAGCCCAAATCAAATTGAGCCCAAGTAATTCAAAATTCGAAATCCTAACTACTTGCACAAAAATCTCCAGGCCTACACCTATAAATAGAGGCCTCATTTCATTCATTTTGATCAACAAAATCAGAAGCATTCAAGGCTCTAAAATTCTCTGCAGAGATTTTGGAGTGTTCTTCAGCAAGCGGAGGAGCTTCAAAGGCGTTCTTCGTGCAAAGCGGCGAGAAGCAGCGTTCGAGTGGAGATCGAGGTGCTAAGCCCCTTCGATTCGGCGTTTCTTCAAGGCGTTCTTCGTGCAAAGCAGCAAGAAGCAGTGTTCGAGTGGAGACCAAGGTGCTAAGCCTCTTCGATTCGGCGTTTCTTCAAAGTTCTTCATGGATCTTCAACGGAAAAGTCCCAATAAGTCCCGAAAAGTCCCGAAAATCAACGTTTAATCCAAAATACGGCGTCAAGCCTTTGGATTAACGTTATAACTTCCCAAGATTCAAGAACGATCTTCAAACGACGTTCATCATAAAAGTCCCTAAAATCAACGTTTAATCCAATAATACGGTGCTAAACCTTTGGATTAACGTTATAAAGCCCCAAGTACAAGATCAGAGCGGATTCAGCTGCGGGTTCGACCCCAAAAAGCTCAAGAAATTCAAGAAGTTCAAGAAGAGAGAATCAGAGGAGAAATTAGAGATTGTAACCCGTAAATACTCGGTTTAAATCCGAAATTAAATAAAATCGTTTACCATTTTCGCGTTTTTATATTTAATTCACGAATTTGTGTTTACACTATATATATATATATATATATATTAGAATAAATATAGATATTATAATAATATTAAATATTTTATAGGTCAATATATTTTTATATGACAAATCTTGAGTTGATTGAAATTGAAAACGATGACGAGAAGGATAACGTGGGAGAATATGATGCAAATGAAGATGGACATAAATATGAGAGGATGAAGATTAGATGTAATAGTTATTAATTTTTTGGAATTGTTATAACATTGATTTTTTACAATTGAAATTATTTTAAAAATTAATATATATATATATATATATATAGTTGTTACAAGTTAAAATTAATCAATTAATATATATAAAATAAATTAATTAAATGAGTAAAATTAACTAAATGAGTAACAATTGAATACATATATAATTAATATTAAAAATTGAACCAAAGAGTTGTATGTCCAAGTAGTGAGCGTCCACCCACCAGGGATCAATTCCCACAAAGACCAAATAAATCGTCGTGTAAATAAAAGGGGGAGGGGATGTGTGGGTTGGGTCGGGTCGGTCGAGTGCGGAAGTGGGGTTAGAGAACGATTCGTAAATAAAATATCCATAGCCAAATGTTAGCGATGAAAACATGAGTTTCATCGTAAATATTAGCGACGAAATTAAAATATTTATCGCAAAAATATTAGCCACGATTTAAGGAGCTACTATTTTAGACACGAAAAAAATTGTCGCTAATTATAATATTTTTGTTGCTAATGTGAGTTAGCGATGAAATAATTTCATCGCGGGATTTGTTGATATACACCCATCGCTAACGTGTTTGCGATAAATGTTTGATTTTCCTCGCAAACATTTTGCAATGAAAACTCATATTTTCGTCGCTAATATTTTACGATGAAACTCATATTTTCGTCGCTAATATTTTGCGACGAAACTCAAATTTTCATCGCAAACATTTGCGACAAAAAAAAAAATTTTGTCGCAAACACGTTAGCGACGGGTGTATAGCAACAAATTCCGTGACAAAAATATTAGAATTAGCGATAACAATTTTCGCGGTTAAATTGCAGTTTTCTTGTAGTGAATTGTCATGTCGGGGCGTAGAGGGAAAAGTAAATGAGACAACATTAAATATTAAAAAGTTTTTAGGGGTGGTTCGGTACGGTATACCGAACCATACCGATATTGATGTCGTTATCATACTGAAAATTCGGTATGAAAACTCTCATACTGAATGTCGTACCGAAAATTCAATATATACATACCAAAATATTGGTATACCGAATCATACCGAAATATCAATATACTGAATCATATCGAAATATTAATATACAGTTTCATACCGTTCATACCTAAATTAATTATTAAAAATTAAAAATCATGAATAGAATATGTCAAACCCAAATTAAAAGAGAATACAAACCTCGTTCAAATTCAACAATACAAAATACAATTCTCATTCAAATTCAACAATACAAAATACAATTCTCGTTCAACTTCAAAAATCTCAAAAGACCTGCAAAAGATAAAAATTTAATCAATTTTAATTTATATATATTAAAGTGTAAAAAATAAATATATTCTTACTTTTCAACTTTTTCAAACTGATGATTATAATGCTAGTTAGAAACGGTCTTGATTGATAATTGTAGCTGCAAAAAGAGGAATTAAAAAGAGTGAACAAATAATATTATAAAAGAGGAATTTAAAAACTTTTAATAGAATTTATAATATAAACTCTTACCCCTTTCAATTTCTTCAATTTCCTTGTATAATTCAAGGTCATTAGCGGTTGGATCCTTATAAAATTTCATTTCCTCCACTCTTAACCAATCACTAGTGTACATCAATGCTTCTACCATTTTAGGGCTTAAACTGCTCCTAAAATGATCCACAACCCCTTCAACCAAATTAAAAGCCGATTCACTAGCAACGGTCGAACTTGAAATTGCAAAATTATCCTTTCAATAATTTAAAGGATCAAGTACCTAGATTCACTCCCTTTCCACCACTCCAAAAGATTGAAAGGTTGATTAGAACGTTTTTCAATCTCATCGGTTAAGTACTTATCCACTTCGTTGGATATCTCTTGAAGTTGTTCTTCTTTATTTTGTGCATCCACATCACCATACAATTCATCATAAAGACCACCACTACCACCAATGTTAGTACCATCTCCACTAACATCCTCAATTCACACATTTTGTTTCTCAACATTCATGACGTCATTCATTCTCTTATACTCCGTCTACAAAGTTACCAAATTCGTTTTAATTGTATCAATGACTTCTTGAATTCTCCAATGAGTGCCTCCTATTTTTTTAACACTAACCTTGATCATTTGAAACTTGTTTCTCGGATAAAAAACAATGGCAATAAAAATAAAAGAAATCATGTTATCCCAATCCCTCCAATACTTATCAAGTTTAAGCTTTCATTACACAAGCAACCCTTTTAAGAGATGGATCTAAGTCATCATTACTCCTTTTTTCAATCTTAATTTGCAATGCAACCATGGATTGATAAATCAATTAAGAAGTAGGAGTTTTTTATGCACTTGGCTCTAAAATGGCATCATAGAACTTTTTCCAGAAAATGTACAAAAGCTTTTGCATTTTCCCAATCATCTTCAATTGGAGGTCCTATCCTATCATTTCCTTACCCTTTCCATTCTTTTTCACAAAAATAATTCATAAAAGGTACATATTTTTCAGACATCCTATCAAACACCCTCTTAAACTTTAATGCAACATCAAACATTTTATAAGTTGCATTCCACCTAGTTTTGACATCCATAGACACAGTTGACATATTATTAAACTTGGCAAGCACAACAAACTCCCTAAATTTATTTAATCTTGCAGGGGAAGAATGAATGAAACTAACTGCATTCCTTATACTTTTAATCGATGTATTAAGCTCTTTCAAATCATCTTTAACAATTAAGTTAAGAATATGACATGCACACCTCAAATGCAAGTATTTTCCTTCAAACAACAATGTATTTTCACTTTTCATTTTCTTCTTCAAATAATCAATAACAATATGATTAGAAGATGCATTATCAACTACAATTGAAAAAACTTTATCAATCCTCCACTCTCTCAAACAAACCTCAACCATCTTGCCAATTTCTTCCCCAACGTGATTATTAATTTTTGTGAAATTAATAATCCTTTTATGCAATTTCCATTCACTACCTAAGAAATGAGTTGTGATGATCATGTAATTTATGTTTTGAATGGATGTCCAAGTATCAGTGGTAATACTCACTCTTTGACTACCAATCACATATTTTATCTTAGCTTTCTCTACTAAGAACAAATCGTAAACCATACCTGCAACTTTATTTCGATCAGGGATTTTAAATTTTGGTTATAATTCATGAAAAAAGCTTACGAACCCATTCCCTTTAACAACTTGAAAAGAGACCTCATCCATAATCACGTACTCCGAAAGCTTCATTTCACATCGTTTTTTATTAAAATTGTGAGAAATCAAAGCACTTCCTTGTCTCATAACCTCATTCGTCAATACCGTTTGACTTCTCTCACTGTTACCCTTCTTGTACAATGGGCTTAACTTACACATTTTCTCCAAGTGATTTTTTAAACCACTAGTACTTCCTTGAGACATGAGTGTTCATGTATTTTACAACACTAAAATACACAACCACAAATGTACAATGTATATCGTAGCGTGGTAAGTACGAGTCGAACCCACAGGGAAGGGGAATGTAAAAATGGAGTTTGTTGATCGAATTCTAAATAAAATTGATCGAAAATTTAAGTTTTCAATTACCCTAATTGCCTGCCAAAGTTGTCACAAGTAAATAATAAACAAGTAATAGATAAAATCGATCAAGCAATTCATGCAAATCACAAAAATAAAAGAAATGTGGATTAGACTCAACAAAGAGAAGGTAGGTTCCAAGGCATATGTCACACTAATGAGTCAATTTATGATTAAAAGTCTATTTAAGTGGTGTTGTGTTGATTCCTATAGGGTTGATCATTAAATAATGAATTAAAAGTTCTTTCGATTCAATTAATCTAAGAGAAATATTATTCAAAATAGTATCTCTACCTAGCATGCATAATAAATCCAACAACAAAAAAAAGGCTCATAAGATCATATAATACCCTCCTAATAGTGTTGGAAAATGTGCCTAGAAGTGAGCTTCGACTCGATATCTCATTCACCCATTTTGGAGTTGGAATGAATGCGAAATGAATTTTCAAATAAATGTGGTAACCAAAAAATTTGAGTAGGAAAAACAGAGTTGTTTTGTCCTATAGTGGAAAATATCAAATGAGGATTAGTAGCTTGTAATTTTACACGAATGTCGCACCAATTTGGGAGTGGACGAAAAACTACTTTTGCCTCGGTTTTTCCATTTGTAACCGCCTTAAATAAATTAAATCGAAACCGCCGAAATAAATTTCGGGCAGTTTCAATTTGAATTTTAAAACTTGAGTTATGGCTGGAGGTTACAAGTATGGAGGTTACACATGGGTTTGAAAGAATTCATAAAAGTAGTCAAGGCAGTTTCGGTCCAATTTGCAGTTTTGGTCCAAATTTTATTGCAAAATTTATTGCGACAACATTTTGGTTGGCTATAAATAGTTGCATTCCACAATCCCAAAACACACGAAAAATTGTTTTGGAAGATCAAACACATTCCGGCAATTGCCTTGTTCGTACTTCTTATATTTGTTAACATTCCTTTGGCACTCGGGTGATATATTTCGGACGACTTCTCGGTTCGCCGTAAGCAAAATACGTGTGCTAGTATTTTTGCTATTTAATAGTTGTATCCTGGGAAACAAACGTCCTAACAGTCACTAGCACCGAGAGTGAAGGACGAATATTGTTTTAAGGAAATTGTGTTTACACAAGCCTCGATTCTTCGTTTTCTAATAATATATTTTTAGCCATCTACGGTGCAACATTTCTAACAATCTTAAAACAATATTCTCTTCTTCTAGATGGCTAATGAATGTAGAAAACCGAAAAAGGACCAAGTGAACATGGTGAATGATGAACACTTTGCTGCTGTGGTTTCTGAAGTGAACATGGTGGGCTCAAACCCACGTGAATGGTGGATTGATACGGGTGCTACCCGTCATATTTGTTCATCCAAGGAGTTATTTAACGTCCTTGATGAAAATGTGAATGAAGAAAAACTTTTCATGGGAAATTCAGCCACTTCCGATGTCAAGGGCAAAGGAAGAGTGGTGTTGAAATTCACTTCCGGAAAAGAAGTGACTCTAAACAATGTGTCGTATGCACCGGATATTCGTAAAAATCTAGTGTCCGGATCTTTATTGAATAAGCATGGCTTTCGCATTGTAATAGGGTCGGATAAAATTATATTATCCAAAAATGGAGTGTTTGTTGGTAAGGGCTATGAGAGTGATGGGCTATTCAAGCTCAATGTAATGACTGTCAAGAATAACATGAATAAGAATGCTTCTAATTCTGTTTATTTGCTTGAGTCATCTATTACTTGGCATGGTCGATTGGGACATGTCAATTTTAATTCATTAAGAAAATTGATGAATTTAAATAGCATACCAAAACTCCATTTTGATACAAATCACAAATGTGAGATTTGTGTGGAAGCGAAAATGACTCGGTCATCTTTTCAAACTATTGAAAGAAATAGTGAACCACTTGACTTAATTCACACGGATGTGTGTGACTTAAAAACCGTGCAAACTCGTGGTGGAAATAAATATTTTATCACGTTTGTGGATGATAGCACAAAATTTTGTTGTGTGTATCTTTTAAAAAGTAAAGATGAAGCTTTTGATAAGTTTGCACTTTACAAAAATGAAGTGGAAAATCAACTAAATCGAAAGATTAAAATGTTGAGAAGTGATAGAGGAGGTGAGTATGAATTTCCATTTGCTGATTTTTGTGCACAACATGGAATTAAACACGAAACTACTGCACCGTACTCACCACAACAAAATGGTGTTGCGGAACGAAAAAATCGAACATTGAAAGAAATGATGAATTCAATGTTATTAGATTCTGGTCTACCTCAAAATATGTGGGGAGAAGCAGTCTTGACTGCAAATTACCTTTTAAATAAGGTGCCACGAAAGAAAATTGACAAAAGCCCATATGAATTATGGCATGGTCGAGCACCTTCCTACAAATATTTGAAAGTGTGGGGGTGTCTTGCAAAGGTGGTTGTTCCACCACCTAAGAAAGTAAAAATAGGCCCTAAAACTGTTGATTATGTATTTATTGGTTATGCACATAACAGTAGTGCCTATCGATTTCTTGTGTATGAATCCAAAATTTAGGATATACATAAAAATACTATTATGGAATCAAGAAATGCCTCATTTTTTGAGCATATATTTCCATGGAAGACATGCAATGAAATAAATAATGAAGCTAGTACTTCAAAAAGGCATGTAAATACAACAGTGGAAGAAACTGTTGAGGATGTAGAGGTTGAACCAAGAAGAAGCAAAAGAGTTAGGGTGGAAAAATCTTTTGGTCCAGATTTTCTTACCTATATGCTTGAAAGCGAACCTCAAAGCTTCAAGGAAGCCGTAAACTCATCTGAAGGTCCTCAATGGAAAGAGGCAATTCAGAGTGAGATTAATTCCATTTTGCAAAATCACACTTGGGAATTAGTGAATCTTCCTCCAGGGAGTAAAACACTAGGATACAAGTGGATTTTCAAGAGGAAAATGAAAACTGATGGGACCATTGACAAATACAAGGCGAGACTTGTAATTAAAGGTTACAGACAAAAAGAAGGTCTTGACTATTTTGACACGTATTCTCCCGTGACGAGAATTACATCGATAAGATTACTAGTGGCAATAGCCGCTATGAGAAATCTTGAAATACACCAAATGGATGTAAAAACTGCTTTTCTAAATGGTGATTTAGTTGAGGAGATTTATATGGAACAACCAGAAGGTTTTTCTGCTCCCGGGCAAGAAAATAAAGTGTGCAAATTTGTAAAGTCATTATATGGCTTGAAACAAGCACCAAAACAATGGCACATAAAATTCGACAATGCCATGCTAGAATATGGATTTACAATTAATGAATGTGACAAATGTGTTTACATAAAAGATACGAAAGATGGTTATGTAATCATGTGTCTTTATGTAGATGACATACTTATCATTGGTAGTAATGATAAAATGGTGAAATCCACTAAAAACATGTTAAATTCAAGGTTTGACATGAAGGATATGGGAATCGCTGATGTTATACTTGGAATTAAAATCCATAAAACATCGGAAGGAATTGTCTTGAGTCAAACTCATTATATTGACAAGATTTTAGAGAAATTTAGCATAGATTCAACTCAACACCTAGTTAAAAATAGAGGTGAAGGAGTGAGTCAAGTAGAATACTCAAGAGTGATAGGCAGTCTCATGTACTTAACGAGTTGTACAAGACCAGATATAGCCTATGCAGTAAACAAGTTAAGTAGATACACTAGTAATCCGAGTGAAAGTCACTGGAAAGCTATTGTAAGAATACTTAGATACTTGAGATGTACTCGAGACTATGGGCTGCACTATATGAGATATCC
Organism: Galeopsis tetrahit; assembly: GCA_963675135.1. NCBI lineage: Eukaryota > Viridiplantae > Streptophyta > Magnoliopsida > Lamiales > Lamiaceae > Galeopsis > Galeopsis tetrahit. The sequence continues at coordinate 54,762,410 of OY776125.1, forward strand.
AGCTGTAATTGAAGGTTACACTGATGCAAATTGGATATCTGATATAAAGGATTCCAAATCCACGAGTGGATACGTATTTACTCTTGGAGGAGCAGCAATTTCATGGAAATCTTCTAAGCAAACAATAATTGCTCGATCCACAATGGAGTCAGAGTTCATAGCTCTTGACAAATGTGGTGAAGAAGCTGAATGGCTTAGAAATTTTTTGGAAGATATTCCAAAGTGGACGAAGCCTGTGCCACCAATATGCATTCATTGTGATAGTCAATCTGCAATTGGGAGAGCACAGAGTAATTTGTACAATGGAAAGTCTAGACATATTCGTCGTAGACATAATACCATTAGACAACTACTCTCAACTGGTGTTATCTCAATAGACTACGTAAAGTCTAAAGATAATATTGCAGATCCATTAACCAAAGGGTTAAATAGAGAGTTAGTTATGACATCATCAAAAGGAATGGGACTAAAAGCCTTAGAAAAGATGAGTTGAGATGAAGGAAAACCTTACCTAAATGACTGGAGATCCCAAGAACTAGGTTCAAAAGGACAACCTAATTATCTAACTCGTGAATCACTGTCATGTGGGGGATAATTAAAACCCTAAAAGTCCATTGCCTAAAGATGCTACAGTGATATAGTATGAGGATTAGCAAAATGGCTATTAATGATTCAAGAAGAATTTGAGAGAAATTCTTGAAAGGATCACCTATGTAAGAGAGAAGTGGGGCCGCTTCGAAGGGAATATTGTACGGCATATTCCTAAACACTCTTGCAGAACCAGGCGGATGTTCATGGCCAAAACGAACATAACCATGAGAACTGGGAGTTGTTAGAAAGAACTTGAGTGGAGTGCATTATCATTTACACAAAACAGTTGACAGTTCAAAGACATCGTGTCTACTGCCGAACTAGTAAAGTAAGTGTGCTTTCACAAGGGAAGGTTCAAAGGGTGACACCTACCTATCCTATGCAAGTTTCTAACGTCGATTTATATCGCCAAAAATCTTTTGGTGTTTGTATTAATTTCCATTCATGTGGGGGTTGTTGGAAAATGTGCCTAGAAGTGAGCTTCGACTCGATATCTCATTCACCCATTTTGGAGTTGGAATGAATGCGAAATGAATTTTCAAATAAATGTGGTAACCAAAAAATTTGAGTAGGAAAAACAGAGTTGTTTTGTCCTATAGTGGAAAATATCAAATGAGGATTAGTAGCTTGTAATTTTACACGAATGTCGCACCAATTTGGGAGTGGACGAAAAACTACTTTTGCCTCGGTTTTTCCATTTGTAACCGTCTGAAATAAATTAAATCGAAACCGCCGAAATAAATTTCGGGCAGTTTCAATTTGAATTTTAAAACTTGAGTTATGGCTGGAGGTTACAAGCATGGAGGTTACGCATGGGTTTGAAAGAATTCATAAAAGTAGTCAAGGCAGTTTCGGTCCAATTTGCAGTTTTGGTCCAAATTTTATTGCAAAATTTATTGCGACAACATTTTGGTTGGCTATAAATAGTTGCATTCCACAATCCCAAAACACACGAAAAATTGTTTTGGAAGATCAAACACATTCCGGCAATTGCCTTGTTCGTACTTCTTATATTTGTTAACATTCCTTTGGCACTCGGGTGATATATTTCGGACGACTTCTCGGTTCGCCGTAAGCAAAATACGTGTGCTAGTATTTTTGCTATTTAATCGTTGTATCCTGGGAAACAAACGTCCTAACAGTCACTAGCACCGAGAGTGAAGGACGAATATTGTTTTAAGGAAATTGTGTTTACACAAGCCTCGATTCTTCGTTTTCTAATAATATATTTTTAGCCATCTACGGTGCAACATTTCTAACAAATAGTTCACCCTCTCTCGAGCTCACAATAAATTGGGTGAAATGCTTAAATACGATTAATGAAAAAGATTTCTCAATCCAATTTCAATTAATAATAAATAAAATATATTATCACGGTCATTAACAACATGTCTTGCAATGAAAATTAAGCATTCAAATAGAAATAGACAACACCAATCACAAAAAATAAACAATAAATTAATTCATAAATATTACTCCCTCCTATCCTTTTTAATTGTCGTTTTAGATTTTTTAGAATTAGCAATTTAATTGACGTTTTGTAAATTTATCTCTAATATACCTCTTTATTTCCTTAATTAGGTAATTAGTTGATACAATAAGTCATTCATCATTCCCATAAAATCAGGCATGCACCCAGTTAAATTAACAACCATTCATTTATTTATTAAGGGCATATTAGGAAAATAGTTTATTTTTTAATATGTGTGTGGAGCTATAGGACGTCAATTAAAAAGAATAGGAGGGAGTATCTAACTATTACAAAATGGTTCTAGTCAAATACCAACATAATCTAACTATTACAAATGATAAAAATAAAATAAAAGATAAAGGAAAGAGAAAACTTGGTCTAAAAGATGATGGAGACTAGAATTCCAAAGCCAATGGTCCAACTCTTGGACCAAACAATGAAGAAATGGATGAGAAAATGAAGAACACCTTCGATCTTCTATGTGTAAGTGTGTGGGATTTTGCTTGAAGAATGGGTGAAGAATGACAACCAAAAATCTGATATGAGGGTATATATAGTCTTGGGGTATGATTTAGGGGTGTGTTTTGCAATTAGATCCTTCAAAAATGGAGAAAATACACAAACCCCCCCTCCCAAAAAAAAAAAAAAGAGTCATTTGGGCCAAGTTGGGCGAGTTTGGGCATGAACCGGCCATGGACGGGTGGACTCACTCGACCAATTTTCCGGCTTTTTCTTTGTTTCTTCATATCTCGAGCTTCCAACCTCCGATTGACTCAATTCTTTTTTTCACTCCACTCCATTTTTCGAGGTGAATTCAATGGTGCAATCCTCTTTTTGGTTCAATGAGTTTTAGGAACATATTTAGCTCCCGAAATTCTCGTTTTTTCTACATGATAAAACACTACCTTTCTTGTAATATGCGTCCAATATGGGCTCCTTTGTTGTTTATGAATAACTGGAGGCTTCCTCGATTCATATCTTGCTCGTTTTCGACTTGAATAATCTTCACGATCGTGTGGTTCAGCATCTGTTGTATTTGGTGTTTCAGATGACATTTGAAGCGTGTGAAAAGATTCAGATTCCATCTGAAAAATAAAAGAAATTAATTATTAAAATAAAATATCTTGAATTATTCATATAAGATTAAATATGGTATCAGGTATCAACAACAAAAAATTCTAAAAACAGAATAAAATGAAGAGTCGTGCTACTTACTACACTTTAGCTTCTCATCAATACTTAATTAATTAAAAATCAACTACTCCTATTAAAAACACAAATCACTATAACTAATTAATTACTCATATAAGTGAAAAATCAATTAAAAATATATTACAATAATTAATTAATTAAAACCAACTACTCCTAATTAAAAACATATTACTATAATTAATTAATTACTCCAATACTATGTACGTCCAAATGTCCAATATCTCATAAAATTCTGATTCTTAAACTTCCAATATTTCATAAAATCTGTAATCTGATATCAATAAAATTCTTAAAATTTCAATATCTCATAAAATCAAAACATATCCAATAACTCACACCAACCCAAGTACTGTGCTTAAATAATTGAAAAACTAAAATATATTCTTAAAAAAAATTATGTCGCCAGGGTCTTCAGAAGTACACATTATTATATTAAATTTCACTACAAAAAAACTGTGACATATCGACGGAATTTTACCGACGAATTGAAATTCGTCGAGATTACCGACGGATTAACAAAATCAACCGATTTACCGACGAAATTTATTTTCCGTCGATAATCACAAAAAAAAAAAAAAAATACGTGTGATTACCGACGGAAATTTCTGTCTCTAACCACAAAAATTTAAAAACAAAATGTGATTAGTGACGGAAATGTAATCACAAAATTTAAAATTTAAAGTTTGTGCAAAAATTAAATTAATAATTAAAGTAGAAAATTTGTTAGCTAGAAAATTATAATTGATTAAAATATAAAATTTGTTGATTAAATTAGAAACGTCGATTAAATTAGAAAATCGTTGATTAAGTTAGCTCGAAAATTATTGATTAAATTATAAAATTTTATATTGAATTAGAAAATTATTGATTAAATTAGAAATTTTTATGTTATATTGTTTGGACATAATTTCTTTAGTTTTTATATCCATTTAGTTTATATGATAATTAAATTTTTGTTGTGTGAATTAACAAATAAAATAATTAAAAATAAAACTACATTTACAATTTATAAATTTTAAAAATTACAATAATTATAAGCCACAAATCTAGTGATTAATATAAGTGAAATAATGTTTAATCAAAATAAAAACAAAAAATTTTATACATGTGGATTTTAGAATTTTAATCAAAACAAAAAATTACATTTATAATTTATAAATTAAAAAGTTAATTTTACAATATTACAAATCACAAATTTAGCAATTAGTATAAGTGAAAGAATGTCAATTATTAAATGAATTTGTTTTTAAAATTTTTTTTGGATAAAAATATGATGCATGCATACATTAAATTACTAATATATTATTCATATACTATTTGAAAATAAGATTCACACATATACAATAGTTATAAGTCACAAATTTAGTTATTAATATAAGTAAAAGAATGTTCAATTATTAAATGGATTTATTTAAAAAAAAAAAAATTAAGACATGTATACATAACTTTTTAGAATTTTAATCAAAACACAAAAAATAAATAAATTAAATTTACAATATATAAATAAAAAAATTAAATTTACAACAGTTATAAATCATAAATTTAGTTATATTAATATAGAAAGAAATTAATTTTGTTAATTTAAAAAATGGGTCGAAAATTAGTACATATACAATTAATATTAAGATTATAAACGAAAAACAGACTTGTTCGAGTGGTAGGCGCCCCTCACTTGGTGCCCACACACCCTGCACACGCCTTCGCGGACTTGGAGCGGGCCTTGCTTGGTCCAGGTCGGGCTGGGCCAGCCCGTTGGACTGGGCCTGGGTCCAATCTATTTTTTTTTTTTAAATTCTGTCGGTAAAAATTACCGACGAGGTTTGCACCGACCGAATATTTCCATCAGACGGAAAATACTATTTCCGACTGAATTTCCGTCTCTATTTTCATTGGTAAAATGCGTTTTGTAGTGTTTAAATATAGAAAAAGAACACACACAAAAAAAATATAAAAATGGACTACCCAACTGAACTCCAAACCATACCTTGCAACGGTGGCGTGCAGCGTGGCGTGTGGGTGTGCAACGACAACGTGCAGCGGCAACGTACAACGTGGACGTGCAGTGGCGGACTTGACATAGAAGTGTGGCACAATGCTAGGGTTTCTAAGACAGGAGAAAGTGTAAATGTGGATACCTAATCCGTTTTGGCGCTTTTGAAATCTAAGACTAATATTTTGATTCTTAAAATTCATTTTTTAAATTTAATTTATATTATTAAATAATTATTTTATTAATATTTTGGTATACCGAACTTATCAAAATTTTCGTTAGATACCAAAATACCGTGGTATGATCAGTTTTCATACCGTTATCGTACAAAAATTTCGATAATTTCAATATTTTTTCGGTACGATAAGTCCGATATACTGTAATTTCGATATATTTTTCCACCCCTAATTTTTTTTGTCAAATATCAAATTGACATGAAAGGGAGGACTTTTTTTTAAAAAAAATTAATTTTTTTTACAGTTGTTCGTTTTTATCGTCGGTTGTGCAAACCTTTTAAGAGAGAAAGAAAATTAAGATTTTAAACAATATATTTAGGAGCGTGCAAAAAAGACCGAATTGGAAAAAAGATTGGAACCGGTCCGGTCCATCAAATTTAAAATTTCGAGTTCCGATCCAGTCTAAAATCGGAAATTACCGGTTCAGACCAAAAACCCGATTTTTTTTTAATTATTATTTGACTTTCTCAAATTTTTATATACTCAATCCGTCCCGCAATTACTTTCACCATTTCCTTTTCAGGACATCCCACAATAACTTTCACACTCTTAAAATGGAAAACCATTTATAAACTTCACTCTTAATATTAGAGCAGACAAATCGGGTCGCTCGGCCCAGCCCATCGAACCAAGCGATGTTTGTGGGCTGGGTCAGACCCATGAATTAATCGGGCCTATAAAATTGGAGCCCAGCCTAGTCCATGAGATTTTTTATAAAATATTTCTAGCAAAAATGATATATATATATATATATATATATAAACTTTGTTATATATTGACCACATATAATTTTTATTTATACAAATAATTATAATTAAAAATATACATTACTAATGGATTAACTATACATCATTCATAAACGATCATCAGTATAACATTATAATATATAACAAGTTTAAATAGAATTATAAATAATTCATAAGTTTAAATTTTTAAGTTAAAATAAAATATAATATTAAACGCAATAATATTTAAATATAAGGTACTTTACTTATTTTAATTATTTATTTGCCTAAAGAAAAAAACTTGATCGGGCCAAACAGGCAGTCCATGGGCGGGCGAGCCTAATTCAACCTAGCCCATTAGGCCCGTCGGGTCCATCGGGTCGGGCCAAATAAGCCCGATTCTATATGGGCCTCTAATTTTGGAACCCAGCCCATACTGCGCTTCGGGTTGGCCGTGCCGGTCCATCGGGTCTGGCTCAAATTGTCGACTCTACATACAATATCTTTAATTTTACATAAATGTCATTACTTTTTCTCCACACATACACAAAAATCAACTAATTTATTTACTTTATACATAAAGTTTTACAAAATTACCCCTCAAAACTCCACTAATTGTCCAGCTTCTCCTTTTGAGTGTCTATCACTTCAATAAAAATATTTGTAATATTGTTCAACTGTGAAGTCATCTTATTGGTGACGAGCTCTTTCCCTTCTTGCAACGTATTGAGCATCAAATTCTGGAACATGTATATAGACCTCTTCATAAAAAGATTTGAAAATTACAACCAATTCATCTCATCCATAGTCTGTTAGTTTTAAAATGAGTAACCTAGTAGATGACACAAAATGCATTGCATTCAAATATTTTGAGACTAAACTTAAAAAGCTTTGGCAAAGAATATTAAAAATGTCCAAAATATTTCTCATAAGATATAGAATGAAAATAAATTTAAAAGAAGTTAGCGTCTCATAAAATGCATCTATATATGCACGTTGAGTAGAGGTGGTTCCATCTCATATTCATTAAAACTTCACATGAAAGAAATAAAAACCTTTATCAAGCTTGATATAGATTTCAAATAAGAACTCCAACAAGTAACGTCTGGCCTTTGTAAAGAACCATCCTACAAGTTCATCAATACTTTAGTTTCTTTTAGTTAATCATTATGCTCACATGATGTATCAACAACAGAAATAATGAAGTTCAACTTGATGAAAAATTGATAAACATGAATAATTTTCTTTGACGCAACAACTACTGTTAACTGCAAACGATGTGCAAAACTATGAACATAATAAGCATGTGGACATTTGCCTAAAATCAAAGCTTGCAATCATTTCCATTCTCCACGCGTGTTACTAGCACCATCATAACCTTGTCCCCGAATATTTTTAACATCCAAATCATGCCTAAATAGAACAAAAATGATACTTTTTTAATGTTGATGCATTGGTGTCTCTAACATGAACAAGTTTAAGGAAACGTTCTAATATATAATTATTTTTACCCACAAATCTAAAGACAATTGATATTTCCCCTTAGATTCATCCCTAGTTGTCATAAAATTTAGCATCACTAACTTCTTCACGAATAACATTATTGACTTTAGTTGTCATAACCTACATAATTTGTTTTGGTATATTTGGTTATGTGTATGATGCATTTTTTAAGTTTTATCTACAACTTCCATTGCTTGGTCATTGTAAGAAGATACAAAATTTAGTAATTCTAAATATATATATATATATATATATATATATATATATATATCTTCAATTAGTTAATGTCATAGACTCATCATGCTCTCTAAAAGAACATCCTTGAAATACAAGCCATCAAATAGACTCTATTGAAGTTTTCAAATGGAGTCTATTTTCAACAACTTCTTGAGAAGTGATTTTTTCAAAAGCGGGAGGAATACATGCATGTTGGTTTATTAGATCTACACATATTCTCTTAGCATCCCGATGAGGTGAATTAAAAAGGACATTTAAGGTCATCTCTAACCTTCTTCCATGACTGAAACTCATTGATAGTAAATGCATCTAACTCAGAAGATCCACCTTTAGTATAAAACGGAAAGCATGGTAGACAAAATGGAGCATTTACGCTCGTCAATGGGACCAATAAAAATGTATGAAATATAAAAGAAAAAAGAAAACCTAAAACCATAAGTTCACAAGTCGAGCCAGATGGTAGAGTGTCATTAAAACCTTGTTTGGGAAAACCCTCCTCAGGGACAAAACCCAGACGAAGGAAAAAGGTAAATTCCTCTAACAATCAATATCTGTAAAATACAATATACAAATCTTTATGCAAGAACGTAAGTAAGACGTTATACAAATCTTTACGCTCGTCAGTAGGATACTTCCTTATTTGTGGTTGTAATCTCGAATCACATTCTAATGATTGCATATAAAATATTTCATTGATTTAAACCCTCAAAGATTTTGTAGTATGACTTTCATCATTATTTATACATGAGTTTGACTTGGATGCTTGAGTAACTTCATTCTTTCATCTACAAAAGAATCTTTCATCTACAAAAGAATTAAGTACAAATTAATTAATTGAAAGACTAATAAATTCAAAATTATAACTAACTCTAACTCTTAACCATATGATTCTTGTTTTATCTTTAACCTATAAAACAAATTCTAAAAATACATCAATTAATAATTAAAGAATTAATTTTAAACATAAACTATGGATCAAATTTTTGGGATATAAATACAAATTAAAATGACAAACCTGCTATGTGTTGTTGTTTGTCCAGCACAATTGCGTAAGTATTGCAACCGTCGTCCAGTTCGACCGCTCCTCCATTGTTCGTCCGCTCGCCCCAAGATTAAATCAATGCAATACCCAACATTTTGCATTGAATGGAGTCCTGAAGAATTTCTTCGGGCACCCTATCCTGAAATTCTTGAAGAAGAGGCTGAACTTGCAAACAATCAACCAAACAATTTATCCAGAAGCCAAAAAAACCAGCATATTATGGGCATGTTTGCTTCATGGATTGAGAACCTTAACTTCATAAATTCAAGGGAATGCTAGGTTATCTAAACCCATGAAATCTAGTTTATAATGTTAGGAATTAATATACAAGAATTAATTCTCACCCTCTCTACAAGTTCGGACTTTTAGATGAGACGGAATTCTTTCATGGTATCAGAGCAAACCGGGCAAACGACCTGGGTTCGATTCCTGTTGAAAGCACTCCACCCATTTAAATTGTCCACTCGATGGGCCTCCACCCCAAAAAGGGTAAGAGGTGTTAATCCGGCCCACGAGTGAGGGGGAGTGTTAGGAATTAATATACAAGAATTAATTCTCACCCTCTCTACAAGTTCGGACTTTTAGATGAGACGGAATTCTTTCATATAAAAGTCGGGTCAAATTATAAACCCGAACCAAAGTGTTTAAAAAGAAACAAGGGAAAATATCACTTTTGGTCACTGAACTTTATCACTTTTCACATTTAGTCATCCACATTTCATCACTATTAAAATTGGTCACTCACTTATTGTCACTATCAAAATTGGTCACTCACTTATTCTTTCTCTATCAATTTTGATGCTGCTGTTAGAGAATCCGTCATTTATTAACGGAGAAAAGGTTTTGAGCACCTAACTTTTATTTTCCCTCTTTTAATTTCTTAAACCTAAACCCCCAAAACCCCCAAACCCTTTTTTTTTTTTTTTTTTACTGAATTTATCTCCAATTAATATTATTGGTGTGTGATTAAATTACTTGGTGTATGGTTAAGAATAGATTATCAAACCCGAATAAGTATAAATGGAGAAATGAATTCTAATAATTAACTATTTTGAAATAAGTTTTCATATTGAATTTGTATAATGATTGGGAATATAAACTTATTTCAAAATAGTTAATTGGGTTTTTCTATCGTAAGACAGAGGGTTCGCCCTGTCTTATAAAAGGCGTCCAATGGAGAGTTGACACGTCACTTTGCTTCGTAATTGCAATCGCCCTTCGCAATTACTTAAAATATTTAATTTTTATAAAAAAAAATTATAAAATTACTAGAATACCCTTATAATATTATTTAAAAAATACATACAAATTTACAAAATTAACCCTTTTATTTCAAATAATCTCAACCAAATTAATTCAGATTCCAACCGCCGGGCTGCGACTTCCGGCAAGGAGACTTGACGGCGACCTCCGTGCAAGTGGTGGCCAAGGCCAAGTCGACGTCGGGAGGATGGGAGCCCGAGTCATTTTCGCGTGAGAGGCCTCGCCGGAGAGAGAAGGGAGGCTCCCGCGACTTCCGGCAAGAAGAATCAACGGAGACCGCCGTTCAAGTGGTGGCCAGAGCCAAGTCGACGTCGGGAGGAGGGAGCCCGAGTCATTTTCGTGTGAGGGGCCTCGCCGGCGAGAGAGAAGGGAGGCTCCGGCGTTGAGCTCAAAATCCGGCGAGCACAACTTCAATCTTCCGGCCATGAGAAGCAGCAGCGGACGGCGATGGGAGTTTCCCGTTGGTTGCAGCGGCCGAAGAAGAAACCGACTTCCATGGGTTAGCGACGGCTGGGGCAGGCGACGGAGGAGGTTGCCGGATTTTGGAAGATGAAGCAGGTGTGGAGGAGTTGCAAATGTGCAGGTGGCACGGTACCAGCAATTATTTAAAAATGTTTGAATATTTACGTAATTTTTTAATTTAATATTTTTATTTATTTTAAAATAAAATGGTATTTTAGTCATTTTATATATATCAATTTAATTTATTAGTAGGGCGATGTAGTGCAATTGCATAATGCATAGAGCAAACGCAATAATGCGAAGTGCAATCATATAAATTAAATTCAATACGTCAGATCAACGATCTAACGGTATTTAAAGTATTGCCTTTTGTAAGACAGTGCGAAACCTGTCTTACCATAGAAAGACCCTAGTTAATTATTAGAATTCATTTTCCCATTTATATTTATTAGGATTTGATAATTTATTCTTAACCACACACCAATAATATTAATTGAAGATAAATTAATTATTATAATTCATTTTCCCATTTATATTTATTTGGATTTGATAATTTATTCTTAACCACACACCAATAATATTAATTGAAGATAAATTCAGTAAAATTTTAAAAAAAATGGGTTTAGGGTTAAGAAATTAAAAGAGGGAAAATAAAAGTTGGCACTCAAAACATTTTCTCCGTTAGTAAATGACGGATTCTCTAACAGCAGCATCAAAATTGACAGAGAAAGAATAAGTGAGTGACCAATTTTGATAGTCACTAATAAGTGAGTGACCAATTTTGATAGTGATGAAATGTGGGTGACCAAATGTGAAAATTGGTAAAGTTCAGTGACCAAAAGTGATATTTTCCCAAGAAACAAGATAAACTTGGACACATATAATTTTAACCTACAAATTACTAATTATGATAAAGTTTTACGCTAGCTGTCACAAAACTACCGCGACCCTTCTCCTTTTTCCTAGCTTGGAACTAGGGAGGGATAGCATATTATTCCAAAACATGAATGTGTTGGGGTGCAAAAGAACAGAGAAAAATGAACATTTCCTTATTTGGAAAAAACAATTTCTTACTCATTTAAAAGTCTCCATCAAACATCTTTTATTTACATCATATACCATTACTTTTTACACATTAACAAAATATTTTCTCTCTAATAAAAAAAAATACTCATATTATCCGTTCTAAACAATTTCTACATTAAAATCCGTACAAACATTAAATGTTCAATTAAAATGCGACATAGGGAGTACAGAAGATTCCATTAGAAACAAAGAGTCGAGACAAATTTAACATAATAGGTACTAAATGCAAAATAGTTGAACTAACATCCATATAAAAAAAGTATCATTTTAAATTTTGAAATAGCATACAAAAGATGAAAACCGGATTAAAGGCTCTTCCTCCAACAGCACAAAAGGTTTAGCCACTCCAACTAAGACTGTCCAAAATTTTACCACCTAAAATCAAATACGAAAATCATTAGATGCAATATTACTAAAAAAACAGTTTTAATGATTAGATTTAAAAAGAAGATATGTATTGAATTAAATTGATATGTAGCTGTAGCTGTAGCATACTTATATGTTCCCTTTCTTTCGTCCTCTTTTATTTGGCTTACTGCTTGGCTCTTCAGACTCGCTTTGCACTTTATTTCCACTTCCGTTGTCTTCTGGTTTGGATGTACCTGTTTGATCAGTGGCAATATTTATTTACCAGTCCCAAAAAATAATTGAAATTAAAATACAAAACAATAAATAAATACCAGAATACTTGACATCGTTCACAGCATCCCTCATTGCATGAATTAGCATTTTCTTCACCTGAAATAGAAACAAATTTCAGTATTCGTCTAAACAAAATTTAACTTCAAAAGAATAACTAACCAAAAACAGGCGCTACATGTTAAAAAAAAAGACTAAAAAAATGAAAATCAAACCTCAAGCTTGTCTTCCTTGGCCCTATGGTTCAGGGGCAGCACGCGGAATTCTTTAGTCAGTTGGAAGCACGATGAAACATTTTCAGGCGACACAAAATCAAGTGCAACCTTTATACATGACTGCACCAGATAGAACGCGATGGAGACTTAAATTAGATCTCACTTTAGGAGATTCTGATATAGATACGCTTACACCAAGCATTTAAAAAAGATCATTCCCATTAAAAAAATTGATAATGTGGTGATTAGGGAGTTTCTCTATTTAGCAATTAAAGGAAGAATCATTATATTCTACAGAATTCTTCCGTTATATTCCACAGGGTTGTGAAAATAACCTATAAGACAATTACATGTGTGCACGTATTTGCACACTAAAAATATGCATAACATTATTCTTCAATAAAGCAGTTTTGCAAAATCAAATTAACCATAGCTAGGTTAGAAAAGTTAAGAGTTAGTCTTGTTATGAGGAAGAAAATAAAAACTTCAAATTTGTTAACAGCTTGTTGTTTTTAACTTAAAATGACTAAATCATTATGAGCTCATACCAAAGCTAACTATTGTACCTTTAAGTTTCGAACTTGATGAGGGCAGCCGGCTGGTATAAAGACAGCATCTCCTAGTCTCTGTACAAATGTCCATGGTTCAATTCCTGTCGAAACAATTCATAATCAAGAAAACTCTTCAAGAAAGTGATTTAGTACCAGAGGGAAAGACTGTAAGAAAGAAAGACCAACCAAATTCCTCCTTGAGTCTTTTTTTGTGATCTGAAGTCAAGTACATAGTTTGGTCATGAATTGGATGAACGACCTGAAAGTAAGAGATAATCATAGAACAGGTTAGTACAAGTTATTAGCAACCAAACAATTATGGTAGCAGAATTTCAGGTAAAGAGATGTAATTGGGGGGATACCCTTGCTTTTCACCTAAAAGATTAGACTCAAGCAAATAACTAACTGAATTCATGAGGTTTCGTAATTAATTAAAGTGGTTCTACATACAAATCAAAGCAAGAAACCACTATTGTGCCATTTAACATGTTAAGGTGAAGAGCACAACTTTGTTTAAGTAGACGAAACCACTAGAATTGATTTTAATTTGTTTCCATCATCCAAACGAATTAAGGAGATCACATACGCAGTTTGATTATACATACTCCATTTTTATGGGTTCTCAAGAAAATAAATTCCTCAGAGCAGGATACATGACATTTTAAAGAGAAAAAACAGATTTGAGGAAAATGTGGAGAAGTGAATACTATTAGCAGTCAATAAATTTATATTCAATAAATCATCAGTAATGTATCACAGAAATCCGATTGTACAGGAAACCCTGATTAAGGGATATATAATTAGACCAAAAAGTATTTGCCTCAAGAATCATTGACAAGGGGGAAAAGAAGGGCATAATGAGTCAATGATAATAATTTGTTGCACTTAACTTCTTTCTTTGCATATAAAAATACACACAATATTAAATTATTAAATTCAACTTTCAGTTTTTTGAACATCAACAGAACTTTCTGCATGACTATCTATACAAATATATCACAGCTGTGGAACTTTTAAGAAAAACACATTATTAAGAATTCAATCTGCTCTGTCACAAATAGAACATAATTTTCAGTTTCTTGATGACGATGAAAACGATGGAATTTAAGACACTAAATTACCTCCGGCAGCAGATTACAATGAATATGCCTGAATTCATTAAAGTGCCTTTTGAGATATTTCTCCAGTTTAGGAACATCTTGCTGTCTAAAGATGTCCCAAAGAGCTCCACTCTCAGCATCATCAGAACCAGTACTAAATATATTGTAAAAGTCATCTTTTACTCCACAAAGTTGTTTCAGATTATTTTGCTCAATTCCAGAAATCTCTCTTCGGTCTTGGTCAGCATGCTTCTCTTTCAACTTTGGAATCTTTTTTAGATTCTCACGTTTCTCCTCTGAAAGTTTAGCTGCTTCCACATGTGTCAAGACATTTACCTAATGATATAGAAACTAGAATAAGCAAAGATGTAGACACAATCTAGTGCACTACGAATCAGGTGGAAATCTTCCAAACATCATAAGCATAATATAATGATGCACTTATTTAAATTAAGAACCGATTTAAATTATTGACCAAGGACATAAACCAAGTACATATCATCTGTCATGCTATTATTGTAATCTCCAATAACAAAGGACACTCCGACATCGACATCAAAGACACAACAAAAAATACAAAGAGTAACTAAAATAAGAAGATGCTTGAGCTGTTCATTTTTTGCACTGCTAAGATATAATAAATAAAGTAGGCAAAATGGATAACATACAAAGCCTAAAATATAATTGAAATCTAAGAGTAAATACTACTGAAAATTTAATCCAGAGAATATACCGCATCAGACATATCGCAATGAAGCTTTGTAACAGAATCTCCGCGCCCTAGCTCTTCATTATACCCATAAGCTATATAGGTTTTTGGCCCCATATCAGGTTTTAAAGACTTCTCAGGAAGCTTAACTGCAAGGTTTAAATATCCACTGCCAGGATGTGTGTACTCTTTAAAAGGTAAGCAGCTGATGAACTCATTATTATGGCGAGGCAATTTCATGCCAAATAAAGTAGAAGGGGGCCAGTCTTTCAATTTCAGTATTTCAGGCCACCCTTTTTTGTCAAATGGACCCTCAGAATACCCCTTAAAAAAATGGTGGACATTCACATCAGTCTGCACCAAGAAAGAACAAGATTAAGTTGCATGATCAAATATCAGTAAAGCATATGAAAATTAAAAATTATGTGGGTTTAACAGAGTAGTAATCCTGTGATGTGAAGGAGGGGGGGGGGGGGGGAATTAAGATGCTAAAAATGATATTCGACCAAAACAAAGGAAGATAGGTTTTGTAAGAAATAGGCCAAGAAACTAAATTAACTAATAAAAGGGTATACTACGTTCAACCTTATAGTTTACGAACCAAATTAATGAACCCAATATCAAAATTAGCATGCATGATTCAAAATTTTCAACTTGCAAGAAAGGACATAAGCAGACCTCACACCAGTCCAGGCAATTTACTGCAGACACTTCAAGAAGTTGATCGTGATCAACGTTTTTAATCTGTCGAAAGGCACGCCACATAACCATAGGTTCCCAGCTCAAGCCAAGGGTAGTGTCGAGCACATTAGTAACAATTACTGGTTCGCCCTTCGACCAATGCTGTTGAAAATGTTTCAGGTCCTCATGCTTAATTTCTACTGCTGATGGACAGTATAAAGCATTATCAATAGAATCTTCTCTGGAGGCTGCTTTAAGTGACTTTTGATCCATGTTTTTGGAACAAGAACAGCTTTCTTCCTCAGAACACCACATAATATCATGTCTGTCAAAATTTTCTTTTGCTTCGAGAAGCAATTTTGCAACATGTTCATCTGGTAACAAGAACTTTAATTTTAAAATTGCTTTACCACAACCACCCCTATCTTTTGATGGGCATGGAATGGAACCATCTTTCATTGCTTTCCATTCAGATTGAGAAACAGTGTCCTCTGATGTTGGAGTCTGTTTACCAACGATATTTGGATCTTTATCACCACCATGCAGATATTCAGACCCAAAGTCAACGTATAGAAAAGGCGATCCTTTTTTATCTCCCTGCAGGCAACCATCCCTAAGTTCTCGGCAACAACTAAGACAGAGATCATAGGAGCACAAAGAACAACTTCTGTGGTAATCAGCAATAGAAGTTCGACAGTTGTCACTGCATCATAATGGACATACTCAGCTCATTTTAAATCATATTAAAATATAACATGAATGCAAATCCACATCAAAAAACCTACCAATAAATTCGCTCGTCCTCATAACAAATTCCTTTCTCGAGTTCAAGGTCCAGAACTGATACTCCTGCCAAACATGCAACTAATCATTATTCATGTAGCGATAAAATTTCAGCATCGCATACCCAAGTTATATACAAATATTCACAAGATTTTTGAAAGAACATCAGATATACATTATCTAATAAGTGACAACACAGGACACAAGATACTTCAGGAAGAGGACATTTTACTTGCACAAACTTTGAACATTTCTTAAACATGTCAAGAAATGGAAATGGGAAAACCTTGAATCTTAGCCTCGAGTTCCCTCTCCATCACTTGTTCTGTGTTAATCTGTTCAAGAAATGGCAGAAGAACCTTTATTATGTATTTTGAGTACTGAATCTTTTGATCTTCACTAATTTGGACTTTGGACTTGTCCTCGATCTGCTCACGATCCTACACGCATAAAGTGATGAGAAAACTAAAAAAAAATGTATTGAAGCAGCCAAAGCATACAGTATGTTAGAGAAAACGAACTTTAACCAAAACTTCCATTCGTAGACATGCTTTGCAATTGCAGTTCAGTGTACAAACAGGACAAGCCTCCGCAAAAGCTGAAAATGGCATCTTTGGGTACCTAACATAAGAAACATAGGCAAATGAGGATTCCAGGCTGTAGCAAATTTGTGTTGTAAAACTAGAAGGATATATAATTCAGGTAACCGTATCTGCACCTTCCATAAATGGACACAAGAAACTATTGCCCGTATACCAATCACTTCATGATGGCAAAGCAAGCCAGCCTTGTGTTTTCCCATTTAATAATTGTTAAAAAAACATTCCATACATAAAGAAAACATAAAAACAAAATAGTTTCCAACTACCAAACAATCATTACAATTTTAAATACTTCCAGTAAGATCCAAACACATGCTCTTATAATAGATTAGTAGCATACCATGTTTCCATGCAGGGCTCACAGTATCGCTTCGTCTTACATTTAGTGCACCGGACAACCGGCCCTTTATCATTTCTCTGGCACTGGTGACACATTGTCGATTCCAGGAATCCCTATAAACATGAAAACATGTAAAAACAAAACTTGAAAGAGCACTCTAACACTTATTTTAGTGTATTCTACTTACATTCTCATCCTTAGTAAAAACCCTTTTGCGTTCAGCCTCCCTCCTTATGTTTTCTTCACTTTGAGACCTCCTCTTCCTTAACTTAATCTTACCATTTTCAGAATCCCCTTTAACCCTAGCTGCCTTTTTGTTGCTTTGTCTAGCGCTGGGGCCTCTTATCTCTTTCTTCACATTAATCTTATTCTTTCGAACATCATCACTTCCCTCGCTATCTTCCTTCATATCCTCATTATAGTTAATCTTCTTCCGAACCCTCTTCGCCGCCCCTTCCTCTTTTGGAATCTCGCTTCCACCCTTTATTTCCTCCATGTTTTCTTCCTCTTTCACCATTTCTGTTGAATATCAACCCACACTCTATTTCTCCACAAAAATCCCAGCTCTGTGTTTCACCGAAGTTTATGGGGTGATGCAGCATATGGAAGAAAGCCACCAATTTTATAATAAAAAAATCTTCAAAATCCCGCCTTTATTTTGTTCTATGTGTGTTGTTCGCTTGAAAAGTAATTAGGCCACTTTAAACAATATAATCTTTTTACACATAAAATTAGAAATTGGAAATTGATATTTGTAATTTGTTTTATTAATTGAAAATTGAAATTTGGAATTTTTGCTTGTAATATCAGAAATTGAAAATTAGAAATTGTTTTATTAATTGGAACTAGTATTTAGGGGTGGGAATGGGTCAGGTCTAAGTACACTTTACAAAAAAAAAATAAAAAAATTGGCCTATTAAATATTTTTCTAGGTCCGAGCCTGGCCCATGGCCTGTCATAGACTTTTTTTTAAGGCTTAGCCTGACCTTTTTAACAAATAGGTCTAACCCGAAAGCCTTTCAAATGTCTTTTTAGTCCTATTAGTGCATTTAAAAAAAATCTACAACACTTATATTTTTAATCGAATCATAAAAAATCGACTAATTATATTGTCAAATGCTTACTAGTTTGAAATTATATATATTAGATACTCCTATTTAAAATGTTTTCTACATTTAAGTATAATATACCATATATACCATAAGTATATATATATATATATATATATATATATATTATATTAAATAGGCCGGCATGTTGAGCTTGAAAGGCCTACGAAAAAGCTCAAACCCGGCCTATTTAACTAAATAAACTTTTAAAAAGATTGAGCCCGACTTATTTATTAAACGAGCCGAACCGAGCTTTAATAGGTCGAGCCGTAGGCCCTTGTCGAGTAGTCTGGCCCATTCCCACCCCTACTAGTATTTCACAATATTACTAATTTATTATTAATAAATAATTAATATTATACTACTATTAATAAATTGTAAGTAGAAATATGTACTATATTATGCTATTATTAAAACTTATTTTATAAATTGAAGAAATGGGCTCAATTTTTATTTTATTTTTTGAGGGGTTGGGCCAAAACTAGGGGAACCTTGCCTAATGCGTAAGTCGGGATCTCATCACCACTTCAATCTTGAGGAGAGGGTGAGCAATACGTCCAGGTAGCCAGCCCATATGTTGAGATGTTGTGTTGTCGTCGAATGTAACAGATATTGCACACTACGAATTCTTGCATCAGTCTTCTAACTTTAGACACAGTTAGCCTCAAAACCATTGTAATTGATTTTCGGCTGAACTGCATCCACTGCATCCTTCGAATTCGTCCATACTCTGGTCTTTCCAATGCCCCGCAATCTGCATGCTTCCATCCCTTCGGAAATAGTTGTCAATTATGTGCTTAAGATTGATACTTGTGGGTCGATTCTAAAACATCATACGGATTACCTTGCCGATCTAAATAAATAAAAAAATTGATACCAAAGATATTTTGATCAAAGTTAAATGCCCCGTCTGTGAAGACAAAGTAGGTATCCTCGCTCGCATCTGCGAGTGTCGAAGTAATCAATTCTAGTGGTTGCAAGATCTGTCTACATTGTCGAACGTCCTCCAATGATATATACCTAGATTTTAAAGTTGATTGTATTGAAAACTACCTAGATTTTAAAGTTGATCCTACTCCTTTATGTCTGAAAAATTTAGAAAGAAGGTGGGAATTGTAGGGATGAAAGGAAGTGCCTTAAGCATAAGTGTCCCATCCGAAAATACGATAAAAATAGAAACCCAGGTGAGAGGGTTGGACATAGTATTGGATGATCACCAAATAAAAAATGACTTTCATGTCCTCGATATGAAAGACTTTGACATAATTTTGGGTATAGATTGTTTGATGAGAAACAAAGTTGTGATAAAATGCTCCGAACGTGAAATTGATTTTGAAACAGACGACAAAAAACGTTTCACTTTTCGTGGAATCAAGGCTAAGACAGGAACACAAGTGATATCCGCAATCAAGGTTATGAAGTTATTACAAAAAGGAAAATGTAAAGGGTACTTTCTCCACATTACAGCGGAGGAGAAGGACAAGAAATCACCGTCTGGAGTGCCAGTAGTAAGAGATTATCTCGGCGTATTTCTCGAAGAATTAAACGGAGTGCCCCATGATCGTCGGATAGAATTCACCATTGACTTGATACCTGGAGCCGTACCGGTAACAAAAGCACCTTGCCGAATGGCGCCAAAGGAATTAGAGGAGTTGAAGGAACAACTGGAAGACTTGTTGAAGAAGAAGTTCATCAGGCCTAGTGTGTCTCCTTGGGGAGCGCCAGTCCTGTTTGTGAAAAAAAAAAGATAGATCTTTTCGTATGTGCATTGACTACCGAGGACTCAACGATCTAACCATCAAGAACAAGTACCCTTTACCGCGAATTGAAGACTTGTTCGACCAATTGAAGAACGCAAGTGTATTATCAAAGATCGATTTGAGGTCTGTGTATCATCAATTGAAAGTCAAAGAAAGTGACATTCTGAAGACAGCTTTTAGAACACATCATGGATATTATGAGTTTATAGTAATGCCTTTCGGAGTGACGAATGCTCCATCAATCTTTATGGACTTTATGGATAGAGTCTTTCATCCATATTTAGATCAGTTTGTCATCGTATTCATCAACGACATACTCGTGTACTCTAAGAGCAAAAAGAAGCAGGAAGAGCATCTCAAAACTGTCCTAGAAACAATGAAGTGTGAGAAGTTGTACGCAAAATTCAGCAAATGCGAATTTTGGATTGATCAAGTCATGTTCTTAGGACACATCATCTCGACAAAGGGAATTGAGATGGATCCAGCAAAGTTAGAGGCCATAATGGATTGGAAGAAATCGACAAATGTCAACAAAATTCGTAGTTTCCTTGGATTAGCGGGCTATTATCGGAGGTTCATACAAGATTTCTCACGCATTGCGAAGCCGTTAACTTAGTTATCGAAGAAAACAAGTTTGTTTGGACGCTTACTTATGAGGAAAGTTTTCAAGAGTTGAAAAAGAGGTTAACCTCCTCACTAGTATTAACTATTCCAGATGGATCTGAGGGATTTGTTATTTACACAAATGCATCCTTATCCGGACTGGGACGTGTCCTTATGCAACGTGGAAGGTCGTTGCGTATGCATCTCAACAACTCAACATACATGAAACAAAACTACCCGATGATTTAAAGTTAGCTGTCGTGGTTCATGCACTAAAGACCTGGAGACATTAATTATACGGAGGCAAGTGTGAGATCTGAAAGTGTGTTGTGTATGAAGTGTTTAAGTATAAGTAGATTAATGTTGTACTAAATGTTGGGACAATTTGTACAACACTGACTCTAACAGAATATCAGAAATAAAGATACACAGCGGAAGACTTGAAACACTAAAAACAAACGAGACACAGTGAAAATATTTTTCACATAGATTTTATAAATAAAAATCTATGCGAGCCTTACGGCGAAATATCAATACTTATCTTCAAGTACAAATGTTGTGTGAAATGTTACAACAATAACCTTCACAACTAAAACTATAAACGAGGCAGGTGCCCAGTTTTGAAAACGAACTAAGTGTATAAAATTACACATTGTCGAAATGCTAATCTATATATGATTACACTCTCGATAGATAAGAAAAACACACAGCCATACGGGTGGGATACTTCGTATGATCTAAAATGTATAGCTACTAGCCACAATTCCTAACAGGGATGAACGCTCGGTCTAGGAGATTGATCGAATAGAATACACTGAATTGTGGAGCCTTCCTTCGGTATTTATAAAGTGGGGTGCGAATTCTAGAGGCTTCCAACATTGAGCTCAACTTCCATGATCTTTCTAGATCCTTCTTGCACGTTCCAGGTCATTCTAAACTGCTTCCAGCCTCTTCTAGCTCTTCTAGGACGTTCTGCAATATTCTGGAATCTTCCAGGTTCCAGATCCTTGTAGAAGTTTCTAGACTCTGCCAGAAATGCTGTGACATTTAGCTCAACATTTAATGAAACATTTCAGAAAGGACTTAGAAAAAATCTCAGAAGGTCAAATTAAGATGATGTTGATAATTGTAAGACATTTAAGAGTTAACAACATCTACAATCTCCCCCAAATTTGACCTTTCGACTACAACACACCTGATGCACATATATTTCTATACATACTCAGTATTATGTAATTAGTTGAGGTTGACATCATTGCTACTAGTCAAGACAATACATGTTGTAACCGTTGGATCAAATCAAATGAAGATCAAGGATAATCTTACAATGATCTATGCCATAAGATCAAGATAATTTTATCCAAAACAGAACAAGTATAAACAATACACTTATTCACAACATAAGTAACTTTACTGAAATTCTAAGTTAAGTGTTGGAAGAACTACTTAAGATTTAAGTAAGACTCTAAAACAATAATAGAGCAAACAGACAAAATAGCTAAAACATCAGAGCAAAAAATAAAACAACTATGGACAAAAAACTAAGACTAAACAACCTACAGTAAGCACATGATAACCTGTAAACAAATTAAGCAAAGGCAGTAAACAAATATCATCAAGTGTAACCATAATTAAGCAAGTTGTAAAACAAAAAAACAGCCTATCATCTAAAAATAAATAACAAGTGTATCAGAATTTCAGAATTCAAACTTAAACATTAATTACAGAGATTGAAACTGAATAAATATCAGATCTCCCACTGTCTTGTAGCTTTTTCCTGTTCATCAGTGGAGATCACCATATAAGGTCTCCATGTCAGCATCATCATCATCTCCTTCATCAACAAAGTAAGTAGATGCAAGGTGTGCAACTACATCAGTCACTGCAGCAACTTCTCCAGCATCAGGTCCATCACCAGCAGCAGCTGTAACTCCTTCATCAGTAATTTCTTCAATTACCACATTGGAGTTAGATGGTGGTGGTACTCCCCCTGTTGTAGGTGAAAGCATATTGGTCCACCTGTCCTTCAGGAACTGGAGCTCATCAATTGTTTCCTGCAAGTGTTGGAGCTGAAGTTTGAAGAATTCCTGTGAAACACAGACATTACCAGAAATGTTGATACGAATGTTCTCAACATTTGGGGGTGCATTTCTCTGTTGTGGTCTGGAAGGGCCTGGATGTGCAGAAGTAGAGGGTCTGGAAGATCTCTGTGGACTCTCAGTACCAGGAGCAACTAGGGGCAAATCAATCACTCTGTCCTCAATCAATAAGGCAGGAGCAATAGCAAGCAGTGACACTCTCCCCCTCAAAACATCAGTCTTCTTAGCAGTGAAGCCATGGTGCTTCAGATAATTTGAAATCAAGACTGGATAGGACAGATTTCCTTTCCCAGTAGTTTTCCGAGTAAACTTCCTCATATGGTGAAAGATAGTATGACCTAGATTGAACTTCTTAAGTATAGAAATCCTATACATAAGGATGTCTTGATCTCTGGTAATTTTAGTGGTGTTGGTAGTGGGGATCCAATTGTAAATAATCAGCTTATAAAGAACAGAATGTAAGGAGGTTAATCTTCTAGCTAGCATCTTCCTAGTCCACTTAGTCTTTCTACCCCCTGTGATTGCAGTAATCACAACATCCATATCTGGATCATCATCCTCATCAACATTAGGGGTGTGCAAGAACTCATTAATCAGTTCTGGAGTGAAAGTCACACCCCTCCCCCTAAAATTAACAGTATCATAAGATCTAAAACTTCTCATACCAGTGCTTTTCTTCATACACGCATAGAACTCATAAGACCAATTAGTCAGAAAAGCTTCACCAAATGTAACAGCATTCAACAGATTTCTATCCTCTAAAAACTTAATCATTCCCTTACTATCAAAATCAGGCACATTAATTCTTTTCTCAATCAACAGCTTCCTCTTAGAGTAAATTTCAAACCTTTTCTCAAAATAATCAAAGGGATCAGAAATACATTCACTTTCTTCCTCAGAATGTAGTTCTGCATCAGGGTCAGAATCTCCATCATGTTCAGAGGAGCTTTTGGATGAGCTCTTTGCCTCAACAGACGAGCTCTTTGCCTCAAAAGATGAGCTATCTCCACTTCCACCATCATCAAGTTCTGGTGTGGACTCCTTTGCAGCAGCAAATGACTCAGCATTCTTCTTAAGAGATTCTTGCATATCTCTTAGGCAAACATTGAAATCAGAATCAAAGTCTGATTCAGCAGGTTCTTCTTCAGGGATCATCTTGGCCTTCCCTTTCTCTTTAGGTTCAGCAGCAACCTTTTTCTTCTTCGCTTTCTCAACAACAGCAGCAACAACAGGTTCTGTTTCCTCTTCGGATTCAGTGAACACTTGGATGGGTTCAGTAGCATCATGTCCAGCTTTCTTCTTTTTCCTCATGGATTCAGAGTAATCCACTCGGGAAAAAACACGGTTTGACCTCCTCCTTTGGACGGGGCTTCTTCTTCTTTTCCCTTTCTGCACTGTTTTCTTTAGAGGAACAGGGGCAGGCTCATCAGAAGGTGAGAGAGAGGAATTTGTACCAGTATCAGAAGCTTGGGCGTCCTCCATTTCGACATCCTCAGAATCGGATGCATCAGCAGCTTCTCCTTCAACAACGGTGTCAACATTCCCTTCCGTTGCAACAGGTTCAGTAGGGTTCGGTGATTTGGGGTTTTTTGAAGCAACAGCCATTTGAGCAGTTTGTTCGGCCAAATAGTTTGAGATATCCACAGTGATATCTCTAAATGTCATCACGGGCAGATGACCAGTAGCTCGAAGAGTATCAGACACCTCTTCGACAGCCCTAGTAAACTGTTCGACGTTGAGTCTTGTGGAATGTGGGTAGTTGGTGGAGTAGTTGGTGGAACAGGAGCTGTTGTTGATGGGGTTGTAGAGACATTAGTGTCGGCATTTGAGGAATTGGGTTGTTGTGAAGCCATTGAAGCAAGAAGATCGAGAGAGTTTTGGGCAGTTTGTTCGGAAGATTCAGAAGCGGAGTGTGAGTGAAAGTGAGATTGACGGTGGTTTCCAGCCATTAAGAAGGACGGTTGGATTTTCAAGGCAAGGTGGGAGAGTGTATACAACAATTTGGAAATACACGGCCAAAAGATAATTCTGCAAATACTTGATAAAACTCGATAAAACACTTAGCAATAATAAATCACGATTAATTGAGTTAAATAGAGAGAATGTATGTAGTTGGAGGTTAATAAGATTAATTCCATAAATAATTTGATAGTGTTTCACATTTTTAGCCACAACCTTGATCATGGGTAATTAGTGGGAAAAATCAATTTTATTAATTAATTAAGTAATTAAGAAGTTTCTAGAATTTTTACTTAGTCCAAGCATAATCTGAAAAATAAAAAACGTGGGTCAGTATATAATTTAAATAAATAAAATAAATCTCAATAAATAGTTAAATAATTACAACTTATAAAAATAAATTCGAATCAGGCAATGTTGTGCTCAAAACTGTTACAAACACCTCAACACTGTTTTTACATGAATTTGCTTCATTTGTGTTGCACCATATTTTTCTTTTTGTGTTATAACATCTAATTTGTATTGATCCATTATTCCTGTAGAGTACATCGTAGTAGCGAACTCCGTGCCCCATACTTACTTAATGGATTACAAATGTGTTGATGTTTTTACCAAATATCACCTTTTGAAAAGAAGGCATCGTAGTAGTGAACTCTGTGCTCCATAGTTACTCAGTGATTTGGTACATCTTTTAGTATGCTAATAACATTCTCATTTTTATGCATTTGAGAGGTGTAAGACATGTTTATTTTTGCACTCCAAGGTTCTTAGATTCGTAGATATTTTACAAAGGAATTATTTAACTAAGTAAGAAATAAATTCAACTTATAAAATTTATACAACCCATGATGTTGTCCCAAATGCTGACGCATTTGTGACAACATCCATCCGAATTTTTCAAATAGTGCTCATGCCAAGAGATTTCCTCAAGATTGAGAATCTCTCATGGTCTAATGCCTTAGTGAAAATGTCAGCATTTTGTTTTTCAGTAGGTATATACTCCAACTTTACAATATTCTTCTCTACTAAATCTCTCATAAAATGATGTCTTATGCTAATGTGCTTAGTGAGTGAGTGTTGTACAGGATTCTTAGAAATGTTAATGTCACTAGTATTATCACAAAAGATTGTAAGTATACCATTCTCAATACCATAGTCATGGAACATCTTGCTCAGCCACAAGAGTTGTGTACAGCAGCTTCCAGCAGCTATGTACTCAGATTCTGCAGTAGATTGTGAAACACAATTCTGTTTCTTGCTGTGCCATGATACAAGATTGTTTCCCATGTAGAAACATCCTCCACTCGTACTCTTTCTATCATCTATATTTCCAGTCCAATCAGCATCACTGTAGCCAATCAAAATGTTGTTGGTGTCCTTAGTATACCAGATTCCAAGGTCACTTGTACCTGAAACATACTTGATAATCCTCTTCACAACATTCAGGTGAGATTCCTTTGGATTAGCTTGGTACCTAGCACAAACACACACACACTGTACATAATATCTGGTCTACTAGAGGTTAGATATAGTAAACTACCTATCATGGATATGTAAAGTGTTGGATCAACATTTGTTCCAACACTATCTTTGCAAAGTTTCAAAGAAGATCTCATAGGAGTTTTCATTGGTTTTGAATTCTCAAGACCAAATCTTTTAACCAAGTTCTTAGCATACTTACTCTGGGAGAAGAAAATACCATCACTGCATTGTTTGATTTGAAGACCAAGAAAATAGTTCAAGTCTCCAACCATACTCATTTCAAATGTTGCAGTCATTGCCTCAACAAATTTACTCAACATTTTATCACAAGTAGAACCAAACACAATGTCATCAACATATATTTGAGCAATAAGTAAATCTCCTTCAGTGTGCTTAATGAACAAAGTTCTATCAGCCTCTCCTCTAATAAATCCATATTCCAAAAGAAAGTCAGTAAGCTTACCATACCATGCTCTAGGAGCTTGTTTAAGATCATACAATTCTTTCTTAAGTTTATATACATGATCAGAATACTGTGGATCTTCAAATCCTATAGGTTGTTCAACATATGCTTCTTCATTCAGTATGCCATTTAGAAATGCAGCTTTTACATCCATTTGATGAAGTTTAATATCAATAA
The DNA here is from genome assembly GCA_963675135.1 of Galeopsis tetrahit. Classification (NCBI taxonomy): domain Eukaryota; kingdom Viridiplantae; phylum Streptophyta; class Magnoliopsida; order Lamiales; family Lamiaceae; genus Galeopsis; species Galeopsis tetrahit. The sequence goes on from OY776125.1 coordinate 54,789,500, forward strand.
AACATGCAATTGCTAACAGTAATCTAATAGATTATATCCTAGCAACAGGTGCAAAAGTTTCATCAAAATCAACTCCTTCAACTTGGGTGTAACCTTGTGCTACTAACCTAGCCTTGTTCCTAACAATATTACCAGATTCATCAATTTTATTCTTGAATATCCACTTTGTTTCCAATGACATTAGTATGACTAGGTCTTGGAACAAGTGTCCACACTTCATTTCTTTCAAACTGACCAAGTTCTTCATGCATAACATTAATCCAGTTTTCATCAGTTAAGGCTTCTTTAGCACTCGTAGGTTCAATTTCAGATAAATAACATTCAACATTTACAACATTACACATAGAAGACATGCATATTGTTCTTACCACATCTACCTTATTTGATCTTACTCTTCCTCTTGTTTGCACTCCAACTGTAGCATCGCCTATGATCTGGTCAGAAGGATGACTTTTACCTATTCTTGAAGAAGGATTCGTTTTGGGGGAACGTACTGATCATTCTGTGAGATTACAACTGACTGTTCTGTAGATGTTGACCCAGATGTGTTAACATTTGGTGCAACATTTTCAGACTTCAGTGTATTCTCAGAATTGTCAGTGACCTGTGATACATCTTCTTCATCTTTGTCATCTATAAGACCTTTATCATTATCAAACACAACATTAACAGATTCTTGAACAGTGTTAGTTCTAAGGTTATACCCTCTATAAGCTTTACTATTTCTAGAATAGCCTAAAAAGAAACCTTTATCACTTTTAGAATCAAACTTGTGAAGTTGATCCCTATCATTCAGAATATAACACACACAACCAAATACATGAAAATACTTCACATTTGATTTACCAGATTCAAAATCTCATAAGGTGTTTGATTTGTGCCAGAACGAATAAAAACCCTATTAATAATATGGCATGCAGTATTCAATGCTTCTCCCCAAAATTTCTTAGCAAGACATTTGGATGTAAGCATGACTCTTGCCATTTCTTGTAAAGTTCTATTCTTTCTTTCAACAATTCCATTTTGTTGTGGAGTTTTAGGAGATGAATATTCTTGCAAGATGCCCTTTTTATCACAAAAATCATTGAACATGCTGTTTTCAAATTCCCTACCATGATTAGTTCTAATACGGCCAACTTTCAAATTAAACACATTTTTGAACCTCTTATAAAGAATTTTAAATGCAGCAAATTGATTAGTGTGAAAATTGCTTGAAATTCATGTGTTTATTTTACATAATTTTGAGGGTTTTGTTGCATTATTCACACTAAATTGACTAATTGCACTTGAAATGAGAAAAGTATGTGTTTTATTATTTTTTAGGTAAATTGAACTTATTTGGAAGCAAAATACGTGTCTGAGAATTCATGAAGTCACGAAGATAATTGCACCATTGGATGCGTCTCGAAAAAATGAGTGAAATGAAAAAAAGAATCAAGTCAATCGGAGGTCGGGAGCTCAAGATATGATCGAAACAAGAAAGTGTGAAACTGTAACAGATTCCACTCGGGCAGCCGAGTCAACCCACTCGGTTGACCGAGTGAAATCTGCTTCCAGGTCAGTTTCTGGACTTCCAACTCACTCGGTTGGCCGAGTCAAACCACTCGATTGATCGAGTCAACTTGCTAATGCGCGAAAAATCGAGAATTTTAAAGGATTTCAAGGGCCTAAGTGCAAATCTCGTCTCAAGAATTCTTCCAAGCTATAAATAGCTCCCCAAATCAGATTATTGGGAGGCTTGACCTCGCTTTCACACACTCAAGCCCTAGTTTCACTCTTAGGTAGATTTTTAACATATTTTGCAAGTTTAATTCCATAGATTAGCTTCAAATTTAGTATTTAGGTTGGGTTCTTGAAGATTTTGGCTACATTCACTTGTAATATTCTAGATTGTTGAAGAATCATCAAGGTGACTTCCACCCAAACTCTATTTTGTTATATTATTGATATTTTTATGTCTATTTCTAGTTCTCTTGTTATTTTAGCCATGGGTGTTTCATCAAACACCATAGGCTAAGCTTTTTATGCTTTGGGTGTTTGAAACCATGTGAATATTTAGTGTTAAAATTGTTTATGCTTTGATTATTGTTGATATTTGGATTGTTGCTTCTGTTATTGGGTTTTATTGGTGCTTTGAGTATTAGCTTCTATTAATCCATATTTTGAGACATGTTTAGCGTAGACGAGAGTTACATGCACATGTTTAAATTTGTGGTGTGAGTTGTTGGTATACAAATGCGTTTATTATACTTTTAATTCGTCGAGAGAGATTTAATCGTATTAGAACCCCCATTAGGAGACATTAATTAATTAAATGGTTATTTGGGTAGTTGGTGAGGATTATGAAGATGTCTTATTACCGGGTTTGGGAACACCTTAGACGTAAGGCTATAGTACCCGAAGGGAAACGATTTTCATCCTAGCATCTTGATGCTCTTAGCAAATCCAAATTGAAGCATAAAAATGGTATAAGCAATCCCGCTCGATTTCACTAGGTAGAGAACACCCGAAGCATTTCTACACTTGCACTTCTTCGAATTTAGTTCGTAGTTGTTTGATGCGGCCTAAAAATGTCACCTAATAAGGAGTCGACACGTGTATAGGGGATAAGATAAAAATGAAAGGATCAGATTATGTAATATGCTCTGAGGAGAAATCCTCTCGGGAGATCCCTTTGGAGGGAGCTTTAGCCAAAGAGAAGCTTCCAGAAGAATTACTTTTGGAGAAAGTTCGTGAGCCTTGAATGTAGGGAGGTTCCGCTATTTTCGACTTAGACTCGATAGAAAGTGGACCTTATCCTCTATTATCTGGGGGAACCAAGTCAAAAGGGAAGAGATATGGCCGAGTCTTCGGGAAGTGGAGGAAAGGAGGCTTCGTCCACTCCGCAGGACCGAGTTTGGCGGGCAGTTCCGGAAAAGGAGGAAGGCTTGACTTCCTCTCCAGCCAACATCTCTATAAATAGGTAAAATCGAGGAGATTTCCAGGTTAGACACTCGTACACTACGCATTTAATAGACTGAATACAATATACCTCTAGGAGATCTTTTAAGAACTATTTTCATATATCAAGGATCCCGAGATCCTTGGGAGAGATTAATAAGCCCTATACTGACTTAGGCATCGGAGTGTCCACGCCGGACTCCCCTCCGGCGTGTTCTTTGCAGGTTCTTGAAGGTTTTGAACGAAGGCAACACACTTGAAGTAATTATTCGTGTTCGAAGAACAGGACGCTTAATCCCGAGGATATATAATCCTCTCGTGCAAATTTTGGCACATCAACTGGCGCCGTCTGTGGGAAAGAGTTGAAAGATTTTCTCACGAATTTCTACCTGTTTGAGCAAATGGGTGGCGGAGACAAAACATTTACTTCTGGAAAGAAAAATCTTCCGGGGGAGAATTCCCCTTTGCCGACTGATCCCCCACCAATGGGAGGTCGGGGGAAAAACCCAATCCATACTCCTTCTGGATCAAATCAGCCATTGGCGCCCACTCCAGATTTAGGTGACGAGAATCATCCTTTACCGGTCCGGGAGGGAATAACCGGGAATCTTGAAACCCCAGAGCCCCAGACCGCAGATCCTCAGCGAGAGGATATTCCAGACTCAGGGACACTCTTGATCTCTCCCGATCAATTGAACGCCCTCATCCAACAAGCTGTAGATAAAGCCTTTGCAGATCAAAGGGACCAGATTCCCAAGGCTGCACCAGGGAATCCAGAGGTACCGGCCCATAAACCCCAGGATGAAGCACCTGGAACCTCCCAAGTGTTGTCCAAGGAGATGGGGATACGAGTGGAAGAGGATGATAAAGTGCCCTCGCGCGCGGAAAGAATCATTCCCCTTCGAAGCACTATAAGGAACGCAGATCCGGCACCCCGAGGGACAGAACCCCTTGAGACAGAAGAAAGCACTGATGATACCTACGGAGGGCCAGTTAGCGACCAGCTACAGGCTCTGCAGAAAGAGATGAAGGATATGAGGAGACAGATGAACAACCGAACCAGTAGATCCGCTCACACATCCGGATGCCAGTTCTCCCCTAACATATTACAAGATGAGTTACCATTCAATTTCAAGCCCCTTAACTTTGAATATGATGGTACGGCAGACCCTTACGAACACTTAGTAAGATTTGAAAACGCTGCGCTATTACATCGCTACGGAGAAGGAATTAAGTGCAGGGTGTTCCTGACCACCCTGGCCAAAGCAGCGCAACAATGGTTCACTCAGTTAGAACCTAATACCATCCGATCCTGGGAAGAATTCAGTGAGTTATTTCTCCATCAATTTGCAAGTGCCCGGAGACAGCCAAGGGCCACCTTGACCCTCTTCAATCTGAGGCAGGGAGAGAGCGAAAGCTTAAGAGCTTTTCTCCGGAGGTTTAATCAGGCAGCTCTGGAGGTCCCTACAGCCTCTCCGGAGGTGAAGATCAACGCCCTCACTAACGGATTACGAGATGGAGATTTCTTTTCCTACTTAGCTAAGAAGCCAGTTAAGAATTTCGATGAGCTGCTGCACAGGGCAGAGAAGTACCTCACTCTAGAGGAGGTCCGTAAAGCCAAAAGGCTGGAGGTTAGGCCACCAGATCGAGAGAGAAGAAGGGAAGGTCCCTCCAGACGATCCAGCCCAGAGGTCCCTCGGACCTCTGGATCAACAAGAGATAGCAATCCCTCCGGAGGTCCCCGGTCTGGCCCTCGTGGGAGGTTCGAGAAATACACGCCCTTGAGGATTGAGCCTGCCGAAGTACTGGAGGTAGCCGGAGACCATCCAGACTTGAAATTCCCATATTCCAAAAATCGAGGACCTCAGAAGCCCAAGTCTGATCGATTCTGCCGATTCCACAATGAGTATGGGCATGATACAAACCAATGTTACCACTTGAAGGATGAAATTGAGAGGATGATCCAAGCGGGCCATCTAAAAGAATTTATATTCAGAGATAGGCAGGGCCCTCGATGGCAGAAGCGGAAAGATCATGAAAGAAAACCAGAAGAGAAGGAAACCAGAGAGGTAGCTGAGGATATGCCCCCTCCTCCACCAAAGAGAGGAGTAATCCACGTGATAGTGGGTGGGCCAGCTGATGGAGATTCTTTTCGAAAGAGGAAGCAAAATGTCCGGGCTCTAAGAGCAGAGCAGGGGAGGCAGTTAAGAGAAGTGGGGCGCATGACGGAGGCGCCCAATATCCGGTTTGGCCCAGAAGATGTGAAGGGAATTAAGGAAGATCACAACGATGCTCTGGTGATCACTACGGACATAGCGGGGTTCGATGTTGCTCGAATCTTCGTAGATACGGGAAGTTCGGCTGACATCATGTTCTTTGAATGTTTTAAGAGAATGGAGCTGAGTGTGAAGCTGCGCCCTGTAGATACCTCTCTGTATGGTTTCTCCGGAGGGGCAATCCAACCTTTGGGGTCCGTGATGTTACAGGTAGGATTGGGAAACGCTCCAGCTCGGAAAGTCCATGTGGTGGAGTTCCTTATTGTAGATATTCCCTCATCGTACAATGTTGTGATGGGACGACCCAGCCTGAATCTTTTTCAGGCAATCATCTCCACATTTCATATGAAGATGAAATTCCCTACAGCCACAGGGGTGGGAGAAGTGAGAGGAGACCAGTACCAAGCACGGAAGTGCTATGCAGAGTCCGTAAAGATGGCAGATAGAGCCCTAACTAGGGGCCTGGAGCGGATGAGAGGAGATGACCCTGAGGTCAAGAGGAAGAAAGTAGAGGGAGTGGCACCTGAGCAAGTAAATGTTAAGACAGACGAGGAACTGATGAGCGTGGAGCTCTTTCCAGGGAAACTCGGCTTTGTTACCAAAATAGGTACCCAACTAGGGTCTGAACTCACAGAGAAGGTAATATTTACATTACGTCGAAATTCCGATATATTTGCATTTTCTCCAACTGACATGACAGGAGTCCCTCCGGAGATAGCAATACATTGCCTTAATGTGGATCCAAAGGCAAGGCCAGTAAAACAAAAACTACGAAATTTCGGGATTGAGAAGAATAACATTGTGAAAGAAGAAATCGAGAAGCTATTGAAAGCAGGACATGTAGTAGAAGTCCAATTCCCAGAATGGCTCTCCAATGCCGTGCTAGTGCCTAAAGGGGGAGGAAAATGGAGAATGTGCATCGATTTCAGGGACCTCAACAAGGCATGCCCTAAGGACCATTACCCGCTACCAAGAATAGACCAGCTAGTAGATGCAACTTCAGGCTTTGAGTTGCTGAGCATGATGGACGCATACCAAGGGTACCACCAAATCCAACTAAATCCTGCAGATGTCCCCAAAGTGTGCTTCATAGCAGCCTGTGGAACGTTCGGATATGTTCGGATGCCATTTGGATTAATCAATGTCGGAGCAACCTATCAGAGGATGGTCGATACTGTCTTTCGAAAACAGCTAGGGAGAAACATGGAGATATATGTAGATGATATGTTGGCTAAAAGTGTGAAAGCAGATCAACATATAGAGGATTTGGAAGAAATTTTCCAGGTAATTCGAGAAAATGGCATCAAGTTGAACCCAGCCAAATGCTCTTTTGGAGTAAAATCAGGGAAGTTCCTGGGATATATGGTCACTCAAAGAGGTATAGAGGTGAATCCAGCCAAGGTGAAGGCTGTACTGGATATGCAGCCACCAAGAAACATAAAGGAGCTCCAGACACTCAATGGGAGGATTACAGCGTTGAGCAGATTCATAGCCAGGTCTGCTGAAAAGAGCCATCCCTTCTTTAAAATTCTTAAGAAAGGGACCAAGTTTGAATGGAGCGAAACATGCCAAAAGGCCTTTGAAGACCTGAAGCACCATTTGTCTCAGTTGCCGAAACTGACGAAGCCTTCTCCAGGAGATACCCTCATTTTGTATCTCTCCGTAGGGGAATTCTCACTAAGCACTGCTTTAGTCAAAGAAGAGGGATCTCTGCAGCACCCTATTTATTATGTCAGTAAGGTCATTCAGGGGGCCGAAAATCGTTACTCAGAGATTGAGAAGGCTGCTCTGGCTGTGGTAGTTACAGCCCGGAGGCTGCGCCCATATTTCCTTTCTTACAAAATACTGGTCCGCACTAATTACTTGTTGAAATAGGTTATCGGACGAGCAGACCTCTCTGGAAGGATGGTGAAGTGGGCGATCGAGCTCCAAGAATATGACGTAGATTTCGAGCCGCGGAAGTCTATAAAAGCTCAAGCTTTGTCAGATTTCATCCAAGAGTCGACTAAACTAGAAGAGGTTGAGGGATGGAAGGTGTACGTAGATGGCTCAGTGACCCTGAGCGGATGTGGAGCAGGGATTGTGCTGACAGGCCCTCGAGGAGAGGACCTACAATTCGCAGTGAGGTTTCAATTCATGACCTCAAATAATGGAGCAGAGTACGAAGCTTTGATCAGAGGGATGGAGATGGCATTGGAATTGGGAGCTCCAAAGGTAACTCTACACTCAGACTCCCAATTAGTTGTTCAGCAGGTGAATGGTGAATATGTAGCTAAAGATAGCAGGATGGCTGCTTATTTGGAACGTGCCAAAGCGGTGATGGGCAAATTCCAAGAGTGCGAGGTAGTCCAGATACCTCGAGAGAAGAACATGCAGGCGGATAGTCTTTCCAAACTCGCTAGCTCCACAGAGTTTGATGGACAGGGAACAGTAACTCTAGTAGTTGCGGAAAGAGAGACTCTGGAGAACCCCATTGGCTCCATCGAAGAGGAAGATGATTGGAGAAGAGCTATATGGATAGAACTTACCAAGGGAGCAGATGCCCCTACCACCAGAGAGACCCGAGCCCTTCGGATCAAATATTGTATTATCGGAGGGCACTTATACAAGAAGTCGTTCACACACCCATATTTGAGGTGTATATCAACTAGAGAAGCTATGTACACACTTAGAGAGATCCACGAAGGTGATGCAGCCAGTCATGAAGGATACAAAGCAGTGGTGAAGAAAGTTTTAATGGCTGGGCTATACTGGCCCTCCATGACAAAAGATGCCAGAGACTTTGTGAGAAAATGCGTCAAGTGTCAGAAAAATGCTCCATTGATAAGGACCCCTGCGGAAGAGATGGGAGCGATGCACTCTCCCTGTCCCTTCGCTAAGTGGGGAATTGACTTGGTAGGACCCTTCCCTCCAGCCTCCGGAGGGAGAAAATTTCTAATAGTAGCAGTGGACTATTTTAGCAAATGGGTGGAAGCTGCTCCCCTGGCTACGATAGATGAAGAAAATGTGATTAAATTCTTGAAGAAACAAATCTGCTGTAGATTCGGAGTACCCAGAATATTGGTCTCCGATAATGGAACACAGTTTAATGGCGAGAACGTGCGAGGATGGTGTGCAAGATTGAACATAATACAGAGATTCACTTCTGTAGCTCATCCTCAAGCTAACGGACAGGTGGAGGTTACTAATCGAACAATAGTAGATGGGATTCGAACTAGGTTGACAAAGATATGAGGAGGATGGGTAAACGAGTTAGATAATGTGTTATGGTCATATAGGACTAGCCCGAAGACAGCAACTGGAGAGTCCCCATTTCAGCTGGTCTACGGAGCTACGGCGGTGATACCTCCAGAGGTCGTTTTACGATCGCACCGAGTTGCCCAATTTGAAGAACATCAGAATGAAAGATTGATGAGAGAAGCTCTAGATTTGATGGAAGAAGAAAGAGAGATGGTCAGGGTACGTGTTGAAAGATATAAAAGCAGAATTAAAGCTGCATATGATCGAAGGGTGATCCCGAGGTCCTTCAGAGCAGGGGACCTGGTGCTGAGAAGAGCGGACGCCCTGAAAAATACAGGAAAGCTGGAGCCCAACTGGGAGGGACCCTATAAAATCACACAGGTGCTGAAAGGAGGAGCATACAGACTGCAGAGCATGGAGGGGGTTGACATAGCTAGACCCTGGAACGTTTGCCATTTGAAGAGATTCTTTATTTGAAGACAGTGTAAGGTCTTGAGACCATCTATAATTTTTGTTTTGTGACTTTTTGCATTGATTCGTACTTTGCTTGGTGTATTTCGTGGCTTCACCGGAGCTCTTTTTCCCTCTCTATGGGTTTCCCCTTTGGGGTTTTTCCGTAAAGAGGTTTTTAATGAGACCGGCGTAGGTTATCTATGGCCTATGTTGAAAATTAACAATAAAGCAATGAAGCCTTATCCTTTTTTGAAGAAAGAATTATTCAGAATTATCATGTCTTGGTTATCTTTCTCATATTTGAACATGCGACGTATGAATATAACTATAACAAGAGTGAGAGGCACTCAAAAGGCCTAGAGGCCGAGGTGCTCCAGAGAGCCCTCACTTTACTTAAGACCCAAGTGGGTTACTGAAATGAGAGGATTTTACGAATTAAAATCTTTTAAGAATAAGAGTGAGAGACACTCAAAGGCCTAGAGGCCGAGGTGCTCCAGAGAGCCCTCACTTTACTTGAGACCCAAGTGGGTTACTGAAATGAGAGGATTTTACGAATTAAAATCTTTTAAGAATAAGAGTGAGAGACACTCAAAGGCCTAGAGGCCAAGGTGCTCCAGAGAGCCCTCACTTTACTTGAGACCCAAGTGGGTTACTGAAATGAGAGGATTTTACGAATTAAAATCTTTTAAGAATAAGAGTGAGAGACACTCAAAGGCCTAGAGGCCGAGGTGCTCCAGAGAGCCCTCACTTTACTTGAGACCCAAGTGGGTTACTGAAATGAGAGGATTTTACGAATTAAAATCTTTTAAGAATAAGAGTGAGAGACACTCAAAGGCCTAGAGGCCGAGGTGCTCCAGAGAGCCCTCATTTTACTTGAGACCCAAGTGGGTTACTGAAATGAAAAGATTTTGTGAATTAAGATCTTTTTAGGAATAAGAGAGTAAGAAATACGTAGAGGCTCAGAAAACCGAAAGCCTTCCAGAAAGCCCTAACCATGCTTGAGAATTACAAAGATTATATGATGAAGAAAACAGGTTTTATGATTCGGGAGTTAAGAGAAGAGGGAGGATGACCTCCCACAACCAAGCCACCCGAAATCAAAAACAAAAAACCGTACAGTCAAAGAGCGGTTTCAACGTAGCCTACAAGACCAACAAAAGGGGGGAAGGAAGAGCCACACCTCCAACACATTCTTTGCTGGTCTTGTAAGTTACTCATGCACGAAAAAGAAAGACAACAAAAACATCCAACACCAAGCTAATACGACTACTGCAAAAAAGCCCCCACATATCCAGGAGTGTGGGGTCCCCTACAAAGTATGAAGAGCAAGTAGTATGAGCAGAAAGTAAAGAGTGTAGCAAAACAACAGAAAAATAAATTGTTTGATGTGATCATAGAAATGTGAAACTTAAACTGCTTTCTCAACAGCATCCCCTTCAGCAACAACCCCCTCGACCTCAACTCCTCCAACAATGCCACCCTCCTCAGCAGCATGATTGCTAGATCCTCCGCCCTCCTCCGGACCCGTAGTACCTCCCATGGTGTCTGCAACGCCAGTTCCTCCATCTATTGTGGTTGCCGCGATTAGAACGGAGTCATAAGGATAAACCAGACGCTCCAGAGGCTTTAGATCAGCCATACCTACCTTGACAGCCTGCAGTTTGGTGATAGCCTGACTCATTCCGGGTAGCCACCAAGGACTATCAGGGCTCTCCTTAGGGTCCCCCAAGAATTTCGGAGGAGTAGCAAGCCGGTCCAAGTGGAACTCGTGAGAGTAGGTTCCATTAAACCCCGGGGCTGAGTGCTCGGCTACGGCATTGCTGAAGCCGTGGTCGATGAAATGAGGGATGTGCGGCCCCATGGCACAGAGGAAGCTCGAGCTCTTTAAGAAGCTGGATAGCCACTGAGTATGAAGAGTTTCCAAGAACTCTTGACCCAGAGAAGAAGTGAATAAGGATTTAATGCAGGCCTGCACCCCGACATCTGGCAGCTCGCGCTCCATCCGTTCCACCTCTAGCACCAGGCGCTTAATCCTGGCTACATCCTGCTTGCTTTGAGCCTGTAAGAGGGACAACTCCTCAGAGAGAGCTTGAGCTCGCTTATGGGCCTTATCTTTCTCCGTGGTGATACCCTTGAGGGTTGACTGGAAAGAGGATGCTTCAGCCCGGAGAAGTTCAAGCTCAGCTACCATCTCAACGCCTTGGTCGAGTATCTTAGTATAGGTAAGACCAAACTACAAAGGAAAAGGAATTAACACCTGGAGATATGAAGAAGGCAAAGATTATAAAAAGGAAAAATGCCAGAAAATACCTCAGAGAGAAGATGAGCGCCGCGAATCAGTCGATCCTCAGGAAGAGGCGGGTCGGATAACTCAGCATCGGGAGGAGCAGGACATCGGTCAATGAGGCGATGGAGAGGCTCGTAAACAGTAGAAGGAGGAGTTCCCTTATCAGCACGGGTAGCTTTCCCCTTCTTCTTCTTAGATGTACCACATTCGGAAAAGAAGGCATTGGCAGAGGAACGGGTTCTCTTGGCAACTGAACCTGGGACCTGAGTAGAGGAACTAGGGAGAGGAGGAATTTTCGAAGAACCCTCTGGAGCCGGAGTCTTTGCAGAGCTCTCGAGAGCGGGAGACGGAGGAGCCTTTGGAAGATCTTCTAGAGCGGATAACACAGGGGTCTTCACTATGCTGAGAGCAGGGGCATCTCGGGAGATATGAGTTAACCAACTCATTGCTACAAATAATCAAGAAAATTTTCAGAACTCAGAAAAATAGCCACATGCATGAAATAAAATATAGCAATAGAAGATTTTTTACCATCTCGGGAACCTAAGGGAAAATCTTGAGGGCAAAAGCCGAAGTGGGAGAGGATGCGAGGATTGTTGCAAATGGCAATAAAATCGAAATAGTCGTGCAAACGGGTATGAGTGTTGAGATTGTTCATAATAGTGTGATTGGAAACAGAGTAAGCTTTCAGGGGAGGAGGAATCACTCCGGGATTGTGGAATAACCAATCCCCGTGAGGAAATGGCCAATCAGTGGGGCTGGTAGCAAAGAAATAGTAATCTCGCCAAGATGAGTCTTCCTCATGGAGTTTTTTCAGAAATTTACAAACACGGGACCTTCGCCCACTAACATAGAAAAAACCATCATTCACCTTACATAAGTGTTGGCTCAGAAATAGTTCGGCAGATGGGTCACCCCCATTCCCCTTCACCAAGATGTAAAAACCTATCATGGTACGGATAGCATTCGGAGTAAACTGGTTAAGAGGGATCTGCATGCGAGTGGATATGGCAGCCAGATAAGGATGAATCGGAAACCGTAGTCCGGCCCTAAGATGGGCTTCGAAAAAAGCAAGAGTTCGAGGCTGGGGAATATCTGGGCGTTCATCGGAGCGAGGGGCACGAAAGGCGTACTCCGATGGAAAGCCATAGGCGTGAGCAAGGTTAACTAGGTGCGTATGGTCGATTTGGGAAGCGGGGGAAATCCTATTCTCTGGACTCCCCATCAGAGAGGGAGTCGCTTCAGAGGAATTTTGGCTGGCAGCTTTCGGCAGAGAGGGAGGATTTGACATCGGTTTACAATGTTAATAAAAGAAGAACAAAAGAATAGCTGGGTTACCTTGAAGTAGAAGGGCTATGGAATCAGACGAGGCGGTTGACGACAGTAGAGACTCGAGGTGAAGAACACCGGAGAAGAAGGATGAAGACGATGAGAAATCTTTGGGAAGAGTGAAATTTGAAAAGCAAAGAGAGAAAAAGGAGGTGGTTGCGTGAAGTAAATGAGGAAAGATAGGGGGAAAATCGAGGGTTTTCCTCGGGAGAATAACAGAAGAGAGAGAAAGGTGATCGCGTGGAGTCCACGCACGGAAGCCGAAAAGTCTCCCAGAATTGGAAGCGGGAAAGCCCTTGGAGAATGACGTTTTTGAAACTTCCTCTCCAAAGCAGGAACGATACACGTTTCTCCAGGAGGACCTTTGTAACAAGCTCTAGGAAAATTTTTCTACTCTCACAAAAGATGTCTTCCTTTTACGAGAGTAGGGGGGAGTAGATGATGCGGCCTAAAAATGTCACCTAATAAGGAGTCGACACGTGTATAGGGGATAAGATAAAAATGAAAGGATCAGATTATGTAATATGCTCTGAGGAGAAATCCTCTCGGGAGATCCCTTTGGAGGGAGTTTCAGCCAAAGAGAAGCTTCCAGAAGAATTACTTTTGGAGGAAGTTCGTGAGCCTTGAATGTAGGGAGGTTCCGCTATTTTCGGCTTAGACTCGATAGAAAGTGGACCTTATCCTCTATTATCTGGGGGAACTAAGTCAAAAGGGAAGAGATATGGCCGAGTCTTCGGGAAGTGGAGGAAAGGAGGCTTCGTCCACTCCGCAGGACCGAGTCTGGCGGGCAGTTCCGGAAAAGGAGGAAGGCTTGACTTCCTCTCCAGCCAACATCTCTATAAATAGGTAAAATCGAGGAGATTTCCAGGTTAGACACTCGTACACTACGCATTTAATAGACTGAATACAATATACCTCTAGGAGATCTTTTAAGAACTATTTTCATATATCAAGGATCCCGAGATCCTTGGGAGAGATTAATAAGCCCTATACTGACTTAGGCATCGGAGTGTCCACGCCGGACTCCCCTCCGGCGTGTTCTTTGCAGGTTCTTGAAGGTTTTGAACGAAGGCAACACACTTGAAGCAATTATTCGTGTTCGAAGAACAGGACGCTTAATCCCGAGGATATATAATCCTCTCGTGCAAATTTTGGCACATCATTGTTATTTGTTCTTACTTGTCATTTTCTTGTTTTGTTGATTTAGTTGTTGAATTACTTGTTAGCCTTTAGAATGTGTTTAGTTTAATTTATTGTCTTTAGATTATTGTTTAGCTTTAGTTTTGCATCCAACTCCCGAAACCGTAGCTACATTAGTTATGACGACGTACAACTCTAGGGATCCATTGCACTAGCCCACCTTCCGTGGTTCGATACTACTTGGTCGAAACACTTACGTGCATACTACTACGATCCCTTATGCTTGAGGGGAAGTAGTTAGTCAAAAACATATAGTGACTAAAATTCGTTCAAGTCACAAATGCTTCAGATTTGTCTCTCAAAGACTCTACCCAGGTATATCTAGAAAAATCATCTACCACAACTAAGGAATACCTCTCTTCTCCAATGCTTTCAGTTTCCATAGGACCCATCAAATCCATGTGCAGTAATTCAAAGCATCAATGTGTAGAACAATGTGACAGCATTTTGTGCGGCATTCTTACCTGCTTACCTTTTTGGCATGGTGTACATACAGTGGTATTGTGAAACCTCAGTTTTGGAATTCCTTTCACTACATCTGCTTTAATTAGCTTTTTCATTGCTCTGTAATTTGCATGACCCAATCTTGGATGCCATAGAATATTTTCATCATGTTTTGACAAGTTACACATATTTGTTCCAATAAGATAACAATTATCAGCTGGCCTAGTACCAGTCATGACACAAACTTCATCTTTATTAAGAACATAACATGAATCTTTGTCAAATTTCACATGCAAATTATCATCACAAAGTTGACTAATGCTAATGAGATTTGCAAGTAAGCCATCAACATGCAAGACATTTTTAAGCTTAGGAAAACCTTCAACATTCAAAGTTCCTTTACCAACAATCTTTCCTTTAGAACCACCTCCATATGTAACACTACCACTATTCAAGGTCACATAATCAGATAAGAAGTCTATACGTCCTGTCATATGTCTAGAACAACCACTATCAAAGTAACATAAATCAGGTAGACATGTTTTTAAGGAGGTATGAACAACATTATAGGTAGCTTTTGGTTTCCATGCAGATTTCAGAAACTGTTTACCAGGAAGTGACAGATTTTTATGCAGCATTTTTCAGGTTTTTCTGTTCTTCAAACCATTTTATACAGTAAGGACGAATATGACCAACTTTGAAGCAGTAATGACAGATATACTTCTTTTTAACCTTGTGAGAATCTGATTGTGCAGATGTTACACCAGATGTGTCAACATTTGCCTTCACAAATTTCACAGGTTTTCTAAAATTATCAGAAATAGAAGCAGTAGTACCATCATAACCTAACCCATGATTATTAGACTTACCAGTAGCTATAGCATTATTTACCTCAGAAGCACTCTTGGAATATTTCTTGAAACATAAAGTGGAATTTATGAGTTTCTCCTTTAAGTTACAGATTTCCAGATCTCTTTTGGTAAGAATAACTTCTAGCTTGGTGATTGTGTCCTGCAGATCCTCATTCTCTTTATATAAGGAATTAAGAGTGAGTTTCTGATTGTTCCAATCATCTAATAACTTTTGGTATGCATTGTCATCAATCCTTTTTCCTGCATCATCAACCAAACCATTAAAACAGTTCAAATCTGGGTGACTCTGTTCTGATGTTGCTGTAGATGTTGAAGCATCAGGTACAACATCAGAATCTGTTTCATCCAGATCATCATCTGAGGAATCATTATAATCAATTCTGGTAAAATTAGAATATTCATTCTTATTTAACTCATCAAGATCATCATCAGAATCATCACTCAAGGTAGCACTAAAATTCAGTTTTTGCTTAAGTCTAGTATTGGCACATTCATTTGCATAATGGCCATAACCAGAACAAGCATTGCATATAACTGATTTTCGAAATTCAGGATCATACCTTGGTTTACCTTCACTCTTTGATAGTCTTGGTGTGAATTGACCTTTCCTCCTTTCTGGCTGAGGTGTTGATGTGTTGAGTTAAATCTTAGGCTGAATGTTATTAGATTTGTTCACAGATTTCTTAAGAAACTTATTGAAGTGCTTAGTGAGCAAGGCAATGTTGTTAGGATCTTTGAGACATTCATCAAGCAGTTCTTCATCCGAATCAACTTCAGTAATGATAGGTTGAATCTCAGAATTGTTTGATGTTTCCCCTCTAAAAACCACAACTTTCTTATCATTATTAGTTTCATCAACTTGATTAGTGTTTATCTCATATGTTCTAAGGATACTCACTAATTCATTTTGACTTAACTTATCCGTATCTTTTTCCTCTTCAATGGCACAAATTTTAGCATCAAATCTCTTAGGAACAGATCTTAATATCTTGTGAACTACTCTAACATTAGAAATAGGTTCACCAAGAGAATGTGATTCATTGATAATCTCACTTAACCTTTCATTGTAGGATGAAATTGTTTCATCTTCCTTCATTTGGAGATTCTCAAATTTCGTCCCTAACATTCGAAGCTTAGTCCTTCGAACACTGTCTAAACCCTCACAATGCTCTTGCAACCTGTCCCATGCATCTTTAGAAGTAGATCAGTTAGATATAATTTTAAACATTGAAATATCAACAGAGGTAAAAATAACATTTAAAGCTTTAGAATTGTAGCCTGCTGTTGTTATTTCATCAGCCGTCCAATCTAATTCTCTCTTGAGTTGAACTTCACCATCTGCATCTGCTGGTCTCTTTGGAGCTTCCCAGCCTGTAAGTACAATCCTCCAAGCACGTTCATCAATCGACTTGATGTACATACGCATCTTACGCTTCCAATAAGCATAATTCGAACCATCTAAAACGGGTGACCTAAGTGTCGTGGATATGTGATGTGTTTCCATTGCTAACCTAAATTAAAAACACACTAAAACGAGGATCTAACCTAGTGTCGTCAGGTATCAGCTCTGATACCAACTGAAAGTGTGTTGTGTATGAAGTGTTTAAGTATAAGTAGATTAATGTTGTACTAAATGTTGGGACAATTTGTACAACACTGACTCTAACAGAATATCAGAAATAAAGATACACAGCGGAAGACTTGAAACACTAAAAACAAACGAGACACAATGGAAATATTTTTCACATAGATTTTATAAATAAAAATCTATGCGAGCCTTACGGCGAAATATCAATACTTATCTTCAAGTACAAATGTTGTGTGAAATGTTACAACAATAACCTTCACAACTAAAACTATAAACTAGGCAGGTGCCTAGTTTTGAAAACGAACTAAGTGTATAAAATTACACACTGTCGAAATGCTAGTCAATCTATGATTACACTCTCGATAGATAAGAAAAGCACACAACCATACGGGTGGGATACTTCGTATGATCTAAAATGTATAACTACTGGCCACAATTCCTAACAGGGATGAACGCTCGGTCTAGGAGATTGATCGAATAGAATACACTGAATTGTGGATCCTTCCTTGGGTATTTATAGATTGGGGTGCGAATTCTAAAGGCTTCCAACATTGAGGTCCTATTTTTTAGGAGCTTAACTTCCATGATCTTTCTAGATCCTTCTTGCACGTTCCAGGTCATTCTAAACTGCTTCCAGCCTCTTCTAGCTCTTCTAGGACGTTCTGCAATATTCTGGAATCTTCCAAGTTCCAGATCCTTGTAGAAGCTTCTAGACTCTGCCAGAAATGTTGTGACATTTAGCTCAACATTTAATGAAACATTTCAGAAAGGACTTAGGAAAAATCTCGGAAGGTCAAATTAAAATGTTGTTGATAATGTTAAGGCATTTAAGAGTTAACAACATCTACAAGATCTATACAGACCACAAAAGTTTGAAGTACTTCTTTACACAGAAAGAACTGAATATGTGTCAGAGGAGATGGTTTGAATTGGTAAAGGATTACAATTGCACTATCTATTACCATCTTGGGAAAGCGAACGTGGTAACCAATGCCTTGAGTAGGAAAGGAAGCACAAAACTCAACGTCGTACCAACCACACAAAAATCGCTAATAGGAGAAATTTCTCGAATGAATCTGGAATTTTCAACACAATGTCGTGCGAATTCCATGATCTTTGCACTTACATTGCAACCAACCTTGAGAGAACGAATTATGGATGCACAACGAGGTGATAAATTCCTCGATGGAATGAGCATGCGAGTGGAGAAAGAAAACATCCAAGGTTTTATCATTGGCACTGACGGAACACTAATGTTCAAGAATAGAATTTGTGTGCCCAAAGATGAAGGCTTGAGGAATGAAATTCTCCAAGAAGCACACAACACCCCTTTCACCATACATCCTGGAGAAACAAAGACGTATCACAGACTAAGGGAGAACTTCTGGTGGAGATGTATGAAGTGGACAATAGCTCACTTCGTCAAAAGGTGTTTAACTTGTGAACAAGTTAAAGTAGATCACCAACGACCCTTAGGATTGCTACATTCTTTGGAGATGCCGAAGTGGAAGTGAGAGAATATCACCATGGATTTCGTCACAGGTTTTCCGAAGACGGTAAGAAATCACGACGCCATCTGGGTTGTCGTGGATAGGCTCACAAAATCTGCACATTTCATTCTCGTTCGAATGACGTATTCATTGGACAAACTTACTCAACTCTACATTGAACGGATAGTAAGACTACATGGAGTGCCAGTTTCGATAGTTTTCGACAGGCATCCTCGTTTCACCTCTAAGTTTTGGAAGAGCCTACAACGAGTCTTGGGAACTAATCTAAATTTTAGCACCGCGTACCATCCTCAAACAGATGGACAATCGGAGAGGACTATTCAGACCTTAGAAGACATGTTGAGAGCATGTGCTTTGGATTTCGAAGGAATTTGGGAGACTCACCTTCCCTTGGTAGAATTCGCCTACAACAACATTTACCAAACTACCATACAAATGGCACCGTTTGAGGCACTTTATGGGAAGAAGTGCATATCGCCTATCTGTTGGGACAAAGTCGGAGTTCTGAAGATTCTTGGGCCTGATGTTGTAGAGAGATCAGTGGAAATTGTTTCGAAAAGTAAGGAGAGGATCAATATGGCACAAGATCGTCAAAAATCATATGCCTACAACGGAGGAAGGACTTACGATTCGAGATTGGTGAGAAAGTGTTCCTTAGAGTCGCACCGATGAAAGGATTGATTCGCTTTGGGAAGAAAGGCAAATTGAAGCCTCACTATATCAGACCGTTCGATATTTTGGATAAGGTTGGAGATGTAGCCTATCGCTTAGCTCTACCGCCCGAGCTGTCTCGAGTACATAATGTCTTTCACGTCTCTACCATTCGGAAGTATGTGACCAACTTGAACCATGTCATCAGTTTTAGAGACTTGGAGACAGGTCGCGACTTAACTTATGAGGAAGTACCAATGACCATTTTTGGAAGGAAGTTACACGTCTTGAGAAATCGAGAGATACCTTTAGTTTTAGTCCAGTGGAGTAGACATAGGAGGGAAGAAGCCACTTGGGAAAGGGAAGACGAGATTTTAGCCAAATACCCGCAATGCCTAGAAGGAACTGGTAAGTGAAATTTCGGGGACAAAATTCTTTTAAGGGGGTGAGGATGTAACACCCCGTCCAAAATTTTAATAATAAATAATACATAAATAAGTTTAATAAAAGAGAATTTAATTTCAACAAATTTTCTTGATAATATTAAAGTGGGTATGTTGCAAGATTATGGATTTTATAGGAATCAGATGAGCACCTTTGAGCCGGGCGCACACCTAGCACATTAAAAGAATATTTTAATCATAAAATGTTAAGAGGAAAATTTTAAATCCAATTCGTAGAAAGAAATTGAATATTTCGATGAATTTATAATTTTATTTAATTAGGGAATTGATTTAAAGAAATAATAAATAATTTTGTCTCGAAACACGACGAGCTAGAAATCCTAAACAATTAATTCTAACTATTTCGTAAATTTTATTTAACAAAACTAAGATTTTAAAATACAAATATGGGATACAAAGGTGTAGTAACTAACAAATATCGGGGAAATTAGAAAATATCCCTTTCACTTTGTCGAAAGGCCATATAACATGAATGGGCAGGGGGGCTCCACGTCCCCAATTATTGTTCCGCACATCCCTGAAGCTGCTCTATATAACCCCCCCCCCCATCAGTAATTCACTTGCAACAAATTTCCCCTGAAAACACGTCTAAGCTCTGCCCAGATTAAACTCCAAATGATGTTCAAAGGTCAGTTTTCACGGTAAGGGATAACCTCCTTCACCCTTAGTTGGTTCTTCCTTAACTTTTCACCATCCTCATCAAGCTCTAGAAAACGGTTCCTTCCTTCCAGTTGTATTCAGAATAAAGGGATCACAAGATCTAGTTCATACATCCAAGCAAAAGTAAGGAAAACACTACCCTTCTTTTATTTCTCCCCCTGCTCCCTTATTTCAGGTCCTACCTCTAACGTTTCCGTCATTTCCTTGCAATAATAATGAAGAAACTCTTGTCGACTTCGTCCTCAATCGATCCTCTAAGCTCCCACACGTTTCTTTTGTCAACTCACCAGCAACGACAACGGAAATGATCGAGATGGTGGTTTGGCACTAATGGCCAAAGAAGAATTAGAGGTATCTTCTGTCAACTCATTTCGTTCATGTCATAGTTTCGAAATTGATGAAAGTGACACAACTGATAGCGGTGTAGAGAGTAGTCTTCATCACTCTAACGAAGTGACTGAAGAAGACCTCCTACTCGCTAACAAAGCTTTCATGGAAGTCAGCGATGAGAACATAGCTTTAAAATATGAAATCATCAGTCTACGAGAAGCTTAGTCAAGAGCAGATCCTAATTTAGTTGTCTTAAATGAGCGCTTATCAGAAGAGTTGTCTCAACTCAAAGATAAGTACGCATCGATAGATAATATATATAATGGAATGCTCAAGACTCAAGCCATCGAGACCAATGAGTTTAATGCTTTAAAATCTAAACACGAAAAACTTGAAGAGCGTAATATGTTCTTAGAAATTGAAGCACGTACTTAGCCTGGACCTAAAGCTAGCTGATATGATTAAATCTTCAAAGATTAATAAAAAATTATCAGATAGATATATGAATCCTGAGACAAGTTCTAAAATGATGAGTAGATGAGTTTTGATGGCCAAAAGCAGACTTAAATAAAAGTTAAGTAAAAACTGATATGTTATGGAAGTCATCTAGTATAAGACAAGATCAGATCATATCAAAAGAAAAGAAAAGAAAAGAAAGAATGATATAATGTAATAGGTTTATGAGATAAGTTTTAATAATTGTATAGAAGCTTATATATGTTTATGTTTGATGTAATTAGTCTTTAGGTTGACTAAGATGTTTATAAAGCTTAAAGTAATGTAATAGACTAGTATAACTTAGTTGATAGATAAGTCAAGTCAAGGAGACCAGGACTTATCAGATCACCAGAAGACTTGAAGACCAGACAAGATGATATCGAAAGAAAAGCAGAAATATTCTAAGTATATAATATTCAGGACAAGTCGTAAAAGCTTATTGAAAGAAGATAAATAAAAGTTGTTATAACGGAATAACTGAAACCGACTCAAGAAGGAATTCAAGAAGCAGTTATTAGATAGTTATATGGAAGTTATCAAGAAGAGTTAGTTGGATAACAAACTATCTTGATATTTCACATCTATAAACAGATGATGATCTTCATGCGAAAAAGACTACTGAAACTACTACTGAAGTACTAAGCACAAGAGCATTCAAAGCGAATCAGGTCTTAAGCATTTGAAGCACTCACAGAGTAAAAAAAGATCATACAAGTTGAAGCCCAGATTTGAAGAACATATTCAGAAGGCTTACGAGATTTTCAGAGAAGTTTTATTTTCTGTATTTGCATTTTTGTAACAAGTGTCCTAGTTACTTGGAGAATTACTAGTTGGATCGAAGATACACTTGGAAGTGTAATCGAGAAGATCAAGGTCTTATTCTTGCGACTTTAAGCCACAAGATTAATAAAACATCACAAATGGGGTTGTGAGAGTGGATGTAGACAGTTGTCGAACCACTATAAATCTCATTTTTTTTAAGTCTCTGGTATCCGATTCTATGACCGACTATAAATCTCATGTTCATTTAGATTTATAGTATTTTACATTTCATATATTGTTCCAAAGAATTTCGTATAATCAGTTAGATTGAAGAATCGTACTGAATAGACAAGACAACTTAAGAGCATATTATACTTGTTATTGTTGATCTACAAGAAGTGTTTTACATAATCAAGAGTTGACTATAAACTTGTTAAAGGCTCATAATCTGTTATTCCGCATATTGTTAATTGTTAGTTGATAAATTTGATTGTTAATTTGGTAATCTGGTTTTACTAGTTTACTGAACTAGACAAGCCGAGTTGATCAGCTTAGCATACTAAAACAGAACATACTCTGATAAATTTTAGAAAAGTTTTAAAAGTCTTTTCAACCCTCCCCTCTAGACTTTTAGCTTCATTATAATCTTAACTCAACTTTGGGACCAACAGATTTTGACATAAAAACCAAAGAGAGCATAATCTTCATACAGTGGAGAGTCTAAATACAAAAAATGACACAAATTGATCGAATATTTTAGGAGTTATTCAATTTTGAAAGTTGAGGCAGTGAGCTGGGAAATCAGGAAAACTTGACATGACGTAGTTTAATTACCTCAAAGAAAAATGCTTTTTGGATTATCCGTTTGACGGGAATAAAATCACGAACATAGGAGAAAAATCAGATATTTCTACGACTTTTGACCAACTAACAAGGGCCAGTTTTGAAATTTGCATAAAATACACTTTCTGTTTAAATGGATGTACGTTCACAAATATTTTTGCTTGACCAAACAACCTACGATAATGCGTTTACAACAGTCGCGATGTCCATATGAATGGATAGGACCAAAATTGATAAATGATATGCGAAAAACACATTCTTTCATTATAAAACCTAAAGATCGAGATTTAACGTCCTCGTTAAATTCTCAAGTGACCAAATAAATATCTGAATATACTTGTACATATTACTCCGGTGTTTTAAAACCAAAGAAAGAATATTTTGCTTTGAAAGTAATTATATGCGTTACTACGACAACCTTTAAAATTATATTAATCGAGAATAAAAAGAGATCACTAAAATACGGAAGAACTGTGTTAGGCGAAGTGCGGCCCAATCAGAGCTCAGACGGTCCTTGCGTTGCGTTTGCCAAAACTATTCAAGAAGTTTGTAACTTTTCTTAAAAGTTAACGAGGTGGGTGTCACTACTGTATATCCGTAATGTTATATAGACTGTTGGTGTATTCTTAACTAAGTTAAACGAACACATACATATAACTAAGAATACAATAATAATTACTATATTATATTATAATGTTATGATATATGATACATGAATTGCGATTTTACGGTGGAGGTGGGAAATGTGTATTGGGATTGCACGTGGTAGAGTCGCTACTAGTGTCCCACGTGAATTTTACGATGGAGGTGGGGAGCGTTTATGGGGATTGCATGTGATAGAGTCGTTATCAGTGCCCCATATGACTTAATCATGCAACGGAGTAGGCGGGAAGCGTTTATGGGGTAGCACGTGGTAGAGTCGCTACCAGTGTCCCATATGAATTATGATAAGTATGAGTCATGACAAGTACGATAATGATAAGTACAATATATGATGATTACAGACAAGAATATATTATAAATCCTTAGTGAATAACAAATTCACTATCCAAAGAAAAAGAATTATTTACGATAAAATACTATTATTAATTATTTCGGCGTACTGCCAATCTATATAAGAGCGTACAAGACATCCACTGAGATTTTATCTCACACCCCAAACAAATGTCTTTTTCAGGTTTCAACTTCGAGGGGCCAAAGCTGTAGCATGGATGACACGGAGTTTCACGATAAATAAAATGTTATGAAACTTTATATTATTCATGCTCATTAAAATAAATGATATCGCTTGCATAAAGACGGTTTTAATAGTATGCCGAGCAACAAACTTTCCTAAAAGTTGCTCGTTGATTTATGTGTATATCATTCTCAAAACATTTGCTACTTATCATATAAATTCTAAGTTAAAAATAAATGGGCCCACACTACCTTCATTTGCACTTATAACTTCTTTTAAATTATTTCCGTTGCAAAACTCTTGTCTTTTCGCTTGTTATTATTTTATTTAAAAGAAATTTTCAAGCTCGGTTTTTCGGTCACTGATTCGGTTGTAGATTGCGCAAGATTTCATGTGTTTTAGTGATAAACATGATTGTTTTGCTTGCATTTTCACACTAATATGCTTAAAACGATTGAGAAAGGTTGATTTTGTTTTGTAGGAAGACCTGAATTGGGCGTTAAATCGCAAGAAACGTGTAACGACCCCAAAATCTTAAAGGAATAAACATAGATTTTTTTTAAAGGGGTAAGGGGGCATTACTACGCTTGAAAATAACATAACAATTCAAATGATGCAACTATCCAAATCAAGGTGATCACCACCAAAACCCTCTTAAAAATTTAGAAGTGACAACAGCGGAAGTAAACTAGTGAGTAAGGTCCTTAAGAATCTGCCTTACAATAAAATACTACAATTTCAAATAGTTAGCCAAAAATAGAATTTCAAGTTTCAAAAGACGTGAATTAAAGGGTCGCACTTTCGAGATCGAGCGCTCACATCCACCTTCAATCCTCCCGAACATTCCCACCTGAAAGTGGAAGGGGTGAGCATTTGAAAAATACTCAGTGGGTTCACTCAAACACCACTCGAATATCATACAATTTACTGTAATAAAGGTCAACCATGGGAATCAATGTATATAATAAACATAAATTTGAGATTCATTACTCTCAATCATAGTATTAAGTCACATATCGACAACTCAAATTACATCCTTCAAGTATCATCAATCCTTTGACAACCATGCAACACGTTCAACATCATGTTTTATATTAATAAACAGTGATAATTATAATATAATACACGTAAGAGCATATCAATCTTGTTGGGGCACGCTTTACCCCGCTCGAGCATCTTGTTCGGGAGCTACCCGAATGTGATCTTTCGATCAAATTTTGTACGATGTTACCCGTGATCTTATCATAACTAGTATGGTTATTATCCGTATATCATACATCTTGCACGGTCTTGACCGTATATCATATATCTTCACGTGTGAAACGTGCATGTATGAAAACATTCATATTGCATACTTCTTCACATATGGGCATGCATAATCATAAGCATTTATGTATGCATATAACATATTTAACACAAGTGAACATGCCTAATATCACATATCCATAAAGCATATATTCGACAAGTGAACATGAACATATTTATACACAGATTCACATAGGACATTTAATACAATAAATCGCTTGATATTTAAGTAGGCATTGTAAAAGTCAACGAGAGTTACCCCACCTATTAGCTTGGAAAGTTAAGCAGTATCCTCCCCATTTAGTTCCAAGTCCTTTCCCACCTCTCGTACTTTAAATCCTACAATAATATTTCTACCACTTAGTTCATAGGATGAAAAATAATTATAGTCTAACTCAGTGTATGTAGTTGTGATAGTATACTTAAAAGAAGTGGAATGTTGGCCTAACATAGAAATGAAAGGATTTAGGAAAAAGTGCATTTTTGTAAAAGTTTGGGGACTGAATTGATAGATTTAAATAATCTGAAAGTTCAATATTTCTACACAAAACAGTAGGTTTCAAAATTTGGGGTTAAATGCCACCGATTTCGTTCAAAACGGATGAAAAATGAACATTTTATGTGCATTTGAAGTTCTAGGGGCATCTTTGCAATTTCTGAAATATTTGTGACTTTTTCGTAAATAAAAAAAGTGCATTTTCGTAAATATTAAAAGTGCATTTACCAGCTGGAAATATATTTGACTTGGGCCAAGAATGAAATTCTGAAAAATAAGGTTTTGACCCCAAGATACAAATTTATCTACAAAACACAACTCATAACTTTATACCTCAATATATTCAATCCCACAACTCATACCTCTACCACCTACTGGAAAAAGCTCCGGCAAGGTGGTCCACCAAAAAAACAGGCGGCGCACCGACGGAGAGTCGCCGGAAAATGGGAGAGAGAGAGTATGAAAGTGAGAAGGAAAATAAAATAGATCTAAAAGTTTTCGAACACTTTGACTGGATATAACTGGAGTTTTATAACTTCGATTTAGGAAATAAAATATGTTCTGGAAAGCTTATGAAAACAGCTTTCAAACAAGACCAAAAACACAAAAATCGGACTTTTGTATGAAAAGTTATGGCCTAAGGAACATGTTCCGACTATAAGGGTTTTAACCCATCTTTGACCAGCCATAACTGGAGATCTAAAACCCTGATCGAGAATAGGAAAAGTGTTCCAGAAAGCTGTCGACGAGAACTTTCCAATGGTACTAGCCGATCAATGATCGGACGTCGGCAAGTTAACCTGAACTTAGAAGAAAGTTGAAGTGTGTGTGGGTAAAGTGTGTGTGTGTGAAGTAAGATTTTTACCCTAATGTGAAGTGCTAAAAATATGCAGAAATTCTGAAGGTGACTATTTATAAGGTGCAAAATGCCTTAGGGTTTCCTTAGTGGACCATAATAATGGACCTTGTCCTAATATTAATGTTTGGACTCTTTCTTATATTATTTTAAGACCATTTCTTATTTCAAAGTCAATCCTTAATGTATAAATTGATTAGTCTTATACCATCCACCAAAATTCATCATACTACCATTAGAAAATAAATAATTTAATAGGTGAATAACATTTAATATTATGTAAATTTCACATAATTATGATAAATCACATAATTTCATATAAACAAATATAAGGGCTCAAATCATGAGATTTTTAGGTTCTTACAAAACGAGTGACCAATCATCATTGGCACTCACATCAGGTGAAAAACGATGAAATGAGTATCGATATGCAAGAAAAATCGAGCCAATTAGAAGTCGGAGTTGAAAAATATGCACAAAACAAACTCAAGGGTGAAACTCGGTCGAGTGTGCAGTCTCGGCCGAGCAAAATAATCAGAGAATGAAAATTGAAGGCCACGGTCGAGTGTGCAGTCTCAACCATGTAGAAACATTGGCCTGAAACTAGAACAATCAGGCCACGGCCGAGTCACCCTACTCTCCCATTTCTCGGGGGTTTTTACCCATTTTCTCCATTTTCGAGGGGTCTAAGTGCAAATTTCATCCAAGACTTCTTTGCAAACTATAAATAGAGTTCATTTGAGTTTTAGAAGGGAGTTCTCTTCTTTTACAAGCCATCCTCACACACAATCACATAGTTGTAGGTGTTCTTCATATTTTAGTTTAATTTCTTCATTAGATTAGCTAGAATAGTGGTTTCTACTTCAATTCAAGTTACGATTATCGTCGGGCATTGTCTATTTCATCTATTTGTGGCTACAATTCCACGATCAAGGTGATATTTCTCTTATTTGCATTTCAATTTGGTAATTCCTTAAATTCTCCAATCTTTTATTATTTTGCTATGAGTTTGATGCTTATTTTTGTTGTAGCCATGAGATTCTCTTCCAGAACCATGTTCTAAGTTCTCATTGCCTTGGGTGTGGATGTTTTGATGGGTGTTTAGTGTAATTATGGATTAATTGCATGATTAGCTTAGGTTTTGGGTGTTTATGTTTCTACTGTTGTGTTGTAAATGATTCATTTGGTTAATCAACCCTATTAGCGAGCATGTTCGATTATGTTGATTACAACGAGGGTTGGGTTGCATGATTGGAGGTGTGAGTGTGAGTTTTGGTTAATTGAATAGAAGTTAAGTAGTAATTAGCTTAATCGGGAGAGGGTTAATTGCTAGACCGACAACTTTAGACACCAAACGAATAGAGGTCGTCTAGGAGATTGGTGAGGGGGCGTCTCATAAGCATTAGTAACGGTGTTGAAAGTGTTTATGAGACACTATTTTAGGAGTTTATGCTATTGATTAGATCCTATAATTGCTAATTAATACATGTGTTCACCTATGCCTTTCGAGGGGGTCTACACATAAGAGTGATAGCCTTTAGCTCATTAAATTATTCATGCAATTGGTTCGTTAGCTCATTAAATTATCCACAAAACGGAAACACCCGAGGCAATACTTTTCTCTTGCACTTTCACAAGAAAGTTAGATAGCTTGTCATTTCATTTGTTTTGTTATTGTTATTTTAGTATATCTAGTTTAATACTTTCGTTTAAATTCCGAAAAATTCACAAACAACACGTGTCATTACTACAATAGCATGATAACTCATAACTCTAGGGATTCACTTTCACTCAATTAGGTTCTTGGAACGAAAAAAAAAAAACTACTTGGTCGTACTTGCGTACTGCAATTGAACCCATACGCTTGTGGGGATAGTATTGTTGTGCTAAAAAAGTGTAAAATACGGAACAAGTCAGTCACTAAGTGGTGACTCGAATTTAGAGTGTTCAAGCCTCAAGGGCTACATTACGAATTTGGGGCATTACATCGTCCCATATAATCAACCTCGTCTTTAGTATAAGTTCTGACAAATTAGTATCAGACATTTTGTTGCAGGTGGATAACTCAATGATATTTATTAGAATGTCAAACCTCGAATATTATGTCGTACGACTTCCAGGGAAATCTTAATAGTATATTTTATGCGCCATAAATATTAATCTTTAAATCTTAAATAATTCAAATCTTAATATTTTAATCTATAAATTTTAAATAATCCAAATCTTTTTTTTTTTTTATGCGCGATCACTCTTCTCTTCCTCAATTTTTTCCATTTCAATTCTTATTCAACCTTTTCAATTATATTGTGTGAAAAAAAAAATCTCACAAATACTTCTCATACTTATACTAATCAAACTTAGTTTGCTTCATATTAATTGATCACAGTTTTTTATATTATACTTCCTCCGTTCCCACTTAACTTTCATACTTATTGTTCATTCCCTTTTTAAAAAATATTATAATAAATAGAATTTTGAGATATAATTTTATAAAAAAATAAATAAGTGAGTTGACTTGTGTGTATGTATGTACCATAAAAATAATGACATTAAGGGGGTGTATTCAATTGAGATTCTGTTGGATATTTTTGGACTTTTTAAAATCTGGGGGTATTCAATCCGGATTTTTAAAAGTCTTTCAAAATTTTGAGGTATTCAATACAGATTTTAAAAAGTCTTTAGAAATCTTCAGGTATTCAACAATCTATGGATTTTAATACTCTATGGATTTCGTTGGATTCTCTTTCAAAAATATAAATAAATTTCACTATTCAAAATCTCTTCTAAAGAGTAGAGATTTCAACGGATTCTCTGGGAAGAAAAAAAAAACTTTGTTAACTATGTTCTTCGATAAGCATCACAGATTCTTCACCGTCATTATTATCGTGAAAAAGATTACATCTCTATATTTTAAAATTATGTTCTTTCTTTAAAAAATATAGTATATCGGAAACCATTAGGTTAGCAATAATATTTAATCGACGTCAATTCCCATTACGTTGTGACGTTGTGTTCGATATCATCTAAAAGATTTTGGTGGTCAAGGTCGTCACTCCAGAAATGATTTTGGTGGTCAAGGTCGTCATCCCAGAAAGGCAATTATTCAATTGAATTTTTGGTATTTTCAAATTGCAATTCACAAGTTCCTATTTCAAACACAAGTGTGCTGGATTACATAACTTTTTTCGGAAAGAATGTATGAATTTCCAGTCGAATATAAAGAAGATCAAGATTCACCACATCGTGAAAAATGAGGCCGAGTATAACCGTGATGAAAATGAAGATGAGAATAATAATGATGAATAATAATTTTTTTTAACTGGGTTTTAGAGGCGTAGTTTATGAAAATCCATGTAAATCAATAAAAGAATGTGTATTTCAAAATCCTGTCAAATCTATAAAAATCCATATAAATCAATAAAAAAGTCAGTCAAACTCTACATAAAGTCTATGAATTTTCTAAATCCACTGACTTTTTAAAGTCCAAAAAAATCCAACAGAATCTCAGTTGAATACACCCCCTAAATATAATATTTTAGATATTATATGGATAGAGTTTCTAAAGGATCGAAAAAGTAGGTGTGAAAATTTTTTTTGGGAGAGAGGGTATCAATTTGCATAAAATTTAAATTAGAAAAAATCAATTTTTCTTAAATTTTGAGATATTAAAAATAAAATTTAAAGTATAAAATCATTTTCTTTTAAAATTAACTTAATTAAATTTTTTTAATTTATTGCTCGAAAATCACATATAAATGAAGTTGTATTTCTTTGCACACAATATATTAAAAAAAACTTATAAAATTTAATAACACACGTATAAGTAATTTCATAAATAAAATGATACACTATTTTCATCTCATAATACGTTAAAATGAAACATTTAGAATTATGAAGTCAAACATTAAAAAAATCACACTACAATCAAAACTTAACAAATATGGTCCAAATTGAAATTCAATGCCAGATTACTCTTTCTCCTTCTTCATCAACCTTTCTATTATAATTAAGTGGTAAGTTCTACACATTCTAAGTCTTGTTTGTCATGCAAATTGAGGAAGAAGTCGTGTGCTGAAATAAAGAGAAAAGTATTACAAATTATTAAAAATGATTAAACTATGAAATATTAAAACAATCCATAAATGAAATACTAAAAAATATAATCAATTTTTTTTTTTTAATTTGATACCATAAAATATAAGCCAAAAAAAAAAAAATTGATACCTTTTGTAACAACCCAAAATTTCAATTTCTATAAAATGCATAAAATATTAATTTGAATATATTTATTGAAAATATTATTTTCTGTGGTGTGAGGTTTCAACTAAAATATTAATTATAGTATATAAGATATTAATTATATAGATTAAATAAGAATACGTTGATTTTGGTATAACCTTTCTCCGCAAGTTCCTCATTATGTGGGCCCATATCCCACAATTTTAGCAACTAAGGGCGTGTTTTGAAACTCTACAAACTGCTTCCAGAATCACTTTTTTTCAAAAGCTTGTGAGAGGGAGCTTTAAAAATAAGTGATTCTAGAAGCAGTTTGTAGAGTTTCAAAACACGCCCTAAGTCTACTCCTCTCAATCAAATTACACTCGATCATTTTCTCAAGAAAACACCAGAAAAATATTCCACTCTCACAATATTCAAAACAGATTAGTTCCTGCATCTTCATCATATTGACGCACATTTGATCGAGCAGCCGGGTTGCTGGAACAAAACTGCCTTTTCTCTTGAAACACTTTATACGTAAATTTCTTCTCCCTTTTTTTTAAATATTTTACTCTCATGTTTGCTATGATTTCAGATAATGTTTGACGTGATATTTCTTATTTCCTATTTCCCTCATTGATTTAGGAATATTAGTCTATTGTATTTTAAGGTCATGCCATATACCTAATTTTCTTGGAAGATTTCTATTTATTCCAGAATTTCAATTGTTATGTTGTTAATCTTTTGTCCCTCCCTCCTATATATATTAATGTCAAATTATTATTTTAAAAGCCCAACTCACTGTTTATTAATGTCTTTGGAACAAAACCTTATTTTTATCCTCTTAAGCCAAAAGACGTCAGCCTCTTCTTGTGGGTATTAGAGATTAAATTTCCTATTAATATTATTATTATTGTTATTATTATTATTATAATAATATAATTTCATTAAGAAGTCGAGATTTTTGAGTTTGCAGTGTAAAGATTCTTATATATTATTGTATATATATTAATTATATCAGATTTTGTGTTAATTTACGTATAGTTCTAAAACTCGACACTTAATTATTTTTAGGTTGTAAAGGACCTGCTCCGTATAACACTTTATCTCACTACTGGTGCAATCAAGGTTAAGGTGTGGTTTACTTGTCTCTATTAAATGTTGTGTATGAATGAAGTGATTATCTGTTGCATACATGACATGAGAAATACATGATGATATTACGTGATAAGAAGTGCACAAGAATGAAAAGAACTTGGGACTGAAAATAGGTCTTTGAGGGGGACCGGATTTAAAAGAGATCCTTGGGAAAACCGTGAAACAAAGTTATTAACAAGTATGAAGAAAAGTGCATATATGACATTATATGAAGTACATGTTTACATGCCGTTATTCATTTTATTTGTACATTTGTGTTTAATATTGTCAAGTGACTTCATTGAGCTTGTGGTTTGCTCATACCATACAATTAACACTTTCAGGTTGATGAGTCGATGGCGGGAAAAGGCGATGGATGCCATTTAAGTTCGTTACATTTTATTTAAAGAATTTGATGAACTAGTTTATTTAAATCTCAAGTATTTCAATGGTGAGACATATTATGAGATGATCAAATTTGGTACAATTTATATTTGAAGTTATAATTTATTCTTAGACATTATATATTTTCTAAGCTTCCGCTGATTTTTATTTAAAATCTATTGCTAAATAAATTTGTATGTCCACATTCTTATATTAAAATATTAGCTCACGTTCTTTAATTTTATATTGATTGTTATTTTCGTGAAAATTGCTTTTATGAAAAATGGGGCTAATTTGATATTGATTGTTATTTTCGTGAAAATTGCTTTTATGAAAAATGGGGCGTGACACCTTTCCTTCTGATGTGGGAGGATGAGCGTCTTCAATTTTGTTAATGGTGGGAGAATGGGCGTCTTCAATAATGGTGGGAGCATCAACTGAAAATTCGGAAATTATAAGTTATATTAAACTAATAGCAAAATAAATAAATTATAAGCTTAAAATATAAGTTACATTAAACTAGCTAAAATCACAAATATATAAGTTATATTAAACAATAATTATTTTACAACCATGTATACAATATAATTATTCACCAAATTAAACGTTGAAATACTAATTCGAAATATAAATTTCTTTTCGATTAAGTTTTCTAGTTTGGATGGAAATTCATCACCTAAACTCTTCTACAATTAAAAAATAAAAAATACTATAAAATATATCAAAACAATAAAAAATATTGTTATTTTGTTAGTTTGAAAATAACAAAAATATATATTTATATATTTAAAAGGCATCACAAATTACCTCCTCGTTATCATGGAGAATTTTCAAAGCTATTTTTCCAATCAACTACATCTTGATCAAACAAAACAAAAGATGTAGACCCCGTATCATCACCACACGAATTTTAATCTTGAACCTAAACATTGGTAAAGTCTAGTATGCACTCGAGTGCATGTTGTGCTCCCTAGTCCATGTTGCACTTTTCAGTTTTACTGACTTACACTTTTTGGTAAATGGTGTTGCACTTTTCAATTATTACTAAAAGTATTATTATACAGTTTAATAATTGAAAAGTGCAACACCATTTACCAAAAAGTGTAAGTCAGTAAAACTGAAAAGTACAATATGGACTAGGGTGCACAACATGCACTCGAGTCCATAGCAGACCAACCCCCTAAACATTTATTTTGACAAAATATTGCAGTTCCACTTCCCTTCCACACCGGGGCGGACCTAGACACACCCTTGGGTGGCCATGCCCCCCTCAAGTTTTTTTTTAAAACTATTATATTTAATATTAATTAATTATTAAATTAATAAGTTTATTGTTAGCTTATTTTCTAATTATTAGTTGGGCTATAGATTAGTTTGCTCTCGACAATTTAAGTTACAGTCATTAATTAGTCCAAATATTAATATTAAATATATCTCCACAATTTAATTTAAGTTATGGCCATTAATTAGTCCAAATATTAATATTAAAATATATTTTATTATACATATTTCAATTGACAAATTCTTGTATATAATTGGTGTATACCATGCAATCAACCAAGTTAAAATTGTGGTTCAATTACACCATACCAGAAATACACACACAATTTCTTATCAAATTTTTTATTTTTTTTATTCACCATTCATTATTTTTTTTTTCATTTTCAGTTCAAATGATTATAGATTATAGGCTTTGAGAGATTTATGTATTTTAATATACTAGTTTATGGCCAGTGCGATGCACGGGTCTGCTATAATTTTATTTTTAAAATTTATAGAATTATCGTCATTTTTTTTCTTTTTATTGCTTAATATGGATTAATTTTTTTAAAAAAATCATCCTATTATTATAGTTTCTGAGATTTCTGCTAGCTTTTAAAAGAATAGTATTTTCTATGTTTCTGAATCAGAATTTGACTGAATAGATAGAGTTAAGCTTCGAGAAATATTTCCAGAAGCTAATTTTTTTTTAAATGGGTAATTTTCTAATAGTTCCACACAATTAAGTAATTTGCTTAATATAGACTAATTTTAAATAATGGGTAAGTTGTTAAAAATATATATATTTATTCCACCGAATACGTTTTTTGAAACAATATAAATCAAATTTTATTAAATCTTTAACCACAATACCAAAGGGTCTGACAACCTTCCTGGCATTCGATCCCTTCAATATTAATCTTGCTTCTTAATAGCCTTTGCTCTCTAATAATGAAGTGTTCGCAAAAAAAAAAAAAAAAGGACTTAACATAACATTGTCATTATAGAGCAGTTTAATCCACATAATGTAACTCACGTAATTTAAATTGAATAAAATACCTGAAAACAGAATCAGTTGAACGAATTCAATTTCCTTGATACTAAACAATATGTCCTGCATTCTAAAATTGGCACAGTGGGCATGGTAGAGAGATCTTTGGTGTTCTGCATCATTACAGAATATACATCCCACTTTGGAGTGAGACTTCTTAGGATTTTGAGTGCCACCTCTCTCTTGGAGTAAACCTTGCCCAATGAGTTTATCTCATTCATTATATCTGTGAATCTACCAGCAAACTTATCAATGGACTCATTTGATTCCATTGTGAATTGTTCATATTTCTGCACAACCACTTGGAGCTTGTTCTCCTTGATTTTATCAGTACCCTCACACATTTCTGCAAGAGTATCCCATATTTCTTTGGCTATTGTGCAGTGGTAGACTCTCCCCATTACAACATCTGGAATGGTCTGATAGAGAGTGTTCACGGTCAAATAATTGAGATTGTGCCTCCTTCTCTCTTCAACAGTGAAGTCATCTTCATCTTTAGGGAATTCTTGTCTGGGATCAACTTTTTGAGCAGCTGTCACCTTAGGATTTGGCTTTGTGAATGTGAATGGTCCCTTTGTGATGACTCTCAACATCTCATCATGAAGACAGACAAGATGAGCTCTCATCCTGATCTTCCAAAAATCATAGTTCTCAATTGAGAACATTGGTAGCTTGTGATGAGATATATGGTTGACTGGGTTTGGAGCCATGTTGTTGATGGTCTCCACAACATCTCCAGGCACTGCATTGTTAGGAGCCATATTTCTAGATATATGTAATTAAGCACAAAGTATGAATGAAAGTTTTTCAGAAAGATCAGTTCAGTGACCACACTAAAATTTGGTTTTGAAAATCAAAATGGATTTTCAGAAGCAGTGGTCTTTGAACCCCTGCTCTGATACCACTTGTTGGTTCTGAAAGGAGTATGACACAAGTGTATGGGGGAATGCACTTGTGTATGCAAATTCTTTTCTTTTAAACAAACAGGCTATTAGGAGAGTTGTCTGTACAACTTCTCTGAGTATGTATAACTTTGTTCAGATAATTAAACTACTGAGAACTTTGAAGTAATCAGTTGAATAACTATCTAAGTAAGTTATAAGTGAGGAATTATAGTTGGCCCTTTATATTTAAACTCATTTTAATTCTGAAAACTTTTTTAACACTTAAACAGTTATCAGAGGACTTGTCCCAAATCTATTTTGCACAGTTTGTGAAGTATATCTTTTGAAGATCAGATTGTGTGCAGTGTATGAATGTGTTACTTTTATGAAATGACTTGAAAGTAAATAACACAAAGGTTTATAGTGGTTCAGAGACTCAAGCTCCTACATCCACTTCCCTGATTTAACAGGATAATTCATTCACTTGGAATTAACTTGTTTTATAGTGCCAAGGTGCACTAATCAACCACACTACTCCTTAGTGCCTTGATCCCTAGGAATTCTGAGTCCTAGTACTCACTCAACTCTTGAACTAAACTATTCTTCTCTTGACAGTTCTAGTTCTTACACTTCTACAACAACTCTTCTAGCTTTCCTTGAAAGGTTTAGGGGTTGAGGTTGGTTACAACTAGGGTGAGATATTCTTTACAATGAAGAACTGTATAAGGATAGGATATCTCTCTAAGCTTGATTGATATACAATGAGTTTCAACTTAGGTGTGAACTGGAAGTGTTTGGAAACTAAAGAATGATGTATTCTATGAAAGCTTGAAGGCTTGTATGCTTGTAGTTTCCTTGACTAGTTGGATGCCTTGAATGGTTTTTAAACTCCAGTATTTATAGAGCAAAGTGAGGATATGTCCGTTGGAGAGACATCCTCAAATTGTCTATTTTCATCTTCCTTGAACTTAGCATCTTGAGGACAGATTTCTTGAAAGTGACATGTCTTCAATTTGGGAAGTAAACGGCTTAGAGCTTCTTGTCTTGACTTATCTGCACTCTTCCCAATGTCTGACTTGTAGATTCAGCAATCAAACTGTAGACATTCATCCTAATCATTGATCCATTATTAAGGATAACATTCCTTATCATCAGGACTGATCTATGCTCAAGTTTATCTCATCAGCTGACTTGGCTTATCAGCAGTGTTGGCTAGCTTCTTCAGTTGAGTTGGCTTCTCATCTTCACTGATCAATCTTAAGAATACTTTTGAGTTCATATCTTCAATATCAGTGAAGTTGACCTCATCAGCACAATTGTCTCTTGACTTAGACTTATTTTTGAACACTTCTGATTTTGTGTGCTGATCAACTCTGTTGAGCATCTCTTCTGATTCTACTAGAGTTCTTATCAGTAGGTTTGGTCCAATTGATGTGATCTTCTAACATTGGCCATTCAGAGAGGTTGTCTCTTCTAATCCTACTCTGCTGATTCTGTTATCAACACAGTTGAACTCTTCTGATCCTGAGCCTTTAGGAACTTGATTCTTGTGATCTTCTAAGCTTGTGTTCCCCCTCAACTTGTGCATATACACATCTTGCATATACACATCTATAAGCTGTCTAACATGTCAGCTGTTCAACTAGCCTGATCTATATGTTCCAATATTCCTGAAACATACTTAGTAAAATTTGACTTATTTTACATGATATGTCTTAAGGGGTTTTGGTATCTTAATCAAAATCTCATTTTATTCCCAATAGTGTTGTTTGTTGTAGGCAACTAGTTAAAACAAACCAATTTATGCAGCACCGAGTATAGGCTGGTCAACTTAGAGGCTAAAATCTTTTGTCTCCACTTAGTGATTACTCCCCCTGTCAGTATACTTATCATGACATCATGATCAGTGACCACAAGATCCTCCATCATCTTTGTTTTAAGCATGATATTAATCATTCTAGGAGTAATCAAAAGCCTATTTCCTCTAAACCAAATTTGACCATATCTAGTTGAGTTAGGATCCCTAGCATGTTCAATCACATTTGCATAAAATTCATAAATCCAATCAATAATGTAAGGGCAGGCAAATTGCAGAGCATTTACCTTTCCTTAAACCAATCTATCAGGTTCATTTCCTCAAAATCAGGCACTTTAATCAGTCTTTCACTCAATATTTGTCTATTTCTAATGGTTCTATACTGGATGCTAGTATTGTCATGGTAATCTTCATCAGAATCACTGTTCCTATCATCAGAAGAGAATAATACCTAATTTTCATCTTCTTCAGTTGAGCTGGATGATGATTCAGGATTAGAAGGCTCGGGTGTTGC
Source organism: Galeopsis tetrahit (assembly GCA_963675135.1). Classification (NCBI taxonomy): domain Eukaryota; kingdom Viridiplantae; phylum Streptophyta; class Magnoliopsida; order Lamiales; family Lamiaceae; genus Galeopsis; species Galeopsis tetrahit. Next base: position 54,826,946 of record OY776125.1, read on the forward strand.
CATCGGAGAGGCAATACTAGCGGTCTCTCGAAGCCTTTTTGATCTCCTGGTTCGAACTTGTGGAGTATGATAACTTTCCTCTTCAAGATCTTCAGCCACTTCATCCACATCAGCTTCATTGACCTCCTCTTGGATCGGGACCTGCTCAGGCTCTGTTTTTCCTTCTAGCTCAAAATCAGAAACTGCAATGGGCTTAGAAGCATTGCCATCAGTTCTTGGCTTCTTCCCCTTTCCAGAATAGTCCACAATCTTGCCAAGATTCCTATGGGACTTCCTCTTCCCACCAAGCCATTTCCTTGCAGCAGGTACATTAACCTTCTTTTTTCCCCTTTTCTCCCTGTGCAATCTTTCGAATTTTGCAACAAGCACTTCCTCATCTAAAGAGTCCATCATGTCTTGCATGTCCACATCTTCAGTAGGTGGAGCATCACCCTTGAACATCGCATTATCCAAGGTTTCTCCCTCAAGCACAATAACAGGGTGCACTGTTTTGCGACTTAGGGTTTCATAGGCCTCCTTCAATATGTTAAATGGAGTGCCCAATCGGAAATGGAGGGTAACTGGAGAGCTTTCAAGAGTGGGGGCTTCAGATGATGGCTCATTTTGAGGGTTAGAGGAGAGTTTAGAGGCAGAGGCATCGACATTGGAATTCGTGATTTCAGTGCGGATGCCAAATGGGTTGTAGGAGACGATTTGGAGAGGAGATATTTGAGAAGGAGCTTGAACATCTTCGTATGGAACATCAATGGTTCCAACAGTGAAGGAGGGTGAGTTTGGAGAGTGGTTCTTGCTTGAGGTGTTGGATGATGCAATTTCTGCGAGTAGATTGAGAGGGTTTGGAGATGATTTGCTAGAGTTTGAAGGTGTAGCAGCTTCTTGTGTGTGTGTTGACATATTAGTACCTATACACACAAAACAATGCAAGAATTAGGCATCAAGACAACCTTTCGAATTCTGTAGGTAAAGCAATTTGAATTTTTGGCCCTTAAGTGATGTGACATCCTGCAATAATGCTCAAGTGTTATAATTAATTCAAAATCAAAATTACGTTGCTTAATTGAATTAACAAAACTCTTAATTTATTTTCCAACACTTCCATGGAGACTCATTTTATAGGAAAAATTGAAAAAAGAGAGGAAGAGGTTCACGATCCTGGGAGTTGGAGAGTGAAGTAGTGGGATCAAATTCCCCACTAATAGATCGTGTAGAGCTGGGTAAAATAATTTCTGAAAAAATAAAAAAATAATCACGGAATATATATAATAACTGAAAATAAATTAAAGTAAGACTTAGTCAAGTTATTTATTTCAGAGAATAACGTTAATAATTATAAAAAATAACAAATTCCTAGATAATAGAGATTTAAATCTGAGTGTACAAGTGTTTCGAATATTGTTGGCATTCTATACACCTCAACACAGTTTTTTCATGATTTTACATCATATGTGTTGCTCTATTTTCTTTTATTTATATCACACTTCACATTGATCCATCTTTCGAAAAGAGTGCATCGTAGCAGCGAACTCTGTGCCCCATAGTTACTCAATGGATTTGTGAATATATTGATGCAATTTATATCACCTTTTGAAAAGAGATCATCGTAGTAGTGAGCTCCGTGTCCCATAGTTACTCAGTGATTTATAAGGCATCTAAGATGTGACTTTCTTTTTCAGCATTTGAGAGGTGTATATGCATTTTTAGTATTTTTCACAAGTCACTCAGTATCCAAACACAATCACAAGGAATTACATTAATTCAATAGTTACGAAAATTATAGCAAGAAAATAAATAAGAGACATATCTTAGTGTTGTCTCAAATGCTACCACATTTGATACAACACCCTTGATCATATTTTCAGATATTACACAAACCGAGAGATTTTCGAAGGGATGAAAACCTCTTGTCATCAAGAGCTTTGGTGAAAATATCAGCCAATTGTTTTTCAGTACAAACATACTCCAACTTAACAACTTACTTTTCAACAAGATCTCTAATGAAGTGATGTCTAATACTTATATGCTTTGTCAATGAATGTTGCACTGGATTTTTAGAAATATTTATAGCACTTATATTATCACAGTACACAGTCAATACATCACTAGGTAGGCCATAATCATGAAACATTTTTTGCAACCATAATAATTGAGTACAGCAACTCCCTGCTACAATGTATTCTGATTCATCTATAGATTGAGACACACAATTTTGCTTTCTGTTGTGCCAAGAGATCAAGTTATTTCCCATATAAAAGCAACCACCACTTGTGCTTTTTCTGTCATCACAATCACCTGCCCAATCTGCATCACTATACCCAATCAAGGTACAGTTTATATCTTTGCTATACCAAATGCCTAGATCACATGTTCCTGCAACATACTTAATGATTTTTTTGACAACATTCATATGTGATTCTTTAGAGTTAGATTGGTATCTAGCACATAAACATACACTGAACATAATATCAGGTCTACTAGAGTTCAAATAAAGGAGACTGCATATCATTGATCTGCATAATGTTGGGTCAACATTTTGGCCAACATAATCTTTACTCAGTTTCTGAGTTGATCCCATAGGTGTCTTCATGTGTTTATCATTCTCTAAACCAAACATTTTTACAAGATTTCTAGCATACTTACTTTGTGAAATGAAAATACCATATTTTTGCTGTTTAATTTGCAGTCCTAAGAAGTAGTTTAAATCACCAACCATGGACATTTCAAAAGTAGATGTCATTTCATTCACAAAAAGTTTGAGCATATTATCACATGTAGAACCAAATACTATATCATCAACATAGATTTGAGCAATCATAATAACACTTTTCTCATGTTTAATAAACAGTGTTCTGTCTACTTCTCCTCTTACAAAACCAAACTCAATCAAGAAATCAGTTAGTCTTTCATACCATGCTCTAGGTGCTTGTTTTAAGTCATATAGAGCTTTTTTCAGTTTAAAAACATGATCAGGAAACTCAGGGTTTTCAAAATCTTTAGGTTGTTCAACATAAGCTTCTTCCATGAGAATAACATTTAAGAAAGCAGCTTTAACGTCCATCTGGTGCAGTTTTATATCAATGTAGCATGCAATGACAAGTAAAAGCATTATGGATTCTATTCTTGCAACAAGAGCAAATGTTTCATCAAAGTCTACACCTTCTACTTGTGTATAACCTTGAACAACTAATCTAGCTTTGTTTCTAATAATGTTTCCCATCTCATCAGTTTTGTTTTTAAAGATCCATTTAGTTCCTATGACATTTATATGATTTGGTCTAGGAACTAATGTCCAAACATCATTCTTAACAAACTGGTTTAATTCTTCATGCATGGCTTCAACCCAATTTTCATCATCTAATGCTTCTTTAACAGTTTTAGGTTCAATCATAGAATGATAACATTCATGATTTACCTTACTACACATAGATGGCATACATATAGATCTAACCACATCCTTTGAGTTCATACACATCCTTCTTCTGGTTTGAACACCTGTGGATTGTTCACCAATGATTTGATCATGTGGATGATACTTCTGAATCCTTATAGAAGGTGTTTTCTGGAGATTATACAGATTATCAGGATCTGTATTATCAGATGATTCTTCTGGTGTGTCATCATTCTTCTCAACATTCTAAACCTGTTCAACTTTTTCAGTATTGATTGGAACATCAATCAAATCTGAAATGTCTTATCTTCAATGTTCTTTCTTGTAATGTTTGTATCATCATCAAATACAACATTACTGATTCTTGTACAATATCAGTCCTAAAGTTGTAGATTTTTTAAGCTTTGTTAAGTTACCAAGGAAGAACCCGTTGTCACTCTTTGAATCAAACTTGTGTAGATGATCCCTGTCATTCAAGATGTAACAAACACATCAAAAAACATGAAATTTTTTAAGGATAGACTTTATATTGTTTAGAATTTCATAGGGAGTTCTAGTAGAATCTGTTCCAATGTAGACTCTATTAGTAATATGACAAACAGTGTTTAAAGCTTCAGCCCAAAACCTTTTAGATAGATTCTTAGAGCATAACATGACTCTAGCCATTTCTTGAAGAGTTCTATTTTTCCTTTCTGCTATGCCATTTTGTTGAGGAGTTTTAGGTGATGAAAACTCTTGTATTATCCCTTTTGATTCACAAAATTCAGTAAAAGAACTGTTTTCAAATTCTCTTCCATGATTAGACCTGATTCTACATACTTTAAAGTTAAAAACATTCTTGAATCTTTTGTACAGAATTTTAAAAATGGAGAAAGTTTCAGATTTATCTTTTAAGAATTCAATCCATGTGAATCTAGAGTAGTCATCAACCACAACTAACAAATATCTTTTACCTCCAATACTTTCTGTTTCCATAGGACCCATAAGATCCATGTGAAGCAATTCAAAGCAGTGTTTAGTTGAGCAATGTCCCAACATTTTGTGAGACACTTTTATATTAATCTGAGTCTTAGCAGAAACACTAGGATTGTAATTCACTTCAACTTTTACAAATACAGTAGGTTTCTTATGTTTAGAACTTTTGGAATTTTTCCCTTGGTAGCCAATACCTGTTCTTCTTGAGTTGTTAGTCATAAGAGAGTCTTCCAGTTTCATCTTTCCTTCAGAAAATCTTTTAAAGCTTAGTGAGGCTTCCTTCAACCTATCTTCAAGTTTAGATATTTCAATATTTTTCTTGTTAGAATACCTTCAAGCTTGGTAATAGATTCTCTTAAGTCAGAGTTTTCAAAGTTCAGAGACTTAATTATGTGATTAAGTTTCTCAGTTTCAGAAGATATTTAAAAAACTTTTTCATTTGTTAAAGGATTTTCATAAGAGTATTTCTTAAAATCAAGAATAGACACTTCTAGTCTTTCTTTGAGTTTATAAATTTATTTATCCTTCTTTGTTAAAAGACTTTCCAGTTTAAAAACGGTGTTAGATAAGTCTTGAATATTAGCATCTCTTCTGGATAAACATGTTTTACTTGATGTATTTGTTTTTGTAACAGAACTTGTGAAACAGTTAAATTCTGGAGCATTATTACTCAGTGATTTTCCAAATGATGGCTTATTTGTCCTCACATCGTAATAATCATCCAGATCATCATCAAAAGTATCATCATATTCAATTCTTGCAGAGAAAGCTTTTTCATAATCTTTTTCAGGATCATGTTCAACATCAGACTCATCACTTAAAGTAGCACTGAAATTAAGTTTCTTTTTTAGTGTGGTGTTGGCACATTCATTAGCATAATGACCATATCCAGAACATGCATCACAATTAACATTCTTCATATATTCTTGATCGGATCTGAACTTGTTACCTCTTTCCAATTGTCTAGAAGGATTGAAAGTATTCTTCCTAACAGGCAATTGTTGGGTGTTATTAATTTGAACCTTAGGTTGAATATTATCCTTAAACTTATTGTTCTTGTTTTTCAAGAAAGTTTTAAACTGTTTAGTAATAAAAGCCATGTAATCAGGATTGTTGAAATATTCCTCAATTTCATCTTCATCAGATTCGATTTCAGTAACATAAGGAGACTTTCCAGAACCTGATGAGGTAGATAATGAGGCATCACCTTTGAAAATAAGCACTTTATTATCATTATCAGTCTTTTAAAAAATATTCATTTCATAAGTTTTCAAAATACCGATCAACTCATTTTGACTTAACACATCAGTATCATTAGCTTCTTTTATAGCACATATTTTAGGTTCAAAACGTTTATGAACTGATCTAAGAATTTTATGTACTAACCTTGTATTGGATATTGGATCTCCAAGAGAATGAGATTCATTTGAAATCTCAGTCAGGCTTTCATTGTAAAATGAAATGGTTTCATCTTCTTTCATCCTCAAATTCTCGAACTTGGTTCCAAGCATACGAAGTATGGTTCTTCGTACACTATCCGGTCCTTCACAATGCTCTTGCAGCCGATCCCATGCATCCTTCGAAGATATGCAGTTTGAGATGATCTTGAACATTGAGGCATCAGTTGAGGTGAAGATTGCATTCGACGCCTTTGGATTGTAACTGGCAGCTGTGATTTCATCATTTGTCCAATCGAGCTCTCTCTTGATCCGAGCTTCACTGTCTTCATCCACCGTGGTTCTTGGTTGAGTCCAACCAGTAAGAACACTCCTCCAGGCTCGTTCATCAATGGATTTCATGTACATTCTCATCTTTGGTTTACTCTAAGCAGAATCTCTACTTAGTGTATCAAGTAGTTGGCTCTGATACCAACTGAAAGGGTGTGTGCGTGCGAAATCAGAGATGTTGTCTGTTGTGTTGGCACTGTCTACACAATACTATGTAACGGAAATTAAATTGCACTTTGAAAAATGAAAGTATTCAAAAATTGCGTAGATTATAAAATAATCTACGTTGTTCACTATATAAAAATATGTGAAATGGATTACAACCTCTTAGAGGTGTACAATAACACTTCAAAGAGTGTAAGTAAATTATTAGATCTTACGAAACTATTTCCCTCATAGATCTATGCATATAACCTAGTAAATAAGACCATGATCAACATACTACTATTCGGGTTTACAATAGTATGAAGAACTACAAGAAGAAACAAGTATTTTCCTAACTGGAAGCGTATATAGCGTTCTATAGACTAGTAATCAAAGATAGATTTTCTTCTTGTGTATCTTGTGTTGAGGCATCTACGATATTTATATGCATGAGGTATGAACTGTTAAGGTTATACTGGCAAGTATGTTTTTAGTGCTACTTATGTATACAAACTGATTCTTGCACTTATAAATGAGAATAATATTTTTATCACTGGTTGCTTTAAATATAATGAATGTTAATTATTTATTGCATAAACGTTGAGATGTATTTTACATTGTAGACAATGTGGTGTGTAGAAGATCACAGAAGATCACTTTGTCAGTTCCTTGTATATAAGTACAATTGATTCACAACTTAGATGGAATTGAACAATCCATTGGTAGAAGTTGAGGTGTAAGGCTTGGATTGGTTTATCTTGACCAAGAGATTACACTAGTGCATTATGATGTGCTGAATAGGACCTACAGAGAGGTAATTCTTCTAGACTGACTTAAGGAATGAAGAATTAGACCTCAGTGGTTGTTGATTTCTTAATCTCTGTCACTTAAATGGGATTGTCTGTAGTTAAGAAGTATTGCTTTGATTTATTATGGGTAAAGAATCAATTTGATTCAATACTTTGTATTTTGGGCAATATTATTAATTACAGGACAGATTGCCAAAATTAATACAGAGAATCGTGTCTTGGAGTATCAAGTTGATTATGTCCCCTTGGTGGGCTCAGAAGGTTTATCATATCAAATCTGATCAGTGGAATTTATTTCCGGTATGATAATAATGTTGAGCTGTCCTTACTCCGAGAAATAAAAGATATTAATTAATTAAAGCATTCAGTAGCTTAAATTAATTGATGGACATTGAATCTTAAACACGGGAAATAATAACCGGGAGCCATATTTCGTAATATGGGTTAGGATGGATAGTGCAATATTAATTCTATAGTGGAATGAATTAATATTAATGGGCTGAAAAAATGTTGTGGCTCAATATTGATTTTTGGGCCCATTGGGAGGTCCAATCCTAATTCTCCTAAAGGCCCCTCAAGTAGCCCAATAAAAGTCTATTAATTAAGGTAATTAAAAGATAAGGATTAATTTTGTTGCAAGAAATTAGAGAGAGATATTTATGGAAAAAGATATATGGAAATAAGAAATTATTTCTATATTATTCCAAGATAAATTGACCGGTCAATTTCTCTTTCTTGTAAGAGAAGAAACATAGATTCTCTCTTATAAAAGGAGAAGAAAAAAATTGGTACTCTTGAGACTAAGAAAAGAAAAAAAAAAGATCTGTAATTTTCGAAATTACAGTGTGTGCAACAAGAGAAAATTAATTATTCCTTGAGAGTTAATAGTTCGTGAGATCTCCTACCGGGTCAACGGACTAGGACTTAGGGAATACTTGAGAAGGCAATTGGGTTGAAGTTGTTACTCTTCTCAACGATATCTCTCCGATTTAAAGGTAAACACTTAATCCCTTAGTTCCGCATGTTTAGGGATTTAATTATTTTACCGTACATTCATTACATAAATTAGTTGATTTAATTTGTTTAAATTATGAAATTAGATTTATGATAATTCATATTTAAATTACGTCTCAAATAGATCCGGGTAATTTTAAAGGAGTCTCAAAGGATTCCCGAGAGTCTCAAAAGATCCATAGGGCATCTCAAAAGATTCCCGGGAGTCTCAAAGGATTCCTAGCGTGATGGTCCATAACCCACAAGTGCCAATAATTCCCCACAAAGGAGATGGGGAATGTGGTCCCATAATAATTTCCCACAAAGGAGTTGGGGACCACAAGAGTTGGGGACCACATTGTTGGGGGACTATTATTGGGTATTGGGATTGATTTCCCAACATGAACTGCCTTAAACTCCTATGATCATCACATCTGTGAGATCAAGCGGTTATGATTAACTTTTCTTCACATCTCCTTTAATGTATGACTTGTTATTTTATGTCCAATAACTTCTCACTCCCATACAGCTGTGTGACATGGTGTTGCCCACGTCTTCTAACTGTCCTGGGTACATTACTAGACAACAAGTGTAAGATTGGAGTAAGTGAGAAAAGGAAGGGCAAATTCTGATGTTGTCATAAGTGTTGGGAACATTAGTTATAACACCCGGTTGTTAGTGTTGGATCATTATACAAAATACTTATATCAACATCAACACAATTTTTTAAGACACAAAGGGCATTATAGGGTATTCAATGTCAAAAGTGACTTAAATTGTTTTAATTATAATTTGTGTCTTAAATTGTTTAATGGTCTTATAGACTGACTCTAAATGTATTTATTTCAATGAATTTTTCATTGGTCAGACCTACTTCAAAATTTGATAGTGTGTAACTTACGCCCTCACGTACAACATTCTCAAATTTTGTAATTAAGTATTTACGAACAGTTGCTTGTATTTTTGAACCCTGTTACATGTAAAACAAATATAGTCCAGCGTAAAAAAATGTATTATGAAAATTAGATAATATGACAAATGTACAAATTAAAGAAAAAAAAATACCTCTTCATCAATCAGAATAAGTTCGTAAAAAACTTTTTCTTTCTTCGAAAATTTACTCAGGCAACCTTCACGGTCCAGTTTTTCTTATCATTTATAGTTGAGATTGGAGAATAGATTGACAATTTTTTAGAAGGGAAATTACCACGTAAAAGAATGTGAGAAGAGAAAAAAATTATGTACTATCTAGAAGAAATTTAAAAGATAAATAAATTACTATTTTTGTACCATAGAGAGAGAGAACAAACCCAAGATAATGACATGAGACTATGAGAGTGGCTGAATATAAAAGAGAATGGGCTAGTCTTGTGTGAAATATTGCATACATGCATTCCATCCCAATTAGGCAAGTCAAAACCCTAAGCTCAAAAGTCAAATTAAGTCAATTTAAAAAAATTTGCGGGTCATAAGCCTGGATCTGAGTTGTCCAGAAAATTCGTGGGTTGCAAACATGTGATTTACTACATGACCAAAATATTGTTACTATAAGGCCAAAATATTACCACTACAAGGCAAAAAAAATTAATACTACATGTCAAAACATTCTCACAAATTCACCAAAAAATTAAGTCTTCAGAATATTTTTGAACATGTAGTAATACACTTTTGACCTTGTAGTGATAAAATTTTGGTCTTGTAGTAACATTGTTTTAGTCATGTAGTAGCCGAATAAGTCAAAATTATTTTAGTAATTTTGCCCAAAAAAAATAAGTGTCCAGAATATTTTTGGACTTGCAGTAATACACTTTTGATCTTGTAGTGACAAAATTTAGGTTTTGTAGTAATATAGTTTTGGTCATGTAGTAAGATAATATTTTAGAGTAAAAATAAATATTCTAATTAAGGTTGACCCGCGTTGACTCGCATTGACACACAAATTTTAACTTAATTTACCTTAATTAATCAATATTGTACATAAGTTTTTGCCAAAAAGAGAATTGAGATTTGATTTATTTGAACAAATTATGGAGTATTCAAAAAAAATTATTAGATAACACTAATCTTAATATTACTTAAATTTAAATTTAAAAAAATAACTTGATTGAGAAAGTCTCAAATATGCCGTACACACCAATACCGTTTTCACTTTTTTTTTTAACCATTTTCTTCTTCTCCCCCTTTCCTCCCTCTCCTTCTTTCTTCTCCTTTCTTCCCTGATTGTATTCATTTCGTCAATTCAAAATCGATCAAAAAATTAACTACAATCAAATACTACACTAGAAGGCGGAGGAGTTCAAGGTTGGCGCCGCCGACGGCTAGAAGCAGCCCGCCTCCAACCAATCTGAAATCTACTCCCATTAGGCTCAAAGGTTTTGCAGTCGAGAACTAATTTAAAATTGTTGGAAATTGAAACTAGCTCTTTGGTTTTTCAATTGAGTTGTCTAAATTTTGTTTTTCAATTTTTGGTTCCAATTCAAATTATGCGAGAATTTTATTGTGTTTCAGTTTAGAGTTCCATGGCCCCGCCGTAAAGTAAGAAGCCTGCTTAATTTTAATTCATAATTAACTCTGCATAACTTCATTCGTACCGAAGAATGAAAAATAGTAATTTTATTATTGGAAAGTGTGGTATTTTTTATTGAAAAATAATAGACAAAAACTTATATACAATATTTCACCATAGTCTTATGGTGCAATTTCACTTATGTTTTTATCCGGTAACCAATTGCTCTTCTTCCTCCTTTTCGCTCTTCTTCCTTCTTTTCTTCTTTTTCCTTTCTCTTCTGCTTTTTCTTCTTTATTCTCTTCTGCGCTTTCTTCCTCCTTCTCTTATGCGCTTTCTTTTATTCTCTTCTATGCAAATATGCAGCGCAACTTTCATTTTATTCTCTTCTATGCAAATATGCAGCGCAACTTTCATTAAAAAAAAATCAGATCTGATCTGCCACCAAAGAATCTGCAAATCACGAAAGAGAAAAATCATTATTTATTTTTTGAATAAATTTCGGAATGAGAAAAAATCAACAATAATACCACACATAGATGTTTTATTTATATAGTAACACATCTTTCTTAATACAGTAATATACTTGTGTTTATATAGTAACACATTTTTGTGTATTACTTTAAAGTCAAATATGTGTTACTCAAAAGTCAATTGTGTGTTACTTGTCCTTACAGTAACACGTATTTGTCCGTACAGAAACATATAATTGTATTTATAGTAATATGGATTAAGAGCAAATTTTTCTATTTTATCCTTCCTTAAATTAATTTGTATTAATATTTCCTATGAAAAGTCAATTTATGTGTTATTTGTACTTACAGTAACACATATTTGGTCTTGCAGTAACATATAATTACTTTTATAGTAACACAGACCTGAAACCCGTTATCCTGTTAACCTTCTGCGCGCGACTTTTGCGCGATTTTTAAGGAAATATTCGTTTGACCGGTCAAACCCGCTACAGATCCGCGAATTTTGACCCTTCCTTAAATATACTAATATATTTCACGTGAAATATTGCACATAAGTGCGGCCCAAAATAATAATTTTGTTGTAGTTATTTATTATTAAGAAGCGGGAATTGTTGATATTGGTGTGTTATTTTATTATTAAAAAGTGTAATTATTTTTTATTGAAAAATGATAATTTTATTATTGAAAAATGTAGTTCTTTCTTATTTAGAAGTGGTAATTGTTGTTAGTGTTATTATTGAAAAGTGTTAACTATTATTAGTAAAAAAGTGGTAATATTTAATATCGAAAAGTGGTAACTATTATTACTGAAAAATGGTAACGGGTAACTATTATTACTGAAAAGTGGTAACTATTATTAGTGAAAAGTCACTACTACACATTTCCACTTGGAGAGCTCTTTTCTCAATCAGCTCTCCAAGTGAACACTTGGAGAGCGGTTTTAATAATAAAAAAAAAAAACTTAGAGAGCGGTTCAAAACCGCTCTCCAAGAGAAATTCTTGGAGAGCGGTTGGGAACCGCACTGCAAGTAAGCTTAGAAAGCGGTTTAGAACCGCTCTCCAAGTATACACTTGGAAAGCGGTTCATAACCGCTCTCCAAACTCAAAATTCTTAATTAATATTAATTCGACGCGTTTTCTCTGCCCTAGCCTCCTTCTTCCTCCCCTTTCTCCCCCAAACTGAACGTTTCTATCCCCTTTCTTCCCCCAAACTGAACGTTTCTCAACATTAATTCGCGATTTTATTTTTTAAAACGGATCGAAGAGTACTTGTCCCACAAATCAGCCGTCGCCGGCCTCCTTCCTCACGTCGGCCTCCTTCCTCGCGCCGGCTTCCTTCCTCGCTCCTCCCGCCGTCACCATCGACTCACAGTAGTCTAAACCCTAAAATCACGACGCTTTGAACTTGTGAAGCCAAATCCCGTCGACGTCGCCTCTCTCTCGTCGCGCCGTCGCCTCCCTCTCTCTCGTCGCGCCGTTGTCGTCGCTTCCCTCTCACTCCTCGTCGCCATCGCTTCCCTCTCACTCCTCGTCCCCATTGATCTCTTCAGCCGTCGCTGTCGACTCTCTCCAGCCGTCACCGTCGACTTCCTCTCCAGCCGTCACCGTTGCCGTCAACTTCCTCTCCAGCCGTCACCGTCGCCGTCGACGTCCCACTCCCACAACTGTAGGTACGTACTCTTGTATATATATATTATACATGTGTATAGATGTACTGTTGTATACAAAACTCAATTTTATGTTTTTTGCTCCTGTGTTTGATAACAAATTTTATGATTATACTGTGTGTGTTGCTCATAAAATTGTTTAGGAATGTAAAAACAGGGGGGAATGTAAAATTTATGGTGTATTGTTTATTGACTTATGGTTTAGGAATGTAAAATAATCTTATTTAGGAATGTAAAATAATCTTATTTAGGATTGTTTGTTTTGAAAAACAGGGGGGAATGTAAAATATTTTCACTTTTGTACTTATGGTTTCATTTTAGTATTTTATATAAGGTGTGAATTACTTTTTAATCTTATTTAATTAATATTTAGTGCTATTGTGAATGTATCTTCTCTGGTGTGAAAAAATAAAAATTGAATGAATGAGCTTTATAGGATAGAAGAGTAAGTATATATTTTATTAAATTAAATGAAAATTTTAAGTAGGTATCAACATCGATCAATTTTGCACATTTTGACAAGTTAAAAATTAAAAAAATTAATGAAATCATATACTCCAATGTCACAACAGATTGCCAACCTTCTAAGGTTAGTGTCAGGACCAAAAAATTGTGTGAGAGTAAAATCAATTTTGACAAATTAAACTGAATTGAATGTGTACGATTAACATGCATACCGATTAAAAAAAAACATTAATTAAATTCCCCAAATATATATAATTAGCTAGGAGTATTAAAACGTTGTACATGTGACATGAGGTGGTCATGCACTCTAGCTAGTATATATTAAGTCTAAAAATAAAGAAAGTGACCGGGTTTATTAATTAATTAGCTAGTCTAATCGCCTTAATTTGTTTAAGAATATTATATTTAGCCATGGAATGGATCCTTGATTATACTCATCATATCAGAGCTAGGCATTGCAGATCTCAACCACTGACCAACCATAATATCCTCTTCTTGACTCTAAAAATTCCCAATTCATGAAAACTAAATAGGATTTGAAGAAGATATATCTTGTTAATAATTATCATTAAAGATAATTAACTGGATGTTTTCTTTACAACCAAATGATGAGCTGGTTTTTGGAACCCCAACTACTTATAATCAAGTACTAGTGTCTGAATTAATCCATGAAGATCTGGCCATGGATCAAGCTATTACACAACCAAATTTCATAAATTTCATAAAAAATAAAAAATTAAAACAATTTCTCCAAATAAAACGTTGTACATGTTTATTAAATGTTGTTTCTTCTACTTTACAGGATCATGTCTTTTTTGGAACATCCTGGAGATTCTGATGAAGAGTATGATGATTTGAGAGAGGGTGTAGGGTTGGCAATGGGGCGGGTACAAAACCGGACCTTCATAAATTCGGCCCGTACGGGGCGGGTAAATACCCGGTCAAACGGGTCCCGAGGCGGGTATATACCCGGTCAACGAATACCCGCCGGGTATGGGACGGGTAATGGGATTACATATACCCGACCCCGACCCGTATATATATTAAAAATTAATATATATATATATATATATATAATATTAATTTATTAATTCTCCCCTCTCCATTGGTAAGGCATCAAACAATTCTAACTAATTAGATTATATAGAGTGGTTGTAGGATTTATTGATTTACTGTACTTTATTTCTGCGGATTTAGAATGACTTCTAAAATTGCAGCTGATTTACTCTATTTTCAAAAAAGACTTAGATCCTTAGATTATTTATTTATTTTGTAATCAGTTGTTTATAACTTTATGTTATATTTAAAATTTTATGTTTTATTTGATGTTGGAATTGATGTTTTATTGTAGTTTTAAGAGTTGATTTTAATGTGCTATTTTTTTTTAAATAAATAGATTTTAAAAAAAAAGTGATGGCGGGGCGGGGCGGGTTTACCCGCCGGGTTCACGGGACAAAGCGGGACGGGTTTTGGCGGGTATTGAAGCGGGGCGGGGCGGGGCGGGTAACGGGTCTAAAAAAGTTTGGCGGGGCGGGTCCTGGGAAAGGCCAAACCCGTCCCATACCCGCCCTGTTGCCAACTCTAAGAGGGTGTCACTGATGCTCCCACCAGTAGCAGCTCTGGGGAGAAGCGCGCCAGAGGCATAGTGACGATGTCTTCTATTAAGAGGGCTCGTAGCCATGGGAAAATGGCTAAGGTAATTTTATTACAATTGAACAGTTGAAATTGTAATTACATTGTTTGATCGTTGAACCTAATTAAATACTATGTTATTGCAGGTGACGTTCAATGAGTATGGACAACCCATAGGAAAAGAGAGTGAGAAGTTCTCCTTCTTCCTTGGAGCTACAGTTAGGAGAGTGATCCCTATCGTGCTGCCATCCAAGGACTGGCGCAGCAACCAAATGGCTCCTTTGAAGGACAGATTATGGGATGAACTGACGGTATGTTAATTATATGCTTATTGAAAGTTGTTGTATAATTACTAAATTTACTAAATTGTCATGTTATATGCGTATAGACTACATTCGTCGGTCTTGACCATTCGAACAAGAAGTCTATACTGTCGCAAGCTGGAGTACTGGCCAAGAATTTTCGGGCTTGGTTGAGAAATAACGCACTAGATCCGGAAACCGGACTTTACTCGGCTACTCCGCCTGAGCAGTATCAGAATAACCCTATGGTGGCCCCGTATTGGGAGGACTTTATTCGTAGAGCTATGGATGAAGATTTTCAGGTAAAATTGATCAATGTCATTTTCCTCAATTCCTTATGTCCTATGCTTTTCAGTGTTTATCGTATTTATATTACACTGTAGAGGCAAAGTCATCAAAATCGCGAACAAGCTAAGAATATGGAGGCTCGATATCGTGGATCGAACAAAGGATATGCACGCATAAGCGAAAATATTGTGAGATCAGAATTCTAACTTTCAATTGTTTTTTATATGTTCACTTTTAATATATCTAATAAAGTGACACTTTCATCACTATTGTATAAGGAAGAAAGAAGGAAATCGGGAGAGAGTGCGCCTCTTGTTACCCGTTTCGAGTTATTTCAGGCTACAAGAAAGACTCGAGATGGGCGTATTCCCGATTCCAGTGCACAGCGGATCATCGAAGAAGCGGTAATCTATCCATTAATTTATCTTTCAATTACAAACTATTATTTCTAAACAAATAATTAAATGATATTTTTTTGTGATTTAGGAGCGCATATCTCAGACCATGACACCCGACAACATCCGCGCTATCGGCACTGATGATTTGTATGGACGGGTTGTAGGTCATCAGGAGCATCCCGACCGCTTTTGGAGCTTGGGATATGGCGTGACGAAGACCTCGTTAGCTATGGCACCTGCCCTTCAAGCCATGAATATGGTGGGTATACTTTCAGAACAGGTTGCCAAGTTGACTAGAGAAATGGAGACTATAAGGTCCGAGAAAAAATCTAGTCACGGATTGTCGTCGAGTGGAGCAAGCTGTGAGAATAGTGTCGCTGATGCTAGGTTTTCGGCTGATGGTGGAGACGACTTTATTGAGGCACTTCAAAACATCTCTCAGGTATCAAAATGTGTATGTCTCGCCTTTGTTTTAATTAAAGAGTAGTGTATTAAAAATTTCTAACTAATATCTTATTCAAACAACCAACGACCTTTTGCTACCTTTATTTGGAGGATCCTCTTCGGTTGGTGGCCACGGGATCGTTGCACAACAACTCCCATCAAATGATTCATGGTTGTCCACTCACTCCTGGTTTCGTGAGGGTCACACTAGAAGTACCCATAGACGAAGAATTAGATTCACCCTTGCCGAAACCAGTAGATGATGCTGTCACAGTCGGAACAGCGGTCGGACACTTCATCGAATGGCCGAGACACTTGGTCTCGCACACCGCGAAGGTAAAATATATGTTATTAAAATTTATTATCTTATATGTCGTTCTAAATAATGTTGCAAATTGATTGTAGACACTATCTCCACGACAAAAGCCTAAACAGAAATCAAGAGATGTCGTAAATAGTCGGATGGAGAGAACGAGGGATGTGGGTATTCAGGCACGCGTACTTGGTTATCCATTGCCTGGACACTTAGATCACGGCCCCGCCGTACAGAATATGGTGAGCACGAAGGTGCAGTCCGGTGCTTTCGATACCATCACAGTTCCGATGACTTCTTACTTTCACAAGCATTTTTTTGAGGAATTCATCGATGCGGAAAATGTCCTTGAAGTCTTGAACGACCAGTGGTTGAGTGCAACCACCATAGCCTTCTACCTCAAGTATGTGTTTATTAATTATCAGTATTTACTTTCTATACAGTTTAATTTTCTTTTTAAATTTTAATTAGCGTATATATGTTGGTTAAAGATATTTGGGTGAGGTATATCTCTCTAGAGATAACCGAGCATGTGGATTGTATTCCTTCATCTCCCCCCAAGTGTCTTGCATACTGAGTGATAGGGCACAGGGCATGGAGGGGATAGTCGAACATATGCTGAGTCATACTGGGAGGGAACATCTCATTTTTTGGCCAACAAATGTGGGGTGAGTACAATAAACATTTCGTTAAAATTTGTATGTATAATATGTTATTTGCACATTTGCAGTTAATTTAAATATATATTCTTAATATAATATATGAGCCATTGGGTGTTGGTTGCCATAAATATGAATACATTAAGTGTCTTTTTTATGGACCCAGCTTTGGATGGGGTGGTTGCAAATCGTCCCGATCTCATGTCATACATGGAAGCGTAAGTTCATTTTTAATATTCTAATATAATGATTTGTTTTAATTACTTTTTAAATTATACATATTTAATCTATTTTTTTCTTCTTATTATAATAATATTAGTGTGATGACGATGTATCGAAGTCGCCTTCACAATCTAGTCTCAAGATCTACTTTCAATAGAGTGAGCTGGATAGATGTTAAGGTAATTTAATTTAGTAAGTTATCAAATTAATAGAAAATAATCATAATAGTACTATTAATGCATACTTATAATTGCTAATTATATATAACAGGTTCCGAGCCAACGTGATAGTGATCATTGTGGACATTTTGTATGTTGTTATATTGAGGATATAATCAAGACTTATCGAACGACGATTCCTAACATGGTAAGTCAATTTATCGATTTATTTAAATTATTTTTCATTGAATAAAAATTCATATACTATATATCTAACTATATTGATTGATCGTTGTTTGCAGTTTATCTATAACCGTCCGCTCAAGACTTACAACGACAAAAGAATGGACAAATGGAAAAAAGATTGGACAGGGTACCTTTACAATCGATTTTTGTAAACATATAATTAAATTAGTATAACTTTTGGTAGAATGTAATGTATTAACTTGTATATTTGTGATGATATTTCATCTTTTTGGTGTATATATGTTTGTGTACGTTTATTTATTTGATTTTTTTCGTATTTGACGTATATAAAATAATTATTAAAAAAATAATATAAATAGAATTTTTAAAATATAAAATAATTATTAAAAAAATAATATAAAAAAAAATACTTAGACAGCGGTTCAAAACCGCTGTCCAAGTTAAATCGAAAAAAAAAATATTACTTAGAGAGCGGTTTTGAACCGCTCTCCAAGTGAAATTAATAAAAAAAAAATTAACATAGAGAGCGGTTATGAACCGCGCTCCAAGCTCTTTTACTTAGAGAGCGGTTCATAACCGCTGTCTAAGGTCTACACTTGCAAAGCGGTTCAAAACCGCTTTCCAAGTCCTCTTACTTAGAGAGCGGTTTTTAACCGCTCTCTTAGCTTGGAGAGCTGTAGCTTGGAGAGCGGTTTTAAAGGCTCTCCAAGGCCCTTTTTCAAAGCTCTCCAAGCTCAATTTTGTAGTAGTGTAGAAAGGAGTAATATTTAATACCGAAAAGGGTTATTCTTACGGTAGTCAAATTTTACAAAGTGACTACATAGTCACTTTGTCGAATCGCGCCACGTGGCATCGTATACGTCGTAACGACCTGCTACCTGTTATATAAGTTTAAGTTATTTAAATCATTTTTTAAATTGTATTTTGTTATTTATTATATTACACTTCTTTAATTTAAATTACATTAAATAAAATATACCAATTAAATAAAATTACTATCCTACCCTTTTTAATATAAATTTTATTATTTAAAAAATGAAATAAACCTAAAAAACAATTAAATTTATTAAATAAACCTAAAATTTTAATTGATGAAGAAAACGGGAGTTAGGGTTCTTTCTTCTCCCCCAATCGCATATCTGTGCTTTCTCCCCCTTCCCCCAAATCAACTCCGATCAAGTGTCGGTGGCTACTGCTCTCCTCTCCGGCAACGATTGAGAATTTCTCTGAATTTCTTTGTTTTGTTTATCTGAATTTTTGCCTTTAATGAGAATCGGGTTTGTTTATTTATCTGAATTCCTCATAAGAGGAGAAAAGTGAAAAAAGAAACCCTAACCCTAGGTCACTGCTTGTTAAATGTCACGTCATGAAAGGAGGAAAACCATCATTGCAACATGCTTGTTGTGAAGAAACCAGGGGCGGACCCAAAGCCATGCCAAGGGGGGCCTTGGCCCCCCCTAACCCCACCCCACCTACCCTTTAAAAAAAAAAATATTTTTAATATTTTAAAATAAAATTAAGCAAAATTAGTAATTAATTATCATAATAAATCATTTTAGTTGTGAATTGATTGTAAAAATTGTTTTAAAATAAATTTTGTAGTGCACTTTTAATACTTATATATAAAATTAATTATTGTGTATGTATTTTAATTGAAAAATTCACCTAAAAATAATTATATTTTACATGTTTGAGACTATTATTGATAAAAATGAGGTAACCGACCTTATATTTTTTTATACATTCTTGCAATTAACTCATATAGTTATATTATATAAAGAAAAAAAATTTAAACCCTTAAAAAAAGAATTGATGAAGAAAATATAATTGTAGTTTAATTTGTTAATTTATTTAAATCTATATCACATTAAATAAAATTAATAAATAAAGTATTCGTTATTCAACAATTTTAGTATTTATTTTATCAATTATCAATAATAGACCCACAATGTAAAAACAATTTTTTTTAACTCAACATCATCATTTCATATATATAATGATATATTTGAGAAGCTTGTAATTATATATCACTAATCTATTTTCGATGTAAATATTATATATATATATATATATATTATAATTATACATATGTTAATAAAAAAAATTTGGCCCCCCTAATATAGGATCCTGGGTCCGCCCCTGGAAGAAACGGATAAATGAATTACTCTACAAAAACCATATATCTTCTCCTATTATTTATTACCATATGGAACTAAATTCTGCAAAAATCAAATCATCTAAATTTTGTAACAATCAAAGCATCTCTGTAATTTCCTCTATGTTTTTTTTTTAACTGACCGGAAAACCATTGCATCGCCGGTGACCATGGCAGTAGAGGGGGCCGTGACGGTGAGGTAGCAATCGACGGTAATAGACTCAATTTTAGTGTCAAAGGATAATCTGAAATGGTAATTAAAAGGATAGAAGTTGTGGAAGGAGTGTTCTCGCAGGGGAGGGGAGGGAGTGGAGCAAGATGGGCACACCAGGAGAGAAACATTTTTTATTAAATATTGAATTTGGGTAAAATTGTCATTTTATATATGTTTATTTTAGTCTTCAAATTTAAGGGGTGTGTATAGAGTTTTATGGGTTGTGAGTACTGTCACCCTTTAAATAAAGATAATATAATATTTTAAAGGATAAAAATGTAATTTTATAATAATATATTTTAATTAATTTAATTTAATTTAATAAAAAATTCAAATTTATGACACATACGTTGAATACATACCGTAAAATATACAAAAGGTAACAGGTCATCAAGTTTAAGCCTTTAGATTAGATTTTTAATGGCTTAAATTAACTGACTACGGTAGTCATTACGACACCATACGACACCCTGACTACATCAAAGTCTTGTATGTCCTCAAGTACACCATGTACTTGAGTAGACTTTCACTAGTCAAATGTTAATCGTTGACCGGTCAACGGTCAAACTTTGACTTTTTTTTTTAATTTTTTTTTTCAATTTTTTTTTTTTGAATTTTTTTTTCGATTTTTTTTAATCGGTTTTTAACTGGTGCTAATTTTTTTTAAAAAAAATTATTATTAATTTTACGCGTTTTATTATTTTTTTACTTGCACTTTTATTACTATTAATGATATTATTAGTAAGTGCAATTAATGATATTATTAGTACTTGCACTTTTTTTATAATGTATAAAAAAACGGGTGCTAATTTCTTTTTAAAAATTATTATTAATTTTACAAATTTTATTATTTATTACTTGCACTTTTATTACTATTAATGATACATCATTTAGTTGTTAATTGTTGCATTTTTATTAATATAGAAAAACTGGTGCTAAAATAAAAAAACTGTTGCTAAAATTAAAATTTCAAAAATTGTGGTGCTAAAATTAAAATTGTAGAAAAACTGGTGCTAAAATTAAAATTTCGAAAATTGTGGTGCTAAAATTAAAATTTTGAAAATTGTAGAAAAACTGGTGCTAAAAAAAATGATGCTAAAATTAAAATTTCAAAAATTGTGGTGCTAAAATAAAATGGTAATATTAGGGAAAAGTGTTATTCTGGTTATTGAAAAGTCGTAACTATAATTAGTTAAAAGTGGTAATTTCCCTATTTAATACTGGTAACTATTATTAATGAGAAGTGATAATATTTAATACTCCCTCCGTCCGTCTATAAGTTTTCCATTTTACCATTTTGGTCCGTTCGCCTATAAGCTTCCCATATTTTTTTGGTAAATACTTTTTCTTACACTTCACTTTATATCTTACTTTTTCTCTCTATCTCTCTCCTCTTTCAATCACATCACTTGAACTATATCTCTTATTTAATCCCTTTTCTTAATCTTTGTGCCAAAAAGTAACGTAACACTTATAGGCGGACGGAGGGAGTACTAAAAAAAACGTGATAATATTTAATATTGATAAAAAAAGTGAGGTCACAAGATTTTGAACCTATGATAAAGTGAGGTCACAAGGTTTTAAACCTATGACCCACTACCTGACTTAGGATATTGTAAACGCTGCACTAGGAGTTAATTTATTTTAAAATTCCGTCTATTATAATTAATAAAGGTTGACTGGTCAGCATAGTGTGCACGGGGCACTCTATGCATCAGAGACCAACTCAACTTGATTAATCATGGAGTATTAAAAAAAAAGAATAGAGAATAGAAATTTATTGATTTGAATAGAGTGGTATTAAAAATAAAATACCGTGATTAAATTTTAAAAAATAAATTATGTTGTGATTAAAGTTTAAAAAATAAATTTAAAAATAATAATTATGATTTAAAATTTAAAAATAATAATTATGAGAAGATAATATAAATTATTATTTTGAGATTAAAATAGGAAAAATAGAATTTTTTTTTCCCTAAGAATGCACCGATTTTGAAATAAACAATGTTGGTGAGAAGAGAGATTGTGATAAAGTGGTGAAATTGTGTGAAATGTCACATTATATTCTCACAAATCTTAATCTCATTTTAATATATCATATATTTGCAAACCTTTTTAGTAGAGCTGTCAAAATGGGTTGAGCCCATTGGGCCGGCCCGCCCCCGCCTGTTAATATAATCGGTTGGACTAAGTAATTAAAAACCCGTTTAGGAGTGGGACCGTACGGTCTAGATCGCGGGACCGCACGGTCTAGACCGTATGGGTTGCGGGTTTTAGCGGATTGGCCCGTGGGCTTTTTTATATGTAGATGAGGATTGTGCACGTACTGAGACAACTTTGTTGAAGGAGAGATTTTTATCTAATATATATTGTTGAAAATTGTGAGGATGAACGAGAAGGAAATTAAGAGGACTTTGATGATGATATGGAAGATGGTTTTTAATTTACAAAGTATTTGTGTATTTGAACTTAAATTACTATTTTGATATTTTATGTTTTATGTTGATAAACTTTGGACGTTATTTCATAACTTTGTGTTTACGTTGATGAACTTTGTATGTTTTATTTATTTGGACTATTTTATAGAAATTATTGTTTTAATTTTAAATTTATGTAAACTTTGTTTTTTATTAATTGTTTATATAGTGTTTAAAATATAAAAATAATACATGTAAAAAAATAAATATTTAATGAAAAAGTCTGTGGACTAGCCCGTCACCCGCCATGGGTTGGGTTGGGTTGACTATTTTTCAACCCGTCCCCACCGTGGACCGGCCCGTCAAAGTCTGCAAAATGACGGGTTGAGGTGGGTTTTGGATCGGCCCGCACCGTTAGCCCGTTCTGATAGGTCTACTTTTTATTAGTGACATGTCATTTAGTTTCGTTGTGGCGATTGCACTTCTCAATGATATAAAATATTTAATTTTTATTAAAAAATTATAAAATTACTGAAATGTCCTTATAATAATTTCTAAAAATATATACAAAATTACAAACTTAACCTTCTTTTTATTGATAATTTAATTAAAAACATTCTGACAAAGTGGGATAGCTCATGTGGTTAGAGCACCACTATTTAGGCCTTAGGTCCTGGGTTCGAGTCATGGGGAGAAAAAAAAAATTGGGCTTGATTTTCAAAAATTAAAAACATTCTCATAATTCTTATTCCTAATCAAACCAATCTCTACTTTCGAAAAAATAAAAAAAAACTCACCGCCTAAACACCGACTGCAGGATAACAACACCTCCACTTCTTCGGGCAGCAACGCAGCAGGTTCCGCTTCACGCAAGATTTGATATTTTGGGTACTTGTTATATTTGGGGATTTTTGTAAACAGTTTTTTTGCTCTTAAAGTTTATGGTGGATGAGATATTTAAACAAAAATTTATGTGAATGAGAGATTTAAACAAAAGTTTATGTGTAAGAGAGATTCAAACAACTTTGGGGTTTGTGCGCGGTTTTAATTTGAATCGCACGCCCTAGTTTTTCAGAAACTGAAGATAGGGTTGTGAATAGTTAAATGACATTTCAAATGGTATTTCAAATCAGACGGGCCTTTACGATCTAGGAAAGTAAGTTTGCAAAGTGAGCTCACTACTACACATTTAAGCTATCTAGGAAAGTAAGTTTGCAAAGTGAGCTCACTACTACACATTTAAGTTTGGAGAGCTCTTTTAAAAGCTCTCCAAGTAGCTTAAATGTGTAGTAGTGGCTCCAACATTGAGTAATTATCTCTTTCCTTATTTTTAGAATATCTTTCTTTCTTGCTCTCTAAGTCGTTAGTCTCTTATAAATAGGAGAGTGAAAATAGAATTGCAGAATTAGAGATGGAATAAGTCAGTGCGACTCCATCAACTCCCTACCACTAAATTGTAGGTCAAATTGAGTTTGATGGAATAAGTCACAAACGACTCCATCAACTCCCTACTACTAAATTAGGTTAAATTCAAAATCCGGAACACGACTCCATCAACTCCCTACCAAAATCCGGAACACGTCGCTGAGACTCCGGTATCAAATTATGTTTAGAGAGTGGAATCAAGAGATCAACGAGATTTGTACCCCAATTTTTTAATAAAAATATGTTTGCCTTATGTAGGTGTTTAAATTTATTGGTTTACACTCATCTTTACATATTTGTCTCAATTTTCAATTATCTGAACTTACACATAACATTGTTTGGTGGAGGGTATATAAATTGTGTATATAAATCTTCATGCTTAAAATTGTTTCTTGATTGGGTGTTTTGTTTGTGATTTTAGAAATATAGAGTGTTTTTATAATGCTTTTTCTCTGAATATTGCAAATCAATGAAGCATGCTATTTTATGCTTAGTTTGGATGTTTTATTTGTGATTTTAGAAGCACAGGGTGTTTTTAGAGTATTTTTGTACTGTTTTTTCTTGGAATATTGCACATTAATCAAGCAAGCAATTTGATGCTTAATTTGAGTGTTTTATTTGTGATTTTTAAAATTTTGGAAATGGCGCAACAACCTGGTGTTCAACAACGCGCAACGTGGAGCTGGTTCTCGTACCTAAACTCGGTGCTGCACATGACGGATTTTAAGGAATGGATGGATGATCCCATGAGTTGTTTTATCCCAGAAATATAATTCATCATCATTTTCTGGTTATCCCTGTGTTTATGTATTGTATTTGTCATTTTTCGATTTCCTTGATGCATGGCAATTGACAAGTCTCATGTCTGCTGTTACAAATTGTGGTTAATTACATCTTAAGATTTTATATTCATTAATTGTACAAAGACTGCAACAATAATTTGAAGTATTGACATTGTACAGTAGATGCAACCATTTATAAATAATAGAAATAAACTCAATTTAATCATGTAATTTTTTAAATTTTTATTTAATTGTATTAATTTTAAGAGATGAAGAGTAAATAGAAAAAAATTGGGGTATGTAATAAAAATTGAATTTTAAAATTTAATGAAATATGTTTAACATTTGTGGTGTGTATAACATTTTATGGGGTGTTATTAGCTCTCACTCAACCTATATGTATACAATGATAATTAATTCATTTACGTTACTAATTATTTAACTTTAATATATTGTATCATCGAAGCTATAGATGTTTTTTTTGATCGGGCTAAACGATCCGGCCCAATTCCGGTTAGCTCGCGAACTAAATGGGTCATCCCGCCAGCTCGAGCTGCTGGTGTATTTCAGTCCCTCTCTTCTCAATTCATTCTATTTCAAAATCTTTTTTTTTTTCTTATTAATAATTGAGATTATTGCCTAATAAGTCCACTATTACAACTGTTAATCTAATAGAGTCACCAATATGAATATTTTTCTAATAGAGTTAAATCAAAGCCAAAATACCCATGTTACCCTCTAAAACATTATTTTAAATATATTCTTATATTATAATTAATTCCTATAATTTATTCCTATAATTTAGATTTTTAGGAAATTTTGACTTTCCAAATTCGAAAGTTTAAATCTAGATTTCTTGTTTATAGCCAAAACCAACCAAATTTAGGAAATTTCCCAAATTCAACCATCAATTTCATTTTTCCAGATTCTGATTATCAATTTCGAATCAATAGTATTTTTCTTTACTCGGTTTTTGGAATTCGATTTCAATTTTGCCATTTTCGATTATGCAATGACTTCTGAATTTGGATCGACATTTTGATTATCTATCCATATTCTGGTACGTATTCAATTCTTGTCTATTGAATCATATGCAGTCGTTGTTGTTATGAAATTCGATTTCAATTTTCCCACTTTCGATTATGCATTGAATTCTGAATTTGGATAGACATTTTGATTATATTTCCAGATTATGGTAAGTAATCAATTCTTGTCTATTGACTCATATGCAGTCATTGTTGTTAATCTAAATGTAAAATCACATCTCACCTTATAAAATTTTTATTTTGTTTTGTCGTTTTTGCATTTTATGTTCGGTATTTTGGTACATTAATTAATTATTGTTTGAATGTTCTAGCTTTGTACAGGCCGTCTATATCGTGCTTTGACAATGAACTACATAATTTTTGGCAAGGTTGATTTCAATGGGAAGAACAAGTTGATTCGATTGACAGAATCATCATCATTTGCAGATTTGTTGGCCGAAATAAACAATATGCGTCCTGTAACTTCTCAAGGTAATCTATTGATTGCTTATTCTGTTTCTAGCCTCAATAACATCTGTATAGAATCTGATTCCGACTTGAATGGTATGGTAGAGTTCTGTCAGGCTACTTCCGAAAAAATAGTTAATATATCAGTTTTCGTTAGTAACCAAGTCCCATTGTCCAGTGAAATGGTTGAGTCTTCAAATGCCAATGACTATCTAGGAACGGAATAATTACATGTCAGTCCCTCCTTCGTAGTACAGAATTCCTTATCAAATCATTCAAGAAACTCTGATGAAGAATACCATCATAGAATCGATTTTGAGGGAATTGGCAGTATACCTAGTTTTGATATATGTCCAGTTGAAAAAAAAAGTCATATTTATCCGACCATTGGGTTAATATAATGGAAGGTGGTGTGGGGACATTTTTTGTTGGGGGCGCCCCTGAATTTAGGAAAGAGTTGATTAAATACTCTACTAAACTCAACTTTAAGTACAAGTATAAAAAGAATTCCCCTAGGTATGTATATGTTGTGTGCAATGAGACATCAACACTCAACTGCACATGGTTCATCAAGGCCAAGAAAACTCCTATGAATAGCTGCTTTGTCATTGATAAAGCGAATCTAGTACATAATTGTGTTGGCAACCTACTTCGTGAAAAAAGGAACAGGTTTGGACCGAAAATAGTTAAGGAACTTGTTATCGATTCTGTCAAATCCAATCCTACTGTGTCTGTGAAGGATGTAACCCACCATGTAAATGAGGGATACGGTTTTGCACTGCCTTACTGGAAGGTGTGGCGTGGAATAGAAGCAGCAAGAGATGATATATTTGGTAGTTATGATGAATCTTATGATCAATTGCGTTGGTATTGTGAGGCAGTGAAGCGTACGAACCCCGGAAGCATAGTAGATCTAGAGAAGAATGACACAACCAACCGATTTGAGCGTATTTTTGTTTCATTTAATGCATGCAAGGAGGGTTTTAAAAAATGCAGGCCAATGTTATTCATAGATGGCACATTTATGAAGGGTGGTCAAAGGGGGTGTTGTTTGCTGCCACTGCAAAGGATGGAAATAACGGTAACATATTCCTTCTCATTTCATTTCAACTATATATTGTTTCATTTCAAATTATTGGGTTAATACTCCTTTTCCAGAATTATAGTTGCCAAATGAATCACAGTTTTCATTGCATCAACTATATTATAATTTCAGTTTTATATATCTTCCATTATGCTGTTCTTTATCCAGGCCTTTTCCCCGTTGCATTTGCTGTAGTATCTGCTGAGAATAGGAACAACTGGGCATGGTTCTTAACCAAGTTGCGTGATCTTATCATTCATGAAAAGAAGATCATTTACATATCAGACAGGAATCTGGGTTTGATGTCAGCTTTTTATGATGTCTGGAATGATCCTGCCCACTTCTATTGCTTGTATCATCTACTTTTAAATCTCAGAGGCAGATTTGGTGGAGGTTGGAACACCCAACACCGCGATAACATGGCTGATCTATTCAAGCAATGTGCATATGCTCCAACCATCACTGTTTTTAAAGAGAAACTTGAGGTTTTTAAAACAGTAGGTGGTCAGATTGCAGAACAATGGCTTGAAGACATGCCCTACAAACAGTGGGCAGTTGCATATTCACCTCACATCAAGCGATATGGTGAAATGACGTCTAATGCAGCTGAGTCTTTTAACATGTGGATTAGCGAGGCTAGAGGTCTTCCAATTACCTATATGTTAGACTCTATTAGAAAAAAGATATCACAGTGGTTTGTAGACAGACGTGAAAAATCTAATAAATGGACCGGGTTGCTTGTTCCTAGCAAGGAAGATCTGTGGAACGAGCTTGGAAACATCAGTGCAGCGTGGGGTGTTTCAATTTATCCTAATGGTCAGTTTGAGGTTAGGTCAAGGACGTCTGTCACAGTTGATTTGGATTGCAAAATATGTACTTGTTTTCAGTGGCAGATCACCGGATTTCCGTGCGCACATGCTGTTGCTGTTATTAAGAAGCATTGTAATTCCGTGTCCAACCTCATTGAGGACTGTTTCTTTACATCCACATACAAGCAATGTTATGAAGAAGATTTGATTCCTGTGCCAGAGACGGAACGTTTTGAATTTGTTACTGAGTCCAGCTCTGAAAAAATACTACCACCCATATTAAACAAACCCCCTGGCAGACCCAAACAAAAGAGAATCACTTCATACGGAGAATTTCGTAAGGTCAAGGCTACCACTTGCAAGCGATGTGGCAGGACAGGTCGACATGATCCATTAACATGTGCTGCTGTTTTTGGAACGGACAAGACAAACATTCAAAGTTAGTCAAACACAATATTTCATTGTGTAATTTGATTTGTAATTCTCTGTTTTTTTCCAAGTCCTTTACGATATATTAATTCCACTACCTTAAGTCGATGTGTACTCAGTTTTTAGGTCTCACATGCTTTATGAACATAAGATTTTTATAATTATCTAATTTTATTCTATTTGCTTATTTTTCCCTCATATTTCCAGGATTTGTAATATTGTCCAATTTCTGTTTTTCTGATTGTTTAGTAGAATACAAAACCTTAATAAAATGTACGGTTTGGATCATATGCCATATTGCATGTATAATGCAAATAACTGGTAATATACACCGCACAGTGCATACTGAACACTTAAGCATATATTACAATCATAGGTCCTGTTCCCATACACATCATGCATATAATCCTTTGAAACTCGACCTGCTCATGTGTGCAGCATTCAACACCATATAAATTTGTATGAGCCAATGATTTTTTATATGTTATTATCCTAATATCCATATGTATCTTCATCAGCATGATGTATATTTCCATGCATATGGCCCATCTGCATAGTGTGTTGAATGCATTCCCACCCATGCTTACACTATCTATGCACTTCGTAGAGCATATACGTATTACTTCTCCTATGCCTGACTTTTTCTCAATAACTAATCCGTTTAAAACAATATTACTAATTTTTTTTATTTTATGATCCAATTAATATTAATATGTTATTAAAATAATCTCTATATGTAACTTCAACATCATGATGTGCCTTTCCATGGATATGGCACATCTGCATAGTTCCTGCATGCATCATCAACCACGCACGTCGTAGTTCATATATTGAGTACTTCTCATATGCATTAACCGTTACCAATCACTAATCGGTTTACAACAATATTAATCTTAATAATTGAAATGTCCAATGAAATGTCCATAGAAAATAAATAATTTTAGTTAATACGGTTAATTATTAATATACCCCACACGTTTCCAAAATCCATTATGTGTAAAAATAATGGGCAGTTAAAAACCATAAAAAAACGGCCCTCCATTGTTCCCACTATGAACGTGTCCACTATACTTTTAACGTTTCTTCCCCAATTATTAACATTTATAATCTTTAAATTTCAGCTTATCTATTAATAGACACTACAATCATGTTAATTCACTACATCTCATTCAGAAAAAACACAGCATACCAATATGCAGAATTCTAGAATGATAGAATTTCTTCCTGACGAAATCACTATTAATATTCTTTTGTTCCTTTTTCCACAAGTCCTATGTAGATATAAAACCATATCTATAGTATGGAACTCAGTAATATGTTCTAAGTGGTTTGTAGAAGCACATCTCTTCAATATGAAAGCTGGTAATCATTTTCGTTTTATACACAAGTACCATGTTTCTAGCCCACCCATATCTTATGAATTAAAAATTTGTAAGGGATCTAGTTACGTCTGCAGGAAAATAGCAAAGTACGATGAAAATTTCGAGGTATTGGGTAGCTATAATGGTCTAGTATTATTCTACAATACTAATGACCAATATACTATTAATAACCCCACTACTAAACAATATATAATTGTTCCAAATATGCCGATATCATTTCCCAAGGGACATGATGTGGCTTGGGTTTATTTTGGGTTTGGGTATGAAAAAAATTCCAATGATTACATCATAATGAGAATTGCATATCTTTGGGATGAAACTGGTGGGTTGACTGAGGTTAGTATTTTCTCACTTAATTCTAAATTGTGGTCAAAACTTTCTTCATTCCCTTTTGATCATTACCCATCTGGAAATGCCTATTTTGTATGTAATCTCTTCCATTGGTTATTAAATTTTGGCCGTGGTGTTCATAAATTGGTCACATTTGATATAAATAGCGGTATGTATTCATTAATTGTCATTCCACATTTTAATTTTCACTCATTTAATTTACAAGTCCAGGGTTTGGATGACAATACAATTGGGGTCTACTGTAGTAGTGTAAAATCAGTGGAAGGTCGTTTTTATAGTAAATTCGTGTTTTAGATGCATATACTACATTACTCCCAAGAAATTCCTACATGGAGTAGTATTATGATCTTCAGAAGAACCCTAGTACCAAACAAATATCACATAACCCCAATCTCATTCATGAACTCCGATAGAACTAAAATACTATTCCTCGCTCTACCATGGGAAGACTACTATTGCTATAATACGATTGCCAAGACGTTTCAACTCAGCGAAGAATATGAAATGACATACGGCGTTCAACATGCATATAAGTATATCCAGAGTCTTGTAGATCCAAGAATGTGTTAATTATATTAAAATAGTTGCACGTTTTTTAAGATGTTTTTGACTATTTTTGTGTTATTTATTGTAATAGTCTCATTATTAATTTTTGTTGTTAGTTTCCATTTAATTTTAAATTTATTACTATACACCACCAGTTTTTATAATGCATATTGATTTTCAAAACATATGCTATGTACCACATGCATAAAAACAACAAAAAACTAAAAATTTCATGAGTTTATAAAATTAACATAAGAAAAAAAAAACGAATTAATGCAACTAATTGTTTTAATTTGTTATTCATTCAAATGTATTATATTATATTGTATTTTTGACATAAAACATATGATAAATTAAAAAATATATATATAGTTGATGGATAGATTTCCTTAATTTATTTCAAATTAATGTATTGCATGGCCTCGTAAACCGCTTCCATTAAATCCAGATTAGACACCTCCATTTAAATAAGCAATGATGGAAGTTGAAAGGTTTTAATTTTGTATTGTGCCTCTTCAAACTGTATTTATTACTTATCTCTCTCAAATCTATACAATTTCTCAATCCTTCTTCATTAAGTTATCAAAACTTAATTTCTCATCCATAAGCAATGAACAACCAGGCCAGCGACATGTTCATCCCCCCTGAAATCAAAGACAAATTTCTTGAATCACTAGATCCAAAACCACTTTCCCGTTTTAAATGTGTTGACAGGTACTAGAATCAGTTAATATCCTCCAAAGCTTTCGTCGATTTTCATCTGATTCTTGCAAAAAATAAGCAAATGTACTCATTTTTACACAAGAATCAGGTGTCTAACCCACCAGTGTGTTACCTGCCTGTGGGGTGTGGAAGGTCTGGTACGAGGCGATATATTAAGCAAGAGTCAGACGATTTTGAGATTCTCGGATCGTATAACGGGTTAGTTCTCATCTATAATATTGATGATGATTTTATTTTGTCAAACCCATGTACGAATCAACAAATCGTTTTACCCCCTGTTCCAGAAATGTTAAGACTTAATTTAGGAGAAGAGAGTGCTTTTTTTGGTCTTGGATATGATGACATGCAAGATGACTTTTTGATTATGCGAGTTTCTCGTTTTTTGCAATTAGAAGGGTACACTTCGTTAGTTATGTTGTACTCTCGAAATCTTAATACCTGGTTTTCACTACCCCATTTCCAAGTGTAAACCCTCCTTCTGAAAATGCATTTTATGTTGGGGGTCTTTTTCATTGGAAAGTACAAACCTGGGATGGTCATGCAATTGTTACTTTTGATTGCAAATCCCAACTCTATGATCAATTTGATGTACCTGCTTTTATTCTTCAACCCTGGACTTGTAAGATGGAGGGGCTTGACGACAACACCGTAGCTATATATGCTGATCGACTTTCTGTGGATGAGTTTGGTGCATGTCGGTATTTTAATGAAGTGCATCTTCTGCATTATTCGAATGGTGCTAGAACTTGGTCTAGGTTTACAATCTTCAAGGAGGAAAATTTGCCAGCTGGTTTTGCACTAGAGCCAATCTGTTTCTTAAACACCGCTAGGACACAATTAATGTTTAGTGTTAAGCCCTACAGTACGTTTTTCTCGTATGACATTATCTCAAGGAACTTTGAAAGGATGGAGGGCATTGAATCGTGGCCAGGGTGTGCAAAATCATACAAGTATATACAGTCTCTTGTATCACCTCAACGCAATTAAATTGCATAGTGTGGTTCATAGTACATATATTATAGTTTATGGTATGCTGATGTATCTTGAATATACTTATATTTATTGGGTATGTAAATTCACTGTGCTTTTGTTCTTCCCAATTTGAGATACATGATGTGATGTTTTTAGTTTTTATTTTTGTAATACATCTAATCTAAATCATTTTGCTATTCTAGTCTTGTGTTATTTTATCTTTAATTTTGTTCGTATATTATAATAGAACGAATAGATGCAAAGTTATGTATTAACTGTGCATATGACTATTACACCATAGTGCAGATCATAGTACATATATTCTAGGTTATGGTATCTTGATGTATCTTGAGTATACTTATCTTTATTTGGTATGTAAATTCACTGTTTTTATTATCTTCAAAAGTTGAGACACATTATGTGATGTTGTTAGTTTTTATTTTTTGTAATACATCTAATCTAAATCAGTTTTATAGAATAATCTTGTAATATTTTTGTTATACTTTATACCGTATATTAGAATGGAAACGTATCGATGCAAAACGAATGCATATTGCATACTGTAGATCATATTACGTATATTTTAGTTTATGGTATCTTGATCTATCTACAATATACTTATATTTATTGGTTATGTAAATTCATTGTTTTTTTCTTCTTCCCAAGTTTAGATACATGATGTGATGTTGTTAGTTTCTATTTTTGTAATACATCTAATCTAAATCATTTTGATATGCTAATCTTGTGTTGTTTTATTTTTAGTTTTGACCATATATTAGAATAGAAACCAATCGATTCAATGTTATGTATTAACTGTGCATCTGACTTGATCGTGCAAAAAGAATGCATATTGCATAGTGTAGATCATAGTACATATATCTTAGTTTAGAGCTATCTTGATGTATCTTCCTTATTCCTATATTTTTTGGGTATGTAAATTCGCTGTTTTTTTGTTATTCCCAAATTGATATACATGATGTGATTTTTGTTCGTTTTTGTTTTTGTAATACATCTAATCTAAATCATTTTGATATGTTAATATTGTGTTATTTTATGTGTAGTTTTTACCGTATATTAGAATAGAAACCAATCGATTCAATGTTATGTATTAACTCCGCATCTGACTTGATCGTGCAAAACAGATGCATATTGCATAGTGTAGATCATAGTACCTATATCTTAGTTTATTGTATCTTGATTTATCTTCAATATTATTATATTCATTGGGTATGTAAATTCACGGTTTTTTTGTTCTTCCCAAGTTGAGACACATGATGTGATTTTATTTGTTCGTTTTTATTGTAACATGATGTGATTGTGTTCTTCGCAAGTTTTTACCGTATATTAGAATAGAAACCAATCGATTCAATGTTATGTATTAACTGAGCATATGACTTGATCGTTCAAAACGAAGGCATATTGTATACTACCATAACTAATGTATGTGTTACATTGAGCTCTAACTTAATTTACATCAATGAATTGTTCATTATAGTAGTTTACAAACTTATTTATGGTAGTTCTTTAAATGGATTTTGTTGACTATAATGGTAATAATTTAATTTATTGAAGTTCATTACAGACATATTTTTTATGTATGTGAATCTCAATACTCAAAATCTATACTAGTGACCCTATCTATATAACAAATACAATCATATATTTGTTACAAATGTCACATTTAGGAAAAAGTATCTATTATCACAAAGTACATAAAATATAAATCCAAAAAACCATATTATATCTCAAAAGAAAGCTGCCAATTCATGAGTAATGAAGATGGCTAATAGTTTAACTATTTTCCAAAAATAACATTTTAGTCTTTATCCAAAAGAAACATAAATACTTAAACAGTCTAGCAAAATATGATTTTTAGTAAGTAGCAAAGCTTAAATAGTCTAAACTTCCACACATGTAGTTAATCAAAACTCATATGCATTGGGTCAACGAAAGATTCTACGATTCTAGCTCGCATTGTGCTTGATGCCACTTTGCCAAATTCACCCGACTGCGGATCTTCACTTTTATAAATATATTCGATTTCCTTGCAAACTATTACACCACAGTCTACTGACTCCGATCCCTGTCTCCAAGTATCAGCTGGAATTGGGTATTTGAACGGCATTTTTAAGAAGGGATGGTTATGCTGCTTTGCTTTCAACATGCTGACCAATTTTGCATCTACATACTTCACCTATAATTATTTTAGATAATAAAAAAAATCAACAATCCTTACAATTATTATCAATGATAAATTAAGTAATTCCAAAAAAAACAATGTCATATTCGATGAACTTACCACATTTAAGGACTCCATCAAGCATGTATCCTCATGCGCCTTTGTTCTTGGGGGAAGTGAGTTGTAAAATGTCCATTCCCTCGTGGTCAGATCAAGTTTGAGAAGTGTCCAATGGTCCACTGCTTTTGAACCACTCGATGAACCCATTGCACATACATTGATTGGGAATAAAAAGATGCTTCTGTCTAAGCTATCCTCAATAACTTTGTCTACAAGGGTGTAGAAACACTTCTGTTTTGAAATGTTTCTATTGGTGAGCATTGCCTACAAAATAAGCGATCACAACAAAATTATATATAATTATTCACTTAACAGAACAAATAAATAATCTTCATGAAATAGTCAAAGGATTTTATAAAATACCCAGCACGTAGAAGTAAACACCCTCATTCGTCTAGATTCTGGCCTTGATGTGAATAGAACAGATCGCAATATATCAGCCCATGCATTGATTACCTAAATGTATGCAAAGTGTTATCATATAAATATATAAAAATCAATAATACATATATATATATTATGTAGTATACCTGACTTGTAATGAGACCATTATTTAAAATGTCAATCAGCATCTGTACTGACACATCAGCTAGTGGTATATCAGCGTGCCAAACAATGCAACTGCACAATTAAAAAAATCCACAACTCAATATATATATATATATACTAAATCATATTAGAAAAGAATTACGTACTATAAACTATTTACTTACTGTGGACCATTGGTCTTTAGTTCTTCGAATATCTGGTCTCTAACATACTTAGAACACTTCCTCACAGTTGACAATTTATTGTTGAACGGATACTTGACCACTCCTTTAGGTTTGTTATCCAACTCTACATTCTTTGATGCATCGTCATCGTCATCGTTGATTTCATGGTACACTACAAGCTCTTTTGTCATTGGTTGAGGAGATATCATCATTGGTTTACGATCATCTGTTATCGTTCGACCCTTAATTCTCTCAACTAATGAACCTGGCGATATATACGTGGTCTTCTTCTTCACTGGCCGTTTAGGTGTCTTTAACACTTCCTCATTTAATTCTTCCACAGGCATATTTTCCTTATCAACAGATTGTTCAATGATCGTTTGCTCTGCGTTACTGTCAAAATCCCCTTGAAAAACATCCTCATCAATCAATGTTTTTGAACAAAATTCAGATGTAATTTCTAGGTTCCTGCTCAATCTTTGATTCTCAGCTTTCAGACTTATGATGACATCGTCCTTAATTCTTGATTGTTGTTCGAACCTTGCAGCCACATCTTCAAATTCCTTCTTCATATTATTCAACTCAGAAGCAGATTCCTCAATCCTTTTAGCATACTGATCATTTTCTGTCTTCAGCTTTTGAATTTCTACATTCTTTTCCATCAGTTCTTTATCACAACGTACTCTCACATCTAGTATCTTTTTCTGCAGAATTCCTATTTCAACCACATAATTATCAACTATTGTAGGTTGATTAACATCACTGACAGGTGCATCGATCTTATCTTCTGAATTAACTGTCTTGTCTAAAGCAATATTGCCTTCTTTCGTATCCTTTAGATTACAATCTACATCGGCTGCTTTCAGATCACCAACATTGACAGTTTCTCCATTGATTTCCTTACAAACCTTCATAACTTGATCCTCAATGTCAAGCCCAATATCGAATGATGGGCATTCAACCGTAAAGCTCTTCTTTGCTCCTGAACTGGATCCAACTTCGAACACTTTTGATGATGAATTCTGGAAAATATCACTCTGCCCCACCGCCACATTCATCTCTGTCTACAATTCCTTTGGTGACTTTGCCATACCAGATGACAACTTTCCATCAGTATCAGGCGTTCTAGTTCCTCCTAACCCTGAGCTGGTTTCTTCACATCTAAAACAACGAACTTCTGAGAGCTGTTCCTTTTCATCAGTCGTAGGTTTAGGCTCCTCCGTGAAAACCTTATATACCATAAAAGAACAATAACAAATCAAGCATATGATCATAGTATAATAATAAATTAAGTATATGATGAAATCTTTACCCTTGTTCTGCGAGTCAGTTTATCATTTATGATTGCACCATGCACTTTAGTGGTATCCCATTTTAGGAACCGAGGAAAAGCAGATGGATTGTGTGGTTTAACAATCCTTGTATGCTCGCATAACCAGAACTAAAAAACATAACCAGTTCATTTAAACAATGTATAAATACATTAAACCAATATAAACCAAACAATAGTTTTAAGAATTAATAATAGAAATAATTTTACCGGCAACAACATAGCACAACCATCGGACTTCAGATGTTTGCTTCTTTTTAGTTGACTTTTCAGTTGATCAACTATGAATGTACTCCAGTCGTATCTGCAAATCTCTGAGATGTTTTCCAGGTAATGTGTCAAATGCCATGGTACAGCTGAGCTCCTAACTGGACAGAGAAGAGCAACCAGCAGATAACAACAAAGTAATCTAGCCACATCGCGATTGGCTTCATCGTACTGTTGTATCACAACCTCCTTTAACTTTAAAAGGACAGGTTGTTTATACAGAGAGTTATATTGTCTTGGTCTTGCTAGCATATCATTACCGAAACATCGCATTACCCATGGAGGATGCTGATAATCATCTACTCGGTGCCTGATCTCATCAGTTCCACAGCTAATTCCGAAAATAAGCTCTGCATCATGCCTTGACAATGCTACCCTAGTTCCTCCAATTACAAAACTCTCCGTTTCAAAGTCAAACCTTCTAACAATTTCAACGATGTCACTCTCGAATTTGAAACATCTCTTCTTTAGTGATGGACTAACATTGATGCAAACAGAGTTAAACAAAAGCCAGAATGGAGTTTTCTTCAGATGTAATATATGCTGGTTTGTGAATGGAATTCCCTTCAAGTCATTGATAGTTGTCCTTAGATTTGACCTATAATAGGTCTCACTAAAGTCTACTTCCACACCAGCTGAAACAATTTGAATGATATTTATATAAAATATTATTTCATATATCTAGTCTACTAGCAAGACAAATGGTTACAAAATATTACCAAAACAGTTTTCAGGCTTTATTTCTGGTAATTATTTCTCCTTCCTAGCATGCTTTCGAACCCTTTCGTCCCTTGATGTATCACTTTCTGCAATTTAAAAAACAATTACTATATGCAAGCCCATAATCATATGAGTTATTTAAGAAACTATAAAATCACCTTCTGAATCAGACGTGGTGTATTTACTTCTCCTATCTTTACTCCCGTCATCACTTTCAAAATCTATTTATTCAGGAAATAATGTTGTTATTATTAAAATTCATTAACTACTAAATACTAAAATAATCACAATCTCTGATAAAGGAAAATGACAATTTCATAACCTGAATCTGATACGACACGGGACACCTTTGATGGCCTTTTATCTGCAGAATATCTATATTATGTAAGCTATGATTTCACTACACAGTTCAAATTGACCTACAACGTAAGCAATGCATTAGTACATAAACCTTTACGTTTTTCAGCTCTCTTTTCCTCCCTCCTACGCTTTCCAGAAGATCCTGTTAATAAACAACAATAAAAATATGTTATGAATCACTGTTTCCAAATACCTCATTCTTATTGATCTTAATTGACTTAAATATATAGTTTGTTCAATTGCCTCTTGTTTCTACACGCCGGACGGTCTCCTCAGTAGCCTTTTTTTGTTTCCCACTTCCCCTGCTTGATCCCTCTCCCAATCGATAACCCGATTTTTTTGTTCTAGCCATCTGTAACATATATATATAAGTTCAATGTAACAATACATAATGCTCCTAATCGTACATATGCGAAAAAATTGCAACCAGTATTTTAGAAAACTATGCTATCCAGACCCATTCTATTCTTTTTTCATAAAAACCGAAGCTGATTGACACTATCAACAAAACAATATAGTAAAACATAGATTCCTAGGGTTTATATCAGTCGTAAGTAAATGTTATATACTGATTTGATCAAAGATTCAAAAAAAATAAATACAAAACAACACATGCAGTTTACCTAGAGAAGCCCTCTGTTCATGTATGTTATACAACACATCTTTTTAACTGATTTTTGATTATAAATATGTTCCCAAACTGATTAAAGTATGTTGCTGTACAGAAATCGTTCACAGTTACACATGCATATGATATTATTACCTGATTTTTGGTAACGGTCAAACTCGCCGCCGGAAGATGGTGTTAAAACTCAAACAATCGGCGCCAGAAAGTTGCAGAATCGTAAAACCCCAAAGCTCAAACAACTAAAAGAATTTAATGTGCTTACCTACTGTTGGGAATAAAATGATTTTGATCTAAGATACCAAAACCCCTGATTGATGATGTACAAGTTAGTTGAGATATGCTTAAGTCATTGTTCAGGCAAGTTGTCCCAGAACACTTAATGTGTAGTTTGCTTAAAGTTAAAATCTCAAAAATGTTATGAGATATTAGTAATCAGGATAGTTGTCCAAAGCTGAAATGTTAGGCAGCTTGATAGGTCTATAGGACAAAGCTGCTGATCTATTCAAGACAAACTGATCAAATGGACAACCTGGCTGAAGAGTTCAAGTATACTAAAGCTGTGCTCTTAAATGCAAATGATCAAGACAGTTGAAGTACAAATAATCAAGTGGATTAAGTGTCAAAAGCTTACAGAAGACATATTCAATGAAGCATTTATTGCCAATCATGCCTGAACCAAGCATTAAAGACTTAGAGCATTAAAGAGTGAAGCATTGAATGAGTGTTGGAACATTCTAAACTGCTGCAGGAATGTTCAGGGAGCTTGTCCCATCTGACCGTTGGCTGTGTGTAAAGTTTGCCACAAATCAACCTAGGACAATGTGCAAAATTGGAAACTGACACAAGTCTTCCCAGCCACCTTTGTCAGAAGTCAACACATTCATTCAAGCAACCATTGAAGACCTCTTTTACACAGTGGATAAAAGGATGTCAAGCTTCTTAGCCGTTTCAATGGTGCTGCAAATAGACATATTTGAATTACTAATCCCTCCAACGGTTAGCTGTTCAAATTGTCTATAAATACAGAAGTGATCAAAGGAATTCATGATCCAACTACAAGCTATCAAACTATCATCAAGCTTACAAAAGGAAACCAAGCTGTTCTCCAGAATTCCAAGTTTCCTGAATCACTTCAAGTTAGCTAAGCCAAATTCTTGTAAACATCCTAGCTTAGCATTGAGATATCCTATTCCTTTACCTTGTTCTCATTGTAAAGGATATCTCTATTAGTTGGAACCAAACCTCAAACCTTATCTCATTTAGTGAAGAGAGTGTTTGTTGTAGAAGTGAGGAGTTAAGGACTGTTAGTGTGAAACACAGTCTTAACTCAGTGAGATTGAGCACTAGGACTCAAGTTATCCTAGGGATCAAAACACTAAGAGAGTGTTGTTGATCAGTGCACCTTGGCACTATAAAACAAGCTAATTCCATTGAGAAGGAATTATCCTGTTCAATCAGGGAAAGTGGATGTAGGAGCTTGAGTCTCTGAACCACTATAAATTTGTGTCTCATTTACTTACTGCAGTCTTAACTTCACTTCAATCAATCATATTTCAAAGATTCATAACTCAGTAAGTAAGAAAATCTGTTTTGGACAAAGTCCCTGATAACCTGTATTTTTCAGAAATCAACTTGGAGTATTTCTTTGAGTAAAGGCCAACCACATTCCGCACTTAGCAACTCTTTTAGATATTTAGCCAACTGATCACTTAATAGTAATCAGTAAGACAAGTATCTATTAAAGTTCACACTCAGGCCAGTTGTGAGACAACTTGCCTGATAGGACCAATTTATCAAAAAGTAAAGAAATTTGCATACACAAGTGCATTCCCCCCCCCCCCCATACACTTGTGTTATACTCCACCAAGGACCAACAAGTGGTATCAGAGCAGGGGTTCAAAGACCACTGCTTCTGAAAATCCAACTGATTTTCAAAAAATCACATTTACTGTGGTCACTGAACTGATCCAAATTTCTGAAAAACTTATCTGTGCTCATCTTCTATTACATTTGTTGAAATGGCTAACAATGCAGTTCCAGGAGATGCTGTCAACACCATCAACAATATGGGTCCAAACCAAGTCAATCATATTTCTCATCACAAGCTGCCAATGTTCTCAATTGAGAACTATGATTTCTGGAAAATCAGGATGAGAGCACATCTTGCTTGCCAGCATGATGAGATGCTTAAAGTCATCACTAGAGGGCCATTCACATTCACTAAAGCAAATCCCAAGCTCACTGATGCTCAAAAAGCTGATCCAAGGGAGTTGCTGCCAAAAGATGAAGATGACCTTACAGCTGAAGAAAGAAAAAGGCACAACCTGAACTACATTGCAATGAACACATTGTACCAGACAATTCCAGATGCAGTGATGGGGAGAGTGTACCACTGCACATCAGCTAAAGAGATTTGGGATACCTTAGCACTTATGTGTGAAGGTACCCAAAAGATCAAGGAGAACAAGCTTCAAGTGGCTATCCAAAAATATGAACAATTCTCTATGGAGGCCAATGAAACTATTGATCATCTTGATGGCAGGTTCACTGACATCATGAATGAAATAAACTCTCTTGGCAAGTTCTATGCCAAAAGAGAGGTTGCTCTGAAGATCTTGAGAAGTCTCACATCCAAGTGGGACATATACTCTGTCATGATGCAAAATACCAGTAATCTTGACAACATGCCAATGCAGCAATTATTCTCTGAACTCAAAGCATATGAGTTTGATCTCAATAGAAAGAAGGTGCATGAAGAGCCATCCTCTTCAAACAAAGGTGTTGCCTTCAAAGCTGCTGAAACAGAAAAGAAGATTACTCAAAGGTCCTCTCAGTCTGTTTCAAAATCTGAAATAAAGGAGGAGCTGGCACTCATGGCTAGAAGATTTGAGAAGCTCAACTCCAGATTTGGTAGATACAAGAAGTTCTACCAAGATAACAGAACCAGAAGGAGATTCAGTTCTCCTGAACATAAATCAGAGGACAAAGTCTCTGATGAAAAGAAAGAAGACAGATATGCTGATAGGAAGAAATTCAGCAAAGGTGAGCCATCATCATCAAGAAGGAAAGAGTCCTCAAAGAATGATGATGAAGATGTGTGTTACAACTGCCAGAAGAAGGGTCACTTTCAGTATGACTGTCCTGACCTCAGTGCAAAAGAAAGAAAGGAAAGGCAAAACAAAAGAGATAAAAGGCTGAACAACAGGAAGGCTATGGTAGCTGGAGATTCAGCAAGTGAGGAGAGTGTCTATTCTTCTGATGATGGGCTGTTCTCCAACAGTGACAGTGATGAGGACTGTCAAATGGCACTTGAAGATGAAGAGGTATGTTCAACTTCCAACTTGTCAATTAACACACATGAATCTAGTGAAATCCATCTTGACTTTGAAAAGTTGTTGGAAGATTTCACCAGAATGCAAGAAGTATGCAATATGGCTCTGAGAGAAAATGAACAGTTGAGGTCTAAAGTCAAAATGTCTAATCCTCCTGAATCTGAAGTTGACATTAAATCAACTGAGTTGTATCAACAGATTGTGAGAGAACATGAAGAAATGTCTCTCAAAGTCTCTGAACAACAAAAGCTGATTGATGAACAAAATCAGGCTCTAAAGAAAAGGGATTTTGACTCTAGAACTCTACAAGCTAAATTTGACAATCTCTCAAGAGAATTTGATACTCTAAAATTAAGTGAGGGGAGCTTGAAAATGAAAATGTCTGCCTTGAACAAATCTGCTAAGGCAATAGAGGAAATTCAAGGGTTTCAAAGACCATTTGCTCAAAGAGATGGATTAGGCTATAATCCATTTGAACCCTCACCTGGTCTTAGCTTTGCTTCATCAAGCAATTCTAAAATGACTTTTGTAAGGTCAGTGGCACAACAAAATGAAAATGAAGTAAATCAACCACTGATCAAGGATAAGGGAAAAGGAATTTTTATACCAACTCAGGTAAACAATGTACCTAAACCCACACCTTTGGAAAAGGTTAAAGGCATTGCTTACAGGAGGAATGAGGTTCAGAAAGGTAGAGCTAATGAAAGGCCAACCTATCTGAATCATCATCAGAGGAGTTGTCCAAAACCTGTTCAGAAGAGGCCAACTCAAATGAGGCAACCTCAACTAAATGGATTAAGGCCAATACCCTCTGTTAGGTATAAAACATTCAGGAAGCCTGGACCTTACTTGCCAAATGGAAAAGGCCATCCAAAAACTTATCCTCAAAAGTCTTACCCAGCTGCACCTAAGCTTAGTAACTTCAGGAGAAATGTCCCAAAGAAATTTACCAACTCTCCTGAACTCTACAAAGCTAACACTTATACCCAGAAGTCACCCAAGGCATTTAAGGGTCAAACTGTGTATGTAGATGTAAATGGAAACCAAGTCAGTCACTTTGAATCAATCAAAGTTATCAGGCAGATTTGGGTTCCAAAAGGTACAGCTAACCCTCTAGGACCCAACACTCAAAGGGTACCTAAATTTTGACTTTGCAGGACTGCAAGGACCCCAAAAGGAAGAGAAGCATCAACAAGAAAACAACATGGTACCTGGACAGTGGATGTTCAAGGCACATGACTGGAAACAAGGAGCTTCTCTCAGACTTCATAGAAAAAGATGGTCCTTCAGTAACCTTTGGAGACAGCTCTCAAGGAATCACAAGAGGCTATGGTACATTAAACATTGGTAGTGTTAAAATTACTGATGTCTCATATGTTCTAGGCCTAAAATATAACTTGCTGTCTATAAGTCAAATCTGTGACAAAGGATATTGTGTTGAATTTGCACCAAATGAATGTACTATCAAAAACAAGTCAACACAACAGGTGCTACTAACAGGGGTGAGAAAGGGAAATGTTTATTTTGCAGATTGGAGCAAAACCCCTGAAGCAGTCTGTCTTGTTGCCAAAAGCACAAATGAGCAAAGCTGGCTATGGCACAAGAGACTGAATCACCTGAACTTCAAAACCATCAACAAGATTGCAAGAAACTCTCTAGTTAAGGGGCTGCCAAATCAAGTGTTCACCAAAGAACATATATGCCAGCCATGTCAGGAAGGAAAGCAGATCAAAGCCTCTTTCAAAGGAAAACCTGTCATCTCAACTGAGAGAATCCTTCAACTATTGCATATGGATTTATTTGGGCCAATAATCCCAGTAAGTTTAAATGGAAGAAAATATGCTTTAGTTGTTGTTGATGATTTTTCCAGGTACACTTGGGTAGTATTCTTGCTGAACAAAAAGGAGACCCAAGTCAAACTACCTGAATTGATGATGAGATTGAGCAATGAGAAGGGCCTAAGCATTGTCAAGATCAGATCTGACAAAGGCACTGAGTTCATTAACTCATACATCAATGAGTATTGCAGCAAAAATGGCATCACTCATGAAACTTCAGCAGCAAGAACACCTCAACAAAATGGGGTTGCTGAAAGAAGGAACAGGACCTTGAAGGAGGCAGCTAGAACCTTGATTGCTGAATCCAAACTGCCTAAAAGGTTCTGGGCTGAAGCCATTAGCACTGCATGTCACACTCAAAACAGGTCCTTAATCACCAAAGGACAAGGTAAAACCCCATATCAAATATGGAAAGGTAGATTGCCCACTGTTGCTTATTTTCACATATTTGGTTGTAAGTGTTTCATTCATAATAATGGGAAAGAGCAATTGAAAGCTTTTGATAGCAAAGCTGATGAAGGAATATTTGTTGGATATTCACAAATCAGCAAAGCTTACAGAGTTTACAATTGCAAAACTCTTATTGTGGAAGAAACACCTCATGTTGTGTTTGATGAATCTATTAATGAGTTCAGGGATAGAAACCTGAATATTGATGAGATAAC
This sequence comes from Galeopsis tetrahit, assembly GCA_963675135.1. NCBI lineage: Eukaryota > Viridiplantae > Streptophyta > Magnoliopsida > Lamiales > Lamiaceae > Galeopsis > Galeopsis tetrahit. Next base: position 54,871,650 of record OY776125.1, read on the forward strand.
ACAAAGAACAACCAGATTAAGGCTTCAAAGCAAGGAAACAGTATTTGTGGAGGTTGCCCAGCCTGAACTTCATGAAAATCAAAAACTGGACAACCTACCTGATAGCAATCAACCAGTAGACAACCACCCTGAAGGAGAAACTGAACTGACTGATCCCATCCCAGTTCAAAACCAGGTAACAACTACCAATGAAGAAGCAGGCAATGCTGAGGTAGTTAATGGATCCACTATTCAAGGGGGAACCAATGAAAATGTCGACTCATCTGACAATGAGGACAACACCCCTGAATATGATCCTGAACTTGATCCTTCAATTAACTTTCCTGAATTTAATGAATCTAGTGATCCAACTTCAGATGAGGACAATCCTCCTGAAAGGATCAGGTCTAGAAGGACTTGGTTGCAAGACCACCCATCTAGCCTGATACTTGGTAATCCAAGTGAAGGGATCAAAACTAGAAGATTTCATGGAGAAAGTGCTCTGTTTTGTTGTTTTCTTTCAGAACAGGAACCTAAAGACATTGAGGAAGCACTACAAGACACCAACTGGATCATAGCCATGCAAGAAGAGCTGAATCAGTTTACCAGAAATGAAGTTTGGGAGCTGGTAGACAGGCCAACTCATCAAGATGTCATTGGGACTAAATGGGTGTTCAAAAACAAGAAAAATGAAAATGACATCATTGTAAGAAACAAAGCAAGACTGGTGGCCAAAGGATATTGTCAATCTGAAGGGATTGATTATGATGAGACTTTTGCTCCAGTGGCCAGACTTGAGGCAATCAGACTCTTCCTAGCATATGCAGCTCACATGAGATTCAAGGTGTATCAAATGGATGTGAAGAGTGCATTTCTCAATGGAGTGCTCAAAGAAGAAGTGTATGTGGAACAGCCCCCAGGCTTTGAAGAAGGAGACAAGGCGTACAGATTAAAGAAAGCCCTCTATGGCTTAAAGCAAGCTCCAAGAGCTTGGTATGACACCTTATCACAGTTTCTTCTAGTTCATGGTTTTGTCAAAGGCACTGTTGACAGAACCTTGTTCAGAATCTCTGAAGGAGATGATATTTTGTTAGTCCAAATCTATGTGGATGACATTATATTTGGATCTCCAAATGAAAAACTGTGTGAGAAGTTCTCTAAACTCATGCAAAGCAAATTTGAGATGTCCATGATGGGATTGATGAATTTCTTCTTAGGACTTCAAGTCACTCAATCAAAGAAGGGAATATTCATCAATCAGGCCAAGTATACAAGGGACATGATCAAGAAATTTGGATGTGCTACAAGCAAACCAGTCAGAATTCCTATGAATACTAACTGGAAGATGGATCCTGATGAAGGTGGAGAGTCAACCAACTCCACTAACTACAGAGGAATCATAGGATCACTGCTATATCTCACTGCAAGCAGGCCTGATATCACATTTGCAGTTGGAGTGTGTGCAAGATTTCAAGCAAATCCAAAGAAGAGCTATCTTGATGCTGCCAAGAGGATTCTAAGATATCTCAAGGGATCTGAGAATCTTGGATTATGGTATCCAGCTGATGATAACATTGAGCTTACTGGATATTCAGATGCAGACTATGGAGGATGTAGAATAGACAGAAAATCCACCTCAGGAACTTGTCAATTCTTGGGCAGCAAGCTTATCTCATGGTTCTCCAAGAAGCAAAATACAGTTGCAACTTCAACAACTGAAGCTGAGTATGTAGCTGCTGGAAGTTGCTGTGCTCAGATTCTATGGCTCAGGCAACAATTAAGAGATTACAAAGTAATCACAAATGAAGTGCCCATATTCTGTGACAACAATAGTGCAATTGCCATCTCACAGAATCCAGTGCTCCACACCAGATGCAAGCATGTGGACATCAAGCATCATTTCATAAGGGATCATGTGGAGAAGAAAGATATCAAGCTTGTCAAAATTCACACTGATAAGCAAAAAGCTGATATTCTGACCAAGCCACTAGCTGAAGCAAGGTTCTTGGAATTGTCAGCTGAATTAGGGTTACTTGATCCAGGCAAGATGGACAAATGAGAAAAGCAAAGCTCTTATGAAGGGGGAAATTCATCAAAGTGGAACTTCAGCAAAGTTAACCAACCTCATTGAAGCTGTCAGCCACAGAGGGAAACTCAGCAAGGTTGTCCCTGGAGTGATCAGCAATGTTGGTCAGGGGATTTGTCCAAGTGGGACCCAGTCAGCAACTTTGGGACCCACTCAGGCAAAGTAATCAGGCAATTTGGTCCACACAGAAACCAAAGCACATCTCAGGATGTTTGTCCAAATTAAATGGATAATTATTGCTATTATTAGCATTGATTAGACATTTAAGAGGTTTCTTGGTCTAAGAGTAGGCCATTTTAGGAAGGAGTGTGTTATAAAGATTTTAAACCTCCAAAAGGCAAATCAGCATTTAATGCGAAAATCTTGATAAGATTGCATGAATTCTTGAGCCTTCATCCAAACCATTAAATTTCATTCAAAACTCCATCGAACCATTGAGAGTCCACTCCCCACCATATTCAAACGGTTTTTCCAATTACTCACTGTTACATTCCATTAACCAACGGTTAATAAATTCCTTCCATATATAAACCTCTCAATTTTCACCACCATCCCTACGCATTCATAATTCCCAAATTCCTTGAAGTCTCAAAACCTCTAAACCTGCAACTTTTCTCCAAACCCTTTCTTCTCTCAAATCTATCCATGGCACCAAAACTCAAGAAAGAAGAACTTGTAGATTTCAATGATTCCTCCCTGGACATTGATTTCTCTTATCTCAGTAACCCAAACTCCTTGTGGTTTGAAAAGCTGGTTGCATTTGACAGCCTAGACAAGGAGGTTGAGCCAGTACTCCATTGGCTTAGGGAAGCAGGCCTGGAAAAATTTCTTGGCACCAAGCCTGACTCATGCCTAAATTCATGTATGGCAGAATTCTTTGCCCATCTAAGATGGAAGGGCAAGAAGGGGGATGTGTGCACAAAGCTCACATATGCTGAAGAAGATGAAGAAGAAGAAACTCAGCATACTATCATCTTCACTACAGAAGACCTAGAAGCTAGCTTTGGGCTACCTTCTGAAGGTATGAACCCTGAATTGTACAAGGAAGAAGATGATCAGGAGTTTTATTATTCTTGGATGATAGAGCCCAAAAAGGTTGTGAGTGCTCAAAACAAAAACACTTTAAAGCCAGTGTTTAGACATCTGTTTGATTGTGTTGTTAAGAGCCTATTGAGCCACTCAGGGAGTGTTGAACAAATCAGTATGCCCAAATTAAGAGTGATGGCTGCTGTGATTGACTCTGCTGAGAAGAGAGTCAAGTTCAACTGGAAGAAATTCATTCTTGACAAAATGATGAATGAAAAATTCAAGTTCAAGGAGGTGAAACACCACAAGGTGGTGGTTGAAGGAAAACTCCAGTTCTGCACAAGAGCAAGCCTACTCTTGGAAAGATTTGCACATTACACCCACCTCCAAGCTAAGCCAAAACCTTTTCCAGCTCAAAAGGTTATGTTTAGGAAGCTGTCTTCTAAGACAGAGAAGAGGAAGCAGGATGCAGCTTCAAAGAAGGCCATCACTACAGTACCAGCAACAAGAGCCTCTCCAAGGAAGAGGAAGGCTCAATCACCCAAAGCTCAACCAAAAATGAAGAAGATGAAGAAGATTTTGCATGAATCTTCACCAGAGGATCAATCAAGAAGTGGAGGAGCCACCTCTGAGGAAATAGAGAAGGTTGCTGAGGAAGGAGTCAACCCTCCTGAAGAGGGTGAAGTATTCAGAGAAATTGTCCCCCTACAGCCTGAGAGTATAACTGAATTCAGAGACCTTGACCAGCCAACAAGGTATGAAAGAAAAAGAAGGATCATCAAGACTTCTGAGAAGCAGAGGTTGATGGAGGAAGAAAAGCAGAAGAAAGAGTTCTTCAAGGAGATTAGACAGGCCAGCAAGTCTAAATCCAAGTCCAAACCCAACAGCCCTGAAGCCAACTCTCCTGATATCCAATCTCAAAGAATATATCCAAGGCAAGAAGAAGAGGAGTGCAGGACTCCTGAAGATGCACCAATTATTGCCAAAAAGGTGTACTCCCCTGAAGGTGCACCTGATAGATCAGGTATTGATGTACTGGCTGATTTGGTCAATCTTGAAGACAGACCCTTTTCCCCACTTGATCCAAGACTCCTCTCTTACACCAAACTTCTTGAAACTGCCCTTCAAGAAGGTGATCAAGTTGGTTTCCCACCCATTCCAGCCATTCCAATTACCTCTTCAGGCACAATGCTCTCAAAAGCACCTGAATCCCACCTTGCTTTGATTTCTCCTGACCCCAACCCTTCTGAACCCAACATACCTGAATCCCATTTCAACCCTCCTGAATCCATCTCTTCTGATGATGAGAGTGGTGAAGAGTACACTTATGAAGGGATGCTAAGGCAGATTGCCAAGGCTAATGTGGATGCACTTTACCCAGGGTTGAAGGACTATCCTAGACTGCAGCAACAGTTCTATGATCTCAAAGCTCTTGTTGAGATCAAGGATAGAACTATGGTGGAAATAGCTCAAGCTATTCAGGACAAAGGAGCAAGCTGGTGGCAAGTTGAAGAGAACAGGCTCTTAAACTTTGCAAATGTGAGGAAATCCAGTGTGTTAACCACTGAGGCCCTGTTTTGCACAATTGTCTCAGAAAAAGTGCAAGCTGAGAAAGAAAGAATTGCTCAAGGACTCAGGCACCCTGATAGTCCATCTGATAATGATGATGATGATGATGATGATGATCACACCAATCCCAATCCCCCTGGTATCAACTCAGCTCAGGTACATTACTTGACTTTTCATTCTGTACAGGACTCTGATCATTCAGAGGAGTTGACCAAAGATGGTGACTCAGTCCAAGATGCATTGGCCAAGGATGGTTCCTTTGAACCTGAGGCACAGCTTGACAATGCTGAGACTTCCATAGGAGAAGCTGGTTTGACTAAAGCCTCATCAATGTCAGGCAAGTTGGACATTGACCAGCCTTTAGTCATTCAGGATGACTCAGTGGACTTGGGATGCCCAAGCACTGTGATCTCCCAACAACTGCCCTCTGTGGATCCTGTTGAGGATATAGAGGTGTCAGGTTTTGAAGGAGTTGAAAAGGCTGTGAGTGCTGAAAAATCAGAGGGAGGTGATGGTGAGGACTGTGTGATCACTGATTCTTTGAGTGCACCACAAATAGAGGGAGAGGAAGTAGAAATATTGGGTGCAGCCCAATATGAGAGTCAGACTATTCTTCAAGTCAAATCTGAACTTGATGAATCCCTTGGTGAAAGGAGGCCTGATTCTCCAGTACATGTGAGTTTATCTATTGAAAAGGAAGAAGAAAAGAATAAAGTTGAAAATGAGAGAAAAGGTGCTGATGTATCAGACCTTATGGGAGTAAAAGAAAAAGAGGGTGATGAGGGAGTTTTTACTAACATTGCTAGTTTTGCAGATTCAGTTGCTGTTACTCTTGAACAGATTTTTGCAGATGCCTCCCTGACAGATATACCAGTTGAAGCTGACACTGATCTTCAAGCAGTATCAGAAAATGTGTCCACACTTAACCAGATCTACTTTGAACAAGCCAACACCTCTGAAGCTCACTTTCAGATGGCTACTCAGACTGCATCCATCATTGAAGAGCAGTCAGGAAAGTTGGACACACTGGTCAGGGAAGTTGAGAAGGCTCATGCAACCACTGCTGATACCCTAGATGGCCAAGGGAAGACTCTAGCCTCTGTGGAGATGAGGCTCACAGGGTCTGAAGAAGTGATCTTACCTACTATTGATGCAAGACTTTGTGGAGTTGAAACTGGACTGCAAACAGTTTCAACTGAAGTGACAAAGGCTAAAGATGCAATGGGTATATTCACTAAATCTGTGAAGAAAGAGCAGCAAGGTCTCAAAACTTTGTACAAGCACAATGTAAAGGCATTGAGAAAGACCATCAAGGATGCTTTGAGGCAGAGAACAGCAGCACAGAGAAAGAAGGCAGCAGAGTTGAAAGCTGCAATGGTGAAGGAAGCTGCTGAGAAGTTCACTGTTGAACTCATGGCCAAAGTATCTGATCAAGTTGTGGCCAACCTCACTGAACAACTTCAGGCCAAACTTGATCAATCACTGAAAGCCACATTGGATGCCATAGTTTCCCAGAAGATGAAGCCTGTTCACACCTTTTTGAGCATGGCAGATGATAAAATGCAAAACATTCATGATGAGAATGTTTATCTACTGCAGGAATTGAAGTCCCTCACCCATTCCCACTCACATCTCTCTGTCACTATGAGTGAGTTGAAGCCCCAATGTTTTGATAATGCCAAAAAGGGGGAAAGACAGAGAGCAAGGGCAAAGGGAACCTTGGTAATTGGTGAATCCAAGGGAAAGGAGAAGGCTCCTGAAGATGAGGAGGAAGCAGTAGAAGACATTGGGAAAGGCAAAGGCCCAATGAATGTTGAAGATTTAACTGAGGAAGAGCAGATTCAAATTACTGTCAAGGAATCCATGGTGTCAGCTATGGAAAGTCAGGCAAGAAAGCTTCAAAGGCCAGGTGGTGAGTCTACAGGACTTGAACCTCAAGAGAAGGTTGCTGAAGTGAGGGGGAAGGTGACAAGGTCATCTGAAAGAAAGAGGAAGGAACTGGAAACCTTCAATGAATTCCCATCCAGCCTGACTTTGCCATCAGAATTTCAAACTGAAGAATCTGCTCCAGCAAAGAAATCAAAGAGAATGAAGAAAGCAGTCCTGATGCCTGCTATTGAAGAAGTTGAAGAGGAAGTACAGGACAAAGAGCCTGAAGAAGTAGTGCCCAAGCTTGCTGATGATCCTTCCAAACTGTTTGAAGAAGGATTTGGGAAAGATCCAGAAACTCAGGAAAAGCTAGCTCTCTTGAGAGCCAAAGAAAAAATGGATCAGTTGGTTGAAGCCAACAAAGCAAGAGATGGGAGAAGGGCAAACTTCAAAGCTCCAAGAAGGAGGGCTTCATACAGAAGGCTCAAACCTCAAATGCTGCAAAGATGGGACACTCAGTACCCTCACCATGATAAGTGGGTTCCAATCTCACTGAATGATGCATGGGAGGAGGCCAAGATAAGTTTTGTTTATGACTTCTATGTCATTGGAAAATGGCTTGGTGAGAGTGTGGAGGAAATCTTTGTTCAGTTCATGTTTGAGAACCACAGGGACCTCTACCAAAAGCTGTTTGCAGCAGCTGAGATGGCAAGAGTGGAGTTCAAGGCCCCTGGTCCAATTCTGTACATGCCTCCCAAGTTCAATGGGAACTTGATTGATGAAGGGAAGATTCTGGAGGAGTTCATCAAAATCATGAAGATGGAGAAGATGAAGATAGGCCCTAGAGGCTCCAACAAGGATGTTTGGGAGCTGAAGAAGAGGGTCTGGGCTCAATATGGCATTGCTCCCCAAGATGATGGAACTCTTTGATGAATAAGTTTATTCCTTCCCTACTTTTGTTTTTATGATTGCTGATTCTGTTGTTATTTTTTTTAGATTAGTGAGTCCTTTGATTTCTCAGTCCTGTAATGGTTTATCACATCTATAAAAGGATCACTATGTTTCTGTCAAAGAGATAACAACTCATTATCTCAACTAACCTATCCTGACATATATTACTTGATTTACTGTGCTAACAGTTTCTTTCAGGCAAGTTGACCAGTTCACTCTCCCTGAAGGTAATCTTTAGTTTAAGTCAAGGTCCCTTTGTAATAGGTTTTGGCATCATCAAAAAGGGGGAAATTGTTGGGAATAAAATGATTTTGATCTAAGATACCAAAACCCCTGATTGATGATGTACAAGTTAGTTGAGATATGCTTAAGTCATTGTTCAGGCAAGTTGTCCCAGAACACTTAATGTGTAGTTTGCTTAAAGTTAAAATCTCAAAAATGTTATGAGATATTAGTAATCAGGATAGTTGTCCAAAGCTGAAATGTTAGGCAGCTTGATAGGTCTATAGGACAAAGCTGCTGATCTATTCAAGACAAACTGATCAAATGGACAACCTGGCTGAAGAGTTCAAGTATACTAAAGCTGTGCTCTTAAATGCAAATGATCAAGACAGTTGAAGTACAAATAATCAAGTGGATTAAGTGTCAAAAGCTTACAGAAGACATATTCAATGAAGCATTTATTGCCAATCATGCCTGAACCAAGCATTAAAGACTTAGAGCATTAAAGAGTGAAGCATTGAATGAGTGTTGGAACATTCTAAACTGCTGCAGGAATGTTCAGGGAGCTTGTCCCATCTGACCGTTGGCTGTGTGTAAAGTTTGCCACAAATCAACCTAGGACAATGTGCAAAATTGGAAACTGACACAAGTCTTCCCAGCCACCTTTGTCAGAAGTCAACACATTCATTCAAGCAACCATTGAAGACCTCTTTTACACAGTGGATAAAAGGATGTCAAGCTTCTTAGCCGTTTCAATGGTGCTGCAAATAGACATATTTGAATTACTAATCCCTCCAACGGTTAGCTGTTCAAATTGTCTATAAATACAGAAGTGATCAAAGGAATTCATGATCCAACTACAAGCTATCAAACTATCATCAAGCTTACAAAAGGAAACCAAGCTGTTCTCCAGAATTCCAAGTTTCCTGAATCACTTCAAGTTAGCTAAGCCAAATTCTTGTAAACATCCTAGCTTAGCATTGAGATATCCTATTCCTTTACCTTGTTCTCATTGTAAAGGATATCTCTATTAGTTGGAACCAAACCTCAAACCTTATCTCATTTAGTGAAGAGAGTGTTTGTTGTAGAAGTGAGGAGTTAAGGACTGTTAGTGTGAAACACAGTCTTAACTCAGTGAGATTGAGCACTAGGACTCAAGTTATCCTAGGGATCAAAACACTAAGAGAGTGTTGTTGATCAGTGCACCTTGGCACTATAAAACAAGCTAATTCCATTGAGAAGGAATTATCCTGTTCAATCAGGGAAAGTGGATGTAGGAGCTTGAGTCTCTGAACCACTATAAATTTGTGTCTCATTTACTTACTGCAGTCTTAACTTCACTTCAATCAATCATATTTCAAAGATTCATAACTCAGTAAGTAAGAAAATCTGTTTTGGACAAAGTCCCTGATAACCTGTATTTTTCAGAAATCAACTTGGAGTATTTCTTTGAGTAAAGGCCAACCACATTCCGCACTTAGCAACTCTTTTAGATATTTAGCCAACTGATCACTTAATAGTAATCAGTAAGACAAGTATCTATTAAAGTTCACACTCAGGCCAGTTGTGAGACAACTTGCCTGATAGGACCAATTTATCAAAAAGTAAAGAAATTTGCATACACAAGTGCATTCCCCCCCCCCATACACTTGTGTTATACTCCACCAAGGACCAACACCTACTATTTAGGAAAGTTTTGAAATTTAGTAATCCTGAAATTTCGCGAAATTCGATATCAATGTTTAAATGTATAATTATGGAATTTATTTGTTTTGTTAATTTGAATTCATAATTTCGAATTTTTAAAATGATTGAAAGGGTACAATTGTCTTGTATTTTCCAATTTGACTCTATTAGACAAGAAACAATATTAGAGGCTTGATTAGACTAATCTTATAGTGAGATGACCTTATTAATAACTAACCCTAATAGAGTCATCTCACCCCATCTTTTCTCTAATAGAACCTAGCATAATTTTTTAATCTTATAGAGTCAAAATTTGAATTTTTTGTCAATTATGCCCTTCCACCATATTTTGAAATTTCGAATTTATAAAATACACAATTATTAGTCAACTAAACATCCAATCAATTCTTAAATGCAATTTCTCGAATTCCCGAAAATCTATCACCTTCTAAAATTTAAAAACTTTCCTAAAAGGTAGGTCTCTCCATTTATTTCGTTTAATTTTGTTAAGTTAAGAGATTCTGGAAATCTGCATTTCAACCCGTGTCGAATGCATATTCATATGAACTTGTAACCTTTTAACTATAGAACCACGTAAACTATCAACAACTAAGACATTGCCTATCCGTATGACATATATCATGTGCACACATAATAATATGTGAGTAGGTGCATATCATTTAAACACTTAAATATCGGTAGAATATGTTTGTGCACAGGAGTCGACATGTTTATACATGTTTAAATGCAGAAGTTAATGCACATGTAGGATATGTGTCAATGCAACATTTAGTGCATGTGCATACTATCAATGATTAATTTGATGATATGAACAATAATTGAATGATAAAAAGCAATAGAAAAGTATTGGATACCTCCTATCATCTCTCACACACTCACTGCGTGAATATACACACACTCACATCCTTCAATGGCAGAAGGGATTGAATCCGTGACTGGGTTGCCGATGAAGAGACAGCGGAAGCACTTCGGTCGATATGGAACAGAATAACGACACTACGACGGCGCTACCCGACTCTATCTCATCCGTTATTCCTGGATGGTTTTCCGAAATTGAAAATTCAATTTGGGAAATTTCAGTGCATATACGAAACTCGGAAATCGATTTTGAAAATGGAAGTTGGGCAATTTTACAGAAACGATTCCAGGGAATAACAAAGAATCTGATAATTTAATTTTCGAATTTGGAAAGTGAGTGACTTTCTGTTATCATAACCTAAATTCATTCGATTTAGTTTTAAATCAAGGAATTAATTTAAATAATGAGATTAAGGGCATTGTGGGTTTTTTGGCTTTAATTTGACTCTATTAGATAATTATTAAAGTTGGTGTTTCTATTTGCTTAATGAATAGTAATAGTGAATCTATTAGGAATAATCTCAAGAGATTTCTATATTATCTCTGCATCTTGTTCAATTATGTAATATATGGAGTTATACTTTTAAGTTGTCTCTTATCTCTTATGAGTATTACTCTACCTTAAACGTTTTTTTTTCATCTTCCTAAAGAACCAAAAAAAAAAAAAAAAAAGCAGTAAAGGACGGTTTTTTGATCTGACCAAACGTCCCAGCGCTGCCGTACTATATGAGAAAAACGCAGGGATAATTAGAAAGCCAAATACAATTATGCTGCGGCTGTACAGATTATCACGCCTCCGCCTTCCCCGGCCTTTTCTCCGCCGTGCCTTCTCTGGCAATCCCGATATTTCCCCTACCAATCTAAAAAAAGATTCCCAACATGCGACCACCCCTCCCGCCCTCCATCATGATTACCGTCCTGTTCCTCTCTCCTCCCCATTTCTCTCCAAGACCTCCCTAATCGCCGCGGGCTCCGCCGCTGCTCTCCTCGCCGCCTACACCCTCTCGCCGTTCGAAGTTGAATCTGCTGCCCAGAAATCAACTGAATCGATTAACAAGATTTGGAATAAGATGAAACAAACTGGCGTCGCGGCGTCCGTCTTATGGCAATCGTTGAGGTCTGTCATGTCGTCGGCCAACTACGAGGTTAGGGCAGGCTTCGAGCTCCGGGTAGCGGCACTCTTGGCCGACATTGTGGCGGCCAGTGATAGCCGGAGGACTGCTATCGTCGGCGCTGGCGGTGGTGCAGTGGTCGATTGGTTGTTGGAAACGGTTGCGGTTGCCAAGGACAGCAACGGAACCCAAGCTGAATCTGCTAGGGCATTAGCCTACTTAATTGCGGACCCCAATGTGTGCGAGGCTGTTTTGGGGCGCCCACGAGCTGTTCCAAATTTGTTGAAGTTCATCTTCTCTGCCCAACCTCAGAGATCAAAGAAAGTGAGCGCTTTTAAATTTTGAAAATCTATCTATATCCTTGTTAATGAGCGGTAGCTGACTAATCAGATGGATGGTGATAATGCAAATTTATCATATTGTATTAAGACATTTGTAAGCACTACGGAACACCTTAATAGTGTTGGTGGCTCTCAATAGCTCTTATTGCGATGCTGATCTCTGTAGAAATTGAAGTTTTAGGTATCCAAATAGTGAAATTCTAAAGTCGACAAGGATAGCATGATTAATTTTGAGTGATTATTCTGACGATGGTTATATTGTTGATATTCTGTATTTCTGTTTAGCAGAGGTCCAGGCGTAGTTCATTTGTAAATTCTGATAAAGGCAAGAGTATGCTTGTGACAGCAATAATGGATGTTGTCACATCGAACTGTGATAGTGTAGAGAAATTATCACTAAAATCCTTGCTTCCAGAAAATGCTGATATCAGAGATATCGCAGCAGCTATAGAAGTAATTGAAGAGGGTGGAATGCATTGGGATGAACATCATGTGGATGAAGAAGACGACGACGATGGAAATGGAATGAAAGGTATTGGAATCAAGGTTCTTGGAGGCACCACCGTATTGGGGCTTTCAGGAACTGGTAGGTTTGCTGATGTAGATCATTCTGATTCGCTGCCACCAAATCTAGTGTTCAACAAAATAAACGAAAGCTCTCAAAGTCGAGCAAGCTTGTCTTCAGCAGTAGTTCCTGGCCTTTGGGATGATTTGGACTCTGAACATGTAGCAGTTCCGTTTGCTGCTTGGGCATTAGCTAACTGGGCAATGGCATCTGAATTCAATCGAACGCATATTCAAGAACTTGATCGAGATGGAAATGCAGTTATGAGTGCATTAATGGCACCCGAGAGATCGGTGAAATGGCATGGGAGTTGGTTGGTGAAGTTGCTTTTAGAGGACCGAAATCTCCCTATAAACGATTCTGTTTCAGATTGGAGTTCTAATCTTCTTTCTACTATTTCTCAAGCTAGCAAAACTCAAGATATGCCTTTGGCTCAATTGGCTTTGTCTGCAGTATTGGTTGCCATTGAGAGAAGCCCTCAAGCTCGGGAAGTAGTAATGGATAAAGGGCTTTATTCAATGAGAGAGGCAGCTAAGAAGACGCAAAAGCATAAATCTATCCAAGAATCATTGGCAAAAGCTTTGGAATTAATTAGTTCCCGAGAAATGCATATGCCTCTCGACGAGTGCCAAAAATGGTCAGCGATTTTACTGTCTTGGGTATTTGGGAAAGCCTCGTCCGACACAATTCGTTCATCTGCTATAAATATTCTTTCACACATCCTTGACGATTATGGTCCATCATCTGTTGCAATTTCTCAGGGATGGTTGACCATCTTACTAACAGATGCTCTCAGCTGCAGGAAGGAAAATTTAACAAAAGGCAGTGACTCTCTGCTTGCAAGTGACAAAGTAAAGGTCAGTATGTGAACTATAAAATACATATCGTTAAAGCGATCTTTTTAGGCCTGTAACTGTTAACAATTGTAGGATATTATGTTGTGGGCTGGAATTAAGCCATTTAATATTCACTTTTCTTTGTGAGCGTGTTTTAAGGAATATTTGTAGTTTATATAAAAAGTAGATGTGTAAAGTAAAAAGTGAAGGGTGTAATTGGGGGAATAATATTTCCATTTATTGAAGTGTGCATATTAAGTGTGGACAGCTAAAAAAAGAAAAAGTGCATATTAAAGTTTGGACGGTGGGAGTATATTTTAATTTTTGCACATTTGAGGCAAAATTGGCCTGAAACACCCCAGTCTGGGCTTAAAATGTCACATGTTGCTCACGTGTTTGGCCTAAATATGCCAAAAAAAAAAAAAAAAGATGGCCTTAATTCGCCAGCCTGCAAACACCCCCCCAATTGGCCTAAATGTGCAAAAATTTAAAGTTTCAGGCCTAAATTTGCCAGCCCGTATACAGTTTTTCCTACAATTGCTACCCCATAGTTACGGTCCTAAAAAAAATTATTCCTTAAACTCTTCAATTCTGATTGAAGATTTAATGTCAGTAAATTTTGATGGTCTTTGGACATTATTTTATGGAATTTTCTTTTGTGCAGACACAAATTGATCTATCCAACGTTGTTTCTGCAAGCCAGACTGCAAATCAGTTAGCAAATGCTGTTGTTAATTTAGCAGGAGCACAACTGGGGACAGCTACTGAAAGTGTTAATACATTTCCACTATCTGACCTTCTCTCTCTTGAACCCTTTGTGGGATTATTTAAAAATCTTAAGAAGGACAAAGCACTCAAGATTACTGCTGCAGATTCTGCACTAGCCACACTAAAGGGCATCAAAGCACTGACAGAAATATGTGCTGAAGATCCTCTATGTCAACAAAAAATAGCTGAGTTCGGAGTATTGTGTTTACTTCGACGCCTGTTGTTGGAAGATGATTACGAGCAACTAGCAGCAATTGAAGCATATGATGCATCACGAGCTCTTGAGGCCCAAGAGAGGGCCCCATCTTCCTCTGGTGATTCTTCAAACTTACGAGTTCCAGCGACAGCTCACATTAGGAGGCATGCAGCTCGTTTGCTCACTGTTCTTTCTGTCCTTCCGGAAGTCGTGAAAGCAATTGTTGCTGACGAGTCTTTGTGTAAATGGCTTGATGAATGTGCTAGAGGGGGATGCAATGATCTAAAAACTCGGAGTTATGCTAGGGCAACCCTATTAAATGCATTTTGCAGTGATGGTGGGATTGTGGAAAGCAGTTCTTTGAACAAAAAACAGAAGTGCAGTCACTATGCTGACATGATTTTCTTAATCAATCCTGAGTTGCCTCATTGGAAGTGTACAGAACAGAGAATATTGAGTTCTTATGATGATTCATCTGCTGGAAATGATTCTTCAGTCATGGAAAATAGGCCATTGTCGAGAACTTTGGAGGATGATAATCCTCCTGCTTCTACTTCTGGTTCTCAAAGCTTCTCAAATGTCGAGTTTCCTCCATTGGATATTGTTTTTGTCCATGGCTTGCGTGGAGGCCCCTTCAAAACTTGGCGGTTATCTGAGGACAAATCATCAACAAAGTCTGGCCTTGTGGAGAAGATTGATGAAGAAGCTGGAAAACAAGGAACATTATGGCCTGGAGAATGGCTTGCAGCTGACTTTCCTCACGCACGGTTGTTTAGTCTCAAATACAAGGTTAGTTTATTGAGAATTTTTGGCATATTTAGAACCCTACGGTCATATTCTGGAGGGCAGTTATTTATCACATTTAGGGGGTGTTTGTTTATGGATTTCATTGTATTTGAAATCCAGTAGTTGGATTTTATGAATCGTAAAAGTTGTATTTGGTTTTTGTATATGTTTGGGAGTGTATATTTTGTAGGATTTTGGATATGTTGGTTATAGATGCTTGATTGTGTATTGGAAGTGTGTAAATTAGGGGACAGAGTGTGCAAAGTGTAAAGGAGGAGATAGAGCGTTGAGTAGATAACAATAATTAAAAAGTGGGAGATGGATAATTGATTGTCTATATGAAAATGGTGTTTGAAAAAAAGTAAAATAGGTGTATTATGGGTATTACAGGGTAGAGACTAGAGATCTGTATCATTTGAAATCCTATACCAAAACTGGGTTTGACAAACGGGGATTTGAAATTTAAAAATCAATTGTGAAATGCCACACCATAAACAAACACCCCCCTTAGTGAATACGAGATTTTAGCTTTCATAGTATCTGACACCTGACCTATTACAAAATGCAGACAAATCTGACGCAGTGGTCTGGGGCTAGTCTACCACTTCAGGTTTGTAAACAATCTTTTATATGTTGTATTTGCTGTTCGAGCATTTCCTCTTCATCTTAAATTATGTCCGAATTTTCTTGTCTCTTGTGGAAATGACTGTCTAATGTATATCAAACCCACCATTGGCAGACATCTGTTAGTACAAGTCCCGTTTGTTTGTTGCCAACAGTTTGGAATATGTGTTAATTAATTGACATTTCCAATTTTTATAGCATGGGACATCATGCAAATTATTGTTATTTTGTTCCGTCTCTTCCAGCATCTGTGCTAGTATAGAAGCTGATAAATTTTATTTGGAATACTTATTGTAGCTTTGCAGAGAGTAGACTTTTTCTTTTCTTTTATTGGAGCCTTTTGCTGTTCACTTTTTTAACTTATACTTCCTCCGTCCCATTCGTCCGTCCCAATGAAAGCTATCCATCCCCTTTTTTTTGGTTCACATTTCATTATATTCTTTTCTCTCTCAATCACATCACCTCTAATACATCTACTTATTCTATCATATTTCTTAACCTCTGTGCTCAAAGCTCCCGGGTAGCTTTCACCGGGACGGAGGGAGTATATATATCCCTTTATGCTGTACGATTATTCAGATAGTTTCCAGCTTGATTTCTCTGATTTGCAGGAAGTGAGCTCAATGCTGCTAGACAAACTTGTTGCTGCAGGCATTGGGGACCGGCCGGTCGTATTTATTACTCACAGGCAAGTCTACGCTTTTTAGCACTGAACTACACATAGTTGTGCAAGTCAGGAACATTTGGATTTATTTATGCTTGTGTATGCTTTTAGGTGTATGTGCTGCCTTAATGCAGACAATATCTAGCATTATTTTGTGGCATGATTGCAGGGGAAGTACCTCAAGTAACATGAGACGTGCCACATATGTCTGTAGATTTGGGAGGTTGTTTGAGGAATTAAAGAATAAAAAAGATGGATATCATGTCGGTAATTCAGATATAGAAAATTGATAGATATTGTGGCATTCCACCTATTAAATGAAAAAGAAAGAAAAGATCCTGACTTTTACGAGAACTTTGGGCAATGTGCTTGTCTCAATAAAAACATATTTTGGGGAAAGTGTTACTCCCTCCGTCTCATAAAAGTTTTCATACTTTCCTTTTTGTTTGTCCCACAAAAGTTTGCATACCCCAAAATGGAAATAATCCCCACCCTCACAATATACACATATTTACCATTCATGCCATTACTTTTGGAGGCCCACCATACACTCAATACAACCAATTTCTTTACTTTATATATTAAAGTTTACATAATTACCACTCAACACTCTGATCATTACATTTTTCTCTTAAACTGTGTGCCCAAGATTCACCGCAAACTTTTACGGGGTGGAGGGAGTAGTTATTATAGAGATGGAACCTTCTTTATGATGGACAAGATGTATCTTAGTCTCAAACTTTGCTTTGTATATATGAATTTGTTATGCATGGCATTAGTTTTTTCATAGTATAACATAGCAGCTTTTCTTCTGTAGCATGGGAGGCCTGGTTGTCAAGCAGATGTTGTTTCAAGCGAAGGCAGAAAACAGGAATAATTTTGTTAACAATACAGTTGGATTAGTAAGTTTTTTTTGAACTGCATGATAACAATTATGCATGTTTAATGCTTTGAAAAATATATGAATGGCAATTTTTTTATGTTCCTCAGGTTTTCTATAGCTGCCCTCATTTTGGCAGCAAGCTCGCAGACATGCCTTGGCGTATGGGTCTTGTGTTACGTCCTGCACCAAGTGTCAGTGCTTGACATTCAGATGATACTGTGTTTTTCACGTTGCATGAAATGTCAAACAATCTGTAGATATAAGCAAACACCATTCCAAAAAATAAAATATATCTATATTTTTTTTTAAATTACTTTTTCATTTCAAATCTATTTTTAACACTAATAATTTTTTATGATATTTAATTTGACATCTACATTGCATACCTGAAAACAATTTCATGTCTAATACATGAGTTTATTGTGGTATGAAGATTGATTATTGAATGCGAGTGTGTACTTAACTTAGATTTATGTAACAAATCTGATTATTTGTGGTGGGTTAAATACAATGTGTGAATTTAAAAAAGATAAATATAAATTATATTCTGTATAAAATAATTATACTCAATAAATTATGTACATGTAGGTAAATAATTTTGATTAATGATAATAAATTAAATGTACTAACCATGCATCTCAGTAGAGCATTTCTTGTTTTATATGTAAAATAAGAGATCTTATTGATTTTAATTTTATCTGTACTGGGCCCAGATAGGAGAATTGAGAAGTGGATCACCTAGGTTAGTAGAGCTTAATGATTTCGTCCGTCATCTTTACAAGAAAAAGTTGATTGATGTCCTCAGTTTCTGTGAGGTAATTACTGAATTTCTATTTTGTTTTGTTTGGATTGAGGGAGTTGAAATGAATGGATTTCAAATCCACCCAAATTTGAATGCACTTAATCCCACTCAATCACACACACAATGTATTTCACATTGTTTATGAGTTTTAAATCTCTATATTAATCCAAACAACCCCTACTGAAAGTGCCTATATAAGGGAGTTTGAGACACTGTTGGCATTTTGCAGACAAAGGTCACTCCAATTGTAGAAGGTTATGGAGGCTGGGCCTTACGTATGGAGATTGTACACATGGAATCAGCATATCCTGGATATGGTGAACTTGTAGTAAGTTATTTACATTGTTATATTTGCATTTTGGAACCTCTTTAGAGTAAATTGCAAAATTGGTCCCGTATCTACTAGGTGGTTGTGATTTTAGTCCCATACTAATTATTTTCTCAATTAAGTCCCATAAGTAAAATGCTGCAAATTTAAACTTATATTGACAATTTTTTTTTTAAATGATTGTCGGTCCTTGGACCGGATATCAAGACATAATAAAAAATGATAACTAATTTGTGTTTTTTTTTTAATTGAAATTAAAATGTTTGGGTCTCATTATGCTACGTAAACAATGTTAGTCCGGTTGCTACATGGATTCCAACAGCTCCCATGAACAGCAAATGCAAAAATCCTGCGGTCTAATCAATATATGACTAAAATTGCATCATTTTTTAAGTTATGGGACTTAATTGAGGAAACTGATTTGCATGGGACTAAAATAGTCAAATATGGGATCAATTTTGCAACCTAATCAGTATATGACCAAGATTGCATCATTTTTTAAAGTTATGGGAATTAATTGAGGAAAATTATTTGTATGCGACTAAAATTGTCAGATACGGGGTCAATTTACTAACCTTTTATTCTGATTTAAAGAGGACTAGTTTTAAGGACTAGTGCCTTTCACATGAAACCATCATCATTCCAAATTATCATTTCATGATTTGTTTATTTGCATCATGTTCTAATTTGTCACAATCAAGCGTCTTGGATGGCTTCATGACCCCCAGAGGGTGGAAAGAAAATGATTGTGCACTGAGTTGTATCTATAGATACACAAGTCTTGTTCTATAAATAAAATATTGATGCTCGAAACTTGACTCGAACTTGATCAAACTCAATGCTCTTGAACTTGAGCTCGATTCAACTGGATAACTTAACATTAATTGAAGTTTCTTATTTTATTTATAATTGTAGTATATTTATAAATAATTAGAAGGTTAAAAAGTAAAATTATGTGAGCTCGATTAGGTTCGTGAGCCTGACGAGCTTGTTATTAATGAACTCGAGCTGGATTAAATTCATATTGATTTCGAGGTTTTCCAAGTCAAGCATGAGTAGCTCCTGAGTCGGCACGTCACACCCCTATATATATGCTCTATAAGTTGTAGGTACACCCCAAAATTTTGCATTCTCATGTAATTTGTGGGGTTGGTATAAACTGTTAGTTTGTATTGTAGGAACTTGCACAGATTGCTTAATTAAGGACATGTTTTTCTTGATTCTGTATATTTGAAATACTACAGTCTGATTTTTTTTCCCTTTTCTTCTGGACACAGGTTTTGGATTCAACGGACCATGTAAATTCTTGTAAGCCCCTAAGCAGGAGTGATCCATCCTATAAAGATACTTTAGACTTCTTGCAAAAGCTGAAATCACATTATACTAGACAAGATTCTGTACAGAGGTAGATGAACCCAGTTTGTAGAATAATGGCATGGATGCTGTGCAATGCGCAGTTGGAGCTTCCATTTCATTGCTAATAGAGTAGTGAGATCTCCCTTTGTGATCATCTGGTACGTGCTGTTTCTTATGAATACTACATTTATGCCCCCGTTTGGTAGATATGTTGAGATCTCAACTGGGCACAAATTGAATTGAAAATGGTGTATCTTTCGGTTATTTGGTATGCACACAATTGAGCGTGTTTTTTGCGGGTTAGATAAAAAATTATTTTTAAGCCTTATCTTGGGTTAATCTACTTTATCACAGGATAATGTTACAGTCATATTTGGGGTTTTCGGGTCTGAAAGCATGAAAACAACCCGGATACTTGCTGCACTGAACCCACACAATCAGAAACTTCCACAGGAGCAGGCAAAAACTTGGAATGGCTTCATTGAGAAAGTGAAATGATGTATATATGTTTGGTTCTCCTGTATTAGATGGATGATTAATTAATGGCAAAATAACTCATTTATGAACTAACTAGCTTTTGAAATTTTTGAACCAGTCGAAAATAAAGCATGGCGTTTGTATGTTACACCACTTGCAAATATTTTAAAACATATTGTTGTTGGTAAAGATATTAGGCAAATAATGTATCATGTACATACATGTATGTAGTTGGTTTCAAGTCTCTAAATGGGTTGGCTTATATTCATGAATTATGAGCTGAGTTTTCAAATAAGTTATGTATACTCCTCGTTTCAAAGAGTTCACCTCCAATTTTTTTTTTAAAAAAAATTACATGTAAAAAAAATTATATTACCCCTCATTAAAATTATAATTATACACTCATCACCGAGTCACCAACAAACCACCGTTGGGTTACCACTGTTTCACATGTTGTATTGTTTTTAAAATTTTTAAAGAAAAATTATTGAAAAAAACTATATATATTGCAAAAAAAAAAAAAAAATCAAAATAAAATTTTCAAAACATTTTTTTTTTCAAAAAATAACCAAAATTCTAGGGAAGAGCCTTTGAAAAAAACAATTAAATTAGTCTTTTTTTCAAATTGTTTTCTAGAGGACGTTTACAAAAGAATGACAAATTGCTATAATGTATTGATCTACTCGTGAGGAACTCCCCATTACAATGGTTGATGTTGGGATATGAATCCTACAAAGTCCTAAAATGATGAATTGATAAATATAAGTTTTGATAGCCAAAAATAACTTGAAGTTGATTAGTAAAATAAATGTTAGTTAAACAAGTCATCTTAACTAAGTCATTTGATTTACAGTCTAAATGTTAGGAACTAAGCTGATATTGAAATGTATAGAAAACTTATAGTATAGGTTTAGAAATACTCATCTGTATATAGAATCAGAAGACTAGATCAAGTTCAGAAAGAAGACTGCTAGTAGTTGAAGTCAGAAGAGTAAGAATCAGCAAAGTACTCAAGAGAAGAAGAAGACTAAATTTGGAAAACTTATCTTATCAACAACAGTTAGAAGGAAGGAAATAACCAATTCACCAACAAGAAGATAACCGAATAACTGAACAACTACTTCAGAAGATAACTGAATAACCAATTGAAGAAAGAGTTACAAGAAATGGTTAAAGGAAGTTACAAAACGATTTTATTAGATAAGCTAAAGAGAGTTAGTTACTTCCAACGGCTAACTTGAGAACTTATTCTATAAATACCTAAAGATCTTCATTCGGAAAAGACTACTAGAATATTGAAGAGCTAAATTGTTAAGAGTGCATAAGCAAAGCAAACTCACAGAGTTTATTGAAGAAGATCGAAGAAGCCAAGTTCTGAAGCAGATTATTTGAAGGCTTAGAAGATTGATTGTTAGATTTCTTAGTTGGAAAAGTTCTTTGTAAAGAGTGCTAGTTACTCATCATTACTAGTTGATCGAGGATACATCTGGAGGTGTAATCGACAAGATCGAAGTCTTAAACTTAGAACTTAAAACCACAAGCAATGAATTTCACAATTTGGAATTGTGAGAGTGGATTTAGGTTTATTGGTTGTACCACTATAAAATCTCTCGTGTTGATTTACTTTACTATATTTCATATTTGATTAAGAATAGTTATTCGTATAAACAACCAGATTGAAAAATCAGCTGAGTAAACGAGTAAATCTTACCTACATAGAGTATTTTCATATACATAAGTGAGTATAAATAAACTATAAGGGCTCATTAATCCGCACACTAAATACTTAAAGATA
The DNA here is from genome assembly GCA_963675135.1 of Galeopsis tetrahit. Lineage (NCBI taxonomy): Eukaryota > Viridiplantae > Streptophyta > Magnoliopsida > Lamiales > Lamiaceae > Galeopsis > Galeopsis tetrahit. Next base: position 54,893,450 of record OY776125.1, read on the forward strand.
TAACAAAGTTGTTTATTAGTTGACTGGTTGAACAATCAGCAGACTAAAGACCAACTGAGTTACTATCAGCAGACTAAAACTAAACTCACTTTGATACATTTTGGAAAAGTTTTAAGAAATCTATTCACCCCTCCCCTCTAGACTTTTTACTTAATCCAATCTTAACTCACTTATCGGGACCAACAAGTGGTATCAGAGCAATAGTTCTAACTAGACAATTGTTTCTTGATAGCCATTAGACTTTGAGGGAAGTCTTGGTTTCCAACCAGAACTGATCTTGTGAAAATCTTGTGAATAACTTGTAAGACTTATCTTACCTACTCACGGATACTAATTCCAATAAACTGCCTAAGTTCTCTGTAGATGAATACGACTACTGGAAGCTTCGAATGGAGGCCATCTTCAACTCCACTCATGATCTCATGTGCTCAGTGATTACAGAGGGACCAATCACCACCATGACCCCCAACACTACTACTCTAGACCCTTCTAAAGCAGTAAGTGTGATGGTACCCAAACCCAGGTCAGAACTCTCAACTGATGAGAAGAAACAAAACAATTTGGACAGTATAGCTAAGAATCTTATCTTGCATACTTTACCCAATGAATATCTGGGAAAAATTACTCAAGTGCAAGAGTGCTAAGAATATGTGGGACACACTTGCAGTTCTTTGTGAAGGCACTACCCTAATCAAAGCTCACAACTGCTGTTCAAAAGTTTGAGACTTTTAAAATGAAATCTGGTGAAACAATTGATCAGCTTGATACTAGATTTACCAAAATTATGAATGATATTGATGTTCTTGGTAAGAAGTACACTAATACACATGTAAACTTAAGGATTCTCAAATCATTGGGTATAAGATGGAAACTCAAGAAGATGCTTATCAAAGACACAAAGGATATTGATTCTTGGAGTATCCAAATTATCTTCCAAACCTTGAAATCCCATGAATATGATCTAGATGAAGAAGACCTTCTAAATAGTGATGACCAGGTTAAGAACTCTACTACTAAGAATGTAGCCTTTAAAACCTCATCTTCTAGAGAATCTAGAACTCCAGCTGATAAGTCTAGTAACATTAAGCATGAGTTAGAAAAGTCAGATCTTAGTCCGAAGGAGCAGATGAACCTTATGATCAAAAGATTTGATAAACTTAATAGTAGGTATGGCAGATATAAGGGATTTTACAAGGACTATAGAAGCTCTAAGAACAGGGACTCTTCTGAGTCCAGAAGGGACAAAACCTCTTCTGAAAGAAGAAGGGATGAAGTCTCCTCTGAATCAAGAAGAGGTAGGAGCTCGTCAGATAGGAAAGATAGAGACTCATCTGATTCTAGGAAGAGAAGGGATGAGATGTCTAGTAAGAAGACTTCTAATGAAAGTCTGTGTTATAATTGTGATAAGCCTGGACATTTTATATATGAGTGCCCAGATTTAAGCTCAGATGAAAGGGAAGAATGCAAGGCAAGGAGAGAAAGAAGATACTCCAAAGATAAGAAAGCTATGATGGTCAGTGATGAATCTAATCTGGATTCAAATGACTTACCATCATCCTCTTTCGGATTCCTCTCCAGTGATGACCATTATTATGATCTTTCTTTTATGGCCAAAGAAGAAATATATGTATCTTCTGCAAATTCTTTTCTTTCATGTGCTTCTGATACTGATGAAAGTGACACAGCTGATAATGGAGTAGAGAGTGATCTTCATCTAACTTGTGAGCAAATGAAAGATGATCTCTTACTCGCTAACAAAGGTTTCATTGAAGTCAGTGATGAAAACATAGTTCTTGAGCTAGAAATTATATGCTTAAAGGAAGCTCAATCTAAAGAAGACCCAAGTGCTGCCATCATGAATGCACGCCTGTCAGAAGAGCTAAGTCAGCTCAAAGACAAGTATGCACTCATAGACAAGCTATATCAAGGTTTACTCAAGACTCAAGCTCTTGAAACTATATAATTTCATGCTTTAAAAGCAAAATATGATGAACTTATGGAGTGAAATCAATTCTTAGAATCTGAGAAGATCAACTTAGATCTAAAGTTAGCTGACATGATCAAGACAACCAAAATTGTCAATGAACTGTCTAAAAACTACAGATCTCCTATTGATAAGAGTGGAATAGGTTCAGAATTACCTAGTCCATCTATCTCTAAATCTAAAGGAACTGATCTTGCTAACACAAGCTCATTAAATATTGAAAAAGGAAAAGGTCCTCAAGAACAAATAAAGTTTGTAAAGTAAAAGGCTGATGCACCAGTACAACCTAAACTTAACTATCCTATTGCTAGAAATGGTAGTAAGACATCTAAGGATTTGGCACACTCAGAAATGGTGATATTGAGGTTCAAGATGTGTCGTATGTAGAAGGTTTAAAGTACAATCTACTTTCTATTTCTCAATTCTGTGATAGAGCATATAAAGTTGAGTTCAAAAGCACTAAGTGAAAGATCATTTAGAAAACAACTCACTCTATATTACTCATTAGCTCTAGACAAGGCTGCGTATATATTGCTAATTGGAACAATTGTCCTAGAGATGCTTGCTTGATTTTTAAGAGTCCTAAAGAGAGGAGAAATAGAACCTTGAAGGAAGCTGCAAGAGCCATGTTAGCTGAGTTCAGCACTCTAAAGAAGTTCTGGGCAGAAGCCATCAATACAGCTTGATATACTCACAACATATGTGGTCTACACAAAGTGCATGGTAAGTCTCCTTATGAACTGTGGAAAGGAAGAAAACCTAGGGTTTCTTACTTTCATATCTTTGAATGTAAGTGTTTCATCCATAACAATGTGAAGAGTAAGCTAAATGATTTTGATGCTAAGGCCGATGTAAGAATATTCCTAGGATATTCATCCACAAGCAAAGCATTTAGAGTGTTTAACCATACTACCCTTGTAGTGGAAGAAACACCCCATGTAATATTTGATGAATTTATGCATGACCACTCTACTGATCCTGAACAGCTAAGTAAGAAAATGATTGATCTAAACTTGAAACCTGAGGACAAATCTGATATATTTGAATGTGTCAATGTGTATAATCCTTTCTGTAATGACTTGGATGATGATGTGCCTGTTAAACCTAAGATTAGAACTCATATTCCTGATGATATGCCTGCTCTTGTTGTCTAATCTCCTCTTAAAGATAAGTTTATAGAATCCCCTATGGATTCAGATGATATTGGAATGCATGATGTTCTCGATAATGATAACCCTACTGATGTTCAAGATAATACTAAGAAGACTTGGAAGTCGGCTCACTCTACTGATCTGATTATAGGAGAATCTAGTAAGGGTGTTAGAACTAGAAGACAACTCTTTAACTCACAAGAGGAAACTCTTCCATCTTTTTTCTAGTTAGTGTTATTTCCTATCTGCTATAGAGCCAGAATCTGTTAAAGAAGTTTTGGCTGATAGCAATTGGATAATATCCATGCAAGAAGAGTTGGATCAGTTCACTCGAAATGATGTATATGAGTTGGTTGATAGACATGTGAATCATAATGTAGTTGGTACTAAGTGGATTTTCAAGAATAAGAAGGATGAAAATGATATTGTTGTTAGAAATAAGGCTAGATTGGTAGCTCAGGGTTACTCCCAAGACAAAGGCATAAACTATGATGAAACTTTTGCTCTCGTAGCCCGTCTAAAAGCTATTAGATTGTTTCTTGCTTATGCTTGAATAGCCCGTCTAAAAGCTATTAGAGTGTATTAAATGGATGTGAAAAATGATTTCTTAAATGGTATACTTGTTGAAGAGGTTTATGTTGAATAGCCTCCGGGATTTGATAAAGGTAACCAAGTGTGCATGTTAAAAAAGGTACTCTACGGTCTAAAGCAAGCACCCCGAGCCTGGTATGATACTTTTTCCTTATTCTTACTTGAAAACGGCTTCACTAAGGGCAAGGTCGATAGAACCTTGTTCAGAAGACAAGAAGGTAATGCCATCTTACTAGTTCAAATTTACGTAGATGACATCATTTTTGGGTCACCTAATAAAGCATTGAGTGAGAGTTTCTCAAAGCTCATGCAAAGTAAATTTGAAATGTCTATGATGGTGAGATGAATTATTTTCTTGGTCTTCAAGTGAAACAGAGCCCTGATGGGATTTTCATTAACCAAGCCAAGTATACTCGAAATTTACTTGAAAAATTTGGCATTAAAACCTGCGAAAGAGTTGGTATTCCAATGCAAACATCTTTTAAAATGGAACCAAACGAGTTAGGTAAATCTGTTGATCAATCCAACTACAAAGCACTTATTGATTCTTTACTTTATCTAACTGCAAACATAACTGATATTAAGTTTGTTGTTGGTGTATGTGCTAGGTTCTAAGCTACCCTAAGCAAAGCCATCTAAAAGCTGCTAAGAAGATTTTAAAGTATCTTAAGGGAACAGTAAACCTAGGATTATGGTACCCTTCAGATGATAGTATATAACTTAGTGGTTATTCTGATTTTAACTATGGTGGTTGTAGAATTGATATAAAGTCTACTTCTAGTTCATGTCAATTCTTGGGTAATGAGTTAATTTCATGGTTTTCTAAAAAGCAGAATGTAGATGTTGTTAACTCTTAAATGCTTTAACATTATCAACAACATCTTAATTTGACCTTCAATGATTTATTCTTAGTCTTTTCTGAAATGTTACATTAAATGTTGGACTAAATGCTGTCAAATTCAGGGACGATTCTAGAAGTTTCTACAAGAGTCTGGAACCTGGAAGATTCTAGAATGTTCGAGGACGTGCTAGAAGAGTATGCAGCATCTTAGGACGACCTGGAACCTTGAAGAAGGATCTAGAGAGATCATGGGAGTTGAGATCCTAAAAAGTAGGATCTCATATGGAATGCTCTAGAACTCGGCTGTTTTATCTATAAATACCGAAAGAGACTTTGATTTTCAAGTATGCCCTATTCGAGTAACACCTTTCTTGAGCGTTCAACCCTATTAGGAGTTATGACCAGTAGTTGTATCTTTTAATGTACATCGAAGGATACCATACCTTCACGTGTATTTAGTTCTAGTTTTGTATCGATTGAGAGTGAATCATAGATATTATTAGTTCTTTAGACAATGTTTATACACTTAAGTCTTTTTACAGATTCAGGCATTTGCCTCGATTGTAGTTTCGGTTTGTGGAATGTTGAAGTAATTGTTGTTAGTCCTGAAAAGAGTATGACACAAGTATATGAGGGGGGGGGGAATGCACTTATGTATGCAAATTCTTTTTCTTTTTAAATAAACAGGCTATGAGGAGAGTTGTTTAGTCAACTTCTCTAAGTATGTATAACTTTGTTTAGATAATCAAGCAACTGAGAACTATGAAAATCAGTTGAGTAACTATCTAAGTAAGTTATATATGTGCGGAATAATGGTTGTCCCTTTATATTTAAACTCCTTTAAGTTCTGAAAAACTTTTCAACACTTAACAATTTTCAGGGGACTTGTCCCAAATCTGCTTTGCATAGTTTGTGAGTTATATCCTTAGGGATTTTGTGTGCAGTGTATGAATGTGTTACTTGAATGAAATAGTAGTAAGTAAATAACACAAAGGTTTATAGTGGTTTAGAGACTCAAGCTCCTACATCCACTTCCCTGATTGAACAGGATAATTCCTTCACTTGGAATTAACTTGTTTTATAGTGCCAAGGTGCACTGATCAACCACACTACTCCTTAGTGCCTTGATCCCTAGGAATTCTGAGTCCTAGTACTCACTCAACTCAAACTAAATTGTACTTCTCTTGACAGTTCTAGTTCTCACACTTCTACAACAACACTTCTAACTTTTCTTGAAAGGTTTAAGGGTTGAGGTTGTTTTCCAACTAGAGCGAGATATCATTTACAATGAAGAACTGTATAAGGATAGGATATCTCTCTAATATTTGAATGATATACAATAGGTTCAGCTTAGATGGGTACTGAAGTGTTTAGAAAACTAAGAATGAAGTATTCTTGTGAGAGCTTGAAAGTTTGTATGCTAGAGAGATTGTAGTTTCCTTGATTAGTTAGATGATTTCAATGGTTTCCAAACTTCAGTATTTATAGAGCAAAGTGAGGATATGTACGTTGGAGAGACAACCTCAAATTGTCTATTTCCATCTTCTTTGGATTATGCATCTTGAGGACAGGATCTGTGATAATGACATGTCTTCAATTTGGGAAGTAAACGACTAAGGATCTTTGTCTTGACTTAATTGCACTCTTCCCAATGTCTGAGTTGAATCTTCAGCAGTCAACTTAGAAGACATTCTTTCTGAAGGTTGAATCATGATTAAGGACAACGTTCCTTATCATTAGGACATATCTGTGCTCACTCTTATCTCTTCAGCCGACTTGGCTTATCAGCAGTGTTGGCTAGCATCTTCAGTTGAGTTGGCTCCTCATCTTCACTGAATCAAACTTGAGTTAGGCTTTGATGAGTAGCCTTCATATCAGTGATGTTTGAATCTATCATCATAGTTGTCTTCTTGACTTGATCTGTATTTGTAGTCTTCTGATACTCTCTGCTGTTCTACTCTACTGATTCTTTACTTCTGATCTTCATATCTTGATTGAGTTCATGTTAGTAGAATTGGTTCAATAGATGTGATCTTTTGAGCCTTGAGCTATCAGAAGGGTTGAATCCTCTAATCTGTGCTATTAGCAGGGTTGGAGTCTTCTGATTCTGAGCCTAAGGGAACTTGATCAAAATGGTCTTCTAAGTTTGTGTATTCTATCATCTATAAGCCACCTAACACACCAGCTGTTCAAGTAACCTGATCTATATGTTCCAACAGTCCTGAAACATACTTAATCAATTTGACTTATATCTCGACATATCATTCGGAATTTTGGTATCTTAATCAAAATCTCATTTTATTCCCAACAATTTCCCCCGTTTTGATGATGCCAAAACCTATACAATGGTGACTTGACTATATTATTACAAATCTTTAGTAGAGATGACTAAATCAAATTTCCTAAAAGAAGATGTTAGAAAAATAATAGTCCAAACACATATAGGTTAAGTCAGGTCAGTTGAGATAATGAGATGTTATCTCTTGAAGCAAAATGGTTAACTTATCATTGATATGAGTAAACATTACAAAGCATGATGATAGTTTAGTTAACCAATCAGAGCATGTGATTCATGATTAGAGCATAAAATTAAAAAGGAAACTTATCAGTTTCAGAGATCATCTTCACCTGGTGGCACCATCCCATATTGTGCCCACACTCTTCTTTTTAGATCCATGATCTCCTTGTTGGTTCCTTTAGGTCCTGCCTTCAGCTTTTCAATCTTCATGATGTCAATGAATTCCTATAGGATCATGTGTTGATCAATGAAACCTTCACTTAACTTTGGGAGCATGTAGAGGAATTGGTCCAGGAGCCTTGAATTCAACTCTTTCCATTTCAGCTGCAGCAAAGAGTTTTTGATAAAGATCTTTGTGGTTATCATACATAAACTGAGTGAAAATACTCTCCACATCTTCATCAAGCCATCTCCCTATGACATAGAAGTCATAAAAAAAATTCTCTCTTGGCTTCCTTCCATTGATCATTCAGTGAGATTGGGACCCAGGTGTCAAGATGAGGATACTTGGTGTCCATCCTGACCAACAGTTTGGGCTCCAGCTGAGTGTATGAAGCTCTCTTTCTCCTTGGCTTCACAAACTACTCCCTTCTCTTGTCTCTTGCTCTATTTGTTTCCATGAGAGCCTCCATCTTCTCTCTGGCTCTCTCCATTGACAACTTCTGCTGAGTTTCAGGGTCCTTCCCAAATCCTTCTTCAAAAAGCTTTGAAGGATCATCAGCTAAGACAGATGCTCTCTTCCTTTCAGGGCTCTTGGCCACTTCTACTTCAGTAGTCTTACTTTTCTTGGAACTGGGTTCATCTTCAATTCTGAACTAAGCTGGCAGGCTCAGGCTAGTTGGGAAATCAATGAAGGTTTCATCTCTTCTCTTGCTTTTCCTCACTTTCTTCACCTTCCCTCTCACTTGGATGCCTCCTTCTTCCTTATCCAAGCCTATAGTCTATCCATCTGGCCTCTGCTCCCATCTAGCTTCCTCTTCCTGAACTGAAACCATAGAGTTCTTTACAGCTAAATCAAGTTGTTCTTCTTCTGTTAGATCCTCTATGCTCACCACTTGCTTCCCTTTTCCTTCAATCTCAGGCATTGTAGGCTTAGGATTAGAGCTGCTGTTGCTTCCAATCTTCAAGTCACCTTTAGCTCTTGCTTTTTCTCTTTCCCCATTTTTTGCGACATCAAAACATTGGGGCTTCAGATCATTCATTGTTGCTGACATCAGAGCTTGTGCCTGGTTCAGGGATTTTATCTCATCAAGAAGATAAACATTCTCATCATGGATGTTCTGCATTTTATCATTGTTCATGCTAAAAATGCAAGAACAGGCTTCATCTTCTGCTCCACTACAGCCTCCATGTTAGCCTTTAAAGTTTCACCCAACTTGGCTTTGAGAAGTTCAGTGAGGTTGGCCACTGCATCTTCAGAGATCTTGGCAAAAACTTCACTTGTGAACTTAACTGAGGCCTCCTTCATAGCCTGCCTAAGTTCTTCAACTCTCTTCCTCTGAAGTGCAGTCTTTTGCCTTAAAGCTTTCTTAACCACATACTTTATGGCATTGACATTCTTATTGTGGTCTTCCATTGTGGACTTGGCTTTCTGCATATCAGTGGAGATGGTCTGTAACCCTGATTCAACTCCATTAATCCTTGCTTCAATTGTGGGTAGCACCACATCTTCAAAACTAGTTCTCCACTGAAGATAATGTTCTCCCTTGTTTATCCAGAGCCTCTGAAGTGTGTGCATGAGCCTGTCCTACTTGTTTGGCCAAATTGTCCAACTTTGCTGAATGGATCTCAAATGCATCAGAAGCAAACTTGAGAGAGGATAGGTCATCATCAGCCAATACTAGATTATCTGTGAAAGCATCAGCAACAAATATTTGATCAAGAGTGCCACCTTCATTATCTGCAAAGAAAAACTTGTTAGGTAAATCACCCTCAACACCCTCAAAATCTTTTTCCAGAAGCTCTGACTCATCAACAACTTTCTCCTCATTTTCAACTAATTTCTTTTCACCAATAACATCAGTAATGATCTCACATTCACTATGATCAGGCCTCCTTTCACAAAGGGATTCTTCAAGTTCACACTTGAATTGAAGAATAACCTGACCTTCCTCACTTATACCTCAATCTCCTTCTTTAGTTGGTGCATTCACTACTCTAGTGATTTCAACATCAGCCTCACCAATACCTCCCTCTTGTTTTTCAGAACTAAACTCCTTCTCATAAAACCTGAGACTTCTACATCCTCATAAGGATCCATAGAAGGAAGTTGTGAGGTGATCACAGTGTTTGGACATCTCAAATCCATTGAGTCAGCCTGAATGGAAGGAAGTACCTCAATGTCCAACTCTTCTGACACTTTGGTAGTCGCAGCCAAACTAGCTTCTCCATTGGAAGTCTCAACATCATTCAGTTGTGCCTCAGACTCTAAAGAACCTTCCTTGGCTGATGCATCTTTGACTGTCTTGGCATCCTCAACTAATGCCAAAACCTCTAAATGATCATAGTCCTTATCACCTTCGCGAGTTAAAGGTTGTACCTCAACATCTTTGGAGCCAGGGGCTTAGGGTTGGATGGATCATCATCATCATCATCATTTGAACTGCTATCAGGGTGTTTGATCCCTTTGGCAATTCTCTCAATTTCCTCTGCTATCTTTCTTTCCACTAATTCAGCTTCATCAATGAGGGTTCTTGTCTTCTGAACACCAGCAAAGTGTAAAAGTCTGTTCTTTTTTATCTGCCACCAACTTGCACCTTTGTCTTGAATGGCCTGAGCAATTTACATGATGATTTTGTCCTTTATCTCCACTAAAGCTCTCAAATCATGGAATTGCTTATGTAGTCTTGGATATAGAGACAGATTTGGGTACAAGTTATCCAGATTGGCCCTTGCTACTCTATTGAGCATACCTTGTTAGGTATACTCCTCATCATCATCATCTGAATGGTGACTTTGGGTTATAGGAGAGTTGGCTTCAGTTTCAGGTGGGTTAGGGTTTTGGGTTGATTCAGGAATATTGGGTTCAGAAGGATTGGAATTAGGTGCTTTTGAGAGAAATTGTCCCGATGGGCTTTTTATCCTAGGAGTTGGTTCCATGATAGCAAATTCAAGGAACTTGGAATAAGAAAGTAATTCTTCATCAAGAGAAGATTTCAATCTAGACTCATCCACTGCAATATCAGCCAGGATGTCTATTGAACCTCTTTATGCAGTTCCCTTAAGAGAATATATTTTCTCAAGGACAATTGGGATGATAGGTTGGTTTTCTGGAGTCCTATGGGTATCAGGGGAGTTGGGTTCAAAAGGTTGGTTTTCAGGATATTTGGATTCAGGGGTTCTGTTTTCAGGAGAGATAGATTTAGACCTAGATCTACTTGCAGCTCGACTCTCCTTGATAACTTGCTTCAAAGTTTCCTCCTCCCTCATATCTCTTCATCTTTTCAGAGGTTTTCACCAACCTCTTACTTGGCCTTGAAGTTACCTCCTCCTCGTGGACAACTTCCCTGACCCTTTTTCTTGAAGAAGTTACCTCATTGTGCTTCTTGACAACCATTGAGAACTTTTCCCTCAACTCATCTGAATCAGATGGGACACTTACTCCCTCTTCAGCAACTTTCTCCAACTCTACTGAAGTAACAAAGTCCTCTTCTGATACAATTTCCTTCAGCTTCTTTGTCTTCACAGCCCTAGCCTTCATCCTAGGCTTCATTTATGGCTTTTGCTCCTCTAATTTTCTGTATTTCTTCCCTCTAAAGGCAATCCAAAGGCAGCTTCTAAATCTTCTTCTGAGAAGTTGATAGCATGAGCACTTTCCTTCTCTTGATCTTCATCAGCATAAGTCAATCTTGTCTGAACTGCACCACTAGTAGCTTTTCCCTTCCATTTGAGGAATGCAAAGAACTCTACCATGTATTGTTCTAGGCAAGAACTTGGCTTAGTTTCCATGAATTTCTGAAGACCTGCTTTCCTCAACCATCTAAGAACTGGGGTTACCTCTGGTAACTCACTTTCAAAAGAGATTATAGGCTCAAAGGTGAGATTGCTTTTGTGGCTTAGGTAGGATAAGTCAATATCAAGCCTCTCATCAGAGAAGTTAACAAGTTTGTCTTGTCTAACTTTGGGTGCCATTGATGAGTGTAGAAAGCATGAGAGTGTTTGGAGATTTTGGGTAAGGGTTTGAGAATTGCAATGTGCGTGAGAAAGAATGAATTGGATTAGGGCTTCTTAAAACTTGTGAATATTCCAAAAAGAATGTATGTCATTGAGTTGGTGAGTCTTAAGTGCAATTCAAAGGTTGATATTTTGGGAAATCAAAACTGGACGGCTAGGATTGATTTAGGGGAGTTGGTCATCAAATGATCCAACGACTCAGATTTGAATTTCAGGAAATAAAACAGTTTTATCAAATCATGGGAATAGAAGTTAAGATAGTTTAATGCTTGTGGGAGTTATCAAGGTAGATTGTGGGCTAAAAGGGTTAATGCAAACAAGAATTAAATCTTTTGCATTAAATGCTTGAAAATGACTTTTTGGGTTGGGAACAAATTAAATCTTTGAAAAGGTGATGGCTTGAAGAGGAATGGGACAGCCATCGAAATAACAATGATTACCCAAAATAGGCGCTTATCATCCCTAGATTTTCTATTTGATAGCTATTTCAGCTTATCTGGCCCCACATGGACAACTACCCTGACCCAAAACACCTGAAGTGGGCCCAGAACAATAAATTGGTCTGCCCAACTACTCTGAACATTTTTGGGTCATCTCCTCTGAACTAAAGTAGACTTTAATTATGTCAGAGGTGATTCTTGCCCAAGTCTGCTGAAGAACATTTCATGTTCCCCCTTTCTCCTTGAACTCCTTTGGATTTAACTAGCCATTTTCCCTGGATCAAGAAGTCTCAACTCTGTTGAAAGCTCCATAAACCTTGCTTCAGCTAGAGGTTTGGTTAAAATATCAGCCTTTTGGTGATCTTTGTGGATTTTCACTAGCATGATGTCCTTCTTCTCCACATGATCTCTTATGAAGTGATGCTTGATGTCCACATGCTTGCATCTTGTGTGTAACACTAGATTTTGTGAGTGATTCACGTATTTAGAAACTCTAAAATACACGACCGCAAGTATACATTGTATATTGTAGTGAAGTAAGCACGAGGTCGATCCCACGAGGAGGTGCAGCGTAGAAGTGGAGTTTATCGATTGAATTCTAAATAGACGCGATCGATTAAGTTGAAATATAGTAATTACCCCTAATTATCTACCCAAAGTTGTCACAAGTAAACAATTACACGAGTAATATAGAAATCGATCAATAAAAGTTCATGCAAATCACAAAACGAGAGAAATACGATTAAAACTCAATTAAGAGAAGGTAGGTTCTACGACATTTGCAACATTTAGATATCCATTTATGATTGGTAACTCATTCAAATGGCAATTAAGGTTGTCCTCTTATAGGGTTGACCACTAAAGAAAAATTAATCAATCTCTCGATACAATTAATCCAAAGGAGTATGCGACGTAAGTTCGTATCTCTACATTACAAACATCACACCACCTAATATAGCCCCAAAGGTCATTCAATTCCCTCCCAATAACTAATCCTCTCTCGAGATCATAATAATATCGGGTTGCATGCTTACATACGATTAATGGAATAAATCTCTCGATACTACCCCAATTAACAATAGATTGAACATATTATCATGGCCAATAATAACATGCTTCCAAATGAGAATTAAGCATACAAATAAGAGACAAACACCATTTAAAGCAAGAAATTGGTTCATAAACTTCAATCCAAATATTTACAAAGCCTTAGAACCAAAAGTGTTCTAGCCAATCAACAACATAATCAAATAAACAAAACCAAATGAAAATAACTAAATAAAAAGAGAGAGAAATAGAAAGCTTAGTCTAAAATGTGGTGTGGAATGAAATTCCAAAGCTATTGGTGCCTCCCTTGCTTGGATTGATGAAGAATTGAAGAAGTTATGGCCAAATCAACTCCAGTTGTGTGTTTCTATGTGTGGAATTATAGGAATTGGGGAAAAGTTAATTTGATTTCAAGAATGAGGGCTTATATAGTGTTGGGGTAGGGTTTGGGTGCAAGAATTGCAAGTTAATCCCTCAAAAAATGGCCAAAAATGGACAAAAGGCACCGAGAATGGGGTAGCACGACCGTGCACGGAGCACGACCGTGCAAAATCAAGTTTTGAACTTCAGGTGGCTCGGCCGTGCCCTCCTTGTTCGTTGTTTTGTGCATATATTTTGCTTCGGGTGTCCGATCGACTCGATTCCTTTTGCTATTCCACTCATATTCTTGATCTAGTGAAGTATGGTTGGTGTTTTGCTCCAAATTCCATCGTATTTCCTTCAAAATCGACAAAACACAACCTTTCCCTCATTTTGGCTCAAATCATCATAATCAATCCATAATTCAATGAAATAATCATCAAAATAAGCTTCACATGTGCATCTAAAATGTGTAAATTCCACCCGAATCAAACCCCCCAAACTTAAAATGTTGTTTGTCCTCAAACAACCTAAGCACTTAAAGTAATGAGGGTGGAATGATCATAATGGAATATTCAATGTAAATCACACATGTAAAGTAAAGTGTAGTGATATCTCTTTCTCAAAGTGCTTTTTCAATGAAGGTTATAGGCTCATTATTGCAATTCACACTTATGGATCAAGGAATGTACAAACACACAACACATTGTGAATGAGAGACATAATCCAAATGCTCAAGTCCTCTACTCACATGATAGAGTGTTTCTCTCAAACACACAAACAAATTGAGGATGTTAATGCACTAATCAATCAAGTTATGCTATGCAATCACTATATGCTTTCCCACATTCTACTTTTTACAACACTCAAGTGCTCAACAATGTGATCAATATGACTTAATCAAGGATGTAACATTGGCTTTTTGGACAAGGTAGGATGAATTTGGGAATTGTGACTCTTCTAGTGGAGGACAAAGTTTGTTGTTTTACAATTTTTGCTTTCACTTTCAAAATTTACAAACTCCATCCTCACTTTTCATTTTCGTTTCTTTTTCAAGTATTCATCATCTCATCTTTTTGAACCATTTTTCTTTTCAAGCTTTTGGGGCTCTTTGTCCCTCTTTTCTTTTCCATTGATTTTCTTTTCATCTCTTTTCATCTTTTTCAATGGAAAAGAAAATCAATGAAAAGTGGTTGGGTTACAAAGAGCCATCAGAAAGCCTCGAAACGTGAGGACGAATACCTATGCGGACGACATCATGATATTTTTTAGGGCCACGGAGTCTAATATCAGGAACCTACATGATGTTTTACAGGGGTATGGTCATCTTTCAGGTCAGATCTATAGTCCTCTGAAGCCTAGGGCTTTCTTTGGGCGTGCTGTTCCCCAAAGACTTCGTCGTCGGATGCACAGGGTCACAGGCATCGTAGAAGGATCCCTTCCTTTCACCTACCAAGGAGTACCGATCTTTCGTGGTTGCCCCAGGAAGGCTCATTTACAGCCAGTGGTAGACGATGTTATTGCTAAGTTTAGTCGTTGGAAGGGTAGCTCCCTTTCCTTGGCGGGGAGACGATGCTTGATTAACTCGATTATCACGAGATCTATGGTCCACTCCATGATGGTTTACAAATGGCCCATTTCACTACTTCGCCAGGTGGAATCTGCTATGCGCAACTTTCTTTGGAAGGGTGACATCAATCGCAAGAGTGGTTCTTGTTCGGTCTCGTGGAAGAGGGTTTGTGCTCCCTTTGGAGAAGGAGGGATGGGGGTTCGCTCCATTAGATTGGCGAATGCCTCCTTTCTCTGGAAGTTGAGTTGGGACATTCTTCAGCACAGATCTCCTGATACAGCTCTGCTTCACAGGAGACACTTTACCTCGGATGGCAGATTGCGTCCCCATGGGAGGATCTCATCTATTGGGCCGGGTATTCGTCCTCACGTTTCGAGGCTTTCTGATGGGTCAAGATGGCTGATTGGTAGGGGTTCGACAGTCAGCTTTTGGCATGATAACTGGTTGGGTTACACTATTTCTGATAAGATTGGCCTCCCGGATTGGTTTGCTGCTACCATGAAGAGCACGGTCGGGGACTTCTTCTATGACGATTGTTGGCACTTTGAGGAGTGCTTCGTTACGGACTTCACAGATATCGTCAGGGACATCCTTCAGATTAGGGTTCTTCATGGCCCCGACAAACGTATTTGGGAAGGTACCACCTCAGGGGAGCTAACCTCTCGAGTGGCCTATGACATGCTCAGATCTCCTCTCCCTCGTCTTGGCTGGTCGTCGTGGATTTGGAGTTCCTTCATTCCGATGTGTCGTTCTACGGTTATTTGGAGGGCGATATGGGGCAAGCTCCCTACTTCTGATTGGCTGGTCTCATTTGGGATTCACGGTCCTTCGATGTGTATGCTCTGTCGTAGAGACTCTGAGTCTTTAGACCACTTATTAGCTCACTGTCCATTCACTCTGGAGGTTCTTCATCATCTGACTCGGCTTTTTGGAGTCACGATCCACACGGGGATCAGCTTTCTTGATATCTTCCTCCAGGCTACTAGAGTTCGATTGGGTCCACAGTCTTTGGAGTTATGGAGAGCGGCATTTGTCACTACAGTTTGGGCTATTTGGGCTCTGCGGAACAGGGTGGTCTTTGATGGGGTCTCCCCCTCAGTCAAACGTTGTATGGCGCAGATCGTTGCTTGTATTAGGGAAGCCAATAGCATCTCTCGGGGTTATGCTGACGGTTCAGTTCGGGAGCTCTTGATTGTCAGATCTCTTGGTGTTTTGGGCAGGCACAAGCCGGCTCGACAGGGTTCGTCTATTAGATGGATCCCCCCGGATCCGGATTGGTACAAGATCAACACAGACGGCAGTGCAACATCCTCTCCAGGTAGTCTGCATGCAGGGGCAGTGTTTAGGAACTTCAGGGGGTTATTTGTTGCGGCTATTGCCCAAGAGGTTGGTTGGGGTATTCCTTTTGAGGCGGAGTTAGCAGCGACACTCATTGCTATTCAGTATGCCCATGCCCAAGGGTGGCGGTTCTTATGGATCGAGTCGGACTCCAGTCTGACAGTTAGCACTTTGATGAGCTCTACTCCTTCTATCCCTTGGCGACTACAGGGCCTCTGGAGTCAGGTTCATCCTCTTACCACAGACATGCACATTCGGTATTCTCACACTTTTAGAGAGGCCAACCAGGCGGCTGACGCAGTGGCCAAGACGAAGATCAACTGCACTTGGAGGGGCTATCCTCCAGATTTCTTACTTTCTTGCATAAAGATTTGTATACCGTCTTTTACAGACATTGACTTTTAGAGGAGTTTACCTTTTTCCTTCGCCTGGGTTTTGTCCCTAAGTAGGGTTTTCCCGGGCAAGGTTTTAACGGCACTCCGGCCTCTGGCTCGACTTGTGAGCTTATGGTTTTAGGTTTTCTTTTTTTTCTTTTATATTCCATACCTTTTTATTGGCTCTTTTTCAACTTTTTCAACTCATCCAACTTCTCCTTAAACCAAATATATTCAAGCACATGTTTTTCCACTTTGTCTTTTATCCCCCACTAGATATAGGTATCAAAGGCTCAAAAAGGCTAAATGGTTAACATTGTAGTTTGCCAAGAAAATGAGGAATTAGTCTCAAAGGGGCTAACTACGGAAGATTACTTCGGTTTTTGGACATTTTGGCTAAGTGACTATTTAGAACAGGATGGCCTATATCATATCACAAAGTTTCACACAATCATGCTTTCAAATAAGAACTTGGGCAAGTTCTAGGATTACTAGCAATAACCTAATCCACTCTCAAATGAACTAAACCGGATTGCATGTTCGATTTAGGGCTCAATTCTCACCGGTTTATTCAATAGGACTCTCACATTCATCAAATGTCCCCAAACAACAACACACCATGCATTCATGCCATCAAAGATCATAAACATGAACACAATATGATACTATTACTCATCATTAATCATGCATACATTCAAAGCAAATAGACATCACTACACTACTCAACTATGGATTCCAATGATTATCCATGCTTACACTTCACCATAACTACACTACCCAACAAATAAACAAAGCCAACTCAAATGATCTAAGCATATGAAAGCTAAGTGTGCGCCGGTGCAAAATGTAACACAAGTAGAATGACGAACCGGTGCAAGGGTAACAACTAGTAGAAAAATAAAAGAAAAATAACTCCCCCATGCTTAGAATTTTACTATGTAAAAATTCTAAGTTTGGGGCTTCAAGTTGTTACCTCCCTCCCTGCACATCCAATGCTCTTCAAAGATCACCATTGCTACACTTGCTTCCCCTTTCCAAAGTTAGTTTTGCCTCCTTCTTCATTCTCCAAGATATGATGTCCACAATGCTCTTCATCTATACCTACAAAAGAAACTAAGCTATCAAAACTACTAAAGAAATAAAAACATGAAAGCAATAAAACCTTGGGTTGCCTCCCAAGAAGCGCTATTTTTAATGTCCTATGCCGAACGGTTCTCCTTGAGATGATTATCAAGTCACCCCCTTATCATCCTTGTGTTTGACCTTCTTTGCCCATCCAACTTTCTTAAATCCATTGAAACATCCACTAGCTAGCCCATCCGACTCTTCAATCATGTCATAGGAAGTTGATGCCTCATTCGACCCCAAGCTTGCACAAGTAGCTTTTCTTGAATTGGAGGAGTTTTTTGAAAAATCTCCCCCAAACTTGGCCTTCTTGTCTATCTTCAAATCTTTGTCTTCCACCTTGGGGTTCTCTTTCACAAAATTGATCTTAGGCTCTTCTTCCATCTTCTCTTTCATGGGCATTGTATAGTGATCTCTCTTGGGGTTCCCATATTCTCCATCCTCATCATCATAGACTTTGATTGCTCTATAAATTTTGAACAAGACTTTATCATTGTTCACTTGAAGCTCCAACTCTCCTTTCCTTACATCAATAATGGCCCCTCCGGTTGCCAAAAACGGTCTTCCCAAGATCAACGGGATATACTTGTCCTCCTCCCTATCCAAAACTACAAAGTCTACCGGAAAGATAAACTTGTCGACTTTGACCAATACATCCTCTACTATACCCAAGGGGTATGTCATAGATCTATCTGCCAATTGGAGGCTCATCGTAGTCGGTGTGAGCTTTCCCAAACCAAGAGTCTTAAAGATGGATAGAGGCATAAGATTTATACTAGATCCCAAATCATATAAAGCTCTAAATGTACCTCCATCTCCAATGACACATGGCAAAGTGAAGGATCCGGGGTCCCTAAGCTTTGGAGGTAACTTAGCTTGGATTATGGAGCTACACTCTTTGGTTAAGTGCACCGTCTCATACTACACCATTTTCCTCTTGTTGGACATGATTTCTTTCAAGAACTTGGAATAACGAGGCATTTGTTCAAGAGCTTCGACAAAGGAGATATTGATGTGAATCTTCTTGAACATCTCCACGAATTTGGCAAATTTGTTGTCCAAGCCATTCTTCTTCAACCTTTGAGGATATGGGAGAGGCACTACATTCTTGCCTTTGTCTTGTGGAGGGATTGCCTCCTCACTCTTCTTCTCCCCTTCTTTCTCTTCAACTTTCCTTTCTTGTTGCTCCTCTTCACCATCTTCCTTTGGCATCATGGGGCCTTCATAGCTTGTGTCACTTCTCAACTTGATTGACTTGCATTGCTCTTTGGGGTTCAATTCCGTGGTTGAGGGGAATTGACCTGACTTGTGTTGATTTCCAACCATAGTAGCAATTTGGCCCACTTGAATCTCAATGACTTTCACATCATTTTTTATTCCCATCACCTCTTTTGCCAAATGACCAATTTTCTCATCTTGGCTTTCAATCTTTTGCCAAGTCCTTGTCATGAAGTTCTTCGTCTCTCCCATGAACTTCTTGGTCTCTCCTATGAATGTTATGAACATTTCTTCCATGGTAAGCTTTGACGAAGACTGTTCGATCACACCATCTCGTGTATTAAAGTTCGACGGTGGTTGAATGGCATTGTGTGGGTTAACATATGAGAAATTTTCATGGTTTCTCAAGCCGGGATGATATTGGTTCGGATTAGGAGGGTGATAGTTTCCATGAGTTTGTCTTTCTCCCCAACCTCTTTCTCTAAAATTCCGATCTCTTTGGCTGTTCATGTAATGGGCCTCTTCATATTGTGCATCATTAGGCTCCACTAGTGCTTTGGCCATCATCAAAGAGATCAAATTATCCACTTTGTTGGATAAGTTGGCACTTTCTTCCAAATTTTGAGTGGAGGCTACTCTTCGATTTTGCCTCCGTTCGGATGGCCATTGATTGCCATTTTTAGCCATCTCCTCCAAAAGAACATAACCTTCCTCCATCGTTTTCCCCAATAATGATCCTCCACCCGCCGAAGCATCCACCATTCCTCTAGTTCGGTGGTCCATTCCGTTGTAGAAGTAGCATATGAGTTGGTCTCGTGAGAAACCATGTTGTGGGCAACTTCTAATCAAGTCCTTGAAACGCTCCCATGCTTCGGATAGGGACTCATCATCATCTTGCATAAATGAAGATATTTCCCCTCGGATTTTGATAGTCTTGCTTGGAGGGAAATACTTCATCAAGAATGCATCAACAAGGTCATTCCAATTTTCAATGGTCCTCAAATCAAGGGAGAGGTACCATTGCTTAGCTCAGTCTCGGAGGGAGAAGGGGAATAGTTGCAAACGGATATAGTCTTGTGGCACTCGATTGATCTTAACCGTTCCACTTATCTCGAGGAATTGAGACAAGTGGAGGTTGGGATCCTCCTTGGAAAGTCTACCAAATTGGTTGTTTTGGACCATGACTATCAATGCCGGCTTGAGCTCAAAGTTTTGAGCATCCACGGGTTCTCGACCCGCTCCTCCATACGGCCTTGGTATCGGACGGAAGTGGTCTCTCAAGACTCTTTGTTGTTCCTCATCCTCCCTTAGCCTTCCATCTCTTTCTACACCAACATTTTCTCCAACACTCCGGTGAAAGTTGTCCCTTTGGCTCTACAAATCCGTCAACCCCTTGGTTTTCAACTTCCTCCTCGACCTCTTCCACGATTGGATTCTCTCTTCTATTCATGGCTTCTAACTCAATTCTTCTCCTTTCTACGTTCCTTCTTCGACAACTAGCTTCAATCTCCGGATCTAAAGGTAACACTTCTTATTGGTTCCTCCTAGATCGTGTGATCATAAGCCATGTCTATCAAAAGTTCAAACGAGAGTGAGAATTGCAAGTAAGATCAAAATAACAAACACAAATATTTTTGGGATTTTTGAGAATAATGAAAGCAAATAAAGTGTCTAGACTAAAACTCTATCGACTTACAGTCTAGAACTACAAAACCTCCCCGACAACGGCGCCATAAACTTGATTCACGTATTTAGCAACTCTAAAATACACGACCGCAAGTATACAATGTATATTGTAGTGAAGTAAATACGAGGTCGATCCCACGAGGAGGTGTAGGGTAAAAGTGGAGTTTGTCGATTGAATTCTAAATAGACGCGATCGATTAAGTTTAAATGTAGTAATTACCCCTAATTATCTACCCAAAGTTGTCACAAGTAAACAATTAAACGAGTAATATAGAAATCGATCAATAAAAGCTCATGCAAATCACAAAACGAGAGAAATACGATTAAAACTCAATTAAGAGAAGGTGGGTTCCAAGGCATTTGCAACATTTAGATATCCATTTATGATTTGTAACTCATTCAAATGGCAATTAAGGTTGTCCTCTTATAGGGTTGACCACTAAAGAAGAATTAATCAATCTCTCGATACAATTAATCCAAAAGAGTATGCGACGTAAGTTCGTATCTCTACATTACAAACATCACACCACCTAATATAGCCCCAAAGGTCATTCAATTCCCTCCCAATAACTAATCCTCTCTCGAGATCATAATAATATCGGGTTGCATGCTTACATACGATTAATGGAATAAATCTCTCGATACTACCCCAATTAACAATAGATTGAACATATTATCATGGACAATAATAACATGCTTCAAAATGAGAATTAAGCATACAAATAAGAGACAAACACCATTTAAAGCAAAAAATTGGTTCATAAACTTCAATCTAAATATTTACAAAGCCTTAGAACCAAAAGTGTTCTAGCCAATCAACAACATAATCAAATAAACAAAACCAAATGAAATAACTAAATAAAAAGAGAGAGAAATAGAAAGCTTAGTCTAAAATGTGGTGTGGAATGAAATTGCAAAGCTATTGGTGCCTCCCTTGCTTGGATTGATGAAGAATTGAAGAAGTTATGGCCAAATCACCTCCAATTGTGTGTTTCTATGTGTGGAATTTTAGGAATTGGGGAAAAGTTCATTTGATTACAATAATGAGGGCTTATATAGTGTTGGGGTAGGGTTTGGGTGCAAGAATTGCAAGTTAATCCCTAAAAAAATGGCCAAAATGGACAAAAGGCACTGAGAATGGGGTAGCACGGCCGTGCACGGAGCACGACCGTGCAAAATCAAGTTTTGAACTTCAGGTGGCTCGGCCGTGGCCTTGTCTCGGCTGTGCCTTGGCATTGCATCAAGTTTCTGTGTCGTGGACGCCTATTACGAGAGGGTGGCTCGACCATGGCGTGAATTTTGCTGTTTTGCCGAGCTCGGCCGAGTAAGGAGCTCGGTCGTGCCCTCCTTGTTCGTAGTTTTGTGCATATCTTTTGCTTCGGGTGTCCGATCGACTCGATTCATTTTGCTATTCCACTCCATTTTTCGAGACGAACCCAACAGTTCACTCCTCTTCTTGATCCAGTGAAGTATGGTTGGTGTTTTGCTCCAAATTCCATCGTATTTCCTACAAAATCGACAAAACACAACCTTTCCCTCATTTTGGCTCAAATCATCATAATCAATCCATAATTTAATGAAATAATCATCAAAATAAGCTTCACATGTGCATCTAAAATGTGTAAATTCCACCTAAATCAGTGAGATAACTATTGCACTTTTGTTGTCACAAAATATAGGCACTTCAGGGGAGTTGACATTGTAGTCTCTGATTTGTTGTCTCAATCATAGAATTTGGGCACAACAACTTCCAGCTTTAACATACTCAGCTTCAGTAGTTGAAGTTTCCACAATGTTCTGTTTCTTTGAGAACCAAGAGATGAGCTTGTTTCCCAAGAATTGACATGTTCCAGAGGTGGTCTTTCTATCAATTTTGCATTCTCCATAGTCAGCATCTGAGTAGCTAGTGAGCTCTATGTTGTCATCTGCTGGATACAAAGGCCTACATTTTCAGTGCCTTTGAGATATCTCAATATCCTCATTGCAGCTTCTAGATGACTTTTCTTTTGGTTCACTTGGAAGCTTGCACATACACCTTCTACAAAGGTGATGCCATGTCTACTGGCTGTGAGATACAAGAGTGATCCAATGATTCCTCTGTATTCAGTAGATTTGGTTGAAACTCCACTCTCATCTGGATCCATCTTCCAGTTGGTGTTCATTGGAATTCTCATTGGTTTGCTAGTTGAACATCCAAACTTTTTGATCATCTCTCTTGTGTACTTGGCTTGGTTGATGAAGATTACTTCTTTATATTGCTTGACTTGAAGCCCCAAGAAGAAATTCATCAGCCCCATCATTGACATCTCAAACTTCCTTTGCATGAGCTTTGAGAATTTCTCACACAGCTTCTCATTTGGTGATCCAAATATGATGTCATCCACATATATTTGGACAAACAAGATGTCATCTCCTTCACAAACTTTGAATAAGGTTATGTCTACTGTCCCTTTGACAAAACCATGATCCAACAGAAATTGTGACAAGGAGTCATACGAAGCTCTTGGAGCTTGTTTAAGTCCATAAAGGGCTTTCTTGAGTCTATACACCTTATTTCCTTCTTCAAACCCTACGGGTTGTTCCACATAGACTTCTTCTTTGAGCACTCCATTTAGGAAAGCACTCTTGACATCCATTTGATAGAATTTGAACCTCTTGTGGGCAGCATATGCTAGAAACAGCCTTATTGCTTCAAGTCTTGCCACAGGTGCAAAAGTCTCATTATAGTCTATGCCTTCTGATTGACAATATCCTTTGGCCACCAATCTGGCCTTGTTTCTGACTATCACATCATTCTCATTCTTCTTGTTCTTGAACACCCACTTTTTTCCAATAACATCTTCATGTGATGGCCTGTTGATGCGGCCTAAAATTCTCACCTCAGGAGATGTCGACACGTGTATAGAGGATAAGATTGATGAGAGGAAAGGAACTTGAAGAGGACTCCTCAGAATAGAGAATCCCTCCGGATGTCCCTCCGGAGGTAGCTCCACCTAAGGATCTCAAAGGAGAAATATCAGGAAGACCTGGCCCTAAGGGAAATTAGTCGGCCTGAAGTTTCGGAGAGATTTCCTGTAAAATGAGATAAGAACGAATAAAGGAAGGCTAATTCTTCCTTTACTCAAACGGTTGTGTTGGTCCTGAAAGGAGTATATGACAAGTGTATGGGGGGGGGGGGGAATACACTTGTATGCAATTCTTTTGCTAATTTGATCAAACCAGAGTTTCAGCAAGGTTGTCTTGGACAACTCTGCTGAAGAAGATTAACTCTTCTAAGATAATCAAACTACTAAGTACTATTGAGTACTTAGTTGAATAACTATCTAGGGGAGTTATATGTGCGGAATAGTGGTTGGCCCTTTAAGTTTAGACTCCTTTAATTTCTGAAATCACTTAGTCAATGTAACACAGTCCAGTTAAGCTTCAGAGAAGTTGTCCAAAACAGTTTTGCACAGTCTTTGAATGTTTATCCTTGAAAGATCAGTTTTGTGTGCAGTGTTGAGTGAATGTAAGTATTTGTAAAGTAAATCAACACAAGAGTTTATAGTGGTTCAGAGACTCAAGCTCCTACATCCACTTTCCCTGATTTAACAGGATAATTCCTTCACTCTTGGAATTAACTTGTTTTATAGTGCCAAGGTGCACTTGATCAAGAACACCACTCCTTGGTGAATTGATCCCTAGGATGTCTAGAGTCCTAGTACCCTCTTCTCAACTCAGAACTGAACTGTTCTTCTCTCAACAGTCAGCTCCTACCACTTCTACTACTACAACCTTCTCACTTTCACTCTTGAAAGGTGTAAGGGTTGAAGTAAGGTTCCAACTAATGAGATATCCTTTACAATGAAGATCAGTGTATAAGGATAGGATATCTCTCTAAGCTTGTGTATGGATATACAATTGGGTTCAGCTTAGATGAAGTGTTTGAAGACTAAGATAGTCTTTGAAAGCTTTGAAAGCACTCTAGCTTGTAAGAGCTTTGAGCTTAGTTGGATTGTGTTGAGGTGCTTTCAAATGGTCTTCACACTTCTGTATTTATAGACAAAATGGAGGATTTGCCCGTTGGAGAGGCAGCCCCAAATTGCTATAAATGTCTTCCTTGAGTTCTTCAAACTGGAAGACAGATTCTTGATAGTGACATGTCCTCATTTGGGTAATAAACGGCTGTAACAGTTTTGTCTTCATTCTGCAGCACTTTTCCCAATGTTTGACTTCTTGTTAGGACTTGGACATGGCTTCTGAAGGTTGATCCAATGATAGGACAACATTCCTTATCATCTGGACAACTCTCCTTATCACTATCAGCAGTTTTGCTTTTCAGCATGGTTGGCTTGCTCTTCTTCAGATGACTTGGCTCTTTTCCTTTATTTCTCTTGAGTATGGTCTTAGCTTATTTCTTTGAGGACCTTTAGGGACTTGTTGTCTCAAACTCTTCAGCATAGTTGATCCCAGGCTTTCAGAGCACTTGATCTTGATCGATTTAGCTGAGACAACTCTCCTGATCAGTATATTTAATCTTTTTGCATCAGAGCACTTTATGCATAGAGTTGACTTCTCTGGACAACTCTCCTGATAAAAACTTTTGAGTAGTCTTGTCCTTTTGAGCTAGGTAAGCTTGTTCTTGCATATGGCTAGCTTCTTTGGACAACTCTCCTGATAAGAGCATATGAATATTTTCTCTGGACAACTCTCCTGATCAGAGCATCTTCATTGGACTTGTCCTTTTGAGCTTTACAATCTTTTTCTTGCATAAGAGCATCTTCTCTGGACAACTCTCCTGATAAGAGCATCTTAGATTTCATAGAGTGTCCTTGCTCTTAAGTGATTGTTCCAGAATTTGAGCCTTGAGGGGACTTGATCTTGATCATCTTCAAAGCATAGGTTCCCCCTCAAATTGTGCATCTAATTGTCTAAGAGCTACCTAACATTTCAGCTTCTCATCTAGCCTATAATCTATATGTTCTAACATTCTTAGAACATATTTATATTGACTTAGGCATGTCTCAGGGGGTTTTGGTATTAGATCAAAACATATCTCATTTTATTCCCAACAATTTCCCCCTTTTTGATGATGCCAAAACCTACACAATTTAAGCAAAAGTGACTTGTCTACACCTATTACATGTATCTTCAGAAGACATGACTAAGGTCAATATTCCTGAAAAATAAAGTGTTAGTGTATTCACTGTTTCTGTTGCAAGTAGGTTTTAAGATAGGCATAGAGAGATTTTGTGTTTCTTGATTCAAAATAAGTTCAACTATCATTCATTAAAAAATCATTACAGGCATGTTGATAGTTGAAATTAACATATCAGAGCATGAATCAATTCATCAGAGCAATTCATTACAATAATTCAAAATAATATTTTCAGCATCAGAGCACAGAACTTGTTATCAGAGCAATTCATAACAAACCAGAGCAAACAGATTAACACATCAGCAATCTTGACCATATTTCAGCATAGTTGATCATTCAAGTAAGGTCAGAAGACTTAGCCATTTCAAAGATCATCCTCAGGAGGTGGCAGCATTCCATACTGTGCCCACACTCTTCTTTTCAGTGCCATGGCTTCTTGGTTGGTTCCCTTAGGTCCAAGAACCATCTTGTTCAGCTTAAGGATCTCAGTGAATTCCCTCAGAATTCTTGCTTGGTCAATCCATCCTTCAAGCTTTGGAGGCATGTATATGATTGGCTTGGGAGCTGTGAGTTCAAATCTTGCAATGTCAGCAGCTGCAAGTAGTTGTTGATACAGCTCTCTGTAGTATTCTAGCATGAACTCAGTGAAGGCAGAGTTTGCATCTCCTCCATTCCATCTGTCAATGACATAATAGTCATAGACAAACTCCCTTTTGGCTTCTTCCCATGTGTCATTCAGTTGAATTGGCACCCATTTATCCAAGTGTGGATATTTGGTGTCCATTGGGATTAGAAGCTGAGGCTTCATCTTGCTGTAAGTTGCTCTTCTCCTTCTTGGTTTCTGAAAGTTTGCTCTCCTTTCATCTCTTGCTCTGTTGGCTTCTTCCATCAGATCAATTTTCTCATGGGCCCTCATCATGGCCAGTTTCTGTTGTGTTTCAGGGTCTTTGCCATACCCTTCATGAAACAGCTTTGATGGATCATGGGCTAGAACAATTGTCTTCTTCTTAGGTTCAGATCCAAATCCTTCAGCAAATAACTCTTCAGTGTCTTCAGAGGACTTGGTTCCTTCAGCAGTTTTGCCAGATTCAGAAGATTTGTCCTTTTCAGCAACTTTGGCTTTCTTTGATGTAGGCTCATCTTCATCAATTCTGAATTCAGGTGGAAGATCAAGGCTGCTAGGAAAGTCAGTGAATTTCTCAATTTGTCTCTTCTTTCCTTGGGCCTTCTTGATCTTTCCTCTGGTTTGGACACCTTCAGCATCTTTGTCCAAACCTGACACTTCACCACCTGGTCTTTGTTGTAGCCTTACTTTTTCCTCTTGAGCTGAGGCCATTGAGTTTTTCAATGCCAATGCTAACTGCTCCTCTTCATCCAAATCTTCCAAGTTCAGCATTTCTGGCTCTTTTCCCTTTCCTTCAGGGACTTTGTCCTTTCCTTTCACTGGACTCCCAATTACTAAGGCACCTTTTGCCCTTGCTCTTTCCCTTTCCCCCTTTTTGGCAGCATCAAAACACTGGGGCTTGAGGTCACTCATTGTTGAGGCCATCAGGGATTGGGCCTGGTTTAGGGACTTCATCTCCTCCAACAAATATACATTCTCATCATTTATATTCTGCATTCTGTCACTGCTCAAGCTAAGGAAAGCTAGAACAGGCTTCATCTTTTGTTGGACAACCTCTTCCATGGCTGTTTTCAGAGATGCATCCAGTTGGGCTTTTAAGAGCTCAGTGAGGTTGGCCACTGCACCTTCAGCAATGTTGGCCAACACTTCCTGGGAAAATTGTTCTGAGGCAGCTTTGACCATAGCTAGCCTTTGCTCTTCAGCTCTTCTCTTTTGTAGTGCAGTCTTCTTTCCAATAGCTTGTTTGACAGTTAGCCTGAGAGCTTTGACATTAGCATTGTGATTGTCTCTCAGCAGCTTTTGTTCTTTCTTGACCTCCTCTGAGATGGCTTCCATGGTTGATTTGGCACTTTGAACTTCAGTGGAGATGGTTTGGAGACCAGATTCCACACCACTGATTCTTGCCTCAAGGGTTGGTAGCACAACATCTTCAGAGCCAGTGAGCCTCATTTCTACAGAAGCTAGAGTCCTTCCTTGCTCATTCAATGCTCCTGAGGTTTCAGCATGAGCAGATTGGACTTGATGAACCAAGGAGTCCAGCTTCTCTGATTGCATTCCAAGTAGGGCCTGAGCTGAGCCTGTATCAACTTGGATAGGTGCATCTGTGAGGAACTCATCTGCAAAAATTTGGTCAAGAGAAATACCTGCAACATCAGATAAATCAAACAAGTTAGGAAATAAGCACTCATCACCCTCAATTTCTTTTGCATAAGACTCTGATACATCAGCAGTCTTCTTCTCATTTTCAACTTGTTCTTTTCTCCCTTCATAATTGATGTTCTCACTCAAGGAATCAGGCCTCCTCTCATCAAGGGATTCTTGAAGTTCAGATTTGACTTCAAGAATAACCTGTCCTTCCTCACTTATTCCACCCTCATTTGGTGGTACACTCACTATCTTAGTGATGACTACCTCTCTTTCATCCACAACTCCCTCTGATTTTTCAACTAATCTCTCCTTTTCAACTCCTTCTCCTAATCCTGCAGCATCTCCACCTTCAACAAGGTTCAAAGATGGCAGTTGTGGGGAGATCACAGTGCTTATATCAGCAGCCACTGAGTCATCCTGAATGATTAAGGGCTGATCAATGTCCAACACCTCTGACACTGAATAGGCCTTAATCAAACTAGCCTCTAGTACAGGAACCTCAACATCTTTAGGCTGTGCCTTGGGTTCAGAAGAACCTTCATTGGCAGATGTGTCTTTGGTTGTGTTACCACCCTTGGTCAACACCTCGGAAGTTACGGAGCCTTTCCTATGATAGGTTTTAGGAGGATTGGAAAGTCTATCTGCTACAGAAGACTTGGGTTGAAGGGGTTCAGGGAGGTTGGCTTGAGGGGTTTCAGGAGGGTTGGGATTTGAAGGGTTTGAGGGATCATCAGGGGAATCATCATCATTAGAGCCACTGTCAGGGTGTTTGATTCCCTTGGCTTTTCTTTCTTTCTTCTCTTCAATCTTATCGGCTACCAACTTTGCAAAAATCTCCTCATCAATGAGGAATCTTGTCTTTGAAACTCCAGCAAAGTGTAGCAATCTGTTTTCCTCTATTTGCCACCAGTTTGCACCTTTATCTTGGATGACTTGTGATATCTCCATCATAGATTTATCTTTCACATCAACAAGCATCCTCAAATCATGAAAGGCCTTCTGAATTCTTGGAAATTCAGCAAGTTGTGGATACAAACTGTCCACAGTAGCCTTGGCTCCTCCTCTGAGCATACTTTCATAAGTATACTCCTCCTCATCTCCACTTAAATGAGGACTTTGGGTTATAGGGGAGTTGGCTCTGGGTTCTCCTAACATGGCTTCAGGCAAATTGATTTCAGGGATAATGGTCTCAGAAGGGTTGGGTGCAGTAGAAGGATCTTCAGTTGCTTTTGAGAGCAATGGGTCTGAAGGGGCTTTACTCAGAGGGGTTGGCTCATTGAGTGCATGCTCTAAGAGCTTTGAGTAATTCAGCATGGATGAGTCAAGGGGAGACAGGAGTCTTGTCTCATCTACTGCTAAGTCAGCAAGCACATCAATGCCACTTCTTTGCTCATTCCCTTCTGGAGAATACCTCTTAGTGAGATTTACAGGGGTAATGGGTTGGTTGGAAGGAGTGACATTGGTTTCAGGGGAGTTGGGCTCAAGATACTGGATTTCAGGGAGGTTGGCCTCTATGGGTTGACCTTCAGGGACTTTGGATTCTGGAGTTCCAGAACCAGATGAATTAGTCCTAGACATGGATCTGGCCCTGCTTTCAGCTCTGCTTTCCCTTAGAGCCAATTGAAGAGATCTTTCTTCTTGAAACTCCAATACCTTCTCAGTAGGTTTGGCCCTTCTCTTGCTGGCCCTACTGCTTCCACTTCCTTCCTTCTCAGGGACAATTTCCCTGATTCTCTTATCACCCTTCTTCTTTTGCCTAGTCTCATTGTACTTCCTCCTCAACTCTTCTGAGTGGTCAGAAGGCACACTCACTCCCTCTTCTGCCACTGCATCAACTTCAGCTGATGCTCCTGAGGCTTCTTTTGAAGACAATTGAGACATCTTTCTTGTTTTGACAGCCCTGGCCTTTGTTCTCTTTTTCATTTTAGGCTTCTCTTCCTCCTGTTCTTCAGCAGGCTTGGCCATTAACATCCTTCTTTTCTCAGTTTTCTTGCTGAGCTTTCTGAATAGGATCTTTTGGGCTGGGAGGGGCTTTGCAAAGGTCTGCATCTGGGAATAGTGGGAAAACCTCTCAATCAACAAGCTTGCCCTGGTGCAATACTTGATTTTCCCTTCTAGCACCACCTTATTGTGGGTTTTTACCTTAAATTTAGCCTTCTCCTTCATCATTTCAGACATGATGAAGGTCCTCCAATCAAACTGGATGCCCTTATCACTGGCATCAATAATGGCAGCCATGATTCTGATCCTTGGATGGCTGACCTGCTCTAAGCTTCCAGTGTTGCTTAGGAGGCTCTTAGCAACTACCTCAAAAAGATTGAGAAACTCTGGCTTGAGAGTTTTCTTGTTTTGAGTTGAGGAGAGAGGGCCTGGAACTAATAGCCATTCTTGAGCTATTTCCTCTTCATGTCCAGTACCATAGACTTCTGGATTCCTTCCCTCATAAGGCAATCCAAAGGCTCCTTCCAGATCTTCTGAGGAGAATTTCACTCTGTGAAATCTCTCCTCCTCCTCTCCTTCTGCAGTGTAAGCTAACCTGGTTGATACTTCTCCATCTTCAGGTTTGCCTCTCCACGTTAGGAAGGCAAAGAATTCTGCCATGTAACTCTCCAAGCAAGAGCTTGGTCTTTCTTCCAAGAACTTTTGGAGACCAGCCCTTCTCAACCATCTTAGTGTTGGAGTTATC
This sequence comes from Galeopsis tetrahit, assembly GCA_963675135.1. NCBI lineage: Eukaryota > Viridiplantae > Streptophyta > Magnoliopsida > Lamiales > Lamiaceae > Galeopsis > Galeopsis tetrahit. The sequence continues at coordinate 54,923,961 of OY776125.1, forward strand.
TCAGGATCTTCACTTTCAAAGGAAATTATGGGCTCAAAGTGAAGATTGTTTTTGTTGCTAAGATAGGCAAAATCTAGGTCTAGATCCTTGTTGGAGAAATCAACAAGCATCTCAGGTCTAACCTTGGGGGCCATTGAAAGTTGCAGAGAAAGGTTTGATGAAGAATGAGAGAGTTTGAAGAACTTTTGAGTTAGGGTTTCGAATACTTGGGGAAGAAGTATTTGTGGGTATCTTAAGACTTGTGAATATTCTAAAAAGAATGTTTGTCAATGAGTTGGTAAGGTCTTGAGACAATTCAAAGGTGAACAAAAATGGAAATCCAAAATGGACGGCTAGGATTGATTTCAGGGGAGTTGTCCATTTTTTGATCCAATGGTCAAAAACCAATGTAATAGTGAAATAACTGTTTTATTCAAAACGTGGGTGGTTTTTAATGTTTGTTTAAGGCTGGGGATTTTTCGAGATAGATCATGTCCCAAAAAGTTTAATGCAAACAAGAGTTAAATCTTGGCATTTAATGCATGGAAAGTGACCTTTTGGGTGGGAGACAAATTAAATCCCAGAAAGGTGAAAACTGTATTTCAAGGGACAGATTTCGAGATAGGTGTTGATCACCAAAAATAGGTGCTTATCATACCAAGATTTGGTTTGATAGCTAGGACAACTTATCTGACCCTACATGGACAAGTGTCCTGAAGAACTGTGGACAAGTGTCCTGAATTTCAAGAGACAAGTGTCCTGAAGAGGTAAGGTCATGTTTCTGAATTTCAGTAGACTTGACCAAGTCTGCTGAAGTTTGATTTTGTTTTCCCCTTAATCAATGAGCTTCTTTGGACTTATTTGTCCAACTTCCCTGGATCAAGTAATCCCAACTCTACTGATAGCTCCAGAAATCTTGCCTCTGCAAGTGGCTTGGTTAATATATCAGCTTTTTGATGGTCTGTGTGAATTTTCACTAGCTTGATATCCTTCTTCTCCACATGATCTCTAATGAAGTGGTGCTTGATGTCCACATGCTTGCATGTTGTGTGCAAGACAGGATTTTGTGATATAGCAATGGCACTATTGTTATCACAGAAAATTGGCACTTCAGTAGAGTTGACTTTGTAGTCTCTTAGTTGTTGTCTTAGCCAAAGAATTTGAGCACAACAACTTCCAGCAGCAACATATTCAGCTTCAGTGGTGGAAGTGGCCACTGTGTTCTGCTTCTTGGAGAACCATGAAATAAGCTTGTTGCCTAAGAATTGACAAGTCCCTGAAGTGGACTTTCTGTCAATCCTACATCCTCCATAATCAGCATCTGAGTAGCCAGTTAGCTCAATATTGTCATCAGCAGGGTACCAAAGGCCTAGATTCTCAGTGCCTTTGAGGTACCTCAAAATCCTCTTTGCAGCCTCAAGGTGGCTTTTCTTAGGATTTGCTTGAAATCTTGCACAAACACCTACTGCAAAGGTGATATCAGGTCTGCTGGCAGTGAGATAGAGGAATGATCCAATGATTCCTCTATACTCAGTGGAATTGGTTGGAATACCACTCTCATCAGGATCCATCTTCCAATTTGTGTTCATAGGGATCCTTACTGGCTTGCTAGTTGTACACCCAAACTTTTTGATCATTTCTCTGGTGTACTTAGCTTGGTTGATGAAGATTCCTTCTTTAGTTTGCTTGACTTGTAGACCCAAAAAGAAGTTCATCAACCCCATCATTGACATCTCAAACTTGCTTTGCATGAGCTTGGAGAATTTCTCACACAGCTTCTCATTAGGGGATCCAAAAATTATGTCATCCACATAAATTTGGACAAGCAAGATGTCCTCTCCTTCAGAGATTCTGAAGAGAGTTCTGTCCACAGTTCCCTTGGTGAATCCATGATCCAAGAGGAATTGTGATAGTGTATCATACCAAGCCCTAGGGGCTTGTTTGAGTCCATATAGAGCTTTCTTGAGTCTGTAAACTTGGTTTCCAACTTCAAAACCTGGTGGTTGCTCCACATAGACTTCTTCTTTCAAGACTCCATTCAGAAAGGCACTCTTGACATCCATTTGGTATACTTTGAACCTCTTGTGGGCTGCATAGGCTAGAAAGAGCCTTATTGCTTCTAGTCTTGCCACAGGTGCAAATGTCTCATCATAGTCAATGCCTTCATGTTGACAATACCCTTTTGCCACTAGTCTTGCTTTGTTTCTGACAATCACATCATTTTCATTCTTCTTGTTCTTGAACACCCACTTTGTTCCAATAACATCTTGATGTGAAGGTCTATCCACCAGCTCCCATACTTCATTTCTGGTGAATTGGTTCAGTTCTTCCTGCATGGCTGTGATCCAATTGGCATCTTGAAGTGCTTCCTCAACATTACTTGGTTCTTGCTCTGACAGGAAACAACAGAAAAGAGCACTTTCACCATGGAATCTTCTTGTTTTGACTCCAATACTTGGGTCACCAAGTATTAGATCAGTAGGATGGTCAGACAACCAAATCCTTCTTTTTCTGATCTCTTCAGTAGAGTTGTCCTCTACTGAAGGTGAGTCATTTTGATCATAGAATTCAGGATAATTTAATGCAGGATCTAATTCAGGATCATAATCAGGGATGTTGTCCTCAATGTCAGGGACATTGGCATTTTCAACATTTTGAGTTCCCCCTTGATTATTTGACCCATTAACTACCTCAGCAGGAACTGCTTCTTCATTGGTAGTTGTTACCTGGATGTGAACTGGGATTGGATCATTCAGTTCATCATTTCCATCAGTGGGATTTGTCTCAGGAAGGTTGCCTTCAGGATTGTTGTCCAATGTGGATTTTTCAGGCAGATTGGCTTGAACAACATCTATGAATTCAGTGTCTTTGTCTTTTAGGCTTAATCTGGTTGTCCTTTGTGTGATTTCTTCAGGTTCTAAATGATCATTCCTGATCTCAAAGATAGATTCATCAAACACAACATGAGGTGTTTCTTCCACTATAAGGGTTTTCTTGTTGTAGACTCTGAAGGCTCTACTGATTTGAGAGTATCCAAGAAATACTCCCTCATCAGCTTTGCTGTCAAAAGCTTTCAACTGTTCTTTCCCATTATTGTGAATGAAACATTTACAACCAAATATATGAAAGTATGACACTTTAGGCATTCTTCCTTTCCAGAGTTCATAGGGGGTTTTGCCTTGCCCCTTAGTGATCAAACATCTATTTTGAGTATGGCATGCAGTGTTTATAGCTTCAGCCCAAAACCTCTTAGGTAAATTTGAGTCAGCAATTAGAGTTCTAGCAGCTTCTTTTAAAGTTCTATTCCTTCTTTCTGCAACTCCATTTTGTTGGGGAGTTCTAGCTGCTGAAGTTTCATGAGCTATTCCATTTGATGTGCAGTACTCATTGATGTATGAATTAATGAACTCAGTGCCTTTATCAGATCTTATCTTGATAATGCTAAAGCTTTTCTCATTTGACAACCTCTTGAGAAGTTCAGGTAGTTTGACTTGTGTTTCCTTCTTATTAAGGAGAAATACTACCCATGTGAACCTAGAGAAGTCATCTACTACCACTAATGTGTATTTTCTACCATTAATGCTTGAAGGGGTAATTGGTCCAAATAGATCCATATGTAGAAGTTCAAGTACCCTTTCAGTGGAGATGACTGGTTTTCCTTTGAATGAGACTTTAATCTGTTTTCCTTCTTGACATGGCTTACACACATGTTCTTTAATGAAAACCTCATTAGGTAGTCCTTTAACTAATGCATTTCTAGCAAGTTTATTCATAGATTTGAAGTTCAGGTGGTTTAGCCTCTTGTGCCATAGCCAACTTTGTTCACTAGAACTTTTAGCAATAAAACATGCAGCATCAGTAGACTTGTCCCAGTCTGCAAAATACACATTTCCCTTCCTAGTTCCAGTCAATAGGGTTTGTTGAGTTTTATCTTTAATTAGACACTTTCCACTTGAGAACTCAACATTAAAATCTTTATCACAGAATTGACTGATACTCAGGAGGTTATATTTGAGACCAGCTACATAAGATACATTGGTTACTTTGATGTTACCAATCATCAAAGTACCATAACCTTTTGTTGTTGCTTGTGAGCTGTCTCCAAAGGTGACATTTGGGCCTTCTTTTTCAATAAAATCAGAGAGGAGTTCCTTGTTTCCAGTCATGTGCCTTGAGCATCCACTGTCAAGGTACCATGCTGTCTTTTTGTTCATGCTCCTCTTTTTGTGGCCCAATGGTACCTGCAATTAGGTAGGTTTAGGTACCCTTTGAGTTTTGGGTCCTGAGAGGTTAGTTGTACCTTTGGGAACCCAAACTTGCCTAATAACCCTGATTGATTCAGGGTGGCTAAGTTGATTTCCTAGTGCATCAACATACACTGTCTTTCCCTTAAATGCCTTTGGGAAAGTATGTGTGAATGTGTTAACTCTGTAAATTTCAGGGGAGTTGACCACTTTCCTGAACTTATGAGTTCTTTGTGCAGCTTGATGAAGTCTTTGAGGAAAGGCATTTTTATGACCATTACCCTTTGGCATGAAGGGTTTTGGTTGTCTCATTTTATTCTGCCTTTGAGGATAGTTGTCCTTAGGTCTATTCAGCTGAGGCTTTCTCAGATGAGTTGGCCTAGGCTGATTATACCTTGGATAGTTCCTCTGAACATTGTTTAGGAGATTTGCCCTTCCATTGGGTCTACTCTGCTGACCAATATTCCTCTTGTGCTCAGGAGCTTTGGCCATTTCCTTAGGTTTTGGCCTATTCTCCTGAATCACTTGAGTAGGCATTTCATTCAATTTGCCCTTTCCTTTGTTCAGTGGCTGAATTACTTCATTTTCAGCTTGTTGTGCCACTGACTTAACAAAGATTCTCTTAGTGTTACTTGTGGATGCAACACTAAGACAAGGTGAAGATTCAAATGGATCAAAACCCAATCCACTTCTTTGAGCCATAGGTCTTTGATAACTTTGAATTTCCTCTATTGCTCTAAAGGATTTGTTCAAAGCAGACATCTTTAATTTCAGGCTCTCTTCACTTGATTTAAGAATATCATACTCATGTGAGAGATTTTCAAATTTGGCATTTAGAATTTTAAGTTCAAATTCTTTTCTTTTCTAAGAGAGAAGTTGATCATCAATCTCCTTTTGTTGGTCAACTATCCTGAGATTTGCTTCCTCAAGCTTTCTCAAGGCTTGTTGATACAACTCAGTAGACTTGACATCAACAGCTATCTCAGAGTTTTTGGAAAGTTCAATAGCCAATCTTTCATTTTCTTTCACACAATTATCATGAAATTCTTGTAATCTAGTGAAATCTTCCATCAACTTTCCCAAGGAAAGTTTCAGGTTAACCTCACTAGTGTTTTGTGAGGTGAATGATGGTGAACTAGAAGTAGAGGATACCTCATCCTCCTCAAGAGCCATATTGCAGACATCATCATCATCATCACTGTTGGAGAATAATCCATCAGAAGAGTTGAAGCTTTCATCACTATCAGATTCTTCACCAGCCATCATGGCCTTTCTATTGGTGAACTTTCTGTCTCTTTTAGCTTGTCTCTCTCTTCTTTCTTTAGAGCTCAATTCAGGGCAGTCATATTGGAAGTGCCCTTTATTTTTACAGTTATAGCACAGATCTTCATCATCATCCTTCTTGGATTCTTCTCTTCTCTTAGATGAAGAAGGATCAGCTCTACTGGATCTTCTCCTATCAGAGGACTTGTCCTCTGATCTTTTCTCTTCATGCTTTTTGTTCTCAGCCTGATCTTCAGGGGAGTTGTATCTTCTCCTGAATTTGTTGTCTTGGTAGAATTTCTTGTATCTACCAAACCTTGTGTTGAGCTTGTCAAACCTTCTAGCCATCAAGGCTAGTTCTTCCTTCATTTCAGTCTTAGAGACTGTCTTTGATGATCTGGGAGTGGGTTGCATTTCTGGTTCAGCAACTTTGGCTTTGAATGCCACTCCCTTAGTAGGATTTGAAGGTTCCTCAACAGGCTTTCTTCTATTGAGGTCAAACTCATAGGCTTTAAGTTCTGAGAATATTTGTTGCATGGGCATGGTGGAGAGATCTTTGGTATTCTGCATCATTACAGCATAGACATCCCACTTTTGAGTGAGACTCCTTAGGATTTTCAGTCCAACCTCTCTCTTGGTGTAGACCTTGCCCAATGAGTTAATCTCATTCATCACATCAGTGAATCTACCAGCAAATTTGTCAATGGACTCATCAGACTCCATTGAGAATTGTTCAAACTTCTGCACAGCAACTTGGAGCTTGTTCTCCTTGATTTTTTCAGTGCCCTCACACATTTCAGCAAGAGTATCCCAAATTTCTTTAGCTGTTGTGCAGTGGTAGACTCTTCCCATAACTGCATCTGGAATTGTTTGATAAAGGGTGTTCATGGCAAGATAATTCAAATTATCTTTCCTCTTCTCATCAGTAGTGAAGTCATCCTCATCCTTGGGAATCAGTTCCCTTACATCTGCTTTTTGCTCAGCTGTCACTCTGGGGTTAGTTTGAGTAAACACAAAAGGTCCTCTTGTGATTACTCTTAGCATATCAGTATGGAGAGATGCAAGATGAGCCCTCATTCTAATTTTCCAGAAATCATAATTGTCTATTGAAAACATGGGTAGTTTGTGATGAGAAATGTGATTGACTGGATTTGTGGCCATGTTGTCTAATCCTTGAACAGCAGGTGGAGGAACAGCATTGTTGTTGGCCATATCTCACAAATAATCAGTTAGTCAACAAATGATGGATTTCAGATAGAGATCAGTTCAGTGACCACACAAATATGAGAGTTTTGAAAATCAAGATGGATTTTCAGAAGCAGTGGTCTTTGAACCCCTGCTCTGATACCACTTGTTGGTCCTGAAAGGAGTATATGACAAGTGTATGGGGGGGGGGGGAATACACTTGTATGCAATTCTTTTGCTAATTTGATCAAACCAGAGTTTCAGCAAGGTTGTCTTGGACAACTCTGCTGAAGAAGATTAACTCTTCTAAGATAATCAAACTACTAAGTACTATTGAGTACTTAGTTGAATAACTATCTAGGGGAGTTATATGTGCGGAATAGTGGTTGGCCCTTTAAGTTTAGACTCCTTTAATTTCTGAAATCACTTAGTCAATGTAACACAGTCCAGTTAAGCTTCAGAGAAGTTGTCCAAAACAGTTTTGCACAGTCTTTGAATGTTTATCCTTGAAAGATCAGTTTTGTGTGCAGTGTTGAGTGAATGTAAGTATTTGTAAAGTAAATCAACACAAGAGTTTATAGTGGTTCAGAGACTCAAGCTCCTACATCCACTTTCCCTGATTTAACAGGATAATTCCTTCACTCTTGGAATTAACTTGTTTTATAGTGCCAAGGTGCACTTGATCAAGAACACCACTCCTTGGTGAATTGATCCCTAGGATGTCTAGAGTCCTAGTACCCTCTTCTCAACTCAGAACTGAACTGTTCTTCTCTCAACAGTCAGCTCCTACCACTTCTACTACTACAACCTTCTCACTTTCACTCTTGAAAGGTGTAAGGGTTGAAGTAAGGTTCCAACTAATGAGATATCCTTTACAATGAAGATCAGTGTATAAGGATAGGATATATCTCTAAGCTTGTGTATGGATATACAATTGGGTTCAGCTTAGATGAAGTGTTTGAAGACTAAGATAGTCTTTGAAAGCTTTGAAAGCACTCTAGCTTGTAAGAGCTTTGAGCTTAGTTGGATTGTGTTGAGGTGCTTTCAAATGGTCTTCACACTTCTGTATTTATAGACAAAATGGAGGATTTGCCCGTTGGAGAGGCAGCCCCAAATTGCTATAAATGTCTTCCTTGAGTTCTTCAAACTGGAAGACAGATTCTTGATAGTGACATGTCCTCATTTGGGTAATAAACGGCTGTAACAGTTTTGTCTTCATTCTGCAGCACTTTTCCCAATGTTTGACTTCTTGTTAGGACTTGGACATGGCTTCTGAAGGTTGATCCAATGATAGGACAACATTCCTTATCATCTGGACAACTCTCCTTATCACTATCAGCAGTTTTGCTTTTCAGCATGGTTGGCTTGCTCTTCTTCAGATGACTTGGCTCTTTTCCTTTATTTCTCTTGAGTATGGTCTTAGCTTATTTCTTTGAGGACCTTTAGGGACTTGTTGTCTCAAACTCTTCAGCATAGTTGATCCCAGGCTTTCAGAGCACTTGATCTTGATCGATTTAGCTGAGACAACTCTCCTGATCAGTATATTTAATCTTTTTGCATCAGAGCACTTTATGCATAGAGTTGACTTCTCTGGACAACTCTCCTGATAAAAACTTTTGAGTAGTCTTGTCCTTTTGAGCTAGGTAAGCTTGTTCTTGCATATGGCTAGCTTCTTTGGACAACTCTCCTGATAAGAGCATATGAATATTTTCTCTGGACAACTCTCCTGATCAGAGCATCTTCATTGGACTTGTCCTTTTGAGCTTTACAATCTTGTTCTTGCATAAGAGCATCTTCTCTGGACAACTCTCCTGATAAGAGCATCTTAGATTTCATAGAGTGTCCTTGCTCTTAAGTGATTGTTCCAGAATTTGAGCCTTGAGGGGACTTGATCTTGATCATCTTCAAAGCATAGGTTCCCCCTCAAATTGTGCATCTAATTGTCTAAGAGCTACCTAACATTTCAGCTTCTCATCTAGCCTATAATCTATATGTTCTAACATTCTTAGAACATATTTATATTGACTTAGGCATGTCTCAGGGGGTTTTGGTATTAGATCAAAACATATCTCATTTTATTCCCAACAATTTCCCCCTTTTTGATGATGCCAAAACCTACACAATTTAAGCAAAAGTGACTTGTCTACACCTATTACATGTATCTTCAGAAGACATGACTAAGGTCAATATTCCTGAAAAATAAAGTGTTAGTGTATTCACTGTTTCTGTTGCAAGTAGGTTTTAAGATAGGCATAGAGAGATTTTGTGTTTCTTGATTCAAAATAAGTTCAACTATCATTCATTAAAAAATCATTACAGGCATGTTGATAGTTGAAATTAACATATCAGAGCATGAATCAATTCATCAGAGCAATTCATTACAATAATTCAAAATAATATTTTCAGCATCAGAGCACAGAACTTGTTATCAGAGCAATTCATAACAAACCAGAGCAAACAGATTAACACATCAGCAATCTTGACCATATTTCAGCATAGTTGATCATTCAAGTAAGGTCAGAAGACTTAGCCATTTCAAAGATCATCCTCAGGAGGTGGCAGCATTCCATACTGTGCCCACACTCTTCTTTTCAGTGCCATGGCTTCTTGGTTGGTTCCCTTAGGTCCAAGAACCATCTTGTTCAGCTTAAGGATCTCAGTGAATTCAGTGCCATGGCATTCCATACTGAGAACCTTATTATTATAAAGAGGACTCTTAAGTCCCCATTACCGACCGAATCACACATACTGACTTGAGCGTCAGAGTGTTCGCGCCGGACTCCCCTCCGGCGTGTCTTTTGCAGATTCTTGGAAGACCATTTTTGGAGGAGGCTTTATACCCGGATTCTTCATACATCAGTTCGGGAAGTTGGATATCTGACTTGGAGGATATCTAATCCATTCGTGCAAATTGTGGCACAACAACTGGCGCCGTCTGTGGGAAAGTCTAAGAGATCTTCTCACGAATTTCTATTTGTTTGAGCGATGGGTGGAGGAAATAACACAATCACGCCTACTCTAGGGAAGAAAACTCTTCCAGGGGAAATCCCCCCCTTACCATCTGATCCTGCATCAAAGGGAGGCCGCGGAAAGGACCCTATGTATGTCCCCTCTGGATCGAATCTGCCATTAGCACCAGCCACCACACCAACCCCGGGCTTGGGTGATGGAATGGCGGAGAACACCGAAACCCCAGAGGTCCGGACCTCAGGCTCTCAATGTGGGGATGCTCCGAATGCAGAACCATTCCTGGTTTCTCCAGACCAATTGAACGCCCTCATTGACCGAGCTGTGTAGAGAGCTTTTGCAGCTCAGGGAGGTCGAGTCCCGAGAACTGTACCAATGAACGTGGAGACGCCTACTCCGAGACTTCAGGACGAGGCCCCCGGGGCCTCCCAAGCATTTTCCAAGGAGGAGGGAGTACGAGTAGAAGGAGATGAGAAAGCGCCCTCTCGAGCATAAAGAAGCATTCCCCCTCGGGGCACGAGAAGGAATGCAGACTTGATATCCCGAGAGATAGACCCCCCCGAGGGAGAGGAGAGTACAGATGATACGTATCCAGGCCCCGTCAGCGACCAACTACAGGCCCTATAGAAGGAAATGAAAGATATGAGGAAACAGATGAGTAATCGAACGAGTAGGTCTGCTTATGTTACCGGATGTCAATTTTCTCCTAATATATTACAGGATGAGTTGCCATTCAACTTCAAGCATCTCAACTTCGAATACGATGGCACTGCGGACCCATATGAGCACCTGGTAAGGTTTGAGAACGCAGCCCTGCTACATCGATATGGGGAGGGGGTCAAATATAGGGTGTTCCTGACTACATTGGCCAACGCAGCACAACAATGGTTCGCCCAGCTTGAACCCAATACCATCCGATCATGGGAGGAGTTCAGCGAATTATTCCTCCATCAGTTTGCAAGCTCCCGGAGGCAGCCTCGGTCCAAGTTAACCCTCTTCAATATGAGGCAGGGGGAGAACGAGAGTTTGAGAGCTTTCCTCCAGAGATTCAATCAGGCAGCTCTGGAAGTCCCTACCGCCTCTCCAGAAGTGAAGATCAACGCCCTAACCAATGTGCTGCGCGATGGAGATTTCTTTTCTTCCCTGGCCAAGAAGCTAGTCCAGAACTTTGACGAGTTACTACACAGAGCGGAGAAATACCTCACCTTGGAGGAATTGAGATAAGTGGAGGTTGGGATCCTCCTTGGAAAGTCTACCAAATTGGTTGTTTTGGACCATGACTATCAATGCCGGCTTGAGCTCAAAGTTGTGAGCATCCACGGGTTCTCGACCCGCTCCTCCATACGGCCTTGGTATCGGACGGAAGTGGTCTCTCAAGACTCTTTGTGGTTCCTCATCCTCCCTTAGCCTTCCATCTCTTTCTACACCAACATTTTCTCCAACACTCCGGTGAAAGTTGTCCCTTTGGCTCTACAAATCCGTCAACCCCTTGGTTTTCAACTTCCTCCTCGACCTCCTCCACGATTGGATTCTCTCTTCTATTCATGGCTTCTAACTCAATTCTTCTCCTTTCTACGTTCCTTCTTCGACAACTAGCTTCAATCTCCGGATCTAAAGGTAACACTTCTTATTGGTTCCTCCTAGATTGTGTGATCATAAGCCATGTCTATCAAAAGTTCAAACGAGAGTGAGAATTGCAAGTAAGATCAAAATAACAAACACAAATATTTTTGGGATTTTTGAGAATAATGAAAGCAAATAAAGTGTCTAGACTAAAACTCTATCGACTTACAGTCTAGAACTACAAAACCTCCCCGACAACGGCGCCATAAACTTGATTCACGTATTTAGCAACTCTAAAATACACGACCGCAAGTATACAATGTATATTGTAGTGAAGTAAATACGAGGTCGATCCCACGAGGAGGTGTAGGGTAAATACCTCACCTTGGAGGAGGTTCGTAAAGCCAAGAGACTAGAAGCTAGGACATAGGACCGAGAGAGAAGGAGGGAGGGACCCTCAAGACAATCCAGCCCAGAGGTCCCTCGGGGTTCTGGGCCATCGGGAAATTCCAACCCCTCTGGGGCCCCCGTTCTGGCCCTCGAGGAAGGTTTGAGAAATATACACCTCTAAGAATAGAGCCCGCTGAAGTATTGGAAGTAGCAGGGGACCATCCCGATTTGAAATTCCCTTACTCCAAAAGTCGGGGCCCTCAGAAACCAAAATCAGATTGATTTTTCAGATTCCATAACGAGTATGGACATGACACGAACCAATGTTATCACCTGAAGGACGAGATCGAAAGGATGATCTAGGCAGGACATCTGAAAGAATTTATATTCCGAGATAGGCAGGGCCCTCAAGGGTAGAAGCGGAAGGAACACGACAGGAAGCCAGAACAAAAGGAACCCAAAGAGGCAGTCGAGGACATACCCCCTCCGCCGCCAAAAAGAGGAGTAATTCACATAATCATGGGGGGTCCCGCGGACGGAGATTCCTTCCGAAAGAGAAAAAAAATGTTCGAGCTTTGAAGGTTGGACAGGGAAGCCAACCGAAGGAGGTAGGATGCTTAGCAGAGACACCCAATATTAAATTTGGGCCGGAGGACGTAAGGGAAATTAAAGAGAATCACAATGATGCATTGGTGATCACTACTGACATAGCAGGATTTGATGTCGCCCGAATCTTTGTAGACACGGGGAGCTCAGCCGACATTATGTTTTTCGAGTGCTTTAAAAGGATGGAATTGAACGTGAAGTTACGACCTGTAGACACTGCCCTGTACGGCTTCTCCGGAGGGGCCATCCAGCCCCTAGGGTCTGTGATACTACAGGTAGGATTGGGAGATGCTCTAACCCGGAAAGTCCACTTAGTGGAGTTCCTCATTGTGGATATCCCCTCATCATATAACGTGGTGATGGGAAGACCCAAACTGAATCTTTTCCAAACGGTCATTTCCACATTCCATATGAAAATGAAGTTCCCCACAGCTGGAGGAGTAGGGGAAGTAAGGGGAGACCAATATCAGGCACGGAAATGCTATGCAGAGTCCGTAAAGATGGCAGATAGAGCGTTAACGAGGGGACTGGAGAGAACGAGGGAAGATGACCCTGAGCTAAAGAAAAAGAAAGTGGAAGGGGTTATACCCGAACAGGTGAGCGTTAAGACAGATGAGGAGTTGATGAATGTGGAGCTCTTCCCCGGAAAAGTTAGTTTCGCTACCAAGATAGGGACCCAACTGGGACCCGAAATGACAGAAAAGGTAATCTCTACATTACATCGAAATTCTGATATATTTGCATTTTCTCCAGCTAACATGATAGGTATTCCCCCGGAGATAGCCATGCACTGTCTTAACGTCGATCCAAAAGCAAGGCCAGTGAAACAAAAGTTACGAAATTTTGGTATTGAGAAGAATAATATTGTGAAAGAAGAGGTTGAGAAATTACTGGAAGCAGGACATGACGTGAAAGTACAATTCCCAGAATGGCTCTCCAATGCGGTGTTAGTGTCTAAGGGGGCGGGGAAATGGAGAATGTGCATTGACTTCAGAGATCTCAACAAAGCGTGCCCTAAGGACCAGTACCCGCTGCCGAGGATAGATCAGTTAGTGGACGCGACCTCTGACTTCGAGCTATTGAGCATGATGGATGCATATCAAGGTTACCACCAGATCCAGCTGAACCCCTCAGATGTCCCTAAAGTGTGCTTCATAGCAGTGTGTGGAACGTTTGGTTATGTCTGAATGCCATTCAGGTTAATCAATGCCGGTGCAACATATCAGAGGATGGTTGATGCTGTCTTCCGAGGGCAGATAGGGAGAAACATGGAAATCTATGTGGATAATATGTTGGCCAAGAGCGTGAGAGCAGAGGAGCATGTGGAGGACCTAGAGGAGATCTTCCAGGTTATTCGAGAGAATGGTATCAAATTGAACCCGGCCAAATGCTCTTTCGGGGTGAAGTCGGGGAAGTTCATTGGATACATGGTTACTCAAAGGGGGATAGAGGTGAACCCAGCTAAAGTAAAGGCTGTATTAGACATGCAGCCACCAAGGAACGTGAAGGAGCTCCAGACGTTAAATGGGAGAATCACAGCATTGAGCAGATTCATAGCCAGGTCTGCTGAGAAGAGTCACCCCTTCTTCAAAATTCTGAAGAAGGGGGCCAGGTTCGAGTGGAATGAAGCATGCCAGAAGGCCTTTGAAGATCTGAAACACCACCTGTCTCAGCTACCTAAGCTGATTAAACCTTCCCCCGTAGATACCCTCATCATGTACCTCTCCGTAGGGGAATTTTCGCTGAGCACAGCCCTGGTAAAAGAAGAAGGATCCATCCAACATCCTATCTATTACGTTAGTAAGGTCATTCAAGGGGCTGAAACTCGATACTCAGAAATTGAGAAGACTGCTCTAGCCGTAGTGTTTACAGCGCGGAGACTGCACCCGTATTTTCTTTCTTATAAAATATTGGTCCGCACTAACTACTCATTGAAACAGGTTATCGGCCGAGCAGACCTCTCTGGAAGGATGGTGAAATGGGCATTAGAGCTCCAAGAGTATGATGTGGACTTTGAGCCACAGAGGGCCATAAAAGCCTAGGCTTTGTCTGACTTTATCCAGGAATCCACCAAACCAGAAGAGATAAAGGGATGGAAAGTATATGTAGATGGTTCAGTAACCCTAAGCGGATGCGGAGCAAGGATAGTGCTAGTGAATCCCCAAAGAGAACCCCTACAGTTTGCAGTGCGATTCCAATTTATAACTTCAAACAATGGAGCACAGTATGAGGCTCTGATCAGAGGAATGGAGATGGCGGCCGAGTTAGGAGCCCTAAAGGTAATCTTATATTCCGATTCTCAACTGGTGGTTCAATAGGTAAATGGAGAGTACGCAACCAAAGACAACATAATGGCTGCTTACCTGGAACGGGCTAAAGAGATGATGGGCAAATTCCAAGATTGCAAGGTGATTCAAGTCCCTCGAGAGGAAAATGCACAAGCTGATAGCCTCTCCAAACTGGCCAGTTCCACGGAATTGGAGGGACGGGGAACGGTGACCTTGGTGGTAGCAAAAAGAGAGGCTCTTGGAAGCCCCATTGGTTCCATCGAGAAAGGAGATGATTGGAGGAAAGATATCTGGACAGAGCTCACCAGAGAAGCAGATGCCCCCACCACTCGAGAGGCCCGAGCTCTCAGAATCAAATACTGTATTATTGGAGGATACTTATACAAGAAGTCGTTTACCCAACCATACTTGAGGTGCATATCAACCCGGGAGGCGGCTTATACGCTCAAAGAGATCCATGAGGGCCAGGCGGTTAGTCATGAGGGATACAAAACAATGGTAAAGAAAGCCTTGAGGGCTGGGTTATACTGGCCCTCCATGACAAGTGATGCCAAAGAGTTCGTACAGAAGTGCGTGAAATGCCAGATGAATGGTCCCCTGATAAGGACCCCTGTAGAGGAGATGGGAGTTATGCACTCTCCGTTTCCTTTCGCCAAATGGGGAGTGGACTTGGTGGGACCCTTCCCTCCAGCCTCGGGAGGAAGAAAATTTCTGATAGTAGCAGTGGATTATTTTAGCAAATGGGTCGAGGCTGCTCCCCTAGCTAAGATAGATGAGGAAAACGTGATTAGATTCTTGAGAAGGCAGATCTGCTGCAGGTTCGGAGTACCCAGGATACTAGTCTCTGATAATGGGACACAGTTCAACAGAGAGAATGTACGAGGATGGTGCGCAAGGCTAAACATAGTTCAAAGATTCACTTTCGTAGCTCATCCCCAAGCTAATGGGCAGGTGGAGGTTACTAACCGAACCATAGTAGATGGCATCCGAACGAGACTGACGAAAAGAAGAGGATGGGTGAGCGAGTTAGACAACGTGTTGTAGTCTTATAGGACCAGCCCAAAGACAGCAACAGGAGAATCTCCTTTCCAGTTGGTCTATGGGGCCACGACAGTGATACCTCCAGAGGCCGTATTGCAATCCCACCGAATTGCCCGATTTGAAGAACATCAAAATGAGAGGCTGATGAGAGAAGCCTTGGATTTAGTGGAAGAAGAAAGAGAGATGGCTCGAGTACGTGCTGAAAGATACAAGAGTCGAATCAAAGCTGCGTACGATCGAAGGGTGATCCCGAGGTCCTTTAGAGTGGGATATCTGGTGCTGAGAAGAGCTGATGCACTAAAGAACACAGGGAAACTGGAGCCCAATTGGGAAGGTCCATATAGAGTCACGAAGGTACTGAAGGGAGGAACCAATAGATTGCAGAGCATGGAAGGGGTCGATATAGCTAGACCATGGAATATTTATCACCTGAAAAGATTTTTTGTCTGAAGAAAATGTAAGGTTCTTGAGACCATTCGTGAATTGATACTGATTCCTGTTTTTACTTAACGCATTTAATAGCTTCACCGGAGCTCTTTTTCCCTCTTTATGGGTTTTCCCCCCTAGGGTTTTTCTGTAGAGAGGTTTTTAATGAGACCGGCATAGGTTATCTATTATTGTGTTTTGATTGTTTCTTTCATGTTAATATATATATATATATATATATATATATATACGAATATGAATCCTGAAAATAAGAGACCCAGAGTGGGTTACTTGAAAATGAAAGAAAGATTTTACAAGTTAAAATCTTTTAAGAGCAAGAGTGAGAGACATTCGAAGGCCTAGAGGCCGAGGAGAGCTGGAGAGCTCCTCACCATACTCGAGACCCAAGTGGGTTACTTGAAAATGAAAGAAAGATTTTACAAGTTAAAATCTTTTAAGAGCAAGAGTGAGAGACACTCAAAGGCCTAGAGGCCGGGGAGAGCTCGAGAGCTCCTCACTATACTCGAGACCCGGGTGTGTTACTTGAAAATGAGAGAAGGATTCTGCGAATCTTCCAAAATGAGGGTGAGGAACACTCAAAGGCCTAAAGGCCGGGGAGGGCCGGAGAGCCCCTCAACACACTTGAGACCCAAATGGGTTACGAAAGAAAGATTTCATGAGCAGTATTTGGTGCAGACTATAAGACCAAGAGGGAGGAAGAAAAGAGGACCAGAGGACTCTTCCACCACCCCCTACCAGTCTTATAGGCTGCTCACGTAAGCAAGAAGGAAAATACACGACATAAACAAATGAGTAAGAAGCTAAAATGACTACCATAAAAAGCCCCCACATATCCAGGAGTGCGGGGTCCCCTAAAGATTATAATAAGAACCAGTATCATGAGCATAAATTAAAGAGTGTAGCAAAAGAAAGGTAAAATGTTTGTTAAGTTCATGGAAATATGAATTTTAGACAACTTCCTTGACAGCAACTTCCTCAGCGGCGGCATGACCGCTAGATCCTCTCCCCTCCTCTGGACCCTCTCCTCTTTCCGGCGTAGCCTCAGCACCCTTTCCTTCATCCGCCTTCACCTTGGTCAGAAGGGCAGAGGCGTAAGGATAAGTCAATTGTTCCAGAGGCTCCAGCTCAGCCATGCCCACCTTGGCCGCCTGCAATTTAGCAATGGCCTGACCCATTCCGGGCAACCACCAGGGGCTGTCAGCACTCTCGGCTGGATCCCCTAGGAATTTGGGAGGGGGAGCAAGCTTGTCCAGGCGGAAAGCACGGGAGTAGGTTCCATCGAATTCTGGAGTCGAGTGCTCAGCCACGGCATTGCTGAAGCCATGATCGATGAAGTGAGGGATGTGTGGCCCCATAGCACACAAGAAGCTGGATCTCTTTAAGAAGCTGGACAGCCATTGAGTATGGAGAGTCCCCAGAAATTCTTGACCTAAAGGAGAAGCAAACAGAGATTTGATGCAGGCCTGTACTCCAACATCTGGCAGCTCACGCTCCATTCGCTTCATCTCGTCCTCCATCCGCTTCATCTCCTTTTCCATTCGCTCTACTTCTCCCTCCAGATGCCTAGTCTTAGCCACCTCTTGCTTACTTTGAGCCTGAAGGATAGGCAGCTCCTCAGCCAAAGCCTGAGCCCGTTTTTTAGCCTTGTCTCTCTCCGCAGTGGCACCTTTGAGAGTCAGTTGAGAGGAGGACGCCTCAGCCCGAAGGAGTTCGTTCTCAGCAACCATTTCGATGGTCTGGTCAAATATTTATATGACAATTCCGAATTGCGTGACGAGAAAAGGTAATATTTCAGACATGAAGAAATTAGATGCTGTAAGAATAAGGGGATATACCTCAGAAAACAGATGAGCGCCATGGAGCAATAGATCCTCAGGAAGGGGCTTGCAAGAGAGCGTGGTGTTGGAAGGAGGAGGACATCGGCTGATGAGACGCTGGAGAGGTTCGTAGGAAGCAAGAAGGGAGGCTTCCTTCTCAGGAGCGGCACGAGTGGCCTTTCCTTTCTTCTTCTTAGAGGTGACGGAATCGAGCATGGAAGCATTGGCAGTTGAGCGGGTTCTCTTGGAAACGGAACCAGGGACCTGGGCGGAAGAACTAGGAACAGGAGGAGCCTTAGTAGAACTCTCCGGAGCCGGGGTCTTTACTGAGCTTTCAGGAACCAGAGCTGGGGAAGGAGAAGCCTCAGGAGGGTTATTAGGGGTAGCAGCCGCAGGTGCCTTCACTACCCCTAGAGCAGGGGCATCCCATGAAATGTGAGTCAACCAGCTCATACCTGTAGGTAACCAAGAAACATTTAGGAAAATAATCATGTATAAAGAACGAAACAAGAGAGCAAGGATTCTTTTTTACCATCATGAGGCTCTAAAGGAAAATCCTGAGGACAAAATCCAAAGTGGGAGAGAATACGAGGGTTATTGCAGGTATCAATGACATCAAAGAAATCGTGTAGGCGAACATGACCATTGAGGCTAGTCATAATAGTATGATTTGAGGCGGAGTAAGCTTTCAGAGGAGGAAGAGGTATTCGGGATTATGATATAACCAACATCCGTGTGGAAACGGCCAATCAGAGGATTTGGTCACAAAAATATAGTAATCTCTCCAGGACGACTCCTCTTCATGAAGTTTTTTCATGAATTTACAAGCACATGACCTTCTCCCACAAACATAGAAGAAGTCATCGTTCAACTTACAAGAATGCTGGCTCAGAAATAATTCAGTAGAAGGCTCGCCGCCGTTCCCCTTCACCAAAATGTAAAATCCGATCATAGTACGGATGGCGTTGGGGGTGAGCTGATTAAGGGGAATTTGCATGCGGGTAGATATTGAGGCCAGGTAAGGATGGATAGGGAATCGAAGACCAGCCCTAATCTGGGCTTCGAAGAAATCTAGGGTTCGGGGTCCTGAGAAATTGGGGCGTTCATCCGGATGAGGAATTCGGGGGATGTACTTCAGGGGAAAGACTTGGGCTTGAACGAGACTAGCCAAGTGGGTGTTATCGATTAGAGAAGAGGTCGAAATTTTATCCCTCAGTTGGGGGTCCTCTATCGGAAACAATACCGACTCAGGAGGATTCAGTTTAGAGGACTCAAGCGGGGTTGCCTTACCGGAAGACATTAACAAAAAGTGCGGAAATAAAAAGAAAGAATATAGAAGATAGCTGGGTTACCTTGTCAGAGGAAGTGTGAGGTCGGGCCGGACGATCGACGATGACGAGAAGCCGGAGAAAATCACATCTAAGTGGGACCCAGACGCGGAAGTCGAAGCGTTTTTCCCGAGTTTGGGCGGGAAAGCTCAAGAAGGTGAATATTTTCGAAATTTCTCTCCGAAGGGAAGTTAGAACATGTCTCTCCAGAAGTGCCCTTTATTCCAGATTCCCTTGAACTTCTTACTCTAAAAAAGGTGTGATCACTTTATGAGAGTAAGGGGGAGTAGATGATGCGGCCTAAAATTGTCACCTCAGGAGATGTCGACACGTGTATAGAGGATAAGATTGATGAGAGGAAAGGAACTTGAAGAGGACTCCTCAGAATAGAGAATCCCTCGGGATGTCCCTCCGGAGGGAGCTCCACCTAAGGATCTCAAAGAAGAAATATCAGGAAGAACTGGCCCTAAGGGAAATTAGTCGGCCTGAAGTTTCGGAGAGATTTCCTGTAAAATGAGATAAGAACGGATAAAGGAAGACTAATTCTTCCTTTACTCAAACGGTTGGAATCTAGAGGGTAGAGTAGTTGTGATTCTTCAGGGAGTGGAGATTCGAAGGCAGGCGAATTAATTCAAAGATAGGGAGATGGCCGATCCGAAAAAGGGGGAAAACCTAATTTCCCCTTAGTGGAATTCCTCTATAAATAGGCAAGCCTAGGTACATTTACAGGTTACGATCTCTAATACTACTTAACCTTATTAACGCCTGTTATAAAGCATCCTAATTCCTTCTCTGAGAACCTTATTATTATAAAGAGGACTCTTAAGTCCCCATTACCGACCGAATCACACATACTGACTTGAGCGTCGGAGTGTTCGCGCCGGACTCCCCTCCGGCGTGTCTTTTGCAGGTTATTGTTAGTTTCCCCTTGAATAGTGGATCCATTAACTACCTCAGCAGAGCCTGCTTCTTCATTGGTAGTTGTTACCTGATTATGAACTGTGATTGGATCGATCAGTTCATCATTTCCTTCAGTGAGGTTTGCATCAGGCAGATTGCCTTCAGGAGGGTTGTCCACTGTGATGTTTTCAGAGGGATTGGGTTGGACAACTTCAGTGAATAAAGTATCTTTGTCTCTCAGGCTCAGTCTGGTTGTTCTTTGTGTGATGTCATCTAATTCCAAGGTTTTATCCCTGTACTCAAAAGTAGTTTCATCAAACACAACATGAGGTGTTTCTTCCACAAGAAGAGATTTACAATTGTAGACTCTGAAAGCTCTACTGATTTGGGAATATCCAAGAAATATCCCCTCATCAGCTTTGCTATCAAAAGCTTTCAATTGTTCTTTCCCATTGTTGTGAATGAAACACTTACAACCAAATATGTGAAAGTATGATACTTTAGGCAATCTTCATTTCTAGAGTTCATATGGGGTCTTTCCTTGGCCTTTAGTAATTAGGCATCTATTCTGAGTATAGCATACAGTGTTTATAGCTTCAGCCCAAAATCTCTTAGGCAGTTTTGAGTCAGCAATTAAGGTTCTAGCTGCCTCCTTAAGAGTTATATTTCTTCTTTCAGCTACCCTATTCGGTTGAGGTGTTCTAACAGCTGAAGTTTCATGGGCTATTCCATTTTCAATGCAATAATCATTAATATAAGAATTTATAAACTTAGTGCCTTTATCAGATCTGATCTTGATGAGATTAAGATTTTTCTCATTTGACAATCTTTTCATTAGCTCAGGGAGTGATTTGTGTTTCCTTCTTATTAAGGAGAAATACTATCCAAGTAAATCTAGAGAAGTCATCTACAACAACTAGTGTATACTTTCTTCCATTTATACTAGCAGGGGTAATTGGTCCAAATAAGTCCATGTGCAATAGTTGAAATACCCTGTCAGTACAGATAACTGATTTGCCTTTAAATGAAGCTTTTATCTGTTTTCCTTCTTGACATGGTTTACATACATGTTCCTCAATGAAAACTTCATTTGTCAGTCCTTTTACTAATGCATTTCTTGCTAATTTGTTTATGGATTTAAATTTTAGGTGGTTTAGTCTTTTATGTCATAACCAACTTTTCTCATTTGAGCACTTAGCAATGAAACATTTAGCATTAGTAGACAAATTCCAGTCAGCAAAGTATAATTTTCTTTTCTTATTCCAGTCAGTAGAGATTGTTGAGTTGTCTTGTCATTGATTAAACATTTATCACTTGAGAACTCAACATTGTATCCTTTATCACAGAACTGACTTATGCTTAGCAAATTGTACTTGAGACCAGCCACATATGATACATTTGTTACCTTAACATTACCAATGTTTAAGGTACCATAACCTTTTGTAGTGGCTTGTGAGTTGTCTCCAAATGTGACATTAAGACCTTCTTGTTCAGTGAAATCAGTGAGGAGTGATTTGTTTCCAGTCATGTGTTTTGAACATCCACTGTCCAAGTACCATGCTGTCTTTTTGTTCAGACTCCTCATTCTCTTGTGGTCATTTGGTACCTACAAAGATCAAGCTTTAGGTACCCTTTGAATTTTGGGTCCTGAGAGGTTAGTTGAACCTTTAGGAACCCAAACTTGCCTAATAACCCTGATTGATTCAAGGTGGCTTCCTCTTCCGTCAACATACACAGTTTTCCCTTAAATGCCTTTGGGAAAGAATGTGTGAATGTATTAACCCTATAAGTATCAGGAGAGTTGACATTTCTCCTGGCCTTATAAGGTCTATGTACAGCTTGATGAAATCTTTGAGGATGGGCATTTAGATGATCTTTACCATTTGGCATGAAGGGTTTTGGTTGTCTCATTTTATTGTATCCTTCAAGAGAGTTTGTCTTAAGTCTGTTCATCTGAGGTTGCCTCATAAGAGTTGGCCTAGGCTGAACAAACTTTGGACAAGCTCTTTGAATGTTGTTCAGATGAGTTGCCCTTCCATTGGGTCTACTCTGTTGAACACCATTTCTCTTGTAATCAGATACTGTGCCCATTTCCTTAGGTATGGCCCTTGTTTTCTGGATTACTAGAGTGGGCACATCAATCATTTTTTCCTTTCCTTTGTTTAGTGGCTGAATAATTCATTTTTAGCTTGTTGTGCCACTGATTTAACAAAGATTCTCTTAGTGTTACTTGTTGAAGCAACACTAAGGCAAGGTAAAGATTCGAATGGATCATAACCAAGTCCACTCTTTTGAGCCATAGGTCTTTGGAATCTTTGAATTTCCTCTATTGCTTTAGAGGATTTGTTCATAGCAATTTTTCAGGCTCTCTTCACTTAATTTAAGAACATCATATTCATGAGAGAGGTTTTTAAATTTGGCTTGAAGAATCTTTAGCTCAAAATCTTTCCTCGTCTGAATTAGTAGTTGTTCGTCAATCTGCTTTTGTTGGTCAACTATCCTGAGAGAAGCTTCATCTAGTTTCCTCAAGACTTGTTGATACTACTCAGTAGACTTGATGTCAACTACACATTCAGCTTGAGAGAATTTTGCAATTTCAGAATATAGGGTTTCATTTTCTCTCTCACAGTTATCATGAAGTTCTTGTAATCAAGTGAAATCTTCCATCAACTTTCCAAATGATAGTTTCAGGTTGACATCACTAGCTTCCAGTGAGTGTACTGATGATGAACTAGATGAAGAACATACCTCATCATCTTCTATAGCCATGTTGCATATGTCATCATCATCACTGTTAAAGAACAGTCCATCATCAGAGGAATTGAAGCTTTCATCACTTTGAGACTCATCACCAGCCACCATGGCTTTTCTGTTGTTGAGTCTTCTATCTCTTTTGGCTTGCCTCTCCTTCCTCTCTTTAGAGCTGAGCTCAGGGCAGTCATACTGAAAGTGCCCTTTCTTTTGGCAGTTATAGCACAGGTCTTCATCATCATCTTTCTTGGATTCTTCTTTCCTTCTAGATGATGAAGGTTCAGCTCTGCTGGACTTTCTCCTATCAGAGTACTTGTCCTCTGATTTTCTTTCTTCAGGCCTTTTGTCCTCAGCCTTGGCTTCAGGAGAGTTGTACCTTCTCCTGACCTTGTTGTCTTGGTAGAACTTTTTGTATCTACCAAATCTTGAGTTGAGTTTTTCAAATCTTCTAGCCATGAGGGCTAGTTCTTCCATCATTTCAGTTTTAGAAACTGACTTTGATGATCTTGGAGTGGTCTGCATTTCTGGTTCAGCAGCTTTGGCTTTGAGGGCCACTCCCTTGGTTGGTAATGATGGTTCATCAGTTGGTTTTCTTCTGTTCAGATCAAACTCATAGGCTTTGAGTTCTGAGAAGACTTGTTGCATGAGCATGGTAGATAAATCTTTGGTGTTCTGCATCATTACAGAATATACATCCCACTTTGGAGTGAGACTTCTTAGAAATTTGAGTGCCACCTCTCTCTTGGAGTAAACCTTGCCCAATGAGTTTATCTCATTCATTATATATGTGAATCTACCAGCAAGTTTGTCAATGTGGTAGACTCTCCCCATTACATCATCTGGTATAGTTTGATAGAGAGTATTCATGGCCAAATAATTGAGGTTGTGCCTTCTTCTCTCTTCTGCAGTGAAGTCATCTTCATCTTTAGGGAATTCTTGCCTTGGATCAGCTTTTTGTGCAGCTGTAACCTTTGGATTTGACTTTGTGAATGTGAGCTCTCATCCTGATCTTCTAGAAATCATAGTTCTCAATTGAGAACATTGGTAGCTTGTGGTGTGATATATGGTTGACTGGGTTTGGAGCCATATTGTTGATGGTCTCCACAGCATCTCCAGGCACTGCATTTTTAGGAGCCATACTATCAAATGTATGTAATTAAGCACAGAGTATGAGTGAAAGTTTTTCAGAAAGATCAGTTTAGTGACCACACTTAAATTTGGTTTTGAAAATCAAAATGGATTTTCAGAAGCAGTGGTCTTTGAACCCTTGCTCTGATACCACTTGTTGGTCCTGAAAGGAGTATGACACAAGTGTATGGGAGGGGGGGGGGAATGCACTTGTGTATGCAAATTCTTTTCTTTTCAAACAATCAGGCTATTAGGAGAGTTGTCTAGCAACTTCTCTGAGTATGTATAACTTTAGTAAGATAATTAAACTACTGAGAACTATGAAGTAATCAGTTGAATAACTATCTAAGTAAGTTATAAGTGCGGAATTATGGTTGGCCCTTTATATTCTGAAAACTTTTCTTAACACTTAAACAGTTATCAGGGGACTTGTCCCAAATTTGTTTTGCATAACTTGTGAAGTATATCTTTTGAAGATCAGTTTGTGTGCAGTGTATGAGTGTGTTACTTGTATGAAATGACTTGAAAGTAAATAACACAAATGTTTATAGTGGTTCAGAGACTCAAGCTCCTACATCCACTTCCCCGATTTAATAGGATAATTCCTTCACTTGGAATTAACTTATTTTATAGTGCCAATGTGCACTGATCAACCACACCACTCCTTAGTGCCTTGATTCCTAGGAATTCTGAGTCCTAGTACTCACTCAACTCTCTGAACTAAACTGTGCTTCTCTTGACATTTCTAGTTCGTACACTTCTACAGCAACTCTTCTAACTTTCCTTGAAAGGTTTAAGGGTTGAGGTTGGTTCCAACTAGGGTGAGATATCCTTTACAATGAAGAATTGTATAAGGACAGGATATCTCTCTAAGCTTGATTGATATACAATGAGTTTCAGCTTAGGTGTGAACTGGAAGTGTTTGGAAACTAAAGAATGATGTATTCTTTGAAAGTTTGAAGGCTTGTATGCTTGTAGTTTCCTTGACTAGTTGGATGCCTTGAATGATTTCCAAACTCCAGTATTTATAGAGCAAAGTGAGGATATGTCCGTTGGAGAGACAGCCTCAAATTGTCTATTTTCATCTTCCTTGAACTTAGCATCTTGAGGAAAGATCCCTTGAAAGTGACATGTCTTCATTTTGGGAAGTAAGTAGTCAACATGTAGACAATCATCCTGATAATTGATCATTAAGGACAACATTCCTTATCATCAGGACTGATCTGTGCTCAAGTTTATCTCATCAGGTGACTTGTCTTATCAACAGTGTTGGATAGCTTCTTTAGTTGAGTTGGCTTCTCATCTTCACTGAATCAATCTTGAGAAACTTCTAAATGCATATCTTCCATATCAGTGAAGTTGACCTCATCAACATAGTTGTTTCTTGACTTAGACTGATTTTTGAATACTTCTGATTTTGTGTGCTGATCAACTCTGTTGAGCATCTCTTCTGATTCTACTAGAGTTTTTATCAGAAGGCTTGGTTCAATTGATGTGATCTTCTAATATTGACCATTTAGAGAGGTTGTCTCTTTTGATCCTGCTTTGCTGATTCTGCTATCAGCACAGTTGAACTCTTCTGATCATGTTTTGTTAGCATGGTTGAAGTCTTCTGATTCTGAGCATTGAGGAACTTGATTCTTATGATCTTCTAAACTTTTGTTCCCCTTAACTTATGCATCTAAACTTATTATAAGCTGTTTAATATATCAGTTGTTCAACTAGCCTGATCTATATGTTCCACCATTCCTGAAACATACTTATTAAAATTCGACTTATCTTATATGGCATATCTTAAGGGGTTTTGGTAATTTAATCAAAATCTCATTTTATTCCCAACAGTTTCCATTTAGGCCCTAAATTTTGGATGTGACAAGGTCAAACAATCAAATGAAGGAATTAATTTTCATCAATAAAGTCAAATAAACAAGATTGATACAAGTGTTGATAGAGTCTACAATAATGTATCAATTTAAATGCGAAGACACAATGATTTTCCAAATGTTGGATGCACCAACACATTCAGTAGTTTAGTAATGGAATGATTTTCTCCTCATATTTTCCGTGTTGTAGCAGCCTTCTATTTATAAGCATGTATCCCAACTACTTCAACACTCCAATATATAAGTGTTGTATGATCTATAAACCTCCATCACACACTCCTTAAAGATAGGAACCACCATGTATGTTCTTAACTTCTCACTTTATGTAATTATGCAACCGCTTAACTTGAGTAACCTCCATGTCCTCAATTCTGCATACACGGACATTAAAACTACATCTAAAATTGGAGTTAGTGTTAGTAGAAAAGATAAATTATAATGTTGTTCAATATGTTGCGTCATTCTACACAACACTAACACATAATGTTATCAAATATGTTGTGACATTTTCCACAACATCAGTACGACTATAGATGTTTATCCGGACCAGTCTAAAAAATTAATACGACTAAAAATATAGGGTTAAAATTAGTAGATTGTAGACTCGTTTAAATTCGAACTTTTTTACTCGAACTAGTTAGCCGTGGGCTAAATGAGCCAGCCCGCCTGCTCAGAGCTATTATCATTTTTTTTTTAAATATTCAGACTATTAGTTTACCGGATATTGGACTTGGGCATTTGGCCAATGGCCAATAATTAATACAAAATTTTAAAAAGTGGCCAAATAGGCTTAATATAGTGATTCGGGTCGAATTTACACGATTTAGATGCATATTTGAAGCTCATTTGATGTTGATTTCATTGAATTATTGGTTGATTATCATTGTTTTGGTCAAAATAAGAGAAAGGTAGTGTTTTGTCGATTATGTAGGAAAAATGATGTATTTTGGAAGCAAAACACCGACCATACTCCACTTTACTAAAGAGAAGATTGCACCATTGGATTCGTCTCGAAAAATGGAGTGGAATGAAAAAAAGAATCAAGTCATCGGAGGTCGGAAGCTCGAGATACAACGAAACGAAAAATGACGAGGCCGGACCACATTTCTACCCGGCCGGGTGCTGTACACCCACATTTTGGATTAGTTCACCCATTTCGTATTTTGGCCGGGTAAAACCACCCGGCCGGGTCATTTCACCCGGCCATGCCATTTTCTATCAAGACCTTCATATTTTGGCCGGGTAAAACCACCCAGCCGGGTCATTTTCACCCGGCCAAGCCCTATTTCACTCAAATGCTTCGTATTTCGGGGGTTTTGGCCCATTTTCTCCATTTTTGAGGGACCTAAGTGCAAATTTCATCCAAGACTTCTACCCTAACTATAAATAGCTCCAATTTGAGTTTTAGAAAGGAGTCTTACTCCTTTTACAAGCATTTCCTCACACACAAACACATAGTTAGTAGTGTTCTTCATTTTTAGTTTAATTTCTTCATTAGATTAGATAGAATAGTGGTTTTTACTTCAAATCAAGCTACGATTATCATCGGGCATCGTCTATTACATCGTTTTATAGCTACATTTTCATGATCAAGGTGATATTACTCTATTTTGCAATTTAAATTGGTATTTTCTTAATTTCTCCATTCTATTGTTATTTTGTTATGAATTTGATGTTATTTGTTGTTGTAGCCATGGAATTCTCTTCTAGAACCATGGGCTAAGCTCTAATTGCCTTGGGTGTGGATGTTTTGATGGGTGTTTAGTGTAATTGTGATTAATTGCATGATTAGCTTTGGATTTGGGTGATTTTGTTTCTAGAGTTGTATTTTAATTGATTCATTTGGTTGGTCAACCCTATTAGCAAGCATGTTCAATTATGTTTATTGCAACGAGAGTTGGGTAGCATGGTTGGGGGTGTGAGTGTGAGCTTTGGTCAATTGAATAGAAGTTAATTAGTAATTAGCTTAACCGAGAGAGGGTTAATTGCTAGACCGATAACTTTAAACACTAAACGAATAGAGGTCGTCTAGGAGTTTGGTGAGAGGGCGTTTCATAAGCATTAATAACCGTGTTGAAAGTGATTATGAAACACTATCTTATGAGCTTATGGCCAATAAAAAGGTATGAAATATAAAAGAAAAAAAGAAAACCTAAAACCATAAGCTCACAGGTCGAGCCAGAGGCCGGAGTGCCGTTAAAACCTTGCCCCAGGAAAAACCTCCATAGGGACAAAACCCAGGCGAAGGAAAAAGGTAAACTCCTCTAACAGTCAATGTCTGTAAAAGACGGTATACAAATCTTTATGCAAGAAAGTAAGTAAGAAATCTGGAGGATAGCCCCTCCAAGTGCAGTTGATCTTCGTCTTGGCCACTGCGTCAGCCGCCTGGTTGGCCTCTCTAAAAGTGTGAGAATACCGAATGTGCATGTCTGTGGTAAGAGGATGAACCTGACTCTAGAGGACCTGCAGTCGCCAAGGGATAGAAGGAGTAGAGCTCATCAAAGTGCTAATTGTCAGACTGGAGTCCGACTCGATCCATAAGAACCGCCACCATTGGGCATGGGCATACTAAATAGCAATGAGTGCCGCTGCTAACTCCGCCTCAAAAGGAATACCCCAACCAACCTCTTGGGCAATAGCTGCAACAAAGAACCCCCTGAAGTTCCTAAACACCGCCCCTGTATGTAGACTACCTGGAGAGGATGTTGCACTACCGTCTGTGTTGATCTTGTACCAATCCGGATCCGGGGGGATCCATCTAATAGACGAACCCTGTCGAGTCGTCTTGTACCTGCCCAAAACACCAAGAGATCTGGCAATCAAGAGATCCCGAACTGAACCGTCAGCATAACCCCGAGAGATGCTATTGGCTTCCCTAATACAAGCAACGATCTGCGCCATACAACGTCTGACTGAGGGGGAGACCCCATCAAAGACCACCCTGTTCCGCAGAGCCCAAATAGGCCAAACTGTAGTGACAAATGCCGCTCTCCATAACTCCAAAGGCTGCGGACCCAATCGAACTCTAGTAGCCTGGAGGAAGATATCAAGAAAGCTGATCCCCGTGTGGATCGTGACTCCAAAAAGCCGAGTCAGATGCTGAAGAACCTCCAGAGTGAATGTACAATGAGCTAATAAGTGGTCTAAAGACTCAAAGTCTCTACGACAGAGCATACACATCGAAGGACCGTGAATCCCAAATAAGACCAGCCAATCAGAAGTAGGGAGCTTGCCCCATATCGCCCTCCAAATAACCGTAGAACGACACATCGGAATGAAGGAACTCCAAATCCACGACGACCAACCAAGACGAGGGAGAGGAGATCTGAGCATGTCATAGGCCACTCGAGAGGTTAGCTCCCCTGAGGTGGTACCTTCCCAAATACGTTTGTCGGGGCCATGAAGAACCCTAATCTGAAGGATGTCTCTGGCGATATCTGTGAAGTCCGTAACGAAGCACTCCTCAAAGTGCCAACAATCGTCATAGAAGAAGTCCCCGACCGTGCTCTTCAGGGTAGCAGCAAACCAATCCGGGAGGCCAATCTTATCAGAAATAGTGTAACCCAACCAGTTATCATGCCAAAAGCTGACTGTCGAACCCCTACCAATCAGCCATCTTGACCCATCAGAAAGCCTCGAAACGTGAGGACGAATACCCGGCCCAATAGATGAGATCCTCCCATGGGACGCAATCTGCCATCCGAGGTAAAATGTCTCTTCTGAAGCAGAGCTGTATCAGGAGATATGTGTTGAAGAATGTCCCAACTCAACTTACAGAGAAAGGAGGCATTCGCCAATCTAATGGAGCGAACCCCCATCCCTCCTTCTCCAAAGGGAGCACAAACCCTCTTCCACGAGACCGAACAAGAACCACTCTTACGATTGATGTCACCCTTCCAAAGAAAGTTGCGCATAGCAGATTCCACCTGGCGAAGTAGTGAAATGGGCCATTTGTAAACCATCATGGAGTGGACCATAGATCTCGTGATAATCGAGTTAATCAAGCATCGTCTCCCTGCCAAGGAAAGGGAGCTACCCTTCCAACGACTAAACTTAGCAATAACATCGTCTGCCACTGGCTGTAAATGAGCCTTCCTGGGGCAACCACGAAAGATCGGGACTCCTAGGTAGGTGAAAGGAAGGGATCCTTCTACGATGCCTGTGACCCTGTGCATCCGACGACGAAGTCTTTGGGGAACAACATGCCCAAAGAAAGCCCTAGATTTCGGAGGACTATAGATCTGACCTGAAAGATGACCATACCCCTGTAAAACAGCATGTAGGTTCCTGATATTAGACTCCGTGGCCCTAAAAAATATCATGATGTCATCCGCATAGGTATTCGTCCTCATGTTTCGAGGCTTTCTGATGGCTCTTTGTAAACGTGAGGACGAATACCCGGCCCAATAGATGAGATCCTCCCATGGGGACGCAATCTTATGAGCTTATGGTATTTGGTTAGATCCTATAATTGCTAATCAATGCACGTTGTTAGCCTATGCCTTCCGAGGGGGTTTGCACACATATGTGATAGCATTTAGCTTAATCCGAATTCATAGCTAATTCGTGTAATTGGTCTAGTTCACTTAATTACTCACAAAACGGAAACACCCGAGGCAATACCCATCTCTTGCACTTTCTATCGAAAGTTAGATAGTTTGTTATTTCTTTTGTTATATTCTTGTTATTTTAGTTAATCTAGTTTAATACTTTCGTTCTAATTCCCGAAAATCCAACAAAAACGTGTAGTTACTACAATAGCATGAAAACTCTTAAGTTTAGGGATTCACTTGCATTCAACTAGATCCTTGGACGAACAAACTACTTGGTCGTACTTACGTACTACAATCGGATCCATACGCTTGTGGGGATCGTATTGTTAAGTGCTTAAAAAAATGTTGAAAAACGAGACAAGTCATATAGTAACTTCCACCCATTCGACCGCCCATTAGAGCATCTCCAACGGTAGAGTGGAAATGAAGTTTAACTTTGAAAATAGAGTTTCGCTCCCTCCAACTGTACTCTATTTTGAAGATTTGAAATATAGTTTTGAATAGTAAACTTCATATATGAAGTTTACTATTCAAAACTTTATACTCCCTCCGTCCACGAAAAGTAGTCTCATTTGCCCTATATTCTTTGTCCACAAAATGTAGTCACATATCCTTTTTTAAAACTATCACCCTTCAACCATCACTTAATTACTCAAATTGCCATCAACTTTATTCACAAACAATCACTTTATTCAAAATGGACCCCACAATACCCTACAATACCCTTACTTTATCTACTTTATCTACCTTCTTCTTAAAACATGTGCCCCATCCCCATGTCCCTACTTTTCATGGATGAAGGGAGTATTTTATATCTATTATTTTATTAATATTTACAATTCTTTATTACAATTCTATATTAATAATTTGTTAAATATAATTACAATTCTATTGTTATACTAACTTATAATATAATTTTAATTGTGTAATTTTTTTTTATGTGTGTATTATATCAATAAAAAATATATCGTAAAATACAATAAAATATACATTATATATTAAATATGAAATACATTACATATTAAAATGGACATACATGCATTACCTAGCTACATATAACACCGGACATACATGCATTACCTAGCTACATATAACACCGGCATATTAAAATAAGTGAACACAAACTGAAAAGAAATACAAATACAAATAAAAACGATACACTAGTACGACGGAATGTTGGATCCAGATAGAGAAGTTCCGCTAAAAAACGGGTCAAATTAATTTAGTCTATTTTAAATGTAATTGTGTTGTATTAGATTATACTCACATGTGTCGTTTTACGTCATTATGTGTTTCATAATTTTATATTTAAATAAAAGTAATGTATAAAAATTACAAATTTATTCAAATTTTATGATTTTGATAAAATCAATAATATTTAATTTATAATTTAATTTACTAATTGAATATTTAATTCTATGAATTAATTTAAATATGAAGATAAATATATAATTTAATGATGGTAGTATATTGAAAA
The DNA here is from genome assembly GCA_963675135.1 of Galeopsis tetrahit. Taxonomy (NCBI): domain Eukaryota; kingdom Viridiplantae; phylum Streptophyta; class Magnoliopsida; order Lamiales; family Lamiaceae; genus Galeopsis; species Galeopsis tetrahit. The sequence goes on from OY776125.1 coordinate 54,955,771, forward strand.
TGAATAAAATAATAAATAGAGTAAGATATGGAGTCTTATGGTTGGAGAAGATTTTTAAAATAGAGTACGAAAAACTGTATTTTAGAGTTTAGAGATCTTCATTTGAGAGTTTGTGGCTGGAGATGGCGTTACATACGCAGATACACTTACCAAATTATGACATTATTGTTAAATTTTGATATTTTTTTTAATTTTATTTGGTCATACGAGGATCTGCGAGATTTAAAATTGCGTTTAAATTGTACTTTTATTTTCTCATTAATCAATTCTTAACTAATTATTTATTTTGCTATTTCATTTGATTGTTGGATATTTCACATGTTGCCTTTATTTTTAATTTTTAATTTTTTAAAAACATTATCGTAACCCGTTATTGGCCCGTCTAGTCTATGGCCCACTAGAGTTAAGGTTAGGTCTCAACTATTGTAGGACCGTTAAGAATGAATCAGTTAAGATCCTAGCATGTTTAGCCCGCGGCCCTATAGGTCTAAGGTCAGCCCGATAAAGATCTCTAAGTACTACATCAACAAATAATATAAAATAAAAAAATAATACTCCTTTCATTCCAATATACTAACTTTTTTCAAAAAAAAATCTAGATATTTCACAATAACTTTCTCATTCTATTTTTTTGCATATTATGTTATCTCTCTCAATCATATCACTTATTCTCCATCTATTATTTTATCATATTTCAATTTATACTTATTTACTATTTTTATTTTTTTTATCTCAAGGGATGAAGAGAATACTTTCTTCATAATTCAATGTATCCCCCAAATTTGGTTGACCCAAAAGATAAGAAAGGTTTGAACAAATTCAGACTAAACTTTGAATATGAATTCATATGCTTAGACATAAGGCTTTAGAGCTCTGGGATATAAACTAATTTTTGGCTCTTTGAAAATTCTCGAATTCTTGAGAATAAGCGTGTACATTGCTTCAGAGATTCGACTTGTAGAATTTTTATATTTTTCATCATGAAGTTCACTGAAATATAGCTATTGGAGGACTACAGTGAACTTTATTATTTGCGGTTATGTGAATCGTCCTTAAGAAATATACTTCAAATTTGTCTATATTTTAATGTAAGTTATTTCTAACAATTCACAAGTACTTTATAGTTGTTTGCTCTGTTCAACTGCAAACTTTTTGTGCCATATGTTATTATCCTATTGATCCAAATTAAATATGTATCAACGAATATAAAGATGATTTTTAGAACATAGAAGTTTGTCTTCAATACTTTAAACTTTGACTCCATTTGATATTTGTTAAGTTGACATTTGAAATGAATATTCATTTTGTTTTACTAGAAATCGAGCACAATCTTTTCAAACTTTATTCACTTGACTTTACTTAGTAATTAACGAAGACAACTGAATACTTCACACCGGTTAGTTAATCGATGCTGCCTGATTGTTGATCTATAAAAGTTCAAATTTAATTCTATATTTTAACAATATCAAAATTAAATATAAAATTTTGAACAAAAATTAATATCTCTTGCAATTGAATTAGATGAGACTTGTTATTTTTTAGAATATTAAATTAAATTATTTTCTTTCGGTGTATGGCAAATACGGCAGGTCCATGATTTTTTTATCTAAATTTCTCGTTGTTTAGAAACGGAACAAAAAAAATCAGCTGAACCAAATGCTGCTCTCTACATTCCCTCCACAGAGTACACATTCCAATTACTCTTTTCCCCCTCTTTTTCCCCATAATCACAACAAACCCCACTTCCAGTGTTGCTGCCGCGCCACCGCCAATACCTCGGCTCAGCGGCCGCTCTCTCTTGCCGCCACCGCCTCTACCCCTCTACGCCAAGTCACCTTCACATCTGATGATGATGACGACGACTCCATGGTGTCATCGGCCGCCGCCATCGTGGCGGCGATACGTGCCGCATCCACTTCTCCGGTGGAGTTCGTGCAGAGGATAGAGAAAGGCAGCAGCGGCGGCGCCAAGAGTAAAGCTTTGGTGTTGCCGAGTCAGGATTTTCAGAGGCTTTGCCTCGAGCAACTCGATCTCTTTCGCAGAATCGTTCATCCTGATTCTATTCTTTCGGTACTGTTTATATTGATGATCTGCGAGAATAAGTCTTGTTTCAATTTTCAGTTATCTTTTTCCTTAGCTTGAGGTGATATTGTTTAATTGTGTGTGGCCTTTCTTAACCCTTGAAAAATATTCTCTCAGTCACTTGGGAAAATTAGGTAAGATAAATACTTAATCTTGTCATTCAAGGAAATGGAAAACATAGGTCGGAAATGGAAAACTTACGCCCAAAATAGATCCAAAATAGACAAATAAGATGCTCACGGCGGGAAAGTAGGTAAAATTAATCCTTATTGTGGTAATAGCAGAAGTAAATTTCTAGGTCACTTTTTTTATATTAGAGCATGGTGCTCATATGCTTCAATTTTATTCAGTTATCTCTTTACACCGAATCCTATTTTAGAAGCTATCTGCATAAGATGACTGTTTCTTTTTCTGCATTTCATGCTACAATGGCGGGTTCAGCGCCTAGATAGATGATTTTGATTTACCAATGTCTCATACAATTTGGTTACTCATTTGTGTTAGTTTTGGCTTTGTAAATGTTTAAAAGCAAGCTGTAGTACTCCATTTAAGGGGTGTTTGCAAAAAAATGTGTTTTGAGGAAGTGTTTTACTATCTCCTTTCCACAATTGTTTGCACTAGATTTTTAGCATACAAACTAAGAAAAAAGTGTGTTGAGTGGAGTGTGAGGGGTAGTTTTGTAATCCTTTTATGAATAAAGTAAATAAATTGATTGAATTGAGGGTAAAAATAATAACATTTTGTGTAAATAGATGAATATTGTGAGGGTGAAGTTTATGAAGATTCAAGATTCCTTTTTGGGTGTGTGCAAACAATTGTGGGACGAATGGAGTATTTAATTTAGTGATTGTGAGAAAACATTGCTTAATAGTGAAAGTGATAAGTGTTTGCAAAATTTGTATAAAGTAGATGTTCAGTGTTTGACAAACGATTTGAATAGAGTAAACTCTTAGTGAGAAGTTATTATCAAGTAGAAGCATACTCTTCTTAGCTTTTAAATTATGGATTCAAGATGATTAATTTAAGAAGAATCATTCAATTGCAAACACTCCAAATAACTTCGTGCAATTATTAGTAATCACTTATACTTTTTCAAAAACACCCTCTTAGTAGTTAACAAACCGGTGGCTTGTAATGGTTGACTTTTCTACTTGTTCCTGGTCCTAGCTTAGCTCAAATTTAGGGAGTAGGTGAGGAAACCTTTTTGTGCATCCACACTGTTTCAGTTTACAATAATTGATGATGTTGGACAGAGAATTGAGAAAAAAATAACCTTTAAACCAAAAAAATGACAAAGTAGGGACATGATTTTCAAATTTCTTTGCATCAGCATGCAATGTCGTGGTATACTACTCCCTCCGTCCAAACTTAATATGTATGTTTCAATACGGAAATAATTGTCAATCACTTTATTCATACACAATCACTTTATTTATAAGTGGACCCTGCAATACTCCATAATACTCTTTCTAACTCATCTACTTTTTACATAAACAACCAATTTCACTTATCATACATACAAAATTTGGACAGAAGGAGTATATAATTATAATGACATATGGATGGCCCTTTTTTTTTACAACTATAGAGTTCCTAGGCTTTTAATTTGAAGGATTTAGATTTAAGGTACTTTTGTATGATATATGATGCACAACCTAATACCTTTTGAGTTAAACCATAGGTCTATGTCAGACCAGCTGGTAGTTACGTCATGGATCAATTGGAGTTACGGCGCATTACTTTCTATCCAGGTGTTAATGTGGCTGATATTGTGATATTAGTTGGTACCTTTAATATACCAGCAGGATTAAGAGTTGCAGAAGCTGCAATTTCAAGTCAACAGGCAAGCATTTTATTCTTTTTGATGAGTCTTTTAACATATTGAAGTTTGTCCTTTAGTTATTTCATTTATTCTACGTGGTACTTTATTAATACTTCCTCCATCCCAATTTTTATTCAACATTTACTGTGTCTGCGGAGTTTAATACGGGAGTTACTTATTAGTATTAAAGGAGATAAAATAGGTTTTAAGTGAGGGTAGAATTGTCTTTTCTACTTTATGGTAATATGATGCTTTTGTAATGAGTCGAGTTAGAGTGAGAAATGAAATATGGTGTAATTTTGAGATGTTTGAAGGGTAAAGATTAAAGTGAAAAAATTGCTTTTATTACCAAATTAAGAAATAATGAATCTAATTTGGAACATCCATTTTAAGCAAATGTTGAATAAAAAATGGGGCAGAGGGAGTAATTGGGAAAAGATACATCTAGGTTCTAAAGCATTTTTTTGTGCATCCACACCCCTCAAATATAATTCCAAGTCCAAGTAAACTCTTATTAAAGTATATAAATGGTGTAAATAAACTCTTATGTTTTCAGAATTGAGCAAATAGACACTTCTGTTAATCCCAAAAAATTTAATAAAAGTTTTATGTCCAAATATCAGGCCAAATTAAAAGAAAAGACAAATAAATAGTAGATCACAGTTTCATTTTGTTTATCTAAAACATACACAAAATTCAAAAAAAGCATTCATTATCAAACAAGAAACACTATGCTTAAAAAAAAAACTATAGTTAAGGTTGGGTAACAAATAATTTTTTTTTAACGTTACTTTCGGTTAATAGAAATACATTTTTATTTAGTTTTAAAAGGAGAAAGGGTTTATTTGCACCAATAAAATTCATCAAGGCTGTATTTGTTCAATGTCCGAAAAATACATTAAGGGCTTCTGAATCTGAGTTAGGGCCTAAATGTAACTTATCCCTTAATAAGTTCCTAATATATATTGTCTTCATTTTTAGGTAGAAGTTTTTCCAGAGCTTGGTGCTGTAGTTTTCCCCATGGTGACGCATCCATTCCTTGTTGGCTTCTTAGTTGCTGAACTTCCAAAGATGACACTAGAAAGAGAATGGGATGAGAAAAGAGATTGTCTATTCCCATTGCCCCATAGCATGGACACACATCCATTAGATGTACAAACTTTCAAGGATCACTCAAAGTTTCCCACAGAACAAAAACTAAATGCCATAAATATTACTCGTTCGCTGGCCACTGCTTATGTCATGGATCAGGTAGATATCATATTATCTTTGTGCTGAGATATTTCTCCTTGTTCATTCTTTACTTTTCTTTGTTTTACACTTTTTTGGTGCTTTTCATAATTAGAAATAACTCTTCTACATACCACTCCAGAAAGCAATGCTACTACAGCAATCGTCGTGGCAAAATAATGTCAGAATGAGTAATTTGGTTGAGCAGGTAAGCTCTGGCTACTTTGCATTTGTTGATATAATTATTAACATTTTGGTAAATTTATCTATCTTCTGTTTTCAGATTCGAGGCTCTCTTGCAAGCATTCGGACATTGAGCAAAACGTTATCTCTTCACTTGAAGAGAAGTGAGGTGGGTGTGCCTGACCTTTAAAACGTCTCTTAAAGTTTCCATGTAAAATACTCTCCGTAATTCATGATGATAATATTTCAGATTTCATATGATATCGTTGAAGACATTCTTTCACAAGGTGATTATATTAGAGACACTCTTCAACAGCTGCAAGATGCCGTCTACTTGACAAAGGTGCTGTTTCTGCTGACTGACACACACAAACACTAAGTATCTCTGATTCAATATATCACCTCAGGGGTACCTACATTTCCTCGTTATCATGAAAAGCACAAGTATGCCGATATACGTTTCTATGTGAATTCTGGAAGTAGTGTGCTGTGTACTTAGTTCTGACGATAATTTTAAGATAAAATGGCTTTTGATGTCTAGAATGAAATCTCTAATAGCATACTGAAAATTGAGAAACAATTTTCCCCATTTTGTTCTCCTCAAGTTTTATTCCACCTTTCTAGACCCCTATTATATTCCGTGTGCTAATTCATTCGTTTTTCTCAAATTTCTCATAAGATGACTGTTTTTCTGAAACTGTTGCTTTTTCTTAGGCTAATATTATTCATTATAACCAAGAAACACTGGTGAAGCAGCAATCATCTGATGCATACGCTGAAACAAGTTCTCAGTTATCCAAAACACAAGCATCTAGTGCACAATTGCCTCTTAGTTCAACATCGAAGGACTCAGAATTTCCTATGCCGCCCTTTGCTCTTGCACCTTCGCATAAACAGGGAATTAGGTATATTTTGTGTATTGTTTGAGTTGGTCATTAAATATAAGCTTGTCTATAATAAATAAGCTCGTGGGCCTGTTGCCTTGGGAAGTATTTACTCTCTTTTGTCGTAATAATTAGGGTTGTAATTATCGAGGGTTGAGTTTACGGCTGTGAGCCTGGGCTTATTTCATTTTGAATTTGTGAGTTCGTTCATACTGAAGAATAATACAATAGTTTATCAATTTTTCGTTCATCTAGTATTGGACGGCGGGAGTAAGTCATGGAATTAATTCATAAAGAACAGTCGTGATAAATTCTGTCCACAACAGGTTACATTTATCTAAGAAAAAACACCATCTCATTATTGTATGAATTTGGTTTGAAAATGTTGCAGTGTGAAAAAGGGGGGAAATAACATGTTTAGGCGACTGCAGTTCTAACATTAGACAGATTCTTTACAATGTTAAACATGGTAGAGTATCAAAGGTGTTTTATTGCAGCTTTTCGGTACCGTATGAAGTGCTATTTTGCTATTCCAAAGATTTGATGTTCATTTCTGTAGTATTACCAAACATCTTTGTGTCAGCAAACCATGTGAAGTTTCTGATGTACTGCAAGATTTGGTTGGGGCCATAAAACCTCTAGCACACATTCAAAGACGAGTTGTTGAACTACGTGATCTTTCAACATCTTCAAAGGTTGCAGTTGATGAACCTGCGTTACGTCAAGCTTTGAGCAATTTAATTGAGGGTGCTTTGCTGCGAACCAAAGTCAGGGGAAGAATTGAAATCATCTCCACCGCAGCGCCGGCTGGCGGTGCGCTCATCATCATTGATGACGATGGGCCTGACATGCACTATATGGTAATAATTTATTTTCATGCAGTTTAGGGTTCATGCTTTTCTTATGATTTGTATGTGATCTACAACAAATGTCCCGTTTGGCTAAATTTATTTTAGACATTTTATAAGCTGTTTCAACAACTTATAAAATGTAATTTTTAAATAGCTTAAAAGATGTAATTTGGCAAAGTTGCTCACAGGAAATTTTCATGTGGTTTAGCAGAGTTGCTCACAGGAAAGTATTCTGATAACCATTAATTGTGAACCTTGTTAGATAGAGTTGGCTTCCAAACCATAATATGTTTGTTTTGGGTCTAAAGTGGTTTTAAAAAAACGATTTTGTGAAATCTAGGAGATAATGAAATCCTGACAAATAGTAAGATGTGTATTTGTTTTTAGTTTTTGAATAGGGTGAGATTCAACTTTATGTAAAATTAATGTATAAGAGTGACTAATGTTGTATTATTATATTATTGTTGAGTGTGATTAAAATGATTGAATGATGTGAATTGTAGTTTAAATTAAAATATATTAAAATGTTAAATAGAGATAATTGATTGTATTGAAAAATGTGATGGGGTTGGGTGATGTTTCAAACAAGACTTGAACGCAAGAATCACTTCATTTTTTTAAAAGTTGGGTCTAACCTACTTAAAAAAAAAAGATTTCAACTGTTCTCATTGCACTTGAAAACAGGCCGTATGTAGTGTAGTGGTGGTTATTTTAAACCAATTTTTAAATATTGTCTTGAACTGGTTTTAAATTTCAAAACTCAAATTCAGGTTTTTTTAAATGAAACTAACTCAAAACAAACATAGTGGCATTGATGTTTTATCTATGAGATGTGATATTTTTGCATAGTTTTGAAATGCTTAGAATTTAAAAGTATCGTCAAAACTTGTAAAAGACGGTCTCATCTAAAATATGGGTGACTTGTAAAAGACGGTCTCATCTAAAATATGGGTGTGTTGGTTGCAGACGCAATTGCATTCGCTAACACCGTTTGGAGGTGATCTATGTGGGGAGGATAGAATAGAAGACAATATGACATGGAACTTTGTTGCTGGGTTGACTGTTGCTCGAGAGATACTGGAGAGTTATGGCTGCGTTGTCCGTGTTATCTCTCCCAGAAACACAGCAGGCGGCACCCGTGTAGAGATTTGGCTTCCCTCTGCGCCCCCTACTGCCGCTGCTTGAATTTATGGAATTGGATCCCCTTCTGTACATGACCGTCATGTGCAGGAGGAGGACCATTAGATCTCACACCCACACGGGTATGTGTGTGTATGTGTAAGATGCAACGGTCTCCTCCTACACATGACGTTCATGTACAGGATGAGATTCAATTCCTGAATTTATTTATCTATTGTATCATATGGTCGTACCGCATTATTGTAGGCGGACACATATATTAAGAAAGTGTAATCATAATATAAGTATGATTTTGAGTAGTAATTTTGTAAATCTTATAAACAAAGTAAATGAGTTATCTTGTATAACTCAAAAGTAATACTTATTACTTTGTATGATGATTTAAATTTTTTTACGAATTTTAAGGAATATTGAATCTATATATAATATAGATGTGTAAAGTGATTAATGTGAATATTGTATTAATATATTGAGAGAATATATCTTTTCATTTATGAAAATATGCCTATTAAGTTTGAAAGATTAAAATATAAATACTTATATACAAAGTTTGAACATAGTAATGTATGAAATTTTGGATATTTTAAGTGTAAATTTTATTAAAAAAAAGTTCTTTTATGAGTTGTGAAAATAACATTGGGATGGCTTAGTAAAATAAATGTGAAAGTAATTGTGGAAAAAAATGTGTATTATTTATCGTCTTTAATTCATCCCCTTCTATGCATATAATAATACCTCCTCGTCTAATTTTATGAGTAAGTTTTATTTGTTGAGCACGAGTTTAAAAAAATATTCAGTATTGATTTTATGTATGAAATAGATACACTATAAAATAGATAAAATATAGTGAAAATAGAGTACTATGAGGTAGTATTAATTATTTTGGACGTCTTACAAAAGTTACATACTCCTATCTCTCAACTTTTAAAGGGACATATTACTACTACTGTTATGACTCATAATTAATTGATTGCTTATAAATAAAATGAATGACAGTGAAATGTGATTAGGTCTTCACTAAAAATTGTGTGGCATTGAATTGCGGACCGTGATGTCAAAAGCACGTGAATTGGGACCAGCATAATTGTCTTATACACTGACTGCATTATTTGCTCGATCAAATCAATCCTTAGCCTCGATCCTCTTGTAATACTAATTCTTCATCTTTCTAATTTCCTTTTCTTTTTCTATGGCAATTGTTTCACAAATTATGAGTATTGTTGTAATAGTGTTGTGGTTGAGGTGGTCAGTAGCAGCAGCAAAGGAGGAGGATTGTGAGTTTAGTGGCATATTCAACTTTGGGGACTCAAATTCGGACACCGGAGGTCTGTCTGCGGCATTTGGACAGGCAGGCCCACCCCATGGGGAGTCTTTTTTCCACGCTCCAGCCGGTCGCTACTCCGATGGTAGACTTGTCATTGATTTCATTGGTAACATTCATTTACTATTACTCTATTTACTTATTTCTTCTAAATTTACTTATTTACATTTTCCATAAATTTTAAGAAAACATTTACTGTACTGTTTCCACATTGAAGAGATAAACTTTTAATTGTGTGTAAAAGTAATGACATGCAGTGTAAATAATACGGAGGAGTAGATGTTTAATGAGACTTTTTTAGAGGAGTAAGGACTAAGTGACCAATTTTCAAATAATAATGAAACAAAGATTTTTGACAAATGTTCAATGAATAATGGGACGTAAAGAGTACTCCCTCCATTTTTAATTAAGTATCACTTTACCTTTTTAATATTTTTAAAATAAGTGTCATTCTACATTTTTTTTTATTTAATTTTGACAATTTTACCCTTATGAATATAGTATAACATAAATCATGGAAAAACCATAAATATTGTGTATATGAATACCACCTACATTATTGGCCACCTTCGTTACTAAACAAAAATTTAATATTAAGATTATTTATTATTAATGAAGGATAAAATGATTCATAATTTAATATCTTAATTTGTTGAAAAATGTTAAAATGACATTTAATAAAAAAATGGAGGGAGTATTATTTAACGTGTACTGTGATGATGAGGTCTAAATAGATAAAAAAAAAGAGAGAGAGAGAGAGAGAGAGAGAGAGAATATAGTGAGAAATAGAAAAAAAAAAAAAATTAGAAAAAACAATGGAGTGTTAATATAAATGAAAATAAATAACTTGAAATTAAAGTTCACTTTTGCTCCCACTTAACTAATTTTTAGAAGCTACTGTATTATGAAATATAGGGTGAAATAATACTACAAATAACTCGTATGTATGTGAAATAATACTTACTACAGCTGAGAGATTGGGGGTACCATATCTGAGTGCATTCCTGGATGCATTAGGCTCCAATTTCAGTCATGGAGCCAATTTCGCCACCGCTGGATCCACCATCAGACCCCAAAACACAACTCTTCATCAGAGTGGTTTTAGCCCTTTTTCTCTCAACGTACAATTCTATCAGTTCAATGATTTTCATCGTCGATCTCACCTTATCCGTCGACGACCAGGTAACACTAAAATTCATTTCGTATTTACTGGGTGTTCGCGATTTCAGTTTCATACAAATCAACTTTTAAAATTAAGTTTGATAAATTTTAATGTGGTGCAATTTAATCTCATAGACACAATGGAGACAGATTGGTGGAAAATTTTAAGCCAAGTCTTTCTTACATTCTTGAAATTCATTTTAAGATTAATTGGCTCTGTTTGTATGAATGTAACTTTGTAGGGTATTACTTGTACATTGTAATAAAATGTTTGTTGTTTCAAAAAAAAAAAATCTCATATGAACTAGATAATAAAACCAATACATATTAATTTAAATTAAAATATCTAACTATCAAAAATTAATTATTATCCAAAAAAAAAATGTTAATATAGAACTAAAATTGTAGAATTTAAAAAATTATGAGACTTAATTGAGTAAAATACTCCGTTCATCTACCAATCTTATTAGTCAGTCACTCAAATTTATTCACATATCTATTACAGAAACCATTACAATATTCAACATTCAACTATCATTTAATTATTTAAACGAGTATTCAATTTTACTCACAAACAATATCTTTATTCAATTAATTTTTTTCATTGGATGGAGAGAGTAATTCGTATGAGACTAAACTTACAAACAAAATTGTTTTATGTTAATAAATAAATTAACGCATATGAGGAATTTTTAATTTTTTTTGTTGCAGGGGTTTTCAAGGGACTGTTGCCCAAGGCAAAAGTTTTTGCAAATGCCCTCTACACTTTGGATATTGGACAAAACGATCTAACTGCAGGTTATTTTCTCAATATGACAACTCATCAAGTTAGAGCATATATCCCCGATGTATTGGATCAGTTCCAAACCTATGTTAAGGTAACTGAAATTAAATGAAGCAATTAATTATATATAATATCAACACAAATTAAAAAGTTGTAGAAATACTTATTGATCAATTTATCCAAAAATTTTATGTGTGTACTAGTACTACAAGAACAAATATGTGTCACTTACTATATGATACTGTAAGAACATGCAAGTAACTCATATTTTTACTTATAATATCACCGATCTGGATGTGAATTTTTATGTTTGTCTTAGATGAATCTTGTGAGAAGATCAATTTGGCCCGGTTTCAACTGAAATTGATCCGCGAATTTTTCTACACTTTTCTAATTAATTAAATAGCACTCCGTCCACGTATTTTTGCACATGTTTTAAGAAATATTGTTTATTTATGTATAAAGTAGATTAAGACATGCACTTAAATGAACATGCATGGATCAAAAAAGAAAAAAATATGAATACGTACGGAATATTACATGTACATTCATAATTAATAAATTTATGGGTGTTGGGCATGCAGAATATGTATGATATGGGAGGGAGGTCATTCTGGATACATAATACGGGACCGGTAGGTTGCTTACCTTATGTGGTCGATCGGATTCCGTTGAGGGCCGTGGAATATGATAAGGTTGGATGTGCAACTCCTTTCAACGACGTAGCTAAATACTTCAACCTCAGATTAAAACAAGTTGTTATTCAGCTCAGAAACGACCTCCCATCAGCTGCTTTAACCTATGTTGATATTTATTCTCTCAAGTATCACCTCATCACCAACGCCAAAAAATACGGTACGTAATTAATAATTCTGTTTCATTTAACTACGTACTGACAATACATGCATGCAGGTTTTGAGCACCCTTTACAAGCTTGTTGTGGGCATGGAGGAAAGTACAACTATAACATACATGTAGGATGTGGGGGGAAAATTAAAGTCAAAGGGAAAGAGATAATGGTGGGAAAGGCATGCAATGACCCATCAATTGCTATAAATTGGGATGGAGTGCATTATACTGAAGCCGCTAATAAATGGGTTTTTGATCGAATTGTAAATGGCTCTTACTCGGACCCCCCTATTCCATTGGAAAGAGCTTGTCACAGGCAGGGGCGAACCCAGGATAGTGGGTTAGGGGGGCCGATAAAATAAAATTTGACATTTATAAATACATCAGTATACATAGTTAAATATCTTAAAATACATAATTATGTACTTAATATGTTAAAACCTATAATTCTTTCATGCCTATCACAAAAGCATTCAACAATTGTACTTTATACATTTTTTTCTATTTATTTCTCAATATATAGTTATATACTATAAAGGTTATCTAGAATATTGAGACAAAATTGAGATTAGGTATTTTTTAAAAATATTTTTGGCTATTTTAATGTTAAAATTGGACAATTGTTCTAATATTAAAATTAAGTTAAAAAGAGAAATAGTTTTTAATCACCGTAGACAAAGTATTAGATTAAAATAAAATTTACTCCAATATTTTCATTTTGTGTCCCTTTATTTATTTTTTAAATAATTTATGCAATTAAAAAAAAAAACATTAAAAACACTCAATCTGACTTATTTACTTGGGCCATTTACTTATACTTGGACCATTTACTTACTGGACTTATAATAATAATACATACTACACATGCATATATAAATTATAATACAGTATATAGTAAAATGTCAGAAGTTGAGGGGGGCCAGGGCCACCCCCAAGCAAAGCGTGGGTCCGCCCCTGGTCACAGGCATTATTAACTATATATGTTTCTTCTCCTTAATTTGATCTGGCCGGACATTTAAAATCTTAATAATTAATTTTTACTTTTATTTCTGAAATTATCACCACGTCTAAGGATGCGTTTTAATGGATCATTGTTATCGTTCAATGCAACAATCCGTGTGTCAAAAATTAAACTATATATGCGCGCATCTCGTTTAATCTACTCTAATTTCCATCAATTAATTGGTACGTGAAATTTGAAGGTTTTGATCTCTAAGTTGAATATATTGATCGAATTTGAGTTGGCTGCATAAAGTCCATCTAAGCAAAGGGGAATTTTTTCTTGTAAAGATCGATAGATGATGCTCAAATTAATTAAACATCTCAAGGCTTTGCTCCTTAATTTGTCCAATGTTGACCTTCGGAAAACCTTGGCTAGAGCTGTCAAAATGGGCTAGGCCCGTTGGGTCGGCCCGCCTCCGCCTATTAAAAAGGTGGGTTGGGTTGAATAATACAAGCCCGTTTAAAACGCAGGCCCGTTTGGGCTAGACCGTATGGATTGTGAATTTTGGCGGGTTGGACCGCGGACGGGGCGGGTTGGCCCGCGGGCTTTTTATTTTTAAATTTTTATTTTTATTTTTTAAGGTTTAATGAAACAGTAATGCATTTTTATTAAGCTGAACTATGATTGTAAGTAAAAATGTGATATTAGAAATTTATTGATTCAATTCAACTTTAAATCAATATACAAAATTATAAAATATCATTCTAAACAAAATTGAGATTTGAGAATGAGAATACACCACTGTCGTCCATGTATTCACATGATTCAGAGAGAGACTTGATAATTAAGAGAAAATTTCATTTTACGTCCTGTAACTAAGGCCTAATCCAGAATATATCCTTTAAGTTTTCACATTTTCAATTTACGTCCTAGGGTGTCCAATTTACATCATTTTCGGTCCAATTTACGTCCTTTACACCGGAAAATTTAAAATCCGGTCAAATAGTCCAATTTACATCCTTTATGTTTGAAAATTATAAATTAATAATTAAAAAATTCTGTAAATATCATCAAAAATTAAAAAATCTCATTAAAAATCTAAAAATCTCATTAAAACTTATAAATTGTGTAAAATAAATATAAAAAAAAATTGTAAATTCTACAATTAAAAAAATCTGAAAATGTGTAAATTTATTTATTTTTCTTTCTAAAAACTCATAAAAATAAAGAAATCTATAAATTAAAAATTTAAAATGTTTAAAATAAAAAATTCCACAATTTTAAAAATATCGTGAAAATGAATTTGGGACGGTTTCCAAAATCGATCAAGGTGTGGTACTTCCACTCAACCTCGACGGTGAGTTGGAAAATCTTGTGGGACCCAAAATTCTTAGGAGTTCGACCAAAATTTTAATGGCAGACGAGTTTGAATGAAGTTTGATTTTTAATAAAATGTTAATAATTTTTATTATTCTTATTAGATTTTTAGAATTAGTAATTTTTAATCTACACATTTTTTATAAATTAATGAGATTTTTAGAGTTTTTAGAAAATTTAATGAGATTTTGAATTTCTTAATTTTTAAATTACACATTTTCCATTCTTTGAATTGTAGAATTTTTTATTTTTTGTATTTTCAAATTTTATAATTTTTTATTCTTATTTTACACATTTTATAATTTGTAATGATATTTTTCGAAATTTTAGTTATATATTTTGAATTTTATTTTACACATTTTATATTATTTAGTTTTAAGGAGATTTTTTATTTTTTATGATACTTTTAGATTTTAAATCTTTAAAGGGATATTTAGAAAATTTTAATTATTAAATTTTAATTTTCAAACTTAAAGGACGTAAATTGGACTATTTGGCCGGAATCCCAATTTATTCCTCACATTCCGGTGAGTTTTAAAATTTTCCGGCGGAAAGGACGTAAATTGGACAAAAAAGGATGTAAATCCAAAAAGTAAAAACATAAAGGATATAATTTGGATTAGGCCTAAGTTACAGGACGTAAAATGAAATTTTCTCGATAATTAACGTAGATTTGAATCTCTTTTTTAACTTTATCTATTTATAAATGTATAATTATCATGAGTAGATTGAAAGAGTATGTGGTGATAATGTCATATGTGTATTCACAAATTGACATTTGTTACTGATAGTTGAGCTGATTTGTCCATTAAACTTTCGTTGAATATTCTATATTTTTGTTACTTATAGTTGAGTTGATTTGCCCATAAAACTTTGTTTAAATTTTAGTTCGATTGATTTGTCCATTAAACTTTCGTTGAATATTCTATATTTTTGTTACTTATAGTTGAGTTGATTTGCCCATTAAACTTTGTTTAAATTTTAGTTCGATTGATTTGTCAGTTAAACAATTTTTTTTTTAAAGTTTACTTTTTAATTATAAGAGATTAAAATTATTCACGTGGTGAATTTAATTAAAGATTATTCAAATTTATTCATACTTTATTTTTTTTATTTTTAGTAATTATTAATGTATTGTTTAAAATTTATTATAAGAATAAATGTGAAAAAGTAAAAAATAAATATATTATATAAAAGCCCGTGGGCTAACCCGCAACCCGTCATGGGTTGGGTTGGGTTGAGTATTTTTCAACCCGTCCCCGCCGTGGACCGGCCCGCCAAAACCCGCAAAATGATGGGTTGAGGTGGGTTATGGACCGCACCGCCCCGTTAGCCCGTTCTGACAGCTCTAACCTTGGCAGACAATTAAAGCCTCACTCCATGGGTTATGTTGGAATGTGTACGTAGACGAAGATGAATTATATATATAACATGACTCATTACGAATGAAAGTCGAGGCTAGAGTTTAACTCTATCTCCGTAAGACATTATTGCCCCATACTACGGTGCAATACAATCGTCCCTAAGATCTACAACGACTTTAGAGCCTTCCGCCCGTTGTACTACGAAATTGATCGAAGCTAACAACGAATCGCAGACAAGTATCCAGAACTTTCGACTCGACTTTAATGCATAGTAACTACAACTCTAAAATGTTAAGTATGTATATGTACGTAGTTTTAACTCAAGTTTCGAAACTCTTTTGACCAAAACAATTCTCATTGAATGTTGGAATGATTTAAATGAGTAATGCAGAAGGTCTATTTATAGACTTGTAATAGTCTTTAAAATGAAAAACTCTTTATTGCATGCTATTGTGTTGGTCCATCCACAGTGAGTCAGGGTTGGAGGATGAGGTTAATTGTCGGGTTACACTGAATGAACTCCGAATGAGTTGTCTTGCGGATGGAGATCCAAATTCGAAGTTTTTTCATATCATCCACAGGCTCCGTAACATATACACAAGAGATTCTTTTTAGTGTCGATGCTTGATACTAGCTTTCATGGCTCCCTCGATATCAGTTTTGTAGGAAGATAGTTGAGATCCCAGATGATGATGATCATGAGATTCTTTGGGCATCTTTAATTTATCACACTTATTGGGACGTCATAATAATTCATCATGATGTTTGTAAGGTGGTCTGATGCGCGCTTCTTCGATCCACAGTCACACCCTTAGAGTGCCGAAAATTTTATGAAGCTTATATATATATATATATATATTCCGTGCAGGATGCTAGTCGCGTGGAGCTAGGACTACAAACCGATTGTCATGGGAGACTTTCTATTTAAGATATGATCAAGGTTTTGGCTTCTAGATTAGGCACCTTCATTTCAGTTTCCCGGAGGACACGAGCATTGCTTTGGCAATGTTCTAGACAATCAGAGAGTCGTTATTGGTACGTTATATGTCGACAATTAATATCGATATGCATGATAAAAGCTTTTGATCGATACTATTTATTTATTGCCTTGCGCGTTTTTGTGATTTTGGTCTCCACCTACTTCTAATAGCTTCTCATTATTATAATAATCAATTTTACCCTCACAATTTAAATCTATATATATAAAAGGAAGAAAACTCTCTCTTGAGCTTGACACGTGGCTCTCCACAGAAAATTTAGGTAGGGGGACCCGATTAACATTAATATAAAGACTATAAATCCATTCCTCTATAATTGACCAATTTTCTTTTACACAAATTTTAAGAAATATAGTATTAATTAAAATGATATTAAGTTGGTGAAAAATGATAAATATAGCAAGAGATAGAAATGAGAAAAGGTAGAGAGATAGTGACATGTTGGACATTTTAGAAAATTAATCACTTTAATTGGGACGACCAAAATTGTAAAATTGATTATGAGTATATTTCATTTCATCATTTTAAATTAAACATATCGACTTTCGTTATGTTATAGAGAAAAAATTAATTGTTTCGGCTTTTAAAAGTCGAAACAGTGATATTAATATCATATAAAATAATTTTCTCTTTTTAATTATGATCTAACCTTCATCATTCGTCCACATTTTAATTTTAAAATATTTTATTACATGTACATAAATATCTTAAAATATAGGGAATGACTTGGTGTCCTTAGGTGTTAAATCATATAAAATCTCCCTAAAACATAAGTTTAGTTAAATTTATTAGTTAGCCCATTTTTCGGCCCACGCATGTAATATTAATATTTAACAAATAAGGGTTATTACAGATAAAGTGGAGATAGCTCAAGTGGTTAGAGCACCACTACCTAGTCTTAGGTCCTGAATTCGAGTCATGGGGAGGGAAAAAGGGAATGGGTATTTAACTTGTAATCAAAAAAAAAAAAAAAAAAAAAGGTTATTACAATTAATGTAAAAAAAAATAAGGGTTATTACAATTAATGTAAAAAAAATAAGGGTTATTACAATTAATGTTCCTGCGTTTCATAATTTTACTTAGTTCGGATGTTAATTTTTTTTTTTTTTCTTTTTAGCATGTTTTTAGGAATTTTCTTAGGATAGTTTTTGTGTTGCTTGGACTATTAATAGTTCGGATGTCAAATTGTATTGCTATGTGTGGCTCTAACTTGATACCTGTTGCCTTTTTTTTAATATTTTAAAATAATTATTTAAATTTTATTTTATTATTTACTATTTTACCCTTCATTAAAATTAAAATTAATAATAATAATAATATTTAAATTAAAAGAACGTAATATTAGATTTCTTTTAACAGAATTAGATTATTATTTTATGAGATTTTTTACTAAAAGAGTCATTATCACCCTACATTAATCTAATTGCAACGCCTAATTAATAGTTTGTTTATTTGCTTCATTTTCAAGATAAAAACCCCTAATTACCCTTAAATCATAATTATCATTAAATTATTCAAATTCACATTTAAATTTTCAAAACTCTCCCATTTTTATTCTGCCTTAATTATCGGGTTCAATTAATTAGGTTATACAATTGGAAAGACTACGACTTTCCAAATTTTGAATTCCCAAATTTTCATTTCGATCATCTCCAAATTCTACCAATTCAGATTCGATATTCATCTTCAATTCCGATCATCTGCATCGCGCGTACGTATATTCATTTTCAATTCCATGAGTATTAATTCTGCATTTTCTGATATTATCAATTCCATGTGTTAATCTCACCCCAATTCCATGTCGTGGTTGAAGTGGATCGAGATCGTTTTAGAATCTCGTTCGATGACGTCATCGAGATCGCGAAGGTGATGAGCTCCAGATCCATTGCGAAGAACTTGGCAGGAGATTAGGATTTAGGTTTTGTTGGATTTTGATTTGAAGTTTAAGGTAATTGAATTTTCTGTTTAGGCTATGATCTCTACTTTTTTTAGTTTTGTTTAAGCTTTGGTTGTATTGATTTTGAAGTGATGGAATATGCATTGAAATGACGTTACTTTAGTTTGCATGTATTTCAATATGCATATTATTAAAATGCACTTTAATTTGCATACTCCTGAACGTAATTCACATGAACTTCAATATACATATGTTTAGACTGCACTTAAGTTTGCATGTTTTTATGCAAAATTGTCGAAATGCACTTTAGTTTGCATAATAGTGAACGTAATTCACATGAACTTCAATATGCATATGTTTAGATAATACATACGCTTCTATTTTTCTGTTCTTCTACACTTTGCCGTTTTTGCAGAAGCTTTTTCCTAAACCTGTAGATTGAATTGCAGATTTCTCAAAACCCTCCGTTTAACATGATTATCTTTTAGAAATTTTTTTATATTTTAGATATACCTACTTTTTAGGAAAATTTTAAATCTTTGGAAGGTGCTAAAATTTCTCTGTTTTTGAAATTTTCCCTTAATCGAATAATTATGATAATTATGGTATATAATTAACTTTTGAATTCCTATAAAATATCCGATTTATTTGAAATTAATTGAAGGATATAAATGTCTCAAAGTTTTCAATTTGATGCTATTAGACAAGAAATTATATTGTAGGTTTTATTAGATAAAACTAATAGTGAAATGACCTTATTAATAAATAACCCTTATCTATATATATATAAAAACAGCCAAGTCTGACTTGGTCAATTCCTGCCCAATTTTTTGTGGGCCCAAATTTTCCTTTTTTTTTTTTTTGCAAAGGTCCAGCTGTTTTAATTTTTGGGTTATATCACTCTTGAGTAATATTTTTATTCTATTCGCAGTACAATTACAAATTAATTATTAAAAAATATTTATAATTAAGTATATCCCTATAAATTTTAATTATTAAAAAATATTTTTAATTAATTTGTGTATATTTGTACATATACTTTTGTTTCTCAAGATTATATATAGATTTTAATTATAAGTTAAAATTTGTATGAGATAGTTTCATGAATCTATTTGGGTAATTGAATTTTAATTAATTACTTTATTTCATAAGAAGTTTCCATCTTTTCATTTAGATGTCTCACAAAAAAAAATTCTCATTTTATTGTGTATACATTGTGACTCCACCTCTTTTACTCTTAAATTATTCTACACTCCATTTTATTCTCTCTCTTCAATCATATCAATTTTACTACACCTCATTTTATATTAATGTTTTTCAAATTATGTGATAATTAAACGGATGGAGTAATATTCCATCAGTAATTATAAGTGAAAATAGATTCTAAAAAATGTAATTGAAGCTTCATTCACAAGATGAAATCAATGATATTGTTTCATATAGTATTATTGTTCTTCAAATTCTATAAAATTCAACCATTGAAAATTTTAAATCGTATATATTCTATAAATAATGAATTAATTATCAATCTGTCGTGCAACGCACGAGAGAATTACTAGTTTTATTTATATTTTATCTACTACTCATTTAATTAGTTCACCTTCAAATTATTTTTTTACTACGGTTATCTGCACCCGTTCGTTTTATGAGTTCACCCCAAATCATTTTTTAACCATGGTTATCTGTAATCATAAGTTCACCGGCTCATTTTATAAGTTCACCCCAAAAGATTTTATTTTTTAAAAATAATAACATTTTAAGGACTATATTATACTTTTATTAAATGAGTTCACCCAAAAATCATTTTTCT
This sequence comes from Galeopsis tetrahit, assembly GCA_963675135.1. Taxonomy (NCBI): domain Eukaryota; kingdom Viridiplantae; phylum Streptophyta; class Magnoliopsida; order Lamiales; family Lamiaceae; genus Galeopsis; species Galeopsis tetrahit. The sequence goes on from OY776125.1 coordinate 54,976,467, forward strand.
TACTACAGTTATCTGCACCCGCTCATTTTATGAGTTCACCCTCAAATCATTTTTTTATCACGGTGTGCACCAACTCATTTTATGAGTTCACTCCTAAATTATTATTTTTTACCACGTTTATCTGCACCCCTCATTTTATGAGTTCACCCAAAAATATTTTTAAAAAAATAATTACATTTAAAAGACTATATTATCCTTTCATTAATTTACACAAAATATAATAAAATCAACCTTAATTTGTATATTTACAATCTGAAGTCGAGTCATTATCGAGTTACCGTCGATTCACCATCAAGTCACCCATATTTTTAGAAAAAAATCGTAAAACATAATTTAAAAATAAAACTATCGAAATTAGCCACAAATCTTGATTTTTTTTTTCTACCCATTTCTCTTTTTCTCCCATTTTCAGTTTTTATTTCAAATTTTCAATTTCTTCGTTTTTTTCCTGCCTTTATTTTCCTTTTTTTTTTTCCATTGTGTTTGGTATTATTGAATACAATTATATGTGTGAAATTATTTGTTATTGTATAAAATATTACTAACTAATATGCATGTTATTATTGATTATTATTCGTGGTATTACTAATAATTATTTTTTGTATTATTGAATATAATTAAATGTTTGAAATTATTTGTTATTAAATAAGATATTACTCCCTCCGTCCCTGAAAAGTTTTCATACTTTCCTTTTTTGTTTGTCCCCGAAAAGTTTGCATACCCCAAAATAGAAATAATCATCACAATCTACACCCTCACAATATACACATATTTACCCTTTATGTCATTACTTTTGGGACCCACCATACACTCAACCCACCTACTTTATTTACTTTATATATAAAAGTTTACAAAACTACCCCTCAACACTCTCATCATTACACTTTTTTCTTAAACCTTTTGCCCAAGATTCCCCGCAAACTTTTCGGGGACGGAGTGAGTACTAATTACTGTTAATGGTAGTTATTCTTTATTGTGTTACCGACTATAATAAAATTATACATATAATATTATTTTGTATTAAAATTAAAATAAATACACATAAAAATGGAAAATAAAGGCTGAAAAATTAAAAAAAAATGTAAAAGGAAAAAAAAACGAAGAAATTAGAAGTTTGGAATAAAAACTTAAAATGGGAAGAAAGAAAAAGAGGAGAAGGGAAGAAAAATAAAAAATAAAAAATCGAGATTTGTATATAATTTCGATAGTTTTTTTTTTTAAAAAAAATTATGTTTTACGATTTTTTTTTTCTAAAAATATGGATGACTTGGTGGTAGACATGCGCAAAATCGAACCGCCAAACCGCCGGTTACGGTTTACAAACCAAACCGTAACCGAAAAATGGCAATTCGGTTACGGTTTGACATTTTGACAAACCGCAAACCGTCGGTTTGGCGGTTTTTATAAAAAAAAAATTAATTTTTTAATATACAATTCTTCTATTTTTAATGTATAAATTTAAGTTATATAATTTTTTATTCAATTCTAGTAATGTATTTTCTAAAAAATGAGTTAAAACGAACTAAAATGGAGTGAAAACGAGCGAAAACGGAGATAATATTAAAAAATAAAATTAAAACCGCCAAACCGGCGGTTCGCGGTTCGATTACTATTCGCCATTTTCGAAAACCGTAACCACCGATTTCTAACCGAAATCGGTGGTTTTCAACCGACGAACATATCTACTTGGTGGTGAATCGACGGTAACTCGGCAATGACTCGACTGCCGATTGTAAATATACAAATTAAGGTTGATTTTATTATATTGTGTAAATTAATAAAAGGACAATATAGTCTTTTAAATGTAATTATTTTTTAAAAAATTTTGTGGGGTGAACTCATAAAATGAGGGGTGTAGATAACTGTGGTAAAAAAATAATTTGGGGGTGAACTCGTAAAATGAGCAGGTGCAGATAACAGCGATAAAAAATTATTCGGGGTGAACTCATAAAATGAGTGGGTGCAAATAACTGTGGTAAAAAAATAATTTGAGAATGAACTCGTAAAATGAGCGGGTGCAGATAACCGCGGTAAAATAAATTATTCGGAAATGAAATCATAAAACGAGTGGGTGCGTATAACCGTAATAAAAAATGATTTTTGGGTGAACTCATTAAATGATCGGGTGCAAATAAAATATAAATAAATAATTAAAATTGGTGTGTATCGGTCAAGTATTACCTTAAATATATATAATAAATTTAAAATTAGATTATTATTTCTTAAAACTCAAAAATATAATTTTGGAACGATTAATGATATGAGAATTAAAATAAAGATTATATATTATTATTTTTTTTTATTAATTATGTGAGGATAAATTTGTAATTTTATAATTATGTATTTAAAATTATTTAAATTAATTTAAAAGTGCGATAGGGCGACAAAAAATGATAATAAGTGCAATGCAAGACAATGGATTCTGCGACGCCAAGTGCAACAGGTAGCAGGTCATCAAATATAAGTCATTAGATTTCAGATCTGATGGCTCAAATTAATGGACTGTTGATAGTTTGGGCGACACTGGACTATCCTTAGAAGACCCCATGTTTTTATTTCTCTATTTTTTTCTTTTAAAAACTATACTACTTTTTTTTTCTTTATATTAATTTTCTTTCTTTTTACTTATTCACATATTTCTATTTCTCTATTTTTTCCTTTTAAAAATTATACAATACTCCCTCCATCCCACAGGAATTTGCACACTTTCCATATATGGATGTCCCATACATCGAACAACAATTACGGGGAAGAAGAAACGTGTCTTCTTGAGGATAGGGTAATCGTGAGTTTTGTACGACAAGAACGTCGAACAACGATTACGGGGAGGAAGGAACTTGTCTTCTTGAGGTTAGGGTAATCGTGAGTTTTGTACGACAAGAACGTCGAACAACGATTACGGGGAAGAAGAAACTTGTCTTCATGATGAGGTTGGGGTAATCGTGGGTTTTGTACGACGAAGAACGTCGAACAACAATTACGGGGAAGAAGAAACTTGTCTTCTTGAGATTGGGGTAATCGTGAGTTTTGTACGACAAGAACGTCGAACAACGATTACGGGGAAGAAGAAATTTGTCTTCATGATGTTGGGGTAATCGTGGATTTTGTACGACGAAGAACATCGAACAACGATTACGAGGGTTTGGGTGGGATCGAGGCGTGAGCCGAGAGGCTCTTGATACCATATAGAGAAACAATGAATAGAAAAATTATTATTTATTTATTTATTTATTTTTTTTACTAAATTAAATTTTCATTGCACACTCCATAAAAGAAAATATCTTCACAACCCTCACCCTTGAAATATACTCATATTTACCCATATGTCATTACTTTTCCACACTCAATCTACTTTTTACTTTACTTTATTCATAAAAGTTTACAAAACTATCCCTCAAAACATAACAAAAAAATCAAACAGTACAATTTATCTCCTGAAAATACAGAGAGCTTGGGAAATTTGGCATTGAAAGTAGAGTATAAAATAGGGACTTTATTGAATGTAAAGACATTCACTTTTCGGAAGGGTTTTTAGCGCTAGAAATTTAATTTCAGAAATCTAAATCGTCTCACATCTCTTCGGTGGTGGCGCAAAAAACTTAAAAAACAGATATACTTCGCTTTTTCAACGATGGCACAGATTTTCGGCTTCGTCAGGACGTTGTTACAATTGAGGATGGATGAAGACGGAGGTGCAAATACGACCAGGAAGGGGAGTGTATCTACTATTTTTCTTAATTCAATAAATTGTAAAATCGCGTTTCATTTCAGAAGAGTTGCACGCGCGACTCTTTGTAACAAACTCGGACGGGTATATATATACCCGATCCCACCCATTGAATAGATTGGTTGTTATTTCTCGATTTCTTCTTCTCTGGTAACGGTTTACTCCCTCCAAACTCTCATTCTATTTTCTCAAATTTCTTCAATTTCTGTTCTAATTGTTCGTGGAATTTTAACGCTTAGCTTAAGCGTTTCAGTGGTATCAGAGCTAGCTAAATCACGTGAGCTGTGCGGAAATAGTGGCGTCACACACAGATCGAATTATCCGATTGGAACCGCAATTGGATGCGATGGAAGATCGTGTGATTTCAGTGGAAAAAGGAATAGAGGACTTGCGGAAGGATCAGGCGGATGGAAGAAATGAATTGTTAAATCGCTTTGATCAACAAGCAAGGGATCAGAATAGAGAGGCAGAGCTCTTGCGAGAACAATTAGTTGAGTTGTTCAAGAAGGTGTGCTCGAATAAAGGAAAAGCTCCTATAGTGGAGAAGGATCAGGAGATACCAGCTATGAATTTATCTAGTGGAGTGGGTGATGGATTGCTGCCCACACCACCACCACAGGCTAGGTTGTTTGATCCAAAAGGAGGTGGTGCTTCTAAAGGCCTAGATGCGAACTCACATGGTAAATCTATGGCTGGAGCTACACCACAAGAGGTTGTTCATTCAGCAAAGAGGTATGAATCCAAATTCCATCATAATTCATCTCTAGATTTAGAGACTGAATTCGTTGGACATAATAGAGGTGCTGAGATGAATGATCATCATAGATCTAGTGAGTTTTTCAGTCAGAATAGGAAACCTCGAATGGACTTTCCTAAATTCAATGGAGAAAAGCCTAGACTATGGATTAGGAAATGCCATAAGTATTTCACTTTCAATCCAATGTCAGATAAGGAGAAGATTATGTTAGCTGCATTTAACATGGAAGGGTCAGCAGATCATTGGTATGTGGACTATGTTGATGGGAGAGAGGACATACCTTGGGAGGAGTTTGTTAAGATGGTCTATAGGAGATTCATCAATGCGGAGGATGAGAACCTCATTGGAAAATTCACTAATCTAACTCAAACAGGCACTGTCATGGACTATATAAGAGAGTATGAAGAGCTGAAATCATTTATGGTGGTAAGAGTGCCATGGCAGTCAGCTGAATTCTATACTATGAGCTTTATAAGTGGTTTGAAGGATGAGATCAGTCAGATGGTGAGGAGCTTTCACCCTGAATTTTTGGAAGAGGCAATGCAATCTGCTATAAGGCAAGAACAGGTTCTCTTGAGTAGAGAAAGAGGAGCAAAAAACTACAAAAACAATTGGAATTCTTCTAACAAAAATCAGTGGCAAGGCAATGATAAGGCTAAAGGAGAAGTAAAGCCTTTTGAGAAGAGTGCAGCACCAGGGGTATCCAAAGTACCACCTGCTAGAAGGCTCTCCCCAGTTGAAATGGAAGAAAGGAGGAAACAAAAACTATGTTTCAATTGTGATGAAACTTTCCACTTTGGGCACAAATGTAAGAAGCTATTTGTGGTGCTTGGGGAGGATAATGAAGAAGAAATGGATGAGCTAATTCTGGAGGAAGCTCAAGGAGAGAGGGGTGAACCAATAGTATCCTTGAATGCTGTAGATGGACAGAAGCATCTAGATACCATCAAAATCACAGGGAAGGTGAGCTCACAGGTCATATCCATCTTGATAGACTCTGGCAGCACCCATAGTTTTCTAGATCCCAACACAGCAGGGAGGTTGGGCTGTTTGGTGGAGTATACAAGCCCCTTGATGGTCACTATTGCCAATGGCCATAGAATTGAGTGTAACACCAAATGCTCTAAATTTGAATGGGTGATGGGGAGTTGTAAGTTTGTAGCACCAGTGAGGATTCTTAAGCTGGGAGGATGTGACATGGTGGTGGGGGTAGATTTACTCAGTCAACTTGGTCTCATTACTTTTGATTTCAGATCACACCAAGTTCAGTTTATGAAAGATGGAAAGGAGGTGGTGTTGCAGGGAAATGATGAAGATGAAATCAGAGTTTCCATGATTTCAGGCAAGCAACTTAAGAAGATGGTTAAAAGAGGAAAATATGAAGGCATGGGGTTTCTTTGCTACATCAAGAACAACCCTGAATTTGAAAAGTGTACTATACATGAGGAGTTGGAACCAATCATTGAGGAGTTTCAAATTGTGTTCAAAACCCCTACTGAATTACCCCCACAAAGATTGATGGATCATAGGATCTGCATCAAAGATGGAGAGAAGCCAGTGAAACAGCACCCATACAGGTACCCCTTTCTACAAAGGCAAGAAATTGAAAAACTAGTAAAGGAGATGTTGGATAGTGGAGTGATCCAACCAAGCAACTCACCATACTCTTCTCCAGTACTGTTAGTGAAGAAGAAGGATGGAACCTGGAGATTTTGTGTGGACTACAGAAAGCTAAACAACATCACAGTGAAGGACAGTTACCCTATCCCTCTGATTGAAGATTTATTGGATGAGCTTGGCCAAGTTAAGGTGTTTTCTAAGATTGACTTGAGGGCTGGTTATCATCAGATCAGAGTTCACCCACCTGATATCTAAAAGACAGCTTTTGCTACAGTTTCTGGTCTCTATGAATTTATTGTCATGCCCTTTGGTTTGACAAATGCACCAGCAACTTTTCAAGCCATCATGAATAAGGTGTTTGCACCTTTTCTAAGGGAATTTGTTCTGGTTTTCTTTGATGATATCCTAATATACAGCACTAGCTTGGAGGAACATAAGGGACACTTGAGGAGAGTGTTAGAAGTTTTGATGGAGCACACACTTAAAGCAAAAGCTTCCAAGTGTGTTTTTGGGGTGGATCAGGTGGAGTACTTGGGTCATATTATATCTGTTGAAGGAGTTCAGGCTGACCCTAATAAACTCAGGGTAATGCAGGAATGGCCAACACCCAAGACTCTGAAGGAGTTAAGGGGGTTTCTTGGGTTAACAAGCTATTATAGAAAGTTCATCAGGCATTTTGGGATTATTGCTAAACCCCTTACCTTCCTGACCAAGAAGGGGCAATTTAAATGGAGTGATGAAGCAGACTCTGCTTTTACAACACTTAAGATGGCTATGGTGTCAGCACCTATTTTGCAGCTACCAGATTTCAAAGTTCAATTTGTGGTGGAGACAGATGCTTGCTATGGGGGCATTGGAGCTGTACTGTTGCAAGGAAAATTACCCATTGCTTTTCTAAGCAAAGCACTTGGGGTTAAGAATTTGGGATTATCTATCTATGAAAAGGAGTTCTTGGCTATCTTAATGGCAGTGGACAAGTGGAGGTGCTATCTTATTCATGCACCTTTCCTCATCAGAACTGATCACCAAAGTTTGAAGTTCCTTCTAGAGCAGAAGATATCCACTCTACTACAACACAAATACTTAACTAAGCTACTGGGGTTTGACTACAGGATTGAGTATAAAGTTGGCCATGAGAACATTGTGGCAGATGCTCTGTCAAGAAGGGAGCATGTTCATGGGGAGGTTATTGCAATATCAGCTGCTAAGCCTCATTGGGTGGAGGAAATACATGAGAGTTATGATGGAGATGATCTAGTTTCTGAGGTAATCACTGACAGCCTCACTACACCTTATAATTTGTCATTTTATTCCTACTATGGAGGTATAGTTAGGTTCAAAGGGAGGGTATATGTGGGGATAGCCACAGAGCTGAGATCAAAATTGGTGCTACATGTTCACTCATCTCCAGAAGGGGGGCATTCAGGGGAGACTGTCACATTTCAGAGGCTAAGAAACATTTTCTGGAGGCCTAAAATGATGGAGCTGGTCCATAAGGTGGTTTCTGAATGCTCTATATGCCAACTTTGCAAGCATGAACTATTAAAGACTCCTGGATTGATCCAGCCTTTACCAGTGCCAGACCAAGCTTGGACTGATATATCCATGGATTTCATTGAAAAGCTTCCTAAATCTAATCAGAAGGACACTATTTGGGTGATTGTGGACAGACTCACTAAGTACAACCACCTTATAGCATTATCTCATCCCTTTACAGCCTCAGATCTTGCTAAGATTTTCATTAGTGAGGTGTACAGATTACATGGTCTACCTTCCACCATTGTATCTGACAGGGATAAGATTTTTACTGGGCATTTTTGGCATGAGTTGATGAAGATTTTGGGGGTTCAACAGCTGTTGAGCACAGCTTATCACCCCCAAACAGATGGGCAAACAGAGAGGGTTAATCAGTGCCTGGAGACATACTTAAGATGCATGAGTGGGAGAAACCCCAAGCACTGGGCCTAATGGTTACCTCTACCTGAATTCTGGTATAACACCAGTTTCCATTCAGCTATCAAGAGATCACCTTTTGAGGCCTTGTATGGATACACCCCAAAATTTCTCACATTTGGTCCCCTCATACAAGGCAAGGTGCAAGGTGTGGAAGATATGGTGAGGGATAATCAATAAATATTACATCAATTAAAGCAGTTACTATACCAAGCTTAAGACAGAATGCGATTCTATGCAAATAAAAACAGGGTGGATAAGGAGTTTCAGGTGGGAGATTGGGTGTATCTGAAGCTCAAGCCTTACAGGCAACTCTCCTTGAGAAAGAGTCACATGTGGAAGCTTAGTCCGAAGTTTGCCGGACCTTTCCAGGTCGTGCAAAGGGTGGGGGTGGCTGCCTATACGCTGGCACTGCCAGCTACTTCTAAAATTCATCCTACTTTTCATGTGTCATTACTGAAGAAGAAAGTGGGGCAAGGGGATTTGGTTTCTCAGCATTTACCTGAATTCGACGATGACGGCAAAGTGCTCCTTCTACCTCTGAAGATTCTTGCCCGTCGCCTAGTTCGTCGAGGAAACGCTCCGACAACAGAGGTCCTTGTTTGCTGGTCGCATTTACCGGATTCGGAAGCTACGTGGGAGGATTTCGTCGTTTTCAGCAGCCTCTGTCCTCAATTATTTGCTTGAGGACAAGCAATGTCTGAAGGAGGGGGTAATGTTACAATTGAGGATGGATGAAGACGGAGGTGAAAATACGACCAGGAAGGGGAGTGTATCTACTATTTTTCTTAATTCAATAAATTGTAAAATCGCGTTTCATTTCAGAAGAGTCGCACGCGCGACTCTTTGTAACAAACTCGGACAGGTATATATACACCCGATCCCACCCATTGAATAGAGTTGGTTGTTATTTCTCGATTTCTTCTTCTCCGGTAACGGTTTTCTCCCTCCAAACTCTCATTCTATTTTCTCAAATTTCTTCAATTTCTGTTCTAATTGTTCGTGGAATTTGAACGCTTAGCTTAAGCGTTTCAGACGTCTTCACAGAGGTTGTGCGAAGCAGATCTGCATATAGATTCGTGCACACTGCGGTTGTGAATGTCGCCGTTGCGAAACCCTCTTCCCTTCAACGCCACCGTCTTCGTCTATCCGGCGATGATCGCATTCGCGACTCTGTCTTCATCTTTGTCTTCTCCCTTTGAGTGGCCTTTACCATTCTCGAATATCCTTCAATATCGACTTAATTCTTCAGATGCAGAAAACCCTAGCTCTATTTCGTAGTAAATGAGTTGTAGTTTAGCTAGATGATTTGTGTAGATTCTTCGAAAATTGATTGCACTATGCTGTTTTGGAAAGGTTGGGGTTTATGGAATGTCTTGAAATGGGGGAATTTAATTTGATTACGAATTTAAAATACAAAAAATGTTGACTAATTCTACATGACCATGCAATTGAATATGAAGGGTATTTTGGTACAACTGCATACTAATTTATCCTTAATTGTTACTCCAGATTAAATTAAATCTCTTTGTTAAAACTCTTAGTGGAGTGGTCTTAGGTGTAACTACCACTTTTCTTTAAGGTTGTTGCCTTCTCTTTAATGCATATTAGCTGATCAAATTAGATGAACAATTGTTCTTTGAATTGTGAGGCTTAGACAAGATCTTCTAAGGCTTGAAGTTCATATCAGCTGGCATATGCAGTTGACTAATCTCATGAAGGTACTATCAGTTGACTAAGGCATACAAGAACCTTGTCATCTGATTTCACTTATGAACTTCTTCGTCTTCTAGTCTTCAATTCTTCTCATCTTGAGCAAGTGCGTGTTAATCAAGATGTGGTGTTGATATACATACAACTGATCCTCCTGACTAAGACTTAGACTAACTACTAAGCGTTATACAAACAACTTAGGTAACCTATAATCAGATTACTAAATATATTTTCTAACACTAAATTACATGATCTATTTTTCCCATCATAACTAAAAATATTACAATTTGATCAAAGGGTAGGATGAATATCCCAACAGTAAGGAGGAGAATAGTTTGGATGATTGAGGAAACTTAGGGGAGAAAGTTGATATGGAGTTACAACAGGATAATCTTCAAGTGGACAACCCATAGTCGGTTATAGTTCTCACTCCAGCTTTTGTTCACCTAGGGAATTCTTTTGTAGCATTATCTGAGGACATAGATCGATTAGTCGTCTGAAAACACATATAGAAAGGGCTTCCAACTACCCTCTACTTGCAGAGCCGTTGGACATCTCTTCATTGGTGTCGTATAAGGATCTTTTGGGATCCACTAATACGCAAGTTAAATCAGTCTTGAAAGATAAGTCGATTGTGAAATCTATATTTAATCAACCTTTCTAAGACCACTCCATTTTGTAAGCCAGTCTGGGACCCCAGACTTGACGGGACACGGTCAGTCTCAACTGAACCCACTCAACTTCAAGTAATAACTACTAATGAAGAAACTCGCGTAGCTGAGGTAATCAATGAAATCAATAATTAAGGAGGAACAAACTCTAAAAATGTTAATGAATTGAATTGAATTGAATGGAAACAACCCTGATCATAATCTTGAATTTGATCTTAATTTCAATTTTCCCGAATTTAATGATGATCTCAGTAACCTAAATTTAGATGAGGAAAACTCACCTGAACATGTTCAGGCTAAAATGACATGTCTTTTAGCCCATCCAACAAACCTGATCTTAGGTGACCTAAGTACCAGTGTCAAAACTAGAAGACAACATGGAGATCTAAAAGTGTTCTATTTTGTTTATTTCTTTCTAAACAGAACCTAAAGATATTGATATTTATGCAAGAAGAATTAAACCAGTTCATAAGAAAGGAAGTATGAGAACTTGAATATAGTCCAACTCATCAAGATGTCACTGGAACTAGAACAAGAAGAATGAGAATGATCATTGTTAGAAACAAAATTGTAGGTCCATAAGCGAGTAATGCATGGTTTAGAGTCTAGAGGGGGGGGGAGGGTGAATAGACTTTAAAACTTTTTATAAAAACCTTTTAGTGCCTCAATTGTATGGGATGAATTGAGTGAATTTAAAGTCATTTACACATAAAGAATAATAGTTAGTAAGACTGAAGAGAAAAGACTTTGAATATAAAGACAAGTCCAAGTGAACATCAGATGACCAGAAAGAAAATAACAAAATAGAACACTATTAAATCTCTATGTTGTCTTCTTGTTTTGGCACTGGTACTTAGGTCACCTAAGACCAGGTTTGTTGGATGTGTCACCTAACATAGCAAGATTGCTTCGAAAGATTGATATCATTTGGGTGAGTTCTTGATGGTAAGTTTTCGCTTGTAATCGTTAACCATCTTCAAAGATGATATCTTGTATTTATATGCAAACTTGGATGAACTAGCCGTTGAGAGAAACTAGTTGTTATCAATCAAATATTTGCCATTTTTGTGCTCCAATTTCTAATTGCTTGAATTGTGGTACGAGATTGATCTTCATTTGGAATATGCATTAAATGTCATTTAATGCTTCGTACCCTAGCACATTTTTGAACTGTTACCCTGGCAGTCTTTAGTCAACTCAATGTTGTGTCGATTTCTCATTTGTCCACGTTAGTTTGATGAGTCTGACCTTGTCAACAGATCTATTATAAGACGATTGTCAACCTCAACAGGCTTTGACAATCTCTTTGTCTTCTTAAATTTAGTGCTTTCCCCCTTAGGATATTTCTTCGAAGTATTTTAGGATAATATCCAATTGACTGCCTTCACAACTTATGTCCATATCAACAAGGCTGATTCTTTGTGTGAATATCAGCTAACTTAGGTATACAAGAACCTAGTCATCTACTCTTCATTTGGACTTGTCTTTATCTTCAAGGTTTTTTGTCTTCAGTCTTAAGGTCTTGAGCATAATCATGTAGTTCTACCATGGTATTAGTTGATATACATACAACTAATTACATATAACTTTAGACTATTAAGTTGTTCTATACATCTCAACCTCTGACCTATCCGATTACAAATTAATTTAACACTAATTGCATGTTTTGGCCATCAAAACTAATACAAATTATTACAAATTGATCTGAGAGGGATTACATAAGATGAATATCCCAACAATTTCTCCCTTTTTGATGATGTCAAAACCAACTTATCAAAAGTTGGTTTGCATTAAGATCGGACGAGTTAGTTTGTAATTAATTAAGTTAGAGTATAGAACACATACTTAGATTAAGACAATGAGAAATTGTTTTATAGCCAGAGGAAATGATACTTATATTAATATATGGAAATATTACAAACTCAAGTTTTCATACCAGCTATTACAAAAGTAGGTCTTCATATGAACTCAAGAAGCTATACGATAAGCATTGTAGAGTCGACTCCTTAAAACTTGAATGTCTTCTTGGGTGGAGATACCTTCTTATCTGACATGAGTAGCAAGTATGGACTTGATCTCCCTAATATTAGTTCGACTAGATGGCAGAGTACGGACTTGGAAGGCAGGATCTTCTGGAACAATGTCTAAAATATACGAACTCGGAGTATTTGAAAAACTCTCATAAACAATGTTACATGTGCCATCGAATATCTTGACTAGTGACCATCCTTATCGAAATGATACGCGCTCGTTTGTCGAAAAGGAGGAGCATAGAGATGCCCCTCCTTATCCGAGAAGTTTGGATGTGTTTAATGAAGTGAAGAACATCCACAATAAATTTGGGAGAAAAGTAGGTGATCTAGGTTTGCCTTATAATTTGAAGAAAAATAGCATTTTATTTGAGTTGCCATATTGGAAAACTAATCTATTACGCCACAATCTGGATGTTATGCATATTGAGAAGAACGTGTGTGATAAGACTTTATACACAATGTTAAGTTCTGATAAGTCTAAGGACAACATAAATTCGCGCATGGACTTAAAAGATAAAGGCATAAGACTAGGGCTTCATCCTTTTGTAGATGAAAATGGTAAGGAATGGTTACCTGCATCTTGTTTTGCGTTTGATAAACGTGAGAAACATCAATTTTGCAAGGTGTTGAAAAGCGTAAAAGTGCCCGATGGTTATGCATCAAATATGTCAAAGAATGTGCAGTTAAAGCCTCCAAAGATTTTTATTAGTAAGTCCCATGACAGTCATATCCTAATGCAACAATTATTACCTGTAGCATTGCGCCAACTTTTGTCGAGTTATGTTCGTTCACCTATTATTCGTTTGTGCAAGTACTTCAGATAATTGTGTTCTAAGACACTCCATCACAATGATTTGGTTCGAATGGAAAATGATATAACAATTATACTTTGACAGCTTGAAAAAATATTTTCACTTGCATTTTTCGATCTTAGTGTTCATGTAACTGTACATTTGGTTACCAAGGCTAAATTAGGAGGTCCTATCTGCCATCGTTGGATGTATCCCATTGAAAGGTAATTTATTTTTTAATTCCTTTATTCTTTTTATAAGATAAACACATAATACTAACTTATATATGCGTTTTAATATATTGTCAAAAGTACTTGTGCACGCTTAAATCTTATGTTCGCAACAAAGGCCGACCTGAAGGCTTGATTGCAGAAGGATATCTTGCAAAAGAGTGTTTATATTTTTGTTCACTATACCTTGATGAGAGTGTAGAAACAAGGAAAAATAGAGTTGGTCAAAATGAGGACGGAGATTGTGCAATTAATGAAGGACTAAAAATCTTCTCCATGGCTGGTCACCCTTTATGGACCGGAGAATCGTTTGTTCTAGAAAATAAAAAATTAGAAAAAACACATAGATATGTGTTTTTCAATTGTGAGGAGATCAAGTCTAAAATAGAGTAAGCATGGAGTTTCACTTATGGAAAAAATTCCTTTATTTTACCATACATACATGATTCCTATATTTACGATTTGTAGTGAATATGAGTTAATGATTAGACGTAAAAAGCGTCGCTTTCCGGAACACGAGATTAGACGAATACACAGTGAAAGTTTTTCTTCGTGGTTCGTTAGCCAAGTAAGTTAAATAAATTATGTCTTTGTTTATTATCTTATTGATATTTGTTTAATAATATGCATATTTTTTACTAGGTCGTTGGAGCTAATAATAATGAGACAAGAGAGATGAGCCAAATTGATATTGCATGTCTTGCTAAAGGACCGGTTCATGTTGGGAAAAGATATAAGGAGTTTGTTATCAATGGTTTTAGATTCCATACTAGGGAAATAGATCCAAAAAGAAAAACTCAAAATTGTGGGGTTGTGGTTAGTGTAGTAACGACTAGCTTTGCAAGCAAAAAAGATAAAAGGCCAGTCTCTAGTGATTTGACATACTATGGGATTGTGAAAGATATAATTGAGTTATGTTATTCTCACGAAAGGAGAGTTGTACTATTTGAGTGTGACTAGGTGACAAAAGGTAGAAGACTCATGCAAGATAGTGATGGGTTCACCTTAGCGAACTTTGCAAATATAAAGCGTCAGAATGAGCCTTTTGTTCTTGCATCTCAAGTAGAACAAGTTTTCTATGTGGAGGATCCTTCTGACAAAGATTGGCATGTCGTGATAAAAACTAAAGCAAGAGAGAAGTTTGAGGATGGACACGATTTAATAACAAGTGACGATGACACATTTGTGCAAAGCTCACCAAGTAATGAACTACGAAGTGATGAGATTGAGGAAATTTATTTGGTTCGCGAAGGGGATCCCCCCCACTCTTGAAGAACAGAGGATATAAAATCATCATTCAATTGTTAGATACTAGATTTTCACCCGTGCAATGCACGGGCTTGTTTTTTTTTTTTTTTTATAAAATAAGTATATATATATCTTAAAACTCATTTAAAAAAAAAAACCTCACATAACAAATTTGGAATGTGTCCTCTCATGCATTCGTAATTTGCTTGTTTACAAATATTTTCTATCTCTAGTATTACTTATTTTAAACAAAAAATTTATCTTACTTTGCAATCTATAAAAGCATCATAATTGAATTGTGTAAATGCATTTTTTTTTTCTATTTTAAATTTTCTATTAATTATTTTTTTGAATTCTAGCATAAGTTGTATTTGTATTTTATGCACACCAGAATAACATATCAAAATGTCATTTTTATAACACATAGAGCAATATAAATTTAGAGAGATCTTCACCTCAATAGTAGTAGTATATTCTTTGTACTTTCACTTTAATATTCATTTATGGTGCGAACAAATATCAAGGATTCGGGTCTAGTATAAGTGAAACTGAATTATTGAAGCATGTTAATCTAGTTTTGATGTAAATGATCTTTTTAAATTGGGATCTGAACCAAACGCTTGGGATCAAATCATGAATTCTTTGTTCATATTTTCTTTCCTTGCTACTATAATTGAGTGAATAAAGTACGGATGAGGCTATAAGTACTTGCAAATTCCACCGTCGTCATGATACTACTCCTTAGATATCTGCAAAATGAATAAAAAAATGAATTTTAGCTAAATTTTATGCCCTCTATAATCCAAACCTTATAGATATTTTATTGAATTAACAAACAATAAGCACATGCACAAGAGGATGCATTTTTCTTACATCATCATCAAATAGCTTGCAAATTCCACAAAAATATCTAAACATGCATACGCCATAGTTTTTTGCAAACTTGTTGAACCTGAGAATAACCACAAAACGGGAAGAATACCTGAGAGAGAGAAAGAGGATTGCACAGAACAACCCGGCATATTCTATGAAGTTCCTTTACAACTGTAAATAAAAAGTACTAACCTCATATTCAACATCACAAAATGAACATATGACCTAGTACAATGACACAATTTTTTAACATCACAAAATGCACATATGACCTAGTAATGACACAATTTTTAAAATTAGTAGGATAACTAAAAAATAAAAAGAAAAACATAAGCAGAGAAATAAGAGTAAACCTCCTAACAAAATATAGCAACAGATAGAAGATATAAAAAGAGAGATCCAAGTAAGAACCTACCTTCCCAACCAAGTGGCAGTGCATATCATGCCCGAGCTTTGGATCTATGAAAATATTGTTCTAATGACCAAGAAATAGCAAAGTCAGCATCATTTTACATTTTAACAATAGTCAGTAAAAAATAAACTTAATGTGTCAACTGATACCCGAAATAAGTAATGCTCAGAAAAGAAACAAAACCTTTACAAACTGAATATGTGTGATACTACCTTAGCCTCATTATGACAGTGACTGCAAATGAAGATCCCGTTGCAACATGGAGCTCTAATGCGACACCTTAAACGATAATGGGAACATTTGCCAACCAACAATCAAATATTGGTTAGTATGAGATCAACACACATAACATCGACCAGTATAATGTATCAAGTTGGAATGACATACCCATATTTCAGTTATCCTTTATCCAATACTTCAGTGTCAATGACCCTTGACTGATTCGACAATTCATTTTCGGCACTGCGGTCTTCACAGGAAGGCTGCAAGTCTGTCTCATGAGCCTTTATCCTGGTTCTGATATCATGCTCTTTAGTTACCACAGACTGTGAGATCTTTGGTTCAATGCTTGGATACTAAGCAATATGTCAATCTAATTATAAAATTTTAAAACAATTACATTTCAATACACATATAGTTTATCCTGGAATCTTTAGTGAAATCATAATGCACACCCATTTTAGTAATTGCTTATACCACATTAATTTATTTATTTTTGGTCAGTAAAGAAAGGAATTTTATTTGTGAACAAAGAACAATTATAATTACAAATAGTTCTCAACAGCCTCTCAAAGTAAGCAAAAATAGACAGCAAGTATTAATCTAAAACTAAAAAGTAGTAACAGTATCCAAGTCTACCAGCTAATATCAGCCTTTAAAGTTCAATGGAATTGGCTTATACCACATTAATGATTGACCCTAAGATCTGAAATGGCATACTTCATCAAACTCAGTTTACATCCCAAACTTTTCAAGCATTCCCAATTAAAATAAATTTGTGGCACTTAAACGAAAAAGAACATCTAACTTTGATGTACATGAGTTATATCCCAATCAATAGTTTCAACACACTTACAAAACGAAACCGTGTAACTCCCTAGATAAACAGAAAGAGCCTTGTCTCGAGGAAAGTGGGAACTAACCTTCAAAATACACCACTAACTCAAAAATGTTGTTCATTAATTACCAACAATTTTAAATGAATATTAGTGGCTCCAATTGAGTTTCATCAGCACAGAATCAACCAAAAACAACAACAAACCTGCACAGACTCATTGATTGAGTAAATTTTCATACTTTGGGTATGCTTTGCAAATATTTCTCTATTTATCTTTGAGATTTATTGTATTATGGTTTTCCTGGAAAACCCCAGCACCAAAGTTCAGAATCTGCTTCCATATATAGAATCTGTTCATCGAGATTATATAATCTTCAATTTCCCTTCTTTATTGGCATCTCCGACTTTCAGTGATTTCTCTGTTTTTTCAACCATTGCTCTTGCTTCCAATATGTCTTTCTGGCATTCTGCAATCTTTTAATTGTTATTCGAGCTAATTACAAAATATTGCACCTTGTCTCAGTTATGATAGCCATAGATGATATGTCGATGTAAGTTATATCTTCAAATTACACCATTTGATTCCAATGAATTAGTGCCATATTAGAGAAGGGATGCATACGTGAGATGAGAGCATAAATAACATCAATTGGCACCTCAATTTTCACATTACAAATAAATTGTATATTCCTCTATGAGAAACCTCTCCGCAAACTTTATGATATTTTCCTAATGACATAAGTACCTCTATCTCGAACAAATCCTATTGCACATTGCAGAAAAAAGAACAATAGTACATAGAATACCAGAAACCAACAATCAATGTTGCTAAGTGGCATGATGGCATCATGCCTACACCACAATCTGCAAAACCTCTAAGCAACACAAAGCCATCAAACTAAGTTATAAATTAAATGAAATTAATTAATCAAACACACACATGTACACACAACATTCAACAAATGAGTGTCCAAATGAAAAACCTTCCAGTGAAGGGATGGTCCAAACTGCCAATAAAAGCAAAACCTCTTTCTAATCGAATTAAAACAAAAAATTCCTATATAATCTACAAGCAAATAACTAACAACCGAATTTAGTGTAAATACTCTATACTAACATGGGCAAATAAAAAATCCCCAAGAGCAGTAAACACGAACCTTTGCAATCGGGGAAGATCTTAATGAACCAGGAGGCGAACTCCGTCGGATGCCCTGTCACAGGCTCACAGCAACACCCAAAGAAAAGAAAATGAAGGGGCAGAGGAAGACCTAACTGCCATGACAAGTTAATTGGTGGAGAAGAAGATCAACGGACGTGAGGAATTAATTGGCTCATTTACCTCATACTTTCGGTTATAGAATGAAAAATGTAAAAATCAAAATCATACCTCAAAATTAACACATGACGAAAGAAGCAAGATATCTCAAAGGACACATCTCAGGAAACACCATCGATCATGATTTAATAAGCCAAGACAACAGTGTTCATGTTCAACCTAATATCATTTACCCTGTCAAAAAAAAAAAAAAAAACCTAATATCATTTAGAAAAGAAAAAAAAGAAGAAACAACGCTATATATATAACTTTGAAATAAAAATACCCGACTGCGCTGCTCTACTCCACTTTCAATTAAGCTTTTCTCTATTCCTTAATTCTCAACTGAAATGGCGCACAAACTAATGTAAATGATATGATATGTAATTCTAATATCATACCATTTTTATGAGCAATCCCTCAAGCCTTTCCATGCCTTCCATCCTGCAAACTTGTAAAAATACAAAACTCAATAATGAAAAAGCAATCAAAAATCCAAGAATCTGACAGTATAACATAATTGGAAGTAAAATATTAATAATCTCTTCATCTATTAGGGGATTTTTAATTAGGGTTCGAACATGACATTTTTCGAATTAGGGATGCATAAAAAGGTTGGGGCTTACATGACGATAACCAACGATAGATGGCGCAGAGGACGACAATTAATGGACGACGGACAACGTATGCGTTTCAGCGAATATGAGAGTTTCTGGTATTGTAGGCGTGAAATCCACGGTTTCTATACCTTCTCTTTGTGAGAAGACGAATGAACTGGATGGAAGAGAATTAAAAATCGAAGAAAAACACACTTTCCCTGAGAAGACGAAGGGACTGGAAGTGGAAGAAAAATAATTAGAATTCACACGTGAAAGAGAAACACTTCTTTCGTGGCATGAGGTGGCAAGAATAGGGATCCACGTGTCAGGACCTGGAGAGCCACGTGTCAAACTTAGAGAAGAAGTTTCTTCCTTTTATTATATAAGATTTAGGGGAATGCTCATTTTCAGTTTTGGATAGTCAATTTATTTGCGTTGGTTGTATGGACAATTATTATTTGTTCTAATTCTTACTTTACATTTTATTAGCTTGATGTCTTTCCAAAATGAATTATTACTTGTATTTATATTTTAGCATGTTATTGTTGTTCTTTAACATAATTTTGATTGCAGAAAAATGGTAAAGGGGAAAGCTATTACTATAAATGATCTTCAAGCAAGGGCTAGAGAACGAAAAAGTGCCCGTGTGAACAATGGCCAAAGGATGCTGCCACAGTCATTGAATGAGGTTTTTATTGAGAAACATGATCGTCGTTGAGGTACCATAACATCACTTTTTATACTCTACTCATTTGTCCTTTTCTTTGTTACCTTAAGCTTAACTAGAACTCTTTTTTCAATCTTCACAATATTTTAAAGAAAATATTTTATTAATGACGCGGGGACAAAGAATTATTGCTTATCCTAGCAATCCCCAAAGAAGTATTGATAAGGTTGTCAATGAGCATCATGTCCACCCTACGGGTATATTATTATTGTATACTTTGTGTCTCCATATTTGTTCTATTATGGTGTTGATCCTCAAGGTATTAAATAGCATATTGACTGCCATTTATCATATTGTATCATTGTAGTAATGTCTAAAGGTCAAAGAAGTGCAAATGGAAAATGAACAATGTTCTTTAGTTCCTGACCAGCAGAGGTGTCAAAATATTGATGACGAAGTCCGTGACCAACATGTTGATCCTCAAGGTATGAAAATACACTTTAGGTTTTGATATTTTTTTAAAACTTGTTGAACTCTCATAGTCTTCCATAATTTGTTTACAGAAGATTTCTGTAACAAAACAAATATGTTTTACAAGTTTTTTTTAACAAAATCTATTTTGTATGAACTACGTAATATGTTAATACAATATTTTAGAGAATCTTGTAGAATTTACACCGAGAACAAGGAGTAAAAGGATTGCGAATAATAATTAAAGAGAGAAATCCATCTTTAATGTTGACCAATAGGTGGATGGAAATAATACTATTGAGTCAACTGATGAACAACATGATGACCACCAAGGTAGGGCATATAAACATATGTTATTAATAATCTAAAATTTTCCTTTATGATCATGATAAGGAGTTTACTTTTAATAATTTAATTAATCTATTTATTTATTTTATTTTATTTTTACTTGTAGATGAAGTCTTTAAACAACCTAAAGATAGAGGTTATACTTATATGCCTCGCCTTTGGGCTATAAGTTCTAAGAACTCAAACATTCAACCTTTGAAAATTGAATTTAACAAGTTCGGGAAGCCTATTGGTCTTAATAAAAGCAATTTTGTTGAATTTTTGGGATCCATATTCAGAAATGGAAACTTAACTCCAATAAATTATAAAGATTGGCATAAGGCGCCTACAAGTCTTAAAAGGGACATGTTGGACAATGTAAAGGTAATAATTTATAAAATAAAAAATTTATTTATATTGTTGCTTGCATGTTATACCATTTTACGTGGTCAATATTTTTTTTTAGGAGAGCTTTGTGGTTCCAACTGGATATGACAAGTTTATTTTATAAGCTTTAGGTAAAAGTTGGAGGGCTTTCAAATGCAGAATTAAAACAAAGTACTTCAATCCAAAGACAACTACGGAACAAAACTTGCGCTGAAGGCCTGATACACATGATGAGAGGGTGAAACCAGATCAATGGAAGTTCCTTGTAGAATATTGGTGCAGTGAAGAGTCAAAGGTAGGCTGCTACTATTTTTTTGTTTAATTACATGTTAATTTAATGTTTTACTCTTGAACCTTTGATGTGTTATACTTTACAGAAAACTTCCGACGAAGATAAAGAAAATAGAGCGAGGAAGAAAATGCAACATATTACTAGAAAGAGGAGTTTTGCTGAAGTTCATGAAATGGCCAAGGTAACCATTTTTCATTTGCAAACTCAATGAGAGTTTATATATATAGTGATGATTGATATAATAATTATTGTCTCGTGTAGGAAGAAATTTTACGTAACATTGGGATAAGAGAAAATGATATGGACAAATATGAAAATGTTGAGGAGTATTTCGAGGTGACCAGAGCAAATGTACTCTCAAAGTGTTATTCACGAGAAGGAAATACATTTAAAACCTGAAGTTGCAAATGCATTGGTGAAGCTTTTTTTTTTATTTAACTTCTCTAATTTTTTTCTTATTACAATATTAAATCTCGTATACTCTATGTCATAATTTTACTGTATTAAACTTGTATATAGGAAAAAATGCATCAATTGAAGAGCCAACTATCACCCGATGCACAAGACGAAGGCCCAAATGATATATATTCTCAAGTCCTTGGTGAAGATAAAGGTGGACGAGTGCGCATGTACGGGTATGGTGTAACTGCAAAGGAGGTTTATGGTGGTCATTCACCTGGCCGGGATGATATCCATCGCATTTCCATGGAAAAGGAAAGATTGGAAAAAGCACTTGAAGAGAAGAATAAGCTAATTGAAAGATTGTTGAGAAATAAGGATTTGAGAGGGCATTCAAACATCACAAATGCCCCGTCAACCTCCCGCAATTCTACACTTGCCCAAACAGTTGGACCCTCAAATGTCAAGTCTCACTCCTTGCAGGTACATTTAGCTATATTAATTAATTTATTTTCCGCATCAATTAACATCATTACATACAATTGTCTTGTGCAGAAAAGAGGGTCAAGTTGTTCTGGTAGATGTCTTAATGAATTTAATATTTGAATAATAGGTTGGAGAAAAAGTTCTTTTAAAAGGCATGCTTGCTCCAAACAATGTTGCACAAGGTATTTTTGAAAGCTTAAATCTTGTTAAGTTATTGGGAAATGGAGAATTATTAGGACGTGAATGGTGTGAAGTGAAAGTTATTGTGGCCTTTGAATATGAGGAACCATTCATTCGAAAATTTGGAGGTGTTAAAGTTGTTGGGCAAGCTATAGGACATAGCATTGCTTGGCCAAAGCATTTGGTAAGTTTATTTTGATATTATGATATTTGTTTTAGTTAGTTTTTTCAATTTCAAGTATTAATAATTTTTCGTGTTGTTTATTACTATAGGTTCAAGTGGAAGAGGTAAGATAAAGATAGCAAAATGGGTTTTGCCACGCATAGTTTAGGTGCAATTTATCTTTGAATTGGAAAACTTGATTTATTTTTTCAATTTTGAAAATTGAATTTGAGATGTTTTAAACTTTGGTTGTTACTAGGCCTGACTTGAGATGTTTTAAACTTTGGTTGTTTCTGTTTTAAAAGTGTGATAACATTTTATTTGTATATCTTTGAATTTTTCTGGTTTAGAAGTGTGATGGTACTTTATTGTTATATTTTAGTTGTTTGTATTTTAGAAGTGTGATGATATTTTCTTGTTATGATATGAATAAAAATATTAAATTATTATATATATACTTTTGAGCAATTTAGGAGCATTTGTGATGTTAAAAAGTGTCACTAAATTTGGTAGTTAAATTGGTTATAAACTTTTTAATGACCCATGAAAGCGTTAATAACGAGGTGGTTAAGTTAGTTATAATTTTTTTCGTGACACGAAAAAAAGTCTCTAAAGCACATCGTCGTGACGCCGGTTAGCGTTACCACATAGTGTAACTATGACGCATAAAAGTGTCATCATACGAGGTGGTTAAGTTAGTTAAAAAAAATCGTGACGCGAGAAAGCATCACTCAAAGTTCATTGTCGTGACACCTGTTAGCGTCACCAAGCACTGTTACTATGACGCATAAAAGCATCATTAGAGGAGGTTGTTAAGTTAGTTATAACTTTTTCGTGACGTGAGAAAGCATCACTAAAGTACACCGTAATGACATAGATAAGCGTCACCAAATAGTGTTTTCATGACGCATAAAAGCGTCACTATGACTATCTACAGTGACACTCTTCAAGCATCATTATAACAGCTTAAAGAAATGCCAAATCAGGTGACGCTGGACCATAGCGTCACTAAACAAAACTTTTAGTGAAACTTTTAAGCATCTCCAAAGTCCATTTTTGTAGTAGTGCTAGAATGAATCCTAACTGATATGTAGAGAGGCAGGTACTAACAAAAGTACCTAATCTCGAAGACAAAACCCTTGTCATAACCTTGAAGATGAAATTACCCATCACAATCGATTTGAACTCCTCCACTTTACGTGCCCCCCTGTATTAGGAATAAGCGTCATGAAACGGGAATTAATCCTATGTGGCAAAGATCTGACAAAGAAGTAGTGCCTGATATCATCGATCACATCCTAACACACAATGTCCCAACAACCCTGATAAAAGCAACCTCCAAATCCATCCAGACCTAGAGCGCTCGAGGCATCCATATCAAAAACATTCCTACGAACCTCCTCAGCCGAAGAGAAACCCAAAAGCAGGCTGTTCTGAGATCAGTTATAACATTATCCATAAAGTTATCCAAAATAGAAGCATCGAAGGGTGACGACGAGACATCCGCAAATAACTAAGAATAGTAGGTGACCACATGTGAACTGATGATCTCCAAATATGTAGTAAGAACGTCATCAATAAGCAAAGATTTATTGATACCCCTGGAGTTCCTTATCTGTAGAGAGATATGTGGATGAATATAGTGTTCCTGCCCCCATCGGTCAACCACTACAAACAATTCCTCTAAGTGTAAAACTTTTGCCTAGCAAACAACAATCGATTAAGATCAACCTACGCCTAAATCTCATCCGCAAAGTTGGCCTAAGAATCTCCTTCCAACTCGATACAATGTTGAATGTCAGCCAGATGACGGATGACAATCTCTATCTAAGTGAAGACATTCTTAAACACAGTCCTAGTTCAAACCTTTAGAGCAGACTTGAGCCTCTTCAATTTCCACTTAATTCAGACAATAGGGTTCTCATGCATCAGCGACTGAGCACATGAGGACTCCACGACCTAACCTAAAGAAATCATATTGATACCCCATACTGAGAAACAGAAATGGACGACGTACCTGAATCCAATCTGATATGATAGTAAGGAGCAACCTATGATGATTCGACATGAGTCTGAGGAGAGCCATGATCTCCATACCTTCCCATAAATCCAGAAATTCCTAAATAACCAGCACTCTATCCAATCGAACAACCGTGTAACCCCTAGTACCACGACGGGCAACCTATGTGAACTGAGCCCTTATCGTATACAAATCAAGTAAACAAGACTCATCCAGAAATTCCCTGAAATCAACAGATGGTCTAGAAGTAGCAGTTGAGCCCCGACTCCTCTCATGTGTCGCGGTCACCACGTTAAAGTCACCTATAACACATAAACTAATAGCAATAGAGGCCAAGATATCATACCATAGTAAACGACGAGTAATATAAGAATTACTAACATGTGTAAAACCAAAAGACCAAGAATGAGTAGAATCCCTAGTCTCAATCATAATAATCTAGTCTGGAATATAGGAAATCCTAGAACTAGGAACATGCATAGACTTACAAAGAATCCATATATTAGGAACCGATGATGCTATATCACTAACAACAAAGACAACTAAATTCAACTAATGTAAATAACGAGAGGTAAGGCTAGAAATCAAAATCTTAGGCTCGTAGATAGCAACCCAGTCAGGGTCATGTACACGGCAAAGCTGATATATGGCGTTCCTCGTCAACCCATTCCCCACCCCACAAATGTTCCAAGATAACACTATCATCGAACCGTGCATCGTCGGCTGATATTCAGAGTTCTCACCAGACCAATGCCTAGTGTGACGTACAACATTCGTGAGTTCTGTTGAAATTAATCACAAATGGTTCATTGGTTGTATCTCTGAGAGAATTATAGTCGGGAGCACTTCTTCCCCTACCGAGACGTCGAAGCGGGAAAATAGCTCTAGCATATCTGCATGCTATATTACATGGGTATTGCCGTTTGTCTGGTCAGATTTATAGTTCCCCGAAGTCTAGGGTATTCTTTGGGCGGGCTGTCCCCTAGAGGATTCGTCATCGGATGTTCAAGGTTACGGGCATTGCTGAGGGGTCCCTCCCCTTCACATACTTGGGGGTCCCGATTTTCCATGGTAGCCCTAAAAGGGCGCACTTACAGCCAGTGGCAAATGTAGTTATTTCTAATTTTAGTCATTGGAAGGGCAGTACCCTATCCTTAGCAGGGAGACGATGTTTGATTAACTCGGTTATCACGTCATCTCAGGTCCACTCTATAATAGTTTATAAGTGGCCTAATTCGTTACTACGTCGGGTAGAATCGGTTATGCATAACTTTCTTTGGAAGGGAGATGTGAACCGTAAGAGTGGTGCTTATTCAGTTTCATGGCAACTGGTTTGTGCCTCTGTGGGCGAAGGTGGGATGGGGTTTTGCTCCATCAGGTTAGCGAATGCCTATTTTCTTTGCAAGCTGAGTTGGGATATTCTCCATAACAGATCTCCGGATATCTCTCTTTTTCACAAGAGATACTTTGACTCGGAGAACAGGTTGCGCCCTTATGGGAGAGTCTTTTCTATTGTCCCGGGTATTCGTACACATGATTCGAGGCTTATAGAGGGGTCACGATGGTTGATTGATAGGTGATAAACGGTTAGTTTTTGGCATGGTAACTGGCTGTGGTATGTCATTTTAGAGAAAATAGGTTTTTCGGATTGGTTTGCTGCTACCCTGAAATGCACAGTTGGTGACTTCTTTTATGAGGATTCTTCAGATTAAGTTCCTTCGTGGTCCGGAAAAACGTATTTGGGAAGGTACTCTTTCGGGGTAACTCTCCTCTCGAGTGGCTTATGACTTACTCGGATCTCTTTTACCTCAGTTTAGTTGGGCGTCGTAGATTTTGTGTTCTTTCATTTCGATGTGTCTTTCTACGGTAATATGGCGGACGGTTTAGGGTAAGCTCCCAACATCTGAATGGTTTTTGTCATTTGGGATTCAAGGGCCATTGATATGTATTCTTTGTCGTAGACTATATGAGTCTTTTGATAATTTGTTCGCGCATTGCCTATAACTCGGGCAAGCTTTTGAGTTGAGTGGGTGGGGAATGGGTAGAAGGTAAGGTTAATGGGATATCAGCTAATGGGATGTCATTTGATTCAGGTTGATTTTGGGAGATAGGTTTTTAGGAGAAGGTTGGGGTGTTGGGTGTTTTGGGGATGGGGTTTTTTATGAATGTTTAGAAGAGAGGGGTTCTATGGCTAAAGGAATAGTAGAATCAAGAGCAAGTTTTCTACTAACCTTGGATTTAGTTTTGGTAGGCTTGGGTGGGAGAGGAGTTGATGTAGCTTCTGGTGCCTCAGTTGGTGCTGGTCTGATTTGGTCATCTAATGTCGTAGCTTCAGACGATGATGATTTTTCTTGAACAACAGCTGGTGGGGATCGAACCACCTTGGATTTCAGCTTTGGCTTCTTGGCAGCTTTGGCTTTTGCTGTAGGAAGAGCTTCCTCCTTCCTCTTTTAAGCTTGAGCAGTTTTGGCCTACTTCGTCTTTTGAGTAGTAAACATCCACTTAGAGTAGTGTAATGTTTTGCTTCTTCCCCGTGTCTTCTTCTCTAGGAGTAGATGGGAAATGATGATGCTAATCTTGGTACAGAAACCAAGCTTAGCAGATGGGTAGAACTTCCCATTTCCCTTCTTGATTTTGGCCGCTTCTAGAGCATACTTATCCATTCAGTATCTCGACCAATTGATATCAGCTCCATCAACAATTTCCATCATTACCCAGACCTTGGGCAATGAGACAACATCTAGGCTAAAGGCATGTCCCATGATTATTTTGCTCGCAATATCGAACCAATACATATATTTCTCCTTAAGCATTGGTATCTTCAAACTTCCAACATTTAAACCAACGAATTTCTCCTCCAGAAATTCCTTCATGCCATCTTCTTCCTTTCCACTCTTGTACTCCTCTAAATTCGGGTTTCCTTCCGCATTCAGCCCGAACAGAGTATCAAAGATATCTGGATAGAACTTGATACGGTGCCTTCCAATGAAGGAAGTGATTCCTCATCGGATCAATCTGACAGATAGAGATAGAAGTGTGCAACATCTTCGTCTAACAACTGCTTCAAATCAATTTCTAGATACTTCCTCAGTTAACAAGCTTATGAACCGTCCAAATTTGAGAAGCATCTTGGGGATCTTTGAACTGAACACAACCTTCAGCTACGATACTCGTCGATCCATTCCATAGGGTTGAATTCCCTGGTTGAAACAATTACCTTCTCATGCTTGGATGAAGGTCTTGTTGATTTCGACATAGTGAAAATGAAAAGAAGTTCTTCGAAAACAGATGAGGGTTTTGAGTAAATATGAGTTCTAAAAGTAAGGCTGTGTAAAACTAAAAAATGTCTAAGTAAAAGCCTTTTATATGATGAAAAAGTTTAATGAATGGTTAAGATTAAGTCGGAAGAATAGATGAATGAATCTGATTTAATTAGATAAAGTAGATCGAACAGTCCTATAACAAGAGACTGTTCGGCTACTGTGGATTTCAGAATTAAAATAAATTGCACTTTATTTACCCAAAATAATTAATTTTTGGGTCTGCATTAAATGCGATTACACACGTTTGGACGGTTTGAAAAAGTGTTGTCAATTGTGCGCAGGAATTAAGAATATACAATAATTTCCAAAACAAAGAATGTTTTGTGCAAGTTTTATGAAAATAAATTCATGTAAAAGTGATTTAATGCAATGAAATTAATGAAAATGTAATTAGTACGAATGAAATTAATTAAAACAAAAAATAAATGAGTTAGGTAAGTAAAGTCTTATCTGAATTAGCTTTGTAATGTGAACAACTGATGAACATGTCATCTGGTTGATGATTCGATCTGGTCCACTTGTTAGACTTCTACAAGTCTTCTGATATCAGTTGAGTTCCCCCTTTAGCTGCTCTCCACTTGTTATCTATTCATTGAGCACTTGGTGTAAACAGTGACGAAGCCAGGATTTTGAATCCGGGGGGCCCAAATAGTATTAGTAAAAAAATTTAGAAATGAAATTTTAAAATATATAAGGTCATGAACTACTACTTATAATAAAAAGGGTGGCTCACCATCATGTCCTTTGGGGGTGGTACTATAGCAACCCACTCCCACCCAAAAAAACCAAAAAAAAATGTTGCAAGAAGCTCCCAAATAATAGGAAATATGACCATAATACCCCTTAAGTAATTTCCCTTTCTTGAAAAGTAATGTCCCACTTTTTACTTTTGTCTTCCCAATGCCCTACCTCCCATTAACTATTCCAGTAAAGAAAGGGTTGTGAAGAAAGGGAAGTTGAATTTTCTATACATGCCTTGACAAGACATGCCCCTATTTTCTAATTTTGATTCATTTATCTTGACAAACCCATCTCTCTACCATCACCAAAAGGTAATTTTTCTCTCCTTCGCTGAATTGTCACCGGAAAATGCTAGGAGGTGCGCCGCTATTGTATAACTGCGATTTTCGAGAGGTGTTTCGTTCCCATGGTGGAGATGTGCCTTGTTTAAAAAAAATTGAACGGCGCCACACAGAGCCACCGCATCGCCGCCTCGAGCACCACCGTGTGTTGCCTCGCAATCGAGTGAAACCTGTAAAGCTTCAGATGGTTTTAATGGAGCAGTGGACCCAATTGATACTTGAGAGGAAGAAGATGAAGTCAAAACTGAGTTGTGATTTGATGTTTGTTATTTTGCTGGAATATTG
This sequence comes from Galeopsis tetrahit, assembly GCA_963675135.1. Lineage (NCBI taxonomy): Eukaryota > Viridiplantae > Streptophyta > Magnoliopsida > Lamiales > Lamiaceae > Galeopsis > Galeopsis tetrahit. Next base: position 55,005,548 of record OY776125.1, read on the forward strand.
CTCTTAAGGATATTTTTCCTTTTTTTTTTTCTTTTTTTTCAATGTTCTTGCTACTGTAGTGAAAAACTAATTCTCGAATTAATTAATTAACAAACTAATTCTATGGCTTGAGAGTAATATGTAATTAACAAATTAATTAAAAACTATTGTAGTGAAAATTGAGTTTTATGTGCACTGCTTTTATGGCTGAGACTTGAGAGTAATTAATTAACAAATTAATTCTCAATTTTTTTGTTCCTTTTGTTAATAATGGAAAATAAAGTTAAATCTTTTATTATTTTAAAATTAAAAAAATATATACATATGTAATATTCAAATTCAATTTAAGTAAGTTTAATAATTTATGAAATATTTAAATTCAATTTATATATTTAAAATTAATAAATATTTGATTCAATTTTAATTTAAAATTAAGTTTAGTACCTCATGCAATATTCAAAATTTTGATTTAAGAGTTTAGATTTTAGTACTTAAAATGATACCCCTCATTAAAATTTTCTTACACGTTTCTTAGTTAATTCAATTTAGAGTTTACATAAGTTACTAAAGTCTAAGCCCTAAATTGAATTTGAAAAGATGAAGATTAAAACTCAATTTCAATTAATGTTCTAGTAACTTAGGTAATATTCAATTTTAAATTTGTAGTAACTTATGTAATATTCAAACTCAATTTAGTTTTAAGATTTATGTTTAGTACTATATATACCATTTAAGTTTAGTAACTTATGTAATATTCAAATTTAATTTCAATTTATATTTTAGAAACTTATGTAATATTCAAACTCAATTTAGGTTTAAGGTTTATGTTTAGTATTGGCCCTAAATTGAAACCATAAACCTAAATTTAGTTTGAATGTTTCATAAGTTACTAAAATTGAAATTAATTAAAATTGAAATTGAATCATTGCACAATATTCTCAACATGTCACATAAAATCACTATCCATTTTAAATAAGAGAAAATATTTTCCAATCATCTCAACAAGTTTAATTTTCTTGTTAAATCTCTTATTATTCGATAAACATAAGGTACTAAACCCTAAATTGAATCGAAATATTATACGTTGCTAAACTTAATTAAATTGTATATAAGGTACTAAACATAATGTTATAAATATTAAATTGAAATTGATTTTGAATATTATATAAGTTACTAAAAGTTAAATTAAAATTAAATTTGAATAATATTACATAAGTTGCATAGGCTCCATTTAGATAAAGGGATTTTGGTCTATGAATTTTAAATCCACAATCCAAATCCAATTCACTTGTTTGGATTAAGAAGTAAATGAATGGATTTTAAATATTTAGATTTGTACCCATCTTTTTAAAGTTAAAATGAAGAGAATTTTAAATTCTCATCATTCATTCAAACACAACATTAGAGTTTACATAGGTATTTAAACCCTAAATTGAATTTGGATAATAAGAAGGAAGAGGTGTATCAACCAGCTGACATAATTAATTACAAAAGAAACTATCTCTTCCGTCAGAGTACTTGTCTTAGTGTTCAATCTTGCAACGGCTAATGTTCAACTTTGTAACACTTAGTGTTCAATCTTGCAACACTTAATGTTCAAATATTTTAGTTTTAGTAACTTATGTAATATTTAAACTCAATTTCAATTTGGGGTTTATGGGGGGATCTAGAACTTTAGAAAATGTAATATTCAACAATCTATTAATTACAAAATAAACTCTCTCTTCTGTCACAAATAGGGTTGTAAACGAATCGAAGTAAATACCACAGTATTCGATTTGTATTCGGGAAAATATTTGAATATTCGTATTCGTTTAATTATCAAATAATAATTTCGATTCGATATTTAATACTATTCGATTCGAGTATTTGATTATCTTCCATTATCTTATTAATACAAGAGGTGTTAGTAAAGGATGGAATATGAAACTTATAGTGGAACATGAGAAAACAGGAAAACTTATAGCGGTACGGAAGGAGTACATCTTCTTAGAAGCTCTTAAACAATTTACAAAATGATATAGCTTACACGATGTTTAAATTAAGGTTTATGTTTAGCAGTATATATACCATTTAAATTTAGTAACTTATGTAATATTTAAATTTAATTTAAATTTATGTTTTAGTAACTTATGTTTAGTACAATATATACCATTTAAGTTTATTAACTTATGTAAATTCAATTTCAATTTCAAACTCAATTTCAATTTAAGTTTTAGAAATTTACGTAATTTTCAAACTCGATTTAGGTTTAAGGTTGAGTACCTTATATTTAAATTTAATTAATGATTCAATTTCAATTCAAGTTTAGTATCTTTTGTAATATTCAGATTTTCTATATAGGATTTAGGATTTAGTATCATATGATTAGGATTTAGGGTCTTATGTGATATTTAATTTATATATTTAAAAATTACAATTTAAATTTAAATTAACTAACTTAGGTAATATTCAAATTTAATATAGGATTTATATTGTTTTGTACTTTAGAAAATGTAATATTCAAACTCAATTCAATTTAGGCTCCATTTAGATGAAGGGATTTTAGTCTATGAATTTTAATTTAAAATTCACGATTTAAATCCACCTCCAACTTGTTTGGATGAAAAAGGAAACAAATTGATTTTAAATATTTAGATTTATGCCCATCTTTTTTCTAGTTAAAATGAAGAGAATTTTAAATTTTAACTAAAATCATGTAATTTGAAAATCATGTATTTTTAAATTTGTTCGTTTGAAATGTCTTCTTAAATCAAATTCATTCAATCCTAAATTGAATTTGAATAGTGTTCAATCTTACAACGCTTTGTGTTCAGTCTTGCAACGCTTAGTGTTCAACTTTGCAACACTTAGTGTTCAAATATTTTAATTTTAGTGACTTATGTAATATTCAAGCTCACTTTCAATTTAAGTTTTAGTAATATAGGATTTAGGGTTTAGGGGGGTGTGTGTTAGTACTTTAGAAAATATAATGTTCAACAATCTATTAATTACAAAAGAAATTATCTCTTGTGTCACTAATATAAAGATTTATGTGGTTAAGTACTTTAGAAAATGTAATTGTGAGCAATTAAGCCCATATCTGAAAACCATGAACAATTAAGCCCATATCTGGAAACAAAAAAAATCACGATATCCCTAAAACAAACACAATTGCTACCTGGTGATAGAACAATCAATTGTATAAAAAACATTCAGATCAGATGCAGAAACCATCCAAATCACGAAGCTAAAATGGTGTCGGATTCAACTCAACGAATCTAAAATTAAACTTGAACACCCACTGAGAATCTGCTCACCACCATGTGTACCACATTCTTCCTCTCCTTTCATTATAGCACCATCCACTGAGACAGGTTGAAAATCACCACCATCCACTGAGACAGGTTGAAAATCACCACCATCCACTGAGATAGGTTGAAAATCACAAGAACGTGATCAAAACTAAGTACTAGCAGACAAACTCGTGATATTTCGAAAAAAGAAGCTGATAAACAACACACAATTTATGAGTTTTTTCAAACTCTAAACCCAACATTTGGATTTGCAAGTGAAGAATGTTTACAGCAGATAATCTGGAAAACATGATCATTTTCTTCAGCTAAGTAAAGTGGTTAGAAAATTCCAAGCACTCATGAAGGTATATTTCACAATAATACGAGTAATCACAGTTAAATAGCTACTAAATCACAGCATAAACAGGTCAAGAATTTGATGTAGCACCATTGAGTAGTAATTGAGGCCCATATATACCAATATCCACTTTCAAAATCCATATGATACACAAATGTAGCATCACAAAGTAACATATGAACGTATGCCCCCAAATCCTCCGAATTTTTCTACCAACAGTCAAATAATTTCAATTGTCAGATCCATTACCAAATCCACAGTTTCCTTCAACACAGCATCAAGAACTACATGTTTATCCCCATCTTTAAAGTAGCCAAGTTTTAACTCATTTTTTATCAAAGCTTATTCAAGAACTTATATGACACAATTGCATATAAGATGATAAACAAGATAAATCACCCCTTAATACTGAAATCTTCAATTAATTTAACAAAGTAAGGAAGATTACTAAAAAAAAAATTAAATTGCAGGTTAATTAAAAATTTAAAACCAAACTACGGTAGAAACCAAACTAAATTAATTTCAACAAATCAGTTAAATTGCAGCAGCAAAAAACTATTAACTCAATTAATTTCAACCTAATTAACAAAAAAAGAAATAATACTTACCTTTTCTTACCAGCGACGGGCGGCGGCACTGAACCGTAGGCAGACGGCTCTATAGCAGGGGTCGGCGACGCAGAGACCGTACATAGAACTCACGGCGGCGTACGACGACCTTAGACGAGCGCGAACAGGGGCCGCGCACGGAGCTCTTCGACGGCGGCTAAGCACAAAGCAAACAGGGGCGGCGGGACGCGGCTAGGGTTCAGCCACAAGGTTTTGGGCGGCAGATATTGAGTAATGGAGTAATATTTTCCCGTGGAGAATGAACGCTGTAGAGGGGATCTTTTGAAGTGGTCCTAATTCGAGGAATCCGAGGTCAATATTTCTTCCATGTCGTCGTCTTCTTGTTCATCATCGCCGAATTTCTTTTTCCAGTGGAAGTATCTTCTGGAGAATGAGAAAGAATCGTCTGGGTTTATGCCCTCATGTCTGTGAATGAATTTGTGATGGAAATTGAGTGTTGTAAAAATAAACAGAGGATGGAAGTTGTTAGGAGAAGAAGGTAAACAGTACTACAGTCTGCAGAATATAAAGTGGACACGATGAGTGGGTAAGATGAGGGGTAAAAGGGACAATTGATATAAGAATTGGGGATGGGTTACAAGCAGAAAAGTCAATGGGAGTGGGTTGCAACAAATCTAAATAACTAGGAGCCAGTAGTAAATAATCTCTAATAAAAAAGATAAACGTAGTTACATCAACTTCTAAAAAACATTTAATACAACTAAATTATAGCATTCCTCTTCGGTTCTTCATGTTTTGGAAGCGTTGCATGATAGCTTCGTTACTGACTTTTTTAAAGACATTTTTTTCAATGTATGCAACCAAACAATCATTCAATAATTGATCTCCCATTCGATTACGGAGTGAACTTTTGAAGAGTTTCATAGCTGAAAATGCTCTTTCGACGGTAGCTGTGGAAACAGGTAAGATCAATGATAACTTAACAAGCAAATACACTAATAGAAAAACAATATGCTTTCTTGTAGAAACCATCTTCTGAGCAATACCTTCTATTCCAACAATTGTTGAGAAGTTTTCATCCAAACGCATGTCAACAATAAAATTCTCTAGTTGACTGTCAAGTTCAATTAGAGAACTTGGAGAAAAATCAGAAGGATAAAATTCTGCAAGACGGAGTAGCTTATTCTTATCAAATGCTGAAAATGAATCTCTTGGATCAAAACAAGCCATACACATGCAATAGCAACTCTGTGTTCACTTCGTCAAAACGATGATCTAACTCTTGAGCTTGCAAGTCAATCACGGAATAAAATAGCTCAACTCGGTAATGATGAAGGTTGGTGATTTTTTCAACTTTATGCCTTGATCTTCCACGAGCTACATGTACATGTTCCATGTTTATCACATCTATCTCATGTTTGCTAGAAAAATTAGAAGTTTTAATTAACAAAGTATCCCAACCTTCTTCTCTCATTAATTGCAAACGATTTTTTGATCCTTTCACCAACCTCACTGCATTAACAACATCTTGATCCTTTCTTTGAAGAGCTTGTGAAAATTTGTGAGTGATTCCCAAAATTTTCGTCATAAGATGTAACAAAAACATAAACTCAAACTGATTAATAATATCTAGCAATCTAAGTGCTTCACCCGTCTGTGTATTTTCAACACCATTCTCCCCAACATACTCAAGAACATCAACAACAGAAGAATACAAATGCATCAGGTTAACGAGGGTACCGTAATGAGAACTCCAACGAGTATCTCCAAGCCACTTCAATGTCACTTCCTGATTTTTTCCTTTTCGAGTCTTGATTTCATTATTTTCAATCCCTTCAATAATCTTCTATATTTGCTTTTGTCGAAACATATCTCGATGCTTGCAAGAACCTCCAACAACATTACATAACCGTGTAACTGTACTAAAAAAAGAAGCAATGGTTGCATTATCTTTAGAAACAACAACAGGTGCGGGTTGTAATTGATGAGCAAAACAATGGATGTGATAAGCACTAGAATTCTTCCTCAATATCAAACTTTTTAGTTCATTGAATTCACCCCTCATATTACTTGCTCCATCATAACCTTGACCTCTCAAACTAGATATACTCAAGCCATGAGTGGAGAACAAAGAATCAATGTCATTCACAGGTGATGTTGCCGATGTATCACCAACATGCACAAGACCAAGAAAGCATTCAATAACACAACCACTCTTATTCACATAGCGTATAACAACCCCCATCTGCTCTTTGACTGAAACATCTCGACACTCATTGATAGCATTGGTTGTCTCAACCGCAGCTGCTTGAATCTCAGGTGAAATAAGCTTGAGATTTTCAGGAGCATTTTTCAAAACAACATTATGGATTTTTTCGTTGCAAGAAGCAATAACTTTGGGAAGTTCAATGAAATTTCCTTGATTTAATGATTCTTCCGACTCATCATTACCTCGGAAAGGTAATCCTTGCATAATGAGATAACGAAGACAAGTAACAGTTGCATTTAATCTACAACGATAATCAACCTTTGATTGCTCCAAGACTTTAGAAAATGACACCTCAATATGTTGAGCTCGATGCATCAAATATTGATAAGCCAATCTGCACTTGTTATGATCACTATTATGATCTCCAACATGATCTCTCAATCATTCTTTCTTTCGCCAACCGTTAAACCCCCCATGTTATAAATGCATCATGCTCGCTTTCACTATTCCCCGTGGAAAAAAGATAACAATATAAATAAAACACGACATCTTTTTTAATGCTATATTCCAACCAATCCTTAAATTCATCAAACCAAGATGCTACAAATTTACATTTTCGATTCCCTTCTACCGCCTTTTGAGGAAAATCATGATTGTGTGGTTGACATGGACCTTTCAATAAATAAGCTCTACGAACCTGTTCAATCAAGTTTGGTGGATAGCTCATTATCTTAGGCCGAAGTCCCGGATCACTAGGAAGATTTTCTAAATCAATGTCAATAGCACTTTGACTTGATGATTCTTGAAGTTGAACATTAGGAGTAGACGCATTAAGTGGTGAAGACAATATTCCCTCACTAATATTCTGAGTTTTCTTGTAATATGGCTCCATTGTCTATTTTTTTTAAATAATTATTAAATTAGAATTAACATTCATTATATATATACATAATATTAAATATTAAATATCAATTATTTATAATAAATTAACAAATAAAACAACTGGCAGTAAGTTTACTCCCCCTCTACTGTTCCCAAATTCCAATAGGTCAATACTCTTTAAACTCATACAATATGAATCATATGATATATCATATACATTAATTAATAATACAATAAATTATTTAATATCAATAATATTAGTTACACATATAATAATTATTTTTCCTATTACATAATCCCATAAATCTTTACCCTATAATTTATATAGTAAGAATCAATACATTAAAGTGATATGTATTATTGAGTTTTAAATATAAAGAATTTATGTCAAAACTCTTAAATGAAGTATTAAATTTTTTAGGAACCCTAAAATTTGAAAAAAGCCCTAAATTCAACAAGAAGATAAAAGAATAAATATAAAATTAATTGCGGTGGACCAACTAAAATAATAAAGAACACAGAAAATTACAATAATAAAGGAAATATTTTTACCTTTATAAAATTAATGGGCCATGGATGAATCTTGAAAGCTCTGTTGTGTGTCGATCGTCGGATGCGCTGGAATTGGAAAAAAAGTGGAAAATGGTATTCATATGTTGTATGCGTTTTGAGCCTATATATATATATATATATATATATATATATATATATTAAGTAATTTTACATATATATATATATGTAAAATTATTAAAATACCCTCAAAAATTTACAAAATTATTGGGGGCCTGGCCCCTGAGTGTGTCCGTCTCTTGGTGTAGATATCAACTGAGTTCCCCCTTCAGCTGATAACCACTTATTTGAAAACATCTTTTCTCATCATCTGACAAGATATCAGTTGATTTACTCCTGAAATTACTTAACAAAATCATTAGTAGATTCATGGGGGTGAATCATTTAAACATAAAATAAATGAATAGAAATAGGGGGAGGGGTTGAATATATATATATATATATATATATTGATAAAATAAAATAAAATAATATAAATAGTATATACATATTCACAAAAGCAGTCAAATTATTTATGAAGGATCTTTAAGGAATTTATACAAATTCCCCTAGAATAATAATTCTATAAAGTTTCCCTCAGCTTTAACCAGCTTCTTCATCGGAAAACAATGCGAACCTTAAGATGAGTGCGTCAATTCAACTCATCAGAACATACGGATTCTTCTGGTTCTAAGCTAATTCTAAACTGATCTGATTATCAGCTGATGTCTTCTCAACTGATTTCTTCAATATATCCATTTCTAATAAACCTAAAGAATAACACAACTCTCTAAACCTTATCTCAACTAAAGGCTTAATGAGCATATCCGCCCTTTGGATATCAGTGTGTATCTTTTCCATCATAATGTTCTTCTCCACATGATCTCTAATGAAATGATGCTTAATATCAACATGCTTATATCTAATGTGGAGAACTGATTCTGAGTGATTGCTATTGCATTGTTGCTATTAAAATATATGGGAACTTCTTTAGCAACAATGTTATAATCCAATAACTGTTGACTTAACCATAACAACTGACTACAACAACTACCAGCTGCCATATACTCGGCTTCAGTAGTGGAGGTAGCAACTGAGGTTTGCTTCTTGGAAAACCAAGAAATCAGCTTACTTCCTAGAAACTGATAAGTGCTAGAAGTAGATTTCCTATCTATTTTGCACCCTCCAAAGTCAGAATCTGAATAACCACTCAAATCCATATAACAATCAGACGGATACCATAAACTAAGATTGATTGTACCTTTCAAATACTTCGAATCTTCTTAGTTGCATTTAAGTGACTTTGCTTGGGATTTACTTGAAATCTTGCACAAACTCCAACAACGAAGGTGATATCTGGTCTTCTAGCAGTTAGGTACAACAATGATCCTATTAAGGCTTTATATTCCGATTGACTAACCGATTTGCTTTCCTCGTCTGGTTCCATCTTAAATGAAGTCATCATGGGCACCCTACATGTCTTACTCGTCTATACACCAAACTTTGCAATTAGATTCCTTGTGTACTTAGACTAACAGATGAATATCCCATTTTCACTTTGCTTCACTTGTAGACCTAAGAAGTAGTTCATCTCACCCATCATGGACATCTCAAATTTACCTTGCATCAACTTTGAGACATTTTTACACATCTGGTGATTGGGCGAACCAAAAATGATAATGTCGACATAGATCTGAACCAATATGATATCATTACCTTCTTGAATCCTAAACAACGTCCTGTCAATGATTCTTTGTGTGAATCCATTATCAATCAGGAACTGGGATAGTGTGTCATACCAAGCTCTAGGAGCCTGTTTCAGTCCGTAAAGAGCCTTCTTTAAACGATATACTTGATCGTTTCTTTCGAAACTGGGAGGTTTTTCAACATAAACTTTCTCCACAAGTACTAAGTTTAAAAAGGCACTCTTAATATTCATCTGGTACACCTTAAATCCCATATCCGATGCATAAGCTAGGAAGTGTCGAATAGACTCTAGACGTGCGACAGGTGTGAAGGTTTCATTGTAATCAATCCCTTCTGATTACGAGTATCCATTTGAAAAAAGTCTAGCCTTGTTCCTTACTATGACATCATTTTCATCCTTCTTGTTTTGAAAACCCATTTGGTTCTAATGACATTCTAATGTAAAGGATGGTCTACGAGCTCCCATACTTCGTTCCTTGTGAACTGATTGAGCTCTTCTTGCATAACAACTATCCAATTGCTGTTTTGAAGTGCTTCTTCAATGGTTGCTGGTTCCTTCAATGAAAGAAAACAACAATAATAGAAGAGAGCTTATGTGCTATGAACAACTTGGTTAACATTGGCCTTTTGCCTTCTAGTTGTTACACCGCAGCTTGAATCTCCTATAACTTGATCATGTGAATGATCTCTCATCCAAACATGTTTTAGATAAGTACCACCAGATGGGTTCGCAGCCACATCTGATGTTGTGTCACTAGGTTCTTGACATTGATGTGCCTTAGCTAGTTCATCAGCTTGAGTATCATCTGTCGGAGCAGCATCAGTTGTTCCCCCTACTTGAGTAGGTTTTGTATCAGCTCTTGGAGCATCATTTATAGCGTTTGTATGGGATCTTGTAGTAGGTCTCCTCGGTTAAAATCTTTATCATTATCATAAAGATTAGGAACATAAACTTTAACATAATCATCGTCATCTGATCCTTTCTTTTTGAGCTTCAATTCTTTGAGATTTTCAGTCAAGGTCTCTACTGTATCAACTGTCTTCTCAACAGTAGACTCATCAAATACAACATGAGGTGTTTCTTCCACTACAAGGTTTCGTTTGTTAAACACTCTGAAAGCCTTGCTGACTTGGGAGTATCCAAGAAAGAATCCTTTATCAGCTTTGGCATCAAGGGCATTTAACTTACTCTTACCCTTGTTGTGAATGAAACACTTACAACAAAAAATATAAAAGTAAGAAACACGAGGTTTTCTACCTTTATAAATCTCATAAGGGGTCTTACCATGTCTCTTGTAGATCATGCTTCTGTTTTGAGTATGACAAGTTGTATTGATAGCTTCAGCCCAGAACTTCTTTGGTGTATTAAATTCAACTACCATGGTTTGAGCAACTTCTTTGAGGGTGCGATTCCTCCTTTCAGCTACACTATTTTATTGTGGCGTTCTAGCTGAACTTGTCTCATGCTGAATACCATTTTTAGCACAAAAAGAAATAATAGATGCGTTAGAAATTCACCACCTTTATCATTTCTGATCTTCACAATCAAAGTTCCTTCTCATTCTGAATTTTCTTTAACAGCTCGGGTAACTTCTTCTGGGTCTCACTCTTCTTGATAAAAAAGGTAATCCAAGTGTATTTGGAATAATCATCCACTACAACAAGAGTATACCTTTTGCCATTTAAGGTAGCAGAAGTGATCGGGCCAAACAGGTCCATATGAAGAAGTTCAAGAACTCGGCTGGTGGATGCTACTGATTTGCTCTTATGAGGGACTTTGGTTTACTTACCCTTATAACATGCATCACACACCTGTTCTTTACTATAAAATTCATTAGGTAGTTCATCAACTAATGAGTTCCTTGCGATAGTATTTAGAGTTTTAAAGTTCAGATGACTAAGCCTCTTGTGCCATAGCCAGCTGACTTCTTTAGAGCTCTTAGCCACTAAGCAAGTTTCACTAGGACATATATTCTAGTTAGCAAGATAAACAATTCCTCTTCTGTTTCTAGTGAGTAGTACGCGTTTACTAACTTTATCCATGATTTTGCAACCATTAAATAAGAATTCAACACTATACCCTCTATCACAGAATTGAGAAACAGATAAAAGATTATGCTTTAAATCATCAACATAAGATACATTAATTACCGATACATCGCCGTTGATTAAGGTTCCAACTCCTCTTGTTTTACCAATAGAGTTGTCACCAAAAACAACACGTGGACCCCTTTGTTCTTTGAAGTTCGTGAGGAGGCGCTTCGTTCTGGTCATGTGTCGTGAACATCTTGAATCGGTGTACCACAATCTGCTTGTCAAGAATATTATAAGGCATTGGAGGTGCAAACTTGACAGGTCTTTTGTCAACTTCTTTCATCAGCTTAGCCCGAGTTGTCTTCGGCTTGGACTTCTTCTTAAAAGATGGTCCAGACTGACTACTACCCCGTTGTTGTTGTTCCACAATCTTCTTCAGATGACCATAGGTCCTCTGACTTAGATAATGAAGCTTCTCCTTAGAATCCTTCGGCCTACCACCATTTATGGTGACAAGGAAATTCATCTTAGGACCAGCTTTAACAACAGTTGACTTGTGATTTACAATTGGATTAGGCTTTGAATGGCCTTCTCATTAATCAATCACAAGTGTACCTGAGCTAACACACTCAGTACTATCAGCTGAAGAAGAATTGGTCGGGGAGTAGCAAATAGGTTCAGTATCTTGCCTATCAGCTCGTCTTGCAGCTTGTCGATCAGCAGGTACAGTACCTTGCCTACCATACCTAGCCCCGGTTTTACTTTCGAAGCTCTATGATAGCTAGTGAAATGTTCTTCTCTTTTATTAGCTCATTATGTTTTCCAAGGAGTTCATCATACGTTCTTCGGAAAAGCATTCATTCAAGTTTATGAGCTTAAGGCCAGCTTTAGACTTGTTCTCTTTCAGCTGGATTATCTCATTCCTTAAGCGCATCGTTTCATCCTCAGATTCCATGAAAGCTTATATAGCTAGTCTAAGATCAATCTTCAATTGTTCACAAGTGAACTGAAGGTGATTCTTAGAATCAACATCAGATGAGTTACACTCATCCGTGTGTGAACTAGAAGAACATATTGAAGAGGGTTTAAAAGTTACCTCTTCTTCTCTTGCCATGAATGCTTCTTCATCAGACTGGTGGCCATCAAATAAGAAGCCAGTTTCGTAGGATGAGAGTAGATCATCATCAGAATCACTATCCTCACCTACTAGCATAACTCTTCTCTAAGACATTCTTCCGTCTCTTCGAGTTTTCTTCTCTTCCCGCTCCTTAGGGGTTAGTTCTGGACATTCAATACTAAAATGGCCAGGTTTATTGCAAGTATAACAGAGATCTTTACCTTCCTTGGAGCTTCTACCAGGTGTAGCATCTCTTCTGCTACTACCTCTTCGATCAGAAGACTCTTCTCTTCTAGATGAGTGGTTAGACTCACTCTTTTTACGCTCTAGAGTGCGTTCTGATCGGTCCTTGAACTTATATGAAGATGTCTCTCCTGCATGGTTAGTCTTCTAGTTCTTATAATCATTATAAAAACGCTTATACTTACCATGCTTAGAATTAAGCTTGTCGAAGCTTTTGATCATCAATACCATCTGTTCTTTCAAGCTGATGTCAGACGACTCTTTCTCTTCTCTCACCTTAAGAGTCTTGCCTGAATGACTAGACCCTTTAGCGGCAACTGATGCTTTAAAAGCAACAACTTTAGAAGAAGAGGGAATAAGCGTCTTCTTGGTTGTGCAACTTCGTACGTGTTCGGCCATTGTGGACTTACTCTTTCTTGGTTGTGCGACCGTTTTGACCGTGCACAACAAGGAGTGTGCGGCCACGGGCCGAACACCTTCAACTCAACAACAAATTTGATATTAAAATGCGCAAAAACGAGAGTAAAAACAACATCTTAGCATATCGAACTCAATTTTTATGCAATCATTACACAATGTATTCAATAACTAGGTGTTTACAATATTATCACTCAAAATCATCTAAACAAATTAAAATTGAAATATATATAAACCCTAAATGTTAATGGGTGTGTTGATAAATGAGAGAGTATGAGGAGAAAAGGTTAAATGGGGTGTGTTTAGTAAAGAGGATTTTGAATGGGGAATGAGATTTTGAATGAAAAAGGGTATGATAGGTGTAGACACTGAAATTTTATTAAATTTTGAACGTGTCTAATATTGTAAATTCTAGTTTTGGAGATAAAAATATAAAATAATATCTCCAAAATTGAGAAATTATTTATTTCCTTATTTTTAGGAGTTTTTTAATATCTTTCTTGCTCTCTAAGTCGTTAGTCTCTTATAAATAGGAGAGTGAAAATAGAATTGCAGAATTAAAGATGGAATAAGTCAGTCACGACTCCATCAACTCCCTACAACTAAATTGTAGGTCAAATCGAGTCTGATGGAATAAGTCACAAACGACTCCATCAACTCCCTACTACCAAATTGTAGGTCAAATTCAAAATTCGGAACACGTCGCTGAGACCCCGGTATCACATACGTTTAGAGAGTGGAATCAAGAGATCAACGAGAGTTGTAACCCACATTCTTAATAAAAATGTTTACCTTATTTTTATCACCATTCTTTTATGCATATTTGCAGGTGTTTAAATTTATTGGTTAACAAATTGGCACGCCCAGTGGGACTCGAACCCACAATCGCCTGATTAGAAGTCACAAATGACTCCATCAACTCCCTACTACCAAATTGTAGGTTAAATTCAAAATCCGGAACAAGTCGCTGAGACCCCGGTCAAATTATGTTTTGAGAGTGGAATCAAGAGATCAACGAGAGTTGTAACCCAAATTCCAAATAAAAACATGTTATCCTATTTTTTTATCACATTCTTTTATGTGCATATTTGCATTGTGTTTAAATTTATTGGTTAACAAATTGGCACGCCCGGTGGGACAATTTTCGCTCTTCATCTCCACTCTCTAAGGATCTAAGAATTTCATGGGGGCATGCTAAATCACCGTTGGGGGCATGCTAAATCACCTTTTAAGTTCTACATCAAGATTTCGAGATCAAGTTGCATTCGAAATACATCTCTACAACAGACCTCGAGGGGGCATTTGTAGACACTGAAATTTTATTAAATTTTGAACGTGTCTAATATTGTAAATTCTAGTTTTGGAGACAAAAATATAAAATAATATCTCCAAAATTGAGAAATTATTTATTTCCTTATTTTTAGAATTTTTGAATATCTTTCTTGCTCTCTAAGTCGTTAGTCTCTTATAAATAGGAGAGTGAAAATAGAATTGCAGAATTAAAGATGGAATAAGTCAGTCATGACTCCATCAACTCTCTACAACTAAATTGTAGGTCAAATCGAGTCTGATGGAATAAGTCACAAACGACTCCATCAACTCCCTACTACCAAATTGTAGGTCAAATTCAAAATTCGGAACACGTCGCTGAGACCCCGGTATCACATACGTTTAGAGAGTGGAATCAAGAGATCAACGAGAGTTGTAACCCACATTTTTAATAAAAATGTTTACCTTATTTTTATCACCATTCTTTTATGCATATTTGCAGGTGTTTAAATTTATTGGTTAACAATAGGAAAAATGGAGTATGTTTAGTATTTTAAATTGATTTTCAAATTTTAGTGGGATGTGTATATCTAATGGGGTGTGTATAACACGACTTGGGGTGTTTACCCAAAAAATAAATACTTATATTGATGGGTTAATTGCAAAAAAAAATATATATATATATATATATCACCTTTGATTCAATTGCATTTTAATCTAAACCTTTGAAATATTGCAATTAAATCATCACCTTTAGAATTTTTGGCAAATTAGAGATTTAATCGGCATACTCATTCTTCCACTTTATTCCATCTTCACACGATTTCTTCTCATTCTTCCAGTACTCTTTACCGATTTTTGCTTCAATACTCAGAAGGTTTTCAAAATCGTGATCTTCATCATCGATACTTTATATTATGGCCTCAATTTCACACTTTTTCCCATTAAAAAATGACCCTAATTTTATTTTCCCCAAATCGAACCCTAGGGAGGAACACTACTGTAAATTAACTCTCAATAATCAAAAGAACCCATCTATTTGATTAGAAAGGTTCTGGAGGTGTGGCTTTAGTTAGGTGAGAGGTGTTCAATTTCTTTTTGAACTTCAAGTCTCTGTAATTCTAAAGGTGCTGCCCGAAAGTTTAATTTGCCAAAAATTCTAAAGGTGGTGATTTAATTGTAATATTTCAAAAGTTTAGATTAAATTGTAACAAAATGAAAGGTGATGATTTTTTTTGCAATTAACCCTATATTGATTCAACCTAATTGAGCATTACACAAAATTCTTCCCACCTTAATTTATGAAAGGCCACGGATAAATAGCCCCCCATTTATTATGTCTTCACCCCCAATTTATATTTTGAACTCATAGGCAAAAAGACTAAACTACCCTGGTGTGCTGAGTTCACCCTCACTCCTAAACAAAAAAATAAACAAACTTTTTGTATCCCTCTCCCACTCAAAACATAGTATTTATTTGTAATTGATTATTATTCATATTATTATTATTTCTATTTGACCATATTGTTGCATGATTGTGTAGTTGTAATGAATATATGTGTAGTGTATTTCGTTTTCAAGTTTTTTTAAAAAATAATCGCATTTTGCAAAAACTCAACACTGGTTCGCCGAGTTTTGTGAGATTTTTCGGAAAAAAGTTCCACAATTTGAATCAAAACTCGGCCAACTTTTCCATGTTTTGAACCAAAACTCGGCCAACTTTTGCACGTTTTGATTCAAGGCCAACTATTCCACGTTTTGATACAAAACTCGACCAACTTTTCCGCGTTTTGATACAAAACTCGGCCAACTTTTCCACGTTTTGATACAAAACTCGGCCAACTTTTTCACGTTTTGATTCAAAACTCGGCCAACCAGTGTCAAATCGGTACAAAAGTCAGTTTTTTACTCTTCGTCTCCCTCATGTCCTTGTTTTGTGCAAAACCCAAGTTTATTCAACGATTGAAAGCCAAAATCATTCTCAATAACATTGAAGTTTTAACATTTAAATAAAAAATCAACATTAAAGTTTTAAAATACAATTTTAAAATCTAAACTACACTTACCTTTATCCATGGTAGAGCACACCGGCGACACGTCAACGGAGCTTCAGGCGGCGACGGTCGATGACAGACGACACGTCAAATGGGTTTTTTGAAAAATGTGTATTTTAATATTGGTAGGGAAGAAAGTTATTTATGGTATTTTATGGAGGGGTGAACTCATATTTGAGAGTTCTTCTAAAAAAAAACTCATATTTGAGGGGTGAAGATATCCATTGGGCGAAATCTTTACAATGTATATTTCACAGTTTTTTTGTATCCTACGTGGCTTTCTCTCCTCTTTTATTTTGAAATTCTGCATTCCTGTGAGTCGGTTTTTTTTATAATTTTTTTTTCTTTTGCAGATTTTTATTTAAATGCTTTTGACAGTTTTTTTTTTTTAATTCTGCATTCCTATTATTTTGTATTTTTATATTTATTTTTTGTAACTGTTTTAATTTTAGATAAGAATCCGTTCATTCCTAATATTCCTCACTTTTATTTTATTCTGTCTCTTCTTCCTCCCTACATTCTCTTTCAGTTTCTCTTTCTCTTCTCTCTCAGTTCTTCGATATAAATGGTGTTTTTGCTCATCTCTATTTTCTCCGTTGTCGACTTTCTGTTGTTTTATGATCCGCCCTCTTTCTTATGTGCCTTTTCTTCTATATATTCTCTCCCAGTTTCTCTCTACATTCAACCTCTTCTTCGTATATTCTCTCTCAGTTCTTACTAGATATAATACTAGATATAATACTAGATATAATACTAGATTTTCTCTCTACATTCAACCTCTTCTTCGTATATTCTCTCTCAGTTCTTACTAGATATAATACTAGATATAAATTGGTGCCTATTATTTTGTATTTTTATTTTATATTTAATTTTTTTTGTAACTGCTTTAATTTTGGATAAGAATGCGTCATTCTTAATATTCATATTTTCTTTGTTGCCAGAACTTCCTGTTTTATGATTTTCGGTTGGGAAAATATCACTTTTGATCACTGAACTTTACCACTTTTCACATTTGGTCACCCACATTTAATCACTATCCACTTATTCTTTTTTTATCAATTTTTTGATGTTGCTTTAGTGAATCGTCATTTACTAAAGGAGAAGAGGTTTTGAGCATGAACTTTTAATTTTCCCCTTTTAATTCCTTAACCCTAAACCCCAAACCCATTTTTTTAAATTTTTTTTACTGAATTTATCTCCAATTAATATTACTGGTGTGTGGTTAAGAATAGATTATCAAGCCCAAATAATTATAAATGGAGAAATGAATTATAATAATTAACTATTTTGAAATAAGTTTATATTTCCCATCATTATACAAATTCAATATGAAAACTAATAATTCAATATTAACTGTTTTTTCAGACTTTTTTTAATAATATTTCAATTACTGATTTTCATATTGAATTTGTATAATGGTGGGGAATATAAACTTATTTCAAAATAGTTAATTATTAGAATTCATTTCTCTATTTATAATTATTCGAACTTGATAATCTATTCTTAACCACACACCATTAATATTAATTGGAGATAAATTCAGTAAAATAAAAAAAATAAAAAAAGGTTTAGAGTTTAGGGTTAAGGAATTAAAAGGGGGAAAATAAAAGTTCGTGCTCAAAACATCTTTTCCGTTAGTAAATGACGGATTCACAATGTGGGTGACCAAATGTGAAAAGTGGTAAAGTTCAGTGACTTTTCCGTTAGTAAATGACGGATTCACAATGTGGGTGACCAAATGTGAAAAGTGGTAAAGTTCAGTGACAAAAAATGATATTTTCCCTTTCCTGTTTTATGATGTTTAATCACCTTTTCTTCTTATGTGTATTCAGTTCCTCCCTACCACATCTTCGGTATATTCTCTATTCTCTCAGTTTCTCTATACATTCTCTCTATCAGTTCTTAGCTTTTTTTTTTTTTTTTCATTATAAGCAAGTGATGCTAAGGGGTGAATTTTTGGATGATGAGTTTTAGAAATCGTTAATGTTTTACTTTTTTTATAGAGTTTCTGTTTTATAATGTTGGTATGTGACAATTTTTTTTAGTAATCCAATATATGATTTTTTATAAGTACATAAATTCTAAAATCTTATTTTTCTTTTCCGTTTCAATTTTTTTTATTGTGCATAATTTTTGCTGTTTTTTTTTATTGGTTTAAAATTGTTATTATTTGTAGCTTTACATTTCTTTACTAACAATAACTTTTTTTTTCTGGGTTTAATTGTTATTATTAGTAGCCTTCCACATTTTTTTTACAACTCACATGTGAAAAGTTTTACTACTAATGAAATCAAGGGAATCAAATTATCAATAGGGAGAAGAAAAGACATTAGTTGTCCTATTGAATTTTTATGATTGTTGAGATTTACAATTCCTATGACCCTAAATTTATTATGAAAATTTTCTAAAGTCCAATTTGTCAAACGTATGATAACGGATGAGAAAACTAAAATATGTGCATGTAAATAAGTTCATAAAAAATTAAAGAAAGTTGAAGAATATTTTAATAAAAGATTATTTAAAAGTACATTGCTCAAATTAATTTAATTAATCTAAATATTACAAATTACTCCGAATGTTAATTTTTTATTAATTATCTTCTTAATTTTTCTTTTGAATTATTATTTTAAATAAATTATAATTAATGTTGATAATAAGTTATTATAAATCATAAAATTAATTAAAAAAATTACTATAATTAATTTGAATTAATATTTTAAATAAAGTGTTTTTTTTTTTTTAAATGGGGGCCATTTATGATTTATCCGTGGCCTTTATGAAAAGGAAAAAAGTAACCCCACCGGCCCACCCCGCACATATTTTTAAGATATGGACCTTTGGTGAGAAATACATGTCTGATTTACACGTGTAGAATGTTTTGTGTAGTGGGGGCAAAAATGAAACAAGAAAGGGATTGAGGTGAATTGTGAAGTCGATTCGTCCCTCTAATTCATTCAAAATGGACTATTCTTCTTCTTCTTCATCCGTCTGCTTTCACGATGGCAACATCACCAACTTGATCAACACTCGCACCCTCCTCCGCACTCATCATCATCATGTTTCACTCTCTCTCTCTCTCTCTCTCTCTCTCTGTATATACTTCAATTGTAATTGGAATCTTGTGATTTTGCATTTTTGTACCTACTGTCTTGATTTCCTTATACTAGAATTTTAGAAATCTTGATTTATTCCCCTGTGTGTGTTGGAGTGCATTTGCCTTTCTTTGATAATGTTGGTCGGGCATTAGTAATTAAGGTAGGGAGTGCCGGAACACTGATATTGTTGATTGAATAATTCAGCATTTTAGGAAACTGGACTTAGAGTGTTTTCAAAATTTGTTTCCAATTTCTGAAAACTGACAGTGTATGGCTCTTGCACATTATTAAGCTTTTTGAATATTCCAAGTTTTCACTAAATTGATTTTCTGATTAAAATGCACTTACTTCCTCAGGATTTTAACCATGCTCTGCAAATGCATTCTTCACTTGTGCGCAGGCTTTCCTTGGAACGAGAACTAGAGGTAATAAAATTGTTAATATTTTCCCCTGGGTTGGTTATGTGTGTGGAATTTGTTGCTAGGTTAAAAATATTATATTCTGGCACATTGAATTGGAGAAACAAAAGAGGCTTGGTTGCTTGAATTGCCGTCCTGGATCTTTACTTCCTCTTTTGTTGGTTAACTTGCACCATCCATGCTTATCTTCAAATAAATGTAGCACACCAATGCCTCGATTATGTGATGCATCCGTCGCCAATTAAATAGCATCGGTAGTTAATGGTTTCATGTGATGTGATGCAGTTGATGAAAGTACTATCAAGATGGAACTTTATGTTGTATTATAGATCTACATAATTTCCTTTCCTAAATCGTCTATATGAGCATTTGAATACTTTGTCATACCGTACATATCGACTATTCACCTAATCCAGTCAATAAGCTTCAACACTTAAAACATATTTTGTTCATCATCCAAGCTATGTGTGTCAGGCCATCCCATGTTATGTCATCGTATAGTTTATCTTCAAAATGATAAATTGTTTCACATGGACATTCTCAATTTCAGTGGTGGTAAAGTTCCTTTTCAAAGTCTGTGTGTATTTCTTGCTTTTTTGTTTATAGAGTTTCAGCTGATGATGGAAACTAAGTTATGAAATTCTCTACCTTTTGAGTATGCTTGCTTGATGCTTTAGGAAGAATAACAAACTTGTATTGCTGAAAAAAGAATCTCCTTGCCAAATAGAATGCAGCAAGGCCCTTTAGTTCTAAAAGGACCTAGAACTCGAACTGTACTAGCGAGTTCTAGGTTTAGTTCCTTTTAATTTGCTTCTAAGTTCTAAATATCATGTATTCCAAATCCATGGTTTCCCCAGTCAATCAACAACCTTGTAAATACCTAATAATGTCGTACGACAAAATGTTATGATCCATGGGCTTGACTAGACTAAAGTAGCTTGATATTGGATGGTATTTTTCCATTTTTTTTTTTCACAAAATTCTTAACTTGGGCCATACTCGGCCGCATTATGTTAGATAATATGTTGATCACAGTTGCATCTTGCCCACGAATAGAATTTTCTGACTTCGGAAATCGTCTGGTTAGTCCAGAGATCACTTAGACTCCACCAATTATGAGGATGCGTATAATCATAGATTGATCCGTCTATAAGAGGGATCAAACCACTAACATATTGTGTAAACATTCTAACTTTTTAAAGCCCCCTTTCTTCTAGAGCCAATGATTTGGATGTTTGGATTCGAGTGCAGCCTTAATATAATGGATATCTTCCATCCTCGGGTACTCGTGCATCTTAGTATTTGATTCATGGCTCATCTCAGTTGTTAACGATATTTTTAGCTACTTAATGTGCCTAATTTGGAAGACTGTTTTGCAGCTGTACTTCAGATTTCATTTACATAACAAACTAGTAGTCCATTCTACCCATAAAAAGTAGAAGAGAAAATACAACAATAACAACCTTCGAACCTGAACAATTCCCTTTTTCAATTTTCCTTGTCATTGGACACCGTCCCTTCAATACCCCTCTAATTCTCTCCGTGCATTCATCCACTCTTGGTAATACATGAAGGGACTTATTAGGTAAATGTCAACCTTTCTCAAAGGGAGTAGAATAGGAGTAGAGACTAGTATTCTTTATATAGTTTTCTAAATCTCTTTTCTTAACAGAAAGTACAACGCTATCATTGGAATTAGCATCCATGTCATCCATTTCCGTCCTACGGACATCAATTCGCATAACCAAGTCCAGCTTTTCATGTTTCTTTTGTCGTATATTCATTTTGAACTCTCTTGCAGCAAGTTGATTAGCTTTTCTTTCCACCTCAAAATGCTGCACACGTAGGAAGATAGCATTAGTAATGCACTAGAAGATAGAAAATCATTCTTTGGAAATCCAGCAGAGAGAATTGCAATGTTTTTTTCTCTTGCATCAATAACAGTAACATCAACAGTAGCAAACTGAGCTTCCAATGAATCATGTTCACACTTCTTGTCTTGATTGGGTTCAAAATGCCACTCTGTAACAGAATAATAAAAAGTTAATTAGAATATAACAAAAACCAGACGGATGGAGAAACGATGAATCTGTACTTGGGAGTATTGTAGCTGTTCTTGTAATGGTTGATTAGACGAATTCTAGCCCTTAATCAGTCTTTCCCTCTAGATATTAATTAGAAAAATCAATTAGTAAATGATCAGAACGACTATTAAAACATGACATTAAAGACCTATCAATAGAGTACATCAAATTAATTGTTCATAGTCCCTTTGGAATGCTGTGCAGCAAAATTTTCCCACTCAAAGAAGTCAAATAGCCACCATAATCTACAGTGAACTTCCTATTCTCAAATGGGAGGCTGTACATTCCGAAAGAAGGTTTTCTATGTGTTCACTGTGAAAATAATAACTTTAAGTTCCACCAAATAACTATCATATGCAAGCTAAGTAATACGGAGTATGAAATTTGGAACAATCCATGCTGAAGGTAATATGGGAAATTATCCCATGATAAAGCGTGAGTTTACATGTGAATTCTTCACGATCTGTGAAATTGTAATAGAAACAAATCTATTAATGATGATTCACTGAAATGAGAAGCTGAAATCGAAAAATTTAAGAGAAGAGGGTGCGAGTTTACCTGTTGAGGTGATGAAGAAGATCCAGACCATTAAAAAAAATCCATTATTGTTCCCTTGTTTGTAATATTTGATAAGCCATAAATCTCGGGAAAATGGCATATTACTAAACAGATGGTCCAGATTGCTCCAAACATTATCTGAATTTGACAATACATTGGCTGGAAAACCAATAGGTTTCCAGAATGCTATTAGATGCATTTAGATTTCAGGTTCTGGAAAAACGCTTTTTTTTTTTGGAAGTGAACTACATCTGTTTCTTTGTGGGCACACTGTACAATATACCCATAGTTTTTTTATTTAAAAAGGCAGTCATTGGATTTTTTTTTCCTTCTATTGCCCAAAGTGTTTTATGGATTGCAGTTTTTTAATCTATGAATCATACTGATACAGTTTTATATATGTTGTAATCACTTTATATGTGAGCTCATCAATTCTTTCGTAAAACTTGTGGAGTTTCAGTCTGGCAGGTTTGACTGCTGATGCTGTATTCGTAGTGGCTGATGTAGATACATACTTATGATGTTAATATATGTCAAACATGGCTGCTTCGTACTTGGAGTTGTTTCATCACTATGATATATGCAGACTGTTTAATTGGAACAATTGACATAGTTGGCAAATAATCTGAAAGTCGTTTTTATTTCCTTTCCCATAATTTTTTTCGATTAACAGGGGCATCGTGGATGTGTAAATGCTATAGCCTGGAATTCAGAAGGCTCTATGCTTATTTCAGGATCTGATGATACACGAGTATGGTTCTACCTTTTAAGCATACCACGACTTTTAATATTGTACGAGAACCTTTTAAAATTAAGCCTCTGGTAAGTCTTCAATATTCAAATGCCAATAAAATATTGACAAGATGAAATAGTTGATGCCGTAATACCAAGCTCTGTGTTGTGAGAGACATTTGTGCTAGAGTCTAGAGCGCTATTGACTGTCTAATATTGGGAAGAGGCACTTGTGCTTCTGGGCATTCAGGACCCGGATCTAAGGATTAACTGCTAGTTAGTTTGTCTTTCTACTTTATAGTTGTCTAGCTGAGCTTTAGCTATTGATGCTTCCTTTTAATGGGTGCAATTGAAGATGTAACCTACTTGTAGAAAATGCCTCTAGAATGAATAACCATCTAAATTAGTTAGGCATGGCTTATTATATAATACACTAATACAGTATTCAATATGAGGGATGTCATATTTTTTGCAGGTTAATATTTGGTCCTATTCTAGTCGAAAACTTATTCACTCAATTGAGACTGGCCATTCTGCTAACATATTCTGTACAAAATTCATCCCTGAAACCTCAGATGAGTTGGTTGTTTCTGGGGCCGCTGATGCTGAGGTAATACTATTATCATGTACAACTATAATATCTCTATTTTTTGTTAGCTGGAGTAACATTAGTGCATTGCAGGTTCGCCTCTTCAATTTATCCCGTACAAGGATGAACGGAATGGAGAGCCCTTCGGCAGTCTTTCAGTGTCACACAAGAAGAGTAAAAAAGTTGGCTGTAATATCCTCATTCACAATTAAATATGTTTTGAAAATGTGTTTGCTGCTTGTAATCTATGCTATACTTATTGTTGTAGGTGGAGGTAGGAAACCCTAATGTGGTTTGGAGTGCTAGTGAAGATGGGACAGTTAGGCAACATGATTTTCGTGAGGGTGCGTCTTGTCCTCCTGCTGGCTCCTCTCAACAAGAATGCCGTAATATCCTTGTCAGTTCTTCCATCCTGTGTTTCTTCTTATTCCTATTGAGTAACTTGTAAAGGAAACACATGGTATTTGTATTCTTCATATTTGTGGGTTATATATGGCTGATGCATACTGGGCAAGTATGCCAAGTACAGTAATGGTCACACGTCATTCCTTTCTCTCCTCTCCCTCTGTTGCTCTCCAGTGTTAGAGTAATCTTTGTTTCTGACACTTGGGCAATGAAAATGTTGGAAATAGGGAAAAACAAGAAACAAGAAATACCAAAAATGTTATTGGGAGGTACTCCCGGCCAACCAATATGGCCAATTCAATTAAAAGATCAATAATCCCTACACAAACCAAGTACAAATATTTATACTAATCCAAAAGACAGAAGAAAATTACACCTCATCCACCCATGTCGTCTACTCGTCAGGCTGTTGCTGCCAAGAAACCACCTGTGAAACCTGTTTTTGGATCTCTCCCCACAGTTCGGCGATCGAGGACTCAATCTGGAACGAACACCACAATGTCGCTGGAACAATCCTCCGGCAGGTCCTGCTGGACCGCGTGATTCCCTACGGTTTCCTGCAGCCATCGAGCCCACTGTTTGGGATGTTTCGCCGTAAAAAAAATGTTATAGGCGGAACTCATTCGTAACCTTGTTTCCGTCGTCGCAAACAACTCTTTCCAGAATGTGCCAAGGAAAATGGGATCTCTCTCCGATATGATTGAGCAAGGAATGCCATGAATACGGACTACCTCTTGGAAGAACTTTGAAGCTACTATCCACGCTGTATATGGGTGACTTAACCTCATGAAATGGGTCGCTTTTGACAAATGATCGACGACTACAAAAATGACGTCCCACTGTTGGGATCGAGGGAGGCCGGTGCTGAAATCCATACTGATGTCTTTCCAAATCTGATCCGGGATTTGGTAGGGTTTGCAACAGGTTTGCAAGGCGCGTGTGTCCGCCTTGTTTTTCTTACATGTGAGCATTCCACGACGAAACAGGTCACATATTTTATCATTCCTGGCCAATATACATTGACCGTAAAGTTGTCTGTATGTGCGAAAGCACCTGCATGTCCGCCCGATGGTGTCAAATGAAATTTGGTTAGTAACCAGGGAATCCAATCCGACCCTGAAGGAATCGCCAACCTGTCTTTAAAATTGAGCACCCCATTGGCAAGGACAAATAGGGAGGTGATGGCTTTCCCGTCATCTAGCACTTGATGATAGGGCAGTAGGCCGTGTAGGCTCGAACTACCCGGCCCAAGGCCGCCCATTCCAACCATTGCGAGATCGAAACGATCGACAAGTACAAATAAGGGTCGCGGTGAGAATAGGCGTTCGCCACCACGTTGGATACCCCGACCATGTATTCGACCACACAATTAAAACCAATCAACTTGGCGACGCAGTATTGTTGAGCCAGAGACACGATCGCCTGTTGTAGTAGATGATTTAGGTTGTAGTGGGCCGTGAGAACAATGAACCTACGACCCAAGAAATATTGTCGCTAGTGGAGTACGGCGAGGCCAAGAGGTATGAGCTCATTCTCGTAGGGATTATAGGGAAGAGGTGAAAGGACCTAGGGAAACTCGTCCAAAACGTGGCGGATGGCAGAGGGGGCGGGGAGGCGTCGTAAATGAGCTCTTCCTGGGCTAAGTCTAGGGACCATATGAGCAAAGTCCTAGGGAAACTCGTCCAAAAAGTGGCGGATGGTAGGGGACGGGGAGGCGTTGTTGGCGAGCTCTTCCTAGGCTAAGTCCGGGGACCATAGGAGCCAAGCCGAATCTAATTGGTCAACTTCATTAGTGGTCACGCTGAGACTAGGTGACATTCAAGGCCTGGTTCCCCATGTAGGTATATCTGTTGTCCATTATGGACAAAAGCCATGGTGATGGACGCCCAATATGCCTATATGTCCCCCAAGATTGAGAACCAAAAAATGTCCAAGATGATGTCAATACCGCTAACAAAGAAGATATATGCCGTGACCTCGAACTGGGCTGAGCCCAATGTGATAAGAACCGATTTGCAGATCCCTGAGGTGTACGTGTCCATGTTGTCACCCAGATGAATTGGTAAAGAAGCCGCAGAATCTATTGGCAAGGCCAAGGTTGCGACCGCTTTTGGTGAGATGAAACAGTGTGTGGCCCCGCTGTCAATCATCACAACGACAAGCTTCCTGTTGATCGCGCTGTGCAATTTCATGGTCTGAAATCCGTCAAACCCGCAGGTCGTGGCGGCCGAGAGTTGACCGACCTGCAAGTCTGTCGGCGAGTCGTCCCGCGCTGGAGGGAATGAATCAACTTCCCCCAAGTCAACATCCTCATCCTCGTCGACCGCGATCAATACCTTGAGCGAGCGATTCTCTCAAACGTGGAGCGGATTATAGGGTTCCCAACAATGAAAACATAACCCCTTAGCGCGCAAATTGCGGTACTCAGTATGTGACACCTGGCAAGGTGGTCGCTCGGGTGATTAACGGATGTGCCCGTCGAGTCCAAAACACAAGAACTGATCGAATCAAGCAGCCGAGGTGAGGTTGTCGTCGAGGTTCAATACGCATGTTGAACGCGTATAGGGCAATTGGCCTGTTGGTCGAGCATATGTGGTTGATCAAGCCGGCGAGTAAGAAGAACGAGCCGAATAACTGCTAAGGTACCCCCTAGCTTGCATTTGATTTCGTTGGTTGTGTGCATCGTCGAGCTGATTTCTTCGGCATCCTTGAATGGATAGAATTCGAATATCCTCACGCAGACTGAACAGGAACAGGCCGAGCGAGTCCGGTTTGGACAAGGTCAGAATTGCCACAAGGCGAGATATGAACATGTCAACATACTAATCTACCAAGGTCAATTGGCAAGTTAAACCAAGAGTTTAACATGGGTTCGCCCGAGGATCATCCCCATGACGACGGAGTACGTTGACACGTGAATCATCCCCATAGACTTTTGCCAACTTAGTGTGGGAGAATCATTCATCAACCATTGCGATCCAAGCAGACGAATTCTCCCCCGAGAATCTTGGAAGTTTGAGTTTTGCCAGTTTAGGTTTGAGCACTCTAAGAAAAGTTCGCGCTTGGGGGTCTATTGCGGGAAATTCGTACACCACTGATGTGCCGTATTGAACAGGTGCCTTGCTGCGCTCAAGAAGATTACAAATCGTGATTTGCATACCTTCAAACCCTCGATTGACGACGTAAGTGCCGACTTAATATCCATCTCCAACGTGGTTACTGTAGCTCCCAAGGTGTCGATGCGCCCTTCGATACGGTTCGAACCAAATTGTTGGATGTAAAGAAATACACACAAACACTGAAAAAGAAGACAAAAAGTGAAATAAAATAAAAATAACATTAATGGGGAGCGGGGAGCCCGGGAGGTTGGTAGAGTTAATTATGAAAACTTTTCTTATCAAATCAATATCTATTCTATAACAGTTCTTGAATCTCTTATTAATATCCTGCTACTTACTTTCACTCTACCTACCCCCAAAGAGCTAAAAAAACAAACTATTATTCTCTTTGTAGTATTTGTATTATTTGAAGATTTGAGGTTGTGTTTTCAATTAGGACTTATTTCTATGGTAATATCAAATATGTTCCTTTGGGTTAGGAATTAATATCACGATATCAACTGTGTCCCAGTCTCCCAGTAAGGCGTTAGACACAATTAAGGTTCAAAGTATTAATATTGATGGAATATCAGTATCTCTAATTTATAGGATATCAATGGAAATATATATTGGCAGAATTTTGCACGAGATTATGCAATATTATAACTATTTTTAACTTAAAAGTCTCAACAAAATAAATTGTTTATGAAAAACATTTCAATAACAAATCAAATAAGCAGCATGCTATGCTACAATAGATGGCCAAAGTTATTTCAAATTGAAGAGTACTAATACCAAAATTATATGCCATACTTGAATATAGTACTGTTACCAGCCTAGTAAGCTAAGAAGTGACAATTGCCTTAAAGCCTCTACAAATTCAAAAAAAAAAAAAAAAAAAAAAAAAATCCAAATTTCAATATTTTAAATTTTTAACGTTATCGATATTTTTCAGATGTTTTCTTGTTATTTCCCGATACCTTACACATTTGAACTCTTAATATCCTCAATGTTGATTCCAATATTTACCATTATTTCCTGATTTTTTCCAATATTTGTGCCCCTCAATAGTCAATATTCATATTGGGATCTTAAAAATACCAAAATATCATTATATCGCAGTTTATTGTGTCAACACTACGTACATAACTACTGCTTTAATGTGTTAGGATGCAATCCTACTCATATGCATGGATATCATTCCACGAGATTACCTATAGATATAAATGTCCTTTAAGCTATTTCTAGTGGGTTTTGGTATCCCTAGTAAAATAACAAATTGGATTTTTCTTCAATCTCTTACATGGTATATTGGTATGCCCTATTTGATTGCAGCTTGATCTGCGGTGTGGAGCTAAAAAATCATTGGAAGACCCCCCTAAGCAATGTCTTGCTTTGAAGTCTTGTGATATCAGTGCTACAAGACCTCATATGCTCCTTGTTGGTGGCAGGTATCTTATAGTTGAATAAATTGTATTTCTATCATCCATGATGTATCTACTAATAACAATGCATATTGCTTGCAGTGATTCATTTGCACGTTTGTATGATCGACGAATGCTGCCGCCTCTATCATCTAGTCAGAATAAGTCACCGCCCCCTCCTTGTGTGAACTACTTTTGTCCAATGCATCTCTCTGATCTTGTTAGTTCACGACTTAAACACTAGTTCAATGTTATATTTGATACATGATGCTCTTCGACACCATTGGCATGTTAACTTTGTGTTATCTGCTTTGCATGCTTTCAGTACCTTTGCTGGTTCATTTTGATGACCCTCAGTTGCTTTCAATTCCATTTTTTAATTTATTTAGTATGGATTTTAAGCATAATGAAGAAATCTGTTCTTTGACTCTCTTTAGTATGACTTTGCATGTTAATCATGCTTACTTCGCCAACTTGTCTCTTCCTGTTAAATAGGCATCACATTTCTCGATAGAGAAGAATATATCAACCTCTTAACATTAACATAGTGTAGTAAAGCATTTGTAGAGTTGTCACTAGGCTATCTTCAGCCATTACTCTATTTTATCGCTGCTTTTTGCACCAAAAAATGGTGTTGCAAGATGCTTGAATTTAATTCTCCAACTTAAATACAAAATACCAATCTTTACTCTTGAAAGAATGTTCTTTGTAAATCTTATTGTTTTTACACAATTGTCTAGTTTCATCAACTATCTTCTTTAATATTTTATAGCATCATAATAAACTCACCTATCCAATCTATATGCTTCTTGTGGAAAGTATTAAGTTTATAATTTTTCCATCTGGTTAATTTAATGAATATATCTCAATAATATTAAACAAACATATCTTATGCTTTTAGTGTTTAATTGTCTCATTTTTTATTTTCGATGAAATAATATTATTCATTATGTGCGTATAAAATGTAAATATGTCTTCTCTTCAAAATTTACGATTGGCATACATAACAAATTATCAAATTATTTTACCTCTGGTTTGGGCTATAACTTGGAGAACTTTACCGTTTTGGAATCGGGGGAATTGGTATTGAGAGTTTTGTGTTTAGTATTTGTTGTAGAATTGGAGGAGTAAACATTTCTGATAAAATCAAATCATGTCAGCAAAAAGGAGATTGTTGTATTATTGTATTAGATTGAATAATTAATAGATGTATATTTAAATATTATCTATACATATTTTAAATATTATCTATAAATATGTATAGATATGTGCATATATGTAAGTATGTGTATATATATTTTATAATCATATTAATACAGTGATAATATAACAGTATATATGACTATATTCATACAAAATTACATTTGTGTGCGCGCGTAATTATTAATGTAATACCTTATATACACACATATTTTATATGAATATATTATGTATAATACTGCAGTTTTATATACAAATCTCAATATGCAATATATATTAGCACTATGTCAAATTGTGTTTGCGTGCTTGTGCATCTGCGTTTGAGAGGGACGTGGGTTCTAGAGTTGAAGTTTAGAACTTGTAGTGTTAGCTCAAACATAGGATTGGCAGTTACAGGCTAAAAGCTAATTAAGGTAGAAATAAGTGCTTCAAAATAGTGAACTGGTGCAGCTTTGTTCTTCAGCCATATTTATCCTGGGAATAGCTTTTCACGTGGAGGAGAAACTGATTGTTATTAACTGCTTAGACTGGCATATTGTTGATCGGGTATTTTTTAGGTGTAACGACAGAAGAGATGGTCATAACTGGCTCAAAAGGACGTTAGACTTAGGCTAAATATGTAAAAAAGATCAAATTTTTTTATTGAGCATAGTTTGGTTGTAGAGGTGAACTTAGAAGATAAAGAAAATATGTTGAGCATCTCGTTAAATTGCTCCTTATGGAGTTAGCATGATCTTTTACGTCCGTGGGCATGTTTCCGTATGTGTATAGTCGTAAAGATATTTGTACTGGAATAAGAGAATTTTTTAGGATATTAGTGAGTCCACGGATGATATTTGGGAAAAGATTAAACACAGAGTAGCGTTATGAGCAGTGAGTCATGGTGTCTTCAAGGGGATATCCTGATCGGATTTTTCTAGGGATTGGCGTTATGGCTTGTAGACTTTGAGCTTTATGTCAGAGTGGTTATGAGGGTCTATAATTCTGAATTCATATAGGGATAGTATCTGCACAACTTGCTGTACACAATAGGGATTTCTCGTCCCTAACGTTTTTAGCAATAAAATTAGTGTTTCTTATACATAAAAAAAAAAGATATTTGTACTGGAATGCAAATATGTTTGCCATTCCCATTTGTATGAACTTTTGCAAAAAAAAAACTTTTATTGTGTTGGCTTTTTATATTGGTTTTTTTTTTGGTAGTTTAACCATCCCGCATCCCCTCTTTCTCTTGTGGGGTGTGATTTTTTTATGCAAAAGCTCTCTGAGCAACTAGATTATTCTCATCTTTCTTGTCAGGGTCGTTCTAGCTTGCATCTCACTCATGTTGCTTTTAGCCCTAACGGAGAGGAAATTCTTCTTAGTTACAGTGGGGAGCATGTATACCTGATGGATAGCAATCTTGGTATGTAGTGATCTTTGAATTTCAGTACGATTATGCTTCTTTTATATCTGCCCTTATAATTGAAGTCGCTACCTTTTTGCATCACGTCAGGAGCATAAAATTAGTTTTACACAATTTATTTATAGTGTGCCATCAGATTTATTTATTCGGGTACCAAGTTTGTAGTGTTTCATTGATAATAACTAAATGGTGAAGTGGTAGACATGCGAGATACAAAATCTTGCGCTAAAGATTTAAAATTTCTGAGAATTTGGTTAGCTTCGCCTTCATATTTTTATTTCTCAAAAAGAAAAAATCCAAGAAAATTTAGTTTGACTGCACTGCCACCTGGGTTTACTTTGAACATAGATTTGTTCTTGTACAAACATCAGAAGTCATAATTCCATGGCTTCGATAGGTTACTCCACAGTTCGTATTTTCATTTATTTTTCTTGATGTAGTAATTTTCACTATGGTCTTTGGCTCTTTGCACATATTCACAAAGATTTGACTCACACTTCTTGTGATGCCAACTTTTTGTTTATTCGAAATCAGCTTGCTGATATCTAACCATACTCTTTTAATATTTTCTTTTTGAGCAGTTTCTGGGAATACAATGAGATATACCTCAGCAGATGTCACAAAACTTACGAGCTTTAATCCTATACTTGACAGAGAAGAAGTGCATTCATCTCTTTCTGGTGCATCTTCAAATGGTTTTTCTGTGAGAAACAAAGCTGCAAGAGTATGCATCTTTCTACTATACTATTGATTCTGATCTCGAAGTTTCACTTATTGATTAATAAATGTGTTTTTGTCCTTTTCTTTTTTCTTTTTAAATAGCTCGATAAGTGCAGGAAATTAGTCCAGATTGCGGAAAAATCGTTAAAAGGAGAAACTGATTATTATTATGGAATTGAAGCTTGTAATGAAGTTTTGGATGGTCATGGTCATGAGATCGGGCCATGTCTGATGCATGAGTGCTTGTGTATACGCGCATCCTTGTTGCTCAAGGTCTTTTATAAGAAACGTGATTTTTTTAAAATTTGTTATCTAGTTCATTTCCAGCATTTTTTTCCCTCTGCTAAGTTGATTCATTTTACTCTTGTTACAGCGAAGGTGGAAAAATGACTCACATATGACTATCAGGGACTGTCATAAAGCTCTACAAATCAATCCTTCTTCAACCAGTGCACTCATCTGCATGGCTGAAGCACTGTCCATGGTAATATCATGATATTTCTACTACTATTTTCAACTAATCCAACAGTTCTAAAACAGGTCCAGAAGTGGAGTTCTTGTATTTGATGTGCGATTTTCATCTAGTATGGAATAAGATAGCCATATTTTTGTTATTTAGTTTTAGATTGCTCTGTTATGGCATGATTGGTATGTGGGATTGGGGTGGGAATGGAATGATCATTCCTGATTACATTCCAAATGTCCTGATTGGTACGTTTTTAGAATAGGAATGATTATTCCAAATGGAATGATTATTCCCCAAAGGTAAGGAATGGTGATTCCTCACACCCGGTTTTATCCATTCCCATTCTTTTAGGAATGATTTTTTTATAAAAATGCCATAACTTATTTTTTAATTTTAACAACATAATTTTATACTTCCAAAAAATAACAATAATAGTTATATCAATGCAATAATTATTATAATAATTATAATGGTCAAAATAATAATAATAATAATAACATTAATTATTTAAAAAATAAATAATAAATTTAATTATAATAATAAAAATAATACTACAATATTTTAATAATATAAATAATATAACAATAATTCACAATATTAATAAAAAAAAATTATTATTATTTTAAATAATTATAAAAAATTATTATTATTATTATTATTTAATAAAAATGTTTTATCATTTAACTATAAAAAATTAATAATAACAGTATTATAATTAAAAATATATAAAAGTAATAAATATTATCAAATATAATAACATTATTATTAAATAGAAATATAAAAATAATTAAAATTATTATTCCTATGTTATTCCATTCAGCCCTTCATTCCTTATCCATACCAATCATAAGAATAATTATTCCTCTATCATTCCATTCATGAGTTCATTCCATTCAGCCCCAGTTCCATTCAATCATACCAATCATGCCGTTAGTGTTAGTATTCCCCTGTTAAAAGAAAACCTTGAGCTGTTTATCTTATATGATGACGTAATAACATGATCTGATCCGTTCAACAAAAGCATGTCTTTGATCCTGGATATTGTGAACAGAACTTGCCTTTTGCTTTATCTAAATCTTGCTACTTGATCTGGTTGTTGATCATTGCAGTTGGAAAAACATAAAGAAGCCTTGGATTTTGCTATTGCATCTCAATCTTTGGCTCCCTCTGATTTTGAAATCATGGAGAGGGTGGATAATATAAAGAAGAGTGTTGCTGCAGGTATGCAAATACTTGGTAGTTCCTTGTCAATATCTTCAGCACTTAAATGTGGTTATGTGTTGAATTTTCTCATTTAGTTAAGTCTGAATTTGTTCAGTTTTTTTCTTTATCACTGTGAGTCTGAATTTTATCTTTAGTTAAGCCTGAAAGCGACTCCATCTTATTTTGTTCAGTTTTTTTTTTCTTTCTTTTCCCTAAAAAGATTTTGATATCAAACTGTTGTATTAAAAATCAATTTTCTTGTAGAGTCATTCGATGAGTTAGTGAGGTTCCTAACTTGACCCGTGGTGTGGGAGATATTTGCTAGCAAAAACTAAGTGAATTTTCTCTTGAAAGCACTCTTTCTCTCTGATCACGGTACGTGGTGGACTGGAAAACATATTTGTTGCGTTTATACCAGGAAACAGCTGAGTTGATCCGGACTGGAAATCTACCCTATATTAATAATGCATGCATTATCTTGAAAATCCTTTGTGTAGTGTATATTATTTTACATACTCATAAACAACCTGTTTCTGTTCTATGATTCCACTGTTATTCTCTCTCCATGAGCTCTGCATGGAATTTTCCTTGTTTGATTGTCATGTTATGCCTTGTTTGGTGTGAGAGATTGACCTGGATTGGAATATTTATCCGACTATATCCATCGTCTTGCGTTTCTGTCCCTCAATTGTCTGATAAGATGTCACCCCAACATTGGGCTCATTATTTTTCCTCCAAAATGTTGCCACAGTACAAATAATAGGAAATGTCTTTTTTGTCCTATATTTATATAATTATGCACTCGAGATTTCAGTGTCAAAACCCTCTTAGTCACTCGATGGAAATAAGAAAACCCTCTTAGTCACTCGATGGAAATAAGATAAAGATAACTCAAATATTTAACTTAATTTAAAGTTCACATTTCTTGAATAATATTGCCCCACTAAATCCTATCCAATGTTAGCATTCCCATCCCTAATTGCAAATGACCCTTAGAATATTATCAGTTTTATTGAATAATGGCCATTTTTCCATCCAAAAGTGAAGGTGATATATATGTGATAATATGATATTTTGCATATCTAATACTCCGTAATATATAACTTGATGACTAATATCATGCGTCTCTCTTATAGCTGAAGCTGACAAAGCCATGAGGGAAAGTGATAGAGGATCAAAGAAAAATTATCGAGCAGGGAGAGTGCTTTCCCTGAGCGACGTAATCTACCATACAGAAGGAGACAATGATGCTTCCATAGATGGCGGTGAAAGAGAAGACTCTGAATATGATGATGAACTAGAATTGGATTTTGATACGTCAATAGCAGCTACTGAAGGAGGGGTTGATGATGTTGACTCAGATGCTCTCCACAGAAACTTAAATTTGAGATTTCACCGGAGACGCGATTCAACCCTGGAAATTGATCAGTCCAATTGTTCTTTTGGCATGTCATGTGAAAATGATAAAGAGGCGCATCAGGTTTTGATTGTATTTTTCACTCTCAAGTGTCCTGACTTCTTGCTCACATTTAAAAAAATATTTTCCAGTAATTTGTTGGGTTCATAATTCCATTATATCTACTGGAGTCTTGCTTTTGTCCAATTCTATTTCAAAGCTCCTTAGTTTCTATTTTTTATTGGTATTATCTTCATGGCTGATGTAGTGGTGTATAAGTGTCAGTTCCCAACTACTTGTTTTGCAGTTTGTTGTTTATGTGTCTTCAGAGTTGTTTGGTTTCTGTAATTTTTAGTTATGTGGTCAAGTTTGTCTTTTTTCAACAGTTTGTTTCATGTGTCTTCAGTTTAGTTGGTGTAATATTTAGTTTTGTGGTTAAGGTTTTGTCTCTTTTCTCATTGTTAGTAGTGGCTTCTATATGCTGCTCTCTTTGATTGTTGTTTTTTCACTTTCTTCCCTCCATTTTTTCAGTTGTTATTCTATTGCATTAGAATTATGCCTTTGTATTCCGTCTGTTCTCCGCCAGTTACATTATTGTTTATTTTCTTCATCAAGTTATTAAAATAATGTTCAATTTCTAAGCAAAACATGGAGGGGATTTGATAATTAAATTTTCTTTCAATATCAAAACTTTTCTAATGCTGGTTATTACCTGCTTTCAAAATGTAGTGGTACAATCTTTCTACTCAATCTATGAACTTATCTTGTTCATGTTGCAGCCGGAGATGGCAATAGATATGAAGCAGAGATACATTGGTCATTGTAATACGGGCACTGATATAAAGCAAGCTAGTTTTATTGGCCAGAGAGGTATGCTCAAGACCTTACGTGAAACCTTTCTATTCATGCTTATATGCAAGGTAAACACTTTAAAATGAGCAAAGAGAGGGGAAAGATATGTTATTCTGCTTGCATTACTTTCTCAGTGGATAAAATAAGTATGGTATAGACTTGGGGAAGCGAAAGAAGGCACTTTCACTGACTTTAATTTAGTTAGTGTTCTTGGCTTGGTATCTCCACACGTCTCCTTGAGTTCTAGTCCTTTTGCTCTATAGAGAAGAAAACTACAATTCTTAACCTCCCAAACCAAGCATCACCCCAAAACCTGATCCTGTTACCCCCCATAACTTGGAACTTTCGTGATTCCAAGGGCTGGTCGAGTCTTAACGCCTAACCTGCATCCCAATTGTTATTCATCAGAACCTAAAGAGAATCCCTTTCAATTTGAAACAGCCCCCACCACTTTCCCAATAATTCCTTGTTTATAAAGGTAAAATTCCAATGCCCAGACCAACTTTCTTCTTAGATAGACCAACCAAATCCGAGGAGACTGCATGAGTTTGACTTTCTCCATCAGATCCTTCCATATAAAACTGCTCCTCTCTCTCTCCATTAATTATGCAATTCCTTTTTTCGAACCTTAGGGTGTGTTTTGAAACTCTACAAACTGCTTCTAGAATCACTTATTTTTAAAGCTGTCTCTCACAGCTTTTTAAAAAAAAGTGATTCTGGAAGCAGTTTGTAGAGTTTCAAAACAGACCCTTAAACAAGTATAAATAATAGTCTCTCCGTCCCTCGTTAAGTTACCCATTTACTGTTTGCACATGTTTTAAGGAATATAGTATTTAATGTGTAGTGAGGTATTGAGGTAGAGAGAGATAGGAAAGAGAAAAGAGACAAAAGAAAAGATAGAGAGATAGAAATAGACAAGGTAGAGAGATAGATAGTGGAGTGTACCTCCGTTTCAATATGCTTCAGTTTGCCGACCAAAGTTAAATAGAGTGATGACTTTGATTGATAGTGAACCATTGGTGAATAAGAGAGGAAGCATGGAGACTTCAAAAAAAAAAAAAGAGGAAGCATGGACGTTGGAAGAGGAAACAAACGGAAAAAAGGATATTTTATAAGAAAAAAATGAAAAAGGAAGAACAAAGATACTTTGTGTATATTTGTTATTATTCTCATATATGAGATCTCAAGTGCAACAAATCAACTGCTAGGACAAGCTGTTTGGAGAGCAATGTGTCATAACTGTCTTAGTTGAATGGGCTAAATGAAATTAATGCAAAAGTAATTGAACTTTAAAATGTAAATGTTAGAAATATCTTCATAGATATATCGTTGCTTATAATTTTATGTGTTGATAATATGTGGCTAAATAAATACATATGATATGAGCATTTTCTGGTTAGTGTTATATCATGGTCCTTGATGCTAAATACAATTAATATTAAAGTATTATATTATGAACTTACTACACTACGAAGTATAATGTCGTGATGGTTTTTGTGCATCCAGGTGAATATGTAGCTAGTGGAAGTGATGATGGTAGATGGTTTATCTGGGAAAAGAAAACTGGCAGATTATTAAAGATGCTGCATGGTGATGACGCTGGTAATAACGTTACCCTCACAGTTTTTGACATCAAACTCCCAAAAAGAAAAATAGAAACAAAAAAAATGTAGACATGGAAGGAAACTGCTCTTAGTATATCAGTACCCGCGGAATCGTATCATAGTATCAACTTGTTTTGCTACTCTAGAAACTGTTTTACTTATGGTCAGTCTTGGATTGGGTCCTATATAAAGTCTTCAAGCTCAGACGTGTCAGTTTAATCCAATAGATCAATATGTATAAAGACTGTATTTTCCAGTTGGATGTCTACTCGATCTTGAGTAGTTGAGATTCACTTGAAGTGGCGCTACAAGGGGGTTAAATTGTCTTTTGTATTTCTTGTGAACTGAATATTACTAAATCTCATTTGAAGTTTGGTAAATGAAGCTTTAATAAACCTTTCGAGGTGCTTGTGGTTTGGAATTGCTGTTATTTAATAAATGGTCTTCTTAGTCTTGATACTTGTGCATTCTCTGGTAGTCTTAACGTGTTCAATTGACCCTGTGCAGTTGTCAACTGTATACAGTGCCATCCGTATGATTGTGTGGTTGCGACTAGTGGAATTGATAGCACCATAAAGGTGAGAAGGTTACATATTAATATCTAGGTTTGGGTTGAATCGATTTGTCCTATTCTATTGACAAGTATAATAAATGGTAGCAGATGTGGACTCCAAATTCTCCAGTCCCATCCATAGTTGCTGGGGGTGCAGCAGGACCAGAGACTTCGAATGTATTAGATGCCATGGAAGGGAATCAACGCAGATTGTGTCGTACTCGTGAAGCCATTTTGTATGTCTTCTGAATCTTTGACCCCAAAGATTAGGATTTGATTTTTGTTGATATTGAAATTCTTTTGGTTCCATTTTGCTTCTGATGTTGCATAAAAATTTACATGTCATCCTTATATCATCGCAGTTGGCACGCTAAGCTCATACTAGTTTCTGTAGTAACATTTCACAATCATTTCAGGCCTTTCGAAATTCTGGAGCGTTTCCAGATGAATGAGTTTGCTGAAGGAAGTTTTCATCCATTTGAGTGCACGCAAAGCTGAGATTCTTTGGCCATAGGTAATGGTTGATGCATCTTGTTTGTATCTTCAGTTTCGTGTGCTACTCATCACTGATGACCTAACTTAGTCTGTTATCTGACTCAAGTCATATGTGTGCTCTAGGTGTGTTAAAAATAGAAAGATCACTTAACTCCAACCAGAATTTGCAACCATGTGTGCTCACATA
Organism: Galeopsis tetrahit; assembly: GCA_963675135.1. Taxonomy (NCBI): domain Eukaryota; kingdom Viridiplantae; phylum Streptophyta; class Magnoliopsida; order Lamiales; family Lamiaceae; genus Galeopsis; species Galeopsis tetrahit. The sequence goes on from OY776125.1 coordinate 55,044,695, forward strand.
TGCACTCAAAGTTAGTTGACACTTGTTTTGTTTGATATCATTAACACCTTGCTTTTAACAGGATACTCAACTCATTTTTCTTGAAAAACAAAAAAAGTGTTTTCCAAACCAATTTTTAGAAAACTGTGCTTTAACATTTACTATATGTCATTAGGAATTGCATAATTAAGTTTTGACAATACCAAACCATAGAATTAGCAGTCTCAGCTAAATTACCATAGTTTTGAAATGTGAAAGGACTCCTTTTTTCCTAGTTTTGGTTTTCGTTGTTCTAGTATTACATGGTTTAATTATTCTATCTGATTGAGCCCCACCACTTTTGAAGATTGGTAAAGGACAAGTAGATGTATTATAAAAAAAAAGATAAAATGAAAATTGGAGGGAGCCTAGGAAGATTGGTAAAGGAAATCTATCCTATTTAATAACGCAACAACAAACCCATTCAAACTAAAATAAGGTGTTTTCCAAACCCCCTAGGAGTTGGCTAATAGGCTTGGGATTTAGGAGCATGCTCCTCTCTAAGTCAGGTTCGAAACCTCCAAGGTGCAAACAATTCCTAAGATGGGTTAGTTCATACAGAGCTTTGTTCTAGCTTCAATTGGGGTCCCAGCTAGTGGACGGTGGGATTGGTCGGTCCTTGGGCAGGATACCGACACTTAAAATAAAAGTTATCACTTTTAAAGCTCAGGTGACCTTTATAGTTCCCAAACATCCATCTGAACCCTTCTTTAATGCTTATTTACTTGCACACATAGTTTCTTTACCATTGGATCAAAATTATCCCAAGTAACATTTTTTGTATCTCCTCGTATCAAATAATACCTCCATCCCCAAGTTGACTATCCATTTGACCAGAACATGGGTTTTAATGTAGGAGTTTAATAGTATTTAAAGGGATAAAGTAGATAAAGTGATATAAAGTATGGAGATAATGTCTTTAAAGTGATAAAATTATTTTCTTTATGGACATTGGGTAATCTAGTAAAAGACGGACGAAAAAGGAAAACATGTAATCTAGAATGGGGCGGAGGTAGTATAGCTTTCACTTGACTTTTGTGAAATAAAAACATGGCAAGGAGTTTGCATATTTGATAACACACATTTCTGAAGGCAAAGGGATGATAAAATTAACTAGAAGAATTCGACCTTGATTACCTGAGAGAATATTTTATCAAGCACATTCACTTATTTTCTCATGTCCTGCATTTTTTCCTTTAAATGATTGTGTACCATTTAAGATTTGGATCGAACATTTACGTCATGTTTTGAGCAAAATCTTTCCATGTTTCAGCAAAACAACAAATTGATGGTCCAAGGACGAATCTACTTGCCCAAGTTGGTGTAAAGGCTTTACTATTTTAGAATTACTGGGAAAAGCTTATTTTAGTTTTGTAGTGGCCACTCTTGAGAGAGAGAGAGAGAGGGAGTGTGTTGTATCATATCATATGAAATCTTTACTTTTGGGGCCTATCCTGTTGTAGATAACTAGTTACTTTGTTAATATTCCATATAAATGCGCTCTCTTGTCGTTTTGTATATACTCTTTGAGCGGACGATTAATTAGATGTATGAACCCTTTCCCTTGGACTATTGAAATGATGGAAGAAATTTTTTCTCCGCCTTCATGAAAAAACATCAAAGAATGTGTCTTTTGATGGTGAACAATTTAGTAGTGAAAAATAATAAACTGTAGCGGCTTAAAAGAATGTTGGCCATGTGTTGAGAATAAAATGAGAAGTTTTGATTAAGATACTAAAACCACTTAAGACATGCCAAATGATTAGAAGATCACAAGAATCAAGTCCCTCAAGGCTCAGAATCAAATTGACCCTAAGTCTGCTGAATGAACTCAATGGACAACTATGCTGATCAAGTCAGAACAGTTGTATAGCAATTCATCTGAAAGATCAATGCATCATCAAGATTAGGACTAGTTTTGTATGAAATATTGCATATATGCATTTCAGTTATTACACAAATGTTCTTTATAAATACACCCACAAGCTTAATTCACACATACATTTTTTATAAATACACCAACAAACTTAATTCACACATACATTTTTTATTAATACACACACTGACAGCTTAATTTGAAATTTTTAATCCGTTTATTTTACTTGTTTCTGTGATTTTTTTATCTTTTATTTTATTGTCGAACACGGGATATTAAATGTAGTAATTCAAATTGTAATATGTAGTAATACACATTATTTTATGTAGTAATAACACAAACTATTTATATAATAATACAAATTATTTTATTTAGTAACACATTTTTTCTAGTGTTTTTATTGATGTTGTAACTCACATTATAATATGTAGTAACATATATTATCGAATGTAGTAAACACAATAATCATGTTGTAATACAAAATGTTTTATTGTAGGATGATGCGAAAAATATTAGATCATTTGATAAAGTTACATATAGTAACAAACATCTATTTAATGTAGTAATTCAAACTGTAGTATGTAGTAACATATAATTTTTTATGTAGTAAAACAAATTATTAAATGTAGTAATAACACAATTTTATATAGTAATACGCATTCTTTTATATATTTTTTTATTGATTAAGTAACCCACATTATAATATATAGTAACATATATTATTGCATGTAGTAAGATATATTATTGTACGTAATACAAAATAACATTGACCCATAATAATTAGTATTAAAGAATATTTAAAGAAATATAAAATATTTAAGGATTAAGGTCATCGTAAATTGCAGCGTCCGACCGCGGCCTGAGGTGACCGAAAACTGCTCGGAGAAGACGACCATGTTCAATTTCTGTCAATGGGTGCATTTATAAAAAATGTGTGTGTGAATTAATCTTGTGGGTGTATTTATAAAAAATGTGTGTATGAATTAAGCTTGTGGGTGTATTTATAAAAAATGTGTGTGAATTAAATTTGTGGGTGTATTTATAAAGAACATGTGTGTGAATGACTGAAATGCATGTATGTAATATTGCATATAAGTTTTTGTGTCAAGATTAAGTCCACTAATAAATATTTCAAGGATCAGAAGATATGAGCAGCAGAGTTGTCTCAGCACACTTGTACCAGAACTATTGCAAGAGAATCCCAACTGTGCTGATGAGGTAAAAACTACTGAATCAAAGTCATGAATGCTTAAAGATCATCAAGACTCATGCATGAAGAGTGAAAGAGCTAAAGCATCCGAAGAGCAAGACAACAATGCTGATAAGCAAATTCTGCTGATACTGATAAGCAGAATTGTCCAAGTGATAAGGAATGTTGTCCTTATCATAGGACCAATCATCAGAAGTGATGTCCATGTTTGATCAAGTGAATCTTGGAGCCAGACATTGGGAAGAGTGCTTCAAAGTCAAGACAAAGAGCTCACAACCGTTTATTTCCCAAATTAAGGACATGTCACTTTCAAGGAACTGTCTTCCAGTTGCAGAATTCAAAGAAGACATTTATAGACAATTGAGGTTGTTGGGAATAAAATGATTTTGATCTAGATACCAAAACCCCTGATTGTTGATGTACAGATTAGTTGAGATATGCTCAAGTATTGTTCAGGCAAGTTGTCCCAGAACACTTGATGTGTAGTATGCTTAAGTTAAAATCTCAGAAATGTTATGAGATATTAGTGATCAGGATAGTTGTCCAAAGCTGGAATGTTAGGCAGCTTGATAGGTCTATAGGATAAAGTTGCTGATCTATTCAAGACAAACTGATCAAATGGACAACCTGGCTGAAGAGTTCATAAATACTGAAGCTGTGCACTTAAATACAAAAGATCAAGACAGTTGAAGTACAAATGATCAAGAGAATTGATTGTCAAAAGCTTACAGAAGACACAATCAATGAAGCATTTATTGCCAATCATGCCTGAACCAAGCATTAAAGACTTAGAGCATTAAAGAGTGAAGCATTGAATGAATGTTGGAACATTCTAAACTGCAGCAGGAATGTTCAGGGAGCTTGTCCCATCTGACCGTTGGTTGTGTGTAGAATTTGCCACAAATCAACCTAGGACAATGTGCAAAATTGGAAACTGTCACAAGTCTTCTCAGCCGCATTTGTCAGAAGTCAACACATTCATTTAAGCAACCATTGAAGACCCCTTTTACACAGTGGATAAAAGGATGCCAAGCTTCATAGCCGTTTCAATGGTGCTGCAAATAGACATATTTGAATTGCTAATCCCTCCAACGGTTAGTTGTTCAAATTGCCTATAAATACAGAAGTGATCAAAGGGATTCAGCATCCAACTACATGCTATCAAACTCATATTAAGCTTTCAAAGGAAACCAAGCTATTCTCAAGAATCCCAAGTTTCCTGAATCACTTCAAGTCAGCTAAGCCAATCTTTGTAAACATCCTAGCTTAACATTGAGATATCCTAAGCCTTTACTCCTGTTCTCATTGTAAAGGATATCTCTACTAGTTGGAACCAAACCTCAAACCTTATCTCATTTAGTGAAGAGAGTGTTTGTTGTAGAAGTGAGGAGTTAAGGACTGTTAGTGTGAAACACAGTCTTAACTCAGAGAGATTGAGCACTAGGACTCAAGTTATCCTAGGGATCAAAACACTAAGAGAGTGTTGTTGATCAGTGCACCTTGGCACTATAAAACAAGCTAATTCCATTGAGAAGGAATTATCCTGTTCAATCAGGGAAAGTGGATGTAGGAGCTTGAGTCTCTGAACCACTATAAACTTGTGTGCCATTTACTTACTGCATTCTCTATTGCATTCATTTTCAAACTTATTTTAAAGAGAAAACACTCAGTAAGTAAGAAAATCTGTTTTGGACAAAGTCCCTGATAACCTGTATTTTCAGAAATTAACTTGGAGTATTTCTTTAATCAAAGGCCAACCACATTCCGCACTAAGTAACTCTTTTAGATATTTAGCCAACTGATCACTCAATAGTAATCAGTAGGACAAATATCTATCAAAGTTCACACTCAGGCCAGTTGTGAGACACGTTGCCTGATAAAACCATTTTGTCAAAAAGAAAAGAACTTGCATACACAAGTGCATTCCCCCCCCATACACTTGTGTTATACTCCACTAAGGACCAACAGAGGTTGTCTTTCCAACGGGAAAATCCTCAATTTTGTCTATAAATACAGAAGTGTGGAGACCATTTGAATGCATCCAACTGAACCAACAATTTTGTGATCCAAAGGAAACTCAAAGCCTTCAAGCTTTCAAAGAAACAATCTTAGTTTCTAGAAACACTTCTTCTAAGCTGAACCTTATTGTATATCTATACAAAGCTTAGAGAGATATCCTATCCCTTTACACCGAGCTCATTGTAAAAGATATCTCAAACTAGTTGGAACCAACATCAACCCTTATACCTTTCCCAAAGAGAGATAGAAGGTTGTTGTAGTAGAAGTGGTAGGAATTGACTGTTGAGAGAAGAACAATTCAATTCTGAGTTGAGAAGAGGGTACTAGGACTCTAATATCCTAGGGATCAAAGCACCAAGGAGTGGTGTGGTTGATCAAGTGCACCTTGGCACTATAAAACAAGTAATTCCAAGAGTGAAGGAATTATCCTGTTAAATTAGGGAAAGTGGATGTAGGAGCTTGAGTCTCTAAACCACTATAAACTCTTGTGTTGATTTACTTTCAAGTACTTACATTCATACAACACAGCACACAAACTGACCTTTTAAAGATACATACTTAAGACTGTGCAGAACAAGATTTGGACAAGTTCCCTGATAGACTGTGAAACTGTTAAAGGAGATTTCAGAATTTAAAAGGAGTTTAAACTAAAGGGCCAACCAATATTCCGCTAATATAACTCAATTAGATAGTTATTCAACTAAATACTCAATAGTACTTAGTAGTTTGATTATCTATAAAGAGTTATTCATCTCAGAAGAGTTGTCTAGGACAACCTTGCTGAAATCTGTTTTGGTTAAAGTTAAAAAAGATTTGCATACAAGTGTATTCCCCCCCATACACTTGTTATATACTCCTTTTAGGACTAACAAGTGGTATCAGAGCAGGGGTTCAAAGACCACTGCTTCTGAAAATCAATTCTTGATTTTTAAAGACACATTTTAGTGTGGTCACTGAACTGATCTTTTCTGAAATCTTATCATATCTATATCTAACCCTTTTGTTTGAGATATGACCAACAACAATGCTGTTCCACATGATGCTGTTCAAGGCATCAACAACATGGCTCCTGATCCAATCTACCATATATCTCATCACAAGCTGCCCATGTTCTCAATAGAGAACTATGACTTCTGGAAAATTAGAATGAGAGCTCATCTTGCATGCCTCCACACTGATATGCTGAGAGTGATTACAAGAGGACCGTTTGTATTCATTCAAATTAATCCCAGAATGACTGAAGCTCAAAGAGTTGATATAAGGGAGGAAATCCCCAAGGATGAAGATGACCTCACCACTGAGGAGAAAAGGAGAGATAATCTAAATTATCTAGCAATGAACACTCTCTACCAAACTATTCCAGATGCAGTAATGGGAAGAGTCTACCACTACACAACAGCCAAAGAAATTTGGGATACTCTTGCTGAAATGTGTGAGGGTACTGATAAAATTAAGGAGAATAAGTTCCAAGTTGCTGTGCAGAAGTTTGAACAATTCTCAATGGAACCTGAGGAGTCCATTCATAAGTTTGCTGGTAGATTCACAGATATAATGAATGAAATCAACTCATTGGGCAAAGTGTACTCCAGGAGAGAAGTTGCACTAAAGATTCTAAGAAGTCTCACTCAAAAGTGGGATGTATATTCTGTGATGATGCAGAATACCAAAGATCTCTCCACCATGCCCATGCAACAAATCTTCTCAGAACTCAAAGCTTATGAGTTTGACCTCAACAGAAGAAAACCTGCTGAGGAACCTTCGTTACCAACCAAGGGAGTGGCATCCAAAGCCAAAGTTGCTGAACCTGAAATGCAGCTCACTCCTAGATCATCAAAGTCAGTCTCTAAGGCTGAAATGAAGGAAGAGCTAGCCCTCATGGCTAGAAGATTTGACAAGCTGAACTCAAGGTTTGGTAGATACAATAAATTCTACCAAGACAACAAGGTCAGGAGAGGATACAACTCTCCTAAAGCCAAGGCTGAGGATAAAAGGCCTGAAGAAAGAAGATCAGAGGACAAGTACTCTGATAGGAGAAAGTCCAGTAGTGCTGAACCTTTATCATCTAAAAGAAGAGATGAACCAAAGAAGGATGATGATGAAGACCTGTGCTATAATTGTAAAAAGAAAGAGCACTTTCAATATGACTGCCCTGAACTCAGCTCAAAAGAAAGAAAGGAGAGGCAAGCTAAAAGAGACAAGAAGTTCACCAACAAGAAAGCCATGATGGCTGGTGATGAGTCTAAATCTGCTGAAAGCTTCAACTCTTCTGATGATGGACTGTTCTCAAACAGTGATGATGATGATGTGTGCAACATGGCCATAGAGGATGATGAGGTATCCTCTACTTCTAGCTCACCATCATTTCTATCTCAAAACACTAGTGAAGTCAACCTGAAACTTTCTTTTGGAAAGTTGATGGAAGATTTCACTAGACTACAAGAATTTCATGATAGCTGTGTGAGAGAAAATGAAAGGCTATCAATTGAACTTGCAAAACCTACTGAATCAGTAGTTGATGTCAAGTCTACTGAGTTGTATCAACAAGTCTTGAGAGAACTTGATGAAGCCTCTCTCAGGATAGTTGACCAACAAAAGCAGATTGATGATCAATTAATTATTCAGAAGATAAAAGACTTTGAACTTAAAATTCTTCAAGCCAAGTTCGAAAACCTCTCACATGAATATGATATTCTTAAATCAAATGAAGAGAGCCTGAAAATTAAGATGTCTGCTATGAATAAATCCTCTAGAGCAATAGAGGAAATTCAAAGCTTCCAAAGACCTATGGCTCAAAAGAGTGGATTGAGTTTTGATCCATTCGAATCTTCACCTTGTCTTAGTGTTGCTTCAACAAGTAACACTAAGAGAGTCTTTGTAAGATCATTGGCACAACAAGCTGAAAATGAACTAATTCAGCCACTGAACAAAGGAAAGGGCAAAATGCATGAGATGCCCACTCAAGTGCTTCAGGGAACTAGGCCCATACCTAAGGAAAATGCCAAATTCCCTGAACACAAGAGGAATGTTGTTCAGTAGAGTAGACCCAGTGGAAGGGCAACTCATCTGAACAATATTCAGAAAGGTTGTCCAAGGTATGTTCAGCTTAGGCTAACTCCCCTGAGGAAACCTCAGCTGAACAGACCCACGGCCAACCCTACTCAAAGGCACAATAAAACGAGACAACCAAAACCCTTCATGCCAAAGGGTAATGGTCATCAATATGTCTATCCTCAAAGATTCCCTCAAGTAGCACAAAGAACTCATAAGTTCAGGAGAAATGACAACTCTCCTCATACTTACAGAGTCAACACCGTCACACATTATTTTCCAAAGGCATTTAAGGGAAAGACAGTGTATGTAGATGCTAGAGGAAAATAACTTAGCCACCTTAGATCTAGGCTGTTAGGAAAATCAGTGAAGGTTTCAGCTTTTCTCTTGTTTCCCTTGATTTGTCCTCTGGTTTGGACACCTTCACCAGCCTTGTCCAAACCTGCTGATTCTCCTCCAGGGCTTTGCTGAATTCTTGCTCTTTCTTCTTGAGCTGATGCCATGGAATTTTTTAGAGCTATTGCTAGTTGCTCTTCTTCATCTAATTCTTCCAGGTTCAAAACTGCTTTCTCTTTTCCCTTGGATTCTGGCACCTTTTCCTTGCCCTTGCTTTCTCCTCCAATAGTCAAGGCACCTTTTGCTGTTGCTCTTTCTCTTTCCCCCTTTTTGGCTTCATCAAAGCACTGGGGCTTGAGCTCACTCATTGTAAATACCATCAGGGACTGTGCCAGGTTCAAAGACTTCATCTCCTCAAGTAGATATACATTCTCATCATGTATATTCTGCATTCTGTCACTGCTCATGCTTAGAAAAGCAAGAACATGCTTCATCTTTAGCTCCACAACTTGCTCCATAGTTGCCTTGAGGGATGCATCCAAGTTTTCTTTCAAGAGATTAGTGAGGTTGGCCACTGCAGATTCAGCAATCTTGGCCAGCACCTCGTGAGTGAACTTTGCTGAGGCTTCTTTCACCATAGCTAGCCTCATTTCCTCAGCTCTCTTCTTCTGAAGGGAATTTTTCTTGCCCAATGCTTGCTTGACAACCAACTTCAAGGCTTTACATTCTTATTGTGGTTGTCCATGAGCAGCTTCTGATCTTTTCTGACTTCTTTAGTGAATGATTTCATGATGGTCTTGGCTTTTTGAACTTTAGTGGAGATTGTTTGCAAACCAGATTCTACTCCACTGATTCGTGCCTCAATAGTAGGCAATACCACCTCTTTAGAGCCAGTGAGCCTCATCTCTACTGCATCAAGAGTTCTTCCTTGCTCATCTAAGGTCTCTGAGGTCTCAGCATGTGCAGTTTCCACTTGATGGACCAAAATGTCCAACTTTACTGATTGCTCTCCAAGGATGGCTTGAGCTGAACTTGAATCAATGTGTACATGAGCATCTCTAAGAAGTTCATCAGCAAAAAATTGATCAAAAGTAACACTTGCAATGTTAGAAAAGTCAAACTTGTTAGCAAAAATACTCTCATCACCCTCAAATTCTTTTGCATAAGACTCTGATACTGATTCGGGTGGAATTTACGCACTTTAGATGCACATGTGAAGCTCATTTTGATGTTGATTCCATTGATTTATGGGGTGATTATCATTGTTTTGGTCGAAATAAGACAAAGGTAGTGTTTTGTCGATTTTGTAGGTAAAACGATGAAATTTAGGAGAAAAACACATAACACAAGTGATTGGATCGGAAATAGGAGTGAACCATTGGACCCGGCTCGAAAAATGGAGTGGAATAGAAAAAAGAATTGAGTCGATCGGAGGTCGGAAGCTCAAGATACGGAGGGACGAAGATAAAACGAAAGTTTGGCCCGGCCGGGCCACTATACCCGCCCGGGCGGGCGGCCGAGTCATTTAAAAGTGGCCAAAATGAGGAAGGTTTGGCCCGGCCGGGCCACTTACCCCCTGTTCCCAAATTTTTCGGCCCACATACCCGCCCGGGCGAGGCACATTACCCACCCGAGTGGGCGGCCGAGTCATTTAAAAGTGGCCAATACGAAGGTTTGGCCCGGCCGGGCCACATTCCCACCCGACCAGGCCACTTACCCCCTGTTCCCAAAATTTTCGGCCTACATACCTGCCCGGGCGAGCCACATTCCCCGCCCGGCCGGGCGATAAAATGTTGAATTTTTGGCCAAAGACGAAGGTTTGGCCCGGCCGGGCCACTTACCCCCTGTTCCCAAAATTTTCGGCCAACATACCCGCCCGGGCGAGCAACATTCCCACCCAGCCGGGCCAACCCATTTTCGGTGCCAAACTCATATTTTCTCCATTTTCAAGGGACCAACTTGCAATTCTTACACCCAAACCCTACCCCAACACTATAAATACCTCCATTCTTAAATTCAAAACCATCTTACCCCTTTCTCAAGAAGTTCTACACACAATCACACACACTTGGAGGTTTTCATCATCTACTTCTTCAAGTCTTCACCAAATCAAGCAAGGAGGCCATCATTAGTTTGGGAATTTGATTCCTCACCATACAATAGTCTAAGCTTTCTTTTCTCTTCACTTCTTATAGCTTTTATCTTAGTTTTCTTTGTAGTTTGATTATGTTAGCTCTTGGCTAAACATTTGTTGTTCTAAGGCATTGTAAATATTTGGATTGAAGTTTATGAACTAATTTCTTGCTTTAAATGGTGTTTGTCTCTTATTTGTATGCTTAATTCTTCTTTGGAAGCATGTTGTTATTGCTGGAACGCGCCGGCGAAGGCGGTCCATCACCGAGATCGTTGTCGGATGCCAAACGTATAAATAACGAATTAAAACCTAAACATGCATCTAAAGCAGAATTTAGATTCGTTACCCTTGAAGATCGAGACGTTGATTCCAATCTACGGATCTTCTAGCCTGTCTCCCAACCTCGCTCGAACACCGGGTGGACGGCGCACTATCAAACGTGGAGAAGGTGCCTCAGTTTCGTCTCCTTGAAACCCTAGCCGTTTTTCTTAATTTCGTGTGTGCTAGGGTTTCAAAACTGAATTGAGGCTCCTATTTATAATTTCCATAAGTTTCATGGGCCAGACTAGGGATCCATTAGAAGGTATAGGGCTTGGGCTTCTTACAGGCCCAAATACTCTTATGTTCAGCCCAGAACATATAATTTGGCCCGAGAACATTAATTCATTCCACTAGAGAATTAATGTTGCACTCCCGTCCTATCCCAAACCGAATCAGGGCTTCTATTAGACTTTATAATTCCCCGTGTTAAAGATATCGCACGTCCATTAATTATTAAAGCTTCTGGCTTCTTTAAATAATTAATCTCTATAATTCCTTTGAGTAGTACCACTCAACCTCGTTGTCGTACGGATTAAATCCACCTGCAGGGTTTAGTACGACAATCCTTTATGAGTTTCCTCAAGGGGACGTCATCAGCCTGGATGTACAGGACACGGTGCCCTAATGCCAATAAGTAGACATCATGCGAGCGATGCCACTACCCAAAATACGGAGCGTGAAGAATCTAACAAGATTCTCACCTATGGTACATCAAAGTAGTGAACAAGCACCCCACACATCTAAATATCACACTTAGGGTTAAGAATCATAAAAGTCACCAAGACTTCTAGTTCTTCATAATAGTCAGAACAGAAGAACATGTCTTATCTGTGATCCATTCAATACGCCACAGCGCACTAGTATAAACTAATGGCCAAGACAAACAACTAACAAGTTTACACTACAACTTAAACCAATAGTTTTGTCCATAACTATCTCAGTTGTGAATACATTTTATATCTTACAAGGAACTGACAATGTGATCTTCTGTGTGACTACAAACCCACCACATCGTCTACAATGCAAGATAAGCAGACATACAAGTAATCACAAAGAATGCGATAATGTGAAAAACCATTTATTTCAGATAAAAAGGAAATCAAATATACGTCACAAAAGCCCACTAAAAGTTTGCTTTACAGTATACACTAACAGTTATTGTCCATGATGATTTGCTTAATTCATTGTTAATTGGGGTAAGATCGAGAGATTTATTCCATTAATCGTATGCAAGCATGCAACCCGGTATTATTATGAGCTCGAGAGAGGATTAGTTATCGGAGAGGGAATTGAATGATCTTTGGGACTATTTTAGGTGGTGTGATGTTTGTAAGGTAGAGATACGAACTTATGTCGTATGCTCCTTTGGATTAGTTAGATCGAGAGATTGATTAATTCTTCTTTTGTGATCAACCCTATATGAAGACAACCTTAATGGCCATTTGAACGAGTTACAATTCATAAACGGATATCTAAGTGTTACAATTGCCTTGGAACCCACCTTCTCATATTTGAGTTTTAATCCGTTTTACTTTCGTTTTCTTGATTTACATGATATTTGATCGATTCTTCATTGCTCTTTATTGCTTATTTGGGGAAAATTATTTTTTCAGGACCACAACTTAGGGGTGTTTGTAAAAAGAGGACAACAACTTTGCGGGCTGGCAAAATTAGGCCCGTAACTTCTTTTTTTCACACTTTCAGGCCAATTTAGCTCAATCAACTCAATTTCGGGTTGATGGAGGCCCATTTTCGTGCCAAACTTATATATGGCAAAAAAAGGACTGTAACTTTTTGTTTTCTTCAATTTTAGGTTCAATATAAATATATAATTTTTTAAATCTACTCTAGCTCATATTCACTTCCTCAATTAGATTCCTATTGTCTCATGTTTATATTATTTTAAAATATTATACAAATTTTTTCCATAAAATTTAGAATCGAATAGTTTAAAATATATATATATATATATATAAATAAAATAGAGTATTCAAATTTTATTTATAATATAAATCAATATAAGAAATTACAATATATGAGAAGTATGAAAATTTTTGTGGGACGAAGATAGTATGTAATAAAACTTAAAAAAATAATCTAAAAATGTTTTTTTAACTAAAATTTTAATCTTAAAAAATAAAACTTAAATGTAGCTACGATCCACTATATCACGTACAAAAAAAAGTTAAATAAACTAATAATTTAATTTATTGAAAATGATATGCTAGATCAAATTAATAAAACGATAATTTTATTATCCACTATGACATAAGAAATGATTCATTTTTCATCTTCGCCTCAGACTTACAAAATCGCAGAACCGGCTCTGATTTGAGCTTTTAAGTTAAAGATATATTATGTCACATGAAATTTAAAAAAAAAATGTATATTGAAATTTATATTTGAACTTTTTATGTTTTTAAGGGGTTCATTGTGGGCAATATATATAAGATGGATTTCATGGATTAAAGAAAGTATTCAATTAATACTTTATTTGGAAAAAAAATACCCGTAAACTTTTAAAAATTAAATTTGAAAATTGTAGATGTAATAATTTGTTATGAATTAAACAACATTATTTATGTTTAAAGAAATAAATATATACTACATATAAATTATAGTGAATTGAAAAGAACAAAATATTAGAATTTGGTATGATAAATTTTTAATTCTTAATTAAAAAAATTCTCACAATTTTTAAATATAGTTTAACTTAGTACATTTTAGATTGTATTTAAATAAATAATGCTTATAAATTTTACAACTATGTCTGTAATTGAAGAAAAAAATTTCATAGATTTATTTTTAAAAGGATTATACTAAACAATTAATTACAAAAATTCGATCAAACATTTTCAGTATTCTTATTTAAAATAATCGATTCAAAATTTTATGAAAAAAAATTGTATAATATTTTAAAATTAATAAGACATGAGAATGGATCTAAGGGAATATGGACTAGAGTAGATTTTAAAAATTATATATTTATATTGGGCCTAAAATTGCATTAAAAAAAAGTTACAATCCTCTCTTTGCCATAAATAAGTTTGCCCGAAAAATGGGCCTCAACCAGCCCGAAATTGGGTTGATTGGGCTAATTTGGCCTGAAATTGCGAAAAAAAGAAGTTACAGGCCTAATTTTGTCAGCCCGTAAAGTTACGGTCCTCATTTCGCAAACCCCCCTAAGTTGCGGTCCTGAAAAAATAATTTTCCCTGCTTATTTGTGACAATTTGGTAGGCAATCTTAGGGTAATCCACTTTCACTTAATCGATCGCGTCTAAATAGAATTCCGTTAACAAAATACACTTTTACGCTATACCTCCTCGTGGGATCGACCTCGTACTTACTTCTCTACGATAGACACCGTATACTTGCGGTCGTTTATTCTAGTGTTGTAGAATACGTGAATCAAGTTTATGGCGCCGTTGTCGGGGAGGTTTTATAGCTCTAGAGTGTAGGTTAATAGAGTTTTAGTTTAGATATTTTATTTGCTTTCCTTATTTGCAAAAACTCCAAAAATATTTATATTTGTTATCTTGATCTTACTTGCAATTCTCACTCTCGTTTGATCTTTTGATAGACATGGTTTATGATCACACGATCTAGGAGGAACCAACAAGAAGTGTTACCTTTAGACCCGGAGATCGAAGCAAATTGTCGAAGAAGGAACGCCGAAAGGAGAAGGATTGAATTGGAAGGAATGAATCGAAGGGAAAATCCGATTGTAGAAGAAGTCGAGGAGGAAGTTGAGAACCAAGGGGTTGAAGGAGTTGAGGAACCGAACGGGAATGGAGGTAACCGACCTCAAACAGTGTTAAGGGACAACTTTCATCGGAGAGTTGAAGAAAATGTTGGCATGGAAAGAGATGGTAGGCCAAGGGACGATGAGGAGCCATAAAGAGTCTTGAGAGACCACTTCCGTCTTATTCCAAGGCCATATGGAGGAGCGGGTCGGGAACCCGTTGATGCACACAACTTCGAACTCAAGCCGGCTTTGATAATCATGGTCCAAAACAACCAATTTGGTGGGCTTTCCAAGGAGGATCCTAACCTCCACTTGTCTCAATTCCTCGAGATAAGTGGAACGGTTAAGATCAACCGTGTTCCTCAAGACTACATCCGTTTACAACTTTTTCCCTTCTCACTCCAGGACCGAGCAAAGCAATGGTACCTCTCTTTTGACTTGAGGACCATTGAAAATTGGGCCGACCTTGTTGATGCATTCCTAATGAAGTATTTCCCTCCGAGCAAGACTATCCAAATCCGAGGGGAGATATCTTCATTTATGCAAGAGGATGATGAGTCTTTGGCCGAAGCTTGGGAGCGCTTTAAGGATTTGATTAGAAGTTGCCCTCAATATGGTTTTTCACGAGACCAATTGATATGCTACTTCTACAACGGAATGGACCACCGTACGAGAGAGATGGTGGATGCTTCGGCCGGAGGAGGATCATTGTTGGGGAAGACAACAGAGGAAGGTTACATTCTTTTAGAGGAGATGGCGAAAAACGGGAACCAATGACCATCCGAGAGAAGACAAAACCGAAAGATTGCCTCAACCCAAGATTTGGATGAGAATGCTAAACTATCCAACAAGGTGGACAAGTTGATATCTCTAATGACGGCTAAAGCTTTAGTGGGATCAAGTGATGAGCAATACGAAGAGGCCCACTACATGAACAATCAAAGATATAGACATTTTAGAGAAAGGGGTTGGAACGAAAGGTAAAACCGTGAGACTTCTCCGAACCAATATCATCCCGGTTTGAGGCAACATGAGAACTTTTCATATGCCAATCCAAAGAATGCTATTCAACCACCACCAAATTTCAATGTGAGAGATGAGATGATCATTGACCCCTCACCAAAGCCATCCTTGGAAGAGATGTTTGGTGCATTCATGGGAGAAACTAAAAATTTCATGAGAGAGACTAAGAATAATGTGGCGAAGACATGGCAAAGACTTGATGAGCATGGTGAAATGATCAAGGATGTGACGACCCATATGAAAGCTATGGAGAAGCAAATGGGCCAACTTGCCAACATCATTGGAAAGCAACACGTTCCGGGGCAATTCCCTTTAACACGGAGCTCAATCCCAAGCAGCAATGTAAGGCCATAAAACTAAGAAGTGGGACAAGCTACGAAGGGCCCAAGATGCCATTAGAGGAGGAAGTGGTAATGGCACCCGAGGGTGTTGACAAAGGAGATGGCCAAGTGAAAGAGAAGCAAGAAGAAAAAGAAGAGAAAGAAGGGGAGAAGAATAGTGGGGAGGCAATCCCTCCACAAAAAAAAGGCAAGAATGTAGTGCCTCTACCATATCCTCAAAGGATGAAGAAGAAGAGTTTGGATAGCAAGTTTGCCAAGTTTGCGGAGATGTTCAAGAAGCTCCATATCAATATCCCTTTCGTCGAAGCTCTTGAACAAATACCACATTACTTCAAATTCTTGAAGGAAATAATGTCAAACAAGAGGGAAATGGAGGCGTATGAGACGGTGCACTTAACCGAACAATGTAGCTCCATAATTCAAGCTAAGCTACCTCCAAAGCTTAGGGATCCCGGATCCTTCACTTTATCATGCACCATTGGAGATGGAGGTACATTAAGAGCATTATATGATTCGGGAGCTAGTATAAACCTTATGCCTTTGTCCCTATTTAAGACTCTTGGTTTAGGAGAGCTCACACCAACTACAATCAACCTCCAATTGGCGGATAGGTCGATGACGTACCCTATGGGTATAACGGAGGATGTATTAGTCAAAATCGACAAGTTTATCTTTCCGGTAGACTTTGTAGTTTTGGATATGGAGGAGGACAAAAACATCCCATTGATATTGGGAAGGCCATTTTTAGCAACCGGAGGGGCCATAATTGATGTGAGGAATGGAGAGTTGGAGCTTCGAATGAACCAAGAGATAGTTGTGTTTGACATTCAAAGAAACGCCAAATTCCGGCATGATGAGAATGAAGAGTATGGGTATCTTAAGGGAGATCACTCTCCAATGCCCATGAAAGAGAAGGTGGAAGAAGAGCCCAAGATCAATATTGTGAAAGAGAACCGCAAGGTGGAAGACAAAGATTTGAAGATAGACAAGAAGGCCAAGTTTGGGGGAGTTTTCTTTAAAAACTCCCCCAAATCAAGAAAAGCTACTTGTGCACAAGCTTGGGGATGAATGAGGCGTCAACTTCTTATGACATGATCGAAGAGCCGGATGGGCTAGCTAGTGGATGTTTTGATGGACTTAAGAAAGTTGCATGGGGAAAGAAGTTCAAGAACAAGGATGACAAGGGGGTGACTTGATAATCATCTCAAGGAAGAATCGTCCGGCATAGGACGTTAAAAATAGCACTACTTGGGAGGCAACCCAAGGTTTTATTGCTTTCATGTTTTTATTTCTTTGATAGTTTTGATAGCTTAGTTTCTTTTGTAGGTGAGGATGAGAAGCAATTTGGACATTATAGCTTGAAGAATGAAGAAGGGAAGCAAGTGTTGCAATGGTGATCTTTGAAGTGCATTGGATGTGCAAGGAGGGAGGTAACAACTTGTAGCCCCAAACTTAGAATTTTTACATAGTAAAATTCTATGTTTGGGGGAGTTATTTTTCTTTTATTTTTCAACTAGTTGTTACCCTTGCACCGGTTCGTCATTCTACTTATGTTACATTTTACACCGGCGCACACTTGGCTTTCATATGCTTATTGTGCTTGAGTTGGTTTTGATCATGTGTGGGTAATGGATCTTTGGTGAAATGTGAGCATGAATAATAAGTGGAATCCATAGTTGATGTTGGTCCTGAAGGAGTATATAACAAGTGTATGGGGGGGGGGGGGGAATACACTTGTATGCAATTTCTTTTTCAAACTTTGATCAAACCAGAGTTCAGCAAGGTTGTCCTGGACAACTCTGCTGATATGATTAACTCTTATAAGATAATCAAACTACTAAGTACTATTGAGTACTTAGTTGAATAACTATCTAAGTGAGTTATATGTGCGGAATTAGTGGTTGACCCTTTAGTTTAAAACTCCTTTGGGTTCTGAAATCTCTTTAATAGAATATACAGTTCAGGGAACTTGTCCAAATCAAGTTTTGCACAGTTTGTGATATGTATCTTTGAAAGTCCAGTTTGTGTACATCAACACAAGAGTTTATAGTGGGTCAGAGACTCACTTTCCCTGATTTAACAGGATAATTCGTTCACTCTTGAAATTAACTTGTTTTATAGTGCCAAGGTGCACTTGATCAACCAGACCACTCCTTGGTGCCTTGATCCCTAGGATGTCTAGAGTTCTAGTACCCTTTCTTAACTCAGAACTGAACTGTTCTTCTTTCAACAGTCAGCTCCTTCTACTTCTACTACTACAACCTTCTAACTTTCACACTTGAAAGGTATAAGGGTTGAAGTAAGGTTCCAACTAATGAGATATCATTTACAATGAAGGTCAGTGTATAAGGATAGAATATCTCTCTAAGCTTTGTATGAATTATACAATAGGGTTCAGCTTAGATGAAGTGTTTGAAGACTAAGAATGTCTTTTGAGGACTTTGAAGCTTCAGAGTAGTTGTAGTTGGATTCAGTAGATTGGATGCTTCAAATGGTCTTCACACTTCTGTATTTATAGACAAATTTGAGGATTTGCCCGTTGGAGAGGCAGCCTCAAATGTCTATAAATGTCTTCCTTGAAAACTTCAAGCTGGAAGACAGATTCTGATAGTGACATGTCCTTGTTTTGGGAAATAAACGGCTGTAACCACTTTGTCTTCATTCTGGAGCACTTTTCCCAATGTCTGACTTCAAGATTCACTTGGTCAAACATGGACATCTCTTCTTATCAATGGTCCTGAGATAAGGACAACATTCCTTATCATTTGGATAACTCTGCTTATCAGTTTCATCAGAGTTTTCTTATCAGCAGTGTTGGCTCTTGAGCTCTTTAGATGACTTGACTTTTACTCTTTCCATGACTTCTTAGAATAGTTCTTTGAGCATATATGTCTTGGAAAAGTGGACTTGACCTCTTCAGCAAAGTTGGCTTTGAGCTTCAAAGCTTGTTCTATTTCAATTGTGCTGAGACAATATTGCTGGACAACTCTTCTGAACTTGTCAATTCTTGTGGTAGACTTGATCTTTAGGATTTATTCTACTTTGTTGATCTTCAGATAAGTTATTCCACTTTGACTTGACTTTGATCAACATACTTGTCCTTCAGCAGACTTGGGGTCAATCCAGAAACTGAGCCTTGAGGGGACTTGAACAGAATAAACTTGTAAGCATGTGTTCCCCCTCAACTAGTGCATCTATTTATCTAAGAGCTGCCTTACACATCAACTCCTCTACTTGTCTTAGTCTACATGTTCCAAGAGTCCTGAAACATGTTCATTAAAATTGACTTATCTACTTGGCATGTCTAAAGGGGGGTTTTGGTATCATAATCAAAACTCATTTTATTCCCAACAATTTCCCTCTTTTTGATGATGCCAAAACCTATACAATCTATGCAAAGGTGACTTGATTACACTTATTACATTCTACTTCAGTGAAGGTGACTGAGGTCAATTTCCCTGAAAGAAAATGTGTTAGTGTATTTTCTGTTTTCATTTGCATATAGGTTGATAAGTCAGACAAGTTAGAATTCAGTAATGTTGATTCAAAATGTGTTCAACTATCATTCAAATAAGAGATCATTATAGACATGTTGATAGTTGAACAAACACATCAGAGCATGGACATTACATCAGAGCATAAAATAACTAAATTACATGATCAGAGTAATACTTAACAAGATATTCTATCAGAGCATTAATCTTGAGTATCAGAGCAAAAAGTCATCAGAGTAAAGCATATCAGCAGTCTTGAGCAATTTCAGCATAGATGACCAATTTCAACAAGTCAGCAGTCAAGACATTCAGATTAGCAGAAAAAGGGTCAAGAGGACTTAGCCAATTTCAGAGATTATCTTCAGGAGGTGGCACCATCCCATATTGTGCCCACACTCTCTTCTTTAATTCCATGGCCTCTTGGTTAGTGCCCTTAGGTCCAAGTTCCATCCTGTTCAACTTCAGGATCTCAAAGATTTCTTGGAAGATTCTTGACTGATCAATCCATCCATTCAGCTTTGGAGGCATGTATATGATTGACTTAGGGGCAGTGAATTCAATTCTTGCAATGTCAGCAACTGCAAGCAATTGCTGGTACAATTCCCTGTGATATTCTATCATGAACTCAGTAAAAGTGGAGTTGACATCTTTTCCATTCCATCTGTCAATGACATAGTAGTCATAGACAAACTCCCTTTTTGCCTCTTCCCATGTATCATTCAACTGTATTGGCACCCATTTATCCAAGTGTGGATATTTGGTGTCCATAGGGATCAGTAGTTGTGGCTTTAACTTGCTGTATGTAGCTCTTCTTCTTCTTGGTTTTTGAAAATCAGCTCTTCTCTTGTCTCTTGCTCTGTTAGCTTCTTCCATCAGATCCATCTTTTCTTGGGCCCTTATCATGGCCAGCTTTTGTTTTGTTTCAGGGTCTTTGCCATACCCTTCTTGAAACAGCTTTGATGGATCATTTAACAACACAACTGTCTTCTTCTTTGGTCCAGGTCCAAAGCCTTCATCATACAGCTCTTCAATGTTTTCAGCAGCTTTGGCACCTTTAGTGGACTTGGTCTCAGCAGACTTGTCAGTTTCAGAAGACTTTGCCTTTTCAGTAGTCTTGGTCACTTCAGCAGTTTTGACCTTTTCAGTAGTTTTTGTTGGTCCCTGAACGAGTAGTGAATGGGATTAAAGTCTAGAGGGGAGGGGTGAATAGACTTTAAAACTTTTTCAAACAGAGTTGGGAACCTCTTCTGATTGCTATGTCAACTGGACTGCAAGTCTGCTGGTCCAGATGACTATAGTGATCTGACTGAAGAGGTTATATGCGGAAATATGGTGGCCCTGGTTTAGACTCGTTCTTGTAACTTTTTTTACTTTGTGAAACTACTCAGCTGATGCTGGTTTGAAAGTTATGGCCTTGTTTTGAAGAGTGTTGAAATCACAGTATGCACTATATAATAATGAATGTAAAAGCAGAAATGTAAAGTGCAGAAAGTAAATAACACCGGATTTATAGTGGTTCGGATATACGATCCTACGTCCACTCTCACGTCCTAACGTGATGTTTAATCCCTTTAATTTCCACAAATTACAAGGGTCTTGTCCTTTATAGTCCCAAGGTTAGGACTTTGAGATCTGAGCCGTCCTAACAGCTGCGGTCTCCACAAGTGATTGTAAGCACTTGCACTTTGGGGGGTTTCAAAAACTTAAACCTTTCGGTGAGGGTTTGGGGTTTTTGAGATGTATCCAACTAATGGTTCAAGCTTATAATTTGCTTAACCACTATGCCTAAAACAACTGATATACAATATGAATAAGTTTCAGGTTCTTAAGGGTTGGATAGGAAGCACTTAAGAGCTATGGATAATCTAATGGATTTCTGGCTCTTGGAGAATTCTTAGAACAATGTGGCTTTTTGCTTGATTGCTTGCTTAGCTTGTGAATTCTCTCTCTTGTTGCTTCTGTGTTCATCCTCTTGTATTTATAATGGAGATTGAGTGCAACTAGCCGTTGGAGTTGACTAGCCGTTTGAGCAATCTTCCCATAATAGCTTGATTCCTTGATTCCAGCCGCTTGATTGCTTCAATCCTGGGATCATGTCAATCTTCTAAATAAGGTAGGTCTTCGTTTAAATTGCAAGATGACTTGGGAATCAGCCGAGTCCTGGAAGAGCACATAGTCTTCTGATCTGTACTTCTAGTCTTCTGACTACTCTTCTGGCCTTAGGTCTTCTGTCTTCTGATATCAGACGAGTACTACTCTTCTGATCTGGAAATTCTTTGTACTGCTTTAGGCCATCTTCAATCTGGGACTCCATCAGATAAGTAGGTATACAAGCACCTTAACATATCTGGTCTTCAAGGATCTTCTAGTCTTCATGTCTTCTACTCTTCTTATCTTGAGGATAGGCATGTAAGCCATGACTGTGCTGATCAGCTGCTATCAATACAGTTGATCACACAAGACTAGTCTAAGCTGTTCTATACAAGTCAGCTGATCCTATTACATTTATAAACTCTAAGTGTTTTGGCCATCAAAACTATTCTAACATCAAGTGGGGCTTAGGGTGAATTTATATCCCAACAATTTCCCCCTTTTTGATGAAGCCAAAACTATATATATGATAAACGCTCTTAATAAGATAAGATAGGAGTTTATAAACTTCATAAAAACTGAAGTATCTGATGAAGACAATGAGAGTTTGTCTTGAAAGCAAAGAGAACTAAACTTGAATATATAGAACTTTTACAGATTACAAGTAATAGTTTCTTAAAGCTTTGAAAGTGGTCTTCATCAGGTCTTCTGATCTTCAGATGCGGAAGGCAAGGTACAGACGAGATCGAACTTCTTCCATGTGCTGCAGGTCTGTAACATTCTCCTCTTCATAGATCTTCTCTAGGATCCTTTTGACTTCAATGAAGTCTGTTCTTCCAGAATCCAGAGTGGGAGGATCCCATTTGGGTTCTTCAGGAGTTAGGATTCTGCAGTTGTCAAGTTCTTTGGCTGTCTTGACTACTTCTTTCCAGAACTCTGGATCTTCAATGTTCATGAATTGATTGAACTGGAAGAATTCATCTTCATAGGTTGGGAGAGGACCAAATTTTCTTACAATGTGGTGTTGAATTTGCCATTTCTTCTTCAGAGGGTGCCACCTTGGTAGCTCATCTTGAAGGGCTAGATAGTCCACATAGTTGCTGTCAAACACCAGAACTTTATCTTTCTGTGCCAGAGCATTTTCTTTCAGTGCTTTCTCCTTGAGAACTTTCCTGAGTTTGACTATCTTCCTGTCAAATTTGGCTTTGACTGCTTTCGCATCTTTTAGCTTCTTTTGTTTAAGCTCTTGAGCTTCAAGCTCTTTTCTTTTCTTTAATTCTAAAGCCTCTTTCTCTTCTGCAGTAGGCTCTGCTGGAGTTGACTTCTGAGCTTGCTCATCTGCTTGCTCATCTGCCTTCCTTTTCCTAGTCATTCTTTTCTCGGAAACTTGTTCTGTAGAGGCAGTGATCTGCAGACTTTTGGCAGTTGCTTGAGTGGGAGCTTGGATGTCTTCTTGAGCAATTTCTTTGCCTTTGCCTTTCTTGCTCTTGATTTTGCTTGATAAATCACCCAAGGTTTCATTCAACTCATCTTGAGATACTACCATTACAGCTTGCTGTGCAGTAGTCTTCTCTAGAGCTTTTATCAATACATCTTCCCCCTTTTTGGCTTCAGCAAGTGCAGCCGCAAAAGGCTTCATGGCATTCAGAATCTCCACTCTAAGAGTTTGTTGAAGAGCCATGGCGTTGACTCTGCCAACATGAGTCAGATGTGTGATGCTATGGTCTAGAATCTGAGCATGAGAGTTGGAGGAAGAGGCAGCTTCTAGTTTAGCTGTAATTGCTTCCAGTCTGGTTGCTGTCTCCTTCAGCTGAATCTGAAGTTTTTCATTCTCTGCTGTAGCTGATTGGAGAAGAGCTCGACCTTCAGTAGCTCTTGCTTCAGCATCTTCAAATCTTGTCTTGTAGGTGTTTTCCATGCGGTTGACCTCATTGGTGTAGAGATCAGCAAACCTGGTGGAATGGTCACCTACCATCTTTAGAATGCTGGTCAGATACTCACTTATCTGATCGTGAAGAGATTCTCCAAACTTGTCTTCAATGTCAATGATCTGGTTATGAAGACGAGTTCTCTGCTCCTTGACTGCTTTTTCAACATATCTTCCAAGCTGTAGGCCTAAGCTCTTTTCAAAGTGTAGGTCTATAGCAGTCTTGACCTGTGAGCATATGTCTGCTGTATAGTCAGCTGTTGAAGTAGAAGTTGAGGCAGTACCTTGAGGCTTTGGATGCACTGTCAGGGCTTTGCCTCTGTCTTCAGCTGAAAGGTACTCTTCATTGAGAAATGTGGTAGTGGCCTTAACCAGGTGGGACATGATGGTGTCACCTTTGTCAATGAAGTGAGGTAGAGTATCCTTAGGCATGAAGTGATCAGGAATAGTGATTACTTCTTTTTCAATCTCGGTTCTGTCAGCTGGTTCAGCTGAGTCTTCCGCAGGAACAGACGCAGCTGAGTCATTCTCTTTAGCTGTGCCAGCTGTCTGATGATCTGATATGCCTTCTGGGATAGATGCATCATTAGATGGAATTCCTAGAATTCTGTGGCATACTGCTGTAAAGGCTTCTTCGGGCAGCAGTTGAGCAAAAGATGTAACTTGAGCAACTTCTTTTTGCTCCATTTCCCAGTCGAGGAAATTAGCTTTTCCTCCCATTCCTTCCATGACTTCAATAAGGTCATCCACATCATCTCTCCTGAGTTCAATCCAGGTGCAGATTCTGAGAATTTGTTCGAACTGAACTGATTCCTCATCAATACCAGGAATAGTAGACTTGAGCAGGTTTGCTATCTTCATCCTCATTATCTTCTCCCTTGTGCACATAGGATAGTGTACCATTCTGTAGTGAGGTTGAGAGGGACCAGCTTGAGCAAGATCTGCTGGTGCCATGTCTTCTGGAGCAGAAGAAACAATGATGGTAGGAGTTTGAGTATTTGGGGTAGTTTCCTCTGCTGTGTGAGTATCAGCAGGGATTTGGGAAGTGATATGTTCTTGATCTTCAGTGATCTGTTCATCAGCAGGGATTTGGGTCTGCTGGTCTGGTATAGTTTCTTCATGAAGATCAGTAGAGGTTTGGACACTCGGATCTTGAACATCAGCAGGGTTAGGCAATAGGGGTTCAGGGGTTGAGGTAGGTGGAGCTTGTTCCTCTGTTGTGTGAGTATCAGCAGGGATTTGGATATCAGTGTTTGAGTGGTCAGATGGGTTGGAGTCATCAGAAGGGTTGAAGGATGCAATCGGGGCTATTAACATGGGAGTAGGAAGCCTCGATTTCTTGGACTTTTTGTTGGAAGAAGAATTATTCTTCTTTCTCTTCTGACCCTTTGACAATTTAGAAGGAGTAAAAGAGGGAGAGGGTTTAGAGGTACCTGCCTTCTTCAAGGGAGAGGCAGTGGGAGTGGCATCTGAATCAGATGGGGAGATGAGCCCAGATCTGATTAGATATCGTCTTTGTGCTAAGGTCTGATTGTCATCATCATCATCCTCAGCAACCTTCTTCTGAGCCTCTTCTTTGGTTGGCTCCTCTTCTTCTTCAGCAGAGTCATGATCAGACTCTTGTGCTGCCTTCTCAGCCAACAGCTTCCTCTTTTCTTCTTTTAACCTTTCTGCCTCAGCAAGAGCTTCCTTTCTCAAATAATATTTGGAGATGTGAAAGGTCTTATGAGGTCCCATCTTGTACTTCTTTGGGAGAATATCTGGAAGGATGATGCTCAGCTTGTTGACAAAGCTGACTGTAGCTGCTACCTTCCATACCTTCGATTGTAAGTCCAAAGTGACTTTCTTTGCCTCAAGAGCAATTCTTTCTAAGAATAGTCCTTGCCAGTCTCCATCGATCTGATCCCAGATTGCAGCCATTACTCGAACCTTTAAAGTAGTAACAGCATCATGACTGAATGTGTTACCAAGTAACATCTTTCCTGCAATATCCAACAAGGTTTGGAATTTTGGTTCAAGTTGGGATTTCTTTAGCCCAGTTGCATCAGTAGCCTTGATTCTTCCACCAGTAAACATCTCCATATACTCCTTTTCTCTATTCATGATGTAGTTGGAGATATTTATTTTCCCCCTTGACAGGCCAAACAATTCCTGAAGAATTTCCCTTGTAACCTTGACTTTGTGTCCATTCATGACACTTTCGACATGAGAACCCTTCATCACGGCGTTTGCATAGAATGTCAGAACGTCTTGTTCATAGACATTAGTTGGAGCTGCTTCCAGAAAGTCTCTGAGTTTAAGATTGACGCACCGAAGCAATATCTCCTTGTTCTCATCTGAGTGTTTGCCTTTGAAAAACAGAGCATTCTCCGTAAAAATCTTCCCTTCCTTGGACCACTTTGTAGCATCCAAGGTGCCAGTATTCTTGGTCTTCTCGTCGTAAATTTCAATGATTGCCATAGTAGAGTATGAGTGTTAGAGTTTGAAGGCTTGAAAGAAATTTGCAGAACGAGAGAGAGTAATGTGATTAATTGAGTAATATGAGCGACAGGGTTTGGGAGAGGTTTTAGGGGTGTGAATATATACTCCAGAAAATTTGATCTAACGGTCAGATTTGTGTTTGAATTTGGAGTAGAGCCCAAGATTTCCTTCTTTGATTTCCTAAATTTGCCGGCTGGTTATGCCATTTGGCAATTGTTGATTTGTTGGCAATATGGTACTTGAGTATTAATGACATCATTACCAAAAATAGCCGTTGAGACTAATTTATGGTAAGAATTGATCATCAAGGCCATTTTCTATAAGAAAATTGCATTCCTTATATAAGCCAATTTGTTTAATTACATTCAGGAATAAATCTAGAATGAATTACATGATCAAGACTAGTCATTATACTCTAAATTTGTGTGATTTGATCAGCAGAGTGAGGTCTTCTGAGTTCTTCAAGATGTCTGCTGATTGTCTTTGAAAAGTCTTCTGGTCAGCTGAGTTGGTCTT
The DNA here is from genome assembly GCA_963675135.1 of Galeopsis tetrahit. Lineage (NCBI taxonomy): Eukaryota > Viridiplantae > Streptophyta > Magnoliopsida > Lamiales > Lamiaceae > Galeopsis > Galeopsis tetrahit. The sequence goes on from OY776125.1 coordinate 55,071,276, forward strand.
CTGATCAGCTGAGTAGAGGAAACGGTGTTTGCTGTGATGATCCAACCTAGATGGATCCTTCCAGCTTTATTGTGAGTGATGATCCAACCTGGTTTGATGGATCTTTCAACTCCTTCTTTAAATCAAGTGGAGCTAGTCTAGACATAGTCCCACTGATTTAAATGTTTCTCACCATCGGATGTTCCTCATCATCAGATGGGATGTAGCATCTAATGTGCTCTTGTTGAATTTCTTCGCTTCTCTAGAAGGGGAAGGAAGGTTGAGGGGTGCTTCAATGGAGTTGAAGAGAGGGCCATGGACTCAGCCTTCATGTTCTGTTTAGACACAGTAGCTTTGCATAACAAGCTTTCCATGTAGAACTTCCTTCTGGAGAAGAAGCTCTGCTTGCTTGCTACTTTGTCCTCTGCATCTCTTCCTCCTTTAGCTTTCAACAAGAACGTCTCTTCTTCCTTTAGCTTTCATGAGCATACTTATGTTGAGTAAGCCATGTATATGGATCTGCATCATCTTCATTTTCTGGACAAATCTTCATCTCCTTCACCCAAGATTTTGGTTGAAGAATGATCTCCATTCCATCTCTTCTTTCAATTGTCTCCATACCTGAAATAAGAAAAGTGTTAGATGTTTTGTGTTCTTAGGTGTTCTCATAACTTCTCCTTTTATAGGGGTAGAAATGAGGTAGTGGAGAGAAAGATGACAAAACTATAGAGGTGATAGGTCTGAATTTCTGAAAAGTGATTTCTTAAGATCAGCAGTAAGTTTCTTGATCCAAGGGTGCACATTTAAAGATATTCAGACTTTATCTAATGGAATGCAGAAATTATAAATTTTGACCATGAGTTATTTGAAATCCGTACTGTGCATGCATACTGTTGAGTCGGTGAGGATGGTGTATTAATCCAGCCAAGTATGACTCAGTTAGTATACTGTATTTATGTATATGAATAAAGTATTTTATGAAGAATAGTTTATTAATATACATAGTTATACATTGCTTAGAGTAAGGAGATCAAATAGCTCTGCTATATATATATATATGTATACTATGCAATGCAGATTTTAGAGTATTTCATCAAGGATTCTTAAGGTATCATTGATTCCCCCTTGATTAGATAACTCTATGTTTTCCCTCAGCTCTATCTGTCTTCATTGGGAAAGAACTTACCTGAAGATGAGGGTGTCTATTCACCTCATCTGATTCTCCTAGTCTGCTGCACTTGGGTCAGCTGAGGTTTTCAGCTGATCTTTCCTTCTTCATGTGCTTGGGTCCAGGAGTCCTAAGCTGTAACATAAGGTCTTGAACCTTTCTTCAGCTAGGGGCTTAGTCAAGATGTCTGCTCTTTGGATATCTGTGTGAATTTTCTCCATCTTGATGTCCTTCTTTTCAAGGTGATCTCTTATGAAGTGGTGTCGAATGTCGACATGCTTGCACCTTGTGTGGAGGACTGGATTTTGAGTGATGGCAATGGCGCTGCTGCTATCACAATAAATAGGGACTTCTCTTGCCTCTACATTGTAATCCTTGAGTTGTTGAACTAGCCAGAGCAGCTGACTACAACAACTACCAGCTGCCATGTATTCTGCTTCAGTGGTGGAGGTTGCAACTGAGGTTTGCTTCTTAGAGAACCATGATATCAGCTTGTTTCCTAGAAATTGACAGGTTCCTGATGTGGACTTCCTATCAATTCTGCATCCTCCATAGTCTGAGTCAGAATAGCCACTCAATTCTAGATTGTCATCAGCAGGGTACCATAGTCCTAGGTTGACTGTTCCTTTTAGGTACTTGAGAATCTTCCTTGCTGCTTCTAGATGACTTTGCTTTGGGTTTGCTTGAAACCTAGCACATACTCCTACAGCAAATGTTATGTCTGGTCTGCTAGCTGTAAGATATAGTAGAGATCCAATCAGTGCTCTATATTCAGCTTGATCAACTGCCTGTCCAGACTCATCTGGTTCCATTTTGAAGGATGTCATCATTGGAATCCTTGCAGTCTTGCTTTGTAGAGCTTTGAATCTTTCTAATAGACTTTTGGTATACTTGGACTGGTTGATGAAGATCCCTTCTGAACTCTGCTTGACTTGAAGTCCTAGGAAATAATTCATCTCACCCATCATGCTCATTTCGAATTTTCCTTGCATAAGTTCAGAGAACTTCTTGCACATTTCTTGATTTGGTGATCCAAATATAATGTCATCTACATATATTTGTACCATTAAAATGTCTTCTCCTTCTTGTATTCTGAAGAGGGTTATATCAACTTTGCCTTTTGTATATCCATTGTCAAGTAGGAATTGTGACAATGTGTCATACCAAGCTCTAGGGGCTTGTTTTAGACCATAGAGAGCCTTCTTCAGTCGATATACTTGATCACCTTTTTCAAATCCTGGAGGCTGCTCTACATATACTTCTTCTATCAGAATACCATTTAGAAAAGCACTCTTGACATCCATTTGATATACCTTGAAGCCCATATATGATGCATAAGCTAGAAATAGTCGAATGGCTTCTAATCTGGCTACTGGTGCAAAAGTTTCATCATAGTCAATCCCTTCAGATTGTGAATATCCTTTTGCAACTAGCCTTGCCTTATTTCTAGTTATCACATCATTTTCGTCCTTCTTGTTCTTGAATACCCACTTTGTTCCTACTACATTGTGGTTTTCAGGACGATCTACCATGTTGGTCCTGAAAGGAGTAGATAACAAGTGTATGGGGGGGGGGGATACACTTGTATGCAAATTCTTTTCAACTAGATCAAACCAGAACTCAGCAAGGTTGTCTTGGACAACTCTGCTGAAGATGATTAACTCTTCTAAGATAATCAATCCACTAAGTACTATTGAGTACTTAGTTGAATAACTATCTAGGGGAGTTATATGTGCGGAATAGTGGTTGGCCCTTTAAGTTTAGACTCCTTTAATTTCTGAAATCACTTAGTCAATGTAAAACAGTCCAGTTAAGCTTCAGGGAAGTTGTCCAAAACAGTTTTGCACAGTCTTTGAATGTGTATCTTTGAAAGATCAGTTTTGTGTGCAGTGTTGAGTGAATGTAAGTACTTGTAAAGTAAATCAACACAAGAGTTTATAGTGGTTCAGAGACTCAAGCTCCTACATCCACTTTCCCTGATTTAACAGGATAATTCCTTCACTCTTGGAATTAACTTGTTTTATAGTGCCAAGGTGCACTTGATCAAGAACACCACTCCTTGGTGAATTGATCCCTAGGATGTCTAGAGTCCTAGTACCCTCTTCTCAACTCAGAACTGAACTGTTCTTCTCTCAACAGTCAGCTCCTACCACTTCTACTACTACAACCTTCTCACTTTCACTCTTGAAAGGTGTAAGGGTTGAAGTAAGGTTCCAACTAATGAGATATCCTTTACAATGAAGATCAGTGTATAAGGATAGGATATCTCTCTAAGCTTGTGTATGGGTATACAATGAAATTCAGCTTAGATGAAGTGTTTGAAGACTAAGATAGTCTTTGAAAGCTTTGAAAGCACTCTAGCTTGTAAGAACTTTGAGCTTAGTTGGATTGTGTTGAGGTGCTGGTTGAGGTGCTTTCAAATGGTCTTCACACTTCTGTATTTATAGACAAAATGGAGGATTTGCCCGTTGGAGAGGCAGCCCCAAATTGCTATAAATGTCTTCCTTGAGTTCTTCAAACTGGAAGACAGATTCTTGATAGTGACATGTCCTCATTTGGGTAATAAACGGCTGTAACAGTTTTGTCTTCATTCTGCAGCACTTTTCCCAATGTTTGACTTCTTGTTAGGACTTGGACATGGCTTCTGAAGGTTGATCCAATGATAGGACAACATTCCTTATCATCTGGACAACTCTCCTTATCACTATCAGCAGTTTTGCTTTTCAGCATGGTTGGCTTGCTCTTCTTCAGATGACTTGGCTCTTTCCCTTTATTTCTCTTGTGTATGGTCTTAGCTCATTCCTTTGAGGACCTTTAGGGACTGGTTGTCTCAATCTCTTCAGCATAGTTGATCTTAGGCTTTCAGAGCACTTGATCTTGGTCAATTTAGCTGAGACAACTCCTCTGGACAACTCTCCTGATCAGCATGATTGGTCTTTTTGCATCAGAGCACTTTATACTTTAGAGTTGGCTTATCTGGACAACTCTCCTGACCAAAACCTTTGAGTAGTCTTGTCCTTTTGAGCTAGGTAGGTTTGTTCTTGCATATGGCTAGCTTCTTTGGACAACTCTCCTGATCAGAGCTTTAAGAATATTTTCTCTGGACAACTCTCCTGATAAGAGCATCTTAGATTTCATAGAGTGTCCTTACTCTTTGTTCCAGAATTTGAGCCTTGGGGAGACTTGATCTTGATCATCTTCAAAGCATAGGTTCCCCCTCAAATTGTGCATCTAATTGTCTAAGAGCTGCCTAACATTTCAGCTTCTCATCTAGCCTATAATCTATATATTCTAACATTCTTAGAACATATTTTTCATTGACTTAGGCATGTCTCAGGGGGGTTTTTGGTATTCAATCAAAACATAGCTCATTTTATTCCCAACAATTTCCCCCTTTTTGATGATGCCAAAACCTATACAACTTAAGCAAAAGTGACTTGTCTACACCTATTACATGTATCTTCAGAAGACATGACTGAGGTCAATATTCCTGAAAAGTAATGTGTTAGTGTATTCACTGTTTTTGTTGCAAGTAGGTTTTAAGATAGGCATAGAGAGATTTGAGTTTCTTGATTCAAAATAAGTTCAACTATCATTCATTCAAAAATCATTACAGGCATGTTGATAGTTGAAATTAACATATCAGAGCATGAATCAATAACACTTAAGTATATCAGAGCACTTCATTACAATAATTCAAAATGAAATTTTCAGCATCAGAGCACAGAACTTGTATCAGAGCAATCTTTAACAGATCAGAGCAACCAGATTAACACATCAGCAAGCTTGACCATATTTCAGCATAGTTGATCATTCAAGTAAGGTCAGAAGACTTAGCCATTTCAAAGATCATCCTCAGGAGGTGGCAGCATTCCATACTGTGCCCACACTCTTCTTTTCAGTGCCATGGCTTCTTGGTTGGTTCCCTTAGGTCCAAGAACCATCTTGTTCAGCTTAAGGATCTCAGTGAATTCCCTCAGAATTCTTGCTTGGTCAATCCATCCTTCAAGCTTTGGAGGCATGTATATGATTGGCTTGGGAGCTGTGAGTTCAAATCTTGCAATGTCAGCAGCTGCAAGTAGTTGTTGATACAACTCTCTGTAGTATTCTAGCATGAACTCAGTGAAGGCAGAGTTTGCATCTCCTCCATTCCATCTGTCAATGACATAAAAGTCATAGACAAACTCCCTTTTGGCTTCTTCCCATGTGTCACTCAGTTGAATTGGCACCCATTTATCCAAGTGTGGATATTTGGTGTCCATTGGGATTAGAAGCTGAGGCTTCATCTTGCTGTAAGTTGCTCTTCTCCTTCTTGGTTTCTGAAAGTTTGCTCTCCTTTCATCTCTTGCTCTGTTGGCTTCTTCCATCAGATCAATTTTCTCATGGGCCCTCATCATGGCCAGTTTCTGTTGTGTTTCAGGGTCTTTGCCATACCCTTCATGAAACAGCTTTGATGGATCATGGGCTAGAACAGTTGTCTTCTTCTTAGGTTCAGATCCAAATCCTTCAGCAAATAACTCTTCAGTCTCTTCAGTTGATTTGGCACCTTCAGCAGTTTTTCCAGATTCAGAAGATTTGTCCTCTTCAGCAGTTTTGGCTTTCTTTGATGTAGGCTCATCCTCATCAATTCTGAATTCAGGTGGAAGATCAAGGCTGCTAGGAAAGTCAGTGAATTTCTCAATTTGTCTCTTCTTTCCTTGGGCCTTCTTGATTTTTCCTCTGGTTTGGACACCTTCAGCATCTTTGTCCAAACCTGACACTTCACCACCTGGTCTTTGCTGTTTCCTTGCCCTTTCTTCTTGAGCTGAGGCCATTGAGTTCTTCAATGCCAATGCTAACTGCTCCTCTTCATCCAAATCTTCCAAATTCAGCATTTCTGGCTCTTTTCCCTTTCCTTCAGGGACTTTGTCCTTCCCTTTCACTGGACTCCCAATCACCAAGGCACCTTTTGCTCTAGCTCTTTCCCTTTCCCCCTTTTTGGCAGCATCAAAGCACTGGGGCTTTAGGTCACTCATTGTTGAGGCCATCAGGGATTGGGCCTGGTTTAGGGACTTCATCTCTTCCAACAAATATACATTTTCATCATGTATATTCTGCATTCTGTCACTGCTCAAGCTAAGGAAAGCTAGAACAGGCTTCATCTTTTGTTGGACAACCTCTTCCATGGCTGTTTTCAGAGATGCATCCAGTTGGGCTTTTAAGAGCTCAGTGAGGTTGGCCACTGCACCTTCAGCAATGTTGGCCAACACTTCTTGGGAAAATTTTTCTGAGGCAGCTTTGACCATAGCTAGCCTTTGCTCTTCAGCTCTTCTCTTTTGTAGTGCTGTCTTCTTTCCAAGAGCTACTTGACAGTGAGCCTGAGAGCTTTGACATTTGCATTGTGATTATCTCTCAGCAGCTTCTGTTCTTTCTTGACCTCCTCTGAGATGGCTTCCATGGTAGATTTGGCAGTTTGAACTTCAGTGGAGATGGTTTGAAGACCAGATTCCACACTACTGATTCTTGCCTCAAGGGTTGGTAGCACAACATCTTCAGAGCCAGTGAGCCTCATTTCTACAGATGCTAGAGTCCTTCCTTGCTCATTCAATGCTCCTGAAGTTTCAGCATGAGCAGATTGGACTTGATGAGCCAAGGAGTCCAACTTCTCTGATTGCATGCCAAGTAAGGCTTGAGCTGAGCCTGTATCAACTTGGATAGGTGCATCTGTGAGGAACTCATCTGCAAAAATTTGGTCAAGAGAAATACCTGCAACATCAGATAAATCAAACAAGTTAGGAAATAAGCACTCATCACCCTCAATTTCTTTTACATAAGACTCTGATACATCAGCAGTCTTCTTCTCATTTTCAACTTGTTCTATTCTCCCTTCATGGATAATGTTCTCACTCAAGGAATCAGGCCTCCTTTCACCAAGGGATTCCTGAAGTTCAGATTTGACTTCAAGAATAACCTGTCCTTCCTCACTTATTCCACCCTCATATGTTGGTACACTCACTATCTTAGTGATGACTACCTCTCTTTCATCCATAACTCCCTCTGATTTTTCAACTATGCTCTCCTTTTCAACTCCTTCTCCTAAACCTGCAGCATCTCCACCTTCAACAAGGTTCAAAGATGGCAGTTGTGGGGAGATCACAGTGCTTATATCAGCAGCCACTGAGTCATCCTGAATGATTAAGGGCTGATCAATGTCCAACTCTTCTGACACTGAATAGGCCTTAATCAAACTAGCCTCTAATACAGGAACCTCAACATCTTTAGGCTGTGCCTTGGGTTCAGAGGAACCTTCATTGGCAGATGTATCTTTGGTTGTGTTACCACCCTTGGTCAACACCTCTGAAGTTACAGAGCCTTTCCTATGATAGGTTTTGGGAGGATTGGAAAGTCTATCTGCTACAGAAGACTTGGGTTGAAAGGGTTCAGGGAGGTTGGCTTGAAGGGTTTCAGAAGGGTTGGGATTTGAAGGGTTTGAGGGATCATCAGGGGAATCATCATCATTAGAACCACTGTCAGGGTGTTTGATTCCCTTGGCTTTTCTTTCTTTCTCCTCTTCAATCTTATCAGCTACCAACTTTGCAAAAATCTCCTCATCTATGAGGAATCTTGTCTTTGAAACTCCAGCAAAGTGTAGCAATCTGTTCTCCTCTATCTGCCACCAGTTTGCACCCTTATCTTGGATGACTTGTGATATCTCCATCAAGGATTTGTCTTTCACACCAACAAGCATCCTTAAATCTTGAAAGGCCTTCTGAATTCTTGGAAATTCAGCAAGTTGTGGATACAAACTGTCCACAGTAGCCTTGGCTCCTCCTCTGAGCATACTTTCATAGGTATACTCCTCCTCATCTCCACTTGAATGGGGACTTTGGGTTATAGGGGAGTTGGCTCTGGGTTCTCCTATCAAAGCTTCAGGCAGATTAAGTTCAGGGATGTTGGCTTCAGAAGGGTTGGGTGCAGTAGAAGGATCTTCAGTTGCTTTTGAGAGCAATGGGTCTGAAGGGGCTTTACTCAAGGGGGTTGGCTCATTGAGTGCATGCTCTAAGAGTTTTGAATAATTCAGCATGGATGAGTCAAGAGGAGACAGAAGTCTTGTCTCATCTACTGCTAAGTCAGCAAGCACATCTATGCCACTTCTTTGCACATTTCCTTCAGGAGAATATCTCTTAGTGAGATTTACAGGGGTAATGGGTTGGTTGGAAGGGGTGACATGGGTTTCAGGGGAGTTGGGCTCAAGATACTGAATTTCAGGGAGGTTGGCCTTTATGGGTTGACCTTCAGGGACTTTGGATTCTGGAGTTCCAGAACCAGATGAATTGGTCCTTGACATGGATTTGGCCCTGCTTTCAGCTCTGCTCTCCCTTAGAGCCAATTGAAGAGACCTCTCTTCTTGCAGCTCCAACACCTTTTCAGTAGGTTTGGCCCTTCTCTTGCTGGCCCTGCTACTTCCACTTCCTTCCTTCTCAGGGACAACTTCCCTGATTCTCTTATCACCCTTAGACTTTTGTCTAGTCTCATTGTACTTTTGCCTGAGTTCTTCTGAATGATCAGATGGCACTTGTACACCTTCTCTAGCAACTTCTTCAATCTCAGCTGAAGCATCTGAATTCTCTTCTGAGATTCTCTGAGACATTTTCCTTGTCTTGACAGCCCTGGCCTTTGTTCTCTTTTTCATCTTAGGCTTCTCTTCCTCCTGTTCTTCAGCAGGCTTGGCCAATAGCATCCTTCTTTTCTCAGTTTTCTTACTGAGCTTTCTGAACAGGATCTTTTGGGCTGGGAGGGGCTTTGCAAAGGTCTGCATCTGGGAATAGTGGGAAAACCTCTCATCAACAAGCTTGCCCTGGTGCAATACTTGATTTTCCCTTCTAGCACCACCTTATTGTGGGCTTTCACCTTAAATTTAGCCTTCTCCTTCATCATCTCAGACATGATGAAGGTCCTCCAATCAAACTTGATACCCTTATCACTGGCATCAATAATGGCAGCCATGATTCTGATCCTTGGCTGGCTGACCTGCTCTAGGCTTCCAGTGTTGCTTAGGAGGCTCTTTGCAACTACCTCAAAAAGATTTAGAAACTCTGGCTTGAGAGTTTTCTTGTTTTGAGTTGAGGAAAGAGGGCCTGGAACTAATAACCACTCTTGGGCTATTTCCTCTTCATGTCCAGTGCCATATACTTCTGGATTCCTACCCTCATGAGGCAATCCAAAGGCTCCTTCCAGATCCTCTGAGGAGAATCTAACTCTATGGAATCTCTCCTCTTCCTCTCCTTCAGCTGTGTAGGATAGCCTGGTTGATACTTCACCATCTTCAGGCTTGCCTCTCCACTTGAGGAAGGCAAAGAATTCTGCCATATAGCTTTCCAGGCAAGAGCTTGGTCTTTCTTCCAAGAACTTTTGGAGACCAGCCCTTCTCAACCATCTCAGGGTTGGAGTAACCTCAGGATCTTCACTTTCAAAAGAGATAATTGGCTCGAAGTGAAGATTGTTCTTGTTGCTTAGATAGCCAAAATCTAGGTCTAGATCTTTGTTGGAGAAATCTACAAGCATCTCAGGTCTAACCTTGGGGGCCATTGAAAATTGCAGAAAAAGGTTTGATGAAGAATGAGAGAGTTTGAAGAACTTTTGAGTTAGGGTTTCGAATACTTGGGGAAGAAGTGTTTGTGGATATCTTAAGACTTGTGAATATTCTAAAAAGAATGTTTGTCAATGAGTTGGTAAGGTCTTGATACAATTCAAAGGTGAGCAAAAATGGAAATCCAAAATGGACGGCTAGGATTGATTTCAGGGGAGTTGTCCATTTTTGATCCAATGGTCAAAAACCAATGTAACAGTGAAATAACTGTTTTATTCAAAACGTGGGTGGTTTTAAATGTTTGTTTAAGGCTGGGGATTTTTCGAGATAGATCATGTCCCAAAAAGTTTAATGCAAACAAGAGTTAAATCTTGGCATTTAATGCATGGAAAGTGACCTTTTGGGTGGGAGACAAATTAAATCCCAAAAAGGTGAAAACTGTATTTCAATGGGACAGATTTCGAAATAGGTTTTGATCACCAAAAATAGGTGCTTATCATACCAAGATTTGGTTTGATAGCTAGGACAACTTATCTGACCCTACATGGACAAGTGTCCTGAAGAACTGTGGACAAGTGTCCTGAAGAGGTAAGGTCATGTTTCTGAATTTCAGTAGACTTGACCAAGTCTGCTGAAGCTTGAGTTTGTTTCCCCCTTAATCAATGAGCTTCTTTGGACTTATTTGTCCAACTTCCCTGGATCAAGTAATCCCAACTCTGCTGATAGCTCCAGAAATCTTGCCTCTGCAAGTGGCTTGGTTAATATATCAGCTTTTTGATGGTCTGTGTGAATTTTCATTAGCTTGATATCCTTCTTCTCCACATGATCTCTAATGAAGTGGTGCTTGATGTCCACATTCTTGCATCTTGTGTGTAAGACAGGATTTTGTGATATAGCAATGGCACTATTGTTATCACAGAAAATTGGCACTTCAGTAGAGTTGACTTTGTAGTCTCTGAGTTGTTGACTTAGCCAAAGAATTTGAGCACAACAACTTCCAGCAGCAACATATTCAGCTTCAGTGGTGGAAGTGGCCACTGTGTTCTGCTTCTTGGAGAACCATGAAATAAGCTTGTTGCCCAAGAATTGACAAGTCCCTGAAGTGGACTTTCTGTCAATCCTACATCCTCCATAATCAGCATCTGAGTAGCCAGTTAGCTCAATATTGTCATCAGCAGGGTACCAAAGGCCTAGATTCTCAGTGCCTTTGAGATACCTCAAAATCCTCTTTGCAGCCTCAAGGTGGCTTTTCTTGGGATTTGCTTGAAATCTTGCACAAACACCTACTGCAAAGGTGATATCAGGTCTGCTGGCAGTGAGATAGAGGAGTGAACCAATTATTCCTCTATACTCAGTAGAGTTGGTTGGAATACCACTCTCATCAGGATCCATCTTCCAATTTGTGTTCATAGGGATCCTTACTGGCTTGCTGGTTGTACACCCAAACTTTTTGATCATTTCTCTTGTGTACTTAGCTTGGTTGATGAAGATTCCTTCTTTAGAGTGCTTGACTTGTAGACCCAAAAAGAAGTTCATCAACCCCATCATGGACATCTCAAACTTGCTTTGCATGAGCTTGGAGAATTTCTCACATAGCTTCTCATTAGGGGATCCAAAAATTATGTCATCCACATAAATTTGGACAAGCAAGATGTCCTCTCCTTCAGAGATTCTGAAGAGAGTTCTGTCCACAGTTCCCTTGGTGAATCCATGATCCAAGAGGAATTGTGACAGTGTATCATACCAAGCCCTAGGGGCTTGTTTGAGTCCATATAGAGCTTTCTTGAGTCTGTAAACTTGGTTTCCAATTTCAAACCCTGGTGGTTGCTCCACATAGACTTCTTCTTTCAAGACTCCATTCAGAAAGGCACTCTTGACATCCATTTGGTATACTTTGAACCTCTTGTGGGCTGCATAGGCTAGAAAGAGCCTTATTGCTTCTAGCCTTGCCACAGGTGCAAATGTCTCATCATAGTCAATGCCTTCATGTTGGCAATACCCTTTTGCCACTAGTCTTGCTTTGTTTCTGACAATCACATCATTTTCATTTTTCTTGTTCTTGAACACCCACTTTGTTCCAATAACATTTTGATGTGAGGGTCTGTCCACCAGCTCCCATACTTCATTTCTGGTGAATTGGTTCAGTTCTTCCTGCATGGCTGTGATCCAATTGGCATCTTGAAGTGATTCCTCAATATCTTTTGGTTCCTGTTCTGACAAGAAACAACAGAACATAGCACTTTCACCATGAAACTTTCTGGTTCTGACTCCTATACTTGGATCACCAAGTATCAGGTCAGTAGGATGGTCAGATAACCAGGTCCTTCTTTTCCTGATCTCTTCAGTAGAGTTGTCCTCTACTGAAGGTGAGTCATTTTGATCATAGAATTCAGGATAATTTACTGCAGGATCTAATTCAGGATCATAATCAGGGGTGTTGTCCTCAATGTCAGGGACATTGACATTTTCAACATTTTGAGTTCCCCCTTGATTATTTGATCCATTAACTACCTCAGCAGGAGCTGCTTCTTCATTGGTAGTTGTTACCTGGATGTGAACTGGGATTGGATCATTCAGTTCATCATTTCCATCAGTGGGATTTGTCTCAGGAAGGTTGCCTTCAGGATGGTTGTCCAATGTTGTATGTTCAGGTAGGTTGATTGGGACAATTTCTATGAGTTCAGTGTCTTTGTCTTTTAGGCTTAATCTGGTTGTCCTCTGTGTGATTTCTTCAGGTTCCAACTGATCATTCCTGATCTCAAAGATAGATTCATCAAACACAACATGAGGTGTTTCTTCCACTATAAGGGATTTCTTGTTGTAGACTCTGAAAGCTCTACTGATTTGAGAGTATCCAAGAAATACTCCCTCATCAGCTTTGCTGTCAAAAGCTTTCAACTGTTCTTTCCCATTATTGTGAATGAAACATTTACAACCAAATATATGAAAGTATGACACTTTAGGCATTCTTCCTTTCCAGAGTTCATAGGGGGTTTTGCCTTGCCCCTTAGTGATCAAACATCTATTTTGAGTATGGCATGCAGTGTTTATAGCTTCAGCCCAAAACCTCTTAGGTAGATTTGAATCAGCAATTAGAGTTCTAGCAGCTTCTTTTAAGGTTCTATTCCTTCTTTCTGCAACTCCATTTTGTTGGGGAGTTCTAGCTGCTGAGGTTTCATGAGCTATTCCATTTGATGTGCAGTACTCATTGATGTATGAATTAATGAACTCAGTGCCTTTATCAGATCTTATCTTGATAATACTAAGGCTTTTCTCATTTGACAATCTCTTGAGAAGTTCAGGTAGTTTGACTTGTGTTTCCTTCTTATTAAGGAGAAATACTACCCATGTGAACCTAGAGAAGTCATCTACTACCACTAATGTGTATTTTCTACCATTTATGCTTGAAGGGGTAATTGGTCCAAACAGATCCATATGTAGAAGTTCAAGTACCCTTTTAGTGGAAATGACTGGTTTTCCTTTGAATGAGGCTTTAATCTGTTTTCCTTCTTGACATGGCTTACACACATGTTCTTTAATGAAAACCTCATTAGGTAGTCCTTTAACTAATGCATTTCTAGCAAGTTTATTCATAGATTTGAAGTTCAGGTGGTTTAGCCTCTTGTGCCATAGCCAACTTTGTTCACTAGAACTTTTAGCAATGAAACATGCAGCATCAGTAGACTTGTCCCAGTCTGCAAAATACACATTTCCCTTCCTAGTTCCAGTCAATAGGGTTTGTTGAGTTTTATCTTTAATTAGACACTTTCCACTTGAGAACTCAACATTAAAATCTTTATCACAGAATTGACTGATACTCAGGAGATTATATTTGAGACCAGCTACATAAGATACATTGGTTACTTTGATGTTACCAATCATCAAAGTACCATAACCTTTTGTTGTTGCTTGTGAGCTGTCTCCAAAGGTGACATTTGGGCCTTCTTTTTCAATAAAATCAGAGAGGAGTTCCTTGTTTCCAGTCATGTGCCTTGAGCATCCACTGTCAAGGTACCATGCTGTCTTTTTGTTCATGCTCCTCTTCTTGTGGCCCATTGGTACCTGCAATTAGATAGGTTTAGGTACCCTTTGAGTTTTGGGTCCTGAGAGGTTAGTTGTACCTTTGGGAACCCAAACTTGCCTAATAACCCTGATTGATTCAAGGTGGCTAAGTTGATTTCCTAGTGCATCAATATACACTGTCTTTCCCTTAAATGCCTTTGGGAAAGTATGTGTGAATGTGTTAACTCTGTAAGTTTCAGAGGAGTTGACCACTCTTCTGAACTTATGAGTTCTTTGTGCAGCTTGATGAAATCTTTGAGGAAAGGCCTTTTTATGACCATTACCCTTTGGCATGAAGGGTTTTGGTTGTCTCATTTTATTCTGCCTTAAAGGATGGTTTTGTTTAGGTCTATTCAGCTGAGGCTTTCTAAGATGAGTTGGCCTAGGCTGATTATACCTTGGATAATTCCTCTGAACATTGTTCAGGAGAGTTGCCCTTCCATTGGGTCTACTCTGCTGACCAATATTCCTCTTGTGCTCAGGAGCTTTGGCCATTTCCTTAGGTTTTGGCCTATTCTCCTGAATCACTTGAGTAGGCATTTCATTCAATTTGCCCTTTCCTTTGTTCAGTGGCTGAATTACTTCATTTTCAGCTTGTTGTGCCACTGACTTAACAAAGATTCTCTTAGTGTTACTTGTAGATGCAACACTAAGACAAGGTGAAGATTCAAATGGATCAAAACCTAATCCACTTCTTTGAGCCATAGGTCTTTGATAACTTTGAATTTCCTCTATTGCTCTAGAGGATTTGTTCAAAGCAGACATCTTTAATTTCAGGCTCTCTTCACTTGATTTAAGAATATCATACTCATGTGAGAGATTTTCAAATTTGGCATTTAGAATTTTAAGTTCAAATTCTTTTCTTTTCTGAGAGAGAAGTTGATCATCAATCTCCTTTTGTTGGTCAACTATCCTGAGATTTGCTTCCTCAAGCTTTCTCAAGACTTGTTGATACAACTCAGTAGACTTGACATCAACAGCTACCTCAGAGTTCTTGGTGAGTTCAGTAGCTAGTCTTTCATTTTCTCTCACACAATTGTCATGAAATTCTTGTAATCTAGTGAAATCTTCCATCAACTTTCCCAAGGAAAGTTTCAGGTTAACCTCACTAGTGTTTTGTGAGATAAATGATGGTGAACTAGAAGTAGAGGATACCTCATCATCCTCAAGAGCCATGTTGCAGACATCATCATCATCATCACTGTTGGAGAACAATCCATCAGAAGAGTTGAAACTTTCAGCACTATCAGATTCTTCACCAGCCATCATGGCTTTTCTATTGGTGAATTTTCTGTCTCTTTTTGCTTGTCTTTCTCTTCTTTCTTTAGAGCTTAGTTCATGGCAGTCATATTGGAAGTGCCCTTTCTTTTTGCAGTTGTAACACAGATCTTCATCATCATCCTTCTTGGATTCATCTCTTCTCTTAGATGATGAGGGTTCAGCTCTACTGGATCTTCTCCTATCAGAGGACTTGTCCTCTGATCTTCTCTCTTCAGGCTTTTTGTCCTCAGCCTGATCTTCAGGGGAATTGTATCTTCTCCTGAATTTGTTATCTTGGTAGAATTTCTTGTATCTACCAAACCTTGTGTTGAGCTTGTCAAACCTTCTAGCCATCAAGGCTAGTTCTTCCTTCATTTCAGTCTTAGAGACTGACTTTGATGATCTGGGAGTGGGCTGCATTTCTGGTTCAGCAACTTTGGCTTTGAATGCCACTCCCTTAGTAGGATTTGAAGGTTCCTCAACAGGCTTTCTTCTATTGAGGTCAAACTCATAGGCTTTAAGTTCTGAGAATATTTGTTGCATGGGCATAGTGGAGAGATCTTTGGTATTCTGCATCATTACAGCATAGACATCCCACTTTTGAGTGAGACTCCTTAGGATTTTCAGTCCAACCTCTCTCTTGGTGTAGACCTTGCCCAGTGAATTAATCTCATTCATCACATCAGTGAATCTACCAGCAAATTTGTCAATGGACTCATCAGTCTCCATTGAGAATTGTTCAAACTTCTGCACAGCAACTTGGAGCTTGTTCTCCTTGATTTTTTCAGTGCCCTCACACATTTCAGCAAGGGTATCCCAAATTTCTTTAGCTGTGGTGCAGTGGTAGACTCTACCCATAACTGCATCTGGAATTGTTTGATAGAGGGTGTTCATGGCAAGATAATTCAAATTATCTTTCCTCTTTTCATCAGCAGTGAAGTCATCCTCATCTTTGGGAATCAATTCCCTTATATATGCTCTTTGCTCATCTGTCAATCTGGGGTTAGTTTGAGTAAACACAAAAGGTCCTCTTGTGATTACTCTAAGCATATCAGTATGAAGAGATGCAAGATGAGCCCTCATTCTAATTTTCCAGAAATCATAATTGTCTATTGAAAACATGGGCAGTTTGTGATGAGAAATATGATTGACTGGATTTGTGGCCATGTTGTCTAATCCTTGAACAGCAGGTGGAGGAACAGCATTGTTGTTGGCCATATCTCTATAAGAATCAATCAATCAACAAGTAATGGATTTCAGATAGAGATCAGTTCAGTGACCACACCAAATATGTGAGTTTTGAAAATCAAGATGGATTTTCAGAAGCAGTGGTCTTTGAACCCCTGCTCTGATACCACTTGTTGGTCCTGAAAGGAGTAGATAACAAGTGTATGGGGGGGGGGATACACTTGTATGCAAATTCTTTTCAACTAGATCAAACCAGAACTCAGCAAGGTTGTCTTGGACAACTCTGCTGAAGATGATTAACTCTTCTAAGATAATCAATCCACTAAGTACTATTGAGTACTTAGTTGAATAACTATCTAGGGGAGTTATATGTGCGGAATAGTGGTTGGCCCTTTAAGTTTAGACTCCTTTAATTTCTGAAATCACTTAGTCAATGTAAAACAGTCCAGTTAAGCTTCAGGGAAGTTGTCCAAAACAGTTTTGCACAGTCTTTGAATGTGTATCTTTGAAAGATCAGTTTTGTGTGCAGTGTTGAGTGAATGTAAGTACTTGTAAAGTAAATCAACACAAGAGTTTATAGTGGTTCAGAGACTCAAGCTCCTACATCCACTTTCCCTGATTTAACAGGATAATTCCTTCACTCTTGGAATTAACTTGTTTTATAGTGCCAAGGTGCACTTGATCAAGAACACCACTCCTTGGTGAATTGATCCCTAGGATGTCTAGAGTCCTAGTACCCTCTTCTCAACTCAGAACTGAACTGTTCTTCTCTCAACAGTCAGCTCCTACCACTTCTACTACTACAACCTTCTCACTTTCACTCTTGAAAGGTGTAAGGGTTGAAGTAAGGTTCCAACTAATGAGATATCCTTTACAATGAAGATCAGTGTATAAGGATAGGATATCTCTCTAAGCTTGTGTATGGGTATACAATGAAATTCAGCTTAGATGAAGTGTTTGAAGACTAAGATAGTCTTTGAAAGCTTTGAAAGCACTCTAGCTTGTAAGAACTTTGAGCTTAGTTGGATTGTGTTGAGGTGCTGGTTGAGGTGCTTTCAAATGGTCTTCACACTTCTGTATTTATAGACAAAATGGAGGATTTGCCCGTTGGAGAGGCAGCCCCAAATTGCTATAAATGTCTTCCTTGAGTTCTTCAAACTGGAAGACAGATTCTTGATAGTGACATGTCCTCATTTGGGTAATAAACGGCTGTAACAGTTTTGTCTTCATTCTGCAGCACTTTTCCCAATGTTTGACTTCTTGTTAGGACTTGGACATGGCTTCTGAAGGTTGATCCAATGATAGGACAACATTCCTTATCATCTGGACAACTCTCCTTATCACTATCAGCAGTTTTGCTTTTCAGCATGGTTGGCTTGCTCTTCTTCAGATGACTTGGCTCTTTCCCTTTATTTCTCTTGTGTATGGTCTTAGCTCATTCCTTTGAGGACCTTTAGGGACTGGTTGTCTCAATCTCTTCAGCATAGTTGATCTTAGGCTTTCAGAGCACTTGATCTTGGTCAATTTAGCTGAGACAACTCCTCTGGACAACTCTCCTGATCAGCATGATTGGTCTTTTTGCATCAGAGCACTTTATACTTTAGAGTTGGCTTATCTGGACAACTCTCCTGACCAAAACCTTTGAGTAGTCTTGTCCTTTTGAGCTAGGTAGGTTTGTTCTTGCATATGGCTAGCTTCTTTGGACAACTCTCCTGATCAGAGCTTTAAGAATATTTTCTCTGGACAACTCTCCTGATAAGAGCATCTTAGATTTCATAGAGTGTCCTTACTCTTTGTTCCAGAATTTGAGCCTTGGGGAGACTTGATCTTGATCATCTTCAAAGCATAGGTTCCCCCTCAAATTGTGCATCTAATTGTCTAAGAGCTGCCTAACATTTCAGCTTCTCATCTAGCCTATAATCTATATATTCTAACATTCTTAGAACATATTTTTCATTGACTTAGGCATGTCTCAGGGGGGTTTTTGGTATTCAATCAAAACATAGCTCATTTTATTCCCAACATACCAATTCCCAGACTTCATTTCTTTCGAATTGGTTTAGTTCTTCTTGCATAGCAGTGATCCAATTGCTATCTGTCATTGCTTCTTCTATGTCAGCTGGTTCAATGTTGGACAGGAAAGCACACCAGCAGAACATAGATGATTGAGAATTCTGATTCAGTTGTCTTCTGGTCTTGACACCTGATTCTGCTCCTCCTAAGATGAGGTTTGATGGATGGTTGTTCCTCCATGTATGCCTTACTGGAGTATCTGCATTGGATGAGTTTGGATCCTCATCTGATCTAGTGCCATCAGGAGGGTTGACTTGATTAGTTCGATCATCATCTGTATCTTGAGTGTCAAAGAAATCATTCCCCCTGGTATTTGGGATTGATGCATCTTGATTCTGGTCAGCTTGTCCTGCTTGAGTTTGAGATCTAGTGACAGGTCTATGAGGCTTATCTTCCTCTGGTTCTTCAGGGAAAGGTTCATTGACTTCAATGAACTCATCTGGTTTGGACTTGATCACTAGATGTCTCATCTGATCTGCAGCTGAGTTTGTTTCTACTGCATTCTTTTCACACGATTCATCAAAAACAACATGAGGTGTTTCTTCCACAAGAAGGGTTCGTTTGTTGAGTACTCTAAATGCTTTGCTAGTTGAGGAGTATCCTAAGAATATCCCCTCATCTGCTTTGGCATCAAAGGCATTCAACTTACTCTTCCCATTGTTGTGAATGAAACACTTACAACCAAATATGTGAAAGTAAGATACTCTAGGTTTTCTTCCTTTCCACAGTTCATATGGAGTTTTCTCATGAATTTTATGAATACCTGACCTGTTTTGAGTGTGACAGGCTGTGTTGATGGCTTCTGCCCATAGCTTCTTGGGAGTAGAAAATTCAGCAAGGAGTGTTCTGGCCGCTTCTTTGAGTGTTCTGACTCTTCTTTCAGCTACACCATTCTGTTGTGGTGTTCTTGCTGCACTTGTCTCATGCTGAATACCATTAGAAGTACAATAGGCAATTATATAAGAGTTAATAAATTCAGTGCCTTTGTCACTTCTAATTTTCACGATTGGTTTTCCTTTCTCTACTTGGATCCTCTTCAATAGTTCAGGAAGCTTCTGCTGTGTTTCACTCTTCTTGTATAGGAAGATAACCCAAGTAAACTTGGAATAATCATCTACAACAATAAGAGTGTACTTCCTCCCTGTTAAAGTGGTTGGAGTGATTGGTCCAAAGAGATCCATGTGAAGCAATTCAAGAACTCTGCTGGTTGATGCTGTCTTCTTGGTCTTGAAAGAGACCTTTGTTTGCTTCCCTTATTGACATGCATCACAAACCTGATCTTTACAGTAGAGTTCATTAGGCAGACCATCAACTAAGGATTCCCTTGCTAACTTGTTCATAGTCTTAAAGTTCAGATGGCTAAGACGTTTGTGCCATAGCCAGCTGACATCTTTAGGGCTCTTCACAAGCAGGCATGTATCCTTAGGACAGTTGTTCCAATTTGCAAGATACATACTTCCCTTTCTAGATCCTGTTAGAAGATTTTGTTTTGTTCTCTTATCACTTATGAGACACTCATCTTTAGAGAATTTGACTGAGTAACCAGTGTCACAAAAGTGAGAAACAGATAATAAATTAAACTTAAGACCTTCTACATATGATACATCATGTACCTCAATGTCACCATTTTTAAGGGTGCCATATCCTTTTGTGCTACCGTGCGCGTTATCACCAAAGAAAACTTTTGGACCTTTCTTCTCTATGTAGTTGGTCAGCAGGGTTTTGGTTCCTGTCATGTGAGTTGAGCATCCACTATCTATGTACCAAGTTTCTCCTGCTAGACCTCCTCTTCTGTATAGGTCCTTCCTTTCCTCATTTTCTCCTATGGCCATCATAGCTAGGTCGTCTGAATCATCTGAAAAGATTTGATCGTCTGGTGACGTAGGGAGTTCATCACTTTGGTATTCAGATTCTTCAGTCACCATTGCCTTTTTGTCTGAGGTTCTTCTTGGCCTTCTTTCTTTCTTGTCATCCAAATCCAGCTCAGGACATTCATAGACATAGTGTCCTGGTTTGCCACAGTTGAAGCAAGATCCAGGTTTCTGATTTGAGTTGCCTCTCCTTGGAGGAGTGGCATCTCTTCTTCTAGATCCTCGGCTGTCAGATGACTCCACATCCTTTCTAGGATGTCTTTCTGGTGTTCTTTCTCTGGAACCTCTGGAGGATGAACTTGCTCTTCTATCTTTGTAGTTTCTATAGAATTTTCTATATTTACTGTTGAGGGTGTTCATCCTTTCAAATCTCTTGATCATAAGTGCCATTTTCTCTTTCAGGCTCATGTCTGATCCTTCACAGTCTTCTGTTTTCAGAGAGGTCTTGCCAGATGAGGTGCTTGCCGCTTTTGTATTGGCTGCCTTGAAGGCTACAGTCTTGGAGGTAGATGGGATTGCAGTTGGCTCATCACTTCCTGAGTTCTCTTCTCTTTCAAGATCATATTCATGGGCTTTCAGGTTCTGAAATAGAGTTTGTGCAGACCACTTCTTGATATCTTGAGTATCTTTGATGATGGTCTTCTTGAGTCTCCATTTCTTGGTTAGAGAATCTAAGATCTTTAGATTTTTCTCTCTATTTGTGTATTTCTTGCCCAGATATTCTATCTCATTGATGATCTTGGTAAATCTGTTGTCTAACTGATCAATAGATTCTTCTGGTTGCATCTTGAAGTGTTCGAACTTCTTGACTGCTGTAGACAACTTGGATTCTTTGATCAGCTCAGTACCTTCACAAAGAAGTGCCAATGCCTCCCACATCTCTCTGGCTGACTCACAATGGATTACTTTTGCAATGTACTCATTTGGAAGGGTTTGCATTATGTAATCTTGAGCAATGCTATCAAGACTTGATTGCTTCATCTCTTCTGGTGTGAGGTCCTTCATGGGCTTGGGAACCAGTTCTCCAACTGGGACTTCTGGATCACCATTTGCAGTGTTGACTGTCATGATGGTGATCGGGCCTTCTGTGATTACAGACCACATCTTGTAGTGGACTGATGTGAGATTCTTCCTCATCCTGATCTTCCAGTAATCATAATCCTCCACTGAAAACTTAGGCAACTTACGCATATTAGCACTCATGCTGTATGAGTTTTCGAAAACAAGTTTTTAAAAAAATCTGTTCAAGAGGACTACAGAGAGACTCCCTCAAGTCTTCTGATAATCTAGAGACAGTAGTCCGTTAGAACCCCTGCTCTGATACCACTTGTTGGTCCCTGAACGAGTAGTGAATGGGATTAAAGTCTAGAGGGGAGGGGTGAATAGACTTTAAAACTTTTTCAAACAGAGTTGGGAACCTCTTCTGATTGCTATGTCAACTGGACTGCAAGTCTGCTGGTCCAGATGACTATAGTGATCTGACTGAAGAGGTTATATGCGGAAATATGGTGGCCCTGGTTTAGACTCGTTCTTGTAACTTGTTTTACTTTGTGAAACTACTCAGCTGATGCTGGTTTGAAAGTTATGGCCTTGTTTTGAAGAGTGTTGAAATCACAGTATGCACTATATAATAATGAATGTAAAAGCAGAAATGTAAAGTGCAGAAAGTAAATAACACCGGATTTATAGTGGTTCGGATATACGATCCTACGTCCACTCTCACGTCCTAACGTGATGTTTAATCCATTTAATTTCCACAAATTACAAGGGTCTTGTCCTTTATAGTCCCAAGGTTAGGACTTTGAGATCTGAGCCGTCCTAACAGCTGCGGTCTCCACAAGTGATTGTAAGCACTTGCACTTTGGGGGGTTTCAAAAACTTAAACCTTTCGGTGAGGGTTTGGGGTTTTTGAGATGTATCCAACTAATGGTTCAAGCTTATAATTTGCTTAACCACTATGCCTAAAACAACTGATATACAATATGAATAAGTTTCAGGTTCTTAAGGGTTGGATAGGAAGCACTTAAGAGCTATGGATAATCTAATGGATTTCTGGCTCTTGGAGAATTCTTAGATCAATGTGGCTTTTTGCTTGATTGCTTGCTTAGCTTGTGAATTCTCTCTCTTGTTGCTTCTGTGTTCATCCTCTTGTATTTATAATGGAGATTGAGTGCAACTAGCCGTTGGAGTTGACTAGCCGTTTGAGCAATCTTCCCATAATAGCTTGATTCCTTGATTCTAGCCGCTTGATTGCTTCAATCCTGGGATCATGTCAATCTTCTAAATAAGGTAGGTCTTCGTTTAAATTGCAAGATGACTTGGGAATCAGCCGAGTCCTGGAAGAGCACATAGTCTTCTGATCTGTACTTCTAGTCTTCTGACTACTCTTCTGGCCTTAGGTCTTCTGTCTTCTGATATCAGACGAGTACTACTCTTCTGATCTGGAAATTCTTTGTACTGCTTTAGGCCATCTTCAATTTGGGACTCCATCAGATAAGTAGGTATACAAGCACCTTAACATATCTGGTCTTCAAGGATCTTCTAGTCTTCATGTCTTCTACTCTTCTTATCTTGAGGATAGGCATGTAAGCCATGACTGTGCTGATCAGCTGCTATCAATACAGTTGATCACACAAGACTAGTCTAAGCTGTTCTATACAAGTCAGCTGATCCTATTACATTTATAAACTCTAAGTGTTTTGGCCATCAAAACTATTCTAACATCAAGTGGGGCTTAGGGTGAATTTATATCCCAACAGTTTTGCTCTTCTTGGAGGTAGACTCTTCTTCCTCAATCCTGAATTCAAGTGGCAAATCAAAACTATTAGGAAAATCTGTAAAGTTTCAACAACTTTCCTTTTGTTTCCTTTTGCTTTCTTGATTTGGACTCTTGTTTGGACTCCTTCAGTGGATTTGTCCATTCCAGAAGCTTCTCCTCCTGGCCTCTGCTGAAGCCTTGCCTTTTCTTCTTATGCTGAAGCCATTGAATTCTTCAATGCTATGGCTAGCTACTCTTCTTCATCAAGATCTTCTAAGTTCAGAACTGCTTGCTTCTTGCCCTTATCTTCAGTAGCCTTTTCCTTGCCCTTATCTGAACCACCAATAACCAAGGCACCTTTGGCCCTTGCTCTTTCTCTTTCCCCCCTTTTTGGCAGCATCAAAACACTGAGGTTTGAGCTCACTCATGGTTGTTGCCATCAGGGATTGGGCTAGGTTCAGGGATTTCATCTCTTCTAGCAGATATACATTTTCATCATGTATATTCTGCATCCTGTCACTGCTCAAGCTAAGGAAAGCTAGAACAGGCTTTATCTTTTGCTCAACAACCTCTTCAATGGTTGCTTTCAGAGATGCATCAAGTTGGGCTTTTAGGAACTCAGTAAGATTTGCTACAGCATTTTCAGCAATGTTGGCCATAACTTCTTGAGAAAACTTTTTTGAGGCAGCTTTCACCATTGCCAGCCTCAACTCTTCATCCCTTTTCTTTTGTAAAGTTGTTTTCTTTCCAAGGGCCTTCTTGACAGTCAGCCTGAGTGCTTTGACATTGGAGTTATGATTGTCTCTTAGCAGCTTTTGTTCTTGCTTGACCTCTTTGGAGATTGATTCCATGCTTGTCTCTGCTTTCTGAACTTCTGTAGAGATAGTTTGCAATCCTGCCTCTGCTCCACTGATCCTGGCTTCAATTGTGGGAAACACCACATCCTCTGAGCCTGTGAGTCTCATTTCTACTGAAGCCAATGTTCTTCCTTGCTCATCTAAGGTGCCTGAAGTTTCAGCATATGCAATTTGGACTTAATGAGCCAAGGAGTCCAATTTTGCTGAATGTTCACAAAGGATTGCTTGGGCTGAACTGGAATCCACTTAGATAGGTGCATCAGTGAGTAATTCATCTGCAAATATTTGATCAAAAGAAATTCCTGCAATATCAGACAAGTCAAATGGGTTAGTGAATAAACACTCATCTCCCTCAGTATTTTTTGCATAAGACTCTGATACATCAGCAGCCTTCTTCTCATTTTCAACTAATTTTTGTCTCCCTTCATAAATAATGTTCTCACACAAAGGATCAGACCTCCTTTCATCAAGGGATTCCTGAAGTTTAGACTTGACTTCAAGAATAACCCGTCCTTCCTCACTTATTCCACCCTCATATGGTGGTACACTCACAATCTTAGTGATTACTACCTCTCTATCATCCAAAACTCCCTCTGGTTTTTCAACTATACTCTCATTTTCAACTCCTTCACCTAAACCTGCAGCACCTTCACCCTCAACAGGGTTCAAAGGAGGCAGTTGTTGGGCCTTAACCAAACCAGCTTCTAAGATAGGAGCCTCCACATCTGTAAGCTGTGCCTTGGGTTCAGAAGAACATTCATTGGCAGATGTGTCCTTGGCTGTGTCACCAGCTCTGGTCAACACCTCTGAAGATACAGAGCCTTTTCTATGATAAGTAACAAGGGGAGTTGAAAACTTGCTGGATTCAGAAGGGTTGGGTTGGGGAGGTTCAGGGAGGTTGGTCTGGGAGGGTTCAGGAGGGTTGTCTTGAGGAGGTTTGGAGGGGTTTGAAGGATCATCTTTACCATCATCACTAGAGCTGCTATCAGGGTGCTTGATCCCTTTAGCCAGTCTCTCTTTCTCCTTAGCAATCTTGACAGCAACCAACTTGGCAAATACTTCCTCATCAGTGAGGAACCTTGTCTTGTTTACTCCAGCAAAATGGAGTAATCTGCCCTCTTCAATCTGCCACCAATTTGCACCTTTGTCAAGAATGACCTGTGCAATCTCCATAATGTATTTATCTTTTACTTCCACTAACATCCTCAAATCATGGAACATGGTTTGAAGTCTTGGGAATTCTGCAAGTTGTGGATACAAATTGTCCACAGTAGCCCTTGCTCCACCTCTGAGCATACCTTCATAAGTATACTCCTCCTCATCACCACTTGAGTGGGGACTTTGGGTTATAGGGGAGTTGGCTCTGGTTTCAGGAATTGCAGCTTCAGGAAGGTTTAGTTCAGGGGGGTTGGCATCAGAGGGGTTGAGCTCAATAGAAGGTACTTCAATTGCTTTTGATAGCAATGGATCTGAAGGGGCTTTGCTAATGGGGGTTGGCTCATGAAGTGCAGCTTCTAAGAGTTTTGAGTAGTTGAGCATGGAGGAGTCAAGAGGAGATTATAGCCTTATCTCATCTACTGCTAGATCAACTAGCACATCTATTGCACTTCTCTGTGCACTCCCTTCTGGAGAATATCTCTTAGTAATATTAACAGGGGTGATGGGTTGGTTAGGAGGGGTAACATGGGTTTCAGGGGAGTTGGGTTCAGGAATTTGGGTTTGAGGAAGGTTGGCTTCTTTAGGGACTTTGGACTCAGGAGTTCTAGAACCAGAAGAGTTGGTCCTGGACTTGGATTTTGTCCTACTTTCTGCCCTGCTCTCCCTTAGAGCTACTTGGAGTGACCTTTCCTCCTGAAGTTCCAGAATATTGTCAGTGGGCTTGGCGCTTCTCTTACTTGCCCTACTGCTCCCACTTCCTTCCTCTTCCTTCTCAGGGACAACTTCCCTGGGCCTTTTATCACCCTTTTTCTTTTGCCTTGTCTCATTGTATTTCTGCCTCAACTTTTCTGAGTGGTCAGAAGGTACTTGCACTCCCTCTTCTGCCACCTCATCAACTTCAGTTGATGCTCCTGAGGCTTCTTCTGATGGAATTTGAGACAATTTCTTGGTTTTGACAGCCCTGGCCTTTGTTATTTTCTTCATTTTGGGCTTTTCCTCTTGCTTCTCTTCAGTAGGTTTGGCCAGTTGCAGTCTTCTTTGTTCAGTATTTTTGCTCAGCTTCCTGAATAAAATTTTCTGGGCTGGGAGGGGCTTGGCAAAGGTTTGCATCTCAGTATAATGAGCAAACTTCTCAATCAGCAAGCTTGCCCTTGTGCAGTACTTGAGCTTGCTCTCCAATACAACCTTTTGGTGGGCTTTCACCTTGAATTTTGCCTTTTCCTTCATCATCTCAGATAAGATGAAGGTCCTCCAATCAAACTTTATGCCCTTATCACTGACATCAATCACTGCAGCCATAATCCTTATCCTTGGAGCACTTACTTGCTCCAAATTGCCAGTGTTGCTCATGAGACTCTTTGTGATTACCTCAAATAGATAGAGGAACTTTAGCTTGAGAGTCCTCTTGTGTTGTGTAGATGAGATTGGTCCTAGGACAAGGAGCCAATCTTGAGCAATCTCTTCCTCTTGGCCATTGCCATAAAATTATGGATTCCTCCCTTTAGAGGGCAATCCAAAAGCAGCATCTACATCCTCTTCAGAAAATTTCACCCTGTGAAATCTTTCTTCTTCTTCTCCTTCAGCCCTGTAAGAAAGTCTTGTGGTGACCTCTCCATCTTCTGGCTTTCCTCTCCAATTTAGAAAAGCAAAGAACTCAGCCATGTAAGATTCAAGGCAAAAGTTTGGCTTTTCTTGCATAATCTTTTGAAGGCCAGCCCTTCTTAACCATCTCAAGGTTGGAGTAACCTCTGGATCATCACACTCAAAAGAGATGATAGGCTCAAAGATTAGGTTGTTTCTGTGACTAAGATAGCCAAAATCAAGGTCATGGTCCGTGTTTGAGAAATCAACAACCATTTCAGGTCTAGCTTTGGGAGCCATTGAAGAACAGTAAGGTTTGAGAGGGATTTTGAGAGAAGAAAAACTAGGGTTTCAAGAGAATTTGAATGCGTGGGGAAGAATGAACTATTGTATGGCTTCTTAAGACTTGTGAATATTCCAAAAGGAATGTATATCAATGAGTAGGTGAGTCTTAAGGCAATTCAACGGTTTACAAATGAGGAAATCAAGCTTGGACGGCCAAGATCAATTTCAGGGGAGTTGGCCAGTTTTGATCCAACGGTTATTAACCAAAGAAACAGTGAAAAATTGTCTTTATTCAAAACGTGGGAAGGAGTTTAATGTTTGTTTACGGCTGGGGAGTTATCAAGGTAGATCATGTCTCAAATTGTTTAATGCAAACAAGAATCTTGGCATTTAATGCATTGAAAGCGACTTTTTGGGTAAGGGAAAAATTGAATCCTTGAAAAGGTGATATCTTTAAAAGGAATGGGACAGTTATTGAAATAGGCAATGATTACCCAAAATAGGTGCTTATCAAACCAAGATTTGGTTTGATAGCCAAGACAACTTATCTGACCCTACATGGACAAGTGTCCTGAAGTGATGTGGACAAATGTCCTGAATTTCAATGGACAAGTGTCCTGAACAATTGAGGTCATCTCTTCTGAATTTCAGTAGACTTGACCAAGTATGCTGAACCTTGATTTTAGTTCCCTCTTGATTAATAAACTCCTTTGGACTCATTTGTCCAACTTCCCTGGATCAAGAAGTCCCAACTCTGCTGATAATTCCAAGAATCTTGCCTCTGCAAGTGGTTTTGTCAATATATCAGCTTTTTGATGATCTGTGTTGATTTTCACCAATTTGATATCCTTCTTCTCCACATGGTCTCTAATGAAGTGGTGCTTGATTTCCACATGCTTGCATCTAGTGTGTAAGATTAGATTCTGAGATATTGCAATAGTACTGTTGTTGTCACAGAAGATTGGCACTTCAGTAGAGTTTACATTGTAGTCTCTTAGTTGTTGTCTCAACCAAAGGATTTGAGCACAACAACTTCCAGCTGCTACATATTCAGCTTCAGCTGTGGAGGTAGCTACTGTGTTCTGCTTCTTAGAGAACCAAGAAATGAGCTTGTTCCCTAAGAATTGACATGTCCCTGAAGTGGACTTTCTGTCAATTCTACAACCTCCATAATCAGCATCTGAGTAGCCAGTTAGCTTAATGTTGTCATCAGCAGGGTACCAAAGGCCTAGATTTTTAGTACCTTTGAGATACCTCAAGATCCTCTTAGCAGACTCTAGATGGCTTTTCTTAGGATTTGCTTGAAACCTAGCACAAACACCTACTGCAAAGGTGATGTCAGGTCTGCTGGCAGTAAGGTAGAGGAGTGAGCCAATGATTCCTCTATATTCAGTAGAGTTGGTTGGAACACCACTCTTATCTGGATCCATCTTCCAATTTGTATTCATGGGGATCCTTACTGGCTTGCTGGTTGTACACCCAAATTTCTTGATCATTTCCCTTGTGTACTTTGCTTGGTTGATGAAAATTCCTTCTTTTGATTGCTTGACTTGTAAGCCCAAAAAGAAGTTCATCATTCCCATCATTGACATCTCAAACTTGCTTTGCATGAGCTTTGAGAAATTCTCACACAGCTTCTCATTTGGAGATCCAAATATGATATCATCAACATATATTTGGACAAGCAAGATGTCCTCTCCTTCAGTGATTCTGAAGAGAGTTCTATCCACAGTGCCTTTGATAAATCCATGGTCCAAGAGGAACTGTGATAGTGTGTCATACCAGGCTCTTGGAGCTTGCTTGAGTCCATATAGAGCTTTCTTCAGTCTGTAGACTTGGTTTCCAACTTCAAAACCAGGTGGTTGCTCCACATAGACTTCTTCTTTCAAAACTCCATTCAAGAAGGCACTTTTGACATCCATTTGGTACACTTTGAACCTCTTGTGGGCTGCATAGGCTAAGAAAAGCCTTATTGCTTCTAGCCTTGCCACAGGTGCAAATGTTTCATCATAGTCAATGCCTTATGATTGACAGTAGCCTTTTGCCACTAGTCTGGCTTTGTTTCTGACAATCACATCATTCTCATTTTTCTTGTTCTTGAACACCCACTTGGTTCCAATAACATCTTGATGTGAAGGTCTATCCACCAGCTCCCATACATCATTTCTAGTGAATTGGTTCAGCTCTTCCTGCATTGCTGTGATCCAATTTGCATCTTGAAGTGCTTCTTCAATGTCACTTGGTTCCTGTTCTGATAGGAAACAGCAAAACAAAGCACTTTCACCATGAAACCTTCTGGTTTTGACTGCTATACTTGGATCACCAAGTATCAGATCAGTAGGATGGTCAGACAACCATGTCCTTCTTTTTCTGATCCCTTTAGTAGAGTTGTCCTCTACTAAGGTTGAGTCACCATTATCATAAAATTCAGGATAATTGAATGCAAAATCTAATTCAGGATCATATTCAGGGATGTTGTCCTCAATGTCAGGGACATTGGCATTTTCAACATTTATGCTTCCCCCTCGTATATTAGATCCATTATCTACCTCAGCAGTGCTTGCTTTTTCATTGGTAGTTATTACCTGAGTGTGAACTGGGATTGGATCATTCAGTTCACCATTTCTTTCAGTGGGGTTTGCTTCAGGAAAGTTGCCTTCAGGATTGTTGTCCAGTATTATGTTTTCAGGAAGATTGGTTTGGACAACATCTATGAATACAGTGTCCTAGTCTTTTAGGCTCAATCTGGTTGTTCTTTGTGTGATTTCTTCAGTATCTTGGTCTTTGTTCCTGATCTCAAAAATAGATTCATCAAACACAACACGAGGTGTTTCCTCCACAATTAGGGTTTTACAGTTGTACACCCTAAAAGCTCTACTGATTTGAGAATATCCAAGGAATATCCCCTCATCAGCTTTGCTGTCAAAAGCTTTCAACTGCTCTTTCCCATTGTTGTGAATGAAACACTTACAACCAAATATGTGGAAATATGACACTTTAGGCAGTCTTCCTTTCCAGAGTTCATAGGGGGTTTTGCCTTGACCCTTAGTGATCAAACATCTGTTCTGAGTATAACATGCAGTGTTTATGGCTTCAGCCCAAAACCTCTTAGGTAGGTTTGAATCAGCAATTAAGGTTCTAGCAACTTCTTTTAGAGTTCTATTCCTTCTTTCTGCAACTCCATTCTGCTGAGGAGTTCTAGCTGCTGAAGTTTCATGGGCTATACCATTTTGTGTACAATACTCATTAATGTATGAATTTATGAACTCAGTGCCTTTATCAGATCTTATCTTGAGTATGTTAAGGCTCTTTTCATTTGACAGTCTCTTTAGCAGTTCAGGGAGTTTGACTTGTGTTTCCTTCTTATTAAGGAGAAATACTACCCTTGTGAACCTAGAGAAGTCATCTACTACAACCAATGTGTATTTCCTACCATTTATGCCTGCAGGGGTAATTGGTCCAAATAAGTCCATGTGTAAAAGTTCAAGTACCCTTTCAGTAGAGATAACTGGTTTTCCCTTGAATGAGGCTTTAATTTGTTTTCCTTCTTGGCATGGTTTACACACATGTTCTTTAATGAAAACCTCATTAGGTAGTCCTTTAACTAATGCATTTCTAGCAAGCTTGTTCATTGATTTGAAGCTCAGGTGGTTTAGCCTTTTATGCCATAACCAACTTTGTTCATTTGAGCTCTTAGCAATGAAACATGCAGCATCAGTAGACTTGTCCCAGTCAGCAAAATAAACATTTCCCTTTCTAGTTCCAGTCAGTAGAGTTTGTTGAGTACTATCTTTAATTAAACATTTTCCACTTGAGAACTCAACATTAAAGCCTTTATCACAGAACTGACTTATGCTTAGCAAATTGTACTTGAGACCAGCCACATAAGATACATTGGATACCTTGATATTACCAATTATCAAGGTACCATAACCTTTTGTTACTGTTTGTGAGCTGTCTCCAAAGGTGACATTTGGGCCTTCTTTTTCAGTGAAATCAGTGAGGAGTTCTTTGTTTCCAGTCATGTGCCTTGAGCATCCACTGTCAAGGTACCATGCTAACTTTTTGTTCATGCTCCTCATCTTCTTGTGGCCCTGAGGTACCTACAATTAGCAAGCTTTAGGTACCCTTTGAACTTTGGGTCCTGAGAGGTTATCTATACCCTTAGGAACCTAAACTTGCCTAATTACCCTGATTGATTCAAGGTGGCTAAGTTGTTTTCCTTTAGCATCAACATACACTGTCTTTCCCTTAAATGCCTTTGGGAAAGTGTGTGTGAAAGTGTTGACTCTGTAAGTTTCAGGGAGTTGTCAAATCTCCTGAACTTATGAGTTCTTTGTACTAGTTGAGGAGATCTTTGAGGGAAGGCATACTTATGACCATTACCCTTTGGCATGAAGGGTTTTGGTTGTTTCATTTTATTCTGCCTTTGAGGATAGTTGTCCTGAGGTCTGTTCAGCTAAGGCTTCCTCAGTAGAGTTGGCCTAGGCAGACTAAACCTTGGATAACTCCTCTGAACATTGTTCAGGAGAGTTGCCCTTCCATTGGGTCTACTCTGCTGACCAACATTCCTCTTGTGTTCAGGGACTTTGGCCTTTTCCTTAGGTTTGGGCCTAGTCTCCTGAAACACTTGAGTGGGCATCTCATTCAATTTGCCCTTCCCTTTGTTCAGTGGCTGAATTATTTCATTTTCAGCTTGTTGTGCCACTGATTTAACAAAGATTTTCTTAGTGTTACTTGTGGAAGCAACACTAAGACAAGGTGAAGATTCAAATGGATCAAAACCTAATCCACTTCTTTGAGCCATAGGTCTTTGGTAACTTTGAATTTACTCTATTGCCCTAGAGGATTTGTTCAAAGCAGACATCTTTAATTTCAGGCTCTCTTCACTTGATTTAAGAATGTCATACTCATGTGAGAGATTTTCAAATTTTGCTTGAAGAATTTTTAGTTCGAAATCTTTTCTCTTCTGAGAAAGCAGTTGATCTTCAATCTGTCCTTGTTGGTCAACTATCCTGAGATTTGCTTCCTCAAGCTCTCTCAAAACTTGTTGATACAACTCAGTAGACTTAATATCTACTACTGTCTCAGCATGTTTTGATAGCTCAATTGAAAGCCTTTCATTCTCTCTCACACAATTGTCATGAAATTCTTGTAACCTAGTGAAATCTTCCATCAACTTCCCAAAAGAAAGTTTCAAGTTGACTTCACTAGTATTTTGTGATAAGAATGATGGTGAGCTAGAAGTAGAGGATACCTCATCATCCTCAATGGCCATGTTGCACACATCATCATCATCATCACTGTTTGAGAACAGTCCATCACAAGAGTTGAAGCTTTCAGCACTATCAGATTCATCACCAGCCACCATGGCTTTTCTGTTGGTGAATTTTCTATCTCTTTTGGCTTGCCTCTCTCTTCTTTCCTTGGAGCTGAGTTCAGGGCAATCATACTGGAAGTGCCCTTTCTTCTTGCAGTTATAGCACAGATCCTCATCATCATCTTTCTTTGCAGTTATATCTCTTTTGGCTTGCCTCTCTCTTCTTTCCTTGGTAAGGAAGATTCCTCAGCTGGCTTCCTTCTGTTGAGGTCAAACTCATAAGCTTTAAGTTCAGAGGAGATTTGTTGCATGGGCGTGGTGGAGAGATCCTTGGTATTTTGCATCATCACTGCATATACATCCCACTTTTGAGTGAGACTTCTCAAGATTTTCAGTCCAACTTCTGTCTTGGAGTACACCTTGCCTAAGGAGTTGATTTCATTCATTACATCTGTGAATCTACCAGCAAACTTGTCAATGGACTCATTAGACTCCATTGTGAATTGTTCAAACTTCTGCACAGCCACTTGGAGCTTGTTCACCTTTATCTTTTTAGTACCCTCACACATTTCTGCAAGAGTATCCCATATTTCCTTGGCAGTTGTGTAGTGGTAGACCCTTCCCATGATTGCATCTGGAATTGTTTGGTATAGGGTATTCATGGCTAGATAATTCAAATTATCTTTCCTTTTCTCCTCAGAGGTGAAGTCATCTTCATCCTTGGGAATCACATCCCTTGTGTCTACTCTTTGTTCATCAGTCAATCTAGGGTTAAGCTGAGTGAACACATAGGGTCCTCTTGTAATTACCCTCAACATGTCAGTGTGGAGAGAAGCAATATGAGCTCTCATTCTGATTTTCCAGAAATCATAATTATCAATTGAGAACATGGGTAACTTGTGATGTGATATATGGTTAACTGGATTGGTAGCCATATTGTACAGCCCTTGAACAACAGGAGGAGGAGCAACATTCATGTTTTGTTCCTGATTTTGATCTTGGTTCTGGTTCTGGTTCTGATTCTGTTGCTGATTCATGTTGTTGTTGTTAGCTCTTGCCACACACCTTCAAAATAAGGGTTAGACAATAGATATGCACAATTTCAGAGAGATCAGTTCAGTGACCACACCAAATATGTGATTTTGAAAATCAAGATGGATTTTCAGAAGCAGTGGTCTTTGAACCCCTGCTCTGATACCACTTGTTGGTCCTGAAGGAGTATATAACAAGTGTATGGGGGGGGGAGAGGAATACACTTGTATGCAATTTCTTTTTCAACCTTTGATCAAACCAGAGTTCAGCAAGGTTATCCTGGACAACTCTGCTGATATGATTAACTCTTCTAGTATAATTAAACTACTAAGTACTATTAAGTACTTAGTTGAATAACTATCTAAGTGAGTTATATGTGCGGAATTAGTGGTTGGCCCTTTAGTTTAAAACTCCTTTGGGTTCTGAAATCTCTTTAACAGAATATACAGTTCAGGGAACTTGTCCAAATTAAGTTTTGCACAGTTTGTGATATGTATCTTTGAAAGTCCAGTTTGTGTGCAGTGTTGAATGTATGTGAGGTACTTGGAATGTAAATCAACACAAGAGTTTATAGTGGTTTAGAGACTCAAGATCCTACATCCACTTTCCCTGATTTAATAGGATAATTCCTTCACTCTTGGAATTAACTTGTTTTATAGTGCCAAGGTGCACTTGATCAACCACACCACTCCTTGGTGCCTTGATCCCTAGGATGTCTAGAGTCCTAGTACCCTTTCTAAACTCAGAACTGAAATGTCCTTCTCTCAACAGTCAGTTCATTCCACTTCTACTACTACAACCTTCTAACTTTCACACTTGAAAGGTATAAGGGTTGAAGTAAGGTTCCAACTAATGAGATATCATTTACAATGAAGGTCAATGTATAAGGATAGAATATCTCTCTAAGCTTTGTATGAATTATACAATGGGGTTCAGCTTAGATGAAGTGTTTGAAGACTAAGAATTTCTTTTGAGGACTTTGAAGCTTCAGAGAAGTTGTAGTTGGATTCAGTAGATTGGATGCTTCAAATGGTATTCACACTTCTGTATTTATAGACAAATTTGAGGATTTGCCCGTTGGAGAGGCAGCCTCAAATGTCTATAAATGTCTTCCTTGAAAACTTCAAGCTGGAAGACAGATTCTAATAGTGATATGTCCTTGTTTTGGGAAATAAACGGCTGTAACCACTTAGTCTTCATTCTGCAGCACTTTTCCCAATGCTTGACTTCAAGATTCACTTTGTCAAAATGGACATCTCTTCTTATCAATGGTCCTGAGATAAGAACAACATTCCTTATCATTTGGACAACTCTGCTTATCAATTTCAGCAGAGTTTTCTTATCAGCAGTGTTGGCTCTTGAGCTCTTCAGATGACTTGGCTTTTACTCTTTCCATGACTTCTTAGAATAGTTCTTTGAGCATATATGTCTTGGAAAAGTGGACTTGACCTCTTCAGCAAAGTTGGCTTTGAGCTTCAAAGCTTGTTCTATTTCAATTGTGCTGGACAACTCTTCTGAACTTGTCAATTCTTGTGGTAGACTTGATCTTTAGGATTTATTCTACTTTGTTGATCTTCAGATAAGTTGTTCCACTTTGACTTGACTTTGATCAGCATACTTGTCCTTCAGCAGACTTGGGGTCAATCCAGAAACTGAGCCTTGAGGGGACTTGAACAGAGTAAACTTGTAAGCATGTGTTCCCCCTCAACTAGTGCATCTATTTATCTAAGAGCTGCCTTACACATCAGCTCCTCTACTTGTCTTAGTCTACATGTTCCAACAATCCAGAAACATGTTCATTAAAATTGACTTATCTACTTGGCATATCTAAAGGGGGGGTTTTGGTATCATAATCAAAACTCATTTTATTCCCAACAGTTGAGTAGTTGAGGTGATGTCTATTTGCTTTGAATGTATGCATGATTGGTGTTGGAGAATAGTGTCATGTTGTGTTCATATTTGTTGATCTTTGATAGCATGGATGCATGATGTGTTGTTGTTAGGGAACATTTGATGAATGTGAGAGTCCTATTGAATAAACCGGTGAGAATTGACCCTTGAATCGAGCATGTAATCCGGTTTAGTTCATTTGAGAGTGGACTAGGTTCTTGCTAGTGATTCTAGAACTTGCCCAAGTTCTTGTTTGAAAAGCATGATTGTGTGAAATTTTGTGATGTGATATAGGCCATGTTGTTCTAAAAGAGTCACTTAGCCAAAATTTCCTAAAACCGAAGTAATCTTCCGTAGTTAGCCCCCTGAGCTTGATTCCTCATTTTCTTGGCAAACTACAATGTTAACCACTTAGCCTTTTTGACCCTTTCATACCTACACCTAGTGGGGGATAAAAGACAAAGTGGATAAACATGTGCTTGAATATCTTTGGTGAAAGGAGAAATTGGAAAAGAGAAAGATGAAAAGAAAATCAATGGAAAAGAAAAGAGGGACAAAGAGCCCCAAAAGCTTGAAAAGAAGAATGGTTCAAAAAGATGAGGAGATGAATGCTTGAAAAAGAAAAGAAAATGAAAAGTGAGGATGAAGTTTGTAAGCTTTGAAAGTGAAAGCACACATTGTAAAACAACAAACTTTGTCCTCCACTAGAAGAGTCACAAATTCCCAAATTCATCCTACCTTGTCCAAAGAGCCAATGTTACATCCTTTATAAAGTCATATTGATCACATTGTTGAGCATTTGAGTGCTATAGAAAGTAGAAGTTGGGCAAGCATATAGTGATTGAATAGCATAACTTGGTTGATGAGTGCATTAATATCCTCAATTTGTTTGTGTGTTTGAGAGAAACACTATATCATTTGAGTAGAGGACTTGAGCATTTGGATTATGTCTCCCATTCACAATTTGTTGTGTGTTTGTGCGTTCGTTGATTCATAAGTGTGAATTGCAATAATGATGCTATGATCTTCATTGAAAATGCACTTTGAGAAAGAGATATCACTTGTTGGGAATAAAATGATTTTGATTTAGATACCAAAACCCCTGATCGATGATGTTCAGATTAGTTGAGATACACTCAAGAGAGTTCAGACAAGTTGTCTCTGAACACTTGAGTAAGTAGAATGCTTAAGTTAAAAATCTCATAAATATTGTGAGATTTTAGAGTTCAGGATAGTTGTCCAAAGCTGAATGTTAGGCAGCTTGATATGTATTAAGTCTCTAGGCCAAAGTTGCTGAACTTGCAAGACAAGCTGACCAAGTGGACAACTGAGCTAAAGAGATCAAGAGTGTTAAGGCAATGCTCATAAATGCAAATGATCAGAACAATTAAAGTGCAAATGATCAAGAGCATTGAATGCCAAAGCTCACAGAAGACACATTCAATGAAGCATTTATTGCCAATCATGCCTGAACCAAGCATTGAAGACTTGAAGCATTAAAGAGTGAAGCATTGAATGAATGTTGGAACATTCTAATTTGCAGCAGGAATGTTCAGGGAGCTTGTCCCATCTGACCATTGGTTGAGTGTAGCTTCTGCCACAAATCAACCTTGGAAAATGTGCATATTTGGAATCTGACACAAGTCTTCTCAGCCGCATTTTTCAGAAGTCAACACATTCATTAAAGCAACCATTGAAGTGGCCTTTTACACAGTGGATAAAAGGTTACCAAGCTTCATAGCCGTTTCAATGGTGCTGCAAATAGACATATTTGAATTGCTATCCCTCCAACGGTTAGTTGTTCAAATTTGCCTATAAATGCAGAAGTGATCAAAGGATTCAATTATCCAACTACAAGCTATCAAACTATCATCAAGCAATCAAAGGAAACCAAAGCTGTTCTTGAGAATCCCAAGTTTCCTGATCACTTCAATTAGCTAAGCCAATCTTTGTAAAACATCCAAAGCTTAGCATTGAGATATCCTAAGCCTTTACATTGTTCTTATTGTAAAGGATATCTCTATTAGTTGGAACCAAACCTCAAACCCTTATCTCATTAAGTGAAGAGAGAGTTTGTTGTAGAAACACAGTCTTAACTCAGAGAGATTGAGCACTAGGACTCAGATTATCCTAGGGATCAAAACACTAAGAGAGTGTTGTTGATCAGTGCACCTTGGCACTATAAAACAAGCTAATTCCATTGTGAAAGAATTATCCTGTTCAATCAGGGAAAGTGGATGTAGGAGCTTGAGTCTATGAACCACTATAAACTTGTGTGCCATTTACTTACTGCACTCTTTATTGCACTCATATTCAATCATATTTCAAAGAGCAAAACTCAGTAAGCTAAGAAAAACAGTTTTGGACAAAGTCCCTGATAACTGTGTTTTTCAGAAATCAACTTGGAGTATCTCTTTAAGACAAAAGGCTAACCACATTCCGCACTTAGTAACTCTTTTAGATATTTAGCCAACTGATCACTTAATAGTAATCAGTAGGACAAGTATCTATCAAAGCTCACACTCAGGCTAGTTGTGAGACAACCTGCCTGATAAGACCAGTTTGTTGAAAAAGAAAGAATTTGCATACACAAGTGCATTCCCCCCCCCCCCATACACTTGTATCAGAGCAGGGGTTCATAGACCACTGCTTCTGAACATTTAACTGTTTTTCAAAATCATATCATTTCTGTGGTCACTGAACTGATCAAAATTTCTGAAAAACTTATTTGTGTGTATCCTATCCTATTTCTATAGAAATGGCTAACAATGCAGTTCCAGGAGATGCTGTCAACACCATCAACAACATGGGTCCAAACCAAGTCAATCATATTTCACATCACAAACTGCCAATGTTCTCAATTGAGAACTATGATTTCTGGAAGATCAGGATGAGAGCACATCTTGCTTGCCAGCATGATGAAATGCTCAAAGTCATCACCAGAGGACCATTCCCCTTCACCAAGCTCAACCCCAAGGTCACTGATGCTCAAAAAGTAGACCCAAGGGAGCTATTGCCAAAAGATGAGGATGAGCTGACAACAGAAGAAAGAAAAAGGCACAATCTAAACTACATTGCTATGAACACCTTGTATCAGACTATTCCAAATGCAGTGATGGGAAGAGTGTATCACTACACCACAGTAAAGGAGATCTGGGATACCCTAGCACTTATGTGTGAAGGTACCCAAAAGATCAAAGAAAATAAACTTCAAGTGGCCATCCAAAAAGTATGAGCAATTCACTATGGAGCCCAATGAGACTATTGATCATCTTGATGGCAGATTCACTGACATCATGAATGAGATGAATTCTCTGGGCAAGTTCTATGCCAAAAGAGAAGTTGCTCTAAAAATTCTAAGAAGTCTCACATCCAAATGGGACATATATTCAGTCATGATGCAGAACACCAGCAATCTTGACAACATGCCTATGCAGCAGGTGTTCTCTGAACTCAAAGCATATGAGTTTGATCTGAACAGAAAGAAAGTGCAAGATGAGCCATCCTCCTCAAGCAAAGGTGTTGCCTTCAAAGCTGCTGAAACAGAAAAGAAGAACACTCAAAGATCTTCTCAAAATGTTTCAAAATCTGAAATGAAGGAGGAAATGGCACTCATGGCTAGGAGATTTGAGAAGCTCAACTCCAGATTTGGTAGATACAAAAAATTCTATCAAGACAACAGAACCAGAAGGAGATTCAGCTCTCCTGACAACAAATCAGAGGACAAAGTCTCTGATGAGAAGAAAGAAGACAGATATGCTGACAGAAAGAAGTACAGCAAAGCTGAACCATCATCATCAAGGAGGAAGGAGTCCTCAAGCAAGAAGAATGATGATGAAGATGTGTGTTACAACTGCTAGAAAAAGGGTCACTTTCAGTATGACTGTCCTGACCTAACTGCCAAAGAAAGAAAAGAAAGGCAGAACAAGAGAGACAAGAGGCTAAGCAATAGGAAGGCCATGGTGGCTGGAGAATCAGCAAGTGAAGAGAGTGTCTACTCTTCTGATGATGGACTGTTCTCCAACAGTGACAGTGATGATGACTGTCAAATGGCATTTTAAAATGAAGAGGTATGTTCATCTTCCAATTCTTCCATTAACACACATGAATCTAGTGAAATCCACCTTGACTTTGAAAAGTTGTTGGAAGATTTCACCAGAATGCAAGAAGTATGCAATATGGCATTGAGAGAAAATGAACAGTTGAGGTCTAAAATTAAAATCTCCAATCTTCCTGAATCTGAGGTTGACATTAGATCAACTGAGTTGTATCAGCAGATTGTGAGAGAACATGGAGAAATGTCTCTCAAAGTCTCTGAACAACAAAAGTTGATTGATGAACAAAGTCTGATTCTAAAGAAAAAGGATTTTGACTTTAGAACTCTTCAAGCTAAATTTGATAATCTCTCTAATGAATTTGATACTCTTAAATTAAGTGAGGGGAGCCTAAAACTGAAAATGTCTGCCTTGAACAAATCTGCTAAGGCAATAGAGGAAATTCAAGGGTTTCAAAGACCAATGGCTCAAAGAAGTGGATTAGGCTATAATCCATTTGAACCCTCACCTAGTCTTAGCATTGCTTCAACAAGCAATACTAAGATGATCTTTGTAAGGTTAGTGGCTCAGCAAAACGAAAATGAAATGGAAGTAAATCAACCACTGATCAAGGAAAAGGGTAAAGGAATTTTTATACCTACTCAAGTAAACAATGCTTCTAAACCCATACCTAAGGAAAATGTTAAGAACATTGCTTACAGAAGGAATGAAGTTCAGAAAGGTAGAACCAATGGAAGGTCAACCTATCTGAATTCTCATCAGTGGAGTTGTCCAAAATCTGTTCAGAAAAGGCCAACTCTAATGAGGAAACCTCAACTGAATGGATTAAGGCCCAACCCCTCTGACAGGTATAAAACCTTCAGGAAGCCTGGACCTTTCATGCCAAAAGGAAAAGGCCATCCAAAACCCTATCCTCAAAGGTCTTACCAAGCTGCACCTAAGTCTAGTAACTTCAGGAGAAATGTCCCAAAGAAATTCACCAACTCTCCTGAACCTTACAAGGCCAACACTTATACACAGAAACCACCCAAGGCATTTAAGGGTAAAACTATGTATGTAGATGTAAATGGAAACCAAGTCAGTCACTTTGAGTCAATCAGAGTAATCAGGCAGATTTGGGTTCCAAAAGGTACAGCTAACCATCTAGGACCCAACA
This sequence comes from Galeopsis tetrahit, assembly GCA_963675135.1. NCBI lineage: Eukaryota > Viridiplantae > Streptophyta > Magnoliopsida > Lamiales > Lamiaceae > Galeopsis > Galeopsis tetrahit. The sequence goes on from OY776125.1 coordinate 55,111,538, forward strand.
CTCAAAGGGTACCTAAATTTTGACTTTGCAGGGCTGCAAGGACCACAAAAACAAGAGAAGCATCAACAAGAAAACAACATGGTACTTGGACAGTGGATGTTCAAGACACATGACTGGGAATAAAGAGCTTCTCTTAGACTTCATTGAAAAAGATGGTCCCTCAGTAACCTTTGGAGACAACTCTCAAGGAATCACAAGAGGTTATGGTACATTAAACATTGGTAGTGTCAAAATTACTGATGTCTCATATGTCCTAGGCCTAAAATACAACTTGCTATCTATAAGTCAAATCTGTGATAAAGGATATAGTGTTGAATTTGCACCAAATGAATGTATTATCAAAAATAATTCAACACAACAGGTGCTACTAACAGGGGTGAGAAAGGGAAATGTCTATTTTGCAGATTGGAGCAAAACCCCTGAAGCAGTTTGTCTTGTTGCCAAAAGCACAAATGAGCAAAGCTGGCTGTGGCACAAAAGACTAAACCACCTAAACTTCAAAATCATCAACAAGATAGCAAGAAACTCTCTAGTTAAAGGGCTGCCTAATCAAGTGTTCACCAAAGAACATATATGCCAGCCATGTCAGGAAGGAAAGCAGATCAAAGCTTCATTCAAAGGAAAACCTGTCATCTCAACTAAGAGAGTTCTTCAACTACTGCATATGGATTTATTTGGTCCAATCATCCCAGTAAGTTTGAATGGAAGAAAATATGCATTAGTTGTTGTTGATGATTTTTCCAGGTACACTTGGGTAGTATTCTTGCTGAACAAAAAAGAGACCCAAGTCAAGCTACCTGAATTGATGATGAGAATGAGTAATGAAAAGGGCCTAAGCATTGTCAAGATCAGATCAGACAAAGGCACAGAATTCATAAACTCATACATCAATGAGTACTGCAGCAAGAATGGCATCACTCATGAGACTTCAGCAGCAAGAACACCTCAACAAAATGGGGTTGCTGAAAGAAGAAACAGGACCTTGAAAGAGGCAGCAAGAACATTGATTGCTGAATCCAAACTGCCTAAAAGGTTCTGGGCTGAAGCCATTAGCACTGCATGTCACACTCAAAACAGGTCCTTAATCACCAAAGGACAAGGTAAAACCCCATATCAAATATGGAAAGGTAGATTGCCCACTGTTGCTTATTTTCATATATTTGGATGTAAGTGTTTCATTCATAATAATGGGAAAGAGCAATTAAAAGCTTTTGACAACAAAGCTGATGAAGGAATATTTGTTGGATATTCACAAATCAGCAAGGCTTACAGAGTCTACAATTGCAAAACCCTTATTGTGGAAGAAACACATCATGTTGTGTTTGATGAATCTGTTAATGAAGGACAATCCTCCTGAAGGGATCAGGTCTAGAAGGACTTGGTTGCATGACCATCCAACTAGCCTGATACTTGGAAATCCAAGTGAAGGGATCAAAACTAGAAGATTTCATGGAGAAAGTGCTTTGTTTTGTTGTTTCCTTTCAGAACAGGAACCAAAAGATATTGAGGAAGCACTACAGGACACCAACTGGATCATAGCCATGCAAGAAGAGCTGAACCAGTTTACCAGAAATGAAGTATGGGAGCTGGTGGATAGACCAACTCATCAAGATGTCATTGGAACCAAATGGGTGTTCAAAAATAAGAAAAATGAAAATGACATCATTGTGAGGAACAAAGCAAGACTGGTGGCCAAAGGATATTGTCAATCTGAAGGGATTGATTATGATGAGACCTTTGCTCCAGTGGCCAGACTTGAGGCAATCAGACTCTTCTTAGCATATGCAGCTCACATGAGATTCAAGGTGTATCAAATGGATGTGAAGAGTGCATTTCTCAATGGGGTGCTCAAAGAAGAAGTATATGTTGAACAACCCCCAGGCTTTGAAGAAGGAGACAAGGTGTACAGATTGAAGAAAGCCCTCTATGGCTTAAAGCAAGCTCCAAGAGCTTGGTATGACACATTATCACAGTTTCTTCTAGATCATGGTTTTGTCAAAGGTACTGGTTACAGAACTTTGTTCAGAATCTGTGAAGGAGATGATATTTTGTTAGTCCAAATCTATGTGGATAACATTATATTTGGATCTCCAAATGAGAAGTTGTGTGAGAAGTTCTCCAAACTCATGCAGAGCAAATTTGAGATGTCCATGATGGGATTGATGAATTTCTTCTTAGGACTTCAGGTCACTCAATCTAAGAAAGGAATATTCATCAATCAGGCCAAGTATACCAGGGACATGATCAAGAAATTTGGATGTGCAACAAGCAAGCCAGTCAGAATTCCTATGAATACTAACTGGAAAATGGATCCTGATGAAAGTGGAGAATCAACAAACTCCACTAATTACAGGGGAATCATAGGATCCTTGCTATATCTCACTACAAGTAGGCCTGATATCACATTTGCAGTTGGAGTGTGTGCAAGATTTCAAGCTAATCCAAAGAAGAGCCATCTTGATGCTGCCAAGAGAATCCTAAGATATCTCAAGGGATCTGAGAATCTTGGATTGTGGTATCCAGCTGATGACAACATTGAGCTCACTGGATATTCAGATGCAGACTATGGAGGATGTAGAATTGACAGAAAGTCCACCTCTGGAACATGTCAGTTCTTGGGCAGCAAGCTTATCTCATGGTTCTCCAAGAAGCAAAATACAGTTGCCACTTCAACAACTGAAGCAGAATATGTAGCAGCTGGAAGTTGCTGTGCTCAGATACTATGGCTCAGGCAGCAACTTAGAGATTACAAAGTCATCTCAAATGAAGTTCCAATATTCTGTGACAACAATAGTGCAATTGCCATTTCACAGAATCCAGTGCTCCACACCAGATGCAAGCATGTAGATATTAAGCATCACTTCATAAGGGATCATCTGGAGAAGAAAGATATCAAGCTTGTCAAGATCCACACTGATAAGCAAAAAGCTGATATCTTGACCAAACCACTAGTTGAAGCAAGGTTCTTGGAACTTTCAGCTAAATTAGGCTTACTTGATCCAGGGAAGATAGAGGAATGAAGGAAGAAAGCTCATAAGAAGGGGGAAGTTCATTAAATTGAACTTCAGCAAGGTTGACCAACCTCCCTGAAGCAATCTGACAAAAAGGGAAAATCAGCAAAGTTGTCCCTAGTGCATTCAGCAATGTTGGTCAGGATGTCTGTCTTAGTGGGACCCACTCAGCAACTCTGGGACCCACTCAGGAATGTTGGTCAGACATATTGACCTTATAGAAGTCAAAACACATCTCAGGATGTTTTTCCGAGTAAATTGGATAATTATTGCTATTTTTAGCATTGATTAGACATTTAAAAGGTTTCTTGGTCTAAGAGTAGGCCATTTTAGGATGGCGTGTGCTATTAAGATTTTTGCCCCCAAAATGGCAAATCAGCATTTAATGCAAAATCTCCATTAAGATTTCATGAATTCTTGAGCCATCATCAAGGCAATTGATTTGCATTAAAACTTCATCAAACCGCCTAATGCCCACTACTCCACTTTATCCAATTGGTTTTAACTTTTTACCCACTGTCATTATCTATTAACCAACGGTTAATAAATTCTCTTCATATATAAACTCCTCGATTTTTACTTTCTTCCTAACACACTCATATTTCCAAATTCACAAGCTTTTGAAAACCTCTCAAAACCTGCAATTTTTTTTCTATCTCTCCAAATTATCCATGGCTCCCAAAATTAAGAGAGAAGAACTTGTAGATTTCAATGACTCCTCTTTGGACCTTGATTTCTCCTATCTTAGCAACCCAAATTCTCTTTGGTTTGAAAAGTTGGTAGCTTTTGACAGCCCAGACACAGAAGTTCATCAAGTCCTCCAATGGCTAAGGGAGGCAGGGTTTGAGAAATTTCTTGGCACCAAGCCTGATTCCTGCCTGAATCCTTTCATGGCAGAGTTCTTTGCCCATCTCAGATGGAAGGGCAAAAAGGGTGATGTGTGCACCAAGGTGACATATGCTGAGGAGGATGAAGATGAAGAAAGCCAACACACCATCATCTTCACTGCTGAGGATCTGGATGCTAGCTTTGGGCTACCATCAGAAGGCCAAAATCCAGAAATGTACAAAGAAGGAGATGATCAGGAGTTCTACTATCCATGGATGATAGTACCCAAGAAACTTGTAAGTGCTCAAAACAAGAACACCTTGAAGCCAGTTTACAGACACTTGTTTGATTGTGTGGTGAAAAGTTTGTTGAGCCACTCTGGGAGTGTTGAACAAATCAGTATGCCTAAGTTGAGAGTGATGGCTGCTGTAATTGACTCTGCTGAGAAGAGAGTCAAGTTCAACTGAAAAAACTTCATTCTTGACAAGATGATGAATGAAAAGTTTAAATTCAAGGAGGTGAAGCACCACAAGGTGGTGGTTGATGGGAGACTCCAGTTTTGCACAAGAGCTAGCTTGCTCTTAGAAAGATTTGCACATTATACCCACCTCCAAGCCAAGCCAAAGCCTTTTCCAGCTCAAAAGGTGATGTTCAGGAAGCTGTCTTCTAAGACAGAAAAGAGGAAGCAGGATGCAACTTCAAAGAAAGCAGTTGCTGTTGCACCAGCAACCAGAGCCTCTCCAAGAAAAAGAAAAGCTCAACCACCAAAAGCACAGCCAAAGATGAAGAGGATGAAGAAGATTCTGAGTGAATCTTCCCCAGAAAGCCAGTCAAAAAGTGGAGGAGCCACTTCTGAGGAAATTGAAAAGGTTGCTGATGAAGGAGTCAACCCTCCTGAAGAGGGTGAGGAATTCAGAGAGGTTGTCCCCCTACAGCCTGAGACTGTAACAGAGTACAGGGACCTTGATAAGCCCACAAGGTCTGAAAGAAGGAGAAGAATTATCAAAACTACTGAGAAGCAGAAGTTGATGGATGAGGAGAAGAAGAAGAAAGAGTTCTTCAAAGAGATTAGACAAGCAAGTAGGTCTAACTCCAAGTCCAAGTCAAAGCCCAACAACCCTGAAACCAACTATCCTGATATTCAGTCTAGAAGAATATCTCCATCAAGGCATGAAGAAGAGGAGTGCAAGACTCCTGAAGATGCCCCAATTATTGCAAAGAAAGTCTACTCCCCTGAAGGTGCCCCTGACAGATCAGGTATTGATGTGCTGGCAAATTTAGTCAATCTTGAGGATAGGCTATTCTCCCCACTTGATCCCAGATTACTCTCCTACACCAAACTTCTTGAAACTGTTCTTCAAGAAGGTGATCAAGTTGTCCTCCCACCCATTTCAGCCATTCCAATTACCTCTTCAGGAACATTACTCTCAAAAGCACCTGAATCCCAACTTGTCTTAAGCTCTTCTGAACCCAATCCTTCTGAACCCAACCTACCTGAATCCCAATCCACCCCCCCTGAATCCCAAACCAACTCTTCTGATGAAGAAGATAGTGGTGAAGAGTACACCTATGAAGGGATGTTGAGGCAGATTGCAAGAGCCAATGTGGATGAATTATATCCAGGATTGAAGGCATATCCTAGGCTGCAACAACAGTTCTATGATCTCAGGGCACTTGTTGAGATCAAGGATAGAACAATTGTGGAGATAGCTCAAGCTATCAAGGATAAGGGAGCTAACTGGTGGCAGGTTGAAGAAAATAGGCTATTACATTTTGCAAATGTAAAGAAGACCAGTGTGTTAACCACTGAGGCCTTATTTTGCACCTTTGTTCATGAGAAGGTGCTTGCTGAAAGAGAAAGAATTGAACAAGGAATCAAGCATCCTGATAGCCCATCTGATGATGATAATGATGATGATGATGACAACACCAATCCCAATCCTCCTGGCCTCAACTCTGCTCAGGTACATTACTTGACCTATCATTCTGTTAAGGACTCTGATCATTCAGAGGAGTTGACCAAAGATGGTGACTCAGTCCAAGATGCATTGGCCAAGGATGGTTCTTCTGAACCTGAGGCACAGCTTGACAATGTTGAGACTTCCATGGGAGAAGCTAGTTTGGCTAAAGCCTCATCAATGTCAGGACAGTTGGACATTGACCAGCCTTTAGTCATTCAGGATGACTAAGTGGCTTTGGGATGCCCAAGCACTGTGATCTCCCAACAACTGCCCTCTGTGGATCCTGTTGAGGATATGGCGGTGTCAGGTTTAGGAATGGAAGGAGTTGAAAAGGCTGATAGTGATGAAAAATCAGAGGGAGATGGTGAGGATGATTGTGTGATTACTGGTTCCATGAGTGCACCAATTATAGAGGGAGAAGAAGTAGAAATATTGGGTGCAACCCAATATGAGAGTCAGGCTATTCTTCAAGTCAAATCTGAACTTGATGAATCCCTTGGTGAAAGGAGGCCTGATTCTCCAGTGAATTTGAGTTTATCTGTTGCTACTGAAGAAAAGAAATTAGTTGAAAATGAGAGTATAGGTGCTGATGTATCAGACCTATTGGGAGATAAAAAGAATGGGGGTGTTGAGGGAGTTTTTAATAAACTCTTAGTTTTGCAGATTCAGTAGCTGTCACCATTGAGCAAATTTTTGCAGATGCTTCCCTTACAGATATACCAGTTGATGCTGACATTGACCTTGAAGCAGTTTCAGCAAATGTGTCCACATTGAATAAGATGTACTTTGAACAAGCCAACACCACTGAGGCTGGTTTTCAGATTGCTAGTCAAACTGCATCTATCATTGAAGAGCAATCAGAAAAGTTGGATACACTGGTCAGGGAAGTTGGGAAGGCTCATGCTGCAACAGTGGATACTCTAGATGGCCAAGGCAAAACTTTAGCCTCTGTGGAGATGAGGCTAACTGGCTCAGAAGAGGTGATCCTGCCCACATTAAATGCAAGAATTTGTGGAGTTGAAACTGGACTGCAAATAGTTTCAACAGAAGTAACAAAGGCAAAGGATGACATGGTGAAGTTCACAAAATATGTGAAGAAAGAGCAGCATGACCTCAAGAATCTCTACAAGGACAATGTGAGAGCTCTAAAAAGGACAATAAAGGATGCCTTGAGGCAAAGGACAGCTGCTCAGAGGAAGAAGGCTGAAGAATTGAAAGCTGCAATGGTGAAAGAGGCTGCAGAGAAGTTCACTGTTGAACTTATGGCCAAAGTGTCTGATCAAGTTGTGGCCAACCTCACTGATCAACTTCAGGCCAAACTTGATCAATCACTGAAAGCCACTTTGGATGCCATTGTTGCTCAAAAGATGAAACCTGTTCACACATTCTTAAGCATGGCAGATGACAAGATGCAAAACATTCATGATGAGAATGTTTATTTACTGCAGGAGTTGAAGTCCCTCACTCAAGCCCACTCACATCTCTCAGTCTCAATGAGTGAGTTGAAGCCCCAATGTTTTGATAATGCCAAAAAGGGGGAAAGAGAGAGAGCTAGGGCAAAGGGAACCTTGGTGATTGGTGAATCCAAAGGAAAGGAGAAGGTCCCTGATGTTGAGGAGGAGGTAGTAGAAGACATTGGGAAAGGCAAAGGCCCAATGAATATTGAAAACTTGACTGAGGAAGAGCAAATTCAGATTGCTGTCAAGGAGTCTATGATGTCAGCCATGGAAAGTCAGGCAAGGAGGCTTCAGAAGCCTGGTGGTGAGTCTGCAGGACTTGACCCCAAGGAGAAGGCTGCTGAAGTAAGGGGGAAAGTTACAAGAGCATCTAAAAGAAAGAGGAAGGAATTGCAAGCCTTCAATGAATTCCCAACTAGCCTGACTCTGCCATCAGAATTTCAGTCTGAAGAAACAACTCCAGTAAGGCAATCTAAGAGGTTGAAGAAAGCAGCCAAGCTGCCTGTTATTGAAGAAGAAGAAGTTGAAGAAGAAGTACAGGACAGAGAGCCTGAAGTTGGTGTGCCCAAACTTGCTGATGATCCTTCTAAGCTGTTTGAAGAAGGATTTGGAAAGGATCCAGAGACACAGGAGAAGCTAGCTCTTCAAAGAGCTAAAGAGAGAATGGATCAGTTGGTTGAGGCCAACAAGGCAAGAGATGAAAGAAGGGCAAACTTCAAAGCTCCAAGAAGGAGGGCTTCTTACAGAAGGCTCAAATCACAAATGCTGCAAATATGGGACACTCAATACCCTCACCATGATAAGTGGGTTCCAATCTCACTGAATGATGCATGGGAGGAGGCCAAGAGAAGTTTTGTATATGACTTTTATGTCATTGGGAAGTGGCTTGAAGAGAGTGTGGATGAAGTCTTTGTGCAGTTTATGTTTGAGAACCATAGGGACCTCTACCAAAAGCTGTTTGCAGCAGCTGAGATGGCAAGAGTTGAATTCAAGGCCCCTGGTCCTATTCTGTACATGCCTCCTAAGTTCAATGGGAACTTAATTGATGAGGGAAAGATTCTGGAAGAGTTCATCAACATCATGAGGATGGAAAAGATGAAGATTGGCCCTAGAGGATCCAACAAAGATGTTTGGGAGTTGAAGAAAAGGGTCTGGGCTCAATATGGCATTGCTCCTCAAGATGATGGAACTCTCTGATGGATAAGTTCATTTCTTCCCTATCTGTTTTTATGATTTTTATGATTGTTGTTATTTTGCAGTATCAGTCTAGTGAGTCCTTTTAATTTTCTGATCTGTAATGCTCTTTTATTTATATAAAAAGGATCACTATGTTTCTATCAAGAGATAACATCTCATTATCTCAACTAACCTAACATGACATATCATACTTGATTTATTGTGCTAACAGTTTCTTTCAGGAAAGTTGACCAATTCACTCATCCTGAAGGTAAAGTATAGTATAAGTCAAGTTCCCTTTGTAATAGGTTTTGGCATCATCAAAAAGGGGGAAATTGTTGGGAATAAAATGATTTTGATTTAGATACCAAAACCCCTGATCGATGATGTTCAGATTAGTTGAGATACACTCAAGAGAGTTCAGACAAGTTGTCTCTGAACACTTGAGTAAGTAGAATGCTTAAGTTAAAAATCTCATAAATATTGTGAGATTTTAGAGTTCAGGATAGTTGTCCAAAGCTGAATGTTAGGCAGCTTGATATGTATTAAGTCTCTAGGCCAAAGTTGCTGAACTTGCAAGACAAGCTGACCAAGTGGACAACTGAGCTAAAGAGATCAAGAGTGTTAAGGCAATGCTCATAAATGCAAATGATCAGAACAATTAAAGTGCAAATGATCAAGAGCATTGAATGCCAAAGCTCACAGAAGACACATTCAATGAAGCATTTATTGTCAATCATGCCTGAACCAAGCATTGAAGACTTGAAGCATTAAAGATTGAAGCATTGAATGAATGTTGGAACATTCTAAATTGCAGCAGGAATGTTCAGGGAGCTTGTCCCATCTGACCATTGGTTGAGTGTAGCTTCTGCCACAAATCAACCTTGGAAAATGTGCATATTTGGAATCTGACACAAGTCTTCTCAGCCGCATTTTTCAGAAGTCAACACATTCATTCAAGCAACCATTGAAGAGGCCTTTTACACAGTGGATAAAAGGTTACCAAGCTTCATAGCCGTTTCAATGGTGCTGCAAATAGACATATTTGAATTGCTATCCCTCCAACGGTTAGTTGTTCAAATTTGCCTATAAATACAGAAGTGATCAAAGGATTCAATTATCCAACTACAAGCTATCAAACTATCATCAAGCAATCAAAGGAAACCAAAGCTGTTCTTAAGAATCCCAAGTTTCCTGATCACTTCAATTAGCTAAGCCAATCTTTGTAAAACATCCAAAGCTTCGCATTGATATATCCTAAGCCTTTACATTGTTCTTATTGTAAAGGATATCTCTATTAGTTGGAACCAAACCTCAAACCCTTATCTCATTAAGTGAAGAGAGAGTTTGTTGTAGAAGAGAGGAGTTAAGGACTGTTATTGTGAAACACAGTCTTAACTCAAAGAGATTGAGCACTAGGACTCAGATTATCCTAGGGATCAAAACACTAAGAGAGTGTTGTTGATCAGTGCACCTTGGCACTATAAAACAAGTTAATTCCATTGTGAAAGAATTATCCTGTTCAATCAGGGAAAGTGGATGTAGGAGCTTGAGTCTCTGAACCACTATAAACTTGTGTGCCATTTACTTACTGCACTCTTTATTGCACTCATATTCAATCATATTTCAAAGAGCAAAACTCAGTAAGCTAAGAAAAACAGTTTTGGACAAAGTCCCTGATAACTGTGTTTTTCAGAAATCAACTTGGAGTATCTCTTTAAGACAAAAGGCCAACCACATTCCGCACTTAGTAACTCTTTTAGATATTTAGCCAACTGATCACTTAATAGTAATCAGTAGGACAAGTATCTATCAAAGCTCACACTCAGGCTAGTTGTGAGACAACCTGCCTGATAAGACCAGTTTGTTGAAAAAGAAAGAATTTACATACACAAGTGCATTTCCCCCCCCCCCCCCCCATACACTTGTGTCATACTCCACCAAGGACCAACATCACTACACTTTTCTTTGCATGTGTGATTTACATTGAATATTCCATTGTGATCATTCCACCCTCATTGCTCTAAGTGCTTAGTTGTTTGAGGACAAACATCATTTTAAGTTTGGGGGGGTTTGATTCCGGTGGAATTTACGCACTTTAGATGCACATGTGAAGCTAATTTTGATGTTGATTCCATTGATTTATAGGGTGATTATCATTGTTTTGGTCGAAATAAGAGAAATGTAGTGTTTTGTCGATTTTGTAGGTAAAACGATGAAATTTGGGAGAAAAACACATACCACAAGTGATTGGATCGGAATTAGAAGTGAACCATTCGATCCGACTCGAAAAATGAAGTGGAATAGCAAAAAGAATCGAGTCGATCGGAGGTCGGAAGCTCAAGATACGGAGGGACGAAGTTGGAGGATGAAAACGAAGGATGGAGCCAAAACGAAAGTTTGGCCCGGCCGGGCCACTATACCCGCTCGGGCGGGCGGCCGAGTCATTTAAAAGTGGCCAATACGAAGATTTGGCCCGTCCGGGCCACATTCCTACCCGGCCGGGCCACTTACCCCCTGTTCCCAAATTTTTCGGCCCACATACCCGCCCGACGGGGCGATAAAATGTTGAATTTTTGGCCAAAGACGAAGGTTTGGCCCGGCCGGGCCACTTACCCCCTGTTCCCAAATTTTTCGGCCAACATACCCGCCCGGGCGAGCAACATTCCCACCCGGCCGGGCCAACCCATTTTCGGTGCCAAACTCATATTTTCTCCATTTTCAAGGGACCAACTTGCAATTCTTACACCCAAACCCTACCCCAACACTATAAATACCTCCATTCTTAAATTCAAAACCATCTTACCCCTTTCTCAAGAAGTTCTACACATAATCACACACACTTGGAGGTTTTCATCATCTACTTCTTCAAGTCTTCACCAAATCAAGCAAGGAGGCCATCATTAGTTTGGGAATTTGATTCCTCACCATACAATAGTCTAAGCTTTATTTTCTCTTAACTTTTTATAGCTTTTATCTTAGTTTTCTTTGTAGTTTGATTATGTTAGCTCTTGGCTAAAAATTTGTGGTTCTAAGGCATTGTAAATATTTGGATTGAAGTTTATGAACTAATTTCTTGCTTTAAATGGTGTTTGTCTCTTATTTGTATGCTTAATTCTTCTTTGGAAGCATGTTGTTATTGTCCATGATGATTTGCTTAATTCATTGTTAATTGGGGTACGATCGAGAGATTTATTCCATTAATCGTATGCAAGCATGCAACCCGATATTATTATGAGCTCGAGAGAGGATTAGTTATCGAAGAGGGAATTGAATGATCTTTGGGACTATTTTAGGTGGTGTGATGTTTGTAAGGTAGAGATACGAACTTATGTCGCATGCTCCTTTGGATTAGTTAGATCGAGAGATTGATTAATTCTTCTTTTGTGATCAACCGTATATGAAGACAACCTTAATGGCCATTTGAACGAGTTACAATTCATAAACGCATATCTAAGTGTTACAATTGCCTTGGAACCCACCTTCTCATATTTGAGTTTTAATCTGTTTTACTTTCGTTTTCTTGATTTACATGATATTTGATTGATTCTTCATTGCTCTTTATTGCTTATTTGTGACAATTTGGTAGGCAATCTTAGGGCAATCCACTTTCACTTAATCGATCGCGTCTAAATAGAATTCCATTAACAAAATACACTTTTACGCTATACCTCCTCGTGGGATCGACCTCGTAATTACTTCTCTACGATAGACACCGTATACTTGCGGTCGTTTATTCTAGTGTTGTAGAATACGTGAATCAGATACATCAGCAACCTTCTTCTCATTTTCAACTAATTCTTTTCTCCCTTCATTAATAATTTTCTCCCAATCAGGGTCAGGCCTCCTCTCCTCAAGGGTTTCTTGAAGTTCAGATTTGATTTCAAGAATAACCTGCCCCTCCTCACTTATACCACCCTCATTTTGTGGTACACTCACTATTCTAGTGATGATCACATCTCTCTCGTCCTCTACTCCCTCTGATTTTTTAACTAAATTATCCTTTTCAACTCCACCACTTAAACTTGCAGCTTCTTCACCCTCAACAGGGTTCAAAGAAGGCAGTTGTTGGGAGATCACAGTGGTTGGTTCTAAAGCCACTGAGTCATCCTGAATGGTTAAGAGCTGGTCAGTGTCCAACTTTGCTGACACTGATGAGGTCTTAACCAAACCAGCTTCTAGTGGGGAGGCCTCAACATCATTAAGATGTGCCTTGGGTTCAGATGAACCTTCATTGGCTGATGCATCTTTGGCTATGTTACCATCTTTGGTCAACACCTCTGAAGATACAAAGCCCTTCTTATGATAGGTAAGATAATGCATTGTGGGCTGTTTGGGACTAGGGGGTTGGGATTTGTAGGATCATCATGAGTGTCATCATCATTAGAACTGCTATCAGGGTGTTTGATCCCTTGAGCAATCCTCTCTTTCTCTTCACCAACTTTGTTGGTCCCTGAACGAGTAGTGAATGGGATTAAAGTCTAGAGGGGAGGGGTGAATACACTTTAAAACCTTTTCAATTAAAGAGTTCTAAATCTCTTCTGATTTCTATGTCAGCTGGACTGCAGGTCTGCTGGTCCAGAAGACTATAGTTATCTGATAGAGTGTTTTGTATGCGGAAGTGAGTAGGCCTTTTATTTAGAATCGTTCGAGTGTCCTTTTGAAATAACCAATTACTTGTTTTATGAAATACTCAGCTGATGCTGATTTGGAAGATATGGCCTGGTTTATAGAAATGTTTCAAATCACAGTATGCACTATAATAAAGATAAGTAAACTGAAATGTAAAGTGCAGTAAATAAATAACACCGAATTTTAGTGGTTCGGATATACGTTCCTACGTCCACTCTCACGTTCCAAACGTGATGTTTAATCCCTTTAATTTCCCAAAAATTACAAGGGCTTGTCCTTTATAGTCCCAAGGGTAGGACTTTGAGATCTGAGCAGCAAACTGCTACGGTGTCCACAAGTGATTTGTGAGCCCTTGCACTCTTATAGGGGTTCAAAAACTTAACCTTATGGTGGGGATTTAGGGGTTTTTGAAAGGATCCAACTAATGGTTCAAGCTTATAAATTGCTTAACCACTATGCCTAAATTAAAGAATATACAATATGTATTGGATTCAGGTTCTTTCGGTTGGATGAGGAAATAACTTAAGAGCGAAAAGATTTTCTGGTACTTTTTTGGGCTCTTGAGAATTCTTAACAGTGTGTAGCTATTTGGCTTGCTTGCTTGATTAGCTTTTCGAATTCTTGAGTGGTATTTATGTATCTTGTTCTTCCTCATCCTCTTGTATTTATAGGGAGGATTGCTGCAACTAGCCATTGGAATTGACTAGCCGTTTGGCAATCTTTCCTTTTGTGCTTGATTGATTCCTTGATTCCAGCCGCTTTGATATTGATTGCTTCAAATCTGGGATCGTGTCAATCTACTAAGTATGGTAAGTCTTCGTTTGAATTACAAGATGACTTTGGAATCAACGCAGTCATTGATGAGCTACTGGTCTGCTGATCTTCCAGTTGACTGCTTAACACGTCTGACTTGGTGAGATCTGTCTTCTGATATCAGAAGAGTATTTACTCTTCTGATCTGGTAAAATACTTGTGTTGACTTTGGGCTTTATCAGCCATCTTCGACTTGGGCTTTATCAGCTAAGAAGGTATACAAGCACCTTACTTATCTGATCTTCAAGGATCTTCTAGTCTTCATGTCTTCTACTCTTCATCTCTTGAGGTTGCACATGTAAGTTTGGACTGTGCTAATCAGCTAAGAAGGTATACAAGCACCTTACTTATCTGATCCTATTACATGTATTTATAAACTCTAAGTGTTTTGGGCATCAAAACTATACAATCATGTGTAGGGGCTTAGGGTGAATTTATATCCCAACAATTCCCCTCTTTTTGATGAAGCCAAAACTAATCTTGATAAATGCTCTTAATGAATAAGATAAGAGTTTATAAATCTTTGAATGAAGTTTCTGATGAAGACAATGAGAATTTGTCTTGTAAGTAAAAAAAACTATTACTTGTATAAAATATTTGAAGTTTTACAGATTACAAGCTTTAGTATCTTTGAACTTCTTGAGTAGTCTCCATCAGCTCTTCAATTGTTCAGATGCGGTAGGCAAGGTACAGACGAGTGCGGATATCTTCCATGTGTTGCAGGTCTGTAACATTCTCTTCAATGTAGATTTTCTCTAGAATTCTTTTGACTTCTATCATGTCTACCCTTCCAGAGTCTAGAGTAGGTGGCGTCCAGACTGGGTCTTCAGGATTCTGTAGCCTATGGTCTTAGCTGTCTTCAGAATTTCAGTCCAGAGTTCTTCATCTTCAATGTTCATGAATTGAGAGAATTGAATGAACTCTTTCTCATAGTTTGGGAGAGGGCCAAATTTTCTCACTATGTGATGTTGAAGCTGCCATTTCTTCTTCAGAGGAAACCATCTAGGCAACTCATCTTGTAGTACTAGCAGATCCACATATGTGTTGTCAGTAACTTGAGCACTTTCTTCTCTTTCCTTTTCTTTTAGTGCTTTTCTGATTTTGGCCAGTTTTCTCTCAAACTTTGCTTTAACAGCCTTTGCATCATTCAGTTTCTTCTGTTTGAGTTCTTGAGCTTCTTGTATCTTCATTTTCTTCAGCTCTTGAGCCTCTTTCTCTTCTATTGTAGGCTCTGCTGAAACTGTTGAAGTTTCAGCTGCCTTTCTCTTTCTTGCCATTCTCCTTTCAGGAATGGACTCTTCTGTGGCAGTGATCTGCAGCTTAGTCGAAGCACCTTGGGCTTTGTCTTGAACAACTTCTTTCCCTTGTCTGTTCTTAATTTTGCTTTTCAAACCTTCCAAGGTTTCATTCAGATCATCTTGAGTTGCCACTAGTTCAGCTTACTGGGCAGTAGATTTCTCTAGAGTGTTTATCAACACATCTTCCCCCTTTTTGGCTTCAGCAAGAGCAGCCGCAAAAGGCTTCATGGCATTCAGGATTTCAACCTGAAGAGTCTGCTTGAGAGCCATGCATTGACTCTGCTGATATGTGATAAGTGGGTGATGCTATGCTCCAGAACTTGAGCATGAGAAGTAGAGGCAGAAACCTTCTCTAACTGGGCTGTGAGGGTCTCCAATTTGTCTGCTGTTTCTTTCAGTTGGGCCCTTAGCTTCTCATTTTCTTCTGCTGCTGTCTTGAGTAGAGTTTGTCCTTGTGCAACTCTAGCTTCAGCATCTTCGAGCCTAGTTTTGTAGATAGTCTCCATGCGATTTGTTTCATTGGTGTAGAGATCAGCAAACATTTTGGTTCTGTCTGTTGTTTTCTTCATGTTAGAGTGGAGATACTCTTCTATCTGATCATGGAGTGTCTCACCAAATTTGTCATCAATATCAAGGATTTGATTGGTAAGACGAGTCCTCTGCTCCTTAACAGCTTTTTCAACATATCTAGCAAGCTGTATGCCTAGTCCCTTCTCAAAGTGCATGTCTATTGCTTCCTTGACTTGAGTGCATATGTCTACTCTATAGTCAATAGACGAAGTGGAGGGGGAGGCAGTGCCTTGTGGTTGGTGTTTTGGAATGTGAGTGATGTTTGGATGTACCACCAACGCTTTACCCCTCTCTTCTGCAGTTAGATAATCTTCATTCAAGAAGGTTGTTGTGGCATCAACCAGATGAGAAAAGACTCTCCTCTCTTTCTGATTGGGTTGGTCAATGAAGTGTTCGAGCTCATTCTTAGGCATGAAATGAGTTGGAATGTTCAGGACTTCTTCTTTCTCCTTTTCTGCCTCAGCTGCCTCAGCTGAGTTATCTGTCTGGACTGTGTCAGCTGACTCCAGCTGATCTTGAGTTTGAGCGGGTGCTGGGATGGTTTCTGGTGCAGAAGCTGCTTGATCCTCGGCATTGGACTTTGAAGTGGAGGGAATTCCTAGAATTCTTTCACAGGTTCTGGCCAATACTTTCTCAGGTAGCAGCTCAGTAAATGATTTTACTTGGGCAACTTCCTTTTGTTCTATTTCCCAGTCAAGGAAGTGAGCCACTCCACCCATTCCCTCCATGACCTCAGCAAAGTCATCTACCTCATCTCTTCTTAGTTCAATCCAAGTGCATACCCTGAGTACTTGCTCAAACTGGATTGAATTTTCATCAATTCCAGGCACAGTAGACCTTAGCAGATTGACTATCCTTAATCTCATTATCTTTTACCTTGTGCACATTGGATAGTGCACCATTTTGAACTGAGATTGAGACTGAGAAGGGTCTTCTGATGCCAACTTTTATGGTTCAGAAGAGGTATTGGGGTTAGAGGATTGGGTTGTAGGGACGGTTTCCTGTGTTGTGTGAGTATCAACAGGGATTTGGGGAGTGATATTTGTGGGGTGAGGTGGTGTAATGAGGTTATGATAGTTAGATTTCTCAGTTTGTTCCTCTGCTGTTTGGATATCAGCAGGGGATTGAGAAATGTTTGGGTCAGATGATGGTTGGATGCTGGGAGATTGAGGTTTCTTAGCTTGTTCCTCTGCTGTGAGAGTATCAACAGGGATTTGGGAAGAGATGTTTGAGGGTTTAGAAGGATTGACAGGCTCAGTAGGATCGAAGGATGATATTGGAGCTATGCTTATAGGGGTATGGAGCCTGGATTTCTTTGATTTCTTGGTGAAAGAAGAGTTATTCTTCTTTCTCTTCTGGCTCTTAGATAATTTGGAAGGAGTAATTTTAAGAGAAGGGTTAGAGGTACCTGTCTTTTTCAGTGGGGAGGCAGATGGAGTAGCATCTGAATCAGATGGGGAGATGCGCCCAGATCTGATCAGCTGCCTTCTTTGAGCTAAAGTCTGATTGTCATCATCATCATCAGCAACCTTCTGGTGGACTTCCTCCGTCGTGTGATCCTCCTCCTCTTCAGCAGACTCAGCAGAGTCTTGCACATACTCCTCTTCCTTTTCAGAGCATATATATGTTGGGTGACCCAAGTATGCTTTGTTGCATCGTCTCCATCTGCTGGACAGATATTCATCACCTTCACCTACGATCTTGGTTGAGCTATGGTGTCCATGCCATCTTTCCTTGTTACTTTCTCCATTCCTGAAAAGGAATAAATGTTAGTGATTTGTGTTTGTATAAGTGATCTCATGAATACCTCCTTTTATAGAGGTAGAGATGAGATAGTGGAGAGAAAGACGACAAGAATAGTGAAATGATAAGTCTGAATTTCTGAAAAGATTGCTTCTCAAGATCAACAATGGGATTCTTGATCCAAGGGTTCATATTTAAAGATGTTCAGGCTTTATCTATGGAATGCAGAAATTATAAATTTGAGCATGAGTTATTTGAAATCCGTACTACTGTTGAGTCGGCTGAGTTGGTGTATTAATCCAACCTAGTGGTTCTGAATAGTGAACAGTATATATATGTATGCAGATAGATTATTTTATGAAGAATATCCTCTCATAATACATATGTATACTTTATTCGAATACGTTCTTCAATTAACTTTGTTCAAATTTGTATAATGCATTGAGTACTAAGAAAACATATAAATAGAGTGTTTTATATCAAGGATTCTTAAGGTATCATGGATTCCCCCTTGATTAATTAACTCTATGTTTTTCCCTCAGCTTTATTTGTCTTCATTGGGAAATACTTACCTGATGATGAGGGTGTCTATTCACCTCATCTGATTCTTTCTTAGTCTGCTACAGCTGTATCGACTGAGGTCTTCTCAGCTGACTTCTGTCCTTCATAGGGATGTATCAAGTAGTCATAGGCTGTAGCATAGAGTCTTGAATCTCTCTTCAGCTAAGGTCTTAGTCAAGATATCTGCTCTTTGGATATCTGTGTGAATTTTCTCCATCTTGATGTCCTTCTTTTCAAGATGATCTCTTATGAAGTGGTGTCGAATATCGACATGCTTGCATCTTGTGTGGAGGACTGGATTTTGAGTGATGGCTATGGCACTGCTGCTATCACAGTAGATAGGGACTTCTATTGCTTCTACATTGCAATCCTTTAGTTATTGGACCAGCCAGAGTAGCTGACTACAACAACTTCCAGCTGCCATATATTCTGCTTCAGTGGTGGAGGTTGCAACTGATGTCTGCTTCTTTGAGAACCATGATATCAACTTGTTGCCTAGAAATTGACAGGTTCCTGATGTGGACTTTTTGTCTATTCTGCATCCACCATAGTCAGAGTCAGAATATCCACTCAGTTCTAAGTTGTCATCAGCAGGGTACCATAGTCCTAAGTTGACTGTTCCCTTTAGATACTTGATAATCTTCCTTGTTGCTTCTAGATTACTTTGCTTTGGGTTGGCTTGAAATCTGGCACATACTCCTACAACAAAGGTTATGTCTGGTATGCTGGCTGTAAGGTATAAAAGTGATCCAATAAGTGCTCTATATTCAGCTTGATCAACTGCTTTTCCAGACTCATCTGGTTCCATCTTGAAAGAAGTCATCATTGGAATTCTTGCAGTCTTGCTTTGTTGAGCTTTGAATCTTTCCAATAGGCTTTTAGTATATTTGGATTGGTTTATGAAAATCCCTTCTGGACTTTGCTTGACTTGAAATCCTAGGAAGTAGTTCATTTCACCCATCATGCTCATTTCAAACTTCCCTTGCATTAGTTCAAAGAACTTCTTGCACATCTCTTGATTGGGTGATCCGAATATAATATCATCTACATATATTTGCACCATTAGAATATCATCTCCTTCTTGTATTCTAAAAAGTTTTCTATCAACTTTGCCTTTGGTATATCCATTTTCAAGGAGAAATTGTGACAATGTGTCATACCAAGCTCTTGGGGCTTGCTTCAGACCATAGAGAGCCTTCTTTAGACGATATACTTGATCTCCTTTTTCAAAGCCTGAAGGCTGCTCTACATATACTTCTTCTACTAGAATACCATTTAGGAAGGCAATTTTGACATCCATTTGATATACTTTGAAACCCATATGTGATGCATATGCTAGAAATAATCTGATGGCTTCTAGTCTGGTGACTGGAGCGAAGGTTTCATCATAGTCAATTCCTTTAGATTGAGAGTAACCTTTTGCAGTCAATCTTGCCTTGTTTCTAGTTATCACATCGTTCTCGTCCTTTTTGTTCTTGAACACCCACTTAGTTCCTATTACATTGTGGCATTCAGGACGATCTACCAGTTCCCATACTTCATTGCGTTCGAATTGGTTCAATTCTTCTTGCATGGCAATGATCCAGTTGTTATCCTTCATTGCTTCTTCTATGTCAGCTGGTTCAGTATTGAATAGAAAGGCACACATGTAGAACATAGAGGTTTGAGGATTCTGGTTCAATTGTCTTCTGGTCTTGACACCTGAGTCTGCTCCTCCTAAGATGAGGTTTGATGGATGGTTGGTTCTCCATGTATTCCTCACAAGTGTATTTCCACTAGATGAGTTAGGATTCTCATCTGCTCTAGTGTTGTCAAGAGGGTTGACTGGATTTGGTCGATCATCATCTGTGTCATGGGTGTCAAAGAGATCATTCCCCCTTGCATTGGGGATTGGTGCATCTTGATTTAGGTTTATTTGCTCAGCTTGGGTTTGTGATCTGGTGACACGTCTATGTGGTTTGTCCTCCTCTGGATCTTCAGGGAATGGTTCATCAACTTCGATAAACTCTTCTGGACTAGACTTGATCACTAGTCTTCTCATCTTTTCTGCAGCTGAGTCTGTGTTGACTGCATTCTTTTCACAAGATTCATCAAACACAACATGAGGTGTTTCTTCCACAAGAAGGGTTTGTTTGTTAAATATTCTAAATGCTTTGCTAGTTGCGGAATATCCTAAGAATATTCCTTCATCTGCTTTGGCATCGAAAGCATTTAACTTACTCTTCCTATTGTTGTGAATGAAACACTTACAACCAAATATATGAAAGTAAGATACCCTAGGTTTCCTACCTTTCCATATTTCATATGGGGTTTTCTCATGGATTTTGTGAATACCTGACCTATTTTAGGTGTGACATGCTGTATTGATGGCTTCTGCCCATAGTTTCTTGGGAGTGGAGAATTCAGCAAGAAGTGTTCTTGCAGCTTCCTTAAGTGTTCTGACTCTTCTTTCAGCTACACCATTTTGTTGTGGTGTCCTTGTTGCACTTGTCTCATGCTGAATGCCATTAGAGGTACAATAGGAAATAATATAAGAGTTAATAAATTTAGTGGCTTTGTCACTTCTAATTTTCATAATAGGTTCTCCCTTTTCTATTTGGATCCTCTTCAGCAATTCAGGAAGTTTCTGTTGAGTCTCACTTTTCTTGTATAGAAAAATAACCCAAGTGAACTTGGAGTAATCATCTACTACAATTAGAGTGTATTTTCTTCCTGTTAGAGTTGTTGGAGTGATTGGTCCAAAGAGATCCATGTGTAGCAGTTCTAGAACTCTACTGGTTGATGCAGTCTTCTTGGTCTTGAAGGAGACCTTTGTTTGCTTTCCCTGTTGACATGCATCATATACCTGATCTTTACAGTAGAGTTCATTAGGCAGTCCATCAACTAAGGATTCCCTTGCTAGCTTATTTAAAGTCTTAAAGTTCAAGTGACAAAGGCGTTTGTACCATAGCCAGGTGATGCCTTTAGGGCTTTTTACAAGCAGACAGGTATCCTTAGGACAACTGTTCTAATTTGCAAGATACATACTACCTTTTCTATATCCTGTTAGAAGGGTTTGTTTTGTTCGTTTATCACTTACAAGACACTCGTCTTTAGAAAATTTCACCGAATATCCAGTGTCACAGAAATGAGATACTGATAGTAAGTTGAACTTCAAACCTTCTACATATGATACATCATGTACCTCAATGTCACCATTCTTTAAGGTGCCATATCCTTTTGTGTTACCGTGCGTGTTATCACCAAAGAAGACTTTTGGACCTTTCTTTTCTGTGAAGTTGGTCAGCAAGGTCTTGGTTCCAGTCATGTGGGATGAGCATCCGCTATCTATGTACCACGTTTCACCTGCTTGACCACCCTTTCTGTATAGGTCCCTTCTTTCCTGCAAGGTAGATTATATTTTAGGTACCCATTTTGTTTTGGGTCCTTGGGTGTTAGTAGTACACTTGGGAACCCACATATACATTGGCCGTTTGAATAACCTTGAGCATTTGAGTTGTCTCCCTCGGGCATCACAGAACCAAATCTTACCAGTTAACACCTTGGCATGGTTTGATTTGTTATTTGTGTCAGCTAAGTAACTGTCAGATGATTTCCTATTGTAGGAGTGAATGTGAATTATCTTCTGACTAGCTACATTCGGCCTGGGTGCATTAGCTGAACGATGTACACGATTATATGGACCATACTCCTCTGTTCTCACAATATCATAAGAGATAGGGGGTGCAAAGAGAACAGATTTGTGTGAAGAAGACTTCTTCTTCTTGGCTGGAGCAGCATACAGCTAAGACTGTCTCAGACGAGATGGTCTAGGCTGTTTGTTGTTCCTCTGTACATGCTTGGGATTAACTTGTCTTTTACCATTTTTGGTGTTGAGATAGTTAACATTAGCTGGTACAGATGCCTTTTGATCCATAATAGGTTCATTGTGTTTAGAACACTCACCATTTTCATGTGATCGAGTAGCACACTGGTTAGGTGTACTGCCCTCAGCTGGAGAAGATGTTGATGGATTAAATTCATAACCAAAACCCATCTTGTTGCCATTAGATCGATAATATTCAGAGATGTTTTCAATAGTAGCAGACGCTCTATTGAACTCTGATATCTTTTGATCAAGGCTTTCCTTCTCCTTCTCTAAGCGCTCTTTTGCTTGGAAGAGATCATCAAACTTAGATTGTAGAGAACGAAATTCCTTAGTTTCTAAAGCTTGAGTTTTTAACATCCCCTCATACAACTGAGTTATTGTGGTGTTCTCTTCTTTAAGAAGTTCCACTTCTTTAGTTAATCTTTCATTCATTGTTACTAACTCAGGGGTGTTATCGAACTAAGCCTTTTTCAACCTTGCAATTTCTTTCCTTAAATCTTTGTTTTCTTCTTCTACTTCTATGAAAGCTCTTGTTGCGATATCGAGATCACCTTTTACTTCTTCCAGGGATTGGTAATAGGTGTTCTCGAATTCGCCTATAGATGAGTTTGCCTCATCTGTGTGTGAAGATGCAGGTAATTGAAAAGTTGATGTATAGGAATTTACCTCATTTTCAGCTATGGTCATCATAGCTACATCATCTGAATTATCATTTGAGAAGAGTCCGTAGTTAGGTGATGAAGGTAGATCATCACTTTGGTATTCCGATTCTTCAATTACCATTGCTTGTCTATTTGAGTTTCTCTTGTCTCTTCTCGATTTTCTTTCTTCTTTATTTCCTGGACTTAGGTCTGGACATTCATAGACATAATGTCCTGGTTCATGACAGTTGAAGCATGTACTTAATTTCTGATTTGGAGTACTTCTTCTTGGAGGAGTAGCATCTCTTCTCCTATAACTTCGACTATTAGACGACTCCATATCCTTCTTAGGATACCTTTCTGGAGTCCTTTCTCTTGATTCTCTAGAGGATGATCCAACTCTTTTATCTTTGTAATTTCTATAGAATTTTCTGTACTTGCTATTTAGGGTGTTCATCCTCTCAAATCTTTTGATCATAAGAGCCATTTTTTTCTTTTAGACTCATGTCTGATCCTCCTATATCATTTGTATTCAAAGGGGTCTTGCCAGATGAGGTGCTTGTAGCTTTTGTACTAGTTGCTGCCTTGAAGGCTACAGTCTTGGAGGTAGATGGAGTTGGTGTTTGCTCATCAGTTTCTGAATTTTCTTCTCTGTCCAGATCATACTCATGAGTTTTGAGGTTTTGGAACAGGGTCTGAGCTGTCCATTTCTTGATGTCTTGAGTATCCTTGATGATGGTCTTCTTGAGTTTCTACTTCTTGGTTAGAGAGTCCAGAATATTCAGATTTTTCTCTTTATTGGTGTATTTCTTGCCTAGAGACTCGATCTCATTGATAATCTTGGTAAATCGATTGTCCAATTGATCAATAGACTCTTCTGGTTGCATTTTGAAGTGTTCAAATTTCTTGACTGTTGTTGATAGTTTGCTTTCTTTGATCAGCTTCGTTCCTTCACAAAGGAGTGTCAGGGCATCCCACATCTCCTTAGCTGTATGACAGTTGAGTACTTTTGCTATATACTCATTGGGGAGAATTTGCATAATGTAATCTTGAGCAATGCTGTCAAGATTTGCTTGCTTCATCTCTTCTGGAGTGAGATCTTTCATGGGCTTGGGAGCTAGTTCTCCAACTGGGATCTCAGGATCACCATTTGCTGTATTGACTGTCATGATTGTGATTGGGCCTTCTGTGATCACGGACCACATCTTGTAGTGAACTGAGGTGAGATTCTTCCTCGTCCTGATCTTCCAATAGTCGTAGTCTACTAATGAAAACTTAGGCAGTTTACGCATGTTAGCACTCATGCTGTATGAGTTTTCGAAAACAGGTTTTTCAAAAGGTAGATCTATTCAAGAGGACTACAAAAAGACTCCCTCAAGTCTTCTGATAATCTAGAGACAGTAGTCCGTTAGAACCACTGCTCTGATACCACTTGTTGGTCCCTGAACGAGTAGTGAATGGGATTAAAGTCTAGAGGGGAGGGGTGAATAGACTTTAAAACCTTTTCAATTAAAGAGTTCTAAATCTCTTCTGATTTCTACGTCAACTGGACTGCAGGTCTACTGGTCCAGAAGACTATAGTTATCTGATAGAGTGTCTTATCTGCGGAAGTGAGTAGGCCTTTTATTTAGACTCGTTTGAGTGTCCTTTTGAAATAACAAATTACTTGTTTTATGAAATACTCAGCTAATGCTGGTTTAGAAGATATGGTATGGTTTATAGAAATGTTTCAAATCACAGTATGCACTATAATAAAGATAAGTAAACTGAAATGTAAAGTGTAGTAAATAAATTACACCGGATTTTAGTGGTTCGGATATACGTTCCTACGTCCACTCTCACGTTCCAAACGTGATGTTTAATCCCTTTAATTTCCCGAAAATTACAAGGGCTTGTCCTTTATAGTCCCAAGGGTAGGACTTGGAGATCTGAGTAGTTCCAAACTGCTACGGTCTCCACAAGTGATTTGTGAGCACTTGCACTCTTACAGGGGTTCAAAAACTTAACCTTATGGTGGGGGTTTTAGGGGTTTTGAAAGGATCCAACTAATGGTTCAAGCTTATAAATTGCTTAACCATTATGCCGAAATCAAAGGATATACAATATGTATTGGATTCAGGTTCTTTCGGTTGGATGAGGAAATAACTTAAGAGCTAAAAGGTTTTCTGGTACTTTTCTGGGCTCTTGAGAATTCTTAACAGTGTGTAGCTTTTTGGCTTGCTTGCTTGATTAGCTTTTCGAATTCTTGAGTGGTATTTCCGTATCTTGTTCTTCCTCATCCTCTTGTATTTATAGGGAGGATTGCTGCAACTAGCCGTTGGAGTTGACTAGCCATTTGACAATCTTTCCTTTTGTGCTTGATTGATTCCTTGATTCCAGTCGCTTTGATATTGATTGCTTCAAATCTGGGATCTTGTCAATCTTCTAAGTATGGTAAGTCTTCGTTTGAATTATAAGATGACTTTGGAATCAGTCGAGTCATTGATGAGCTACTGGTCTGCTGATCTTCCAGTTGACTGCTTAACACGTCTGACCTTGTGAGATCTGTCTTCTGATATCAGAAGAGTATTTACTCTTCTGATCTGGTAAAATACTTGTGCTGACTTTGGCCATATTCGACTTGGGCTTTATCAGCTAAGAAGGTATACAAGCACCTTACTTATATGATCTTCAAGGATCTTCTAGTCTTCATTTCTTCTACTATTCATCTCTTGAGGTTGTGCATGTAAGTTTGGACTGTGCTAATCAGCTGAGATACATACAGCTGATTACACAAGACTAGACTTAGCTTAAGCTGATCTATACAAATATCAGCTGATCCTATTACATGTATTTATAAACTCTAAGTGTTTGGGCCATCAAAAATATACAATCATGTGTAGGGGCTTAGGGTGAATTTATATCCCAACAAACTTTGATTGCTACCAATTTTGCAAAGACTTCCTCATCAGTCAGGAATCTTGTCTTTTGCACTCCAGTAAAATATAGCAGCCTACTCTCCTCAATCTGCCACCAGTTTACTCTTTTATCCTGAATAACTTGAGCAATCTCCATGATGGTTTTATCCTTAACTTCAACTAAAGCTCTCAAATCATGGAAATTCCTCTGTAACCTTGGGAATTCAGCAAGGATATGATACAAACTATCCACAGTAGCTTTGGCTCCACCTCTGAGCATACCTTCATAGGTATACTCCTCCTCATCTCCACTAGACTGGGGACTTTGGGTTACAAGGGAGTTAGCTCTGGGTTCAGAAGGGTTGGCTTCAAGATTGGTTTCAGGGAGGTTGGGTTCAGCAATGGTTGCTTCAGTTGCTTTTGAGAGCAATGGATCTGAAGAGGTTTTGCTTATAGGGGTAGGTTCTAACAAAGCAGCTTCTAAACATCTTGAGTAATTGAGCATGGATGAGTAAGGGGGTGATTGAACTCTTGACTCATCAACTGCTAGGTCAGCTAGCACATCTATTGGCCCTCTATGTGCAGCTCCTTCTGGGGAATACCTCTTTGTTAGGTTCGAAGGGGTGATGGGTTGGTTTTCAGGGGTTTTGTCGGTATCAGGAGAGTTGGGCTCAGAATGAAGTTTCTCCTGAAATCTAGATTCAGGAGTGCCAGCTTCAGGAGAGTTGGACTTGGACTTAATTTTGGACTTTGATCTGGATTCAGCTCTACTTTCCCTTAGAGCTAATTGCAAAGTCTTCTCCTCTTGCAACTCCTGCATCGTTTCAGAAGGCTTGACCCTTCTCTTGCTAGCCCTTGAGCTCCCACTACCCTCTTCTTCAGGAGAAACTTCCCTAATCCTTTTTTCACCCTTAGTCTTCTTTACCACCATGGGAAACTTCTCCCTTATCTCTCTAGAGTCTGAAGGCACACTTACACCCTCTTCAGCAACTTTGTCCACTTCTGCTGAAAATGCTGAATCATCCACAGAAAGGATTTTGGATACCTTCTTTATTTTCACCACCCTTGCCTTTGTCCTAGGCTTCAACTTAGGTTTCTTCTCAACCTTTGCTTCAGCAGGCTTGGCCATCTGCTGCTTCTTTTGCTCAGACTTCTTGGAGAGCTTTCTGAACATGATTTTCTAGGCTGGAAGTGGCTTGGCAAAGGTCTGCATTTCTGAGTAATTTGAGAACCTTTCTATCACTAAACTTGCCCTTGTGCAATACTTTAGCTTGCCTTCTAGTACCACCTTGTTGTGAGCTTTCACCTTGAACTTGGCTTTCTCCTTCATCATCTCTCCCATGATGAAGTCTCTCCAATTAAACTTGATGCCTTTGTCACTAGCATCAATTACTGCAGCCATGATTCTAATTCTTGGTGCACTCACTTGCTCCAGGCTTCTAGTATTACTAAGAATAATTTTGGTTACCACCTCAAATAGAGTTAAAAACTCAGGTTTGAGTGTGTTCTTGTGTTGGGTTGAGGAAATTGGACCTGGTGTGATGAGCCAATCTTGAGCAACTTCTTGCTCATGCCCTGTGCCATAACCTTCTGGATTCCTCCCTTCTGAGGGTAACCCATAGGCACCTTCATGATCCTCTTCAGAGAATTTGACTATATGTGACCTCTCCTCTTCATCTCCCTCAGCAACATAAGTTAATCTGGTTGAAACTTCACCTCCAGTTGCTTTACCTTTCCATTTGAGAAAGGCAAAGAACTCTGCCATGTATTGCTCCAAGCAAGAATTGGGCTTGTCTTGCATAAACTTCTGTAGGCCAGCTCTTCTCAGCCATCTTAAGGTAGGAGTGATTTCAGGGGCTTCACTCTCAAATGAGATTATGGGTTCAAAAATGAGGTTGTTCTTGTGGCTAAGTTATTGAAAATCAAGGTCAAGATCCTTGTTGGTGAAGTCTACTATCATTTCTTGCCTTACTTTGGGGGCCATTGATGAAACAGTGAAAGCTTGAGAGAGTTTGAAAATTTAGGGTTTCAAGAGTGATAGTATGCGTGGGGAAGAAATGAGACTTGGGGGCTTCTTAAGACTTGGAGTATATTCTAAAAAGAATGTTTGTCATTGAGTATGTAAGTCTTAAGGTAATTTAAAGGTTGACAAATGAGGAAATCAAATTTTGAATGGTCAGGATTAATTCAGGGGAGTTGGCCAAAATTTGATCCAACGGTTAAAACCAATGGAACAGTTTTGAAAACTGTTTTTATTTAAAACGTGGGATGGAGTTAAGGTTTGTTAAAGGCTGGGGGGGTTTCAAGAAGGATTGTGGGCTACAATTGTTTAATGCAAACAAGAGTTAAATCTTGGCATTTAATGCATTGAAAGTGACTTTTTGTGTAGGGGACAAATTAAATCTTTGTAAAGTGATGGCTTTAAGAGGAATGGGACAGCCATCAAAATAGATAATGATTACCCAAAATAGGTGCTTATCAGACCATGATTTGGTTTGATAGCCAAGCCAACTTATCTGACCTTACATGGACAAGTATCCTGAAATATCATGGACAAGTGTCCTGACCCAATTCTGCTGAAGTTGGCCATACCTAACTTCTCTGAACAATTGTGGATCAATTCTTCTTAAGTTCAGTAGACTTTGCCCAAATCTGCTGAATATCACTTTCAGTCCCCCCTTGATTGATTAACTCCATTGGGCTTACTTGTCCAACTTTCCTGCATCAAGAATTCCCAATTCTGCCGATAGTTCCAAGAACCTTGCTTCAGCAAGTGGCTTTGTCAAAATATTAGCCTTTTGGTGATCTGTGTGGATTTTCACCAACTTGATATCCTTCTTCTCCACATGATCTCTAATGAAGTGATGTTTGATGTCCACATGCTTGCATCTTGTGTGCAGTACTGGATTTTGTGAGATTGCAATTGCACTGTTGTTGTCACAGAAGATAGGCACTTCAGTAGAGTTGAAATTGTAATCTCTAAGTTGTTGTCTCAACCAAAGGATTTGAGCACAACAACTTCCAGCTGCAACATACTCAGCTTCAGTAGTGGAAGTAGCCACAGTGTTCTGCTTCTTTGAGAACCAAGAGATGAGCTTGTTTCCCAAGAATTGGCATGTTCCTGAAGTGAACTTCCTATCAATTATGCATCCTCCATAATCAGCATCTGAGTAGCCAGTTAACTCAATGTTGTCATCAGCAGGTACCAAAGGCCTATGTTCTCAGTGCCTTTGAGATACCTCAAGATCCTCTTAGCAGCCTCTAGATGGCTCTTCTTAGGATTAGCTTGAAATTTTGCACATACACCTACTACAAAGGCGATGTCAGGTCTGCTGGTAGTGAGATAGAGGAGAGAACAAATGATTCCTCTATACTCAGTAAAGTTGGTTGGAATACCACTCTCATCTGGATCCATTTTCCAATTAGTGTTCATTGGGATCCTTACTGGCTTGCTAGTAGCACACCCAAACTTTTTGATCATTTCTCAGGTGTACTTAGCTTGGTTGATGAATATTCCTTCCTTTGATTGCTTGACTTGTAGACCCAAGAAAAAATTCATCAGCCCCATCATTGATATCTCAAACTTGCTTTGCATGAGTTTTGAGAACTTCTCACACATCTTCTCATTTGGGGATCCAAATATGATGTCATCAACATATATTTGGACAAGCAAGATGTCATCCCCTTCACAGATTCTGAACAGAGTTCTGTCTACAATTCCTTTGACAAATCCATGATCCAACAGAAACTGTGATAGTGTATCATACTAAGCTCTTGGAGCTTGCTTAAGTCCATAGAGAGCTTTCTTCTGTCTATAGACTTGGTTTCCTATTTCAAAACCAGCAGGTTGCTCTGCATATACTTCTTCCTTCAACACTTCATTCAAGAAGGCACTCTTGACATCCATTTAATAGACTTTGAACCTCTTCTGGGCAGCATAGGCTAGGAATAGCCTTATTGCTTCAAGCCTTGCCACTGGTGCAAAAGTCTCATCATAGTCAATGCCTTCAGATTGACAATAACCTTTGGCCACCAATCTGGCCTTGTTTCTGACTATCACATCATTCTCATTCTCTTTGTTCTTGAACACCCACTTGGTTCCAATAACATCTTGATGTGAAAGTCTATCAACTAATTCCCATACATCATTTCTGGTGAACTGGTTCAGCTCCTCTTGCATGGATGTAATCTAGTTTGCATTTTGAAGTGCTTCTTCAATGTCTTGAGGTTCCTGTTCTGATAGGAAACAACAAAAAAAAGCACTTTCACCATGAAATCTTCTAGTTTTGACTCCTACACTTGGATCACCAAGTATTAGATTAGTTTGATGGTTAGATAACAAAGTCCTTCTTTTTTCTGATCCCTTCAGTAGAGTTGCCCTCTACTAAGGTTGAGTCACTAGCATCATAAAATTTAGGGAAATTCAATACAGGATATAAATCAGGATTATATTCAGGGGTGTTGTCCTCAATGTCAGGGACATTGGCATTTTCAGCATTGATGTTTCCAGGTTGTCTTTTAAGCTCAGTCTGGTTGTCCTTTGTGTGATTTCATCAGTATCCAGGTTCTTATTCCTGATCTCAAAGATGGATTCATCAAACACTACATGGGGTGTTTCTTCCACAATAAGGGTTTTACAGTTGTAGACTCTAAAAGCTCTACTGGTCTGGGAATATCCAAGAAATATCCCTTCATCAGCTTTGCTATCAAAGGCTTTCAACTGCTCTTTCCCATTGTTGTCAGTGAAACACTTGCAACCAAATATGTGAAAGTAAGATACTTTAGGCAATCTTCCTTTCCAGAGTTCATAAGGGGTTTTGCCTTGACCCTTAGTAATCAAACATCTATTCCGAGTATAGCATGCAATGTTTATAGCTTCAGCCCAAAACCTCTTAGGTAGGTTTGAGTCAGCAATTAAAGTTCTAGCAGCTTCCTTAAGAGTTCTATTTCTTCATTCTGCTACCCCATTCTGCTGAGGGGTTCTAGCTGCTGAAGTTTCATGGGCAGTTCCATTATTAGTGCAATACTCATTGGTGTATGAATTAATGAACTTAGTGCCTTTATCAGATCTTATCTTGATTATGTTAAGGTTTTTCTCATTAGACAATCTCTTTAACAGTTCAGAAAGTTTGACTTGAGTTTCCTTTTTATTAAGGAGAAATACTACCCATGTGAATCTAGAGAAGTAATCTACTACAACCAGTTGATATTTTCTACCATTTATGCTTGCAGGGGTAATTGGTCCAAATAAGTAAATATGTAACAGTTCAAGTACCCTTTCAGTAGAGATGACTGGTTTGCCTGTGAATGAAGCTTTGATCTGTTTTCCTTCTTGACATGGTTTACAAACATGCTCTTTAAAGAAAACTTCATTAGGCAATCCTTTAACTAATGCATTTCTAGCAAGCTTGTTCATGGATTTGAAGTTCAGGTGGTTTAGCCTTTTATGCCATAACCAACTTTGTTCATTTGAGCTTTTGGCAATAAATCATGCAGCATCAGTAGACTTTTCCCAGTCAGCAAAATACACATTACCTTTGCTAGTTCCAGTCAGTAGATTATGTTGAGTTTTATCTTTGATTAAGCACTTATTACTTGTGAACTCAACATTATATCCTTTATCACAGAACTGGCTTATACTTAGGAGGTTATATTTGAGACCAGCCACATAAGATACATTGGATACCTTGATATTACCAATTATCAAGGTACCATAATCTTTTGTAGTTGCTTGTGAGCTGTCTTCAAATGTGACATTTGGGCCTTCTTTTTCAATGAATTCAGTGAGGAGGTCTTTGTTTCCAGTCATGTGCCTTGAACATCCACTGTCCAAGTACCATGCTGTTCTTTTGTTCATGCTCCTCATCTTTTTGTGGCCCAATGGTACCTGCAATTATCAAGCTTTATGTACCCTTTGAATTTTGGGTCCTGAGAGGTTAGTTGTACCTTTAGAAACCCAAACTTGCCTAATTACCCTGATTGATTCAAGGTGGCTAAGTTGTTTTCCTCTAGCATCTACATACACAGGTTTTCCCTTAAATGCCTTTGGGAAAGAACGTGTGAAAGTGTTGACTCTGTAAGTTTCAGGAGAGTTGTCATATCTCATGAACTTATGAGTTCTTTGTGCTACTTGAGGGAATCTTTGAGGATGGGCATATTGATGACCATTATCTTTAGGCATGAAGGGTTTTGGTTGTCTCATTTTATTGTACCCTTGAGTAGAGTTGACCATAGGTCAGTCAGCTGAGGTTTCCTCAGGAGAGTTGTGTTGGGAAATTAATCCAAATACCAAATAATAGTCCCCCAACAATGTGGTCCCCAACTCTTGTGGTCCCCAACTCCTTTGTGGGAAATTATTATGAGACCACATTCCCCATCTCCTTTGTGGGGAATTATTGGCACTTGTGGGTTATGGACCATCACGCTAGGAATCCTTTGAGACTCCCAGGAATCTTTTGAGATGTCCTAGGGATCTTCTGAGACTCTCGGGAATCCTTTGAGACTCCTTTAAAATTACCCGAATCTATTTGGGACGTGATTTAAATATGAATTATCATAAATCTAATTTCATAATTTAAACAAATTAAATCAACTAATTTATGTAATGAATGTACGGTAAAATAATTAAATCCCTAAACATGCGAACTAAGGGATTACGTGTTTACCTTTAAATCGGAGAGATACCGTTGAGAAGAGTAACAACTTCAACCCAATTGCCTTCTCAAGTATTCCCTAAGTCCTAGTCCGTTGACCCGGTGGGAGATCTCACGAACTATTAACTCTCAAGGAAGAATTAATTTTCTCTTGTTGCACACACTGTAATTTCGAAAATTACAGATCTTTTTTTTTTCATAGTCTCACGAGTACCAATTTTTTTTCTTCTCCTTTTATAAGAGAGAATCTATGTTTCTTCTCTTACAAGAAAGAAAAATTGACCGGTCAATTTATCTTGGAATAATATAGAAATAATTTCTTATTTCCATATATCTTTTTCCATAAATATCTCTCTCTAATTTCTTGCAACAAAATTAATTCTTATCTTTTAATTACCTTAATTAATAGACTTTTATTGGGCTACTTGAGGGGCCTTTAGGAGAATTAGGATTGGACCTCCCAATGGGCCCAAAAATCAATATTGAGCCACAACATTTTTCCAGCCCATTAATATTAATTCATTCCACTATAGAATTAATATTGCACTATCCATCCTAACCCATATTACGAAATATGGCTCCCGGTTATTATTTCCCGTGTTTAAAATTCAATGTCCATCAATTAATTTAAGCTACTGAATGCTTTAATTAATTAATATCTTTTATTCCTCGGAGTAAGGACAACTCAACATTATTATCATACCGGAAATTAATTACACTGATCAGATTTGATATGATAAACCTTCTGAGCCCACCAAGGGGACATAATCAACTTGACACTCCAAGACACGATTCTCTGTATTAATTTTGGCAATCTGTCCTGTAATTAATAATATTGCCCAAAATACAAAGTATTGAATCAAATTGATTCTTTACCCATAATAAATCAAAGCAATACTTCTTAACTACAGACAATCCCATTTAAGTGACAGAGATTAAGAAATCAACAACCACTGAGGTCTAATTCTTCATTCCTTAAGTCAGTCTAGAAGAATTACCTCTCTGTAGGTCCTATTCAACACATCATAATGCACTAGTGTAATCTCTTGGTCAAGATAAACCAATCTGAGCCTTACACCTCAACTTCTACCAATGGATTGTTCAATTCCATCTAAGTTGTGAATCAATTGTACTTATATGCAAGGAACTGACAATGTGATCTTCTGTGATCTTCTACACACCACATTGTCTATAATGTAAAATACATCTGAACGTTTATGCAATAAATAATTAACATTCATTATATTTAAAGCAACCAGTGATAAAAATATTATTCTCATTTATAAGTGGAAGAATCAGTTTGTATACATAAGTAGCACTAAAAGCATACTTGCCAGTATAACCCTAACAATCTCCCACTTATACTCAAAGTCTGCTTTTAAGTATACTACAGCACGTCCATGTTCTACATGTCCTATTAAATTCTCCCACTTATACTCAAAGCAGCTTGGCAACGCACTTGACCCCCATTCCTTCCACATGTCTCTCGAATGTACTCTGAGGCAGACTAGGTTGTCTTCCGATGCGATCTTTGCCACCACTATATCTCCTCACTTAACGATTTCTCGTATATGATGTTATTTCCTTTCAATGTGTTTGCTTGCCTTGTGGGCTCTTGGTTCCCTTGAATTTGCAACTGCTCCAGCATTATCGCAATAAATAGTGATACTGCTGGGCAAATTCGGAATCACATCCAAGTCCACTAAGAAGTTCTTAAGCCAAACCGCTTCTTTCGCTGCTTCACAAGCAGCTACATATTCTGCTTCCATGGTAGAATCAGCGATGCATTTCTGGTTCACACTTCTCCATGTCATGGCTCCACCCCCCAAACAAAACACACTACCCGAGGTAGATTTTCTAGAATCCATGTCTGATTGGAAATCTGAGTCCGTATAACCTACAGGGAACATACTGTTTGACTGATAAACTAACATTCTATCTCGAGTTCTTTTTAGATACTTGAGAATGTTTTTAACTGCAGTCCAATGTTCTTCTCCATGTCATATCAAACTGTTTTGACAACCATACCCTCACGTCTGTCAACACTTTTTTATTGTTTCCAATAAGCAGAATGTCGTCTACGTATAATACTAAGAATACCAAGGCAGTTCTGATACACTTCTTAAAGACACAACTCTCAAACTCATTTTGATCAAATCCATAGGATTGTATCACCTGATCAAAATATTGATTCCAAGCTCGCGATGCTTGCTTAAGTCCATATATCGACCTTTTAAGCTTGCATACAAGATTCTCTTGGCCTTTTTCAATGAAGCCTTCGGGTTGGCGCATGTAGATTTATTGTTCAAGACTTCCATTTAGGAAGGCTATCTTGACATCCATTTGCCAGATCTCAAAGTCTAGGTGAGCTGCAATCGACAAGAGAATACGGATAGACTTAAGCATAACTACAGGCGAAAAGGTCTCCTCATAATCGATTCCCTCTTTTTGAGTATATCCTTTTGCCACTAGTCTAACTTTGAAGGTTTCAACCTTCCCATCTGATCCTTTTTTTCTCTTGTAGACCCACTTGCATCCAATAGGCTTTATGCCTTTGGGTGGTTCCACAAGCTCCCACACTTTGTTATGATCCATAGACCCCATTTCTGCTTCCATTGCAGTTTGCCAAGAATCTGCATCCTTATATTGGATTGCCTCATCGTACGTCCAGGGGTCAGATTCATCCTCTCCGGGGATCAAGTCCGAAGACTCTCCCACGAACATGAACCGCTCAGGTTGTCTCACAACCCTCCCACTACGACGAGGTTTCGGTTGTGTTTGTGTATCGCTTGGTACATCTACTTGTACACTTGGTATAGGAGTTGGCCCTCTTAATTCTTTTAAGGTAATCTCACTCTTGGGCTTTCTATTACTCATATAGTTTTCTTCCAAGAATCTAGAATGTGTGCTTATCACAATTCGCTGATCCTTTGGACTATAGAATAAACCCCCTTTCGTTCCTCTAGGATATCCTACAAACAGCCTTAATTCTGAACGAGGGTCTAACTTTCCAGCTTCCTTGTCCAACACGTATGCAGGACACCCCCAAATTCTTATGTGTTTTAGACTAGGCTTTTGCCCGGTCCACAATTCAGTAGGGGTTTTAGGAACTGATTTGGAAGGTGCTAAATTCAGAATGTAAGTCGCTGTTTCCAAGGCATAACCCCAAAACGACTTAGGTAAATCTGAATAACTCATCATAGATCTGACCATCTCTAAAAGAGATCGATTTCTTCGCTCTGCAACCCATTTTGTTGGGGGGTTCCGGGTGCAGTTAATTGGGATACAATCCCTTCACCTGATAAGTAGCCCCAAAATTCATTGCTGAGGTATTCGCCTCCACGATCTGATCGTAGAAACTTGATACTCTTTTCCCTATGCTTTTCTGCTTCAGCCTTAAAATCTTTGAATTTATCAAAGGTCTCAGACTTATGCCGCATTAGATAGATGTATCCATATCTTGAGTAATCATCGATAAAAGTAACGAAATACTCAAAACCACTTTTTTCTTGAATTGACATTGGTCCACATGCATCAGTATGAACGAGTTCCAACACTTCACTAGCTCTATTCCCCTTTGCCCCAAAAGCTCTTTTGGTCATTTTACCCTCCAAACATGATTCTCAGGTTGGAAACAGCTCAACCTGGAGTGATTCCAACGAGCCGTCATTCACCAACCTTTGTATCCTTCTTAGATTAATATGACCAAGTCTAAGATGCCACAGAAGTGTTTCGTTCATGTCTGAAGAATGCTTTCTTTTCTTATAAATAGTCGATGTGTTATACGATTCATTTTGTGTGGAATGTGCACAATTAATAGTATAAGATTATTCACCAATGCTCCCGAACAGATAATCTCGTCATTACGACAAATAACGGCATTCTTATTAAAAGAAACTGAATATCCATCCAAAAATAGTTTAGAAACTGAAATCAAATTCTTTCTAAAACTCGGAACATAAAGAACGTCTTTTAAAACTAAAATTCTATCACTAAAAGATAGTTGCACATCTCCCACTGCAACAGCCGCCACTTTCGTAGCATTGCCCATGGTGATGATGATCTCACTCCCAATAAGTTGTCGGGTTAGCTTGAACCCCTGAAAATTGAAACAAACATGATCAGTGGCTCCCGTATCCACCACCCACGAATGGGAAGAATACACCGCTAAACAAGTTTCAATTACTAGTGTGTGAGAATTACCTTGCTTACCAGCCTTCTTAGGCTTGGTACAGGCTGACTTCCAATGTCCTTTCAGACCGCAACTAAAGCACTTTCCATATATCTATGTTTCTTCTCTTACAAGAAAGAAAAATTGACCGGTCAATTTATCTTGGAATAATATAAAATAATTTCTTATTTTCATATATCTTTTTCCATAAATATCTCTCTCTAATTTCTTGCAACAAAATTAATCCTTATCTTTTAATTACCTTAATTAATAGACTTTTATTGGGCTACTTGAGGGGCCTTTAGGAGAATTAGGATTGGACCTCCCAATGGGCCCAAAAATCAATATTGAGCCACAACATTTTTCCAGCCCATTAATATTAATTCATTCCACTGTAGAATTAATATTGCACTATCCATCCTAACCCATATTACGAAATATGGCTCCCGGTTATTATTTCCCGTGTTTAAGATTCAATGTCCATCAATTAATTTAAGCTATTGAATGCTTTAATTAATTAATATCTCTTATTTCTCGGAGTAAGGACAGCTCAACATTATTATCATACCGGAAATAAATTCCACTGATCAGATTTGATATGATAAACCTTCTGAGCCCACCAAGGGGACATAATCAACTTGACACTCCAAGACACGATTCTCTGTATTAATTTTGGCAATCTTTCCTGTAATTAATAATATTGCCCAAAATACAAAGTATTGAATCAAATTGATTCTTTACCCATAATAAATCAAAGCAATACTTCTTAACTACAGACAATCCCATTTAAGTGACAGAGATTAAGAAATCAACAACCACTGAGGTCTAATTCTTCATTCCTTAAGTCAGTCTAGAAGAATTACCTCTCTGTAGGTCCTATTCAGCACATCATAATGCACTAGTGTAATCTCTTGGTCAAGATAAACCAATCTGAGCCTTACACCTCAACTTCTACCAATGGATTGTTCAATTCCATCTAAGTTGTGAATCAATTGTACTTATATGCAAGGAACTGACAATGTGATCTTCTACACACCACATTGTCTACAATGTAAAATACATCTGAACGTTTATGCAATAAATAATTAACATTCATTATATTTAAAGCAACCAGTGATAAAAATATTATTCTCATTTATAAGTGGAAGAATCAGTTTGTATACATAAGTAGCACTAAAAACATACTTGTCAGTATAACCCTAACAAGTTGGCCTAGGCTGGACATACCTTGGACAACTTCTCTGAATATTGTTCAGATGAGTTGCCCTTCCAGTGGGTCTACTCTGCTGTACAACATTCCTCTTGTGGTCAGGGACTTTGGCCTTTTCTTTAGGTATGGGCCTAGTTCCCTGAAGCACTTAAGTGGGCATCTCATGCATATTTCCCTTTCCTTTGTTCAGTGGTTGAATTAATTCATTTTCGGCTTATTGTGCCACTGATCTAATTAAAAAAGACTCTCTTAGTGTTACTTGTTGAAGCAACACTAAGACAAGGTGAAGATTCGAATGGATCATATCCCAATCCACTCTTTTGAGCCATAGGTCTGTGGAAGCTTTGAATTTCCTCTATTGCTCTAGTGGATTTATTCATTGCAGACATCTTTATTTTCAGGCTCTCTTCACTTGATTTAAGAATGTCATACTCATG
Source organism: Galeopsis tetrahit (assembly GCA_963675135.1). Taxonomy (NCBI): domain Eukaryota; kingdom Viridiplantae; phylum Streptophyta; class Magnoliopsida; order Lamiales; family Lamiaceae; genus Galeopsis; species Galeopsis tetrahit. The sequence goes on from OY776125.1 coordinate 55,149,465, forward strand.
TGAGAGGTTGTCAAATTTTGCTTGAAGAATTTTAAGCTCAAAGTTTTTTCTCTTCTGAATGAGCAGTTGCTCATCAATCTGCTTTTGTTGGTCAACTATCCTGAGAGAAGCTTCATCAAGTTCTCTCAAGACTTGTTGATACAACACAGTAGACTTGATGTCAACTACTGATTCAGAAGGTTTTGCAAGTTCAATGGATAGCCTTTCATTCTCTCTCACACAATTATCATGAAATTCTTGTAACTTAGTGAAATATTCCATCAACTTTCCAAAAGAAAGCTTCAGGTTGACCTCACTAGTGTTTTGTGATAGAAATGATGGTGAGCTAGAAGTAGAAGATACCTCATCATCTTCTATGGCCATGTTGCACACGTCATCATCATCATTGTTTGAGAAAAGTCCATCATCAGAAGAGTTGAAGCTTTCAGCACTCTCAGACTCATCACCAGCCATCATGGACTTTCTATTGGTGAACTTTTTGTCTCTTTTAGCTTGCCTCTCCTTTCTTTCCTTAGAGCTGAGTTCAGGGCAATCATACTGAAAATGCCCTATCTTTTTGCAGTTGTAGCACAGATCTTCATCATCATCTTTCTTTGGTTCATCTCTTCTTCTAGATAATGAAGGTTTAGCTATGCTGGACTTTCTCCTATCAGAGTACTTTTCCTCTTATCTTCTTTCTTCAGGCCTTTTGTCCTCAGCCTTGGCTTCAGGAGAGTTGTACCTTCTCCTGACCTTGTTGTCCTTGTAGAATTTCGTGTATCTACCAAACCTTGAATTGAGCTTGTCAAATATCCTAGCCATGAGGGCTAGCTCTCCCTTCATTTCAGCCTTAGAGACTAATGATGATCTAGGAGTGGGCTGCATTTCTGGTTCAGCAGCTTTGGCTTTGAATGCCACTCCTTTGGTTGGTAGGGAAGATTCCTCAGCAGGTTTTCTTCTATTGAGGTCAAACTCATAAGCTTTGAGTTCTGAGAAGACTTGTTGCATGGACATGGTGGAGAGATCTTTGGTATTATGCATCATTATAGAATATACATCCCACTTTTGAGTGAGACTTCTTAGAATCTTTAGTGCAGCTTCTCTCTTGGAGTAAACCTTGCCCAGTGTGTTGATTTCATTCATTATATCAGTGAATCTCCCAGCAAATTTGTCAATGGATTCCTTAGGCTCCATTGTGAAATGTTCAAATTTTTGCACAGCTACTTGGAGTTTGTTCTCCTTGATTTTGTCTGTACCCTCACACATCTCAGCAAGGGTGTCCCAAATTTCTTTGGCAGTTTTGCAGTGGTAAACTCTCCCCATTGTTGCATCTGGAATTGTTTGGTAGAGAGTGTTCATGGCAAGATAATTGAGGTTGTGCCTCCTTCTTTCTTCATTGGTGAGGTCATCTTCATCCTTGGGGATCTCCTCCCTTTGAGCTTGAGTGATTTTGGGATTAATTTGGGTAAAGATAAATGGACCCCTTGTGATGACTCTCAGCATTTCATTGTGAAGGCAGGCAAGATGAGCTCTCATTCTGATTTTCCAGAAATTGTAGTTCTCAATTGAGAACATTGGCAATTTATGGTGTGAAATGTGATTGACTGGATCAGGAGCCATGTTGTTAATTTCTTGAACAACATCATGAGGAAAAGCAACATTGTTGATGTTGTCAACCATTTCTCAGACAAGAAAGTGTTAGACAGTAGGTAAAGATTTCAGAAAGATTAGTTTAGTGACCACACTAAAATGTGTCTTTGAAAATCAAAAATGGATTTTCAGAAGCAGTGGTCTTTGAACCCCTGCTCTGATACCACTTGTTGGTCCTGAAAAGAGTATATAACAAGTGTATGGGGGGGGGAATACACTTGTATGCAAATCTTTTGGTACTTTAACCAAACTGGTTTCAGCAAGGTTGTCCTGGACAACTCTTCTGATATGATTAACTCTTAAAAGATAATCAATCTACTAAGTACTATTGAGTACTTAGTGGTTGGCCCTTTAGTTTAAACTTCTTTTAATTACTGAAATCTTCTTAGTACTTGAACTATTTTTCAGGGAACTTGTCCAAAACTGTTTTACACAATCTTAAGTATATGTCTTTGAAAGGTCAGTTTGTGTGTTGTGTATGTATGTGTTGTTTGAATGAAAGTACTTTGAAAGTAAATCAACACAAGAGTTATAGTGGTTCAGAGACTCAAGCTCCTACATCCACTTTCCCTGATTTAACAAGATAATTCCTTCACTCTTGGAATTACTTGTTTTATAGTGCCAAGGTGCACTTGATCAACCACACCACTCCTTGGTGCCTTGATCCCTAGGATATCAGAGTCCTAGTACCCTCTCTCAACTCAGAATTGATTTGTTCTTCTCTCAACAGTCAATTCCTACCACTTCTACTACAACAACCTTCTATCTCTCTTTTGGAAAGGTATAAGGGTTGATGTTGCTTCCAACTAGTTTCAGATATCCTTTACAATGAGCTCAGTGTATAAGGATAAGATATCCCTCTAAGCTTTATATGGATATGCAATAAGGTTCAACTTAGAAGAAGTGTTCTGGAAACTAAGATGTTCTATGAAAGCTTGAAGGCTTGTGAGCTTGTAGTTTCCTCTAGATTGCAGGATAGTTGGATTCCTTCAAATGGTCTCCACACTTTTGTATTTATAGAACAATTTGAGGATTTGCCCATTGGAGAGACAGCCTCAAAATGTCTATATTTGTCTTCCTTGAACTTTGCAACTGGAAGACAATTTCTTGATAGTGACATGTCCTTAATTTAGGAAGTAAACGGCTGTGAGCACTTTGTCTTGACTTTAAAGCACTCTTCTCAGTGTCTGACTTCAAGATTCACTTGATCAACTGTGGACATCACTTCTGATGATTGGTCCTATGATAAGGACAACATATCACTTGGACAGTTCTGCTTATCAGTCAGCAGACTTTGCTTATCAACAATGTTGGCTTTTGCTCTTCAGATGACTTGGCTCTTTCTCTTTCACTACGTACATCTTGATGATTCTTGAGCATGCATGTCTTCATATCAGTAGCTTTGACCTCATCAGCACAGTTGGGCTTGTTTTTTAACTAATCTGGTTCAAGTGTGTTGAGACAATTCTGCTGTTCAAACCTTCTGTGCTTTGACATATACATCAATAGACTTGGTCTTGATGATGCATTCAATCCAATTGTTCTGCAGATAGGTTGTTGCATTACTGAGCTGACTTGATCAACACAGTTGTCCATTAAGTACATTCAGCAGACTTAATGTCAAATTGATTCTGAGCCTTGAGGGGACTTGATTCTTGTGATCTTCTAAACATATGTTCCCCCTCAACTTGTGCATCTAAATGTACTAAGAGCTGCCTAACATTCCAGCTTCTCAACTAGTCTATACTACATGTTCCAACATTCCTGAAACATGTTCATCCAATATTTGACTTAACTATTTGGCATGTCTTAAGGGGTTTTGGTATCTTAATCAAAATTCTCATTTTATTCCCAACAATAACAAATTCTGAGAATGGAATGCAAAATTCAGAATGAACGTGAATGCAGGTACTATTTGCATGCAGGCCCTTGAACAATTTGAAAGTTCAAATTTATGGATAAGTTTGCTATCTCCACCAACAGATAGTTTGCCCCATCTATAAATAGGCCATCTCTTGAAACATTTCAGGATTACGGGACACACAAGCCATGCACATTCTAGCAATATTCTAGCATTCAAAAGTATTCAAAACACTCGAGAGATTAAAGATTTTAATCATATTCGTTTGTGAGTGTTATCTTTAGTCCCCACTAGGCAAGCTTATTGTTTTATTATCTTAAGCCTAGAAAGTGATATCCTAGCCTTTACATTCGTTCTTACACTATAAAGGATATCACATTTAGTTGGTACAAGAACGAAACCCTAATTTCACCTTGAGAGTATTGTTGAGTTCGTAGAAGTGTTGAGAGTATTGCAACGAGAGAAGGTTGTAAGAAATCAAGACAAGAGGAGAAGAAGAAGTAGAGTGCACCTTGGCACTGTAAAAACAAGCTAATTCCAAAGTGATTAAGGAACTATCCTATTAAGTTAGGAGAGTGGACATAGGAGCAGTTTAGTCTTCGAACCATTATACGTCTTGTGTTCTTATTTACTACAGCATTTACTTTCTCTTTTAAGTTTTGCCTACTGCATGTTCACTTGCTAAAGTATCTAAGTGCATATTGTTTAAGGAGTATAATAGGGTCTATCACTTATTCCGCATACAAGTTGTTTACTGTTAAGTTCTGTTAGAATATTTCATTGAGTATTTTCATAGGACTTGACATACTGACTCTGATTATTTGTGTTGATTAATTGCAAAAAGTTTTTGAAAAACACATACACGTTGATGTGTTAAAATTTGCACGAGAGGATTGCGTGTCCTCTGGATTGGATGTCCCACTCTTCGAACACGCACAATCACTCCAATTGTGTTGCCTTCGTTCAAAACCTTCAAGAACCTGCAAAGAACACGCCGGAGGGGAGTCCGGCGCGGACACTCCGATGCCTAAGTCAGTATAGGGCTTATTAATCTCTCCCAAGGATCTCGGGATCCTTGATATATAAAAAACAGTTCTTGAAAGATCTCCCAAAGGTAGATTGTATTCAATTTAGTAAATGCGTAATGTACGAGAGTCTAACCTGGAAATCTCCTCGATTTTACCTATTTATAGAGATATTAGTTGGAGAGGAAGTCAAGCCTTCCTTCTTTTCCGGAACTACCCGCCAGACTCGGTCCTGCGGAGTGGACGAAGCCTTCTTTCCTCCACTTCCCGAAGACTCGGCCATATCTCCTCTTTATTTGACTCGGTTCCCCCGGATAATAGAGGATAAGGTCCATCTTCTATCGAGTCCAAGCCGAAAATAGCGGAACCTCCCTACGTTCAAGGCTCACGAACTTCCTCCAAAGTAATTCTTCTGGAAGCTTCTCTTTGGCGGTAGCTCCCTCCAAAGGGATCTCCCGAGAGGATTTCTCCTCAGAGCATATTTCATAATCTGATCCTTTCACTTTTATCCTATCCCTTATACACGTGTCGACTCCTTATTAAGTGACATTTTTAGGCCGCATCACACGTGTATTCTCCCCCCCTCCCATACACGTGTCACACTCCTTTTGGGACCAACAAGTGGTATCAGAGCATGGGTTTAAAGACCACTACTTTGAGGACTAACTTTGGTTACCTAAACTGATCTACTTGTGCACTTTCTGTGATATTCATTATCTTTATTACTCACTATGCCTAACACATCTTCTTCTGAGAATTCTGGTGTAGCTATTCCACCACCTACTACTATGTGAACCAACCCCATCAACAAGATATCTTACCAGAAACTTCCCATGTTCTCTAATGAGAATTATGACTTCTAGAAGATAAGGATGAGAGCTCATTTAGCCTTTCTCCATGATGAAATGCTAAGGGTGATCACTAAAGGTCCATTTGTGTTCATAAAGTCAAATGGAAATGTAAAAGAAGCCCAAAAAGCAGCTGGAGCACAAGAAATTCCAAAAGATGATGATGAGCTCACTCCTGAAGAAAGAAAGAAGCAGAATCTCAACTTTGTGGCAATGAACACCCTATATCAAACCATTCCAGATGCTATAATGGGTAGAGTGTTTCACTGCACAACTGCAAAGTAGATTTGGGACACATTAGATCTAATGTGTGAAGGAACTGACAAGATCAAGGAAAATAAACTTAAAGTTGTTGTTCAAAAGTATGAGCAATTCTCAATGAAGTCTGATGAAAACATTGATCAATTGGATGGAAGATTCACAGACATCATGAATGAGATCAACTCACTTGGAAAGGAATACTCCAAGAGAGAAGTGGCCTTGAAGATCCTTAGGAGCTTGACATCCAAATGGAATGTGTATGCTGTCATGAGGCAGAATACAAAGGATTTGTCAAACATGCCAATGCAACAGGTGTTCTCAGAACTCAAGGCATATGAATATGACTTGAACAGGAAGAACAACACTGAGGAACTTGAAAGCAAAAGAGTTGCACTGAAGGCCAAATCCAATGAACCTGATTCCAAGAAAGTCAGCAAATCTAGCAAAAGTGGAAAAGGAGTTTACAAAGCTGACATTTCAGATGAGTTGGCAATGATGGCTAGAAGATTTGAAAAGCTAAATTCTAGATTTGGTAAATATAAGAAGTATTACCAAGACAGAAGAAGAAGATTCAACTCACCTGAAAAGAAGAATGATGATAGGAGATCCAGAAGGGACAACTCCAAAGAAGAACCATCTTCATCAACTAAGAAGAGAGACACTGAAAAGAAGAAAGTTGAAGATGAGGATGCATGCTACAATTGCAAGAAGGCAGGACAAGACAAGCTAAGAGGGACAAGAAATATGGAAAAAGGAAAGCCTTAAAAGTTGAAGAAGAAACTTCTGAAGATGACCAACTTCCATCTTCATCATCTGAGATGTTTACTGACAGCAGTGATGAAGAGTGTCTAATGGCTATTGAAGACAATGATGAGGTACAATCTAATTCTAGTTCTGTCAATTCTAGTAACACAATGATGTCAAATGTAGACAACCTGAGACTTACCTTTGGTAAGTTGATGGAAGACTTCATGAGACGTCAAGATATTCATGATCAAACCTTAAAAGAAAACAAAGCTATGAATGCTAATATTGAAATAATTACTCAGGTTGAAGCTGAACATGATGTGAGAACTAATGAGTTTTGCAAAAACTTAACTAAGGAGTTGAATACTCTAAAGGACAAGTCATCTGAACAACTTAATTAGTTGGAAGAACAAGTTAAGCTGCATGAGAGTAAGGACTCAGACTACCAAGCATTGATGGCTAAGTTTAACTATCTTTACAAGGAACATGAATGTCTTAAAATGAGTGAAGAGAGTCTGAAACTAAAACTGGCTGCTTTGTATAAATCATCTAATTCAATAGATGAAATACAAGGAATGTAGAGGCCTATGACTAAAAAATCTGGACTTGGATACAATCTAGATGAAGTATCTTCACCATGTCTTAATAATACTTCAACAAGTATTACTAAGAGAGTCTTTGTAAAATCTGTGGCTCAGACTGAAATTGTTGAACCAAAGCTGCCACAGAAAATGGACAAAGGTAAACAACCCATTGTATCAACCATCTTAAATATCAAGTCAAAGGTTGCAAACCTAAGACCAAAATTCAGAGGCCTGAGACAACTCAGATGAGTAAAGGTCAATGGAGGACAACTCACCTAAAAAACTCTCAGACTCAGGCAAGAAGACCCCAAGGTATTCAAAGAAGACCAACTCAAATGAGAAGGCCTACAATGAATTATCAAAGGGATTTCCAGCCTAAGTACAATGAGTACAGAAGACTTGGATCCTATATGCCAAGGACATCAAGAAAACTGAAAACCTATCCACAAAGATTCAAGCATGCTGCACATGAATCAAAAGATAGATCTAGCAGATATATTCACAAGAATAAATTCAACTCTTCTAAATCATCCAAAATTCACACTAATACTCAATCTCAACCTAAGACATTTAACATGAACATTGTGTATTTAGATGTTTATGGGAAACAAATTAGCCCTTTTCAAGTAATGAAAATAAGGCAAGTTTGGGTTCCAAAAGGTACATCTAACCCTCTAGGACCCAACTTCCAAAGGGTACCTAAGTTTTGATTTGTAACAGGTTCCAGTGGTGTCATCTACAAAGAAAAAAGCTCTAAAGAACTTACTTGGTTCTTGGACAGTGGATGATCAAGACATATATGACAGGAAATAAAGAGCTTCTCATTGATTTTGTTGAACAAGATGGACCACAAGTAACATTTGGTGACAACTCACAAGGAACAACCAAAGGTTATGGAACTCTCAAAATTAGTACTGTAAGTATTTCAAATGTTTCATATGTCTATGGTCTGAAGCACAATCTATTCTCAATAAGCCAATTTTGTGATAAAGGTTTTAATGTTGAGTTCTCTAGTAACTTATGCTATATTAAAAATAAATCAAATCAACAGTTACTAGTAACTGGGTCAAGGAAAGGTAATGTTTATCTTGCAGATTGGAGCAAATCTCCTGAAGATATCTACTTGATTGCAAAAAGCTCTAAAGATCTCAGTTGGTTATGGCACAAAAGGCTAAACCATCTGAACTTCAAGACCTTGAACAAACTTGCAAGATTTTCTTTAGCAGATGGCCTACCAAATGAAGTATTCACAAAAGAACATGTCTGTCAAGCATGTCAAGAAGGAAAGCAAGTCAAAGCATCCTTCAAAACAAAGGTTGCCATCTCAACTGCAAGAGTACTACAATTACTACACATGGATTTATTTGGACCCATTACCCCTGTAAGCATCAGTGCAAAGAAGTATACCCTAGTAGTAGTGGATGACTTCTCAAGATATACTTGGGTAATATTCTTGCTAAAGAAGAAAGAGACTCAACAGAAGCTGCCAGAACTTATAAAGAAAATTACAAATGAAAAAGGCTTGAGCATTGTGAAGATTAGATCAGACAAAGGAACAGAATTCATCAACTCATACATAAATGAGTACTGTCAAGCAAATGGAATCACTCGTGAGACTTCATCACCAAGAACAACTCAACAAAATGGAGTTGCAGAAAGAAGAGTTAGAACACTCTAGGAAGCTGGAAGAACCATGATAGAAGAAGCAAATATTCCAAAGAGGTTTTGGGCAGAAGCAATAATTACTGCTTGTCACACCCAAAACAGATCCATGCTAACAAAGGAACAAGGAAAAACTCCTTATGAACTTTTCAAAGGGAGAAAACCAAGAATTTCTTACTTTCATATTTTTGGATGCACATGTTTCATTCACAATAATGGGAAACAACAATTAAAAACTTTTGATAGAAAAGCAGATAGATGAAGGAATCTTTTTAGGATATTCTTCATTTAGCAAATCTTTTAGAGTTTATAATTATAGAACTCTTATTGTTGAAGAAACACCTCATGTTATCTTTGATGAGTTTCCTTTCAAACACAGGACCTCAATCAAAGAAGAAAAAATCCATGGTGAAACCAACATAAGGGTGAAAAGGCTAAAGGATGGTGAAAGAAAAGAATCAAGTTTCATTAATGTAAATTATCTTGACTTGGATAACTTCAAGGTATCCAACATATCTGAAGGGAATCCAGATGAAGACAAGTCACCTGAAGCCAATACACTTGTTGGAAACTGCAATGTTGAGTTAAATGAACCCACTCAACCTGGGGTAAGTGCTCCCAATGAAGAAGCTGGTAATGTTGAGGGAGTACAAGGATCAAATGATTTAGGGGGAACTCAATCTGAGAATACCAATGTCAATGACATGGACAACACCCTTGAATATGAAACTGATCCAGCTTTTAATTTTCCTGAATTCTATGTAGAAGAACATAGCTAAATGCTCACCCTTCAGACCAGATCATTGGTGATCCTAATAGTGATGTAATCACTAGGAGACAACATGGAGATAGTTTCTTATTCTGTTGTTTTCTTTCTGAAACAAAACCCACAACCATTGAAGTAGCAATGGGAGACTTCAATTGGATTACATCTATGCAAGAAGAACTAAACCAGTTCAAAAGAAATGATGTTTGGGAGCTGGTAGACAGACCAACACATCAGGATGTTGTAGGAGCTAAATGGGTTTACAAGAACAAGAAGATTCCTTTCATGATGGAGAACTATCCAGATCTGTATCCCAAGATATTAGGAGCTGCTCAGAAGGAGAATGTGATTGTCAAAGCTCCTGAACAGATCTTCTGGACTCCACCAATGAAGGCTGATGGCAGTGGAATTGACAGAACAGCCATCACTGATGAGTTTGTGCAACTTATCAAAGCTGAAGATTTGATTGGAAAGAATGAAGAGGTTATGACCTTGAAGAACAGGCACTTTGCATCTTATGGACTGACCCCACTGTTCAAGGAACTACCAACTTTCTTGAAGAAGTTAGATGCAGGCAAGTGATGAAACTGTTGAAGGTCAAGTAAAAATTCGAAAAACTTTCATGAACTTTCTATCTGTTTTATTTTAATTTCTGAATAATTGTTGCTCCTTAAGAGCTAGAACTTACAACTTTCTGCTCTTATTCCGTGCTAGTTTACTTGGATGATGATTATCTATTTCATGCACTAGACAACAATTTTGAGTCTTTCTACTTGTGCAATTTTTTGTCTAAAACAAGGCTCTAGCTAAAACTTCAAATGATTATGTGCTTAGTTTTAGAGAATTCAGAAAACTTGGCCCTCTAAGGTTAATAATCTGAATATATTCTATAAAATTTTCTAAGTATAGAAATTATATGCTAATTGTCCTTTTGTTTTGTCAAATCTACTGAAAAAGAAATCCCTATGGATCTTTTGAAGTAAGTATGTTTTGGCATCATAAAAAAGGGGGAAATTGTTGGGACATGGTTTGTATTAATAAAATAAAATTTGATTTTGATTAGATACCAAAACCCTAAGTAAAACCCCAAGTATGATGATTTGCCAAGTCTAGATTTTCAGGTTAGAAAAGCTCATATATGTTAGGGAGCTCTAATTTTTAATTAGATAGATTACTCTTGAATCTATTACAAATGACCTGGAAGCACAAAGAGCATGAAGACAAATAGCATTGAAGACAAGAAGCTGAAGTGTTATGAAAAAGTGACAAGGATTCATGAAGACAAGTATGCTGAAGAACAAAAGTCAAGTATGATGAATTTGGATGTTCATATACTTTGGACTTGGCACCCTTATAGTCAAAGGCGATGGATGACAAGGAATTTACCCAGTACGAGGTCGTTAGCTAGAAGGACATAATTATTCCAAAATAGCCAATACAATATTTCCACCTGTCACTGTGCATAATAAATTCTGAGAATGGAATGAAAAATTCGGAATGGACGTGAATGCATGTACTATTTGCATGCAGGCCCTTGAACAATTTGAAAGTTCAAATTTATGGATAAGTTTGCTATCTCCACCAACAGATAGTTTGCCTTATCTATAAATAGGACATATCTTGTAACATTTCAGGATTACGAGACACACAAGCCATATATACACATTCTAGCAATATTTTAGCATTCAAAAGTATTCAAAACACTCGAGAGATTAAAGCTTTTAAGCATATTCGTTTGTGAGTGTTATCTTTAGTCCCCACTAGTGAGGATGAAGTTTCTGTTGCAGCAGCAACCATGGCCTACAAATAATTAATCACATATTATAAATAAAAGGAATTAAACAATAGAACTTTAGGTAAGAAGTTAATATCAATTTACATCCTCGATCTAACATATGGTAAATCCAATATATATAGATCAATTTTCTTTCCCGTTTAAGGGAAATATCAGTACTCTCACGTACAATTAGTCATGAAATTTCACTTCTTTTATACCGCCATGTCTGATAGAATCAATTATTTAATGGTGTTTATACTCAAATGTAATTATAAATAAATAATTAAATTGAAGTACAAAGCTTTTAAATAATATATTTGTCACCACCTAAACAGTTGATTCCGTTGGTCAACAAACAAGTCAGTAGAACCAAAACTGGGAGAAAGAAAAAACTTTCATGACCAATTTTGGAAATGAGTGGAACTTGATAAAAAGTAAACTCAGGTGATTAATACATACAATTATTTTTTTTAATTTTAGCCCATGCAGGTGTCCATTTTCAGTCCTTTTCCGCTGGAAATTTCAAGATTGACTGAAAATCCCTCGTGTCTGTCTAAGTCTAAAATTGGATACCTAGCTAGCTAGGGTGTAAAAAACTTATAGCAGCAATAGATTTGATATTTTCATCTGTAATTGAAAGGCGGTCCTCTTCACTATCCTTGAACCTCAGAAGAGAATCAAGAAAATTTTGAGTATCCAACTCCTCGTTACTCTTATGATCACCAATTATGTTGTCCATAGTTTTGTCCACTTGTTTCTTCAACTTCATCATTCGATACTTGTTCAAGCTGAATAATTCCAATACTTTGATTGACGGAAACACGTCTGCTAGCGCAAAGCTTGCTCCCACGCTCGCTCCATGTTTAATAGCCACAATCGTGTTGCGCCTATCGAGGCACACGTCTCTCAACACAGCTCGACACGCCATAGAACTCATGAAAAGGGATATTTCATCACTTAGGTTTATTGGCAATAATCCTTTTGATTGAATGGATTCAATCGCAACTGAGGCCTCATCCTTCCTCATGTGCTCCATTGATGTCATGATTTTTGGATTCAAGAACTTGGAAACGCAAACGTTTCGCATCTGCTTATAGTAACCGCTGTAAGGACTCAACACAATGTCAGTGTAATTGTAACTTATAATTTGAGTTCCAACACTTTTCGGCCTATTTAAAAAGGCTGATTCATGAGTTTTCAACACCTCCTTTGCGATTTCAGCGGAAGATACGACGATGGTGGACACCTCGCCGAGCTTAACGTGCACCAGCGGCCCATATGCGTTTGCCAGCTCTCTCAGGGGATGATGATACGGAAATGAACGTACAGCGTAGTGCATCATGCCCATCAGATGTAGAAACGACGGGCCTGGTGGCAACCTCCCTTCGGGTGATTCCACTTTCGACAAAAATGGGAGAAAGCCAAATAGTGATGGCTCGCACTGCTTCCGGGCCTGCCCACCAGTATCCGTGTCTGACCCGAAAAAGGGGCAGCAACAAACAATTTTAGTTGTCGACTTTCTATTAATTTCAGCCTTAGATTTCAAAGACAAAGGTAAAGGGGATCCATGGAATAAGATGCAAGAATACGACATTTTCTTTCCTAGCTATTAGATCATCTTCTCTATATATAGACCACCTCATCGGTAATACGTACTGGATATTTAAGACTCCACAACCCATCCACTTGAATACTGTAGAGTTAGGATTTCGTATTTATTGTTTAACAAATTGTACAAGAAAAAAAAAAAAAAAAAGCAAGGCGGCTAAAACTGCCCTGCCCGACTACTACTTTTTTGGCTTTTGCATCCTTGTTTTTTTGGTTCAAAAAGATCAAAATTGGAAAATTTAAGACATACCCGACTAAAAGTGAAGGCGACTAGATGAATTATATTTTTGATATTAACACATTAACAAACCATAACATAACAAAATAAACTACACCTTAAGTATGCTCAATTTCCTTATTTGTATTTATTGGACCTATATTAGTAAATACACTCTCATTCTTATTTATTGTATAGGCCCACCTTAGTTTCCAATGGGCTCTCTTATAAAGCCCATTAGAGTTAGGTTAGACCTAATTCTCTCTTGTATAAATACTCATTGTAAATCTCCTCTACAACCAATCAAGAAATAATATTGTTCATTTCTCTATATGGTATCATCGAGTCATTCGGCTCACGCCTGATCCAAATCTTAGCCGCCGCCGCCGCTGCATACTCCAGCCGCCGCCGCCGCCGCCGCTCCGCCGCCGCTGCATACTCCAGCCGCCGCCGCCGCTCCTCTCTCACTGCCGCCGCTGCCTTTGCATCAGTAGCGCCGCCGCTGCCTTCTTCTCCGACGCACCACCGTTGCCATCCGTCTTACGACGCCTCACTCCGCTGCTCCCTCTCACCAATGGCTGCCTCTCCTCCATCGTCGGCACCAATCACCTTCAAGGGACTCGCAAATATGTCCCTGAAGCTCAACTCCACCAACTATGGTGCTTGGTCCTTCCAACTTCGTCTTCTCCTCACTGGACACAACCTCCTAGGCTATGTCTTGGGCACACATCCATGCCCCTCGTCCACATCCCCAGCCGCCGACGGCACCGCCAACACCACTGTTCCAAACCCGGCACACGACCTATGGGTGTGTCAGGACAACCTCATTTTCTCGGCCATGGTCGGATCTATGTCCCCGGAACTAATACCATTTGTTGCCGCGTCAAAAACCTCTTGCGAAGCCTGGAAAATGCTTGAGAGCATGTATGGTAAGCCCTCGCGAGGTCGCATTCTTGCCCTAAAAACCAAGTTTCGCTCACTGTCCAAAGGTGCTCGCCCGGTCTCCGACTTCCTCATGGAAGTTCGCTCTGTAGTCGACGAGCTTGCTCTCCTCGGCATTTCCTCTGATGCCGAGGACGTCACTCTCCAGGTCCTAACCGGCCTTGATGAGTCCTACAATGACATAGCAAATGCCATCCAAGCTCGCGAACAGCCCATCTCGTTTGCCGAGCTCTGCGACAAGCTCCTCAGTACCGAGGTCCAACTTGCCTCGCGACCAGCCTCGGCCATCATACCTGCTTCTGCCCTCACTGCTGGTAAACCTCATCATCGCTCCTCGCCAGCCCTCGCAAAGGCCCTACCTTGGCACCTGCCAATATTGTCGTACACCAGGGCACACTGCTCGCACCTGCCCTGAGATTCCCTCAACGCTCACTGCTCCAACCACTGGTCCTCGCCGCCCACCTGGACAGTATCCATCGACCCCCCGCCACAATCGAACAGGTGCTCGCCCGGCGTACTCGGCTCATTCAGCCTCCTCGGCACACCCTGCCGAGCACTGGATTCTTGACTCGGGTGCTTCGCATCACATCACCAACGACCTCGCCAACCTATCTCTTCACTCACCATTTGATGGGCCTGACAATGTTGAAATTGGTGACGGTAAAGGTTTACACATATCTCACACTGGCTCTATGCGGTTTCCTCAACTTGAGTCTCTCAATTTTTCGAATGTCCTGGTTGTCCCACACATCTCGAAAAACTTGATCTCGGTCTCTAGCCTCTGTCGTGATAATAATGTTAACATTGTCTTTGATCGATCTTCTTTTCAGGTGCGGGATGGTCACTCGGGGAGCATTCTCCTCGTTGGGAGTCGTATCAATAACTTGTATGTCTGGCCGGCACACATGTCCACCACCTCCCCGCAAGCCTTCACCACTCAACACCCCACAACGACTACCTGGCATGCTCGCCTTGGCCACCCATCATCAAAAATCCTTGCTCACACCCTCTCCAAGCTCAGCTTATCCAGTGCACCTTCCAAACATTTCAATTGTAACTCTTGTTCTTGTATCAAAAGTCACAAATTACCTTTCTATGATTCCAGTATTGTGTCCACCAAACCACTTGATGTTATCTTTTCTGATGTCTGGTCGTCGCCTGTCTTGTCTCCTGATAATTTCAAATATTACGTGCTATTTGTTGATCACTTCAGCAAGTACATATGGGTTTATCCTCTAAAACGAAAATCAGATGTTCTCCCCACGTTTATCCAATTCAAAACTCTTGTTGAAAACAACTATCAAAACACAATCAAAACCTTTTACTCCGACAATGGGGGAGAATTCATTGCTCTTCGCCCCTTTCTTCAAACTCATGGCATTGCACATCTCACCACCCCACCTCACACTCCCGAACATAATGGCATGTCTGAACGTCGCCATCGCCATGTGGTCGACACAGCCCTTGCTCTCCTTCACCATGCTTCTATGCCCCTCACCTATTGGCCCTATGCTGTCTGCTCGGCAGCATACACCATAAATCGCCTTCCCAAAGTTAACCTTGACATGATCTCCGCCTATGAAAAACTCACTGCTCGCCCCCCGAATCTGACCAAACTCCGTGTATTTGGTTGCCTCTGCTATCCTCTGCTTCGCCCTTACAACACCCACAAACTTGATCCTCGCTCTACTCCATGTGTCTTTCTTGGGTACTCGCCCACACAGAGTGCTTACCTTAGTCTTGATCGCTCCACCCACCGAATCTACACCTCGCGGCATGTTCAATTTGTTGAACATACGTTTCCCTTTTCCACCCCCTCTCCCATCATTCAACCATCTCTCTTGCCGACCTCCACCTCCTCTGACTTCAGCTCCTCGCCCACTCTTCTCACACCTTTGCCACCTCACTCTACCCCGATCGACCAAGTGCCAACCACTACCATTCCCCAGCACCCCACACTGGTCGACCAATTGAATACAACCCCGCCGATCATAACCCCACCTACCTCCCCGCTGCTCGCCACCACATCCGACATCCCTGTGCCGACCAATGCTCCCTTACGACCTCCTGCATCTCGCATGGTAACTCGAGCTCAGAACAACGTGTTCAAGCTAAATCCGAGGTATGGGCTTACTTCTGTCATCACTTCTGACATTGAACCGAGCTGTGTGTCACAGGCACTCAAGGACAAAAACTGGCGAGCAGCCATGTCGGCTGAGTTTGATGCCCTTCTCCAGAACGGCACCTGGGACTTAGTTCCTCCCACTGCGTCTCAAAATGTAGTTGGCTCCAAGTGGGTGTTTCGTATTAAGCGAAAACCTGATGGCACCTTGGATAAATACAAGGCTCGTCTGGTCGCCAAAGGCTTTCATCAACGACCTGGTGTTGACTTCACTGAAACATTCAGTCCCGTTGTCAAGCCCGCCACTGTGCGAACAGTCCTCAGCATTGCAGTTACCAACAACTGGCCCCTTCGCCAATTCGATGTCAACAACGCTTTTCTCCATGGAGAGCTCTCAGACACTGTCTTCATGGCTCAACCTCCGGGCTTCAAAGACAAGACATTTCCCACCTATGTCTGTCAGCTTCGCAAATCCATCTATGGACTAAAGCAGGCTCCTCGCACATGGTACTATGCTCTTCGCACCTTTCTCGAAGAAATTGGATTCATCCCCACTCACTCTGATGAATCTCTGTTCGTCTACAACAACAATGGGGTGGTCGCCTACTTCCTTGTTTATGTTGACGACCTCATCCTGACGGGCAACTCCTCGCCCATGCTCGCCCGGGTAGCTGCCGACCTCAGTACAAAATTTTCAGTCAAGGACCTTGGTCCTCTATCCTATTTCTTGGGAGTTGAGGTTCTTCGCTCTAAAACCTCATGCCTGCTCTCCCAACGCAAATACATCACTGATATGCTCGCCCGATACAACATGATCGACTCCAAATCAGTCCAAACTCCACTATCACTCCCTCCCACTGACTCCACTCAGTATCGTCAGGTGCTCGGCAGCCTTCAGTATCTCCAGCTCACCAGACCTGACATCGCCTTTGCCGTCCATAAGCTATCTCAGTTCATGCATGCACCCACCGTCACTCACTGGACTGCTGTCAAGCGTCTACTTCGCTACCTCAGTGGTACAAGGGATGTCGGAATCAACATTACCCCATCCTCATCCTCCTCGCTCCACTGCTTCACGGATGCTGACTGGGCAGGCGACCACGATGATCGCACTTCCACGAGTGCTTATGTCGTCTTTTTGGGGGCCAATCCCATCTCATGGTCGTCCAAAAAGCAGAAGTCTGTTGCTCGCTCGTCAACTGAGGCCGAATATAGAGCCATTGCTGCAGCGGCCTCTGAAGTGCAATGGCTAACATCCTTACTTCAAGAACTACACTTTCCGATTTCTCCGGTGCCAGTCATCTACTGTGACAACATTGGGGCCACCTACTTATGCTCAAATCCTGTATTTCACTCCCGAATGAAACACATTGCCATCGACTTCCACTTTGTTCGTGACCTAGTCAAAACTGCTCGCCTCCGCATCTCGCATGTCTCGACTGCCGACCAGCTTGCTGATGCCCTCACCAAACCTCTCTCCGGTGCTCGTCTTCAGCTCCTTATGACCAAGATTGGACTATCCTATGGTACTCCATCTTGAGGGGGCATATTGGACCTATATTAGTAAATACACTCTCATTCTTATTTATTGTATAGGCCCACCTTAGTTTCCAATGGGCTCTCTTATAAAGCCCATTAGGGTTAGGTTAGACCTAATTCTCTCTTGTATAAATACTCATTGTAAATCTCCTCTACAACCAATCAAGAAATAATATTGTTCATTTCTCTATAGTATTTCCATCCAAAGTATGCTCATTTTCTTTTATGGAAACAATCCATTTATTTTTTACCTCACAACAACCCCACAGCACTCTTACTTTATCTATTTTTTCTTAAAACCTATGTCCAAAGGTATATATTAGCATATTTTTTATGGTATATAATAATTAAAGTCAACCATATAATTTCATAAATAAGCTTTTTTATAGATACTATTGGTCGTTGGGTTTATTAAGATTTAAGACTAACTTTAATTTTACTTTACATCATAAAGGAGTTTATAAGCATTAAATCTCGTAAATAATATATATATATATATATAAACATATGTTGGGATATGAATCCTAGAACAAGTCCTAAATAATGATAAAAGATAGAAGATGAAGTTTTGATAAGCCAAAAGAAGACTTGAATATTTTCTAAGTTTTGACTGATCTAGTCTAGTTAAGTTGAAGTCATCTTGTACAAGACCAGTAGAATTCACAAGACAAGTACTAGTTTTAAAAGACAAGTATTATTGAAAGATAAGTACGATTTATAAGTACTTCATATTTGTTATTCGTATATGTTAGATTGTTACTGAGCTATGTATAATTGTTGTATTAGAGCTCATGATTTTAAATGTAATAGATAGATTCTTTGTATAAGTTTTTTTAAGTTGACTAAGCTTTGTAAACAAGAGCTTAATGTAATGTAATAGTCTTGTTAGGATTAGAGGATAGGACTAGATTAGTTCTATATTGTAATCTGAAGAAGTCTACTGCACAAGACAAGTAGAAGACACAGTCTACTACTACTGGACAAGACAGGTGCGCGACTAAACAAGACAGGTTAACTTGAAGTTAGTTACAAAAGCGTGTTAAAGATAAAGATTGAAGAATTAGTTAAGGAATAACTAATTAACTGAAGAAACGCATTAAAGGATATGAGAAATCAGTTACAAGTTAGTTTTCAAGAAAGGTTGTTACACAACTAAAAGTTCTTGGAATTAGAAGTCTATAAATACCCCAAGGTATTCATTGGCTAAAGACTACTGAAATATTGTTACTGCAAGCATTATTGAAGATTCAAGTGAAGAAGTTACTCTCAGAGATTGAAGTTCAGGAAGTAAAGCTACGCAAGACAAGTGAAGATTGAAGAAGGCTACTACTGAACGAAGAGAAGTTTTATTTTCGTTTATTATTTCAAGTTGCTAGTTACTTGTAAAATAGCTAGTAAGATCGAAGATATATCTGGAGATATAATCGAGAAGATCTAAGTCTTATTTCTTGGGACTTAAAGCTACAAGAACATATTACTCGATTGGAAGAGTTAATAAGAATTTCACAACTGGAGTTGTGAGAGTGGATGTAGACAAGTTGTCGAACCACTATAAATCTCGTGTTTGATTTACTTTACTGTTTTTTGTTTGTTGTTTAATTGATTAACTGATTGATTGAATTACATATCTAAACAAGACTAGTTGAGTACATAAAACAGAGTTCTCGAAATAAGTTGAGTATAAACTTTAATTGGGCTCATTGATAATTTCGTATTCCGCACATTGTAATTCTGATATATCGAAAGATTTTAGAAAAGTCTATTCATCCCCCTCTAGACATTTTCTTTAGCTTCCCTCGATATTAACTCAACTTAGGGACCTACAACATATTTCAAATGGTTTCTTTTTAATTAATTTATTCAATAATTAAATGTGTAATATATGCAATATCCTTTTTTCGCTTGTAGTTCCTAGCCCCAGGGCCTACAATTGGCTGAAACGCTATAGAAGCCATAGATATATAGGTTAATTAGTTGACGATACGAGTTAAGTTAATAATTGCGCACACAATAGTACGGGAATAGCCGGTAGCTATATTATACCTAGCAATAATTGCATGCAAGTTTTTGTTTTGACTTCTAATCCAGTTAGTTGTGAATTAGATTTAGTTAATAACTTCATGAGTTGATCTAATGATGTAGACTAGCTTAAAACTTAGGATCGTTTGCTCCTTTTTAGGTACTTACTTAGTTGACACGAGTTAAATTAATTAATTATTGTGCGTGTACGCTATACTATATAGCTAGCAAAAATCTAATGCAGGACGTTGTTTCGACTTCTAATCCAACTAGTTATGGATTATACTTAGCTAATAACTTCAGGGGTTGGCTTGATAGTGTATGCTCCTCTTTAAATTACTTAGTTGACAACAGTTAAGTCAATAATTGCGCACGCTATAGTACGAGAAAAGTTGGTAGCTATACCATAACTAGCAATTATAATTGCATGCAGGACTTTGTTTCGACTTCTAATCCTGCAGCTAGTTGTGAAATAGATTTAGTCAATATAACAATAGGGGAATTGGCCTGATTTGCTTCTGATCATATAAGGTATGGTCCATTTGTTATTCATGGTGTCACATTCCTATAACGTCTATGAACCCCAATTCTTACAATTGGGAGTGCTCGGGAAAGCGTGTAGGAAGCATATTCTCGAATGTTTGTGGAGCTGTAATGTCTAGTACATTTGGAGGGCTAGAAATTGCAAAGTCTTTGAAGGGGTCACGATTAATCCGGAAAAATCATTTGAATAAATCAAGATCAAGTACGTAATGATGCTTATTTGATGCTATGTGGCAATAGAAAATGCAATTTCACGTTTCAAGAAGTATATTCCTCTCTAGCTAGGTTACTTAGTTGACACGAGTTAAGTTAATAATTCCGCACGCAATAGTACAAGAAGAGCCGCTAGATATAACTAGCAATAATCGCATGCAAGACTTTGTTTTGACTTCTAATCTGGCTATTTGTGAATTAGAATGGAACCGTGTGAAAGGTCATTATCTTTGCTCTTAAAACTCAAGTTGCACCTTTAGAAACTAATCTTAACCGTGTATACTGCCTTGGAAAACATAAATGCCATCTTATATTAAAAGGGACTAAGGGAGTAGACACGCGCAACAGTTCAAAACCGTCGGTTTCGGTTAGAAACCAGCGGTTACGGTTTTCGGTTTTCGGCAACCGTAACCGAACCGCGAACCGCCGGTTACGGTTACGGTTTTCAAACCGGCGGTTCGGCGGTTAGGTTTTATTATTATTTTTTTTTAAAGCTCGTTTTCGCCTCTTTTTTCGATCGTTTTCGCCTCTTTTTTCGATCGTTTTAAGTTAAAATTATTTGTACAACTTAAAATTAAAATTATACTCATTTTAACTTTTGTTTATCGTTTTTTTATAAATTATTATATTATAACTTTAAGTCGATAACTTATATTGTTATAACTTTAACTTATAACTTATTAAATATTAAGAGAATAAATTTAATGTAACTTAGGCCTATTTCTTAAAAAAATAAATTAATTATAATTTACATTAGAAAACTTACAAGTTACAACTTACAATTACAAATTTACAAGTTACAAGTTAAAAAAAAAATTACTTAAAAAACTAAATAAAACTTATATAAATTAAGAACTTTAGAATTACAACTTACAAGTTACAACTTACAATCAATTTGGAATTTTGGGGAGGGGTTAAAAGAAATTGGACTTGAGCTTAATTTAAAAAATTAAACTTAGAAATTCTAAGTTCAAAATTTTTAAATTAAGTTGCCTACGTATCCAAATTCAACGGAAATTGGAATCAAAGTCCACGTAGTTCTCTTACCTCAACTTACCTCGTTGTTGTTGAACTTGAAGGAGGTTCTTCATTCTTCACTTCCGCTTGTAGAGGTCCATTCCTCGTCTTCTTCATTATCTTCTTCTAACGATTGGGCTCTTTTTTCGGCTCTTATTCAATCATCAAGTAAACATTGGTTCTCTACGTTTTCAACGGTCATATTGGATCTTGTTGCATCCAAAGTATAACCTCCTACACTAAATGCTTGCTCAACGGCAACGGTTGAGGCGGGAGCCGCTAAAATTTCTCTTGCAAGCATTGACATTGCCGGAAATACTTGAGTCACCGTCGACCAACACCTTAGTATATCAAAGTCTCCTTCCATATTTTCCATGGATGTATTCGCTTCATAGCTTTCATATTCTTGATTATATGTAAACTTTGATTTTTTACAATTACGTTGAAAAAGAAAGCTATCAACATCATCATCATCCATGTCGTCATCATTATTTTGTACGTTCAAACTAGCACTAGAACTAGAAGAAGAACTATGACTAGGGTTGGATAAACCATGTGTATCCATATACTCCTTAATTAATGATAATATAAGTTGTTGAACTTCAAATATGAAATGATCGGTGTTCGGTTGATCATTCGGAAATTCGGCAATAGGATATAATTTTTTATAATACAAGGCTAACATAGCTTTAACACCATCTAACTTATATCTAGGATCAAAAACTTTAGCAACTAAAAATATAGGGGGAATTATAGCAAAATATTTTTTCCATTTTTCCAACATAGGAGCAATAGCAAGATTTAATATTGGATCGTTTTTGTAACGTGCTAAAACGTTGACAATTTTTAGACAATGTTCAAGTGCTAAATGAGAAGTAGGTTCGTAAACTCTAGACATAGCAAAAGTAGCATTATTAAAAGTTTCCAAAACCTTAATTATGTTTATGCAATGATTCTAATCTTCAGGAAGTAAATCAAAACCACATTTTTCTTCTTCAAAAAAATCACATAAAGTCTCTTTATAATCAACCGACTCTTTTAACAACTTATAAGTAGAATTCCACCTTATTGACACATCAAGAGAAAACTTTTTTGGATGCACATTCCTACTTCTACAAAAATGTTTCCATTTTTTCATCAAACTACTACGCCTCGTCAAATAAGTAATAGCATCTTTAATAGGAGAAATATAAATTCTCAAAGCATTTAAACCATCTCGAACACATAAATTTAAAATATGACACATGCATCTAATATGAAAAAAATTTCCACCAACATACGGTTGACATGCAATGCGAAGTTGTTCGATACTAGCATTATTAGCACTAGCATTATCAAAACCAATTGAAATTTTTTTGTTAATTAAACCATAAGATTTTAAAATTTCAACAATTTTCTTTTTAATAGCATCGGCCGAGTGCACACAATCAAAATCCCTATAAGCAATTAATCTTTTGTTTAATGTCCAAGAATCATCAATCCAATGACATTTTTCTAAAATATGCTTGATCATATTTAAAAAGAGAAGTCGGATTACTTACCTCACCTTGAACTCCTCCTCCGGAGGACCCGGTAAATTCTCGTAGTTGCGTTTGGCTCGTTGTAATTCCCATTTTATCCGGATGGTGGTTTTCCATGTGGAGCTTGAAGGTACCATATCCTCCTCCTTTTTTAAATTTATACTCCTTTGGACAATAATTACAATGAATTATAAATCTATCGACCTCACCAGTTGGAACTTTTTGAAAGTGACGTGCAAAAATTTCGGATTTAAAACTTCGAGCTTGTGAAGAAGAAGTAGGAGGTGGAATTTCGGTTGAAGGCGCCGAAGGTGGTGGTGGTGGATACTCGGTTGCACTTTCTTGAGTTGGACCACGCTAGGTTGTTCTACATAAACTTCTTCAGCAAGTATACCATTTAAAAATGCACTTTTAACATCCATTTGATACACAGTGAATTTCATATAAGCAACATAAGCAAGAAACAGTCTTATAGCTTCTAGTCTAGCTACAAGAGCAAAAGTTTCATCATAATCAATACCCTCAACTTGAGAGTAGCCCTGTGCCACTAATCTAGCCTTATTCCTTACTACAAGATCATTCTCATCTTTCTTATTCTTGAAAATCCACTTAGTACCTACCACATTGTGATCAGCAGGTCTTTCTATAAGTTCCCATACATCATTTCTAGTAAACTGATTTAATTCATCTTTCATAGCAATAATCCAATTACTATCAGCCAAAGCCTCTTTTACAGTCTTGGGCTCAATAGAAGAAAGAAAACAGCACCAACAAAATAAAGAGTTACTAGGTTCAGGCTTAGAATCAAACAATTGATTCTAAAAATGGAATTTGTCTATGATTACTATGTCATAGGCAGATGGAATGAGGAAGATCCCAACTCCACTTTTACTCAGTTTATGATTGACTATCATAGGGAACTGTATCAACAACTTCTTGCAGCTGCAGACATGGCAAGAATTGAGTTTAATGCCCCTAAGCCAATCATCTATATGCCTCCCAAGTTAGATGGCTTCATTGATCAATCAAAGATTTTCCAAGAGTTCCTTGAGATCCTGAAGCTAAACAGAATGGTGTTTGGGCCTAAGGGAACAAATCAAGAGGCTATGGAACGAAAGAAGAGGGTGTGGGCACAGTATGGGATGGTGCCACCCCCTGAAGATAATCTCTGAAATTGGCTAAGTCTTCTTGACCCTTGTTTGCCATATGTGCTGAAATGGATGAGTACTTACTCTTGGTTGTTGATTTGCTGATATGGTCATCTCAGCTGAATATGTTCAAGACTGCTGAATCATGCTTTTTGCTCTGATAACATGATTACCTACTTGCTCTGATCATATGTATTGTTAGTTAGTTGGGCAATTCTTACGGTAGTCACATTTTACAAAGTGACTACGCAGTCACTTTGTCGAATCGCGCCATGTGGCGTCGTAACCGTAAAAACGACCTGCTACCTGTCATACAAGTTTCAGTTATTTTTAGCATTATTTAAATTATATTTTTTTATTTACTATATTACCCTTCTTTTTAAATTTTATTTATATTTTACCTGCACCCACTAATTTAATGAGTGCACCCCCTAATCATATTTTTACTACAATTATTTGCACCCGCCAATTTAATGAATTCACCCCCTAAACATATTTTTACAAAAATTATCTGCACCCGCTCATTTAATGAGTTCACCCCCAAATCATTTCTTTTTTACAACAGTTATTTACACCCGCTCATTCTATGAGTTCACCCCCAAATTATTTTTTACCACAATTATCTACATTCGCTCATTTTATGAGTTCACCCCCCAAATTATTGTTTTACCACGGTTATCTGCACTCGCACATTTTATGAGTGCACCCCAAAATATTTTTTAAAAAATAATCACATTTAAAAGACTATATTATCCTTTTATTATTTTACACAAAATATAATAAAATAAACTCTAAAAAATCAATTCACCACCAAATCACCCATATTTAAAAAAAAAAAGCGTAAAAATATAATTAATAAAAAACTATCGAAATTAGCCACAAATCTCAATTTTTTTCTTTTTAATTTTTCTCCCCCCCCCCCTCCTCTTTTTCTTTTTTCTTCCCATTTTCAATTTTTTTTTCAAATTTTTTATTTCCTTTTTAAATTTTTTTTTCTTTTCCTTTTTAAATTTTCTGTCTTTCTTTTCCATTTTTTGCATGTGTATTTTTTAAATTTTAATACAAAATAATATTATAGGTATAATTTTATTAAAGTCGATCGGCGGTGCACCTAAATTTTAATTTTAATTTGATGAGTAAAGGACCTGCCGGAAATCCATGCATGTCGGCGGGTGACCCAGCCACCACCATGCCCGACCATCCTCTCGACGGCGAAGGCGGCGCTTCGGTCTCGGCCGCTGAAGCCCGAGACCCCTCCTCGAATCGCAATCGCGATTCTTCACTTCCATAACAATCGACATAATCTTCCATCTCGGCCACGATCCATGGTGGCCGAAATCCTCTCCTCATTTCGACCACCGACGCGACTACTTCGATCAATCTCCCTTACGTTCGCGATCCAGGAGCTTCTCCTACATCAACG
This sequence comes from Galeopsis tetrahit, assembly GCA_963675135.1. Classification (NCBI taxonomy): domain Eukaryota; kingdom Viridiplantae; phylum Streptophyta; class Magnoliopsida; order Lamiales; family Lamiaceae; genus Galeopsis; species Galeopsis tetrahit. The sequence goes on from OY776125.1 coordinate 55,174,936, forward strand.
ACGCTCGCCTGCAACACTCGGATCGACGCTGTCTCTCTCTCGTCGTTCATCTCTGTCCAAATCGAAGCTACATTACTTCATCCGTCTTCTTCACCCTGCTCCTGCGCAGCCTCTTCCTCCGGCTGACGATGGCCCAACGGAGGACTGTGAGTATGTTGCTGATGGATCTCTGACCGGACGACACTCGGAGCCGGTGACCTTACTGATGAAATCCCAAGCGACGACTACTGACCTAGGGTGCCCTCCCATTGGGCTAGGGTTTCCTTCAATTGGGCTTGGTAATGTGCACCCTCTATTTTCTTTAGTACACCCCGATCTGCACTCTCTCCACTTTTTTATGGGATTATTGTTATTGGTATTATTGATACTGGTATTACTAGTTATTGATTGCGGTATTACTATTAATACACTATTGAATTAATATTAATGATTATTGATTATTAATTGTAGTATTACTGATTATGTGAAATTATTTATTACTGATTATTATTATTTTTAAGGTATTAAATATTATTGTTTATGGTATTACTGATAATTGTTTTTGGTATTATTGAATATAATTAGATTTGTGGAATTATTTGTTATTGTATGAGATATTACTATTCAATGTTCATGGTATTACTACTTACTGTTCATGGTATTACTGATAATTATTTTTTGTATTATTGAATATAATTAGATGTGTGAAATTATTTGTTATTGTATAAAATTTTACTGATTAATATTAATGGTATTATTGATTTATGTTCGTGGTATTACTAATTATTGTTAATGGTATTACTGATTACTGTTTATGGTATTACTGGTTATTACTTGTTGTATTACCAACTACTCCCTCCTTCCTATTGAAAGCTACCCAACTTTCCTTATTCGTTTGTCCCAATGAAAGTTACTCATTCCTTTTTTGCCAAACTATTCCCTCTCACATTTCATTATATTCTTCTCTCTCTCAATCACATCACCTCTCATACATCCACTTATTATATTATATTTTTTAACCTCTGTGTCCGAAGCTCATGAGTAGCTTTCACTGGGACGGAGGGATTATAATAAAATCATACTCCCTCCGTCCCGGAGGAACTTGCACCCTTTGACCGGCACACATTTTAAGAAATGTGTAAGAAAAGGTGTAATGATTGATGTTTTGAGGGGTAGTTTTGTAAACTTTTATGAATAAAGTAAAGTAAAAAGTAGATTGAGTGTGGAAAAGTAATGGCATATGGGTAAATATGAGTATATTTCAAGGGTGAGGGTTGTGAAGATATTTCTTTTTATAGAGTGTGCAAATTGGTATGGGACATCCATATATGGAAAGTGTGCAAATTCCTGTGGGACGGAGGGAGTACATATAATATTATTTTGTATTAAAACTAAAAAATATACTAATGAAAAAAAAGTAGGAAACAAAAAAAACGAAGAAATAAAAAGTTTGGAATAAAAATTGAAAATGGGAAGAAAAATTAAAAAGAAAAAAAAAATTGAAATTTGTGCCTAATCTCGATAGTTTTTTTTAATTATGTTTTTACGATTTTTTTTCTAAAAATATGAGTGATTTGGTGGTGAATCGACGGTAACTCGGCAATGACTCAGTTGTAGATTGTAAATGTATAAATTAGAGTTGATTTTATTATATTTTGTGTTAATTAATAAAAAAATAATATAGTCTTTTAAATGTAATTATTTTTAAAAAAATATTTTGGGGTGAACTCATAAAATGAGCGGGTGCAGATAATTGTGGTATAAAAATAATTTGGGGGTGAACTCATAAAATGAGCGGGTGCAGATAATTTTGGTAAAAATATAATTTGGGGGTGAACTCATAAAATGAGCGGGTGTAGATAACCGTTGTAAAAAAGAAATGATTTGGGGGTGAACTCATAAAATGAATGGGTGCAGATAACTATGGTAAAAAATGATTTGGGTGAACTCATAAAATGAATGGGTGCAAATAACTATGGTAAAAAATGATTTGGGGTGAACTCATAAAATTAGTAGGTGTAGATAATTGTTGTAATAAATTATTTTATTGTATAAGGATAAAAATGTAAATTTACAATAATATATTTTAATTAATTTAATTTAATAGAAAATACAAATTTATGACACTTTACGACACATTACGACAATACATATCGTAAAATTTACAAAAGGTAACAGGTCATCAAATCTAAACCTTTAGATTAGATTTTTAAGGGCTTAGATTAACTGACTACGGTAGTCATTACGACACGTTACGACACCCTGACTACATATAGAAGGTCCCTAGTTAGTTATGCTCTGACAAATTGTTATGTAACAGTTCTAATTTATGCTCTGATAAGTTTATTTGACTATCATCATGCTTGTAATGCCAAATGATTTTATGAATGATAGTTGAAGCTCTTATGTGAAACAAAAGATAACATCTTACTGTCTCAACATGCCTGACTTAAACCTATATGCACTTAAACAGTGATTACACTAACATATTTCTTTCAGGAAATTTGACCTGAGTCACATCTACTGAAGATAAATGTAATAAGTGTAGTCAAGTCACCTTTGCATAAATTTTATAGGTTTTGGCATCATCAAAAAGGGGGGAATTGTTGGGAATAAAATGAGAAGTTTTGATTAAGATACCAAAACCCTTAAGACATGCCAAATAAGATAAGTCAAAATGATATGAACATGTTTCAGGAATGTTGGAACATGTAGCTTAAGGCTAATTGAGAAGTTGAAATGTTAGGCAGCTCTTAGAATAATAGATGCACAAGTTGAGGGGGAACACATGCTTAGAAGTCTACATGAATCTAGTCCCTTCAAGGCTCAAAGTCAAAACATGATCCTAAGTCTACTGAAATAACCAAATAGACAACTGTGCTGAACAAGCCAAACTCAATCACATGACAACTTCACTGAGGATCAAGCCTATGGAATACATCAAGGGACCAAGTCTATTGACACACAAGTCACAAGCTCAGAAGAAGTGTCCAACAAGAACTGTCTCAGCACACTTGAACCAGAACAGTTTGAAGAACAAGCCCAACTGTGCTAATAAGGTCAAGGCTACTGATCCAAAGCCAAGAATGATCAAAGATCATCAAGAGACACACATGTAAAGAGATAGAGCCAAGTCATCTAAAGAGCTAAAGCCAACACTACTGACAAGCAAACTCTGTTAATCTTGATAAGCAGAATTGTCCAAGTGATAAGGAATGCTGTCCTTATCATAGGACCAATTATCAGAAGTGATGTCCATGTTTGATCAAGTGAATCTTGAAGTCAGACATTGGGAAGTGTGCTTCAAAGTCAAGACAAAGTACTCACAACCATTTATTTCCCAAATTAAGGACATGTCACTATCAAGAAGCTGTCTTCCAGTTGCAGAGTTCAAGGTATAGACAATTGAGGCTGCCTCTCCAACGGGCAAATCCTTAATTTTGTCTATAAATATAGAAGTGTGGAAACCATTGTGTTGGGAATAAAATGAGTTTTGATTATGATACCAAAATTCCCTTGAGACATGCCAAGTAGATAAGTCAATATGAATGAACATGTTTCAGGACTGTTTGAACATGTATACTAAGACAAGTAGAGAAGCTCGTAGATCAAATAGAAGCACTAAGTTGAGGGGGAACACATGTTTGTAAGTTTATTCTATCCAAGTCCCCTCAAGGCTCAGTTTTTGGATTGACCCCAAGTCTGCTGAAGGACAAGTATGCTGATCAAAGTCAAGTTAAAATGGAACAACCTATCTGAGGATCAACTAAGTAGAACAAATCTTGAAGATCAAAGTCTACTGCAAGAAATGTCAAGTTCAGAAGAGTTGTCCAACAATATTGTCCCAGCACAATTGAACTAGAACAAGCCTTGAAGTTCAAGGCCAACTATGCTGAAGAGGTCAAATCCACTTATCCAAGACATGAATGCTCAAAGAACAACTCAAGAAGTCATGCAAAGGGATAGAGCCAAGACTTCTGAAATGAGCATGCCAACACTGTTGATAAACAGAATATGCTGAAATGGATAAGCAGAACTGTCCTAATGATAAGGAATGTTGTCCTTATCTCAGGATCATTGATAAGAAGAGATGTCCATGTTTGACCAAGTGAATCTTGAAGTCAGACATTGGGAAGAGTGCTGTAGAATGAAGACAAAGTTGTTACAGCCGTTTATTTCCCAAATTAAGGACATGTCACTTTCAAGAATCTGTCTTCCAGTTTGAAGATTTCAATGAAGACATTTATGGACATTTGAGGTTGCCTGTCCAACGGGCAAATCCTCAAATTTGTCTATAAATACATAAGTGTGAAGACCATTTGAAAGCATCCACTGAACCTCAAGATATCCAACTATCCTACAAAGCTCAAGTGCTTTCAAGCTTTCAAAGAGACTATCTTAGTCTTCAAACACTTCATCTAAGCTGAACCTCATTGTATATCCTTACAAAGCTTAGAGAGATAGATATTCTATCCTTATACACTGATCTTCATTGTAAAGGATATCTCATTAGTTGGAACCTTACTTCAACCCCTATACCTTTCAAGTGAGAAAGTTAGAAGGTTGTAGTAGTAGAAGTGGAAGGAGCTGACTGTTGAGAGAAGAACAGTTCAGTTCTGAGTTGAGAAAGGGTATTAGGAGTCTAGACATCCTAGGGATCAAGGCACCAAGCAGTGGTGTGGTTGATCAAGTGCACCTTGGCACTATAAAATAAGTTAATTCCAAGAGTGAAGGAATTATCCAGTTAAATCAGGGAAAGTGGATGTAGGAGCTTGAGTCTCTGAACCACTATAAACTCTTGTGTTGATTTACTTTCAAGAATTTACATACACTCAACACTGCACAAATTGGACTTTCAAAGATACATACCCTAAACTGTGCAAAACAAGATTTGGACAAGTTCCCTAAACTGGATAGACTGTTAAGGAGATTTCAGAATTAAAAGGAGTTTAAACTAAAGGGCCAACCACTAATTCCGCATATATAACACTCTTAGATAGTTATTCAACTAAGTACTCAATAGTGCTTAGTAGTTTGATTATCTATAAATAGTTAATCATATCAGCAGAGTTGTCCAGGACAACCTTGCTGAACTCTGGTTTGATCAAGTTTGAAAAGAATTTGCATACAAGTGTATCCCCCTTCCCCCCCATACATTTGTTATATACTCCTTTTAGGACCAACACATTGAATGCATCCAACTACAAGCCAACTATCCTACATTGCTGAGGAAACTTAAAGCCTTCAAGCTTTCTTAGAACATTCACAGTTTCCAGAAACACTTCATCTAAGCTGAACCTCATTGTATATCCATACAAAGCTTAGAGAGATATCCTATCCTTTTTCACTGAGCCCATTGTAAAGATATCTCAACCTAGTTAGAACAGTTCAATTCTGAGTTGAGAAGAGGGTACTAGGACTCTGATATCCTATGGATCAAGGCACCAAGGAGTGGTGTGGTTGATCAAGTGCACTTTGACACTATAAAACAAGTAATTCCAAGAGTGAAGGAATTATCCTGTTAAATGAGGGAAAGTGGATGTAGGAGATTGAGTCTCTGAACCACTATAACTCTTGTGTTGATTTACTTTCAAGTACTTTCATTCAAACAACACATACATACACAGCACACAAAGGAACCTTTCAAAGACTTACACCTAAGACTGTGATTAAACTGATTTAGACAAGTCCCTTGAAACTGTATAATTGTTAAGAACATTTCAGAACTTAAAAGGAGTTTAAACCAAAGGGCCAACCACTAATTCCGCACATATAACTCCATTAAATAGTTATTAAACTAAGTACTCAATAGTACTTAGTAGTTTGATTATCTTTAAAGAGTTATTCATCTTAGGAGAGTTGTCCAGGAAAACCTTGCTAAAGTCTGTTTTGGTTAATTTGAGAAAAGTTTTGCATACAAGTGTATTCCCCCCCTCCCATACACTTGTTATATACTCCTTTCAGGACCAATAGTGTGAGTATCAGCTGATGTTTGAGTTTGTTCTAGCTCAGGAGAGGTTGGCTTGGCATGGATTGGGATGGCTGCAATGGGGTCAGATGAGGCTGTGGGTAGAGAATCATAGCTTAAACCCTTGGGGTTTGAAGCAACTTTGGCCTTGGTTCTCTTCTTCTTACCAGTGGAAGAAGTGGGGTTGGGAGTTGTAAGTTTTGATTTAGAAATACTTACTTGTCTTCTAGGAGAGGCTGATGGGGTGGACTCTTCTGATTCTAAAGGAACGTATTTGCCCTTCTTAATCTGTTCAGCTCTCTCAGCAAGTTTCATTACAGAGACAGATCTGGTCCTTTTCCTTGGAGGTGAGGCTGCAACTTCTTTCTCAACCTCCTCAGCTGTCTTAAAAGCTGGCTCGATCTCCTCTTCTCTATGTTCGGACTCCTCCTCGTCTGGAGCATCAGACTCCTTATGTGAAGCTTCCTTGGCTGCTTCACCTTCCTCATCCACCTTTTCTTCATCCTTTACTACCTCCTCAGCGGACTTCTGACTTTTCTTAAGCTTCTTCTCCTCTCTAAGCTTTTTCTCATAATCAACTGGCTCCTTCTTAAGTAGCCACTTAGAGGGGTGAAAAGCTCTAGGTGCTGACCACGTCTTCCTCTTGGTCAGAAACCTAGTTAGTAGGATGCTTAACTTGTTCCCAAATCCAAGAGTCCCTCTTACCCTTTGAACTCCCTCGTCTTCTTGTTGAAAATTACCCTTTGATTTTCAGCAATCATTCTTTCGAAAAAGAAACCTTGCCAATCTCCATCTACTTGGTCGAAGATTGCTGTCATAATCCTAATCTTCTGATTGGTTAGTGCATTAGCACTGAAAGATTGACCCATCATAATCTTCCCTGCTATGTCCATAAGTACCTTGAACTTATCAGTCAGCATGCCCTTCTTGGCATTGAATATATCCTTCACCTTAATTGTACCACCAGAGAAGAGTTCGATATACTTCTTCTATTTTCCTTCCATATATATCGAAATTTCTACTCTGCCACCAGGAAGATCAAATTCATCCTTCAACATATCCCTAGTAATTTCCACCTTATGATTTTCGACATATGACATGATGAAATCGCCCTTATCTTCAATCCGGGCAAGAAACTCAACAACTTCTTCCTCGAATATATATTTCGGAGCACAGTCCAAATATCCTCTGAGTCCAGCCTTGATACAATGACGGAGAATGTCCTTGTTGTCTTCGTCGTGCTTTCCATTGAACTGGACTCCACTTTCCGTGTACAACTTCTGAGCCTCGACCCACTTCTTGGGATAAAAAGTCCCAGTCATCTTAGTCTCAACATATATCATTTGAATGCCTGTAATTTTTAAGAGTGTGAGAACGAAGATGAAAGCTTTAGAAAATTTTGAGTGTTTTTAAAACGTAATTGTGAGGAAGAAGGGTTTCAGAATTTATATTCAAATAGTAATTTAGATGAGGGGCCAAGATGACTTCCCTTAATTAGATGAGTGGTGTAAATTATTAATTAGGTTTTAATCTCCTTCCTTGGACTTAAGACGAAACTTAATTAATAAATGCTAAAATTTTGCGTTCGTAATTAGGTTTAGTTGTCCATGTTTTGGTAAGTTTGGACGTGTATAAATCATTACAATCTTTCCAAAAATGAGCGGGAATACCTTAGATAGATTACTTTACAAAGAGTAAGTCTTCTAAGTATTCGATCACCATTAATTACATTCCGAAATTAAAGATCCACTCAATCTAATTCCTAAATTAACTCTTAATTGACAAAATTTGAAATTAAAACCCGATTAGCTGTGTACTGTAAACAACTAATAAATGTCTTCTGAATATAACCTTGTCCTCGTGAATGATGGGTTATGTCCTGCTTCAACCTTATTCCATCCTCCAGAATATACCGACTTCTACATAAAGAACGCCACATGAATGATGGGTTATGTCCTGCTTTATCCTCCATGATATCCATATGTCCTGCTTTAGCCTTAAGGACCCTATTAAGTAACAAATCAAGTGATTGCATGCATCTCCAGACCTGTTTGGCTAAGAGTGCATCATTTAAAATATGCATTCTTCTGAATCCCATTCCCCCTTCATCCTTAGGTTTACAGAGGTCCTCCCATTTTTGCCAGTGTATCTTTTTCCTCTCTTCATTCTTTCCCCACCAGAAGTTTGCAATCAAACTCTCCAATTGCTTACAGATTTGTAACAGAATTTTAAAGCACGACATTGCGTAAGTGGGAATTGCCTGGAGTACAGATTTAATAAGCACTTCCCTTCCACCCTCTGAGAACTCCTTGTTTTTTCAATTATCAATGTGATTCTTCATTCTATCCACCAAATATGAGAACTGTATCCTCTTAGCCCTTACCGAGAAAGTGGGGAGACCAAGGTACATTTGGTACCCTTTGGTATTATGAATGCCCAATACTTGTTGGATCTTATTCTTAGATCTTTCAAGAGTGTAAGGGTTGAAGAGGATTGTGGATTTGTCAAAATTGATCATTTGACCCGAAGCTTTTTCGTAGTCAGCTAAGACCTGTTTAATAACCTCACCACTGTTATCTTTGGCTTTAAAGAACATAACACTATCGTCTGCAAAAAGAAGGTAGGAGATCATTGGTGCCTCTCTGGTAATTTTAATGCCTTCCAAGCTTCCTGCAGCCACACGGTCCTTGATGTATGAGGACAATCCTTGCGTGCATATCACAAATAGAAAGGGTGATAGCGGATCCTCTTGTCTTATTCCACAGGTTGGTGTAACACTTCCCACCACCGTGTTATTGATTTTGAAAGAATACTTAACTGTTTTTACACATCGGAGTATAATTTCAATAAAAGGCCCCGGGAAACCAATTATGATTAGCTGATTCTCAAGAAACCTCCATTCAATTCAGTCATACGATTTGCTCATATCTAGTTTCATTGCAGCATAGCCAGTCTTGCTCTTATTGTTTCTCAGCCAATGCATACACTCATAACCAATCAGGATGTTATCTGAGATTTGCCGATTTTTAACGAAAGCGCTCTGATGATCATCAATCACTTCTGGTAAAATTATCTTCAACCTGTTGGCGATGACTTTCGCAACGATTTTGAAGCTCACGTTGCATTTGATCTTAGGAATGAGTGTAATCCATATTTCGTTCCAGTATTGTATATCCTCTTTATTATTAAGAATGTCGAGCACCCCTTTTGTGATATCCTCTCCCACAATTAGGAGTGTTCAAAAAATAAGTCGGACCGGAAAAAAGACCGGAACCGGTCCGGACCGGACCGGAACCGGACCGACCGGTTAGATTCCGGTCCGGTCTCCGGTCCGGGAAATTTTGGAATCCGGTCTTCCGGTCCGGTCCGGTCCAAGACCGGAATTTTCCGGTCCGGACCGGTTTGGACCGGAATTTTTTATTTTTTTAAATTTTTAATTTTTTTTTATATTTTTTTACTAATGCACCCTCAATTATTTTTCAAAACCAATTAATGTGTTGAGATATTATTACATTTGTTACAAATATATAATTTAACAAACATATTTAATTTATTTTTAGGATCAAAAGATCATTAATAACATTGTAAATAAAATTCTCATTGACGTAATGAAGAGCAAACACTTTAATTTTCATACACAAATTCATCAATCTTGTTCTTGCTTCCATAAATTAAAAAAAAAATTAAAAAAAAAAAAAAAAAAACAATTCCGGTCCAACCGGTCCAAACCCGGACCGGACCGGAATTTTCCGGTCCGGTCCGGTCTGGACCGGATAGATTCCGGTCCGGTCTCCGGTCCGACCTTTTGGTAAGATTCCGGTCCCGGTCCAAACCGGTCCCGGTCCGGTCCGGTCCGGTTTTGGACCGGTGCACACCCCTACCCACAATATGCCACATTTCCTGGAATTTTTTTGCATTAAAGCCATCAGGTCCTGGAGCCTTGCCCGGATCCATATCAACCTCTTCTCTCAGTCGCCCTTCAAAATATCCCCACTTTATTTGACCATATATTCCACTAAATTCACTCATCTTAATTTGTTTGTCATTGCACATGTGAAGATAATCTATTACTTCTTCCGTCCCAAAATTATAGTCTCATTTCATTTTTTACAAAGATCAATAAAACATCATTTATTGTGCATAAAATTATGAATTTAATCTATAAACTTCTAAATATACCCTTATTTAAATGATTTTAAAATTGGAAAACTCTATTTTCTCTTACACATTAAAATAATTATAAAATTCATTAAATATAAGTAATTTTGACATTATACATATTCCCAAAATGAAATAAGATTATATGTACGGACAAAAAAAAAATATATGAGACCATAATTTTGAGACGGAGAGAGTAATTTAACTTCTTGTAAATAAAATTATTAATGTTCATATATATATTCAAAGCTATATAACAAAAAAAAAAAAAAAAAACCAAAAAAAAAAAAAAATGCCTACAATCAAATTTTACATAAAACAACGTGCTGATGGATAACATATGTTTTTAGATAAAGGTCAAACCACTAATTAAGCTAAGAATCATAACCAACATTTTTTGTTGGGCAATTTGAGTAAACAAATATAAACAATTTTTTTATATACATGTACTTCCCTATAAAACTAGAGTAGTACAGGTTCATTTCTTTTAATTCATCTAATCTTTTTCTGCGTAACAATACTATTTCAATATAAACCTTCATTTTCTTTGTACAACACTTTTAAACGTAAATTAATTTTGTTTATTTTAAAATGAAAAAATGACATGTGAAATTTGGATTTACAATAATTTATATTCTATCCGTTTTGCGATTATTTGCATATTTTCCTTTTCGATGATCTGTCCCAAGATTATTTTCACACTTTCAATATGAAAATAACACCCATAATTAATACCCTCACAACATCATTTTATTTTCAAAGTTATCACTCATTTTGGTCCACATTTTACCTTTCATCTGATTAAATCATCTTTACATCTCACCAAATCTCCTTTACACTTCACTATATCAGCCAAAATATCCCATACTTTATTTGATCCAAACTCCACTGAATTCATTCTTCTTAATTTGTGTGTCTTGCACATGTGAGGATAATCCCGAGACGGAGGTAGTATACTCACTCCGTCTCATTTCTTTTTCACACAGACCAATAAAACATCATTTATTGTGCATAACAGAATGTGATAGAAAAAAAAAACATTACCATATAAAAAAAATTAGGACATAGTGAGTAAAAAAAAAAGAAAAAAAGAAGAAGAAGAATGTCTACATTCAAATTTTGCGTGTGTTGATTGATATCATATGTTTTGTGTAACGGCCAAGCCACCAAGTTAAGAATCAGCATTGAAAGGCACGTGCGCTTGAGTTTGTTGAGTAATTCGAGTATATCAACAAAAATTTTAACTATGTACTTACACTCGAGCAGTACGGATTCAATTCCTTTAATTCATCTAATAATTTTTGTCGTAGAAATAATACTTTGTCTTTTTTTTTTTTCACTATATGACGTTATACACTTTTTAATGTAAATTATTTATATTTCTTTTAAATTTACTTTTAAAAAAAATAAATAATAAAAAATGTATTCTTTCTTTTAATGAAAAATACAAACATTGATTTAAAAAGACATACATTTTGAATAAGAGAGATTAATAATTTATCTTGATCGTAATGATTAAATTCACTCTAGCTGATGACTTGAAGTTTTATAAAAAAAAATTCTCGAGAAATACAAACATGTATCTAAAATACAAGCATGCATATGATAATATTTATGTATAGTAGTATTATATTTACATAATTACACCAAAATACATTAATGATATCAATTAGCAAGCTCCTCAATACATCAATATATTTTAAATTTATTAGATTAACTAATTGAATATATATATATATATATATATATATATATATATATATATTAGAAATGTACATCAATATATTTTAAATTTATTAGATTAACTAATTGAATATATATATATATTAGAAATGTTGACATTGAGTTGTAAAAACAAAAATATATAGTTATTGCATTGTGTCGTCTAGTATTGATAGGAACGGACCTACATAGAGCCCCAAAGGGGCCTACCTCCCCGAACCCTACCCCACCCACCTATATATATATATATATATATTATAAATTTAATGTTTTTTGTATTTTTTTAATTTAAGTAAAATTATAATATGATTAATTAATTTAACACATATGTTAGTACTGAGTTTATTGTAAAAGTTGTCTCAAAAGATTTTTTTTTATTCCACTTTTGATATTTATAAATATAAAAATAATTATTTTGTATGTATTTTAATCTAAAAAAATTAAATTTTACATGTTTGAGACTATTATTAATAAAAACATCATTTTTGTAGTACTTTATTGTTTTTGAAACACTTTACAATCCCTTAAAAAAAGATTGGATGAAAAAAAATATAATTCATAACTTATTTAAAAAAAATTTTTAATTTTACATCACATTTAACAAAATAAAATAAAAAAAGTGTTCAAATTTTCCATTATCAATACTAGACCATATAATGCAACATCAATATCGTCATCTATAATATAATATATGTGTGTATTTGTGTATATATATATATATATTGATGTATTTGAGATGCTTACTCATTCATAATATTAATGTTTTTAAATGTAAATATAATATAGATAAATATTAGTATTTTGGATCATTAAAACTTTTTTGTCCGTCCCTTATCTTGAGTTTTGGGTCCGTCCCTAAATATTCATAATTAAAAAAAATGAATATTTATATTAATTTAATGAATCATGAATACTAAATTATAAATTAATTTTGTTTGCTGTGATGTAAAAAATAGCTAATTTTATCAAGTCATAAATTAATATTGAATTCAACACAAATTTAATTTGATAAATATTGAATCGGATCAGCTTTCTAAATTAATTTTTTCAATGGCTCATTTATGTTAGTTATGTTGATAGTTTATCCTATATTAATTTAAAACAGTTTATAGTCGAACCTCTATAAATTAATAACTTTGGGATCATTAAATTTTATTAATTTAGAGAGATATTAATTTATAGATAAATTAATATTTTATTAATTAAAAGAGAGACTTTTTAAATTCATCAAATTTAGTACATATGTATGATTTACGTATTCTACAACACTAGAATAAACGATCGCAAGTATACGGTGTCTATCATAGCGAAGTAAGTACGAGGTCGATCTCATAGGGAGGTATAGCGTAAAAGTGTAGTTTGTTGACGGAATTCTAAATAGACGATGATCGATTAAAGAGAATGGTTTGATTACCCCTAATTATCTATCAAGTGTCACAAATAGACAATTAAAAGAGTAATAGAAAAATCGATCAACAATCATGCAATTCAAATAAACGAGAGAAAGAAAACGAATGAAAACTCAAGTGTGAGAACATAGGTTCCAAGGTAATTGCAACATTTAGAAATCCATTTATGATTTGTAACTCATTCAAATGGCAATTAAGGTGGTTCTCTTATAGGGTTGACCACTAAAGAAGAATTAATCAATCTCTCGATCTAACTAATCCAAAGGAACATGCAACGTAAGTTCGTATCTCTACCTTACAAACATCACACTACCTAAAATAGTCCCAAAGGTCATTCAATTCCCTCTCCGATAACTAATCCTCTCTCGAGATCATAATAATATCGGGTTGCATGCTTGCATACGATTAATGGAATAAATCTTTCAATATTATCCCAATTAACAATGAATTAAGCAAATCATCATGGCCAATAACAACATGCTTCCAAATGAGAATTAAACATGCAAATAAGAGACAACCACCATTTAAAGTAAGAAATTAATTCATAAACTTCAATCCAAATGTTTACAAAGCCCTTGAACCAAAAGTGTTCTAGCCAATAACTAGCATGATCAAATTAACACAATCCAAAGGAATAACTAAATAAAAAGAAAGAGAAGAAGAAAGATTAGTCTAAAATGTGGTAGAGAATGAAAATCCCAAGCTATTGCATCCTTCCTTCCTTGATTTAATGGAGAATTGAAGAAGAAATGCCAAAACACCTCCAAGTTTGTGTTACTATGTGTGGAATTTGAGGAATTGGGGGAGAATGCCTTGGGTTTTAAGAATGAGGCTTTATATAGTGTTGGGGTAGGGCTTAAGGGTGAAAATTCCACTTAAGTCCTTGGAAATTGGACAAAATATGCAAAAAGCACCGAGAGCAGGGGAGACTCGGCCGAGTTGGGGTGCATTCCAGTGCCTAACTTTCGCCTCGGGACTCGGCCGAGTTGCCCCACTCGGCCGAGTGGTAAAAAGTTCCAGATTCCAAGTTTGCCTCGCGACTCGGCTGAGTTGTCCAACTCGGCCGAGTGGTTAATTCATTCCAGATTTCAACTTCTTCAGCAACTCGGCCGAGTTGTCCCACTCGGCCAAGTGCAATTAATTCCAGCGCCCAAACATTGTTCAGTAGCCCGTCCGAGTCAGGGAGCTCGGCCGAGTGGCACATCGTTCCAGATTCTGCCTTGATCAGGGGCTCGGCCGAGTTGGCTAGCTCGGTCGAGTTGGTGGCCACTCCAAACTTGTTTCGTGCATATCTTTCGCCTCGGTTGTCCGACTGACCTGATTCTTTTGGCTATTCCACTCCGTTTTTCGAGACAAACTCAACGATGCACTCCTCTTCCTGATCCAGTAAATTATGGTTGGTGTTTTGCTCCAAATTCCATCGTATTTCCTTCAAAATCGACGAAACACAACCTTTCCCTCATTTTGGCTCAAATCATCATATTCAATGCATAAATCAATGAAATCTCATCAAAAATATGTTTCACATATGCCTTTAAAATGTGTAAATTCCACCTGAATCAAACCCCCCCAAACTTAAAATGTTGTTTGTCCTCAAACAACTAAGCACTTAAAGCAATGAGGGTGGAATGATCACAATGGAATATTCAATGTGAATCACACATGCAAAGTAAAATGTAGTGATATCTCTTTCTCAAAGTGAATTTCTCAATGAAGGTCATAGACTCATTATTGCAATTCACACTTATGAATCAAAGAATGCATAAACACATAACACATTGTGAGTGGGAAACATAATCCAAATGCTCAAGTCCTTTACTCACATGGTGGAGTGTTTCTCTCAAACACACAAACAAATTGAGGAAATTAATGCACTCATCAACCAAGTTATGCTATGCAATCACTATAAGCTTGCCCACATTCTACTTTCTACAACACTCAAATGCTCAACAATGTGATCAATAGGACTTAATCAAGGATATAACATTGTCTCTTTGGACAAGGTAGGATGAATTTAGGAATTGTGACTCTTCTAGTGGAGGTCAAAGCTTGTTGTTTTACAATGTGTGCTTTCACTTTCAAAGTTTACAAACTCCATCCTCACTTTTCCTTTTCTTTTCTTTTTCAAGCATTCATCGCCTCATCTTTTTGAACCATTTTTTTTTCTTTTCAAGCTTTTGGGGCTCTTTGTCCCTCTTTTCTTTTCCATTGATTTTCTTTTTATCTTTCTCTTTTTCTTTCAACTTTTCCAATTTCTCCCTTCACCAAAGATATTCAAGCACATGTTTATCCGCTTTGTCTTTTATCCCCCACTAGATGTAGGTATCAAAGGCTCAAAAAGGCTAAGTGGTTAACATTGTAGTTTGCCAAGAAAATGAGGAATTAAGCTCAAGGCGCTAACTACGAAAGATTACTTCGGTTTTAGGAAATTTTGGCAAAGTGACTCTTTTAGAACAAGATGGCCTATATCATATTACAAAATTTCACACAATCATGCTTTCAAACAAGAACTTAAGCAAGTTCTAAGATCACTAGCAATAACCTAGTCCACTCTCAAATGAATCAAATCGGATTACATGCTCGATTTATGGCTCAATTATCACCGGTTTATTCAATAGGACTTTCACAATCATCAAATGTTCCCAAACAACAACACATCATGCACTCATGCTAACAAAGATCACAAATATGAACACAACATGATACTACTATCCATCACCAATCATGCATACATTCAAAGCAAATAGACATCACTATAACTACTCAACCATGGATTCCAATGATTATTCATGCTCACATTTCACCAAAGATCCACTACCCAACACAGGATCAAAACCAACTCAAGCACAATAAGCGTATGAAAGCTAAGTGTGCGCCGGTGCAAAATGTAACATAAGTAGAATGACGAACCGGTGCAAGGGTAACAACTAGTAGAAAAATAAAAGAAAAATAACTCCCCCAAACATAGAATTTTACTATGTAAAAATTCTAAGTTTGGGGCTACAAGTTGTTACCTCCCTCCTTGCACATCCAATGCTCTTCAAAGATCACCATTGCAACACTTGCTTCCCTTCTTCATTCTTCAAGCCATAATGTCCAAAATGCTTCTCATCATCCCCTACAAAATAAACTAAGTTATCAAACTACCAAAGCAATAAAAACATGAAAGCAATAAAACCTTGGGTTGCCTCCCAAGAAGCGTTATTTTTAACGTCCTATGCCGGACGGTTCTTCCTTAAGATGGTTTGTCAAGTCACCCCATCATCATACTTGTTCTTGACTTTCTTTCCACATCCAACCTTCTTAAACCCATTGAAGCATCCACTAGCTAGCCCATCCGGCTCTTCAATCATGTCATAGGAAGTTGACGCCTCATTCACCCCCAAGCTTGCACAAGTAGCTTTTCTTGATTTGGGGGAGTTTTTAAAGAAAACTCCCCCAAACTTGGACTTCTTGTCTATCTTCAAATCTTTATCTTCCACATTGGGGTTCTCTTTCACAATATTGATCTTGGGCTCTTCTTCCACCTTCTCTTTCATGGGCATTGGAAAATGATCTTCCTTTGAATACCCATACTCTTTATTCTCATCATGCCAGAATTTGGCATTTCTTTGAATGTCAAACACAACTATCTTTTGGTTCATTCGAAGCCCCAACTCTCCATTCCTCACATCAATTATGGCCCCTCCGGTTTCTAAAAATGGCCTTCCCAATATCAATGGGATGTTTTTGTCCTCCTCCATATCCGAAACCACAAAGTCTACCGGAAAGATAAACTTGTCGATTTTGACTAATACATCCTCCGCTATACCCATAAGGTATGTCATCGACCTATCCACCAATTGGAGGTTCATTGTAGTTAGTGTGAGCTCTCCTAAACCAAGAGTCTTAAAGAGGGACACATGCATAAGGTTTATACTAGCTCCCGAATCACACAATGCTCTTAATGTACCTCCATCTCCAATAGTGCATGATAAAGTGAAGGATCCGGGATCCCTAAGCTTTGGAGGTAGATTAGCTTGAATTATGGAGCTACATTGTTCGGTTAAGTGCACCGTCTCATACGCCTCTATTTCCCTCTTGTTTGACATTATTTCCTTCAAGAATTTGAAGTAATGTGGTATTTGTTCAAGAGCTTCGGCGAAAGGGATATTGATATGGAGCTTCTTGAACATCTCCGCAAACTTGGCAAACTTGCTATCCAAACTCTTCTTCTTCATCTTTTGAGGATATGGGAGAGGCACTACATTCTTGCATTTGTTTTGTGGAGGGATTGCCTCCCCACTCTTCTTCTCCCCTTCTTTCTCTTCTTTCTCTTCTTGCTTCTCTTTCACTTGGTCATCTCCTTTATCAACACCCTCGGGTGCCATTACCACTTCCTCCTCTAATGGCATCTTGGGCCCTTCGTAGCTTGTCCCACTTCTTAACCTTATGGCTTTGCATTGCTCCTTGGGATTTAGCTCCGTGTTAGAGGGGAATTGCCCAGAACGTGTTGCTTTCCAATGATGTTGGAGAGTTGACTCATTTGCTTCTCCATGGCCTTCATGTTGTTTGCCACATTCTTGATCATTTTACCTTGCTCATCAAGTCTTTGCCAAGTCTTGGTCGCATTATTCCTAGTCTCTCTCATGAAATTTTTGGTTTCCCCCATAAATGCGCCAAACATGTCTTACAAGGATGGCTTTGGTGAGGAGTCAATGATCATCTCATCTCTCACATTGAAGTTTGGTGGTGGTTGAATGGCATTCCTCGGATTGGCATAAGAGAAGTTCTCATGATGCCTCAAATTCGGATGGTATTGGTTTGGATTGGGAGGACTCTCACGGGCTTGCCTCTCGTTCCAACCCCTTTCTCTAAATTGCATATCTCTTTGATTGTTCATGTAGTGGGCTTCTTCATATTGCTCGTCACTTGGCCCCACTAAAGCTTTAGCCGTCATAAGAGATATCAATTTATCCACCTTGTTGGATAATTTAGCATTCTCCTCCGAATCTTGTGTTGAAGCAACCCTTCGGTTTTGCCTTCTTTCGGATGGCCATTGATGTCCATTCTTTAACATATCTTCCAAGAGAATATAACCCTCATCTGTTGTCTTGCCCAACAAAGAACCTCCTCCGGCCGAAGCATCCACCATACCTCTTGTACGGTGGTCCATCCCGTTGTAGAAGTAGCATATCAATTGGTCTCGTGAAAAACCATGTTGTTGGTCCTTGATGGAGTATGGCACAAGTGTATGGGGGGAATGCACTTGTGTATGCAAATTCTTTCTTTCTTTTGAAAACAAACAGTTTGATTTGATCAGGAAGGTTGTCTGACAACTAGCTTGAGTGAACTTCTATAGATATCTGTCCTACTGAAAACTAGAAAGTAATCAGTTGGATAAATATCTAAATGAATTGCTAAGTGCGGAATGTGGTTGGCCTTTTCTTTGAAAGAATACTCCAAGTTAATTTCTGAAAAATACACAGTTGATCAGGGACTTTGTCCAAAATATTTTTTTTTCTTAACTTACTGAATTAACCCTTTTTGAAATGAATGTTTGTAAGTAATGCAAGCAATAGGATGAGTGCAGTAAGTAAGTGACACAACAATTTATAGTGGTTCAGAGTCTCAATACTCCTACATCCACTTTCCCTGATTGAACAGGATAATTCCTTAACAGTGGAATTAGCTTGTTTTATAGTGCCAAGGTGCACTGATCAACAACACTTCCTTAGTGCTTTGATCCCTAGGATAATCTGAGTCCTAGTGCTCAATCTCTCTGAGTTAAGCATGTGTTTCTCAATAACAGTCCTTAACTCCTCACTTCTACAACAAACACTACTTCACTCAATGAGGTAAGGGTTTGAGGTTTGGTTCCAACTAATAGAGATATCCTTTACAATAAGAACAGTGTAAAGGCTTAGGATATCTCAATGCTAAGCTTGGGATTTTACAAGAAATGGCTTAGCTTTTGAAGTGATCACGAAACTTGGGATTCTTGAGAATAGCTTTGGTTTCCTTTGATTGCTTGATGATAGTTTGATAGCAGATAGTTGGATACTTGAATCCTTGGATCACTTCTGAATTTATAGAGCAATTTGAGCAACTATCCGTTGGAGAGAGAACATTTCAAATTGTCTATTTGCAGCTTCCTTGAAACGGCTATGGAGGGCAACCTTCTATTATCCAGTGAGTAAAAGGCTCTTTGTTGGTTGCTTGAATGAATGTGTTGACTTCTGAAAAATGCGGCTATAAAGACTTGTGTCAGTTTCCATATTTGCACATTTCCCAATGTTGATTGTGGCAGACTTGTACTCCACCAACGGTCAGATGGGACAAGTTCCCTGAGCATTCCTGCTGCAGTTTGGAATGTTCCAACATTCATTCACTCCTTCAGTCTTTAATGCTTCTATGTCTTCAATGCTTGTTCAGGCTTGTTGATAATAAATGCTTCAATAAATATGTCTTCTGAGTGAGCAGCATTTAATGTTGTGATCTTCAAACTTTTACAAGCTGATCTGATGTAGCTCTTATCAGTATAGTGCAGCTTGACTTCATATCTTTGATCACTCCGCCATGTTGTCTTCTTCAGCCTACTTGTCAATGTTGTAGCCTTCAGCAGACTTGACCTAAAGTACTAATGCTTAACAAGCTGCCTAACATTCCAGCTTTGGACAACTATCCTGAACTATAAATCTCACAACACTACTGAGATTTAGACTTAAGCATTCTTATTGTCTCAACTATCCTGAGACAACTTAGGCTGATGCTTTTCATGATTGTATCTCAACTAATCTGATCATCATCAATCAGGGGTTTTGGTATCTGAATCAAAATCATTTTATTTCCCAACACATGTTGAGGAAAACTTCTTATCAAATCCTTAAATCGCTCCCAAGCTTCGGCCAAGGACTCATCATCGTCTTGCCTAAATGAAGAAATCTCCCCTCGGATTTGGATAGTCTTGCTCGGAGGGAAGTACTTCATTAGAAATGCATCAACAAGGTCGGCCCAATTCTCAATGGTCCTCAAGTCAAGAGAGAGGTACCATTGCTTTGCTCGGTCTCGGAGTGAGAAGGGGAAGAGTTGCAATCGGATATAATCTTGAGGAACACGGTTGATCTTAACCATTCCACTTATCTCGAGGAATTGAGACAAGTGGAGGTTTGGATCCTCCTTGGATAGGCCACCAAATTGGTTATTTTGAACCATGATTATCAAAGCCGGCTTGAGTTCGAAGTTGTGTGCATCAACGGGTTCCCGACCCGCTCCTCCATATGGCTTTAGAATAGGACGGAAGTGGTCTCTCAAGACTCTTTGTGGTTCCTCATCCTCCCTTGGCCTTCCATCTCTTTCCACACCAACATTTTCTTCAACTCTCCGGTGAAAGTTGTCCCTTAACACTCTTCGAGGTCGGTTACCTCCATTCCCATTTGGTTCCTCAACTCCTTCCACTCCTTGATTCTCGACCTCCTCACCGACCTCTTCAACAATCGGATTTTCCCTTCGATTCATACTTTCCAACTCACTTCTTCTCCTTTCGGCGTTCCTTCTTCGACAATTGGCTTCGATCTCCGGGTCTAAGGGCAACACTTCTTGTTGGTTCCTCCTAGATCGTGTGATCATAAACCATATCTATCAAAAGATCAAACGAAAGTGAGAATTGCAAGTAAGATCAAGTAACACACACAAATATTTTTGGATTTTTAAAAATAAAGAAAGCAAGTAAAGAGTCTAAACTAAAACTCAATCAACCTACACTCAAGGACTATAAAACCTCTCTGGCAGCGGCGCCATAAACTTGATTCACGTATTCTACAACACTAGAATAAACGATCGCAAGTATACGGTGTCTATCGTAGCGAAGTAAGTACGAGGTCGATCCCACAGGGAGGTATAGCGTAAAAGTGTAGTTTGTTGACGGAATTTTAAATAGACGATGATCGATTAAAGAGAATGGTTTGATTACCCCTAATTATCTACCAAGTGTCACAAATAGACAATTAAAAGAGTAATAGAAAAATCGATCAACTATCTTGCAATTCAAATAAACGAGAGAAAGAAAATGAATGAAAACTCAGGTGTGAGAAGATAGGTTCCAAGGCAATTGCAACATTTAGAAATCCATTTGTGATTTGTAACTCATTCAAATTGAAATTAAGGTTGTTCTCTTATAGGGTTGACCACTAAAGAAGAATTAATCAATCTCTCGATCTAACTAATCCAAAGGAACATGCAACGTAAGTTCGTATCTCTACCTTACAAACATCACACTACCTAAAATAATCCCAAAGGTCATTCAATTCCCTCTCCGATAACTAATCCTCTCTCGAGATCATAATAATATCGGGTTGCATGCTTACGATTAATGGAATAAATCTTTCAATATTATTCCAATTAACAATGAATTAAGCAAATCATCATGGCCAATAACAACATGCTTCCAAATGAGAATTAAACATGCAAAGAGACAACCACCATTTAAAGTAAGAAATTAATTCATAAACTTCAATCCAAATGTTTACAAAGCCCTAGAACCAAAAGTGTTCTAGCCAATAACTAGCATGATCAAATTAACACAATCCAAAGGAATAACTAAATAGAAAGAAAGAGAAGAAGAAAGCTTAGTCTAAAATGTGGTATAGAATGAAAATCACAAGCTATTGCATCCTTCCTTCCTTGATTTGATAGAGAATTGAAGAAGAAATGGCCAAAACACCTCCAAGTATGTGTTACTATGTGTGGAATTTGAGGAATTGGGGGAGAATGCCTTGGGTTTTAAGAATAAGGCTTTATATAGTGTTGGGGTAGGGCTTAAGGGTGAAAATTGCACTTAAGTCCTTGGAAATTTGACAAAATATGCAAAAAGCACCGAGAGCAGGGGAGACTCGGCCGAGTTGGGGTGCATTCCAGTGCCTAACTTTCGCCTCGGGACTCGGCCGATTTGCCCCACTCGGCCGAGTTGTAAAAAGTTCCAGATTTCAACTTCTTCAGCAACTCGGCCGAGTTGTCCCAGTTGGCCGAGTGCAATTAATTCCAGCGCCCAAACTTTGTTCAGCAGCTCGGCCGAGTCAGGGAGCTCGATCGAGTGGCAAATCATTCCAGATTCTGCCTTGATCAGGGGCTCGGCCGAGTTGGCTAGCTCGGCCGAGTTGGTGGCCACTCCAAACTTGTTTCGTGCATATCTTTCGCCTCGGTTGTCCGATTGACCTGATTCTTCTTGACTATTCCACTCCGTATGGTTGGTGTTTTGCTCTGAATTCCATCGTATTTCCTACAAAATCGACAAAACACAACCTTTCCCTTATTTTGGCTCAAATCATCATAACCAATGTATAAATCAATGAAATCTCATCAAAAATATGCTTCACATGTGCCTTTAAAATGTGTAAATTCTACCTGAATCAAACCCCCCCAAACTTAAAATGTTGTTTGTCCTCAAACAACTAAGCACTTAAAGTAATGAGGGTGGAATGATCACAATGGAATATTCAATGTAAATCACACATGCAAAGTAAAATGTAATGATATCTCTTTCTCAAAGTGCATTTCTCAATGAAGGTCATAGGCTCATTATTGCAATTCACACTTATGAATCAAAGAATGCATAAACACATAACACATTGTGAGTGGGAAACATAATCCAAATGCTCAAGTCCTTTACTCACATGGTGGAGTGTTTCTCTTAAACACACAAACAAATTGAGGATATTAATGCACTCATCAACCAAGTTATGCTATGCAATCACTATAAGCTTGCCCACATTCTACTTTCTAAAACACTCAAATGCTCAACAATGTGATCAATAGGACTTAATCAAGGATGTAACATTGGCTCTTTGGACAAGGTAGGATGAATTTAGGAATTGTGACTCTTCTAGTGGAGGTCAAAGCTTGTTGTTTTTTACTTCTCATAACACAAGTTCCTCGTTTTTTTTAATGTTAACTGTTTTTTTTAATTGTGTTTACTTACTCGTATTTGTTGAAATTTCAGCAAAAGATGTTAGTTCTTGATTTTCTGAAGATCATAGCAAATAGATGCTTGAAAACCAAAACCCCCGGTCTCGCTGATATAGTTCGATGTTCATGATCAACCCTTCTTTTCTGTTATTATGTTATTAAGTTTGTGGAATTTACTCGAGTTAAATTGCTTCTTATTCTTATATCGTGATCCGGTCTCGTTGATATAGTTTAATGCTCATGTTCAACCCTTCTTTTCTGTTATTATGTAATTAAGTTTGTGGAATTTACTCGAGTTAAATTACTTCTTATTCTTATATCGTGAAATTGATCCATTATTTTTATTGGATTTGTATTCCCCTGTATTTGTAGAACTAGAGGGACTCTTTGATTGAGATTCAGTGAAATTTATAAGTTCAATTTTGCCTACTGAATTTTATCTATAAAAAATTGTGTCGTGGTTTTTTAATTTTTAATTCAGAATCTTCTGTATTTTAGATTTGTATAGAAAAGACTACATATTGAAAATTCATTTTATTGATTAACATTTCTAATTATTTACTTGTAATTTTTTATTGCAGTGAAATCTCTTGATTTGTAAGTTCAACTTTGTAGGCAAAATTTACCGAATTACTTTTTCCCGTCGCCTTCCGTTGATTCCCGTCGCCTTCCGTTGCTCCGCCGAACTACACGTATACTCTTTCCCGCCGCCTTCTGTCGGTTGCTCGCCTTCCGTTGCTTTGCCGAACTACACGGATACTCTTTCCTGCCGCCTTCTGTCGGTTGTTCCGCTAAACCACCATGGGTACTCTTTTTTTTTTCTTCTCATTGTTGGGAAATTAATCCGAATACCCAATAATAGTCCCCCAACAATGTGGTCCCCAACTCTTGTGGTCCCCAACTCCTTTGTGGGAAATTATTATGGGACCACATTCCCCATCTCCTTTGTGGAAAATTAGTGGCACTTGTGGGTTATGGAGCATCACGCTAGGAATCCTTTGAGACTCCCGGGAATCTTTTGAGATGCCCTAGGGATCTTTTGAGACTCTCGGGAATCCTTTGAGACTCCTTTAAAATTACCCGGATCTATTTGGGACGTAATTTAAATATGAATTATCATAAATCTAATTTCATAATTTAAACAAATTAAATCAACTAGTTTATGTAATGAATGTACGGTAAAATAATTAAATCCCTAAACATGCGGAACTAAGGGATTACGTGTTTACCTTTAAATCAGAGAGATACCGTTGAGAAGAGTAACAACTTCAACCCAATTGCCTTCTCAAGTATTCCCTAAGTCCTAGTCCGTTGACCCGGTGGGAGATCTCACGAACTATTAACTCTCAAGGAAGAATTAATTTTCTCTTGTTGCACACACTGTAATTTCTAAAATTACAGATCTTTTTTTTTTTTTTTCTTTTCTTAGTCTCAAGAGTACCAATTTTTTTCTTCTCCTTTTATAAGAGAGAATCTATATTTCTTCTCTTACAAGAAAGAAAAATTGACCGGTCAATTTATCTTGGAATAATATAGAAATAATTTCTTATTTCCATTTATCTTTTTCCATAAATATCTCTCTCTAATTTCTTGCAACAAAATTAATCATTATCTTTTAATTACCTTAATTAATAGACTTTTATTGGGCTACTTGAGGGGCCTTTAGGAGAATTAGGATTGGATCTCTAAATGGGCCCAAAAATCAATATTGAGCCACAACATTTTTCCAGCCCATTAATATTAATTCATTCCACTATAGAATTAATATTGCACTATCCATCCTAACCCATATTACGAAATATGGCTCCCGGTTATTATTTCCCGTGTTTAAGATTCAATGTCCATCAATTAATTTAAGCTACTAAATGTTTTAATTAATTAATATCTTTTATTCCTCGGAGTAAGGACAGCTCAACATTATTATCATATCAGAAATAAATTCCACTGATCAGATTTGATATGATAAACCTTCTGAGCCCACCAAGGGGACATAATCAACTTGACACTCCAAGACACGATTTTCTGTATTAATTTTGGCAATCTGTCCTGTAATTAATAATATTGCCCAAAATACAAAGTATTGAATCAAATTGATTCTTTACCCATAATAAATCAAAGCAATACTTCTTAACTACAGACAATCCCATTTAAGTGACAGAGATTAAGAAATCAACAACCACTGAGGTCTAATTCTTCATTCCTTAAGTCAGTCTAGAAGAATTACCTCTATGTAGGTCCTATTCAGCACATCATAATGCACTAGTGTAATCTCTTGGTCAAGATAAACCAATCCGAGCCTTACACCTCAACTTCTACCAATGGATTGTTCAATTCCATCTAAGTTGTGAATCAATTGTACTTATATACAAGGAACTGACAATGTGATCTTCTGTGATCTTCTACACACCACATTGTCTACAATGTAAAATACATCTGAATGTTTATGCAATAAATAATTAACATTCATTATATTTAAAGCAACCAGTGATAAAAATATTATTCTCATTTATAAGTGCAAGAATCAGTTTGTATACATAAGTAGCACTAAAAGCATACTTGCCAGTATAACCCTAACAATCTCCCATTTATACTCAAAGTCTGCTTTTGAGTATACTACAGCACGTCCATGTTCTACATGTCCTATTAAATTCTCCCACTTATACTCAAAGCAGCTTGGCAACGCACTTGACCCCCATTCCTTCCACATGTCTCTCGAATGTACTCTGAGGCAGACACTTTGTGAAAGGATCAGCTAGGTTGTCTTCCGATGCGATCTTTGCCACCACTATGTCTCCTCTCTTAACGATTTCTCGTATAAGATGGTATTTCCTTTCAATGTGTTTGCTTGCCTTGTGGGCTCTTGGTTCCCTTGAATTTGCAACTGCTCCAGCATTATCGCAATAAATAGTGATACTGCTGGGCAAATTCGGAATCACATCCAAGTCCACTAAGAAGTTCTTAAGCCAAACCGCTTCTTTCGCTGCTTCACAAGCAGCTACATATTCGGCTTCCATGGTAGAATCAGCGATGCATTTCTGCTTCACACTTCTCCATGTCATGGCTCCACCCCCCAAACAAAACACACTACTCGAGGTAGATTTTCTAGAATCCATGTCTGATTGGAAATCTGAGTTCGTATAACCCACAGGGAACAGACTGTCTGACTGATAAACTAACATTCTATCTCGAGTTCTTTTTAGATACTTGAGAATGTTTTTAACTGCAGTCCAATGTTCTTTCCCTGGGTTACTTTGATATCTTGCTACCATGCCTACAGCAAAACAAATATCCGGTCTCGTGCACAGCATTACATACATGAGCCTTCCAACTACCAACGCATACGGAATGTTTCTCATCTCATCCATCTCCTTTTGTGTCTTAGGACACATCTCTTTAGATAGATGAATTCCATGTCTGAAAGGAACAAATCCTTTCTTGGAATTTTGCATGCTGAATCGTTTCAAAATAGTGTCTATGTATGAGGTTTGGGATAAGCATATCATCCTTTTCTGGTGATCTCGAGTAATCTTAATCCCAAGGATGTGACCAGCTTCTCCTAAATCCTTCATATCAAACTGTTTTGACAACCATACCCTCACGTCTGTCAACACCTTTTTATTGTTTCCAATAAGCAGAATGTCGTCTACGTATAATACTAAGAATACCAAGGCAGTTCCGATACACTTCTTAAAGACACAACACTCAAACTCATTTTGATCAAATCCATAGGATTGTATCACCTGATCAAAACATTGATTCCAAGCTCGCGATGCTTGCTTAAGTCCATATATTGACCTTTTAAGCTTGCATACAAGATTCTCTTGGCCTTTTTCAATGAAGCCTTCGGGTTGGCGCATGTAGATTTCTTGTTCAAGACTTCCATTTAGGAAAGCTGTCTTGACATCCATTTGCCAGATCTCAAAGTTTAGGTGAGCTGCAATCGACAAGAGAATACGGATAGACTTAAGCATAGCTACAGGCGAAAAGATCTCCTCATAATCGATTCCCTCTTTTTGAGTATATCCTTTTGCCAATAGTCTAGCTTTGAAGGTTTCAATATTTGCATCTGATCCTCTTTTTCTCTTGTAGACCCACTTGCATCCAATAGGCTTTATGCCTTTGGGTGGTTCCACAAGCTCCCACACTTTGTTATGATCCATAGACCCCATTTCTGCTTCCATTGCAGTTTGCCAATAATCTGCATCCTTATCTTGGATTGCCTCATCGTACGTCCAGGGGTCAGATTCATCCTCTCCGGGGACCAAGTCCGAAGACTCTCCCACGAACATGAATCGCTCAGGTTGTCTCACAACCCTCCCACTACGACGAGGTTCCAGTTGTGTTTGTGTATCTTTTGGTACATCTACTTGTACACTTGGTATAGGAGTTGGCCCTCTTAATTCTTTTAAGGTAATCTCATTCTTGGGCTTTCTGTTACTCATATAGTTTTCTTCCAAGAATCTAGAATGTGTGCTTATCACAATTCGCTGATCCTTTGGACTATAGAATAAACCCCCTTTCGTTCCTCTAGGATATCCTACAAACAGCCTTAATTCTGAACGAGGGTCTAACTTTCCAGCTTCCTTGTCCAACACGTATGAAGGACACCCCCAAATTCTTATGTGTTTTAGACTAGGCTTTCGCCCGGTCCACAATTCAGTAGGGGTTTTAGGAACTGATTTGGAAGGTACCAAATTCAGAATGTAAGTCGCTGTTTCCAAGGCATAACCCCAAAACGACTTAGGTAAATCTGAATAACTCATCATAGATCTGACCATCTCTAAAAGAGTTCGATTTCTTCGCTCTGCAACCCCATTTTGTGGGGGGGGGGGGGTTCCGGGTGCAGTTAATTGGGATACAATCCCTTCACCTGATAAGTAGCCCAAAAATTCATTGCTGAGGTATTCGCCTCCACGATCTGATCGTAGAAACTTGATACTCTTTTCCCTATGCTTTTCTGCTTCAGCCTTAAACTCTTTGAATTTATCAAAGGTCTCAGACTTATGCCGCATTAGATAGATGTATCCATATCTTGAGTAATCATCGATAAAAGTAACGAAATACTCAAAATCACCTTTTGCTTGAATTGGCATTGGTCCACATGCATCAGTATGAACGAGTTCCAACACTTCACTAGCTCTATTCCCCTTTGCCTCAAAAGCTCTTTTGGTCATTTTACCCTCTAAACATGATTCACAGGTTGGAAACGGCTCAACCTGGAGTGATTCCAACGAGCCGTCATTCACCAACCTTTGAATCCTTCTTAGATTAATATGACCAAGTCTAAGATGCCACAAAAGTGTTTCGTTCATGTCTGAAGAATGCTTTCTTTTCTTAGAAATAGTCGATGTGTTATACGATTCATTTTGTGTGGAATGTGCACAATTAATAGTATAAAGATTGTTCACCAATGCTCCCGAACAGATAATCTCGTCATTACGACAAATAACGACATTCTTATTAAAAGAAACTGAATATCCATCCAAAAATAGTTTAGAAACTGAAATCAAATTCTTTCTAAAACTCGGAACATAAAGAACGTCTTTTAAAACTAAAATTCTATCACTAAAAGATAGTTGCACATCTCCCACTGCAACAGCAGCCACTTTCGTAGCATTTCCCATGGTGATGATGATCTCACTCCCACTAAGTTGTCGGGTTAGCTTGAACCCCTGAAAATTGAAACAAACATGATCAGTGGCTCCCATATCCACCACCCACAAATGGGAAGAATACACCGCTAAACAAGTTTCAATTACTAGTGCGTGAGAATTACCTTGCTTACCAACCTTCTTAGGCTTGGTACAGGCTGACTTCCAATGTCCTTTCAGACCGCAACTAAAGCACTTTCCCTTAGTGGTCTTTTTCTTGACACCTCCCTCAATTGCTATCTTTTCCTTATTATTAGCTTGTTTCTGGCCATTTACCTTCTTCTTTCCACCTTTCGGTGTAGAATTAGAAGATGGACCATTTGCCAACATAGACGTATGCTCGTTCCTTGGTCCCATTAACATCTCAGCCGAAACTAAAGCTTGCAAGAGCTGAGCCAACGTATACTCTTGATCATTCATCATATAGTTCAGTTGGAACTGCTCAAAACTTTTCGATAGAGAATGGAGTATGAAATCGATCTGCGTTTCCGCATCGAATTCAGCACCAAGAATCTCAAGTTTGTTAAGGAAACCCATCATTTTAAGAACGTGATCCCTCACAGGCGTTCCCTCGACCATTTTCTGTGATAACATATCTCTCATGGTCATTTGTCTAGTTGTACGATTCTGATGAGCAAAAAGTTCTTTAAGGTTCATCATAATAGCTGAAGCGGATTCCATGTTCTGGTGTTGGTGTTGCAACACATCTGACATTGAAGCCAAGATGGTACACCTAACCATTTCATCGGATCTCATCCACTCCTTATGATATTCCTTATCTTCTTGGTTCGTTTCATCCGTAGGGGCAGGGGGTTTAGGTTCATCAAGGACCCACTTATGCTGTTGTGCAGTCAAGACTATAAATAAATGTCTTTTCCAATCCACATAATTCTCTCCTTCCAATTTATTTTCTTTAAGTATACTAAACAGTGGGTTAAAAGGAGACGACATGCTGAACTGAGAATAAAATATACAATTTGTATTAATATCCTATTAACCCAAAAATTATCACATAATTTGATCACATGTACTATATCAAAAACCTCAAAAAACGATATAAACATGCATCAGCCAACATCTTAAAACCAATTTAAGCAAGTCACGATGAGTGTGAACGTTTACTCAAATACATTTAAGCAGGTTACAAACATAGCAGTTACAAACCTTTAAATCAAAATTAATAGTTGGCTTTAAGCTGGCCATATAAAATTGACAGGGACTCCGATGGGAAGTTAATATATCAATTTTATACCTAAGTAATAACCATAATTAAATACAGGACTATTATTTCGTTTTGAATAAGCCACTCGATGGGAGGGTCATACCGCCACTAGTAATCATCCACAATCATCCTTAAAGGAATTTCTTCATGTGAACTTATCCTTTGGCCTATCCGATAGGGAGAGAGGCGCTTGCCAATGCGTAGCCAAAAGACTTCACAAATAAATAAACTATGGAGGCCATTTAATCAATTTATTATCTTAAATAAATTTGATTAAAAAAACATACTTAGTAATTTTTAAACTTGAGGTTTTTCACGAATCCTCATGCAAAATTAACAAATAATCATAGCATAATAACAAAACAAAATTAAACACAAATTAGGCAAACACGTCAAATTATCATGGTTTAATTTTCTCGTTTTGAAGAAACAAGAAATTCGTACTCCCACGGCCGCAACAAAAAAAATCACGTCACGCCCACAACCGGCCCGTGTGGCTTGGTCGTCCGGGTGCGCCTCCAATTCTTTAATCCGTCCAACGGTCTTCGTCTTTGATCCGTTACAATTTATTTACAGAAAATAAATCTAACATTTAGACTAGTCTATTACAAATTAAATAATCTAATCTACCCGTGGATTTTCTCACGGGAAAAACAAATCTGACCGAATCAGATTAAAAACCACATTCAAACAACATAAATTAAAATATACATTAAAACCATGATAATTGGATACCTGCAAAAAAGATCTAACAAGTCTACCATCCAAATATCAATTTAATGTAAATAAATTTAAATTATAATTTAAATTACAGAGCCCAAAACCTTGGCTCTGATATCATGTGTTGGGAAATTAATCCCAATACCCAATAATAGTCCCCCAACAATGTGGTCCCCAACTCTTGTGGTCCCCAACTCCTTTGTGGGAAATTATTATAGGACCACATTCCCCATCTCCTTTGTGGGAAATTATTGGCACTTGTGGGTTATGGACCATCACGCTAGGAATCCTTTGAGACTCTCGGGAATCTTTTGAGATGCCCTAGGGATCTTTTGAGACTCTCGGGAATCCTTTGAGACTCCTTTAAAATTACCCGGATCTATTTGGGACGTAATTTAAATATGAATTATCATAAATCTAATTTCATAATTTAAACAAATTAAATCAACTAATTTATGTAATGAATGTACGGTAAAATAATTAAATCCATAAACATGTGGAACTAAGGGATTACGTGTTTACCTTTAAATTGGAGAGATACCGTTGAGAAGAGTAACAACTTCAACCCAATTGCCTTCTCAAGTATTCCCTAAGTCCTAGTCCGTTGACCCGGTGGGAGATCTCACGAACTATTAACTCTCAAGGAAGAATTAATTTTCTCTTGTTGCACAAACTGTAATTTCAAAAATTACAGATCTTTTTTTTTCTTTTCTTAGTCTCAAGAGTACCAATTTTTTTCTTCTCCTTTTATAAGAGAGAATCTATATTTCTTCTCTTACAAGAAAGAAAAATTGACTGGTCAATTTATCTTGGAATAATATCAATTTATCTTGACAATGTGATCTTCTGTGATCTTCTACACACCACATTGTCTACAATGTAAAATACATCTGAATGTTTATGCAATAAATAATTAACATTCATTATATTTAAAGCAACCAGTGATAAAAATATTATTCTCATTTATAAGTGCAAGAATCAGTTTGTATACATAAGTAGCACTAAAAGCATACTTGCCAGTATAACCCTAACACTCATAACCCAAGTTCCTTGTATTCTTTCTGTTTACTTTTTTTGGACTATGTTTACTTATTTATATTGGTTGAAATTTGATTTTACGTTTTTTAAAAAATCAGCAAAAGATGTTTTACTTAATTTTATGAAGATCATGGCAAATACGTCCTTGAAAACTTTGTGGTCTAACTGATATAGTTTGATGGTCATGTTTAACGCTTTTTTTTTTTTCTATTATTAAGTGTTGGGAATAAAATAAGTTTTGATTATGATACCAAAACCCCCTGAGACATGCCAAGTAGATAAGTCAATATGAATGAACATGTTTCAGGACTGTTGGAACATGTAGCCTAGAAGACTACTTGAATCAGATGGACTAATTGAGGGGGAATATATGTTTGGCAGCTCTTAGAAAAAATTAGAACTAATTGAGGGGGAATATATGCTTAGAAGACTACTTGAATCATATCCCCTCAAGGCTCAAAATCTAGCCTATCCCAAGTCTGCTGAAGGACAAATATGCTGACCAAATCTAGACATCTTTAGACCAAGTCTTCTAAAGATCAAACACAGTGTTGTCCAGGTAGATTGTTCAGCAAGAATGACCAAGCAGAGTTGTCCCAGCATACATGAACCAGAAGAGTTTCAAGGACAACTATGCTGAAATGATCAATGCTACTGAATCAAAACATACATGCCTATTGATCATCAAAGAGACATCTAAAGTCATGCAAAGGGAAAGAGCCAAGTCTTCTGAAGAGAGCATGCCAACACTGCTGAAATAGATAAGCAGAACTGTCCTAATGATAAGGAATGTTGTCCTTATCTCAGGATCATTGATAAGAAGAGATGTCCATGTTTAACCAAGTGAATCTTGAAGTTAAACATTGAGAAAAGTGCTGCAGAATGAAGACAAAATGATTACAGCCGTTTATTTCCCAAATTAAGGACATGTCACTATCAAGAATTTGTCTTCCAGTTTGAAGAGTTCAAGGAAGACATTTATGGACATTTGAGGCTGCCTCTCCAACGGGCAAATCCTCAAATTTGTCTATAAATACAGAAGTGTGAAGACCATTTGAAAGCATCCATTATCTATCCAACTATCCTACAAAGCTCAAGTGTTTTCAAGCTTTCAAAGAGACTATCTTAGCCTTCAAACACTTCATCTAAGCTGAACCTCATTGTATATCCATACAAAGCTTAGAGAGATATCCTATCCTTATACACTGAACTTCATTGTAAAGGATATCTCATTAGTTGGAACCTTACTTCAACCCTTATATCTTTCAAGTGGAAGTGGAAGTAGCTGACTGTTGTAGTAGAAGTGGAAGTAGCTGACTGTTGAGAGAAGAACAGTTCTGTTCTGAGTTGAAAAAGGGTACTAGGACTCTAGACATCCTAGGTATCAAGGCACCAAGGAGTGGTGTGGTTGATCAAGTGCACCTTGGCACTATAAAACAAGTTAATTCCAAGAGTGAAGGAATTATCCTGTTAAATCAGGGAAAGTGGATGTAGGAGTTTGAGTCTCTGAACCACTATAAATCTTTGTGTTGATTTACTTTCAAGCATTAACATCCATTCAACACTGCACACAAACTGAGTTTTCAAAGACATTCTCACAAGACTGTGCAAAACAGATTTGGACAAGTTCCCTGAACTGGATAAACTGTTAAGGAGATTTCAGAATTAAAAAGGAGTTTAAAGTAAAGGGCCAACCAC
This sequence comes from Galeopsis tetrahit, assembly GCA_963675135.1. Taxonomy (NCBI): domain Eukaryota; kingdom Viridiplantae; phylum Streptophyta; class Magnoliopsida; order Lamiales; family Lamiaceae; genus Galeopsis; species Galeopsis tetrahit. The sequence goes on from OY776125.1 coordinate 55,208,443, forward strand.
TAATTCCGCACATATAACTCTCTTAGATAGTTATTCAACTAAGTACTCGATAGTGCTTAGTAGTTTGATTATCTATAAAGAGTTAATCATAACAGCAGAGTTGTCCAAGACAACCTTGCTAAAGTCTGGTTTGATCAAAGTTTGAAAAGATTTGCATACAAGTGTATCCCCCCCCCCCCATACACTTGTTATATACTCCTTTCAGGACCAACAAGTGGTATCAGAGCAGGGGTTCAAAGACCACTGCTTCTGAAAATCCATCTTGATTTTCAAAGACACATTTTTGTGTGGTCACTGAACTGATCTCTATCTGAAATCTACACCTCTGTGTTATCTAACCCATTCTTGAAGGTATGGCAAGGGGTGGCAACAACAACAACAACAGGAACCAGCATCAGAACCAGAACCAAGATCAGAATCAGGAACAGAACATGAATGTTGTTCCTCATGATGCTGTGCAGACCATAAACAACACTGCCCCTGATCCAGTGAATCACATATCTCATCACAAACTGCCTATGTTCTCAATTGAGAACTATTATTTCTGGAAAATCAGGATGAGAGCACATCTTGCTTGCTTACACACTGATATGCTAAGAGTTCTCACTAGAGGACCATTTGTCTTCATGCAAGCAAATCCCAGAGTCACTGATGCTCAAAGAGCTGACACCAGGGATGAGATTCCTAAGGATGAAGATGATCTCACCACAGAAGAAAAGAGAAGAGATAATCTCAATTATCTTTCCATTAATACTCTTTACCAGACCATTCCAGATGCAGTAATGGGAAGAGTCTACCACTGCACAACTGCCAAAGAAATATGGGATACTCTTGCAGAAATGTGTGAGGGTACAGAAAAGATAAAGGAGAATAAGCTCCAAGTGGCTATGCAGAAGTTTGAACAATTTACAATGGAGTCAGATGAGTCCATTGACAAGTTTGCTGGTAGATTCATAGATGTGATGAATGAAATCAACTCATTGGGCAAGGTCTACTCCAAGAGAGAGGTTGCACTGAAAATCTTGAGAAGTCTCCCTCAAAAGTGGGATGTATATTCAGTTACGATGCAGAATACCAATGATCTCTCTACCATGCCCATGCAACAGATCTTCTCAGAGCTCAAAGTTTATGAGTTTCTACACTCATCTGATCAGGCCTGAGTTATCTTGCCTGACTCCACCAGCTGATACGCCCAACAGCTGAGTCTTCCAGAAGACTTTTATCAGATAAGTAGACCAGCTGATACTCCCAACAGTTGAATACTTCAGCAGACTAGACAACTCTTTTGAATTCAACATCAGACGAGTAGAACTCATCTGAATCTCAGAGATTATGAGATAAACCTCACAGTTTTGTTATATAGTGACACGAGAGATAATACGTAAAAGACAAACGATCTTTGTACGAGAGAAAAAGATAGATGAATAATTACATCTCAAAACGTAAGTTAACTTATTTAGTTTTGGAGATTCATTGAGAGTCTGAAACTTTGTCCCCTAAAATTCTCAACTAATTTACCTCAGTTAATTTTGAAATTCATCTCTCATGTATTGTTATTAAAATGTTGAGTTGAAGTCAAAATATATGATCAATTCAAAACATGTTCCATGCATATAAGTTGTAGGTAAAATCATGAATCAAATTTGGATTCAAGACTGTGTAGAAAATAGAAGGTGTGTTGCGTGCGTGGTAATCATTGTACGAAGGACTCCGGCTTGGAAATCATTGATTATAGGCATGCTTGGTCATTAGTCTTAGATACAACATATACTTATATTTTTTATGATGGATTTTATGATTAGGTGTGACAGATTCCGGAGATAGTATTGAACAATTGTCTTACATACGAGGGGAGTCAAAATTTTCGGATCACAGACCGGTGTGTGTTGTTTTTGCAGTAAAAGTGGATGTGGAGGTGAGGAGCTTCCAAGTTCCAACTTGAAGACATGTGTATGTCTCAAAGGCATAGTTTTTGCAATTTTTAGTCTACTGTAATATTTATAACATACTGAACTAACAAAATACAAATCCACATTCTAACTATTTATTAGCTTCTGGACAAAAATTCAATGTAAATTATAGCAACTAATAAAAAGGGCACATATGGTATATTATTAAATTTGTATGTACAAGTACAACTACAAGAAAAAGATAAAATTGACACCATCTTTTTAAGTATACAATGATGAAAGCAAACTCACACACATTATGATTTAGCTAAGCTATGAGCAAAGATTTGATTATTCCACCATGTCACTGTCATGATATGATAAATCCCAAACAGAAGTTAATCCAGTTGTTTCTCCTTCTGTAGTTACCTGCTCCTCCATTGGTTTCTCATTCATTATCATATTTGCAAAACCAGAATCATTCCAATAGTATCCAACTCCTCCAGTGTCTGATAAAGAACTACTAGTCCCCACTTCATTCATCTCTTGGTACCCCATTTCCATGGGAGTATTCAACCAATCGGACACGTTTATTTGATCTTCTTCACTTGTTGAATTCTTCACCATTAAACCATCACTTTCAGGAGATGGGGTACCAACATCGCCGAACGGGCTCTTCCTCTTTCCACTAACCAACCTAAGATTCTCATCATCATCATTATCTCCTTCTTCTTCCACTTCTTCTCCTAGTTTATTATTTTCGTCTGAGATTGTTAGTGATATCTTTGTGTGATTCACAAGGGCTTCTTCTTGATTGAACACTCTAGACAACGTGTCGGTATCCTTAGCAGTCATATTACGTTGCAAATACTTGGACCGATTGACAATCCCTCTCATCCTGTCCAAATCAGGGGACATGTGTTTGATAATAGATGCTAAAACACTCACCTTCCACGCCTTCTTCAAGTCATGAGGCTACGGTGGCACACCTTGCTCTCGCCACCTTGCTCTCGCGCCACCCCTTGATCGCCCCACCACAACTCGTTCCCCGTAGGCCACCACGGGGGCGCTAATCCCCTCTCCAAGGGAAACCTCCGCTGCGGCTGGACGCAATGCTGCATCAAGGCTGAAAGCAGAGATGCCAGAGTGGTGTCCTGTAGATCCTGAAGCATATACATAAAGGAATTGAGATCCAATTCCTGGGCGACTTCTTGCATGATCTTAGGAAGATATTCAGCAATAGCGGCGGGTGCATTCTGTTGGAACTTGACAGAATCCTTCCACCAGGCGCGGAGGCTGTCGGAGGAGCCCGAAACGGGGTTTCCCTTTTCGGGGACAATTCCGTAGACGAATCCTGGGCGTTGCAAACGCTCATGATTTTGACCATGTATTTGAGAACTGCTCCTTGAGCCCTGTCCATTTTCTTTTGGCGTGATTGCTCCTGTTTGTTGTTGAGATTCTTTGTGTCGTGCTCTGCTTTCATCCTTTGTATCCGCTTGCGATCTTTCAACATGCGCTGCTTGAGATCGTCGTAGCTCATTTCTTCTTCGGTGGACCCGCTTCCGGTTGCAGACAAATCGCCTTCCTCATGAATCTCCACCATTTTGTTTCTTCACCAAACTTTTCCTCTCCTCTCGTGTTAGTATAATCGGTGTAGTATAATTTAGACCAAACTTTTCCTCTCTGGTGTAGTATAATCGGTGTACTCTAATCTAGAAGAGGAGAAAGGATACAAATACTATACTGTGGAAAGAACAATTTACGAGAATTATTGGCGTTATATGTGCATTCCTACCTCTTCTTGATAACTCTTATTATTATGTTAATATATATTTATTGCGGAAATGATATAGAGCTCATCATTGGGCACTATTTTTGTGCACATAGATGGAAATGATACAGAGTTCACCAGTGGACACTATTTTGTATAGGCGAAATGATAGTATCAATAAATTCTTTTTTATATTTAATTTAAATTTAATCTAATATTAATATATTCTTTTTTTTTCATATCAAAATTATAAAAAATCTTTATGTTTCTTTTGAATGTTATTGAATTTTTATATTTCTTTCACTTTATCTATCAAAACATTTAATGAATATTGTGATAAATGAAATTCTCATATGATAACAACATATCTATTATATATACAAGTGCATTTTTTAATTTATGATACATTAAATCTTTCTAAAAGAAACATAAGATTTTTTTATAATTTTGATATGGATAAAAAAAATGAATATTAGATAAATTTAAATTAAATATAAATGCCATGGACCATGAACACAAAAATGAGCACCGAGTTCTATATCATTTCCGATATTTATTGCTTTTAATTGTGTTGTATACAAATGTTTTGTTTGATATAACATTTTTATATTATAATAATATTGTGGGCGTAATACACTATTGAAAATATATATAAAATTAACATTTTTATATTATAATAATATCTAACTAGCTCTGTCGGCGTATTACACTATTGAAAAATATATATTATTAATTTTATATGAAATGCTTCAATTTTTTTTATTCAATTCATTGTATTTACTCTCTCATAAAATATTTCAAAATTGATAATAATTTGTATATAATTAATATTATTACCATCAATATTTTTAATAATAATATTAATAAAATTTTAATATTTATTTATATTAATATTATACTCCTATTTAATATTAATAAAAAAATATTTTATATAGTTTTTTTTAGTTATATTATTACTATAAATTTTTTAAAATTAATGCTTCCCCACGAATTCTATTACATTTGGGCACATGTTTTATCAAGAAAATAGATAAAATAAGTGTATTATAGATTATTGTAGGATTCATTGGGGATAAAGTTTAATTTATGAGTAAAGTTGAATGACATTTTATTAAGAAATGATTGAAAGATGAAAAAAATAGTGATTTTTCCATAAAATGTATTAAAATTAATTTGGTAGACAGATTAATAAAGTAAGTGAGAATAGAATTGGTGGATGAAGGAAGTATTATATTTGAGATAATAATATCATAAATATTGCCTAGCTAGTACTACTGTACTGATCAAATGAGACTTCTCAAAAATTATCAAAAATTATTTGATTGTTGATTTCGAATTTGAGATCTAGAAATGAGTATAATAATTACTCCCTCCGTCCAATTTTATTATTTCTACTTTTCTTTTTTTGTTGTCCAATTTTATTATACTCATAATACTATTCATACTACTTTATCTTCACCCTTCTACCATCACTTATTTACCCACTTTGCTATTCACTTTATTTATAAACAATCATTTATTTACAAATGGACCCCACAATACTCCATCATACCCTCAACTTATCTACTTTATGAATAAACTAATCAATATTCATTAAAACTCATGTCCGGAGAAGTGGGCATAATAAAATTGGACGGAGGGAGTATATTTTAATAATATTAAGCAGCTGCTGAGATCCCGATTATTCACATGACACATTGTATATTAATTTCTTAATAATCTTTCTTATTCGTGGGTCGGATAATCACATATAGGGGAGGAGATCCATCTAGTGAACAAATAATTTAAATTGGTGAAGTTGGTTTTAGCAGAAATCAAACTCAGGACGTTTGGGTGTGAGCGTTGAGGCTTTTATATCATGAAATAATTAAGTTTAATCTAAATGTGCGAACTTGAAAATAGGGGAAAAATTAATTTTCTAATAGAAGGACATTAGAGCGTGTTCTTAAGATTACCAAAGTTGTTTTACTTTATTAATCTAGCTTAGTGCATCATCGTTTTATTTCTATAAAATTCATTTAGTTTTGTTTTATTATATAGTGAGACGGGAGGTAATACATCTAAAAGTGTGAATAATTACATCTAAAAACATAAGTTCGCCTATTTAGTTTTGGAGATTTACTCGTGGCTCCGAAACTTTGTCCCCTGAAGTCCTCAACTAATTTACCTCAGTTTCGTAAGTGAGCGATGAGATTTGTCCCCCAAACTAGTCTGTCCTTGAACCGAATATCAAGACAAAAAAAAAATAATTTACCTCAACTATTTTGAAATTCATCTCTCATGTATTGTGAGTAAAGTTTTGAGGTGAGGTGAAATCAAAATTGTTGGAATTAGTAAGCACCCAACAATAGCCTTACAAAATTGACAGAAATAAATAACAAAATTGTAAATACAATTAAATTAATATTTACATAAAGTCTTCGATTTTCGTCTTTTAGCAGCTTTTCTCCTTTAGCATCTTTCCAAAACGAGCAGGTTCTTGAAATCAGCAACAACGACCCCATCTCACGAACAATAGGAGCAAAGTTAAAGTCGAGTCAAGGAAACCCTTTTCCCGCAAAACGAATACGTCCCGGCTAGTGCTCACGGTTTGACGTAACGTTTTAAAAGGATAAACGACTTTCGCCTCTATACGAGCAGCACCACAACGTATAGAGTTCCAACGAAGTGAATCGACACGAAAACCGGACTACACTCTATATGCTTGATGCAAAATGTGTGATGCTGCACCCTATTTATAGGCATGTACCAACATGTGGGGGGTCTCCACATTTATTATGGCATTTATGCTATTTGTAACGTCTTGCGGTTACAAAATTTAAGTATGACATTCATGGTTTTGTAACTCCTTTGCAGTTACAAATTCATTACTGAAACGTCTATGAACCTGGACACCCGAACATCTAAGTTCATCACAATGTGTAACGTCAATGTACCTAGACATCTTCAACGTTCAAATTCGTCATAGTTCAAATTCAACTTTTAAATTTATTTGGGTTAACCCAATTTCGATGGGTCTGAAAGCCCAAATTTAAAACCCACGAGTCACGAGCCCAAGACTAGGTCCAAGCTCAACCGGACGAGCACACATGTGCATCCGTATAGACTATTGGATTGCTCCTTAGTCATCATTATTTGAACCATTGTAACACCCTCCTATTTATAAGGAGTAATTAGCCCCATTAAACTTTAAAAGTTTCAATGTGGGACAATTAGCATGATATAACACTTTATCCCATAAAGTGTATTATTTGACGTTTCAACTTCGTGAATTAATTTCTCACTCACCGAAATTCGGTTTTGAGATTTTAAATACACTACGAACATCTACTCCGAGAGTAGAACGATTTTATGCCATTTAATTTTCTTGAAATTACATTTATAGCCCTCAATAAATTGGTCAAAGACGAGTGTTCTTCACTCTCATTTTAAAATCAATTAATTAATTAAAATTAATCAATTTCTAACCAATTTCTTCAACAAAAATATATTCAAAACAAGTTACATGCATATAGGTTGTAGAGCACAACAGTAAGTAAAAGCATGTATCCAATTTGGATTTAAGACTGCGCAGAAAGCAGAAGATGCGTTGCGTGCATGTTGGACGTCACGCAGTACTCGCACGGGTAATTGATGCATTACGACAATCTCACCAATTTCACACTTTTCATATAGTGTATAACTAGAACCTTTAAAATTAAATTTATTATCCAATTTTGAAAATTTGAGGGTTGTAAATTTCAATCAAGATCAGTACCTATTATAGTGTACGAGTAATATTTTTATGTTTTTATGCCATTTATAACATTTATCGTGTATTATTTGATGTTTTAAAATTTGTTGGTGAAGTTATGGATGAGTAATAATGATTAATAAAAATAAGTTGAAAATTATTAGAGATGTTCTGGGGTTAGCATTAAAATGAAAACAAGAATGATGGGTTTAAACATTAAATTTGAAATAAAACACAAAAAAGAAATGAAAAAAAGCATAGCTAAGCTATTGGCTATAAGTTAGCAAAGATTTGATTAATCAGCATGTCGATGTCATGATAGGGTAAGGTTACCTACTCCTCCGTTGAATTATCCTCATTCAAATTCATCCTGAATCAATCATATTACACAAAAACTTATATGCAATATTACATACATGTAATAGTAATTAGGTTAAAATTTACAGGTCAACACGGGTCAATCTAAATTAAAATATTTATTTTCACTCTAATATATTATTTTACTACATTACTAGAACTATGTTACTACAAGAACTAAATTTTGTCACTACAAGGCCAAAAGTGTATTACTGCAAGTTTAAAAATATTCTGAACACTTATTTTTCTTGGGCAAAATTACTAAAATAATTTTAATTTATTCGACTACTAAATGACTAAAACAATGTTACTACAAGATCAAAATGTTATCACTACAAGGTCAGAAGTGTATTACTACATGTTCAAAAATATTCTGGAGACTTAAATTTTTGGTGAATTTGTCAGAATGTTTTGACATGTAGTATTAAATTTTGGCCTTGTAGTGGTAATATTTTGGCCTTGTAGTAACAATATTTTGGACATATAGTAAACCACCTGTTTGCAACCCGTGAATTTTCTGGGCAACCCAGATCCAGGCTTATGACCCGCGAATTTTTTTAAATTGACGTAATTTGACTTTTGAACTTTAGGGTTTTGACTTGCCTAATTAGGATGGAATGCATGTATGCAATATTTCACATATGACTAGCCCATCATATTGTCATCAAAAGAGTGTTGAATTGATTCTGGTAATGAAGTAGTAGCTCCCCTTGCTAAATACTCCCTCCGTTCAATTTTATTATGTCCACTTCTTCGGGCACGGGTTTTAATAAATATTAATTAATTTATTCATAAAGTAGATAAGTTGGGGTATGATGGGGTATTGTGGGGTCCATTTGTAAATAAATGATTGTTTATGAATAAAGTGAATGGCAAGGTGGGTAAATAAGTGATGGTAGGAGGGTGGAGATAAAGTAGTATGAATAGTATGGTTTCAAAAAGGGTAGAAATTGGACTGAGGGAGTAGTATTTAACCAATCACACATGTTCATTTGATGTTGCTCTTCTTTACTCGTTGAATTCTCCACCATAAAACCATCACTTTGATACATATCATTAAAAGGGGCTCTTCCTCTTTCCACAAACCAATCTAAAATTCTCGTCATCATCTTCTTCTACATCATTATTTTCGTCTGTAATTGTTAGTGATCTCTTTGTATGAGTATACTTAGCAGACTAATTCACAATTCCTCTTATCATATCCAAAATTAGAGGACAAGTGTTTGATAATAGACGCTAAAACGCTCACCTTCCATGCCTCCTTAAATCATGAGGCTTCCTACTATACGGCGGCACGCCCCTTGATCACCCCTACCACGCGGCACCAACCCCCTTTCCAATGGAAAGCGGTTGCACACAACAATGTTGCATCAGCACCTAAAGTAGAGAGTAGAGACCAAATCCTAAAGCAGATATATGGAGCCCGTGACCGGGTTTCCTTTCTCTGAGACGAAACCCTGGACCGTTGCAAACATTCAGTCATGTTTATTATTTTCTACAATGAGATAATTTATATTTTTAATTGAGTTGAATATTTTCAATTGGTCAATTTATTTTTTAATTCATCAATCTAAAATAAAGTTTAAATTAAGTGTGTATTAGGGTGACTTAAGAAGATATTAATAATATATTGATTATTGAGTGCTAGAATATTAATATTTTAATTATTAGTGTTATAATTAACATTGATAATAATTTGTATTATTAATATTGTTACAATCATATTGTTCAAACTAATATTAATAATATTTTAATAATGATATTAATTAATACTCCCTCCGTTCCGCAATTACTTTCACACTTTCGTTTTTAAGACGTCCCACAATTACTTCCACACCCGGAAAACCCTTTATATACTCCACCCTCACAATATTCTCAAATTTACACAAATGTCATTACTTTTTCTCCACACATACACAAAAGTCAACTCATTTCTTTACTTTATACATAAAGGTTTACAAAATTATCCCTCAAAATCTCCACTAAATTCACTTTTCCTATTCCACGTGCCATTTCACATGTGAAAATAAAGATGGGACGGAGGGAGTAATATATTAAATATATCATATTTCATAAGTTTCGATGAAAGTTACTAATGAGCTTTGGACATGGAGAAAGAATATAATAAAATGTGAAAAACAGTAATTTGTCAAAAACAGAATGAATAGTTTTTTTTGGGATAGACGAAAAATGAAAGTTCGATAGTTAGTTTTCACTGAAATAAAGAGAGTACTATTTTATATTTATTTCTATTAATATTGTATTTAATGCTGTAATATTGCGTACATTGGTGTCTTAGGGTGTGTTTTCAAACTCTACAAACTGCTTCCAGAATCACTTTTACTTTTGAGAAGTGCTTTTAAGCAGTTTCTAAAGTTTGCAAACACCCCCTTAGTGTCCAGATTTATTTTTTACTTTTTTGTTATTTGTGTAGAGTTTGATTTTGACGAGGAAATTTCATTTTACGTCCTGTAATTTAGGCCTAATCCAATTTATATCCTTTAAGTTTTTACTTTTTCGATATACATCATTTTTGGTCCAATTTACGTCCTTTTCGCTGGAAAATTTTAAAATTCACCGGAATGAGAGGAATAAATTGGGATTCAGGTCAAATAGTCAAATTTACGTCCTTTAAGTTTAAAAATTAAAGTTTTCTAAAAATCCCATTAACGATTTAAAAAATTTAAAAGTATCATTAAAAATCCAAAAATCTCCTTAAAATTAAAAACTATAAAATGTGTAAAATAAAATTCAAAATATCTCACTAAAAATTCTAAAAATATCATTACAAATTATAAAATGTGTAAAATAAAAATAAAAAATTCTAAAATTTTGAAAATACAAAAAATAAAAAAATCTACAATTCAAAGAATGAAAAATGTGTAATTTAAAAATTAAGAAATTCAAAATCTCATTAAAATTTCTAAAAACTCTAAAAATCTCATTAATTTTTAAAAAATGTGTATATTAAAAATTACTAATTCTAAAAATCTAATATGAATAATAAATATTATTAACATTTCATTAAAAATCAGACTTGATTCAAACTCGTCTGCCATTAAATTTTTGCTGGAACTCCTAAAAAATTTTGGTCCCAGGAGATTTGAGTGGAAGTTCCACCCCTTGATCGATTTTGGAACCGTCCCAAATTCATTTTCACGATAATTTTAAAATTGTGGAATTTTTTATTTTAAACATTTTTAAAATCTTAATTCATAGATTTTTTTTATTTTAATGAGTGTTTTGAAAAAAATAATTTAATTTACACATTTTTCAGATTTTTAGAATTGTAGAATTTATATTTTTTTTATATTTATTTTACACAATTTATAAGTTTTTAATGAGATTTTTTTAATTTTTAATGATATTTTCAGAATTTTTTAATTATTAATTTATTATTTTCAAACATAAAGTATGTAAATTGGACTATTTGACCGGAATTTCAATTTTCCGGTATAAAGGACGTAAATTGAACCGAAAATGATGTTAATTGGACAAATTAGGATGTAAATTGAAAAAGTGAAAACTTAAAGGATGTATACTGGATTAGGCCTAAGTTACAGGACATAAAATGAAATTTTCTCGATTTTGACAAACATGGAAAAAAAATTACAAAAAAATAATGTTGTAAGCAATACTCGTGACTTTGTCATGTACAACGTGGGAGTTGGACGGTGTTAACTAATCCAAGAAATTGGTCGTGATCGTAATTCAAAGCCGAGCCATTGAACTAGCCATGCAGCGTAGTCTAAAATTCAGCACCAATTTTGTACACTTGTTGTACATCGAAATTCGTGCTTTCAAATTCACGTGTCCTGTGTTTTTACAAATTGGAATTCATATTCAACAAGATAAGATGAAGAGGAGCTCTTGTATAATTGTATTGATCGAAATACGAAAATAATAATGAAATGAAAGCGAAGGATTCTTTTATTCAAACAAGGAATTAATAATATTAGCTAGTATGTTCTAATTAATAAAATAACACTATTTATTAATCTATTGCATGTAAAAATCTATCGCCCTCCTAGCAATTTTTAACTAGGTCTTTATTTTTTTACTTTTCGGCATTAAAATCTGATTCAAACAATCGAACACATTTTTTTAAATGGAATCGACGCTACAAGCAAAACTCATATCTTTACCATGATGTATAATTTTTTTAGGTAAAATTCTATTGCTAGAGGGATAAAAAAAGGGGTAAAATGCACTTTTATATTTTTCAACATTATTTTTTGTAAGTTTTAAGTTCTTTAAAGGTCTCCTTGTAATTTTCTATTTTTATTAAATTAAGATTTCTTATTTATTGCTTAAGAATTTTATAAATAAAACATTTAAAAAAATAGATTACCATCATGAAGAATCAGAGCTCAAGTCAGTCCTCGACTTATTTCCAACTTTTGCATCTTGACTAATACTCCATTAAACTTGATTAATACTCCAAATCTCCAATAATCTCGATTAACAAACTAACTAGCTATTGTTTAATTAGACTTGACAATTATGATGTAAATAAGAAAATAGCTCAATTTATTGTGTCTCTGAATTTTTTTGAAAAGTATTGAAAACAAGGATGATGGCTTTAAACATTAAATACAAAAAATAACATAATTTCATACTAAAAGCACAAAACTTGAAATTAAAAATTGAAATTAAAAAATCATTTCGAGTGGTTTAGCATAAGAAAAAAAGACATGATTAATCGTTGTGTCATGATATGGTAAGTCCCAAACAAAAGTTTCACTCGTTAACTGCTCATTCATCAATCATATGTTCATTCCAAAAGTATTCAGATTCTTTAATGAACTACATATTATATTAGGCATATACTCCGTATAATATATATTTCCTTAAATAGAGTTATTTTCTTAATTAGAGATATAGAGTAGATATGTTTTTGTATCTATAAATACTCCCCTCATGTTTCCTTTACAATCACTCAATGAAATCATAATTTCATAGTCTCTATATGGTATCAACAGGTTGTCCGGCTAACGCCTCGATCCGACACCCTTTCTTGTAGTCGTTGTCCAATGTCCAACGTCGTTCAAAATTCCCGACTACCACCCTTCCCAATCTCGGTTCCTTCAACCGATCCTTCATCTGTTTCTTAAATCAAGAAACAGTTACAATCCTCCATTCATATCCCTGTTCCAAGTAATTTCCTACTTGTTCAGCAAAACATTAACCTACTCTCCTCACAAAAAATGTTGTTCTATCTGACTACCCTGAACCTTGCACGGTTCTTGAGGGAAGATCCTCCTACTGTAGAGGAGGATGACAGCGACCAACAAAGGTTGACTGCTCTTGACGCATGGAAATTATGGAATCACAGTGACTTCCTGTGTCGTAATTACATTCTGAATGGGCTAGATGACTCATTGTACAGTGTCTACGCCACCTTCAAGACAACTAAAGAATTGTGGCAGTCTTTGGAAAAGAAGTACAAAACGTAGGATGTCGGATTGAAGAAATTCATTGTCAGACGGTTCCTCGACTTCAAAATGTTTGACTCGAAAAATGTTTTAGAACAGGTTCGAGAGTTGCAGTTGATCCTACATGGGATTCATGTCGAGGATATGCAACTGTCTGAATCCTTTCAAGTAGCTGCTCTAATAGAGAAGTTACCGCCTCTATGGAAGGACTTCAAGAACTACCTCAAGCACAAGCGCAAGGAAATGGGCCTTGAGGACTTGATCGTGAGACTAAGGATTGAGGAAGATAACCGAAAATTCGAGGGTAAAAGTGATAAGAGTAGTGAAGAGGCGAAAATGAACCTGGCTGAGTCCGGAAGAGGCAAAAATCGAAGACGCGTTGACAAACAACAGAAACCTCAGAACACTAAAAGGTTCAAAGGTAACTGTTATAATTGTGATAAGCCCAGACACAAGGCAAGTGAATGTCGCCAGCCGAAGAAGGCCAGCGTGAATGTCAACCAGAATCAGGCTAATATTGTGGAACACAAATCCCTGCCTGAAGAAATGTCTGAACTAGATCTATCCGTTGTCGTGTTCGAAGCGAACTTAGTGGATAACCCGAGGGAATGGTGGGTAGACACTGGTGCTACCCGTCATATCTGTTCAGACAAGGAAATGTTCTCATCCTACCAAGCGATCAATGGCATAAAACTCTTCATGGGAAACTCTGCTACATCGAACGTGGTCGGATTGGGGAGAGTGGTACTGAAAATGACCTCAAGAAAAGAACTTACTCTTGTCGATGTACTACATGTCCTAGACATTCGAAAGAACTTAGTCTCCGGCTCATATTGAACAAAGTCGGATTTAAATTAGTTTTTGAAGCTGATAAATTTGTACTGACCAAATATGGTCAATTTATTGGAAAAGGGTGCCTTGAGAAGGGTCTTTTCAAAATGAATGTACTAACTATCAAGCGTGACATTAAACGCAGTATTAATAATAGTGTTATTAATTACTTGCTTGAGTATTCTAATTTATGGCATGGTAGATTAGGACATGTAAATCAAAATGCCTTAAAACGTTTAGTGGATTTAGATTTACTCCCCAAAATGGAATTTGATTCACAAAAGTGTGAGATCTGTGTTGAGGCAAAAATGGCCAAATCAGCATTCCATTCGGTGGAAAGAAGTACTACACCTTTAGAACTTATCCATACAAATATATTTGATTTAAAGTTTGTGCAAACTAGAGGTGGTAAAAATTATTTCATAATGTTTATTGATGATTGCACAAGATACTGTTATGTATACCTCTTGAAGAGCAAAGACGAAGCAATTGAAGCTTTTAAAGCTTATAAGAATGAGGCTGAAAATCAACTTAGTAAGCGAATCAAAATGATTCGAAGTGATAGAGGTGGAGAATATGTAGCACCGTTTGAAGAATTTTGCTCCCAAAATGGCATCATTCATCAAACAACGGTTCCATACTCACCTCAATCAAATGGCGTTGTAGAACGCAAGAATAGAACTCTAAAAGAGATGATGAACGCTATGTTGATTAGTTCGGGCTTACCCCAGAACATGTGGGGGGAAGCCATACTTTCAGCCAACTACATTCTTAATAAGTTACCACACATGAAATTGGATAAAACTCCATATGAATTATGGAAGGGTAGAATCCCATCATACAATTACCTTAAAGTGTGGGGGTGTCTGGCTAAGGTTGAAGTACCTAAGCCAAAACAAGTAAAAATAGGACCAAAAACGGTTGATTGCATCTTCATTGGGTATGCACATAATAGTAGTGCAAATCGATTCCTGGTGCACAAATCAAACGTTCCGGAGATGAACGTAGGAATGACTATCGAGTCAAGAAATGTTGTGTTCTTCGAGAACATATTCCCTAAGAATCAAAGGGAAGAAGTAAATTCACATAAGAGAACTTATGAAACTGCAATTGGTTCACCAGAGGTTAATGTGGAACCTAAGGTTGATGAAGAACCAAGACGCAGTAAAAGGGCCAGAAAGGAAAAGTCCTTTGGGCCAGATTTTCTATCATACATGATGGAAAATGAACCTCTGACAGTTCAAGAGGCACTGTCTAGTCCAGATGATCCTCTATGAAAAGAGGCTATAAACAACGAAATTGAGTATATCATGCACTATCATACTTGGGAGATAGTTGATCTTCCACCAAGTTGTAAAACTTTAGGATGAAAATGGATCCTAAAGAGAAAATATAAGGCTGATGGATCAATTGATAAGTACAAAGCTCGTTTAGTAGGAAAAGGGTTCAAACAAAAGGAGGGATACGACTTCTTCGACACGTATTCTCTTGTAACGAGAATTACATCCATTAGAGTGCTCATTGCTATTGCAGCATTGCACAACCTTGAGGTACATCAAATGGATTTAAAAATGGCATTCCTAAATGGGGAATTAGATGAGGAGATATACATGGAACAACCTGAAGGGTTTGTTATACCTGGCCAGGAGAACAAGGTGTGCGAACTTGTTAAGTTCTTGTACGGACTAAAAGAAGCACCTCTTCAATGGCATGCGAAATTTGATACAGTAATGTTATTAAATGGCTTCAAAACGAATGAGTGTGACAAATGTGTTTACATTAAGGGCACACACGAAGAATATGTGATAGTATGTCTGTATGTAGATGACATGCTAATAACGGGAAGCAATCATGATATAATCACTAAGAACATGTTGAAACAAAATTTTGACATGAAAGATATGGGTCTAGCAGACGTTATACTAGGGATAAAGATCTCTAGAACTCCTGACGGAATTATCCTAACACAAGCTCATTATGTTGAGAATGTGCTTAGAAAATTTGATGTATTTGACATTCCCCCGGCTAACACTCTCGTGGATCCAAATGTGCAC